>JAUCBN010000020.1:10007500-14807500 GCA_035048815.1 Abelmoschus esculentus | reverse complement strand
CGGTGTATTTAAAGGACCTTGGAGGGTCATATCTCAAAACATGCCAGACTGATTATAGCAACAAAGTTGAAACTAAAGACTGTACAAATTACAGATAAGTTATCAGTAGGACAAACCTCATATTGTTCGAGCAAGGAAGCAAACAACGATGCAATTCCTAGAATGACAAATTTCTGGCAAACACAAGCCCGTGTACCAGAACCGAAGGGAAGAAAAGCCGCATTCTCGTTCGGATCATTCAAAACAAAAGAACTCTTTTTTTGATCCTTTGGTTCTTCAGCATGTCCTGAAGAAAAGAAAAGCAATATAATTATTATACATTAGTACCCTGTGACACTGAATGCAAACTAAATCCAAAAGAAAGTTAAACACAAATCCAGAAAAACCAACATGATCATGACAGTGTTTCTCGGGAAAATGTATGATGTCATATAGCTCTGGGCTAAATCAGAAAGTAAAACGAAGCATAAGCAAATCCGAGTTAATAGACATTTTTAAAAAGTAGAGAGTGAAACCTGCAATGGATGTATCTTTGTCCGGTGAAGCAGATGTACTTTCTGTTTTGGACAGAAAACGATATGGATTAAAATTACCGGCATCGTTTCCCCAACTAGACTCATCTGTCTGCACCAACTGCATAGGTACAACAAGTATTGATCCAGCCGGTACGGTAATTCCAGACTTAAGCCTCAAATCTTCAAAACACAGGGAAGGAAAATATTTGTATCAATGATCATACAACCAGTGTTATAACATATAATTAGTAACATAAACCACGATCAATATGGGACTCTGATTTAAAATCTCAAAAGGACAAATCAATTCGAACTACGGTTGAACACCGTATGTCATTTCTAAAGCATAAATTAGGGCCAATGATTATACAAAAATACAGACAACATCAAGTTATATTGTATCATACAAGCTCTACATATAGCTTATAAAGATTTTTGCAATAACCTGAAATTTAAAGTGCGTAGTAAAATGTCCGAAAATTAAGGTGGTTAACAGACCTTGAACACTACAATAAGTACAGAAATTCGAGGTTTCGACAAGAAACCAAAATACTTAAGTGCTAAAAAGTATTTGTTGCAAGTTCCATTTCCATATTCAATGTATGGTTTAACGATAAGGAAAGACATCAAAACATACATCTAATGTCAATTTTCCAATATTAATCTTCAAAAATTGCTCACCATGTTGCATAGAACACCTTTGTAGCAAAGGTCCAGCTGGCATAACACGAGCAGACTCATAGATAGTTGCCAACATTAAAGGCATCTTCTCCGCAATAGGTTGAGCTTTGTCCTCCAAGCCTTTCCGTGCCATGATTATCTTTGTGTAGATCTGCAGAAGTCCAATTCCGAAGACATAATTCAGAGGTCTGTAAGTACTTCCTAGGAGTATCAAAGTAAATGATGATTTGGAAAAGGTGGCTACCTTATGCTGTATTTCAGGATGTGTAACAAGCCTCATCAACATATTGCTGATCAAACCTCCTGTTGTTAAGCACCCATGAAACAGCAAGCCCAAAATATTGCCATAAGGTTCTTCTCTTACATTAAGATAGCCATTAAACTTGTAATTTTTATTGCACTGTTGAACAAGGTCTTGAGTTAGGCATTTCAACTTTGTACACAATCGTCGATACCTCCAAAATCCTCCTTCCCAGAAGGGAGTAACACTATACGAGGCCCAAAAGCATGCGTCTTTAGCAACCATCATCAAGAACTCCTCATAAATAGTAGCCTTTGACCAAGCCAAGAATGCGTCACCAAAGATTGTAGCACCAAGCAAAGTGAAAGCCATATGCTGAGAAGCCCTTTTACGATCGACACATCCTTTGGACATGTTCTGGTGTAGCTCAGCCATGATATGATCGACAGACTTGGCGGGGATGAAATTTGCTCTATCAAGCAGCTTTACATTTAATTCGGATGCCAATGACTCTCTTCTCTTTTGTACCTTCGGATGATAAAGTGGGGAAAAAATCCGTAGATTATCAGAAGGTTGTTTGACTATATGCCATCATAGTATAATTGAAAATGTGAGATGATAGCATACATTAATACTTCATTTTCCCCATATTTTGCCACTAAATAACCATTTTGTTGGAACAATTCGAACATCAAACACAACATATTAGGTTCAAATTTGTTTTCAAAATATATCCTTATTGCCTAATTTTATTTTCATAATCATTAAAACTGGAAATTTTGAGACTCGACTGGATTGACCAGGCAATACCAATACCACCAGAGCTCAAATTGAACTTGGAGCCTCAAATTTCGAGGGGAGCTCGAGCTCAAACTTCATACATATTGAGCTTCCCTGTGCTCGATTACATCCCTATCTATCGGGTTCGGATAAACAGATAAAAGAACTTGTATCTTTCAAGTACCTTATCAAATGAGGAAGCAAAGAGGGTGGATTGTCCAAAGGCCAAATCGAAAGCCTTTCGGTCAGTAGCAGTTTATCCTTAGCCTCCCACAGCATCTCTCTGATCATTTCTGCTTCTTTTATTGAAACCAAAAGCTGCTTAGGACTCAACCATAGCTTCACAACTGAACCATATTCCCCATGTGAATCTGACAATATATCTGAAAATATATATACATACATATATACCACCAATAACGACAGATTTAGATAAACAAAGCAAAACCTATATTCTAAAAATTCAAATACTGATCATTTGCATTAGAAATCAAACAAATCTCTGTAGAAAAAATGAAGCTTTTTACTGGTTAGATTATATGATTTTTGCAATCCAAGAACAACCCAGATTCAGAAAAGACCAGAGATTCATCTTTTGCAATAAAAATCATGGGAAAATCAGAGAAAATATGCAGTTTAATACCTGTGAGATTTTGTTTGGAGAGAGTACTGAAATGGCCATAAAATGAAGGAGAAGGAGGCCCTGGGATTTTAGAACCCTGATTCCATAACTTAAAGAGCTTAAAAAGCTTGTGGGTGACAAAACAAGTCACTGTTATAAGAGAAATCCAAAGAAAAGCATTGATTTCCCAAACAGCATAGTCTCTGAGAAAACTAGAAGTTTCCCGGGAAAATTCACAGGAACCGGAAGGATTCCATGATTGTAAAACAAAACAAAGGAAATGGTTCATTTTTTTTTCACTGTATCATAACTAGGAAAAAGATTGGGTTTTGTGTTTGAAGGGATTGAATAGGATGTGTGATTCCAGTTCAGGTGAATAACATGAACAGAAGAAATGAAGTTTTAAGCTTTTAGGCTGTTGTTTTGACTTTGGAAGGAAGAGTTTGTCTTGTCTCTTGTGTTTGGTTGATGGGAAAATCTGGCAACGCATGTGCCACGTGGGGATGTGGGTCCAATAACATGTCAACATTACACCGAAATTTAGGTGTTCCTGTAACGTTGACATTGATTTGTCCTATACTAGATTTCTATAATTAAAGAAATTCAATGCATATTTGTAGATTAAATTATTTTAATTTGAATTATTTTTTTAATTAATTATGGTAATTATAAATAATATTTATTTAAAATATATTTGAATTTTTTATTGTTTTTTGGTTCAGAGTCTAGTACTGATTAATTCAGATTAATCTGTATCGCACACCTAATTTTGATGGGTGAGTCTCTCAACAGAGATTTCCTGTGTACACAATATCTCAAACCTGAGATTTGCTTAAGCGGAACCAAACTGCTTACCACTTGAACCAACACCTGTTGATAATATGTTCGGATTTATAATCTTCAAAAATAATAATTATTTTTAATTATTAAGATAAAATAATTCGTGTAATAACTCAATTGGTTCTAAAAGTGTGTACTTTGACATATATTTTAAATAAAATATACGTTTAATCATTAAATTTTAGATTAAAAAAAAGTCCTCTGCGCAGCGTTTTGCGAAATCGGAGAAATGACGTGTACGCCACAGTGGCCGAGAGGAAATCGTCGTTGAAGGAGAGAGGAGAGGAATAAGCAAAACTACCTTATGCCCCTTCAAACTTTAAAGATAATTAATTTAGACCCTCAAAGTAATTAATAATTTTTATTTGACCCTTTAAAATTATATATGAATAAATTGATAAATATATTTGCTATAGGTATATTCAAAGAGAAATGTGATCTCATGTGGAATGTGTTTGCTAGTTGAGTAAATGAAAAAAAGATCATAATATAATTGATATTACAACGAATATTTAAATAAGTATACAATAATTTATTGATTCGATATATATTTTAAAAAAAGTTTTAATATTAAATATAATTAAATAAATCAAAGTTTAAAATTAATAAAAATATTATTAGAAAAATTCCGACTCGAATTAAATAAAATTACTTTTTCTAAAGGATTTATTTACTCAAAAGGACCCTTAGTTTCTGATTTTCAACCAAATCATTTTAAATCTTTGTATTTACCAATATTGTCCAAATACATTTAAATTAAGTATAGGGACTAAAATCTAACAAATTAGAATATAGTAACGTAATTCACATCGTACGCATAATTAACAAACTGATGATAAAATTTGAACCAGACTTAACATAATTTTTTGAACCGTAAGAAATGAAAAAAAATATATAGCAACCAATACATAAAGAATTGGATCTATTTGTAAATCACCATAAAACAAATTAGTGGATAATAAAGGCCCAAAATCAGCATTTTATGTGTTTAAAGATTTTTTTTATAATAAAATATATCTAATTAATTAATTCAGATAAAATGACGTAGATGTTTAATATGAAAATAATCTTTTTAATTTAATTTATTTCATTCACAACGTTAATATTTAAATCATAATATTAATATTTTAAACTACTGATATTGCTTAAAAGATTCATATCTCAATAGATCAATTGCTTGTCGATAATATAGTTAAATATTTTTAATAAATTTTATTTTTAATTTTTATCTTACTTAAAAGAAAAAAGAATAAGGGCTCGATAGAAAAAAATATTTCTTTTAATGAATTGAAAATTTATATTTTAAAAAATACTAAAATATTTTTTTATTAAATACTTTTGATAACATATGCTTAATGTATACCTAAATTCAACCTTACTGGTGCCGACAAACATGGACCACACTTTTGATTTGTTGCCAATTAATGCTGAAAATTTTAAAATCAATACTTGTAGTTGATGTACTATTGATCCTCGTTAAAACAAGTGCAAACTGAAAGTAAATGGAATTGGATTTGGATAAAAAGTTTGATCTTTAGGAGAAAATAAATTAAGGGTAAACTACTATAATGGTTACATTAATTTTAGAAGTGTTTATCTTTGTTTATTAATTTTAAAATATAATATTTTGGTCATTTATGTTTATTTTATAATATTTTAGCCTCTTATGTTATCTTTTGTTTTATCTAAAATTTAAAGTTCAACCCCTTTGTTAACTTATCACGTTATCAAATTAACGAAATTTAACGTTTTAATGATCAAAATGTTATAAAACAATAATATAAGTGACCAAAGTATTTAATAACGATAACATAAGTGATCAAAAATAATTATATAAGATTAGATAACACGTGTAACGAATAATTCTTTTATTATTTTAATTTTAACCGTTAATTAAGTGTTTTTTTTTACAAAATTAGTTAACACCTATAAGTACGATAAACTTTAGTAATATTTAAAAAATGAGACATGCTTATACTTGTATTATATTTATTAATATTAATTTCAAATTATAATTTTATTATGTAGTTAAATTCATATTTAATAATATTAAATATTAAAAAAAACATAACACGTATAATTATTATTTGATTAAATGAAGAGCTATTATATTTAAAAAATAAATGTTACCATTCGAATTTATTTAAGATAAAATGATAAGTATATTCTTGTCACTTAATCAAATAGTAAATCTTTGTATAATTATTTTTTATTGAATATAATAAATATTAATTAATTGTTTAATTAATACTCTATTTAGTCCTTAACCTTTTTAAAAAATCATGATTTTAACAATTAATTTTTTTATTTTAAAACCCTGAAACTTTTAATTTTTATTTAATTAAACCGAACGACAAAAATAACATATGTGTTTAGATACTGTTATTTTTTAGTTAAATTTCCATTTTTAAAATATATTTTTCAATTTTAAATGTTATTTTTTTCTTAGATTTTAACGTAAAATAAAAAATAGTTAATATCAATATTAACAAAAGAAACATAAAAATTAACATCAATTTAATTAATATGTATTTTTTGTTGGTTCAATTAAAAATAAATAAAACTCGAGAAAAATAAAATATATAAAAAATCAGACAATTATTATTACTAGTAAATCTATCACCTACCATGAAAGGCTAAAGGTACCAACGCTGAGTCTGACAAAGGGGTAGCCGAAGGTGTGGGACCCTGAGAAGGAGCCGGCGAATTCCTACACAAAGGACACGTGGCGTTCATCCGTAGCCACTCATCAATACAATCAACGTGGAAACAATGATTGCACTCTGGTATGCACCGTATATGATCCTTAGCTGCATACTCCGTCAAGCAAATGCAGCAGGGCCCGTCGTTCGGCCCCGGAAGCCGACGGCTCTCACCGACTATGATTTTCGGATACGACTCGATGATTGGACCGTCGAGACCTAACACTACTGTAGCAATCTCCATTGATTCCTCGTCGGCAATGCCGCGATCCGTACCGTCGCTGTTGCTACCCCGGCGACTTCGATTGTTGTTGTTTCCGCTGGCTTTAACTCTCACGCAAGCGTAGGAAGCGAGCATGATTGTGGAGATCAGTACGAGGATGCTAACCGCAATGGCTATGCCGTAACCGAGGCCGACGCCAGTTGTCGACACTGGCGGATCCGCCGTGGACATGAGTAAGTGTTACTGGCTTCCGCCGACTAAATTTTGTGAAGAAAGGGAAGAGACAGAGCCGGAGAAAGAGAGGGCGAGATCTGGAGATTGTGGTTTTTGAAGTGTGAACTAAAATGGTGGTGGTTAATGGGGGCAGGTGGACTGAGGCCCGCCGTGGTTCGCGGGAAAAATTAAATTCCTGCTTTGGAGTTTGAACTTTATTGGTTTCGATGCAAAAAAATAATTAGGTAAATTATTTCGCATACCATTTAATTATATATATTAACTCAAAAATATATTATTTTAAAAAATCTCAAAATATATTATTTTTAAAAAACTCAAAATATTCGTAAAATTATTTATATTAGAAATTTTATATATAAATTTTAAATTCTAAACCTTTATAAATTTACAACTTCAAATCTTAAATCTTATAATTTGAAATTTAAAGTTTATTATTTTCTATATATTATTTTTTAAGTTGGAGCCTGGATCTGGATCAAACTAATTATTCATAAAAAGACAGTCAACTCAACAAAATCAACGTTAATGCAAAATGGGGTAGTTTTGAACATATTTATGACTATTTGGGAGACATTCAACTATCAGAATGTAAGATTTTCATCCTGAAATCTAAAGTTTCAATTCATTTTCTACAGTCTTGATATCGATTTGATAAAAAAAATTCCTTTGACCGTAAATAAACTTGTCGTTACCGGATGTTTATTCCGCATCCCAGTTCGGAATGTTCGCCGTTGCTTCATTTACCATCTTCACAAGGGTCACCTACAGACAGTAAGTAGGATACATGAAACCGGATCACAATCGAACTACTTATGCATAAACAAGTTTGTATTAGTTGCTCACTAAAACGAGCAATGTATTCGACAACAAGAATCCACTCGAATGTATTCAAGCTACTGTAATCCAGACTTTATTTTCGACTAGCTAATTGTTTTTCTTTGGTTATGAAGCTGAAGTTCAACTTGAACAAAATCCGAATTAACTACATTTTGACCCGACTGGTCCTAAACTATATCGGTTCCTATGGTTCGTAGCATTTTTTAGCACTGATATTTATAAATACGTACCACACTTTCAGGGACTCCAGGAGGAGGCAAGGGGAGATTTCGTGGAGGTGGTCCTCGTAGATATGATCTCTTGTCGAATCGCCACTCGCCAATTTTACCATATGTTAACTCGCCCTGAAAGTTAAATAATGTGGAAACAAGTTTTTAAAACAAATCAGGTCCGAAGTCATTCTCGGAATAGAAAGAATGAATAATTAAATGCGTAAAAATGGTTTACCTTCATGTTGTAGTCACATCCATAGGTGTAATGAATTATGAACTTTTTCGCTATGTCCAGATCCCATGGTGGCTGAATTACGAGGATATAGTAAAACGCCATGAAGCACATCAATGGAAACTAAGATGAAAACGAAAAAAGTTTAGAAAATAAGGTGCCACACCTGAAGCATGAAGTCTTTCCGGAGAATGTGTTGCACGCCATGCAACGCCGATGCCACAGCATAAGCATACCTTTGGTTCATAATACATGTCAGTACCGAAAATCAAGCAGATGATTTAAAAGTTTCTAAACTAAACAGTCATTCTAACTCTTCATTTTTATTGAGATGTGTGTGCCCAACGCACATTCAGACATTGGTATTTGGTATGGCGGACGCAACCCCATATCCGATATTCTAGCTCTACCGTGAGTCTAAATATGATAGCCAATACTTACATTTCTAGCACCCATCCAAAGGCTTTATCAGTCTCCGGGTCATCCTTCATTTTTAAAGAGACATTCATCCAAGTAGGAGCAATCTTTTCCAACAAGTCCTGTATATGAAAATTCATTCAGTATATAGAATCATCTAGTTTTATTTTACCGGGGAAGTCTGAAGTCAAAATTTTACAATGGTCTCGAATCAAAATCAATGACAAACAATAACAACAAAAATGTAAAGGGGATGCAAACGGTGACAACAGAGGGACAGATACAATTAACTGCCTGGCAATTGAATTTGCAACAAGCTGAATCTATAAATCAGTTAATAGGAAAATTTTACCTTCTTGATAATGACAGGTGAATTGCCGATCGGATCTATATTTGTCACTGGTCCCATCTCCTCAGGGAAAAACTTCCTCAACAGTTTTTCGTTTTGCTCCGGCTTAATGTAGAAAAAGGGGAACGCAGCCGGGTATCCTCCACGTGCCAGATTAGGGAGGGGAGTGACGAAAACGTGGTCAGGCTCCGCCATCAATATATAGCTGCATCAGGAAAAAGAGTTAGCATGTTTTTACATACCTATATTGCTCCGAATTTTCATTTTTCTCAAAGTACCTATGTCCAGCACATTTGGATATGGAGATACTACCTTCCAAGGAACACTAAATACAAGGAGAAACTTAGAAGAAGATGCACTCACACCCAAATCCAAGTAACATAATTAAAAATGGATTAAGGTACTACGAAACTGATAACAAAATCATGATCTGTAAAAGCACTCACTCTTCTTCAATTGTAGCCTTTTCAAGCCACTGCACAAAAGCCCATGGTCGATTTAAGACGATATATCCCTGAAAAGTGAGAGGATCTCTTCAGGAACGTAAACATGATGTGGATTATAGAAATAAAGGCAATCAAAGGAATTTCTGAAATTACAAAACAAGAAACAGAAAAATCTTTTGCCAAAGAAACAAATGTTCTGAGTTCATTTCTACAGCTGATGGAAACTTTCATGCATACAAAGAATGCATTCTTTCGAGTTATATCAATCTATAATTGTTTTGATATAATCAGTTCATGAAAACCTATGAGGAATCTAATCCCACTCATAACATAGTGCTGGAAAATTCTTCATTTTCCTATACATAAAAGTGATGCCGAAGATCAGACGACTAACATTTCTCAGGCTGATCCAAGAATTTCCTCGGGTACCACCAACAGGACCAATGCCAATAGTCCTTGGGTGCCAATATTTTGAGGCATTATCAGACTGCAGCTTCTTTTGAACTATGTTACGAATTTTTATTTTCTTTTCTTGTCTAACTTATTTGAAGCTTATCCATTTGAACATAGTTTCAATGGTTCGAAAGAATTCTAAATTCAAGCAACCATTTAAACACACAGTGCCTACAAATATGAACTTGAAACTTAAGAATACAATATAACAAAATTCCAGTTTGCTTCTATCAATAGTTAATGACTCACTTAAGAAAGTCAACTATCTAGCTGGCCTCAACCTAATCGAAATTCAAAAAATACAAACATGTCCAAGAAATACCTCCTTTCAAGGAGACAATATTCTTCATCATTGAAAATATTACACCCTAATGTAGTTGTTAATTTGACTACTTTGGCAACAAAATAGTTCACTTTGTCGATATTGATGACTCAAACTAATAAAATGGAAACCTAAGACTAATCTAAGCCTTTAACATACATAAAAAAGAAGTTACAACTAGTGCAACAAAAATATAGTGAAGCCAACAACGTACCCGATCAAGCCCTGCTGGAAGGGGATCGACTATAACAGTCGGAATCTCATCCATCAAGTTGTCAGGACTTCCAGAGTGTAAAACACGAGTGAATCCTCCCATCTCCGACCCAGGCATGTCCTTCTGCTTCTTATACCAATAGTACATGATACGACACTGCCATTTGCTATACGGAGCATCAGTAGCTGTTAAGGCAACATGAAAAGGCAGTCTGGCATTCTTCGATTTTTTTACACTTTCAGGGATCTCAATGACTGGATCAATAAACATTCCACCACTGGAGTTGTCTACTATCGGTTTTGAAATAGATCTATTGTGCATTACCATTGTTACCAGGTTGTAAGTGGCAAAGGAAAACCCGAGAACTAATGTAATAAGAAGCAGCAGCGACGGACTTCCCATGTTCTTTCGCAATATCATTGACAGTTGTAGTGAAACTTAAATGAGGGCTCCAATTTCCGATCCTCCAAACTTCTTAAAACGAGCTCAAAAACTGTAAGAGTCCTAACTGGTTATAATTGGAGTTCCACTGTTCCAGTTGACTTACAGGAGAATGTAAGCTCGAAAAGCAGCTTCAGAAGAATAACTGCAAATCAACTAGACACGGATCAAGAATCAAACTAAGTTAACTATTTAGAGCAATCCAGGTGAAATCGAAATCAAGCAAGAAGTTTTCATTAATCAGAATATGAAGTACTACTTAGATATCAATTACTGAGATGAAACACTAAAACAAAGGCTCATAGGCATATAAAAATTCAAGATACGTTTCAAATCTATGTTGCTCGGATTCGGGTGTAAACTAGTATATATACAGCTTCAAAGTAGAAAGGATTTCTCCATATAAGAATCAAACACATCCAAAAAGAACAAAAAGGGATCCATATTTCCATACAACCAAACAGAATCTTTCAAATTCATCAAAATCAGTTTGCAAAATCAAACACTGTTTCGACAAGGATCAAGCTTTCAACCAAGAGAAAATTCAAAACATACCAGACAAAACTGAGATCAAGCAATCTTCAGATACACACAAGAACCAAAAATGAAAGTCAAAACAAGACAGACCTAGGAAAATTGAGTTAAGACAACCCACTTACAGGCGACTTTGTCAGGATATTAGTGAATAAAATAAACAGAAGCCTTGCCACTAGTGATTAGAATTAAAAGCTTTTACTAAATACAAGTCAAACAAAAATAATTAAAGATGAATAAATCAATAAAGAGATTGAATTTGAAGAATTCTGATTAGGGAAAAAGGGTATTAATTAAAAATGGGAAATCAGAACTTTGACAGCAAAGGAACGATTTTCAACACACAAACATGGTAAATAAGAAAAACCCAGATGCAAGTTAAGAACTTTGGAAGTGAACATGGAGTATTTAAAAGCCTACTTTGCTCAAAACCACATGTTCATGGTTACTTGGCATAAACCATAAAACATGGGGGAAATTAAAAAAATAAAGTTTTTAATTATACCATTTGATTTCTAGAGAGAAACTTACGGTGTTAAGAGAGAGAGATTAATTGAAATCAAACTGTGGAGTCCAGTCGTTTTTTAAAAGAAAATATTGAAGGAGGGGTTGGTCAATGTCAATGATGGGGGGTTTAAGTTTAGTTTTTGTTTGGTTTGTGAGGAAAAAAAGGTTGAAAATTACAATATGGATCATAATAGAATCAAATATAGAATGGAATCCATTAAACATAGAAAGGAATCCATGAATAAAAGTGAATCCATAAATAAATAATAATCCCACATCGCTCTAAAAAAAAAGAATACCATCTCTGAAAAAAAAATCATAAAACATCATATATCATATATATATTAGAATGAGAGAAATGGACGAAGTGGAGGATGCCGATTGTGAAACAATAGTTGACGACTGGACAATATCCGTCTAATAAAATAAATAAATTTATAAACTTTAAATAAATAATTTTATATAAATTAAAATTTATATGAAATTCATTATATATATATATATATATCGAATATTTTTCATTTAAGAAAAATCTAAAATTATATTTCATATTTTTATGTATTATTTTTGACATTGTTAAATAATAATATCTGGTCATCCTCTCTTTATAAAATCTTACCCACCTAATTATCACTATTCTAAAACATTGAATCATAAAAGTATTTGTATGTAAATTTATAGATTTTGTGTTTAAATCTTAACTAATATTTTTTAGATGTTTATTTAAAATTTATTTAAAAATGCAAGATAAAATATTATTTTTATCGTTTTAAAAAAATATAATTTTATAATTTTTATCAAATATAATTTTTATCGTTTTAAAATCAAGTAGTTAACTCATAAGAATAACAATATTGTTTTCCACCAACACAACTGGGAGTATTAACATGTCACATTTTATATGCCAAAACTCATTTATTCGAATAATATACTAAAGAATCCATAAATAGTTCGTCGAACACCACGTTCATTGCCGTTTTGAGCTTTGATGGATATGTTTCGTAAGTGCTGCAGATCCTTCTGTAGCAAACTCATCACATGAATCAGTTGAACGCAAAGGATAAATCATCAAATATTTATATGCCATCTAACTGTAAACATACATTTTGAGTAATCTCATTCAAAATAGATAAAAGAAAATTGAGTCTGCCTCAAATCAAGCCAGCCAAGGTGATCTTCCTTAGGTACTCGAGCTGCTCCACTTCACCTTCAAGTTCCTCCCACTGACAACACAACACAACATTACTTAGACTTAGATGTGAATATCGGATTTAGATACATGTTGGAGACATGTATGTTCAACATTTTTTTTGAAAGTCATATCCCCAATCCCCGAACCGTTGTCCGAATATGTCATACATAGATGTTTTATACGGACACTTCAAGCAAAATGAATGTAAGTATACAAGGACTCACCTCTTGGTAAGACAATGATACAAACTTCCAACCCGAAGCAGCAATATGTCTCCGTTTTAAGACGGTATGCCCTAATGGTGTTCCTGTAGAGATTCAGGAAAAGATCATTGGATGCACCAAGAATCAAGATCAGGCTAAAGTATTGTATATAAACAGTCTGTGTATTATGGTCATGAGTGCAGTTCAGTCATAGTATTGCGTAATCAAGCCGAGCCAAGTTCAAGCTATAAAAGCTCAATCTAAATCTATATGATATGAATTATTGAAGTATCAAATTTCAAAACTTTATATAAATAAAAAACCGCCTTAAGCACGAATATGACACAAATGGAATAAATTAACACGATAACAATATAAGAATAGTCGAAAATACACACCAGTATTCCTCGAGAAATGTGTTGGTCCATCGATCTCCAAAGCAACCTTTTGATCAACAAGAACAGCATCAGCTGTGTAACAGTCAACAGGGTACTCTCTAACCCAATCAAGGCCAGTGCTCACAAGAAGACGACCAACTTCCTTTTGAAAGGATGAAGTTGTCTTTTGATTAAACTTCTTAGTTTTCCCAGCACGAATGATTTTCGACTCGAGTTCGCCATCGATCGATAGCTGAAGATGCGGATACTCGAGCTTTAAACATTGGTTCACCAGATGAACCTGTGAAGCAAACATAACATCTCCTCTATACTGTTCTGAAACCCGTTGCTCCTCGAAACGGCTCAATGTTTTCCATGTATGAGAAAAGAACGTACGATCAAGTTCGCCAAAAACCGCATAGGACCAAGCTATGTTCCCAAGCTGGTACCTACTTAAGGTGAGCACAGGAGGATCAGAACCTCCTCCAACTTCAATATCTCTACTGTTTTCTGCAATGGTTTCTTCATTGGTTTCATGGCTTAAGCAGCATTTAAATTGGTTAGCATTGTTGAAAACGGTATCCATAGCTTGAAGCAAGTCGTCTGCAGGCTCGTATAGAGATGCAAATGCCCATAACAGTTGAGCGAGCTCTTGTTCACGGAAAGTGTGAATTATGGCTGATGCCCTCTTTGCCAACTCTTTGAACAGATCCGGGGCAGAATGCCGCATTGTAGCGAATGCACCAGCAATATTAGCGACATTCTGAGAATTGAACTCCTTAACTTTGGTCAAAGCCACTTCTGCAACTCGATCCATTTCGGACAAAAACAGTAACTCCCCTCCAATTTTCGACAGTGCCCATGAAATGTTTGAAACACCTTGAGCCGAGCATTCCGGGAGTGCTGTCATTGCAATACCAATCAGCATCGACAATTCTCTTTGTCGAGCAAATGCCAACCTGCGAGTACTCGGCATTGATACTTTCTCCATGTTCTTAGCAATTCTATGAAGTGCAGTGGCAATATTCACCGGAGAAAGAGGTGAAGGGCTTAAACCTTTTCCAACAGCCATTATCATCTCAGATGTAATCTCCAACACTTCTTCTGCAGTTTGCGACTGAACTAGATCTTTGTTCAAATTGACTTCTTTTCTACGATCGGAAGGCCCCGAAAATTGAGCTAATTTCTGAACAAACTCTTCCATTGCCTTCTCCTTCTTCTCTAAAAACATCCCATCCGCTATCAAACTCACCGTATCTCGAAGTTGACTCACATTATCATCGATCTGGTCATTGAAACCCTCTTCATAACTATCTTCCTCCAAATCAGAATCCTCTTCAATCTCCTTGATTTCTTTACTAATCACATCTTTTTTCGCAGACCTCTTCTTTTTCTTCTTCTTCTTTATCAAATCCTCGACTTTATGAGTCAATCCCCTAGACTCAATAGTTTTGAGTGCCATTTTCCTAGCCTTTAAACACCAATCCATCCCTTCATTATCATCAAGAACCCTAAATTTCTCTTGTTTTTTCCTCTTTTTGGGCGCTTGATAACCAAATGGATCAATCTCCCCTATGAACTCCAATTCCCAGTCTTCCATCCCATCATCATTAACGCCTTTCCCAGTACTAACACTAGAATTTTTACCCAAACTTGCAAAGTTTCTTCTTGGAAACTCAAGCCCTCCTCTCAATTTCACTAATGGAAGATTACTAACTTGCTTTGGCATGAAAATTGAGGGGTTTAAGTAAGTTTGGGTACGGAATGGATTCATCAAAAACTTCATGGTATCTTTTTTCTCTCGATTTGTCACGGATTAATGACTGAAAATGCCAAACAAAAATTATAATAATTATTAACAGAAGACTATAACACATCAAATATCGGTGTTCATGAAGAGAAACGAACACTCAAAAACCCCGAATTCGAACGAAAATGAGAAAAATGAAACGTACCCATTATCGGAAGCTCACTGCTTTAGCTGGAAATTGCAAGACAGGTAACAAAGGATATTGCTTTTATAATTTTTTGAACAATTTCTGGATAAGAGATATGAGTGAGGGCGAAATGCAAAATGGGGAAATCTAACAGAATTTTTTTCTACTTGATGCTATATGACAAAATTTTTTTGGTTAAATATAACTTTTGGCACCCAAATTCGACATTTATTGCAATATGATACTCAACTTTTTTATTATAATTAGATACCATTATCGAAAGTTTATGATTTAGCTATTAAGGTTCAGGGTTTGAGATTGTAATTTGAGGTTTAGGATTTAATGATATTTTAATAATTGCTTTTATAGATATATTTTTAAATTTTTATTTTTTTATTATTTATTGTCAATATATAATAATTTAAATAGTAGTATACAATCACAACAATATTCATTATACGATAAAAACAACACAATCTAAAATTATAATACTTTTAATTATTATTTATAACATTTGTAACTGTAATAAACGTAACGCGATTACTATAAATACAATTACAGTCGTAACTTGAATTAATGATTCAAAACTCATTTTTTAAATTCGCCCGAAAATCATTAAAAAAACGTTCAACCTTGAATTAATGACTTGACCAAGTGTGCTTAATGTCACGGACTTAATTCTCTCAAACCAATCCGTGCGGCACTAACACGTCTCGATCGATGTTAGCAAGCCTTGCTTACACGCAACCTAGTGGCTAAACAAAGAAAGACAAGAGAAGGCAAAGGAATTTAAAGAAAATCTTTTGTATTAAGCTTAAGAAAGTGTGTACAAGAGTGCTCAACTTCTCAGGTTGTTGGTTTACAAATGAGGTGGGTGGTCCTATTTATAGGCCCCCAAGTCCCTAATGGACGGCTAAGATCATTTTGATCTGACGGTTAATATTTTGCCTCCATAAATATCTACAATAACCTATACTAATCTATAGACATCTACATGTATCTATATATGTCTATAATTATCCATAATATTCTAGAGAACTTTAGAGATATCTGGAGTAGTCTCTATCTTTCCAGAGTCTTCCAAGGTCTTCTTCAACATTCTAGATCCTTCTAGAATGTTCTAGATGCTTCCAGCATCTTCTCCGTCCTTCTAGAATGTTCTAGAACCTTCGAGAATTATCTAGAGTCTTCTAGAATCTTCTCAAACCTTCTAGACGTATCTAGATCTTGGTGGAACCTCCTGGAATATTCTAGAACGTGATGGAATCCTTGAGATGGATGTAGGTCGTTCTAGGTTATTCTGGAAGCTTCCTTGGTGCATGGATTCTTCAAGGATGATTTATTAACCTCATTGTTGCTGGCGGGTCGTGACATTCTCCCCCACCTAAGCTCACGACGCCCTCATCGCGTCTTCATGGAATTGTTGGTGTTCTTCCTTGGACTCCCAACTTGCTTTCGTTTCGGTTTAGACGTGATCTTAGGATCCACCTTTCCCCTTGGTGGTGACCTCTTTGGCGGTTTTGGAGGTGCAACCTTCTTAGACTCTGCATGCTCCTCCATTCGAAGTGATGAGATCACCTTAGCCTTTGGCTTGGTGGCCCTAATGGTTGGCACCAGACAAGCTTGTTCACCCTCCGTGATGCACAAAGAGTTGGCATGTGGCATCGGGATGGCTTTGACTCTATCGAAGAAGTCAATGCCTAGGACGAGCTGGTAGTCGTCCATCGAAGCTACGGTGAAGTCTAGGTGGCCAGACCATGTCCCTACATTGATCTTGACCCCTCGTGCGATGCCTTGAATGGGTGATGCGGTAGAGTTAACCGCCTTGATGGTTCCTTCGCCTTTTATGGTCTTAAGACCGAGCCTCTTAGCTTCATCAATAGAAATGAAGTTATGGGACGCACCTGTGTCTAGCATGGCCCTTGATGCTTTCCCATTTATTGTGACGTCCACATATAGCAACCCCTTGGCTTCGGTCTTTGGGATGGATTGCATCACATTTAGAAGTTGCATGGATCCCATTTGTGCATTGGACTCAAACTCCTCAGCATCACTATCTTCTTGATGCTTGGCTAAGAGAGAGTTGAGAGCTTGTCGTTGCGGGCACTTACGAACCCAATGATCACCATCACAAATGAAACACTTACTTGGTGGTGATCGTTTAGTGCCTCGAGCTTCTTGAGATCTATCCTTGGCCTTGCCTTTCCATGAGGATGAGTCCTTAGGTTTGCTTGAGTGATCCTCATGGTGACCATCTTTACGAGGGCTCTTGTCTCTCCAACCCACGGCTTGGACGCTCTTCGAATCCCTCGGCTTAGGTGTGGGCTCCTTGTGGCTAGAGTACTCAATCAAGCTTTCGGCTACAGCTATGGCATCGGCAAGGGTTTGTACTCCCCGACGCTTTAGCTCGGTCTTTGCCCATGATTGGAGCCCATCCATGAAGTTAAAGAGCGAGTCTTTCTCGGAGAGATCGGGGATCTCGAGCACTAAGTTGGTGAACTCCTTGACGTAGTCATGGATGCTCCCCGATTGCTTGAGCCTTCGCAAACGAGCTCGGGCCTCGTCTTCGGCATTCTCCGGATAGAATTGTCGTTTAAGCTCTCGTTTAAAATCATCAAAGGTAGCGATGGTGCACGTACCTTTGTCAACGTCTAAGCGCCTTCTCCTCCACCAAAGCATGGCGGTGTCGGTGAGGTATAATGTCGCGGTTTGAACCTTGGTTGCCTCGTCCATGATTCCGGCAACACTAAGGTATTGCTCTAGCCCCCACAAGAAGTTGTCTACTTCTTTGGCGTTGCGTGACCCTGAGAACATTTTTGGCTTGGGCACTTCGACCCTTCTAGGCTCATAAGTGGTGCTCGGCCCGGCGGCCATTGCAAGTTTGCACAAGGCTACATCGCCTTGTAGGGCCTCGACTTTACCACGCATGTTGTCTAGCTCTTGTTCAAGAGAAGAACGTACCTTCGAGAGCTCATCCATGAGAAGGTCGCGGACATTGCCTATCTCTGCGAGCATGGTTTTCTCTAACTTGAGCATCATGGCCCTCATGGCCGTGTGGATCTCGGCATCCTCCGCCTCAAGGCCTTCAACTCTTTCTTGAAGGTCGTCCACTTGGGAACTCATGCCCCCAACGTTTTCCTCTATGTGAGTTAAGCGCGACTCCATGCTAGAGATAACGTCCTTTGACTTGGCTTGTGGCCTTGCCATCGTGGGATCATGCTCCTCCTCACGCCCTCGTTGCTCTTGGGTTATCTCGGCCTCGGTCGAGCTAGCAACTTGGTTTTTCCCCGTCTTGGCCATGTCCCGAAAGCGATCGTAACACGCTCTGATACCAACTGTCACGGACTTAATTTCACTCAAACTAATCCGTACGGCGCTAACACTCCCGAGCTATGTTAGCAAGCCTTACTTCCACGCAACCTTGTGGCTAAGCAAAGAAAGACAAGAGAAAACAAAAGAGTTTGATGGAAAGCTTTTGTATTAAGCTTAAGGGAATGCTTACAAGAGAGCTCAACTTCTCAAGTTGTTGGTTTACAAATGAGGTAGGTGGTCCTATTTATAGGCCCTCAAGTCCCTAATGGACGGCTAAGATCATTTTGATCTGACGGTTAATATTTTGCCTCCATAAATATCTACAATAACCTATACTAATCTAGAGACATCTACATATATCTATATATGTCTACAATTATCCATAATATTCTAGAGAACTCTAGAGATATCTGGAGTAGTCTCTATCTTTCCAGAGTCTTCCAAGGTCTTCTTCAACATTCTAGATCCTTCTAGAATGTTCTAGATGCTTCCAGCATCTTCTCCGTCCTTCTAGAATGTTCTAGAACCTTCGAGAATTATCTAGAGTCTTCTAGAATCTTCTCAAACCTTCTAGACGTATCTAGATCTTGGTGGAACCTCCTAGAATATTCTAGAACGTGATGGAATCCTTGAGATGGATGTAGGTCGTTCTAGGTCATTCTGGAAGCTTCTTTGGTGCATGGATTCTTCAAGAATGCCCAAAGATGATTTATTAACCTCATTGTTGCTGGCGGGTCGTGACATTAAGCAAACATTTGTCGGGAGGAGTTTGAGATAATATTAAAAAAAATTTAAATTAGGTATTTTTTTATTTCAAATAATATATAAATTTATTAATATAAAAATTAATTTTTTATATAATATTTTATAAATAACATTGAGTTCATCGTTTGTGCATGACACACTTTGTATATAACAAGACTTTCCATTCTGATTTATATCATTGTACTATTACTTTATATTTATGGAACTAATGAGATCATTTTAACATGTTTATAAATTGATTTATAGTAACTTAGCATGAATCATTTAATTTTATTGGTTTAAAGAATAATTATTCTTCTTAAAAGTTACGATTTCGAGTACTAAAAATATCAACATAATGATTGAGTGATCAATGTTCAATGTTTAAAAGTATACTATAGAACGGATACTATAATAATTTTTTTACATCAAAATCAAATATATTTAAGTATTATTCGAATCGAAACAAATTAAATCAAATTAAATAAAAGGTTGTGATTGAGTATCAATTTATTAAAAATGTCCTCTTATTTCTGAAGATGATATTTCTTATTACTTAGTATTTTCGCCAGTACTACTACTTGCCGTGTATGAAACGTAATATACAGCAGCCAATATGCCATGAACAAAACACAACCCCCCTCCAATGGACAACAAATGTTGATGCCGGAAACCATAGGAACGAGGCTTGAATCCGGAGGACGACATGGAGGTTTTGGTGGACGATATTCCTAGTACCAGCATGGACAATCCGACGGATAATAGAATCCTGATCAAAACACAAAAGGACGTATGAAATGAACAAATCTTTTTATTTCAAAATATGCAATTTTGATTCATGCAGAGGAAAGAAGACCGACGGATTTAAAAATATTTAAGAGGGAGTATATATAAAATTTTGAAATTTTAAGGTGGACACAACCGCACAAGTCATAAATACTGTAAAAAAATAAAGATTAATTATAAAAAATTAAAAATAAATATATAAACTTTAAAAAATTCAGAGTAAATACAAGTCAATCTCACGTTATATATGGACCTGTTATTGAACATATATGATATATGTAGATTAATCCATAAACTTAAAAAATTCAAGGACCAATTTGATCAAACCTATTAAGTTCAAGGATCATTTTGTGTTTTTAAAATTAAATCCATGCTTGATTACCATACGAAAACGAGACATGTGAACGAAAGTTTCCTGTTAGAGTAGGCTCGTCGGAACTCTCCTCGGCAACAGACACGCATGCATCCACCCAACAGGTTAGTGAGAACGTGGGCAAGGCTCAACAGCAGTGCCGCACCCAAACCTAGCTTGAAAGCCTTACGCCTAGGGTCCCGACACTTAAACATCCACAGTCCGTATCTGCAGTCCAATATCCCAAGTCTCGAGTGTTTAACAGCCTATTAAAAACATTATAACAGATCAATAAATTCGATATCGATAATTAAAAGAATAAATAAAAGGCTGAGGAAACCAATGGTAGTTTGAATAAACACCTTATTTTGTGCAGAGTCGGCTCCGATGCCGAGAATCCCTGCCGCAACATCCGTGCCGACGATCAGAATACAGACGATTAGATCTTTGGGTTTGAGCATGTTTGATTCTGATAGCATAGTCGAAGATGGTGAACTGAAAGCATGTATTTAAACCAATATAAACACCATGAGCCAACCCCTCTCGTTGGTGTGTCCAATAAAAAGAAATGAATCCTAATGTCATCTTAACCACTCTACTTGTCTCAATCAGTCGATACAAATTGATGATGAATACATCTTCATAAATTTTTCTTTACATCTATTCGAATACAAAATATTATATATTTAATTTTAAATTTAAATAAATTTACGTACGTTTACAAATTAAATTTTTTAAACTCGATCGCTCGGTCACCTAATAAAATAACACCCTCACCACTAATCACTCTTTGAGTTGATTTTTTTTTTTCGGATTTCATTCATTGTTTATTATTCTACTATTAACTTTAACTTAGAGTGGTTATTCATTGCATATAAATATTATTAATGATTCCAAAACAGACATAACATTAACACTGAGTGCAGACAAATATCAGTCAGATTAATGCATATTTTGTACATATAAATTGATCTTATATATAATTTTCTATACTTTATTTATTTAAAATTTATTTATTTTATTTTTAATCATTTATATTTTATCTTTTAACCATATGATTCCATTCATACATATAAAATTAGATGTTGAACTTTAAATTAAAAGTTAAAATATTTCAATAACAATGATCAATTATTCAATCACTGATTTAGAAGAAATCATCAATATCAACTAAACTGGTATTATTTTTTTAAAAAAATATTTTATAGAAGTACTAATTTATTAAAAAGGAGAAACTCTATATTAAATATTTATAATCATAAAAAAACACATAATTTAAATATTTTTTTATCATTATTGGAATAATAAAATAGTAACTTGAGATCTTAAAACTATATTAATCGAAACGTTGGTAAAATAGTTATTACCAAAATTCAGTTAAAAAAATATGATCATGAATATATCAAAATCCAACGTAAGGTTCTAAAATAAAGAAAATCAATATAATAATTAAACTGTCGATAATAAATACAGAAAATTGAAAAAATTAAAAAAAAAAAAGCAAAAACAAAATATAATAAAATAAAAATAAAAACATTATTAATAATCAACAATTAACATTAAAATTAATATTGTTTAATAAAATCAACAAAGAAAAATGTGATAAATTTTGAAATTGATATCTTTTAATTTTTTATTGGGTGTGATTAATTATTTATATAAATATATATTTTAAAAGCAAAATTAGTTTCTACTAAGCTGTCGTGGCAATAACGGATTTTGATCTTCATTCGGGAGTTGGGTGTTGGGGGAATTAGAAAATAATATTAATAAAATATTTTTCAATTTTATATATTCCAACACTTAACTTATATTATATTTCAATAAGCATTCTACATTTAAATAAAAATATTTTAATTCATATTTAAATAGGATTACTTTTTTAAGAAGAAGAAAGGTTTACTCAAATAAAATTAAAAGATAAAATTTTATTTAAATATAGAATTTATTTGAATAAAGCATTATAGTCCGGAGAATTATTTTGAATAATATTCCAGCTTTTTTTTTCTATAAATAGTTAAATTTTATTCATCCAAAAAAACCTCATAAGAAAATTAACAAACAAATAAGTCTCAAAATAAGGAAAAGAAAACTATACAATATCCCACTCAGAACACAAATCAGATGAATCTCGTGTAAGTTTGCAACCAAGAAGCTTCAAACGAATATCATGCTTAATTTTATCTGCAACATAAGAGAAGTTCTTTGAGGATTCACCATGCACACGTTTGTTACGTTCCTGCCAAACATAATAAAGAAAACCACACCAACATAAACGTAACAAAGTAGCTCTTAATGTTTTCCCTCTCCCTAGTTTTTGAACCAAGTCAACCAAGCATGGCCAAGTCACAAAACTATCATGAACATGACAAGCCTGTAAAATAATTTTCAGTATTTGCTTCGAGTAACCACAATCACAGAATAGATGATCCCTTGTTTCAATATCAGTCCCACAAAGAACACAATAAGGATCTACTTGACAACCCCAACGAATCATACAATTTTTGGTTGGTAGTCGATCCTGCAAAACAAACCAAGCCATGAAAGAGAATTTGGGAATAGATAATCTCTCCCAGACCATCTCATCCCAGGAGACTCTTTCTCTTTTGAGTCTGAGAATCTCCCATATCTTCTTTGCTTTGAAATCTTCCTGGATGCTTCCAACATTTGCAAATTCCTCTCTGAGTTTAAGAAGCTTCTTCCATACCCAACTATTATGAGGTTTAAAAGAGACATCCCAGATAGACACCCCCTTTAAAAGGTACTTTCCTTCCCACGCAACCCAGATCGATCAAGCGTTAGCTATTAAAAGCCATAAACATTTCATCATGCAAGATTTATTCCATGCCAACATATCCTTTAACCCTAAACCTCCTTCACTTTTTGGATAACAAATTCTCCCCCAACTCACTCTAGCACCCTTAGCTGAGCCATCCTTGCCCTTCCAAAGGAAGGCATTACATTTTTGAGAAATTTGCTTTAATACCTTCGATGGCAAGAGAAATATACGACACCAAAAGTTCTGCAAACTAAAAATTACAGCTTGAATAAGTTGTAATCTTCCAGCAAATGTGAGACAGTTTGAAGGCCAGCTACTAATTTTTCTTGTAATCTTCTCAATAAGCATAGAACAATCAGTTGACGAGAGATTTCGAGAGACAAGAGACACTCCCAAATATCTTACTGGCAATTTACCAATATGAAAACCAGTATGCAGTAAACCTTGTAGCTCAAATGAAGAAACATCGGCATAAAAAAGTTCACTCTTCGAATTATTCATGATCAACCCAGACATACCATAAAACACCTCCATAATTCTTTGAATAACCATGACAGATTCAATATTACCCTTAGTAAAAACCAATAAATCATCAGCAAAACAGAGATGAGTAAGGCCAATCCTTTTACACTTAGGATGGTAATCAAACACACCATATTTTTCACCATATTTTCCCGCCCAATTTAGTAGTCCAGAGAGAACATTCATCACTAATATGAAAATATTCCAGCTTTATGAATCCTTTTATAAGTAGATAATGATTAAAAAGTAAATATATTTTTTAAAAAAATAAAAATAACATATATTATTATAAAAATTATTTTTCGTACCGACCATAAAAACGAAAGACTTAATTTTAAGATTTAAGGATATAATCTAAAGTTTAAGATTTAAAGATTTAGAGTTTATGATTTATCATTAGAATTTAGGATTAGACTTTAGTATATATTATAATATACTAAAATTCAAATAATTTAATTTTTAAAATAAAATAAAGAAAAAATAAAGAAAATTAAGTTCCAATTAGGTATATCCAGCCAAAATCCATTACCATCAACAAAATCAAAACCAACTTTCTTAAAAAAAACCAACAACAAGATTCCCAGAGGCGAACCCAATTCTGCTTTGACTTCAAAGAGTTTTCTTTTGGGATTTTTTTTTTCTTCATTCAATCTTTGGGTCATTCTGTTTTTAATCAGATCTGATCATGTTAAAGTTCCAATCTTGATTTGACACCTGGAAACAGGCCTCTGAATTTGCAATAAAAAAGAGAAGATTTTGTAATGGATTTGGATGATTTCAGATCAGTACTGGAAAGGGCAGGCGTTGATGTCTGGACTTTCATTGATACAGCTATCCTCGTAGCTTCTTTGGATTACGGTCAAGAGTTGAAACAAAGGAGAGATGGAATTGTTGAGAGGCTTTATGCTACTTCCATGGTTACCAAGTGTAAAAGCTGTGATTTTGGTGAGAGACCAAATGAAATTCAAGTTACTAATAATGATGATGAATTAAATCCAAATTTTCATGAAGAAGACAAAGAAGGAGAAAGGGTTAAAGGGTCACCTTCCTCACCTCAATCTGATGATGAAGCTGATGATTTTGACCCTTATGGTGGCTTGTTTGATGATGAACAAAAAAGGGTTCTTGAGATTAAAGAGTGTCTTGAACTACCTAATCAGGTCTTCCAATTATATATATTGGTGGTTTGTTTTTATGGATTTTTATTTGAATTTGGTTTATTCTTTTTATCTGTTGTTTTTGTTGCAGTCAGAAGATACATTAGTTGAATTGCTTCAAAGTTTGGCAGATATGGATATAACTTTTCAAGCTCTCAAGGTATTAATTATGTGTGGTTTAATTTTGAGTTTTGTTTGATTTTTACCATTTTTTCATGATATGATTTCTATACACACTCTGCAGGAGACTGATATTGGAAGACATGTGAACAAATTAAGGAAGCATTCATCAAATGATGTTAAGAGATTAGTGAAACAGCTTGTCAGGTTTGGTTAATGCTTCTGAAAATTCATAAATGTTTGTTCAAAGAAAGACTTTTTGATATGATTTTTGTTATTTGTTTCTCTAGAAAATGGAAAGAAATTGTGGATGAGTGGGTTAGGGTGAATCAACCTGGAGAACTTGAACCTGCTGCACTTATGGGTAAAACTTTTATCTGCTAAACTGTAATATGAAGATTGTTTGTTTCCTGAGAAAAAAAATTTCCCATATTTAATGGAACACTGAATGTTGTCCGACAGATGGAGATTCACCACAACAAAAATTTCCTCAAAATAGTCGTCATCAGGTGAATGGAATTATGTTTTCTAATGTGAATGTTGTTAGACAATTATTATTATTATTTTTATGATTCTAAGATTCTGCTCTGTTATAGGTTCCCGATTTTGCTTACTCTCCGAATCCACACAGTGAGTACCGAATCTCATTCGATATTTCTTTATGTGCTTTCAAATAATCAGCCTATTAATGCCTTTTTGGATTACAATTGACAGATGGTGGTTCTGGATCAGAAAAGAATTATTCGGAACCTGAAAGGAAGCTGAAGCCAATCCCTTCTCGACGAAAGGATCCTCCTCCAAGACCTAATCACTTGACTCCTCCACAAAATGTACAGGTCCGACTTACGAGTACATACATTATTGGAGCCTATATTTGCATCATTATTTTGTTGATGAACATCGATGTCCGATACCAAATTTAGAAGCACATGCTTTGAAAATGATTTTTTGCTGCTAAACTGGCATTTTGATAAATTCCTATACTTGCCAAGGCTTGTGGCTTCCACGGAACGAGAATTCATGTTGTTATGATCGAATAGTTTATTGTAGCAAATGTATTTATTTTGATTGAGTTGATTTCTGGTGTAAGCTTTTGTGATGTCTGTTTGTTGAATTGCCTTCTTTGGGATTTCATAGAGACAGAGAGATCAAAAAGAAAGCAATTTTGACTCTGACAGGCTGGCTTCGGCAAGAAAAAGGCTTCAAGAAAGCTACAAAGAAGCTGAAAATGGTTGCCTTTTCTTCTCTTCTTCCACATTTTATTTAATTGTGAATCCCTCGCTTTGAGTTCATGCTAAATGCTATTATTTTTGTGGTTTTCTTATGCTTTTTGAAGCCAAAAAGCAAAGAACGATACAAGTGATGGACATTCACGAGCTACCGAAACCCAAGAATGGCTTCTTTGCAAAAAACAAGGGAGGCGGTTCTCACGGGAGACACTGGTGATTTTGGTGAATGAATTCAGCTTAAAGGCATCCCATCTTAGGTTTTTCGTTTCTAGTTTCCCATTGCCATCAGGGTATTCTATAGGAGTACTTTTTTACATATCTTTCATAGGTTATCTTTCCATGTTCTGCCATGGAGATGTACTGAATCATTTACCAATCATTTGACATTCTCGAGAGCCATGGACATCAATAACCATTAAAACCAAGGATGCTCCATGTTTCTTCTTTTAAAGCATGTTTACCTTCCTCCTCAGCTGTAATGTCTGAAGTCGTTAATTTGAAATATGTACTACTTTCCACAACATGCTGAAGTTTGAGTTTCTTGAGTAAATTTTTGAATGACAGTGATCGGTATTAAACAAGATGAGTAAATTGCTGTTATTTCCAAACAGCAAGCAGTGATTGCACTTGCTTGTGCCTCCTTGATTTTCTGGTTTTCTTTTGCAGCAGCCTCAACTGACCTGTTTAAAGAATTGATCTTTCTAGGGGGGGAAACCGTAACAAGAAAGCAACAGTCGTGGATTGAACTCCCCGGGATGGACATCAGACACTGCCGGTATTGCAGGATATTGGTTTGGAAGATTCATGTGTGTAGAAGCAGCTACAAATGAATTAACGATGTTCTCTATTTCGCACCGTTGCAAATCAGATCCTGGAAGCTTGCCTTTGACAACTCATGAACTGAAGATGGAGAAGGTTTTAGGATCAAGGTTGCCAAATCAGATCCTCGAGGCCAGGTACCATATAAATTTTGTACATGTTTTGCCTGGTCTGAATGTTGAGTATGGATATGTATCTGACACGAGTATATTCAATTTTTAATACCTTTAGACTCATGCTCATCTATACCCGTATATCAGATATTCGAATATATGTTCGAGACGAATATTGCATTCGTATCTGAGTAATATAAAGTGCTCATGAGATGCCAAAAGGATGTGTTTTAGGCCCCAAGCTTGTCAATGCTTATAAAAACTATGTTTAAATCATATCATTTCCTAATCTTATACTTTTAAACTTTGTTTTAACTTATAAAATTTAATAATTTTTTTTACTAATTACTATCATTTTTAATCATGTCTGAATTTACAGAATTTAGTTTCTTCTAAACAAATACTTGTATCAAGATATTCTAAGGAGTTGGTGAAAATATAAATGGCCTTTTCATGGTAAGAACAAGATACATTTCACCAAGAGTTGAACTGGTAATATATCAGTAATTTCTTACAGCCAAACACTACATAATCTGTATTTTTATTGATAAAAACATCAAAAAAGATTATTCCTAATACAAAATGGCAAAAGATTAAAAAAAAAACTTCGACTTAATGCTAATCAAGATCTTCCTATAGAAAAGATTGGAAAATCATCTCTGCAAGTTCCTGCAACAACAAACAAAGCATCATTTCAGTTTCGATCTGATTTTATGTACTATAACTATCTATGTTGATGGCGTTTGTAAATGAAGAAGCCTCAAGGGAGAAACATCTAATTTATTTTTAATGGTAAAATAGTACAAAATTATGTTACTCTGACCTTCATTTTATGATATGGAAATATGAAAATAAGTACTCAATATCCGACGCTCGTATCTAAACCCGGATAACATAAACAGAAATCAAAGTGTATTTGAGAAGTGTGCCATAACAGTCAATCATGAAGTTAAACAAGTATAACAGTATGATCTTTTAAATGTATCGTAATATACTCGTATCTGACATTTAAAACTAAATTTGAGTAACATAAAGATTACGAAAAGCGTCGTATATATCTACGTACCTGCTTGGCTGAAGCAACCTTGGGCTCGCCCCATTCAATTGCTTTCTTCTCAAGCATCTCAAAATCAGCTTTACCAGCCTGTAAGATAATATACTACTCCAATAACCCATCTGAAGTGCCATATTTTAGGCCAATGATGAAGTCATTACTAAAACAAAAAAGAAAGAAGAATACATCACCTCAATGAGGGCACCGAGTTCATTATTAAAGCTTTCATACCGCTGATGAATAAGCTCGGACAAAGAACCATCCTATAATCAAGAGGAGAAAAGTTAGACCACTATCCAGAAAATTGCTTATCAGTGTCGTATTATAATTGTGTTTAAAATATTTTACTTTCATGTAATCATTTTATATAGATGTTAGTATTTTTGTGTCATGTTTTAGCTGTGTTTTTTGTGTTGTGTCCTATTACCTCAATCAACTTGGCAGCATTTCGGAGTCCCCGGGCTAAGGTGTCCATTCCAACAATATGAGCAATGAACATGTCTTCAACATCTGTGCTCTCTCTCCGTCTGCAAAACCATGGATGAAGTAAACAAGAGTTGGACTCGGATACAAGAGTCAAACGCGGGTTAGACTGCTCAAACTAATTCAATCTTTTTAAAGCATTAGTGTCCGATACATACTCATATCTGACACTTACCAAATTCCAAATAACAAAGGATACAAGTACGTGTAGGAAAAGGGTAAGCTTAAATTCTTCCAAGGTTTTCCTTATATTTAGAGGATCTCTTAAAATCATATCCATATACCTATATGTAGATATGTATAGAACATGCGTGGACCGAATACAAATTTTTCAACAAAATGACGAGTCAGAATAATATATGACACAACACAACTCGAAGAAAATAATCAGGGAAAGTTGAGCTCACAGTTTTGCATCAAAGTTTAAGCCCCCTGGTTCTAATCCTCCCTGTCATAAACAAAACAACTGTTAGACTGAGTGATAAAAAGTTCGATTTCGAGCCTTGTGAATGAAAAAAAATGATGTTGGGTGAGCTTTCTCCCTAGGTTTGGCTTGACTCCAAAATAGTCGAACCCAATATAATTAATAATTATTGGATATCGAAAGGTCCTATGTAAAAATAAGTATAAAAAAATAGAAAACTTCAATGAACTATAAGAAATGTATTAAAAAGAATCAATCACATACATTTTTTATCACACTTAACATAATCATGGTTGCCTCTCCAATATCTGTCAAGAACTGATCTGTATCCCAACCTGTATCGCAAAATATCCTGATCTTTCAACTCGTAAGAGGATTTTAATTCCAAGTTTAAAACAGAAAAGATTTTTTCAAAACAATCTATGTTACTTTGATTTTTCGATTTTCTTGAAGTACTTGAGTTTGACACTCATGTTCGGTCCATGAAAATTAAACATATTATGTTGGAAATATATCATATTTGATTCTCACACCTAAATACGAATAACATAAGTAAGAGTAGAATGGTTTTGGTTATTGAATAATACCGGTCTGAGGATCTCCGGAGTTTGCATCAATATTTCCTAGCAATCCATTGATTCTTGCAGTCTCAACATCATGATGGCAGCTGCGATACACAAGCACCACAGTTGTCAAAGGAACTTACATGCTTGCAGCCGTAGGTTAGCTTTACTGAACATAGACTTGTTCCGGTCTAGTTATCCGTCTAAGCCAGACCTTATCAAGATGATCCATAATTCAGATCAATCTGGTCCAAATTATTAGTATACTAATAAAAGAGTATGGACCACTTCGGGTTTAACTGAGCTTGGATAAAAGCTTCAAAAAGTTTCACCATGTGGCCGGGCTCATGAACATCTTTTCTTTGAAATAATAAATATAATAAGAGAACAAAAGAAATTAACATATGGAATATTGGCAACCTGTGACCAGAGAGTGTGGCATGGTTGCATTCAATGTTGAGCTTGAATTCCCCTGAAAAAGTACATGGTGAATAGATGCAGAAACTCCGAAAGTTGAGACCATGATTATGAAAATATGAAAGTAAATTTGTATAAGGCCTGCACTATACATCCTAATTCAAAGGCTTGATCGATATTTCGGATCAGACCAGATTTGAGCAAATATGTATAATATTGATACAATACAGTGGCTCAAGTCCGAATCATGTAGACTTTTCTTTTAGAGTTATCAAAGATCATTTGGTAGTAAACTTGAGAGATGAAATGAGAATTCATTAGAGCTCACCAACTAGACCGTATCTTCGCAAGAAGTTCGTCGTTGTTGCAGCATCCCAGTCATACCTGACAAAAAATTAAGCCATAATTTATATAAACAACAAAAGGGATTTGATTGATATAACCCACACAAAGAGATATTTCGAAACATACTGATGTTTGGTAGGCTCCTGAGGCTTAGGTTCAATCAATAGAGTTCCTGGATCAAAAGCATATTCCACCAGAATTTCAGTAAAATCTATAAACAAATTAAACACGATCCAGCACATTCACATATATGTGTAGTGATATTCATTTTGGATGTAAATACCCCGATACCCGGATTTGACATTCACACTCAAAGAAGTTAACATGCAGTGTTAAAGATTATCATAATGGTGTTTACCTTTGAATCCGATTTTCTTCTTGTAGGCAACTGCAGCCTCTAGAAATCTTGCCTGTCAAAATAACAAGAGTTTAGTCTGATGAAAACTAAAGAACTGCATCGGATTTTGTTGCTCCGAGTCTTATATTTTTAAAAAGTATTTGTATTTGACACTTGATACATTTTGGACTTGAGATTAAGATGTCTTTTTTTAATATATGGAAAGACTTAGGATGAAGCAACTTTTAGTCTTGAACTTGACAACTTTTTTCCAAATTTATCATAAACTTTTTTTTTTCGTAGTAGTTCTTAAACTTGATAACTTTAACATTTTTTGTTGTTGTTTTGATGACATGACAGTATGAGAGTATGACATGCGGCACGATCTCATAGTGTCACATCACCAAAATAACTCAAAATTCAAGTTCTGGAAAAGTTTTTAGGTTGAAAGATTTTTAAAAAATGAGTCAACCGTGTTTGACATATACCCATATAACATAGACGTTGTCATTTTGAAAAAGTTTTAGTGATGAACAAAATAATAAGAAATGCATAAAAAATCTTAAACCATACCATATGATCAAGTTCAAATTCCATGTCTGTGTTCAAAAGTGTTTGATAACCTTCACGACCACCCCAAAACACATAGTTTTCTCCCCCTAGATAGTGTGTCACCTGAAGCATGAGCATAGCAGCATTGGAAACAATTAACAGAAACAAAATAAAAAATATAATCAATGAAAATTAGAAGAAAAACAAGAAAAATCACAATAAGCAAGTCTGAAAGGAAATAACCTAGTTTGTGTTAAAAAGACCCAAAACATGATGAAAAAACTCAATTTCTGTTTAAAATCCCAATTTAATTTAGAAAACAATTTTACATGTTTTAGCCATTTTTATAGATTTTTCAAGTTCTTTTATAAATTTAACCAATTCATTAATTTTTTAGTTGAATAAAGCATCAAACTTGTTTGTTCAACTGATTGAATCTATTGATCAATGTCTTATTTTTTTTTATTAGTTGCGGTAGATAAAATGAAAAAAAAAAAAAAACTTTTGTTGTTGTAAAATGATTAAACACCACCTCCATGGCTTTCTTGACTTGAGCTGCAGCATATACATATACACCCAATTCAGGGCTGCAAAACGAACACATAAATAGTAAGTTCATCAATGGACAAACTGATCACCGATTAAGGATACCGATACTACACGGATATAGGATTTAGAAGGTCTAGGTCATAACCTTATACCCACATTCGATCATGTGTCGAACACAATATTAGAAAAATCGAAACAACATAGATGAATACCTTGTACAACCACCATGCATGTAACGAGGATGCATAAATAGTTGAGCCGTACCCCACAGTGGACGGATGTTGTCTCCCTACATAGACGTGCAAGTAACAGAGATGTTTGGAGAAGTAATTAGTAATGTTGAAGCCTAACATGCAAGCATAATTGTTCATACTAGAAAAGATAAGAAAAGTGACATTATTTCTAGCAAATGTAATTTGTAGCTCAAGTTTCTGATGATCTATGCTGCTTCAACTCTTTATTTTTCTCAAGACAAATCGAACTCTTTAATGGGCTCCTGCCTAGGACAGGGTAGTGGCTATCAAAGCATGAATCCTTAACAAGTTAGCTATCCGAAAGAATTTTCGGATAAACAGAACTAAACAAGTAAATATATGAGTAAAGAGATACAATATGAGAGTCATTTACCTGAAGTTCTTTAGCAAGTTTCACCACTTCATCCAAGTTTGAATTTGTTTCCTACAAACAAAAACAATACAAATTAAATTGGTTGATACAAAGTTTATTTCTAAAGCATTCGAATATATAAACAATCCGACCTGGATTGTTTTGCCCTCGGGAGCAATATCCCGGTCATGGAAACACCACCGATCAATGCCAAGCTTGTTTATGAATTCAAAGTTGGCTCTCACTGTGTGTAAACAGAGTTACATGTTTGCAAATTAGTATTAATGATCCAAAGGTAGGTTGGCAATTAACATTCAATCTTACTTCTCCTTTTGGCCATAGCAATGGAATTGGTACCATCTTCCCATGGCCAATATTTCGTAGGTGCCCCGAAAGGATCGGCACCAGTTCCACGGAATGTATGCCAAAATGCAACACTGAATCTCAACCAGTCCTGAAATGGTACCAAGCACAAGTCAGCAGCCATTGACATCACAGAAAATCTCATATAAAAGGAAACTAACCTTCATTTTCCTCCCAAAGATCACCTCTTCTGCATTATACCATCTGTATGCAAATCTATTCTGGCTATGAGGACCCTGCAAACCAAAATAGGCGTCGAATATCAAGTGTTTGTATAAATTACGCAAAGGCAACAGTTTCCATGAAGAGTGATTCAATATATATTTACCTCATACTTAATTTTGGGAATTCCAGGGAAAAATTCCCCTTTCCAATCACCGGATTCAGAACACTTTCCTCCGGATTCGGCAGCGCATGCATGTGGAGTCGATGAAGCACTCTGAATGGGAAAAAATCCAATCCAGAGAAAAAAACAATACAATATTGAAAGAAAACATATAAACATCATCATAAAGGATAAGAATTGACAAAAGTTAGAGGGTTTCTTTTACCACTAAAAGAGATATCACATTCATACAGAGAAATATTAATAAAATTTTCCCACCCATAATCTTCTTCTTTCTGATATCAATCAAAGTATCAAACTAAACCCTGCAAGAACTGAACCAATTAGTGAACTTAAAATACAATGAAAATTAACTGATAACTATCCAAAAACAAAGAGTTAAGCTCATAAAACAAATTGGGTTAGCATCAAAGCTTACAACATCAAACTAAACAAGAATTTAAAGCTTTAGCAATCATAAAGTTTTTTCATTGATTTATTTTTATTTTCTGATGAATACCCATCATCTGATACCACATAAAACCAACAACAACATTAAAAAAAATGAATTTTGACAAATACCCATCAGCATAGATCACATGTTAATCTCAAATTTGTTTTAAAAAATATTTTAAGAGTATTACCATGAACACTCCTAGTTATGCATATATTTACAATAAATACAATCTGAACCGTGCTAAAAGAAAAAATTCCACTGCATGTATATGGACCATTATTATAATACAGAATCAAACTGATCATACATGACATCAAAATAAAAATACAAAAAAAAAAAGATGACAGAGAAAGGGACTTACGGATTTTGAGAAAGAGAAGTGAAGCCATGCATGAGTGAATGAGACTGAGTGCATACTTTATACGTTGAAGTGAACATGATATTTTTGGATGAAATATGGTTACGTAAATTAAGTCACTGTCACTTCCGAGGTTTTTTCTCTATGAAAAAGTCTCTGTACCTGGTAATCCGTATATCCGTTTTGATCATAACAACTACATTTAATCATGAATTAGTTGATTTTTATAATTTTTTAGAAATATATTTAAAAAATAGAAAACGTATAGTGTTATTCATTTTTATTGTCGAGTTGAATGGTTGAAATCAGTGACGTTTGATGATCTCAAAGATGAAGAAGATCCAGTAAATTAACAACAACAACAAGAATTCACATTGATTTATTCTTTAAATATTCCATTAAAATTATTAGCACCATTTTTACAGCAATCTTGAGCTTTGTTCTGCTGAGAAAAACTTCAAGAATTTTCTTTCAACTTAAATTTTATGTTTCTCAGCTGCATATTTTAGCATCCAAAAAAGATATCAACCTTCAAATTATAGCAATAAAAAGGGGTTAATATATAAACACTACCTCTGTAACAACACATTCCGTCACCGAAGTGGGTACAATAATTAACGGCAAAAAAATCATGTATGAAACTGAGAAATTTAAAACGTTATATGTAAAACTGAAAATTCGGTATAATTCATGTACCCATGAGATAATTAACCCTTAGTTTTATTTCGAATCTCGTAAAAGTTGTGAACGTACCTAATCCATTTCTGTCAATGAAATGACACAGAAAAGTCTTTGTATCTGGCATGTCATATTTTATATATCCAAACTGAATCTCATATGCCAGTGTAGCTTTAACATCCATATAGATAAATAAATGATATAAGAGAAAGAACCATACATTTCATTCAAATGCCATCCAAAACAATATCTATAGCTTTGAAAATATGGGAGGCTAAATTCTCATTAGCAGCAATGATAACAGTACTGGTCTCTCGAACATCGATCAAGGCTTTCTCGGGACCAACAATGTCTATAATGCCGACTGCATTTTCAGGTTCAGCATCATCAATGACTTTCTTTACGGTTCCAGTAATGCCCATCTTGGACAGCTCAGCCAGAAGCCCTTCCAAATCCGGTGAACCCCAATGTAACAACGATCTTTGTTGCTTGGAGTCTGCCGGACGGAACACTGAGAGTAATCGATGTTTACCCTGATCCATGACAAGCTCTCCGTCCAGCCTCGTGATTGTTTCCTGCTTCGATGGTTTCCAGCGGAACTTGGAAATCAAAGCTGTTGCTATATCAATTTCCGTGCTCTCCTTTGAGCTTGGTATACGTAATGTTTCATTTTCAGAGTATCGAAAAATCATGCTTGCTTCTGCAATTTTGGTCTTGCATCTCAAATCCTTTGGAAACTGTCTTAAAAGTGAGCACAAAGTGCAGTTAGATAAATAAAAATCCCTACACAAGTGAAAGAAACTAATACAATAAGAGTAAAATAGATTACCAGAAGTAATTTTGGTTGCAACGTCATTAGTAAGGGTTGAACTTTCTGCAAACTGCAGGAAAAACAGAGAAACAATTATGCAATAGTAGCTAAATACCGAGACAAACTCTCCTTTTTCCAGACAAAGAAACAAACGATTTCTACTAAAAATGCATAAATTCCGTGTCATCAAACATCAGGGAAGCTAGAGGAATTTGTTAAAACGATAATCCTAATTGATGTTGGAAAAAAACTTCATTTACTTCACAGAGAAAGAAACGGAAAAATCAGCAACGATCAAATTCTATTATGTGATATATACATTCCTATATAGATCAAACTTCACACTTCAGTCATTTTCTCCAAGATAGTTTCAGATAGTCTAGCATAGCCTAAAATACAAGAATAGCTAACTTTCCCCTTTGTCAAGGCAAAGCTTCTGTTGAACATATAATTTGAGTTCTCGTCTCAATCCAAAAGGGGCATGTGAGTTGAATGTTTTAAAAGGCTTTTCTTGGGCTCAAAGTTCTTTAGGCGAACTATTTGTGTGTGCATACCTTATTCCAGATAGAAAGGAACATTGAAGAACCTTCATTTCCATTGGTTTGAAAGGCAAGAGAGCTAAATTAGTATCAACACCGCTCTGCAAAATTCACATAATTTTTTCAGTCACTCAAAAGCATTCTGTGAAGATCATATTAAGTTTAGTATCCTACCATAAACAAATAATAAAGATGCACAGGTAAGCATAGATGCAAATAACCACCTCAAGGATAAGTAAAGACTTTGGATCTGAGCACCAATATCGAAGCAAATGAACAACTGGACCAAGTCTCAAGCTCCAGTGAGGACAGAATACAATACAAGGTTCCTGCCAATTGGTTCTGTGTACATAATGTTAGCATCTCATGGTGATTACGGATATATGATACATGATAACCATTCAAGTCCCTAACCATACAAAACTGGCCAGTAAGTTCTAAAGACATTTTAAAGCTTTATCAATAAGTTTTTGCTTCCCTAATACATCCTTTCGGAAATGGCATCTAATTGATGTGATGAGAAACTGAAGTAGGTAGGGAAAAGACATCGGTCATTTGGTAAAAGGTATTATCACCGGTGGTACTGCACATCTTGGTAAGTAATCCATAACCATCATGGTATTAATACTTATTTTCTCACAACTCATGAATGCAATGACAAAAAGCACGACTTTTATTTAAAAAAAAAAAATTATGGGCAACAAGAAACATAATCTTTAAGCTGATCTTATAGCAGTTTGGGCAAAATTATTACAGCTTATCACTTACAAAGCATAGTGAATTAAGTGATACACGCAGTTGGTGCTGGGTTAATCTTCACACTAACTTGAAGCAATTTGCAAATTTTTTTCTACCCATATGAACTTTAAATGTGTTTTAGCATGCAAAATAGGCCAAGTACCGAGTTGCCTCCAATGTGTTTTCTCTACTTAAAATCAAAATTTTACAAATTTTAGAAAGTTGGATCTTTTTTCTGTTTCTCCCACGAAAAGTTTAAATTATGTTTAAGACATTACTTAAGTATCTGGAACAAGAATAGATAGAACAATATAACAAAGAGAAAAGTGTTCAATCAAAAATTAGGTAGTGGGAGGCAAAAATGTCAACATAGATCAAATAAAATACTTTCAAAGATCCACTGAATGAGCACGCCACAGGTAACATTTTCTGTTCACAAGTGTAACAATCAGCAGGAAACAGAAACATAAAGCCATATCTTACAGTAATTCAATTGAATGAACTGCTGGAAACAAGTGAATTTTCCCCTCTTTTATGAACTTGACATGTGCAAACAATGGTTCACCAGAAAAAAGCTGTCACACCAACAAAAGGAGGAATAAGAAAAGGCCCTTTTTTTATATTGAGACAATAAGCCACTAATTAAATGCACCTTCTCTTGTCGCTGCTTGCAGAGCCACTCTGGTATTATATTGGTAAAAGCTAATAATTCTTCCGCTACAGAAGATATGATGTATATTGGAACCTGCATGACAAATGTATAGCATATGACTGCTTGTGGTGTTACTCAAAGCAAGCATACGTGTAAAAACTTTTTATTTCTTCTCCTGTTTGAGAACTGCTCAACCAGAAATAGATTTTAGTTGCTAAAATGACTATCCATACACAAGTTGTGGGTCTTAAAAGAGTTGATGAAGCCTGCTAAACTAGAAAACTTAAGCTATAGCATTGGTCAAACCTCACCTTAAGTTAGCCTGCTAAATCAGAAAAGTTCAAAGGTGAAGGCCACAGTTCCAAGGTAATCATATCAAACATATAGCTAGAGAAATACACCTTAAGTATTAATTAGTAAAAACTAGTTATGTTAAAGAAACAACAATTTTCACAAAAAATGACTCCAGTTGATAAACAGTGATTCCTCTCTTTGTCTCTCATTTCGGTCAGCAACTGTATTCCTTTTGACAGTACGCCTGTCTCTAGATGTCTTCCATGTTCATGTGGCTGAGTACCTACATATGCTTATCCAAAGAAAGGCAAAGAAAAATCCAATACCTTTAGAGATGAAGATTCCAACAAAAGTAACATTTGCTCCAAAAGGCATAGAACAATCCCAAGTCGATCAATAGGAACAAGAACCGACCCACCTGCTCTAACAGAATCAAAGGCACAGGTACATATAAAAGCTAGTTTCTCCATTTCCTCTCTACTTTCATCATCCTTCAGCAAGGATGAAACTCTCTCTTCCAAATTGTTGACATCATCACTACAATCATGGTGCATAGATTCAGATCTACCAATCTAAAGATATATATAGTATTTGCTAATAAAAAGACACACAAGCAAAGACTAAATTAATATATTATTACACTCAGCAGAATTACCAGACATTTGATGAAGTACAAGTAACTGGATCAAAGCAAGTATCATCATTCTCCATATTTTCTGCGGTATCCAGAGATGAGAAATCTGAATATATTATCAAATCATTCCCTCGGAGACCAAGGAAATCAAAATCCATCGCATGTGTAGAAATAAAGATCGAGCTTGAAATATAAGCTATATTTCTTTTCGGACCATTTATTGTCCAATTGCAGGTCCCTATTTCCAAACCAGAGCTGAATGCTTTTATGATCAAAGTTCCATTATAGCAAGTTTCTTCTGCGTATTTTAGTGTTTGAACCTTCTTCATACAATCCTTCACATCAACTGCACTGAAAAGCACACACAATTAACTTCCTATATATCTTCTACATTCAAGTTGCTGTAAAGGGAAAAATCTAAACAGAATGGATTTTAAAGATGCAAAACTGATGGTCATAATAATAAAAAAAACAAAGGCTTTGTTAGCATATTCTAAAAGCATTTTTTAGGTTACATATGATATGATTCAAGGAATAATAATTACCTGTACAAAGGCATCCAAGCTCCCAGCTCCTCGCAATCTTTTCCTAATGCTATTTTCTTCAATTCAGAAGGAAGAACTTCAAGATCTTCCCATTTCATCCACTGCGGGAAACTAGCATCCTCAGGTCCATAAAACTGCTTTAATTCCATATGCATTGAAACAAGATCCTCCATCATAAGCTGCCCTATTCTCGCTGTTGCTTCAGTCACATATATCTAACCAGGGTAAAAATCAAAGCACAGAAACAATTATCAGCTAAGGCTAACAAGCATCGCCATTTAACATTCATGTTTTAAATAATGAAACATTCCCCAAACTCTAATTACCTTTGCAGAAAAGTCTTTAGATAGAGTAAGAAATGGCAAGCCAAGCATTCCCATAGGACTTGAAATCAAAACAACATCAATAAATGAAGCATCCCATAGATGCAAATTTTTTACAGTTTTATACCAAGGCTCTGCACATACTAAGTCATTTACATCAAGAGTTTTTTCAATCTTCTGCCTTTTCCTAACAGATTCTGAATCCAAAGATTCATGGGCCTCTAAAACAACTGGAACAGGACTGAAAATGGCAATAGAAGAAAGGTCCAAGGGGCAATCAAGTAAGATCCTAAACCCGGATACATTGAGCATATGACAAGGTGGGAAATGGAAACCGCCTCCTTTGCTAAGGCATGTCTGCAAATGCACAACCTCAATGAATTCCCATAAATCAGAAGAAAAAAAAAAAGCACAAACAAAGATATATACAGACATGTTTGCATAAAAGGATAATTTTCTCGTACACCAAATGAAGTTTAAAAACTTACAAACGAACCTACAGAGTTATTCAACGTTCAATTAGCTAAAAATGTTAGCTTTAAGTACCCTTTCATTGTTACTTTCTACTTGTTTTGTCGCTTCCAATGGCAAACAAAAACTTCCACTGTCAACCAAGTAAGATTTCATTTAACGAAAGCTAGAATCAATCATTTAAATGTAAATCTTAGTAACTTATTACCAACTCCCTTATATATCATCAAAACTTAAAAAGTACACTTTTAAATCATAGAAAACCCATGTGCGAAACATTTTCTAAACTTCAGCAATGCATAAAATAACAATTCTTTAAAATAATTATCCTTCCAAATTGCAACCAATCCCTACTAAGCAAGAAAGTGGGAAAGCATGAAACTTACAAACTTCATTGAGGAAACGGATAATATCAACCCAGTTGTGAAAGAAACCGAAAGAGCAAATGGGTCATGGACTCATGCGCCTCGGCTCCTCAAGCTGCAATCTCCGTTTTGTATTTCTATGGAGCTTACGTAGTCGCCTTGGAGCCAAAAGTTGAGAATACAAACAACCAAAGTCCTCAACTTTTGAGTTTTGACCTTAATTCAACTCGAGGAAGTTAGTTTTGGACACAGAAATCATATGCCAAGTACATAACAATAGCTAAAAGCCATAGAAATTTTGTCAAACACCTGGTAGGCATTTATTCGACTAAGCTACTTTCATCAATATAAAACAATAGTAGAAATTGCAACATCTTACTGGCCATATACCCCGCACAAGTATTACCATTCAAAATCCCAAGAAAATACAAGAATGAGGGAAGCTTCGACGGCTGAAGGAGTTACAGCTCGATAGAGTAGTGTTTCTGGACCCAATGTGATCCAATCTAAGAAGCCCAATATCAATTTTACAAGGAATTCACAAACTGCATTGAGAGTAATATAGAGAAAATACTTTATGCAATGGATTTTTTTTCTCGAACGCTTAATTTTTAGGGTTCATATATTAGTAATTTGGAGTTTATTAAAGCATGAGAAGGCGGTCTGAAATCATTAATGAGTCCCATTAGAAATTGTAACATTTGAGATTAGTACAATGGTAAAAACTATATCTTGCCACTAAAATGTAACTTAATGATTTAGTCCATTCAAAAAAGTATGAAATTTTAGATGAAAATGTTAAATAACTTATATCGAACTCGGAAGAGGTTTTAATGCAATTTTTATTCTTTAAAATTTTCTGATTTCGTCGATACAAGAGAAAGATCTTTTCCAGTGTCTATCAGATTGATATAACCAGTCACATAATGGCAACAATATCCCTTGACTTGGTTCAAGGAAACCGAAATTTACTTATCGAGACTCGAATTTTATTTTATTTTTCGAAAAAGTATCTTGATTTTCTCTTATGTCAATGCCATTGATGCATTCAAGGTCACTAACAATATACAAGTGAAATAATAATGCATTTCCCTTTAAATCTTATGTCCACTACCTTATGTGTAAACTACAGGCATATATGGCCGGGGTTAACTGGTTTCTTACTAGTTTTTGCCGGTCCTATAATTTTTCGGGTTTTACAACCATGGACACGTACGTGAAAGCAGGAATTTGCAGGCAGGACAAAGCAAAACAAGACAACAGAGGACATGAAAGCAATGCATAATATTCTTTCATACTTGATGATTTCTCTCCAATATAATACGGTAGAATGCAAGTAACCGTTAAGGAAGGTACCTAGTGTCAAAATCGAGATCTTTGGACTTGTAAGGAATTTCTGATATACAAGATATTTTCAAGGTAAGCTGTACAGATACTCCGGGAAAATTCCCACTGCCGTTTTCCGTCTAGCTCTGTGCATTTCTCGTATCATCTTTACGGTCTTGCAAAGTGCGGTTGTTGGTTTGATATGATTTTGACCGTTCAGCTGAGGAGTCGAGGTCTTAACTGCAAAGAATGTGAAATAATAATATCAAAACCACCCTAAAGAAGCTAAAACAAATATAAGACCAGAGGGTTTGGAGATCTAATTATAATATCGAAAGTATTTTATTCTTGCGGGAACTTTGCTTCAAGGCAAAAGGCCACTCCAAACCCAATAGCTATATAATACCAGCCAAAGAAGTTCCAATATAACACAACAAATTGAAATCAGTAATGGGAGCATAATTAAATGAGTGCATCAGTGCATACCATCTCAACATATTTGAGTTGTTTCAAAACTTCGTCTGTTTCCAGCTCCTGATCAAATAAATAAATGCAGCAACAAGTTCGATTAGAGGACGGATACAATCATACACTAGTATGATTGGTGACTAAAACTGAATTTGTCTTATATAATGACTTGAAATAATAAAATTGAACTGGTATTTTTATAATACAACAGCAGAAATATATAAGACATTGCCTAGCTGCAGTTCCTTAACCAGGGATTCTAGCAATCTGATAAGAAGATGAGATGACAGAAGTGCTTGCTTGCTACCAATTTACCATAAAATCTTAATTTGGGACTAACTTCTTGTTCTATTACATGAATTGAGAAACAAAATTAAAATTCTAAAACCCAAGAACTGTAACCTGAAGCTTAAAGTTAAAATCCGAAAACAATATCATTGGAAAAAAATAAAGTTGTTAAAGGGTTACCACCTGAGGTATGGAACAATCAGCATGAGGTGGATCCCATTGGAAAGAGCAGAAGCACTCCCAATTATCACTTTGGACTTCAAAAAGTGGAGCCCTATAAAAGCATGAGCTTTAAAAGCTAAGCATATTTTATGAGAAACACAAAAACCAAAACTACAAAATATGTGAATGTTAAGTCACTAGCAAATGGGTAACAAAGCTCCCTAACCCAAGCAATGCTCGGTACTTAAGTCGGAACTGAATTACTCAAGTTCTTGGGGACAACGTAGTCATCTTTATACTTGATATCTGCTGATAAGAAAAGTGATATGATGTACTTCCATCTCATCGATTTTCAATTTTTACTATGAGAAAGAGTGTTATCTTCTAACCATTAAGCATAAGATGATTAAAAAGAGGGTGATATGTTACATGTATCAGGGTTTAAATTCTATTAGGTTTAAGTAACCACTACTAGAGGGTATCCTACATCAATATTTATCATGATTTAATATATTTACTTGAGGATATGATTACCCGAGGTCAGCATTCGAGCTTTTAGACATAAAGAATTGATATCACATCAAGTTTCAACAATAATTCATTTAAGTCAATCGGAAGTAAACTAGTTACTATTCCCTAACCAAAAATATTATAAATTATAGCACATACCAATTAGTGCCAACATAAATAACAAGATGAAAGTAAAATATCAAGGCAAGAAAGCTATACCTGCGCCATTTTCCACAAATGGTTCCATTATTGCCTCCCATGCCTTCTACGAACTCTCTACATTGAAGCCAGTTCCCTATTAAGCTCAATTTATTTAACTTGTTACAATTCAACGCCTATGAAGAAAAATGTGTTAATTCCCTCCAAACAAAATAGTCGCATATCTGTTAAATGGAGATGCAAACCGAGATAAAGAAAAATTGAAGCCTTACATGGAAATCAGTATATTCTGAAGGATCCAAATTTAGTGGTTCACCAATTCTATCAATATCACTGCATCATATGATAAGAAACTATTTATGAACTACAGCACTTGAAAAGCCATGTGATAGCATTTAACCTTTTCCATCTTTATGGTTCCTAATGTGAAATGAATTAAACTCAATGAAATTTGTATCTGAGGAAAAGTTCCAAAGAGAATATAAAAATAATAGTTTATGGAACATACTTATCAATTGGACCAGACCAGTCAGGAACTGCTGCTTGATATCCCTTTCCAACCCGTACGCTAGTTTTATGAGGTTCAGTATCTCTCAACATTAATTCTATTGGACTTAACTCCCCTTCAGGTGATACATCTTTGCATCTACCCATTCCACCAGTGATACTTGAAGCCTTGCTTGTAATTGCCTCCTTGAACATTATTCGCTTATTTTTCATGCATGAGGTACAGTACCAGTCATCAATCGGTAGTTTCTTTATCCTGGGAATGCAGCAACGTACGTGGAATGCTTCTTCACAACTATCACAAATTAGCATCTTTTGAACAGTTCCTGAACGGCTACAAGTTTTGCACAACCTAGAGAAATTATTACCACCATCAATAGTTCTAATTTCCTCATTCACACAAGTCCTTGAAGGCCCTACTTCATCATCATTCCCCTGGCTCCAAACTATATGGCCGCATGCATCTTTTTCAGATAGATCTTCCCTCACAACTTCAGCAGCTATCACACTAGAGGAGGAATCATCATTTTCATCCATCTCATCTTTCATAGAAACTAAGGCAAGTTCCAGATTTGACTTCGATGACGAGCAACTATCATTGATACTGTCAACATCTAAGGCTTTCTGTACAACAGTTTTATGTACATCATCAGAACTGTGGCCAAATCCACCAGAACATCCATTAGCAAATTCATACTTCGAAATGTGAGGCCTTCTAATGCAATCAAGAGTTTCCGCAGGAGCTCTAACAGTTACAGTTTCACGTTCATCTTGAGAAATTCCCTTCTGCTCCATGATTGCCTCCGAAAGCGCATCGGAACTGACAACAGAAATACAATCCCCACTTCTCCTTGAATTCACCTGCTCCTGTGCACAAAAGTTGGCAACAACAGCACTACCACTGCTGCCAATGCCCTGCCGTTTCTTCCTCCTACAGTAAACTAACATCGGCATAGGACTTTCAAGCATTACACTCACGGATGACTGCTGAGACCCAGTTATCTGTAAGGGAAGGCATGGGTTCTTAGCCTCTTTACATCCACTTTGTGAAGTGTTATAACATTTAGGAGACATCTGCAAAGTTCTATCACCAGACATCCAATCACATAAAGAAATCTCGTTGTCTGCACTCAAACACACAAAATAGGTGTGTTTCAATGAACTAGAAATCGAAGCCTCTATATGGATTCTCTATTTCACCTAATATGTTTCAAAAAAAACAAAATCTGGGTTTTCCTCTAGAACTCCCAAATTACTTCCAATGATGAAAATGAAAAACAAAAAAACTTTTTTTGTTGCAATTACAAACTTGGGTTTCAGTGCATCTACCTTGTGGTTATCAACTATTTGTTCTATCCAACAAGATTATTCTACAAACTAGTTCAACATACGATATATCAAAACATACCCAATTGGCACGAAATTAACTATATCATAAGATTTTGATATACCCTTTTGCAAGAAACACAGAAAAAAAAATACCAGTTTTACCATGAAACATAAAGAGCTGGAGAGAATTCAACCTGGAACAAATTCCCAATGTAGCAATCGAAGAGTTGAGGCAGAGGGCAAGTGATTTGTTGAGTGCTCAGTGCCTGCCTGGCTCAACCGGTGGCAAAGTCTATTAGTGGGCTTAAAGGTGGCTTTTTCTACATTGTCCAACACCTGTTTTCAGCCTTCTATTTTTTCATGAAATTTATAAAGTACTATATTCCAAAACAATGCGGTACTGAAAAAAATCGACCTGTTTTTTTTATATCATGATCAATCTATTGATTTCGAACATTAAATTTCTACTCTATCATAATTCGTGATTATCGTAAAATAAGCATACAAGATAGATAATCTAAAGAACATAGATAAAATTTTTACTATCTATGAGTTATTATCTAACTTATACTAGCGTTTTCAGATCGTATATCTTAAGACATTATTAAAATTTATAATAAATCTTACATGTTTTACAATGCTTCGCAATACCCGAAAACAGTTAGATTATTGAGATTAACACAATCATAAATTATCACTATAGTGTTCATACTAATTATTATAACATTTTACGAACAACAACCGTCATCAAAAATCTTTAGCAGAGTAGTAAAACTGATAAATCCGAGATCACTTTGATCCCGAATTCATTCATTGGCTATATGTTCCAAAACAACTGGTCATCGGACAGTAAAAAAATAATCTATTCGAAAATACATAATCATTGAATACAGAATAACACATACACAGAAACATATAGTTACTGAGTAAAGAACAATACATACTTAAAAATTTGGTCATTGAATAAGAATCATCGTATATTTAAAAATATCTACCCATCGAATAAAGATAATCACATAATCATAAATACTTAGCCATCGAGTAAAGATAATCGCATATTCGAAAACATCTAATCATCGAGTAACGACACAAAACGATTATTTAACATATAAACACTTTAAGTTTCATCTTTTCTACAAAACGGTCACTTGTGAAGTCCGAACAATCCAATTCTCATCTAATTGGTCTCAAATTTGATCCAATAGGTTCAATTATTTCAATTAACACAAAGGTTCATAACTCTGGTCAACGTCCAATGTTGACTTGAAAATTTTAAGTCGGTATATGATCGATCTAGAAAATCCGAAAAGGCTAAGAATAAAAAATAGATACAATCATATAATTACACCATAATGTTGAAAATAAGTCCATGCACCTAAGTCTTAGGTTTGAATCCCCTTAAACCTATTTTTTATTTTAGAAATTATTTTCAATTACTTATAGTTTAAAACATATTGATTAAAGATCATATTGTGAATAATTGAATAAATTGTTAATTTTTTAAAAATAACTTGTACAGGGAAACTGACACTATTAATTTTGTTAAAGTAGAGAATCTTCTTTCTAGTTGATGGATCATAGAATAACATGCAGTTTCATATGATATTGATCAAGGGAAATCTGATACAAGTTCTGTGGAGTTCCATATGCAAACCTCTAAACTGATCTCACCCGAAGGACCGAGGAATCGGTAAGGGATTACAAGGAAATCGATAGGAGGAAGACCCTCGACTCGTCCTGGAAAATTCTCGGTCAACGACTTTAATCTAAGAGAGCCTGTTCCTTTTCTACATACAAGATCATACAAGAAATGTAACTTTGATGAGCTTGGGGCAATACAAGTTACCGTGACTACATTCCCGATGCTTTCGACACTCTTGTTGAGGACGAAGAGAATACCGTCCTCTTCGGCTTGGAGAACAAGGAATTGTTCGTTCATCTCTAATGAGATGGACAAGGGGATGTTGTACGCAAAAAGCCTTCCGGAATCCCAATGTTTGTTGCTAAAGTGTAGTGATAATTGTTCGGATGAGCTAACAAAGTTGCACTTCGGAAGTGGGCAAGCACATGGTGCAAACGTACAGTTATCTTCATGATCATTTTTCCTCATATAATCCATGATTTCACTGCACCCATGTTCTTTGTTACGGCATGGTCTTCTATCGGGTTCAACAGTTACCTCCATGTCTCCACACACACCTTTACTCCTTGGGAAATTTGCTACACATATCTGCAGAAACAGATTCATATCTTTTAGATTACAACAGTTTCATGAAAACCGGAGAGCTACTAACTTCCACTTGATATAAGGTCTGAATGATTAAAAGTTTGATATCTTTTAGATTTGCATGGAACTGACACATGCTCAATGTAATGTGCTTACATCAAAAGTACAGCTTTTTTTCGGCACAATTGATACTCGAGGGAAAAATAACTCTCTTAAGAGAGAGATCATTGGGTCGAACCTTTGATGTAAGCATGTGCGACGTAACAAACAAACTGTGATACTTAAAGTGACAGGATCACGACCAAATTCTGGTACTCAGGGTGACACGGAACGAATGTACGAATCCAGGTCATTAGATTTGACATGATGCTTCCACTCATATCTTATATCCTCCATTTTTAAGGACACAATTAATTTCACCATTTCTGAAAGGAAAAGATAAAGGAAGAAAAACAAGCAAGTTTATTCACATTTGAATGTTTTATGAAACTATGTCATGAATGCCATGCTATGTAAAATCCAATAGCACAACATTTCTGAATTCTGAGTCATATCTCAGAACTACAGACTCAATGGGGAACAAAGAACAACAAGATGCAGAAAAGCTTAAAGCTAATAACAAGCCAAAAAAAGGGGAAGGAATCACCAAAGTGCGGTTTCTTTATAGGAAGAACTATTACCTCCTGCATGCTAAAATCCCCGTTCATTTGTTCTTCGTCAGCCTACAAAATCGACAAACAGAATAAAATTTAGCTAATATATGGTTTGCAGGTTAATACCCTAAATTCTATCACAGAGATCTTCGGACAATACTCAAGCTTATGAAAGATCCAAGCTGTAGGTTTGAGTGGGTAACAAGCCAATGAAGTTGTAATGTTAGTAGCATTTTTGAACAATATGCTTGAAAAATTACCTTTAACAATAGATTCTTGAGACTTAGGCGATGGTTAATATGACCTTACAAGGTATAACATATAACGGAACCTCATAAAGTTCGTACTAAAGGATCCCATCAATACAAAACAACATATACTGTAAAACAAAGGCCTTATGAGACAGTTAACTATCCAGAACCTTAGGCAGAATATTTCAGCCCAAGGAGCAAAAAGATCAGTTATCTCAATAAATACCTCCAAAAAATACAAAAACAATTCAATAAATTTACATATAAATTAACATGTTTGAGCTTCAATTTCATGTTTTTTGAGATCTACCACCATAACGGTTATGTTTCTAAACAAAATTAGGAGAAACTTATTAAACACATCTATCAAACATATCAGTTAATTAAATACTTATCACAAAATACCTGAGTCCCCTCCTGCTCAAAGACAGGAATTCCCGTGCTCATTTTTTCCCCTGATAGGCCTTCCACTTGGATTCCATATTCTAGCGATTCCATATCATGATAACCCTCCTTGATAATCACCTGCTTAGCAGGAGACTTATTACTTTATAAAATTTGTTTCGTATGAGGAGTAGATGTAATTTTACCTCTCCACACCCGTAACCACCGAGTTCTCTTTCTCGTTTTTCTCTTTCAGATATCTCTTCCTCTCCCCATGAAGATAGGCATGGAACGGAAATTGGTGCAGAAGATCCAGCTCCCTCAATGGAGATGCTCTCATAATAGAACAACTGAGAAGTAAAATAGATTTAGCGAGGATTAATCTTTATAAAATGAAAGTCAGAGTATTCTCTGTCAACCTGGAGAAAAAGAAGGCATCCGCCAACAGCACGCTGCTTCCCTTGACGAAAGCGAGATACCTCCCGAACAAGCCGATCAAGCAAGAACTTTCCCCAATTATACTGGTGCACAACATCCATATTAATTAGAAAATGGAGGAATGATGGGCTAACATCCAGTCTTGCTGTTGGAGATAAAAGTGTACCCAATGCATAAAGGATAAATGATCTCTTAAAATCATCTCCTGCTTCTGAAGCAGCCAACCGTTCTTCAAGAAGCCGGACAGAAATCCCATGGTTAGTAGCATTATAACTTTGACGCAAGTCTGCTATCAAGTCATCAGGACCTGAATTCACCACATCCTTCCCACAAGCTGCTAATCCCATCACATGCTCTACATCCGTAGGGGATAAAGGAATACGCTCCCCGCATATCTCCAAGCTGCGCCGTGCAGTGTTAAACCTCTCCAACAACCAAAGACATAAACTGCGCCGTAGGGTGCGACATCTCAAACCAAGTAGACTACCAAATCCCATGCCCTTCACTGCAGCTTTTTGTTCAGATGTGAGGTGCTGTAGCACATTGAATAAGCGGCCAGGAGAGCACCTCGTGACTAGTTTAGTCTGCATCAAATAACCATAAAACTTATTGGATGAACAGTAAGAAATACACAAATCACCACAAGTAAAGGCTACCTGCTTCCTCGGTTTAGGGATACGAGCCGGAGCAGTGCTCAAGTAATTATCCCACACTTCACGAGCTCGCCGAGTGTATTTTTCTTTCTCCACGGTGCTCATTAACTTCCAAGCATCTGATGCAGCTTTTGTAGCCTAACATAAAAATAAACCCCGAATCCTTGTCACAAATCATTATACAGAATCAGAGTGCATTGTCTGATGATTGAAGACACAAAAGTACTCACAGCTTTAAGGCCCGAGGATTCAGGATGAGAAGCACTATACTCCTTGATAAATTCCCGGCTAAAATATACGAATTTACATGTTAGTACACTCGAAATAACCCAAAAACAATAACAAAATGCTCGTGAAAATTCTCATTGAAATGAACCAAATTCTACCTAAAATATACCCAAGAACATGCAGGACGAGGAGCAGAAACTTGCTTCTTTTTCTTCTTTTTCCTCATCTCAGCTGACACAACATTCTCTTCATCATTTACATCTAAGATTGATACACCCCCTTCATTTGGGACCTAAAATAAACCATTTATATCCAAAGTATACAAAAATGTAAATGATTTTTTTTTCTATTTCAATCAATGTAAGATTTGTAAACGAAAACCCATATGCATAATCAAAAACCCAGATCAAATTTAAAGGCTTTTTTCCAGAAACAAACTGAACTAACAACAAATTCTTGAATTTTACAAAAAAAACAAAAACAAATTCTTCAACGATTCAACTAATAGATATGTAACTTCCAAGTGAAAAACGAGGGAATCCCACCTGAAATACTGGGATTGTTGAACAATTCATTTCCCTTGGTGGATCAGCTAGGTTCATCACTTTCCTCGTCTTCCTTTCTTATATCTGTATTTCTAATGAACACAAATGAACCTTTGTAATTTCTTCTCTGTTGTTCCTAATTTCTGAAATATTAAGATTCTTAATATTCACCACTTGGAAATATATTTGTCTCTCTCGTGAACTTGTGTTTGTGCCGTGTTTAATGTTTATAATATCGCACCACTTGATCAAAATTTAACGTGGATTTAAATGGAAACGAAATCATTCATGTTCGAGTAGTTTTGTCAGAAATATTATTTAGGAATGAGAAAAAAAATCAATTCGATTTTATTTTAATTATAATTTTATAAAAAAAATTATTTTTAAATAAAATTTAAATTATAAAATAGATTAAAATGTCAAAATTTTTAATATTAATAAATTGATTTTTTAGACCGAATTTTCGATTCTAATTGATATATACATATCATTATAAAAAATCATTTAGACTAGAATGAAATAATATTATTATATTAAAAATATTTACTATTAAATTTGAATAAAAACCGAAATAACTTATTCAGACTCAAACTTTTTTATTATGTTTTACAATTCAATAATGTTTGATGTTAACGGTGTTAAGCATTGTTCGGCGTCCGTTAAAGAATTTTTCATATTTTTCCACTATTATTTTACGTTTAAACACTTATTTATTGGTAATTACAAAATTTAATTTTTATCAACACTCGTTTTTAACCTAATTATCGTTTCCCACTTTAATAATAAAGGGAGGTTAAAAATTCAAAAAAAAATTATAAATAAAATTTATTAATTTTATATTTTTTAAATTTGACTTAATCGAATATTGAATCAACAACATTTTTCATAAGAATAAAACACAAGGTTGACTGCACCAAAATCGACTCTAAGTCAAACTCGAAATCTGAACAATAATTTTTTATTATTATTGTTGTTGATTGTCCTAAAATCAAGTCAAGTCGAGCTCGAAATCCTAAACGTGAACGTGTATGTATCGTTTAAGTCTTCTAGTGAATGACATGAAAATGAGCAGTGTCCAAAAGATATCACACAATACGTTTATCTGAAAATACATGACATCATAACCTAATGCTAACACTAAGGTGATTGTAAGAATGGAAACAATGTCAAAGAACAAATGGAGACCGGTGAAGAGGAATCCGGCAAACAGAACTATAACATACAGAAGAAAATACAAAATAAACTGAAAACAAAAACGATCACGACAAACAAATATTTCTTCTTTAATTAAATGAACAAATCGGATTCTTTTCCGCCCTAACTCCCTTTATAAATCTTTCAATTTATTATGATATTAGTTCATCTCATCCCGAATCTTCTTGGCCTTCTCAAGGGCATTGGATCAATTCCAATATCTTAACTACCTCTACCATATCCGGTCGGTTTGATGGTACTGGTGACGTGCAGATCAAGCCTAGTTTCATCACGGGGATCGCTTCTTCTACCGGATATTTCCCTTGCAGACTTCCGTCAACACATAAATATAATGCTCCTCGGAGCACCACCATGTCGTCTTCCATGTACTCAACAGGCTTCTTCACGGTAACCACTTCCATAACCAAAAAACCGAATCCGTACACATCGGAAAAGCATGTGCTCCCATGCTAAACTCAGGCTCACCAGAAAACATGACAAGTCTCCCGGACTTGCCGTCTGTAGTAGGGGAACGGCTAAACTCCTCCCCGGAGGAAAATGTGAGAGGTGCTGCAGATCGGGATGTTGATGATTTGACACGGAGATTAAGAACAGTAATGGCAATGACTCCAACAACAATGAAAGCAGCAGCAGCACCAATAGCAACGAGGGCAGACGGGGAAGATTGGCCAACTTCTTCGGCAACATTCGCATAAGATTGTTGTAAGACAAATCCACGTTTTCTCTGTCGCTCAGTGTTCCAATTTCAGCACAAATGCAGCAGAGAATCTAGGATTCTAAACCAATAGATATTAAAATATTACATAATAACAATTTGGTAAGAAATTATATCATACTTTTAAAAACCTTAAACCCTAAACCCGTAAATCATACACATTAAACACGTCAAAACGTTAAACTAAGGTACTTTGAAAGTTTTCAATGTCAATTTATAGATAATAATTCATTAGTTAAAACTTAAAAGTATCATAAATAAAACTAATACTTTAAAAATAATTATTATCTTATACAATAACAATAGAAGGAATGTTTTAATTTTAGAATTTAAGGTTTTAGTTTAAGGCGCCAAATTTAAATATATGGATTTAGAATTTAAGGATAATTGTTAGAATTTAATGTTTATGGTTATAATTCAATATTTATAAATTAAAAACTAAATCATAATTACATTACCCTAAAAATAAAACCTCAACTCCTAAACCCTTCTAAACTTAAACCCTAAATTCTAACAACTATTTCTACATCTAAACTTCTAAAATATATATTCTCAACTCTAAAACTAAAACATTTATGAAATTTAATTTTTACCATCAATAAATAAAATAAAATATTTTTTAAAAAATATCACCTGTCATCTTTTGGTCCATCGTGCCCGAAAAGATGATTCCATGGAATCTTCCACTCTAATGAACCTTCTTTTAATTATATTTTTGGACCTTTCATTTTTCTAATAGAAAAAGCAAACAATGATCCTACCAGGCTACCATACACACACAGCTCATATTGTGATAAACAAAATCAAAAATGCAAAACCTGTAAAACACAGGGACTACATCCACAAATATAATAAAATACAAATCAATAATGACATAAGAATCAGTGGTGGTTAATGAAATTATTAAGGGATTTAATGAGAATATTTAAAATTTTAAAACTATTAAGGGATTTAATGAGAATATTTAAAGTGTGAGAGTCTAATAAAGTTTTTATTTTTTTAACGTTAGTGAAATTTTATTATAAATATGGAAATGAGTAAAAATATTTTTTAAAAATTTTAAAATTTTAAGAGAGATTTATAAATTTTGAGGAGGTTTAATTAAAATTTTATGGTGTCAAGATCAGTGGTGGTTATAGGATATTTGGCGATAGTATTTGATTTAAAAATTTAATTTTTTATTCGAATCTAACTTGATATTTAATGATATTATATTAACATCAACTCAATCCAATTTTTAGTATAAAATTTTAATTTAACCCGGAACGGAGTTTATATTTGATATTGATAACAAAATATAAATGTTTGAAATGCACAAATTTATAAATAAATCAAAAAAATTAATAAATAAATAAATAAAATAACAAAGATAAAAAAATCTTCGAGATAAAGGACAATAACTTCATCACTAACTTTGACCCAACTCGACACAAATACATTTTTTTATTAAAAAATGAAAAAATAATTAAAATTATATAAATAGAGAGAAAGATATTATAATAATTATCACATTCATATTTCATAGAATACGTAAATAATTAAAAAAAATAAAAGTAAGTCGTATAATAATTATTTTTAAATATTAATAAAAATTGAATTATATTAAATATTTTTACTTTAAATTCAAACTCGATCTAACATTATCTTAAAATTCGACTTAAAATCCTTTTTTTCTAAAACTAATCTTATAAAATACGTTAGATAATAAGCAGGGAAAGGTGTGTACTACTGCTGCTTTTACACAGAACCCACTTTTGCTTTTTTTTTTTGTTAAACTCCATTCAACAATTTAATTTTGGGTAAACTACTTTTATAATCACTTAATTATAAAAAGATTATAATTTAATCACTAATCTTTTAATATAAAATATAAGAAAAAACCCTTGGAGAATGAGTTACTGGTCAAAACAATAGAGAGAGAAAGTAATTTTATTAGCATGTGATGTAATTAATGTCCTGACAAGTTTCTCGTTATGTTTAGTTTCCTATTCATATTTAATACAGAAAAAAGTGGGACATTCGAGATGACATTTATTTTAATAACTACGAGCGATAATTATTTTTTATAAAAATATGTTTAATAAGATATATAATATTATTATTTATATATTTTAATTTTTTTATATATAATATTTAAATTATAGTATTCTAGAAAATTAATTATAACTACATTTAATATCAAATATCAATCGAATTAACTTTATTTAAATATTTTCCACACCCACACTTGATTCTAAAGGAGAAAAAAAATGAAATTTAATATAAAGCTTCAAAGCAAAAGTGGAGACTGTTTCAATGTCTTAAAAGCCGCACCAACCACTCGCACCCACTACCTGCTTTTATTACATCCTCCACCCATTGTTACGTTATCACACGACAATAAATGATGACCTGGTTAAAGAACATATTTAATTAATTGATAGATTAATTTAAACTAATTATTATAAAAATAATTCTTTTAATATAATTGGTTTATTTATAAAATTAAAATTTATTATTTATTATTTATTGATTAAATTATTTATTTCTATTTTATTTAAATGTATAAAGATACTTCAACCATAATATATTTTTAGTTTTCAAGTATTTTTCGATTTTTTAAAAACCGTCTTTCTTTTTTCTTTTCTTTTAGTTTTAGAGTTTAACCCTGATTAATCTAGATCGACCCACGTTGTAATCTCTAGTTTTAGAGGGTGAGTCTCCCAACAGAGATTTTTTGCGTACACAACGTCTCAAATCTAAAACTTACATAAATGGAACCAAGCTGCTTACCACTTGAACTAAACCATCTTGGTTTAAAAAGCGTTTTCTAGTAGTGTTTATAATATATATTTTTTATTATGCCATGGTGGCATTTTAGATGGAGAGAACATGGTGGGATCTAAAGTGAATGTGTCACATTATCGTAGGATAATATATTTCTTAATATCAGATTATTTGAAAAGTGATTAGATTAAGATAAAGTGACTAAATTGGTCAAAAAGGACATGGGACAGGGACCTTTTCGAGAATAATACAGAATTTCACCAAATTACACACTCTCTGTCCCGGTATTTAATTTCTTTGTTCTTAGGGGAAAAAAACAAAGAGAAGCTTACAATTACGTCCAGACAAAGCTATGCCAGGATTTACTTCTCACTCTTTATGGTTCCCTTTCTACACCCTTCACTTCTCCGGCTGAGATACTCACCGGAACAATACCGGCGGTGGTACTCTTAGCATTGTCTTTTTTCCCCAGTTTACAGACTCCACTCCTCTTGTAGCTTTTTTTGAAGTTCATTCCTCGTTTCTCTTGTGGGTTCTCTTTGTTTCCCTACTGATTTAGTTTCCCCAAAGGATCTCTTTGTTAAAAGATTAATTTTTATCTCTCTGTAGCTTCTGTTTGGAGTTTTTGAAATGTTGAGGAAGACGAAGATGAAAAAGCTCTCGACTTTTGTCTTGTTTTGGCTTGTTCTTTTATGTGTTGCTTCTTTTGAAGTGAGATCTTTAACCTTAACCCCATCAATAAACGATGATGTTTTGGGGCTAATTGTTTTCAAAGCAGACATTCAAGATCCGAACCGGAAGCTGTCCTCTTGGAACGAAGACGATGACACTCCTTGTAGCTGGAACGGTGTCAAGTGTAACCCCAGGTTGAACCGGGTCACTGAGCTCAACCTCGACGGGTTCTCTCTCTCGGGTCGGATCGGGCGTGGCATTTTGCGGCTGGAGTTCCTGAGGAAGCTTTCTTTAGCTAAGAACAACCTCAGTGGAACCATAAGCCCCAAATTGGCGAAGCTTGAAAGCCTCAGAAGCATTGACTTGAGTGAGAATTCTCTCTCTGGATTTATCCCTGATGATTTCTTCAAACAATGTGGGTCTTTGAGGTCTGTTTCTTTAGCTAATAACATGTTTTCTGGTAAGATTCCTGGGAGTTTAGGGTCTTGTGCTACACTCGCTGCTATCGACTTATCTCAGAATCAGTTTTCGGGGTCCTTGCCTGTTGGGATTTGGGGTTTGAGTGGTTTAAGGTCATTGGATTTGTCTGGTAACATGTTGGAAGGAGAGATTCCAAGAGGGGTTCAAGCTTTGAATAATTTAAGATCAGTCAATTTGAGTAAAAACAAGTTCTCTGGGCAGGTTCCTGATGAGATTGAGAGTTGTTTGCTGTTGAGATCAATTGATTTTAGCTTCAATTCGTTCTCTGGGTCGGTTCCTCAAACAATGCAGAAGCTTAGCTTGTGTAGACATCTGAATTTGAGTGGGAATTCATTTGCTGGTGAGGTTCCTGAATGGATTGGAGAAATGGAAAGCCTTGAGACTTTCGATTTCTCAATGAATAAATTTTCTGGTCAGGTCCCTGATTCTATAGGAAAACTTAAATCCTTGAAGGTGTTGAATTTCTCTGCTAATGGTTTAAATGGAAGCCTTCCTGCATCAATGGAGAAGAATGTAAATCTTTTGGCATTGGATTTTAGCAATAACATGATGGCCGGTGATCTTCCTCCATGGATTTTTAATTCAGAGAATAAGGCTGGTGCAAATGTTGATAATGACAATTCTTCTTCTTCAGGATCCTCTGTTCAAAGAGTTCAAGTCTTGGATTTATCTCGGAATTTGTTTTCCGGGGAATTAAGTTTCGATATCGTAGCTTTAAACAGCTTGAAGGTGTTGAATCTGTCATGTAACTCTCTCATTGGACCTGTTCCAGGAACTATTGGAGAGTTGAAGGCATTGGATGTTCTTGACTTGAGCCAAAATCAGCTTAATGGAAGCATTCCTATAGAAATCGGAGGAGCTAACTCCCTGAAGGATCTTAGGCTCAATGCCAATATCTTAGAGGGAAAAATTCCTACATCAATTGAGAAATGCACTTTGCTAAGGACTTTGTAAGTTTCTCTTTTAATTTTATGCTGTCCGTTGACGATAATCCACATTAGTTAGCACGATTTGTTGTTTATCTTATGCTCAGAGAGTATTATTATAATCAGATGTTTCCTTGACATAGTAAAGGCTATGGTAATCTTTTGATGGGTGAATTTTATCTATTTGTTCAAAGCTTGTTTGAGTTTGGAAAAATTTTCATTGAAAAAATTACTTTAAATTTAAAACCTCCTATGTTATCTAGATTCTCTGCTGCATTTGTGTTGATGTTTGATATGGAAAACTGGTTATAGTTTAAGCCCTTTTCTTCTGTGGCATCATAGTTTTCTCGGCGAATTTTGTTACATCTACATGTGAGAATATGCTTGCTTTATGTTATCTGCTGGTTAAGTTATGATGTAATTAAGTGTTGGACTTCTTTTCGATGTTGAATTGTGTAGGATCATATCACAAAACAAGCTGAGTGGTCCAATACCTGTTGAAATTGGAAAACTGAGCAGCCTCGAAGTCGTGGACTTGTCTTTTAACAGCCTTACGGGAATGTTGCCAAAGCAGTTGGCCAATCTTCCCCGTCTCTCATTTTTCAACATTTCCCACAACAATTTACAAGGAGAGCTACCTGCTGGTAATTTTTTCAACGCCATATCACCTACGGCTGTCTCCGGCAATCCCTTAATCTGTGGTTCCGTGGTTAACAAATCTTGCCCTGCAGTTCTCCCAAAACCCATTGTTCTAAATCCTAACACTACTGGTGATTCCATTTCTGGTGAATTACCTCCAAATGTCAGTCATAGAAGGATAGTTCTTAGTATCTCTGCCCTCATTGCTATTGGTGCAGCTGCTTTTATTGTTGTTGGAGTCATTGCTATTACTGTTCTTAATCTCCGTGTCAAGTCATCAACATCCCGGTCTGCAGCGCCTCTCACTTTTTCTGCCGGGGAGGAGTTTAGCCATTCCCCAACTACAGATGCCAACTCTGGGAAACTTGTCATGTTCTCTGGCGAGCACGATTTCAGCACTGGAGCACATGCTTTGCTCAATAAGGACTGTGAGCTTGGGCGTGGAGGGTTTGGAGCAGTTTACCGAACAGTTCTGCAAGATGGACGCTCAGTGGCAATCAAGAAGCTCACTGTCTCAAGCCTTGTGAAGTCACAAGAAGAATTTGAAAGGGAAGTTAAGAAACTAGGGAAAGTAACTCACCCAAACCTCGTGGCACTCAAGGGCTATTACTGGACTCCATCACTGCAACTTCTCATTTCTGAGTTTGTGTCTGGTGGAAGTCTGCACAAACATCTCCACGAAGGATCGGGTGGAAATCACCTTTCTTGGCATGACAGATTCCGTCTCATTCTAGGGACAGCGAAAAGCTTGGCTCACTTGCACCAATCGAACATTATTCACTGCAATATAAAGTCAAGCAATGTCCTCATTGATGCTTCGGGTGAACCTAAATTGGGAGATTTTGGCCTAGCAAGGTTGTTGCCTATGCTAGACCGTTACGTTTTAAGCAGCAAAATCCAAAGTGCACTAGGCTACATGGCACCTGAGTTTGCCTGCCGAATGGTGAAGATAACTGAGAAATGTGATGTGTATGGATTCGGTGTTTTGGTTATGGAAGTGGTTACCGGGAAGAGGCCTGTTGAGTACATGGAAGACGACGTGGTGGTGCTTTGTGACATTGTCCGAGGAGCATTGGAAGAAGGCAGGGTGGATGAATGTGTTGATGGACGGCTGCAAGGGAAATTCCCGGTAGAGGAAGCAATCCCCGTGATGAAACTAGGCTTGATCTGCACGTCTCAAGTACCATCAAACCGACCGGATATGGGAGAGGTAGTTAAGATATTGGAATTGATCCGATGCCCTTCGGAAGGCCAAGAAGATTCAGGATGCGATTAACTAATACCTTAAGATACTGAAAGATTTATGAAGCGGGTTATCCGGCGAAGAAGAATCCGGTTAGTTCATTTAATCAAAGAAGAAATATTTGTTTGTCGTGATCGTTTCTGTTTCTGTTTTCAATTTAGTTTGTAATTTCTTCTGTATGTTATAGCTCGGTTTGCCGGATTCCTTTTCACCGGGCTCCATTTCCGGGAACCCTTAAGATATTGTAACTAGTTACTAATCTGCACTGTTATGTTCTTTGGCATTCTTGTCATTCCTACAATCAACTTCTTGTTAACAGTAGGCTATGTCATCATGTTTCTTCGAGTTTTATAATTTAATGATTAAATTATAAAATATTAATGTCATAACAATTAAAAATTTAACAACTAAAATAAGAAGAACTACAAATAAATAGAGGCACTAACTTTATCTTTGGATTCATCATCCAATAATTAGGATGGTCTTGGAAATGACTTTCTTGGTGTTCATTGGTGGGGTGGCTTTAGTAAGTTTTCCCCTAGAACATAAACTGGTTGTAATAATTAGTCTTTATTTATTAAAATAAATTAAATCAATTTTATATATTTAATTAAACCAATCGAATCGACACGCTTGCACACTCTGACTTCAACTATAAACAACTTGAATATCCACCACAAAAGTTGCAGAGGGAGCTATTTGGAATGGAGGCTTGTTCACCATGTGTTTTAGTGCTCAGAAATAATAGGACAATTAATTAATTGTTTAGTCTAACAAGTTGAAATATTAATTTTTTAAATAAAAAATTAAATTGAGAAAATAATTTTTTGATATTTTTATAGTAACTAATTTAAATTAGTTGATCTAAAAATCGAATACGTAAAAAAATGCGAAGGAAAGTTTCTTAAGAGATAAATTCTTTGTCTGCAATCTTTGGAATCTAGGAAAAATCTGTAAGAGATTAGATATGGGATAGGGCAGGTGGTCCATTTATTAATGAGTCTCATTAAAGAGAATGTCCCTCAACAACATCTCACATTAAATTCGAAAATTAAGACGTGACACAAACACGTTAAATTTTATTTAAATATTTAAAATATAATAAATACCAAAATTAAAGTTTTATCATGTTTTTGTCTATTTGATGTTTAGCTTATCAAATATATATATTTCATTATTGAGCCCATAAATTTAATTTTTTAAATAACTCCTCTATAAATAATGTTAAGTTCCGTTCGCCTACGTAGCAGTCTGAATTGTTCAAATGTAAAATTCCTTACCATTATAAGGAATGAAAATAACATAAACACGACATAACTATTCGGATTGTTAAATAGCTCTAGCCTCTAGCATTACAAAAGATGTGTCTGAAGAGGTTAGATTCTATCCCATGAAGCACAATTTGTTGATTCCATGTGTTCCATATGCCTATATACCAAAGTGATTTCTGGGAATCATATTTCTTTTACATAAGAAACCAAACTCCCATGGAAAATCAATTCATCAAAACTTAAATCTATTTCGCCAAGGACAATGATTTCTTGACTCATGCATATAGGGATTGTTATTTTTCGGATACGATTCATAAAAAACGAGCATGCTCATAGAAACTCACCTTCGAATCTGTGTAACATAGTCTCGTCCATTTTTCACCTGGTAGCATACTTAAATGGACTAATCTGTGTATGTATGCATGTATCAATCATAGAAGAAACAGCAAAGCAGCAGAAAATTGCATACCAGTTCTGTTTTCCATTGCAGTTAACCAGCAAACACTAGTTCTGTGTCTATGCATATACATAAATGGAAGACTCACATAGCAAGCAATAGTTCTGTATTTTTTTCATTTGGTAAAGAACTATTTTCAGAGGATCAACCAACCTCATCATCAGGAACAGGAACATCAACTTGTCCCCCTGATGAATTCCCATGTTGTTGGATTCCGGCCTCGATCACAACCGGTGCAGTTTCGGAACAAGTTGCTAGCGGCTCTAGCAAAGATTGTCTGCAAGTGGGACACGATGAGTGTGACAACAACCAAGTATCTATACACCTCACATGGAAACCATGGTTACATTTTGGCAACACCCTGACTTTTTCACCATCCATGAATTCACCGAGGCAAATCGGACAATCCGTAGCCTTGATGAAATTCATCCCGGGACAGTAAACCGCCACCGGAATCTGCCGCAACGCGCTCTTCTTCAATCCGGTCGCAGCCAGACGTGCCGCTGTCTGGTTTGGGGTCTCAAAAGCGAACCGTCTGCTACACCGCAACGCGCAACGCACGATCGAGTTCAACCCCAGAGCACATATCAGTGCACAAAGCAAAGCTGCCAGTATGATCACCATGTTGGTATCGAAATTAGCTTCATTGGTTAACGAACTCCGCGGTCTCGTCCCATTCCAATCGTCGAGGAGAAACCGGTGAAGCCGGTGATGAAGCAGAGCCACCACCATTGCTATAATTACCAAAAGGCACTATCAGATGAAAAAAAGCACCCTTTAATCTTCTTTGATGAATCGAACCTCAAAGGTTATTAGACGAAGACAATCCATTGATGTTTTGCTTGCTTTGAAGGGGGTATTAAAAGCAAAAGGCGAGGACTTTAGCCTTCTATGTGTTTGATAACTTGTCTCTGAGAAACTTTCAACAAATTGTGATGATTCCTACTGTTGATAAAGACACGCCATTAAAAAGCATCTTTGATGGTGAATTAAAGAAGAAAGAAAAAAGAGAGGAAAGTGGTGAAATTCTATAGCTTCCTCAGCGAAGCAGTTGAGAAACGTCTGCGTTCCATGAGACCATCATCACAGAATTTACTTGGCAAAAGGCAAAAGAGAGTGGGGAAATGGAGATAAAATATGAGGTTTTGAGGATAAAGATTTGGGGTTTACCAAATCCTGCTGATTAGTGATTTTCTAGTTGAAATTGTTGAAAAAATTCTTTGTTTGTGGTTCAAATTGAGAAGATGTGATTTTATTGTTTTATATATCAAAATGGGCCCAGGAAAGCGATAGGGAAGAAGTTGACAGTAATGCATTGAATATTTGATCGAGTTTGATTAAAAAATTGAATTTTCAAGTTCAAAAATTTTATTTTATATTTAAATCTTATTTTTTTAAAGTTGAATTGTTTAAATTTAGTTATAAATAGGAGTGATAATGAGCCAGTCTGGCTCGCGAGTTACTCGGGTTCGGTTCGGTCAAAGCTTGACTCGAGTGAGTTCGAGTTCGGCTCGGGATTTAAACGAACAGAACGGAACTTACCTAAACTCGGCTCGAAAAGCTCGTGAATAGGCTCGGAATAATTATATATAAACATACATATATATTTATATATACATTAAAAATAATTTGTTTAACAAAGAAAAATAATAAAATAATTGAGAGTAAATCCACTAAAAATAAATTAAATAAAATAAATTTAATATTATCAACGAAAACAAATTTACAAGACTACAAATAATAAATAAAAAAATAAACTACAACTAAATAAATAATAAAACACAATAATATAGAAAATTGTTCATTTTGAGTCAAACCGAGTCGAGCCAAACCCAATAATATTATATTCAAACCGAGCTCGAGCCTAAAATTTCGAGCTCGACGAGCTTCGAGACGAGCCCATATATACTTGTTTTCGAGCCGAGTTAGGCTCAGGCTCGACTCGTTATCACCCCTAGTTATAAATATTTATAATATTATACTATTACTTGATTTTAATTTAAATATATATTTGTATAATTATATATAATATAATTATGTGATAAATGTATATATATTAAATATAACTATAGTATTCGATTCAAACTTAAAAAAAATAATCTAATTATTATTAAAAAATTAAATTATTCAAATTTTATTTTAAAAAAAGTAAGTTATATTTATAGAATTATAATCTAAAATTTAAAATTTACGACTTGAATTAAATTTTATTTAAGTTCTGATGATACGATATTAATTAAAAACCCAAAAATAAATAAATAAAAATAATTTATGGAAAACGGGTTTTTTAAAAGAAAATCCTTATTCTTCAGCACTAAATCCTTCTCCACTTTCTCCCTGTAATTAAAAGTTTAAGCAAATGGACTATTCATTTGATTATCTTTATTATTTAAAAATAATTAATTTATAATTTTTTATTAATCTCGAATCTCTTAATAAAAATAATATTTTTTCACTAATATCATTTCTTGATATTATTTTTTTTTAAATTCGTAACTCATCTAACATTCAAATAGTTATAACATCATACATATTATGTATACATTAATTAAAAATCCAAAAATAAATAAATAGAATTAATTTATGGGGAACGACGTCGTCTAAGAAACTTTCTCGTATTGCCATATGTTTTCTCAGGAAAAGAACAGAAGAAAACCAAGAGAGAGAGAGAGAGATTTTAAACAGTAAGCTCTAATTCCTCTTGTAAGATCTGAAAGCCAAAAATGAAGGATCCACCAAATATAAACCCGAATTCGGATCCACCCATTCCCTCTTATTCGTCATCCACTTCCCAAACGTCGTCGTCTTTCCCCAACAACACAAACCCATTCGGTGGCACTCACCACAGGCGAGCCCATTCCGATGTCCAATTCCGGATCCCGAACGAATTGGATCTCGGGTCTGACACGTTCGAAGGGTTGGGACCCGATGATGAATTGTTTTGCAGTTACATGGATATCGAGAAGCTCGGGGGATCATTGAAGGGTGCGGACGAAATAGGAGCCGTTGGGTCTTCGAGTTGTGGGTCTGGTGGGTCGAGTCAGAATCAGAAGGGAGAGGAAACGAGTGGTGGTGAGCCGGGGAAAGGAGAGAAGAAGAATAATGGGAAAGGAAGGCATAGGTATAGTAATTCAGTTGATGAGTGCTTCACAATGGAGTTGATTGAAGCTAAGAAAGCTATGTCTCCTGATAAGCTTGCTGAATTGTGGACTGTTGACCCCAAGAGAGCCAAAAGGTTTGTGAATTACTTATTTTTGTTTCCTCCAAATTTTCGGGTTTATTTTTATTTTTTATAAAAGTGAATTTGGGTCTTGGGGCTAGTTATGAAGTTGTAGAAGGAAGTCTGAAATTTGCGACTTTTAGGGTGAAGTTTGTGATTTTGATAGATTATTAGGTGAAGTTATCAGAAGAAAGTAATAACTTTTTGTTAAAGAAATTGTATTTTTAATTTATAAAGCTTGTATTCTCGTGGTTGGTTTTATCCCCTTTTTTTCATGGCATTATGATTATCTTGTTGAAATGCTCGTTTGTTTTATCTTAATGACAAAGTTGACTTCCCCCCCTCTTTTTTTGTGTGTGCGCGTGAATGGAGGGTCTTGGGCTCTTTAGGAAGCAAATTGAGGAACTTAAGAGTTAAGATATTGGAACTTGAAAATACATTTCTTTGTGTAGGGAGGGTAGAATTTTGGGAGAGGGGATTCAGTATCAGCATTCATGAAATGTATGATTTTTTATGGTCTAATTGATGTCAAATATATGAGGTTTTCCCCTTTAAATTCTAGGTGCATTTGTATGGATCATGCATGCTTCTTTGGTCACCCCTTTTTATATGAGTTAGTACTTGGGAGAATTAATGAAATGTATGAGAAATTTATGATTTAATTGATGTTAATTATATAGGTTTTCCCCTTCCAATTTTAGGTGCTATTGTATGGATCATGCGTGCTTCCTAACCCACTCATTGTTTCGGCCATATAGTTGTTTTGTAGGCAATCTTTCTTTCTTCACAGTGTAGTGCCGCAGTTGATTTTTCGCACCCCTTTGACGAATGGAGTTTTTGTTATTTTATGAAGTTCAGATAAAATATGTATACAATTATCCATATAAAACATACCTCAAAGTCCCACTCATTTTATGGAGTTTTCATACCGTAAGTATCGAATTGCATAATTTTATTAGCAAAGCAGATAAAATATGTATATAATCATCTATATAAAACAATTGCTCAAACTTCAAAGTATATTTTTGCACGTCTAGGGAATTTTAGCATTTGTCGGGTAGTTTCACTGTCTAATTTTGTGCTGGTCTGGTCATCAGTAGGACACTTTCATGTCAGTATCACTGAACATTTGCTTCATAAATACTCTCAGTTCATCATTGATTTGATCTGTGATTTTTCTTTTTTCTTAATTGTAAACTAATTGGCCTTGTTATTTTTTCTCCATCTAAATGCTCGTTTAATTTGCTTTCCTAATAGTTTTATGTTATTCCTTTTTGAAATTTACTAATCAGTTATATATATATATATTCATGTCACTCCCTGCGTGTTTAGAAGCCTTCGTTTGTAAGGCTAGCTCTGTCACTATATTTCATGCCGTACTGCAATACCATAATTATTAGCATAACTAAAAGTACTGGCATGTAGAATGTCTCTTAAAACGATCTACAAAATGACTTCTGGACAGTTGTGGATTGTTCTATCCGAACTCTGGAACTAGCAATAATGGATCTAGTAAGGTCATGTTTGCAAAAAAGGAGTAACATGTCGTAAAAGCATGGTGTGGTGGCTGAGCTAGAGTGATTTTCAATTTTTCATCCCTCTGTTCAACACGCCTTACCTTACTTGGAATGGGAGTTTTCTTTCATAGACTTGACAATTACTATTTGTATGGTCAGCTGGGGTTTACATTCAGGTTTCAGCTAAGAAACTACATAAATTTTGTAGGATCATTGCAAATAGGCAGTCAGCTGCTCGCTCTAAAGAGAGGAAAGCTCGATATATAACTGAACTGGAGCGAAAAGTTCAAACGCTTCAAACCGAAGCAACTACTCTTTCTGCACAACTAAACCTATTCCAGGTTTTTCTCAAACACTTTACCTTTTCCATAGCACAATTCTGTACCCTGTTTGTGGTTACTATTTGCATTCCTTCTTACAATACTGTCATATCTACATTTTAAACAATCAAGGAAAAAGCATATATACACGTCTTAAGTTTTGCTACAAAATACATTTACAATTAAACTAAATGGAGTAAATTTATCGTTTATCATCCTCATGGAGTTGAGTGCCTTTTACCCGACAATCAATATTTGGCAATTCTACTTGCTAATCTATTATTTGCTCTCTTTTTTTGCAATCGGGCCATCGGGGTTTTAATTCTCTTGGGCTTTAGTTTATTCTTTTATTGTGGACACGGTTGGATGTGCTTCCAACTCTTTGTTAAAGCCTCTGTTTGATTCCATCTTGCATTCCTTTCATCTTTCAATTTTTTTTAACTAAAATCTGAATTTTAATAGTCTGTATTCAAATCCAGAGAGATGCAACAAGCTTGACTGCTGAGAACAACGAGCTTAAGCTTCGGCTACAGGCTATGGAACAACAGGCTCGGTTACGTGATGGTGCGTTCTATATGCATGACTAGTTTATCCAATTCTATCCATTACTGCAATGTTTCATAAATATATAGCTACACAGGTTAAGCGGTTGATTATACTGTATTTATTCAACGATAGGATACTAAACAAACCAACATTGACACTAGTTTAACCAGGGACGCCTTTTTCCTAGTGTTCTAAGCAATAATTTTAGTGCTCAACCTTTTTGGGAGACATTAGTGGAGTTGCATCGAGATATTTAGTTGTGTTTATCATGTCCCAGTTATTTAGCTCATAAAAAAACTATTGTGGAGAGTTGTTAACTGTCTATCGTTTTTCTCATTCTCTGCTTTTGACTACAGCTCTGAATGAACAACTGAAGAACGAAGTAGAGAGGCTCAAGATTGCTACCGGAGAAGCAACAACACCCACAGATGCCTTCCGTTTGGGAATGCACAATTTGCCATATACCCACCAATCTTCCTTCCTTCCTCCCCAGCCACAACATATACAAGTCAACACGCGGAATATACAAATTCCACCCTTTCATTCTAACACGTTGACAACTAATCAGCCCATGGTAGGTGTCTCGAATTCACATTCCTTTATCGATATGATGCAAGAGGACCCTCTTGGCCGATTGCAGGGGCTCGATATCAGTAGCAGGGGTTCCCACTCTGTGAAATCCGAAGGCCCCTCGATTTCCGCTAGTGAAAGCAATGGAACATTTTGATACAAAATTTCCTAGTCTGGACCTTCTCCTGCCCTATTCGGAGTGTTAATAGGCTGACCTCATTGTCATCGAAAGGTACCATTCGATTGATTCAATTCTTTTAAAGGTTTCTTTTTCCAAATCTTAGTTTATCTGTATCATTCAAGACTCTTGTGGGATCAAAATTCTTTTTTTTTTTTGGAGCAATGGGTGTGGGATTATAGTTTTGATCTATAGGTGTAGGTTACTGCAGTATCATGTTGGACCATCTGCTACCATTGTATTATCTGTTATAAGTCCTGTTTAAGAAGTTGTATTGCTGCTGAAATTCTTCAAGTGGCATTTGTTTGTTAAAGAAAGTAGGTTAATGGAGGATTCACAGACTCTAAACACAGCAGCAGCAGCAGAAGAAGAAGAAGAAGAAGAAGAGAAGAAGAAGAAGAATTAATGGAGGAATGAATCGTAGGAGTCGGGCAGACCAATCCCAGTACTTAAGCAGGCCGAATGGGTTGGAGCCCAGTTATTTAAATGATGGTAAATATTTTTATAATGATTTATTGAAATAATGATTCATTCTAAATTAGTTTTTAAATTTTTTTAAATATTTTAATTTTATCTTAAATATAAGACTCTTACACTAAATTGATCAATAAATTTTTAAACGTTTTAATTTCATCTCTGAGTTGTAACTCTTATTCTAAATTGGTTTTTAAACTTTTGAATATTATAAATTTATCCTCAAGTTATTATTATATATTAATTATATCCCATATTTTTAAAAATGTTATAAAAATTTGTAAATTGTCCTTTAACATTAATGTGTTTTATGCAAAAACATGATGTTACATAAAATAATAATTTGAAGATAAAATTAAAAAATCAAATTTTTGAGGATTAAATTAAAATAAGAATTATAGATTAAGGATGAAATTGAAATGTTAAAACGTTTGTGGACCATTTAGAATTAGAGCTATAATTTGAGGATTAATTCACAATTTTTTTAATATATAATTAATTTTATTTTATTTTATTATCTTGAAAATTTTAAATTTATTATATTAATTAGATTTTTTTTGTATATCGAATAAATTATTTTTAACAATAACGATTAGTTTTGTTACTTAAAGAAAAAATTCAATTGGTCTGAAATATGAATGGCTCAAACCTAAAATAATCAAAACCTAAAATTATCCGAAAATTAAATCTCAAAAATTGTTTCAAATGAAATCCATTCAAACTTTGGGGCATAATTGAAAATAAAAAAGTACAAAGGTCTAAAGAAAAATATTAGGGTTTCAAGATTCACGAGTATACTCGCCTATAAAGGCAACATTTTTGTCAAAAATTCCCAATCTCGCTCAGCCGGCAGAAGCAGAGAACCTACACTTAAATCTCAAACCATGGTTAGATTTCGTTTCATCTTTATTTTTCTACATCTGGGTCTTTGTTAGAATGTATTATTTTTCACAAATTTGATCTCTCTGATTGGGCTTCTTTTTTGTTTTTAGACTTTCAAGCGTAGGAATGGTGGTCGCAACAAGCACGGCCGAGGCCATGTCAAGTTCATCCGCTGCTCTAACTGTGGAAAATGCTGTCCCAAGGTAATTAACATCTTATTTTCTCATTTGGGTTTTCTGTTTTTTTATATATAATTTTGTTTCTATTAAGTTCTTTTTGTTTCTCTTTGTAATGTAATAGGATAAGTCAATCAAGAGGTTTCTTGTGAGGAACATTGTGGAGCAAGCTGCTGTCAGAGATGTTCAGGAAGCCTGCGTTTATGATTGTAATGTCCAGTTCATTTCTCAAATATATGCTTAACTCAGTTTCTAATTCTATTGCATATGTTTGGATTTATTGTTTTGTGATTGATTCGTTGTTTTCATGTAGCTTACACTCTTCCGAAGCTGTATGTGAAGATGCAATACTGTGTTTCATGTGCCATCCACTCTCACGTTGTGAGGGTTCGATCCCGCACTGACAGGAGGAACCGTGATCCACCCCAGCGTTTCATCAGACGCAGGGTATGCCCTTTTTATAACCTATGATTTGGTGCTTGTCATTGTCAGGGATCTATTTTTGGTGTGAATAGAAGTTCCTCTAGCTTGCTTTGATTGTTTATCATTTTCTTTTATCTGATGATAAAAGCTTTCAAATTGTCTCATTTAAAGTTATGCCTTTGTTATCATATAGTATTGAATTGTAGATGCAACTTGAATTGTTGAAGTACTTTGTTGATTTATTGACCTATGACCTTAGAATGATGGAAGGGTATTTCAGCAATTTTCTGGTTTGCTCCTTCGGCAGAAGTTCAGTTTTATGGGTGAACTAGTTCCTAATAGCTATATCCGAATCACATTGTTAGTTTCCCCTTTTGGTGGCTTATTGATCATTATGGGAATGAAAGTGCCTTGAATCTAACTAATAAAACTTACATATGGGAGTCCTTCATGGGCATTGTAGTATTAGAAACTTTTTGCTTATTGTGGCCATCATTTGAATAATTCTCTGTATTATTTTATAGGGTCCAATTCATTAGAACTTTTATGTAAGCGATGTGTGAACTGTTGAGGTCATCCAGAGAGAGTAGAATTTAGTTACACCCGAAACCTAGGGAGTCATTTTTCTAGGGACTGCATATAATTCCCCTACAGCTGAAATTTTAAGCGCTTTAGGGATGAACTGGTCCCTCATATCTAATATCCATCTATCACTTTGTCAGTTGCCTTTTTGTGTGGCATGCTGATCATTATAAGATGGGAAACGGCTTACTTGCATCTTATTATTCTTTTGACACTGTTTCTTAGAGGTTTGCTTGTATGAAGCTCATTGCTTTTTTTTTGTCTGTGTGTGTTTGTTTTTATTGTTTCTCAAATACTTCCTTGCATTCAATGATATGATCTTTATTTTTCCAGGATGATGTGCCAAAGCCTGGTCAGGCCCCTCGTCCGGGTGTTGCGGGTCCTCCTCGTGCTTGATGCTCTTCCATGTTTTGGATGGATTTCAATTCTGCGTTTTGCTTTAAAATGTGTACTTGAGTCTGTAGACTTGGAGTTGTGTAGGGAGGTTTTGATTGGTTAAAACTTAACTGCTTTCGATACATTTTTGTTGGGTTATAAATTGATGAGAAAACTAGTTGGAATCTCTTTATTTTCTATTCAGTTGCTTTTGTTTCTCTACAATACCCGTCTTTGTTCTTAGAACATCACTTACCAATTGAGATATTACTCGTTCCTTGTACTAAATTGAGATATTGAGCTGACTAGTTGAAGTTGGAAGCTGTGCACTGTTATTGGTCATGTTTAACTCTCTGTAAAGAACCGGGCCACATTCAGCCATCTTCAAAGGTTGCACTTGTGCTCGGTTGAATAATCTCGGAAATCTGTAAAATAGCCAAAATCAGGTCTGTTGCTGCATTAGTTAATCCAGAATTCTGCAAACTAAAATGTAAACACAAAATGAAGAACATTCTTAGCAAACAAAAACAGAGCAAGTGCACTTGTTCCTGAAAGCAATGTACAGATCATGTCAAATACACAGTAGTTCCGTAAAATGCTTCAAGGGGTTTTCAATTATCAGAACCAATGAATAATTGTTCGGAAATCCGATGAATCCTCCTGTCATGGAAGTCTGCCTTGATTGCATCGGAGATTGCAGGTTTTGAGCAACAAAGCAACCATTTCTCATTTCCTACAATCATTAAGTACTTCATATATAGCTCAGTCAGCCAAGCTAACAGATCATCACCCTGCTTAAAGCTCTTGTTGTCTAAATTAATCCAAAATTATTAATTTTTTTTAAAGATTTTCGGTGTTCAATAATTACATTATACCAAATTACTTTGAAGAATATTATTCATTTACTCTAAAATTTCTAATACCTGATAATTACAGTAAAATCAGACTAATTCGTAGTTGAATTTTGAGCTAAACTTATATTAGTAATTACATTAAGATCAAACTAATTTGCAGCCAAATAAATCAAACTCAAATAGAAAACGATTATTTTCTTCATCAACAGGATTAAAAATCTAAACTTTACTAAAAATCGTATTCTTTTACCATTTGACCAAAAGGTCGCTGCCGCATGAAAACAGTGTTGGACTTCAATGATTCCATTTCGTGCCTTGGTTCTACATGTTAGTGGTTACTTACATGTGGAACACACGTGTAAGCTTCTTTTATTCAATCCCATGGGAGAATGCCACGTATTCACCCTCCCAATATAGAGGGAAATGTTAGGTGTTGTTTCATTTCCATATCTGTTTTCGGAAAGGGTTAGGGTTTGATGTTGTTTGATAGATTTATTGATTGATTCTGTAGCAACAGCATCTGCCCTTGTCTTAGCTTGAGACAAAGAATCAAAGATGATCTTTTTGTTGCTGTCCTTCTTCTTCTTCTTCTTCTTGCCTGGCTGCAGAGCTGTAAATGGAGAAACAGTGCTCAAGCAGTATCCCGTGAAACACAGCAGAAGAAAACAAGCAAGATAAGAATCAATTTGACAACTTTCTAGAGGTAATGATTCTCACCTTTGGACTTGTCTTTTTAAACTTCTGTCAAAATTGGAACTTGATGTTCTGTCTTCAAAGTTGTGTGTATTAGTTAGGTTGAAGATGCACTCTGTTTTTTCACCATTGTTTTGATTGTTTTATTGTGTATGCTGAAACCTGAAATATTCAATGTTTAGCTCATGGAAGTGGTATTAGGATAGATTTAGTACAATGTTACTGTGTAAACTATTGACATATCAAAACGTCCATCAGGACACTTACATTTGATTTTTCAATTAAGTGGACGTAGATGTCTTGTCTTATGTATTGGCTCAAATGATAGATTTTTGGAAGTTACGAATTTTGTCAAGTATAATTGAAACTGAAAAAAAAATATTTACAGTCTTGAAATGATTTGAATTTTGTGGATATACTTTCATAAGTTCCCATATGAACTGATTCAAATAGGCACAAATACGACAGGTAGTGTCATTACTAGGCTGGATAATAAGCACAGAATCCCATGGAAACCAATGCAGTCCATGGTCATATCTGGTAATAAAAAGAGGGAATATTACCTTTAATGTAACCAACCATTGTATTTGACTTAATTATTACAAGGTGCTAAAATGAAGAATAGCCAAGAATTCTTTAGTTTTGTAATTAATACTAGATATATGACAAGATGCTGACTATTATGACCTTTCAACCTTTTTGACCAATATTCTGCTTTTGTCTCATTAATGAAGAAAAATACATTTTTGCCAGGATAAACTCTGCAATCTGGAACACATTCATATGGTGTTGAAATTGCATTTAGATCCTTTGAATAATTAGTGTGCCATAAACTGCTAGTTGTATTTACCATCTGTTCTACCCCTTGTTTTTTTTTTACCTTTTTATATATTTTTATTTTACTTTATTTTTCTTTCTTTCCTTCCAATCCTTTTTTGGAGCCTCCTTTAATGGGGATGGACTTACACACACTTGAAGACTACGACATTATGTTGCTCGAACCCGGATCAAACTAGGGAGTATTTCACCCTTGAACAGTGGGACTATTCAATAGTTTCTATTTGTTTCCATGTTTGAAGAGTCTTGACAAACTCTCTTATCTGGAAGGACCTAATTTTATTGACTTTCCAATACTCATAATTTCTTTTCAATGGAGTTCCATGATTGTGAAATTCTCATGTGTACATTTAATAATTTAATTTTGTTATTTTGTATAAGCATGTTCCTAATGAGGACATGCATCAATTCACAAGCTTTGATAAAAAAAACAGATTTTCTTTATTATCCCAATTCCCAACTTAAATACAAGTATTGGATAAGAGTAATTTTTTAAAGTTTTTATAGAATGTATTGAAAAGATCGACTCTTTATATAAACACCCGAAAAAACATAAACTCTTCCTTCTCAATCAAAATTGAAATTTTTTTAGAGAATCTATGGGTGAATTGTGGGAAGTTAATCCATAGAATCACTCAAAAACAAGACTAAAATCTCAGTCAAAGGCAAAAAATACTTCCATTTTATATATGTATATAGATGTCAATTTACATCTTTGATTTGAAATTTAAAAACTTTGATTGTGTATTGGATAAATTTCCTTATTTTCCTCCCGTGCCTTATTTTAGAAAAAATCGATTTTTTTTCATATTGCCAAACTAGTCCCAACATTATGCATAAAATTGCAGCTAAACCTGATTTTACATAACCCGTTTTGTGCTTATCAGTAGGCTTTGTGAAGACGACAAAAGAGTTTTTCAGGGGTGCACAAACTAGATGTCAAAGCCACTTTGAAACATATGTTTCAAGCACAACTGTGGCTGTTTTCCCTTTTTCATCTTTGTGCCATCTTTGCACATGCTTCTACTTTGTCAACACTTCTTCTTGATGCCGTTTTTGTTCATTGAAACGGAAAGAGCAAGTTTTTCTTCTACCATTTTCTCATGTTCTCTTTTGGCTCTCCTTAAAACCCTTTAATTCTCTCCTCCTGTCACGTATGTCCATGCCATCAGTTTCTTGTTTTTCCTTTTGAATCTTCTCTCTGATTGCAAGGATTTGCAGATGTTAGTTCCAATGGTGGATTTTCAACTGTGTCTGTCACCTTCTTCCTCTTTGTCTTTGTCCTCCACTTCCTCTTTATCACCTGTCCCTCATCCATCATCACCTTCTTCTTCATCTCTATCTTTGTCGTCTTCCTCTTCCTCTTCGTCTAATAAGCCACATCCATTGTCAATTGATGATGAACTCTGGCTTTTGGCTGAGCAAAGAACCCAGGAGATTCTTTGTATCATTCAACCTGCTTTGTTTTCTGAGAAAAATCGAAAAAGTATCATTGCTTACTTTCAGAGGCTAATCAAAGGTTTCTATGGCAGTGAGGTAAATTCAATTTCCCCAGATTTGTTAGCCTTGGAGAGTAAAATTGTACCATCTGTGTGTGTTCCCCTTATGTAACTGGACAAGTTCTAGCAATTGCTTGTTCTTATTTTTCAATTGCCTGTTTGAATGCTTTTATTGTCTATGTTTTGTTGCTTGGTATATGGTGTACTTTTAATGTTTGGCAGGAATGGAGTTACCTATGGCTGCGAGACCATTTTATGAATACATTCTGCTGGGTTTATTTTATGCTGTGAGCTCTGAGCATGCATGTATTTCACTTGTGGACATGGACTTCAAAGTAATTTACTTGATCTTTTAGAAGGCAGAGGGTATCTGACTAATATGCCTTGTTTCGTGCTGTTCTACCCTGAAAATGAAACCCAAAATCTCAGTGATTGTTTATAAGTGTGATGCATTAAGACCGATTTTGTTTTATGTCTTTTTGAGATAGATTTGACTAGCTTTTTAATGCATTTTAGCATTTTTTATGGTCTGCTAGTGACGGCTGGGCATAGCTTGATGATTGATTCCTTTATGAGAGGAATGTGGCTTGCCTAGCTTTATATTCAAGTGCTCAGCTCCAAAGAGTGTGCGTGTGTCGTATTCGATCTAGTCATATAACAACGTTGTCCTTAAATTTTAATGCAGTTTGACATCAGTTCTTGAACCTGATAGGCTGTCCTTTTAATATCACTTGCTTTTGTGGAAGTAAACTTGGACTATTGATATAAACATATGCACAAGCTTTTGTTTATAACCGTGTCAACAACGGTTTAAGTCCCACTAAATATATGGTAAAAAGAAAGAGAAGTCATAACTACTATAACTTACCGGTTTTGAAACCGTTTAAGCGGTAAGTGTGGGGTTCGGTATGGTTATATATCCTAGGTATGAGTCATAGGTCTTGTACCGTCTTCACTCCCAAGAAAAAACTTTGCTGCCAATGTATTACAGATATCAAGCAGTACTAAAAGTCAATATTAAGCTCTACCCCTAAGTTCCATTACTTTTCTTTGCCGAAGTAACGGCTCCTTCACTTCCATCATAAACAAGAAGTTCTAAATGCACAATAATAGCTGTCTCTAGTATGTGAGACATACTTGTTCTTATTATGTTATTTTGTCAATTGATATGTGCTTCGTAGAGAAGCAAACTTAACCGTAAGTCTTTTTCTCTCTCGCTTTTAAGTTGTGTGCCTTAGTAAAGGCATCTCTCTCGTGGGTCTCTAAAGCACTTTTGCTAGTTTGAGCTATGCCTCAATTCATGTATGTTTTTTATTATACCTCATATTTTTTTACACATTAAAGGATAATAATCATTGGAGAAGATTAAATAGTAGTTTGTTATATATTTTTTTCATTCTTGTGCAGTTCTTTTACCTTCCCCTGTGCTTTTCAGGTGTTCCCATTTGGTTCAGTTCCCTTAAAAACCTTTCTTCCTGATGGAGATATCGATTTGACTGCTCTTAGTCATCCAAATATGGAGGAAAATTTGGCAAGATATATCTGCAGTATCTTACAAGATAACCAGCATAACTCTGAGTTCTTAGTACAAGATGTTCAATATATCCGAGCTCAGGTTTAGTTCTTTCTTTTCGATTGCATCTTTCTTTTCTTTTTTCTCGTTTTTGGTTATACCTTATAATTCAAATAAAGATTTAGCTAACTTCCTCTTTTATACTTTGCAATGTTCTCAAATTTGGCACTTACATTTTTCATTGCTGTCCCATGGGCGTTAAGTTGCCACCACAGTTTTTGTAGCTCTATAATTCTTTAAAATTTGGAAGATTCACATAGACTCAAAATCGGATTTCATTAGAAAATGAACCATGATATATGTAGGATTGTTCTGCATAGATTAGCAAGTAAACATGAGACTATCCCATGCCTGGCATCTAAACTCGGTAGTATTTTTCCACTTTATGTACCTAGAGATTACAGCTAAGAGCTTCATATCCTTTTATGTGTATGAAGTTATGTGGGATAACACAACATAACAGTGATATTCTGGCAGATGCATGGCACCAACCTCTTTTCGTTATACTACACCACTGGAAAATTTATTAGATGAAGATAGTGAAAGTGTTATAGAGTATTAATATTACGTGTTGTGGCAAAAAGAGCCCAAATCATCTGTTTCTGATTTCTGTTTTGAAATTTTATGTCAGGTTAAGATAGTGAAATGTACTGTGAATGATATACCTTTGGACATCTCTTTCAATCAAATGTCTGGTCTATCCGCATTGTGCTTTCTTGAGAAGGTATCATCTAACCCGATGTAAATTTGTGATGTTTCAAAACTGTTTCCAAATGATGTATGATTGGACAATTACACCTATTAAGTTAATTTAAACTCATCCCTAGCGTCCTGAGGTAATCCAAATTCACATAGTTCACTTGATGCAAAGGACAGGAGTCAAAATATAATTCTAAATATTGCTCTGTTTTTCAGTATTAATCTATTAGGCTTGTGTCATATTTCGTCTACCCCCGCCCTTTATCTTTTCCTCACACTGTTACTTGAATTGGTCCTTTTCTGCAGCATCGATTAAACCCTGTAGCAATATTGACGGTGGCAAGTTTATTTCACATGTGAATTTTTTGTAACTGTTTGATTTTCAGGTTGACCAACTTACTGGAAAAGATCATCTTTTCAAACGCAGTGTCATCTTGATCAAGGCATGGTGCTATTATGAGAGCCGAATTCTCGGAGCACACCATGGCTTGATTTCTACATATGCACTAGAAACAATGATCTTGTATATCATTAATGTTTTTCATTCGTCATTATGCGGTCCACTAGAAGTGAGTTATTCCCGTCTAGCATTTTCCCTTATCGACTGCAGGAATTCGGACAATGAGGCCTTTATTATTTTGTTTACAGGTCCTTTACAAGTTTCTAGACTACTACAGCACATTTGATTGGGAAAATTACTGCATCACTATAACTGGTCCAGTTTCCATATCCTCCCTTCCAGCAGTTTTTGGTAAGTATCAAGTAGTGCTTTATTCTGTTTTTTGTAAATCTAATGAGTTCAGCTTAATCTAACATCACTTTAATTTTGCAGCTGAGACTCCTGAAACCGATGGGAACGAATTTCTGCTTAGTCGGGACTTTTTGAGTCATAGCAGAGAAACATATTCCATGTCCATGCAATCCCTTGATACTGGGGCCAATGTTTTTCCTATCAAGTATATGAACATTGTGGATCCTTTAAAAGCAAACAACAACCTAGGTCGAAGTGTTAGCAAAGGTATAATGACATGTTTCGAAGAAAGTGAACAGGATTTTGATAGCTTTTTTATAGAATATAATTAATCAAGCATGTGTATTCCCCTCCAGGTAATTTCCACCGAATTAGATGCGCTCTTACCTATGGGACCCAAAGGCTTGGCGAAATCCTGATGCTACCAGGTGAAAACATGGGTATCGGACTCGAAAAGTTCTTTGTCAATACTTTGGATCGGAATGGAAGAGGACAGAGGCCAGATGTACAAATTCCTGTCCATGCTTTTGGCACCGGCAAATCTGATGTTTCTGATCTGAGTGGCGACTATGACAGTTACTATAATGGTCTACTATATAGTCAAATGTATCATTACTATGCAATGAATGTTCCTGTGCAACCAACAACCTCTGAATCATCATCATCTTCTCAAACACCAAAGCATGGTGCATTGGATGCCTTACGGCGGCTTGTTAGGTACAAACGTAACATCTTTTATCGGAAGGGCATGAATGCTTTTATCCCGAGACTACCACTCTATCATCCTGGTGCACTCCAGTTACCAGCTGCTGCATATGGTATTGACAATATGACAAAGTCGAGAGGAACCGGCACTTACATCCCCGACATGGTATGTTAGTTCAACGCCAGAGAAACTTGTTTACTATTAAAATAATGACCCTAACTGAAACTAAGATTTGTAGAACATTTTTTGCAGACGCATCAGTCTTACAGAGAAATGGAAGCATGTATGAGCTCTAGAAAGCATGAGTCTTCTGCTCCCGGTTCGTTGCAGAACTCACTGAAAGAAACCAACCTCATTGAAAATGACTTTGGAAATGGCAACTGTCATGATCTTGACCTTTCAATTGAACAATTCCCTCTTCTTCCACCCACCAAAAGGGCCACGACAAACTGTCATTCTCGTCCACCCGCACCATTCTACAAGCGTCCATCCCCAACAGTTACGCAATCCCCACCTCCTCTGCTGACGGAACCCAGGTTATGCATGCCTCCGATTGAAAAGCAGAAGCAGGAGCTTTGCGAGCTGAAAAGGTAAGCCCTAAGCACATTGTAGAAAATTTGAGTCACTATTGTTTTCCCTTTTCCTACAGCTAACTGGTTATACCACAGGGCTCCCGTAGAACCTTACCAGCTGCAAGACAATAATGACTTTCCTCCTTTACTATCCATGTGAACAGAAGTTCACCGGAGACTGCAACTGCAGGTCAATTGAAAGAAACGATTGACGTATGAGATTTGCGTGACCATCTGCGGTGCCGTAAAGTTGACACATTTTTGCTTGCTTTACTGTAATCTAGAGGGACATAACAAATGATGATGGACTTTGTTTATCATAAACAAGGCCTTTAGGGTGATTTTAAACAAACACTAACAGTTATAACGTTTTTTTTAATCTGCTATAAAATTTTAGTTTGATTATTAGTTTTGCTGGTTTTATGATATTGTATGAAAATTAGCTTTGGATATTGGGGACATGGAGCCATTGATGACATCCCACTGTACATAACGAGCTCCCATGTATGGCTTAGGGATCACATGCATACCCTCATACGTGAACTATGTGTTCCCATGCATCCCCATGCCATGCACATGCATTCACTCATTTAGCATAGTTTGTGGATATCGAGTCTTTAAACATGTTAAATCTTATGTCTTTCTTCGACGATATATCATCCCGACAATACCACAAGACCAATTGATTTTATATGAAATAAAAACACTCCATAGGTACAAATATCAGCTTTACAATAAGCTAGGAGTTTGTTACACAAACTCACTATCATAAAGTTGGAAACCATTTTCAAGCTCTAAAGAATCTAAATTCAGACAACAAACTTCTTTTACATAGATTCAAAACCACCACCACCTAGTATCACATCCTCCCACATGTCAATAGAATCCAACTCTGTAACATCACTTGGTGTCATCTCTTGCTCGGATTCGTGTTTTAACGTCTGACTCAAACCATTGAATGGGCTCGAATGATGTTTCCTGAATGTGACACCGGAGTTGTTCGAAAGGACCATATCATGAGGGGGGTGAATCTCTGCAACTGTGGGTGCCAATGTAAGTGATGTGATACATTAGGGAATCTCTTGCAACATCGATCAAATTAGTCATTTAATTTGGAACTAATTAAAGAGTAATTATTTTAAAAGACAAATTAAGACTATTTAACCAAAGTTAAGGGAACATATGATAGGAAAAATAAGTAAATCTTGCCAACAAACATTTTATTTCATTAGTTTTATTCTACAAACCTTGAAACGATTATTCTAGACAAAGATTGTTCTAAACAACAAAAACCAAAACCTAGAGCATGCTAAAAACAACCTTAAAAAGACATTAAAACCCTAACAAAGAATCTTAGCTAATCCTATGGATTGTTTCTCTCAAGCATTTGCTGGAACCAATATGCTGATAGCTTCGGATATCTCTTGAGATCATCATAATCAACATAAACCAGACCAAATCGTGATGTATATCCCAACAACCATTCAAAGTTGTCAAGCATCGACCATGCAAAGTAGCCCGTGACATTAGCCCCATCATCCATAGCTCTCTTCAATTCCTTTAGATAACTTCGGTAAAAATTCACTCGATTGACATCATATAACGATTCAGGGAACGTAAGATTACCAGGATCATCCATTCCTACCATCGATTAGCAAAATAAAATGAGAAAAAGGACAAATAGAAGAGATTATACCGAGTGTTGAATGATACATTGTCTCACCATTTTCTAAGAGAATTATATTAGGGTTTTGATAACGGTCTTTGACGTACGTGGTAACCTTGTACATGCCCCATGGAACTTCATATAGCCACGGGGAATGAGCCTGCATGTTTCATACATTAGTACCAATATTTTCTCCCCTAGAATTGACATCACTAACAATGTCGATGATTACCTGACGACCGATCGGCACTCCGTTGCGTTCATCTGTAAATTGCAGACGCGAATAGATAAGTATACATGATGGAATGTTAAAAAAAGGGTGTTTGTGGAAAGAAGAGATGGTCCAGATGGATACTTACAGGCAAACTTAGCATTCCAGTCTTGCTGGTAGCCGGTCACGCTCGGCGGAGGCTGGCTTGGGTTGGATACGTAGTATGATGTATAATGGTTGATGCCAAGAACATCAAATGAATCCTTTACAGACTCCACTTCACTCTCGTTGAACTTGGGAAGCCGTTCACTCACAATTCTTTGCATCGTTCTCGGATATTCTCCATACACGAGAGGGTGCAGAAACCTATACATTCACTGATTTCAATATACTTTCAACTTTCAAGACTGTTATTTAACAACAACATGATTTAGCTATTTGTTAATGGAATTACCATCCAACATGGAAGTCTCTTGCTCTCTGTGCAGCATAGTTGTCAGCTAAGGATCTCGTCAAAGGTTCATACCAGACGAAGTCTAGGAAAATGCCGATTCGTCCGTTTTGTTTAGCCTGAAAGAATCGAATTTAGTATATTGGATTGTATATGGAAATGAACGGTTCAAAATAGCTGTTACTTGGTATTTTTCACGGTATCTTTTCACAGCCTCAGCGTGGCTCAATATCAAGTTATGTGCTACGATGTAAGGTTCGGTAGCCGAGTTTCCCTCGGTGCAGTTTCCGAACTGTTTTGAACATCGATTGGGAGGGTTGACGCCGGTGTCGAAACCGAGTGCAGCTACCACTCTCGGTTCATTGAATGTCATCCAGTTTTTCACTCTATCACCGAATGCGTCGAAACAAAACTCTGCGTAATCAGCGTAATCTTGCCTGCAAAGTCCAGACCATGACAGATTTATTCTACGGTTTAAGCAAATTTTCTTTGAAAAAAAACATGGTTTGTGTTGTGTTTGAACTTACACAACTTGTCTGTTGAGTAAACCTCCATATCTTTCCTGTAGGGCGAGTGGTAAATCGTAGTGGTACAGATTAGCATAGGGAATGATACCTACGTTCAGGGACGGTGATACAGAATTAGATCACCAGTATGAAATACAATAGATTTTTTTAAAATATACTAAAATTTAAAATTTTTAGGAGTACAGTTGCCCCGAACATCCCTCCGTCCATCGTGATTATATTGACGCCACAAGTCATTTGTTTGATATATGTACCTTTTTCAATCATATAGTCAATCAATCTATTATAGTAGGCAACTCCTTTCCAATTCACCTCTCCTGTTCCATCTGCATTCAGGAAAGTATGGATAGGGCAATAATCAATCATGAAATGTATATGGCAAATACTTAATATTGGTAATTGTTATAATGAAAGTGAACAGTTTATATACTCGGAAAGATTCTCGACCACGAGATCGAGAACCGATAAGCGTCAAAATTCAGCGTCTGCATCAGATCAACATCTTCCTGCAAGCAAGAAGAGCCCTTCAGGAAGTTTCACTCACTGCTACTACATGAAGTAAGAACATGTTTACCTGTTGTGAATAGATTGTACCTTGTAGCGATGGTACTGATCAATAGAGAATTCTCCGGTAGCATTGTCCGCAATGTGTCCCGGAACTTTAACAAATTCATCCCATATGCTAGGCCCTCTTCCATCTTCGCTGGCCATTCCTTCCACTTGGTACGCCGATGCCGCCGTTCCAAATACAAAACCATCGGGGAAGCTGTCCCGACTCAGGCCTCCGGTGTCGAAATGTTGTTGTTGTGCATTGGGATCTGGATTTTCATGCAAAGCTGTGGTGAGAAAAGGGAGAGACAGTAAGATTACTAAGCTCTTCATGGAGATTAAAGCTTGGTTTAGTTAATGAATGATAAATCTTTGTTCTCAACATGTGTTTATAGTGTGAAGGATGAGAATTCTAATACCAAATATTTTAAATAATATAATTAATATTTGTAAGAAATTTAAATTTTTATTAGTATTTTATTCTTTCAAAAAATACATTTTACCGTATTTTCTTCTTAATATATATTTTTATAATTTAACTAAACCTATTAAAATTTTTAAGAAAATTAAAACAAATTCAAGATAACCATAATATTTTCTCCATGGATCGGAATAGAAACATAATTTGATTAAGTCAACTAATAACCAAATAAGATTTTGTATTTGTTAGGATAATCTATTTTTTACGGATTCATAGTTTGACAGATTCTCAACCTTAATTTCTTTCCTTCATTATACGAAAACCATGAAAAATATAATATCCTAATCAGTTATTTTTAAAATTTATTAATTTATTTTGAATAACTCCATTAAAATTGAATAAAATAATTCTAAGAAATATAATATCATGTCGACAATGCCACATGACTGGTTGTTTTTATATGGAATAAAAACACTCCGTAGGTACAAACATTAGCTTGGAAACCAGTTTCAAGCCCTACGGGTTCCAAAATCAGACAACAGACTTCCTTGCAAGAATACATGTCAGAAACCACATTTCTATACCCAGATTCAAAACCACCACCACCACCACCTAGTAGTAGCAGTACATCCTCCCACAAGTCCATAGAATCCAACTCTGTAACATCACTTGGTGTTGTCATCTCTTGCTCGGATTCATGCTTTAACGTCGGACTCAAACCATTGAATGGACTCGAATGATGTTTCTCGAATGCGACACCGAAGTTGTTCGAAGGGACCATATCATGTGGGGATGAACTTCTGCAAGTGTGTGTGCTGATGTAAGTGATGTGATGCATTTGAGAATCCTCCTCCATTTGTTGGACTTGTTTGGACAGCCCTGTAACCTTGGTAACGTTTTTGCTTGCATCTCAAGTAATTTCTGTCGATGATAAATGTTGTAAATCATTAGTTTCATTTTAAATTTCGAAAATATTCCGTTTGATATTGTTATTGACACAATTTTTAATGATGTTATTTTTGTATTAAATCTCTTAACTTCACGTCATTAGAAATATTAAAAAATTTTAAGTCTAAGAACTAAAAGTTACTTTAATACCTTGGATGTTTAGAATTAAGGATGTTTTTCTGTCCATGTCTCAGTACCTCTTCTGTAAACAAAAATATCCAATCCTTAAAAGAAATCTACGTGAGAACATTCAAAAAATAAAAATTAATGGTCAAATTACAGTTCTAATCCCTCTATTATGATCAACTTTAAGAATTAATCTCTATACTTTAATTTAACATAATTTGATCCATATTCTTTTATACTATCATCAGTTAATTCAAATAGTTCATCATCCCATTTTATCTCAAATGAAACTGTACTGACTAATGACAATCTAAAGATGAAGAAACTATGTTCAATTAAAATATATCAAGTAAATCTCAACTTTAATCCTACAAAGGTTACCAAAACCAGAATTTGACAGTGAAAGCAGCTTACTTCCTCTTATAACCTCTCCTCTCCTTATAAACTGCAACATGTCCCTTGCTACTCTCACTAGATTCTTGTGATTTGCAATCATCCTGGTTCTGAGAAAACTCATGATCAAATGTTGACAGAGAGATTGTTTGATCAAAAGATCTCAAGATCTTCTACACAAGTTCCTCGGAATATGTGATTTGTTTTTGATCAACAGTGATTTGAAGCTCAGAACACACTGTTGCATTTCAACGACCTCTTGTATTACCTTTCTTTTGTTGCTTCACAGTGTCTGGTCAGGCCATGGATGTAGAGTCGCCATTGATTTTTAGTAGTATTTTTATTAGTGATGATCATATGTATGGTCAATTGATAAATAAATCCGTGATAACATTAAATCCGAATAACTTTATTCTAATGTCTTCATTTATGTGGAGGGGTGTCGAGTTTCTCGGCCGGAACACTCCGACGATCAGAAATGACTTGTGTTCCAAAAGTGTCTACAGATGGTTCTGGTCTTAAGGTTGGAGATTCCGACCAACAAACATTCCCTACACTATTTATATATTAAATCTTAGTTTTGTAGAAGTAGGGAGTTGGAGAAGCAAATGCGAGGAACTCGGGATCCTGTTCAAGAAAACTCATCTCCTTGTCGGATAAAGTAAACCAGACTTCAAGGGCATCATGCTGCATGGCGTTTTTCACATAAATCAAATTGCATATCTCTCGGTTATGGTTATCGACCGCCGGAATGCCAATCAAACTCGGCTTCCCCCATCCGAAATCTGCATCTGCATCGAAAGTGTTCAACAAGCTGCTTAAAACAAGAATATCTGCATTTCCTTTCGACACCATTTCTGCAAGCTGACTGAGTTGCTCCTCCGTGGTTTCGAGTCCTTGCAAAACATCCTGGGGATCATTAGGGACGGTTTTCGCTGATTGTTTCAACAGATAACCCAACTCCGATAAGTCTATATCTTTCCCGGCTGGATTATATGCGGAAAACACCAGCATAGCTAGATTCCCTATTGAATAATCCGGTAGCTGGGGATTCAATCTTTGCCGGAGATTCACCGGTTGGAATAAGAAAGATGGCTTTGGAGATCCTGAAACGGATCTGGAAGCCATGATGGTGTGTTTCCAGACGAATGCGCTGAGAGCTACTACTCGGGAAGGATGCTCCAAGCTTTTGCTTTCCGTTTTGAACATTAGGGTGGCGATCGCGGTGGCGTCGAACACGAAACTCCTTGTCGTCTTACGCCTTCCGTCGTTGAAAAACAGTTTTTTCACGCCGGAATTCACCGGCATTGACTCGATCGGAGGGAAAAGCCTCGACGACGCATCTAACAAACCTTGAATCGGTAATGCTCCGTCTGAGCCGCGACTGAAAGCTGTCCAACTTCTCAGGAAAGCATAAACAGTTGATCCGTCGAAGATATTATGTAAAGCACAGAAACCCAACGCGATCCCGCCGCAATCGAAGACATTGACTTGAATGGCGAATTGGGGTGCTGTCGAGTCTTGAACATAATAAAAGGGTTGGCAAGGAAGTAACTGGTTCAGTTCCTGTAGCTCCCGTGTTCGCTCAATGAAATCAGATACTCTGCATTTCACCCTTGTCTCAACGTATTGAACTCCGGCATCGTAATCAGTAATGAAAAGGTTGTTCTTCATCCGGCCGGCAACAGGGTAAAACTGAGTCAAGGCTTTCGACAATGATTGTTTTAGTTGGTCTGAGAAGTTGGCATTACCAGGGTTAGAGTAGAAAAGGACGAGGGAAGAATAATGTCTTGGACCGAGTTGGTCTATAAGAGAAATCTTGAATGGCTTCAGCAGATGAGTTGAAGACGAAGGCTTAATCATTTGCTTTGAAGTCATATGAACTTCCATTTTTGAAACAATTGTTATGAAATTCTACGAGCAAAACTCAAAATCTTGCATCATATTTATAGGGGAAGAGAAATTAAATGTACATCTTACTTGAATTTTTGAATTGAATTTAAATACAAAATAATGTTTAAAAATAATTTTCGATGATATTTTAATATTTTAATTTTACTTTATAAATCGTTTATTAATATAACATGTTCTATTCATAATATCTTTTTATCTTTTGATTTTCAAAAAAAAATTAATACTTCATTAGATGTCAGAATATCGGAATTATTATCCTTTGATTTTATTTTCGATCATAAAATATACGAATTAGATTGCTTTTTTTTTTCTTTAGATCTCTAACTACTTTTATTATTTTCAGTCCCTTTCAATCTTTTCATTTTCTATGAACAACGAATTTATTTCCTAAAGTGTATTGAAAATTTGACAGAAAAAGGAAAAATGGTCCGACAAGACATTTTTTGTCCCTTTCAATCTTCATTTTATATGAACAAGGAATTTATTTCTTAAAGTCTATTGAAAAAGTGACAGAAAATGGAAAGATGGCTCAACCCTTTTGCGATCATCAAAATTTACCATTCTTTTTATTAATTTTACTATTAATCATTAAAAATATTTAAAAATATTGATTATTATTATTATTTTTATTAGTGGTGATCATATATGTATGGCCAATTGATAAATAAATATAATTTATTATTACTATATTTTAATTTCTTTTTCGTTTTTTAGCTTGTATTATGAGTTTATTGATCGATAAATATTCATTGAACCGATTTTAAACACCCCTAAGTATCATAATAAATTGATACATAAATTTGTCTTTCATCACAAATTAATTTTATACAAGAAATTAGATATTATTGCAAATTAATTTTAGTCTTGAAAATAATTTTGTTTTCGATACATATTCAATTGGTAAAATCAATTTTGAATATAAAAATATATTTAAAAAATTTAGTTTAGGTATTAATTTAATCGAAAATCATATATTATTAATTTAAATTTATTAAAAAAATTCAAGTACCAATTTTAATCAAAACCCAAAAGAGTTTAATTGAACCTCTGGGTTTCAAAAAATATATTGACCTTTTAATGGAAAAGAAAGAACAAATGAAAAATTCCAAAATCTTAATAGACAAATTGGTCTTTAAACTTGATTAAATTTACAAAGTTGCCCTTAAATTTTTTAGATCAAATTGTAAAGTTAGAAAATAGGACACGATTTACTCTATGAGACGAGAGATTATATCACAGGCCCGGCCTACCACGTCATCCGTGGTCCAATCCAATAATAATCACCTACTTTACCACTAATCAACCATGTAATTAATATAATTTCCAGAAATTATATTTTAAAATGACATGTAAATTATGAGTGAAGATTCATTGGTTGAAAAAAAATGAGTTGACAATTAGTGGTGAAGTGGGTGGTTATTATTAGATGGGACCACGACTGACGTGGTAAGCCGGGCCTATGATATAATTTCTCCGAGACGAACATAGTTAATTGTTTAAGGTTTAATACACGAATTGACCACTGAATTTTTCAGTATTGATCAAATTAGTCATTTAAACTGAAATTAATTAAAGAATAATTATTTTATAAAAACAAATTAAGACTATTTATCCAAAGTTAAGGGAATATATGATGGGAAAAACAAGTAAATTTTGCTAAAAAACATTTTATTGCATTAGTTTTATTCTAGACAAAGATTGTTCTAGACAACAAAATACCAAAACCTAGAGTACGATAAAAACAACCTTAAAAAGACATTAAAACCCTAACAAACAATTTTAACTAATCCTATGGATTGTTTCTCTCAAGCATTTGCTGGAACCAATATGCTGATAGCTTGGGATATCTCTTGAGATCATTATAATCAACGTAAACCAGACCAAATCGTGATGTATATCCCAACAACCATTCAAAATTGTCAAGCATCGACCATGCAAAGTAGCCCGTGACATAAGCCCCGTCATCCATAGCTCTCTTTAATTCCTTTAGATAACTTCGGTAGAAATTCACTCGATTGATATCGTATAACGATTTAGGGAACGTAAGATTACCAGGATCATCCATTCCTATCATTGATTAACAAAATAAAATAAGTAAAAGGGACAAAATGATGAGATTATACTAATTGTTGAATGATTCATCGTCCCACCATTTTCTGAGAGAATTATGTTAGGGTTTTCATAACGGTCTTTGACGTACGTGACAACCTTGTACATGCCCCATGGAACTTCATATAGCCACGGGGAATGAGCCTGCATGTTTCATACATTAGGACCAATATTTCCCCCCAGAATTGACATCACTAGCAATGTCGATCATTACCTGACGACCGATTGGCACTCCGTTGCGTTCATCTGTAAATTGCAGACGCGAACAGATAAGTATACATTATGGAATGTTAAGAAAAGGGTGTTTGTGGAAAGAAGATCAGATGGTCCAGATGGATACTTACAGGCAAACTTAGCATTCCAATCTTGCTGGTAGCCGGTCACGCTCGGCGGAGGCTGGCGTGGGTCGGATACGTAGTATGATGTATAATGGTTGATGCCAAGAACATCAAATGAATCCTTTACAGACTCCACTTCACTCTCGTTGAACTTGGGAAGACGTTCTCTCACAATTCTTTGCATCGTTCTCGGATATTCTCCATACACGAGAGGGTGCAGAAACCTATACATTCACTGATTTCAATATACTTTCAACTTTCAAGACTGTTATTTAACAACAACATGATTTAGCTATTTGTTAATGGAATTACCATCCAACATGGAAGTCTCTTGCTCTTTGTGCAGCATAGTTGTCAGCTAAGGATCTCGTCAAAGGTTCATACCAGACGAAGTCTAGGAAAATGCCGATTCGTCCGTTTTGTTTAGCCTGAAAGAATCGAATCGAATTGAGTATATTGGATTGTATATGGAAATGAAAGGTTCAAAATGGTTGTTACTTGGTATTTTTCACGGTATCTTTTCACAGCCTCAGCGTGGCTCAATATCAAGTTATGCGCTACGATGTAAGGTTCGGTAGCCGAGTTTCCATCGGTGCAGTTTCCGAACTGTTTTGAACATCGATTGGGAGGGTTGACGCCGGTGTCGAAACCGAGAGCAGCTACCACTCTCGGTTCATTGAATGTCATCCAGTTTTTCACTCTATCACCGAATGCGTCGAAACAAAACTCTGCGTAATCAGCGAAATCTTGCCTGCAAAGTCCAGACCATGACAGATTTATTCTACGGTTTAAGCAAATTTTCTTTGAAAAAAACATGGTTTGTGTTGTGTTTGAACTTACACCACTTGTCTGTTGAGTAAACCTCCGTATCTTTCTTGTAGGGCGAGTGGCAAGTCGTAGTGGTACAGATTAGCATAGGGAATAACACCTATGTTCAGGGACAGTGTTACAGAATTAAATCATCAGTATAAAATACAATAATTTTTTTAAAAATGTACGAGAATTTGAAATTTTCAGAGGTTTATCCTTTGTGTATCGATGTCACAGGCCATTTTTTTAATATATGTACCTTTTTCGATCATATAGTCAATCAATCTATTATAGTAGGCAACTCCTTTCCAATTCACCTCTCCTGTTCCATCTGCATTCAGGAAAGTATGGACACAGCAATAATCCATCATGAAATGTATATGGCTAATACTTAATATTGGTAATTGTTATAATGAAAGTAAACAGTTTATATACTCGGAAAGATTCTCGACCACGAGATCGAGAACCGGTAGGCGTCAAAATTCAGTTTCTGCGTCAGATCAACATCTTCCTGCAAGCAAGAAGATCCCTTCAGGAAGTTTCACACACTGCTACTACATGAAGTAAGAACATGTTTACCTGTGGTGAATAGATTGTACCTTGTAGCGATGGTACTGATCAATAGAGAATTCTCCGGTAGCATTGTCCGCAATGTGTCCCGGAACTTTAACAAATTCATCCCATATGCTAGGCCCTCTTCCATCTTCGCTGGCCATTCCTTCCACTTGGTACGCCGATGCCGCCGTTCCAAATACAAAACCATCGGGGAAGCTGTCCCGACTCAGGCCTCCGGTGTCGAAATGTTGTTGTTGTGCATTGGCATTTGGATTTCCATGCAAAGCTGTGGTAAGGAAAGGGAGAGACAGTAAGATTACTAAGCTCTTCATGGAGATTAAAGCTTGTTTTGGTTAGTGAATGATAAATCTTTGTTCTCAACATGTATTTATAGTGTGAAGGATGAAAATTCTAATACCAAATATTTTAAATAATACAATTAATAACTGTGAGAAATTTTTAAATTTTTAGTAATATTTTATTTTAAATAATTTAATTGTTCTAAGAAATCTCATTAAAATTGAATAAAATAATTCAAGATTTTCAAAACAGATCGATGGTTGGACCGTTCATGTCATTGATTTTCGGAGTGATTATTTCACACACTTTGACTGGTTCATTGTTTAAAATGAAAATGACTTAAAAAATTTGTTTATTTAATTAATTAAATAAAAATATTATTTATGTTCACTTGCTTAATAAATAAAAGCTGAGGATAAAAGCTGATATCCACCGTCGATGATAAACTCAATGATCCAATCGTAGGGCCCAAAACGATCCCAGACCAAAATCGAATGAGAGCAGCATTACAAACTTGACCTTCAACCCATTTGACAATAAAAATTGGGATTTGGGACAAAGACATCATTTACCGCTAAAGAAAGTTAGGGACTTAGGGTTTTTATTTTGAAAGCGAAATCGTTGAGAAATTTAGGGATATGGCTGGAGAGAGGTCTTTGTTCAAGTTTCTTAAGCCCGGGTTTCGTCCGCAGCCCGCCGATGTCCAAGCCGCTGCCATGTGGGGCGTCGCTGCCACTACCGGTGCTCTTTGGGTCATCCAGGTTTAATTATTTCCAACGGTTTCTTTTATTCTGTTAGATCCATTGGAAAATTTCATTGATTGTTTATCAATCGGATTTCCTCCTTTTATTTGTATAAATTAGTTTGGGATCTATTTTTGTGATCAGCTTAGCTTAAAATTAGACCTTTGAATAGATCTTTGCTTGTATTGAATAGACCTTAGAAGAGTCCAAACACCAGCTTTAATATGGCCTTTTGTTTAAATGAATGATGATATTTGTTCAACAAATTTTGAAAAATATTATCTTTGCACTATCTCCATTCGATCTTTGAGTGAAATGAGGTAAAATTGAAGGTTAATCCATTGACCAATCCCATCGTCTCCACCACTAGGAACAAGGTCACCCCAAAGGATCCCTTCGATATGCGACCACCGGACCATAGAAATCTGTTAAATTAAGTGGAATTCATTTGCTGTCTGTCTGCTTTCAGGTCTGACAATTAGGGTCGAAGAAGATCAATCAATTGATTTGATACATCTTTTATGTACCCATAGTTGTTATATTGGATTTGATTCAGATTTCTGGTCAATCTATCTTGATTGACTGCCTTCATTATGTTGTTGCTAGCGAATTGCCGATCTTTTTGGTTTTGGATCTTCTGATATTTTTTGCAGGAGATTCAATTCGGACCCCCTTTTCTGATCCTTAAATAAATATTAGAAACGTTCCTCCCTTGAACCATGACTTAAAAGTTGAATTTTAGACTCTGTATCTAGATTCGGTTTAGCTTTAAGTGGTTCATGATTGAGCATAGTTTGCTCTAAAGCACTCATGGAGTAGAAATTCTCTTTTGTATCATGTTTCGATTCAGTACAGTTTAACGTTTTTGTATACTCTTTGTGGTATTGTGGTTCCAATCAGATGTTAACATGTTTGCTTAGCATTAAACATATGATCTAAAAATAGAAAAAGGGTTATTGGCTTACATTTGTGAATGTTCTATAAATGTTGTGGTTTGAGCTTAATTTGAACGTTAGCCAATTAAGTGAAACTTGTTGAAATGCAATATTTGGTTGATTAACTAAGTGGATCCTTATACTTGGGCAAAATCAATACGAGTGATAGAGAATAAAATCAAAATACTATGAAAATCCAATAGAGATTCAATCACGAGTTACGACACAGCAGCTAGCGAGTGCTTTTTTTCTCCGATAATGCATTAATGAATCATTAACTAATGCTTTTGAGAACTCTCTGTCTTTGGCAGCCGTTTGATTGGTTGAAGAAGACCTTTTTGGAGAAACCAGAGTCGGAGTAGAAACGAACGGGACTTCAAAATCTTGCAACTCGTTGCGGTTTTTTCTATCAGGTTTGTCAATGAACGAATCATGGAAAGAATAAAGATAATAATACTGTAGTAAGTTGTTTTGTGGTTTATTGCTTATGATAATGAAGCCTATTTGTTTCTTGGCATCATTTACCTGGAGGTTTTGGACCTTTGGCATTCATTTTGAACCAAATTCATGCATTCATGAAGAATTCTAGTTGAGATTCAAATTGGAATGTAAATCAAAAGGGTAATGAATGGTATTAATAATTGAATTAAACGATACCGAAATTCAGATGCTTATTTTAAGTCTGTTGGCACTTGGCATTATGTTCGAAGTTCGAATCTGTTCGAAAAGCCTTGGTGTTTTTAAAACATCGACATTACCTTTGGTTGGCATGAATCGTCGGACCATTTCAGGCCTGTTTTGTAGGGACGATTATTCTGTTGTTTGATTTGTTGAATGTCTGTTGTTTGATATTAAAGCGATAATACATATGTGATGGTGATGATGACGATTAAATTAATTTTTAATTGAATTTAAGGGTATAATTGAATCTTTTGTCGGGTGTTATAATTTATTTTAATTAAAACTTTGATAACTTATTTAATTTTTAAATTAAGATAATAATTTAAAATTTATTAAAATTTAAAAATATTGTATAAAAATTTTGTTTAAGTTTCAAGTTAATATGATTGGAGGTTTTGAAAAAATTTAGTAAATAATTTCATCTTTGAAGTTAACTTTTACAAATGAAATATATGAAAAATTATTTAATAAATTAGTGTAAATATCTATTGAGTTTTTGATAATTTTAAAAATAAATTAAATGAGAATTCTAAAATAATCAAAATAATTTTTAAGAAAAATTATAAACTAATAATAATAAATAAAATTAATTTTAAAGAGTATTGAAAATAAAAACTAATATAAAAAATTAATATGAAATAAAGATTAAAAATGATAAATATATAAATTAAAAATATTTATAATGCATCAAAAAATTACACTTACGAAAAAAGTCTTTGACTTCGTCGATTTAAGTATTATCATTAAAACCAATCTTATATTGAAATAACAATAATACTCATATTTTCTTTCGTTTTTACATCAAATTGATGCTCATGAATATTTGATATAAAAAGCGAAAATAAATTTTAAATTTTTACTACTTTAATAGAAGAATGATTCCGTTAAAAATATGTTTAAGGAATATTAGTAACCTTAGCATAATAAAAATAGTCGGATATTTTTTCGTTATTTTATAAATAATTTTGAATTCAATATTTATAAAATTTTATATTTTTATTTTACATTTTTATTTAATATTTTAAGTTTATTATAATGTTTTTATTTTTTAATATATTATAAATATTTAACTATTATTTAACTATTTTAAATTTTAATAATGTATTTATTTTTAGGTTTTAAAGCTTTAATTAAAATTAATTATTCTTTAAATTTGACAAAAATTAATTATATCTTCAAATTTAATGAAAAATTAATTCAACTATTCTATCACAATATTACTACATGTTAAAATCATAGACTGTTATATTAGTACATTAAAATATCGTATTAACATCGTTAATTATTATGTTAATACCACAACGATGAATATTAATTAAAGAATTAATTTAATTAACTACGATTTTTGTGCGAAAATTTAAATTACTCTTTTAAATCAAACAAAAATATCCGTTTAAGTATTAATTAAATTAATTAATCCAATACCTATTCAATTTAGGTAAGGGTCTAATTTAGGGCGAATATTCCCCTATTCCGCACCGCACAGCCGCATATATTTAGAATTCTGAACTTTTCCTACGCCAACCATTCGGAAAAAGAAAAACAGCCACGTGATTGAAGATCACAAACATCAAATCGAAGCGGTTTGTACATAAACGGCACGTTTCTCTGCAAAAGTTAACCTTGTTCTTCTTATAAGGAAAGAGCCTTCGTCTCCGCGTTGCCTCTGCAATCCACTAAAGGTCTCTCATTTTCTTATTATTCTCTTCATTTATGTAGATTGTTACGATCATCTGATTAATTTGAGTTGTTTATTTCTTTGCTCTATTGTTTTCTTTTTCAGTTTTTGTTGGAAAATCTAGTTTTGGTTGAAAATTTTATTTCTTTTCCGATTTGTCGTTGGAGCTGCCGTTTTTTATTTTTATTAATTTACTGTAAATGATGATGTTTTTTCTAGACCAAAAATTGGGATTTAATCTTCTCAGATCGAGGTCTGACTTCGTTTTTTTCCTTGTTATTATTTTGCATGTTGAATCATACATCTCTCAATTGGGTGTGTTAGATTGGTTTTGGATCGGGTTAATTTCGGTTTGTAGAACTTTCTGATAGTTTCGGTTACTTCAGGTCATATTCGGGTTCAGGAAAAATTGTCCGGGTTAGGGTTGTTGACCTATATGATAAAATCATGTTGGGATAGGTTTGGTTTTGGATTTTCAGGTTCCGATCGGTCTAATTCTATGTGACACTGTTATTTTTCTTGTTAATGTTACTGAATTATGTAATCTGGGCTTTGAGTTACGTTAGAGCTTTGAGTTGATCTGAATTCTAATCTAATTCAAGGGGGGGGGGGGGGGTTGAACCTTAATTGTTAGATGGAAAGGTATATGATTGGTAGAAGTGAATATTTAAGATGTTTTCACTATGTAGGCAATTATTGAAGTGAATTTTTCTTGATAAGCTCGTTTGGATTGTTACAGTGTTTTGAGTGTTGCAACATAGTAGACATTTCAGCTATTTAATTTCAAGTATTCACCACTTCACTCAATTTTGTATGTTGTTCTAAGACACCATCAAGTGTGCGATTTTGTTCTTTTTTTAATGAAATCTGCATTTGCACTATGTTGAGGTGATTAGTAGGACTTTAATTTTTAGCTGGAACTGACTTTGTATCCTTGGGCTACAGCTTTGTAAACCAGATCTTAATGCATTCAAGAAGCACTGTTGCACCCACAGTTTCCTGCAAATCGGGAAACAAGAACGACTCTCTTTTCTGGATTTTGGCTTGCTTGCTTCCAAGTTTCCCGAGAACCCTTGTTGCATATGTTAACTTTTTGCTTTTTAAGGCCATTATACGCTGCCCCTCTTCATCTATTCACATCTTGGAATCTTTAAAACCATAGACTTGAAGCCTTTTTAAAGTAATCTTGACTCTTTCCTTTAAAGCAACATGGTTTCCTCTCGCTTATCTAGTTTTAATGGATCCCGCATGCACAAAGGTTTCCAGAATCAGTTGCTTTTTCCCAAGGAACAAACTGATACCCCAACGTCTGATCATCTTGAGTTCGATTTCTCTGATGTGTTTGGACCTGCTCCAGTTCAAGCCTCGATGGAAATGAGCACAGAGAATCCTCAAAATCTAATTGTTTCAGCTGAAGCAAATGAACTGCTTTATGATGATCCTCCTGTCATCTGTAGCCGCTCCCACTCCTTGGTTGGCCCCTCATCTTATGTTAGCCAGTCATTGAAACTTAGCAAGCTTACATTACGCGAAATTGAGGATTCCTTGGAACTCGTAGAAGGAGTCGCTCAAGATGAGCTTGGAAGGACATCAATTGATGTTGTTATTCCAGAGAACTCTCATGGTCATGTAGAGAGTCGTCCCTTGGAACATCAACCTGCAGGACTCCAAGATTTTGAAGTTCTGAAGCTTGTTGGCCAAGGTGCCTTTGGAAAGGTTTATCAAGTAAGGAGGAGTGGTACCTCAGACATATATGCAATGAAAGTCATGCGCAAGGATAAGATTATGGAGAAAAATCATTCTGAATACATGAAATCTGAGAGGGATATATTAACTAAAGTGGATCACCCCTTCGTTGTGCAGCTCCGGTACTCGTTCCAAGTAATGATATTCTTGTAGAATAATGTTTGATATTTCTGGTTGCTTTATTTTCTTATGGTATTCTCATGTTTAGATGGTCCCATGCTAGTAGAAGTAGGATGCTGACCTGTACTGTGCTGAATATTCTGGCAGTCGATAAATACTAATCTATTCATTTATCATTGCTTGCAGACCAAATATAGGTTGTACCTTGTGCTTGACTTTGTTAATGGGGGACATCTTTTCTTCCAACTTTATCGCCAGGGCTTGTTCAGGTGCGGCATTTTAACCCGTGATAGTATCCTGTATTTCTCTCTATGATGTAAATTTCTGTACTGAACAAAGATTCTGCATTTCCATCTCTAGGGAAGATTTGGCTCGCATATATACTGCAGAGATTGTATCAGCCGTTTCTCATCTCCATGCAAATGGCATAATGCACAGGGATCTTAAACCTGAAAATATTCTTCTAGACGCCGATGGACATGTAAGAGTGCAAATTACTGTTAGTGGGTGCAAATGCTGTATTTACTGGTGGTTGGATTTTGTGGTTGTTACGACCCATGTTATTGCATGATTGATCAACTGTGTGCTTTGCTGGTTCATGTTTAACATTCCGCTGATTGATTTCTGAACTTTTTTTATGGTGGCTGGTGCTACCTGTCTTTTACCAGGTTATGCTGACAGATTTTGGCCTAGCAAAGGAATTTGATGAAAATACAAGATCCAATTCCATGTGTGGAACTTTAGAATATATGCCACCTGAAATTGTTCTTGGCAAAGGCCACGACAAGGCTGCTGATTGGTGGAGTGTGGGAATTCTACTGTACGAAATGCTTACTGGGAAGGTTGGTTTTTGTGATTTAAGATCTCGATTTGTTCTTACTTCTAGAAGTTCAGGTGCTTCTCATCTATTGCTTAGTCTTGCTTAGTATACTTTTTGTTTATTGTTTACCATTTTGCAGCCACCCTTTCGCGGTGGAAACAGACAGAAGATCCAGGAGAAAATAATAAAGGAAAAGATAAAGTTGCCAGCATTTTTGTCTAGTGAAGCACACTCGATCCTCAAGGGGGTAAACTCACTTTCTTACGGATTTATGCCTTCAACCTCTAACCTTCCATGCTCTGAAATGTCCAATACTTGCTTGTGCTGCTGTTAAACTAATTGTGCTGCTCTAGGCTGATGCTGCAAATAATTAAATTTAAAAGAATTTTGTTATTTCCTTCAGCTGCTGCAGAAAGAAGCAAGTAAGCGTCTTGGCAGTGGACAAGGTGGTAGCGAGGAGATCAAACGGCATAAGTGGTTCAAGTCTATTAACTGGAAGAAATTGGATGCTAGAGAGATAAGGCCAAGTTTTCTCCCTGAAGTTGCAGGGAACCAATGTATTGCAAATTTCGACGAGTGCTGGACTAAGATGGCAGTTCATGACTCTCCGGTCGCTAGCCCAAATTTTGGGGAGAATCCGTTCATGGGGTTCACATATGTGAGGCCTGCAGCTTCATTTCTTAATATAAATGTTTGATATCCGACTGTAGGTATTCCTATTCTATCGTTCAAGTTCAGTACTTATCGAAGTTATATTGCACTAGTGTAAGTGAATCTGTCCAATGTGCATGTCAATGGTTTTTTGATGTTTGGTTAACAGTGATCAGAAACATAGAATACAAAACAAAGTAGTAGCATTAGCATAATCTGAGATTTTAACAAAGATCCATCTCTGTATTAAAATTTTCGTGTTTTCGGTTATTCAACATATCTTTTTCCACTCAGATTACATTTGATGCAAGTCATAGGACATGGTCCACCAACAAGTCATTCTCATTCTCCAATGGAGATTTAAGGATACCGACCCGGATCGATTAAATTTGTCATTGTATAGAAATCAATTGAAAAAGGAAGAGAAGCATTTACCTTGATATTCTTTGTAATCAAAGCATTTTGAATAAAACCATGTGATTTCAGCTGTCCGTGTCGAAAAAGGAAAAGAGAGAAGAACAAAGAACTTGAAGGAGAGTACAGGATTATGAGATGACCATATGAATTAGTTAGTTAGCTGTTATTGTTGGTTATAATGAAGTCCTTTAAGTAACTAACAAGCTAAATTTAGCATGGTGTTTCAGACATGCCTGTTGGACATAAGTTCATTGCATCAAGCTTCTTGGACATGTTATTATGTTTTGCATTGATGATTGCAAGTCAAGGAACATGGACATCTCGGAAAAGTACTTTCCGAGCAAATTGAACAGAAGCTTATTGTCCAAAGGTTTTCTAGACAAGCAACCTTAGGACTAGAGAATTGAACATTTGAAATCCAAAGAGCACAAGTTTTTGTTTTGCTGCAAATCATGGAGTTTGGATGTTGCCTCCGAGGATGTCCTGTTCTTGGATTTGGATTGTCGAATGTCTTCTATCAGTCTAACGGTTTCATCCATTGTTGGGCGCATATCGGGTGTTTTAGCCACGCATGTTAGTCCAATCTGAAGCATCTGCACCATCTCTTCTTGGAAAGTTTGGTATCTCAACAGCTCTACATCGAAGACTTCAGCGGTCCATTCCTCCCGCACGACAGAGCGGACCCATCTCGGAAGATCGACCACATCATCGTGCCCTGATTGCTGGAGGGGAGCTTTCGCAGTCAACATTTCCAAGAGGAGCACACCGAAGCTGTAAACATCAGACTTTTTGAGTTATCTTGCGTGTTTCAATCACCTCCGGAGCACGGTATCCAATGGTGCGAGACATGGTTACAGGAGCACTCATTAGAGTAGCCAAACCAACATCGGAAACACAAGGCTCGAGTTCATCAGTGAGGAGGACATTTGAGGACTTGATGTTGCCATGGGTGCATTTACCGCCACCCTCCATATGAATGTTCGCAATCCCTCTAGCAGTTCCAAGGGCAATCTTCATTCTCGATTCCCAGTCCAATGGTGTTCTCCCTGAATTCCTATTTCCTACAATTGTTGGAGACATAAATAAGTCTAAATTGTAAACAAAATTCCATACCAATGTAACAAAAAACCATTCTACTTAGCAAACTAATAGGATCAATATGATGTTAATGGAGATTAGAGAATGATGTTGGAGATAAGCATACCATGCAAAAGTGCGAACAAGCTACCGGCGGGCATGTAGTTGTATACCAACAGCTTCTCATCCTTCGAATAGTAATAAGCACGAAGCGGTATGACGTTCCGATGTCGTCCGACCCTCTCGACAAGTTCCATTTGCTGCTCAAACTCCTTTTTACCAACTGCAACTTCCTTCAATCTTTTCACCACCACTTGTGTCCCTTCCTCCAACGCAGCTTTATATGTGGTTCCATAACTCCCCTTACCAAGAACTTCGGCCGAAGCCTTCAACAAATCCTCGAGATCAAAGTTGTAAGAGCATCCATCGAAGAAGAACAATTTGTTCTTTTCAGCTTCTTGTACCCCACTTCCGAAATCATTAGGCTTCTCATTCTTTCCAACTCCAGAGATTTTGCTCTTCAGCATCCCACTGCTGCCACTATCTTTCTTCTTCAAACAGCATATAAAGATTATGGCAAGTGGTAGAAAAACAAATGCTAAGCCCACAACGACAATTGCAACGATAAAACCAGTGCCTAATTTGTTTTTCGATGTAGCATGTTTGCTTTGAGAAACTATTGGCGGGCTCGGAAAGTAGGACGGAGAAGGGGAAGGTGGAGAGGAGACTGTGGAGCAAGGTTTTAGAGGCGAACCACATAACAAAGGATTCCCGATGAATGCAGAAGGGAACCTTTCGAGTGAACTTGGAATGGAGCCACTCAAATTATTATAACTGAAGTTCAAAACTTTGAGCCTTGGGAGATTCAGATTCGGGACGGTTCCGGATATCGAGTTGTGGGAAAAATCCACAACTTTCAAACTCGGGGAAACAGAGGTGGGGAACAAGACACTAGACAAGTTGTTGTGTTGGAGGAACAGGAACTGAAGTGAAGGAAGGGAGGGGATATCAGAAGGCAAGCTGCCAATGATGTCGTTGGACCGAAGGCTAAGGACCCTCAGAGCATTAAATTTAAAGCATTTACAGGTTTAAAAGATGTAAAACAAAGGGGTCTTTCAAATTTTCAAAAGCAAAAGCATCCAGGGGAAAAAAGAAGAAGATAAAGCAACACCATAAAGAAAAAGCAAAAGTTGCAACTTGCATGCATTATTCTTTGTTACACTGCACTGAGAGAAAAAAACAACCCTCTTTAGCTCTCGGGCAATGTAGTTGTCACCAACTTATGCAGTATCTATCATTATGTTAATATTAAACATATACATATATGTATATATACTGGTATATAATTAATTTCATTGACTCCCTAGGGAGCACAACTGCATTAAAAAATGGGGCAAGCAAGCTCAATGGGAAACAAAATTAGCTTTATAATAATTGAGTTGTAAGGCTGATATCAAAAGAATTTGGTGCTTAGCTAGCGGCTCGAAATCTAAGTTAGCTGTGGTGTCGATTTACTAGCTTTTGAGATGATATCTTCCAGGTTGGTGAATGGAGTGGACCAGAGAGCAAACTTCATTAGAAAACTTGAACTATAAAGACTAAAGAGGTTTTGTATTTGAGATTATACAGGGATCAAATATGAAAATAACTCCCTGCAATACATGCAACGATACATCTATCAATAGGTCTAATAATGGTTTTAGTCCCTGTAATATGATAAAATTTGACAATCTCTTTTTTTATTTTGATTTAGTATAATTTGCAACCTTTGGTAAGTCTGAATTAATAACACCTTTAGTTTTCTATGTTAAAGTGATGATTGTTTTTTTAGTTATTCAGTCATACAAAAAGAGTCTTGTCTGAAATACAATCAATCATATTCAACCAAATAATAATTTTTTATGACAATCCTGCTGTTTTTTTTAAATATCACAACAATATTAATGGAATTATTAATAACGTTATAAAAGGACCAAATGAGGGTTTGGCCTTGGTACCCCTAAAATGGTAAAATTAGTACTTAAATCCCTTTAGAAATCATAAATTTTAGGCTCTAAAACAATAAGATCATGATTTAGTCGTTCAAAAAATTATAAAATTATAAACTAATACAGTAATAAAATTGTATTTTGACTCCCATAAAAATTCATAATTCAACTTTACTCTCTCATAAATTTATGGCTTCACCCCTGGAACAAATTATGTCAGATTAAAGTATAGGATTAAATTCTCAAAAATCCAATATAGTAGAGGGACTAAAACCATAATTAGAGCAAAAGATGGTGTAAACTATGAAAGGGTGTCAAGGTCCATTACAGTGAACCAGTGGTCATAAAAGTTATGGCTACTTTCCTTATCACTACATCTTTGTTTTGCTTTTACATGTATAAAAGCTAAAGTGATCTTTTTCTTTTCTTTGATGAATGAAAAGTGAACCAATCATGCAGAGACTTACCCCAGAAATTTAAATTTTGAAATATAAATGTATATGTAAAACTATTCTTCATTAAGGTGTTGAATTTGCATATAATTCAATGAGATGATGATTAAACTGAAAACACAAGGAGAATTGATTATGATTAAAGGCTTGGACCTTGGATTTAACTTTGAAAAGCTAATAACATGACTTGCCTAACTCAAAAATGATTGAAGTTAAAGATTACCTAAATCCGAAATGACTTGAGCAAGTAATCTAAAATGATCCGAACTTGAATATCAAACCAAAAATATTTCTACTCGAAAAATCTATTTGAAAAATTCAAATGACTTGAACTCGAGGACCAATGGGACCAAAAAAGTTTAAACTTGAATTGGCCCAAACTTGAAAACTTGAGTCGTTTTAATCCACTTTCATTTGTCAAAACATACTAACCATAAAAGGGTCAACGAAGTTCAAAATGACCTGAACAAGTGACACAAAATGTCCCAACTGGCAAACTCGAACAACCTGAATCCTAAACAACACAAGTTCGAAATGATCCAGAAATTTTGAAACTTGAACTGATCCGACGTGAAACCAATCCAACCTGTCCTGTTGACAAGTCCTCTCCAAGACTAAAACTGCATAGGTTTTCTTGTACAAGCAAGTGGCAGAGTCTTGTAGCTGGCTTGCTTGACGGGGCAGTTGGATGTAAACAAGAGGTCCTTGTGGTTATCAGTCGTTTTCCTATCTCCAAATGCATTACGTGTGCTATGTGTTCATGATACAAGGATTCCATTGAAGACAAATATTCAAATTTAAGACTAATTGACCCAGACAATGGGGCCTATTGCAGTATTGCAGAGAGTAGTTAAGCGTTAACACCCACAGTTATTAATATAGCGTGTTAATGTAAACAGGCTGTGCTGGTAGTTATTGAATGTGCCACCATTTATGGAAGATTTTGATTTGGTTCCTTCAGTAGGAAACTATTGGCATCCAGGGCAGTGTTGGTAGTGATAGACTAGACCAGTGCTGGGCCAGGTCTGGTCACAACTCGGTTCTAACACTTTTCATGATCAGGCTCGAATTCGGCCCGATTCATACAACGGCATTTTATTAGATGAACAATAGAAATAGCAAAGACTGTATGTCCTATTACGCACAGTTCTTCAAAGGTCAGGTTTATTTGCTTCAGCAGGGCCATTCGTTTGCAATGCTTAAAATATTTGGGGACAATGGACACAACACACGAGCGGTAATAATGCTAATCCAGTCCTAGTCAACTCGATTTATCTGGCAGTGTCAAACTTCGAGCAAAACCTTCAGTAAACTAAAGGGAAAAAAGGGTGAGAAAAAAACTAGCTACCAATCATCGGTTGGCATCTTTTTTGATCTTCTCGATTTCTTCCTGTTGCTTCCTTTCAGCCTCTTGAAGTTCTCGTTCAGCATCCTCCTCGTCCTCAATTTGGTCAAGATCATCGAATTCTTTGGTTGCTGCCATTGCACTTACTACTGGATCTCTCAGCTTGGATATTAATCCACCACCAACCTTGTACTCTTCTTCATCGCCAAATAGGAATATCCGCTGATCAGGTCCTGATGCCACGGGAATGTCTACTGCTAATAGTTTCATATCATACTGCAAATAAAGATTACCAATGCTCAGAAGCTCAGGAATATGCTAAAATGGCGTGTGTGGGAGTGTGTATACATGTAGATATAATAGTACATATTCTGGGATTCTCCCATTTCAATCATCCAAAGAATATATAGATATTGATGCATATTTGAGAATGAGGAATGGTTAAAAACGGCTTGTGTTTTCGATTTTGAGTTCTAAGTAATGTTAACAAAGAGCAACTTAGTAAATTTAGTGCACATTCAATTTGAGTTCTCAAATCTGCCAAATTGACAGATTTTGTTAGTACATATTCTGGGATTCTCCCACTATGATTTTCGAATTAGCATGCACATTGCACAATTCCAATCAGAAACGCTAGTGATCCAATTTAGTAAGACTAACAAAACAATATGTATAAGTTTCAAAAAAATATTGTACATTCGAAACCAATCAAACAAAACTACCCCTCCATACAAGTATCTATTTGCATTCTAATTTTTCGGTCCTAGTACCGGACCAATCCATGTTCATGGTAACATTTGTTTATTCGCATTCGCCCAAGAATGTATGAACAACTCACTAAGAATCAATTCAACCTCAAATAACCTAAAACACAGAACAAGATGGCATCAATTCTTCCAGAGTAAAGCAATTACAATCACAATTTAAACAATCCAAAAAGATGACTACTTAAAGCAACCATTGCAAGCGAAAGAGCAAGAAACCCATACTTAGCTATTCCTTCAGAGAGGCTAACAAAAGTTCTAGCAATGCCAAACATAATCCTCCATAGCAAGGCACAAAGCAAAGTTCCCCCCAACACCAAACAGAAACAAGTAATTCCTCTTGAAAAAGGCATCGAAATGCAAACCAACAGCCTCCCGGTACCTTCACAGAGTGGACTTCAATGCATTACCCTGGTTCTGAACGAAGCTTTTAGAGGAAAATAGCCTCGACCCAAAACGGGGAAAAGGGGTTGGGTTTAGCAATATGAAGGCTTAGCAAAGGGATCGTTTGAGGTTGATGGTGGAAGGAGCAAAAGAGAAAAGATGAAAAGGTGGGGTTTGGCGATGTGGGATTGAAGGAGTTTGCCGTAGAACATTGGAAGGAGAAGAATTGACACGATGTTTGAGCAAAGCAGAGGCGAATCTCGAAGAGGGTTTCCACATAGTTTTGTTATGTTTATGATTGAAAGTTGAAATTGAGATTTTTTTTTCACCAAAGGAACGAACTTTTAAAATTTACACTCTGTTTACAAATAGTTTGGGTACGTCTAGCGCAGTTTACCCAAAATGGAAGTGGCTGAGTTGCCGCGCGGCAGAGAAGCAATAGTCAACGCTGCTAAGGAATTGAATTTGAGATGAGAATATGAGATCGAGAGGTGTGAGGCTGATCGTGGAGTGACGCCAAATTCGCGACTTTTCATTCCATTTTCTTTTAATTTGGGAATATTTCTTTTCCGTTTTCCTCTTTCTTTTCCAACGTTTTCGCGTTTTTCATTTTTGATTCTGTTTTTCTCTTCATGTTCATATTAATTCCGATCCAAAAAACAAACCCTTTTCTCCTCTATTTCTTTTATTCTGAATTTTTATTGTTTCAGAAAAAAAATAGAATAATTCTGTCTGCAAAGTTCTAGTTTTTTGATCGGAAATGGTGAAGGAGACTGAATTCTACGATATCTTGGGTGTCAGCCCTTCTGCTACAGAGTCCGAAATCAAGAAAGCTTATTATACGAAGGTTTAATCTAATTTCCCTTTCCTTCCGTTTCCATATCCTGTCTGATTTAGGTCGTTTTTTTCAGGATTATACATGTTTTAGTTGGTTGATCCCCTTCCAATTCTATCTGATTGTAAAAATCACAGTTTTATTTATTTATGAAATGGCTATCAATTCAAGTTACCTTGTTTCCCATACAAGTTACGAATTTCATAGTCTTGGGAACTTCTAGGATTCAATTTCAAAATCTGGGTCTGGATTTATCATGTGTTTGGTTATTTGCAGGCAAGGAAGGTACATCCGGATAAAAATCCAAATGATCCTCAAGCAGCTAAGAATTTTCAGGCAAGTCGTTGCATTTTTTCTGAAGTCGTTTGTAATTATTTGAGTTCCGCTTTAATTAAGACTATATCATCAAATCATTTTGAACATTGCATGTGTTTAGGTGCAAACTGCTTTACACTGTCTGTATTATATATGTTCATTGCATCTAATCTTGACCTTGATATTGATATTGGTAATGGTACTAGTGTTTGAGATTTTTTGTTTTTCTCATGTTCTATTCAGGTGTTGGGAGAGGCTTACCAAGTATTAAGTGATCCGACACAGCGACAAGCCTATGATGCTCATGGGAAAGCAGGAATATCATCGTTAGTTTCCTAATCTTACTCTATGATATATCAGTTTTCAAGGCTCATATCCATTTTAGAAATATTGAAAGGACTATGATATTATTTCATTCTATTTATTTGATGGCTTGTTTGTTTGCAGTGATGCTATTATCGATCCTGCAGCCATATTTGCAATGCTTTTCGGTAGTGAGCTTTTCGAGGAATATATAGGACGACTCGCTATGGCATCAATGGCCTCACTAGACATTTTCACGGAAGGGGAGCAATTTGATGCTAAAAAGTTGCAGGAAAAAATGAGGGTAAAAATCCTTATCTATGTATGTAGATGATATAGACTTTTACTCAGAATTTCAATTGTGATTGCGAGTGATTGAAGGAAGTAATAGGGAAAGAGAGGTTTAATTCAGTAAATAGTGTATTGTCTTTTTGCCATAGTTGTAATTCTCATATTGTTGAATATAGAACTGAAATTCGTTTTACTAATGTAAGGTAGCTTTCAAAACTGACATGCAAAATCACCTAGATTAGGCATGATAATCTCAGGTGGATCAAGTACTTTATAAAAGATTATATATCATTTTTATAAACTGTGGTAGATAAATTATTCATTAATATTATCCCTTGGCTCTCATCACTTTCTTCCTATAAAGTTTATTTTTCTGAGTGTTGTAGCACCAATGAAAAGTAAAATGAAATCTTTTGACTGGTGGTACAAGTATTTACTGTTGCGTCCTTTCATTTTATCAGAGATTATATATCGTTTTTTCATGTAAATTCTTTTGGCTACAGGCTGTTCAGAAGGAAAGAGAAGAAAAGCTTGCACAATTATTGAAAGATCGACTAAATCTATATGTGCAAGGAAACAAAGAGGATTTTGTTAGGCAAGCAGAAGCTGAAGTATCAAGGCTCTCTACTGCAGGTACTATATCTTGTTCTCTAGAAATGATGCATAATGGTGAGAGAAAATTGGAAATCTTTTTCGTCTTCTGGATGAATAATGAATTACTACCTGTAGTCATCTTCATGATTCTTAGGCACGCATATGGTTTGACATTCTGAAATATTGCAAAAATGCCTACAGCCTAAGTAGGTTGTCAGAAATACCAAATCGAAGACGAAATTGAACTTGCATATACTTCTAAAAAAATAAGCCCTCTGACAACTATTACAGTTGAAACTTGCATTGGATTCCATCATTTTTCTTTTTTCCCCCACAAATAGTAGATTACAAAATCTGATGATTTAATCTAGTCCGGGATCTTTTCGGATTCTTGTTTTTATTGTCTAATCTATTTTCCAACAATCTTGTTCCCTCATCTTAATCATCATCATCATTTATTTCGAGTTGTGATAGATTTTGTGGTCTATGATTTACAGCTTACGGTGTTGATATGTTGAATACAATTGGTTACATCTATGTAAGACAAGCAGCAAAAGAACTTGGGAAGAAAGCAATATACTTGGGTGTGCCATTCGTCGCCGAGTGGTTTAGAACCAAAGGTCATTTTATTAAATCCCAAGTAACTGCTGCAACAGGTTAGTAAATGCTGCAAACTTCAATGATTTGTACTTTGTACACGATAATTATGATTTGTTGGTAATTCGATTGATTTCTATTGCTAACTTAAAGGGTAAGTCATTCATTCAATACTTACGGAGGATAAATCAATTCTGCTGTTGGTGCTTCTTAGAAAGAAGATCCTTTCAAGGAAGAATTGTTCCATTGAATTATTATTTTTCCCTTGTGGGTGCAGGTGCAATTGCTTTGCTTCAGCTGCAAGAGGACATGAAGAAGCAGCTTAGTGCAGAAGGAAATTACAGTGAACAGGAACTCGAGGAGTATATGCAGTCTCACAAGAAGCTGATGATTGATTCATTATGGAAGCTTAATGTAGCTGACATAGAAGCTACTCTTTCTCGTGTTTGCCAAATGGTTGTTTCATCAATCTTTTCTTTTATGGCTGTTAGTTGATAATTGTTTCGATAGTTGTATTTTTCTTGTAATGTATTATATCTTTGTTGTAGGTTCTCCATGATAACACTTGCAAGAGGGAAGAGCTTCGGGCTCGAGCAAAAGGGTTGAAAACTCTTGGCAAAATCTTCGAGGTATGTATGTGTGATTTTTCTCGCATTTTCTCTCTTTTTCAACACTCCCTCCCCCCTCTTAACACTTCAATTATCCTGAATTTTCTTGGAAATGCTATGGTTTGAATGTAGAGAGTCAAGCCAGCAAATGGAAATGAAAATGATCCTGTGCTAAGCGGTAATGCGAGATTGGTTGGAACTGAGCCAAGTAATAACGACAATACTCCAAATGCATCAACAAAGTCCCCAATCAAGACCGAGATGCCTCATTCTCCATTCGGATCACAACCACAGGTATGGTCATTATTATCCATGTGACAACTGTTCCGTAACTGAGATATGATTTAGCTAAAAGTATGTGTATATTCCTAGTTTGACACAATTTGACATTGTAGAGCCCGTATGTGGAGGCCCCTAACATCGCAGATGCTCCGTTTCCGCGGCCAACAGCACCACCTGGTGCACAAACACATCCTTGAATTAGAAGAAGAGATTGAGACACTTGATACGAAAAGGTATAAGCTTGTACTGTACAGCTATCATTTGTATCAATACTGTGGTTGCATCTGCAACTTGAAAAGATCATATTTAGTGTCGATTTGTTCATTCGTATTTGTGTTCGAGTGATTTGAAGAGCACGTCCCACCCCGTAGTGAGCATGACGCCTCTAATGACAGATTAGATTTCTATTATATCGTACAGAATGATGTTATATTTCCATTGCCATAACCTTGGCTTCATCAATGGCAGTTTTTTTTTCATGTGTTTTGTTTTCACATGTATATCAATGATGCTAATACCCCCAGTGATTGTATTCAATATTGTTATATTCAATTAATTTTTTTTAAAGAGATTTCTTGTATTTTAGGAGTTATGTAGTATCTTAATCCGGTTATCAATTTAGATAAACTCATGTACCTATAAGTTACATTGCTCAAACCCTTATTACTTAAAAGGAACAATATCACCTTTTATTATTGGGATCACCTAATGAATTTAAAATAGAAGAAATTCCCTTAATTAATTAATTAATGTGAATTTAAGCATAAAACAACACAAAACAAACAGCAGCAGCAGCACATAGTCCAAATGAGTAGTATTAACTAAGCTATAATATATATATATATGGATATCATATAAAGTGTATTGTCATACTTCGTATGTACTGTGTAAATGTATTATTTGATTAAAAAATTAATGATATTATGTTGTATTATTTTAAAGAAAAAAAATATTTTTTACTTGTTAAATATTAATAATAGTGTATTGTATTATTTTTCGACAATAAAGTATTGTTAACTTATACAGTGTGTTAGCATATCTCATACAATATGTAATTGTATTATTTAACTGAAAAATTGATAATATTATGTTGTATTATTTTTTTTTCGAAAAAATAATAATTTTTCACTGGGATTGAGGAAATTATAATAAATAATTAAAAGTATAGTATAAAGTTAAGATATATCATGTTAAAATTATGAATTAAAATAGGATGCAAATTAAAAATTACATAAATTGAATTTATATTTTAAATTTTAAGTATAACAATGTCTATAATAATTTTATATCGTATGAATTCAAATTTTAACATAAAAAATACATAAATATATTTCATATCGTCTGGACTTATTAATCTTCACATTTAACTTATAATTATTATATTAAATAACATTTAAAAATCAAATACAAAATACACTTTTTTAGAAATCAAATGGAATTATCGGTGAAATATAGGAAATAAATCATTTCTTATCCAAATATAATCATTTTTAAGATTATTTAATGAAACGGTTGCGTTTACTAAAATAACACTCATTTGTGTTATATAAGTCCAAACTCGTGGCATCAATGGTAACTTCTAAAAAGCACCATAGGATGAAGGACGAAAATAATATAAATCGATAAAAAAAACTACTAAATTTAATATTTGGTTAAATATGCCACTGATCTTCCTCTCTAGGAACACCATAACCACCCACTAGTATTTGTTCTGAAGATGTTGATGTTACGTTCAAGTAGTACGGTTAGTAAAATTTTATTATTCTATCACAATTATTTTTGAAAAAAAAAGTACAAATGTATATAATATTGGGGGAAAGTGAAGAAAAAATATCCTTATGGATGAAGCAACCTCAAAATATAGGGAAAGGAATGCAGGCTTACAGTTTCAGATATCAGCAAGTTGAATAAGCTGATCAACTACACCAGGATCAGCCAACGTGCTCGTGTCTCCGAGTTCATCCAACTGTCTCGAGGCGATTTTCCGAAGAATCCGACGCATTATCTTCCCACTCCTTGTCTTTGGGAGGCCAGGTGCCCAGTGTATTTTGTCAGGTGCTGCAAATGCTCCTATCTGCAAAACACACGTTGATTTCTTCTCATTACCACTGTATATAAAACACCTTTCAACCAAGCAATCTTTATCTAACCGCGATGTTACGGACAGTTAAGATCGTAGCAAATATCTACATTCCTGATTTTTTTTCAAGGGTTACATACTCGGAAAAGTGCCACGACCAGTGGGAATAAATTCTAACCTGTTGTCGCACGGTGAGTATAAGACTCTTTCGGAGTTCATCACTGTAAGAAACGCCTTCCACGGGAGTTACAAAGGCATATATGCTCTGCCCTTAAACCTAAGGTCAACAGAAAATGAAAGCTTAGGATTGCTGACCACGAGAATGTCTTTTGGTTGCTTACTATATAATTCTCAAATAGATGCATCGACCCCGTAACATACCTCGTGTTCAACTCCAACCACAGCAGCTTCTGCACAATGAGGATGAGAAACTAGAGCAGATTCCACCTCAGCTGTGCCAATACGATGTCCACTGCAGAGATTAAGATAGTATCACTGACAGGCAATAGCAAAAAGAAATGGATGCGGAACATTCAACGGGCTTGCTAGTTTCTTGATAACAGCAGGACCTTATTAAAATAAATTTACCTAACATTGATAACATCATCGACTCTTCCAGTAAGCCAATAGTAACCATCCTTGTCCCTGAAACAAATATAACAGTGAAGCAGCACTCGTGCAGTTAGGATGCAATCAGAGGATTAAAGTGCAAACGAATGATGAAACAGCAATTCCAGTGTATGCCAACATACCTGCGGCAGCCATCACCAGTAAAATAATATCCGGAGAATGGCTTAAAGTATGTTGTCTCATATCTCTCATGGTCACCATAAAGAGTTCGAAATGCACCGGGCCATGAGTTTTTCACACACAAGTAACCACTGCACTCACCTTCAAGCTCAACTCCTTTCTCATCCACTATGACAGGCTGCAGTTATACAATAAGAGATTAATGGAAAGGGGGAAAATGCTAATTTTCCGTAACACCAGTGCATTAACCTGAATTCCAAAGAAAGGAAAGGTTGCAGAACCAGGCTTCAGTGGCCAGGCCCCTGGTAGAGGTGTAATCTGCAAGTCAAGACGAAGAAAACAATAATTAGAAGTTAAATTAGCATGTACAGCAGAGAAAATTCAACCAAAATTTACCAGTGAAAATAGTTCTGAGAATATTTTCACGAGGGGTTGCTACCAAAACATGTAACACGCAATGGAAAAAAGCTTTACCATAAAAGCCTCCTGTTTCTGTTTGCCACCAAGTGTCAGAAATAGGGCACCTAGACCCTCCAACTACACTAAAAAACCACCTACAGTGAATGGGGTCTTTTTAGATGAAAATCAGTTTTTACATATAAAACGACATAGGAAACAAAAGAATTTATATAGTTGAGAACCTCCAAGCAGTTGGATTAATAGGCTCGCCAACACTTCCAAGGACTCGCAGGGACTTCAGTGAGTACCGAGTAACATACTGCATAGTCAACAACAGCGGTATCAATAAAAATTTAGAAATACATCAAGGAACTCCAGTAATTTTATCCAAACACAAAAGACCAGAAAAATAGATTTTCGGGTGTCAAAGAATAGTACTCATAGATCATCCAAGTCCAACCAAGTCAACCTTCATGCCAGAATCAAACAAAAATACAAAATGAATGCATGCTTGCAACATAAAATGGAGATCCTTTCTTTATTACTCCCTCTAATTTTATCCAGGAATATTCAATGAGAAGTCAGAGACAAAAGTCTCCTGGAGCCATGGAAAATATGAAGGTGTGTCAAATACCAACATAAAGGAAGAAAATAGCAACAAAGCGCTCTATTCACAAAAATTTCTTATAAACATTATGGACCCAATATAAACAAAGATTAGAGAGAGAATCCTGCCTCGTCACCATCACGCATGAGAGAGCGCACCAATGTAGGGGCAGTGTAGAATAAGGTCACCTTGAATTTGTCAACAATGTCCCAACATCGTCCAGGATCAGGGTAATTTGGGACCTGCATATAAAAAGAAATCATATTGTTATCTACCGAAACATATATATTATATTCAACCAAAATATGTTCTCTAAGTACTATAAGAATCTGGCACTTATTAATGGCTTGTCAAATCTAGTTGTTCCCTTGATAAACACTAAGGACCACCTTATGACATGCCAAAACCTTCCACATACCATTATTTTTCATCCAACACGTTCTAATTAGTCTGGATTAGTTGCCAAGATTTTTTTGCCTTAAGTCCTTAATAATAATCTTAGAGAGTCAAAAGCTAAAGCTGGATTAGTTGCCAAGTTTATAATCTCTTTTTCCATGTCAAAGATGAATTGAGTCCTTACCCCCTCAAACACAACAACTGTTGCTCCATTAAGCATGGGTCCATAAGTAACATAACTGTGCCCTGTAATCCAACCACAGTCCGCTGTGCACCTAAATTCAAGAAAAGATGTATCAACAAAGACGCAGCATCGATAACATATTAAATGGCAAGAATGTATAAAATTGTAAATGTAAGCTAGAAGAGTGTCCAAACTCCAAAGTACCAGTAAACATCAGAGTCCTTGTAGTCAAATGCATATTTAAATGTTGTAGCTGCATACACCATATATCCTCCAGTTGTATGAAGTACGCCCTTTTAAAAGTTCATATTAGATCATAGGAAAGGAAAATGCGAAACTATGTAAAATACTTTAACCAAGAAAAATAAACACCTTTGGCTTCCCAGTACTCCCACTAGTATACAGCAGAAAAAGAGGATCTTCTGCATCAACCCATTCAACATCACAAGAAGTTGGATATTTTGGGACAACATCCTAGGAAAGAAGTATGCAATCATCACTCCACGGTAAAATTATGGTTACTGAAAACAGGAAACACCAAATGTCCAACAAAATTTCTGTTTTTACACTAACCTCCCACCATACATCTCTTCCTTTCAGCCATTTAGTGTGTTCCCTCTTCAGTGCTGATTGGTTTTCATAGGTTAAGCATACATCTGCATAAAAGAAGAGATCAATATAAATAGACAGCACGAGTCATAAAAATAATTAAAATAGTGTCACTTGTGATAGTGATCAGAGCAAGTCGAACTAGTTGTTCAAATACAAAGCATAAGGTACTGGTAGTTAAAAGTTAAGTACTTCGTCACTAGATTGGCATCCGTCATGCTCAACATGATTCTTAACATCTAGTTGTGTTAGGTCAGATACAAAAAACACGTAAGAAGGCAATTAGTCAGTTCGGTCTTAAAATATCAAAAAAACAGTTAAACCTATATATATACCAAAAATGACATTTTCTTGACTATTACGTTCTGAATGAAATCGAAGAAACAGTTGAGCAAGGGAAGATTGTTGTTTTGGAAGTTTCATATAGAAAACAAAGCTGAGGTTAAAGGTAAGTCCTCCATTTTTTAGCACTAGGCAATAGTTGTATGATGAAATGGGTTTGACCCAGTCTAAATATGCATGAACTGCAACAGAAAAACTATGCTTACAAGAAAACCAATTTTTTAAATTTTACCAACCTACAGATATCCCACTATTGGCAGATTCAATAAGGGCAGCATCAACAATGTCCTTGAGGTGGATGGTCTTAGGACCTCTTTTAACAGCATTACAAGTAATAACAACTTTCGGTTTACAGTCCACAATTCGTTGGGCTAGAGATTCAGCAGAGAATCCAGCAAAGACGACCTGAAAGGAGAACAGGGGTGGGAATTCATCCAATGAAAATGTAGAAATCAGCTAGTAATCTCTTATTGTTTAGTACTTTAGTTGTTACATTGTTCATCATTTTTCATGTGCAGAGGAGTCACGTACCGAGTGAACTGCACCAATGCGTGCACATGCGAGCATGGTTATAGGAAGTTCCATTAACATAGGCAAATAAACAACAACAGCATCGCCCCTTCTAACACCGATGCTTTTCAGGTAGTTAGCAAGCTGCAGAGAAGACGAACCAAATCAGAAGTGGTTCCAATTGTGGAAGTTGTAAACATACAGCAAATAATACAAAGTTGAAAAAACCTGACAAACTCGGTGGAGCAACTGGGAGTAAGTTAAAGTGGCATCAATGCCAGGTTCATTGGATTCCCAGTAAATAGCAATTTTGTCTCCAAGTCCAGCATCTCTGTTCCTATCTAAGCAATTGTAACAAACATTCGTGATACCGCCTTTGAACCACTGTAAGGCCAGAAACGAACATAAAGATTACAGTTACAATGACTCAAATGTTAAACCAAACAGGGTAAAAAAGGTAGAAACAGACAAATACCTCGATCTTGACGTTCCCTTTCCTCGCATCGAGGTTCTCGGAGTAAACCTGATCTCCCCATTTTTGTTTCCAGTAAAACTCCGATGATGCAATGCCTGACCAAAATTTAGCAGGGTCCTCTATTGATGCTTTGTACATCTCCATGTACTGATCACATCTCGACCCACAATTTCATATTTTTCAGCAATCATATAATCAATCATAATCAATTACTTAGATCAAGCTAAATGACAGAAACAGTAATTACCCATCATTCTGCTTCTATATAACTATGCTCCAGAAATACTAAAAATTCAAAAGAAGCCAACGAATGAGAATGAACCTTTTGCATGGAAGGAACCAGAGCCTGGCGAGAGAATTCATGGCTTGGGACAACTACGTCGTCATCTTCGGAAGCAAGAGCCTCGCCCAATACGACGGCTTTCAAGTGGGAAATCTTGGCGGCAGAGGCGGAAGGCTGGGGGGACATAGCATCCACGTGTCTGAAGTGAGCGATGGTGGGTGGATGATTGTTGTGAGAAACCATCTGAACAAGGCGTCGTTTACCACCGCGCAGTTGAAAATGACGCACCCGCTGCTTGAGTCGAGATATTTTGGATCGATCAAACTGTGGGACAAAGCGGGGAATGATGGGACAGGGGGAAATGCTCATGTTAAGCATTCTATCTCTATATGCTTAAAGTCTAAAATGAAAAGCAAAATCAAAAGCAAACTCTTCTTATAGAAAAATATATATATTCTATAACAAGGTTACCAAGCAAAAATGGTAAGTTCTTGTATGCATTTAGCTTATGGATAACTGTAAGAGCCCATAATTCTTAGAGCTATAACGAAGTCTTCATTGTATAATAAGATCGAGGTTTTAATTTTTTTAATCACGATTTATTAACAGATTATTCTATATTAGTTGTGTAGATGTTAAATACGAAGTAATCTTTCTCGATTTTTTCTGTTCATAATATTAAGATTTAAGTAAACATTATTTAAATAATCTAATACCTCATTCCGCTAAATTAATTAATTATTAGTCGAGATTCTAATATTTTATTGTTTTAAGTTGGCATTGTGTTTAATTATAAAAACTATACATGATCTTTGATCTATTTTGCGATACACTAACTTTGATTCTAATTTAATTTAATTTTTGTAAAGTCAGTTAAAGATAATTATTGATATAACATTATTTCTGTTTACTATAAATAAATAATCGTATTGATTTAATACGAAAAATAAATAAATATAGTATCAATTATTAACTGATATTGTAGAATAAGATATTAAATTTTTAAATAAGATAACAAATATGAATTCTAATATTATAATTAAAGAGAATTGCTCTTAATATACCATAAACATTGAAAATTTTGGTCACTTTTATTAATGGAAACATTTAATATAGTCATCCTTATATATTTTTGCTAAAATTTTGATGTAATTTTATTAGTCTAACATCAGCATCATTTATATTTATATTGTTTTAGTAATCCTAGTAACCAAGTAATGGTAACAATATCTATATGATTATGGTAGATCTGGAGATTTGACCGCTGACCTCATCGTTATATCGAGAATTTTTTCCTTTATGTTGTTTATGGATTAATTAATAAAATTTATATATTTTATTATTTTTATAATATTATTTTTTATTAAATATATATTCATTTGATAAAAATTATTTTTAAATTTGGTTTATAAGTAAATATGAGTGAAGATTCATTTGGTAAAAAAATAGCATAAAAATGAATGAATTTTATTGATTGATTTAATAGATAATATGTTAAAAACGACCTATAATACAATTTCTCGTGAAACAAAAAATTAAATGACTGATTTAATTAATAATTGAATCTCATTATTTAAATTTAAATTATTAAAATATTATTAATTAATTGAATTGAATTTTTTTCAAAAATCATTCACCTAACCAAATTAAGTTTGGTCGATTTAGTTGATTTTTAAATTATCCAAGAAATTAAATAAATCAAAATTGAGTTTCTTTTGTTACATTTTTTTAATTTCTGATCTTTACTTCTTTTCTTTTTGGGTTGGGCTTAATATCAGGATTGAAATATAAATATAACGTGTCATTAATAGGATTTGAACTTGAAAATAAAAAAAATACTATTAGTTATTTATTAAATTTTTTATTAATTAGTTTTGAATAAAATTAATCAATAATTAAAGTTTAAAAAAATTAATTATTAATTGACCAAATACTTTGGTGATTAATCAATTAATTTAAATTTTAGTTCAGTCAATTAATGTACTTTTAACTAAAAAACTTCCTTACGGTAAAAAATAGGACCTTTAATCATCATTACACAAAAAAGTTAAATTTTAATAATAAATATTAAAAAATTAAAATTTAAAAATAAATCCTTAATAATAAGTATCTATCTTAACTTTGCCTGCCTTACTTAGGGGTGACAGCCTGATAGGTGAGTATCGGATAGATTAGAATAAAAAATTAAATTAGTTAAGTTAAAAGAATCTTATTTTATAATTAAGTTTTATTTTTTAGATTAATTAAGTTTTTTGGGTTTTTTATTTAATTTAATTATTAATATTTATAATGTCGGATTTTAATTTAAACTATATTTTATAAGTATAATATATATTTATATTTTTCATATATGATATATATATTAGAAAGATTATAAAATATCAATTTAAATTTAAAAATTAATCTATTAATTATTAAAAAATTTAAATTATTTAAATTATTTTAGTCATATTTTAAAATTCAAACTCTATTTTAAACCTTATGCAATTAATGGTTGTATTATTCGACATGTTCAAATCAAATTAGGTCTGGATTGAGTAAATTTTTGGTCAAAAAGGCAATACAGGAACATGGATGGACCATGCAGAAACGTGTCTGATCAATTGGTTGACTTCTTCAATTGACCAATGTAATAAATTATATTAGTTATTTTGATTAATAGATTGTATTATTTTGTTATATAATCTTTTTAGTAAAATTAATTTATAGTTAATAATTATTTGAATAAATAAAATAAAATATAAAGATAAAATCATATTCGGTGGTGAAACTTAGAGTAAGAGTTTCAGGGGTTAAAATATTCTTTTTACAATTTGGAGGTTTAAATAAACAATTTCAAAAATTTTAGAGGTTTACTAAAATTTTTAATAATTTTGAGAGATTTAATTAAAGTTTTTATTCTTAAAAAAATTTAATAAAAAAATTTAATTTTTTGAAGCTTAATATATTTTTTTAAAAATCTTGGGAGGTCAAATTAAAATTTTAAAAAAGTTTAGAGGAGAATTTTGAATTTTCAAAATTTTAGAGGTCATGTCTCCTCCAGTCCTACAAAGATTCTGACCCTGATTATATTTAATATTTATTTGGATAATTTAGTAGTTATTAATATTTTTTAATATCATGTATAAAAAGAGACGCCCACAAAATATAAATAATTTTTATCTTGATTTAGAGGTCTATTTCTTTTTGTAAGTTCAAACTCTTCGAAAAACCTAATCATCTCTTCAAATATTAATCAAATTTAAATCAAAACTAAAAGCTAAAACGTTCTAATCTATATTTTCATCTATCGAATCAATTTTAATATTAAATTATGTTAAACTTATGATCAAATAAGATATTCTCTACCATTAAAATTAATCGGTGACCATTTCTTTCATCGAAAAATCAGTTTTGTAACGACTATGATTCTTAAATTTAAGATTTAAAAAAAAAAAACTTTGATGGCAGTTTTTCATAGACGATAATTATAATAAAGACAACTGATTTAAAGTAAAAACTAATAAAAACACGATTACAAAATAAAAGATTTACACCTTTATAAAAACAGTAAAAGCAACCATCAAAATGGATCTGAATTATCAAATACTAGTACAAACAAAAGAATAATTTAATAAGGTAGTGCATGTTTTAATATTTCAGTAGTTAATGTTTTATTATTTTTTATTATTTTAAAATAATTTATTTATTATTGATAAAATTAATTTTTTTTATTTTAATTATTTAATATTTAATATTTACTTTATTTTATTAAGATTTGTTTATAGTTTTAGTACGAGGAATAATTGAGAACCTCAAAGATCTATAAGGAATAGGCACGAGGACGAAAAAAATATTCAAAATATTTAATGAAATTTTCTTAAAATTATACCTGTAAATATTAAATACGAAATAAAAATATAAAATTATCGTTGACCTGCCTCAGTATCAACTCTAATTTTATTAAAAATATCGAATCAAACCAAAAAAAAATATTCCTAGTAATTTATTTTATTAATGGGTCGGGTCTGTTGGACCCGAGAAAACAAAAAGGCCCAACGATAAAGAAGAAGCGGCCAATTACCAATTTGCTGTATAATCCATTCCCACCTCTCTCGATTCTGCCTCTCGACTCTCAATCCAATCCGCCATTGGCGAGGTAAGATATTTCATAAAATTTCTTTGATTTTTCGTTGGATTATATTAAATCAATGTCGTTTTATTGAGCTAACGAGATTGCTTTCCGAATTTCAGTTTCGAGTAAAATGCTGGATACTGTTTGACCGCCGAGTAAGAAAATTATCGAATCCCATCAGAGCATAGCAGTGTTGTTATTAGGGTTTTTTGTGTTTGGTTCTGTATTTGTTACTTTGGAATTGCAATTCACTTGATTTCAAGTTTTTTTCTAATAAGATTCTGCTGTTTGTTAGTAGTACAAAGAGGGGAAATAGGGGATGGTTTCAAGTTTGAAATTGCTACTCCAATTTCAAATTTGAAAGGGTTAGGGTTTAGGCAGAGGTGATGATCATGAATAACTAGCATTAAGGCAGCAAGTGTTTTAAGAAGTGTACATTTCTCTCTCTCTCTCGAATTGACCAAACTTTAGTGTTTGGGGGTTAGGGTTTTGATTTTATTTTCTGTGTTTTGACCGGGGAGAAATGAAGAAGCTCCGATGGGCAAGTGATGGGGACTCTTGGGAATTGGATGCCTCTACCCCTCGGACCCTTGAAGGAGTGGCTCGTGCTGTCCCGGGGAAGGCTTTACCTTTGGGTTTATCAAGAGGGACCAAACTTTCTAGGCCGAATCAGGTTGATTTCATGCAGCGGTTTATGGCTGCCCCTTTTCTTCCCTCGTACACCAATCACTTTGGCATCACTCTTCAGCGAGTTTTGAGCATTCCTTTTAGTGAGAATTGGTCTGCCCTTTTGCTAGGCCAGTTCAACATGCGGAAGTTTTTGTCATCTTTAAAGGAAAATGGAGGAGCTGCGAGGTCTATGTGTGACCTTAAATCAGTCGGGAGGCTTCTTCTTGACAAGTCCTTGTATGCTCTTGGCTTCTCTTCTGAGATTTTATTAAGCTCTGATGACACTTTACATTTTAGCTCTGATTCATATTATGCTCACGACCCTTCCATTCCCAGAAAGAAAGCAGTTTACCGTCATAAGGCTAGTGCTATATTTTACCTTTTATCTGATTATTTATTGGTCCAATTATGAATTTCACCAAAATTTAGAAGTCAGTCCCTCTACTTCAATTTATCAGGATTGGATGTATTTCTCTAAACTGATGATTTTTGCTAATTCTGTACATATAAATTGCTGAACTGCTGAATTTTTTAGGTTATCAATTTAATGTCTCAATTTTCCTACCGAATTCTGACAAATTAAAATAGAGGGACTAACTTCTCAGTTTTAGGGATGACATTCATAACCAGACCTATTTTCCCTGCCTCTACAATACATACTAATTGAACACATATATGTTTTTCTTCTATGGCAGTTTCCAAATCATAACCTGACTATAGATGCAGCTTGGCCAGCTCTCTTTGTGGACAAAGAGACTGGTGATTACTGGGATGTACCCTTCTCCATGGCACTTGATTTGGCTTCTCTTCCTTCAGATTGTGGTCCAAGTTATCATTTGTGTCTACACCATAACAATGGGTCACCAAAGCAATTTCAAGGTGATCCCATTGCTCAAGTCCCTGCTTCTCTACTTCCTGGTTTTTCTGCTAAATGTGCCTTTTCTTACAAGAAGAATGTTGACATTTGGAGGAGCAAAGCTCAGAAACTCAAGATGGTTCAACCTTATGATCTTTTCCTTTCAGATCCTCATGTTTCAGCATTAGGAACCATTGGTAAGATTGAACAAAAAGTACCCTGAAGACTCCCTGAATTTTTTGTCACCTAGATGTTCATAGTGGAAGGAGTACTTATCACTATATCTCATTTTATTACTATTCATATTCCTATTATGCTATGACATCTTGTTCTAGCACTATAGTTGTTTAGTTTATGATTGGTTCCATATCGATGATTGCAGCTCTTGTGAAAATAACAAAATTTTCCTTGTTTTATATGCATAGGTGCTGCTTTGAGTGCGAATTTTGGGGAAAGTTCAACCAGATTAGTTGAAGAGGCTAAAGATATTAAGCAGTTATCATTGTATCACCCAGCTCTAAAATCTTCCCTTCTAGGGGATATATTTGCATCTATGTCATTTACAGCCCAACATGGGAACTTCCAACGGCTATTTTCTGATCTTACAAGATTTCATGCTCGCTTGGATTTCCCCTCTGGTTCTAAATTCCTTTCAGGTGCCACACAATTAGCTCAAGATCTTTTGAATTCACGCCAGCCTAGTTCCGAAGCAATTAAAACAATCTGCCCAACTACAACCCTTTCACTTCAGCAGCAGGTATTTCGTTTGAAATAATTCTTTTTCCGTTCTGATTTAGGATGTTAAAAAGAATGGCAACTGAAGCCAAGGTAGTATTTTTCTGCTATTCTGGCGATAAGTGATCGTAGCACTTATTGACTTCATGTATAGCTTTGAGTAGGGATGTAAACGAACCACTTGTAGAATTTTTCTCGTAAACTATTCAAGTTCGACTCAGAAGAAGTTTGAGTTTGACTCAATCATTCTCGACCCAAGTCCCAGGTCTAGCAATCAAGCAAAGCGAGTTTGATTATCTTAGTACTCGATTTGGGCAGCTCAAAAGCCTAATTGAGTTTTTTATTTGTAAATATATTTTTTAATATTTTGATATTAATTATTACTTTACTAAAAAAGTTGTTTATATAATTGAGTTTGAGTATATGACTTGTGTTATCGAGATTAATTGAGCCAATTATGAATAGCTCTATTTTATTTCAAGCAGAGCTTGAGCTTAGTTATTAGTAGCATCCAGTTTCATCGTTTGTGCTAAGCTTGGCTCAATTATAGGTGACGTTATGCTCTGACCATTCATAGGCATTTCTGACGTAATTGATTCTGGATATTTGTTTATTTTTATTTTGCAGATTGCCGGACCTTTCAGTTTTAGAGTTGATTCGGGTGTTTCAGTTGATTTCAAGGACAAAAGTTGGCGCATACAGGCAGACCAACCTGTGTTTGCAATTGAATATGCATTGCACGTCCTTTTTTCAGCAAAGGCTGTTGCTTGGTACTCCCCAAAGCATCAAGAATTTATGGTGGAGCTTCGGTTCTTCGAGACGTAAACCGATGTGCCCTCGGGTACGTTTTAGAAATTCCATTGGTGTGTACCTTCTACTGCCTTCTTATGTTAAATTCAATGATGTTCTTCACCTGTTTCACATGCACTTTTGGTGGTTTATTTAAAGAAGCAAAGCTATTCAGGTAGAGAAGGGAAATATTGAATTTGATCAGAAAATAACCTTTCTTTTTCCATGGCTAATGGCTATTTATCATATTAAAAATGGATTAAATGAAATGCTGTCATTAGATTCCTTTCATGGATCAAATTATTTATTAAGCTTATGGTTTTGGTCAATTTATAATATTATTTACTTTGAGAAAAATGAGATAATTTGAGTCAATTGTTTCAGTCATCTAACGATCTAAAAAATGTGTAAAAATAAAAGAGTTTTATATTGTATAATTTGATTTTATCTATTTATACGTAGGGATAGAGAGGGATGTAATTGCATAGTAGAAACTGTAAAACTTTTTAAATTTTACAATCCTTTTCCTATATATATAATAGTTTGATACTCGTGCTTATGTAATTTTGGAGTTTTAGGTTATGGTTTAGGGTTTAGAAGTTTAAGTTGTAGAGTATAAAATTTAAGGTTTATGGTTAGGGTATGGGCGTTAGATTTAAGAATTTAGGTTTTAAATTTTATCGTTTAAATATGGAGGGTTATATATTTTTTTATATATCTTGTTTATTAAAATATAACATGTATATTAATATGCGAATATTATTCAATATATACATGTTTTAAAGTCTAGATCTATTATATTTTAAGTGTTAAAATTTAATTTAAGTTGAATTATCCTGTTTGTTTATCAACTATATGGATTTTTTAGTTTCATGCATAATGTTTTAAATTTTTTGATTTTATATACTAACTTTTTCCTTGTTATTATCACTACTTATTTCCGTGATTGAAGCTCACGTGTGGATCCATTAGACCAGTTAAAAAGTGACACATCATATTTGTTTTAATTTATTTTTTATTTACTTAAAGGTTAACAACAAGATTATCTTATTACTCTTTTTTTTAATTTAATCCTTTAAATTTATTTTTTTAAGATAATAGACCATTCAGTGATCGACATGTATAATAAGTATTAAAAAATCATTAAATCATGAACAAATCCATACCGGACACGTGGCATACTATTAATTAATTTTTTCTTAAATTACTTTTCTATTTCTTTATTTAAAAAAATAAAAAAATTCCCACCCCCTTTATCTCCCTCTCTCTTCGCTTTGTCTCCATCTCCTCCCCCCCCCAAAAAAAATCTGCGTGCTCCGATTCTGATTTTTCTCCCCCTAACTAACCCTAAACCAAACACCGCAAAGATGTTCTCGTTGAACCAGCTTTCCTTTTTCAATAGCCTTCAACAAATCAATTCCTTGTTCATATAAAATGGAAGTTTGAAAGGGACTGAAAATTTGTTGATGGACCAGCTTTCCTTTTTCCATCACTTTTCAAGACACTTTAACAAATAAATTCGTTGTTCATAGAAAATGAAAAAATTGAAAGGGACTGAAAATAATAAAAGTATTTAGAGATCAGAGGGGAAAAAAGCAACTGCAATTTGACTCGAATATTTTATGATCGAAAATAAGAACAGACGACAATAAATCGAATGTTTATTTTGATCAATAACTTTATTTTTTTTATAAAATATATTTTTTTTAACTTTATTACAAAATGAGCATTATCTCGTTCGAAAAATATCTATGTTAACCTCTCAACAATAATTAAAATTTTATTTTAATATTTTTCAATATTTATAAAATGATATTTTTAAATAAAAATAAAAATGGGGAAGATTAAAAATATTTGAAATGCTTAATATAAAAATAAATATAAACTATACTTTTTTATTTTAGATATCTAACATTTATAACATTCTATTTATATTTAAAGGCTAGTCTATTAAAAAAAATTATCAACCACTCATTACTTAACACGTGGCTGTGTTTTTATTTTTATATTTTTTTTATAAATAATGGAAAGATACTATTATGTCTCATTAAAAAATAATTTAAATTAAAGGGAAAATATATATAATAATATTATATATTTTTTTTAAATTTAAAAATTTAAACTTTAAACCTTCCTCGCATGAAAATGAAAAATAATAAAACTTCGGTGAGTACATTAGGGAATTAATAATATTAATTAACAGTAATCATTATATTTATTCATTTAATCTAAAGTTAGGTTTTTTGCATTCAATTCATGAGTATATTAGGGAATGATTTCTGCATTCAATTCACGAGCGGTTATTATATTGTTCGGTTCATCACGTTATTTATAATTGTATTTAAAAAAATATTTACTTAATAATATATAAAAAGAGGTGAAAATTCATTTAAAAAATAGAAAATTATTATTAGATGAGATCATAAATGACGTGGTGATCCAGACTTATGTAATAACTTTTTTAGTTATTGATACCCTTTTTTTTATTTTGGAACATCCAAGTTTATCGACTTCGGTAGAACTTCAATCGAGTTAAAAAAATTGAGTTATTTGAGTTGATGTATCATATTTTATAATTTAAATTTTATTTCATTTTTTATTCTAGTCGAGTTAATTTTTAAGTTTTTATACAAATTTAATTGTAATTATTTTACCATGTTATAGTATAATTTATATCCAATTTAAATTACTTTTTCTAATCATATATGATATATATTCATATTTTTGTATGCAAATATATTTTTTTTTCATATGTTTTTATATCAATATATATATCAAAAAAATTAAGAGAGTCAACTTAAGTTTAAAATTCAATTCACTAATTACTAAAAATTCCAAGCTATTCAAATTTTAATTTTACGATTCACACTTTATTTAAAAAAAAATTAAGTTGAATTTATAAAATTTTAAATCAATTTTTTTGCATCGAATCAAACCGACTTTTTTTTTTCAAGTTAAATTTTGCTCACAAGAAAGTAAAAATTAAGCGCAAATTGAATTATAATCACTTGAATGTTTTGATTAGCTTTTGATCTTCTATCGTTTAGAGGTCTCTTTTATATATATATTTTCTTTTATTTTTTAATCATTGTGAAACTTACGAAGAAATTCAAAGTTATTAATGTCAAACATTTAATACTCACTTACATAGAAATAACAAAACATTTAGGCAGAGTTTATAAAAAATAATCATTATATAGAAGATGTATCGAAATCTTGATTAGAACATTAAAACCATATTAAAGGTTTCAAAAACTTTTGTATAGTTAGGGGTGAGTAAAATTCGACTCGAAAAAATTGAATAACTCGACTCAACTCGAAAAAATTTTAAATAAAGTTCGAGTTGTAAAATTGGAATTCGAATAACTCAAAATTTTTAATAATTAAAGGATTAATTTTTAAGTTTGAGACGAGTCTATCAATTTTTTAATGTTATATATATTGATATATAAAAATATAAAGGAATATAGCTACATATGAATATATATATACATATATTATATGATTAGAAAAGTCGTTTAAATTAAAATCAAATCATACTATAACATGATAAATAATTACAATTAAATATTTATAGGAACTCGAAAACTCAACTCGATTCGACTTGAACCGAAAAAATTTCAAATAAAGTTTGAGTTGTAAAATATGACTCGTCAACTCGAATAACTCAAAATTTTTTGACTTGACTCGATCGAATAGTCACCCTATGTATAGTATTGAAACCTTGGCCTAGGATTTGAAATCTCTAGTGAAGTAACAAAATCTTCTTCAAAATATAAAATCGAATCGAATTTTAATTTTTTAAAGATATATTCAATATATATAATCAATTAAATGTTGAAAATAGTCTTGATAATATTAGAATATGCATTTGACAAATTTAAAATATTAAGCGAATTTACAAGACTTTATAATTAAAATTTTAAAATTATGTCAAAATCAAAATAAATTTAATTACCTTGATAATGATTATTACCTAGTAAAATATTAAGCCATGCATTGGTCGGTTATTAAAATTATCAGGCGATAACATTATTATATCACTTTATTATATAGAACGAATTATATTAGTAAATGAATTATATAGAAGATTAAATAATTAAAATATCGTAAAAAACTATTTATAATTGGGGTAGGTAAGATTGGGTATCCGACTAGTTTAAATAGAATTAGTCTCGGTTTCGGTGACCATCGATTTCTGAAAATTAGAATCAGTCTCGGTCTTGATTATACCGGGTCCTAAATTTTAAAAATCGATCTCGTTATTGGTGGAACCGGTTTTAATACCGAGTACCCAGTCAATTAGTTTATTCTTAAAAAATTTTGAATAACTGGGAAAAAAATTCAACCACTAATCATAATATTAAATAATAAAATTAGAATATTGTAGACTTGAAAATTAAAGTTTTATTCATACATAAAGAGAAAATTTGATAAGAAAATAAACAAAAGAAAACGGTCCTACTGGGTACCCACAGGATACTGAGTCTAAAAAATCAAGATTTAGTCCCAGTCTCGATTATGATCGGTATCTAAATTTTGAATCCAATCTCGATCTTACCAAATTCGAGACTAAGACCTGATGATCGGGATTTTTTTTCATCACCTAATTTATAAGCGTAATTTCGTTTATAAATCTAATTAAAAAAATTGTAAGAAGTGCATCCTAATCAAAGATAAACAAACACCATTCTCTTCCCCGTAAGATTGAGTTTTCCTTGTAGAATTTTGTAACAGTGGTTTCAAAAATGGAAGTTCATATGACTTCAAAGCAAATGATTAAGCCTTCGTCTTCAACTCATCTGCTGAAGCCATTCAAGATTTCTCTCTTAGACCAACACAGTCCAAGACATTATTCTTCCGTCGTTCTATTCTACTCTAACACCGGTGATGCCCAGTTCTCAGACAAACTAAAACAATCATTGTCGAAAGCCTTGACTCAGTTTTACCCTGTTTCAGGCCGGCTGAAGAACAACCTTTTCATTACTGATTACGATGCCGGAGTTCCATACGTTGAGACAAGGGTGAAATGCAGAGTATCTGATTTCATTGAGCGAACACGAGCGCTAGAGGAACTGAACCAGTTACTTCCTTGCCGACCCTTTTATTATGTTCAAGACTCGACAGCACCCCAATTCGCCATTCAAGTCAACGTCTTCGATTGCGGTGGGATCGCGCTGGCTGTGTGTGGTTTACACAGTATTTTCGACGGATCAACTATGTATGCTTTCCTGAGAAGTTGGACAACTTTCAATCGCGGCTCAGACGGAGCATTACCGAGTCAAGGTTTGTTAGAGGCATCGTCGAGGCTTTTCCCTCCGATCGAGTCGAAGCCGGAGAATGCCGACATGAAAAACCTGTTGTTTAACGACGGAAGACGACAAGGAGTTTCGTGTTCGACGCCACCGCGATCGCCACCCTAATGTTTAAAACGGAAAGCAAAAGCTTGCAGCATCCTTCCCGAGTATTAGCTCTCAGCGCATTCGTCTGGAAACACACCATCATGGCTTCCAGATCCGTTTCAGGATCTCCAAAGCCATATTTCTTATTCCAACCGGTGAATCTCCGGCTAAGAATGAATCCCCAGCTACCGGATTATTCAATAGGTAATCTAGTTATGCTGGTGTTTTCCACGTATAATCCAACAGGGAAAGATATAGACTTATCAGAGTTGGGTTATCTGTTGAAACAATCAGAGAAAACGGTCCTTAATGATCCCCAGGATGTTTTGCAAGGACTCGAAACCACAACGGAGCAACTCAGTCAGCTTGCAGAAATGGTGTCGAAAGGAAATGCAGATATTTGTATTTTAAGCAGTTGGCTGAACACTTTCGATGCAGCTGCAGATTTCGGATGGGGGAAACCGAGTTTGATTAGCATTCCGGGGGTCGATAGCCATAACCGAGAGCTGTGCAATTTGATTTTTCTGAAAAACGCCATGCGGCCTGATGCCCTTGAAGTCTGGTTTACTTTATCCGACAAGGAGATGAGTTTTCTTGAACAGGATCCTGAGTTCCTCGCATTTGCTTCTCCAACTCCCTACTTCGACAAAAGTAAGATTTAATACATAAATTGTGGAGGGATTGTTTGTTCGTCGGAATCTCCAACATTAAGATCAGAATCGTTGGAGTGCTCCGGCCGAGAAACTCGATATCCGTCCTCATAAATAAAGAAATCAGAATAAAGTTAATGTTACCACAGAATAAGTGAAAATAAATATATTCATAACTATATACATAATTTTATTTAAATTTAAAATTAAATAAAAATATCATATTATACTCAAATAATATATATATATATATATATATATATAAAGTACCTCTATTGTAGCTCATCAAATAGAATAAAGTTTCTTTTCGTGTTGATATTATTAATCTAATGTCTCTAATGAAGTATCTCTCATGTATAGTTTTTAATCAATAAAATCATAATATTTCATAAAAAAATTAAGATTTATTTAACCTGCAAATATTATTTAATTTAAAACTCAAATGAAATAACACATAGTTATCTTATAAATTGGACCTCTAATATAATATTCTTATTAATTAATTAACTCTAATTATTGAAGTTCTATTAATTAAGACTCTAGTCAATTATCTAAAATATTTAATTAATTTTTTAATGTTGTAATATATTTCGAATATTTTACTTAAAGTCTATATTAAATAACGTCCAATTACTTTAGGACACTACTCAAATTAAAACCCCAAAGTTTTCCATTCAATTATATTAAATCACTACAATTATCTATTCTAATTTAATTATTGTATCTTAATTAAGAAACCTAGCTTAAAGAGTTTGATCTAATTAATCAATATATTTATTATTTTCTAATATACAAAATAATATGAACAATTAAACATACACGCATAAAATAAAATAATTAAATTAAATGATTAAATTGAAAAGAAATGATATTTAAAAATCAGTTTTGTTAATTTTGGTAGCCAAATTGAAGAAATTAGAAACTATAGGGTTTCAGTTATAAGATATTAGGGGTAAAACTGAAAGAAAGTAAAAGTTTGAGCCAAATCTATAAAGAGAATTTTAGTGACGGAATAATATTTCGAGGAAACTCATAATCTATGTAGTGTCTTCTGGTCCAATGACATTGGAAAAGCTGAATATAAGCTCATAATATTTTTATTATATTTATTTATTTATTTATGTATTATTTATTTATTTATTATATTTTTATTTTAGTCTTATTTATTAATATAATACATTAAACAAAATATGGGTATTATAATATTAAATACAATGATTTATGTTAATATTAGTATTAATATTAATGTTAAATAATTAAATGTAAAAGAATAACTTTACTCTCATAAAAGTTATTTAATTAAATTGAAATTAAATGAGAGATATCTAATATTTTATATAATTTAATTAATATTAAATTGAGTTAGGTATATGAGTTATATTTTAATAATTAAGGAAAATGATACTTCCGGAACATTTTTATTAGAGTAATTTACATTTTAAATCACTGAACTTAACATCCACTTTCATTTACATCACAAACCTTCAATTTAATCAAATTACATCATTCAACTTTTATTATTAGTAAACTAAATCATTTATGCTAACACAATTAAATAATTTAAAAAAAAAACATAAATTAATACTATTACTTAATATATTTTTCACATATCACTACTAAATAATGTTTAATTGACAATTTTAATAATTTTATGTGAAAGTTTTCTATTTCGTTTAAATAAGTTTAAAAAAATAACAAAATTTCTTATAATTTTTTAAAAAATTAAATTACTAATTAAATATCATTTATCGATGATATATAAAAAATATATTAAATAAAAATTTTAATTTTAATTTTTTTTATTATAGATATTTAATGATACCAATATAAATGACTTAATTTATAAATAATGAAAGTTGAATGATATAATTTGATTAAATTAAAGGTTTATGATGTAAATGAAAATGAATGTTAAGTTTAGTGATGTAAAATATAAATTACTCTTTTTATTACACAAGTCAACTTTGGTTGTTGGGTGTTTCCACATAAATGAATAGATTAGAATAAAATTATTTTTATGTATCTGTTGTTATCATCAATTATTGATATTTTTTTATTGTTTATAGTTTTAGTTTTAAAATTTAATAATTTTGCTCTGAGATATTTTTATTTATTGCTTGTATAAAAATCAAATATATATTTTTATAAACAAATAATATATTATAATCTCTTAAAATTATTAAAAATAATTATACATTCTTTAACATTAAAATTTTTATTATCTATAATTCATAAATAATAATAATAAAATTTCTTGTGATCCATTAAATCTATAAAATCTTCTTGGTCCTCGCAACGCGGGGGATGTCTAAATATTTTTGCAAAAATAATTATTATAAATAAGATTTTCTTGTGATTCATTAAATCTTTAAAATAATTTATTGTGATTCATTAAATCTTTAAAATTAATAAAATAAACAAATACAACGAAAATAATTCCTAGCGTTTTAAACATATTATTTAAAAATTATAATAAAGATTAAATGGTATCTTAGATGAAATATTAAAATATTTTTTAAATTATCAAAAATCTTCCATGTGATACGTTTGTTTTCAAAATATCTATTTTTAATACTATCATAAAATATTCATTTAGATCACCTAACAATTTATTGAATGATTTATTTATGTGTTTTTTTTATAAAAAATTTAGATACCCATTTATAATCTTACTATTATTAAATGAATTACAGTGTTTTATTTTTTTAAAATAATTACATGAGTTATGTAACCTCAGTGATTAAAGGAACGGTTGTTATTCCTAGAGGTTATAGGTTCGAACACCAGTAAATGTCAATACAATGATTAAGCAATAAATGCATAGCTGAATAAAAAAATGGGTTTGGCACCTTATCTACCCCTATAAATAACATGCCAGATTTTGAGTTGTGCTTGTAGAATTTCATAACAATTGTTGCCAAGATGGAAGTTCATATGACTTCAAAGCAAATGATTAAGCCTTCTTCTTCAACACTTCATCTGCTTAAACCATTCAAGATTTCTCTCTTAGACCAACTCAGTCCAAGAGATTATTCTTCCATCGTCCTATTCTACTCTAACACCGGTGATGCCCAGTTCTCAGACAAACTAAAACAATCATTGTCGAAAGCCTTGACTCAGTTTTACCCTGTTTCAGGCCGGTTGAAGAACAACCTTTTCATTACTGATTACGATGCCGGAGTTCTATACGTTGAGACAAGGGTGAAATGCAGAGTATCTGATTTCATTGAGCGAACACAGACGCTAGAGGAAATGAACAAGTTACTTCCTTGCCAACCCTTTTCTTATGTTCAAGACTTGACGGCACCACAATTAGCCGTTCAAGTCAACGTCTTCGATTGCGGCGGGATGGCGCTGGGTTTGTGTGGTTTTCATAAGATCTTCGACGGATCAACCATTTATGCTTTCCTTAGGAGTTGGACAGCTTTCAGTCGCGGCTCCGATGGAACATTACCGATTCAAGGGTTGTTAGAGGCATCGTCGTGGCTTTTCCCTCCGGTCGAGTCGAAGCCGGAGAATGCCGACGTGAAAAGCCTATTGTTCAACGACGGAAGGCGTAAGACGACAAGGAGTTTCGTGTTCGACGCTACCGCGATTGCCACCCTAATGTTCAAAACGAAAAGCAAGAGCTTGGAGCATCCTTCTCGAGTATTAGCTCTCAGCGCATTCGTCTGGAAACACACCATCATGGCTTCCAGATCAGTTTCAGGATCTCCAAAACCATCTTTCTTACTCCAACCTGTGAATCTCAGGCAAAGAATGAATCCCCGGATACCGGAGTATTCAATAGGGAATCTGTTTGTGATGACGGCCTCCGCGTATAACTCAACCGGTACAGATATAGACTTATCGGAGTTGGGTTATCTGTTGAAAGAAACAGCAAAAAACGTCCCTAATGATCCCCAGGGTGTTTTGCAAGGATTCAAAACCACAGAGGATCAACTCAGTCAGCTTGCAGAAATGGTGTCGAAAGGAAATGCAGATTTCTGTATTTTAAGCAGTTGGTTGAACACTTTCGATGGGACTGCAGATTTCGGATGGGGGAAGCCGAGTTTGATTAGCATTCCGGGGGTCGATAGCCATAACCGAGAGTCGTGCAATTTGATTTTTCTGAAAAACGCCATGCAGCCTGATGCCATTGAAGTCTGGTTTACTTTGTCCGACAAGGAGATGAGTTTTCTTGAACAGGATCCCGAGTTTCTCGCATTTGCTTCTCCAACTCACTACTTCGACAAAAGTAAGATTTAATACATTAATTGTGGAGGGATAGTTTATCGGTAGTATTCCCGAACACGATATCCCTCCACATAAATGAAGAAATTAAAATAAAATTATTCGAATTTAATGTTAATACAGATTAAATAAAAAATGGTTTGTATTCGATAATGTCATTTTTATTATTCAAGAACTTTAATTTTTGGATACTAAAAATATCACTTATTTAAAACAATTATTTAAATTTAAAATCAAATAAAAATATTATATTATACTCGAATAAATTGATCTCCTTGTATGAGTTTTGCTTTATTGTTTATAATATTATATACTTACACTAAATACAATGATTTATTCTAGTGTAATATCCTACGTTAATAGAATGTGATTTGAGAATGTTGAGTAAATTATCCTACTAGTCCCTTAAATATCGAGACACTTTCATTTTGTTCATTTTTTCCTTATCTTTTTATCTTTGTTATAGAATAATTTCATTGTTATGTCTAAATCTTTTAATTCGAATAATAATAAATTTATTGCAAGATGATTCTTTTAATTCGAATAATAATAATTTTATTGGTTATGTCTAAATCTTTTATTATTTTGATTCTGATTCTATTCTAAAATTATAAGAAAAATAAATATCCAAAAGACTTACAAATTTTAATGATTTTCTATAATATTTATTGAATTTCAAGAATACGTGAAATATTATGAAGTATTATAAAACACAAAAAGAATCTCAAAACAAGGTCGAAAATGATATGGTGAATGCAGATAACCCTATCTACAAGGACGGAGTTAGAATTTAGAGTTAAAAAGAGGCAAAACATAAATATTTAGAAGTAGAAGATAAATTTATAAAAAATTCAATTTAAAAAAAAAATTAAATAGGATTTGGCATGTCCACTTTTAGCACGTTAAAACTTGGAGATCAAGGGAGAAGAAAGAGGGAAACATTCTGGAAAGCACCTCTTTCATGGAGAAATGCATGCAAACCAATGTTTGCTGTCATATACTTTAAAAAATATTTCTATTTCTATAATGTTATATTTTTTTCGAAACGATCTCTCCACGTGGATACATATTATCATTATAAGATTTATAAATTGGGTGCAAATCATCTATTTTCGTATTAAATTATAGAGTTTAAGGTTTAGGGTATTGGATTCAAGGTTAGGGGTTGTAGTTGGGGTTTAAAAATTTTGGGGTATGATGTAATTTTTAGGGTTTAAAGTTTAGGATATAAAAAATAAGGGTTAGAATTTAAATTTTAATTTTTTTAGAATTTTTAATAAGAGGCATGAAAGAAGATATAATAGAGAAACGGTGGATTTTTACTCTTATAAATTACATCATTAAAAAGTAATATTCAATATAATTAAAGTTAACGGAAAAATTTAATTGATTAAATTATTCTTTGGAAATTCAATTAGATGTTTAGGTTTAGGTTTATAAAACTTTTAAAAAGTTTAGAAAATTTTGTATGTTTGCTGAAGACCTGAAATCAATTTTGGAAGAATAATGTTTTAGTTGTCGAGAAAAAGTGGTGTTTGATTGAACAGAAACGATATTTAGAAAAGATTTGACGTTTGTGGAAGATCTGGAAGAGTTTTGGGATGAACACTAAAGAATAAGGGATGAACAATGAAGAAATTCAAGTATTTTAATTAAAAAACTTGAAGATTTTTGAGAAAAATATGTTTTTCCTAGAGAAAGGCAAAGGATTTAGAGAGAGAAGTAAAGTGAAATTCGTGCAGAAATTAAGAGAGAGAATGAAATCTGAAAAATGAATCTGTCGAATGAAAAATTGGGTTTAAATACTTGACGGATCGGGTTAAAAGATCCGCATGTTTTTAAACGGGTTACGCCTAAGTATTCAGATCTCGCGCCGTTATCCATTGTGTTTTTAATTTCTTACAAATTGGTCCTAATTCGTTTAAAATTTAAATTTTCTTTTCTTTTTAATTTAGTCATTGTATTTATATATTAATATATTATGTATAATTATATAATTTATATTTATACTATGTATAATTATATAAATACTTATATAATATATAGTATTTATATAATATGTATATATTATATAATATTTTTTTTGACAAATGTTACTGAATTTTTATTAAATTCATAGAAAATTATAATTACAACGTAATTAAAAAGCAAAATAATTAGATTAAAAATCCAAAAATTCTTACAACCCAAAAACAAAGAAAAATAAAATTCCTATGAAAATAAACATACCAATAAAATTCAGTAGTTTCCTAAATCTTCTTGTCTCTGTCCACACGAGACACATAATGAAGGAAGAAGGAATTGTAGGCGATTTAAACTGTTGTGCAAAAAGTACTGCTACCCAAGACTGATTTTATCGGCAAACAACCATCAACCGAGTGGGGATAAATCTTTTCAAGTGACCACCGACAAAACAATAAATCAGAAAACTAGCATCGATTGAATCTCTATGTGAACAACAATTGATCGCTAGGGTATGTTGCATTATGCCATAAAGACAGACAAATCAAACCCCAAAACAAAAATAAAAACATGTCACAAGGACAAATAAAAGCGTGTCACAAAGACAAAAAAGAGATCTTTATTAAAATAAAACAAGAAAAAGAAATAGACTCGGTGGTTGACAACCAACACTAAAATTGATTGTCGACCACCGATCAAAGAGAACGATCAAAACGAAAAACTAAAAAAGATGAAATTTGGGAAGGAGAACGACGGCCGAGGGGTTAAAAGAGAATTAAGTTTTCAATTTATTTATATAATATATAATATTTAATTATTTATATAGTATGTATATATAATATAGTATTTATATAGTATATAGTATTTATATAATATATAGTATATTAGTATGTGTATATTATATAATATGTGTATATTAATATATTATATAGTATATATATAATATAGTATTTATATAATATGTATTTATACAATATTAATATAATATTTATAATATATAGTATTTATATATAATAATATATATACATATTAAATATGTATAATAATTATATAATATATAGTATTTATATAATATGTATTTATACATATACATATAGTATTTATTAATATGTTTTATATGTATATATAATATATGTATAATACATATTATATATATATGTATAATATAATACATATATATATACATTAAAATTTAATATACATGTTAACATGTATAATATATATAATATATTATATATACATATATAATACATATACATATAGATTATAGCATACATGATACATATATATATATATATATATATATATAACAATAATATATTAATGTACTATTTATAATACTACTACTAATCTACTATCACTATGTATACATATAACATACATTGATACATATATATGAATGTTAGAATGCTCTTATGTAGTTATGTATTATGTATAATTAATAATTGGATGCATTATAAATATATTATATATTCATTATACATATCTAATTACTGGACATCCAATTATTAATATATATTATATAATTATTAATGTATTAAATATATAGTGTAAAGTATATCATATTTTAAAATATATTATAATTTTATTTTTTATATATAGTATTAATTCATTTATAGTATTATTCTATTTGCAAAAATAGTATTATTTCATAAATGGTATTATTTCATAAATAGTATTATTCCTTATTCTAGTATTATTTTACTTCCAAAAATAATATTATTAATTCGTATATAGTACTATTCTATTTTCAAAAATAATATTAGTCTATTTATAGTATTACTCCATATATACTATATTTTATACATATAATATAAATTCCTTACATAGTATTAATTTTATATATATTATTATTCCATTTATAATATAAATTCTATATATTGTCTAAAATTTATTTTTTTCATTTTTGAAATATATTAAATTATAATATAATTATAAATTATAAATTTATAATGTATTAAAGTTAATTTTTTAATATTTTTAATTATTATTAATTTATAATTTTTGTAATTTAGTCCTTATAACATACAAGTTAATTTTTTTTTGAATTGATTATTACTGATTTTTTTAATTTACTTTAATGTTTCTAATTTTTAATTTTTGTAATTGAGTCCTTACAAGTTAATGTTGATTTTTTTAAAATTTCAAAATTTAATCTTTAACTTTATGGTCTAATATTTATTCGTTTTTTACGTATTTATACAAAATCAAAATTAATAATTTAAATTATTATGAATATAAAAACAAAATTAATTCAACTTGAAACAAAACCGACTTAAAATGAACTTGATCTGAAATACAACCGAACTGAAATGGACCCGACCTGAAATAAAACTGTCAATTATCTGATTTGGACCCGAACCGTTTGAACCCGACCTGAAACGGACCCGACTTGAAATGGGTCCAATCTGAAACAGACCCGACTTGAAATGGATCCGCACCCGACCCGAATCGAGTCAAAACATCAAATCAACCTGAAATAACATGTATCCGATTTTACCCGACCTGATAGTACTCAACCTAAAACTCGTCCGAATAACTGTTTTTACATCGCTCGATTAAATTATTGTATTAGGGATTCAATTAGATGTTTATATTTAAGTTCATAAAACTTTTAAAAAGTATTTGTAAATATAAGTATATTTTTAGAGACAAAACCATTCTCTTCCCCTATAAATATGATGCAAGATTTTGAGTTTTGCTCGTAGAATTTCATAACAATTGTTTCAAAAATGGAAGTTCATATGACTTCAAAGCAAATGATTAAGCCTTCGTCTTCAACTCATCTGCTGAAGCCATTCAAGATTTCTCTTATAGACCAACTCGGTCCAAGACATTATTCTTCCCTCGTCCTTTTCTACTCTAACCCTGGTAATGCCAACTTCTCAGACCAACTAAAACAATCATTGTCGAAAGCCTTGACTCAGTTTTACCCTGTTGCCGGCCGGATGAAAAACAACCTTTTCATTACTGATTACGATGCCGGAGTTCAATACGTTGAGACAAGGGTGAAATGCAGAGTATCTGATTTCATTGAGCGAACACGGGAGCTACAGGAACTGAACCAGTTACTTCCTTGCCAACCCTTTTATTATGTTCAAGACTCGACAGCACCCCAATTCGCCATTCAAGTCAATGTCTTCGATTGCGGCGGGATCGCGTTGGGTTTCTGTGCTTTACATAATATCTTCGACGGATCAACTGTTTATGCTTTCCTGAGAAGTTGGACAGCTTTCAGTCGCGGCTCAGACGGAGCATTACCGATTCAAGGTTTGTTAGATGCGTCGTCGAGGCTTTTCCCTCCGATCGAGTCAATGCCGGTGAATTCCGGCGTGAAAAAACTGTTTTTCAACGACGGAAGGCGTAAGACGACAAGGAGTTTCGTGTTCGACGCCACCGCGATCGCCACCCTAATGTTCAAAACGGAAAGCAAAAGCTTGGAGCATCCTTCCCGAGTAGTAGCTCTCAGCGCATTCGTCTGGAAACACACCATCATGGCTTCCAGATCCGTTTCAGGATCTCCAAAGCCATCTTTCTTATTCCAACCGATGAATCTCCGGCAAAGATTGAATCCCCAGCTACCGGATTATTCAATAGGGAATCTAGCTATGCTGGTGTTTTCCGCATATAATCCAACCGGGAAAGATATAGACTTATCGGAGTTGGGTTATCTTTTGAATCAATCAGCGAAAACCGTCCCTAACAATCCCCAGGATATTTTGCAAGTAGTCGAAACCTCGGCGGAGCAAGTCAGTCAGCTTGCAGAAATGGTGTCGAAAGGAAATGCAGATATTTGTTTTTTAAGCAGCTGGTTAAACACTTTCGATGCAGCTGCAGATTTCGGATGGGGGAAACCGAGTTTGATTAGCATTCCGGGGGTCGATAAGCATAACCGAGAGGTGTGCAATTTGATTTTTCTGAAAGACGCCATGCAGCCTGATGCCCTTGAAGTCTGGTTTACTTTATCCGACAAGGAGATGAGTTTTCTTGAACAGGATCCTGAGTTCCTCGCATTTGCTTCTCCGACTCCCTACTTCGACAAAAGTAAGATTTAATACATAAATAATGTAGGGATCGAGACACTTTCATTTTGTTTATTTTTTCTTTATTTTTTTTTATCTTTGTTAGAGAATTGGAAAATTGAATATTTTCATTGTTAAATCTTTAACACAGACATGAAGATTCTTTTAATTTGAATAATAAAAAAAATATATTGATTAATATATAAAGCTTTTATTATTTGATTCTGATTCTATTTTAAAATTATAAAAAATTAAGAAAAATAAATATCCAAAAGGCTTACAAATATTAAAGTTTTCCTATAATATTGAATTTTAAGAATATGTGAAATATTAGGAAGTATTATAAAACATATAAAACCCTTAAAATCAAAGACAAATTTGAGTACGAAGTTTTGAACAGACATAATTAATTTAAAAATAAAATAAAAAGGTATTATGAAACATTTTGAAAACTTTCGGATGTCTGCTAAAAAAATTTGTGAGAATTTTTAAATTTTACACATCAAATTAAAATATTTAAAAACTTAAAGTTCCAATACAATTTTCTTAAAATTTTAAGAGGGTCAAATTAAAATATTAAAAACTCTTTAAAGGACCTAGAAGATATTTTCCCAAATCACGGCGCCAAGGTCTCCTCGTATTTTTTTATAGGCGTTCAAACGGTTAATTCGGTTAAACGATCGAATTGAATTAACCAAATATTATTAACTAAAATTTTGATCATATAATACAAAAATCACATTATGCATTTTCATATAAATTTGTCATGTTATTTTAAATTATTTAACATTAATTTACCAACCATTTTTATTCACAAAGACAATCTTTTAAGTCTTTTAACGTAAAATAAAACGTAAAACACAAAGTCGAAACCAAGTAAAAATTTGTTGCCTCTTTATCATGTATTCATTCATGCATCCTTTAAAATTTTTCTAAAAATTTGAATTTTAAACCTTAACCCTTATTTTTTATATCCTAAACCTTACACCTTACAAAACACACTTAACTTTTAATTCCTTAAGCTCTAACCACAGTCCCTAACCCTAAACCCTACAAAACACACTTAATCTTTAATTCCTTAAGCTCTAACCACGATCTCTAACCCTAAACCCTAAATTCTCTGATTTAAAATGAAGGCATGAAATGAGATATAAAAAAGAGACAAACGATTTACACCCGTCAAAACCAGCGTCGTGAACAACAGACAAGTAACGTAACAAAATAAGAAAAACACAAAGCCATGATCACAACAAACCCAACAGGCAGCAGCAACAACAGATCAAAAACCAACCAAACCGAGGCAATGGAAGAAAAGACTCGAGCTCCATCCGGAGTTAGGCTCCCTTACCCATCACAATTCACAGGCAAGGGTCTTGTCATCTTGAACGGTTCTATAGAGAACATCCATCCATGCTTGGGCAAGAATAGGACAGATCCACCGGAGGCTTCTACGAGCCGCGGCCATGATAAGGAGCTTAGACAAACAAGAGATCCAAGACTCAAGGAATGTTGGAAAAGCCATGTATCACGATAGGAAACCATCCCAAGGGGAAGGAGAGAGCCAAGACGCTATCCTTCGATCACTCCAATCGAAGATAGCAAGGTCGAAAAGGATCATGGTGAATGCAGAGTGCAGATAACCCAACTCTTCAAGCATCTCGATCGAAACAACATTCTTGAGTTCAATGGCTCCTACCTCTTTCATGGTCATTATCCAAAGCTCCTTCACATGCTGACGCCTAGAAGATTGTTTGGTCAAAGTCAATCTCTTGGCTCCCAAGGCAGGTCCACTTTTCGCACGTTAAAACTTGGAGAGCAAGGGAGAAGAAGATAACTCATTGATTAGGGTTTTAATATTGTGTGAATCAGACGAGAGATTTCTCATAAATTAAGGCATGCAAACCAATGTTGCTGTCCTATACTTTAAAAAATAAAGTATTTCTACTATTTGTATATTTCTATAATGTTATATATATATTTTTTTATTTTTATATCTTTAATGAGTTTAAAATATTGAGAAATATTATTTGTATCATTTTTATACATTTACACGATTAATATCCACTAAAATTTTATATTAAAAATTTATTTTCATTCCTTAAAATTTTATAAGTTTATTCTCTACGACTCTATCTAAATATTGCATCTATCCCTAATTAATAGAACTAATGGTGGAACCACGTATAAGAAAGGATCTCACGTTAATTAACATCTCAAAAAATTTATTTTTTATTCATTATTTTATTATTTTATATTAAAATATTAAAAATAAATTGTCACCCTTATAAAAATATTAATTTATATATTAATTTCAATTAAAATTTATCAATATAATATTAATTTAATCAAAAAAATAAATGATCAAATATTAACATGTACCAAAAAAGTAGTGTAATAATAAATAAATAAATAAATAATTTCTTGTGATTCATAACGTGTATTGGGATAACACTAAGATTTTCTTCTTCGAAAGAAATTAATAAAAAAGTTTTGACTTTGATCTTAAGTAAATAAAAGAAATAAATATAATGAAAATAATTCGTAACGTATACATTATTTAAAAATTATAATAAAGTTAATTCGTAACGTACACATTTTCATACTTATAATTTTATTTTTGGGTAAAATACGCCCATATATCACTTAATTATTACTAAGATAACTAATGAATTACTGAATTTTAAAAAATTATAAATGGGTTAATTTTAAAAAAAAAATACTTATTTGTAATAAAATTGAATGATTAATTTATATATATATTTTTTAATTTCAGTGACCCACCTATAATCTTACAACTACTGGGTGACTTACAATGTATTTTATTTCAAAGTAAATTTCAAAAATACCACTGAACTATCACAAAATGTTCATTTGGATCACCCAATTATTAATTAAGTGATTCATTTATCTTTTTTAAAAATTAAGTGACTCATTCATATTCTTACTACTATTGAATGACTTACAGTGTATTTTTTAAAAGTAAAATTCAAAAAAGTCATTAAAATTTCTTAAACTGTTCATTTTGATCACCAAACTTTTAAATGTTTCAAGATGAATATTATTTTTTATTACAAGATGAAAATTATTTCATTAACAGGTCATCAAATGATAATATGATATGTTAAAAAAAATTAATAATAATATCAATTAATATATATTTATTAAAATTATAATTTATTTTTTTATACTTTTTCAATCTCTCAGAAGTAATTTCAATATATATAAATACAATAGAGTTACACAATGTAAAACTTTTAAGTTTTATAACTTTTTAGATAGTTGGATGACTGAAACGAATGACTAAGATTAATTTTTTATTTTTTTTATACTTTGCATTATTAATATAATCAAATTTCTCTTTATAATATCTATTTATATAATAAATTAAATTTTTTAATTTATTTCTACATAGAATAGAGTGACGATTAAAGTGAATGATTTACTATCTAAATTATTAATCAAAATTGAAAAAAGCTTTCGAATTTTGTCATTTCATTATATTAACAATTTCAAAAAACTGTTCATATTATGAGTGTTGTATGGTCGCGATAATCTTCACATCCATCCATGCTTGAGCAAGAAAAGGACAGCTCCACCGGAGGCTTCTACGAACCGCAGACTTCAAGCATCTCGAAACAACATTTAATCTCGAAACTCTTTTACATGCTGACGGTGAATATTGTTCTTTCGATTTTTAAAATTTTATTTTAATTAATTGTATTTGACTCGCATTGTATACTTAATTTTGGTCAGTGAGTCTCTCGATAAATTTTTTTGCGTATACAACATCTAAAATCTAAAACTTGTTTAAACGAAACCAAATTGGTTATCACTTAAACCAATCCCTGTTAATAATGTGTTAAAATATTGATAAATATTATTTTTATATTTTTATACATTACACGATTAATCTACTAATATCAAATAAAATAACTAAACGATCTTTCCACGTGGATATATATAGGATTTGTAAATCACGTCATTAAGAAGTAATATTCGATATAGTCAACACTAACAAAAATATTTAATTAATTAAATTATTGTCTTTGTGAATTCGATTAGATGTTTATATTTAGGTTCATAAAACTTTTAAAAACCATTCTCTACCCCTATAAATATGATGTAAGATTTTGAGTTTTGCTCGTAGAATTTTGTAACAGTGGTTTCAAAAATGGAAGTTCATATGACTTCAAAGCAAATGATTAAGCCTTCGTCTTCAACTCATCTGCTGAAGCCATTCAAGATTTCTCTTTTAGACCAACTCAGTCCAAGACATTATTCTTCCATCGTCCTTTTCTACTCTAACCCTGGTAATTCCAAATTCTCGGACCAACTAAAACAATCAATGTCGAAAGCCTTGACTCAGTTTTACCCTGTTGCCGGCCGGTTGAAGAAGAACTTTTGCATTACTGATTACGATGCCGGAGTTCAATACGTTGAGACAAGGGTGAAATGCCAGTTATCTGAATTCATTGAGCGAACACGGGAGCTAGAGGAACTGAACCAGTTACTTCCTTGCCGACCCTTTTATTATGTTCAAGACTCCACGGCACCCCATTTCGCTGTTCAAGTCAACGTCTTCGATTGCGGTGGGATCGCGTTGGGTTTGTGTGCTTTACACAATATCTTCGACGGAGCAGGCTCGTATGCTTTCGTGAGAAGTTGGGCAGCTTTCAGTCGCGGCTCAGACGGAGCATTACCAATTCAGTGTTTGTTGGAGGCATCGTCGAGGCTTTTTCCTCCGATCGAGTCAATGCCGGAGAGTTCCGGCGTGAAAAAACTGTTTTTCAACGACGGAAGGCGTAAGACGACGAGGAGTTTCGTGTTCGACGCCACCGCGATCGCCACCCTAATGTTCAAAACCGAAAGCAAAAGCTTGGGGCATCCTTCCCGAGTAGTAGCTCTCAGCGCATTTCTCTGGAAACACGCCATCATGGCTTCCAGATCCGTTTCAGGATCTCCAAAGCCATCTTTCTTATACCAACCGGTGAATCTCCGTCCAAGAATGAATCCCCAGTTACCGGATTATTCAATAGGGAATCTGTATATGCTGGTGTTTTCCGCGTATAATCCAGCCGGGAAAGATATAGACTTATCGGAGTTGGGTTATCTGTTGAAACAATCAGCGAAAACCGTCCCTAACGATCCCCAGGATGTTATGCGAGGACTCGAAACCTCGGCGGAGCAAGTCAGTCAGCATGCAGAAATGGTGTCTAAAGGAAATGCAGATATTCTTGTTTTAAGCAGCTGGTTGAACACTTTCGATGGAGCTGCAGATTTCGGATGGGGGAAGCCGAGTTTGATTAGCATTCCGGGGGTCGATAAGCATAACCGAGAGGTGTGCAATTTGATTTTTCTGCAAAACGCCATGCAGCCTGCAGATGCCATTGAAGTCTGGTTTACTTTATCGGACAAGGAGATGAGTTTTCTTGAACAGGATCCTGAGTTCCTGGCATTTGCTTCTCCAACTCCCTACTTCGACAAAAGTAAGATTTAATACATAAATAGTGTAAGGATCGTTTGTTGTTCGGAATCTCCAACCTTAAGACCAGAACCATCTGTTGACACTTTTGGAGCACAAGTCATTTCTGATCGTTGGAGTGTTCCGGCCAAGAAACTCGTCATCCCTCCATCGGTTGCGCCTGTCTTCTCCTATGTTTTTCCGGGATCCCTCCGATCGTTCTTTTATGTATTTTCATTGCTTATTTTATCGTTTTTTATGTCTGTTTGTGTTGTTTCTTTGTTGCTTCTCTGTTTTCTCGTAGTTGTTTATCGGTTATCTTCGTTCCGTTTTGTATCGTATTTTCTCTTTAATACGAGTTATTTATGTTGAAAAAGTAATTATATATTTTATAATTATACATAAATTTATAATTAAATAAAATATTATATTATATTTGAATAAAATATAATACAACCAAACATAACGAAACAATAACACAGGTGACTTAAACTATTTCGGAAAAATATAATTTCACCAACATTCTTGTAGTCACAAATTCGGAAAAATATTTATAACATTTGTCGAATAATTATTTTAATTTATATTTTTTTAATAATAATTAAGTTTTTAATATTTTATTTTTGAATAAAAATATTTTTTGATAAATAAAATTATTAATCAATTATTATCAAATAATTTAAAATGATTTGATAAAATAATATATCATAAAAAATGTTTTATATTTTATCTAGTTTTTTTATTCCATAATATATTATCTTATATTATTAGAAATAAATCGGCACCCTTGCAAAAGAATATTGATACCACTTTGACATCATATTTTAAAATTTTTGACTTTACCTTCGGATAGGGATAACAATGGATCAGATTTGGATCAGACTTTATAAAGTCCAAGTCCAATCCAATTAATAATCGGATTATTAAAAAAATTCAAGTCCGAATCTAAATCCATTTACATAAATCCAATCCAATAAAATATCTAAAATCTAAATCCAAAAGTCTAAATCCAAATCCATTTACATAAATCCAATCCAATAAAATATCTAAAATCTAAATCCAAAAGTCCAATCCAATTATTTTTTAGAGTAATAACTTAAATAAATATCTTTAAATAAAAAAAATATGTTTTATCAAACAAATATTTTAAATTTATAGTACAAACAAATCTCAACAAATATTATAATCTAATATAAAACAAATTAAGGTAACAACTCAAACTTTTTAAATATAAAAATTTTAAATATTTTTATTCAGGTTTATATATGGATTAGATTCATATCGGATATGAATTCAGATTGAATTCGGATCGGATCATGGAAATATCCATATCCGATCCACCTCCTATTAGGACTCAGACCTTATTTTTGGATTCGAATTCATACTTTTTTAATCGGGTTTGGATCAAATTTTTTCTTCGGATCGAATTCGAATTATATTACCATCTCTACCCTTAAAATATTGTAATTTTTTTATCTAATTATCATCCCCAAATCAAAACTCAAATCATAAAATAAATAAATTAAAAAATATTAAATATTTTATTTAAATTAATCTATTAATAAATTATATATATTATATTCAAAGAACCGGTGGCATAAATTGCATGAAAAAGTTGAAATATGACCATGCATGCACGTGTCAACACTATACATCCCCATTGATGTCACAACTTGGGCGTGACAATTGATGGTTGTAAGAGGAAGGAAGAAAATACGAGAGAATAAAATAAAATAAAATTTAAGAAAATATATAAAAAGATATATATATAAAATCTTGAATCGAACCATATATTTCTGTCATTGTTTCTATTAGATTATCTCGAATTTAAAACAACTTATTTAATCAATTTGGAATTTACTTAAATAAAATTATCACCCTAAAGTGTAAACTACTTATTCGTATTGGACGAAATTAAAAGCGTACGCATTAATTATCCGCAAAAGTATACGCATTAAGCTTGATAAGTCCGACACTCTATTCCTTGCTTTTAATTGCTGCCCAAGTTTCATGTCAAAGGAAATTCAAAGATTCAATAGCTGGATTATAAAATAAATTAATTTAATTAATAATTTTAAACTAAGTAAACTTTAGTCCATATATTAGGAGTATTTTTTAATTTAGTCCCTTAATTTTTATTATTTATATTTAGGGATGATAATGATATTCGTCCCGGTGGATCTCAATTTCTATTGTTAATATTTAGGAAATAGGTCAGATTATGTTAAACTAAAGTAAGATGGTTTAATTTCAAATTTGATTATAGTGCATGGATCAAAACAAAAAATTGACCCATTTTTTCTTAAATGGGAAGTTAATTAAAACCACCAATTAAACAACAATTAGGATTAGGATAATATTTAATAAAATTTGAAGATGAGGATATAACCGTAAATCTAACGTCTTTTCGTTGTTCCTCTTATACGTTTCATGGTTTCTACTTTCAAGCCCACCACTCTTCTTCCCTGTTCTTTTGCTTCATCTCCCTCTCAGAAAATCTGATATCAAGTGAAGTCTTTTTTCCATCTGAACCGTACGTAACTCTACCTATATATATATATGTATGTGTATATCTATATATGTATTGCTGCATTGTTATTTATGATGGTGATTGAGATTGGGAAATGAAATCAGGTGGAGGAGCGAATGAGCGGCGGGAAGAGAAGAACGAAAAAGGAGGAGGAGAAGAGGAAGAAAGAGGTTCTGAAATTGGGGAATTACGAGTTGGGGAGGACACTGGGAGAAGGAAACTTCGCCAAAGTTAAATTGGCTAAGAATCTTCACTCGTCTCTCCCTTTCGCTGTTAAGATCCTTGACAAGTCCAAGCTCATTCAACTCAACATCAACGATCAGGTTTCTTCTGATTTGTTTCATATTTTCGATACATTTGTAGTCTCTTCTTCAATGGGTTTTTGATTTCTTAACTGAATTTTCGCAGATAAAGAGAGAAATCTCCACCTTGAAGCTGCTCAAACACCCCAATGTGATTCGTTTACATGAGGTATTGTTTTTAGGTTTAATCATGCTCCAAGTCATTGTATCAATAGACTGAATTGGTGCAATTGGAGTAGAGGGACTGGATTTCGTATGTCTTAGGAGTAGAGGGACTAAGCGCAAATTAGTCCTATAGTTGTTCTTATTGTGGTTCTATTTTATTACTAAGTTGAAAGATATGGCTGTCTTTCTTTTTGGGGGGACAAATTTTCTATATCAACTTTATATACTTTATCTGAGGAAGGAAAATGATTCTGGTCCGGTTTTGGTTTCTCTATTTCTGATTTTATTCCCTCTGCGTTTAATTTCAAGAGTCGAGTTACTCGAATTCGGATAAATTTGAATATATATTATCAATTAGACTAAGACTATTATTAAAGTCGACAAGTAGAGAGATTGAATTTCTTAAATTAAAGAATATAAGATTAAATTTGGAAAGTCCACAGAGTATAGGGACTGCATGCATAATTATACAAGAAAAGGTATGGTTCACAAGTTCTCACACCGGTTACCATCTCTCACCAGTCACCACTAAGATTTTTTCATATATATATATATATATATATATATATATATATATATATTATGTTGATGTCTCAGAGTTATGCTTCTGAACGTGAAGTAGTTGTCACAGGGAATTGGGACCATGAATCTGGTTAGGTGTTATTCATTAGTATGGGGTAATTTCTGGCTGATTTTGGCCTGGCCTTGATCTTTCACTCTTTGTGATATAGCCTATAGGGAACAGAAATTGAGAAGAGAGGTGTTTTCTCTGAGAAAAAGTACAGATAAAAAATGGAAAACAACAAGAGACGAAATTTTGTTGTAAAATACATGCAAAAGGACCCAACCTAGGTGGTGCAAATGGAGTAATTGTACTTAATATTGAACTGTATCTTCTGGTAACCAACACAAACTCCTAAATGTGCCTAGGCCGGCGTTTGACTTTGAGTGCTGATCTTTTATCACTGTCCTCTGTGTACTCTTAGGGAGTGAGACCTGACATTAGCAAATTAAAGATGAGCATGAAGAATGCGATCTGATCATTGGAGTTTTAGCTTTTCAATTTGTGTTTGTGTGTGGATATTTACCTCTAGCTTAGTCAACATTCAGCTAATGACTAGTGATGCCTTTCCTTTAAACTTGTAGGTCTTGGCTAGTAAAACCAAAATTTACATGGTCCTAGAATATGCAACCGGAGGGGAATTGTTTGAAAAAATTGTAAGTGACTTGATTTTCGGGTTTTCTTCAGCAATAATATTAAATTTAGTTGGATTTCTTAAGCTGCTTCTGGTATCACAGGCCTCCGAAGGGAAGCTTTCGGAAGCTGAGGGAAGGAAGTTCTTCCAGCAATTAATCGATGGTGTTGGTTACTGCCATGACAAAGGTGTTTTCCACCGGGATCTCAAGGTCATTTCCATGTCCTCTAAATATCTTTGGATATGTTAAAGCCAAAATCAAACATAATAGATGAATTTTTATAAAGTTAATATGCTAAAGCCTGTTGTTTCTCTGTTTCAGCTCGAAAATGTACTTATCGATGCAAATGGTAACATAAAGATATCTGATTTTGGCTTCAGTGCGTTGCCTCAACATATTCGAGTAAAGTACTCTTCTAGTCAAGAAATTCATGAAAAACGATTTTATGCTCTAATTTTAATTCCGATTCGAAATTACAGGAGGATGGCTTACTGCATACAACATGTGGAAGTCCTAACTATGTTGCACCGGAGATTCTCGCTAATAGAGGGTATAATGGTGCTGCCTCAGACATATGGTCATGCGGTGTCATCTTATATGTAATTCTCACTGGATATCTACCTTTCGATGATAGAAATCTTGCAGTTCTCTATCTGAAGGTATTTGAGGGCTATAGTTGGTGATTTCTCTGTCCTTGTCAACTCCGATGTCTAATCCTCTGTAGAGAGATTTCAGGTTTGCAAAGGGGATACTCAAATTCCTAGATGGTTGTCATTTGGTGCTCGGAAGATGATAAGAAGGATACTTGATCCAAATCCAGATACCAGGATAACAATAGCAGAAATAAAAAATGATGAATGGTTCAAGCAAGATTACACTCCTGCTGTACCTGATGACGAGGAAGAAGATACATACATTGATGATGAAGCCTTCTCAATGTCTGAAGTGGTACGAGCTCCTAAAATTGCGTCTTTAACGAGTCCTTTGTTTCGAAGTTTCAGACATAACTGATAGAAACATTATCATTTTATGAAGGCATACGAAGGAAGTACGAGTCCTGAATCGCCTACTCTCATTAATGCTTTTCAATTGATAGGCATGTCCTCCTACTTTGACCTTTCCGGTTTCTTCGAGGAGGAGGTAAGTGGTGTAATTTGTATGCAATATGGTCGGTCTTTAATATATCATTCTAATTCACACTTTTTATGCACAGGATGTCTCTGAAAGGAAGATCAGATTTACATCCAATCATTCTGCTAAAGATTTGCTTGCTAGGATCCAAGACATTGTGACAGAAATGGGATGTCGAGTCCAAATGAAAAACAGAAGGGTTAGTACATTGTGTAGTAACATGCCTACTGGTAATTTGGTCTGCCTCATATCGATGTTAACATATAGTGCTAAACTTTGTATGCTCCTTCATTTCAGCTGAAAGCAACAAGAGATCATCGAGGACAGAAATGCATTGGCAATCTTTCGATTGCAGCTGAGGTAATTCTTTTGTCGTCGAATTTTACTCCTACTGTGTGCGTGTTTCAGCAGTTTCTTGCCTAAAAGATTTCACAAGCAAGCTCATGCCCATGTATTGATCCTTGTTTGTATAAACATGTCACTGTCAGGTGTTTGAGATAAGTCCATCATTGTACGTGGTCGAATTAAGAAAGTCGTATGGTGATTCTACGGTTTATAGACAGGTACACCATCTCTTTCCCATTTTTGTTCGCTCAATTGCTCCGATCCTCTAGTCATATTGTTTGTTATTCTCAATTGTAATCGAAACAACGGTGCACCTACAGTTATGTACGAAGCTATCGAGAGATTTGGGCGTTCCTCGGTGTCAAGGCGAAGGTCTGGTGTCCATAGAAGCTTGATGGTTTAGTTGCTGGTTTGGCTTTGGCTTGCTCAAGCAAAGATTAGAGTATCCTGTAAATACTATAAACTAGGCTATTTATGGTACACATATCTTTGCTATTTATTTTAATGCTCTTCCTATTTTTTCTAAAAATAAAATAAATTTAACTTAAAACTCATGACATGTTTAGGAAGCAACAATAACTTAGTTATTTCTCAATTAACTATTTTTTGTTCGATTAGGATTAAAATAATCTGTTATCAGTTATCATGGACTTCATCGACTATTTATATAATCTCTTGAAAGAGGATGAAGGTATATTTATGAACGAACAAGGAAGGTTGAGTAAGGGTTTAATTATGCCTTCAGTCCTTGTACCTTTTAAAATTCTGAATGTTAGACCCTCTATTTCTTTTTAATAATTTACTCACTTTTATTTGTCTAATATAAAAAACAATGCCTAGATAACGCGTCCGAGTCAATTATTATATCTTAATATTTAATTTAGACAAATAGAAATATTAAACTTCTACTCTGAATAATATAGGGACTGAAGGCAAAATTAAACCAACTGTATTAGTGACAACGGAAATTATATCATAAATTTATTTATGTCGAGCAATCAAATTCGTATTTTAAGTAATTATTTAGATAAGATTTATAATATAATTTTTTCAAACATTTACGACATTTAAAGGTATAGTGTAGGATGACCGTTTAAACGAGTCAAGTTTATTTATTCGAATATTTATTTAAATTTTAATTATAAAAATTTATAATATTAATTAATTTTAATTTAAATATTTTTTATAATCGAGGATTTACCTTAAACTTATTAAAATTTTATTTTATAATTTAAATTTTATAATTTTTTTATGTTAGTTAAATAACTTAAACTCATACAATTTAAATCAAAGTAAAATCAAATAAAACCTTTTAACTTTTTCTATTCAAATTTTACGTAAAAAAATTAATATTCAACGTCCTCCTGAATGATAATCTCTTTAACTTAACGCCACGCCATTTTTTTTATATGAACACTTGTCACATTTTCTAGACGTGTAAAATCATTGAAGTTGTGTTACGAGGATCTCAGCCTTGTACTTCTTCTGTTTAAGATTGGGTCAGAAATTCATGCGATTTTTTCATATGAACACTAAATTAGAAATTATGTAAATTTTACCTAAGCTAAGAATTTATATAAAATTTTATCTTATAAACAAAATTCTTATTATTTAATTAAAATTTATATAAATTATAAATATTTTATATAATTATATATTTTTTAAATAATAAAAAATTATATAATTTTACATATTTCAACATTACCTAAGATTGTCTTACCTAGAGTTAGAATTACCCTTTATTTTCTCACCTCGATCAAAATATGTTGTGAAACGGTAATGAGTATAAAAGATTACTTAACCTACGCATAAAGACAAATTGTAGTGGAAGTCGACGGTAATAGGAGTCATCGGAAAAAGCTGCCGTCGTTGAGGAGACCGTTATCGGAGGTATTCCTGGATTGTTTGATCCCCTTGAAGCGTCTTCGTCTTTTCAAAAATTGAAAAGATGGAGAATTCGACGGCGGAGAAAGGGAGCCCCGGACAAGAGCAGCAGGCCGCCGGAGTTGGGATTCTCCTTCAAATTATGATGCTCGTTCTCTCTTTCGTCGTAGGCCATGTTCTTCGCCGCCACAAATTCTATTATCTCCCTGAAGCCAGTGCTTCTTTGCTTATTGGTTAGTCAAACTTTTGCCTGATTAACGTTTTTTTTTATTTTCGCTTTATTCAAAAAAAGAAAGAAATGATTTTCTATCAGGTTTGATTGTTGGTGGACTTGCTAACATCTCCGACACTGAAACAAGCATCAGGTCTTCAGTTTCTTCCTTTTTTTACTTGTGATTCTCATTGTTGTATTTTTTTTTATGTGATAAATTGGAAACCCTGATTTCATTTGAGATGTATAACTCTGGGCAGGGCGTGGTTCAATTTCCATGAGGAGTTCTTCTTCCTTTTTCTGCTACCTCCAATCATCTTATATCCTTTGCATTTGTTTAGATAATTGTTGATTTTCTTCCCTACTATTTCTTTTTTCAACGTAGATGCTTCTCCTGATATATTTCTGTCTGAAGTGGGATGTTCTAGCTAATTATTTTTCTTAATTCCCCTTTCCGTTACTCAGTCCGGGTTCAGCCAAGCACCTGTAAGTAGTATTGACTCTTTCGCGTTGTGTTTTTTTGCATATTAGTCTTTCCTGTGATCCTTATCTCATGTTTTCTCTCGTTTTGGCAGAAACCCTTTTTCTCTAACTTTGGAGCCATTGTCACATTTGCCATTCTAGGAACTTTTATAGCTTCAGTTGTTACTGGAGTTTTAGTGTGAGTGTTTCTTCATTACAAAAATATGAGTCTCTTTTGTGATTCAAGAGTTATCTTTTTCTCACTACTTGTTAACCTTATTGTTACAGCTATCTCGGTGGTCTTATGTACCTCATGTACAGACTTCCTTTTGTTGAATGCCTGATGTTTGGTGCTCTTATATCAGCAACTGACCCTGTTACTGTTCTTTCCATATTTCAGGTTTTATTTTCTTCCATCTTAGTTATCTACTGTAGAATGGTTAAGGATAAACATAAACATAAACACACTAATAAACATGATGTAGACCTCCAAGACCAAATAATGCAAATCAGTGAAAAGTTATTGTATAGTAGTCATTTAAATGATCCAAACAATAGTAATATTAACCCATTTAACTTTGCTTCTTTTGGATGTGGCTTAACATGTATTTTTCTTAATTGATCTAGCACTATGCCACTTATTTTTGCATTGGGAAAAATGATTTAATTTAACTTAGATTGCATTTAATTACTGCTTTTGCTTCTTGCATTTTGCTGCTTTCTTTTTTCTTCCAAAAATTTTGGTAAAAGGAAAAAAAATGAACAGAGAAAGAGTTTTTGTAAATACATGTGGCAATTTTAACAATCAAAAGTTTTTGCTGTTACTTTCTGCCACTGGTTCTTCCACTTATTGAATTTTCATTAATTTTAATAAAATATCAAGCTGTAGGTATTGTGGTTGTGAGAAATCAAGGTTCTTTTCCCCCTTTACCTCTTGAGGATAACACTAGTGTTTAAGCAGTAAACATATGAGATATGGTGATCAATGTGCGATTTTAATTGCAGGAACTTGGCACTGATATGAACCTTTATGCTTTGGTCTTTGGGGAATCTGTCCTAAATGATGCTGTAAGTTTTTGTAGCATTCTATCAGTGGTCCATTGTTTCATGTTTTTAACATATTCTGCTGCCTATGCACATTATTTACTGGGTGAAATGATTCTTCATGCAGATGGCAATATCTTTGTACAGGTACATTGAGTACTTGAATTAGTCCTTGGTGGTGAGAATGGTTAGTTCGGTTTTTAAATCAAGTGTTGTTTCTATGTGCAGAACTATGTCTATTGTAAGAAGTAACGATCCATCTGGGCAAAACTTCTTTATGGTGATTGTTAGGTTTCTTGAGACCTTTGTTGGCTCTTTGTCTGCAGGTCTGTCTTAATCTTTGGTCTTGCTGAGACTTTGTATATCTTTTGTATATTAAAATTTATATCTACATAATTGCTTTTAATAGAAAAAGAGAAGAAAATTTTGCTAAGCTTCATCTTGCAAATGAGTAAATTGGTAGTGTACAGACGAATAAGAGAACAAAAGAAAAGGCCAAGCTCTCTTGAGATGTGTGGCTAAACAAGACTTTCAATTCAAGGTCAAGTGCAAATAAACCATTGGTTTATTTATGCTCTAGTCCTTGCGTCTAATTAAACAATCAAATTAAATCTTGAAGAAGTCTTAATTACTTTAATTAGACCCAAAACTTGATTCAATCAAGTAATGTTTTTTTTTCTTTTTCTTTTTTTTTTAATTTTATTAGTGAAGACTGAAGAGATTAAAATGTCTTAGTACCTTTATATAATTTTTTTCATCCCAACAGATTCCACGTACTGGCGAATGTTTTTCTTTTTCTTTTTGATTAACGAGAAATCTTAGTGGGTGCAAACAAACACACCTCAAGGGGAGAATGGGGGATTCTCTTCCTAAAAAATGAAAGGAAGAAAAATGCTCTATCGCTATTTACCAATGCAGTTATTTTCTGTTACTGATTTATCTTCTACCATTCCATACTTTTATGCACTTTTAATTGCAATGACTAAGATTCTTTCCATGTTGTGCAGGTGTCGGAGTTGGATTTACTTCTGCTCTTATATCCTTCCTTATCTGTCTTTTATATTTTTATACCATATTTTATACCCTCAACCATAGTTTGTTGCATACTTTGAGACCTTAACTCCTAGAACCTCTTTAAGTATGCTGGATTAGATATTGACAAGTAAGTACTTGATGTCAACCTTTCGGTTCCTGTATGAAGTGCGTTTTGATTCTGGAAATTCCTGACCATAATATATCATCATTACTGTTTTCAGTCTTCAAAACTTGGAGTGCTGTCTTTTTGTTCTTTTTCCTTATTTCTCGTAAGTAGCCATCTCTTTATGATATTTGTTTTTCCCACCTTATTGTTAATGAACCCATTGGGCAGTTAATTATGAAAATATATTTTCCAGGTACATGCTTGCAGAAGGTCTTGGACTCTCTGGTATTGTGTCTATATTGTTCACTGGAATTGTAAGTGAACTTACAACGCTGAATGAGTAGTAATAGTAAATCACATGTTGATGCGATATGACGGTCATTTCTTTTCTTTTAGGTGATGAAACATTACACATACTCAAACTTATCAGAAAATTCCCAGCGTTTTGTATCTGACTTTTTTCACTTAATATCATCACTGGCTGAGACATTCATGTAAGGAATTTAAGGGAGTTATCTTTGCCATATGTGAACTGATTTAACTTCTTGTCCATGCCATAACTTTCCATTGTGAAGCAAGATTATTTTGTGCAATTTTGCAGATTTATATACATGGGTTTTGATATTGCAATGGAAAAGCACAGCTGGTCGCATGTGGGGTTTATCTTTTTCTCAATTGTATCCTTGCATTATTATTATTATTATTATTACTTTTTTTGAACCTAGGTTTTGTGGCTGCACTATTTATGGTCTCATAGTTATTCCTTGACTTTCTGCATTATCGTGTCAGTTATTTATTGCAGTTGCCAGGTAAATGAGCTATTATGATGATATCATGGACCTTCAAAACTAAAGAATTATCAATATTTCAAACTTTAAAATTTTCATTATGTGTGGACCTATATTGAGTAATTGATGAGGTTGTGTATTTAAATCTTCAGGGCTGCCAATGTCTTTTCTTGTGCGTATCTGATCAATTTGGTTCGTCCTGCACATAGGCAAATACCTTTAAAGCACCAAAAAGCACTTTGCTACAGCGGTAAGAGAAATACTAGTTTCATCCTAGTTGGATATACACCTCTTCAGAAATTAAATTATTATTTACTTGACTAGGACTTCGAGGGGCAATGGCTTTTGCCCTTGCTCTGCAATCTGTTCATGATCTTCAGGGAGGACATGGTCAGATCATATTCACTGCAACAACTGCCATAGTAGTTTTGACGGTATGGGAGAAAAGTTGTATCTTTAATAATTTAGCCTCTCTAAGTGATAGATTTTGTTATCCATCCAGTTCTCATTGCTTAGATATGAAGGCAATATTATTTGCTTGTCTGTGATACCATATCTTTCGAAATGCCCGTCTTCTACTGGTAAAGATCACTTGAAGAATTGGTTCTGTTGTTCTGTGGTCCTCCCTCCTGTAACTTTGAAGAAGAAATAGGCGTTTAGTATGGAATATGGATAATGATCTGTGTAAGATAATATTGACACTAATTATGCTACCTTCACTGTGCATCTAATACTAAAGCGATAGTCTCGTCATATTTGGTTTACACTAGTATCATTATCAAGAGTAATTCACATAACTAGTTTGTATATTAGTGGTACTATTTGAAGTAAATTTGACTCAAATTCATGCGACTTCTAACATGCATTATTGATTCATTAGAAATTCAGTAGCTTCATCCTCTGCATTGTAATCTTTATCCTCTGAATGAATCAGTATCTGGTTAATTTTGTTTATATAATCAACTTTTAGTAGTTATGGAGACAATTTTGATTTGGTTTGCTATCTGAGTGTTTTTGATTGACTCACTATCTTGCTTTAGTGATATATGATGGTTGATGGCATGTTAAAAGGTATATTACCGCTGGTTAGCCACTAGTGTTAAACTAACTGAACCCTTGCATGTCCAATGGTATGTAGATAATTGCATCTTCTGCATTTGTACCCATTTCAAGAGTTATAAACACATCATGGTCTTAGTGTGGTAGTTAAAGCTTAACTTTGTAGTAACCTTTTACTTTGACCTAAATGTGTCAGGTATTGTTAATTGGAGGTTCAACAGGTACAATGCTAGAAGCTCTGCAAGTTGTGGGGGATGCTCATGATCCCCACTTGGGGGAAGTAAGTTCCACAGAAGTTATGCAAATTCCTCATTTCCCCCCTGTTTTGTATGTCTAGGAATATGTTTGTGTGTGTGTCTGTTTCAGAATAGACGGAGGCTCCATTGTATCTTCCTTACCTGGTTGGTCATTGCAGATTGTCTGAATTGTTAATTGATGAGAATCAAGTAAAAATGTTGAATTAGGAAACTGCAGCTGCTGCCATCATGATGATGGTTGTGTTTTGTTGTGAATATTAAAAAGAAAATTGGTGAGCATTTGTGAGCGATTTCTGCACAAGTAATAGAAACTGATAATTTTTTGCAGGGCTTTGAGAGTAATAATGGATATGTTCCTACATCTTGTGATGAAGAAGGAACATCAGGGAACAGGTTTAGGATGAAACTGAGTGAGTTCCGCAAAAGGTAATATGTAGATATTTTTGCCTTTAATCATGATCATGGATCTATCAATTACTCTTTCTTTTTTTTTTTTATTTAAAATCATTTTGTACCCTGCAGTGCAGCATCATTCTCTGAATTAGATAGGAATTACCTCACCCCATTCTTCACAAGCCAGAATGGAGATGATGATGATGATCATGAAGAGGGTAAAATTTGCTCTCTTTTTTATCTCAACTTTGATTTTATTTTATCCATATGGTGGCTAAATATAGTAACCGGAAAATTCGTTTGAAATTAGTTGTTGCGGCTATGATTTTGTTTCCTTCTGTTTGTTTCTTCTAACATTTCTTTTCAAAAGTATTTGTGTTGTTGAGTTAATTTGATTTTGAACATTTCTTTTGGTAGTTAAATGTTCCATTCTTTGCTTGATATGTTGGTGTGGGTTACGCTAGCATGTAGGCATGTCAATATACATATTAGCATTGAGATATAGATAAGTTGCACCAACTTGGTCATCAAATCATCGTTAAAAGCTGTCAGGAGTTGCCAAAATTGTATAAACATGAGGTTCAAATCGTCCATTTCTCTCAGAAATGAGAGTTCATCCCCCATTCTTTATGGTTTTACTCGAGTAAAATTACCCATTATCATTTGAAAAAAATTGAAAAAACTAACTTCCGGTTTATGGTATAATTAGTATTGTGATATTTTAGTTGAAAGAATGGCTTGTTGGTTGGGTGCTCAGTAACAAAAGCTTATGTTTGTTTTTTTTATCAATGATTACTTTGAGCGAATTATAGTTGGATGAACCATGTCTTGCATATCTTGCTTTTGCATTTCTGGGCTTAATTTGACAGCATAAGTTGTATGCGTTGTGCTCCATTTCTATTAAACTCGGTGCTTTGAAATTTATCAGATGATCCAATGCTCAGTTCTAGAAGGGGAGGATTCCACGGTCAATAGCTAATCCTACAAGACAAGCAGATGACGACACATTTGCTGGTTCATGGAACTAACTTTAGAGAGTCCGATTGGGGGGAACTGGAGGTGTGCATATAATTAAAGATCACCTCGTTTCTGTCCTACATTCTAGGGTACTTTGTCATAGAATAAAATATTTGCTAATTGTTACAAAGATGGGATCTATCTATGGCATGCAGTTTCGTTGGCATTATTTTCCATGATGTCGAAGAATGATTAGGGATATGACACGGTTGATGTTGAAATTATGTAGGAGATAATGCATGTTTACTGTGTTTTAGTTGGGACCTTTTTTTCAAAACAGTGATTAATGTGTTGATGAAAAGATGAAAATTATAGGAGAATTGTCTGGTTCCATTATTCGGACTTGTAAATTAACTCGGTTATCGAGACGCGGTAGGAAGCATTTTTCTTAGAAATCGAACATGATTTTATGATTTATTTATTGTGTACGCTGCATCTGCATGAAAAGGTTTTACTTTACATGTGTAGATGAATTCTACCCCTAGTATAAAATGAGAAGAACCCTAGACAAAAATGGATTTTGTTCAAACCTTCTCAAATTTCTCACCAGTTTAAATGAATAATCCAATCCTTCAAACAGATTTAAACTCAACTAGATAACAAGGGTCAGCCAATTAGTGCCACAGAATGGTTTTCATAAGTTGGTTTTTTCACATAAAAAGTACACAGCACAGCATTCCTTCTTGGCCTCATACAACAAAGTTGGTAAACACTTGTTAAAGAAATGAAACAACACTGATATGTTTCAATTTGAAGGGGAAAAAAATACAAAGATGGTCACTTTCTTGGCCTATCAGGCTTTACGTAAACATTTCTGCATTTCTTCCTCGGCGGCAGACCTGCGAGACGGTCAATTCCGGCCATAAAATTTCCAACTTAATAACATTTAGTATATTCTCACCATCATTATCAAAAACAGGATGAATATGATAAGAACATTGATTTAGCTTTCTAAAAGAATCATTTTTGTGATGTTGAAACTCATATTGATGGTGCGTAAATCCATCATCTATAAACACTCCATGAATCCCTGTTTACTTCGGATATGCTAAATTGTAACTCGAGCAATTATAAGTACGATTACGGCAACACAAGTGTTTTGCTAGCAGTTCTAGGTGTTTCACTTATTAGCTTATGCCTTCATAGTCAACCAAAATGGCTATAAGATAAATGACAATAACATGCATTATTTTATATTAATTATTAGTTAAAAGGTACTTATCTATCTAGAAGTATATTTGCTATAGTCGTTCGTTATGTACTCGAAATAAAAGCACTTTTCAAAAGGAACTATAAGATTGTCATTATTTACCGGTAATCTCCAATCACTAGACCAATGGTTTCCTAAGAGTCTTAGTGGCTGCCAAATTTTTTGGTGCAACACTCTGACTAGCATTAGTCTATCAAAACGCTATGTTCTCCTATTTTTGTGTGGATCACCATTAGAGGTGAGGGGACATATATGACCTTTTGTTTTATATTAATATATGGCTTGATAACTTGGTCGATCAATGCTCCAGGAAGATCTAAGAAATAGATCCTACTAAGTAATAATGAGATTCAATATGTGAAATTTGATATCATGCATCTACTATAATTTTTATTTTGATCTTAATTCATGTTTATATCAATTCCCAATGGTACTTACTTGTGAATGACCTTACAAAGTGATAAGCTCCCAATCCTCTTTCGACAGATCAAGAAATGCAACGCTACCATTTTCGAACATGACCTACAACCACATAAAAGCACTTAACTTGCATATTATCATTGAACTTGAACAAAAATAAGAGAAAAAGAAAAAAAGACTTTCTTACCGTGTGCTTTTTCGAATACGTGTCAAATCGTTTAATAGTCCCGAAGTAACTGAAAATTTTCAGTCAGAAATGAAATTTATAAGATTCTGTACAAAACAAGATCAAGAACGTACGGGACTTAACGAATACAAAAGAACAGAACACTTATGCGGCCATTACACTAAACTAAAAGAAGAAATTCAAAATACTTATCCCACTTGAGAATAATCTGAATGACTTGTTTTTTTTAAAACCCTACACGATTCAGATTTAGTTTCCTAGTTTCTTCTCCCTAAGCCAACTGGTATTTTTCTATGTACCCCTCTTGTATTCCTCACTTGAAATATATGTACCAATCATAAGAACAGACCATCTAACAACTAAACCTAATAAATATTTGAAAAATCAAATCTATTGTATGTACCAATCATTTATCGGACGAGACATTTTTATCACTTCACCGATGCAACATCGAAAACGCCTCTGCTGTTGATTATAAGCATGCCGAGAAGTTCCTGAAATTAAGTACCAGCCTTAAAAATTTGATCCACTCAAAGCATTTAATATAAAGTGAGGATAAAGAAAAATTCACTTACCGACAGGCAAACTTCCATTCTGCTTAATCCAAAAAAAAAGGATAATTAGTTCAAGTTTTTTGCCGAAGTGTACAGTATGCATACGATGCTCAAATAAGAAAGAAATGATAATATGAAATGCTCAAAATCACAATGCATAACCAAAAAGAATAAAACAACTCCGCCACTTCCGAATACCAATGAGTCAAAATAGGAGGGAAAAAGGGAAGAAGTGAAAAAGTCAACTGGCCTTGAAACCAAAACCAAATCGCAAAAGTAAATAAAGAAGACGTGCTTGAACTTTGAAACGCATCTTGTATTCTTTATAGTGTGAAAAAGCCTCTTAATACGTACATCTTTTCCAAATAACACAGCTTTCAATGTTGGGGAGGACACTGCCACTTGGCATGCTACTAGCTTTAATGCAGCATCTGATGACATCTTCGGCTTGCTAGGTTTGACCCCCAGTTTTTGCCTGCAACCAGCCGCACCACAGTGACAATCTTGATCTGCACCAAATTGCACAAACCTGCCAAATTTGTTAGATTGTACTGAGACTACAGGTTTCAAAGGAATCAATAGTTCAATACCAGTGGCATTTCATATGGAAAAGGCTTGATTTAAAACTTCAGACTTTATTATCAGTGAATGAAATGGCACAAATATATTTCTTTTCACGTGTAGAGAGTCAGGCAAGCACTCTTACTGATAATCATAGGTCAGAGGCTCGCCCATTTTTATATCTCGCAGTGCAAAGATGCCAATCCTTGTTTCACCATCAATTATCCTGACAAAGGTAAAATAAACAAAAAAAATGTGAGATTAACATATCACTTAATATTAATGCAAGTCTACTAATATGGATAGGTAGAGAACCATTTCTGCATCTCAGTATTGGGGCAGCAACTGTGGTTTATATATCTGGATTTGTTCCCCTTGTATGTGGCATCGATCACCATATCACGATTGATTTCACATAGGTAGAAATTGGTTTCTCCACGATGTTTCATCTTCCAAAGCCTCTCCTCACATGTTTTGTCATCAATAACTACACTGACGAAAGATTATTAAAAAAATTCCAAACTCTAAAAAGTAGAAAATAAACTGTTTATAATAGGGATAGCAACTACAAAGGATAGGGGCAGAGTTACATACCTTCGCCCACATATTCTATTATAAACTCTCCATGCTTAATATCTTCATCTGCCACAATGCCAGCCCCACATTTCTCGGTCTACAAGTATTACCTCATTTAATTTCACATTTCAAAATGTACAAAAAACAAACGACAACTGAGAGTAGCCGGTTTCCAGCAAAATGCACAAATTGTCTCTTAGCATATGGACACAAGAATTTTTTATTAAAAGTGTCATGTCAACAAATCTGGGTTATACTCTTACAATTAAAAGGGAAGGTAAAATAGGCAAGCTTAGCTATTATTCGGAAGAGATCAGCTCTTTCTCATATGCTTCTACAGATCGTAAAGGGTTTCAACACTTGCAATAAAACAAATAATACTTGTTCCATTTGAACATGGATAGAATCCTAGTCTGATGAAAACGTCAACAGAACACAGATAGAATCAAGATTAAGAAAAATCCAAACTATACCTGAATCAATTTCAATTTTTTGATAGGTCGGTTTTGGAATGGTTTATTGAGGCATGAACTCCCACAGCTGCAGCCAGAAGAGCAACTAGACAGTAGCATCCTGCATGTAGCAATAAAATTACACACAACTCCATACTACTTGTGCAGAGTAAGAAAATATGGCATGATAAATGCAATAAAATTACCAAATAAAATGTTATGCCTTGGCCAAAAAAAATCTATTTGGTTTGTGAAGGTAGCAATGACATCAAATTCTAAAACGTGTCCATTTCAACAAAAGTGGCTTGGAAATTTTTTTCTTTTTCTTGTTTGTTCACAATAACTCTCAAATCACTGCTGACACAGTAGATTAAGCTGATGTCCATAACACCAAATGGTCAAAAAAGGGGGTTATCTACATACTAAATATTTAAAAGCTATGTTACTCAAACTAATATGAATGTTGGATATATGTAGTGGCTGGCATAGGTACATTCATTTTTTTGGAAGTTTTTTCATGTATTTGGAGGGTCTTTTAAGGGCCACATCCCAAATTCATGTTCGTATGTGTCGAGCACAAGTGTCGATGTCTGGTCCGAGTAAGGTAGTTTATATGAACTGTATACTTGCAAAGTTCTAACCCCAATCACGCGGATGCTATCACCAAAGAAAACATCACTAACAGGCAAACACCTATCTAGCTGCTGCAAAAAGTTCTAGCACGTAGCAACCTTGACCACAGACTATAAAAACTCTAGCTTATACCAAGCTGATACAATGTAAGCAGAAATTCCCCAAACTTAACCCACTACAAGTCCACCGAGCCAGGTTAATTAAACCTCTCACATGGTACAATGTAAAAGAAATGTATATAAGATAAAAGCATCTTCTAACAACAATTTTTTGGGTGCAGTAGTCTTGTTCTGATATGGGGTTCTAATCCAACTATAACACACCACCTAACGCTCAAGATGAAATTCACTTCCATAACTTAATGATAAATCAAAGTAACAAATGAGCAAATCAAAAATATAAAATATGTTTACACTTTTAAAATCCAAAAACAATCACTTATAATGTGGTTCGATCGTGAATTCTCATCAATGAATACAAATCTTACCCACAGTGGCAATCTCTGCCACATACAGAAGAACCGGATGATGAAGTGCAAGAACAGAAGATGCCATCATCATCCAGGCGCCTTTTAATCCTCTTTGTGACATATATGTCTTAAGTTGTCAAAGCAACAAAATCAACAATACATAGACATATATGATTAAAGGAAAGTCAAATCTCTTAGAAAAATACAATGTAAAGCATGAAAAGAGTCATTCAATGATAAACATAATTGTGAATGAAGAACAATTACAAACTTAGGAGAGAAAAAAGAAAAAGGATACTGCGCCTTATAACCGTGTATGGTGTAGGTTTGTACTTATTAAACGAATCTGGCAGTTTAAACTCAATTGGATGTCCAAGTTGCTTCAACAACTTATTGAACGCACGTCCAATGTGTCTGCAATCAGATTTCTGGTAAACAAGGAAAATCCAATGAGAAAACTTACCACATCTTGGGGGAAAAATTATTGCTTCAAAATCCAACAAAATCACAATATACTGACTACTAGAAACTGTAAAAGAGAGAAAAACAAAGAAAACCTGTAAGATGCAAGATGTAAAGCTACTTAAAACTAAAAACAAACAAACAGAAACATTAGACCAGAAAGAAGAGCAAACTTTGAACGATATAAATCTGAGACACCCCAAGAATTACACCCAATCTATTGCACTATAAGAAAACAGTGACTCTGATATATTCAATAAAACAATCATCCGTATAAACGAAAAAAATATTCAATGCAGATAAATTTCATAGCACACACCTCAAAAAATGTAAAGAAGTAGTAGAATTGATGAAACTCATGGCAGACAGAAAAAATGTAAAGCAAACCTTCTTTTTAATTTTAACAGGCATTTCTTCTTAAGTATTGCAACCTCAAAGAATATCTGACGATAATTGCCTACACAAACCAACAAGGAAGAATCAGTATCCAATGGCTAAGTAGAAAAATTAAAAATAGTAGCCATGTGACTCAAAATCAACTATTACAAATTCCCACAACAGATTTCGGTAAACCCAGCAAAAAAAATGAATCTTTTTAGCTTAAATTTACACCCAAAAGTGTTTTTTTAACATATAAATGACAAAACCCATGAGAGGAAAGAGAGCTAATAGTGGAGATGGAACTAACGATTGTAGGAAAATTTTGGAAAAGAAATGGGTAAGCGTATGAAAATATTCAAGAACAGAGGATTTTGGAGCAAAAGTTTTAGTATTTTTCGAGGGCTTATCGGTATGGATTTCGACACCAAAGGTTGAAGAAGATGAAAAATAAAGGAATAAGGTAGGTAAATTTACGAGATCTAAAATACACGGGACTAGCAAAGCGACGTCGCTTTACTCCTTTAACTTCCACTTTGGTTTAATTACTAAATAAGTCCTTGGTAAAATAGAGAAAAATCAATTCGGTTCTTATGGAAAAAGTTATCTTCATTGAATCTTTATTGGCCTGGAGAGAATTAATAGGGTCCCCCTGATAACGAAAATCGACACCGGTCACAAAACAACGTATAATTATTTTTAACGATTAATTATTAAATATTATATATTTTAAGCCTTATCGATAATACGATGTCTCGAAAAAAACATTTTAAGTCTTATTAATATACTCGTGGTATTTAATAATATCTTAATTAAGAGTCTAAATCTTTTATCTTTAATTATGTATCTTTATATTCACACAGAATTATTAAAAAATTAAAATCTAAATCATAATCTTAATTTTTAGATTTTAAATCTTAAAATATACACAATAACTTCAATTTCTTAAACTCTAATCACAATTTTTAACCTTGAATCTTAAACTCTTCACATTTTAGAATGAAAACACAATGAAGAAATAGACGATTTGTACCATTAATCAACTACTTATATATTTTGATGTCCAATGTTAGGGGTGTGCATTATTCGGTTTTAACTGAATTAACCGACCATACTGAAATTATTTTGGTTAATTCGGTCGATTAATTTTTGGTAAATTCAGTTAACATTTTTTTTTAAATTTGGTTATTGGTTAATTCGGTTCGAAATTAGTTAATTAACCGAATTAATTGAAATTATTATATATTAAATATTATATATTTATTTTTAGTCATTTAACTTTTAAAAAATTATAAAATGTTGATTAATTTTTTTATCATAAAATGGTTACTAAATTTTGTATTAAATTAATATAAAATAAAAGTTTAGTGACTAAAAAATTATTTTAGTATAATTTAGTGACCTATTATATAATTTAACCCAAATTTATAATAAATTTAAATTAATTTCGCTAATTAACCGAAATAATTTTAGTTTGATTAATTCGATTAAAGGTAATTACTTTTTTGAGAGGTGGACACCATTTTGCTCCTTTTTCTAATATAATTACCTTTTTGCCATTTTTTAAGTATGAGGACCCAAAAACAAGTGAAGCAATAGTATAGGGACTTGTACAATACTTTAACCTCTATTTTTCATAACGGTATTGTTTTTCAAATTATATGAATATGATCCTCTTTCATAAGTTCAACGCTTGGAGGAGTGCAATGGCGCATTAATTCCGGAAGAACAAGGAAAAGAAAAAGGAATGGTTTTTTGCAATTTACTATTTTATCATTATTTTCTTTAATAAAAAAACAAAAACAAAAGAAGCAATGAATAAAATAGTCGCAAATGGAATCAAAACAATAAATATATAATTCGGAACGATGTTGGTCGCGTTCTTCGTTGGGTTTGTTGCTGGGATTTTTGCAATCCTGGGTTTGGAATTGGTGGTGGTTTTGGTTGTGGTGACTCTATTGAATCGCAGAATCCAACGAAAGATCAAACGTGAAACCGATGCAGCAGCAGCAGCTCGGAAGCTCCAGCATTCACTCGATTCCATTTGCCCCAACATGCAGGTATGTCACAATTAGAGAACCCCAGATTGTTTTGTTGTTGTTGTTGTTGTAATTGTTAGGATATTTTTTCTGGGATTTTGAATTCATTGTTATCATTGTCTTAGGGGGTTGTTTGGGTTCTTGATTCAGAAAAAATTGCATCCAAAGAGCAGAAGAGAAAGAGGGACGAGATAATTGAGGTCTCCCCGGTTCGAAAACATGCCCAAATCCAAGACCAGTACCTGATCCTGACGAGCTCTGATTCTTCTTGCATCTTTATACCTCTCAAGGGATGCATCATTCAGGCCGTTTCCACTACGAACTTACCCTCGAGGAAATGGTATTTTGGCCCCTTTCTTTGCATCAATGTTATGTTATTAACATGTGGAAACAGAAATGACAGTGATGGTTTGCTCCACTCTTTGAAATTTATGTGATATTATTGCCATTTAAAGACTATACATGCTCTTGATCACATACTTTTTTTATAATGGTTGCCATATTCGCCTTTGACTCTTCATTGGTAGCATAATATATTGAATGCTCTTCCGACTTTTATGCAAAATTCGACATGCTTTTTGTACTCCTGCAATTGGAGGAAGAGGATGAGGAGGAAGTAGAAGAAGTTGGGTCCACTATTTCTATAGTTTGATTCTGATATGAACCTTCTTGCCCCCTTTCAACTTTTGGTTTTTAATCTTGGTAACTTGAATGTTTAGCTTATCATGATTAACACTAATAGTTCTCTTGATTGTTTGAACTAAAGTTGGGTATTGATTGGAGATGAAAATAGAAAATGGATGGATGGATGGATGGAATAGATAAAATTGTATCGGTTGATACTGGGGTCCGATTTGAATTTATGGTTAGTAAAGAATTCATACTTCCAGAGGAAGGAATTAAAAAACCGGCGTGTTCAAATATGAACAGTTGAATACTTTGATATAAATGTATTTTAGATGAAATTAATTAAATCAAATCAAATACAATAACCTACATAAAATCACATGAATTAATATAGTAACAAACATGATTCGTATGTTGTATTGCATTTTATAGTTTCATTTGAGACGTTTTAACTCATTTCACTTACCTGTATATAATTTTTGGAATATTTCTAGTTGACTCTGCAAGTCCAAAATTTTAATCGAAAGACAAGTCAGACATGTAGACACATACCAATTTCCGTAATTGATACTCGAGTCCATGTAACAAAATTTGATCTAAGCTTAATCAATTGTTCTTGTTATGTGCTTTTAAGAAATTTGACCTTGCTTCATTCCTTTGCTTTGAATTTATGGTTTGACAGGGCCAAGAGATATCCAATAAAAGTTGAGACCAAGAGTTCACTATACAATGGAAGTAAAATCATTTATCTTTATCTGGAGACTGCATGGGAAAAGGAGTCATGGTGTAAATGTCTTCGTCTTGCTTCATGGGAGGACTATGAAAATATTAACTGGTTCATCAAATTGAAAATGGACTTCCAAGCTTACAGGGCATTGCTAAATTCTGGATATTCCTCATTTATGAAGCCGTCCTTAGGCTACAGTTCTGAGCCAATGGATAAGGGAAGTAAGTCTGATGGATCTATATCAAAAGTTAAATCATTTTGGAAAAGGCTGTCGAAAAAAAATTCAAAACCTGGTGAAAGAAAGGGAAATTCAAGTAATCAATCTGTCCATGAGGAGAGAAAGGCTTGCGAGAAGCAGCATCCATTCCAAGAGTCGGTGTCAAACAAGTCACTTAACAGTTCAACTGAAGAAAATATGGACTTTACACCGCCACAAGGTTTTCCTCGTTCAGAAAGTCAAAGTGGTGCTTCTGTTGCTTCAGATGCTGAGTCCGAACATGAAAAGCCTAATAATGATGAAGGAATACTTTGTTGGAACTTGTTAATCTCTCGAGTCTTTTTTGATATCAAAGTCAATGCAGCTTTGAAAAGTTCCCTTCAAGCACGGATTCAGGTTGGAAAGCCACCAAAATAAGTTCTTATTTTCCTTTTATTCTGTCCTGTGTATGGTATCGCCTCTTCATATTTCTTGTTGGTTTATCAGTTGAATTTTCTTAGTCTACTCTGCCTGCTTGACTCCGCCCTGCTTAAGGATAAACTGAAACATATTTTCTTCTGATAGGTATAGTTATATTGACATCCTTTATTACTTAAAAGAATCACATTGACTATTTGGTTTGTTTCCAGTCAAAAAAGACAAAAAGATAGCCTATTTTGTTTCTTAAGCGATTTATTCCAAATTTCTTAATTCAACTTCTTCCTTTATTAGTACATTACCTGTGATGACAAACTTTTTTGGCCTGGACTTTGGACAACAATGAAGATTACATTTTTCTTGGGTGTACTATTGTTGCATTGATGTTTTGATTCGGATGTTCAATGATCATTTTACAGTCTACTTTTTCTGTAATTAGTTCTCCTGGAAAGTATTTCAATGTACATTTGATGATGGTTCTGATGGTTTTTATGATTTGATATAGCAGAGAACATTGTCCAGTATGAGGACCCCTAATTACATAGGTGAAGTCATTTGTACTAACATAGACATTGGGCATCTCCCACCTTATATCCATGCAATGAGGCTTCTTGGAAATGACATGAATGAGGTATCATCATTTGAGGTTGATGCTGAATATTCTGGTGGAGCTCTGATAGATGTTGAGACAAGAATTGAAGTTCGTGACCAAGATTTTCAGAAAGGCATAGTGGATACGGATTCTGAATCAAATTCTGTTGAGAATATGTCTTCAGACCTTCTTGAAGGCTTTGAACATTTAGGAAAACATCTGAGTATTAATAAAGAGGATATAGTCGACCCTAAAATTGGTTAGTATAGTAATACTAATACTGAATTTTTATGCACTTTCCAATAAACATGGCTCAAAAGATCTGCATGATACATGCATACAGTTTGTTAATTGTTTAATTGTGAAGTTGTCAACAAAGTGGCTTTCCATTTATGTTCAAAGCACTCGGACACATGCTGTTGAACTTGGACAAATTCCAAGATGGATGGCCTTGCCGACTCCAAATCTCTTTCCTGGAGCTGTCATCTCTCGTTATCTTTCCATTAATGATGTCCCTCTTAGTATAGGTGGTTTTATGAAGAGAAGCAGGTAGTATGAGATGCATATTGTCTCGGTTTCTTGATATCTATTGTGTAAGCTAACCCACATTAGCTGGCCTTGTGGTCAACTTTGTCGTTTGAGATCCAGTAAACCATGAAAGAATCATGTGAAGGGAGTTAGCCATTAATTGATTTGGGGAATTTTCCCTTGGATTTCATTTTTTCAATTCAAAGGTGAGATGGGGCTAATATAGGACAGCTTCGGTAGGATTTGAGAGTACAGGGCTAATATAGGGGACAGCTTCGGTAGGAATTGGGGAATTCTCCCTTGGATTTCATGTTTTTCAATTCAAGGGAACTTTATACTGTTGTTTTGTCTATGAACTTTAGGGATGTATTTGTAAAATTATACTAAGTTTTATTGGTTAGCTTCTCTTATCTTCTAATCTATTTACATTTTGTTGATCTACAATTTACAGTAGATTGGAGAGGAATGCATGCATACTTTTTTTTGTCGTAGTTTAGCTTCATCCGCTCTTGAAATTTCCAAATTAACAAGTTCAACATGTCACTTTGCTTCCCTCTACTTTTCTTTTATTCAAAGGTGATGCAACTGGTACTTTGTAGGCTCTAGCTTTCTAATGCACCTTTTTTAGCTTTCTATTTCATCTAAGTATAAATTCTAAATCGACCCTCTACTTATCTTTTTCTTTCTCCTACTTTGGTTAGGAGGAATGTCCTATTTCATATTTTGATTTCACTCACTTCATGTTTCAGATTGTGGAAAAGGCTCTAGAGCTACGTCGGGGTCTGGATTGAAGTCTGTCCTAAATAACATAGCCAAACAGGTTTCACAGGTGTGTATCTCTTTATACTCATGGGTGTTTCTGCTTAAATGAACTCATAGAAATGGAATTCAATGATCATGAGCTCTATATCTGCCATTCAAAGTTCTTTCAACTTGTATTTAAGAATCTAGAGGAGCCCTTATTTTAGTTCTCAATTGAACATAAAATAAGAAAGTTGAATATTATTTGTTAGCAAATGATACGTTAGAGAAAGTAACCCCACAAAAATGAAAATGCCGAGATTCATACATGCACGGTAAGAAATAATAAGAGGTGGTTCACGTGCAATTCACGTCAGGGATTTAAAAAGCGTTTTCGGTCGCGACGCGTTTATCGCAGTTGTGGACATAACGGTTATTATTGCGGTCGTGAATTTTTTTAAAACTCGCACAACTTATTATGAGAGTTTTTTGAAATAATGGTAAATAACAGTATAATTCGTAATTACTGTTATCCGTTAAATAATGACCGTTATTGACCATTATTGGTGTGAATTAAAATCTCACTAAATAACGGCCGTTATAGCGGTAACAGACCGTTTTTTTAATCTCTGATTCACATTATTAATTAAGGTAGCTTTTTAATTGCAGAAGAAAACATTTTACCCCCAGATATAGAGTGGTCTAGGTGCCTGCAAGTTGAAGAACTTTATAGCCATCCCGAAAGTATCTCTTAAGCTGGCTGGTACCAGAATATCTTAGAAAACTTCTAGTTATAAGTTATGAAGCACATACATAGATGTACCTTCTGCATATTTGTATCATCTTTATGTTTCACACGTATATGTCCTACACGTTGGGATACGTACTTATAATTTTATTACTGATGTTTCTCGATCAGTTACGGTATATGATTTTGGATTAGCTTTAGGTGGTATGATTAGTGGTTAGTTCTAGCTGATTTTGTCAGAAACTGGCGTTTATGGATTGAATGATTGAAAAGGTGTAAGCAAATTTGAAAAAGCTTAAGGAAATTAAGTTGTTTCCAATAGTAATTGAAGGGCAATAGCACTTTGCCGTGGAAGCTTCTAATTTTGGGGTTTCTGATAAATCGCAGTGAAGGTTGATATCTTACAACGTTGGAAAAGTAAGCATCTGATTCTGAATCTGACTAGTGAGGCTGTTAGCCTGCTGAAAATCATAGTATAAAATAAGAGAAAATAACTAGATAGCAATTTTAGCCAAATACTTTGTATCATGTAGATCATAAAGTAGGCCAAACATTTGCTGAAGGTTGATGTCTTACAATGGTTATCATTTTTTCATTGTTGAGGCCTGTGATTCCGCCCTTTGATCTCAACCGAATGGTTGGTGAATTGTCATGACATCATGTTCTTAACAAAACATAGCTGGTATTTGTAGAGTAACTTTATCTCAGGTTAATATAAACAGTAAACTGCTGCTGTAATGGATGGTTTCATTGCGTTATGATTGAATTGAGCATGCTATTAGTATGTCTGTGACCGTAAAGATTTTATTTTTAATGTGCTTAAACTAATTGATATTTCAAATTGGAGGTTCCTTTGACTTTGTCAGTAAGGGTTGTAGCCCTTCGAGGAACACTGCGACTATATATAAAGCCACCTCCTTCTGATCAGTTATGGTTTGGCTTCACATCAATGCCGGACGTAGAGTTCGCCCTGGAGTCTTCTGTCGGGGATCACAAGATTACTAATGGACATATCGCGTTATTCTTGATGAATCGGCTTAAGGTACAGATTCAATTCGTTATGCAGTGACATAATGTTCGAAGAGAAACATGTTTCTTAATCAAATTTACCCTTTCAATTACATGCATCATTGATCATTAAAATAGTTATGGACCTGCTTGCTTTATTCTATCTTCATTGCTGTCAGTATGGTGAATATAATAAGTGCTACAATTTCTATCTTTTGTTCACAATCACGAATTTCATTGCCGGATTTCTCACTTTTCCAATGAAAGAAAACTACTTGCAATTTGTGTAGGCAGCTATACGGGAAACTATGGTGCTTCCGAATTGTGAGAGTGCATGCATTCCATGGATGATAGCAGAAAAAGATGATTGGATCCCCAGGAATGTTGCCCCATATATATGGCTTCAAGAAGGCTGTTCCGAAAAGCGTGAAGCTCCAGCTCCTCAGGCTACCGAATCAAAAGCGAATGAAAACAGTGGGAGCGCCTCGAATAGTGATATAGAAGGCAAGGATTCGATTCCACCAACAGCCAGGAACTCCACAGCCAGACTGACTGTAAACTCTATGACCGTCCTTACTTCTTGTCCAAGTTACAGGTCCTTGCATGATCTAGCAACTCCCCATCGCACAACAACTGACAGTGTACATGATAGAAGGCATCGAACTTTAGTGGGAGCTTCGAGTTTACCCTCGTTATATAGTAGGTCTACGAGAGAGTTCGAAAGGCCTACCGAGGGATTCGATAGTGATTGGGGTCCGAAGCCGGGGAGGAGGGGGAAGCTACGTGATTTTAAGAAGAGAATGGGTGAGAAATTCGGAGAAAAGAAGCGTCACATGGAAGAAAAGGGGAGGACTTTCGTTGACAAGATGAAAAGTAAAGAAAAAGATAAAGACACTTGAGTTGAACCAGCTCCCAAGGCATTTTCAGCCATTGTTGAAGAGCTTATACACTTAGGATGAATGGATAGAAGGTTGGGGGGTTTATTTGGTTATTAACCCATTCAAATGCATTGCTTCATATAATACAACAAATTACTTGTTATTCTAATTTTTATTTCTCACTTGTTATCCACCATTGTTAATACTATACTTGCAGTCTTTTTTTCCTTTTAAATATTGTAAATATATAGAAACTCAAAACACATCATTGGGATTAAAAGTTCGAACACTTATTTTACTATATTTGTGGAGTTTGTTGTAATTTTGTTTGATGCATTTCCTTGATTAATTTAAAATTTACAAAGGGTTTAAAATTGTATAAAAATGTAAATAAATTTTAAAATAATAAAATATGTTAAAAATAGGAAAAAAATGAATTAAAGGTATGTTTTTTCATTTGTTAATATATTGATATAAAACAAATAAAAGTGCGAGGACTAAAAAACGAATTAACGTTATAATATTATTTTTTTTCAAAAATAAAAAGAAAATGAAAGTCGAAAAAATTATGCCGTTGTCTAATATTAAACCTCAACTAAATATTAATTATGAAGATAATTTTATTTTTTATTAAAAAAATGATGTTATGGATAATTTTTTTTTAATAAAATTTAATTTGCCATCTTCATTAAACTCTTTGTCCAACCTTGAACTGATGCCTTTGGGTATGAGTTTATATCTCATCTCATCTACTGTAACCTCTTTAATTTAGATGATGACTGTAACACACCTAATCGAGAAGGATAAAAAACGAGATCGTTTTAGTTTAAATTTTAATTTAATGTTTTAATCAAGATTATGCTGTTTTATTCTGGTTGATAGACGACGTCGTCTTAACCGTCTTTAATAAAACGTTATTTTATGTTTTTGGTATAAACTCTGCTGAGATTAGATTATCTGTTTTAATGATTCAATGAATGGCTTTCATGTTTGAAATGTCTCCCTTTGCTCCTCTATCATTTCTCTCATTAAAATGTTCAGACAGTGATATTTCCGATTCTATGAACTTTTTAACCATTTTTCTTAGAGTTATTGAGGGTTCGATCGACGACACTCGATCGAATATGAACATCACTCTGTTGATTTCGAATTTTTGCAAGACCCCATGGTTTGTTAATTATCAGTAGGCACAAAGGCAGCCTTATTGAAGGTAATGAAGCAAAAAGAAATAGAATAAAAGCAATACCTAAGCCTCACCATCAATGTTATACAACCATCACTATCACTACAATGACATAATCAACCATCCAAATAATGTAACAGCAATGGAAAATATTTTTCCATCTCAAAAAATTTCCTTCCCCCTCTTCTATGCAAAGGACGGAATAGAAGAAACACGGCTGAAGTCGGGAACATCCGAGGTCTCTGTGTTAGCCGTTCCCTGTAAAATGTTGGTGATCCAATGAGGAAAACGTATCACCTAAGAGGCACTGTATCCATCACGATGCGTCTTTTGCCATCTCCATGCGGTCTTTAAACTCTCCTCGAGATCAGTGTGTTGAGCCGTCCAGTTCAGCTCATGGTGGATCTTGGTTGGATCACTGAATACTTCGGCATAATCTCCGGGGCGGCGGGGAAGATAGTCGACTTTTATCTCTACCCCTGTAGCTTTCTTACAGGCCTCTACAAACTCCTTCACCGATCTACCTCTTCCGGTGCCAACATTGTAGATTCCTACGTTTTGGGGCTTTGACTTTTGAAGAGCTTTAACATGGGCATCGACCAAGTCAGTAACATCGATATAATCTCGTATGCAGGTGCCGTCATGTGTATTGTAGTCTATTCCCTTGACCTACGTGAAAGACCAAAAACCAGATTAGCAGAATCAGAAATTTAATAGTATTAGAATACAAGCAACAGATGCCACAAAGATAAAGGTGATACAGCAAACATGTGGACTGACAGGTGTGATGACATTTTATAATGGTTACAAGTATACAACAAACATGAAACATGGAACAACTCATGCATATTTGCCTGAAAAGTACAGTTATGACAAAAAGTTGACAGTTCATTTATCATACATTAGATGACCTTTTTCACCTGTAAAAGAAGCAACAATGTCGAACATGTGAAACGACAGATAGTTTTTCATTCAGTCCAGGTCTTTGAAATCTCTCATGAGTTAACAAATTAGCCTAATGAATCAAAAGGATTCTTGCAAAGGTGATGTCATCAGATATATATACAAACACGTATCATATACACAAGTATCATGCACTCAAAGCTTCAGTTTTTGCAAAATCATCATCAATGATGAGCCTTCAAGAAAAGCTGCTGCTGCTGCACCTCGTATTTCTAGTTATATACTGTAAATAAGACCGAGTGTGTAGCTAGTTGTTTGCTTCTTGACCCCAAGTTTAGCTAGAAATAAAAGCAATCACTAAAGATGAGAAACATGATGTGGCAAAAGAAATAGAATACCTTTAGACCCGGAATGATACCACGAGCCGCATCAAAACAAGCACCTGAAATTCGCCCATGCTCACGCAACTCAGGTCTGGGAGCCTCACCTAATCTTCCATCAGGATCTGACCCGATCACATTGAAGTATCTGAAAGATATTCAACAAAAAAAAAATGTGAACTCCTAACCAATGAAAAATTGTTGGACTATCAATACTTATATATGCAGCCTTCTAAGCTTTTTATTTTTACCAACAATCTTGAACTATACAGATTGCCAGTATTACAATACTTGTATATTCAACCTAAGCCTTCCATGTGATATTGTTAAGTTCCAAAAGTTATGCATTTTCAGATGAAGAAACCAAAGGACTAAATACGGAAACAATGTCAAGAAAAGCTAATACGGATTACAACAATTCACTTGTAGAACTAAACAAGTATACAAACCTTAGGATCATAACTGCCATGTCTGAGTTCTTTGAGAAATCCAAGATGATATCTTCAGCCATCTTCTTAGCTTTTCCATATGGGTTGATTGGAACCTGAGTTGGTTTGAAACAAATGTTAGTGGCCTTGCGTAACCATAAATATCTCAAAAACAGATGATATACGAAGATCCTTTTATTTATTGGCCTTGAACAAAGGTTTAGGAAAATAACTAAGAATAAAACCAAGTTTACAACTTGCCTGTGGGGTTACTTCAGTGATTGGCATCTTTTCAGGCTCCCCATATGTGGCACATGTACTAGAATATATCAGAGTCTTAACACCATGAGCAGCCATTGCCTCTAATACCACCAACGTGTTTGAAGTAATGTTGTGATAATACCTGCACATCAAGGCAAAAAAACACCACACGGAACATTTTAGTTTAAATGGTACAGGCTAAGTAGTTTCAAATAATATTAAGTAATCAACCACGCAATAACATATCATGCAATAATATTAAGTAATAACAATGGTTGATTAGAAGAAAGCACCCAGAAAGGACACAATAAGCCAACCTCCATTCTTAGGACAATTTCTTTTCAAGTTGAACTGTTAGGTTAGAGAAAGGATTAAAGGAAAGTAGACAACTCTAAAGGCTTTCTACATAAATGCCTGGATGTTATCAAGTATACTCGGTAAAACAAGTTCATCCACATATACACCAAACGACAATGAGTTGCTTTACTGGTTTATTTGGGGTTGCATCCAATTTCGGCAAAATTAGCAGGATTGGTTTTAGCTTTGTTTATGATTTTATGATGTTGTTAGTGGCTGGCTTAGTCTCATAGGTGATTATTCTCTTGAATGGCAGACTATATATTGATGCTATTTGAGTGAGAATAAACTCTAGGGTACTCTTTTCCTCCTTCCTATGTCCAAAGTAACCTACTATTTCAGCGCTCATCTGAATATTAACTATGCCAATTATAAACGAGACTTACTTGAGAGGATCCATTGTACTCTCCCCAACATATGCCACAGCCGCAAAGTGCATTACGGCGTCAAATGAATTTTCTGAAAATATTTTATTTACCTAAAATATAGAATCAAGGAAATAATACACCACATCCATGATTCAAAGCCTTAAAGGGAACATTTTCTAAAATAATAATGATGATAAATTCACTACAAGGATACAGCTTTTGCATCGCCGAGATCAGCATAAATGAATTGAAGCCTTCCAGGTTCTGGAAATAAGTCATGTAGAACCTTGACAGCACCTATGTTTCCCCGTGAAAGATTGTCCTACAAAAGAGGTAAATCTGCCCTTTAAAAACCCAGACCAAATACGCACAAACTATGAAAGATTACAAAAATATATGATATTTGCATATTCTAAACTACAAAAATACCACAATGGTTACACGGTATGACTCCCTCAGGAGTCGTAAAGCAGCATGTGAACCAATATAGCCAGCACCACCAGTTACAAGAACATGAGTTACGCCTTCTTCATGTTTGGAAAACTGGAAAAATAGAAGTCAAGAAAAGGGAAAAAATGTCAGAAGTTGAACAATTATGTAACTAAAAACAGCCATTGCTACAGATGATATTAACCATATGCAAAGGGCAAATGGGACATCCATAATCAAGGGAATAGCTTGATTAAACTATGCCAACAGCAAGAAAGAATGAAATCTTAACAAAAATGGGATAGGGTCCTATAATCACCATTAAACCCCAGAAATATGTCCATAAATAAACTATGTAAAGTGATATTCTACAAAGAACAAATAGTTGGCACCATTATTAACCATTCTTGCACATTTTAAATTTGGGCATTGCAGAACAGAGGAGGGAGTCGAAAAAATTGTGATATAACCAATAATATACCTGACTTGGAGTACCGAACGTAGGAGATTGCTTAAGCATGACAATGCACAAGGCTGTAAGGGTTGCAGCCATGAGGATTTTTCCTACAAAATTGTTCTTCTTTTTCGGATCATGATATTCAACACCTACATGAAAAACATGAACCATTGTAAATTCTGAGAACCTTTTCCCACTTTTAAAACATTATAAATGCATTAAGATGCAACCAACTCAAGTTCCAAATTGTAAAATAACTCAAGCATGCCTTAAACTGCAAAGTGCAAACATAACAAAAACACATTTTTTTCTACATTCAGTAGCAAACATTTTTTTTATAAAACTAAGACTTTGAAAGTAAAAGGTAAAGAGAAAATAAAATGAAGTTGTTTTCTTTTTCTCTCCTTTTTCAAAACTTAAACTTTCTAAATGACAAAGGCAGGATTAAGTGTCATGACAACGACATTAACAACAACAACTGTAGAAATCACAAAATAAATAAAGAGAAATTGGGCTAGAATTGAAGAAGAGAGAGAGAGAGAGAGAATGTTACCAGCAAAAGGCATAGATCTGGTAGACCTTTGCTGGCTTCTACCTCTGGCAAAATTTAGCATCTGGAAAAAGAGCTTCTTAGGACTTGCCTTAAGCTGGCAACAACCTGAACTTATGTCTCAATTTCAGTGATCAACCAAACACCCTTATTTAGGAAATGCTTTTGTGGCAAAACTGCTGCAGAAAGCCAGAAACTAAAACCAAAACAACAATTAATAATACATTTCTGAAATATTAAGAGATCCATAAACCAACAGAAGAAAAAGGTAAAACAAAATTCATAAATATGGGCCCTCCCCCCATTGAATATAAAAACAACAAAAACCACCGATAAATGATGATATTCAAAAATATTTATAAAAAAAAAAAAAAACAGAAAAAGAAAACCCAGAGGTTCCTTCATCTCCTGATTCAAAATTCTATAGCTATAATAATAAAAACTAATAAACAAAAATAAATATTAATCCAAATAAAAACGGAGAAATTGGTAACAAATCATTTTAATTTAATTTTCACTGATCAGAAACAAACCCAGATAGGAAAACAAGCTAGAAAGCCAAATCAACCATGAAAACAAAAAATGAAAACACCCATCACTGGAATTTGATCGTTCTCAAAAGGAGCAGAGGAATTCGAAGTCATCATAAACAGTAAAATTAAAAAAAAAAACAGCTTTAATGGAAGAACAACAGAGAAAAATAAGGAGCTTTACCTGAAAATATAAATCAAAGAACGTGAACATGGGTTGAAGGTGGCAAAAATTTACCAAATGAACAAATTGAGGGGGGAAAAAGATGGGTTGTAGATATACAAGCAAATTTACAACGAAAGAAACTATTTTTATTTAAAAAAAAAAGTTAACGCAAATTAAATTAAACTAAAACAAAACCCACCAACGATGATTGAAGACGTGAGAGCGAAACAGTTGAAAAGGGCAAGAACAGCAGCCGGTCATACGCGTACGTTTGAATATTACGAGAAGAAGAGTTCCCAAAAAATAATAAAAAATGTTAAGAGTAAATTACATAAATGATCACTTAACTACTATAATTTAATTTTTTATTAAGTTTTATAATTATAAAAAAAATCTTTTAATAAATCATGGTTAATAAATTAATTTTATTTCATTAAAACTAATCATTTAATGATACTATGATTAATAAAATTTATATGATAATGAACTTGATCTTTAATTGTTTACATTTTATTTTATTTTAAACTTAAAGTAAAAATTTAACTTTTAATATTTAAATATTATAATATTTTAATTCATTAAATTTAGAATTAAAGTAAAATAAAATGTAAAGATTAATGGGTAACTTATTAATATATAATTTTTTTAATTATTGTGTCATTAATTATTTATTTTTAATAAAATTAAATAAATTTATTAATTCATATTAATTGAAAGACCTATTTATAATTTTTATAATAAAAAAAATCAACAAAAATTTAAATTATAATCAACATAGTTTATTCAGAAAATTAAGTTTTAAACTTAAAAAAATGTGACTTTTATAAAAGTAAGCATAATTTTTTTCGATGGTAATGACAAGTGTCTATAAATGAATTTAGTGATAACGAGTTGAGTTTAACTTAATTAGATAATATTAATATATTTGACTTGGATTCAAGATTTATCGAGCTCAAAATTTTATAGAATATACATATGCCAAAAAAATCCATACTACAATGACCTTATAAAATATCATCCTCGTAAAAGCTGTTGAAATTATTCATGATTAATTAATTAATAAGAAAAAGAAGAAGCAATCATGTGGAGTCATTGGGGTGCCATGAATACGGAATAAGGTGGACAGAAAATAAACACAAAAATTATAAAATTAATGATACTCTATCGATAAAATTAACGACATACTGATTAGGAAAAAACTTATACATGATAAGTTATTATATTATTTTTTTCTCTTAATCAACATGTAACTTCGATTAAAATTATAAAAAAATATGTGACATGTTAATCAGAAGAGAGAAATAAAATATATGAGAGTTTATCATATATATATATATATTTGTAGTTAATATATTATTGATTTTCTAACGATAAGATATTAAAATAAAAATAAAATCTAACGTTATATATTATATTTTAAAAAATAATTAAAATGTTAAAACGTAAAATCAAATAAAAAATTACAAAATATATATTTATTCCTTAAAATTGTTCTTAGTTAATAAGAAAATATTTCTATTTAATCATGTTTGAGTGATATGGAGTAATTTCTGGATCTAAGTTTAAACAACATTGTTTACAAAAATAAATAGAGAAGAGATGCTATAAAAATAAAATTATTAAATTTGGTAATGCACAAACACAACTGATTTGACGATAAGAATTAAGATGCAGCTGGAGAGATTTATTATTTTTTAAAATAGATACTTATACTATAGTAAGAAAATATTTCTATTCCGACATGGTTTGACTGAATGGACCCGTTACCAAAAAGTACACCAACACCCAAAACAAAACAAACGACAGGTTTTGAAGTCTTAAAAACCTGTGCCGAGGACAATCATAGGGTGCTGTCGGTTGAGGTTTCAAAAACATGACACAACTATATTTATAAAATTCAAATCATCTCTCTTTTTATGTTTTTATTTTAAATTAGAGATTTTAAGTTATAATTTTAGAGTTATTAAAGAGTATGGCTAAAATTTAAAAAAATAGGATTTTGGTGTATTTTTAGAGTATAAGATTTAGAGTTTAAGTTATAAAAAATAAGAATTAAGATCTAAATTTTAATTTTTTTTAAAAATTTTCAATATAAAACATGGAAGGAAATGATAAAAAGACATAGATTTTTTACTCCTGTACACTTTTTATATAGAATCTAAACCTTACACTCGTATGTTTGTTTTAGGACTAAATCTCAATTCAATAATTTTATGGGGCAAAATGTAATTTTACCATATATCAACTTATAATTTCATAAATTTTAGAGGAAATAATTCATAAATTTACCAATTTAGGGGCTATGGCCTTTGCCTTTGCCAGTCACATTTAATGCTCAATCAAATTGCAAAGGTGACTAAAGGACTTGATAAAAACAATAATAATAGTTTGAGGACTTAATTAAAATATTTTAAAGTTTAAATATCAAAACAGAACCTAAGCATAGTTTGATCCCATTAACTCTTTTATTTATGTTCTATCTGGTTTGGCACTTGGGCCTAGGCATAGCCGATTGGTCTTGTTTTATGGTTTTGGTGCTTAGGCTTTAGGTCCTTTTCAAGATTATATAATTTATACGATTTTATTTTTGTTCGGTGGGTCATTAAGTAATCTATCAATGTTGAAAATTTATACGATTATCCTTATTACAAAGTGTAGTCTAAATCATTTTTCTCTATTTGTAATTTCAGTCAAATTTATTATTATCAAAAATATTATCAATTAAACATTATTTTATAATCACATGTTTAGAAACCAACTGAAAATGAGAGTAATAATTTGAGACAAAATTATTTTTTAAAAAAATATTTAGATTAATTTTAAACGAGTGTCATAATTTAATAGTAAAATTAAAAGATTAAAAGTTTTAAAAAATATTTTAAAATAACGACATACGATATAATTAATCTGTTTAAATATACGGAAAGTTTTTATTGATTTTTTTTCGTCAAAGCAGTTGGTAAAATATATTTCCCCTTTTTTTTAAGAAAAATAAATCGGTGAAGAAATTATATCATGGACCTGGTTTACCACGTCAATTATGGTCTCGTTCAGTCATAAATACTCATTTCATCATTATTTTCAAGTTAATTCTTTAATCAATGAATCTTTATTCTTTTTTTTTGTGTGTGTCATTTAAAAATATATTTTTTAAATTTAGATTAATGACATAGATGATTAGTAGTGAAATAAGTGATTTTTATTGGTTAAAGATCACGGATGACATGCAGAGCCGAGTTCATGATCTCTTCGATGACTCTGAAAAACTACTTAATTAATCTTGTAATAAAATAAAAAAATAGATTTTCTAGAAAAAGATATACCTTTAATTAGTCAAATACTAAAACTTATCTATATTAAACACTTTTGATTTATATAAAAAACGTAAAATAGATTATTTAGTCAACGGTCAAAGAATCTTTATCTTATATAAATTGTATGCGTGCACTACTTAAGAACCCATAATTTTTATTGCTTTATTTATTGGGATAAATTATATTATATGTCACTTTAAAATGTTTTAATTTTATTTTAAATTTCAAATATAGAATGAATCGGTTCATAAATTCATTAAATAAATCGCTAAGTGTCACATCATTGTTGACGTGCACATTATTATAATTAATTGTATGTTTTGTTGTAGTTTTTGAATTTTGAAAAACTTAAACCTAATAAATATTTTAATAGAAAAGTGGATAGTATTTATTTTAATAGATAAAAGTTCAATTGATTTTGTTTATAAGAAATATATGTATTATCTAAAAATAAATATAAATAAATATTATATTAAATTTTTTTAAACTTTTAGATTTGAAAAAGGTGGTGTAGACTATATATTATATGATTTAGTTGATTCGAAGGACAGCGATACAGCCGAGTGATTCTGGAGGGACTGCCCTTAATTCTTTAATTTAATTATAATTTAAATTTTTATAAAATTAAATATCCGATTAAATATTCGATTTTAAATTAAAAATTAAATATTTTAATTAATATATCTTGGTTCTTAAATTCTTAAACCCTAAAACTTACGTGTGAGATGATGAGCGTGAGCATGACGTTTAGTCTTTGCAAATCTTTTTTTTTTATGATATATGATATGAATAGAACAAAATTATGGTTACTGTCTGCCATCGCCAACACACTAACACAGTTGACATTTGCATATTTCTGAATGTCAATGGCCAAATCTTTTACGTTTATTGGTCTAAATCTAATCCATCATCCACCTGTTGAAATCGTCTAGGTCAAGTTATACGGTCTTGACTTTGCTTTATATATAGGGTATAGGATCTACCATGCAGGAATTACTATTAGTGGCTGACCTGCCCAACCTGAGGCTGAAACCCTATAAATACCTTGAAAACATTGTCACCTAAACATATTCAAACTCAAGAAGTTAATCAAACATGAGGATTTCAAGGCATAATGTTGTTGTTTCATTGCTTTATGCTCTAGTGCTTCTTTCTTCCTTGGCAACTGCAGACATGGAAGAAACCTTTGTTGAATGTCTTTTAGACAATTCTCATCCATCACATCCCATATCTGATGCCTTATTCAATCCTGATAATCCTTCCTATTCCTCGGTTCTGCAATCATCGATTCGAAATCTTAGATTCAACGAGACATTCACCCCGAAACCGTTCCTTATTGTCACTGCGTTACATCCATCGCATATCCAAGCTGCCATTGTTTGTGCCAAAAAGGACAACATTCAGATGAAGATCCGAAGTGGCGGTCATGACTACGAGGGCTTATCGTATGTGGCCGATGTTCCTTTCTTTGTACTAGACATGTTCAATCTTCGGGCCATTGATGTCGATATATCGACCGAGACGGCCTGGGTTCAGAGTGGTGCAACACTTGGTGAGCTTTATTATAGGATCTCTGAGAAGAGCGAAGTACATGGATTCCCTGGTGGTGTTTGTCCCACAGTGGGTGTAGGTGGTCACTTTGGTGGTGGTGGATATGGTAATATGATGAGGAAATTCGGTCTTACCGTCGACAACATCGTCGATTCTTACTTCATCGACGTTAACGGCAGACTCCTCGATCGAAAATCGATGGGTGAAGATATTTTTTGGGCCATAAGAGGTGGTGGAGCAGCAAGTTTTGGTGTTGTTCTTGCATACAAAATCAACTTGGTTCGCGTACCGGAAGCAGTCACAGTCTTTCGTGTCGAAAAAACTATCGAAGACAACGCAACAGACATCGTCGATCAGTGGCAACATGTTGCATCCAATCTCCCTAACGACCTCTTCATCCGGCTCGTCATCGATGTCGTAAATAGTAGCGCACAAGCCAACAGAAACACCGTAAGAGTCACATTCCTCTCATTGTTCCTCGGAGACTCCAAGAGACTCCTTTCCATCGTGACCGAAAACATCCCCGCGCTCGGTCTATCCCAATCGGACTGCATCGAAACAACCTGGATCCAATCTGTTCTCTTCTGGGCCAACATCCCAATCAATTCACAAACCAACATCTTATTCAATCGAACCCCTTCATTAGTTTATCTCAAACGTAAGTCCGATTACGTGAAAGAACCGATCCCTCGAGCCGGCTTGGAGTTGATATGGCAAAGAATGATTGAACTACAAGTACCTCAATTGATATTCAATCCATATGGTGGGAAAATGTCTGAAATTTCATCCACAGCCACCCCATTCCCTCACAGAGCCGGAAACTTGTGGAAGATTCAATATGTCACAAATTGGAACCAAGGTGGTCTTGATGCATCAAATTATTACCTAGGTTTGACCAGGAAACTGTATGGTTACATGACTCCTTTTGTGTCCAAGAACCCTAGGGAGGCATTTCTAAACTATAGGGACATTGATTTGGGTGTGAATCACAATGGTAGACACAGCTATGTGGAAGGTAGGGTTTATGGGATAAAGTATTTTAAGGGCAATTTCAATAGGTTGGTCCATATTAAAACTAAGGTGGATCCAAGGAACTTCTTTAGGAATGAACAAAGTATACCAACTCTACCCTACTAAGTGTTATATTTTTACATATTTTGTAAAATTTTAATTATATTTTAAATATAAACTTATTTATTGTCTGCATTAAATTTGAGTGTGATTGACTTCACATTTGAATTAATTAAGTTAATTAAAATCTAAAATTTTGTATTTAGAAAGTAAAAAAAATGAAGTTTTAGAACGTAAAGTGAGAAATGAATTTTGAATAATATTTAATTCAAATACTTTCGTGTTAAATCATATGATTAAAATAATAGATTAAGCCTTTGTAACGATCTTTTACTTGATGTTAGGTTGGAGGAAGGTGTTTTATGGAAACAAGAAAGAAATATTTTGTTTTGTTATATACTTCATCAAATATTTTATTTTATAGATCAGTCAATTTGTCAATTTAGATTTTAAATTATACGGTTAAAAAATTATTAAATGGATATAATTTATTATGTCTTTCGTAGTTTTAATCAATAAATTTTATATACCTCATGTTTAAGGTAAATCTTCACCATTTTTTACATGTAAATAAAAAGTAAATAATTCTTCGAAAATTAAAATAAGATAAATGAATCTTATTGATTGATCAACAAATAATATGATAAACTAAAATCATCTAATATTTTTTTCGTATAAGTGGGATTAGTAACTCCAAACATACGTATAATAAAATTATCTCCATTTCGATATAATTTTTTATTTTTATTTTGAAGAATACAAGGATGATCATTATAATAGTTACTTATTTTTTATTACAAAAATAGAGAAAAATAAATATAGACAACTGGATATTCTAAAAATTATCTCCAAATGATTAAAATAAAATTATACGATTATTTCAAAAAGAATGTTTTTTATTTAAGTGCAAATCCTATCCAACTTTATCTAAAAGAACTTACATAGACTTGAATTTTCAAAAATAAAACCTAACCTATGATGTCGGGTCGAAACCCGTATTATTCGTATCAAATGATCATGATCCGATCATTATCTATAATTAGGAACGAATTCAAAAATTTAAATTTAGAGGTTCAATTATTTATCTTATTTGGAGTTTTAATATTTCAAATTCTTCCAGACAATTAATTTGACTACAACATATTAAAAATACATTTAACTAAAATATCTTTTTAAAAAAAAATAAAAATTAATAATAATATTTGATCGATTAAAATAAAAAAATGAATTGATAAAGAAACGAGTAAAAAAATTGAGGTTAATCATTCTTTTGTCAAATATAATGTTTAAAGAAAATAATATAATATCGTAAAAGTTTCAAATTTTAAAAATAAATATTATCAAAGTTTGAATATTCGAGAATTGACCTAACATAATTTTTACAACAATAATTTTTAAAAATATGAAAAGTAACCCAAATATTATTTTATTCATACTTATATAACCCAAATATAACATTATTTATGTTTAAATAATTTAATTATAATTTTTAAAAATAAAACGATTTAAATATAATATTATCCATATTTAAATTACTTTTCTTATAATTGACTTAAAAATTAATGTCGTGTCCCGATATACCATATAATTTGTCCCTGTCTCTAATCCTGTGGAACTCATTCCTTTTCCTGTATGCTATGCTATGATTAACTTTTTAAACTTTTGATTTTGTTCGAAACACGCTGTCAACTTTCCCACCGTCCATTCAAAAAAACACTTTTGTTATTAAATAAATGGATCGCTGTCAACTTTCCCACCGTCCATTCAAAAAAACACTTTTGTTATTAAATAAATGGATCAGTAGTACGACATAATTCATATTTTTCTTTTTATTATTTTTTATTCAATTTATAAAAAATTATAATTATATCGTAATTAAAAATTAAAAATTATAATTATAAATGCTACTGTTTAATATCATTAGTACGATATAATTTATGTTTTAAAACAATAACGTTCCAAGTACTTAAAGAGTAATATAATGTTTTAAACTATTTAAAAAATGAAATAGTATTTTAAGTATAAATAATTTATATATTTTAATATAGGATTAAGGATATATAAGTTTTTGAACTTTTGAAAATTATTTTTTATTTTTAATATTGTATTAATATATTTCTTTGATAAATATTAACCGTTAAATTTAATAATTTTTTAGATTAAATGATACAATATATTATGTTATGATGTTGTCACTTGATATCTAATTTATTTTATTTAAAATTCTTTAAAAAAATAAAAATACTATTCATCACATGATTGATTTACTTTTTGTGTCTTTCACAAAATTTTAAATATTATTATTTTTCAAAAATGAATCCATTGCCTATTAATTGCCATCATCGACGAGGATTTGGTATTTACGGGATGTTTAGTGAACGGAAAGTGATTAATTTATTATTTAATTTATTTTTTTGTGAGGTTAAAATTGAAAAATATATATACAAATTATAATATACATATATATTTTATTATAATATACAGTTAATGTGATTATAAGATATTATTTATTTTTAGTTTCAACTTTTAATAACGTACACATAGTACATATAATTTAAAAAAATATTATTATCAATACATAATATGATAAATCTTATATATAATTATTTATATTAAATATATCCGATAAACTGTGTTCAAATATATATTTATTTAATTAATTTTAATTAAATATTATAACAGTTAATTATAAAAGATTTTCCAAATCTTATTTAATTATAATATATTAAGATTTGAACAGTAAACATCTTTTAATGACTTTAACCTATTATCTTGGATAAATAATCGTAAAGGAAACGTTAATGAAAGTGATACAACGTACTAGCAACCGTTAACAAACGTCAGACCGTCAACCGACACCGTTGTCTTGCAATCCGCACGGCATTATCATGATTCATGTATGTGGGAACTGCTTTGGAAGTCACGACGGAGGCACGTGGTGAATCTGATTGTTGTTCCAACATTATGTCAATATTATATAAAGATTTTCTAAAATTATTTTATATTGAGAAGATATGCAATTATTTGTTAACAATATTTCAATTAATATAGCTATGTAATTTATAAGATATTGGTTGTTAAAAATATTTGTACTATTAATTAATTAATTAAAATTAAGTATTATAAAAACGATATTTTCAATTGAGTTTATCATTTATAATATTAAAATTTAAATTTGTGATTTTATTTAAGAGATAATATATATACTCATTATACGAACTGATTGTTGGTCAGTTGAATTTCTCATTTATGTATTATACTTAAAAAGGTTTAATTCAGAAATAAATGTTTAAATTATACATTTTTTTGAAATAAGTATCTAATATATTTTTTAGCTGAAATAGGTGTCTAAAATTTCATTCCTTTAGTGTTTTAAGGTAGTACCATTAAAAAATTATTTAATTCATAAATAGGTATCCAAACTATACATTTTTTTGAGATATGTGTCTAATGATTTTTTTAACTAAAATAAGTGCTTAAAATTTTATTTCGTTAGTGTTTTAAGATGACACCTTAGATTTCAACGTGTGTTTATTTTAATCATGTGTTTATTTTGTTTATAAGTAATCTAAAAATAATTTCAAAAAAGTCTAGAAAATCTTAAATTTAAAAAAAAATCTCTAAAACCTCAAAATCTCAAAATTAATACAACTATTGTCATTGATAGTGTTATCAGATCTCGTCGTTGTTTAAAAGTCATCAACCATGCTTCCATTGTCGTACAAAGTTTTAAAACTGTGATTTTAAAAGCTCTGGTCTCATTCTCATAACTAATCCAGGTTATGCTAATTGCCCTTTTTTGTGTAATAAGGGACAATGTATGCATGGTTTTAAAGCTAGATCATATGTATTCATTTCCTTCTTCCTCTAGCTCTCTCGAATTTCCTGCCATGACTTGATTAATGACAGAAACGTAATTTTTAAAACTTTAATGTTTAAAATAAAAGTTCACTCAAACTTTGATGACCATGAGTGTATATTTTTTAGTTTTAAAGTATATTTTCTAACGTGTATGATTGATTTCATTGCCACCGGACTTGTTGATACCAACTCATCTAAAAAAGCAAATGCAAACAAGAAAAAAAACAATTTAATATTATGACAGCAATTTAATTAATTATACTAATAAATTCCCCTAATCAAAAACCAATACTCTTCAGACGAGAGAGTGACAGAGGGCAGAGCCAGGGAAGCTCATTGGAACTCACTTACCTAATTTGAACAGCTGCTCCTTGCTTTCATCAACGTTCATTAATGACAGAGATTCCCTAGATATAATTTAAGAAATAAAAACCAGGATCTCTCTCTTCACTCTCCACTTCACTACACTACACTACACATTATTCGGTGCTTTTGCTGCCTGTCTCTGCAGATTTTCCTTTCTGAGTAAGCCCTTTTTCACTTTGGTTGAGAAAAAGTAGAATCTCTTGGATGATACTTTATGCTAAGTCATAGTTTTTTCTTTATTTCAGTAGGAAAAGATGGCTGGAAAGGAGTACACTGTTGATCTGAAGAAGCCTCTTGTGTTTCAGGTGTTTTCTACAACTTTTGGTTTCGGGGGCATGTAATGAAAAAAATAATGTTTGAATGTGTTACAGGTTGGATACCTTGGAGAAACTTACCAAGAGTGGGTTCACACCCCTATTCTGACCGAGGAAAGTCCTCGCTTTTTCGGGAGTGATTTCATGGAGGTAATGGAGAAATATATCTTTTTGTATGATAATTCGGATCGGTTTGGGTTCGGAAAATGAGAATCGTTAATGTTTCTTTCCCTTTGTGACATGAAACAGATGCTGACACGGACAGTGTGGTGGGTGGTGCCAGTTGTATGGCTGCCGGTTGCATTTTATTTCATCAAAATGTCCTACACTATGGGTCTCACACTTCCACTAGTAATCATACTGTCTGTTTTGGGGGCCTTTGTATGGACATTTCTCGAGTACTGTTTCCACCGTTTCCTTTTCCACATCGACACAAAGAGTTACTGGTTAGTTCTTTCCCTTAAGGGGATTATAACACTTAACACATATAAACAAAATCAAAAATTCATTCGAATCATAGTGTTTAGTTCGATATCGTTAAATTTGTTTCATTTTCGATGGTTTGATTCTTTGTACTAACTCATCGACAACTGCAAAGGGGGAATACATTTCACTATCTCATCCATGGATGCCACCACAAGCACCCCAATGACGGCCTAAGGCTTGTGATTCCACCGGCAGAAGCTGCTATACTTGCCCTAATGGTATGTATATATATATGCTTGCTAGATGTGTAGGTAACTAAATTAATATATCATCAGTGTATCGAATATAAATAAAAATTACAATACGTAGATATGTGCAGATATGTTAAAAGTTAACCTAGCTACTTGGACCTAGAGGTCAATGTGTATTCTGCTTTTTTATTGTCCACGTTTGATCTCTGGGTTGTTATGTCGCGTGTTCTTTTCTTTACCATATATATTCAAGTTTGAAACATTTTTGTTCACCAGTTTTGGAATTTGTATGGAATTTTATTCACTCTCTCGACAAGACCCGTTATGTTCGGAGGCGGACTGATCGGTTATGTCATCTACGATATGATCCATTACTACGTTCACCATGGTCATCCCACCAAACAATCCATTAAAAGCCTCAAGGTACAACACTAACACCCACTTACAGTGCTTCAAATTAATATTTCGACAAGTGTCTTGTCATGTAGTAATATATCCAAGCATGTGCATGGTTGATCTGCAGAAATATCACTTGAACCATCACTTTCGGATTCAGAACAAGGGCTTCGGGATAACAACCACGTTGTGGGATAGGGTTTTCGGAACCCTGCCGACAACCAAAGCAGCCGAGAGGAGTGGATAGGCAAGAGATAACAGATGAGTCGCAAAGCATGCTTTCAACTAGCAGCAATATCCCATCATGTGACTGTAGAAGACATTAAATAATACGGTCGTGTAGGTTGTTGTCCTTTAATGTTGTTGTGGGGGTAGTTCGGGTTGTGGGGATGAACTTTGGCTGTTTGAATAAATGAATGTGCGTTGGAAACACAAATGGTTATCTTTTTAGTGTAATTGTTTATTGCAATGGTTTACTCGGTAGTCATAAATCGTTTATTTTTTATTTTTTTTATTTTAAAGTGATAATTTTATGATTTAGGGTTTAAGGTTTAAAGATATAAATAATGGTTAGGTTTTAAAAAATTAATATATTATATTTCTAAGGTATAATGTTTAATATCTAAAAATTAAGGTTATAATTTAAATTTTAAATATTTTTTAAAATAAAGCATAGAAAGATAAATCATAAAAAGATAAATGATTTTTGTTATACTCGTGGTATAAAAAATAATTAAAACAAAAACAAGAATGTATAAGAATTTGGTTTAAATCAATCAACCATTTTGCTTTTATAAAACTTTGTTATATTATAATATTCTTTAGTTCAAAATATATAAATTTGTGAATAATTTTTTTAAATCTTTTGTAATCCCTTTATTTATGTTTTATATTAAAAAAGTTAAATTTTAAAATTTATGATGGACGGTTTAAAAAATAAGATTAAAAAATATAAGGATTTAATTTTTTTACATAGGACAAAGATTTTTCTTTAAATTTATTTAATATTATCTTAAATATCCTGTTTAAGTAATTTTGATTGTTCTGTAGTTAAACATAATATTTTGAAACTCTGAATCTGACACTTTGAATATTTCTCAAATAAATTAATTTGTATAAAACAAACAAAATCCTCACACAGTTCAAAGCAGATCTGCTATTAATAAGCACGTGTCTACTTGCGATTAAGGGTTTTATTAACTTTAAAATTAAAAAAGTAAGGCATGACCTTATTTTATTTTTTAATAATTTTTACTTAAAAAAAGGATTTTTAAGGGTTAAATTAAAAATATTTGAAAAAAAGTAATTTCTAATATGTTTTAAATTTAAGGAGTCAAATTGAGTATATCAAAAAAATAAGAAATTTATCATGATTTTAAATTTTTTTTTTATCTCGTCCATTCGTATGGCAATATATATATACATTTTAAAAATTAAATATATGTTTAGTATTTAACCCTTGAAATATCTGACGTTCACTTTATAAATATGGATGGGTATTTTACTCAACCGGATCAGATTTTGACATGATTCGATTTGATCAAATTCGATCGGGTTTTGATATGATTTGATTTGATTGAATTCGATTTTTTAATAAAAAAAATTTGGGTCGGGTTTGAGTTTAAGAGGTAAAATATTTGGTTTGACCCAAGAATAAATCTGTAATTTTTCTATAAAATTTTAAGGATATCTATAGTAGTAGTCCTTTATTTATATATTTTTATAATTAGTTCCTTAAAAAAATTTTATTTATAATTTAGTCCTTAAAATTATATTTTTTATAATTAAGTCTCATAAAATTATTTTTTACAATTTGGTCCCAAAAATTATTTTTTTATAAGTAGGGTTGGGTCGAAGTCGGATTTAATATATTTATTTTGGGGTCGAGTCAGGTCAGATTTTTTAAAGAAATTTTCAGGTTGAGTTTGAATGGGCTAAAAATCCGACCCGACCCGTATCCATCTCTGCTTATAAACAAAGGTGAAATCTTTAAATAATAAGGGGTTATGACTTTAAAATTTTGAGAAATTTAAATTTTATCTTTAAATTCTTAAAATTTTAATTTCTCTCTTAAAATTATTAAAAATATTAATTAAAATTTTTAATTTTTTTTAAATGAATAGTTAAATTCGATTACAAAAGGGTTCAAAAGAGACTTTTTCCCTTTTTTTTAATTCTCAGTTTTTAATAAATTTTAAATTACCCTTTAAATTTGTATCCCAAATTTTATTACTACTTATATAAATAAAACTACTTAAATTTAACTCTTTAAAATATCTTTTTTTCACCCGCTCATTTATTTACAATTCAGACAAAAGGTGGTTTCAATCTATTTATTACAGTTCAGACAAAATATTTGATACAATTGATTATATTATGTTTAATATATATCGTTAAATATCATTAATATTAAACATCATCAAATATTATTAAATTAATTAATAAAAATTAAAAAGTATAAAAAATAATATATAATTATTTAAAATTTAATGATTTAAACCTCCAATTTAATTTATTTAAAACTTATCTTTATTTTTATAATTATTTATACTTTTTCTCATAAATTTAATTTATAACAACATTCCATTTTACTACCAAGAATAAGATTGTCTAGAGCCCAAGGCAACAAGACACTTATTAGTCCTTAGTTATCAAACAACAGTATAAAGATGTAGGATCCGTTTATACAAGATAAGATCCGTTTATATTAATATAATATTATATATAATTTTATACTTTCTAGAATCGTTAAATGAATTAAAAAGGATATCGAGATTAACAATACGAAAAATGATAATATTTTTATGGAAAAGAAGTGAATTATCTTTCATTTAAACGTTTTAATCTTTACCATTAAACTTAATTCATCCAATGATCAAAATCAATATAAAATTAAATAATAATTATCACGGAACGTAATATTTTCTATTCGACCTTCTTAATTTCCTTTTTTTTTTTGGCAGTGTACCAAAGACTCTGTCCCACAGTGCTGAAGTAATCCCATAGGCCATATCCCTTATCTTAATTTTTCTGAATTATTTTGTTGAATTTATTAATCGAAGTTTAGACATTGATTTTTTTCTTCTCATTTTTCTTGACGACACCTATTCATTAGAAAATAAAAGTTTTTTTTTTGAGTTTTGAATAGTGAAAATTTTTATCAACGCGATAGAAATAACATACCGAAAAAATGTTTCATTTGAAAGTGAAGGAGAAAAATCATAAGATTTTTATTGATTCGTGAATTTTTGAGTGTTTTCTGAGAAAATGAAGGTCAAAATTTAAATCAAGAGCATGAGAAGAAATTATTGATAAAATTTAAGACTTAATGACCATCACCTACAATCGTTTGGGGTTTAAGAGTGACAAAAACGTTTAATATTTAAATTTTAATAAATAAATTGAATATTTTAAAGCTTTAGTGACCAAAATAAGTTTAATTAAAAAGTTAAGTTTAGTGAAGATTTATGTAATATATTTCTTAATTTTTAACATTTTAATATGATTTTATGGTAATAATTTTAGAGTAATTATACAATTCGAATGAGACCTTTTGTTTTTCGAAGCACTTTGATTTTAGAGGTCAATGATTTAGTTTAGAGTTTATAGTTTAGAGGTTTAAGTTTATGTATTTAGAGCTTAACGATCATGATTTGAATTTAGTGTTTATAACTTCAATCTTAAATCCCTAACATATTACCTTAAAATCTAACCTTTAACCCTAAACCCTCAATAATAATTATCATATATAAATTCTAAACTCACTAAATTATAAATCCAAAACTTAGTCTTTAATCCTTAATATTAGGTCACTTGTAAATAAAATCAATCTCGAATCCATGTCATATTTTTCCATCATTTTATACTTACTATACTGGCTGGTACAGCCACTCCGGATGGTGTAATAACGTGTCGTGATCCATCCATTGGGAACTTATGGTGGCAACCATGCATCAGAAAGTAAAACGTGTTACCCCTGAACATGGAAACTAGTATTGAGTTTTCTGAAAGGACACTCTAGGACAGAACCCTAGCTAGTTCAAGTATCAAAGTGGACTTAGGAACCAAAATAATAAAACAGGAGTTGAATGGAAGAGTAATCCTTCTAAAATCATAGGAGATGAACAAGGTACCACTAACTCTTTGTTTCCATGTGGAAAAGGAACCGAGGGAAACAATACTCGGCTAATGACCACACAAGACAACCATGGAGACCACTTGGGAAGGGTACGACCCATGTTGTAGGACATGGAGATGCACCAAAATGAAATTGGGAGCCAAAAGGAAGGGATTGCCCACCACACAGTCCGAGTGTGTATCTGTATCAAAGCCAAACAAGGGGGAAAAAAGCATTAGCATGCTCTTGTGTCCGATCCAAAATCAACTGACCTGGATTCTCGAAGAAACGAGGACTTTCTTCGGTGAGAACAGGCTAGTGAGCCCACTCCTGGTAAGCATCTCCAAGGTGACCAACCTGCCATGCATATAAAAAGGTCATGAATTTCGAACAAAAACCATAACATAGACATCGAAGATACCGAAAACCCGAAAGCTGTATACGTACCTGGAGTGCAATGGGTTTACTCATGTCAACAGTGAATCCCTTTCCATCCATCTTTGCACTAGGTTAAAACTATGATTTGAAGTGATATGGAAACAGAAGAGAAATTTATAATAGTTGCAGCCTGCAGGGTGTGTTTTTACTACTTATTAATTTACCAGAGACTTTATATAATATTTTTAATAAGCAATTTGGTCACAGGAAGTTTCTATCATGACTTTGATTGCCATATTCAGCTTACACCAGTAGATGATACATCACGCAGAATGCATATATGTTTTTAAAAAGGGTAAAAATACATCGTAAGTCACTGAACTATAGGTTTACTAATAAATATAACATTTTTTTAAATTACTCGCTCAATTAAAATTTTATTTCAAACATGTTATTTTGTTGTTAAAATTGAAACAACAGTTTGATAATAATTTTAGTTTCAAAATTTATATATTAAACTAATTTAGTTCTAATTTAAAATATTCAAAAAAAATTAATTTTTCATATCTAAAATATCTATTAGCGAAGTAACTATGTCCACTTATGTTTCATTAATTTTTCTATTATGAAGTAGTGAAGTGGTTGTGTTTGTCGAGCTATCAAATCTTTCGATTATTGAACTGGTGAACAATAATATAAAGTGTGACAAGTAATCAAAGGATATATTTAGAAGGTGTAATGTTGAATTTTTAAAATATAAAGAACTAAAAAATTTAAATTATTTACAAAAAAATCAAATTAATAAAATATATAAATTTTAAAAAATACAATTATTACGATTTTTTTATCATCTTTTTTAAAAATAGAGAAGTTTGTTTGCAATCAAAATGCTATCGATATTATCATCGTTGGACACCACTATTGCAGTTGTCGGAAACTGCCATCTATTTCTCTCAGTTATCTATTATCGATAATTAACGGAAAGCGTGATAATCAAATGACAAATACGAATAATTTTAATTGATTGATGTTCGATTCACACATTTATCAATATTTATCGTTGATGAATAATGGGAAAAAATGAACTACTACCTTTGACGATGATAGTGATAAATTATTTGGGTCAGATCATTAAATTATTTTGTATTTGGAATGATTTTTTCTGGGCCTTTTCACAGCCATTATAATTTAAAAATATTTGGGTCATTCTAACGTTTGGCCTGCCAGACTATATAATGAATATAGATTGTAGAGGGCGATATATTTTATTTAGGTGTTTTAATTTATAAAAAATATTATTGGATTAAAATTTTTAAATAAAAAATTAATTTAATTAAATGTTTGAGATATTTTTTAATTTTTAGACAAAAATAATATTGATAAAATTCTTTTTCTTCTGACGTATCATTATGTTATGTGTGATTTTTTCTCATATTCAATATGTAATATATTTTTTTCCTCTTAATTAGCATGTTAATTTTTAACTTTGAAACATCAAAATAGAAACAATTTATAACATTAGGTATTATTTTCAAACAAAAGGTAGGTACCAAAATAAAAATATTTATAAAGATAAATACCAAATAAATATTTTTTTTCAAATATATATAATTTTAAGATTCACTTACTTTATTAATTTAGACTATTGTTAATGATTAACGAATGAACGGATGATATTATTTATTTTTTTTATAAAATATTTTATTATATTCTAATATTAATCTTAATCGTTCATATTCCATTATTAGAAAATAAAAAATACTAGTGCGAAAAGTATCCTCCTCTTTTTTAAAAAATTAATGATTTAAATTACTATAATTACCTAAACATATCCCCTAGACGTCTCTTCTTGATGCGTTGCATGAAAGCGCGTTAAACGAACGAAATCATTAAATTTAATGTTTTAATTGAGATTAAATAATTCAAAATTATTTGAAGTTCAGACCATTAAAATAAATTAGATTTCATTTAGACATAGATTGATATAGAGAATTTTTTTGAGTATCCAATCAGAAAATGTTCTTACAGTAACAACAGTAGAAACAAAACTCATAACTCCCTGTTCATAACGAGGAATGTTACTGTTCTAAATCTTATTCGATCGAGGAGGTATACTCTGTTCATTCCTGAAGAAATTCTGAGGATCAACAGCAGTTTTAACATCAACCAGTCGCTTATAATTACCATTAAAATAACTCTCGCCATAAACTCTACCTTCTTCATAGCTCCAATTCTTCGTTGATCCAATATCAATGTCCCTGTAATTAAGATAAGCACTCCTGGGATTACTAGAAACGAAAGGGGTCATGAATTCATGGAGAAGCTTCGCCTGTGTCGTGAAATTCTTTTCAATTTCGTCACTAGATTCTTTCCAGTTCACAGAGTATTGAATCTTGAACAAGTTACCAGCTCGATGTGGAAATGGCGTCTCGCCTGAGTCGACTCGGTTCATTTGACCTCCGTAAGCATTGAAAACCAATCCCACTTTGCCTAATTCCATAAGCTTGTTCCATAATGATTCCAACCCTTTTTTGGGAATTGGGGTCTGTACGTAGTCTGATTTTCGTTTCAGGAAATATGCGTCGTTTAGATCACGATCGAGTAAAGTGGATGGGTTAGTTCCTAAATCGTAATTTGCCCACCATAGAACTGAGTCAATCCAACTCGTTTCGTTGTAGTTCTCTTTTACAATACCCAACTCAGGGAAATCTTTGTTTAATAGACTCACCAGAGAATCGGAATCGCCTAAATACAAGGCCATTACGGTGATTCTCACCGTCTTTTTCTTGTTTATCGTCACCGGTTGTACAAGCATTCTCATGAACAGTTCATCGTCGGTCGTCGGAGCAATCGATTGCCATTTGAAGGCTATATCGGTGGCGTTTTCGGTTAATAATCTTTCGACTCGGAAAACGGTGACCGTGTCCGGTACGGGGACGAGCTTTACTTTATAAGCTAGAAGCACGCCGAAACTGGCGGCTCCGCCGCCTCTTATAGCCCAGAAAAGATCTTCCCCCATGGCTTTTCTGTCGAGTATTTTCCCATTCACGTCCACCAATTTCGCGTCCACGACATGGTCCACCGACAGTCCGTACTTCCTAATCATGGTACCGTACCCGGCGCCGCTTATATGTCCGTCAATGCCGACGGTGAGACCGACACCGGCGGGAAAACCATGGACTTTGCTATTCTTCCATATGTTGTAATAAAGCTCGCCGAGAATCGCCCCAGCGCCTACCCATGCCGATTCGTCTGCCATGTCGACGGTTATGGAGCGGAGATTGAACATGTCGAGAATGAAAAACGGCTCGTTGAAGACGTACGACAACCCTTCGTAATCGTGTCCGCCGCTGCGGATTTTGAGGCGGAAACCGAGCCTCTGCGCGCATTTGACTGCGGCGGAGACGTGGGATTCTTTCGTGGGTGTGATGATGAGGACCGGTTTCGGGGTCGACGATGTGTTGAAACGCGCGTTACGAATGTATGCGCGCAAAACGGAAGCATATGAAGGATTGTTCTTAGAGTAAATGATGGAGGAAGCTTCGCCGGGGGTGATCGATTTGCTGAAGCATTGGATGAGAGATTGCTTGATGGGATCTGCGGCGGCAGATGAGAGCCGGAGGTTGAAGAAGAAGAGAGGAAGCAGCAGCAGCAACATGAACGGTGACATTTTGTTCATGCTGTCAGACTCCAGTGGATGGTTTTGATTCTGGGTTTAGTATATGAGTTGGTATTATATAATTTTATATATGGAGTAACAAATCAAATGATCTGGGTATATATTTATTAGTAGAGATTTGATAAATTAAAAAATCAATTTAATTAATAATATTAGATATTGTTGCCAATGTTATTTTTAATTAATATTAATTTGGCATAAAGATAATTTTTACCCTTAACGTTTATAATTTTTATCATTTTGGTCATCATTCTTTTTTTTTGATAAATTTTTACCCTTAACCTATGTTTTTTTAACAAATAACTCATTTTTTAACTATCATGATAACTGAACTGTTAAAAATTTAATAATGATGACATATCATATATATGTAATAATATATTTTAAATGACTTAACATCTAATACATCAAATACATACACGCGGAATATAGTTTTATTCTAATCTAAAAATATAAAACAATTAAAATTCAAATAAAATATTAAAAATTAATTTTTTATTTATTAAAATATTAAACATTCTCAACCTTGACTATAGTAAAATCAAAATTTTATCTAAAAATGTATGAACATAATCTGAAAAGAAAGGGTTTTGTATAGTTTGTTACCGGTGAATCAAAGATAAAGGATTTTGATAATAATCGATTGGATTTTTATTATTTTAGTTTAGAATTTAGATATTTTAGTTTTAATCTAAATCGGAGTTTTAAGGTTTTACAAAGATATTTTAGTTTAGTTAGGGTCGAGAATATATAGTAAATTTTTGTTTTGGATTTAAATAATTTTTAATAATTTATTTAAATTTTAATTGTTTTATATTTTATACCGGAATAAAATTATATTCTCTCTCTATATGTATATATTTAATAGGTTTATTCTATGTCATTTAAAATATATTATCACATATATATGACATGTTATCATTATTAAATTTTTAACGGTTTAATTATCTTGGTAGTTAAAAAATGAGTTATTTGTTAAAAAGACATAGGTTAAGGGCTAAATTTATCCTAAAAAAAGAATAGGGGCTAAAATGACAAAAATTATAAACGTTAAGGGTGAAAAATATCTGTATGCCTATTAATTTTATGAATAAATCTATATAGATGTCAAATATCATTAAATTTTATTAATACTGAATAAATATTATTAAATTATAATTAATAATTATATATTAAGTCTATCATTCTTTTGTTAGTTGTATGTTGAGTTTTTGAGTTTTTTTAATTTTTATTAATTAATTTAATAAATTTTAATTCAACATTAATAATGTTTAACGGTATTTGATATCCGTTATAAAATTTATTTAATTTTATTTATAACATGTGTATAAATTCTTTTTCAACATTAAAAATATAACATATATTATTGTGATATATATTAAAATATATATTGAGTATTTAAATAAAAACCATCCAACTTTTATTTTTTTGTCTATAGTTTAATTTTTAAAAGTATTAAGGTTTCATTAATTTTTCTTCTTTTGTTATATTGTGACTGAATTAGTGTCATTTACTTCAAATGATTCAAATTGAGGTATAATTTTAATAATACATAATGATATCAGTATAATCAATTATAGAATAATAATTTCATCATTAAAAATATAATAGCATAAACTATCAAAAAATTATATTAAAAATATAAAAGTATAAAATATAAAATTAAATAATTAATAAAAAATATAAAATTTAATTAATATCCGACTGATCTAATGGATAAAATCTTAAAATTTTTCATTAAATAGAATTCTTTTTAAGTATTTTCTATAATAGAAAGGATATTTCTATAATAAAATAACTGTATTATGAAGGATATTTCATCTGATATGTATCTCTCAGGCTCAAACAATAAATTAAATATTTATTATTTTAAAAATACTTAAATATATATATTATTTTAAATTTACCTCTATAAGAGTAATCCATGATAAGGAATTTATCTTCGTAAACAACGAAGAGATAAAGACAGTAATAGCCCATACAATTTTTTTCTTTAATTCGTAGTAAACAGTTAGGGGTAGATAAAAAATTTAATTATCCGGTTTTGGTTTTGGATCAGGTAAGAGCTGATAAATTTTTATCTGGTATTAATTCTGGTGGAATCGAGACTGAATTCAAAATTTAGTAATCATAACTGAGACTGGATCTTGATTTTTTAGACCCGGTATCCAGTGGGTACCCAATAAGACCGAAACCAATATCAAATATCCGGTATTGTTATTTTTTTTATCAAACTTTCTTTTTATGTATGAATATTATGAGTACGATTAGTTTTAAAATTTTAATTTTTAAGTCTACAATATTTTAATTTTATTATTTAATATTATGATTGGTGGTTGAATTTTTTTCCCAATTACTCAAAAAATTTTAAGAATAAACTAATTGACCAGGTACCCGATATTAAAACCAGTACTCATCAATAACATGATTAGCTCTAATTTTTAAGAATCGATGATTATTAAAATCGAAATCAATTTTATTCAAATTAACCGAATACCCAATCTTCCCATATGTGCTGTGCTGGGCAACTGGCACGTCTAGGTCTAGCACACGGTTTCATAATCTCACATTGAAAAGAAGGATTAGAACTCCACATTTGACTTTTGACTTCAGATTATATCTTTTCAAAATCTTCATGTGCTGCTCTATCCACCCTAAATAGTTATAGATACGAATCAGAAGAAGATACCTAGGGAATTTCACCCCTTTTCTTAATAAAATAGAATTGATATATTTTTTTATAAATTAAATAAAAAAGTGTATACAATGTTAATAAAGAAAGAAAGAAAGAAAAAACTGTATAAATAAGAAACATTATGGTAGAGAGGATTAACATGATCATGAATAAATAAAAAACAAAATAAATTAGATTTTTTATTTAAAATTATAAATAAAAATAATTGGAAAGAACTTTATTTTGATATTTAAGCAATTATTCTAATTAAAAATCTAATTCAACTTAACTTTAAATATAATCTCAGGTAACTAACATCAAAAATCTATGACAAAAGTAAAAACATACAAAAATATAAACAAAAGCATGAAAAAAATATTAATACATAACATATATTTCATTCACAACTTACCAGGGGCGGTACTTACTACTTAGTGAACAATGAAGGATACCCAAAAAAATAAAATAAAAAAATAAAATTTAAATAATAATAAAATTATATTTTAATCTCTTAAATTGTTAATCCCCTGATTAAATATTTTTAAATAAACTCTTTAATAAATAATGTTAAATTTCGCCACTTAAATTATACAATACTTTTGTTTTAATTGAAAGAAAACTACGAAGCAAGTGGAGGTGGACGTAAATTTTGAGCAACTTGATTCTGTCCTCTAACTATGAAAGGATGCTGTAGCAATTGAGTTGCCGTTAATCTCCTCGTCGGATCCATCTGCAAGCAACACGATATGAAATGCCTGAACTCAAAGGAAGCGCTGGGCGGGGCCTGCGGTGGCTGAGACATGCAGATTGCACATATGAGACTAGCCCAGTCACCTTGTCTCCCAACCGCAAAAGGAAACCTTCCCAGATAGAATTCCAATATGCTAACCCCAAAACTCCAGATATCACCGGCGTAGCCGTCGTATTGCCCGTGATTCATATCGGTGTTGATCCTTTCCGGACTCATGTAGGCTATGGTTCCCACCGATGAGTTGCATGGATCCATGGTTTGGTCCAAGCTTCGGCTCACCCCGAAATCGGCTATCTTCACGTTTTTCTTCGAATTGATTAGTAGATTTGATGGTTTTATGTCGCGGTGAACGATGTGTCGTCGGTGAAGGTAGTTCAAGCCGTTGAGGATTTGCCGGGAAAAATCAGATAAGTTTTGTTCTTGGGATATGTGTGCCCCTTCTAGAGATCCAACATCCATGAATTCCAAAAGGACTTGAATTTCGCCGTTGTGGTCGTACATTTCGTGGCATTTGACTATGTTAGGGTGATCCACGTCGCGGAGGATCTCGATCTCCCTATAAATTTGTCGACGGACGGACTCGTCGTGATTGCCGTAGATGACCTTAAGGGCGTAGATTCGAGATGAAGGGCGGTGAACCACTTTGTAAACGGTTCCACCAGCACCGCTTCCAATTCGGTTAACCCGTACAATTTCTGATAGATTGACTTGTTGAAAGGATGCCGTGGCAATGGAGGCAAGTGATTGGGTGGAGGCGGCGGTCGGAGGAAGTGGAAGAGGGACTGCAAGAGATATGGCACGTTGAGGGAGTGGAACTTTTAGCTCCGCTCGCCTACGTAGACGGCCTTTATTGGTTGACGGAGCGGGGGAGGATGAGGCAACAGGTAGTAGTTGAGGTTGTTGATTGGGCAACATTTTTATTTTAATTTAACTTCGATAACGGTCGATTAAATCACGAATAAAATAATAAAAATTTATACATAAATTTTTTTTTTCTTCTAATTTGATTCTTTATTTACGACGATCATAAAAGTATGTTCTGTTTAGTTTTATTTTTTTCAAAGGAAGAAGAGGATGGAAAATTGGAGTTTGGAGGATTTTTTAAATAGTTTTATTTTTTTGTTATTTATTGTGTTTATCAGAAAAATATAGGAAATTCTAAATTAGAAAAGTATTTGTGATTAAGAAAACAAACTCTTAAATTATAAAAACAGTAATACACTATTGATATTGTTGAAAATTAACCAATAAAATACACTAATTTAAGGTAAAATTTGAATGGACACACGAGTAGGAGTGTTTTTTTAATATTGTTGCTTTGATTTAGTTTTCATAAATAGTCGTTTTATTTTTATATAATTATTTATATTAAATTTATTTATCGATTACTTTAATTTTGATATTATAAAGATTCATTATAAAATGATTTATTAATTTAATTTATTTAAAATATTATTGCTAAATTTTTAATTTTTTTAAATGGGCGTCGATTAGTTTTAGATATTTAAATTTTTTTTTCTTATTTTTATAATTCGATAATTCTTTTATTATGTTAATCATACGCTTTGATAAAAAAAATAAAAAACTAATATTTTTAGAGTCAAGATTGTAATATAATTATATAAGAAAAATATATAAATCGCCCTCTTTCTTTTAAACGTGAGATTAATATTCCGCGTAACACATGCATTTCCTAATTTTTCCTATTCCTGAGCCAGACGTTTACATAGTCCACCCACATGCAGACAAGTCGTCCCACATCTTCAAGTAGCGGACCGATAACAGAGTAGGACCGGTGCTGCACAGAACCACCACCGGTGAGTCGCCTTCGATCATTATGTGCACCAAACCAATGTCCCGGCCAAATTCTAAGGCACGAAAACAAGCGGTCACTTCCCCTACCTCTTTATCCCTCGCAACAAGGCCAATATCTCTCCAGATGGAATTATGATCGAATATTAGAATGATAAAAAATTCAAAGATAAATTCTAATCTATATACTATTTAAATTTATAAAACTTAAATTATTATTTAAATAAAAATTTTGAGCACCCGAACCTCGTTGGACTCATAAATCAATACTTTTACGAGTGATCAATAATAAGCACCGATTGTAAACAACTCCTTAATTAACAACGAGAAAACATAACAAGAAACTATTTGTAACACTGTAACTGATTAAAAAATATTATCGTAATCAAATAAAGTATCGATTCTAAAAAATATTATAATTTATACATTTGTAGCCAAATATTAATTAATTCTACAATTATTATGTATTAATGAGTCCTGTAAATACTAATATTGAAGAATTATCTAATATCCTTTTCTTGCTAACAACATTTTAATTTATTCAATGAACCAAAATTGACAGCTACGGTGTTAATATATTTATAGACCCATTACAAGGATCTGCAATTTTCAGTAACTAAAGCATTGAATTTAGTCACTTAAGCCTATCATCATACTCATAGGGTTGGAGCTTATTTCTTATTTAGATTTTATATTTTAGGGTTAACGGCTACGATGTTAATATATTTATAGACGTATACGTATACGCACATAAATAAATAAATAAATAAAAATTAATGATTAAAATAAAAGTAATCAAAAATTAAATAATTATCGATTAAAATATTTTAGATTTAATTATTATTTTTTATTGATGTAACAATCCAAAAAATAAAAGATTATGGTTGAATAATTCCAAAGTCTACATTCTTCTCTTTCTCCTTTCCCTTCCAGGCTTTAATTTGAAAGCGACGGCAAACCAATTCTTCAAATCATTGACAGCAAAATTGAAAACCTTAATCCTGAATGTTTACATTTTTACAATTGCACCCTTAAAATAGATTCTTCAAAATTTTAATTTATTCTTTAAGTATCTAAATTTTTTGGGTCAAAGTAAATTATTAAACTATAATATATAACTATTTTAAGTTTCACTATTTTTCATTTATTTTTTAACTAATGAAATATTCACATGTCACAAAGATTTATATATTTATTTTTAAAAAATAATTTAAATACATGAAATATAAAAGGACATAATTTAGAGATTGATTTTAATTCAAGTCTTATAGATGAAATGGTTATGTCCTTTATTCTTCGAGACCTTTCGTCGCGTAATAATTTACGGGTTTTTTCTATCGGATATAATAGATAAAATTGTATTATGATAATCTAATGATAACAAATAAAAATGATTTTTTTTATGAACAAACATTCATTGTACCATATCCAACCAACGGCTATTCTTATATCAATTTTCGGAATCTTTTATTTTTTATTTATTTATAATATGATAAGTATTAAGGATAATATAATAAATATAAAATAAATCTAAATCAAATAAGTATACAATTGAAAATGTGGCAAATGTTAAGGTTCTTTTTACCATTATACCAAACTCAAACCCCTTATTTCTACGCTGCTTGCCTGGTAGATTTTTATTTAATGTACTTTAATGCGTTGGGCCATGTTCCACCGGCTGGCTTGCTGATTGGCCTGGCTCCATCTATTTATCAGGGACAACGAAGCTTTTTTTTCTTCTCGCATTTGAATTCGAGTACGAGTGTCAGATACTGATATATACCTAATACATAAATGCTTAAAATTTTTAAGTTTTTTCATGTATTTTAAGATAATATCTTGTATTTATGTGCCAAACACAAATAATTTAGGAAAATAAAGTGTCCAAACAATATAGTTTTTTGTGTATTTTATTTATCTAATCCATCCAAACTTAAAGATCCTTGATTTTCACATGGCAACGCAAAAGGGCTAAAACTTGGGTGTCCATAGTTAAAGATAGTGTTGTTTGTGCCAATTGCAATTTGTTGATCCACGAAAACTACTATTTTTATACCTTGTTTGATGTATCTTTTGTACATGAAGAAGTTGGAACTAGAAGTGCAAACGGGATGATGTAATCTCAAGTGGGGTTGCTGTTTTTGTGCAAAACTAGAAACAAAGCCAAGTAGTGTTAAGATCTTCACCTCTCAGATTCCGACAGCCTTTGGTTTTGTCTCACAATGGGTTCATCCATTGGGCTGTTTCTGCTATGTTGTTTAGTTCAAATCTTTATCACTGCGGCTACTACTAACAGCACTGATGGTAAGCTCTAATGATTTCTTGTTTTCTTTTCTTTTAGTACTGTTGTTCTTTAGCTTTTCTTTGGAGAAAGTGCAACTGACTATATATATATATATATATATATATATATATATATATATATATATATATATATATATATACATGATATCTATGTTTCTTGACTTACTGCAAAGATGATTTGCATGTTCTTGCATATATGTTATCAACAAGTATGAATTTGCCTGCTTAGAATAGGGAAAAGACGAATTCTATTTGTATTCCTTCTATGATCAAGGGAAACTGTTGTCCAATTCTTCTGCAGCTACAGCTCTAAGATCTCTGGCGGATGAGTGGGAAAATTTACCTCCCGGCTGGCTGCGAGGGGACCCTTGTCGTGATGGCTGGGTTGGAATCGAGTGCACCGGTTCTCGCATTACCTCAATGTAAGTTGTTGGTTCCTTCTACCCTTTAAAGCTTTGTTTGATTCGGTTGTACCGGCTTTGTGATTTTATCTAACAATGTTTTTTTTTTCTCTGTTCCAGTACATTGCCAAACATGAACTTGGTGGGAGGGCTGTCGGGAGACATTTCGTTCTTGTCTGAATTACAGCAATTGTAAATCCTTGTATCCACTGTCTGCCTCCATTCTTCATGATTAGTCAGTTAGAGATTTTGCTTCATTTTTCAGGGATCTGTCGTATAACCACGATCTCACCGGACCACTTCCAATGTCCATAGGAAACTTAAAGAAGCTAACGAACTTGTAAGGATATATATATTTCCTGCCAAAGCATCACCTAAAATCAAATTTCTTAAGTGACCTTTTTTTATCATATAAACTTTGCAGAATCTTGGTTAGCTGTGGTTTCACCGGTCCAATTCCTAGTACAATAGGATCTTTGCCGCTACTGAAATTCCTGTAAGAATTTAACCTTAAGTACTTCAAATCTCTACTTTTATTGTTGTTGTTTACTTGTTTTACCTCGTTTAATCAGATAGAATTTCATAGTGGCCTGTATTGCCTGCAGATCACTAAATTCTAATGGCTTCACCGGCAATATTCCACCATCCATTGGTAATCTACCAAGTCTTTATTGGTTAGACCTGGCCGATAACCTGCTTGAAGGACCGATTCCAGTTTCAAATGGATCGACACCGGGGCTTGACATGTTGACTCATACCAAGCACTTGTATGCCAAATTTCTATGTACATGCTTTTCTTACCATGCTGGTTCTATTTTCCTTACATTAATGTTATTCTCTGTAATCTACAGCCATTTCGGGAAGAACAAATTCTCCGGACAAATTCCATCTAAACTTTTCAGTTCAAATATGAATCTGATACATTTGTAAGTTCCATACAGTTAGGGATGAAACTACATGGAGGCGGGGAGGGTCAATTGGCCCCAAACCCCAAATCTTGACTCCGTCACTACATATAGTTTTTTTTCAAGTAGGCTTTGCAATGTAACATTCCATTTACTGTGTATCATTTCGTTTTCGTCTCTCTTCCCAGGCTATTCGAAAGCAATAGATTTTCTGGACCCCTTCCTCCCACTCTAGGACTTGTGCAAACACTGGAGGTGATGTGAGTATCTCGATCGAGTGAGTTCATGTTCAAGTCTTCGATTCTTTTAAATAATGAAGATGATTCTACCTTGTTGACTGCAGACGCTTGGATAACAATTCACTAAGTGGGGAACTTCCATCGAATCTCAATAATCTTACAAGTGTTCATGAACTGTAAGAATTTGAGATAAAAAAGGCTCATTAGTCGTCTAAACTTGTTTATCTACGATGAAAGGGAGCAATAATCCTCTCTTAATTAACTGGATTTGATGTCGATTTTCAGGTTCCTGTCCAATAATAGGCTAACTGGACCTCTTCCTAACCTTACTGGCATGAGCACTTTGAACACCTTGTAAGTAAAAAAGGCTTTAGTAATATAGTTGTATTTCTTAATAACCCTACACAATTTCATTTTTCATGATTAATCTTTTCTTCTTTTTCTATTTCATGATTTTGCAGATATTTGAGCAATAATACTTTCGATTCTTCGGATTTTCCTTTGTGGCTTCAATCTCTGTCGTCCTTAACAGTCTTGTATTTTCCTGTCTCTCTTGTTATCTATGATCTGGAACAAGATTCTTTTTCGACCATTGGACTTAGTTTAGGATCATGCATTCTCTTTTGATCGTAGGCTACATCTTTGCTGGTAGTTTATACTTTATAGCCTTGTTAACACTTCGGATATGATACGAAACAAAAAGCTATCTTTTTTTATTTTACTGTCTGTGATTCTCGACATGGATATCCCTGCATAAGTACTGTCAGTACATCTTTATCAGGCGTGTTTTTCGGTAGCTGGGGAGAATAATCTATTCATTTCTATGGCAGAATGATGGAAGATACTAAACTTCATGGTCCAGTTCCTTCCCCATTCTTTGATCTTCCAAATTTGCAGACTGTGTGAGTATGCCTGATCATATATAGCAACAATTGTGTTACATAGCTGCCGCAGTATCGAAATAATAGTTCGTTTCCCCTGCTCCTTTTTTTTTTTCTGTATATCGTTGACAGAGTACTCAAACGGAACCAACTTAATGGTACATTGGTTATTGGTCCAAGCATTAGCAACCAACTGCAAATCATAGATTTGCAGAGCAATGAAATTTCAGATTTCGATGGTCCCGAAACATACAACTATGAAGTAGTGTAAGCCATTGCCTGCAGATAACAGTATATTAAAGATCACGTATGCTCTTTAAAATCACTAAATTTCTTTCTACCGATATTTGCAGACTTGTAGGTAACCCGGTGTGTGAGGAGACTGGAAGAACCGACAATTATTGCAAGCCACCCCCATTGACATCCTTGTATTCGACCCCTCTAAAGAACTGTCCGCCGAATCCATGCCATTCGGGTCAAATCTTGAGCCCTACATGCAGATGTGCATATCCATATACCGGAACACTACAGTTCCGGAGCACTTCTTTCCGTGACACGGGAAACTCAAAACCATATGAAACTCTTGAGCAATCTTTGAATAAGTTCTTTCAGTCCCATCAACTTCCGGTGGAAACCGTTTCACTAAGTGATCCGAGGATGGATGCATCTCAATATCTTCTCTTGAACCTTGGTGTGTTTCCATATGGCCAAGATAGTTTCAATAGAAGTGCAATTTCTATGCTTGGATATGTATTTAGCAACCAGACTTTTAAGCCTCCTGATAAGTACTTTGGACCTTATGTTTTCGAGGGTGACAAATACGAATACTTTTCAGGTAATGCACCTACTATGGACCTAATGGTCATCTAAATTTCTGCAAGTTGAGATTCATTGTTTTTCTTGTATGTGTGTTCATAATCTAGATGATGCTGGAAATTCAAAAAATTCAAGTCGTGCCGTTAAAATAGGACTTGCAGCTGGTGCTTCTGTGTTGTTTCTACTGCTAATGATTGCCGGGGGGTTTGTTTATCTTCAGAAGAAGAAAGCAGATAGAGCAAACAAGCGGAGTAATCCGTTCGGTATGACAAACATTTCATTTATTCAGCTTTTTCGAGTTTAATTTAGCGGATATCTCGAGTTTATGCCTGATTTTCTTCTATAAAAACATAGCACACTGGGACTCTAAGAAGAGCAGTGGTAGCATTCCTCAGTTAAAAGGAGCAAGATGCTTCTCTTTCGAAGAGATTAAGAAATACACAAACAATTTTTCAGAAGCCTACGATATCGGATCAGGGGGTTATGGAAAGGTTAATTTCGAATCCCGTTCTCTCCCTATGTAAAATCTTGTTCTCATGCTAATACATGCATCCTTGTAGCACCTTGGTTCCATCGAGGTGGTCTCATGCTCCATGCCATGTAGGTGATTCGGTGTGTTGCGTTGCTGCAAGACATCGAAATTCATAACCTATTGCTGTTGAGTGGTGGTCAAGGCAACAGACATTGTGTTTTCTTTGTCTATAGAATGGTCATGGTGATAGTTAAAATGATTTGTTTTTTCCAACTCATTTTGAACTTCTTTAATTACAGGTTTATAGAGGAACTTTACCGACCGGGGAACTCATTGCCATCAAACGAGCTCAGCAAGGGTCTATGCAGGGTGGCCTCGAATTCAAAACTGAGATTGAGCTTCTATCAAGAGTTCATCATAAAAACGTTGTCAGTCTATTGGGATTCTGCTTCGACCGAGAGGAACAAATACTGATATACGAGTATGTTGCCAACGGTTCTCTCAGTGATAGTCTGTCAGGTACATTTTCTCTGTTTCCCTCGTTTTTTCTTCCGAAATCAAGGTACATTATCAACAGTAAAACGCAGGGAATCTTATACTGTATCAAGAGCTCTTTCTTCACACTTTTTGTGCTTGTTCGGAACATACTAAAATGCAGGGAAGTCGGGAATCAAACTGGACTGGCCCAGGCGACTAAAAGTAGCCCTCGGTTCAGCTAGAGGTCTTGCGTATCTTCACGAGCTTGCGAATCCTCCCATTATTCACCGGGACGTCAAGTCCAGTAACATCTTACTAGATGAGCGCTTAAACGCTAAAGTCGCAGATTTTGGCCTGTCTAAACTTATGGGTGACAGTGAAAAGGGTCATGTCACTACTCAAGTCAAAGGCACAATGGTGAGTTACCGAGTTCTTCCAATTCTGTACAAGGTTTTCCATGAATGACTTTATATGATGCTAATACTATTTCGGTCGTTACCCTTGTAGGGTTATTTGGATCCTGAATATTATATGACCCAACAACTGACAGAGAAGAGCGATGTGTATAGCTTCGGAGTGGTGATGTTAGAGTTGATAACTGCAAAAAAACCGATAGAGCATGGGAAATATGTCGTAAGAGAGGTGACGAGGTTGATGGACAAAACGAAAAGTTTATATAATCTCCATGAGATTCTTGATCCAACCATTATTTGGGATTCAAATGCATTCAATGGCTTTGAAAAATATGTGGACCTAGCATTGAGTTGTGTTGAAGAATCAAGAGTCGAAAGGCCTGCAATGGGTGAAGTGGTGAAAGAGATCGAAAACATCATGCATATGGCTGGCTTGAATCCAAATGCGGAATCGGCATCAAGTTCATCAACTTATGAAGATTCAAGTAAGGGATCTGCTCATCCATACCGTGATAAGGCCTAAAGGTGTTGGCGGTTTGAGCCGGATCAAATTCAGGTTGAGTTTAAGTATGGTATCAGTACAGTACCTACTAAATTTTCTCAGCACAGTGGGATTGAACAGTTCGAGTGTGGCCCTACCGGGCTCTGAGATAGAGCCCTCATCGACTTTCAATGTCGTATCTTTTGCTAGTTTGTTTTGCTTTATGAGCAATGAACTTAGTAACAGTGTGAACTGCTTCAGTTGTTTTCAAGCCTTAGAATGTGGTGATTGACAACATAAATGTGGGATTTTAATCTTGTTTTGTTGCATATTATGATGAAATTGTAATATAAAATTGAAAACAAAGCTTGGAAAATAGAATTCCATGGAACAAACTTGTTGAACTACTTTTCTCAAGTCTGCACTGTCGGTTGCTTTGCTTGAAAACAAAGCTTGGAAGAGCAGCCGAAAGCAAACTCGAGTCTTTTTTTTTATAGGTCATGGCAAATTGGTCAAATTTTCTTTAAATCCTTTATTTCATAGGTTTATTCGTTAAAAAGTTATTCAAATTATATTTTATTTTTTAGTTTAGTACCTAAATTTTGTTTCAGATTAAATCGGTATTTAACATCTTACTTTATTCGTTACGTATATTAAAAAAAATTATTATCCAATCAGCACACAAGTAACTTATCTTTGTTATTTTTTTTTATTTTAAAAAATACCTTTAATTTTATTAAAAAAAATCTAAGAATCTTTGTTCTTTTAGAAAACCCTTAATTTTAATTTAAAATTCTTAAATCTTATGATCATTGACTCAACCATTGCTAGTTATTATTATTTTGGTCTAACCCTCATTTTGAAAACTCTATTATCAAAAATTAAAGAATAAATCATAAATTGTATCGTCAATGAATACCCAATAATAAAAAAATTGATTGAATTTTGATCTTAAAAGGTAAAAAATATCGTTGAATGATGAACAATAAATCACCGACGTACGAGAAATGTCAGACAGATATGATTTAAGAGTTTAAAAAAATTAAAATTTTGAATTAAAAAAAAACAGATTTTTAAAGTAATTAAATAAAAAAATAAAGAAAACATTTTTAATAGACGTTGACAAAAATATTTATTAAATAACAAAATAAAATGTTAAATACCAAATTAACTCAAAATAAAAATTTTAACACAAAACTAAAAAAAGAAAAGATATAATTTATGCAATTTTTTAACGTTTAAGCCAATAAAATAAAATTATTACATAATAAAATTATTACATTTTGTCCCTTCCTAAAATGACAATTGCATTTTATTCTTTCTAAAATTTATATAATTAGAAATCAATACTATGGTTAAATAACATTTAGATTCTCGTAAAAATATACAATTTAGAAATAAATTTCTTACTTCAACCTCAAAACGATGACATAAAATTATAAAAAAAAAAAATTAAAGACTGAAATTTCGAATTATATTAATAATCCAAATCCCTATAATTTAATCATATGATCCTTGTCTTGTTTGAAACAAGACTGAAATATCAAGAGTGAAACCTACAGGGACTAAAGTTGACCGAATCAAAGTACATGGACTAAATCCACAACTTATGCATAGTGCAGGACTGATACCGTAAATCGACCATATTAAAATCTAATCACACAACATTAAGAAAGACTAACAACAAAGCACATCTTCCATTAAACCATATGATAAATATATACACATAATCATTTCATAGTATTTATTAAGAATGAATTGATGCAACTTCATCTCTATTTCTACTTATTGTTCCAACATTTAATTAAATGACCAGGCTACAAAAAGGGGAGGGAGGGTCAATGTTCTAAAACATGGCAACAGAAACAAAATAACAAAGAATTAAGGAAAATCTCAAAACAATAGATTTTGAAACTAACCTCCCACATGCCTCTGTAAGAAAGCAATTTTGACAGATTAAAACGATTATAGTACACTCCCACCTAAGGCGGGACACATCAGTGTTCGAAGTCATCTGAACGGCAGAGTTGGCAACAGTCGCATGCAGATATTGAAACCGAGTTAGTCTTCTTCGTAGGGGATTTAGTCATGAGTTTACGAATGAAAGAATTGTACCCTAGCAAATCCATGGCTTATCATTCCAGTTTTAGAATTGTATGCATAACCCCTTCTGACATTCTAGATTGGCCATTTTTCCCATCACTGCCTAGTTCCAAGCAGTGGACAATTCTATACGTGTTTTTGTATAAGAGAGCATTTCATCAAAGAACCAAAATGTGTGTTGATGAACACTTTGGTTTTACCCAGAATTACCAGCAACTTCTGCAGCTCTCTGTCTCATCATCTCCATCACAGCAGCCCTACGGCGTGAATCAGACTGCTGTTGAAGCCTCCTCAAATGTTCCTTAAGGTCCCTGTATTAGAAAGTTTATATTTATTAGCTTTAACTTAAACACGAGGACATAACATATGGATGTTTAGCAGGAGGAAAAGTGTGTGGATGTACCTGCAACGTGGTACGTGGCATTGAGATTCCTTACATGCTCTTGCATGAAGTTGCAACAAATACCACATTTTCTTGCATAGTACACAGCCACCAGAAGCACGTATTCTGCATTGAATTCCATGGCGGAAGAGCCCCTTCACTTTCCGACAATTTGGGTATTGGCAATGTGCAGAGCGACATTGTGATGCATGCACCAAAAGGTCAAGCATTTTCCTCAGCTGAAAATTTCAAGAACCAATCCAGTTAGGCGAACACATCAAGAATCTCATGTTTGCACACTCATAAACTTATTTTTCTTATCAATCTACTAGTCAAATCAGAAGGAAACCAACATATTCAGGGAATATAAACACTTCATGCTTTAGGACATTTCAAAGTTCAATTGCAAGTGCTAATAGAATCTTAGAAACATCTAACTAAAGAATTCCTTAGACTATTTGAATTTTTTCAAGCCTGTTATTCATAACCCCATCTCTCCCTCAAATGTTCATTGGTGCTGGTCTTTGAACAGATGTTTACATTGTTGTAATAAATATATGTTTTACTTAATTATAGGGCTTGATTTAGGATCTAGTTAGATTTAGTTTATTTGTTTCATGTATATCATTACCAACTGTACAAAAGATAATGAATAAAAAGAACCCTTTCTTTTTCACATATATGATTTGACAAAATTTAGCCAAGAGTTGATTAAAAAAATACCTGAAGAACCCGTAGTTGCCTAGCTTCTTTATTTTGTGCATCACGTTCCGCAATGGATGGATGGTTTGTTAACTTATGAGGATGATCAAAGCCCCCATCCTTTTGGTAACAGGCATTGCACACATCATAATCAGGGCAAACTTCACACCGCCAACCTTGGCCGGTTTCAATGTCCAGATGACATACGTTACAGGTAGTGACAAATGCAGGAGCAGTTGGATTGTGAAGATGGTAGAGTACCATCATCGAGGAATGTTTAGCCCTTCTTAAGGTATCATATTGATAATGGTTTCCTTGACAGAGACTCAAAAAGGCCTGCCTAGTATCAAAGAATTCACTCTCGAGAATTTCATCTTTATCCTTTGTATCATTAGGTACATCAGTGATTTCAACCTGAGTGATGGCAATTTATCCACAAAATTCAATTAGAAAAGAAAAGAAAAGAAAAGAAAAGAAAAATCTGCTCACAGAAGCAGAGCAACAGCCACATGCTAGAAGTAACTATTGTAGTACTATGACGAACTTACTGGATAAAGAACATGTTTTTCCCTCTGGTTTGTGGGATGTCTCTCTCTTTCATCACGTTTCAGTTCTGCGTCATGGCATCTGTGAAGGGACAAAGAAGTAAACATAAGATCCATTTATCTACGGAACTTTCTCATAGTTGTTAGAATCAGACCAAAATAAGAATTAAAGGAAGATAAAGGCCAAAAATAAGAATTGTATCATGAGGCTTCTAACAAGCACGGGAAGGGGAGTCAATGTGGGAACTTGAAAATTAATCTGTGTCTAAAGAGCAGGTTCCTTTTATCAAAAAGGAGTGACTAATAATAAACAGAAATTTAAAACGACGGAAAAGAATTACTGCACAACACCATTTAAGCAGATAAATAGTATTATAATCAATGCCAACTACGAGGTAAAATCTTTGTATCAGGTAATAGTAACTTCTTACACGTTCTTTTCTTTTTTTTCCCCACAGAATATGAAGATATCTTTTCTGCCAAAAAGGTCATCCCCCACTAGATGATAATTCAACAAAACTTAGAAAGAGAAAATTCAGCATTCAATATGACCAATCAAAAATGGCATTTCTCAAAACAAAAAGTGTAACGAGTGAAAAGCTTGAATGATTTCTACTATTGTAAAGACTGAGCAAAGTGGCTAATTTTTATCTAGAAAGTAAATAGTATAATAAAAAGATTAATGCTTGTCATTTAACTTCTAAGAGTAATGTTCTAGATAAAACTAGTATAACCCTAAAGTACCAATTATCTATGATTTACATATGAACGAGGGCTGGACTTGCAACTGTCAATGAGAAATACACTCATTTGTAGAATACTGAAAATTAAATAAAGCATAGATTCAAACCTTCAACTAAGTGATAGAAACACTACAGAGATGCTTAGCTGTGCTTATGAAAAAGTGCATGCCCTCACATTTATAGATCTGATTGAAAAATTAGTTTCTTGTTCTCCACAATCATATTGTGGTTTAATAAAATATAACTGACAAAATTCTAGCCTACTAGAGCACCATCATCCAGCCACCCCACCTACCCACCAAAGAAAGGAAGGAAGACACACACAAAGAACACCACTATACAAGATGATTATGATGGTGATGATACACAGATAAACAAAGGAAAGCTTACTTATCACAAATCTGAAATTTCTTGCACTGGTTGCAGACCCAGCGGTTTCCAGATACCATTAGGATACAACAATGAGTGCAACAATGCTGCAAGTGGACCATGATAAAATCCTCCTTCATTGGGGAAATGGTCTCACCTAGCTGCAGTGAAGAAGAAAGGAGGGAAAAAAGTAACCAGTTAAAATCCCTTGGGCCATGATATGAAAAATGCGAACACTATGACAGCAAGATTGTAATTTTCACATCTACAGGCTTCGCACAGAACAACATAATACATGAAAATAAGCTAAAAGATTAGGAAGAAAAGAAATTACCTTATGCATCAGCAGGAGATCCTTAGTTGCATTAGCAGAGAGATCAGACTGACCTGATGCTGCTTTTAAAGCCCTTTTTGATATAGTCTTTTTGAATGTTCCTTTTTTGTTCAGCTTTCTGCCATCTTCTTCCTGACGAAGCTGGTTAATTAGATCTTCAGCAGCCCCAGGCCAGTAATCACCGTCAAAATATGGCAGCCTGGCAGCAGTTACTTTGGCCTTACATTCACCAGTAGTTGTAAAGAAATGATCGTATAAATTAGTAAGATCAACCACAATGTTTTCCTTGGAAGCCTTCCTTAACATTGCTAAATACCTGCAACAGCGTGCATTCATATTAGGGAAATTAGTAATAATGGATTAATAGAAACATAACATGAGATGCAAAGTATAGAATTTGAGGAAAAAAGAAAAGCTTGATAACTATTTGCCTCACCATTCTCGCAGTTTATCTGATTTAGGTGTTTTCTGAATTTCTGGATGACAATATAAGATATAATCTTCTCCCTTAAGTGGAGGGCAAGCCCATATATAGCAACTTGTAAAGCCACGCATCTTGCAATATTCAAGGTACCCAATCTGAAAATTTAATTTTAAAGTCCAATATGTTAGACAATGATCACAACCAACCAGAACAGATACTGTACATAAAATTAAAATCCTGACATAAATATCACTAAGAAGAATCCAATAAGAGTTTGAACTTACAAGAATTTCATGGTAAACAAATGTACGGAGAGCCTCTCCAGTAACTGCTTTAACTTCAGGCCGGAAATACTTGACTGAATCAAGGTACGACAGATAAACACGTCGCTGATTTGGAAATGCACATTCTGTTCCAAATTCTTGAACATACATGCCAAATAAGCATACTTCTACCCCTTCTATCTTCTGAAACAATAAAACCACCTAAAAGAGAAAAATATGTACTCAGAATCATTTTATAAATACAACTAGAAGTGCCCTTTTCAGAATGCAAGCATGTATCACACACATATACAGATAGAGAGAAAGAGAAAGAGAGAACACGAGTTGCACTTAATTTATATCCTCCATACCTTTGATTTATAAGGAAATTCAAGTGGATAATTCTGTTCCTGAAAGATTTCGAGAAACCTCTGTTTCACTTCCAACTTTTTGTCAACTGATGAAACAACTCTAATTACAAGTGCCTCAGCCCCCGGCACCTGGAAATATCAAGGATAAGGGAATCAAGTATATTTTTCAATTGGTTTTGAACATCTTTAAGCAACATCAAAGTAGCAAGATGATTTCCATAAACAACATAGAACTAACTGTCATCAAGAGATTATTGATCACCTCATCATAATTTTTCCCTTGAACCCTTGCTCTTTCATGTCTTTCCTGTTTCAGTCTCCTGAATAATCGCTGCTCTATGTGGTCACTAAGGATTGTTCTTGGCAAATCTTTGGCCCCAAGGACAGCACTCTGAGGTAGGGGCTTACGCTCTCCTCTTTCGACCTCAGCAATATAGCAATTGGGGCATGTATACTCAGCTTGTCCACCATCATTCCTTCTACCATTGAATAAAGCACAAATTTGATGTTGCCAAGCCTCACACTTGTCACATTGAACCCACTGGAAAATTTTATTGAAAGAAAAAACACATGTAAGAGCAACTTTAGGGATGATTATGATACTAAAAAAGTTATGTGTTGCACATACCCATTCTTCAACCTCCTCATCATTCTTCTTCTTCTCAAGCCTTGCCTTAGGAATGGCAGTTCCATCAACAGCAATGCCATCTCCACGAGCCTCATTATGGCACGGAATACAAAAGTAATGGCGTGTATCGCCAGCACCCATTGTGTAGTACATTGCATTTCGCTTAATGCGAGCACCACAAGGACTGCAGTATATAGGTGGCGGTTCAAAAGTAAGTTTCTCAACTGCACATAATTGACAGGAGTTCTCACTCATTGAGTGCTCCATTGCTTGGTTCTTTTCAGCCTTTGCTTTACTCTATAAAAGAAAAAGAAAAGAAAAAACCCATCATACATATACATTTTTATGGTACCTCAAGTAGTAAGCTAGCACATTTATCGACCTAAGATGACTTATGAATGATATACTAAATGCAATACCAAAAAACAATGTCTGAAACAAATTGCAACACTAAAATAAAGATACCTGGCCAACCCATCGTCTGAGACCAGTAATATGTTGCCGAACTTGCTCAGGGGTGAACAGTTCAGTCAGCGATACCCCCTTTATTGTTGGTTTCCCAGACTTAGTTCCAGCTGCACTTTCAGAAGATTGTGTCACATTTTCTTGTTTAACAGAGTCAGGCTCCCTTTCAATCTTAGCATTTTCTTGCTGTAGACCACCAAATTTATCAATTGTAATACCCTCACCATCAGTCCTCTGTTTGCTAATGCCATCTACAGCATTCTTCATCTCAATAATAACTGGACTACTTCTAGTACAACTCGTGGGGACTTCAGTCTTGACTTCAATAGTAGGCTGAGGTTTAACTGACATACACTTGTTAACATGTTGGTAACCTTGGTGCTGGATATCCTGAGATATGGTCTTTGCGTCAGGCGGACACTTGATTGGCATACACTGGTTAACATGTTGATAATTCTGGTGCTGGATATCCTGAGATATGTGAGGTTCAGCAACAACAGAACCAGATAATATAGAACCTTCACTTTCAACAATAACAGACTGAGAAGACTGCTCTATCTTCATGCGTTTTAGTGAAGGTTGAATGCCTATGGTGGTATCATTTGACGCAGTCGTAGAAGTCATTCTAACTGAAATGTCTCCAGCATCATTTGTTTTAGCAGATCCACCATCAGACGATGGCAAAACAAAAGCAGAGTTTTGACAGGCACGTGCCACCTGAGCCTGTAGATAATTTTTAACAGGAACACAAACAGGGCACGTTGAATTTGCACAAGTCTTGTAGTGATGAATCAGTATCTTAGAGGGGTGACATCGAGGATATGAGCACTTAGATGATTCACATTTATCCATATGACTCAACAACTTTCGCACTGTAAAACAATAAGTAATGCACTCACCCTCAGAGGCTTTACAACTACGAGCATGGCGTAGAAACAAAAGCCACTTCACTTGATTTCTAAACTGCCGATCATGGCTCCCATTTTCAGATTTAGAAAAGCTTCCCCTAGAATTTAAAGGGTCTGATGAGCTTCTAGCAACAACCATTGGACTAATAGTGGATCCATCTACAGTTAAATTGTTATACTGAGCTCCATCCTGCCCAGATGTTCTCTGGCAGAAACCCTCTTGGAAAGGCTGCTCATGTGAAAGGTTACCTGAAATTTGAGCCCGATCGTGAGAGTGAGGGTGCCACTGGCAATGCACAGATGATTCCAGCTGTGCACCAGCTGGAAGTTTATAATCATTTCGAGGCCCTGGAATTAATTGGTCTTCATGCAACAACTGTTGCATTTGTTGAGAATTTTGTGGAAGTGATGAGAACATGCTCTGCTGACTAGGAAGCTCTTCACCATTGTTCTGCAGGAACTGATTCTGCAATTCAGGGCACTGAAATTGTTCAGGGGCTTGTTGATATAGTACCTTGTCATGTTGTAGTCCAGGTTCACACTTTACTTGACTGGCTAAATCAGAGGCCAGTGGGGACTGACTATAACCACTAACGCTTAGCAGATTTTGGTGCTGCTGATTTTGTTGCTTATGCTGGCGTTGCTGTTGCAGAAACTGCTGTTGTTGGAACTGAAGAGACTGGTGCTGGAAATGTTGCTGTTGATTAACTTGAAGAATATCATCTCTTGAAGTAAAAGCAGGATGGAAATTCATCTTTTCAAACTGATCCATGGATTGGGGCATCATGTTGGCAGCCGATTGCACAGCATGTAAATTTGACTGATTACTTATTAAAGAAGAATTTGTTCTGGATATAGAATGCAAATTAACAGGATTCAAATTCTGAGAGTTCGCCACTGATCCAACAGATGTTGCTGCACCGTACAAGTTTCCAGACCCAAAAGAATCAGCATTGCTCATTCCATATCCATCAGCTGACAAAGAGAATTGCTTTCTTTGAGACAACTCATACATCTCAAAAATAATTATTAAGATTCATTGTTACTAAATCAATAGAAATGGAGAAAGACAAATGAAACCAGGACGTTACCTTGCATCAGAGGTAGCTGATGTTGATCAAAATTTTGATGCAAAGGTGTGGTAGTCTGATATCCCACAGATGCCCCAGGTTCACTAACAATATGCATATTGTTGTTCATCATACCCGATGCACCATTTAGGGACCCATTAGATAATCCAAAAGCTTTCTGCTGCAAGCCTGACCTGATGCCACTACTCGTTTGGCCGCCAAGGGAGTGCAAGATACGACTGTTTTGACCACCATGTGGCTTTTGCTGTTGTGGTACCATTGTTGATTCAACTGTTGAAAGTCCAACATTATTGGAAGAGTGATTATTAGTGTTACTGTTATTGTTAATACTATTAAATCCAGGAGTGGGAATCATTTGGCTCGTCATTCTTTGCACACCAATTGATGACATTCCACCAGAAGCAAGAGGAAAATTGGCAGGTGACTGTTGATGCCCATTAGATATATTTCCTATAGAAGTGTCATTTTGTTACTTTTGGTATAAAATATTATTTAAAGTAGATTAAAAAAGATTGTAAGGCTCAAATTTACCTTCAGATCCAGTGAAGGAAGCACTAAGCATGCCACTAGTAGGCAACAAGCCTCCTGTATTGATATTTGTAGGAGCTATGCTAGCATTGGTAGCACTTGTAGATTTATCCATAGAAGATGAAACCGCCATGCTAGGATTGCCACTGTGTGATATACCAGGGGTTGGAATCATAGTACCAACTGATGCTGATGCAGAATTAACAAGCTGTGGATGTCTTTGGTTGTGCATATTTCTGCTCCCCCTTAATAGAATCTGTAAACGGTGCTCTAGAGTACTCAAATTTGTATAGTCCTCCTAGAAAACAAATTTCAAGTATTAAATATCAAGGGAAATAAATGAGAGTTCTAGCACAAAGAATTAAAAGTGATAAACAAGCAAAAGAAAAGTGCTCAGACAATAAATAGGAAAAAAGAAATGTGAAAAAGTATACAAATAAAAGAATAGAAACATCAGCCAAGAAACAGATTTGCTCAAACATAGTAATTTAACAAAATAATTAACCTTTGTAGGAGCAATCTTAAATAGACCTTCTTCCAATCTTCTTGCAAAATCCCGAAACTTGATCATAGATGCCTCAGTCATAGGATGCTGGTTCCGCAATTTTAAGACATCAATGCTGACATAAAAGAGATTATAAGCTGCATTAGGTTTTTTTAAATGAAACCTAGGTTTAATTATATTATGAAAAGTTCTAAGATGGAAATGACTAATCTTGATGCATAGATTGACTCTTAATAAGAATGCACAAATTTAGAAGGTCGATGTCTAGTGCAATAAGGAATGCACAAACTTCAGCTTGAATGAAATATAGACATCTGAGTCCTACAGTGATTTTGCGACCAAGTTGCTTTTATATGATAAACTGTATGTACACATCTGTAGAAGTGGAGAAACAAATACAAACATCACCCAAACAGAAAGGTGTGATTTTCAGTGGTATAATTAAAAAAATCCTAGTTGAATTTCAACTTGAACCAAAAGCTTACCTTATGTCACTAGACACAGGTCACATAAGTTTATTGAAACAACCTTTCAATGAATCATACATCAACGGAAATCTCATGAACAATTAACATTATCTACAGGCTTGTAAAATCGTACACAAACAGACACACAACTATTTACATGCAAATATCTTTTCCACTGTTTCCTTTGCACTAGAATCCTAGCAATTATAGTTAATATAACATAGATCAATGACTTTATCCGAAATATAGACACTTCAGTTCAGCAGTGATTTTGCAAGTTTTTTTATGCTAGCTTCTAATGCTTATTCTGTTCAAGTAGAGAAACAAATACAATATTATCTCAGCTGAAGCGGGTAATTTACGTATGAATAAAACTAAGAAAAACAAAATATATAACAAAAGAATGTTACTACAATGCAACCGAGCATCCAGAAGCACATGCATTAACGAACATGTTTCACACTTGTACAGAAAAAAAAAAAAACAATGAAACAAAACTAATAAGCTTCTGGAATCAAATAGCATTCAAACAGAAATAACTCAAAGTTAAACAAAGATTTTATTTCAAATTTCTGCCTAATTTAAGATAAATCAATCAGTAGATGCAAACATGACATACCTTCAGCAACACTTAAACTAGCATCTTTAAACAATACTACTTTTAATATAAAAAACTTACATCTTTCCTCGCATATATTCACGTGTCCTGTGTAGGTCAGGGTCCATATTTAACATATTATGAGGAGGACCTCCAGAACCAACGACCCCAGCAGCAGTCAAACCTCCTGCAACACCTGAATTCTGCATCTGGGCAGGCTGATGAAGGTTCCCATTTTGCTGGGGCAATCCCCCTTGGTTAGCTACCTGTCTCGACATCTGTCCAGACATATGCGCCTGAACATTCATTTCTATCCTTATTCCTACTTCCTTTTGGCCTCGTCTCAGTAACTATCACAACTAGCACAAGCAGCATAACTTATTCAACACTCCGGTGTTGCAATAACAAAATCCACTACACTCATGCTTCCTTCCTTTTTCCCTCCTTTAATTGTCACTTCAAATGCATTGCTTCCATTGCATTCCTGCATTTTATGCACCACACTTATAGATATTTGGGAAATTGAATAAATTAACTCAAATTTCAATCCTTCAATCTCAAATTCAAAATTGTTCACATTGTTACACAATATTTGGAACAGAGATTCGCTAAAATGGATTAAAATTTGTGAGAGTCTCGGTCAATGAAAGAAGAAAAACTCCAATTTGGAGTTCCAACATAAACACGACCGTAATTAATGAAATTAAGCACTAGAAAATAACTAACCCTATGTTAATTATAAAAAAAAACATTACTTTCCTTAAACGATCATGAAGAAAACGAAAACCCTAAAAAGGAACCTGAGGAAAAATGCGAATTCGAAAGCAGAACACACTGACGATCGGAGCTTCGAGAGTTCGGACGGTGAAATGATCGTAAAACAAAACCGGCGAAGCACCGCCTGAATCGCACGTGCGAAGGGGGGAATTGACACGATGGCAACAAAAAAAAAAGAGAAGGGGAAAAGAAGGTAGAATAGAAGATCGACAAAGGGAAAAGGGAAATATTGGAATTGATTTTTATTAAATAAATAAATAATTAATTAACTCAATTACGATTTTAGTTTTTTTACCAAATTATTTATTTTCAGGCCATGTGAAATTAGGAAACAAATTCAAAAAATATATATAATGTTATTTGAATTAAAATATGTAATTTTAAAAACTAATGTGTTATATTTAAAAAAATAAAAAAATATTTTATATTTATAATTTAAAATATATTTAAACGATTTTAAATTATTTATCATTTATTTAAGGATTCGATTGGATTGATATGGGTTTGGCCCAAACTACTCCCTTTCCTCCAAAAGTGTGTTATCAAAGAGACACAGACACATTAACAGATAAACAAAGAAGACTCGCAATAACAGACAAAGTACAGACACTCTTATCAGAAAACCAGCCAAAGTGAGTTCATTTCATCTTTACCTCTCAAACCCTAATTTTTTTCTACTTTTTTTCATTTGATTTCTCTTTTTCTTCGATTTCCATAGGTGTACGTATTCAATTCGATCTCCATCAATCACTTTCCCAATTTCAATTTCAATTATTTTGTTACCCCCGCACCTATTTGATGATCCATTTGATACGTGAAACTCATGGAAAATAAAAATAAATGAATTTGATTGAGGGGGGAGGGTATCTGTAATAAATGAATTAATGGGGTTACTTGATTCGTATAGAATTAACTGTCTTTTTTATCAAAACGGAAAAAAATAGGTCATTCTAGTAGTTGACTTGTCATCGGTTCCTTGTTTGATCTCTGATATCAGTTATTGTATTTGTTTGCTTGAATATGTTGGTTGATGGAATCGGTTATTTTGCATAAATCTGTGGTATGTATTTTCGACAGCATTTATTTGTGTAAGACGATGCTTAACAGACTGAATATTGTACCTCTTTTTTGTCCACCTGGTGTGGATTTGGGAATATATGTTTTCATGCGTTTGATTGTGTCATTTTGCGAATGTATGAAAGTCGAATTAAGGATAGAATATGATGTTGATAGTTTTGTTTTGGTTTACCAGGAAATGGGTGTATACCTCAGTACCCCGAAAACTGAGAAGTTCTCGGACGATGGTGAAAATGATAGGCTTCGATATGGATTGTCATCCATGCAAGGATGGCGTTCAACTATGGAAGATGCTGTGAGTTCTCTCCTTAATCTAATTGACTGACTTAATATGTTGTGACTTTTAATTGTTAACTGGTTTAATGGGGCTTACCTTCATTTAGTAATCAATTGTACTATATGCATTATGCAATATATTTCTCTTAACTGGGGATTAAACGATATCTAGCATATAATCAATATCCCATGTCTAGTACTTGAAATTATCTTAATATATGTTCATTCTTAACACGATGTTATTTATAATGACCTTATAAGCTGAGTGCTAAGATTGAACTATCACAAGGAAGTGACTTTTGAATGTGCCTTGGTGCTTTTGATTTTTGAGGGAAAAAATCAAATCAAATGTATCATAAACATGGTTAAATGTTAGTTTTCTGCTTTTCTAAGTTGATTGAAATGACATGAAAATGAGCTTACATGTAATTTCTTATTTAAAATTACTTCATAGCTCGGTTTTTCTGTTAAGAAATTTAAGTTAAAAAATATAAGACTTTTCAAAATGCATTTTGTGTGGACATTGCTTTTAAATGGATGCTTAAGAATTAAATAACATGATTTGAAAGCCAAACATAGATGCATTCATTTAGTATGAATAAAGATCCTGTGCACAACAATATGATATTTGTTCCGTAATGAAGCATAAATATAAGTTTCCTTTTTTATTTTGTTCTGCTGGGAGTTTTTTTCTTTTTTTGTGTGTGTGGGGGGGTATTTGTATAAAAAGTGTCCATTTTCAGACTCTAGATTTGCCCTTTGGATTGAAGATTGAATCTTGCTAGATCTAACATATTGAAGGAAAGTAGAAACTCCTATATGAATATGTTATTTTTGCTTCATGTGTATGTGTGCATGCCTGTGTGACTTTTTGTAAAGTAATCACCTGATGCATGTCCATTTGTGTTGGAGACCTGTTATGTCTAAGAATTTTCAGGGATACATGGTTCCTTGATAAAATCATGCATTTGATAATGATAGCTATTGGTGTTTAGTTCCATATCTTAAGGGCTAATTATCTATCTACCTTGGGATAAGACAATTTACCTTAAATATGAATTTACTTTTTGTGATTTTAACAGCATGCAGCTTATCCGGATATTGACTTCATGACGTCATTTTTTGGTGTTTATGATGGTCATGGAGGTAAGGATTTGAACTCTTTAATTTGTTATTTCATTCAATTGGCTTTTCTTACTTCTCTTTTTTCTTTAGAAGTATATAAAGTTTGTGTTTCAGTGAAGTTCCTTTTTTTTTTTCTGGATACCATTAGCATGCTTCCAAATATATGCCTGAGTATGTTATATATATATATATATATGTGTGTGTGTGTATCAGTGTATGTATTGGAGATATTCTGTTTTTTCCATCCCCCACCCACCCACCCACACACACACACACAATCTTGCGCTCTTAGAAACACTTTTGTTAACAAGTTTCAACTCAAGTACAGTAGGGAAAAAATCATTAAATTTCTTGCATCAAAGAATAAATTGATGTAATCTTTTTCCTGTTACCTTGTTGAACTATTACTTTTTGTTATTTTTAAAGGAATTATTTGAAGGGCACAAGTATTGTCAAGTTGAGCCTGCCTTGTGCTGATACTCCTCTTAAGTCTTACCTTGGTAATTATTCTGAATCGTACCATCAAACACTGAGTGAGGGGTAGAAAGCAAGTTGCAATTTCAGATGTGCTAGTTTTGTGTTTTGGTAATTTTTTATCGGAAATGGTAAAGGAATTGGAGTTTTTCAAGTTCATTTACTGGATGGGTGAGACCTTCATAGACTGGCATGCCATACTTGGCATTGGTAAAAGGTTATGAATGGTTCCTAGGATAAAAATTTGGTTTTCAATTTCAGCCGACTATGTGAGGTTCTTAGCTCTAGAAACTCTAACTCACAGTCTCACACTTGAGATTTCTATGCAGTGAATGAAATGCTTATGTCTATCTGCAATGTTCTTGTCTTCTTCTTTTGTACACGGAGGTTATTTTCTTCCCAGTCAATATTATTTGTAATATTTTAAGGTAGTAAATTTAGGGAGAAAGAATTTAATTCACATTAGTTGATCAGGTAAAATATCAGCTGCTTACAATGGGATTGTTACATTTGTTCTTATTCTCTTTTTTTCATTGGAGCTTTCATGATTTTAATAGCTTTCAATTGAACTAGTATTGTTTAGCCATTAGATTCTGTGTTCCAAGTCTTTTAGGTATTTTCTATGTGGTGTGTTTATCTGCAGGTCAAGCAGTGGCCAAGTTCTGTGCCAAGTATCTTCATCAACAGGTGCTCAAGCATGAGGCATATTCAGCTGGAGATATAGGGACTTCGCTACAGAAATCTTTTCTCAGGTTAGCAATAATTCAAAGTTCAGGCATAGCTCAAGCACGAGGGTGCCTTTGGAATGTAAAATGGTCTGTTTGCTTGGAGCTAATGAACATTATCACTCAAAGTTTGTTACTGCCTAGACACTAATGTAATTGTATTTTCATAGTACTCTAATGTTATTGGTTTTATAACAAGTTATCTCTATTCTATAGCTCCATTCTGGTTTAATGCCATTGCTACTGTATCTTTGATGTTTAGGTCATCATTGTCTGCCCTTTTGTTTTGCTTTCTGCCCATCATTAGAATTTGAAGAGTACGATGAAATTCATTTCAGAATAAAAAATGACATAAATAAGGGTGCTTCTTGGCTAGGTGCTTCTTCTATCCATGTATCCAACATTCCAACTGCTGTTTTGTTTATCTTGATCATGCAGAATGGATGAAATGATGTGTGGACAAAGGGGATGGAGAGAATTAGCGGTCCTGGGAGATAAGATAGACCAAGTTTCTGGCCTTATTGAAGGGTTCATATGGTCTCCTAGAAGTGGTGAAGCCAATAAAAAATTTGATGATTGGCCTTCTGAGGAGGTATTTTTGTGATAAACAACCAAGTTTCTTTTTAGTTATACGAAGCAATTTCATTTTGTATTTGCCTTTTTGATCTCTGAGTGATTGGACTAGGAAATGTTTCAATGATATCTAAGCTACATGGCTTTTAATGTTATTTTAGTTGCTGTGACTGTCAAATCCAAGGAGTAAAATAAGTTTTCAACTTACCAATTTCGTATGCTATCAACAGGTCAATTGTATGTTTCTAATATTTTGTATTAGGTGTATTCTTGAATAATAAATTGATTTTCAAATTTTTTTTGTTGGTAGCTTATTTGGTAAATTTGCAATAGTTGATGAGAAAACTGATAAAAGAAGCTTTTTTCTTTGCAGTCTATAACTCCATATATATATTTTTAGTACCATTTTCTCATGAATATTAATTAACTTCAACAGCTAATCTTAACAGTCAATATCACTTTTATGAAATAGACTTAATTGAACCAACTCTCTGAAGTATTGCTAATTTAATTGAGTTAGGATACAGTTAGGTTTGCTATATGACTTTTAGGGATAGACCAAGAGACAGATATTAACTGAAAGAAAAGTTATTAGAAACTTCTCGAGTTGTTCGATAAGGCATTGAGAAGCCTGAACAACTGAAGATGGATAATATAAAGGAATAGGAAGATCACTGTTTGAACTTGATGATTTTACTAAAAGGTGCTTAATATGAAGTGAATTGGAAAGTGAAAGGGCATGTGGATGCTTTTTCTAAGGGTCAAATTGCTGCTTCTTTGGTGTTTGACTTCGCAGAAGAAAGCTGAAAATATATAGGATTGGGCTTTGAGCCCGGTGTATAATTTGGGGTTCCATATTTAAGTAATATTCAAGAACCTTTACTTCCCCTGCATCAGACATTTCCTTGAGCATATACTGCAGGTCGCCCTAGGATTCTGAATTCTAGCCATCACTGACTTGTTGTTATCACTGCTAAATATTTTTGACTACTAATGATTATAGCTATAACTATGGAAGCTTGACAGATCTTCACTTCATTATACAAATTGGATAAAAATGAACTTTTAATAGTTGTTGGTTTGTTGATAGGTGGATAACAAACATGCATTATTAAAACCATGTGTTAGCTTGCCTTCTAAGTTAGAATTCCTTTTGTAAAAAAATTATCTAAATATACTCTAAAGGGTATGTGTGAGTCTGTTAATCCTCTCGTGTAGTGATGGATGAGATCATATATAGTGGATGAAAGAGGGGTACTACTACATTGAAGTATCATATTCCTTGCGAACTCCAATATGATTTGTTTACATTCTTTATGTAATACGATATGTAAGAAGCTTTTGTTTGATTCATTAAATATTTGTTTGGCCTGCACAATTCTAAATGAAGTTCTATTTTGGTTTGAAACTAGGGCCCTCACTCTGATTTTCATGGACCTACTGCTGGATGCACAGCCTGTGTTGCAATAATTCGAAACAAGCAACTCATTGTTGCCAACGCTGGTGATTCCCGTTGTGTAATATCTAGAAAGGGTCAGGTACAATTTTTTCCTTCTGCTGAACTATGAAAATACAATTTCAAAATTATGTTTTCATCTATAGAATTTTTTCTGGAGGCCTCTAGAAATTGAGGTAAGGGATATCTTTGAATATCAATTAGTGCTTTTGTCATAAGTTATTTTCCAGTACTTTTAAATGGCTGTTGTTTGGTGCCATTTGTTTTCTTTACCTCTCCTTTGAAGATGCAAATCAGTTCCTCTTCAATGTGGCTAGTTTCACTGGTGTGACATTCAAGATTTATTCCATAGGAGTTTCTTTTACAGGCTTATAATTTGTCTAAAGATCACAAGCCTGACCTTGAGTTGGAGAAAGATAGGATTCTGAAAGCTGGTGGTTTTATTCAAGTGGGACGGGTCAATGGAAGTTTAAACTTGGCTAGGGCAATTGGTACTTTCTAGATCCTAGTTTAAATGCTTCTATTGATAGGGAGATTTTAGGTGTGTGGAGAGGGGGAAATGAATCGTATTTCAATTGCTCCATGATCTGTAATTGTCGTTTGCTTGTAGGAGATGCGGAGTTCAAACAGAATAAAACCCTGCCAGCTGAAAGGCAGATAGTAACAGCTAATCCAGACATTAACATTGTGAGTAGCTATTTGCTTTAACATTTGTGTATCATTCGAACTTGTTTTTAATTTTAATAATGATCGATTGATTTAATAAAGAAACTATACTGTTTTTTAATATTTTTAATAAAATGCTTGCTACATCAAAATATCAAGATATCTTGTTCCTTTTAATTATTCGTATCAACCCCTTTCCCTATATTTATACTTGGCTTTTACCATCTTTGAAATAGGTTGAGCTTTGCGATGATGATGAGTTTCTTGTTTTAGCTTGCGATGGGATTTGGTAAGTTGCTTTATAGGAATATTTCTTTTGCAAGAACTTGCATCTTTTCACCCTCCTGCGCTGAAATCAAGTTTGGGTCCTAGCGGGATATTAATTGGGTACTATCGAGAACTCTCTTTTGTAATTTGCTGTAGGTGCATGCAGGATACATGCATGCCATGCCTACTTGCCATTCTTTCTGAAAGATTTTGATATCAAGCAATCTATCAGACTCGGAGTATGACTTTAGTCTTTAAGCTGGAGTGGTTGGTGAGGAGGGGATTCATGTAGTCAAACCTAACTCCGTGGAACTAAGATTAAATATGCATATATATATATATATATATATATATATATATATATATATATGCACATGCCTGCTCATACTTGGGTATGTATGTAGGTGTTGTGACTGGTGTGAGATGTTCTGTGTCAATTGTTAGAACACACATGTCCTCTACAACATTGGTGGAAGGCTACTTTATGAGAATGTTCCTCATTAAGTCATCTAGATCATAACTTTAGTGACTTTCACGGTACTAATTCTTTTTTTATTAATTTGATGTGTAATATTGTGGCTGTTTCTTATTCACTAGGGATTGTATGTCGAGCCAACAACTAGTGGATTATGTACGAGAGCAGCTAAGCACTGTAAGTGTCTTCTGAGATTTCTCACCAAGCATTTTAAAGCTCCGTCAATACTAGAAGTTCATTACTGAACATTGAGCCTGCTGAATTGCTATGTGCATTGACCTAACATCGATCTCATTTTCGACATGCAGGAAACTAAACTCTCAGCTATCTGTGAGAGAGTATTCGACAGATGCTTGGCTCCAACAGCCGGTGGTGAGGGATGCGATAACATGACGATGATCCTTGTTCAGTTCAAAAAGACTGCTGATTTAGGCTCTTCTTCTTCGGGGGAGCAACAGCAGCAGCCATTGACCGATCAAACAGCCATCATAGATGAAAGTGCATCAGGGTCTGGATCTGGATTGACTGATCAAACAACCACCATAGATAAAAGTGCATCAGGGTCTGGATCTGGATTGACCGATCAAACAGCATCCGGATCTTAAGTAAGAATTGAACTCTTTTCTCAGTTTTGACCTGTTTCCTTCAAAGCTGTGAGCAAAAGGCAGATACTGAAGTTTCACATGTTAGGAAGTGATTTTCTTGCGATGTGATTGTTTATATGTATGATGTTCCAGGGATTTTTTTAAGAGATCCTCATCTATCAAGGATTTTTTGTATATCTGTCAACTTTGCTTTTATATTATTATTGAGATACTGGCAACACCATGTGTCAATTTATGCTCTGCAAACAATTAATGCTTCATCTTGTGGGATTTTGTTTCCACTAATTGTGGCTTTTAGACTTTTACAATGATTGATCACTAGTCAGCACCTCATTTACTGTTGTTTATCATCACAAAAAATTTCATATATTCAATGAATCATAGAGAGAACACGGGAAAATCAAATTTTAATTCCTCAATTTTACATGTTTTTAGCTGAAACACAATGAAATAAGTTGAATTATCAATAAGAAAAGGAATGTATTCTTTTGACAAGCATAAGAAAGTCAGGAGTTCAAACAAGTTCAAAGAAAAACAAACAAATAAATATTATTGGGGCCGAGTCTACACAGAATGGATTTTAGTAATCATAATAGCTAAAAAGAAAAGAAAGAAAATAGGAAAAAGAAATAAAATGCTAAAATTTTCTTGTCATTTTTAAAATAGGTTTATAAGAGCAATGAGTTTTATAAGAACATATGACATCAAATGATACTAATTTGGTTGTCCAGATGGAGTTCTGTTCCAAGACAAGTAGGATGGATCACCAAGAGGTCTGCCAATTATTCAACACAAAATTAATTAGTTATTTAGAATATATATATATATGTATGTATATGTATATATGATAAAAGAAACTTACCTTGGCTTGATAACATAAAGAAGTATGAAGAAGACTGCTAAAAACAAGCATAGCCCTCCTACAATGATATATGCAATTCCCAGGAAATCATTTTTCCCACCTATCCAGCTTGTGGTTGAAAGTACCAACTTCTTTTTCCCCCCAAAACTGTAGGTGTTGTAATTGTTTTGTATTTTGACCTGTATTTTCTTATTCGCTGGGAGGTCCTCATCTATCTTCCCGTACAGTTTTCTGAATGTTGGCAGAGCTGCCGTCCGCATCCATACCATCAGATCCTCTTGTTCACTTAACTGCATCCACAAAACACTCATTTATCTCCTCCCTTCTCCCTCCAAACCAAACCGAACCAAACATCGTTTAATGATACAAACATAACAAGCATATGATATACTTACAGGTAAGGATGAGTTCAGTTTAGCACCTCCAATCAGCCCTCCAGTCTGGAAATTTTTCGGATAGACATCGTTTCCGAATTTATGATCTTTGTCACTCTTCCACGCTATGTCATGTTTGTTTACTTGTATCACTTTACTATCCAATGAAAACCCGTATGTGTCATTGAACAAACTCCATGCGACGAGGCCACAGGGAATGATTGGACCATCCTTTGTTTTGTCTTCAGGGGAACAATCACTGATGTCATTTGCAGCTGACTTGCTCCTCAATTGTTTATCACTCCGACTTTTTACATAACTGCAATCATTTTTTCCACATTTATAAATATTTTGAAAGATGAAAACTAAAAGTATTGAAAGGTTATCTACATCAAGCACCATTAAAGGAAATGCATAAGAAATGCTACTAAAATCTTCCATGAACATGTTATATAATTCAAGAAACTTAAACATGGTATTAAGTATAAACATAAACATCTCTTTGAATATGATTTCACACACCGACGATGGTTTTGGTAGTAGTTATCAAGCTGATAATAGATATAAACAGGCTTTTTCATCAGCTTAGGAACCTGGAAAAAAGGAAGAAAAAAAAAGATAACTTAATGCTTGTTAGTCGAACAGGCATGTTAAGATGAAATGTAGTGGAATACATATCCATTCTAAGAGACAAATTTCTTGAACACTATCGATAAAAAATAAAATAGAATACAGAAAAAAAAAACTTCGGACTAACGAGCAGAATCCTGATGCAAGACTTGTTAGTATCAGCGTTTTGGATAAACTTAAGCTTATCATTGGAATAATTAGGAGGAACACAACTGTCGTCATAGCGATCCACGATTTCTACCACCTATATAAACATCGAAAAGAAAACAACAACAATTTTAAGTTCAGCAAGGGTCGAATATAAATGAACGAACACATTTAGAGGCAGAGAGAAGAATATGTTACATGCTCCGATGCTGACAATGATACAAGTCCCAATGGGATGAAGACAACTCCGATGATGGTAAATGTTGCAATGACCTGAAATATCCACCACCACCACCACCACAAAAAAAAAATGTAAGCTTTCATTAAAAGGTACTTCATGCAATGAAAGTTCCATACATGCATGCATACATATGACACACTCATAAATACATGCAAGCATGCTTACACACACATATACATACGTACGCGCGACATACATGATACATACACATATTTATCCAGAATGAAAATAAAGAGAATTTGAGACATACCAAACCAGGTGTAAGAATAGGTTTGCAAGCAGGAAGCTCTTGCTGTGTGAACCTAGAATCTGCAACCCCAACAAAACAAAAGACGAGAATTTACCATAAGCCCAATTCTTAGATTCACAATACTAAAATCTTCAACCATTCACCAAGGAACAAATCATCAATACACCAGGACATAAAAACTATATAATCAACAATTGCAACCAAAACCCAGAGTTTATTTTCCCTTTTTGTTTTTCCCATTGGATGTTATAAGCCACATTGCATCCCATTTTAACAGATTGATCAAAAGATAAAAAGGGGGATTAAATTAAACAAAAGGAAAGGAAAAAAAATCAATCGAGCAATGTATTATGCTAGTGAGATAAATTAACAAGACAAGGGAAAGGGAACATACATTTGGGTTTTCTCGAATTCTTTTTGGAGGAAGCTTTTGAACTCGAACCACCACCATCGGCGGAGCTCGTGGTGGCTCCGTTGGCTTCCATTTCGTATAATTTGTTGTGAAATCTAAAAAAAAAAGTTTTTTTTTTCTATCGCCGGAATCCCTATACGAACTCAACACTTAAATTTCTTTTTACATTTGTTAGTTTCTAGTAGGTTGGTTTCGAAGATAAAATTTTTAAACAACTGAAAATGAATAAAGTTAGAAATAAAAACGATTGGAAACGAGAGAGAATCGGGCAGTTGATGTTCTTATAATAGACCACCTAACCTATCTAGGCACACAATTTGGAATAGGCGAATAGCAGATGAATCATTGGGTAAAATACACAAAAGATCATTAGACTATCTCGAAAAATACAAAATAATCATTAAATATTTAAAAAATATATAATATATTAACTTTAATTTATAATATAAAATGGGGTTAAATTATTAATAATTATTAATTGGGTAACATGACAATTACAAAAGTTTATATAATATTATATTTAATTTATAATATTTATTTATATGAGTAATTTAAAGATTGAAAATAAGGTTAAATTAAGATTAAATTGATTGAATATATAAATATAAAATATTAAATGTGTTATTTAAAATTTTAAAATCATTGTGTCATTCAATGAATAATCTCAATAATATTTATAATAAAAATTAAAATTTAATGTTTATTATACAATTTTTAAAAACTTAATAATTGTTTTATATAATTTTAGGATAATTTTTTTATTTTACCCTAAATCATTTCATTTCTAGTTAAGTTAATTTCTTTTAAAGAAAATATTTGGTTTAATTTATTACTAAAATCTATTATTTAACATACTAACAACAGAAAATTTATTTTACGAGTTATTTTAAATGACATTAAATATAAATTTAATGAGCGATTATAATATAAAAATGAATAGTATTTATTTTAAAAAAATTAATTTAATTGTTTTATTTATAAATATGTATATTATTAAAATATTAAAAATTATTTTATTACAAATCAAAATTTAAATTTAATTGTTTTATCCTTTACCGCCATAAAATATCTAAATACCTTCAAATCAAAATTTGAAAATAAATTATTTTATTACAAATCAATCTCTCAAATTTATATTTTATTTAATTTAATCATTTAATGTAACTCTCTTAAAATCCTTTTTTTAAAATAATATATGTAATATATAATTCTAGATTATATTTTTTAATTTAAGTTAATATAGATGATTTGAATTAAAATCTTAATAACAAAATCGATGTTTACTTTAAATTGTATAAAATAATAATTTAAATTAAAAAAATCTCAAAAAAATTCGGATCGGGATAAGACTATAAATACAAGAGGAGTGAGGTTAATTGAGGATTACGCAACATCACAAAAATTTCCGTTGGGATTTGGGGGTTGGAGAGCAGACGGTCTATCTCTGTCTCCAAACAACCGATAAAACCCCAACCCCTGTTTCCAAACGCACCGTTTTGGTACCCTCCAAGTCTCAAATTTTATATATATCTATTTTATACGCATAAAACTAGAAGAATTTTTTTTAATTAAAATATAAATCGTCAAGAGGAAATTCCCAAGGATTTTGTAAAAAAATAATAAAAGGAAGAATTTCCTAAGCGGTCGATCCATCGGTCTGCGATTAACGATGGAGGTGCCTATCTCATGGGATGCTCTACGCAAACAGGTGTGTTGAGTTTTCTCTATCTCCTTTTTTCGGCGTTTAATTTTGTTTGACTGAAAAATTAGGGTAGAAAATAACCTAGGATTTTATAATTCTGTTGGATTTAATGTATTAGGTTTCAATTGTTGAGGAATTTTGGATTCCTTTTGAAGTGATTGAGTTTTCTTGTTGGAATTTGCTGAAATGAGATGGAAATATGGGATCTCGATCGATTGACCCTGATTCTCACCCTTTGAGGGTGGTTATGTAGAGAAACGAACAGAGATTATGGATTTGTTGCTCACAGAGAAAAGGAATACTGTCTGTTTATTTCCAGCATCGGATCTGTTTAAACTAAATTGCTAAAACGTGTTGTTTTTTATGTTTGTTCATTGATTTTTATTTTTGAGATGTTGATCTTCGTTTTTGTGAAGTAGCTTAGGACGAATTGAGCAGATTTGAGTCTAACGGATATCTGACACCCCGAGTCTGGCTTTTCTTTGCATATATCTTTCCTCAAATGATTATGAATGGTCCAGTCTATGGTGTTTGTGGAATTTAGTTTCATTCTCTTCACAAAGAGATGATCCATGGTCTTTTTTCCTTCAAATTTATGCTTTTGACAAGAATAGGAGTTAACCTGTGAGGAGGAACTGCTGGGATTTCCTTTAGTCATTGATGAAAGTAAATGTTGTATTTCTTTGTTAAAATATTCATTATCTTCTGGTTTTGCTGTGTGGTTGATATTGCAAAATAAAACCAAGGGAAATTTAACCTTGTGTCAATTACTTGCCTGGTGTAGACGAGAGTGATGGCAGATAAGAAATAATGGATTACCTTCCTTGAATAAGGTAAAAGTAATTGCTTACAAAATGTAAATGAATGACTTTCCACCAATATTAAAATTTTGGGAAAGGGTGCTTAAATTTCTTTTGGGAACATTTCTCTTCGCCTTTTAATCTTTTACTAGTTAATACCCATATTTCATTTAGATTTTCAATTTGTAGAGGCAATTAATTGACATCCTTAAATTTGTGGCATCGGGATTATGCTATTGAATGACCTTTGGCATCAAGAACCTTTTATTTGCCCAAAAGACATTGAATATATCCTGAAATGGCAATAATTGAATAATGCTCAACTTTGTTCACTATTATTGCAGGCAAGGAAACTCGAAGCTCAGTTGGATGAGCAGATGAATTCATATCGTAAGTTGGTCTCCAATAAGGTCTCAATGAAAAATGACTCAGAAGAGAATGATATTGAATCTGGTATAGATCGATTACTAAAACAGCTGCAACAAGTAAATATGAAAATGCAAGACTGGGTCTCATCTGGTGGATCTGACACGGTTTCTCATACATTAACTAGGCATCAGGAAATTCTTCAAGACCTCACTCAGGTACTGTGGTTTATAAAATATTTTTTTATCTCTGTCCTCCACACAATCATCATCCTTCATGTTTTCTTTTTTGGTTCATGTAAGACAAGCTTTTCTCCCTTCTTCCTTTTTCAATTTAAACTAAAGCAAAAGTTGCTTCATGTCAGTCTGTTTGGAAACCAATAATAAAAGAAAAAAGGAGAAAAAGAACCCTTATAGTGAATGTTAAATGTCACATATCTTCTTATCCTGCAGATGTTCCAAGTATGCTGTCTCCATAACCATTTTTTTGTACCCTGCTTACTAGTTTGGTTTGACATCTTCACAAGTCTGTACTCTGTAGATTCTTGTAGGTTTGTAGTTTTCCATATGCAGCTTTTGGAACTTCTAAATATACCTTCTTTTTCTATGAACACATTAACAGGAGTTACATGAATTGAACTGCTCAGAAACTAACTTGATATTAGACCCATTTGAAGTGCAGGAGTTCTATCGTCTTCGCTCTAGCCTTAGAGCTAAACAAGAACATGCTTCCCTACTGGAGGATTTTAGGGAATTCGATCGGACTAGATTAGACTTGGAAGCAGGTGTGGGTTCCACAGAACAGGCTCTAATAAAGGAGCGTGCAGCCATCAGCCGGAATACTGGACATGTATGTAAGATTAATTGTAGTTAACAATATTTTGTTAACTATCTGTCACCACTCTTAGTTCATATTAAGTTTCCAACTGAATTCTGGTTTTGTAGATGGATAATGTAATTTCACAAGCTCAAGCAACTCTTGGCACACTTGTCCTTCAACGTTCTACTTTTGGGGGGATTAATTCAAAGCTCAGCAATGTTAGCAGCCGTCTACCAACGGTATGAATACTTGTTGATGTTGCTAGTAGTGTTTCAAGTTGCATACATTTATTCAGTATTTTAACAATCCAAGGTTTGGCGTACATGCTATTTTTCTGTTATGATTTCCATATAGTTTGTTATCTCTGCAATAAATTATCATAAATGATCAAATATACTACATATTTTATGCTATGTATGGGAACAGAAATTTGAAAATTTGGATTTACATTTCATTTACTATATAATTTGAAGGCATTAAGGGATGAACTTCGTATTCACAAATATCTACAGGAATTTCAAATTCACTACTAAATACGTAGCCACACACGTATGTTTTTATCACATAATGTGTGTTATCTTAAATCCAAATCCATCGTTTGAAATCCCAAGTTTTCATCCAAACATTAAGTTGGTGAATTTTAAGAACTCAGTTTGTCACCCTTTAACTACTTGTGGAATCTAAGAATTACACCGACATTATATCAAACACTTTTCTTAAACATCTCCGTGGACTGGTTTTTCATCTACTTTGTCATGTTCTGATCAATACACCATCATGTTGTACCGTGCAGGTGAATCAGATTTTGTCTTCAATAAAGAGGAAAAAATCTATGGACACCATCATTCTTTCTCTGGTTGCATCTGTATGCACCTTTCTCATCTTCATCTATTGGTTGAGTAAGTGACGGCGCATGTATGCTGCATGTATGTCGTGTTGCAAGCCAATGAATGTGGTGAAACAGGTTCCATCCGAGGTTTGATATTTCATATCGAGCTATAAGAAGTGGTTGTTATTTTATGTTGTAATCTGATATTGGACATTTATGGTGGCATTGCATGTTGCCTTTAGTATTGGATTCCCAGTATATAGTTAAAATTCAACATTCACATGTTTAATTTCTTTCTTTTCTTTTTGTTTATCATCCATGTTAAATGAGTACAAGCTACCAATAAAAAGATTATTTCATTTCATTGCTTTTTCCCATAGCACTACACTATGTATTCGTGTTTGGGTTCTTCAACAATGTTGTCTTCAAGGTGGAATATTAGTTTATCTTTTTAGGGAATACTACCATATCCAATACTTGTGTACGTTGTTACAATTTGATTGACTATAATTTGCCACAAAACAGTGGTCAATGAGTATAACTATGGTAGAGTCATCTAAGGGTCGATTTGGTCTTGGATAAAAGTGTTGAAAAGTCTCAAATTCAAGACATTGTGTACGTAGAAAGTCTCTGTTAGAAGACTCACCCACCAAAGTTAGGTGTGCGACCTGGGTCGGTCTGATCAGGTTTAAACCCTGAAACCAGAAGAATAATAAAAAAAAGTGTTCAAAAGTATCCGTATTAGTATTATAGCATGTTACGAGTCATGAACATTCCCAATCTTTTTGATGAATTAAATCAGATTCAAGTGTTCAAAAAAATATACATTTTTTAAAAATGTTTTTAATCAATAAGATGATGTTATGTGATACTGATATGGCATCATTTGAGCGATTGAACAAATATATTTTTAAAAAATATTTAAAAATTATTTATTAAAAAATAACCCCAAATTTTTAATTAACACTAATCCCATACATGTAAGCATAAAGATGGTATTTGTGCATAAGGGTTTAAGCAAAGTAGAGCAGGATAAACAAAGTACAGAAAATGTAAAAAATAAAAATAAAAACCATATGCATCAGTGATTCATTATAAATCCCGTCTTCCAGAATATGTAGATCTTGTCCAACAGAGTTGGAACAAACAAGACTTCCAAATGTTTGAAATCAACACAGATCCATGGAAACAGAACAAACATTTGAACACCAAACATGGTTGTGATACTCCGCTAGAGCCCACACTGGAAAAATATTCCTATATAAGCCATAGTGCAACATACAGTTCCTCATGAATACTCCAGAAAGACCCTGACATTGTTCAGTTCATACAAAACTAACAACATCAATACAGTATATTCTATTGATTCCACTCTTCCATTTATATATACATATACATATACAAAGTTACCTGCTGGGGAAAATCACCGTTTGGCAACTGAGAATTTATCAACAGTTTTGCAGCTGCATGCAGAGGTGTAGGATCCCTCTTAGCCTATTCAGTGGCATATGTATATAGTGTGTAAGAAAATCAACATAGAAATAACATTACAATTGCAAAATCATTGTTCATTGTAGGTAAATCGTACCTGGCCAGTACAAATCAAACCCAGCAAAGCCTGTGCAGTGTTTACCAAATTCGATTCTTTTCCTTCTATGGGTGTATATACCTTTGTTGTGCAAGAAAGATAGCTCTCTCCCCACCCACCATCTTCCCTTTGAGTTTTAAGCAGAAAATCAACTGCTTTACGAATGGCCAAGCAGTTGTTGAATTTCTTCCCAGCAGCTTTAAGGCCTAATAGTGCAAACCATGTGCCATAAAAGAAGCATATGCCCCAACATCCGTACCTATACGTATGCATATGAAGGAATTATATACATATAATGTTTTTGAAGATATGAAAATGGCTTACTAATCAATTACCAGGAACCATCAGGGTATTGTATATCTTCAATGAATTTTGCAGCTTTTCTGATGCAATTCTCAATCTCTTTTTCTCTGTGTCGAGGGTATAGTTTCTGGAATAGAATGAGTGCCTGGATTGCAGATGAAGTGCACTCTACATACCTGGAGTTCACCATTTTTTCCCCTTTTCATTAGTATAAAATTTGTAAATCGGTTTCGTTTACATTGAAGAACAGAATTAACGAAAAAGATCAGCCTCTTACTCATGTTCTTTGACAAGATCCTCAAGAAACTCGACTGGATTCAGCCACTAAAGTGATAAATAATATAAGGTTGAGTTAACTGGTAGCAAATGCAGTGATATCTGATATGTATATATATATAAAGATTACTCAAAATATTGAGATAGTCATTACCTCCCACCAGAATCCACCTCCTGCTGGTTCCCAAGCTGAGAAACCACCATTTTTACTCTGCAATAATTACAACAAAGTGTACAAGATGATGCGAGACGGAACACGTTTAAACACTCAATATACTACGATTTAAAGGTGGGAAGAAGTTTAGATAGTACAAACATATTTTATATACATGTATATATATTTTACCTGTAAAGATAGAATAATATTGACAGCATCATAAAATTGCTCAGTTTCCATTTTCTCACCAACCGTTTCTGGTGCCATCATTGCAAAATATATGCAACACTAGAAAATAATGAACACAGTTTTAACAGTTTTAAGCCATCATTTCTATAACAAATCCAACATTGTGTTTACTTGAACAAAAGGGTATTACTTTTAAAGCTTCTGCAGTACAATCAGAGACTTGCCACCCATGATCTCGATCAGAGAATGTCCATGATCCTTTGGAAATGTGTCTAAACATTCTTTTAAAGTCCCCTGGAGGATTCTCCCTAACCTGAAAATTTAAACCAATATTTAAACCCAAGGAATTAAATGCAACATAAAATTATGCAGTGAAAAAGAAATTAATTGCAAACCTGTGAATTCTTTAGGAAGTTGTGCCCCTTCATTAGAGTAGGTCCAATATCAGTAACTAAATTGGCAGCAAGCAAAGCTTGGAGAACGAAAGTAGCATCCCAAACTTGACTTCCAAAGCTCTGAATGATGAAATAATGAACATCTAAATTACAGGTTTAATCCCTGTACTTTGCAGGCACAGAGTGATTTATAATTAACAAACCTGCATCTTTATTCCATCTTCTCCAACCCATACATAGTCATCAATCCTTGCAAGATGCTTCTTAAAATAAATACCATTTGGATCTTCAACCCAACAAGCAAGCATGCATAAAGGCTGCCCCATGACATTACTCAAAATCAGTTAAAAGCATGATAATAATATGTTAACAAATACAGTTCTAATATGATTGCTGTACCTTTTCACAACATCCAATGGTAATGTAGTGACTGCTTTCATCTTCATAATGAATGTGATCCATTGTTACTTTAAGAGCTTTTTCTCTCAACTTATTAAAGGGCCATCGATTCAGCAAAGGCTCCGAAAACATGTAGAGACTATCCCAGAGCAATATTTGAAGCAATGTATGAGGATAGTGGAGATCTTCCTGCATGCAGTAGACCATTCACACTTTCTAGTTATGGAAAAGGATGGGTATATGTGCAGATTATGATTAGTCCAATACTTTTACCTGTGCACATAAATGCCGTTTTTTACCCCAATCGATTTCATTATACGGTTCAATATGGAGTTCTTGTCTTAATTCTGCAATGAGAGGTGTGATTGGACCAACAAATTTTCTTCCATACAGATATGACAATGGCATGTAATGCAGTCGACAGTAATTGAGCATCTTTCCTGCATTATAATACCATTCATTACAGTAATTGATATCGGAATGATCTGAGTCTTAAATTTTAAATAATTTCAGACCTGGATGAACAGGGAAGTAAGAAGGAAAGAGCCAAAACTCTGGGGGCATTGGATGGCAGCCTGACCATTCATAAACACCCAATATCTACAACAAATGTTAATTTATAAAGAATAGTTTGGATGGCACATACTGTTGCAGTATAAAAAGGAAGACAACATACAGAAAGCCAAGTCTTCCCCCAAGAGGGAATGGAAGTGACACCACCGCGGTCGATAATCCATTTCCGGGCTCTCTCGCAAGCATTGTTGAGTCCTCCATCGGGTCCTATTCCTAATAAACGCATGCAGATGTAGTTGAGAGCCGTGCAGAACATTGTACTATGACCCCCTATGTATAATCCCCATCCTCCATCCTCGTTCTGCCATGCAAAACCAATTCTCATTACCAGTCCCCTATGTAGAAAAAAGTAGATAAATTGTATTACCTGATGACCATAACTGTAGCGGAGAATTTCTTTGCGATGCTCTTCAGAGAATATAATATTAAGATGTCCTGTGATATATAGAGACATGACCTGCATTACAAAATATACATAATTTTATAATTAATTAGTGAAGATGAAATCTATAAATAAAAGGAAATTAAAAGGAAGCATGACCAATGGAGGAAAATAGAATAAAGGTCCAGCATTCTCAGCAGGCCAGTGGCCATGTTCGGACTGTAGAGCTGAAAATAAATGCACACTTCTCTTCACTGCTGCCATTGCAGCTTCATGTGTCACTTCCTCATCATCCTCTATCTTTGGTTGGGGAATCGTTTGCTTCATCTTCTTCTCTCTTAGAAACTGCATTCATCGAACATACATGATGCAGACAAGGTTTAATAGGATTGTAATTGGTGAGATTCAACTGAGTCTAAGCGAAAATTCAGTTTTAGCAAAATTTCCTTTGGATTTGAGACATCTCCAAGTTTCAGTATACCTGGTAAAATGAACTGCTCAAAATAAAATCCAATCAACTTTCAATAATAAATTAAATGCCTTATTTCAAAACACTTATAGAACTTTTAAAATCATTGGGACTTAAAGTAGGAATTTTTTTTAAGAATGAAATATGTTGGAATACTTTTTATATTTTTCAGATTTTTTAATTAAAAGTTGAATTATGAATAATTTTTAAGTAAAATTTTATTAATTTAATTAAAAATAAAAATCTAAAAAGTGAAGATGTTTTTTATATTTTATTTTATAAAAAATTTCAATTAAAATTTTCTAACGAACAAGTCACTCTATCATTAAAATTGAAACAAGAGTTTGGTATAATAATAATTTTAGTCCTTAAAATTTATATATTTTATTAATTTAATTCCAATTCAAAATAATTTAATAAATTTAATCCTTTATATTTAAAACTTTTATTTTGTGAAGTGATTGTGTCAATTGACAAGCAGTGTTAAGATCATAATAAACTTATTTCATTTATCTGATAATTATAATGATATGATTGTGTCTATCGAATTATTATAATTATTAATTATTAAATTAATAGACAATAATATCGAATATTATAAGTGTTTAGTAAAAAACTTTAAAAGATATTTCGAAAAGAAAAAAAAAACAAGTATAATTTAAAGATAAATTGTTGTTTTTAAACACTAATATCATATGTAAGTTTAAAATTCCCCCATTTTTTTGTTCTTTATACCTGCACTTGCCATAGTATGTCAGAACCTGTCTGCACCTTGTTTCTATTATTGTACCAGTTGCTCCGAGCTTCTTCTACCTCTGCTCGCTCCTCCTCTGTTCCTGCATTTTGATCGAACTCCCATGTCTGTCTTCCCAAGTAGTTGTTGGTACTGAACATGTACGGATGATTGCCACCTTCACCTATCTTCAGCCTCCACATCTTCTCTCTGTTGAGTTTCCACCGGCAGGCGGCAGCTGATGGAGTTATTTAATACAAGTTGATGAACAATACCCAACACTTTTATAGGCTTTTTACGATGCTTTCTGCTTCCCATTATTGAATTTGAAGAGGGTCCATTCCCATCAAGAAGGGTGGTTTGATAACTTAGTCTCAATTACCTTAAAATGGGGGAAAATAATTTAAATATTAAATCATAAATAAATTATAAAAATTTGAAATAAACATGATGATTATGAAATCCTAACCACGCCATTGAAAGAATTCCATCAATCACTTTGCAGGTATTAAATACATGAACCAAGCAAATGTCGGGTCGGGCCGGGTCGGCTCTTCATTTTGTATGATATGTCTGTCTCAAATGATATCGACTAATAAAGGAAAGGAAAAACTATATGGGTGGTCATGAAATTGTTAATTTTTTGTTTTGATTATATAATTTTTTTTATTTTTGTTAGATATCTATCTTTATTTTGGTTTTTTTTCTATTAAAAGTTTAATAGAATCACTGACTTGATATTTATTTTTTTTGTCCTTTTTAATTGGTCAAATAAGAAAAATATTATAGTATATCATTAGGTTTGACAAGAAGAACAAAAAATACTATAAAAATAAATTAAGTCATCAATTTTGTTAGTTTTTTAACGGAGAGAAACCAAAACAACAAAGATATTTTATGAGAGGGACGATTTTAATAATAAAAAAATTGAATGACAAAAAAAATAATAATTGAGTGACCAAACATATAATTTTCCCCGAAGTAAATTGGGTAAATTACTAATGATAGATGTATTTTGATATATAAATTTGATAAAATAATTACATAATAAATCTTAAACTAAATTTTAAATGTATCATCTATGGTCTCATCTAATAATAAATCTATATCTCATTTTGTTTTAAAATGATTCTTTATTGTTTTTCTAAGATGAATTTTTACTTTTTTTTTCTTATATTATTAAATAGATGAATCTCATTAGATGAGACCATAAATGACGTAATGAGTCGATATTATATACTAATTTCTCCTCTGTAGTGTGTGTCTCAAGAACAATGGGTGACTGCTTCAAGCTTAAATGGTTAAGTATACTACTACAAGAATTAGCAGATTTTACCTTGAACACGTTCAGATTCTGACACCTTAAATTTGTCTCTAACTTTTTTCTCAGCAGAAATGTTATCTGGATGGAAATACTGCACCGGCAATATAAGAGCAATCGAGCTTCAATGCCGTTGATTTTAATAAATAAAATTACTAAAACAATTCAAGCATAGATGGGTTGATTGATTAAGACAAGGATCCAAGCTGTAACATTTAGAGTTTAGACCAACAAGTTATGTAAAATAACAGTCTTACTAGAAATGGGAAATGCTGCAGCCTGCATGAGTCAGTAAGACCATTTACCAGACGCTCAAATTACTATCCATCAGGACAGGACAGGACAGGAAGCATAAACTTGCCTTTTCAAACAAAGGCTCCTTCGGAAGGTGCATCATAAATTCTGGAGTTCTACCCAAGAGGTCAACTCTTCGGGCTGAAACAACAAGAGATCGATATAGTAATAGGATATGATTCAGACAGCCTACAGGACATCTGAGGATGTGGGACAGGATCCATCAGTGCGACCAAACAGAATATTACAGTGTTTTTGACTTCAGAATTTCCACCTTTGAAATGGCTCGGAAATTCCCTCGTTCCACCGCCACGAAAGTCGGCGATGAAAGGCTCACTCTCGTACAATCTGGTTCTGTTCGCGACTAACAATGTAAGGGCCTGCAGATGGCAACTTGCGCCCGTGGGAGTATAGAGTTCACTATGTTCGACGTTGGGGTGTGCTCGATATGGCCCAGGCCTACCAATGAACTCCGCCCTTGGTTGTTGGGTGGCTGCGAGTGAACTCGAAAAAAATCGAAGTAGTTGAGTTGATTAATTTTAGGATAAACTACCCCAGTGACCATCTAACTAATTGGGGATACCTATTTTAATCACCCAAACTCGTCAATCAGGTCACCCAACTTTAAAACCCTACCTATTTGAGTCACCGTCGTTAAAATTTTAACAGAAAAGTTAACAATGATGACGTGGCAGTTAATGGTGATGATCTACCCCAGTGAACTCGTCAATCAGTTAATGATATGGCCCAGGCCTACCAATGAACTCCGCCCTTGGTTGTTGGGTGGCTGCGAGTGAACTTGAAAACCAGTGAACTCGTCAATCAGTTAATGATATGGCCCAGGCCTACCAATGAACTCCGCCCTTGGTTGTTGGGTGGCTGCGAGTGAACTTGAAAAAAATCGAGGTAGTTGAGTTGATTAATTTTAGGGTAAACTACCCCAGTGACCATCTAACTAATTGGGGATATCTATTTTAATCACCCAACTAAAGAACTCGTCAATCAGGTCACCCAACTTTAAAACCCTACCTATTTGAGTCACCGCCGTTAAAATTTTAACAAAAAAGTTAACAGTGATGACGTGACAGTTAATGGTGATGATGTCACGTATTATTAAATTTAAGAAATAAAAAGAAGATTTGAACCCAAGCCCTCTAGCTAAAAGACCACTCAACCAACCAAAGGGTAAACCACTAGGCTAAGTTGTTTCTTATGTTATGGCATATTCACATGTATTATTAAATGATTAATTTGTTAGTAAAAGCCCATGAAAGGAATAATAAAATTTCAAATTGATTAATATTTAAATTAAAATAATAAAATATTTAATAAATAAATCAAAATAATTAAATATTTAAAATTTAAATATTAAATATTCGAATATTAAATATTTGAATATTTTTATTTAATATCATTCGAATTAAAATATTTAAATATTCAATATTTGAATTAAAATATTCGAATACCTTTATTTAATATCAAAATATTTAAAAATTTAATAAGTTTAATTCGAATATTAAATAAATGAATATTTTAATTCAAATATGAAAAATTTTAATATATTAATTCAAATATTCAAATATTTTAATTTGAATGATATTAAATAAAAATATTTAATATTCGAATATTCAATATATAAATATTTAATATTTAATTATTTGATTTATTTATTAAATATTTTAATATTTTAAATATTTAATATTCTAATTGAAATATTATGCGATTCGAAATTTTATAATTTGTATAATGCAGGGTTTTACTAACAAAGCAAAGGTTTAATAATATATGTGAATATTTAATTTCTATTGGGTGATTAATTTTATTTATTAATTTATTTTTATGATTAAATTAAAATAATAAATAAAATACAAGGATTAAATGTAATTTTATCAATTTTAATTAACAGCTACATCACTGTTGTTAACTTTTCCGTCAGAATTTTAACGGCAGTGACCAAAATAGGTAGGGTTTCAAAGTTGGGTACCTTATTGACGAATTCTTTAGTTGGGTGGCCAAAATAAGTATCCCCAAATAATTGGGTGATCACTAGGGTAGTTTACCCTTAATTTTATTTTATAATTCAATTTTTTTAATTTTTAAATTAAATTTAAGAAATATGAATTGAATTGTTTAAAGTTATATTCAAATTTAAATATAAATATTTGTAATATAAAAAACTTTCTAAAATTATATTAAGGATATTAATTGATCGGAGATAGTGCGAAGGGTACTCTTTTCACACTCATTTCCATAAAAAAAAATCCATCTACATCTTGATATGAATATAAAATCTAAAATCATCTTTGTCCTAAAAATCACGAGACTAAAGCCATTATTATCCATTCACTCATATGGATCTTGAGACCCACTTAATATCCTCTTTACATGTTCCATGACCCATTCATATAATATATTATAAATATTATTTAAATAAATATAAATTAAATGTATACACCGAAGTATATAATTTTGATATCTTATCTTAATATTATTATTTAATTTAAAAATTTAAACAATTTTAATGTATTTTTATTTATTTACATTTTTGTTAATTATATAAAAAAGGAACATAAAAATACACAAATTTTATAGAGAAAACCTTTAAGCTTTGACTTCTTAACGCTTTTGACCTTTATGTCCTAACCAATCCAAACATCACGTGATCTCGAACCCTTCACGGTTTTCGCCACGTGTCATACTAGCCATCCAAATAAATATAGTTAATTGAAAACTTGAAACTCTCCATCAACCCTTGTACTTTAGTAAAGTTTGAGATTTAATCATATACTAAAAAAAAGTTAGAAATTCTCATAATATCTCGATTTATAAAATCTAATCCAAATTAGTCGCCAAAATTAATACTTTTAACATATTTCCTCAAATGACGTGTCATATGATTTATGAAAATTAAACATACTGAAATAACAATTTTCACCGAAATATAATATATATATATATGAAAATAATAAAATTGTTTAATTTAAGAGTTCGGTTTCTTCTTATAACTAATCTAATAAATCAATCGATGGATTTTTAAAAATTAAAACTGCAATAGGGTCTCCTTTAAGTCAACTAATTTCTAATCTGTCATCCTGTTAACACGAAGATCTATTCCTAAATTAAATATATATAAAATTCTAATTTTGTTCAAATGTTGCCATTAGTCTATTAACATTTTTTATATATATGTGATGCGTAAAAAATATACAAGTTTACATATTTGTTTTTAAAAGATTAAATTTAAATGAATAGTCTTAAACCATAAACCTCAAAGTAAATTTAAACATTCAATATTAAACATATAATTTAAATTCTAAATCATACAAACTTTAAATATAAGGATTACAAGTAAACATTACCAAAATACAGGGACTGATTGAATATTTAGACCAAAACACTATTTAATCCGCATGACTTTAAAACCAAGCATCTGTTCTATTCTTCTTTCGGTATAAATATATGTTTTTTTCCTTCGTTTTTCTCTTCTTCGCTACCATTTTCTTTCTTTTTATTCCTTCCTTTAAGCTTCCATTGTTTTTTTTCACGGAAAACTCAACGAAGTTGGAGTATGAGTGAAGATGAATGGGTCAAACAAGCTTTGACCGATTCTACGTTGGTGGCGAAGGTCTTACTCCGCCTCTTCCAACCGGAGTCTCCGCCACCGCGGTCAGGCAGCGCCACCTCCCAAGCTTTACAACTCGAGTGGAGCGTCCGTCAACGCCGGTCCAACCAATCTACTAAGAAGAAAGCCGAGCGCACTCGTGCCAGCCCCAACACGCCGCTTTCTTGGAGCGGTGGCGTATCTGTTAGTGGAAGCGGTAGTGGCGACGGCTACGAGGAGTCTAGTCGTCCTCCTTCGAAGCCAGTTGACAACGCTAGATCTAAGGTTCGTATCCATATCTTCCTCATTTCGGACTCAGTGAGTCCTGTTGTTGACTCTGATTTTCAGTTTGGTAGTTTTCTCTAGTTGTTGCCGTGTTGTATTTTCGGTAAGTCTCTATTTAGGACTTTAACGTCATTTTACCTCAGATCGAGCTTTGTTTCCGATCACCGGACCGATTCTTTCCTTGCGTTGACCGAAATACCCTTTCCTTTACAAAAAATAATAATTTCCGTTTATTCTTGGAAGAGAAATTTCAGTGACATCCATTCAACGCATAGATTCACACTTGCGTCCTTTCGATCATTCTCACAAGTCTCCGCGTGTCGTATCCACTAGTTGCAAAAGTCTAAAATACCCCTTCTCTCCTAGGTTTTCGATATCCCGAACAAGACCTCAAAATGACAAAATTATCCCGAACAGTAGTCAAACCTTAGTAGTTTTCGAGGGGCAACATGGTCAAAAGAAACATGATTGGCCTAGATTATCGGGGTGTCGTATTGTCGTGGCAAAATAGGTTTTCTTGCGTGTAGTGTAGGGTTAGTTATTGTTAGTGCCTAGTGGCTGGCTCTCAGCTTTATATACTGGGAGTAATTATTCTGTGTGATAGCGAACAGAAAATTTCCCTTATTATCTGACGTGTCATCATTATATCTTATCATACTGATCTTGTACGGATAAAAAACCTATACCCCTTTCTGTATTGGGCGGTGATTTTTGTAAGAGTGACAGGCGGTGGTAGGAGATAAAAAAAAAAAAAAAGTTATGGCCTGGTGGTGGCAAATGGCATACGAAAATGGAGACAAACCAGTATGTATTTAGGTGGAAAACTGTGGGTTCACTAAGTGGGGACCACTTTTGCCACCCAATTCATGGCATAAGCTCTGCCATTTTGTTGGTTGGTTGGTTATTAGTTGGTTCTACCAAACCCTAGAATCATGAACTCAGTGGGAATATCTAGTGTATCATGCCTAAATTGTGGATTCAATTTTTTTATTTAATTTAATTATTAATTTCGGAAAAAATACAAAATTGATCAAAATATAAAGATTAAGTTAGTAATTTAGACATAGTTTAGGGACTATTGATGTAATTTGACCCAATTATTATGTTAGCAAGGAATGTGATTATTGACATTTTTTTTCTTCAGGATGCGACAACAAACAAGATAACTCCTAAGCGGTCTAAGAGGAAAAAGGTGCTCACTTTCAACATTTTGTCCTTGACTATGTTATGTTTTTAATTTGGTATGTTTCTGGCAGTGTCTTAATTTGTGGTTTGTACACAGACACTAGCGGAACTTAAGGAGGAGATAAGTTTACAGTTAAAGGAAAACAAGAGTTTGAAGACTGTACGTCCTTCAACTTCTTATGACATTTTTCAGAGCCTTTCCTTTATCTATCTCAATGCTTGTATTTGGAACATGTTTCAAATGTTTTCCATTGTGCTCATTGATCAGGAATTGGAGATGGTGAAGCTTAGATTCGAGAACATCAGAACCGAAAATGAAATGTTGAGCAGAAAGCTCGAATTTGAGAAAGAGATAACCAGAAATGAAAGCTCGAAGAGAAAGAAGGTGAAAGAGTTTTCTCCTCTTCTTTTGGACATATGTAGCTTTGCATGTGCTTCCAGTATGGGTTCTTACTCTCATTTCTCTCTACTCGACAGTTCAATCACCGGTCACAACTGCATCCAGCAACGAAACCGGCTATCGAACCAAACGATGCAGTCTCAGATGTACCCTGGCAAAGAGAAATTGCTTGTCGTACAAGCAAAGCTCGCAACGAAAACGAACTGGTTACACCTGATGGATGTTCTGAAGGACAGGACATGGCAATAGCAATAACAAGTTGCAACGAAACATCCTTTGAGCTGCCGGATCTCAATCTTCCGGTCAAGGATGGTTCAAGTTCTTGACGTTTGTTAATGGGAAACAGGTGGAGAACATCGTTGCCTGATCAACAATTCTTTTTTCCCCAAAATTATGTGGTAGCTGAGCATTAACACAATAGTCCTAACGTGTCGTACTTAGTTAATTCCGTTGTGTAGAGAATAGAGTAAACAATTCTTTGTATTTGCAGGTTTTCTACTTTTGTCTGAAATTCTTTTGGGGCAAACCCTTGAGGAATTGTTTTTTAACTGATAATTAATTGTAATTATTGCATCTATCTGATTTGATAATTCTAAAACATAAAATTATTTTACTGTTTTTAACGATGTTTCCTGGATTTGTATTATTTCCTTACCCGCCCCCTGGCTTCAAATTCACAAAGAACATATGTTCGTTGTCTGATTCAACTCTCACCGATACTCTTTACATGAACATGAGCCAAGCCTGAAATGATGGAACCGAGTTCGGTTATCGTACAGCTTCGACGCTAGTTTTGCGACAACGTGACAATCTAAGCTAATGCTAACTTCTCGCTGTGTTGGTACAGTGTTCTCTCTTTATCCTCCTCCCCTATGTGGAGGAACACCGGAGAATACCCTGCAAGTTTTAAGTCCTTTGTCATGTTATCTAACTTCAAGAATATTTGGGAATGATTTGGAGTGTTTTGATAAAATGGGATAATGAAATTGCATTGCATGAAAGAGGAAAAACTATATATCAAAAATTGAAGCTCAGAAGCACTGTTGTGTCGACTGGAAATTAGACGAAATGGTAAAAGAACCTAATCTTCAAGGTGTGCAGTTATCGTCATGGCTTCAAAAAGTTTTGCACCAGCCGGGAATCGAACCAGGGTCTGTACCGTGGCAGGGTACCATTCTACCACTAGACCACTGGTGCTTCGTTGAGGGTTTTTTTATATAGTTTTACTTGTAACTTGTAACCTTTATACTAAAAGCAGATAACCTACGGAGAGAATCTAGAGAAGAGGAAAGAGTAACCTAGATGATTGGCATTCGGATTTCGGAGAAAATAAAGGAGATTCCGAATCAACCTTTAACCCCAAACAGATTCAATTTAGAAAGAAACCTATTCATTTTATCTATTTTAGAGATTAAAAGATAATTCAAGGTCGGTAGATTTATAGTTTAAAGTTTTAAATTAATTTTTAAAGAATAAACACGTTCACTTCACTGCGTTTAAAAATACACTCTTTAAAAAAAACAGCGTTTCATTTCGAAAACTGAAAACATAATCACATTCATTCATCATCATGTTTCAATAAAACCAAAGCAATTTATTTTAAGAGGATTCTATTTCATCCATTCATTTATAAGACCTTTCAAGCATATCCAACATAAGTATTCGTAGTACATAACTAGGAAAATTAAGTGACTCACTGAAATATGGAACTCAGGCTATTTCTTTAACAAACTGATTAAGAATTAAGAAGCATCTTTCTCCTTGAGTAATGCTCAAACTTACGAAGCTTTAAACCATTTCATCCCTGCGCGCTCCCTCCCTCCGTCTTTCATCTTTAGAAGATGTCCGGGTTGATACGTCTGGGGATCGAGTTGCTTGTGTGGGCTTGTTTCAAATGCATCATCAATGCATAGTTATTTACCTGTCAAGTAATACAAAGATGGATTTGTTAAAAATAACACAATAGTGACTATATTAATAGTGAATATGCTCTTGTTTTTTCGGGACTGTATAGCATAATCTCATGCCATGTTGATGATATTCTTTGTCGACTAAATGCAGAGTTTTGAGAGATTTTGTTCCCGACCTCTAAAGTTCGCAGCTGATCCTGATACTGGGAAACCAATTGCTTCAAATGTTGCAACTCTTGGTTTTTATCCTGATACTCCTTTTGCCGTTCGTGTTGGATAGCCACGGCACGTTTGAGGAGTGTATTTTCTTGGACCAATGCTCCATCTTGTTCTTTTAAAGTGATGTTTTCCTGATGATAGAAAACACAATCAAGTCAACAAGGTGATCTTTGACAGCTTCAAAGCAACATTAAAACAAACAAACAAAAAAACTATATATTATAAAACCTATGCTAGATCATGTTCATGTCAATAAACTTAACAGGAGTGTACATATAGCATTTTGTCTAAAAGCTACTTCATACATTTTGCAGGACCTCTGGATAGACCAGAAAAAAGCATGATCGGTAGAGATGCAAAGATGGTTAAAGAGATAGCACCTTTTGGAAACTTTGTGCCGTTTCTACAGCAGCACGTTTACTTATGGAATTCTCCAAAACCGCCAGCAATCTAGAGGCACGGGCTTTGGCATCAACCATGGTTGTAGCACCCATCATCTCCCTCACAAACAAGTCCACCCATGCAGCACCATCAACAGGCAAATTTTCAGAGGCCGGTGGATTCTGGACAGTCTCAACAGCAGCAGCAGCTTCTCCATCATTTGTCAATATACCTGCAATTTCACTGCAGATGTGAGATTCCCTTACAAAAGGAGAACTGCCAAGACTAAATTAGAAGCCATATTATACACAGCGCCCCGATTCGACAGAGAATAATTAGTGTTCAGGTAGCAGGCTTCAAAGCAGTAAAAGTTACATATATATAAATATATATATTTTACTGAAAAAGATTATAACCATAATACAAATATTGGAAGCATATAGCAATGGGATAGGAGATCCAACATAGCCATAGGGTGTCAAAATAGAAGATTCATAAATTCATTTTAGTTAATGTACCAATTCTGATAAGAGTTGAGAGACGAAATGCAACTAATAGCAAAAGGATGATTTTAAAGCACTTGCATAATCTCACGGTTTACAGATTCCAAGGAAGCCTAAATGTTTTATTCACTTCTCATTCTGCATATAAATTTAACCATTAAGCGTTAAAGAATTTTCTAAAACCTAAAACAGTCTAGAACTGAAGCTAGATAGCAATAGCATCATGCAATTCTAGGGTTGGGACTGAAACATATCCGGTTCATCACAGAAACTATTTTGCAACATCAACCGCCAACCAACAATTAAACTATAAAAAACTCCGAGAGAATTAAGAAAAAGAAGTTATAACGATTGATCAGAAACTCTGGTGGAAATGCTACATTTAAATGAATCACAATTTCAAGAATTAGAAGTATACCCTGCTCAGCAGTTGTGCCCGATTCTTCAACAGGACATGTCTTTTCCCCTCTAGCCTCTGCCACTCCTAAGCAAAGTTCCTGAAGCCTCTTGACCGCTGAGTCTATGTCCTTGCCACATTCTAGTAGCGCTTTCTCCAGAAGCTGAAAGAAATAATTGTTAATTACTAACGGAAGAAACATATGGATTATCATTTTAACAGTCAACCATAATTTCTCTATCATCAACAATAGAGCAGTAAAACAAAACATTTTAAAAACTATGCAACGGAAAAGAAGACGAGAAGCTAAATCTTTTAACACTCAACAAAGCACTGATCAAAGATAACCATGCAAGTAACCGGATGTTTTCCAATTAGCATCCCCTTTCATAGCTTAAAACCACAAAATCAGATGAAGACGAAAATTACCTTCTTTACCTTTAAATCACAATTGTATTTCATCTAAGAAAAAAATTATACCTTATTCATAAATCTTTTGAAATCCAAATTCTTAATAGGATAACAAGTAGAGTTTACATTTTGAATCTAATTGACGAAATACTGAAGGATGTAAATACAAATTTAAAAAAAGGAGATATACCTCCTGGTCCATATGAGGGAAGAGAGCTTGGAGGTGATTGAGAGCAGATAGAAAACGAACAGAAGAAGGAGATGACGGCGAGAAGCGCCGGATCTTCTTAGATGAAGAAGACGATGGAGGTGACGGAATATCCTCGAAGAACGATCTCTTGCTGCCGCACACTGCCGCAGACATCCTTTGCTAAATCAAATAAATATAACTCTGTTTCGCTCACTATCAATCTCAATCTCTCTCTCTCTTTCCTTTCCTTTCCTCTTTAATTAAGAAAACTAAGAAGGAATCGAGTTCTTTGGACTGAAATTTCTGTTTGGTTGACGAGAAAACGATGAATTCTAAACTTCGGGTTTAGGGTTTCGAATTATATAGCGGTGGTGGACTGGCCGAGATGAAAGCGAAATGCTTTATAAAATGTTGCCGTTTTCGTTTTTCCTTTTCGGGTTTTCTTTTTTGAAAATTAGGTGATTGGCGCGTGGGGAAGATTCTCGGAGATTAGCAGTTGGTGAAGGTTTTTTAACGTTAACCTGATATTAAAGTAAATTAATAGGTCTAATTACAACTTTAGTCCTTTTATTGTATTCAAATTAAACATTTAACTTTAATATTTTAATTTGATACAATTTAATCGCCAATTCAAACTAATAATACTTAAATAAAAGATCAAGCAAGTTTAATGTGGATTCATGTCAACTAGTCTACAATAATACCAAACAAGGAGGATAAATTTGAAATAAAGGTGATTAATTTGATTGAGAAGAATATTTTTTTTGAATTAATTGAATTGACGAATTTTATTTTATAATTTAAATTTTATTTAAAAATTTAAGTTGAATTTATATATATATATATATATTCTAATATTTTATTTCCTGGAATTAAAATTTATATATTAACCTTTCAACTCAGTATGTCTGTCAAAAGCATCAGTTAAACTGAGATCAGACATGAAACACCCAAAAGACTCCAACTGTTTTTATATGACAATCAGAACAAAAGGCAAAGTTGTGGACCCCACAAAACATTATCGAATAGCACTCGTAAAAACATGCTTCCCATATTACAACATGGCCAATGTTCCTGCCAATTCTAATAATGGACAGCCATGGCCACCTACTTGATGAGTACAAAAAGAAGAAAAAAACAATACAAATTACAGAGAGACACAACGATTTCACATCTAAAATACTTTCGGGTTTTTTCCATGGCGTTAACAGTCTTGAGTCTTTTCTTGCTCGGTGTTGTTCACCAGTTTCGGATCCTTCTCTTCCTTAATTGTGTCTGAGTTCTCTTCGGCAGACGATATCACGTCGTTGAAAACAGCAGACCGGGGAGTCTTGAAGAGTTCATTGTTTTCTAGTTCAACTAATTTCTCTTTGGACTCTCCCTTGAGCAGCTCGAGGACTTTGATCATGTTGGGTCTTTTCTCAGGTCGATTATCAGCACAAACAAGTGCGACAAGGACAATCCTTCTCAACTCCTCTTCCACGTACTTCCGGTCCAGCTTTGGATCTGCCATTTCATTGAACTTCCCCTCACAAGCTAATGGCAATGCCCATTCCACAATTGATCGTTTCACTGTTGTACTCAGTTTCTCGAGGGGTTTCTTGCCACTTGCAAGCTCGAGTAAAAGAATGCCGAAGCTGTACACATCACAACTCTCTGAGGCTTTTCCTAACATGGCATATTCAGGGGCAAGATAGCCGAGGGTACCCTTGACTCGAGTAGTCACATGAGTTGCCCCATCAGGGACAAACTTAGCAAATCCGAAATCAGCAACCTGAGGCTGGAATTCCGAATCCAACAACACGTTACTAGCTTTAACGTCTCTATGAATTATGTGTGGGGTTGAATGGTGGTGAAGATAACTGAAGCAATCAATTGAAAGTGGTTAAGGTTAGCATTGTGTCGGAACAAGTCATAATCTGGAAGATAAAATTGGGTTCGACGCTTACGCAATTCCCTCAGCAGAACCAATTGCAATATTCATCCTTCGGGTCCAATCAAGAAGGCATTCCGATGAATGCTGCCCATGAAGATGCGATTGCAAGCTCAAATTTGGCATGTAATCATACACAATCAGACGTTCTTGACCTTCGGCGCAGTAGCCACGTAAACTCAGCAGGTTCTTGTGTCGAACTCTAGCTAATATCTCAACCTCAACAGAAAATTCCACTTCAGCTTTGTTGCTCCACACCTTCAATCTCTTAACTGCTATCTGTAAGTACATAGCTTTTCAGGTCAAGAACAAGAATGAAATCAAAATAAAGCATGAGAAAAGCTTCAAGAGGTTCTTTCGATTGTACGAGAAATAAATATGGTATTATGAAGTATCATCAAAATGGCCAAGATGTCATGTAGACAAAGATCGATGCTGTTTTGAAGACCTAAAATCGCATCATGTATTGAGGTGACCGTTCAACGAATTATGGCACTCAAGCATTCAACAACTTTTGTTTTTCAATAGAACTTCCTCGAAATCGGATTCATCATTACTAAGCTCAATCCAGAGAAAAGGATGGCACAACATCAAAGACAGAGAGATGCCAACCATGAGAAGTCCGGATCGTAATTTTCCAATCCTAAACTAAAACCTTATCCAACAAAGTCCAGTCCTCATCAGCTGAAGATCAATCATTATAGCATGTTAATTTTGTACTTCCATTAATACAAATGCCATCCCAGTGAAGTACGAATCGTAATTTCAATGAAGAACTAGAAATTGAAGCAAAAGTAAAGATATATTCCCGAAAGAGCATTCGCTACCAAAATTAGCCAGATCAGCAACATAATCTATTAACTCAAGTTCCGAAAAAGAAAATATATATCCTACATAAGGAAGAAAATGACTGAAGTGTGAACCATATACAGCATTAAATATATAAATTACTAAAACCAACCAATCTTTCGAAACTAGAAACTAAGGATGCCAATCTATAGTAATTCACTTGTTAAAAGAACCCGGAAAGGGGAAAACTTTATTCGTACCTGTGAGCCATCCCATAGCTGACCCCAATAAACACTGCCAAATCCCCCTTCTCCAAGCTTGTTATCATAATTAAAATTATTGGTAGCTGAATGCAATTCTTTCAACGAAAAAACCCTCCATGTCGGCTGCTTCTTTCCTTTCTCCTTCCTGCAGAATCGTACAACGTCGGACACTAAAACCCGAATGACTAACACACAAAACATTCGAATGATAAAGCACATATGTATGTAAAATATTCATGGCTACGTTTAATTAAATCCACAGAATACGGATCCATTAGATGCCTAGGTGGGATGAATTTGAAAACTTTAGTATGAATTTCAATCTTAAATTTTACATAGCCAATAAATTCAAATCCAAATTTTCAAATTGATTTCCCCAAATTCCAAACATAAATTAAGGGGTAAAAAGAAAAATAATTTGACTGCTAAAAGACCCTTTCCTTACAAGATGAAGATCAGCATATCCTGGTTACTTTCACTCCTAAATAAGAAAAATTGAGCTTAAATGAAAACCAAACAGCAATATCAAGCTTAAATAAATAATTTTCATTTTTTTTTCTTTAGCAAATCAAAGTTCCAAAAGGGGAAGAAAGTTCAAAACTTGAGATTATCTTCTTCTTCTTTAACAAAAAGGAAATCAAATTCTAATCAACGCCCAGATTATAATTCCAAAAACTAAACAAAACCCAGATTTCTTAAACTCTAACAATCCCTAAAAGAATCTAAAACAAAAAAATTCACTAAAGAAATCAACAGGTCCAAATTTCAAAACAAATAAAACAGTGATAATAGATAGTAAAACAATGATGAACTTACCGATCCACGCTTTTCCCGCAACAAAGGATAGAGCAAAACGCCATTAGTAAACCCCAAAACAAAATAAAAAAATCCCAGACCCTTTCTTTTCCTCTCTCAAAGAAAACTAGTGCCTTTCACTTTCAAAGACTTCGCTTTTTCTCGTGTATTTGTTCAAATTACAAGCTCCACTTTCTAATCAGCAGATTCTGAAACGATGCCAAAGGTATCGCTTTTGAGCAGTGAATTGATACAAAAGAACATGCTTTTCTTTATGGGGTTTTCCCTTTAACTATAATAATAATATTTTTTTTCTTTTTCTGGGTTTTGATTTTGCTTATGAGAGGATCTTGTTTCATTTGAAAATGGAAGAAATGGATAGGAAGAAGAACAGAAGGTAAGGATTGATTTTGGTTACTGAGATGGATGATGTTGCTTGCTGCTCCAGCAATGGCTGGGTTTTGTCAATGGTTCTCTAGCTGTTTTCAATTTTCAAATAATCAAATTTGCACCCACTTTGGGTCCCATTTTCAAACTATTTCTCTATTTATTTATTTTCCTTACCCAATTAAATCTATTTATTTTTCAACATTTTGTTCCAAGGGATGGAATTCAAATTTTATGTTCAAATCAAGGGTAAATTACATTGGAGTTAGTAAACTTTTAAGACATTTTTATTTTTGAATTACACAATTTTTAAAATTTTTAAATTTTAATTTATTTTTATTAATAAAAATATATAAAAAATAGCTTTTAATTTTTATTGTTGTTGAAGTTTTTCTTTCAAGAAATTATAATTTTTCTTTCTTGATTGTTTAATATGTCTTCATATGTTTGAATCCATTCACTTGCATATTCTTCTTCTGCAGAATAACCCAATTTGCTTTAGTTGGTAAGCCTACCAATGATTGGAGAAGGAAAACAATGCAAACACTTTAATATATAATTTAATCGATATAAATATCATATACGAATATAAAAATTCAATACGAGATCGATTAGTATTTTAATTAAAATTGAATCGGTTATATTCATATAAATCATATATTTTTTATTATGAAAAAAAGTAATATAAATTAAATAAAAATATAATTAAGTTTAGATTGAATAATTATATTAATTTATGAAAAAAATTCAATCAAATGGAATATATTAATAATAATGAAATCAAATTCTATCCAGACTTGATAATTCTGAAATTAAAAACCAATCTTCATTACAACATTTTTTGTTAGCCCTAAGTGGATTTGGTTGGCACAGACAAGAACTAGATGTTGTGGTTGAGCCCATTACAAATTTCGGCTCAGGTCCGGCCTAAAATTATTCAAACCGGGAAGCTAAATGCATTTTATATTTAAATATTAAAATATCTATACACGTGTTAAATAAGTATGTCTTTAGGGTTTAAAGATTTATATTTAAAAATTAAAAATTATGGTTTAAAATTTGTGTCTGAAATTTATATTTTAAATTTTATAATTTAAATAGGTAGAGTGGTGTGTAAATAAGTAAAATATTTTAATTTTCGCTATTTTTTTATATTTTCATATATTTTTTTTCTATTTCAATCGATTGAAAAGACGCTTAAGGTATTTTTTTTTTATAAATCCAAATGGGTAAGAAATATTAAAGTTTTTGATCTATTTTAACCGTCAGATTTAAAGATAAAAACAAGTGTATCCGCAATCAAATATTGATTTTTTATTTGGAGTTTTTTTTTAAAAAAAAATTTAATCAAAATTTAGAGTCGAATAAATGATAATGATAACTTTGATAAAAAAAATAACGAAGAGAAAAAGAATTATTAAGTAAAAAGAATAAGTATTTTTATATACACTAACATATGTTTAATTTAGAAGTATTCTTGATTTTTTTATGTTTATTCAAACAATACACGTTACGGACTTACGGGGTGAAAAATATTAAGTGTTAGTAAGTCAATGTAAATAGAAAAGTCAAATGAATACAATGAGTCTTATTGTATTGTATCATTGATTATTGACTGATCAGAAATGGTTATGGAGTGGTTAGGATTTCTGTGAGAATATCGTTTCTATAACTAATTCAGAATCAATCTCTAAGTTGGGTGGTGAGTGAGTGAAATTATTAGTTAGATTTATTTTATCACCTAAGACTAATTATATTGACAGACAATCATCAATCGAGTAAGGATCTGTTTTTTTAAATCATCGATAAAACCATAATAAAAAATTATTATCATAAACATATATGTACTAATATCAAATTATTACTAAGATATACTGAAATTATATTAAAATAATAAATAAAATAAAAATATAAAAATAAAAATATATACATAAAACAAAGTGACATAAAAATAATTTTTTAATAATAATATAAAAAATAAATCAAATGATCGATAATCAATATTAAAATTAATTATAACACCCACTAACGTAAAAGAAAAATATGTTTTAGAAGTGAGCATGCCATGTCGACCGTGTATGCCTGATGTAACATGTAAGAAACTGAACATGCTTTGTTTGTCCGATCAAAAACCAAATCAGATAATGTTTAAACCCATGACAGATCTGACTCTGAGGCTGATACAAGTCACTCCTCAACAACAGAGATTTAAATTTATGACTTCATCTTCTACCAAGGTCAGTGGGGTTATTGGCCGCATTCTTTATTTTTTTAATACTTTATATCCAACTTATCAATTAATTAATTTAAATTAATTTATAAAAATTTAATTATAAAGATAATATTTTTAATTTAATTTTTATCATTTATAACGTTAAAATTTAAATTTATGATTTTATTTAAGGGATTTTACACTTCATCTTCATCAAGTGATTATTGATACTTTTTATTAAAATAATTATATATTCTTTAAAAATATTTTATATACAGTATACCGACGATCTTTCGAATTTATAAAAAAAAATATTTTCCCCGACTGCATGGAATAATGTCACATTCTTTATTCTTTTAATCAGTCCCTAATAGTTTACGGTCTTTAATTAGTCATTAGTCAAGCAAATATGCAAAAGTGATTTAGGCGATAGAAGTATAAATGGCTAATTACTTGAATGGTCCCTTAATTGAAAGAGATTTTATTTTGATTATTAACCTTTTAATTTTATCAATCAGGCCATTAAATTATTTAATCGATACTAGAGGAACAAACATGATTTTTTTTATTATTAAAATAATTTTATCAGAGTCCTTGTTTATCGGGCGCTTTCTTTTCCTCGTTTTGTTTTTTTACCTTCTCTCTCATACTTGAAAGCATGGTGCAGTTGCAGTACTTATCTGTCTGTAAACCTCATACCATTTTCTCGAGAACAGAGTTTGAAAAGTGCAGCAGGAACCAGTGCGTGCTGCGTTTTTATGTGGTTATTTTTGGCAGACTGTGGGGGAAAGGTTAAAGAAATTGATCTGTAAGTGGAAAAGTTGGGATTCAGTGTTTGGTTTCCTTTGTTAATTCCATTGTCGGCGAGGTGAGCGCTGCGCAGGTAATTGTCGGACAAGCCCCGGGCGTGGGCGTGGGCGAGGCGTCAGTCAGTCAGAGATGGGAACGCCGCATTTGCCATGGTGTGGTCACGCAGACACAACTGCACGCGACCTGCGCCAGCACCCCACACACTGTTTTTTATCCTAACATTCCTCGATATCCGGTAGTAAATTTTGGGTTTCCATTATTTGTCAAATGAGTTAGATAGAATTTCGAACAGAAAAAGAAAATATTTTTAAAGTGAATTATAAGTTGATTTATAGAAATAAAATAGCAAGTCTCATGTGATTTTGAGTCTTAATATTTTTAAATTAAACAAACTAAATTTATAAATTTGTCACATAACAAAATAGTGCGTAAATTATTCAAATAATTTTGTAATATAATTATATAATAAAGGATTTAAAATATCAATCAATAAAATAAATATAAATATAAATAATTGTATGAAAAACTCTTTTAATGTGTATTTTTCAAAATTAAATTACATAAATCATCACTCAATTTTACTTAAATCTATTTTGATTATTAAAGTTTAAAACGTTCGATTTATTTATTGGGTTTAGACATTGAATGTTTTTTTTTTGTTATTCTAATGTTTACAGTCGTTAAACACACACCATAAATGATAATAATTTGATATCAAATTTCATCCGTCGTTCTACCTTGTTCCTTAAGTATGAATCTAACCTCTATTTTATTTAAAGATCTTTCAAAATCTATGAATCATACAAAATTTTTCTTTTTTTTTTTGACCTCTTCCCTTCATCGTTGGATAAAGCCTATTTCTTAATATATCAAAATATTAATAAAAGATTGATAAAAATTTAATGTCTAAATTTTAATGAGTAAATAAAATATTTTAAAATTTTAATAATCAAAATAAATTTAATAATAAATTTCATTAACGATTTACGTAATTTATAATTCTTTTAAAAAAAAATTAGATATTTTACCCGGATAATGTCGTGAGATTTATTTATCTTCATAAAACAGGTGATTTTTTTCGTGAATTAGAGATATTTAAATAATAAATTAAAAATCGTTTGACAAGCACGACAACCTTGGAAAACTTTGTGAACAATAGATTTGTGAAGGCAAAACCTTTACAAACTTCTTTGTCACTATTCAAGTATCTCTAATTTGTGAAATAAAAACAATCACCCTATTTAATGAAATAAAAGAAAATACAATATTATATTAAAAATATCACTGACGATTATGTATCTGATCTATTTTAGAAAAAAAAATATTATGTTAATAAAAAAAATTATTATGTGAACTTTGTTTATCACGTTATCTATGCATGGTCCAAGCAATTAAGATTGTTCTTCTTTAAATAATTAACTAATAAAAGTTCACCCACTAATTACACGTAGAAAAGAGGTGATGAATTACCTTAACAAAATTAAGATAAATGATTTTGATTAATTGGAATCACAGATGACGTAATAAACAAGATTCACTTAATAATTTTTCGTTAACTAAAAAATGTTTTGTGTGATACAACTGAGTACGTGTTTTGTTGTTGTGGTAAAAGAGCGTGGGCAATGTGCATAGGTAGGCCTGTTGAGCATGAGGGAAGTCACATGTAAAAATAGGGTGTCTATTAACACCTAAAATTTTAAAAAAAATTATAATTTTATAAAAAACTTAAATAATATATAATTTGATAATTTTTTATAAATAATTTAATAGTTTTTAAATATCATTTAAATAAATTTTTGGCTCTGCTATTTTCGTTGGACTGCTACCTCTTGAAATGGTTTCCTCACTGGCGTAGGGGATGGAGACACTGCTGATGCAATGGGTGGGGCGATTTTGCGTTTGTAGGACTGATTTGCTACTCTCTATTTTTTTTTTTTTTTTGGGGGGGGGGGGGGGAGGTTTGCTATCTTTTATAGTATCATGGATATTTTTTTTATATCTAATTTTATAATGAGTCATATGATAATAGTTTATTTATATATTTTTTTTAGTTAGAATTATATATTGTTGATAAAAAATTTGCAAAACAAACATTGTGGGACGGATATATATATATATGAGTAAACAAAACTCGAATTGATTAAAAAATTAAGATTTTTACTCGAAATTATAATTTCATGAATTTTAATCGATTAAAAAAATTTAAATAAAAATTGAGTTAGAAAATGAGACTCAAATATCTTTTTTTTAATTAATCTTTCACCCATTATACATATTTACAGTTAAATTTTACAAAAACTCAAACAACCCAATTCGACTAAAATAAATTCAAATAAAATTAAAAATATAAAATAAAACTTATTTACTCAACTAACTTAAATTTATTAACTTGATTCATTGAATATCTCTTTATTAGAATCGATGTAGAAAATATTTTTCTTGGGAATGCTATTCTTTTTATGTTTTTGAGTGTAGGAGTTTGGGGTCCAAGCTAGCTAATCTTTCACCCTTTAAATAGCTGTTGAACCTGAATGCTTTCATGTGTGGAATCATTCCCGCTTGACACACAGAAAACGAAGGACCACAAAACCCTAAAACCTGGGAAGTTCGAACCAACAAACACAAGTTTCTTGCTCATAGAGAGAGGGGGAAAACCCCAACCATTTCCGTTTCCGGGTCAGATTTCACTCATACTTGTGTGCAGTTCAACTATCCAGTAGCCAAAACGGGTCTGCCAGTGTGGATGTTGGGGTTGGCTGCCGATCGTTTGAGAGCCGACATGAATCGTCTGCTCGCATTCCTCTTCCACCAGGTGTGTAAAGTTTACATCATTCATCGGACACTTTTCCTTTGATGGTTCATGTTTTTAATAAGTCGATGTTCGTCAGGGGATACTTGACGAGCAATTCCTGCAACTCCAGCAGCTTCAAGACGAATCGTCGCCCAACTTCGTATCGGAAGTTGTCAACATCTACTTCCATGAGTCAGAGAAGCTTTTGAGGAGTCTCAGATCGTTGCTGTAACAATTCATATCCATATTCCCTGCAAATTGTTTGTTTCGTTTCCTCAATCAATGTGTTGAACTAACTTATGAACTTGGTAATGCTAATGCATGATATTATAGGATGGATAGAGAGTTCTTGGATTACAATGAAGTGGGAATCCATTTGAATCAGTTCATGGGAAGCAGCTCGAGCATTGGTGCCAACAGGATCAGAAATGTCTGCCTTGCCTTTCGAGCCGCTTCTGAGCAGAACAACCGTGCGGGGTATGCATGCCGCATTCCGCCCCCCTAAACTTTCTACCTCTACTGTCGTGCCTTGTAGTCTCTAGGCCCCCACACTCTAGTTCTTCCAATCTCTCTCTTTACCATTTATCTAATCAAGTAATAAAAAATTCGATAAAAAATGACATACAAAAACATTTTAATATTTAAAGGTCTGATCTAACCCTTAAAAATAATTTATCTTTTCATTAATATATTTAATCGAATGATAAAAAATTTAATATCTTTTATCTTTATCTAGAGTTTAGATTTGAAAATGATCTGAGTTCCAATATATTGACATTGATGTGATGTGCTAACTAGATGTTCTTTTGCATTGATGCAGGTGCCTAAGAACATTAGAGCTGCTAGAACATGAGTATTGTTTCCTCAAGAATAAATTGCATGAACTTTTTCAGGTACCATTTTTTCTCATATTGTTGAAAAAGAAACAAATTTACATTAATTGTTTACTTACCATATTTCTATAATTATAAATGATTCAGATACAGCAGCAAAGAGTCCTAGCAGCTGGAGTAAGATACCCAATGCAGAACTAAAGGAAGAACATTGAATGGCAGAACATGGTGGGGGAGACTTCATAGGCAATTTCCTTGATTCAAAACTTTGCTAAAATCCAACCAAACCCCAAAGCAGGTTTCTCTACTTTTTGTAGATGGAAATGGCTAAAAAAAGAAAATGGTTGTCCTTGTTTGCCACTAGCAAATTTGTGGCATTTATGGGGAGAGTCATTCATTCCTTTCCTTTTCTCCTTTGTAACTTTTGATCAATGAAAATGAATTGAAATGAGAGAAGTCAAGCAAAGGATATTTTGATTATATAATGCGAAGAGAAATATCAAAATCAGCTCTGATGGTGATTTTATATCGTAATTTTTATTATTATTTATGTAAATAAATTTACATAAATAATAATAATAATAATAGTAAATATTTATTTTTAGTAAAACTGTTCTCTGTCACCATTTCTACAGTTCTACTGTAATGAATTGTCAGCCTCAGCCGTAGGCATTACATTCGGTTCTTAACTTTTTTATGCTTCAATCAATCACTGTATAAGACTTGGTCAGATATGGAGTTTTCGTTGTTGACAATACTTGGTCGAATTTTAAATATACCACATTTAATATTATGTTTTGATTATTTTAGAGTCGAGTTATATCAGATTTTATTTAAAATAAGTTTTTGTTTATAATTATTTTTATATAAAATTTGGAATCATAATTTTTTACTTAAAATAATCCAACCAAATGCTTAAACTATACACCCAAAAGATTAAATCTCATCAATTGAAAGTAAAATTTTGAAACAATAATGAAATGACTAGCCCAATCCAGTTTTGACTGGATTTTTATCGGTTGAACTGGTTTTTGTTGGTTCAACATTTATCCGACTTTTTAATACTAAACGGGTTAGACTTGTTACCGACTCTCAGATTAACCGATTCAACCGATTAATCCGGTTCGGTTTTTATTCATTGCATAGAGATTCACTAAGTCGTGAGGATAGGAGGGAGATAATCAGATTTTGTACCCAGAATCCTGGCCTTTGTGTCAGGGAAGTACTCAAAGTTTGGCAATTGAGTTATGGTTCCATCACTAGCAATGCCAACAGGGTAGGTCAATAGGTGACCAGGCAGGTCCTCGTCAAGAGAGTCCTTTGAGTATAGTTCCCAATATTTGTCAGCCAGATGGTTTACTCTCCTCACACATTCCTTTTTCTCAGGGTTCAGGAAGCGGTCGTCGAGCATGCCTAGGTGCTCGTACCACAGTGCCATACGGAAGCCATGGACTTGACCTCTCGCCGGTACCCTATTTGATAAATGATAGGGTTGATAGGCTCCCATTGCTATCTCGGAGTCTCGTGCACCGTCCATCGATCGTTGGTTGATGTTGGCCGATCCGACTATTATGTATTCATCATCGACTGCAAGGGAGGAATGCATGGTTAAACACAATGAGATTGAAGTTATAACCTTTTCTTTTTTTCATTGTAGATGTTCAAATTCGAATAATGAAGTCACTTACCTATCATCATTTTGGTATGAACATAAATCATGAAACGTCGAGAATTTTGTGCTCTTTCATGATCCGTATCAGGATCAGGTGTATTTTCAGGTACATATTCGTCACCTGTCTTCATTTCTCGATTGCCAAGACAGAAGAATGTTAGATACATTCGAGGATCCTCGTCGTTGTCCTTCGATCGAAGTGCTGCAACGATTTCTTTGTACATCATGGTCATGGTCCTCCTTTGCCAATCTAATATTGCCTGCACTGCTCCACTATCCGGGATTCCTTCGGGCCACATCGGAACAACGATGTACACTACAAACCTCTCCCCTGCAAGAATCTTTCTAACTATCTTAAGACAGAGCTCTTTCGGAATCAAGTGCAAAGCATCGACATTCTCAACCTTAATGCCATCATTTTCTTCAAACCAATCAAAGGAGCTTCCGAGGAAGTATTGATTTTCGATGTAGATAAAGTTCTTGGCTCGTCGGATAGCATTGATATAGGCGTCTTGAATACTTCGATCGATGATACTATCCTTTCCGCTAACAAGTCCAGCTCTTGCAGCGTCTTCGGGTGTCTCAGGAAAACCGAAAGCTGCCCCACCATCAATCGATCTAAACAATTGCACGTTCCAAGTCTCGTGATCATCGGGGTACATAACTGGAGACGGTGGAATGATGATACCTTCTAGTTCATTGAGATCTAAAAGAACATCTTTACCGCCCTGTTTTTTCCACCTTTGCTCGAAATTGAACAAGACATCCCATGCTACAGGCCCCTCGAGTCGGGAGTGTATGTCATGCCAAGGTCCCCTCGGACCACCTTTGCTGATTTCGGCTCCAGGGAGATTCGGCTGATGAAAATCATCACAATGATCATTTTCCAGAGTCCTGAAGAGGCAATGGAAAGGTGTGTCGTATCTACCGTCGCAAAGATCAAGACCGCCAACAAAGCTCACGATCCTCTTCCTCTTTGTGTCACCACTAGGCATCGGGGCATCCACTACAACAATCTTTTGATGATGAGTGAACATGGTGGAGATCTGCAAGTCCTGAACAAAACTTCCGCTATCATCGGGATTACGAGGGCATAAGACGCAGTTGACATCGGTATCCTCGAAGAATTGGAAGGTGTCTTCATCATGTGTGGCCATCAATCCGGCTTTCTTCAATGCACCAACCGACGTTCTGTCGTCCCAAACAAGCACATTAACTCGAACACCTTCACTTGCTTTCTTTTTAAGCAGATCACCAAGCTTGACGTCCCTCCCTGGCTTCGCCCTCTTCGTATCTCTCATCAATCTGATCTCGGTATAAACGGACCAACCAGTAATGTAAATCAAGTGTTTGGCATTGTTGATGTGATCGTAAATATCTTCCCAACATCGATGCACCTTGTAATTCTTGCCTCCGGCAAGAGGAATTCTGGGAATAAATCCATCAGGTATATGTGCATCCTGGTATAGTATAACCTTACATCCCTGCCTCTGAGAATAATATGTATAGGGAACTCCGGGGTATTTCGGACTCATGATGCCACGGTTCCAGTTCCGGTCCTTCGTAACATCGAAATACCGAAGCTTGACATGGATTTTAGCATCATTATCCAACGGTTGCTTTTCTTCATCCACGAGTTCAATCCATTTATCCAATTCCTCCCCTGATAACAGATTTATAGCAGGCAAATATGCTTTACCAATTAGAGTTGCAGCAAGGGCTTTGGCATCCTTGACCGTGAATATTACCTCCTTAGCCGTGTGCGCACAGTACATGTGAAATGACTCGTTCCACGCAGCGTCTTCGTGTTCGACTCTTCGAGTTCGTCCAATTCTAGCCGTTCCGAGACTGATCGTCGTGTAAATCTTCGCCCCACCTTCGCTAAGACCGATTGTCTCCTCCGCCTTTGCCATTAACTATAAAAGATAACATAACTTTAGTCCCTCCATTTTTTGTACCATCTTTATTTTAATAATTTAACTGTTTAATTTCATATTCTATTCAAGTAAATCTTATATATTAAGTTTGAAATAAACTGTTTAACACTCCTTGATCAAATCTACGAACGATATTATTTTATTCTTAATCGACACTAAAACACGAAAATCTCTGTACCTTTTGGAAGAATCCACCACCCCCAAGATTTGTAACTTCATAGATGGTAGCATGTATATTCCCATGGAGAGATATGGCGGCCATTTTTCTCCTAAAAAGATAAATAAAATCGAGTAAATATATATGTATTTATATTTCACTTTAATCGATGAAATTATAGTTCAAATGACATAATATTATTATTCGAAAAAATTGAAAAAATAGATTTAAAATACCAATTTTTTTATTACAAGAGAGCTTTGAAGAAGTATATGCAGATTTATACTGTATATATAAATAAAAACAAGGTGGGGATTTGAAGAGGAAAAAAAGGAAAGATCCGAAAAACCAGCCAGTAGTGCAGTAGAAAGCTTCCTACGTTGGTGGAATTTACATGGAAGACTAGGAAACTGATTTATTTTTGTTAATTTTGTTTTGGGGTTTTATTTAAAATTACAAATGTGATTGATATTTTTTTAATTTAAAATTTATATTTAAGTAGTTAAAAGCTGAGACGAAGTCAGAATTTAGAGTAAAAAGACAAAACGTAAATATTTAGAATTAGGGGGACAATTCATAAAAAAATTTAAAAAAATTAAATAAAAAATTCTTCGGGGTGGGGGACGATTGCCCCTCCCACCCCCATATAGCTTCGTCCCTAGTTAAAAGGGTTATATTTTGTTATTTAAATTATGTAAAAAATATTATATGATTTTTTTAAATTTTAAATTATTAAACATAAGTTAAAATTATAAATAATATGTATTTTAATAAATTGTCAGAATTAATTATTACAAAACAAAATTATCCTTATAATCAGGATATATATTTATGAAAAACTCGTATACAATATAAAACTTAAATAAAAATAAAATAAATTAATATATAATATTTAATTTAAATTATCGAACTTAAATCTCAAAAAATCCGAATCAACAGCCTAATTAATCAAGTGAGCCCATGTTTGGAGAACGGGTATTGTATTCATTTCTTTTACCCAAAGCAATACTATTTTCCCCCAGGCCCTAACCAGAGGCGAAAACCTAAACCCCAAAACCTCGCCGGCGCCACTATACCCAGCAGAGAGCCAAAATTTGTGCTCTTTCAGACCCCTTCTATCAATTTTCGGTAAACTTATCTTCTCCATTTTCTTGACTTTTGATTTAAAGAAGTTTTGTAATTTCGATATAATTTGCGCCTGTTGATTTAAAGAAGTTTTGTAAACTTATCAGCAGAGGATTTGTTGATTATGTTGCCTTGAAGATGCGATTTTTTTGGTTTATGGGTATTATTCTGTTAGTGTTTTTGCCGCTTGGAATGTTGGGATTCATCAGTTTTATAGATTAGTGTCTTATGGATGAGAGGATATTGGAACATGTTATTTCTGCGACCGGTTCGCAGATTTTGTTCACTTCCAGCTTTCTCCAAGCAATCTCCGAAGGCAGTACCTTTACAAGAAACTGCTCTTTCCAAGCTTAAAGCCGAGAGAGACCCCGATAAGTTGTTTGCTTTATTCAAGGCAAATGCCCACAATAGGCTTGTTATTGAAAACAGGATTGCTTTTGAAGATACGGTTTCTAGATTAGCTGGGGCTGGCCGCTTCGATTACATTGAGCATTTACTTGAGCACCACAAAACTCTTCCGCAGAGTAGGCGAGAAGGCTTCGTGATGAGGATTATAATGTTGTATGGTAAGGCTGGAATGGTAAAGCATGCTATTAATACTTTTCATGATATGCATTTGTATGGATGTAAGAGAACTGTTAAATCTTTCAATGCTGCACTTAAGGTTTTGATTCAAACGTGTGATTTGAAAGCTATCGAGGCATTTCTCACTGATGTTCCGCCGAAATTCCTTGTCGAATTGGATATTTATACGGTTAATATAGTCATCAAGGCATTTTGTGAAATGGATTTTCTTGATAGGGCGTATTTGTTCATGGTCGAGATGGAAAAGTTGGGGATAAAACCAGATGTTATCACGTACACTACACTTATATCAGCATCCTATCAAAAGAACCGGTGCGAGATTGGTAATGGGTTATGGAATCTTATGGTGTATAAGGGGTGCAAACCTAATCTTACAACTTTTAATATCAGGGTCCAGTATTTGATTAATAGGAGGTTAGCATGGCAAGCTAATGATGCAATGCGTTTGATGCAGAAAATTGGGATAGAGCCTGACGAGGTTACGTACAATTTGGTAATCAAAGGTTTTTGCCAGGCCGGATATCTTGAAATGGCTAAAAGGGTTTATTCTGCTCTAGAATGTCGAAGTAAGTATAAGCCCAATGTTAAAATTTACCAGACGATGATTCATTATTTGTGCAAAGGAGGGGAGTACAATTTGGCCTATACAAGGTGTATAGATTGCATGAGAAAGAATTGGTTCCCGAATGTGCATACTATTCATTCACTGCTTCAAGGCCTTGTGAGAAATGGGAAACTGCATAAGGCTAAGATGATAATGAAATTGGTTAGGAGTCGGAACCCACCTTTTGCCTTAACTCAATTAGATTCTTTGCAGTCCATTTTGTCAAAGCAGTGATGCGTTGAAACCCTATCAGTTTGATTAAAAGAAGCCGACATTTCTTTCACTCCATGCAGTTGTAGTTTTACAAAACTAATTGGAGATAGAATTTTACGGATCACAGTAACATCAAAGCAACGGATGATCCCGTTTTTATTGAATTGATACCTCAGTAAGTCCGTTGTTAATGAGAATTCCAATGGAGAACATAATCCAAATTCTTGTAAGTCATCATGCAATTTTGATCTCTCCCAATTTTTGTCATTTTTTGGACATGAAGTACCTATGCTTGTGACTTATTTCCCATGTTTGCCATTGCAAGTTCATTTTTTCTTGGTGAAGCATGCATATTGTGTTTGACATTCCGATAGGCATGAATTGTTTTAACTCCATGAAGCATGCGCATAATGTTTGTGCCTGCTAATTCATGTTTCAGGTGTAAGCTTTCATATTGGTTGTTAATGAGCTAGAAGCATTCCCCTTTATACATGATAATTGATAAATTGCCTGAACAATATTCCAAGTTTAATATGCCGGTTGTCGACATTTTAAAAAGTTATAGCCTTAATGATGGAGAATATAGAATGGCCATGTTTTCATTGCTTCGGGTTAATCAGCACTAATGCTTGCTTAATATATCACTTTTCAGTTCAGAAAAGAACGATGCAAGATGTAGTAACTAATATTCAACTATATTTCTCACTGAAGTTTATTGTGATGCAAGTAGACACAGAACGTTTTCACTGGAAGTTCATCCGGACCATCTGTTTTTTGACACGATCAGGAGGTGCACCAGAACTGCATTGTTTGCAAGGCTCAAAGAAGGGTGAACAATTGAGTTCTCTTTCGTTCCCTTCTTACATTGGCCCTCCTCTGAAACTGGTTTAGGCCTGAAATAATGTCTCATATTTGTGTAGAGATATGGTGTTCTTGAAGTTTCAACCAAACTTGTAAAGCATTCATTCAAGCTATCTTTCCTTTTGCCTGTAAATTGACACTGCTATGTTCCTCTTACCAATGGGGGTTCATAGTTGTTTTACTGGAGTTGATTTTACAAATGAAGTGCTAAATTGTTTATTTTTTTAAAATATAAGGGTATATAATTCACCTGTTAATCTCTTGTGCAGTCAAGTCAATGAGATAATTGATGTTTTTTATATTATTTTGTACACTGAAGCTTGAAGTACTTGAATTAGACGGTCTGCCGAAACAGAAGAGCATATACTGGGATGCCTTGCCTTTCCCATGTCTGAAAAATATGTATATATGGTGGGGCTGCCAGAAACTTGAGAAGCTTCCTCTCAATTTCGACAGTGCCAGAGGGAATCACATCACCATTTATGGAACCAAAGATTGGTGGGTAAAGCTAGAATGGGAGAACGAAGCCACTCGAGACTCTTTTTCCTCCTCTTTCAGATCTGTTTCTGAATGAAATATACAGTGAAATAAGTCCCAAATTACTATTTAAGAATAACAATATAAAAATGATTTAATACAGATTGTTTTTACAGGCAATGATATGAGCTTTCTGGTTGACCCGAACTCACCAACAGAGAGACATGAAATAATTACCCGGCCTTATTAATGGTAAACATCTCTTTTAGCACCAAAATCACCAACAGGGAATTAGACCTGTTTAGCTTCGGGTCAGATTATTACTAACCCAAATTGTTGGAGCTGTAAGCGTGCGTCAAACTTGAATCTTTCTGCATATACTACAACATTTGATGCATTAATATGAAAATGCAAATGAAAACAAATGATGTTGCAACTCAATTTAGCATACAACTCGAAGAAAGGGATCATGCTAGTGGTGAAGTTCTTGTTGTGTGTTAAGATGATTAATACAATGGACTTGAAAAGAGTTGACATCATCAAGCTAGTAAAATGTTGTTTCAGGCGGTAATGCCATAAATTTATGGTATCACTTGTGAGTGTAGTCCATCTTCCTCAAAAAATCCATTATCTTGACAACACTGAGAGGGGAAAGTTCCGGTTTTCTACCCACCAATTCGGACCTGCCTCTTGTTGAGGGGTGTCCGAAGCTCTGTTCACGGTAGCTCATCTTCTACCCATCAATTCACTTCAAGCATGCACAAGAATTGAAGGTTCATGAGCTAGTCTGCTAGGCTAGAGGTTTGGAATTTGTTTAAACCCTCTCATTTGAGTTGAAACCATTCGAAGACAATATTCCTCCACTTCTTTTAATTGAAAGCATATCAACGGAAATAACTTAAACAATATTTCCATTCTTGAAACCAAATATTTCCATTGCAATCATTTTCATAATAGTAATATGCTAAATATTTCCTTTGCAAAGTTATCGAAAGTTCTCCATTAGTATATTGAAGTGAACTTCCGTAAACAATATCAAATTCTTGAAACAATATACTAATATCCACAAAGTGTCTATCCTATGGAACACAGCTAATGCCTAATTACAATATTTGCTAAGCTGCTATTGACATTTATTACTCGGAAGGGGAAAGAGTATTATAACATACCCGTATAATTCTCCTACATTTTAGCAGAAGTTTCTGGTAAGCTTGTTTTTCTGTCAGGTCTGTTGTGGAGCCCTATAACAATGTATTACTGCTTCTGTCATGGCCGACTCAAACATTATTGAAAGGAAGTATTATGATCATCTCAAAAGGAATCAATAGCCAGGCCAGAAAGAACTTTCTGCTTAATGAAGCCGCCAGTGCCCGTTAGGCATGGAAAGGGCTGCACTAGACCTGAACTTGATCCATAAGCTTCCCAACAAAAAGACTTAGTGACATCCCCATTGTCCGACTCGAGTTGAATATCTTCCAAATATAATCCTTCACACGGAAGGCTATCACTGCAGGAAAATCTTATTGCTTCCTCTGTAGCTGAAGTTCCCTTAATGTGTACATAGGAGATATTTTCCACTTTAACAGCCAATGTCTGCATTCCATCAGATTAATAGTTGACACAATTATCATTGCATGAATCTATGACATTAAACTCCGAGAATAATAGAAAGTGAGTTATCCCTTTTGTTGTGAAAACACATCTAAAGAAAAGGAAAATGTACCCATTATAAAGTTTCTTTTCTGTGCATACAAATTATGAAATTGTTTGCAGGGTTCAAGCATTATAAAGAACTGATACCTGGTTAGCACATGGCAGGTCTGAATCACAATAATATTGGTCAATAATGATTGGATATGACACATTGTCCATCAATATATTCATGAACTTCATATTCGAAGCATAACCGTTACCTCCCTGGGAAATATATATGAAAAAACAGAATTATAAAGCATAAATTCCCTAGTTTTTAATCTCATTTTACACACACATGAACACGAGACAAAACCATTTATGAGAAATTGATGATACCTGCCATGTTTTGATCCGCACCCCATTCTCAGTGTTGGAAATCATGGCTCCATTGACAAGTATATTACGAACCTGTGCCCAAGAGTTTGATTTTCCCAAGCTTCCAATGCTAATCGTAGCATGTAAAAGTTAATAAACCTACTCATCTGACCCTAATATTAACTGGTCAGGAAAAAAAATGATTTTACCTGATCCCATGGCCAGGCCCACAAACCAAGTTTTTGATTTGGACACGTGAAGTATTACCAACTATTGAAACACAATCATCTCCTAAAAGATTATTGAGCAAGAATCAACATAAGAAACACCAGTACATGTAATCGTGAAAGAACGATGTGAAATGTAAAGATATTATAATTTTAGTTATAAGTAATTATGTAAACATCAATGGCATTTCAAACAAATTTTCCAACTATGATTGCAAAGTTCATAGGCACGAAAACTGTAGAAAAGAAAGAAAAAAAATGAAAAGATGGAAACAGAACCAACCTGTTCTTACAATATTATTCTTGACTTCAACACCGCGGGATGAACTGATGTGAATTCCATCGGTATTGGGGCTAGTTGAGGGTGCTATCACCTTAAGATTGGATATTGTAACCCTTATACAATTAGTAAATGCGACGTGCATCTGTTGACTGTTGACCATCATAAGATTATGGACTTTCAGATCCTTGCACCTGTGGAATGTCAAAGCCTGCATTTCATTTGTAAAAACAATTAGGAGAATATAACATTCCTAGAGGCACATTAGTAAAGGCGAGGATATATGGAACTTTCATTTCCAAAATAACAATGCAGGACTTACGGTTGGAGCATGCCGACATGGCTGCAAGAAAAAGAAAATTGAAGCCGCTTTAAGAATAGCTCAAAGACAAATCTCAGAAAAAATACATAGATATAGAAATTCTGAGCATCAGTACATTTGTTTTCTTTCTTTTGCACGATCTAGCCCACCATTGCTGTCCCATCCCATTGATAGTGCCACCCCCAGCTACATGGAGGTGCTTCACCTCATGAAAGTAGAGCCACTTGCGAGGATTCAGACCATCCCACACATGGGGATTTTTCGGAGCAATAATTGTACCCAAAATCTATTTAAAGAGAACTCAAAGCAGAACCAGAATCGATGTGAAGTACTACTATAAAGAAAATAAAGATAATGCAGGTTAACAGTTCGAATTATCAACTTGTAGTCTCTTACCATCAAAGTAATCTTTGATTTGCACTGTCCACCAAGCTGAACAGGATGAACCAGATAAGTATATCCGGCTGGTATTAGAATCCTTATTCGGCCTGTTAAAGAACATGCTAAATTCCAGGCATTTTCAAAAGCCTAAAAGCAGGAATAAATTACAATATCAGCATTCAGCAAACAATTTAATGTCTAACAAGCTGGTTACATTTAACATCAAAATGTACACTTTACAATGGAAAGCAGATGGCTTTTCTTTTCTGAACTAAAATTTTCAGCTAAATAAAACCATTGCCCCTGTAATACCATAAATTTCTCTAGATAAAGTAATCGAAATTCTCATGATTGGAGAATATATGCATAAAGTTCTAACAAAATTGCAAAAATATTAATAATTAAATTCAACTACACTATTAACCAATCAATGAACAATATCCACAAGAAATAACGCTTGGGTACCAATCATTCAACTCTATCCATGAATATTTACCACAGCAAAAGAAGAAGAAAAAAATCTGCAATTACTGAAAAACATTCTAACAAATGGGTACGATCATTCAACTCACAAGTACACTCAACAACACCATGAAGTGGGAAAATGCTACCTTGGTGTCATCATGGTAACCATCTCCTTTAGCACCAAAATCAGCGATAGATAGAGCCTTTTTATCTCTGGGTCGGATCCCCGGTGACCCAGATTGTGGGAGCTGTAAAAGGGAGTCAAATTCGAAGGTTTCTGCACGTACTACAGTACTGGATTGCATCAACAAGAAGATGCAAATGAAAACCATGCTGCTGCATGTAGAACTTGAAGAACACAAGACTAATCCTGGGTTTTTCATGTTGTCACACCATACATGAAAGCAAAAAAGAATGAAGAAAGAACAGATGTTAATAGAGATTTGCTAAATGGTGGGGGTTAAAAAGAAGTGCAGGAAGCTTCAAAATATCGGAGGTTTCTGGTTTCTTTACTATAAATAAAGATTCTTTTATCTTTTTTTTAATTATTTTTTATTAATTTGCTGTTTTCTTTTGCTACGTCTTAAATTGGCAAAATGTCGGTTGTGGGTGAAACGGCAACGTTTTAGATTGGCAGTATCAATTTCGTTTTCCTTTTAATGAGCAAATTACACATGTCTAAAGACAAGTCGAATCGGAGAAATTATATCATGAATCAATCCCATTACGTTATTTATGAGATCAGCCATTAAAAATTACCCATTTCATCAATTTTTAATTTTTCAAGTGAAGATTCAATTGTGAAAAAAATATGACATGGAAGAATTGATGAGGTAGGTAGTTTTTAATGGTTGGTCCATGAACATATGATGGGATTGACCCATGATATAATTTTTCGTCGAATTGGAAGTATAAATTAACCGAATTTAAAAGAATAAATTATATTCGTATTTGTTTATTTATTTTTTAAATATTTATATTTAAAATTATATTTGTATAGTGTATTTTTTTTTAATTTGTTATAATAGCAATGAGGCAAGAGTGAGAATAGTTTTGCATTTTTCATTCTATCTCAATATTTACGAGTATAATTTTAAAAAATATTCATTAAATATTTTAAAGAATATAAATAATGACAATTTTCACTATATTGATGATTGCTCCGGTTAAAGTTTAGCTGGATATTTTTCTATTTAGTTAAAAATATATAAATTAGAAAAATAATGACAATCTTTACTATATTGATTTTATCATAAATACAAAACTTTGTTATATTAAAGTATTTACAAAAGTTAAAATTTTGACAAACATGTTTTAAATAAATTTGATTAAATAACAAAAAATTTAAAATATTATTAGAAAGATTCGAACCGAATTAAATAAAATTAAAATTTAAAATCATTTTTTCATATATTTTTTTATTTTTCTAAAAAAACAATAAAAATGGTGAAAACATCTTTGTTATATTTTTTTATTAGTCTTGTGTTTAATTTCTAAGTAATATTTTTTAGTCAATCAAATTTATTTTATATAGAGAAAAATGGGAGTGGTGTTCCGATTCTAATAAAGTTGATTAATACTAATTACTAGTATTCATTTGCTTTTATCAACATAAAACTTGTTAGATATCTCATGAAATAAAGTTATAAATTACTTACTTTATAATTTTTTTTTTATTTTAAATTTCTGGTTTCAATGTAATAAAATATATATATAAAAGACCGAAGAGAATCATCTTCTTTTAAGACAAAGCCAAAGCAACATTACAAAAATATAATAAATAAACTCTCGAACATAAGAAATAAAAAGCACCAAAATGTAGTACAAAATGCCACGAAATTCATCTCAGTACTTGGAGTCTCTCTTAAATAAAATGGCATTCAAACACCTACAAGTTAAAATCAAATAAATAATATTAATTTAAATAATAATACCATATAAAATTAAATAATAAGAATAAGAATATGGTAAAAAAATGTACCCAAAAATGGATCGTACGTTTAGCATGTGTTTTAATATGAAGTTCTGTTGCTGAAGTCCCTTGGGGCACTGCACCTGAAACATTCCATTCGGCTAGCGAAATTATGTTCGTTGCAACCCAATCTCGTGCATAACCAGTCACCGGATTTCCAACCGGAACGGTTTCCTCCGAATCCTCTAGAACGAGTCATATCGAAGTCGAAACCTCCGGCGGACTCGTCCTTGCATGCGCCGCAATTGAAGCAAGTAGACCTGCTGGCGAAATTGTGAGTGCCACAGTTTCCAGCATTGCAGTACCAATCACCAGGGCGAACATCCGAGCCGGCTGCCGCGGTGAACCCAAACATCGACCCGCCGCGAACACCGTATCCACCGAAGTGGTCGCCGGACCGGGATTCCCCGCAACGCTGACAGTTGTCCCTCCTCTGGAAGTTCAAGTGCTGGCATGACCTGCAGTTCCAATCTCCTGGCCTACTCATGTTTTCTTACAGAAACAACAGTGTCAACAACAAAAACAAAACATTGAAGATTCAAAGTCATAAGATTAAAAAGAAAAAAAAAACAAAGAAACCAAACCTTAATTTCAGCTAAATTGAAATGAAATAATCAACGATGGCGAAGTTGAAGGAAAATGACTGACTGAGAGGCTCTTTATATACAACACTTTGAACCCAGAAAAAGGAATATATGGAGGACTGCATACGTACTTTCTCGTGTTCTTCACAGAAAAAGAAAATCTAAAAGAGATAAAGGGAAATTCCGGCTATGATTCCAAAGACCAGAAAATTTCGAAATTTTGAACAAATGATTCGGTTTTCTTTCTAGGGTTTTGGGATTTATATATACATATAGTTTGTCGGTAAATGTGGAGATAAAATAGGTAGGAATGGTTTAGTGATCGAACTTACAGCGACTCGTGTCGAGTGAGAATTAATCACGGAATTTAGGTGAGATAATAAAGTTATAAGACATAAATATGTGAAATTCGAATATAATTAGAGTTAATTTAATAGTAGTGTTAGAAACTGAATTCGTCTGCATTAACCAAGTCAAAACAGATTATTTTTCGTATTTTAACAGTTTCATTTGATCTTATCCGAACTTAATTTTTATGTATTTATATTTAAATCGATTTGGTTTTCAATTTATTCAATACTTCAACTTTTATTTCAAATATTATTTAAAATTTGTTGATTCAATTTGATTTATTTGAATTTTTATGATATTTTACCACCCCCTACCAGCATCCCGGCATAGGAGGATCCAGCACAAAAGCAAACAGGAGATCCTGTTAGTCTATAAACACAACAAGGCTGATATAAAATAGATTTTTTCAATCAAGTGCTGTAACCATGAAAATTAGACAAAAGGCTCGTTGGCCATTTGCATTTGAGACCCTCCTTATCTCATTATTAGAGTTTATGATTTAAATTATATTATTTATGTTCAATCCGAAAAAAATCGATATCGAGAAAGAAATACATTAAAAAATATAAAAATTTATGACGGTTATATCTCTAAAAAATCATTTTTTGCGGTGTAACAAAAGTACGAACATTTTTAACATCTGATGTGATCTTATTTGTTCAATTTTTTAACACTTTAATAACACATTTTACAGATAAAACTGTTTAAACTCAAATCTCATTGTATATTACTGCTTGTCCCTTTCAATTCTCCAACAATGACAGTCAAACACAGATGTATGAGAAAATTGTTAGTGCTTTTACACATTTGAATATTCTCCTTTCTCTTTTATTTGTACTTAAAAGACCCAATTCTCCATTAAATTTACATAAGACCCAAACCATTTTTACTTTTGCAGTGCATGGCAACACAGAGTGTTGCTTTAGTTATCTGTAACATGTTCTACTTTGGCATTTAAGATTAGGAATTACTTAACAACTAAGTTTACTAATAAAGCATGGTTTATCATTTAGAATTAAAAAAAAAATTGTGGGATTGAACATGCCTAATCAGATGTTTTAGTAATTTAAATCTACCCTAAACCCTTCTAAATTCTGAATTCATTTATGTAAAAGAAGTGTGCAACCAAGTAAAGTGTAGTATGAGACAAGGGTGAGTTTCAATAAAGATAGTTGTGAGTGTGATGCTACTTGAGCACAGCATATTGTTCGAGGTTGATGATTTTGACCATCTTTTGCTTTTATACTGCGGATACAGGCTTTAATGAGTCACAAAGACAATTTGGTTTCATCTGAAAAAAAAATATTTTATTTATAATATTATACGAATAATATTTTTATTATCGATATTTATAGTCGAATTTAAACTGATAATACATAAATTAAAATTTATTATTAAATATTAAACTTTAAACTTTAAACCGTATTTAGAATACTAATCTATGTGTATTCCATTCTCTTGAAGAACGGTAAAGTGCAGCAGATGGCAAAGTGCAAACTGTAAAGACGAGGCGGTGGTTGGGCTGATTTTATTCGCCTCGGGAATCGTTTCCATGCAGTCAGTACGAACAACTTCATATTCATAGACCATTACCATTTCCATCATTCCTTTATTTATATTCTCGGAAATCGGTACTTTATGATATAGATTTGAAAGTCTGGATATTTGATTACGTAAAGAATTACATGATTTTAATCCAAATTTGAGAATTAGGGTTTAAATTTTGATTTAAGGTAACTCATATTTTAATTTTATTTTTTGGGATAAAATGGGATTTGGACGATTTTATAGGATATCTTTTTAATAAATGGATTTGGGTTTAGATCGGGTGAAAAATTAATGGATGTTGGCTTGAATTTGAGTTTAGGGTGAAAAAAATATTTGTATAATTTTTAATATTTAGGGATATTTACTATAATATCCCTCTATTTTTAGTTTTTATTGTTTTGGGTTGGGCAAATTTTAACCCTAAAATCCGATTCGTATTAAGGTCGGGTGAAATATCACCATGTATCAGGTTAGATCGAGTATAGATTGACTAAAAACCTGATCGATTCATGCCCGTCCCTAAATTACCGACTATAAAGCTTCAACCACTGTTCTAAAGAATGTTGGCACCGTAACCGTTAACGTATTAGTTATTTGGATTAACTGATGAAATTATGAAAGTAAATGATAATCTATGCTAATTTAAATTATAAAGACTAAGTCTTAACTTTGAGTATAATAAAGGGACTAAAATCATAATTTAACAATTTTTAAATACATAAGATGGCTTCTATTCTATTGTTTAGAAATTTAGTACTAAGCGCAATAGGACAGATGGAAGTGTCCAATTTACAACGATAAAAACACAGCAAGGAATAAGCCTTAGCAAAGACAAACTATCATAGCTGGGCTACCTGAAAAAACCAAGTAGCTTTGGTTTTATTTGTTTATATATATATTATATATAGAATGTATATATTGGTATTATAAGTACTATACATGTAGAAATTTTGAAAGACATTGAGAAGCTGAGATCAGTTTATATATTAGTTGTCTTTTGATGAGAAAATTATGTTGTCCTCATCTGATTCAAACATCATTCGAGCTAGTGTCGAAGACAATCGGCTTACGGAGGATGACTATGCCGGCAACTCAGTTACTGGTGCATCGACGCAGTTGATTTATCAGCAGCAAGCCAGTGCTGCTGTGCTACTACCATCAGCTCACAGTGTCAATCGAGATGATGGCGGGTTATTCCGTGGCATCAGGAAAGTTGTGCAAGGCATTGGGGAAGGGGTGAGCAAAGTTGTTCGACATACAAGTGACACGGTTGGCGTTTTCGGATCGGATATGTTGGAAGAGGAAGAGGAAGGGAAGGAAATTGATCAACAAATTGACCAAATACTAGCCTTTGTATTATTTTGTTGCATCATATTGTAAAGCTTGTATGCAAGATATCAGCGGTTTTATATCTTCTCTTTGCTTAGACCTATGCACCGGGGTTCGGCCATCATCCCAACATCAAATGGCAAAGCCTCCGAGTTGCTCATGGATGACGGTCGAATACCGGTGCATAGGGCAACATGGTATCTTGAAACTCGATTTGTTGCGAAAGCGGATAAGGAAAACAAGATAGAATCCAGATGCTACTAATTTCTTATATCTCATTAACTAATACTAAAATGCTCAGAAAGTACAACAAACCAAGCTATTACACTCTACATCCTGCATATAAAATTAGTAAGAAAATCTTCCCAAATTTATTTTAAACTATACCATATACCCAACATGCCATTTTTTTCTACTATCTACTTGTTCATATCCGCCGTTGTTATTGCTCAAACTAAGAACCGATGCTCTTGCTACGTTCAACAGGATCCCTCGAGCCCGAGTCTCGTTGTAAGCCAATTGCAGACCTCATCCATCTCTTTAGGGACTGTGTAATGACCAATCCTGCAAACCAAATCGACCAAAAAACTTAATATGTTTCAGGGTTTCACAATGAAATTTTAAAGGCCTAAATGATTACCCTTCATAGTCTTTGAAAGTGAGATTCCAGAATCCTGCTGTATTCAATGAATGAGCAGATTTTTCTCCGAATTTGTAGGGGACAACATCATCACCTGCAATAAGATTATAAGATGTATAACATCTTTATAAGTAGATTTCGAATATAACATCTACCAGTTCATAGTTATGTCTGAATTGAACTGTAAAGCTATATGACAAAGCAGGATTTTCCATGTTCAGAACATCTATGTTGCTCTATAATCATGTCCGACACTCGTGTTTGAGACATACTCCAAGTACAAGGAAGTCTTGGGAAAAAATTGAACATACTCATGTCGGAACATATATAGAGCTAGAAAAGACACATTGGTGGGTAGATTTTTAGAGTTTTGGACAGTTACTGGCTTCAGTTTTTTTATGCTAATCTAGAGTATTTGCTGAAACGAGACAGATAATTACAGGTTCCATGGCTAAGCAAAATGGGCAAGGACGTGGCACGCCTTGCAGCTTCATGTGATACTTGTATTTTGTTCCTTAAGCCCCTGCAAAACCAACAGCTTTTGATGACGAATTGAACATACCAATGTTGGAAACATATTCGTATCCAACATTGACCCTTGAGTCCAAGTAACATAAGATGATGTACCTTGAACCGGGAAGCCATCCACTTAGCCCAACAACAGCCCTAAGGTTGACGGGGTATGGGTTACCATTTCCATACCTTCCTAGAGCACAAGCAGTTGCAGAGTAGAGGGCCATTGCAGCACCCATGCTAAAGCCTCCAATACCAACCTTAACTGTCAAAAGGAAACAGACACCAGTTTCAAAACCATATATATATATATATATATATATATATATATATATATATATAACCTTGATGTTTTATAAATTTAACAAAATGGTACATATAAAGAATGACAGTGATTTTGGAATACCATCAGGTGGTTCAGTTGACAAAAAGTTTGCAATATGCGCTGCTGAAGCATCTAACCCCTCCCAATCATCTGGACCATCTTCTGATAGCTCACCAGCATCAAACCCTGATGCCAAGCAATTTTAAATGATTATATCACTGTCAAAGCATTCACATCTTGACAAACAGGACGTTGCTCCGACTTTCATTTTTCTTGAAATCAGTGTCGAATACATGTGTCTATGAAGATATGATCTCTAAGTACATGGAAAACCTTAGAGAAAACCGACCATAGACTTTTCAGATACATACCCGTATTCAACACTCACACTCGAGTCTGAATAAGAATAAGAGAAGATTAAACCAAAAACATTTCTTACATGCACTGCAAGGAAATCCCCCAAGTAAAGCCACAGGGAGAGTTGGAGCAGTTGGACAAATCCATTTTATCTGAAACATATAACAGAAATAAAGATTCAAAATATTGAAAGCTAAATCAATATGTACATCAGAAACAATAGAATTAATTCAAAGTAATGTATGAAAACATCCTTACATTTGGAAGAGGAAGACTTTCCAAGAGCTGGGACCAACTGCAACAAAATAGGAATAAATGTGCGAATTCAGATTATGAGTGTCAAACACGAGTATATGTCCTTTAAACTTATTTTAATATATATATTTATGAAATCATATCTGATATTCATATTCGTATGTGTCAATCACTTTACCTTGAACCAAACATTTGTCCTTTCTCAATGAATGTCCTTTCTCAAAAGCTAAATAATCTTTTTTCTCAAGTTGGCAGAAAAAAACAAGTTAATTTGTGGTCCATTATTATCTTTGAACATGGAATATACTAATTTTGACGTTTAAGCCTTCCAAATTAAGCTTAACAACACATGGGACAAAAAAGAAGGAATTTATATTTATACATTGAATATTATTTCCCAGTTTCAACTGCTTTCTCCATATAACTTATTCCAATTCACAGTAAATTCAATAGAATACAACACAAACAGTAAAAAACAATAGTATGATGCTGACCTTCTAATACATGAATTTTATCAGTTTGGGATAAGATTAAATCCGTAGAACAGTAAAAAGGTAAGTGAGTTACCATGAGGCATATTGAAAAATTTCCAAATTCAGTGAAACAGTGATTCAGTAACTTGGTTCTACTACATGCTTACAGATTTTCATACTAAAACTTCTTTTTGTGTAGGATCACTGAGTTCCAAATCACATTGGACTTGTTCGAAATTATGGGATTGAGGCCGCTACTGCCTCGACCAACAACTTATTGGTTTAACTTTCATACTAAAAGTTTCCCTATATCAATTCAGGCAATATAACAAAAACCTAACATGCAACATAACAAAAATACCTTGAGCCATTGTCACCAAGGCCATGAAGCCACACTATTGTAGCCTGGTGTTTCCCTTTTGGTCTAACAACATAAGTCCTTCCAAATTCAAATGTCCTTCTAGCAGTTCTACTACCTACAAAATCATTAAAAAAACATTACTTAAAACCATATGAATCAATGGCAACAATTGGAAATTCGAGAACTTGAAATGAGTAAAAGGAGTATACACAGAGAGAGAGAGAGAGAGCAACTAACCAGAACCCATGGTATAATGTGAATAGCTCATGATTTTGTAAAGAACTGAGAAGAGGTGATACAATGAAGAAAAACCAGAAGGATGTTGCTTATTTATAAGCAAATAGGAAGGTGTGATATATAATGGAATAAAAAAACTGGTACAACTGGCTACAACATTGAGCCTAAATTGCCTAGAAATCTCAAAAAGGAGAAGAGCATCCTTGTAAAGGAAGGAGTTAAAAGACAATTACAAATGCTTATATATATATTTTCAATGGAAAAGAGATCTAAGTAGAGCAGAACATCAACATACATCCCTTCATAGAGATTTGCAACAATATAGAGAGAATCTATGCCTCGTGGGAAGTGGCCAAAATAAAATAAAATAAAGTAAATAGTCTAACAGAATATTACTGAAAACAAGAAAAAGAATAAGCTAAATTTGAAAAAATAATATCTTTTCTCTGAATCATTTGTTTATGAATTCTTTCATGATTTGATTGATACCCATTATGCAGAAAAAAAGCATACAAGTTTCAACTCTTTTACATCCTTAGAAATTTTTGGTATAATGGAAAAATTGGAAATATACTAAATGGTACTATTTACAGGAAAAATAAAATTCTCCCTTCAGTAAACCTCAACTTCTTCTACATACATACATACATACATACATACATACATACATACATACATACATACATACATACATCATTTCTGTGATTTTGTGCGGAAAAGATGGCAGAGAAAAGCATGTGGCCTTTTGTTTTCCCTTTCCTTTTGCCTGTTTGCCACTATGATATTTGGTTGCTTAAATTCCCAGTCCCACCATGAAAAAGGTTTGATTGTTTATATTCATGGGGAACACCATAAGTATCAAGCACATTGTAATTAAGTCCTCCATTTTTTTCAAGGTTATTATCATTGCTTAAAAGTTGAAAAACCTTACGTTTCAAGTTTTAACTGGCTAATAAAAACTACTACTATTTGATTTTGCAGAGTTGCAGACCCACCATTTAACCGGTCTCATGTTCATTCTGGTCATATATATATATATATGCACTACAACTTTGTTACCATCTTCTTGCTGTCATCAATATTTGGCCTACTGGGTTCTAGCTGTACTGTTCAATAATCAAAACTATTCTTTGAAATCTAAGAGCACAAGGGTTGAATTCAAACTCTTAAGTTTATTTAACAATATCTCTAGATTGAGCTGCACATTGTAAAACTGGTTGACTAATGAGAAAAAAAAACTATTGTTGACATGGCAGGCCATGATTGGTTGATGTGTTGAATGGTGGCATCTGTTGCCTCATATGTCAACTTGTCAGTATTTTTTCATTTTCCTGGGAGAGAAAAAAGATTGAAACTTTTTCATTGTCAACTCTTCCTTTATACCACAACTCTTTGAGACAAGAATCAATTTATCTCTCGCTATATCTATACATATCAATGCATGTCTAGATCGAGTGATAAAGATTTAATATCCTTAAGCAAGTTTTAGATTTTATCGAATATAATTAAGATTTATGTGATTATCGAATATAAAAAATATGCAACTGAAATTATATATGTGTATGTATATGTATATAGTGATATGGTATTTAAATGGTTTTCATTGCTTGATTCCTGAGTTAATAGTCTAACTGAAAGACAACATATGCTCATGCACTACTCATGAGTGTGTGCCTAATTGTTTACTGATATACTATAATGCAGCAGCCAATTTGTGTAAATAAAACTATATAAAATACTAATTGATTTGATGTTGAAAAGTTGGAATCTTCAAAGTAAATTACTACTAAAAAGAAAGAATAATTGCTGGTAGCTCAAGTAACCATCTTTCTTTTTTTATTTGTTTCTTTCTCCTGGTTCATCTGCAAAGCTGGCTCCCAAAATGCAATGAAAATGAAATCTTATATGAATTTTGGTACAGGGTTATCATGTTTGATTCGCACATTTCTTCGATATTGAAATCTCATTTTTAGAGTTCTAAGTGAAAACTCAGAAAAGACCATATATAACAAAAGTATATGTTTTTAGTTAAAACAATTAATTTAGTATTTTAATCTTTAAATCTTAATCTCTAAAATCTAAATAAAACATGTAGTAATATTAAAATTTCACTTGTGAACTATTTTTTGTCCTATTTATAGTTTGATTGATTTATAGTTATCACTTCTTGTCCGTCCTATTTATAGTTTAATACTTTGAAACGTTCAAACTAGATATAATCTCTAAATAATTAAATCGAAAATGATTGTACACTTAAACATACTTCAAACTATAATGTTTTAAATATTATAACAATAACGATATCAATTAGGATCAAGGAGAGAAAGAAATTGATAAAAATGGTGAATAAATCTTCAACAAATATACCTTAGAATCTATGCATTGAAGTATCAATTTCTTGAAATTAGAGAATTACTTATGAAACGTAATTTAAGGTGTCATTCAAAAATAAATAAATTTAGAGGATCATTAATTAAATTATACATATTTGAAAGGATTAAAGAATAAATTTAGAGGTATATGTTCAACGTGAGTAAATTACAAAGGTTAGAATGCATAAAAAGTTTAGGGAGCTCATTTTCTTAAAAGATATAAATTGATACAATGTTTCTATTATTCAAATTTTTTTACTCGGATATTGAACACTTTAACATATTCATCTCAATTCTCTTGTATATTATACTAACAATAACATCATGCCAATCGAACTAAATTCAATCAATACAAAGAGAATTCATTTTAAATATATGAGATTTAATCTATAACGTCGAACAACTTTTGAATAATTAAATTTAAATAAATTCACACACATTTATAAATTAATTTATTCAAATTTAGATCACCAAGAAATAACGCACCATCTTTTATTATCGTAACCACTCCTTGTTATCATGCATATATATGTTATGGTAGGTAGGGTTCCTTTTGTTTTTACTTTTTACTATGAACATTGTCTCTTTCAAGGGGAAAGATAATTGAAGTAGTGATAGTGAATGTAGGGTAAAGATCATATATCGGAGAAATTATATTACGGGTAAATCTTATCACGTGTCCATGGGACTAATCACTAAAATTCATTCACATCATTATTTTTTTTATGTCATATTTTTTTTAAAGTGAATCTTCACTTGAAAAAATTATTTTTAAAATGAATTAACAAAAAATATGAGTGAAGATTCACTTTAAAAAATATATGACATAGAAAAAATGATGATGTAGATAAATTTTAGTGATTGATCCCACGGATGACGTAGTAAAACTTACCCATAATATAATTTCTCCATATTATATATACAGTGATTGAAGAGACAACTGACAAGCTAGGTTTTGAATATCATACCCTTGGAGAATATTTCACACAGGTTTAGAAAATTTTTTTAATCCCTTGATGGATGAGTGAAGGTTCATCCAGAATACAAGAGGAAAAAAAAAAGTGATTTAAAGTTTATAATGTATAGAATATTTGTTGTTAAGAAAATGTATTATACTCCAAGACGAGTTTTTTAATGGAATTAACAAACTGGGAAAGTTCCAAATTCCTAACTGATAAGGACATGGGAAAAACTAAGAACCTGGTTTAATTATGAAAACTGAAAATACCTAAACCACCAAAACATATTTTGAACATGATCCAAACCTAAAGTGAACCTGAATTCGAAATAACATCAACCTTAGAATAGATTGAACATTTTAAAACCTGGAACAACGGCATCCGAAATAACTTAACCAGAAGCCAATCAAAGTGAATGCCATTAAACCTGTAAGATTTCTTCAAAATTTAACATGTTTAATGAAATAATGGGGAATGTAGCCATCAATTATTTGGCAATACACTGAAGGTAAACCGAAGAAGATTCATAGTTCAAAAAGATGACCACCCTGTGTCTAAAGTACCAACAGAAATAAAAACAGATAAACCACCTGAAACAAGACCAAGGGTCAATCAGAAACCAAACATGACAGGTTTTTGAACATGTGAAGGTGCAATGCAAGGTATACTGGACTTCACTCCATCCTCTCCATTATTATTCCAATAGGGAAAAAAGCTGTAAACTGCAATTAATGATGATGATCGTCATCACCATGTCCATCTGGAGGTCCTCCAGGACCCACTACTTCCAGCTGCCAAACACCAACATAAATAATTAGGAAAGTCCTACAATGCTTGAAACAACCTAGTTTGCTAAGGCTGGAATGTTCAGATTGCAACTTTTTTTTCTTTTTATAAAGGGCAATATCGTACAGCTCAACCAATTACCACTCAATCTAATTAAAGATCGTTAGTATCATTGCTTACAGTATTACACATGAAGTAATTAGAAGCAAGTTTATGAAAACAATAAACATTAGCTATTTATCGCACAAACTGGGTGGTCAACCATGCTCTTAACTAGAGAACCAACTAATAATGTTTGATTGTTCCATAATACCCCAGATATGGTTTGGTTACCCATGCTACATGTATGGGCTAACAGAAATAGGCATTTAGATGTGGGCTAAAATAGATTAGCTGAAAATTAGAAAATAAAGAATGAATGTTTTTCTAATTCAAGATATCTACTCACCGCAAAATACTGTGAGCAAACAGGACATTCATGTGGCTTGCCTTTCTCCAGCCAAAACCAGACAACATCATGCTCATCCTCTGCAATTTTTTTAAATAGTCAAGAAAAAGCATACAAGAACGAAACACAGTTTGGACCTAGAAGAGCAGAAAATGAGATTTGATGTAAGAAACATACCGCCTTCACCTCCCGGGCATCCAACTATTCTCTTGTCATAGTAAGACTTGACAACAGCAGGAGCTTCCTACAAGCAGATAAAATAAAAAGTCAAGTAATGACTAATGACATCACCCATGATAAACAGAGCCCAAGCAGATAAACAGGTCAATATTTCAGGTTTCCAGCAGAAAGAAAAGTTTTACCATCATAAACAGAGCCCAAACTCAAAATGATAAATTTACAGAAGATTATTACTTAACCATGATTGAACATAAATGGATAGAACATTATAGTACATCAATACAGTAGAGAAACATAGCATTCAAAAAATTTAACATGTTCAGAAAACAAAACATTGTGTGTGCAAACATTTTTTCTTTATCAGCATCGTATGATATCCATATTATTCAAGTGTTTCCAGATAGGTGGTAGAAAGAACCATGACTGAGGAGTGAAACTAAATGAAATCATCTTAATGTCCCCCTAATAAAATATTTAAACAACCAGGTTTAGCATATGGACCATTATCTCTCAGTAGAGGATCAATATTCAATATTCAACATTCAACATCCCCTACTCTCAGGCCTCGTCTACCAGTGACTAAGATCCCACAAAAGAGAGGAGTAGAGGACATGCTGAAGAAAGAATGAAAAAATAAATATCCATTGCTTGAGGATAACTAAACCCAAACATTGATATAAGTTTATATTAAAGTTGCTAATATTCATTGCTTGAGTCCAAAAATGAATTAAGACTCAAAAGATAACATACTGCCAACAAATAGTGGGAATGAATCACTACGCAATTCCAACTAGCTAATAACATTTAAAAAAAAACTACAGATAAAAATTGTTACAGGATACATAAACATCAGTTAAAACATAAATCACTTAAAATAGAAATCACATACAAGCAGAAAAAAAAATGAAAAGAAAAGAGCAAATATATTAAAAGAGGCAAATTTTATGCTAATATATAAAATCATAAATCATCCGTCATTGCTTCTATATAAGATGATGCACTGGGTCCAATATGAATTCCTCAATTTCAACACACTGTGAAAGACATTTGCGACCCATACTAACCTTTGTGCCAAAAGGACCAACAGGGTAGTTCACATCTTCAAGAATTTTCTTTCCCTAAATAAAACAGAAGAAACAAAATCAGAATGAGTAATCACTGTGGTCATAAACTGAGAGAGCAGTAAATTAAATGTAGCCATAATGCTAATAACAATATAGCAGACAACTTAAGTCTATTTTGGAGCCAACCACACTGGTTGACTTTTGATTCAATTATGCTCAGATATTACCAAAGCTGGTTCGATAATCTGTTACAATGTCAATAACTCGGTTTTTGTTTTTTCAGAACCAAACCGGTAAATCGCTCACCCCTATATAAAAGGGGAATCAGAAAATTTCAATCCTAGAAATGTAACATCGCAAGAAAGTTCTCGCATTTTAAGGATCAAGCATCGAAAACAGATGAGGTAAAAGAATCACCAGAAGCTCAGCCTCAAGCTCCTCGCGCTCATGACCGGTGGCCATAGGCATTACATCCTCAACCTTCTTCACAACACTTTCCGCTACACAGCCAAAAAAATTTAACCCAAAAAAAAAATCAAACCGGATACGCTGAGGAGAACATTCTTTTCTAATTTCGAATAAAATATAACTAAATAATCTAAAATATTCAAACAGAAAACAAAATATCTAAAAGGACTATCAAACGAATGCAAAAGCTTGAAATCAAAGCGATTGGTTTGACCATGGATCTACGGAACTTAGCGTTACCTGAGGCAGCGGAGAAGTGGCGAGTGAGGAGATAAACGGAAGGGGACGATGAAATGTTAGATTTGGACGGAAACGGCGCCTTTCTAGTAGCCGATCGGCATGGAGCGGTTGCTAGGGTTTTGATCTGTGAAGTCAGCAGCCTTCTCCACATATTTCTGAAATCTTAAACCCTAAAATGAATTTTTTTTTTCTCTCTTTCTCTGTCTTTTGCAGTGCAAATGGGAAGGATTGTAGCCGGCGATGGGATCAAACGGGGATAGTATCTTTTGGGTCATCCTGGCACGTGCGAAAATTCTGTTACACGTGCGAAATTTGTCGCGGGTTCGGTTTTTTACGTTGCGGTTCAAGTGGAGACCTTGCAAGAAAGGGATTCGTTTGACCATGGATCTACGGAAATTAGCGTTACCCTAAAGCCTTTATTTAGAAACTAGACACATAAATGACTGCTTGGACTTCCTTCGCTCCATGAAATTGGCGTACTGTTGTTGCTGGGGGGGTTCCCATTGGAGTTTTTTCCTGGGAATAATCAAGAGGATGGAGGAAAAGGAAAACCACCAACTGGATTTCAAAGTTGAATGCCTTCTACGGTTCTAGGAGGACAGACGGAGAGGGAAAGAAATGGAGGGAAAGGTTTAATTTCAGCTAGTAAACCGATAATGTTATATTTGGCTGTATATTTTTTCCCTACTGGCTTAAGCTCATCTTAAACAAAATAATTAAAAGCTAAACGATTGATCATATAAATATTTTTGCATTACATTAATCTCATGGTTATATCAAATGAAAATTACGTTACATGAAATTTGTTGAATTTCCATGGAAAGAGATTTACATTTTGCTTAATTGAAAGAAAAAAAAAATTCTAAGAAGCCTGTATGATCATGTTTGTCAACTCATCTCTCATCTTATTCCTTCCTCCACAATATCTTTTGGATGAACCTGCAAAATACAAAATATAAAAAATGAATGTATAAAATTATGCATGAAAATCATTGTATTACAAGATGTGAGTATCGGATACAAGTATATGTTTAGTACTTGTATTTCGAAAATTCATGAAGGTTATATATTTTTATATGCATATATCGAACAATGGTACTTCAAGAAAAATGAAGAATCGAAAAAGAAATTAACATCGTACCTGGCCTTTCCTTTCTTCTCTGAAGCTAACAGTTCGGATCTTTAACTCTCCTCTGCTGGTTGTCAATTGATCTAATAACTCATCATCAAATCTTTCAGCTCCATCATCTTCATTCTCAAGACAAGATGTATCTATTTCCTGAAAAAAACTTAAACATTTTTAGTTGCTTTTATTATTATTATTATTATTATAGTTTCAGTGACTCCAAAAACAGAAAAGGACCAGTAGTAAATACCCTTGTAGAGAGGCTGAGGGGTGATCTAGGGAAGGTACCAGTAATCTCCTCGTATTCGGCCGCATCAAGTTCCCGGAGATAATTCGGGAGAATGAACCTTGGGAGAATGTATTGTCTTATGATGATGAGAAGGAAGAATGGCACAGGGAACAAGATTCCAGCTATGGGAATCCATGTCACACCATAGCATATTAGGAAATATACAAACTGGAAGAGCGTAAAGATCGCGATGTATCGGTATGGTACCGACTCGACGAACGAAGCATGAACACCTTCCAACACCCTGCAAATTGGATCATTATATCACATCAGAAATTAGCAACATTGTCTAGTGATGTGTTTATAAATAACCACTAAATGAGTCCACTCTTGTTTTCGAAATTTTAGATGTTGCATACTTGTATTGCCTGCTGGGTGTAATGAAGAGAAGTAGCATCCTTTCCCAGAACTGATTCCCCGGAAGACTATCGATGGCCATGTATGCAAAATATCCCCAAAGAACCGATGTAGGTATCAACTTGATTGCAGGCATAGCACCTACTGATGCAGCAACTAGGAGTGACTGCAAGAGATTGCTCACTCTCTGCTCATTAACTCGAACGGGCAAGTAGGCATCAATATGCTTTTCAGGATCAAATTTTTCCTTCTGCATTTCTCCTTCGTTTTCACCTTTCATAACAACCTTCTTCAAGTCTTCCAACTCCTTAACAACTGCACACTGTAACAGGAATAGTTAAGGTCAATGCAGGCATTAAATAAGATTTATCTATATATATTCGGAGAACATGAACAGGCTATTCGAGATTGAAGCGAAACTAAAAATTATGGACCAAATGTCAAATTGCCAATAGCATGTTTCAAGACAAGGATCACTTTCCTGGAGAAACAATCACTGATCAGAGAACTTACTTCTGGACTGTTGTCTATTTCAATGAAGACCGCTTGCAACTTGCCATATATCTCGGAGTTGCTAGCTTTCTGCTTTCTGCTTTCTTTCACACTCGCCACCATTTTTCGTTTGATTAGCTGCATTTCATACATCAGTTAACATTAAACATGTAACAGGTCCATAATTACAGGAAACTTTCTTTTAGAATATATTTATCCACCTGCCCTTTGAGAACCGCAAGGCTTTTGGTATGCATAGGAGACTGTGGTAGGACTCCATTCGAAGGAGGGAGACCGAGTAATCCGCAGAGTAAGGTCTGCAAGAATGTTTTAGACAGTAAAACATTAACTGTACAATAAGATAGTTTATTATTCGGTTGGGAGTATTGTTTGATCATGAGGTTTACCATAAATCCGAGCAGCAGGATGTCGTAATGATAGGCAGATGGATTCTTGAGATTGAATTCCTTTTGTTGCGCCATCTGCGAAGCAACACTGTGGTCGAAAAAGTAAAGTCCCGCGATCATCACAGCCGGAATGAATGCAGCGAAGATATACGATGGAGGGATCCTTCCCATATCCTGCATTTCAATTGTTTGTTTATCAATGGAGGGCCATCGTTATCACTACAAAAGCTTTAGAGATCGATACGAAGGCCAACAACATATATGAAAACCGAATATGATTACCTTAATTACAGTCCAATGTCGCACCGATGCAGATTCCCATGGAAGAGGACTAAAGAGCCTTCTTGGAACACCAGAAGGAACTTTGCTTGGTACACTAAAAGACATTGCTGTCCACACTACAACCATTAAAGGAACCCCATAGTCTGCAACGAAACTTCTAAACCACCCTGCAGGACATTAGCAACATCATTCAGCATCCATTTACAAGCTTATTTCGTACACTAAATCCGAAATAGATGAATACAATAAATTTGTTTGCTCGACAAACCTGTTCCATACCACCATGACCTCGCCCTTCGGCTTTTCAAGGCAGTATAGAGAAGGCCAAACGAGAATACGATCCCCAACAGTCCATTTGTGTAAAGCCATTGAAACTGATACTTCTCTAACTTCGCATCTTGATCTTCGGGAACTTGAAACTTACTCACCAATCCCTGTAAATTGAATCATCAGTAGGTGTTTAAAACATTACATAGAAGATTTATTTTCTTCAATCAGAAATCACCTTGATAGCCTCTTGAATAAACAGAACACTGATCAACATGCCGAAAAGCTCGCCCGCAACCCTTGTGAACCGATTAATTATTGTGCAAGCATTGAACGTTGCAAGTAGAAACAACAAGAGAGCAGTCCAAACACAAACCCTGCAAAAACATTTAACAACTTAAGAGATCAAGTACTGCAAAACTTTTCGATTTAAACCGACAACAACGGAGAATTCTTTTACCATCCAGCCCAAGCCAAGTACAATTCTTGCCCCAACTCTTCACTTTCTTTGGCAAAGTTGTACAAATATGTATACATGATAACTGTTGGCTCTGCAACTCCCAGAATCAAAAGAGGTTGGCCACCGAATATCGAGTGTATAATACCGCAAAGGGCAGTCGATAGCAATGTTTCAACTGTGCTCAGGCTCCCATCTGCATCCAAAAGTATGTTAAATATCACTTCTAACATCATCGTCAAAAGAACTGTTTGATGAATGGAGAAGCGACAAACCTGTATCTCGACTCAGTTGCTCGCCGAAGGCGATAACAGGTAGAGCAGAAGCAAAGAAGATGTAAGCAGTTGGGGCTAGTATCCTGCAATAAGAAAGTAAATATTCAACGAAAAATGAACATAAAAGTGAATAAAAACTTCATTTGGACTTTTATCAAATGTATAGGGTGGTATACCTAAATCCAGAACGAAAACCAGCAATCCAGTCTTGTTTGTAACAAGCTGCTCTTCCTTTGACATCATTTGTAATACCCTTGAAAGGAGCTTTCAAGTTTTCCATTTCTGGTGCAGGAATTGCAGAAAAGGCTTAGAAAATGAAAAAAGAACAATTTTATGTCATTGTCATCATATTTTTGATGAATTCTGATTTAAAAGAAAAACTATGCTGCTCGGATACATAGATACGAGAATATGTGCTTCATTGGAAAAACATGTTTTTTATAAGAAAAATCTAACCATACCCATTTCGAAACACATGTTCAAGATATAGACTTTGACTTGGAAAAACAGAGCAAAGGGAGCTAACAAATCAAACACGAACCATTTTTTTTCAATGGCACTCTTGTGTTTCTTTCTTTTTTTCAATGAAATCTTTTGTAAAAGATAATAACATCGAAAACCCAGAAATATAATCGATGGTTTCAAATGAATATAAGTGTGTGTTTGTATGCATGAATGGTATCAAATTCAAAGGTCCAAACTTGATTTCCCTTCATCATTTTCCCATTAACTAAACACAAAATTTGTAGCCTAATTTGTTTGGTTTCACTCAAATAACCACCCACCCCACCGCCGCTGCCGCCATCACCTAAAGATAGCCATGACTCTTCCATGCACTAACAAAAGCTCAAACGACATCAACATACATAAAAACGCATACACATTTCATGCACATAACAAAAACAAAAATGAAAAACGTGGAGAATTGTTACAGATTCCAAGGAATTTGAAGAGTTACCAAGAAACAGAAAACAGCAAGGGAAAAAGAAGAAAAATACAACCCAAGAACCCGAGTCACTCTTCAACTCCGAAATAGCTTAAAGCTTATAATGGAGACGTTTGTAACTATCGAAACTCTGCACGTCTTTTAAAAATAAGAGCCGCCGGTCCTGATTCTACTCACGAGTGTTGACAATGATAAGGAATCGTCATATTTTTCTTATTTATTTCATTTCAGTTTAGAAAAGAAAAATCAAAGTTGTGAGGGAGAAGATAAAGCAAAGGCAGTGGGATCGGCCAAAATCGTGGGAGCAAGCTGTTTTCTTTTTTGGAGAACTGGGTGATGTGTTTTAGAGTCGCTTCCAATTCGTTTTCTGAGACAGTTTTTATTATTATGTTGGTATTTGATCAAATCTGTGAGGAAAACTCGCACCTGAATCGTCCTGTAGGGATGAAGTTAGAAATTTTTTGTTCTGTAGTTGAGATGCGAACAATAAATTTTGATGAAGATTTTACGTTAAAAACGAGTTGAATGTAGTTATTCTTAAGGTTGGCTCGTAAACAAAAGGAACAAACATGAATAGACAATATTTATATTCATTCATTTAATTTTAATCGAACAAATAATAAACAAATATAATATTTTGTTTGTATTCGTTTTTGATCGTTAACTAATATAATTAGATCGTATCCGTTCGTTAAAATAATAAACAAAAGTGTTATAAAAATATGTTGAGTATTATTTATTTTTTTTCTTTTCTTTTATATTTTTAAAATCTTTTAAATACAATACTTTGGTTACAATAATAATATATAAAAATAAACGTATGTAAATAAATTTAAGAGTAAATTATATACATGATCCCTCAACTATGACCCAATTTTTGTTGAGTCCTTTAACTATGAGAAATTACAATGTCACCCAACTAATTATGACTAACACATCGATCATTAAAAAATACTCTAAATGACTGGTGATATGACAATAAATTTATATTTTAGCTCTCTTAAAAATATAATTCAAATAGACAAACTGACATTTTTATCCTCGAAACTTTAAAAAAAATCATTTAAATCCTTAAACGTTTTTTTCTCGTCCATTTTTTTACCTCAAACGTTCTTTAGAAATTCTTTGGTCAAAAAATTTATTCTACCTACAAAATAATATATATAATTTAAATTCCAAACTTGTTTAACATTTTCTTTATCTGATAGTGAATGCCTTAGAAAAATATATTCAAAAAAAAAAATCGTGGGGTTGATTCTGGTCAATATTATAGGAGAAAAAAGAGAATTAATTGATTTTTCGAAGAAAAAAAGAGAGAATTAACTGTTAAATTCTGATTTGGAAAATACAAAGCACTTGGGCTGTGATGATTGTAATTACACTAGGATAAGGATTTAATTGAAATGAAAATGAAATTTAAAGATGTAATTAATTACGTGAATTAATGTTAATTAAAATTAAAATAAAATATTTTTTATACACATGTTATATAAAGATAATTGCATAAGTATGTATATTTATTATTTAAAAATTAAAATCTAAATTTTAGCACTAAAACATTAAACCTGTAAATAATGTAGATTTGTTGAATCAGAAAAATCTCTTTAAATTAATAAATTATTTATTCATTAATTAATATTTTTTAAATTAAAAAAATACTTGATCTGAGATTTTATTTTAATATATTTTCATATAATATTTTTTTACTTATATCATACACGTGGCAAAATGTAATTTTTTTTATCGAGGAATTGGAGATCGGAGGTTTTATGTTGTTCCCTTCGCTTCTAATTTGGGTTGGATTTTGTAAATGTAAATGGGCTTAATTGGGTTGGGTTGAATTTAGCAAATAAAAACAAATTGGGATGGGTTTCATATGGGGATTAGGTTTAGGGTTAAGTATGACTAACAATATTTAATCTAATATTTTTTACATCAATTAAATTGTATTAATAATCTATTTTTAATTCAATCACTAAACTAAAACTGTTTTTTTTTTTTGCTTAATTTAAAAAAAAAATCTAAATTTAGACAAAGGAAAATAAAAGTTGACAATTCATACCTTAAAAAAGGAACTAAAATACTATTTCAAACCTAAAATCATTGCCAATGTTTTTAAGGTTTTATCTTCACTTGGCATTGCCAATATGGCATTGGAAAAATTATTTAGGGATCATGCAAGGACTTGGAGTAAATCAAGGGTTCTTTGACTTCCACTAAAAGTGAAGAATTTAACAGATTCCATAACTTATAAAGCAATAAAAGAAAATTGGGAAATATCTCCACCTTTTTTAAAATGCTCAAATTAATATTTTTATTCAAAAATGTTGAGTCTAGGTGAGATTGTATTATTCTTCAGGTTCTCTCTGTTTTGGTTTCCCATATAAACAAGTGAATCACCCTCCACTTGTACCCTTCTCTGCAAAGGTTGTTCTTTTATTACCAAAAATCCTGTCTTTATGTTCAAAGGTTAAAACTTTTTGTATTTTGGGATTTAGTTCTTTTGATGGAACCATAAGTGAAACATGGAGGCTGTTATAAAAAACAGATGGATTATTTCATTTAGCTCCAAAACCAACAAAAGCTGGAAGTTTTCTGAGCCCGTCACAAGGCTTAAAGCAAAGTTTTTTTGCTTCAAAACCCCTTGACTTTAATGGTTTATGTTTGTCTTACAAAAGAGTTCCAAGTGTTGTGGTAACAAAACCAAATGGTTCACTTCCAAAAATGAACTTTGTCTGCAAGGCTGAGGCTGCTTCTGCAGGTGAACCTGAGAAGCCAAAAACCCTTGGTGTTGAGCTTGTGACTCTTAAGAAGATTATCCCACTTGGGTTAATGTTCTTTTGTATACTTTTCAATTACACAATCCTTAGGGATACAAAGGATGTCTTGATTGTGACAGCTAAAGGAAGCAGTGCAGAGATCATACCATTTCTCAAGACATGGGTTAATTTGCCTATGGCTGTTGGGTTCATGTTGATATACACAAAGTTAACCAACGTGTTGTCTAAGAAGGCTCTTTTCTACACTGTTATTGTCCCTTTTATAGCCTTTTTTGCTGCATTTGGGTTTCTCTTGTACCCTCTCAGCACCTTTATCCACCCTGAATCACTCTCGGACAAGCTCCTTGCAGTTCTTGGACCAAGGTTTCATGGTCCTCTTGTAATTGTGAGGATTTGGAGTTTCTGTTTGTTCTATGTCATGGCTGAACTTTGGGGCAGTGTTGTCATTTCTGTTCTTTTCTGGGGATTTGCCAATCAGGTGATGTATATGACCTTAGAGTATTGAACTTTTGGGAAATGGTTTATCTGCATGATAGTATAAGCATGTTGGTTTTATGTATCTAGATTCTAGACTTGTTAGTTTTCTCTCTTTCGAATTTGCAAGCATGTTCGGTTATAATGTTTGCATTTTGCAACATCGATTTTGCTTCCGACCGTCGATTCGGGTTGATTTTCTTTTGTTCATCAGCTCAAGTTCTAAAAGTTCTATATTGCTTGTTTTGCAACTGGACATTAGCTTATAGAAATAGATTATGGGACCATTGGTGCATGCTTAGTACACTGTGTGGACATTGAAGTTCTTGCTCATCTTTTTAACGTTCGAATTCATGTTCGTTCGCCGTATTCTAACTTGTTATTTATGTTCATAGATAGTGGTTCTTATTGGAGCTGCCTTCACTCAATTTTGAAGGTTAAAGGCATTTGTGTACCTACATTTGCATTTTTCCTTGTGTAGATAACGACTGTAGAGGAAGCAAAAAGATTTTATCCAATGTTCGGACTAGGAGCTAATGTTGCTCTCATTTTCTCGGGTCGAACTGTTAAGTACTTCTCTAACATGAGGAAGAATCTTCGTCCCGGAGTCGATGGTTGGGCCATCTCCTTAAGGGGAATGATGAGCATTGTGGTGCTGATGGGATTCACTATCTGTTTCCTTTACTGGTGGGTGAATAAGTATGTTCCTCTTCCAAAACGTAGCAGGAAGACGAAGGTAATCCATATGTTACCGATTATTCTTGTTTATCGTATACGATTTCTTCTATTCCATGGGATAATGTGTACCTGCACCTGTATCATTTCTTAAATTAGAAGTTATCCATGCTTATATTGCATACGCATGTGAGTGAACTTATATGGACAATCTTTTTGCAGGAAAAGCCTAAAATGGGAACAATGGAGAGCTTGAAATTCTTAGTGTCTTCACCTTACATTAGGGATCTTGCCACTTTGGTGGTTGCATACGGTATTAGCATCAACCTCGTCGAAGTTACCTGGAAATCGAAGCTCAAAGCGCAGGTAAAACTATATGTTAACAGGAAACGGTCTTAACACTTAACAGGCTTATTAACTAATTGATTCTTTCTCAATGTTGCAGTTTCCTAGTCCGAATGAATACTCCTCTTTCATGGGTGACTTCTCAACTATCACAGGAATAGCAACATTCACTATGATGCTACTAAGTCAATTTATATTCGAAAATTACGGATGGGGAGTCGCAGCAAGAATTACACCTACTGTCCTGCTTCTGACCGGAGTTGGTTTCTTTTCCTTGATACTATTCGGTAAACCACTTGCACCAGCTCTTGCAAAGTTTGGCATGACCCCTCTTCTTGCAGCTGTATACGTTGGTGCCATGCAGAACATTTTCAGCAAGAGCGCAAAGTACAGTTTATTTGATCCATGCAAAGAAATGGCTTACATTCCTTTAGACGAAGACACCAAGGTTTGGAATCTTACTCGCATTTTCGAATATTTGGTGGAACATTCGATCATTTACGCATAAATTATTCGATGTTATGTTTAGGTTAAAGGGAAGGCTGCCATTGATGTTGTATGCAATCCACTAGGCAAATCAGGGGGTGCTCTGATTCAGCAATTTATGATCCTAACCTTCGGATCACTCGCAAATTCAACCCCATACCTTGGAGGTATACTTTTGATAATTGTTTTTGCATGGCTATCGGCAGCCAAGTCTTTGGATACACAATTCACCGCGTTGCGTAAGGAAGAAGAACACGAGGAGGAGACGGAAAGAGCGGTCCTTAAGATCCCCGTCGTGTCTGAACCGGAAAACGACTCAATTGCAGGCGGTTTGTTACCGAACCTGGCATCAGGTGACTTGACAGGAAGTTCATCTGAAACGTCAACTAAGAAAGATATTTAGAAAACAATAGGGAAAATGCTCAGAATGTTGAGCACATTGATTGTTTAGATACTGCATTTGGATTGACATGAATCAAAACCCCATTTTTATCTAAAATCTTCATGATATTGATTATTAAAGTTGTTTATACATAATATATATGCAGGAAGCCTTGCTTATGTATTAGATCATGTTTTCTGTGTGAAATACGATACCGAATGACACAATATTCTGAAATATAATGCTTATTATATGTCGCAAACAAATCTAAATCCTTAACCTTATCCCGATTCAACCCTCCATATTTTTACTACAAGTTTAAGTTGAACTTGAAGAACTTACCTCTTCCAACCCCTACTACAATAGTTGAAGTCCCATCAAGTTGGCTATGTTCCAAAAGCACCAACAGTGGAAAAGTACACCACAAGGCATTTTGATTAAAGTTCTCTCAACCTTTTCCTTTCTCAGCTACTACTTGCCGCTTTTTATGGCGAATAAAACTTAATTCGATTAATTTTTTTTAATTTTATGTAATTTAAATTGAGTTTTTTAAGTTAGTTCAAATGAACAATTCATTGATCTTAAAAAATTTAACGCGTAATCCTACTAGGCTAGAGCAACTAAATTTTGGTTCGAGTTTGAACTTTAAAAAACGAATTTTATTGTTATGGTCTAGTTATTAATTTTCCGATTTCATCCATTTCTCATTTATTTAAGCCTATTTTTTTTTATCAAAATTAAAACACTTGATCTTAAACCAATGTATGTAGCTTCAATTTCTCTTTCGAAACTTTTTTATTTGCAATTTAATCCCTCAACTTTGCATTTTCTTATTTCTTCAATTCCCCATTTATTTTAAATCAATTTTTGACTAGGTTTAAACAATATGTTCCACTACCACCCACCGTACAATATAACTTCAATTCATATTTTTAGTAACAAATTTATTACTTTTCATTTAATCCCCTAAACTTTACATTTTATTCGATTTGACCCTTCAACTGCATTACACTCCATTTTTTCAATTTATTCTCTCTACAAAAATCTCTCTCCACATTCATGTTACTGTACCATAAGCTCTTTTGATTGACTGATTTGAAGTATTCAATGGAAACACACACTTCTTTGTCTTATAATGAATTGTTGTTTCTCCATTATATAAGGATGGAAATTCGGTGGTTAAGTGAATGTTCCTTTTAAGTCAAAACACGAGTCTGTGACAAGACATTGACCTCAACATAGATTCCAAATTACAAGGATTGCGATGTTTGTCACCCCACGAAAAAATGTTGGTTTTCGAACAAAACGAATATGATTATCGAAATGGATCAAATCATATGATTAAGGATCCTGTAACATGATTATTGAAATGGGAACAAATCATATGGATTCTGGAAGGATAGAAATCGTTTGTCTCTTCAAATATCGCTCTCGATATTTGATCCGAACTTGTAGCATCAGATGGTGATTGCTGATTGATCCTAAGGATTCATCAAAGGGTCCAATACATTGCATTGAAACCTGATTTTCCTTCATTTTACTATACCAGATGCCACTTTGATTGAAAGATTTGAAGTATTCCACGTAAAACTCGCACACACACACACACACACTTTTGTCTTGTAATGAATCCTTCCTTTTCTGCAATGAAAATCGGTGGTTAGGTGATTGTTTGTTTTCCAAGAAAAAAACACGTCTTTGAAAAGACAGTGTTCACGATAGAGAATCAAAATCATAAGGAAATAATTAACCAGGCACCAGCAGCATCTGTAATGTTCACCACCGCCAAGAAAGCTGTTTGATTTTCGAAGATGATGATTGAAAAACAACAAAAAAACCCAGCATGATTAGCTGCTGAACATGATTGGCTCGAAAGTGGGGATATGACACCCCGGAAATTATGACCATTTTGAGATGAACTAAATTGTTTTGATTTGAATGTTTCTGTCCGAATTTGTGAACTGTGTGAGTTGAAAGCTGAATGATCTTAAAATCATATGTTTTTTATGGAATGTGAAGTTAGATTATATTACTAAGTGATGTGACATAGATTGATTCTGATATGAGAAAGTTGGATTTTGAATTGATGTGTGAATTGCAGGTAGATGGTGATGACAGAGGAGAGTTTTCAAGTATTTGGTTCTCAACATCAACAAGAATCATAATCTTTGGCTGCTAATGGAACTTGTCTCTTCTTAAACTTTTTAATTTTCATGAATCCGAGGTGGTCTTTTGGTAACAGAAAAAACCTTGAATATAAGAGTAAGTAGCCTATCTTAGTGTGATAATTTGGGGGATTAATAATTTTAAAAAAAATGAGGGTCTAAATAAAATTTTCAAAAACATTGAGAGTCTTAATGAAGTTTTTAACAATTTAGGGAATTTAATTAAAAAATTGACTTCATAAAAATTTCTAACAAATTTGAGGACTTAATCAAATTTTCTAAAATATTGAAGGGATGCAAATATAAATTTGAAGGGGCTTAATTAAAATTTTTAAAATATTTGAGGGCTATAAATTTAATTTCCCCAAACCTTGAGGGTGCAAGGCTCCCTAGGTTCTAGGAGTGATCCGCCGATAAGAGTTAATTGCACCATAGATTCTCAAACTATGATTATGATTCAAAATTAACATCTAATTTTTGAACATCTTAATCATGACCATCACTCTAAATTAATTTCTAAAAAAATGTGTCAAGGAGAAAAATGTACTAAAAAATAAAATAAAAAAACATCGTAATTTTTATTAAAAATAAAATAAATATTAAATTAAAATATACAAAACTAAAAACTAAAATGATGAAAAAAAATATGAAGAACACAATAAAAATTATAATACAAATATAACTAATAATCATTTGACCGAACACCAATACCACTATATAGGGATTGACATTTTATATCATCTAGTCAGATCGGGTCGACCTGACATAACTTGAGACTAATTATATAATTTTTTTTAAATTTTTTATAAATATTTATAATGTTATTTTTTTATAATTTAGTCCTTAAAATTAAATTTTTTATATATAATTTAGTCCTTAAAATTATATTTTATTATAATTAAATTTTTTAAAATTATTTTTATAATTAAATCCTTAAAATAGATTTTTCTATATCGGGCCGGGTTAATATTAGGTTTAGATTATTTGTTTTTTGGGTTGGTCGAGTTTTTTTAAAAAAATATTTAAATTAAAATTGAATTTATTATATTTATGTTCGAATGAGGATCAAATATACTAAAAAAATCTATCCATACCCATTTCTACCCCTAGAGTCGTAGATCCCTGAGACCCCCCCGTAAAAAATACCCCTCTCCCCTTGTCTTTTTCTCTTTAAATATCTTTCCCTTTCTTTTGTCAACTTCCAATAATGTTCCCAAGGTAGGGTTGCTTCATCTGATCAGCCACTGTGGCACTGCACGTGGTTTGCAGAGCCAAGATCCTCTTCAACTTTAGCAAATAGCAACAGCATAAACATCTTCGTGACTCAAGAACATTACAAATTCAAACACAAAATCTTTCAGAAAAAATATGGAAACTTCTTTATCACGGAAGAAGGCTGGTAAGTGGTATCTCAGTGGCTTTATGTTCTTACTCAGATTCAAGTGCTTCATATCTGGGCAGTCCAGAATCGGTTCGGTCTATATTTTTCTTCAACTTATTAATACAAACAAACACTTTAGTGTTTTACGAATAAAGATATTTAAACTCGAATCTCTAAAAATAAACATTTCACCTTGGGTTCGTCCATTTGTTTATATTTTGATTCGTGTCTTGTTGTTTGGAGAGTGGAGGGTCTTCTTCCTCCATATCCGGGTGAAATCGTTGTCTGTTCTAGTGTCTTTTTAACTGGAATATTACTATTGGAATTATAAACAGACAAGAGAAAATTGCACTCAATCTCTTTCGACACAAGGACAAAACACACAAAACAAAGACAACCATTTGTCTATAACATTTTTTTTTATATGATGGGATGTAAAATTTATCCATTTGCCCACCCTGGCAGGGGGAAAGAATCCCTCACGGTTACAGAAAACACTAGCAGACAAACACAGGGGAAAGGAAATGATGGAATTAATTGGTGTAGTAAATATAATCTTTATATTTTAATTAATTTTAATATTTTGAAATTTTAATTTTTTTAAAAAAATTGAAATTCTAGTGTTGATTTAATAAACACAACTAAAAGTGATTCAATTAGAATATAGAGAGTCCTAACATATACATAAATTAATAAAAGAATTTAACCTCCAAAATATTACAGTTTTTGAAACATGATTTAGATTTATCTTTAAAAAATTAATAAGATGTAAATATACGATTTATTTATAATTATCAATATATTATAAACACATTAAATATGAATATGTTGAAAAAATGCTATTGTCAATAGAAAATAATATTTCTTAAGTAAATATCAAAGTATGTTTTTATTTTAACGTTATTAATGAAATAAATTGGGTTGAAAAAGTCGTCCTATAATAAAGTTGTACGATACTAAAATTGAATTATATAAAAATACTATTTATAAATCTAGGAATATAACAAAAAATTATGGTTGTCCTTTAGCCGATCTTTACGCTGTTACTGTGTTCATTTACATCAACCAATCCATTTAAAGGGACACAAACTCGAACCCACGAGAGTGCTTTGTTGAAATGCTTGGCTTTGGTATCCAAGTATTCATTCCAAGTAACCGGTCGGTACAGAGGTGGTTGTGTTGGACCCAATAGTTTCGGATGGGGAGATATCTTAACACTCGACGGCGGTCCGTATAAATATGCTATCGATAGACGATGACGGCTCCGATTCACCATGGCACGGTGAAGAACGCTCTGAAACAAACCGTTGGATAGGATATGCATGAGGTCCCCGACGTTGATCACAAGCGCGTCGGGGACTGGAGGGACTTTGATCCACTTGAGTCCCTCTCGCTTGACTTGTAACCCGCTCGTGTTGTTCTGGTAGAGAATGGTGAGGAGGGTCGAGTCCGTATGAGCGGCGAGACCCATGGCTCGGTCTGGGTCGGGACAAGCAGGGTAGTAATTCAACTGTAGGGCTGCTGAAGCCTCATTGAAATCAGCCTTTGGTCCAGCCCATTTCACATCTTGCTGGGCTGTTATCCCTAATGAACCCAACATCAACCCCATCAATCTCCCGGCTACTTTCTTCATTTCTTGCTTGTATTCCTTGATCACATCACTGAAGAAGAACCAAACATTGAAACTGGTATTATATATATGTATATGTATATGTATATGTATATGTATATGTATATGTATATGTATATGTATATGTATATGTATATGTATATGTATATGTATATGTGAAACTCACCAGTGATTGATGTAATCATGTGGCCAAAGTTGGCGAAAATGTTCCTTTGGTGACCCGACAATGGTGAAGCCCTCAGACCACATAAGCTTAGAGAAAAACGAGGAGATCCTGGCGAAACCGTAGCCGGAGACACCTTCCGGTGATCGAGCAGCTTTGAGTTTCTGGTTGGCAGGCAAAGAGAAAAGGTTTCGGCTAGTGGACTCAACCATGTCAAAGAGAGCAGTAGGGACACCATGGTTGATGACTTGGAAAATTCCCCAGGTTTTACATGCATGGCCAATTGCTTGAAGAGCATTAGGGTCATTAAGGTCGATAATCGGCACCGACTCGACATCGGCGGACGACGGATAGTCTTGGTCTGGTTGGTGATTCCAAGCATATGAATCGGGGAGTTCTTGAAGTGAAGTGAAGTCAGGGAGGGGTCTAATGGCATCGGAGAGTCTTGAAGGCATAGTTTTATGGGGTGTACTTTTGTTGTGGGGAAAACAGAGAAAATGAGCGAATTGAAGAGATCGGATGACTTTTAGTGAGTATATATAGAGGGGGCAAAGCAGAGGTGAGAGAGAAATAAATTTTATTATTTTTTAATATAAGATAGATGAGAGAGACTATGATTTGACTGGGTACAAGTCATCTGAGTCTTTCTCATGTTTCCGTTTTAAATCAGAGAGCTAGGGTGTATGATTTAGGATTTTTGGTTAGAATTTAAGAAATTACTAAAATGATGTATTTTTAGGGTTTAAGATTTATGGTTTATGATATAGAAAATAAAGGTTATGATTTAAAAATCAATTCTGTAGAAGAAAAAAAAAATCAATAAGAAGCATGGAAGGAAATATGATAAGGAAACATATGATTTTTGCTCGATTTGGCTAGGTTAAAAGAAATTATGCTTATTATTTAGTTGTTTTTTTTATATTTTTTAAATTTTATATTAATTAATTCGTATCTATTTACATTATATATTTAATTTTAATAAGTGAGTATTTCGATTAAATTATTTTATATACACAAGATTTCAATCAAAATTTATTTAAATAATAACAAAATTATTTATCACTTGAATTAACCTTATTAATTCAATAATTTATTTAAATAATAGTGAATAAATTAAAAATCATTTTATCATCAAACTTTTTAAATTATAAAATAATAATTAAATTCATTAAATTTAATATCATAAATATTGGACGTTATGAAGTAATATAACAATTAGATACATTTTGATGACATTTTTGTATTAATTACTAAATATAATGAATATCCTTTTGATATTTATATATAAAGAATAAATCTGTTTGTTTTTTTCCAATCCACTCAAGTGGATGCAGTAGCTTCCAATACCATATATTGGCTCAGTGTCCATGTTAAGGACAACTCAAGTGGTGACAGTTGTGGGTGTACTTGTACTAAAATATACAAAAACTAAGATCAATATATATAGATATAGATATTGAAAATAATAATAATAATAAAATTTTATTGGCTTAATATTAGAATCGGTTGTTAAACTATACATTTTTTTCACTTCAGTCCCCTTAAAATCATCATTGAAATTTATTGCTTAAATTTTAAAATAGTTGTGTTTTGGTATAAGTTGTGCCTTTTGTACCAATTTATGTTATTTGCTAAATGGAATTAAGTATAATTTTGGTATTAAATGTTTGGTAAATTACCCAAATTGTTGATCATTTTCATTTTTGCAACAAATGTTTAAAAAATTACGTTTTGATCCGTTACGTTATCGATTTAATGCGTTAGTCTCATTCGACCATTATCGGATTAAATGGTGTAAGGAAAACATAACGTAGGAAGTTAGAAAGAAAAAGGTTAAATATCTAATTTTGGTCATTAAAATATAACTAAAACATCAATTGGGTACTTCCAAAATTTTAATTATAATTAAAAAAACTTAAAAAATTATAAAAATATAAAAAAAATGTGAAATGTTTTAATTTTACTTTTAAAATATTCAAAAATATAAATTAAAAGGTATAATACCAAAAAATACCCTTTAACATTTAATTGAATAGTAATTTTGACCTTTATTTTTGGAAATAATTTAACCCTTAATATTTTATTTTTGGTAAAAATAGTTTCTTTGCAGATGAAAACTAATACTCAATTGAAAATAAACAACTTAAAATTACTTGATAGAACAACACATTAAAAGAAAAATATTTATATTTTATACAAATCATTTAAATTTTTTTGACTCGTGTGTTATTCTATAAAGTCAACATATTTATTTATTACATTTATCACGTTATTTCAAATCATTTATCGTCAATTGACTAACAATTTTCATCGGTAAATAAATTATTTTAACTCAATATAAAAAGATAGTTAAATTCCTTAAAAAAGAATATACTAAATGATCATTAATTCTCATATCATCCCATTTTAAAAGAGTTTGAATTCTTGTATTTTCCTTAAGAATCTACATATATCTTTACTTAAAAATTATATTAATATTTTTATAAATTTCATATAAATCTATAACATTATTAATCGAACCTAATTTCTTAAACATTATTGACAAAACCGAAAGCTTACCAAAATATGAGTGACTATTTGTTGGGGGAGGTGCCGACTGCCGAGAGAAGGGGACAGCAAACTGGAACAGACTGGGTCTGGGTGTGTTTCGTCTTGGGACAAAAGACAACAGAAAGAACAAAACATCGAAAGGACCAAATTGTCCTCTCAAGATCAAACATCTATTGCACTCCAACAAAAGCAAAACAAGCCGTACTAATGACACTACTAATTCATGGGAAATAGAGTCTCTTAATATTAATATAATACAAATTAATTAGAGTAACTACTAGTTTAACCTAAACTTCAAACATTTCATTAGTAGTAACTATGAATTTTATTTTTGAAAAAAAAATCAAAATTACTTTTAACCTGAAAAATATTACTTATTTTGTATTATTTTTAATCTTAATTTAAAAAAAAAACTTTAAAAATAATACAAAACAAACCCTTAATCCGATCACAACATCGCATCTCGATCAGTGGCGGATGTACTCTTGTTATAGCATGGGTCATCTCATCTTAAACATTTTAAAGTTTATACATTTACCCTTATTTTTTTAATTTTTATGAATTAATTCTTAAATTTTTATAATATTTTAGATCCGCTACTGATCTCGATATATTTTTATTTTATTTATTCTTCACTATTGATATAAGATTACTAAGTCGCCACTCTTTCTCTCTCCATGTGCCCTTGTCTTGTATTGAAGTAGAAAACCATCCATATCAATTATCAACATTTCCCCCCAAACGCCCAATCCTCAACCATAGCTAGTCTCTTCCACTACTTGGTGGTACTACGACCCACATTCACTTGTACAATTATGACATAATTGCCCCTAACCCATCCCAACTTGATCTTCCAAAATATATGGTCTTGTCTCTAATCTCATGAAGGAGGGAAGCAACATGACAAATACATGTTTTTGGAACTTATACAAGGGCATTTCCGTCCAAGACATGTAATATGTTTTGAGTAGTCCTATGTGTATATGTACATTTGGTTATTTCCATGAACAGTTGTAAAAGTTTCTTTTGGTAGTAGAGGATTAGATTCTTGTTCCTTTGTCCTAAATGAACCAAGTGGGAGGACCAAAACAAAAATAAAACATCAATATTTAAAAACACATACACACAATATTTTGGAGTGTCCCTATGCAAAGATATACGTAGGGATGGCAATATAATCCGAATCCGATTCGATCCGAAGAAAAAAATTCGATCCAAATCCGATTAAAAAAGTCCGAATCCGAATCCAAAAATAATGTCTGAGTCCTAATAGGAGGTGGATCGAATATGGATATTGCCATGATCCGATCCGAATTCAATCTGAATCCATATCCGATATAAATCTGATCCATATATAAACCCGAATAAAAATATTTAAAATTTTTATATTTAAAAAGTTTAAATTGTTACTTTAATTTGTTTTATATTAAATTATAATATTTGTTGAGATTTGTTTGTGCTATAAATTTAAAATATTTGTTTGATTTTTTTTATTTAAAGATATTTATTTAAGTTATTACTCTAAAAAATAATTGGATTTGGACTTTTGGATTTGGATTTTAGATATTTTATTGGATTGAATTTGGATTTATGTAAATGGATTTGGATTCGGACTTGGATTTCTTCGAAAGTACGATTATTAATTGGATTGGACTTGGATTTTATAAAGTCCGATCCAAGTCCGATCCATTACCATCCCTAGATATATAATTAAATGATATATTTTTATTTATATTATTTACATTTGTTTTATGATCTACAGGAACGAAGCCAGGATTTGGAGTTGAGAGGGACAAAACATAAATGTTTAAAAGTAGGGGACAAATTCATAAAAAACAAATTTTAAAAAAATTTAAATAGGTAGACAAAAGTGGAAAAAAATATTCGGACACCCCCACACAGCTCCGTCCCGATCTATGAAGATTAATCCTTTAAGATTTGACAGTTGTTTTTTTTAATAAAATCCTAAAACCCTAAACTCATAAAACTCTAAAAATAATCCAAGATATAATACTCACCGTTCAATCAATCTATCCATCTCTCCACCATTAGGATTTGAAATAAGATGATCCATCGTCAAAAAATCAAAGAGAATCTAAAACCAGTTTCAAAAAATAAGATTTTTTTGTGTACATTTCATAATTTTTAAAAGATAGATGTTTGATCATAACCAAAACATGAACAAATTAAAATTTTAATAATTAAATTATTTTTTATACTTGTAAAAAGACATTTAAATGCTAAAATTATAATTTATCCCTGTCTCTGTGTATCTTCTTTGGATAATGGATTTTATACTGCTCTATATCTTCCCCCTGGTTTCGTCTCATTCGGCCTTTTATCTTGTGGTCACCATGGCAAGGACACCCCCCCACACAACATAATAGCAACGACCCAACCATAGTTTGATGTCATCGTGGGGTTGGGGATGATATTGCCCAGAACATTCATATTATGATGATAAAAAGGTTTATAACTTTCGGTCATGAAATCAAGTCCAAACAAATTATATTTATATTTATACGAGAAAAAATAATTTTATAAATAAAACAATTTAAAATCTGATCTTTTAAAATAAATATCATTTATTTTTTTATTAATTTACTCTAAAAACCAAATTTAAAAAATTAGATATCGAACAAAATTAAATCAATCAATTATTAATTCGTATAGTGATCATCACTATTCTTTGAGATAAACATGGTCAAAAATTTTCAATCATTCGAAAATGTCTAGTTGTATAAATGTTGCACACATATTGTTCGATCGAATATAATAACGAATAGTGTATAACTAACCATAACAAACAAAAAAATCTAATATGATGTACATATATGATAACAACATTAAAAATCAAAATTACCGATTCAATCGTGCCAATGTTAATGTTTTAAATGGTTAAATTTATCTTTAAGTCCCTTTATATTTCAAAGTTTTATTTTTTTTCTCTTTTCTTCCCTTTAATGATTGAAGGGTTTAGTATATTCGAGTAAAAATTACTTATAATGAATAAATCCTATAAATATTGTGACAGTTTGTTAAAGTATGATTCTTTCTTATTTTATTTTTTAAATTAGTTCATTTATTACAATATCGTAAAAGTCGGTCTAACTTTAAATTTTAATGTCTAAAAATATCCTTAAAGGTTGATTTATAAGACTCTGACTTTAGACATTTTAAGATATTTTTAAAAAAAGTACTACTTATAATTAAATTCAGCTGAATCTAACTTTTAAGATATTATAACAAATATAATATTTCGAGAATTAAAATTAGTTTGAGTAAATTTTTCTACTAAGACAATTGTCTAAGAATGGAAGTTACCTCCATATTTTTCAACTTTCTCTTTTTGGTAAACCCAATATAAAAATAACAATAAATAAGTGGTAGATATGTTTGTGTTTTGCATCCTATTCCTATTGTTTGTCATCCCAACACTCCCCTGTTGTTGTAGATCATTAGGCACATTTGGTGAAGGGTTGACAAAAACATGTAATGTTGTCTAGAGTCTAATAAACACAAGACATTGTGATTTGTCAGATCCCATTACAAATGATTTGTCATTTTCTTTTTAGGAATCAAAAAAAATAAAAAGATTTTTAGTAATTATCAGAATTATGCACATATTAAAAGGTATTAAAAATAAGGTAAACTATATAAATGGTCCCTTGATTATATCTCAATTATTTTTTATATTTTTGACTATCAAATGTTATAAATTAGTTTATTGACTAACTTTTTTATACAAACTGGTCATGTTCTGTTAAAAATTTGACGAAAACTGATGTGAACGTTAACATGCTGACTTGGATTATAGAGATTAGAGATGTCACATGGTTATCCAAGTCAGCATGTTAACGTCCACATCAATTTTTCATCAAATTTGTACTAGCACATGACCACTTTGTATGAAAAAAAATTAGTCAATGGACCAATTTGTAACATTTAATAGTCAAAAGATAAAAGATAATTAAGATATAATCAAGGGACTATTTATGTAGTTACCCTTAAAAATATATGAAATAATAAAAGATATATTATTTTTTTTTTGTTTTTACGTCTTCTAAATTTAAATTAATGTACGAGCAAAGATGAAATTAAGTGGGATAAAGAATAATAATGGCTAATATCTCTGAAGAATTTTTCTATATTTATTTTTTCTATATTTTTTAAAATTTTAATTTATAATTCGTATAATAAAATGTAATAAACTCTTTGGTATTAGCGTGGATATTAAGAATGTGACATAAAGTATGTTGAAAATAAAAGTTTTTTTTTTTTCCTTCTAAATTTGTCAACTTTGTTGAAATGTCCAACCCCTTATTCTCGGCTTTTGCACCTTCAAGCCATTATCTTGTTGTGATACAGAAGGGAAAAGGAAAATATTTGCAAACTTAGATATTATACAATTTTAGTAATCTAGAAATAATTTGGCATTTTTATACAATTTATTTTAATATTTTATGTAATTTTAATTTTAGTAAGTTTGTACTTGTTATGAATTCTTTTCATTAATTTAATGGATGAGTCTACAACGAACGTCGAATACCGTAAAACATTATTAAATTAATTAATAAGAATTAAAAATCTCAAGAACTCAATATATAACTATTAATTGTATGTTGAGTTTATCACTTTTTATTAATTGCATGTTAAGTCCTTGATATTTTTAATTTTTATTAATTAATTTAATAGTATTTAACAATATTCATTATTAATGATGTTCAATAATATTCGACGCCTGTTATAAAATTTTTCTTAATTGGATACATTCAAAATATATTTAACCAAGCCCAACCACAGTTAATATGTCATCATTTTTATCTACTTTCTTTCCTTATGAGATTTTGTTTGAGAAAGAAAGTTTCTATTCCCCGTCAAACATCATTACTAGTTGTCCACCCTTTTCTCACTACCAAAGTACTAAACCAAACTAAACTAGTTACACTTAGGTTTTAGACAAGCTAGTCTAGTTAGCCATGACCCATGAAGATTAAAGAATGAACCCTGAGGTTGTTCCATCAAATTACACCCAATAATAGCTATTGGCTTTGAAGTTGAAGATGACACAAAATACCTCAAAACCACGTGCCTTCATCAAGTTGGACCGTCCTATGTACCTACGAGTCATAATTATAATCAAATCTTATATATCTAAATACAAACTTAGCTACCCAAGATGGAGAGAGTAACTAAATTGGGTTTTATTGGTTGAATAGATAAGCTTAGTTAAGAAATAATATGAAATAAGGTTTATTGATGATCAAATATAAATAAAATTATATTTTTTATCGATAAAAATATAATTAATTTAAAATATAGATCAAGTATCAATAGATTACATGTCACGTGGCTCGTCTCCTAGAGTACAACATAACCACACATGTGCCGGTTTTATTTTAAATAGATTTTCTTAATTTAACGTTATAATTATTATTTTATAAAAAATAGAAAAAGGAAAAGAAAAAAAAATAAAGTACTGCAACAAAATGAAACATGAGAACCAAGAGAGCCCATGGTTCCATACCACAAAGATAAAGACTTTGCACTAAACATAAAATTGATATAAAATAAATAAATTTAAATATTTAATAAATAATAAATGGTTCCCAAATCAAATGTCTCTCTCATATGAGTAGTGATATTTCTTGGCCTTACACACTTTGTCTTATAGTCTATCAAATGTATGTTGACAAACCAATTAGCAACCAAAACCATTAATATTGGGTTTCTAACATTTTCTTTCACTTTGCCCTTTCTATTTTTGAGTTAGGACAAATAAAAAAAATGTTTTTTTTTCTTTAAGAATTATTTCATGTCTTTATTCAAAATATAACATAAAAAGTACATAACTCAAATCAATATTTTGAATACGACATTATTTTAAAAACCATAAATTTTAAATCTAAAACGTAAATCGAATCTATAACATAAAAATAAATATCAATTCTTTAATAAATGGTATATATACCCGTAATATGTTGGGGTTTTATAAATCAGATTGAGCCTTGAAATTAGACCCTATGGCTATGTTGTTGACACTTGGGCTTATCAGATGATTGAATTGCCCAATTCTTGGTTAGGTACTTGGGCTGATCAAAGGTTTCAATTGAATTATTTAATGTTTTTAATTATTATTTAATATATTTTAATAAAAAATTATATAAAATCATATATCGTCTCACCTTATCATTTATTTACGGTCTAACTAGACTTGGCATATAAATCGTTATCTCGGTATTATTGGCTCACATATCAATGCATATCGCTTCATGGACTGCTAACAGTAGTTTATTATTTTCGTTGTTCCACTGAATTTATTATTTACTAGTTATTTTATTACTACAAATGTATTATTAATAAAAATATATTTAAAAGATTCAATAAATAGTTTATAGTATGTTTTATAAATTTTAGTTGATTAATTTATTTTAAAAAAATATGATCAAAATTTAAAAAATATATTTTAATTTTCTTAATTTTTTTATCTCTTTCGATCGAAGATCACTGTATGTAAGATTAAGTTATTTTATTATCGAGTTTTAATTATATGGTTTTAGTCTTTTAGAACTAAATCGCATTGTTTTAGGGGGTAAAATATAATTTTATAGTTTTTGAAGGATTTAAATATAATTATACATACTTAGATGTAGTCCTTTCAATTTTAATTATTATATGTTTAGACAAATCACACTGCCAAAAGCAATGATACTTTGAAATTCTTTTGTGGACAAGTCTCAACGTATTTTTTTTAGTTTATTAGATATTAAGATATTAAAATATTTATATTTTTAATAATTTAATTTTAATAAAATTATTTTCTAAAATTATAAAATAAATAAAAGATAATTGTAAAATTAGAAGTTTATCGCGATGAAAATAATTCATAATTAAACAGTATTTTTTTAATGTAATCTAAGTTTTTATTCTCTTGAAGGTCATATTAATGAAATTTAAATTTTTATTATAAAGGAAATATTTCCAGATAACTATATACCTTTATCATTTTACTAAAAAATAATAATAAATTTAATCTTAACATTTACAGATTTTATGAATCTGATCATTATTATTTTCTGGACTAAAATTCATTATTAACCTTAAAAGACAAGTTAAATCGTGTTTTAAACAAAAAAAATAATTATAATAGTGTTGATGTGATAATTTAAGTAATAATTCACATTTATTTTAAATTAAGATTTAATATCTAAATAGGTATCTAAACTTATTTCAATTATTTATATTTAAGAAATAAAGTGTGGAAGTGGATAACCATAGGATTAATTAAATATTTAAAGCTTAATTATAAAATAAATATTTAATTTAAAATTTTATAAATTCAAAAAATATTAAATAAAATTTAAAGTATAAAAAATTAAATAGTTTAATTTTTTTTAATAATTAATAGATTTATTTTTTAAGTTCAAGTCGAGTATTTCAATGCTACTCAATATATATCAATCATGAAAGATGTAGAAAAATATACATGTGTTAGATATATCGATATAAAAACTGTTTAAATTAAAATTAATATGTAGCATGATATTATAAATAATTATAATCTTTTAAAAATATTAATAATTTATTATATTTAAACTTATCTCGAATTAAAAAAATTTAAGTCATAAAATAGGCTTTACAAATTTAAATACCCTAAATTTTTTAATTTGATTCAATTCAACTTGATTTAACCGTTCATATCTATCAGAAATAAAATTTTAAACACATATTTTAATAAAAATAATTAAAATATTATTTTAAAAAATAAAACACATATTTTAATAAAAAAATTAAAACTTTAAATTTTTATTTATAAAAAAAAACTTTAAACCTCCGTTAAAAAACATAATTTACATCCTTATTTTGTAGTTAAGCAAATGTAACCTTATCAAGTATATACGCGGTTAATTCTACACCGTTAGATCCATGATGTGAACACTTTCAATCAAACGGTCCTCAAGTTTTCTAAAATTTTGTATTTGTCTTTGTTCATAATCCTTACCAACCAAAAGAGAAAATAATTCCCACTAGAAAAAGGTTTGCTCTCTCTGTTTCGGCGTAAACAATGGAGTTCAGCTGACGCTATATTTTTCTCGAGAAATTGGAAGAAATGTGAAGACACAAAGTGAGTTTTGAAAAGCTTTATCAGTTTGTTTATCGTCGTTTCTCTTTATGAATTACTTTCACATCCAATCAGATTATTCAAATTCTTAGGTATTTATCATTTGGATCTTGAATTTCTGTTAATTTATCTCTGTTCTTCGAAATTGTTACAGGGTTTTCAGTTTTTTTCTAGTTAATTTATGGGTTGATTTTATATTTCTTAAAAACTAGCTTAACCATTTAAAAATTGAATTTTTATTGGGTTTTCAGCTGAAGTCAAGATATTGTGAATATAGTGTGCCTGGGTTATGAAAATTATGTCTGGAAATCTGATGTTTAGATCACTTCAATATGATCTTTTGAAAAGTTTGATTTTTTTTTGCTTGGATTTTCATTTATGAGTTTTGGTTCTGTTTTGTATGAATTGGATGTGGAAAGATCAGATCTTTTCTTCAAACCTTCTTGTATTTACTGTTTAAGGATCTAGTTTGTTTTGTTTATGTTTCGAGGGGGGGCTCATAAAGGGTCTCGTTAATGTATTTTTAGTATTTTTTTCTTTGTCTAAAACCACATTTAGCCACATTGGGCTCTATTTTTGGAGTTGAGATGGGTCAGACCTTAAATGGGGTTGGTGAATGCTACTCTACTCTGATTATGCCGTAGTTGCTTTGTTGTTGGTGCACCATTTTGGTGATCTGATGTTGCTTGATTTTGGTTACCAGTTCTGTGATGTACCCGTGATCATATTATAACTACATGCATACATACATATTCCCTCTAGAATTTTAAAGCATGTGTTTTATTCAGATGATTAGCTTAAATTTATTGTATGTTGGATTTCATGGCAGCTTTTCCGTCAAGAGGAAATAGAATTGGTCGATTTGTAGATAATACAGTGCCAAGTGTTTTAGGTTACCTGAACTGGTTTATAAGTTTGGGGAAGGAAAACAGTATACATCTTGAAAGTCTATAAGTGACCTATGCTTTTGTACTTTCTAATTTGGTCAACGAACTTAGATGGACAGTTCCACTCCAGAAGGATGCAGTCAGCAAATTGAGCATCACCCTTTGTTAATGGAACGAGTTGAAAGCCATAGCGATCGAGACCACATTATTGACATCACAAGGCATGATGATGATGCTTCATCAAGCTCGTCCCAAGATGAGCAATCTTCTGGGGTGAACTTAACACAGGGTGAAGATAGACCTTCAAGCAGCTCACAGGCTCCTAGTAATGCTTCTTCTTTCTCAAACAGATTGCACTCCGGGAATTCATCATTCATGAGGAGAAGTGATGGGTATGGTCGACGCCGTAGGAGCCCTTTAAATTCTGGACTATGGATTTCTGTTGAGTCTGTTGTCACCCTGAGTCAGATTATAGCATCTATCGTAGTACTGTCATTGTCTAGAAATGAAAAGCCTCAAGCTCCATTGTTTGCATGGATTGTCGGTTATGCATCTGGTTGTGTCGCAACGCTTCCCATTCTTTATTGGCGTTTCCTTAACCGCAATGTGGGCATTGAGCAAGATTCAATTCATTCGCATCAAGGTTCTTCTCAAGGCAATCCCAGTGAGACTATGCCCTATACAGCTATCTCGGTTGCTCAAGCATCTGAGGAGGATAATAATCTCATCATTGATTCGGCTAGAAGCAACACTCCAGTTACAGGAACCTTAAATACAAGGTGCGTTTGCATTTATTCACCTCTAAATGCTCTTACTTTTTACATCGTAAAGGTTCAAATTGTGAATTGGGAAATGCTTTTCAACGTAAACTTCTTTGAATTTATCATCAATGATCAATGGATTTATTCATGGAACATTTTAGTTGAATAACTCTTTGTATGAACATGGAAAGAAAAAGTGATCCACCTCCTGTATTTTTGGTTAATTTCTTTCGAACTCATTGTTGCTATGTTGATTCGACTTTTCATTTCTTTTGGAGTATCCTGTCTGGAACTCGTGTCTGTTACATGGATTTGGGAATATGTTCCAAATACATGGAACAACTTATAAATATCTAATCATTCCCATGTGATACATACCCATTCTTTATCTATGTTTTAACTTAGGGGTAACAGAATAAAATGATGCCAATATTGTGGAATATAATGAAGAAGATGATGATTCAATTTCACATTTATGCCAATACTGCAAAGTTTGATAGTTATGAATGGTGCCAGAATGGTGATAAGTTGTGGTGGTTGATTCCATAGTGGCATTGGCAGTGGAGATGGATATATAGTCTGCACATTATTTTAGATTGATCTAAGGCTTTATGTTCGAATTATTTACAATTTGAAGGTAAAATAGCAATGTCTGAAAACGATGTTTTGCGTATAGAAATCCTCCAAATTGTCTAATAAACTACTCTGACATATTTTGGATGGTCATCAAAAATGTCAACTGGGGTTAGCAAAAGGAGCCTAGTTATCTTGCTGATCAACAGAGATAAAAACAAATCTGAGATAAAATAGTCTTATCATATCTTTCGGTGATAACAGTTCGTTGTGTGCTTCAATTTTTATTTGAGGTTAAGTTTAGGTTCATACCAAAATGATGAACATGTAATATTCAAAACACAGAATAGTGAAGCCAAAGCTTTGCATGTATGTTCTATGTTGATGCAACTATTTTTCTTCAAGTATCCATGTCTGACACCCATGTCAGATGCAAATGGGTATGAGGATGTGACCCTTTAAGTATATGAATAACTTGAACATTTTGAACATACCTGCGTGGGACACATTCGTATCCGACACTCGCACTGAGTTTGAGTAACTTATCATATCATATAATATAAGCTGTTATTATCGAATTTCTAAAGTTTCTATATATTCTGTATACTATCATTTAATGTTGTCGTTGAGTGAAGAACTGGCATCTAATATGCAGGCTCAACGGAATAGTTGACCATTTCAAAATGGCCCTAGATTGTTTTTTCGCGGTGTGGTTTGTTGTTGGCAATGTGTGGATATTTGGAGGTCACACATCTCCATCTGATGCTCCTAAACTGTACAGGTACAATTCGGATGTACATGTTTATTGCTTGGTTTTTTACCTGAGACTCACAATTTCGTAACAATTTATGAATTGTTGATTTGTTTCATTGCAGGCTATGTATAGTGTTCCTTACTTTTAGCTGTATCGGATATGCCATGCCATTCATACTATGTGCAACGATTTGTTGCTGTCTGCCATGCATAATTTCCATCCTTGGTTACCGAGAGGATTTTTCACCAACTAGAGGAGCCACCAGGGAAATTATAAACGCATTGCCAACATTTAAGTTTAAATCCAAGAAAACTGAAAATGTAAACTGCGATCAGGAAAATTCAGCTGGTGAAGGTGGAATCATTGGTGCAGGGACGACCAAGGAACGTGTGATATCCGGAGAAGATGCTGTAAGCTCGATACTTGCAATTTTCTGATAGTTTATTGATCTCGTTGCATGTCAACCATTTTACTTGCATTCGGAGTACTTGCTACTAGTATTAAACTGGGTGTTTTGAAATTCAGGGCTCCTGTCTCAACTTGATTTGATTGAGTTTTACTTTTAAAACTTGAGCTTTTTCGAGATATAAATCGAACTGTTAGAGCTTGTTTACATAATATTGAGAAAAAGCACGGTTAATCTTGTGACCTATTTGATTCAAGCATTAGATACTCGAATTTAGCTCACTTGATAGTCCAATGCACTTCAGCTTAGCTATGCTTGAAAAAGATTGTTGTATGACATTGTAAGTTGCCATGAACTCATCTCTTTAGTCACTTGGTTACCACTATATGCACAAAATAGTTTGCTTTGTTTACAAGCGATCTGACTTTTGCCGATCCAGGTTAATAACACTACAGCTTCCTAACACATTATGCTGCAGGTTTGTTGTATTTGCTTGACGAAGTTTGCTGACAATGATGAGCTGAGGGAACTTCCGTGCATCCATGTCTTCCACGTAGAGTGCGTAGATAAATGGTTGAAAATCAATGCATCCTGTCCCCTATGTAAAACCGAAGTTGGTGAGAGCAGCAGTGGTTCACCATTAGCTAGAGACTCACATTAACAGCATCGGGAAGACGATGGACACCGGACAAAGAACCTGCTGATTAAACGATAATGTCTTAAAATGTTGATGTTGCAAACTTTGTGCTTGTTACCATGCAAGACCCTTGAAGAGCTTTTACTTTGTTCTATTGGTTCTTGCTGTTAAGTTTGAGGTTGCGTCTTGTAGCAAATCCCTCATGCACTAGATACGTATATACAGTTGGTCGACCATTGAAGAACACTTTGGAATGCTACACTATAAGAGATTGTTTCTTCAGCCTAACGCCACTGTCTATACGAAATTACTTTAATTGCTATTACCCCTGTACTCTTTATATGAAAAAGAAAAAAAAATAAGAAAAATACGAACAATTACTATATTATAATCACTTTAAGACTTATAAAAAAATAATTGTAGTGAACCAAGCACTCAATGTAACATCCTATGTGTTGTTTTGCACTTGCCGGCTCCGCTGCAAACAAAAGCAACTACATCAGCACCGTCGTTGCAACCGTCGAGTTGCAGCTCCTATCTCTGATTCTGCTCGACTCCATGTCTATAAGATCTTAATATTGCTATAAATTTTAATTTCTGGTAAACTAGACTGCATATTCACATATATAAGTGTATGCATAGTACTGTAACTGTGATGTGTATATGGCAAATTATTGTATATAGAATTAATAAATTTTCTTACCATAAAAGACAAAAAAAAATTCACTATTTAATTGGGTATATTTGTATTATGTCAGTTAAATTTTTTAAATATTTTTTTTGTTTTGATTTCTTTACTTTAAACGGATTTAATAGATTTAGAAACGTTCAATTAGTTCTAGTCATATCACTCCAGGGTTTTTTTCCCAACAAAAAGAAATATAATAAACAAAGTGGTTATAGTATAGTGTTTATTTATATGCATTTTAAACTTTAAAAAAACATATATATTATAGATAAAATAATTTGAACACATTTTTTAAGATGAATATCATCATCTTTTTCATTTAACTCGTTGCTAAATTATAAAATAATAATCACTTACGTCATCAAACTAAAACATTTGAATTTATAAAATATGATATAACAATATATTTAATATTATTTCAATAAATTTGTTGAATTGCCTTTGATTTTTTATACAATTTTTAATATATTTTTAAAAAATAAATCTAAATCGTAACTCTAAACCTTAATTTCTAAAAAAAATTGAACCTGTAAAATAGACCAGTTTTATCTCCAAAATGCTGGAGATAATAGAAAGAAGTTGGTGTTTCAGCAAATTAGCTGACAGCATTTTACCAATAAGCATCAACAGAAATTTTCCATTTAGCCATTGTTAGTTTCTTCTGTAACCATCTTTTGCAATTTGCAGAGCTACTTCGGCCATAGTCATCTTGCATATATGAAGTTAACTCGGCCATAGGTCCCCTGAACATGCAAAACACGCTACCCTAGGATGGAATCATCAAACAAGTGATAAGAAGTCAACATCAAACTGATTGTCTAAACCAGATAGACAATAAAAAATGGCTAATAAGAATATCATGCATCGATGCTTCGAATAGCATCCTTTAATTAGGATGTCCGATGTCTTAAAAAACGTTCGATAAACAGTCTACAATTATACTATATGGAAGCAAAAGAAAAATAAAGCCAGAAAAAGTTCAGGATAAATATGATGGATGTCATTATCATACCTAAAGATTAGGACTCCGTCAGCATGTAGTAGGATTATGATCTTCATCAACCTTGCCAACAGCCTCGAGTATTGATGAGTAGGTGATGAGATCGTATTCAAAACCTCTTGCTTTCATCTCTTTCATTAACTTTGCAGACTCTTCAAACATACCAGCTCGGCTGAGAGAGCCAAGAACAGTATTATAAGATACAGCATCCGGTTTAATCTTTGAATTCTTCATCTTTGTAAGCATTTCGATTGCCCGCTTTGGGCCACCTGTCCTAGCTAAGCCATTTAGAATGATATTATGAGAATTCAAGTCTGGGGCGCAACCATTTTCTTCCATGGTTCTCAGCAAGGAATGAGCTTCATCTATCATGCCTGCCCTTACCATCCCAGACATGAGTGCATTGTAGGTATAAACATCAGGGTTGCATCCCAGCCTCTTCATTTCATTGAATAGATCAACAGCCTTACTCAGATTACCACACTTTCCAAAAAGTTTTATCATCACAGCATAAACCCGAGCACTGGAACGTCCACAATTCTCTTTCAATTCCTGAAATAGTTCACTTGCCGCTTCATATCGTTTTGCCTTTCCTAGACTATTGATCAGGCTACAATATGCGGCCGGACAAGGAGGAAAACCTTTTTCATCCATCTCTTCAAGGAGTAACAAAGCTTTCTCGACTTTGTTTGCCTTGCATAGGCCATCAATAAGAATTGAATAAGTAAATGAACTGGGAACAACACCATCGGCCTTCATCTTCTCAAACCACGAAGATGCCTCAGAAATCGGGGCTTTGGAGTCAACTAAAGCTTTAATTGCAGTGTTATATGTTACAACATTCGGTACACATTGCCAAGACTTCATTTCATTGAAAAGCTTAAGAGCATCTTCTAATCGACCTGCTTTGCCCAAAATGTTAATCATATTGTTAATAAGCACAACATCAGGTTTGCCACCTTCTTTTAACATGCTCATGAACATACCATAGGCGTCTTCTACCCTTCCAGCTTTTCCAAGCCCCTTTATTAACTCCGTGTAAGTGAAAACAGTAGGGCTACAGCCCTTTTTTGTCATCTCCCGCACTAGACCTAAAGCTGCCTCAGTGTTATCTAGCTTAAAGTATATTTCAATTAAGGTTGTATAAATCTTTGGTGTAGGGTGCAATCCATTCTCCTTCATTTCCTGAAAGAGTCTAATGGCGGAATCATAACGGCCTAACTTACTGAAAGTGGATATAAGTGCACTGTATGTTACTGTGTCAGGTAAACAGTTCCCCTCATTACACATCTCATTATAGAGCTCGTGAACTTTTTCGTAGTGCCCTTCTTGCATCAACATCAAGATTACAGCATTGTAAGTACTAGCTGTCGGCTTGCACTTGCGGCTTTTAATCTGATAAAACACAGAGAGAGCCTTGTTCACCATTTTAGCCTTGCCTAATATTCTCACAATCTCAGACAATTCAGCAGGACCAATAACACATGTACTCCGAACCATGTCTTGGATGGTTTTCCACATTTCACCAACAAGTCTCGCTTCATCTAAACAACGAATCAGAGCCAAGTATGTAGTAGAGTCATGTTCGAAATTCCTTCTTTTCCCAGCCCACTTGAAGAACTGGATCTTAACATTAATCTCTACATCTATCTCCAAAACCTCACAAACCAACCGTTGGTCCACCTTCAGCTTCAGCACTTCCAATGCCTTTTCGGCATCAGGCCCCCATTTAAATATTTTCAAAATCCTAATAAACCTCTTGTCCAATGTCCGAGCATAAGGGTTCTTCTTTGGTAAATTCCGTTTAAAAGCCAAGTCTGGCACTTTGTTCGCCGGACTACTCAACCGGAACATTTGCACTATCTCATTATCTGTTCATCAAAATTATTTTCATACATTTCATTAAATGGAACTATCAAACACATAAAATATGAATTTAATCAGCAGAAAAAAGGGTTCTGGGAAGCTGGCCTGTTTGCTTGATTCTTTGGCAGAGGCAAGACAAAGTCGATATGGACCGGCGCCTCAAAACGAACCCCGTTTTCATTATTTAGAGCTAACAATGCATATGAAGCCGGCGCATGTGAAAAAAAAAAACTATAACAGAAAACATATAATCATTAATGCATACAATAACCAACAGAATGGAAATCATAGCAAAAAATCAAAACTATTAACAATACTGAGTATACTAAGGAGCAGAAAGAAAACCCATAACCTCAATTTCCACTAGCTAACAAACGACAATGTTGAATCAATACTCCCTTTAAATCCTTCATAAGTTCAATATTGGAAGGGGGAAATCAAACTAACATGGAATTATGGCTTTGGGGGAAATTGTAAACAATAAAATAAAAGAGAAAACCCACATAAATTATTAAAATTTGGTACATTTAAAGTTTGGGTTTTGAAAATAAACCTTGACAAAACGGAACAGGACGAGCCGGAGAGAAACGAAAAGGAAGAGCGGGTTCAATCTTCGGTCCTCGCTTGGAAAGGGGCAAGTGCGGTGGGTTTGGGCTATTTATTCCTTTCATTTGTGAGTTTTTAGCTAATCCAATAGCAGAAGGAACGAACCACTTTTTACTAGATAAGAATCGAGGTTAGGTTATTACACCTTAATTCTTATGTGTTTGTAGGAATCATAAAGTTAGTGTTTATTGTTTGAGTTTTGTGTCTTGATTTGAGTATAAGTTTGAAACCTCATTAGTGGTGATTCATGGAATTGGTATGAAAATGATATAAAAATTGTAAGAAATTATCTAATTTTATTTTACATAGAATTAATTTAGGGTTTAAACATATAAACAAAGGATGAAAGGGTTTAAACATATAAACAAAGGGTGAAAAAAAATTGAGTTCAATATCAATACAGATTAATCGTGTATGTTTAATTTTGTTTCATTAAAATTTTAGTAGCGTTTTTCAAGTATCAGTACGTTAAGAGGTGTAATAGTATTAGTAGGATATCAATATACATGACATGTGCATCAATATGGTGTTAGATTTAAAATCATTAGAAATAACAGTTAAATATCGATACGGATGAGTGAGTGCCAATATCCATAGAGGAATATCAGTACTCGTTAGATAATCTATTAAAAAAAAATATTTTAAATTCGAGGTCATATAATTCAAAGATAAGGGTTCAATATATTTTTTAAGAGATAAGATAAATAATAAAATTGAAAAATTATTATTCTAACCTATACGCATTTTAATTGATTAATAATTTAATAAACTTCCACCTTATAAATAATATTAACCGTAATAATATTATTATACGTTAATAATAAATATATTAATTCATTTTAATCTATCTATGTTTGAAATATTACGTTAAAAAATCTATATTTTGAAATATGTATTTTTAATCCTAAAATTATTCTTTCATTTAACAATTGATTTACTTAAAATATGTGATGATATATAACTTATACACTTCAACATTTTTATACCGTTATCTTTTTGAACATGTAAAAAATTGTTAAACCGTTAGAAAACACATATTTCACGACAATTATATGTTTGAAAAATAAGTAGTATTAAATTATTTAACGGAGTTAACGGAAAAAATGGCCTATAAAATGATCAAATTATAATAAATGGATTAAATGCGTTATAAACACGTAGTATAGGGATCTACTAGACAATTTAACTTATTTGATTGTAAAAGGGATTGCCTATTAAACGGCAGCGTTTCTAGAAATAACTCCCGTAGTCCTGTACTAATAGGAAGCGTAATGGCGGGAAAATCTAACTCACTTTCGTTCGCTCACTAGGGTTTATATACAACGTTTCTGTGACACAATTCAAACTAGATAACAAAGGTAAACCCTATCATTTTCTTTCATCGACTTTCTTGTAATCCAAACAGGAAAAGAAAGGGAAATGCCTACTTACAAACTACGGGGAATCGATGTTGATTTTCCATTCGAGGCGTACGATTGCCAACTTGTTTACATGGAGAAGGTTATTGAAGCTCTCCAAAGGGTATATATTTCCTCATATTTTTCTTTCGTTTTTTTTGTCTTGGGGAAAGGAATCTTTTTTGTTATTCTCAGCAGTGGAATTGAATTTAAGGAACAGTGATCAGTTGACTGATTTTCTTCAACACTTATTTTAAAGAGAATGCATAAAAACCACTGTTTTAGTTTTCTGGAATTAATGTTTTATTATTTATTTTTGAAGATACGTGTTGAAATATAAGAAAATGTTGGTTCTTTTTTTAAAACACGGTTATGCAATTGAATGGCATTCAGGTAATTGTTCTTATATTTTGGTATAGTTGAGTTGGATATTGATGTTATGTTGTTTGAGTTTATTGTTCCGAGTTCTATTTTTCGAAATACTAAGTGATGGATAGTATGAATTTTGGTTAATTCATGGGCTATATTCCACTTGTTGTTTTATGTCGCAGAGGTGTAATGCACTTTTGGAGAGTCCTACTGGAACTGGGAAAACATTATGTCTTCTATGTGCCACATTGGCCTGGAGGAAAAGTTTGGGTGCCTTTTCAACTGGAAGTACTAAAATAAAGAGTGAATTCTTCGGGAGCCAATCTGATGTAGGATCTTCACAATCCGAGGCCAGTAACCTTCCAACCATTGTTTATACCTCACGAACTCACAGCCAACTTCGGCAAGTCGTTCAAGAGTTGAGAAGAAGCAACTACAGGTCATATTTGATTGTTTCATGATACATTATTTAGGTTTCTTCATCAATAGCTTATTATTGCAGTTGAGTTATGCATGATGTGTTGTAGTGGAGATGATTAATATGTTAATATGTCTTTTTATTACTAATGTCGGAGTTGGTTTCATATCTGATACCTCCAAGTTGGCATGAGTATAGGTTTTTATCCCCAAATTAAATGCATCTGTTGGATTATGTTTATGTCTGATATCTGCACCTAAGCCAATCTTGCTCAGTCTTGCATTGCCCATATTTGGCAGTAAACACCAAAGTCTGTTGGCTGGTTTATCAAATGTCTGGTTTGTCTTATTGTACAAACCAGAGCAGATGAGAATATTTTTTAGTTGACAACAGCTTATTTCTCTGCTTTTCTAAATAGTATGTGTGGGTAGAGTTGTTTTCTTATATATGTTTTGATAAAATTATATTCGAATTTCAGGGTGATATAAGATGCTTTAGAGCAATTGTGAAACTTTATTAAGCCATATATTCAATTGCTCGATTAAGTTGGCAATAATTTTCCTGATGCATGGCTTGTTTGACAAATGAGTATCCGGTTGCAGCTTGAGTTTGGTTTGATTATTAAACCAAGTTCTATCTGTTTTGAACTGTTTGATCAAGTTGCAGTCTCAGTTCAGTTGTCTTCAGATTGTTTTGTCTGACATTTTACTTTGATTTTTTCACTCTAGGGTCCAACTTGATTTTTTCTTCGATTTGTCTGGCATTTTACTCCTTGCCTAGCTGGTTGTTTTGTATTTCTGATCAGTATTTATACAAAATGCTGCATGTCTAGAGTCTTGAAAAAAAATGAGGATATAATAACACTTGAATTTTTGTTTCCTTGAATATGGTGTAAAATTTGCTTGCCTTTTATCAAAAGAAAGAGAAAGGTGAAGATGCTGCAGATTTCCAACCTTTTCTTGTCATATATCACATCTAAGGAAACTTCTCTTGTTATAAGTCATTGTGATTACAAGATGTTCTCAAGAACCTTCAGGGTTGCAGTAGAAATTTATCTTGTTGATACTTTCATAAGCTCAATATTTTTGTTTTGAGTTTTGACTTTCTAAATGCTGGAGGATATCAGGCCCAAGATGGTAGTTTTGGGATCTCGGGAGCAGTTGTGCATACATGAAGAAGTAAGTTTACTTAAAGGAAAAGCTCAGACAAATGCCTGTCGTTCCCTTTGCAGAAAGGACCGGAAGCGCCGTTGCACTCATTTTCCACGTGTTGCTGGTACTTGTACACTTTTCTGCATAGAAGTCATTTGACATGCACTACCAAAGCCTTGAATACAACATCTATTGAATAGTTCATTTAATTTAAACTTTTAACTCTGAAATGATGTAAACTTTTATCTTATATAGACTGACTGTAAAAGGGGATGGGGTAAACTTTGATCCTGGCTTTAAACTGTGTGATGATTATTAGGAATTATTGTTAAAGTTTTGTATCACATTGGATTGATATTCAATCCACAAGAAGAAAGTAAGACATGCCCATCAATATTCATCATGGTAATGCAAAATCAGTTTGCTTGATTTCCTTCTTTGAAGTATTACTTGATGATGTATGATACTGGCCTAATATGACATGTAGGGAGGAATTGTGTACTGTTCTTTTCTTTTCTGGACAATACTATTTACTTATTTCCAGTGAATTTGACCAATCATATCTCTAATTTCTTTTTTGAAGTTTTGATTTGGAAATAGTTGGGGTGCATTTGGTGCTCACTAATGTTGGTACTTGGTTGTTTATTGTAGATTATATGAAGAACAACCCACATATTGGAGATGAACCTATTGACATAGAGGACTTGGTCAATATTGGAAGAAAACATGGGCCGTATGTTTCTGCAGTAGTATTCCTTTTCCATACTTTATATAGTTGATGCAAGTCTAGTACTAAAGCCCCTCTACTACGCTACTAACTTTAATATTGTTGATCATGTTTTCTTGCTAATTTATACAATTTTTTTCTTGCAGATGCCCTTATTATGTATCACGAGAACTCCACAAGGCTGTTGATATTTTATTTGCACCTTACAACTATCTTATAGATCATGAATATAGAAAATCTCTTAGCCTTGAGTGGAACAAGAGCATACTGATTTTTGATGAAGCTCACAACCTTGTAAGGAGAAAATTGAAATTTGTAACTGAAACTTGTGTAAATTTTAGATAGAACATATTTGTTGATGTTAATTGGTATTCTTTGGTTACTTCACCATTGGAATTTAGTCATTCTATGAATGACAAAGCCAACTGATCCGATGATTGACTTTCTGGGGACATGCTAAGGTGCGGCACCTTAGGGTGCGATTAAAATGCTGCCTTAAACAAATTCGTACCATTTTGATAAGAATTTTAAGAATTTGTGAAGTACTGGATAATAATTTAGGTAAAACCGAAATTCTTACTAACTAGGTAAGAATTTTTGTAACTATATGAATTCTTATCAACCGAGTAAGAATTTGTGTAGGGTTGCCACATTTAGCACCCTAAGGGTGCCTCATGGCAGAACTTCAGATTTTCTGCTTTCTGTTAGATTGAACTTAGCTACTTATTTTATGGGAATACAATGCAGGAGAGCATTTGTGCTGATGCAGCCTCTTTTGACTTGTCTTCTGGGCTTTTGACCGCATGTATTTCTGAAGCGAAAAATTGTGTTGATCTAGCTGTCGGTAGGCAAGAAGAATCAAATGATAGATCAAGGAATCCTGATAACTTTGCAATCCTTAGAGGTAAATCCTTTGGTACTCGATAGTGCATCTATGTTGCTGTTCTTAGTAATGCTTTTGCATGCGTTTGTATTTGTGAATTGTTCCCGTGCATTATGTTCAGTCACTTTATTGGCAGCTTCAGCCTAATTTTGTTGTATATATGCATGTATGCGTGTGGGTGTATGAATCTCTCTCTCAATATTTGTGTGTCTCACATCCCTACCTATATATTTATTTAGATTTTTACTTTGCATATTTTCAGCTCTTCTATTGAAACTTCAAAAGCGAATTGCTGAAATACCCATTGAATCCAAGGAACTAGGATTTACCAAGCCTGGGCCCTACATTTATGAACTACTTGCTGATCTCAATATCACACATGAAACTGCTACTAATCTTATCGATATTATTGAGGACGCTATTCTGTTGCTTGAGGAAGATAAAAAGCATGATGCAAAGGGAAGTGGAAGTAGGCTGGAAAGCTTCGGCAACATCCTTAAAAGTATATTCAGAGACAAGGGAAATCGTCATGCTGATAGTTATCGTGTAAGCCGGGAACTCAGAGCTTTGAGATGATGGACTCATGATAATCGATGTCATTCTAATTACCTTTTTATAGTGGGCAATATTTATGTACTATTCATAAATCTTCCCTAAGCCAGTCATCTCATGCTTTAAATTTCATATGTTATTTCAGGTTCATGTTCAAGAGGCTGAGGTGAATGCAACAGATGTCTTCAAAGGTTACTCAGAGACCAACTTGTTAGAATTTGTTATTTGTTCTTTAATTTCATGTGTATTTGCCTTGTGTTTCTAGTTACTTCTTTATTTAAATCAGGCTGACATTGTTAAGCAATCATTATGATTCTCCTGGTTGTCAGATTTGAATATTGAAAATGGGCATATGAACACCGCCTTTTCTAGGAACCGCATGGTTCACAAAGAAGATTCATAAGTTATTGTTTTCTTTTCTCTAATCTAAATGAAGCATTGGCTTGGAGTCTGGGACACAGTACGGATTCAGCAAAAAATGTACAATGAGAAGTATCAAAAAGGAACTAGTGTTTCTTGGCGTATACATGTAGAATTAGTTGGAACTTGTCGGAGTTACCAGTATTTTGGTAGTCATATATTTTTTTGAAGTGACAAAGTTGTTAGTATTTCTTTGTATCTCGTTCAAAGTCAAAATCTTGCTTGTTATACTTGTAGAATAGTGAAAACATTTAGTTCAAAATCGTAATCCAGCCTCCTGTATACCAAAATAGGCAGACAACTATAGCAAGAGTTTCGTGTATTCCAATGTGCACTATAGGTGCACATGCTTTCTTGGTGTAAAGTTGTAGGCCTATCTTTTTCCTCTGAATTTATTCTAATTTTTGAAAATAATATATGTTCTTCACATAACTTCATCAGTTCGTAATAACAGATTAAGGAGCTGTAAGGTTCTGGTGCTGGAACCCAGCATTCTGCTGCAATCTTTTGATATGCTTTGTCGTAAAAGTGAACTATATTTTCATTTTTTGAATTTTGGCAGGTAAGTCATCATCTAGGACACTCGGCTGGTGGTGCTTCAATCCAGGCATTGCCATGCAAACGTTCACTGAAATGGGCGTTGGATCTATTATATTGACATCGGGTACATTATCTCCCTTGGATTCATTTGCACAAGAATTGAAATTGTAAGCTGCCAAATTCATTCTTTCTACATCTATTATGCTTGGGCTTTCTTGAATATTAGTTACTAAAGAGAAACCTTTTGCATGCAATCTCAGAGATTTTCCTGTTCAGCTGGAAAATCCTCATGTAATATCCTCAAATCAGATATGGGCTGGAGTTGTCTCACTTGGCCCATCAGGTCGTCCCTTCAATTCATCCTTCCGGAATCGTGACTCTCCAGACTACAAACAAGAACTTGGGAATGCTATTGGTATGTTAACCTTTTCATTGATAATAGTCTGATGTGCCAATAGTAGAACAAATAGCGTTAGTCTAACGATCTCTATATTCTCTTCTCGGCTTTTCAATGCAATAAGAAATAAATCACTTATTGATGGTAGAAAGGCTGTTGGTTCTCTTCTCAACTTCATCATGTTATTACACTAGAGGACTCATTGAAAGTACAATTGTTTTGAATAATAGGTGTGAGCAGGTCATGTCATTTGAATAAAATATGCTATGAGAATTGCCAATGGGTCCATAGCTCAGTGGGAGACCATTTGACTACAGATCAAATGTGCTATGACTCTCTACCCTGGTGGCCTTGGTATATATGTTCAAAAGATTCGGACTTTGTAAAATAAAGAGCACATTGTTTACATGAGCCAATGTCAACCGTTAATGCTGTGATCTTAGAGGGATTTCTAAGCTTATTCATAGAAACAATAACTTTGAAAGAAAGAAGCCCTTAATTAAACCATCATGGGGTTGAGCCTTGAAGCATTGTGCTCAAATTGTGCAGGGATACCTGGCCGATGCATTACTTTATGATGATAATTGACGACATAAAGCTTTCATATTTGCCTCAGTGTCCATATTGTCACCATAACAGTTCCTTTTTTTTTCCAGTCAATTTTTCTCGAATTGTACCTGATGGACTGCTTGTATTCTTTCCATCTTACTACCTTTTGGATCAGTGCATTAGCTATTGGAAGAACATGGTAAGATCTTGGAACAAGATTAATGGAGAAGGGGAAGTAAGTCCATTAGTTGTAGCTTCATAAACATTATGTTTTTTCTCCTTGCAGGGTAACACAAATTCAAGTACAATATGGGAAAGAATTTGCAAATTTAAGAAACCAGTTATTGAACCCAGACAATCATCCCTTTTTCCTCTGGCAATTGAGGTAGTAGAACTAGATACATGAAAATTATAATGTCTTTTATAGTATTCTTTGATAATCAAAAACTTCATAGAACAGATAAATAGTTTCTTTTCTTTGGCAGGACTACATGACTAAACTAAAGGACACCTCCACTTCCGGTGCAGTATTTTTCGCCGTCTGCCGTGGCAAGGTATGCTACTCTCATCCAAACTTAAAGCAAAACTTTTTTTTTTGCAGTGTTCCAGACATGTATGTAAACTGTCGTATGGTGACAAAAAAGTAGAGATCTCCTTTGGACTTTTGAACCATAAAACGTAGAGATCTCCTTTGGTTCCAAATAGTTCCATCTTTCTGAAGTTCACTCTTCATTTTTTCTATTTCTTCAGGTCAGTGAAGGATTAGATTTTGCTGACCATGCTGGAAGGGCAGTGGTCATCACTGGGATGCCATTTGCCACTAGAACAGACCCCAAGGTTTGGTCATCCTTAGCTTATTACTCAGTTTCTTAATTGACAGTTTTCACTCTTCACTCAACTTTGCTTTTCTATTACTGTGGAATGGGCATCATATAACTAATTTGTCTATTTAAAGATGAGTGTTTATATCTGATAAGTGCCTGTATCAACAAACACATACCATGACCTCATTGCTTTATGTGTGTGCGTGTGTGTATATATATGTGTTCTTTTTACAAATCTGATAGACAATGTGACAGGTTCGCCTCAAACGTGATTACTTGGACCTACAGGCACAATCACCTAGGGAAGGATGTAAGGTGATGACTGATGCAGATATTGCTTTTTTTAGTTTTAACATAATTTTTTTAATTGTTAAAGTAAACAATTTCTGTGCTGATTTCATCAGATGCTTAAGTTGTTAACTGGAGAAGATTGGTACAACCAACAAGCATCAAGAGCTGTAAATCAGTCAGTCGGACGAGTTATCCGTCATCGCCATGATTATGGAGCAATTATCTTTTGTGATGAAAGGTATTTGTTTTCTGTTATCCTCTCTTGTAATCTTTCATCCAAGTATCGTCCATGTTGTAGTAATTACTTGAAACTGTCATATGAACAATTTTGCTTAAAACTGTTATTTCTAGTATTGCTTTTCTTTTTCCTCTAGGGAGGGTTAAAACTGTTATTCATGTTTTAATAAATTGATTTCACATTTTACTTAAAAAGTCCCTATTGTAAAGTTAGCATTTTAGTAGTGAACTTGGATGTACTATCGAAGGTTCATTCATGGAGTTGTATATAATGTTGGTTATGTCATGTCTTCTTATCTCTTATTTTTTTGTAATATTGCATGTATATCACTTCTAAGTTAAGGCCTGCAGAATATATATATATATATATATATATATATATATATATATATATATATATATATATATTCTTAGTGTAACTAGTTTGCAGTTTTTTATGATGTTGATTGTTATTTTGCATGTTATAGTTCATTCAAGTAGAAACTGTATGGATTAGATTTTCAGAAATTTTCAACTGTAAAATAAATTTCCCTAAAATCTGTTCTTAATTTGGTCAACTTCTTATCAATTTCTCTTTTCATGGTTACTTCATCTTCTGAGATCTTTACAGGTTTGCTCAACCAAATCGTCAGTCTCAAATATCAGTTTGGATACAACCTCATATTAAGGTATACTTCTAGAAAATGAAACAACCCTTAATTTTAAGGATTCCGCTATTCATTTTCATTTTTGCAGTGTTACAACAAATTTGGTGATGCTGTTTTTACGCTGACTCGTTTCTTTCGAGATGGAGGAACCCGTGTTCCTACAAAGCCAGAACTAGAACTAGCGGACCACAAAAGCATTGGTTAAGTGTCCTTTAATAATGTTACTGCAGTCCCGTTTCTTTGATTTATGTCTCTCGATCTTTAAAATTTTAAAAATGATTGATGGAGCTATTTTTAAGGCAAGCTTTCTTTTAGTTATAAAGATATGAAGTCTGAAGTTTTTTATTAGCATTTTTAATCATGTTGTCACCATGTATGTTTCCTATTTTCGTGCAGATTTAAGTCCATGCTCTACAGCATCAGCTCCTGATGAGGGGATTAACGAATCTTCATTAGGTAACATACTCTTCTATTTGATGTTTAAATATCACCTCATGGTTTTCTCTACCCTTTTCTCTCTGCACTTCCTTTTCTTTGATTCTACATTTTCTTTCCCTTACTTTTACCTGACAAAGTAATGATAAGTTCAATTAATTTAATCTGATGACTTCTCTAGTCATTTTACATTCCAGTACTAAATTATGAAAAATGAGCTATATATATCCATCATTAATAAACTATTTGGCATGGTAGATGAGAAGCACTACTTAATTACATTGTATTTCTTTGTATAGGAACAAGTGTGGATGTAAAAGCTGCTCAATCTCGGGACAAATCTTACCCAGAAAAGCTCTCTGCTTCGGTATATATTGTTTTCTATGCCTAACCTCATTCTTTTGAATAACTTATGTTCCATTTTTTCCCCTTCATATGGGTTGTATCTTAATAACAAGTTTTTGCAGTCTACATCAATGGATCTACCTCACTCCAAAGACAATCTATCTTCTCTGTTAGTAGTTAAAAGCAGCAACAGCTCAAGCCATCTCAGAGACATTCTTCCTGCCAATCTTTCATGTTTCAGTCCTTGTATGGATTTGAAAAGGTTGAAGCGATCAAGTGATCCCATGGCCAAAGAGAAAAAGTTGTTAATTACTGGGAAGGAGAAAATGTTGTATCCGAATCATGATATTAAAGAGAAACAATTAGTGTCATGTTCTATGAAGAAACGCAAGGTACTACTTATAGAGCATGATAAATTGCAGCATAATAAAAGTTCCAACGCAAATGCATCAAATGCCCAAACATCTGAGGAAAGAGATCTTCCTCCTACAGTAAGTACAGTGAAACACAACAATCATTCTGATGCTACATATATTTTGAATGCTAATGTTCATTTACTACATAAGGATGCTAGAGCTGCTGAGGTGGAGGCTAAGTTTCTCCAGCATAAAAATAATGATCTTCGTGTAAATGCTGAACAATGGGGTGACGAGGAATCAAAAGGTTCTGCTTTTCTGATTCAGGTAAAATGTATCTTCTTCTTCCAAAATTTCTTATATATGTCAGCAATCGAAACATTTAGTTGGAAGTTCCAGACCCTTTTTAGCACAGACACAAGCCAACTTGCTAACTCTAGAACATTATTGATTTATCACAGTTTCTTAGTGATACAAAATTGCAAGGTTCTCGTTGCCAAAAGTGGTTCTTGATTTCAACCAATCAAAACTTTAGTATTAGATTATCAATAACCATATCCACCAAGTGTCCGATATACGTAAATTGATGCAATAGGATCTTACATTAGAAAAAGCTGTGTATTATTTCAAAATAAAATCCAGGTTTATTTAAAATATTTAGAAAAACTATGCTCAAGGGTACTCAAAGAAATGACTTGTAATTGTCTAACTTATTCGTATTATGGATTTTTTCTGAACATCTTCTTTGGCTTTAGGTAAAAGAGAAACTTAGTCCTGCAGAATACAAACAGTTTGTGGGTTATATGAAGGAAATGAAGTCTAAAGTGATAATGATTGGTAATCTTCTGCAACGCATTGTGAGATTGTTTTCAGGACCTGAGAGGCTTCCTCTTCTTGAAAGGTATTGACTGACACCTAAAAAAACAACTTTAAGTTTGAAGGTTGGATTGATGATGTTTTTCTACCATGATGGCTCTTCCATTAGGTGAGAAATTAATTTCATTATCCATTATGCATCATATACTTGAAAGCATCAGATGCATTTTGGAGGAAAAAGAAAAGAAATCAGAGAGCTAAGCTTTAAGCATAACCCAATTAGCCATAAAATGCTCTGTTTCGTCGAGTACCTGCTACTCTTTCTTTCCACAACTCCCTCGCATGCCGAAGAACTTAATGACGCCTTCGTTTGTACTTTATGAGGGATAGTTTTCAACAGTAGCAAAGAAACAATTTACTAGTTTGTCATACCTACAGTATTGATAATCTTTAGTCAATCCATTTATTTCCTTGTAACTATCATACACTCTGTTGTCATCTGTAACAGATTCAAGGATTTCGTGCCTGCAAGATATCGTTCTTTGTATGAGCAGTACCTCGAACAAAAGCAATGCCTGACAATCAGAGGAATTAAACTTTTGGATGCGTAGCCAAGCAGCTAAGTTGCTCATTCAATGTAATAGAGGAAAGAAACTCGTTCACCATAAAGGTTAATGTTACACATTTCAGACAATCTTCCCTCAGTAGATTTGGTGACAACAGACATTGTTGTGTAAATCGGCATCAAGACAACTGAAAGTGTAGTGGAAATAGGAATTTTTCTTGGGAAATCAAAATGTTATGTTTGTTTAAAATACTTAATATATACCATTTTCAGATCTTAAACTATATTTTGGCCACCTTTTTTTTCCCGTAATTCAAATAGGTCCTCCTTCACTGTTGTAGATAATATATATTTTTATCATCCAATACGAACACACAAATAATATGATTTAAAAATGAGAAAAGTAAAATATAAACCTTCATTTTTTATAAAAAAATTACATATCAAGTACTTAAAAATAATTTATACACTTAGGATTGTAGGGCTTTACCCCGAAGGGAGCCCTTCCAGAAATTCTCGAAGGCCAGGGCTGTACCAAGGCCTAAGAGGGGGTTTGGAAATAGTTTTCAACCAGCAATAGACGCGCCTCGGTTAGAACCTCATGAGCTGCGTCATTGCCCCAAGCGCAAAGATGCTTTCAACCGACCCATTCCCTCCGCTTTTATAATAGACGCTCAGATCCCCGCTCCAGTCACCAACCGATGTGGGATTCATTCAATTTGGCTGATTGAAAGGCAATCATATCCCATAATATAACTGGGTTTCTTCCTTCAATTTAAAGCACGTAACTTTTGGTTTAATGGAGATCTTTTTTATTATCAAATAATTGTCATGAAATCATATGAAAAATCCATTTTATACACATCAATCAATGCATCAAACATATATATATGTGTGTGTGTGTATGTATACAAATACGTTTTCAGTATATACAACTTCGCATTACTGTTGAAATCTTTCTGCTTCCACTGCACTCTCCTGAGTCCTGATCCTTCAATTCATTCCAGATATCCAGCTACCGTTTCAAGTTCATTTCTGAACAAACGAAACACACAAGTTAACAAACCTGGTGTTGTAATACTATTTCTGGGTAATGTTACTTGAACTCGTGTCTATATCGAGTACATATTCGTATTGAAAATTGTGACAATACCTTACCTGAGGGGTAACAGTTTTGTCGGATGATATTCTGACTTGATCTGTTTATCACAATTTCACATGAAATTTTTGCCTGTTCAAGTATTCTACAAATTAATTGAATTTTTTTATTATAATTAATCGGAGAGAAAATTAAAAGGGGAAATATATATGTTTACCTTCAAAGGGAACTTCATGAAGGAAAAACCAAGCCAGCCTACGAATTCAGTGACAGTATCAAAGGGTATTGTTCCTCTGGCCAAGTCTTGAAGTATATAAACCACGTCGGGAAACACCTCAACCCCATTAAGTTCGAGCACCGCCTCGACGTACGACAACCCCATCGCCCTCACGTGACTGTGTTCCGACTTCACGTGGCCCAACGTCTTCCCTCTGTACCCCACCGCAACATCCAAGGTAGTAAAGTCCATGGAATACACATCCCAATTCCTCACTTTTAATGTCAACACCAAAGATAAATCTAATGTCACGATAGGCTTGGTATGGACTTGCATGTAGTTTACGTGCATCCGGGCAATCTTGATTTCGGGATCTGATGGCCAGAATACGAACGTCAAGGAGGCTAATAACACGAAGGCGGCTGCGTATAGTACCCGTCGATCACACCATTGGATTCCCCTCAAGTGGTGGTAGTAGGAGAAGAGGACATAATTTTGATGATTGGGCGAAGATTCGGATGGAGAAGGGTCAGGGTGGAAGGATGGTGGCGGCGATTCTTTTCGAGCCGATGATCGTTCGAGTTCGAAGAGACTCATTGATGCTTGAAAGAGAAAAATGCTAGCTAGAAGATGTGTGTAAACTCAAGGGGAAGATAGTGCAATGTTTAGAGGAAGGTGGGCTCTTTGTCTGCTTCCCTCCTTATGAAGTTTGTGAGAGTTCTTTCTTTGAGTCTTTCTTTGAGTTTTTATGACACTTTGAGAAGATTTCATCTGTTTTTCGATTCGATGAAAATAAAAACAATTCAATTTAATTTTAATCTTAATCTTAATCTTAATTTTAAAAGAATTAGATAAAATTTTGAGTTATAAAATGAAACTTGACTAACTCAATATGTTATATTCAATTTGATTCAATTGAATATTCAACCTTATGATTAAACTAATACGATCGATTTATTTAAATTTTATGATTTTCAATTAAAATGTGACACTATAAAAACGACAACACGATATACTATCGATCATAAGATGGATTAAGCATTGGTTTCACACCATTCTTGGAGTGTTGGTGTTGCAAAGCCTATGTTATTCGTGTCAATGACATTGGCCGGTTCACGAGATAATTTAGAAGTGTCTATATTAGAATCGATATATATGTTTAAACTCTTAATATCTTTTAATATTTAGGAGAATATAAACATGAATAATAGACTTAGAGTAGGGACCGACGTAGAACTTTATGTTAGGAGATAAATCTATAAAAATTAAAAAAATATACAAAAATAGATTTACGATAAAAATATACATGGACAACTCTAAAAAATCTGTTTCAATCATCAATAACCGGTTAAAGGCAATCAAATTCCACTAATATATTCTTGGGACAAAATATTAAATCTCTTAAATAAGAAAATACCTGTTAATTTGGGAGATCCAAAGAGCCATATCCGTCTCAAAACACCAAAAGCCCGGTGGGTCAAGATGGGGTTTACCTTTTCTTTCTCTCATGGTCTCTGCTCTGTTTCAGCAATTGATGCCAAAAGCTTTGGGCCGTGTGATTGACCCTTTTAGTTATTTTATCAGAAGTAATAGCTGAACTATCTTTTTTATAAAAAAATCTAAAAAATAATGATATTAAAGAATGGAAAAGACTTTTTTTTCTCTGACTAATCTAGACCGACCCGGGTCACACACCTAACTTTGGTGGGTGAGTCTCCCAACAGAAATTTTCTGCATACGCGTCTTGAACCTGAAACTTACTTAAACGAAATCAAACTGCTTATCACTTAAACCGATCCTTGTTGGTAAAGAATGGAAGAGACTTTGATGCATAAGTTACATAAAATTTTAAAAAGTTTATATTGACTTTTAATTTTAAAGATTAAAGATTTAAAGTTTAGAGTATGAGTTAAAGAGCTTAAGGTTTAAATTTTAAAAAAATAAACACACTTGCACCCAACACTAATATCCAAATCCAAGTACTTGGTTTCCGACCTATTCCACATTCTGCGAGAAGAGGCCCTAGGATATTGAATCCATACACCCCTTTTTCTAATTTCCAAAGTACAACCTTTGTGTTATAAAAAAAAAAGAAGTTCAAGTTCACTTACAACCACTTCACACCATATCATCCACTAAGTTCGGAGTTCGAATTTCAACATCTACAACTTTTTTTCTTCCAAACTACGACCTTTTTCTAATATAATATGTATATATTATAAGACCAATATGATCCAAGCAAACTTCAAAACACTTTGCACTGCATCATTCAATGAAACACACACACAAAAAATAATAATAATAATAAAGAGAAACACCCACAAGAGCATCCAGTTCCAGTAGAATCTCCCCTTCCAGCCACACCACTGATTATCAGCAATACACTTGATCCAAATCACACCTCTTTTCCCAATGTGGACCACACCGAATTTCGGAGCATGCAAGCAACCATCCAATTGCTCACCAATGCTTGCTCTTGACAGTCATCTGATAAGACGATTAATATAGTACCAGGTACAGGACTAATCAAGAACATATTCAGGAGAATACAACTACTGCAAACACAAGGCAAACAGATGTGTCACATGCAAGTCATTGCAGCATGGCGGAAGATGAGAACCCTGATATTGGGTCAAAAGGGTTGTGATTCAAAACCCTGTAAATTTTATGTAGTTTCAGAACCAGGAAGAAAACCAAGTTATAGAATCTTAATGGGATTAATACAGAACAGGATTACCAGTTTAAGTTAGATTCTCTAAGAACCTGAGGGTGATTTCTGAACCCAAACTTGTTTCTGCAAGTCGATAGAGAAAAAGAACATGAGAACCAAAGGTGAATAAAAAGATGACAGATTTTGTAGCTGATTCATCATAGAATTCACTCACCTCATGGGCTCCGGTGCTTGTAGGACCTCCTCTTTTGGAAGGCTTGACCTCACTTGATACGACAGATCCATCATCTTTAATATTATGGGCCGCTGGGCCCCGACCAAATTGCTGACTGGAACCTGCATGAATCAGACCATCAATATTACATCCGATGCTTCCAAAGCTATGTCAGATTTCATTTCTCCTTGGTTAACTGGAAGGTTATAGGCAGAAAATGAGGTAAATTAGCTTGCCCAATTTCTTGCAAAATCAAATAGAAAAAATTGATATAACAACATAGAACTGTATCCTAAATCCATCATCACATGCAAACACCAGATAAAAACGAAAAGAAGCATTAATACCTTCCATTGAACTGCGAGAAGATTGTGCTGATTGTAACACAGAGGGTGTCAGACGCTCCTCACTAGATTGTGAAAAATCAGCACGATGGGTCCATACACCACGATCAGGTCTATCTTTATTTCTTGTACGTTTTTCATGCTTCTCACTTCGAGAACCTGAATCATGAAGTCCCTTTTTGATGAACTTATCTGAAACACTTTTTGTATCACCATCAAATTTCAGTGCAGGCATCTCATTAGGAACATTACCATTCATACCCATTCTTGTATTAGTTGGCTGGGGAGGTTTTTTGCTGGTGTCCAGACTCGTAGCTTGAGTTTTCTGCTGAGGCTGGACTGCTGCTGAAGATTGATTTTGGCCTGCTTCGTTTCTCAAAAGTATGTTCCCTATTAACTTTCCACCAGCCTTGCATCTTTGACCCTGTCCTGAAGCAGTTGAATCAGGTGTATTTGCTGCAGGAGATGATGCACCCTGCTGTTCAGATACACCCTCTGGCACCTGAGAATTTAAAAAGATAACATAATTTGCAAATGAAAAAATTGAAAGAACCAATTCAAAAATCAACTCCATAAGCAGATATAAAAGTGATACTCATCCCAATAATATAAAACTTAGATATCAACGGACACCATGGGTGAGTGGAAAAGAGGCAATCTAAAGGCAAATATCTTACATTAGTTGTCTCTCGGTCTTTTGATTTCAGGAGAAGGATCTTTTTCTTGCCAAAGTCGGCAGAAAAAGTAACTCCAGTTACAGGACCATCAATGCCGCAGACTGCAATGAACTCATTATTAAGCAATCACATGGGAAAGGAAATACAATGAAAAAGGAAAAACCAATAACCAAAGCAACCTGCATTCCAAGGTATTTAATCAAAATTCAAACACCAACTTTTAATCAAATAAATGAAGACAAATCAAGCCCCAGAGAGAATAAACCTTCAATTTAAACATATATATGCACACACAATCAAAACTGAGTGCAAATAGAGTGACAAGGGGATCTTGAATTTATCCAGTATAATAAATGATTATAAGAAAATAAAAGGTTAACATTATTCACACCTTCACCCAACAGTATCAAACATACATATGTGTTGTATTCTAAAGTATGAACTCAGGTTGACCTAAAGCTCCCCGTCACGGGGGCTCCATTAAACAAAGTTTCAATGAATTCATTTTTTATGGCACTGTAAGAAACTTGCAGCAGCAGCTGCAGCATATCAGTATTACACGAGACAGCTACATTTATAAAATGGTAATAATGTCTCTGATCCCCAAGTAATAACAGAAGGTCATCACAGCTAAACTAAATGCAGAATAACAGGTGGCATTGGCAAGATAGGTAAAGGGTACAAAAGTCCTTTTTAAAAAACATATTCAAATAGCTTCACAATAAAACACATTCATGAGAACATGCTAACCTTTCTGATTAACCATCCAATGAGATGACTATTGACGCAAAACAAGAGATGCATGTTTGTAGACGGCTTTGAACTCTCAAGAGATTGATATTAACTTAATCCAGTAATGCACGCTAGAACAGCATGAGTCATTTTTGTGTAAAAAACAAACAATAATTTGGCCTTTTTGCTATAACTGTATTTTGCAAATATTCACAAAGATAATACGTGGATCATAATCTCTGCTAAGACTGTTTAAACACTCACCAGTTCCATTCTCTCTTAGTTCTTTTGCGACAGAAGTCACTGATTGATCCTCTTGCTTGGATGCTACCAAAATATTGGACTTTTTCACACCTTTTGCAATGTCTTTTTGAACATACTGTCAATCAAACAAGTTTCATCAAATGAAAAATAACAAATTATACACCTTCCAAGATTGGACATGCACACAGAGTAACACAAAATCATTAGGAAGGATCATTGAAAATTGCTTCATATGAAAGAGGTAATGAATAAAATATTTAAGAATATCAAAACTTCATGCAAATTTTATCCAATGACTTGTAAGAAATTAAAAGTGTCCTCCAGGGATTCACCTAAAGATACCCTACAGAGATTTCCAAAGAAATTTCAAGGTGCTTCAAATTTCAGAAACCAATCTATTTTGACATCTTAATTGATCACAAGTGCCTCAATAAGGCGTGTGCTTATAATCTTCGTAAGCAAAAAGAAAACAAGAAAAAATATCAACTAAGATCAGGGTCACAATTATAAGGCAGACGATCCAGATTCGTAGAAGCTATGTTCTTGTACAAATAAAAGACCTCTGATTCACCGATAGGGTGACTTGATAAGGGAAGTTCATAATGCAAAGATACTATTTTTCTGAAGTGCAGTAAGGTTTACATCCATGTGCAAAGTACCATATGTTCAAATGTCCAGCTATAAACTACATGAGAAAGCTATCGACTTGGATACCTTTTTCTTCTCAGATCTCTTGCTATTTGATCCAGGCTTGCCTGTAGACGCAGCAGCAATTTTTCTGCCAACCTTTCTTATAGTTATTGACCCCTGTCATTAAAAAAAAATGTGGTCACAGAAGGACTTAAACATAAGCAGCAGCAATTCATTTTCATTTTTCCCCTTTTCCTGGGACACAATTTTAAACATAACCATCCCAAGGAAATAGTTTGCAATAATTCAGGTCAAATTAGATTGCAATAATTCAAGTGCAAATTTAAAACAAAACCATACAACTACTTCCAACAATATGCCCGTCATATTTTAATAAAGTTAGATCATACAGATGCAAGATCAATGAGCTGAAAAAAAAAATAAGTAAATGAAAAATTGAAAGCAAAATGACTTAAGGCCATATAAACAGGGGAAAGAGCAACATCATGGTATAAACATGATTTTTTCAAGGTAAAGTACCTGAGATCTGCTCTTGGCAGCTCGCTTCTGACGAACAAATTCCATTAGTGGTGTAACAACAGGAGTTTCCTTTGGAGCACCTAAAAAAGAATAAAGTGGGATCAATCAAATCCACATTAGGTGGAAAAAACTCAAATAGGGTTCACAATTTTGTATTCCTTCTATCATTACTAACCAGATAGTTCAGCTTCTTTTCTCTCCAACTGAATCTCAGCACTAGGAAGATTCTCAACAGGTTTTGCAATCAATTTGAGAAATTCCAGGTAATCAGGATCTAGTTTTATTAAAGAAAAAGAAGATTCAGTACAAGATAACAAACTATAACTGAAACTTCATTGTTAGTTCAAAAAGCTTCCATTAAATTATATGCCTAACAATAAAGTCTTTCTTAAAAAAATGCACCCTTGATAATAGTTCCTTCACGGCCATCCTTTTTAGTGATAGGCTGTGGTACAAGCTGTGAAGGAGCATATTCAACACTGGCCTTAAATTGAGCACCTGAAATAAGAGGATCAAAATGGTAAGTTAAAATAGAAGGACCAACAGGTAAATTAAACTCACAGATGAAGAAATTAACATATTGCTTGCAATCAAATTGAAAAATATGCAAACAACAGTTGCATTTCACATATTTAGAAAGAATCATATAAGCTGTCCTCTAAAACAAGAAAAACATGTCTGCAGTTTATAAGCATCATAAAGAATCAGACATTTAGTCATTAACATACCCTTTTCATTAACAAATACATGCCCGTCAAAGAACTCAGCAAACTCAAAGACATCTTCAGGTCTCTTAAAGCTTATGTAGGCTCGAGAGTACCTCTGTTGCTTATGGCTGCAAAAAGAGAACAAAAAATGAAAAATGATCCGTATGAATCAAAAAATAAATAAACAAACAAAAGCAAGTTCAAAAGAAGCTATCAATCAAGCCTTCGAAACTGTCTCATTTTTATATAACTTCCTATCATATCTTAGTTAAATCCCATGTTCTTCCCAAAGCCTTCTAAAATGACTATCATTTACAGAATCGCAAATTATGATAATTTCTTTTTAATTTCATGCACTTTTCCATTAAGAAAAGAAGTAAAACATCATTAAGAGAACATAATAGTAGGAAACAAATACATTAGCAAAAAAAAAAAACTTGGCTCTCAAATTAGTTCCAATTTGTACTTTCAATTATTCCAACCTACTCCTTTTTTTTTTTTTTGTTTTTTTCCCAGTTGCTAAACAAGAATTTCTAAAACCCCTTTCAAAGGCATAAATAAAAAATTCAACAGTGCAATCACAAATCCTGCTCCATTCGATACCCTAGGAACTAAATTACAAAACACAATGCAAAAAATTCCGAAAAACAAATGAAATAAGGCACATTAAAGGCGTACTAAAGATTAGGGGAAATAAAAGTAAAACCCTAACCTGGACTTGCCGAGGCGGAAGGAAAACCAATTGTAGCGGTCAGAGAAACGTTCATCGATTTGAGAAAAGAAAAACGACTGAGTAACTGACGGCGGAAGATGCCTTATCACCACTTTCGTCTTACTCAGCAGCTCCTTCATCTCGATTTCCTCACACCCCTCCAATTCTTGGTTTAGGGATTCAATCTTTCCAGTTTTCTCTTTTTCCCAAGGATGTATTTTTCTTTTCTTCCCCTTTGTATAATTTACATTTAATCTTCTTTATTTAATTGCATTTTATTATTAATTATATTCATAATTAATAAATTATTTTAATTTTCTCATCATCCATTTATCTTTTCTAGTAGTATTTGTTTTACAGTCGAAACTAACCATACCAAATTCGTAATTACTCTAATAATAGTGTTTTTCAAAAATTAAAATACATAATATGCATTATCATACACGTTTTTTCAACAATTTAAGGGAAAACAAAGAATTTGTTATTAATAAAATTAAAATTTAAAAATATAAAAAGGTATTAATTAAAATTTTAGTTATTTATTTTAAAGATATTGACAATAATTATATATAATATCAAAATAACCTTTAATGTTTTATTATATGGTTAATTAAATTCTTTTTTTAAGTACTTCAGATTTTTGATATTTTAATTTTGTTTAAAATAATTTTTTATATATGAGGTATTAAAATTTTAATACTTGAGTTACGAGGAAGATGACAATAATTTATAATTTTTTATTTAAAAATATATATTATATACAAAATAAAAATGATATGAGTTTATTTAATTGGATAGGATTGTGAATGAGATTGTGAGAATGATTCATAAAATTTTAGTTTTATTTTAAAACAATTAATTACGTATCGTGTCTTTAAAAATTCTAATAATTATTTAAAATTATTAATAAATTAATAATATTTAACGATATATATAGCTCATTCTATTTTTTTATTAAATATATTTTTCTTATATCACAATCGTATACCAAAATTTAACACAAAGCAACCATGCATTAGAAATAAATTGATCATCACGTGTGTCATAAAATTATTTTATATAAATAAAAAAATATTTGAGTATTTTTCTTTTTAACCATTCCATTTTATTTACAAAATAATATTTATTTAGATTTAAATTTAAATAAACTCTCACACACTTGGTTATTATTTGAATTTAAAATATTTAGACAAAAATAATATCATCATTTATTATTATCATCATTGATAAGTTTAATTAAATAAATATTTTGACAAAATTATTTTAAAAACATCAAAACTATATTATAAATTTAATTCTAATAATAGTTTTTTTTCATCTTTATCAATGAAAGAACCAATGAGAATGTCTTTTTAAATAATACTGGTAGTTCGAGAATTTAATCGGAAAGTTTTGAAATTCATAGACCAATATAGAATTCGTTTCATAATTTAGGGACGTTTAATGAAATTAAACCAATGTAAAAGACATATTTAATCGTTAAGAAAACAATAAAAAAACAGTCTGTTTGCTCTTTGCTCTCTCTGTTTCCCTCTGTTTACGTTTCCAAGTTTTCAGATTATGATTTCACCTGTTTTGCTAATTTCTTGGAAGCTAAGGAATCGAATTAAGGAAAACGACGAAATTCCGCTATTAAAATCCCAACATCAATCGGAAATCATCAACATTGTGGATTGTTCTTCATTTTCTCAATCAAATCAAACAGATCAATCTCGAACTCGTTCAAATTCAATCGAATTGAATTTAACTTGCGCTTTTTTTTTTTATATATCAATTGTTCGAAATGGATTCCAGCAAGCGAGCGGTGGAATCGTATTGGAGATCAAGGATGATCAATGCGGCAACCTCGGATGAAGATAAAGTAACGCCAGGTTATAAGTTAGATGAGATCAGCGAGCTCTTGAGATCGTCGCATGTTAGTATCGTGAAAGAGGTCTCCGAGTTTATCTTGAAACGACTCGATCATAAAAGCCCAATCGTTAAACAAAAGGTAATTACATTCAATTCGCTTTGAAATTTGTTTCATTTTGTTTAAATCTAGTATCAGAATATATATATGAATTGTTTTGGCTGATGCTGGAAAAATAAGTAAAAAAATGAACAAATTAGCTCAATCTTGTCAAGTAGTTTAGTAATGGTCGAATAATTTAACAGAAGTTTACGTGGTTAAATTATCTGTATATATTTTATACAGATATAGATATACACTGTTATTTTAATGTTCTGGGTTAACAGTATTCAATTGTTACCGCCATCACAACGCAACAGGTCGCATCATAACAGTTATTAAAGTCTCGCAAACCGTAATTACATTTAAAATCATAGTTATTTTTTTAGAAAAATCATGACGCAACAGCATCCACAATCATAATTTAATACTATTTACTGCATGTTTACGTGTGTGCCAGTTGTATAACTAGAGTCTAGATGGTAAATTATAAAAAATGTTTGATATGCAGACTTTGAGGCTGATAAAATATGTGGTGGGAAAGTGTGGTGCGGAGTTTAGGAGAGAGATGCAGAGGAACTCAGTGGCTATACGTCAGTTACTTCATTACAAAGGGGAGCCGGATCCTTTGAAGGGGGATGCACTCAATAAGGCTGTACGGGACACTGCTCATGAGGCTATTTCTGCTGTATTTGCTGAGGACAATAATATCAGTAAGCCTTTTCCTGCAGATGACCTTAACAAACGAATTCAAGGATTTGGGAACACAAACTTTGAGATGTCATCAGATGATAAGAAATCATTTCTCAGTGAGGTTGTTGGTATTGGATGTGCAACTATCAAGCAGGGAATTAGTAATTTAACACAGAGTCATTCGTTTAGAAAGAATGATAATGGAAATTACAAGGGTCCTACGCTTCGAAGGTCATTGACTACAGAAATTGACAATTCTGATAGGTATGAACCAGTCGTATTGCCTAATGATATTCAAGGGGTTTCCAAGAATACTGCTAGTGGATCTTGGGGGCTGGATGTAAGAGAATTCAAGGCAGAAACAAAAAATGGGGAATCCAGCTCAAATCATTCAGAGACTAAAACTCATGAAGAGAGATTGTTGGAAACCATAGTGACATCTGGTGGTGTTCGTCTACAGCCTACTCGAGATGCCATTCAGGCTTTCCTTGTGGAGGCTGCAAAGCTTGATGCATCGGCTTTAAGTCATGCGCTTGAATCTAAGCTTCTATCACCAATATGGCAGGTAACTCTTTGCTACTATGTACTGAATCATGTGAATGGCAAGCCCACTGGGGCTGATAGGCTCAAATCTAGGCTATCTATCCATATGTCTATTCTTGCGCACATCACACACACTCTTCTGATTACGTGATCATGATCATATTGCATATTGCTGATAATTTTATATGGTTTTTTCCAAAAGAAAAAAAAGGATAGTGGAGTATTTGTGTTTTTGGTTATCTTTTAACCTTAATCAGAATTAATTATTATCAGGTTCGCATGAAAGCTATGTGCGTGCTTGAGTCCATTTTGAGGAAAAAGGAAGATGAGCATTTTCTAGTTGTGGCTTCTTATTTTACCGAGAACATAGATGTTGTTTCAAGATGTTCCGAGTCTCCCCAGGCATCACTAAGGGAAAAGGCTAACAAGGTAAATATGCAACCCTTTGCTTTACACTTAAACAGCAAGATAATATATCGTATTTGTTACATTGTAAGATCTGATATAGAGCACTGTTTTCGGCGTCATGCTTTTCCCCCCTGTTGTTTTACAAGGCAGCTTTATTAAGTTCCAATTCAGTAAACTGATGTCATTGGAATAAAGGAGAGTTAACCTAACTCATGCTTGAGATCATTAAGATCTCCCATTTAGGTTTCATGATAAAGGAAATTTTCTTTTAAATTTTGTATTTTGGTTTCATGAAGTGTAGTAAGGCTAATTGCACTTTCCCTGTTTTGAGAGTTCATTAAGGTCTTGCTTTTAACTGATGTCGTACTTATCCATGTATAAGTTTGATGAGTGTACTAATTTATTCTTCTAAATTAATATATTTATCCATGAAATATTTGCTATCTTACTACATTAAGTTTTGGATGCTACCTCATTTTTCCTTTAACGACATTCCAGAAATTGGAAATATACCCTTCTTATTCTTATTCTTATTCTTATTCTTATTCTTCTTATTATTGTTGTTGTTGTTGTTGTTGGTTTCGTTTTTATTATTATTATTGTGGACAACTTTCTCTTCACTTTCTGTTCAAATTTATAAATTCAGACGCACTAGTAGTTGGTTCTTTGACATGACAGCTGTATGATCATTGTTTTTTATTTCTTTTGATGCAGTTGTCCTTAATATTAGATGGTGACTTTGAGTATTTATTATGAGCAGTAAATGACAATTTAGAGCTGGTAGAGATAATTTTTTCTGAGTTAATGAAGTGCATGCTACAGTTGAATGTTAATGCATATATGGTCTTGGTAAACAGGTGTTGAACCTTTTGATTGGGGAACAGAGCGGTGGTTTCGCAAGTCATTCAGAAAAGTCTTTGAAGGCAGAGATGACACAGGTTCAAATGCCTGACCTGATCGACACTGTTGATCAGGATGATTGTGATGGATTAGATAACTCCACGAAAAAACAACATGATCAAATGACTGTGAATCCGACCGCAAAGCCGTGTATTGATGATTTATTTGGAGATGGCCTGGATGCTGGTCTCAGCACCAGGGATCAGGAAAATGATGATGATCCCTTTGCAGATGTCTCATTTCACACTGGGGAGGGTAGAGTAAATGTGGATGATCTCTTCTCTGGGATAACTATAAATGACAAGTCAGTTGTCGAAGATGATTATATGGCTGCAAATAAAAAATCTGAAGTAATGGCCGACTTGTTGATGAATGAGAGTTCATCTAAATTGAAGCAGAAAGAAATCTCTTCTGAAGCTCATCCTGAAAATATATTTCCCAATATCAACAATCATTCTAGCAATCAAGCCTTTAATGATGCTTTGAGTGGTATCCATGGTTCTCAAGCCGCTGGGATGAATGCAAATATGATGTTTCCTTTAGGGACCATGCCCTATGCCGTTCCTCCCGGAATAATGATGAACCCCACGTTTTCTTCTCAACCTATGAATTATGGTGCTATGGGGAGTTTCTTCGCTCAGCAGCAATTACTTGCAACAATGTCCAACTTACAACACTTTGGTAATTATAACACAAAAAATGTTGGCATCGACAATGTTTCCGGTGGATCTAACGGAGGATCGCCTCTGCCTGATATATTCCAGTCAAATTTTACAACTCAAATGCCTAGTTCAATGATAAACGGCTCAAAGAAAGAGGACACCAGAGCATTTGATTTTATTTCAGTAAGTTTAAGTTGTAGCATATGCTATTTTCAGTTTGTGATCAATGACATCTCTGTTGATCTTGGTTTCGGTTTCGCAGGACCACCTTGCAGCTGCTCGTGATCCGAAAAGGATGGTGTGAGGTATAGTGCTTGCACCCCTGGCCCTACATATAGAATATTCTTGCGCTTAAATAATGGTACTGTTGTTTTGCATATATAGTGAAGGGGAACTCCTTAAATTAAAAAAGAATAGTCTATTATTAACCTTACATGTGAGTTGTGACTTTGTTTGTATTTTGCTTGAAAGAAAATTGGGAAAATCTTGTACAGTTAACTGGTTTGGTATTCCAAGCTTTTTGGACAGGGAAACAATGTACACCGTGGGCACAACTCGACCACTTTGAGTCTTAAGGTTTTGTTTTGTTTAGAAAAGGAAATATTGTACAGAAAAAGTGTTAGATAATGTCGTTAAATATTTACGAAAAGATAATTTGATATAATAAAAAATAGTAAATTATTTAAATAATCTTAAATTATTATTATATTTTTATCGGGTAAAGGATAGTAAAAGTTAAAATTCGAATTCCGGATTTGTTCATGATGGTTTACATGAAACAACTAAGATGAGTTGCATGTTTATTTATTTATTTTAAATTATTGAAATGTCGTCTTATTATTTTATCAAAAATATATGCCATTATCACCATAATAAATTCAATACTATTAAAATATGAAAGACATTTTATTGTTCAGAAAACAACAACATATGTTGAGAAAAGCGATTTTTTTAAATATTTTAGTATTATTATATCATGCAAATAAGTTGCTTGAATCCCTAAATCTCTTAAGAATATCAACATTCTTTTTTTATTAGTATCACTGGTGCATCAATAAATTGGATTGCATTCTAAAAATGAGTATTCATAATAGGACTTTTTAAACTATTATTTTGAAAGACGATAATGAACCGTAAATATAATTATATAAATTATAAAATGGATATAATGCCAAAATTAAATAAATAAATCATGCTTTAAAAATAGGTTTTGAAATACAAATGTTAATTACAAAAGCATTAGGTTTTTGGTTGGGTCTCTAGCAAGGATTAGACATTTTCTTTGTCTAATTGGCCCATGTAACAAACTTTTGGCTGTCATCTTCGTGGGCTTCGTGCTTACTAATATGTTTGGATCTATCGAATCTATATATTTATATTAAAAACATTATTGTTATTTTATTATATCAAAAATAATATATGATATTATGATTGATCGAATTTAATAAAAAACATATAATATTTATCTTATAAGACTCGACTTTAATAATTCTGTCTATAAGACATTATAGTATTATAACTGCATTGATTTTACCCTTTAATTACACTAACTACGAATTTAATCAAACAAATTAAATGTTATTACTTTTTTGCAACGCATTAATTCAAATACACTGACGATAGAAATTAAAAAATTTTATATATATTTTAGTTCAGATTTAATATAAAATTTAGAATTTATAGATTTATTCATGAATAATTATTAGAATTTAAGGTTTACACTGTAAATTAAATTTATAAACCCTACAACTAAAATATTATAATAAACTAATAATTAACCTATTTTCTATCCCAGTTATAGATATTTCGATGTCTTTATTTTGATGAAAAAAATATATCTGTTCATAATATATTTATTTTAATAATATATTTATATCATATTGTTAAGAAATAACATGGAATGATCACGACACGGCAAATATATATATAGCAGTCATGCAGGTCACGTACTGCTGCATGTGCTGACTGCTGATCTAATTCTTTATAATCACATGCATGATTTCTTTTTCTTTTTTAAAGTCTTCAAATTCATTGTTTTATTTTGTTTTTAGGGTAAAATATACAAATTGATCACTAAATTAAATAAAATATTTTTTAACTATTGAAGTTTTGACAAGTACTAATTGCTTATTAAATTTATTAAACAGTTATAAAAATGGTCATATACATTATAAATAATGATAAACTTAAAGAATATTTTATAATAATTCGATAAGAATAATTATTTTATAAAAATATATATAAACGTAAATTTATAACGATAATTCGTGAAAATTGAATCAAATTAAAATTTAATAATATGATTGTACGTTTACCAAAATTCACGTGTAGTTTTAATGTTTACCTATGATTTATTTACACTCATTTGAATTACAAGATGAATTGGACCAACCATTTCCCCTCTCATGTGCAAATATGCATTTTGGGTAGGGACAAAACATCCTTTTTAAATCAACCCATTGGCTCAATAAAATAGTTACACACATATGTGACATAGATTTGAAAAAAATTTAGAACATGTGACACGTACCGGTACACGCATTGTTATAAATTTATATGTTTAAATATATAAGTTGAGTCTTTAAAAAAATTATTAAGAAATAATAATATAACATTAATAGTATGCAGCAGTGTATGTCTCACTTTCTAAAACCTATGAATTGAGCAATATTAAAAAAACACTTTTTTCATGCTTTATATTCTCAAATAAAACTACAAAATTCTTTTTTTTTTCATTTGAAATTCTAACTAAAACATGTGACTAAAATCGTGGCCCACCATGATGATGGATCAAGAAGTCATCAACACCATCTCCACCGTTGGATATGCCGAAAACCGAAGTTTGACCAAGAAAGTGTTGATGTTGGGCTCTTTGCAGTTCCTTTTGCCTCCTAAGTTCCAAAACTTTCCTATGTGAATTCGAATGCTTTGTCGATACGAATGTCGGACTCGAAGCGGGTCGGTATTCGGGGACTAACCGACCCGATTTATATCTCACCCCGCATGCATTACATAGCGTTTTCGGACCCATCGGCCCGGTCCTCCATTGTGGGGTCTTATCCGAAGCACAGTGTAAACATTTCCGACCCGACGATGAGTCCGAATTAGGTTTCGTATTCTCCCTTTTATTCTGACATGGGAGTTTTGGGTTGAGGGGGAGAACTCGGGTGGACCAATCGCATGGTGCAACTTGCGGACGCTTGGAGCGGGCCTTCCCCGGAAGCGGAGCCCCATGGTGAAAAGTCGGGTCGATGGAGCTCTGAGGTAAGGAGCCGGATCGGGTAGATGAGGAGGAGGATTCGGGTGTGGGTAATTTTGCTAAAACCGGATCGGTTGAGAACGAATCATCAACGAAATTTGAGAGCCATTCAAGTTCGGCCAAATCATCATACTGTAAAAAAAAATTATTTAATTATCCTGCACAATTAAATAAATATAAAAAGGATTTTATTTTAGCAATTAAAGTAAACTATAGGGATCAAATCTTAAATATTATAGAAGCACAAGGATTGATGGAAAATTTTGATCATTTGGAATCCATTTTTCGGAAATTGTTTTAGATTAAAATTTAAATTTATAGTTTTACTTCTACCGTGCAAAATTAGAGAAAAATAAATAGATTTTATTATATTATTACCGGGACGCAGAGTTCGCCGGAGAACTGAGAGGAGTGAGTGAAAATAGCTTCAGAGAAGTGGTTTTCGCCGCCGGATACTGAGGAATTGCAGGTGACGGTGGAGGAATCAGTGGAATTACCGGCGACAATGTCGAAAAAACCGTCGCCGACAACAGCTTCTTCGTTAGAGAAGTCGAGGAGGTCTTCGACGGTGAAATTCTCCCCCAGCTTTTGCTCCACCGACATCCTATTCTCCGGTGAGAAATCACCGGGCGATGCACCGCCGTAATAACCTCCGACGAAGAAGTCGCCCAACTCCATTTCAGCCTCTACAATGTACAACTTCCTATACACGATATATACGTGTAAGTGAAATTGGTAATAATTTTTTAGAGAGAGAAAATGGTGAAATTTTGAACAGATTTTCAGAGAGAGATAAAGCTTTGGGGCTTTGAGAGTCTGAGAGAGGCACTGAACTCTGAAGAGTGAAGGGAGAAAGGGTGGGGATTTGAGGAGTGAAGGGGAATGGCATACATGTAAATATAAGGAAATTGGAGCATCTTTTCCTACATGGAATGCATTGTATTATAGTGCTTATAAAATTGAATAGGGTAAAGTACAACGGAGTTCACTCAATTATAGTTGAAGTATTAAAGGTTATATTTGGGTCATCCAATTATTAAAATGATTACATTTAGATTACTCTATTATTTAAAATTAAACACCGTTAGATGACATCATCATTAAATATTTTATATTAATAAAAATTACACATGAGTAAGAGCTGCAACAGATTGAATAACTTATTGAACAGATTAAAATTTAAATATTTATTTTGATAAAAATAAAATTTAAATATATATTTTATTTAAAAAATATTTTAAACATTTATTATAAAATAATTTAAAAATATTCTTCCCTGAGCATAAACCTAATTCTATTCAATAGTGTGTCGGCCGACACTGAACCTGTGTGTTTCAGTATGTTATTAGTTTATATTTATAATGATTATTCCCTGAATTATCTTATATTCCCTTCATACTAAAAAACAAATCAGAATATTCTAATATTTCACCTCATTTCTTTTTATATAAAATAAAAAAGAAAAAGAAATCGACTGAATTAATGAAAATCCACCTGTCAAAATCGGTTCCTGACGATTCAACGAGTAGAAATCTCCTGCTCTTAATAATATCTCTTTGTTTTACAATATTATTGTGAACTCATATTTTATTTATGTTATATTTTTATGAATCTTTAAATATAATTATTTAAAATTAATGAACGAGAATATAATTAATATAGTGTATACAAATATTTTTATTAATATAAAATATTTAATGATGATGTCATCTAACGGTGTTTAATTTTAAACAGTAGAGTGATCTAAATGTAACCATTTTAATAATTGGATGACCCAAATGTAACCTTTAATAATTGAATGACCCAAACGTAACCTTAACTATAATTGAGTGACCTCCGTTATACTTTACCCAATTGAATACCATAATTAAGCGTAATTACAGTATTTTTTTTATTCGTATCTAATTACATTTAATTCAACGAAACTCATAAATTATTATCGTTCAAAAATATCACGACTATATAATTATATATGAATTTAATTACACAATAACTTTCAAACACATCCTTAAGAGAGATTTAATTTATTTAATTACTTAAAATAAATTGAGTTTTTTAAAGTAAAAATAATATTTTATGAATTAAGTATATATTTTTGCAAGCGCAAGATCTTAGAAAACAACAATATAAAATTATTTAACGGAAGAATTTTATCATTTTTTAGTTTTAACAAAATTAATTTTTATTTAAATCGTTAAATAAATATAATAATAAAATATTTAAATTCAATAATTGCATATTTATATTATTTTGGGGGGGTTCTTGGTATATTTTGTATTATAATTTGTTGATATTATGTGTCGGCAAATGGTGTGTCTTAAAACTTATTATAAAGCAAAATAGTAAAATGAGCTTAATCTAATGGGAATTTTTAGTTTGTATATTGTGTCTCGTTATAGCATACTATATATGTTTCATCTTTATCTAGATTTATTATAATTTAGATTTAAATATATTTCGATTATTCATCTAATAGTATATTATAATAATTGAGTTTTATTGTACTTATTTGAATGCCTAATCTTTTTATAATTATTTATTTTTTATTTAATTTTAATCAAATATTATAAATTTTGTCACGAGATAATCTTTCAATTAAATTTATTTAGTTTTAGTTAGTTTTATAGCAGTTATAATATGATAAATAGCTATTTATCGACTCATTTTATTTATCTATTTTTAGTTAATCTAGTAAGATAAGACGTCAGACCTCTTAAGTAAAGATAAAATTTTGACTTATAACATTGTTATTAGAGCAAATTAAGTTGTGAGGTTTATCCCATAATAGACTTCTATAGTATCAAAGCACCTAATTTAGAAGATAAAATATTATTCAACTTATTTTATTAACAAAATCATAATTTAAACATTTGACATTACTTACGAGATATAACCTCTTTTTATAGTCAAATGTAAAAGAATTTAAATATCATTTTAAATAAAAGTTTATGATTGCATCTTATGGACATAAAAAACAATATCGAAAGAATTTCGACATCCATCTAAAAATCAAATCTAATTTATTTTGATTATTATCAAAATTAACATAACTATTGAATACCGAAAATTCTCGAATCAAAAATAAAATATATGTTAAATGTGACTTTGAAGTTACATATTTAGATAAATATTTGCATTAACTACTGGTAAAAGTGAGTGTGATTCAAAGACACAAAGCAACTAAGTGTAAGTTGTAGCTAATCATAATGGTGGCAGCTGTGACATAAAGGGGTAACACCTACATTGCCCATATTACCTTCATGAGAGCTTTTAATTTCCCCTGACTTCAAACCCACCCCTAGTAATTATAAGAACCGATTTTTGATTTATTTATCGATTAATTTAGATTAAATTTTATAAAAAAATTATAAGGACAATCCTTTTAGTTTTTTATTTTCATTTATATTATCAGAATTTAAATCTATGACATTATTTAAAGGATCTGGTATCTTGTATCACTGGATCAACTAATTGTTAATATTAATTATCGATCTTAAAGGAACAATATATAATATCATCATAATTAATATAATATAATATTTTATATTTTTGTTTATAATACTTTTAGGATAGTGTGTTTTGGAATTTGGAGTTTGGATACTCCATTCCAAGTTTTTACTCTAATGTTTTCATGAGTAATTTGATTTGTTAAAGCTTTATATTTGCTATAGTTTGCATCTTAGAGTATAAGTTTGTTATGTATTACAATTTAGTCCCTATAAAATATTCAAATGATTGTATAGATTCATTGATTATCAGAATTGAATTTCAAATATGATCCAACCAACGAATGTAGCACATTCGATCCGAGTTACAACTGAGTTAAGTATGAAGTGTTACATATGTTTACTTGAGGATGGTATAATATTACTCTCATCAAATATTATAATTTCAACAATTATCCGGAAAGTAAAAAAAGGGTTTTCACACAAAATTTTAAAACTCGTATTTGAAGCGATAAATAATTTATTAATTAAAAAGTTATTTTTTATTTTTATTTTTAATGATAGAGTGATATAATTGTTATAATCGATTAACTGAATGATTATTGTATATTTTATTTTTCTAATGGGAAAAGAGGGAACAGCATCAGACAAGCAAAGAATGATTCTCTAACAAAGCTCAACACTACTTCTGAAGCTGTACTAAAAAAAACTTAGAAAAACAACTATTAATTAGTTGTTAAAATTTAATTAATCAAACATTATTGGTAATCCTATGTACTAAATTATTTTTTCCCTGCATTCTTCTGATCAAAACATTTTTTTTTACTTTAATTAGTTGTGTTTGGTTATATTTTTACTTTTTTTTTCATATTGCTAATCATAACCGTGTTTTATTTTTATTCATTACCCCACGTTTAAGCACGATGGTTACAACTTATTTAATCAAAATAAGGTTAACTGAGTGAAAAATGAAATCTAAAAAAAAAAAAGATTTTTGATTAATGTAATTAATTTCTTTTAAAAGGGTGAGTGGGGGACCACTTAGCACGTGACAAAGGAGTTGTAGTTTGTCAGCGATCATGTGACTTTCTTTTTCTAAAGTTTTAAATAGGCAGTGGGGGTGGGGCCGTGGGGATAAAATCCACGTGGCTTGAATTAATTGAGTTTTGTGAGTGGGGGACCACTTTTCTTTTTTTGGTTCTTCTACCCTTCCCACACGTGCCATATTCCTTTGTTGAGAATAACTAACGTGGTAGCATGTGTAAAATCGTGCCACGTGATTAGCAGCCGTCGCACGTGTTTCTTAGTCCTGGTCTCCCCCTTCGATATTTTTTGAGATATCCCTTGTTCGAAAAATCCTTAATTATCAACATTGAGGTGTTAGTTGGAAGCAAATTCAAGGTTTAAGGGTTGCTTTTATTTTTGTAGTACTCTTTTCCTCTTAATTTATTATTTTTATGATATTTTTTGTATTAACTTAGTCTCTAAATTAGTTGAACAAAGTTGATAAATTAAATCTACTACATAAGTAAAAATACCACTTAAATTATTTCTAACATATAATTTGATACAATTTTTAAATTCAAATTTAACCTACTTTTTTAACTATAATCAAGACCATACAAATTTATCCTAATGGGTATGTTTCAGGTATCAATTCACCCGGTTATGTAATATTACGATGATTGATTTGTAGTATGAACTATCTAGCCTCGTCGCTTAAAGGAACGATTGTTGTTTCTAGAGATCACGGGTTCAAGCACTAGTAATGTCAGTAAAGTGATTGAGCGATCAATGTCCAATGATATTCAAATTCGAACAATTTTATCTGTAGAGTGCATACAAGTTTTATAAGCTCGAAAAATATTTATAAATATTTATAAATACATTCAAAAAAAGCTCAAAAAATAAACATACACGAACAAAAGTCCGTTTGTTCAAGACTCGGTTGATTTACGGCCAGGTGAACAAGCATTACTACACTTTGAAGTAATTACACGTAAACTGTAAATGTAAAATGTTAACAGTTATTTTAAAACTATGCCTAATAATCATAAAGAATATGTAACAATAATTACTGTACCTTGGTAGCCATGGAAGACCTTAGAAATGTAGACTTCTTTATGCAATTGATGCCCTGTTTTGATAAATGAGTAAGAACAAAATAGTTTTGATAAATGAGTAAGAACAAAATAGTGAAGAGTGAAGAAAAATACAAGTCTAGAACACTGACCATGCATGCCTGCATCGGACGGCTTCTCGACGGACGGCTCTTTTGGGATCCTCAAGAGCCTTTATTACAGCTCGTAGTACCTGATAACAACAAAGATATGAATTTAATTGCAAATACAAAAAAGAAGGGGAGGATGCAGTCATGCACAGGAAAGTCTCGATTCTCGATGATAAATTCATTAATGGTGGAAAAATATTCCAGTCTCGTTAATGGTATGAACTTGCCTGTGTTCTCATCGGATAAATCCTTGCATGGGATAGCCTAGAAACAGCAACAAGACACTGCAGGGCTGTCTCACGAACAAGCTTAAGACACCGAGAAAGAAAAGAAAAAACAATTTCAAAACCAACCGCATGCGTCGGTATCATATGGATTTAAATGGAAATGGAATTGCAAATGAAAATTTCAAGGTAGATGAATCGGACATTATATACAACGGCACTGCAAGTATCAATAGCCCACTTATTTTCTTCTCATTCAGAGTGTTATTGCATAGAAAGATTTTTTATTACCAGCATATGAGGATATTGAATAAGATCGATGAGGCAATTGACGATTGAATGTGCACTATCTGAAACAGCTTCTTGACCTGCATGCATACACAATGTTCGTAAAACATTACTAGGAAACTCGAGTAAATACTTGCTTTAAATGTAAAATTGTAATCTGATAGTTTTGATGGGTTTGCTGTTATAGGCTACTGAGTTTTTATTAAATACCTAAGAACAAAAAATGCATTTCTTGCAAGCATTTCAAGCATTCTCCAAAATATTACAACCACCTAAAATAAGATTATATATATTGCCGCTTCTGGTTTTTGACAGGACACAGAAAAGTAACATATAGATACAATAGTTAAAGGTGTTTGATGCAAAGAATATATATAGTTATGAAGAATTACAATTTACCTTCATGTAAGGTTCGTTTATTTTTCCACTATTTACTTGCTTATAACTATGAATGATTGCAAATTTTGAGAAAGCAGAAACTGTTCTAGCAGATATTCAGTTTGGGAAATATCTTTAGCTTCTATCAAATAACAACAATCTACCAATGTACTTAGGCTCACCATTTCTGTCCATCAATATTCCGGTAAAGACCAACAGGAGACCATAAATAACATCTTTATCCGCGACATCATTGCTTAATGCAGATAAACCATCCAGTAGCATTGGAATTATCTACATAAATAAGTTTTGATTAGTGTAGTAATAGAAACTTTCTCAAAGTGTTTAATATATCTGAGAAAAGCTTAATCTTCTAATAACAAATTCCATTACTTACTAACCTTCTTGGTGTCACTTAAGACAACAACTAATGGAGTATCAATAATAATATGTGCAGAAGCCCGGAACAGAAACCGCCTGAAATCACATTGCAGGTTGAGAAATAAATCAAAAAATTTTAATATTTAAAGAAGATTAAAATGCATGCAGATGTGGTTATGATGTGACAAAGCAGCAAAGTAATGAAATTTAAGCTGTATCACTGATTGGATCAGTCATCACAATGTTGAGGAAGAATAATAAGCAATAACAATCAAATTCGACTTAATAATTTATAATTTAGTAGGCAATGCATAAATCATTCAAGCATGTACTAAGCTGGGCAAATTGAAAATGGCTACCATATATATACACACACAATAAACATACAAAACCATTAATGAAGAAAGATCATCTTTACCTTGAGAGTGGTTCCAATTTCATGACTAGTGATTGCAAAAGGGGCATTATTGTTGAGAAAAATCGTTGCTTATAGAGAGGACGTATTACTGCACGGAATTCCCGATTCAAACACAGTTCAGAGTCACCCATAAGGATCTGAAATGCATCTGCTGCACTTTTCATCGCAGAATGATGCAAATCAATCTCATAATTGTTTTCTGAGACACCCTTTTCTTTATTAGAGACATCGGCTCTTCCACTTGGCTGTAAACACTGTAAAAAGATCATAGTCATGTCCTTAGCTTTTTCATGACCCCGCATAAGCAAACCTTTTCCAATCCATGCAAGTCCCACAATGGCATGGATTTGAAGGGAGGTACAACTTCCAACACCGTTACATAAATTATTTAAACCCGTGCCATGGACACCGATAACTTTGGCTTGAACATTAGAGGAGCTATTCTTTTGGAAAATCCATAAACTTGACTTAAGAATTATATCTATTGCTTCCTCCAAGGTACAATCACTTGAAGTTTGTCCTCCAGTGGATTTTAGATCCCATTTGTTAACCATAGAGCCCAATGCTTGGGCTGCTGCAACATTACCCTTGAGAAGGCTTGTCATGGACAGAGAAACTATAGCTCTCATATTTGGAATGTGGGTTTGAGGATGCACTGCTATAACCACTGCAGCAAAAAGTGATAGAACCCATTCATCTCTACCAGAACTATTATCTACTTCGGCAGTTTGAAACATTTCTTGTTTGAATAGCTCCTCTGATGGAAAAGAAATGGTTGATAAAAGTATATTGTAACTCTTTTGCACAATTATGGTTTGCTTTTCCTCTGAATAACTTGCAACAGCAAGTTTCATTGTTTTTATCATCGCATCAAGAACTCCCTTAAATAAAAAGTTAAAAATAAAAGATTAGTAACACATAATAATCCCAAAGGACTGATGCAAAGTTCATACAGACTTGAAAAGGCTTACTCTTTCATTTGTTTGACTAGCACTGAAGACCATGCTACTCTCAATTTGGTTCCAAATATTAATAGCAAATTGCAATAGCACCTCTTCAAAACCCTTTGCACAACGTATCCTGCATCCATGAGAATAATTATAATGTACCCAAAAAAAGGATGGGAGGATAAGGGACAAGAAAGAAACAATTTTCCAACCTCCAACCCCAAAATAAAATTAAAAAAAATAGGAAACATGAATTTAAGGTAGAGTTATATACCATGGAATCATCTTATCAGAATAGCATCTCAAAAGGTGAGTTACAATTTCTGCTGAATTCATACTGCCACGGACCTAAGCAAACAGAAGGCAACACAGAATTATAATCATACAACCATATTTACATGGTTAAAGAAAAATATGAACAGTAAAAAATTCTGATTGAGAAATGATCAGGGAAGGCTTATTAACATATTTCAGTAGAGTTGAGTCATGTTAAGCCCAGTGAAAGTCTTGAACTATCCAACAATTACCAGAAAACCATCCACAAAAAAATTGTCATACATACGTAAACCTCATTTAAATTGGCATATATAGCTTCTTCCAACCCTTGAACAACTTTCAGCATATAACTTCCCCCACTTGTGCCAATGTCTGAAAGTGCTTCCAGTCTGAGTGGAAATGGTATGCTAATATCACCCGCAGAAGCCAATGAAACAATTTTTTCAATAACTATGCCCGTATAGCTTGGCTCCTTTTCAAAGTCATGGTATCTTTCAATAAATGTGCCAATCAGCATTAGGGCTTTCAGTGCCAATTTCCATAATAATATCTTGCCATGGTCCACGATGACAATTGATATAAATGTCTCTAGGATCTTCTCAAACACAGTTTTTGATATCAACAAATAGCCTCCAGGGAAGGTTGCCAAAACCAGCAATCCCTTTACTGCATGTAAACCGAAGCAAAAACAAGACAAAACAAATCAATGATTTTGATCTTAGTTTTACGCAGTCAACTGTTGCAAAACAAAACAAAATGGAAGGGAGCTGAAAGGTGGACCTGAACCAGAAAATTTTACACAGACAACCATTGCAAAACATTATAGATATAGTACAAATTAACTCATAAGATAAAAAAAAAAATATAATTTTTTTCTAGTCTCTAAATATGTGTGTTAGAGAGAGTCGGAGTAATTGAAGTGGACAAAACCAAGTTCAGTAAAATCAACCTTTAGCATTTTGAAATACATGATAATCTATTTACACTTCTATCCCAAACCATAGTCGGTGTCTTTTACTAAAACCATGGGCAAAAAGATTGATAGGATCGAGAAAATGCAATATGAACAATTACAACAGAGGCACCACAAATAGAATAGGTAATGCAAGCCTGTTGTGAAGGCTGAAGATAAGCACAAAAGCATATCTACATGACTACATCATTGTAAGACAAAAGAATTCACCTCCAAAGTACATATCAGCATCATGAGTATCTTCGCTACTGCAAATGAATGCAGAACAGAAGGCCATAGTAAGTGAAGGAGAAAAGCTTTGAAGCAAAGACTTCCATGTTTCTTCTGTATTAGAAGAAGCTGCTAGAATTGTTTCAGAACTAGCAATCAAATCTCTGCATGCAGAAAGGAGCTCAATGCTAAGATAGAGAGCTCCATGATTACATCTTTTGGAAATCAAAGTACTCTCATCTGAATCTGGTTGTCCAGATGAGTTTCTAGCAGAAAATCTCACAATATCCATCAATCGGACGAAAAAACATTCGAAAACTCTATCACATGACAATTGTGAAGCCTTAGCGGTAGTAGAAAGGATATGACCAACTGCATGTAGTCTCTGCTTGATTTCAGAAGGAATTTCATGGTAATTCTTATAACTAGATATCATATTGAAAATCATGTTTATGTCTTCATCACCAACAATTAAATCCAAAGACAATTTTGTATTTTGCACAATAAGCTTCTGTAAAAGACTTAGAGCCTCTGCTGCAATTTCATTTTTAGGAAGATCTAGACCTTCAAGGGATTCTGAAGTAAAAGATAAATCACTCTCAGGTGAAGTAAATATTACTTCTTTTAACGAAGACCAAATAGCTTCCACATGTTTTGCTATTCTGTCTGCTCCATACTTCACCGTGCAATCACTGAGATACCTCAAAGAATCAAGCTGCAAACAAGCATGCTAAATATTCAACATATTTGACATTTTAAGAAACACTCCTATAATCAGAAAATAAAGATTATGATCATCGAATTAGTTTCAAACAGAAAAAAAAAAAAAAAATCATCTTCACTGACCTTTGCTGATGGAAGTGAAGAAGAAAGCTTGTCAAGTAATAATGGAATGGCATATGGCTCAAAAAGAGGAGTGGATGAAAATGCTAGCTGCAAGAATAAAAAAATCCAACAAACAGATCATACACATAATGCAAGTTAAAATACTAATGTTAGAAGAAAGAATTAAGGTCATACAACATGATTCACAATAACGCCTCTGTATCCAAAATTTATGGTCTTATCCATTATTATTGTATGACAATTACAAATGAACATTCTGTATCAAATGGTTGCTCCAAAAAGAGGTATTAAGGAGAAGAAAATCTAAGCTTGCTGACAATTTAGAATCATAAAAAACGAACATAAGCACAAAAGGCAAAGATAAAGGACAGAGGTATACAATGTATATCAGGTAAAGCAAAATGAATATAGCAATGCATCTTTCCTAAGAATCATATTCCATGTCTGGAAATCAACTACTATCAACAAGTACAAGACAACTTCAGAATTTGGTAGAGTTTTGTTTTCTACTGCAAGTCAAAAGTGCAAAACAGCATTCTTAACAATGGATAACCCTATTTGGGACAAGAAATTAAATGCACAACCTTAGAGAACTTCCAACAGAAGAATTACATACCATCAATGCTCTTGCAAGATCATCCCTTTTAATATTTACATCTTCACCCTTTGGCTGGAGAACACAAGACAGAGAACAAAACATCATAAATCAAAGCATCTTATCAGTACATATTCTAACAATAACAGATTTCATGCCCACATAGTAGTTTACTTTCAGCACTAATGCACTTATAGTTGCTTCCTTTCAAAATTCTATCCCATCTTAAAATAAAGGTTAATTTGGCTTTCAAAAGTACTGCTCATATTTAACAAGAGAGCACAGACTAGAACATAGGGCAATAACTGGGCTCTCTACCTTTCTTAGGGCTTGACAATAACACCAATATTGATAACAGTGATGTATGCATTTAAGAATTACAAAGAACAGGAACAAACATCAAGATATGAAGCTTTTTCTCTAAATAAGGATCATCAGATTTAGGGCATTTCCTTCTTCCAACATTATTTAAATCTAAGATAATGTATCTCAGGGCAAATAGAAGAGCAATAGTGAGTTAGCTAATTATCTTTAATAAGTTGATAAAAAATATATATAGCGACCATTACAGATGCTTGATTCAAAGGTCCATAAAGGAAATTTCACAAGTCCCTCATTAATTTGCATCGACACTTGACTGTGTAAACTTATCAGATATATAATGCAGTTTTCCACACTCATTTGAGTTGTATATGTCAGCACATTGATATAGCAGAGTAGATGGGCATGCATAAAGCTTACGTGTGTAAAATGAATGGGAAAGTAACAGCCCAAAATCTCGAAAAGTTCAACAGCAACATCAGCAAGGGCACCAGATGGATCAGGGAACAGTCGTGATAGAACCTCAACAATGTGAAATGTTAACATCAAACAGTGTGGATCTTTTTCTCCGTCAACAGATTCACAGATTCCACAAATAAGAGTATCACCCTGCACCATAAATGTGCATTCAGAATATTAGAAACATGAAGAAAAAAATGAGATATTGCCTAACTTTTAGAAAACTGAAATTCTAAATGTTCTCTTCTCCCATCTTCATTCCTTGTGTAAAGCATCAAAATTGTGTTACATCACCATGTTCTTTCTTTGCAAGAATCACATATTTAGTACAGTCCCACTACTCTAATCATAAACCTACCACTAACATCAATAAAATTTGAGAACCCAATTATCTATAATAATGAGCAAAAACATATTTATACATAAGGAACATACCTCAGGGTTTATCTTGATATTTTATAAACCAACCACAATTAACATTTCGGTGACATACAATAACCTAAACATTATGATACGCGTCCCTCTTCCTTTTATTTTATTTTATTTCCGGTTAATCTTAAAAGAGATATTTAGAATGTGTTCAAACTTTAAGCGAGCATAGCATGACATAGGAGATTGCATCAATCATGTCCTTTACTCTTCATTAAAATCATCACATTATATAACTTTAACATGCAAAATAATACATAAAAACATAAGAAAAACAGTCCAATAAAGTATGCACTGAAGAAACAAGCTCAGAAAACATACAAGTGAAGCAACAACATTGGGGTAGCGTTCTAGCAGGCATTCCATAAGTTCAAAGCAAAGCTGCAACAAGATCCATTTAAAAGATAAAGCGAAATTGCTAAATCTGAGATATAGAAAATAATAATCTGGCAAATAAAGATTTCCTGGAAAGCACTTAAATAAAGGTGTGTGTATGATCATTTACCATAGAAATATCAGATTATATTTACCTTCCGATCATATTGCCCTAGAGACTGTACTTGTAGGTTCTGTAAATAGGACTCTGCAACTGCTTTTGCATCAGTTCCGCTGACCATACCATCATTGCTTTTCCTTCTCATCAAGGCCAAACATCCAACAAGAGCTCCCCGTAAAGCTCTCCAGTCTGCCTGATGTAGCAAAATCATCATCTACCTAATTCTAAACTTATAATGTAATACAAAACATAGTGATTATGAACAATAAAGAGAGCCAGCTCTAATGGCAGCACCACATTGTGGCTAACTTAAGGGAAATACTAGAAAAAGCAAAGAAAAATGTTTCAATTTTACATGTGGAGCTACTATCAAGATATGGGATGGTTAAAACACTAAGTCACAAGCACAAATTTTACTGAGATGCAAAGATGATCAGGGAAACCTTTCAAATAAAGGTAAAATGTAGATTCGAAATCATTTGAAATGCATGATCAATTTGTTTTAAGTGAACTACAATGTTCATTGTCAGCAAGACTCACCAATCTATCCGTGAAAAATGCAATCAAGCTATGAACAGTAGCATCATCCAATGGCTTTGATGCAAGGTGCACAAGAACTTCACCAAGAAGGAGGATGCCTGAAAAACGACACCACATAGCAAGATGGTCAATCATCATTTTATCCGGGTTTACCAACAAAATCTAAAATGTATATGAAAAAATGGAGTAAAAAATAAGGAAGCTTACCCATAATTCTACAGGAACCAAGCAATAGATTAAGCAATTTAATGAGCAATATATCCAGAGACTCTCCTAAAAATCAACATAACAAAATCATACTGATAATGATGAGCTGAATTTGAGTACCTCTTGAACGAATAACGTTGTCCACAGTGGTCAGATATCCTTCCATCTCTCTGACCTATCATCACAATTTAAAAGAAAATTGAAAGAAGAAAGTAAGCAATAATTACCAAAAAAAAACGTGAAGAAAATTAAATTCATGAATCATGATAGATAAGTTAAGTAAAAGACCAAAAAAATCAGAAGGAATGAGCTATCTTCCTGAAGTGCAACTGAGTTCAACTGAAGCATACCAGTGTTTCTATTGATAGCTGATTATTCTTCAACAATGAAGCAATGGCCTCTAAACTTGCAGCCTATATAACATATATAAACATAAATTTCCAACATATTGAAACTTATATGAAAGAAAAAAAATAGGAGCTTGACATATAATTTTAAGTGAAAAATGATCAGTCCTTTTACCTTGTGATCAGTAAGAGAAATTGCGTTGAAATTAAGAAAATTTTAAAGAAATTGAGGGAAAAGGAAAGTGAACCTGCTGACTTGGAGAATGAGACGAATCAACGAACGATTCAATGTACTGGCTGAGTTGACTCGGTTCTGCCATTATTTTCGTTTTGCAAATTCGCAGTACTAGGGTTTTAGAAGTAAGAGAAAGACGGAGACAGCAAAGAGGGGTTTAACGAGTTCAGAGCTTAAAGGTAGTTATTTATTTACTTTAAGAAAAAGGTTAAATATAATATGTACTCCCAAAGTTATCATATTTTCTCACTTTTAATCCTAAAGAAATTCCTTTATCAATTTACCTATAAAATTAAAATGATATGAGTAGGGATGGCAAAAAAAATAACCTGACGGGTCTAACTTGATTTGATCCGATAGAGTTAATTTTTTATTTTTTTTAATTTTTGAGTTCGATCGAGTTAAAATAAAAAATAATTAAAGGTATTTTTTTTTGATTCGGTATATTTATATATTTATTATATATTTTATTTAATATTTTTATTATTATTTTCTAAATTAATTATTTTTATTAAAATATCAAAGTAAAATATGAATTAAATTATTTTTATTATATCATACTAAATCAAGATAAAATATATTAGAATCGAAATATATTAATATTGAACGATTAATTTAAATTTTAAATCGAGTCAAAATGAATCTAAATCGTTGTTGTGAGAAAACAAAAGGTTATTTTTTAATAGAAAAAAAAAGACATATAATATGGTGTAATAAGAAAGTATCGAGCGACATTTTTCTTTATATATATATATACACACGCATAATTTGTTTTGAAATTTATAAAAAGTTAAATAAAAAACAAATATAAATTGGCTGTTAAAAAATATAAATAAATAGTAAAAAACAATCTTTATATAATATTAAAATAAAATATTAAAATATTAATTTATTGAACTTTAAAATTTATACAAATTTGAATTTGATTTTAAATTACAAAATATAAAGTAAACTTTTTTAAAAAGATTTAGAACTCTAATTTTAAATTTCTACGAATTCAGATATTCAGTTAATAATAATATTTAATGACTTAAATATATATATTTAATATCTAAATTATAATATTCGATTGATAATAAAAATTGTTTGGGATAAAATTTTAAAAATCGTAACCCATCGGTCTTTCTCACATTCCCTTCTATGTCTAACCTAGAGCACATGAGGCTCCCCAGGAATCGGGCCCGTACTGTACGGACCATCAATCATCATATGCAACCTCATGTTGGCACGGCATCAAACTTTGAATAGAAATTGATTGCCTTCTGACCGTGTCTTTTGTTATGTTGTTTTTTCAAATTAATAAATTTAATTTTAAATCTTAACTTTAATATTTTATATTATGGACCTTAAAAATATATTTTATTCCTAATTTTCTAGATCCTAACCACAACCTTAATCTTAAATCCTAAACATATTAATTTAAAGTGAAAACGCTAATGGAGACACAATTAAGAAATAGGCGATTTGCACCCTCAAACTTTTTCCATAATTCTTCCTTTATACTTTCATCGAGACATTTGTCCATTCGTATCATACTCTTCGATTATTCTGTATCTGATTGAGTCCACATGTATCGTATTAATATCGGTATTTCTCACCGAAAACATAAAAAATTATGTTCGATTAATTGATGTTTATATAACCCAATATCTAACTTTCACACTTAAATTTGAGTAACATGACATGCAATTGTCTTGTTTTGTTGGCAAGCATATGTGATATCATTCCTCTCAAGTCGTAGAAAACTTCACTGGAAGATGATTCATAACTTTGCATTGTAGGGTCTGGGTCTGGTTTGAATGGAACAAAGCCTAAGATATGTTTGGTCTGATCATCTATTCCCAGTCCTAATGAAACTGTACCATCCCAACTATTTCCCCACATTGTCCAGATTCAATTCCCCACGTGTTTTTTTTATTCATTTATCAAATCTTTTATGAACCTTTTGTTCTGATCCATCACTATCTTCATATGATTCTTTATCCAAACAAATCTTCAATGTAAAAATCAGATTGGATAAGTCTAAGTTGGTTGGTCGATTCATGTAATTTTATTTATATACTATTAAGTATTAAGTTAGTATTCGACTCGTTGAGTCAATTGGGATACAACACTTGCTGACATGGCATGAAATGTAAGAATCGCCGTGTGGATAAATCAACCACGTGTACTAAGTTTGTAGATGCAATCAAACCTATCGTTACGTGAAATTAGGAATTAAATAAAGAAGAGTTTATTTTCTTAACAAGTCACCGTCAAATTCAAAGGAAGGAAACACTTAAACCCTAAAGAACGATGAGAATGCTCCAAAGATAGAGAAAGCCATTTTTGCTGTCCTTAAGAACGATGTGAGATTAAAAAGTTAGAAATATACTTTATCTAAATATATATATATATTCTTTAAATATATATATTCTTTAAATATATATATTTTAAATATAATCTCAAAATAATAAGTAATAAATAATAATAGCAAACATCCCATCCATCAATCTTGACCTTCCTCAAAAGACTCTCCTTTTTTTCCCCTTAAATTAATCCTCAAGTTAATTAAGTATTACAGTATTTTTTAAATAATTTTTTAAACTCTATAAGACTAGACTTACGCCTATTACTTTATAGGCAAACAAAGTGGTTCTAAATTTTCCGACTTTCTAATGATATTTGAGCTTTTAAGTAGAGAAAAGGTTTTATTCTTAAAATAACCCCTGAATTATATACATATTTCACTTTCATACTTATTTATTACGTGTAATTAATATTGTTTTTTACTCAAATAAAAACAAACATCCCCTAACTAAATGTATTTTGCTATAAACCCTTAATTCACTTTTATTAAAAATATCTAAATTATTATTTTTATTCATTTTAAATTCATTAATTATCTACATAAAAATATTTGATTAATAAATATTAACACATCACATAAATTTTTAATTAAAAATTAATTTATGGACAAAAGCTAAAAAATGTTATAAGTTTAGGTATTTATTTTAATAAAAAAATATAAATATTTAAAATATAATAATAATAATTTAAATACTTATATCAATAAAAGAATAATTTAGAAACTAAAATTAAAAATATAATTTAATGGTTGAATTTTCATTAAGTCTTATATTTTGGAAAATGGGAAGCCAAATGACTGTTTAACAAGTTTAGGCAGAAAGGTTGAAAAGGGATATGATTCAGGGACTAAACCTTGAATAAACCCAAAAATGAAAACTTTGAGCTTGACAATAAGTGGCTTACATTTTAAACATATGGGTATTTTATTTCTTTACTTTCCCCTATGGAAACACATAAATAAAGGGGATGTTTTGGTAGGATTGTGCTTTAAATAAAGCCTTTAATTTTTACAATAGCACAGTATTTATCTTCAATGGAGGTCAGCAAAGCTTTGCATCTTGACCTGAACCTGAACCAAAAACAAAGAAACAAAACAAAAACCGAACCCCAACGTTGTTTTAGCTGTGGTTGCGTGATTGTCGTTCTAAAATTTTCCTCATTTGGGGAATTGAGTAAAGGGGGAATCTTCACTGGTTCCATCATCTATTTTCTCTTTTTTAAGCTCTCTCTCTGTCTTTGCTTTAGATATTAAGAACCCACAGCGGCTCTTACTATAGTTCTTTGCACTTTGAGTTGTTAAAAGAACGATTTTCAGGCTCTTTAAACTGGATGGTTCTTGCCATGTTTGTTGAAATGCTTTGAAGACCTTCCATTTCAAAGGAAAGCTTTTTTTGATTCATTTCATGAAGTGGTGTCCATCATTGTTTTGAGCTTTGTGAGAGTGAGGATTGTTTTTTAAGCTATTAAGGTAAGTTTTCTATGGATGTTTTGTCTATCCAGTTCCATGGTTTATGTCTTTTTCATGTGTTGTTTCCTTTGTTTTAAGATTTAGCTTCTGAAACCACAACACTAACATTTTTTGTTGGGTTTTATTTACAGTTTGTTTTAAGTTCTTGGCTTCAAAGTCACAAAAAGAAGGTCATGGAGAGTGGATGCTCCAAGAAACTGGAAGAAGAGAAACTGGAACTAAGGCTTGGTCCACCGGGTCAAGAACATGGCAGCTGGTTCATTAGAGATGAGCCTTTGCACCCATTTGGTTATTTTTCTTCAATGAAAAGCAATGGAAACCAGACACACAAGTTTCCACCACCGGAGGACCATCTTGTTGGGTCAGTTTTGGCTTCTCCATGGGTCAAAAACCACCAACCAAACCCTCCTTCATCATTGCAGAGTTCAGAGAAAAAGCAAACAGCTATGCCTTCCAACCGTCCTCAAAAAAGGTACTTCATCTTTTCACTTTCCTCTCTCTATTTCTCTCTCTCTGCAACTCTAAAATTTTATGTATTTTTAACTTTTTGGGTTTTTTGACAGAGAATATTCATTCACAAAGGGTTCACATGTTTACCTTGCTTGATATGTTTATGTGGTCCATGCATCATGCATGGTTGTTTGGTTATGATCTTTCATGTGTTTCTTTTATGTTTTTTCAACATGATTTAGTTATCTTTATTTCTAGATGTACATTTTTTTTACTAATTTTGTATATTATATGCATGGTGTCCCCTCTCATGCAATTATTGCATGGTTGGGTTTGATTTTGTTCCTCATATTTATATAAATCATAAGTTTATGCAGTATTTGATGCCTCTTAGGTATCTTTTAATTAATAAAAACAGGACCGGAGATTCATTCGGTTAGATTTCCGGTTCCCTGTTGAATCGGTCCGATCAATGTAATTTTATATTTTTATATTTGAATACCAAGTTTAATGATATGGATTTTAATAAAATACCAAGTTGGTAAAGTTTCATTAATTACACATAAATGTTTGGAACAAAACAAACTATGTACTTGTGTTTTTTAATGGATGTTTACTGGTCAGACTAATGACTGGTTTTACCGAGCATGTTGGTTCTCGGTTCAGTCGGCTGGTTTGGTCCATTTTTTAGTCCATGATCTCTGTTTATGAATGATGGTCAGTAGACTATGTTACTGAGCATGCTATGGATGCGTCTGTCATGGTTGTTTTTAATTTCCCTCCAATGTTTTCTATATGTTGGGAAATTCGTATTTGATATTCATGTTCGACACAAGAACATGAAAGAAAAAATGAAAAATCTGTGTGACTGTAGGTAAGATGGTTGAATGAATTGTGATGTTTTTATTGTTTAACTCCCTGATTATGGTAATGGAAAACAGGACTGCTCCTGGTCCAGTTGTGGGCTGGCCACCAATTCGTTCCTTCAGGAGAAATCTTGCAACCCCGAGTTCTTCGAAACCGGCGTCTGAAAATCTGAGTTGTCTCCCTCACAAGGTTGTCAATGAAAAGAAAATGGTGGCAGCTGAACCTCATGTTAAAGGGCTATTCGTTAAAATCAACATGGATGGAGTTCCGATAGGAAGGAAAGTCGATCTCAAAGCATACGATAGCTATGAAAAACTCTCTACTGCTGTCAATGAACTTTTCAGAGGCCTTCTTGCAGGTAAATTCATTGTACTATTATTTCCCAAGTTGTTGAATGTATGTGTATTAATTAGGTGATGGAAATGTGATATGATGATTGATCGATTCCCATCGATGTTCTTAATTTTGTTAATCAGGTGATGAAATTCAACATTTTGATTGATAGGTTCACATTGACAGACTGATTAATTTTGTATGTTTGTCTTTCAGTTCAATCCTGTGCAGCTCAAAGAGATTCTTCTACTGGTGGAATAGTGGACAAGCAAGAGGAAGAAAAGCCTATTACCGGCTTCTTGGATGGAAATGGTGAATATACACTTGTTTATGAGGATAATGAAGGCGACCGGATGCTGGTCGGCGATGTCCCATGGCAGTAAGCTTCTTATCACTAAATGTAATGAAATTTCAGATTATACCAATACCCATAGTCAAGTGGTTGAACATATAGAAGAAACTGGTTTCATATCTGTGTCATGTAATTTTCTGTCTTAAAAGCAGCATTATATTTCCATACCAAATCAGATTGTTTGGTCACAGTATGTTATACTAAAGATGAAAAACTGTTGTGAACTTGATTTGCAGCATGTTTGTATCGACGGTGAAGCGGCTGCGTGTGCTCAAGAGTTCAGATCTCTCCGTGATCAACCGTGAGTTCTTTATTATTCAATTCCCACCATTTCCCCAGGTTTCATTAACAAGAAATTGCTGGTTCTTTTACAGTTGGAAGCCCGAAGCAGTAAGAAGGGATAGAGATGGTGGACAAGTATTGTAATTTCCATTTGAAGATTATAAGAAAAGAGGGTTCAAATTAATGTTCATGTTTTGTCATCTTCATCCTCTGTTTTGTATGCCTTTGTTGCACTCGCAGCATATGATTTCGTATGTAATTTTTGTCTTGTGGAACAAGGAATCCTTAATGGGAAGTAAATTTATCTCAAATTTACACTAAAAAAATATAAATAATCTTATTGATTATTTTTTAAAATCGATGATAATTTTATATCGAAAAAATGTATAAATGATTGTTTTAATAATTAATCCGTTTTAATATTATCGTATCAAATAAAACATACTTGTAATTACGTTGGTCAATGCCTAACTTTGGGCCCAAATAAAGGAATGGTCAAAATCCAAATTTGCTTCCATTTTAAGAAGGGGAGAGACACGTGCGGAGGGGGAATGTGAATAGTGTAAAACACACGTGCGCAATTGCCGGCACTTATCAGGGCGGCTATTTCTGGTCTTTCCCTTTTACCTTCGAGTTCGGCTGGTCGGTACACGTGTGATTGTTGACCCCCAAACCGGACACTAACTAGACTTGACAGGACAAGACATGTCTTTGTCTTAATTAAACTAATTTCATTGAAATTTAATTATTTAATATTAGAGATGCTAATAAACAACTTTATTATAATTAAAGATGATAAAAATGGAATAAATCGGAATTCGGATTGAACCATAATATGCTTCAAAGACCAATAGTTTATAGATTTAAAAACTGTGACCATCTGAATTAACAGCAAACAAGAGTACATAATGGTAGCCTTACTGTGCTGCCATAGATGCCAAACAATCCTGTGCTATTGAAGGCAGAAAAAGAATGAATCTGCTGATACTCATTCAAGACACGGAGATCTGTTTCAAAACATAACAGAGAAGCAGACAAGTAAGCACGGACATGGTCTAACAAATGACCAGCAACTCAGACGAAATCAAATGAGAACATGGGTGTAGGACTCGGAACCATGTCTCTGTGTAAGGGATATAACAATAACCAGTTAACTTCATAAAATGCATAATGAAATGAGAAAAAAAATGTAATTGAATGGACATTGAAATGATACTCATGTGAAAAAAAACACAGCATAAACTCGTTCTGGGTCTTCTTCTTTCATATTGATTCCCTGTATTTTCTCGAAAAACAAACAGAAAACACAGGGGTTTGGGTGTTTTTTAATATAAAAAACGGGAAAGAGCAGCCTATATATGGTGTCTGGTGTTCGAGGATTTTAAGATTTTTTTTTTCACCACTAATAAATAATTATTTAAAGTTAAATCAACCACGAATAATAGATAAATAAGTTTCAATATCTCTCGTTTTTCGCATTCATTTACAGTAGAGTTTAGGGAAAATTCTACGACGGGCGTCGAACACCGCTGAACATCATTAATGATAAACACCGCTGAACACTATTAAACTGATTAATAAAGATTAAAATTTAAGGACTGAACATATAATTATAAATTTTTTAAAATAAATTTTATTAAATTACTTTCTATATATACTATTTTATTTTTAAATAATTAAATAAAATATTAATTTAAATTAGTTTAAAAATAAAAAATCCTAATCTTCAAACCCTAAAACCAAAATCACTAAACATTAAACTTCAAACCCTAAAAATACTAAACCCTAAACACTAAATCTAAACCATAAAATTCTAATCCTAAAATAACCTAAAACCCTAAACCTTAAAATCATAAACCCTAAACTAATTTTGAGTTTAGGGTTTAAAGTTTATATTTTTTATATATTCAAATTTTCTATTTTAGGGTTTAAGGGTTATGGTTATATATTTAGATTTTAGATTTTAGAGTTTTATTATTTTAGTGTTTAAAGTTTATGATTTTGGAATTTAAGGTTTAAGGTTTAGTAATTTTAGGTTTTTGAGTTTAGGGTTTTAGTTTTTTTATTTTTTATTTTTTAAATTAAAAATAATTTATACTAAAAATATATATAATATATAAAAATGATTTATTTAAAATTTTATTTTAAATAATTTGAAATTATATGTTTAGTCCTTTAAATTTTTAATTTTTATTAATTAATTTAATAGTGTTAAGTGGTGTTCAACGTTAGTAGTGTTCAACAATGTTCGACGCACGTGGTAGACTCATCTAGAGTTTAGTCTCTTCACCTACCTTTGCCACCTCAGCACATATATTTACAAAAGGATAAATTACACGTAAGGTCACTTTTGTTTTGAAATAAAAATGTTAAAAATAAATTATATTAATATTTATATACTTTTATAACTAAAGATTAATAAAAACATATTTTATAATAATTTAAATTATTTAAATGGATAGTTGAAATTCTTAATCCAAAACAAATCCGAAATAAATTTAATCAGTTAAATTTGATTCGATTAATTTAATATTATATAAATACACTTGAAATTTAGTCATTATACTTTTCATTATAAAATTAAAATTAAAATTTTTTAAATTCAATTGTTTACTAGATTAGAAGTTCCTTTAAATTGAATGATTAAATTTGTAAAAGGTTTGCATACAAATACTTCTTTGTAAATTATTAATATTTAATATTAATTGAATAATTAGAATCTAATACTACAAAGGTTAATTTTTAGTTTCATTTGTAAATATTAAAATTTTAACCACTAACCCTAATATACAAACTAATTAATGAGAAAACAAGCTTTTTTGGTTGTCGAAAGAATCCAAAACACAAAGTTCACTCCTTTGACAGAGAAATACTGAGAAACTACTAAAATTTTGTACCCTTTGATCAATAGAGGCGGTAAAATCCCTTATGAGTCACCGATTTTTCACATCGGAAATAGATTTAAGGTTTAGGGTTTTATTCTTAGCTTCTCATCCCCTCAACAGATTTCCAATGTAAGTATTTTATTATTCCTTTTCTTCTTTCTCAAATTTGTGTTCGACGTTATGATCTTTATTTCGCTGAATCCTTAAAAAGTTCAATTTTTTTAATTTTATTTTATAAATGGTCCTTTTCTTTTGTAGTTTGTGTTTATGCAAAGCTTATTTTACTTGATTTTAACTTTCTTTCGTTTTATTTTACTTTTTTTATATAGATTTTGGTGCAATGGGGGCCTCCCCGGATGGTAAGGGAAACGGAGGAATGAGTGGTACTGCTAGTGAAAAGTTTTCAAATGGAACTAAAATGGACACAGATGACGATTTGCTTGATGAAACATTCAGTGTGCAAGAGCTAGGGGAAGAGTTTTTGAGAAATTTCTGTAGGAAAACAGCCGTGTCTTTCTTCAATCAGTACGGTCTCATCAGCCACCAGATCAACTCCTACAATGATTTCATCAAACATGGTCTCCAGGACACTTTCAATTCGTTCGGAGAATTTGTTATTCATTCTGGGTATGACCCCTCGAAGAAGGGAGAAGGTGATTGGCGTCATGCTAGAGTCAGATTCGGGAAAGTCACCGTCGATAGGCCAACCTTTTGGGCCGTCAGTGGCGGCAATGAGCTCAACATGCTCCCCAGGCATGCACGCCTTCAAAATATGACCTATTCTTCGAGGATGAAGGTTCATGTTGATCTTGAGGTGGGTGAATAACTTTCTTATCGATGTTTTGTGTGATAATGGTTGACATGCATCATGATAGATTTTATTGGTATCTTCATTGCTTCAGTGATATTTTTCACTGAAAGTAAGTTAAATGTGATACGTTTGTTTGTAATCTGGTATTGTATTAGGTATATACAGCAAAAAGTGTGAAGAGTGACAAATTTAAAACCGGAAGAGAAGAAATGGTTGAGGAGGATGTTGTTTATCGAGATAGCAGGGAGATTCTAATGGGGAGGATCCCTGTGATGGTAAGATCTGATCTGTGCTGGATGAATGAGGTTGAAAAGGCCGATTGTGATTTTGACCTTGGAGGCTATTTTCTGATAAAGGGTGCTGAAAAGGTATTATGCCATTTTGATCGAGCTGTTATTTGTTGTCCATACACCATAATATCTGGATAGGACTTGAATGTGCTAAGCATTTGCCTTTTAGTTATTAACTTTTTGATGTATATGATGTTTTTGCCATGTTAATTATAGATATTCATCGCGCAAGAGCAAATTTCTCTGAAGAGACTCTGGATTTTGAACATACAGGGTTGGACGGTTGCTTACAGGTCGGAGGTGAAGAGAAATAGATTGATTATCAGACTGGTGGAGAATTCTAAAATTGAACATATCAAGGGGGGAGAGAAAATCCTGACTGTTTATTTCTTGTCAATTGAGATTCCAGCGTGGATTTTGTTTTTTGCCCTTGGTGTAGTATCAGACAAAGAAGTTGTAGATCTGATTGATTATGGAAGCTATGACTCTGGTATATCAAACATATTGTTTGCCTCAATTCAAGATGCTGATTGGAAATGTCCTAAATTTCGTGAAGGACAAAATGCTCTGAACCATTTGGACAAATTACGCAAGGAAACCAGATTTCCCGCTGAAGAATGTGCTGAAGAGTGCCTTAGAAGGTATATGTTTCCCTCTCTGAATGGTTTCAAGCAAAAGGCTCGCTTCTTGGGCTACATGGTTAAGTGTCTTTTGCAAGCTCACAATGGTCATAGAAAGTGCGACAACAGAGATGATTTCAGGAACAAGAGGTTAGAGATGGCTGGTGAGTTGCTCGAGCGTGAACTAAAAGTTCACATTGCTCATGCAAGGAGGCGTATGGCAAAGTCACTGCAGAGAGATCTTTATGCAGATCGTACTGTTCGTCCAATTGAGCATTATCTGGATGCTTCCATAGTTACAAATGGGCTTTCTAGAGCGTTTTCTACTGGAGCATGGTCACATCCTTACAAAAAGATGGAAAGAATTTCAGGTGTAGTGGCAAATCTGGGACGAGCAAATCCATTGCAGACAATGATTGATTTGAGGAAAACACGTCAGCAGGTCTCATACACTGGAAGGGTCGGAGATGCAAGATACCCGTAAGTTTTATCAGACTATTATTTCTAGTAATCTGTTGCTTCAGATATTCAATATTTGTTCTACCTTATAGAGATCTATTTTGAATCGATGGAAGTTTTTCTATATTCAGAACTTTGTGATACGATAAAATGAGTTTTGATTACTTTTGATTTATGCAAGTGTGTGGCAATGAATCGTTGCGTACTGTATATCATTTCTTATGTTTGATCTGAAGTCATTATATCACATCCGAACAGTGTAGTTTTCTATATTTACTTTTTTGTTTTCTTTGTGGTTATCTTTACTGTAGAATCTGTTATACTTGTTCTTTTATTTTTGGGTTTGAAGTATGAAATTCATAATTTATCTTTTGAGCATTTGGTTCGTTGAGATGTTTTCCAGCTATAATGTTGTTTGGTTCTGATATAATTTTCTAATACAGGCATCCATCTCATTGGGGAAAAGTTTGCTTCCTCTCGACTCCAGACGGTGAAAATTGCGGTCTTGTGAAAAACCTGGCTACCACTGCCCTTGTGAGTAGAAACGTAGTGGAATCCATAGTTGACAAGTTGTTCGATTCTGGAATGGAGAAAGTGGTTAATGATACATCAAGCTCACTTGATGGGAAAGATAAGGTATTTCTGAACGGGGAATGGGTTGGTGTTTGTGAAGATTCCCTTTCCTTTGCCGCTGAGCTTAGAAGAAACCGGCGTAGGAAAGAACTGCCATATCAGGTGGTCCTTACCTCATTTCATAGATTGCATAGATTTTAAAATTCTTCTTTTTAAAATTCTATATGTGTAACTTGTGTGCTGTTCAAGGGTAACCACTTGAACTATGAAATTATAATATGTTTTTGCTAAGGTTGTATGTCTCGGGAGAGTTTCGGACAATTTTAATCATCTGTAGTTTATTATTGGTCTCATCTTTTCTGGTAATGATTTTTATCTTGTAGGTGGAAATTAAAAGAGATGGGCATAAAGGAGAGGTGCGCATCTTTTCGGATGCTGGGAGGATTATGCGTCCTCTTTTAGTTGTGGAGAATCTATTCAAACTAAAAGCATTTAAGGGGAAGGAGAATTACACCTTCCAGTCATTATTAGACAACGGGATAATTGAGCTAATTGGAGCAGAAGAAGAAGAGGACTGTCGTACAGCATGGGATCTCAAGTACCTCTTAACAGATGTTGAGGGGAATCAACCTGTTAAGTATACACACTGCGAGCTTGACATGTCGTTTCTTTTGAGTTTAAGCTGTGGGATCATTCCATTTACAAATCATGATCATGCGAGGAGAGTTCTCTACCAGGCACAAAAACATTCTCAACAGGCCATTGGGTTTTCTACAACAAACCCAAACATCAGGGTGGACACTTTGTCGCATAAAATGTATTATCCTCAAAGGCCACTCTTTCGCACAATTACAGCTGATTGTCTCGGAAAATCAAGATGTACCCTAGGTCAGAATAGAATGGAACCAAAGCCAGAATTGTACAACGGCCAGAACGCTATTGTGGCAGTCAATGTTCATCTTGGATACAATCAAGAGGATTCTTTGGTAATGAACCGAGCCTCTATAGAGCGTGGAATGTTCCGTACCGAACATATAAGAAGTTACAAAGCAGAAGTAGAGAACAAGGAAATTCAGGAGAAGAGGCGGAAACCTGAAGATATTGTAAATTTTGGAAAAATAGAAAGCAAGATTGGACGTGTGGACAGCCTTGATGAGGATGGTTTTCCTTATATTGGTGCGAGCCTGCATACTGGTGACATTATCATCGGGAGGTTTGCCGAATCTGGAGCTGATCATGGTCTAAAACTGAAGAACACCGAAAGAGGCATGGTTCAGAAAGTTGTGCTATCTTCAAATGATGATGGTAAAAATTTTGCTGTAGTATCTCTCAGACAGGTAAGATTACTCAGTCGTGTGTGAATGGAAGATATGTGTTAAGTTGTTTTGTTCTGCTGCTTTCGAGTCTTTTAGATGTTCATCAGTTGCCTTTCTGATATTTTTTTCAGGTTCGTTCTCCCTGTCTCGGAGACAAGTTCTCTAGCATGCACGGGCAAAAGGGCGTCCTTGGTTTTCTGGAGTCTCAGGAGAACTTTCCATTCACAACTCAAGGAATAGTTCCTGATATCGTAATTAACCCGCATGCATTCCCTTCAAGACAAACTCCGGGTCAACTCTTGGAGGCTGCTTTGGGAAAGGGGATTGCCTGTGGTGGGTCAAAGAAAGATGCCACCCCTTTCTCCACTCTCTCCATGGATGCCATTACGGAACAGCTTCACAGGTAACAGATTGTCCCGAACAAGTTGACCTGCATGCTCACTGTGCATTCATCATGGACATTTTTCACTATTGAAATCTTAGATGGGCCATACCAGAATTGTTTGGACGAACTTTTTCCCACTGAGAATTCCACAATGTTTTTTGCATTTTGTTTATACATATGCTATAGTGATCACTGTTTATCTGTTTATATCTAATTATCCTTTTTGTTTCTCTCCTATTATTGGATTTTTTTTGTTCTTATAATTATTGTTATTTACAATGACGACTGTCTCGTCTACTTTGCTGAATATCTGTTACAGGGCTGGATTTTCAAGATGGGGAAATGAGAGAGTTTACAATGGTCGTACTGGCGAGATGATTCATTCACTCATATTCATGGGTCCAACATTCTACCAGCGTCTTGTCCACATGTCTGAAGACAAAGTAAAATTTCGCAACACTGGACCCGTGCACCCACTTACAAGGCAGCCAGTTGCTGACCGGAAACGTTACGGTGGGATTAAATTCGGTGAGATGGAACGTGACTGCCTTATTGCTCATGGTGCCTCAGCCAACTTGCACGAGCGCCTCTTCACGCTCAGTGATTCCTCTCAGATGCATGTATGCCAGAATTGCAAAAACACTGCAAACGTTATCGAACGAACAGTAGCTGCCGGCGGAAAGATCAGGGGTCCCTACTGCCGGGTTTGCCAGTCTGGGGATAACATCGTACGTGTTAGTGTTCCTTACGGTGCCAAGTTATTGTGCCAGGAGCTATTCAGCATGGGGATTAGTCTGAAATTTGAAACCCAGCTTTGCTGAGTGCAAATACTTGGGTTCTTGCTTCGATGGTTATGTAAATATTAACTCTGAACTTTCCCCCCGACTTAAGCTTCTCTATTGCCTTAGATCCTATGGATTATGTAGATCTGTACATGAATCACATTATGGTTTTAGTCCTTCTATGATGCTGAAAGTTGAGCTTTAATTTCTTCACTTTAAAACTGCTTGTCTTCATCCCAATCAAACTGCAGACACATCTAAAAATACCAGTCAGACCAAAATGGAAGATGTCCCATGCAACTCCAAAAAAGAAATTTAAAATCAACACTGTTTCACAAATATCCAAATTTAGGAACTTAAATTCCTTCACCCAGGTGACCAGACTATCTCACAGTTTTGAACCATTGAGCCAAATACCATACTATGTTTCAATGAAGAACCAAATTTCATGTATCATCTGAGATTCTTTCCATTTCAGATACAAATATCCGTATTCGACACATACATGCATTCGAATGCATCAAACTAAGGAATAGATGAAACAAGTAATAATATTACACGACGTTTGGTCTCCTGATCAGCAACCCCATGACCGTCTTCATACTGGTACATGCATTGACCCATCCTTGCGACATTGAATGCGAATTGTATGAACCTAGGAGAGGTGGTGGAGTGTGCTATTGATAGATATTCTCCGTTCATCTTTGTCCATGTTGCATCGATTAACTTCTTTATGTACTCACAAGCTTCCATTTCGGAAGAACCAGTTTCGTGCATGTAGCATTGAATCGATTTCGGAATATCACCTCTTTTCAGTTCATCCTAATCAACACAGATATAAAGAAGAAGAAACAAGTGTCAGACCATGCGAATCAAACAAAAACATATTACACATGAAATGATTATCTTTGATGGATTTTTAACTCCCTCAAAACATGTATTTGAAGAGTTGTCTATTAGATAGGGGATCCCTCAATAAATATCTATCTATTGCATACTGTTGATGTTTGAAGATCGTCAGCAAGTCTTAAAATCAAGGACGAATAATAGATCATATTGTAATGTTTCTTCCATTGCTCCATGCAATCCTTTGTCGTTAAAGTTAAGGAGCAAGCATGAGACAATATTACTGGACCCGAAATAGAAACCCATGCATTTTCGATATACTCATTGAAATTTGGTATGTATCCACTCTGGAACCATTTTGCTTCCGATAGATAAGCTTTGCATAAATCCGCCCACTGAAACATACAATAAAACTATGTTAGATTTAGGATCGGATCAGATATATTCCGATTATCTGTTTATAAAAATTAGATATACAACTTAATACCGCTTTCTTCAAGAAAGGAATGGTATGAAATCCATGTTCTTTGAGATTATCATAAGCCATTTCGTTTATGGAGTTGAAAAAAGCAAGGAAACATATCTTCAGATATTCTGGGAGAAGCTCCATAGCATTGATATCCCAACTGAAATTACAATAGTATACGACCAAGTTAGCATAGGCGAATTTATGATCGTATGTTTTCTATAAGGATTAAAGGACAGGTAAACGTACCTGTCAACAGCTTGAGTGAAGAGCTCTAACTCTTCCAACGTACCATAAACATCGTACACATCATCTATAGTTGTTATGAACGAATTAACCTTTGTTAAACTTCTTCTTATGTTACCAAACTGTGGATCAAACATATACCCCACCGTCCACAAAAAGTTTTCCATCAACCTGTCCCTCGCAAAGCTTAGCTTTTCTCCTAGGCCTGTATCTCTCCACCACCTGCACCAAGGCAATCGTTAGGATTCCTTCGTACACAAAGTTGACCATCCTGGTGCACTGCACTTACTTGGAAGCATATCTTAGATCATCCTGGTGCACTGCTTGCACAATGTTAAAATCTAATTTAGCAAGCTCCAAAAGCATCGGGTTTCTTCCTTCTCTTTTCTCGTACAAATCAATAAACCACCTGGCTTCCAACCTCGGCATCCTCCAATGTAGAGGAAGTTCCAACGCATGCTCAACTGCCATCCTCAGTTCTTCATCTAATTTATTTCGCTGAAGATGTTGTTGAAGTTGTTCGGATGCGAATTCCTTTGCAGTGTCCAAGATGCCTTCGCCTTCTACCGAAAGGTATGAAGCTTCATACAAGCTAAGTAGCCCTTTGCAGTCATCGCAAAGGCTTGCATTGAACTTCCCCATTTCATCCTGAAAACTAGAGAAAACCTCTGCACGTATATAACAAATTAAGTTGAAATTAATTCATATTCTATGTGTTAGAGAGCGGTGTAATTGTTAGATTAAAATCCACAATTGTATATACATATGTAAAATATATGATATTATTATAACGTATAAAATAAATTCAAGTGACCAATTATGCTAGGTGTGTTATTAGTATTAAATTGTCATAAAAATAAAAGCGTAAATACTATAAGATATATATATAATTCAATGAGGGGAAAAGTTATAAATATTTAATAATTTATTTAAAAATCAACTATATAAAAAAATAGTGATCCCAAAAAATATATTAACTTGTTTTTATTTCCTTTTGGTTAGAGTGTTTTACATCGAAAGATAACATATTTTTTAAAAGATCATAATCACCTTCTAGATGATATTCATTAAAGTATTCAAAATTTTCAATTATCAATAAATTCAAGTATATTTTTGAATGAATAGCTATAATAATATATAGCATCGGCCTTGTGCCTCGGTACCTTTCAAGTTGAGGGGTAATATGATAACTTGATCGAATTGGGTTTATTAGATTTTAGTTCGATTGATATTATTATTGTTGTAATATTCTAAAATTGTGGCTTCAAACGTAATTAACGTGTAATAATCTCTTAGGGTCATGTGTAGTTTAGATGTTGTATAAATTTCTGTACGTGTTACCTTGAGAAACTTTGTAACCGTGCTGCCTTAGGAGCCTGAACTCGAGTGCTGTAGCGTATAAATTGTCTTTCTTCCATGAAAACTCGCTCTGATTAAACCATATACCCTCCAAAATCCTCTTGATTTCGTTCTGAAAATGGTAACATAATCCCAACCTCTGCAACGCATCGATTAGCTCAAGTTTCTCCAAAGGCTCCACCGCCTTCTCAAGCATCATCCGAACTTCTCCGACCAGCCTCATCGCTTGTTCTTTAACTGATTCCTCCTACATAGAAAGGAAAAACAACTCTCTCAACAATTGTTGAAAGTTTAATTGGTTATCCAACAAACTTTACAGTAACATGTATGGAAATGTATATTATCTACCTGGTAGTTGCTCTTGAGCGACTGAATATAATGGTCTTGCCAAATTGAAGGATGGTAATTAGCAGATCGTCGGCTGACAGCATTTTGATCCGAAGCATTGGCCTTAGCAGCGACGAATCTTGGGGCTCGAAGGACGGTCGAGTTATTGAGATTTATGGCTTTGGTGTGCTTGGTGATGAAACCTGTGATAGGGACTGCAGATAGAAGAGGAAAGGCCATGGCGAAAAGCTCCCACTTAGGCTGAACTTCAACAGATTTGAATCAACTTTTCGTATAAAAGGCAACGCATCCCATGTATATATACATATTCAAATTCCTGTTGTTTTTATTACTAACTAACCAACACGTTAACATGGTTAGATCGCAAAGGATAAGAAACACAGTAACATAAATTGAGAGCATATTTGTCGTCAGCCTATAGGGTCGGACAAATTAAAACAAAATAAATAGCGTTGAATTTCGTCCAGTGTGGTAACAAGAGATAATAGTGGTTTCTAGTTAGATGCATGCTGGACCTCTTTCAGCGAATGGGTTGAAGCTCGAGCTGTGATTGTCGGAACTACGCTAGTTGGGGAAGAGAGTTAACTGTAGTGGTTGTAGAAGGGATGTGTCGAATATGCGTAATACTTAGAACTTTATCTGGGTATACGTATATATTATATTTTCTTTTAAAAGCATATAAATAAAAATATATATTCTAAATATATTAACATAGTTCATAGTTCATATAAATATCTGTTACATGAGAAATTATTACATGAACCCGTTCTACCACCTAAGATATGGTTCCCAATCAATTAAATTAAGATACATCATATTTTTTTTTCATATCATATTTACACATAAGCATTGTCCAAATCATCCAATTGAATTTCTTTGATTTAAAAAAAAGTATTACTAAAGATTTCTTCTGCCATCTTTCTATTTGTTCTTTAAAGAAAATTCAATTAATTTTTTTTATAGATTTAGGGTTTAGGGTTAGGGGTCAGAGTTTATGTTTAGGGTTTAGGGTTTAGAGGTTAAGATTAAGGGTTAAGATTTATGTTTAGCGTTTAGGTTTAAGTTTAGGTTTAGGGTTTAAGGTTTAGGGTTTGTGTTTAGGTTTAAGGTTATGGTTAGAGTTTAGGGTTAGAGTTTAGGGTAGGTTTAGGGTTAAGATTTAAGGTTAGGGGTCATGGTTTATGATTAGGGTTTAGGGTTTAGGTTTTGGGTTTAGAAAATAATAATTAAAAAAATTAAACTATAAAGAGGAAAATAACATAAAAAATATTTGATATTATTTTTTTCCTTTTTTAAATTAAAGGTATTAATGTTGATAATTTAGATAATGCTTATGTGTGAATATGATATGGAAAAAAATATATGATGTGTCTTAATTTAATTGGTTAGGACCATATCCTAGGTGGTAGAACGAGTTCATATAATAATTTCTCCTTTTACATATATTATAACGAAAGATTGTGTTTTTTTTTTAATAAAATGAAGTTTCATTTATAAAAAAAAATTATATTTTGAATTTTATTGACCACGTTATTCGTAATAAAAGTCACTTAATTATGAGTAAGGTTATATTTGGGTCACTTAATTATTGAAAGTTATATTTGGATCACTCATTTATAGGTAAGGTTACATTTAGGTCACCTAATTATTAAAGGTTACATTTAGATCACTCAATTATAGGTAAAGTTACATTTGAGTCACTCTTCATATTTGAAAAAAAAGTTTATTAACTCGTGTATTAGATTAATTAATGATTTCAAATGAAGTACTTTAATCTTAACAAGAGTATACAAGTGATTTAGAAGAAAAACGACCAAATTGATGTACTTTTTTAAATATGAAGAATGACCCAAATGTAACCTTACTTATAATTGAATGACTCAAATGTAACCTTTAATAATTAGGTGACCCAAATATAATCTTACCCATAAATGAGTGACTCAAATATAACTTCCAATAATTAAGTGATCTAAATGTAACCCTACACATAATTAAGTGACCTTTATTGCAGTTTACCCTTTATTTTATAAAATTAGATAAATAAATTTGATTGGTTGAAACTATAGATAACATGATAAAAATGTTTTATGATATAATTTTTCCTCCGGACTCATTTATGATTAAAATCAACTCATATTTATGGTAATTAACGGATCGTCGGCTGACAACATTTTGATGTCTCGAAGACATTGGCCGTACGTAGCAGTTACAAATCTGGTGTCTCGAAAGACGGTAGAGCTGTCGAGATTTATGGCCTTGGTGTGCTTGGCTTTAATTGAGACGGTATACAAATTACAATATTTATTATAATAATTATAAACTATCAAAATTACACATAAACTTTGATTATAATTGAGATAAATATAAATGTGATAGATTGAAAAAATTATATTGTAAATTATTTTCGTCACGTTATTTGTAAGATTAAGCAATTAGATGTATTTATTTAATTAATTTTTTATTTTATTTTTTTATCAAGTGAATCTTTATTAATCTTTATTGTAAATTAAGTTTAAAAATATTTTTTACCAAGTGAAGATTCACTTGATAAAAAAAAAAGGTAAAAAAATTAATTAAATAGATATATTTGATAGGTTGGTCTCTGACATAGCGGGAATGACCCATAATTTAATTTCTCGATCAATAGAGTTCTTGATAGGCATAATAAAAAACGACTGTACAAGGTCTCAAAAAGGGATACCCAAAACTAAAGAAATTAAATTAAATACTTATAAAATATATAATTATGTGCACACATAAATATAATGATTATCTAAAATTTAAAATATAAAAATATTATTTTTCAATTGAAAAAAATAAAAAAAATATAATTTAAAAATATTTAATATTTATTTTTTATTTAAGATGATATTTTAATAATATTTTTCTATTAAAATATATATTTCAAAAAAATTATCTTTAAATAAATTATACAAAACTTTAAAATTATTAAAATAATATTTTTAATAAAATAAAATTTAATTTTAATAAAGTACATAAAACTCTTAAAATCTTTAAACCGCGTCGTGACGTATACATTTTATTATTATCCAGTGTCATCCATGAGTTTATAGTTTTAATCGTACGTATCTTAACCGATTAACTTTGTGTTGGAAAGGTAGATACGAATCTCCCACAGGAATCTGCACTTCACTCTGATTGAACCTTGTGTGTCGGCAATATCCACTTGCCAGGCTTAGAGCCATTTTGCTTCATTAAATAGTACAGTAAAAAGAATTAATTAGAATTAATTAATTTAAATAAATGTTAAAAAAGTTAAATCTTAACTTTATAAATGAGACGATTAAATTAAAATATTCTTTTATAATAGGTATTTATAATATTTAATTAAAATTAATTAATTAATTAAAAATTAATAGTTTCTTAAATTAAGAGATTTTTTTTAACTATTGTAACATGATTAGAATTTTAGAGATTATCTAAAAAAATATACAGATAAAATAAAAATATATATATATAATTTAAAGGTGTAAAGAATATCGAAATCTTCTTTAGAGACCATAGAAGCCCAATAATTATTATAAATTTTTATTGTCTTTATCTAATGAGATGCATGAGGTTATTGATATAAGAGTCGTGAACGAAAAAAATAATCTTATATGTTACTCTGCTACACAATTCTGATTACATCAACAAATAACAACAAAAGAGAATCAAATTATCTTTGATCACCGACAATCTCGAATAAGAAACTAAGAGAATCAAATATTTACAAAAATATAAAACACGCAAGAAGACAAATACATGTTATAATAACAGAAAAAATATATTATAAAAACAAAAAATACAATAAAATTTGAGAATAATAGGAAAAAAATATTTTTTTTCTTAAAAACTAAAAAAAATACAATAATGAAATATAAAAATAATAAAATAGAATATATATCTTCAATGATCTACAATTAATATCAAAAACTAATGTTATCCATGACGAATAAAAAAAAGGTAAGAGAATAAAGACAATCTAGTAGACAGAGAGGGAGGAGAACGGGAAGGTTAAAGAAAATCAAGTTGAATTGTGGAATGATTTTTATTTAAGTCAAACTACAATGATAATCATCAAACTTCTGGAGAAATTTTATTACAATCACCAAACTTTTAAAATTTTTATTACGATCACGCTACTTTTATATCGCTTTCGTTATGATCTATGATGTTAATTACAATTAATATCAAATACTTTTATATTCTCTCTTTCTCTTCAAATTCTCTATCTTTTCTCCATGAACACAAGAACTAATTGGTACAACATATTAATCAAAAATTAGAATCAAAATATACAATAACATTATAAATAATTATAATTAAATTTATATATGAACTCAAGAAAACTTAAATTTCATAAACTCGACTTGGATCATATTTTTTTAATAAATTTTAAATTATAAAATATGACACATCAATTCAAATAATTTAAAATTTTTTACTCGATTCAACTTGGTCGAATATTGATCACCCTTAAATTTAAACCTAGATTTAAGAAAGAATAGACGATTCTAATAAATCGAATTAAGAAAAAATAAAGTTTTTTTTTTAAATTTTAATGTGGTATCGCGAATCAGTCATTTGTATCAATCAACTAAATAATAATTGTACCAAAACACAAATACTTCTTGGATATATTCCACAATTGTGGCACTGCCATTCGAATCATGAAAGGTGCACCAGCCAGACAACATAATTTAATCAATGAAATAATTAAAAACCAACCAGTATTGTTGTCTAAAACAAGTATGCTAATGTTCTAAAACATCTTCTATTTCGAAAATGCAAGAAAAATGTTTGTTCCAATGTTAATTACCTTTATCTAACCATGTTTCCTACACGACACTGGAAGATGATGACATAAGGTGCCGGTTCAAACTTCAAACAATTGAGAACGATTATTTTCTCGCCACCTTTCGTACACGCTCCGATTATTTGAAGATTCTCACCGAAGGATCTTGGAATATCTTTAGACACTATCTCATCGTGGAATCATGGTCTACGGAATTCTCAACAGCGCAACCCTATCCTAACGACGTTATCGCTTGAGTTTGCCTTCCAGGTTTGCCAGTGACTCTCTACAAGCAAAGTTTGATCACCGAAATAGGGAAATGAATTGGCCCTGTAGTCAAATTCGACTACCAGACTGACTAAGTTACTAGTCTCCAAGCTGTTGATTAATGGAAACATCCAGAGAGTTGAATATGAATCACTGCCAATTGTGTGAATCACGTGTTGCAAATATGGCCACAGTAAAGATGGTTGCCCGGATTCTCACACTTCTGTTCCTGCGGTACCAGCTAATGATGACGGTCCGATACCCACCGATTCTACTGATCCTCCTCAACCATTTTCAATTTGTCCACTGTAAAATCAGTTGCAACAATGGTGGCAACTCCCTTCTTGCTACGGTTGTATATGCCAGCTCCACAGCGTCAAAACGCAAAGCTCTGTGGCCACATATTGCATCTACAATCCTTGGATTCTTCTAGGTGATTTCAACGCAACGCTTTCATTATCTGAACGAAGGCTTGTGCTCCTTCTATGAGATCGAGGAAGAACTTTCAGAACTTTTTTTTTTATCTGAAGTGTATGTAAAGTAACAACAAAAAGAAATAAAAAGGTTGAATGACGGATTCTAAATTATATTTTCAACGTAATCATAGTCTTTGTGATATAGGGTTTTTTGACCTGAATTTACTGGGTCGCGTGGCCCGGCTAATGTTCGACTGGGCCGGGTAATCTGCAATAAGTATTGGGATGAATCTTATCCGGAAGCTCTGGTTTTCCACCTCTTTCGAATGCAGTCCGACCATAGGGAGGATTTCCTGCAAGTTGGAAATCATGGTTTCAGGCACACCACACGACGCTTCCATTATTTTACTGGTTGGGATTCTCACTGTGATTTCGTGCGTATGGTACAGGACAATTGGATTTCATACTCTACTTTCTCTGAGAGTATAGCTTCCTTTACTCAAGCAGCTGATACATGGAACCCAAAAACATAAAAAACTCAAAAAGCACTGTTCTATGGTTGGATAGGCAAATCAAGTCTGGTTGTGGAGCCTGACTCTGTGGTGGCCTTGTCATGACTGAATGCTGCATTCACTACAGCAAAATAGATTTTTAGCGGCGTTTTTTTAGTTCTATAGCGACGTTTTAGATTAAATTTGAACTTGGAACTTGCTGCTTGAATGGACTATGTTATCTCATTTGGGGTAGGCTATTTCCCCATGGATTATTATGGTGTGATGTAGATAGATATGTGGGGTGGTTCAATTTTTGTCTAAAATGACCACGGACCCGTATTAGCTGGTCAAAACTAAATATGTTGGCTGAAACAGGCATGGAGGCAGAACATGCATGTTGGACGTGATTATATATATAATCAAAGATGATGCCAAGTAGAAAAGAAATGTCCTGATCAGCAACTACTTGCAATGTCATCTTACAACTAAGGAATGGATGAAACAAGTAATAATAAAACACGACGCCTGGTCTCCTGATCAGAAACCCCATGTCCGTCTCCATATTGGTACATGCATTGAGCCATCCTAGCTAGGTTCAATGCAATTTGTATGAATGCAGGAGAGCAGGTGGAGTGTGCCATTGATAGATATTCTTCGTTCATCTTTTTCCATGTCGCATCGATTAACTTCCTTATATACTCGCGAGCTTCCTCATCGGAACACCCAGTTTCATGCATGTAGCATTGGATTGATTTCGGAACATCACCTCTTTTCAATTCGTCCTAATCAACATAGATATGAAGAGAAGTGTTATACAATGTGAATCAAACAAACACCAATTACATATGATAAGAATATATATCATTGAGGGATCTTCAATTCCGACGAAATAAGTAAACGAAATGTCTTAAGTCAAACAATTAATGGATCTCTAGAAGATTTTTAAATCTTTGCGTACCACTGATGTTCCGAGGTCGTCAACAAGTCTCAAAATTAAGGACGAGCAATAGATTATATTGTAATGTTCCTTCCATTGCTCAAAGCAATCCTTTGTCATTGACTTTAAAGTTAAGGAATAAGCATGTGACAGTATTACTGGACCCGAAATAGAAACCCATGCATTTTCGATATACTCGTTGAAGGTTGGTGTGTATCCGCTATGGAACCATTTTGCCTCCAATAGATAAGCTTTGCATAAATCTGCCCACTGAAACACATAATAAAACTATGTTAGATTTAAGATCGGATATGCTCCAATTACCCGTTCATCAAAATTAGGTGTACAACTTAATACCGCTTTCTTCAAGAAAGGAATGGTATGGAATCCATGTTCTTTGAGATTATCGTAAGCCATTTCGTTTATGGTGTTGAAAAGAGCAAGGAAACATATCTTCATATATTCTGGAAGAAGCTCCATAGCATTTATATCCCATCTGAAATTACAATAGTATACGACCAAGTTAGCATAGGCGACAGGGCAAGAATGAAGTTATAAAACTTTAGGTTAGAGTCCAATGTTCCATTATTGGACTAATTTCTGATTGTATGATTTTCAAAAGATTAAAGGACAATTTCTCTATTTTAGTCCACTGCTTGACTCCAACGTACCTGTCAACAGCCTGAGTGAAGAGCTCTAACTCTTCCAATGTACCATACACATCGTATACATCATCTATTGTTGTTATGAATGCATTAACCTTTGTTAAACTTCTTCTTATGTTACCAAACTGTGGATCAAATATATTTCCCACTGTCCACAAAAAGTTCTCCATCAACCTGTCCCTCGCAAAGCTTAGCTTCTCTCCTAGATCTGTATCTCTCCACCACCTGCACCAAGGCAATGGTTAGGATTCCTTCGTACTAAAGGTTGACCATCCTGGTGCACAGTACTTACTTGGAAGCATATCTTAGATCATCCTGGTGCACTGCTTGCACAATGTTAAAATCCAATTTAGCAAGCTCCAAAAGCATCGGGTTTCTTCCCTCTCTTTTCTCGTACAAATCTATAAACCACCTGGCTTCCAACCTCGGCATCCTCCAATGTAGAGGAAGTTCCAACGCATGCTCAACTATCAACCTCAGATGTTCATCTAACTTATTTTGTCGAAGATGTTGTTGAAGTTGTTCGGCTGCGAAATCCCTTGCGGTGTCCAGGATGCCTTCTTCTTCTACCGAAAGGAATGAAGCTTCATACAAGCTAAGAAGCCCTTTGCAGTCCTCGCAAAGGCTTGCATTGAAGTTTCCCATCTCGTCCTGGAAACTAGAGAAAGCTTCTGCACGTATATAACAAATTTCAGGTTTCTGTTATTAGTTCATGTTCTATGCAATGCATATGACATGAATTCAATTCTTATACTCAAGAAGCTACTGCATGCTTCAAGACACTCAGACCCACAACATTTACGATATTGTAGCAATAACAATAACAAGAAAAATATAATTTCGTCGGCCATTAATAATTACTCTTTCTGCATCATTTTGTTCTGCACAAAATCTCTCTACTTGTTACCTTGAGAAACTTTATAACCGTGCTGCCTTCGGAGCCTGAACTCAAGTGCTGTAGCGTATAAATTGTCTTTCTTCCATGAAAACTCGCTCTGATTAAACCATATACCCTCCAAAATCCTCTTGATTTCGTTCTGAAAATGGTAACATAATCCCAACCTCTGCAACGTATCAATCAGCTCAAGTTTCTCCAAAGGCTCCATCGCTTTCTGGAGCATCAACCGAACTTCTCCGACTAGCCTCATCGCATGTTCTTTAAATGATTCCTCCTACATAGAAAGCACAAACAACTCTCTCAGCCTTGAATAAGAATAAAACATATTCTCGACTCTGTAAACCCTCTAGTGTCTGATGGTAGAATGGAAATCTCAAATTGATATGATATCAACTATCGTTGAAAGTTTAATTGGTTATCCAACAAACTTTATAGTAACATGTATGGAAATGTATATTATCTACCTGGTAGTTGCTCTTGAGTGACTGAATATAATCGTATTGCCAAATTGAAGGATGGTAATTAGCAGATCGTCGGCTGACAACATTTTGATCTGAAACATTGGCCATAGCAGTGACTAATCTGGGGGCTCTTAGGATGGTCGAGTTGTTGATATTTGTGGCTTTGGTGTGCTTGGTGATGAAACCTGTGACAGGGACTGCAGATAGAAGAGGAAAGGCCATGGTGAAAAGATCCCGCTCCCTTCAACAGATTTGAATCAACTTTTCGTATAAAAGGCAACGCATCCCATGTATATATACATATTCAAATTACTGTTGTTTTTATTACTAACTAACCAACACGTTAACTTAAATTGAGAGACTATGATCATAAGCATAAAGGATGCTCAAGCTTTGATTGTCGGGATTACATTATTAGTTGGGGAAGAGAGAGGGACTGTAGTGCTTGTAGAACAGTAGAAGGCTAATACTTGAATTTTATCCAAGTATACGTATATATTATATTTTCTCATAAAAATATTATATAAATAATATAATATATAAAGCTATAAATAAAAAAAATATCCAAAACATATTAAAATAGTTTAAAGTATAAACGTCCGATACATATATACAATCCATTATAAAGTCCGAATCTCAATTTTTATTGTTACATTTATTATAGTCTCTACCCAACTCATTTACGGTTTAATTAGCGGGTCATCGGCTGATAATATTTTGATCCGAAACATTTGCCGTAGCAGTGACAAATCTCGGGGCTCGAAGGACTGTCGAGTTGTTGAGATTTATGGCCTTCATGTGCTTGGTAATGATAGTGGTGGTGAATGGGAGTAAAGGTAGAAGACAAAACACGGTACGTACTATACTCATAAATAATATTTAAATTTAGATTTTTAATAATAAATATTTAAAAAAAATTAAAATTTAAGAGTATATACTAAAAACAAGTATGATAAAAAAAGTTAAAGTCTTTAATAAAGTATCATAAATATATTAAATTTTAAAAATATTTACCCAATAATAAATATTAGGAAAAAAATCAGTACACTAATAATTAGTATTGAGAAAAACTAGATTCTTAACAAAAAAAATATTTAAAAAAATAATTTTAAAAAACGAGTTGTTAAATAAGGATTAGAGTTGGTTTTATTGATCCGACGGTATACAAATTCCAATTTTTATTATAATGTTTATAAATAAGACCGACTATCAAAATTACAAAACTTTTAATTATACTTGAGATAAATATAAATGTGATCCATACATTTAATTATTATCCAGTGTCATCCATGAGTTTATAATTTTAATCTTACATATCTTAACCGGTTAACGTTGTGTTGGAAAAGAGAAATTATTTTATGTACCGGTCCCATCACATTATTTATGGTTCTTAGTCATTAAAAATTAGTTAATTAATTTTATATTTTTTATATATTTTTTTAAGAGTGAATCTTTAATTTTTTATTATTATATAAATAGGTAATGAGTTATTGTATAAAAATTAATTAAGAAAGAAAAATAATATAAAAATTATAAAACTAATTAATTAATTTTTAGTAATTAAGAATCATAAATAACGTAATAAAACCGATCTATAAAATAATTTTTTTTTGAGAAAGTATATAGGAATCTCCCACGGGAATCTGCACTATACTCTGATTGAACCTAATTTTTCGACCTTGCGTGTCAGCAATATCCACTAGCCAGGCTTAGAGCCATTTTGCTTCATTAAATAGTACAGCCGAAAGAAGCATTTCATGAATTAACAAATAACAAACTTGTCTGTTACTAGAAGCACGCGAAAAGATGACAATCAAATAATTCCAATGGGTTTATTGCGACTTTAAAAAACAGTCGGATTTTTATTTTTCTTAGGAGATCATAAAAAAAAAAAAAAAGATTACTATAAATTTTATTATCTTTATTGAACGAAATACTTATGAAGTTATGTAAGAGGGACAAACGAAAAAAATCTTACATGTTATTTTGTTGTTTAATTATGATTACGTCAACAAATAATATTAAAAGAAGATTAAATTATCTGTGATCAACAATAATTTCATATAAAATATTAACCCCGTAAGAAACAAATGTTCACAAAAATAAACATAAAATATGCTAAAAGATAAAGATATATCATAATAACAGATAAAATATATCGTAAACATAAAAAATACAACAAAATTTTAGAATAATAGAAAAAATAAATAATTTCTTATTAAGACTTAAAAGATAATATATATATATATATAAAAGAAAGCGAAATCAAATATGAATCTTAGAATCAACTTGCCAAACTAATATTTAATATTTTGAGTTTGATATTTAATATTTCTACTTTTTAGAATATACAGGGTTATAAATGAATTCAATGTTCAATGAATTATTTATAAAGTGTTTGTTGGAAAATTTATTTATGTTCGTTTATTTATTAAACGAACGAATATTAACAATAATTTTTGTTCGTTTAATTAAATGAATAAATACAAGCAAATAGTATATTCGTTCATTTATATTCGTAAACGTTTGATAATTTATTCATTCATTTATGTTTATTTAAATTTATTTACTATGTCTAAGGTGTTTATTGATCAATTAAATTGAATTAACCGACCGAACAAAAATAAAATTGGTTAATCTATTAGTTAATTTTAAGTTTCACTAATAATTAAGAGTTTTTCAAATTTCAATTATAGATTAATTTAATTTAAAATTGATTAATTAACTGAATTAATCGAACTAACTCAAGATATTAAATATTTAACAGATTATATATATTTATTTGTGTTTATTCATTTGCTCGTGTTCGTTTATCATATTAACAAACAAATACGATAAAAAATTTTGTATTTGTATAATTCTGTGTTCAAATTAAATAAACGGTATCTTTGTTTGTATTTGTTGGATTTATTTAAAGTCCTAATAACATACAATTAACTTAACCATTAATTGAACCTAATTAATAATTTGTGTTGGAACCATGTACTGGAAAGGTAGATTCGAATAGGCACTGTACTCTCTGATTGATCCTGATTTTCTGGTCTTGCGTGTCAGCAGAATCAAAAATTGCCGGACTTATAACCAAAACCAAAGAATCAAATCGTACTGTTACTGGAGTAGAAATTATATTATGGGTAAGTTTTACCATGTATCTATGAGATCAACTACTAAAAATCATTCACCTCACTAATTTTTTTATGTCATGTATTTTTTTCAAGTGAATCTTTATTTAAAAAATTGTTTTTAAAATGAATTAACAGTAAATATGAGTGAAGATTCACTTAGAAAAATATGACGTAAAAAAAAAATAATGAGATTAATGGTTTTTAGTGATTGATCTCATGGATAACATAGTAGGACTTACCTATTATATAATTTCCAGATATCGGATCTGGAATATGGTTGAATGCTGGGATAATCCGAGAAATGGCACACTGAAATATTATAGAAACGAAATTAAGATTTAATATTAAAATATAAAAATTCATTGATTTTTAAATTTAAAAATTGAGAAAATAAAAAATTCTCATATAATTAATTTTTAAGTTAAAAATGACTAAATATATAGTTATAGGATAGATTGTTTCCCCTTCTACCCTATGTATGGATTCATCTTTGATCTTGATATTTTTCAGTCTGTTTGGTTCATTGGCAGTTTAAGAATTTAGAGATATTGTATAATTTATTAGAAATGGGCTCTTAGTTTATAACACTAACGGACGATTTTTTTTAAAAATAATATAAAAATGTTATTAGATTATTTTTTTAAATAATAAAAAATAATTTGTAAACATCTAATAATTTAATATTTAATTTTAATACATCATTATTTTTGTATATTTTGAAGCAAATTTATTTATAACACTTTTAATATCAACTTATTCTAAAAGATCATTGGTGATTACCATCAAAACAAGATCATTTAATCTTCTTATGAGATAGTTAATTATAAGAATGACTTCAACAACTTTAATTTTGAATAATTTTATTACACAACAATAACATTAATAGAAATAGTTAATAAGATTTTATAAGTATTTGTCGCATTTGAGAAATAATTAAAATATTTTAAAAATCGTAATAAATTCATTGCTTCCTTTTTTCTTACGTAAAAAATACCCTGAGTATTTTCATCTCAATAAGTTTTGAGATAAAGGATGGCAACGAGTCGAATTGGGATGGTTTTTGGTTGTCTCGATCCAAAAATTTAAACATTTGTTCAATCCTGACTCGATCCAGCCTTAATATATATTTTCTCTCGACTCGAAATAATAAAATCTATAACCCGATCTCGATATATTAATAAAAACTCAATTAAACCAGACTCGACCTATTTTTTTAATCGTGGGATCAATATACATGTCTTTTGACTATAAATTTTTGTTAATTAAGTTCACAACAAACAAAATTTAATACCAAATTATTATAGATTTTAAAAATTTAAAACTACCAAATTTATTTACTGTTCAAGATTTAGCATCACTTTATATTTTAGGATTATACGAACTATTTGAAATAATTTTTTTATTTAAACAATTTAAAATTTTATTATTTTAATACTTTCAACATGACTATTTTATTGTGTGATCGACAATAATATAAAAGTTACACCCTTTATATTTTTACTTAATATATTCTATCTCTTAATAAAGTATAAATACGTAGAATTATTTCAAGTCTGTTGAGAACCACCACCGGTTTGGTCTCAACCCAAGTTTGGAAATTTAAAGTGGATGGGGAAGTTAAGAATGGAGAGGCGGGATGTGTAGTGAGGAAGGCGTGATTAGAGCGTTGTTTTCAGGGCCGGTGGCGGGTGGAGCGAAGGAAGGCCGTGTGTCTTGCGAAGGAAGCATGGTTTGAGCCGTCGGTCAATGTTTAAAGCATGGTGGTAAGGCGTTCGTTTTGAAGCAAGATTTGTGGGTTACTTTTCTCTCGTGGCGGAGTAACAGGGCCAGAACTACATTTCCATAGTTTATTGGGTGATTTTGGCTATGTGGCAGTTTGGGTGTGCAAACGATGTAATGCTTGTATTGTAACTTAGAACTAGTCTTCAATAACTGTTGCGACCATTTTAAAACCGAAACGTGTGAAAAATAGCCTGACGAATGAATTTTTTTAAAAAAAAACGAGTTTTATTGCTTTTAGTCGTGAATTGTGAAAATAGGGGGTTTGTTAAAAACATTTAATTTGAATTTTAAAATTGATTTGGAGTCGCCATCGGCCACTTTGGTAAGTCAGACACCATAAAACAAACCAGAGATTCTTTTTAAAACATTTTGGGTTCGGGAGTCGGTTACGCGTAAGGATGACCCTTACGAGCACCCGAGATCGGTACCTTATTAATTACACGTGGCATTTTGGCATTTCGAATAATCATATTAATTTAATTCGTCATTTGTTAAATAAATATCGTTCGAATAAGAATATCCTTTTGAGTAAAAAGGTACATTTCTTTTAAATACGAGCTTTGAGAAAGACGTCCTATAATAGAAAACCTTAACTCGTATTTAAAGAAATATAGATTCTGACCCAAAAGGTTTTAAATATGCATGATCAATTATTATCTGGTTCATTTTAAGTCCTAACCTATAAGGCTCCATTAATTAAATAATTAAAACCCTATTAAATTATTAATTTCACCGGGTGTATTTTGATAACATCCGAATGCACGGACACTACCATTTCGGCACCAAACAAAATTAATATTACAATTAGTGTTTCTAGTTTTGCCTAATTAATTTTATTAAATTCTAACCCTAAATTATTTACCATTTTCTACATTTCGATGACGCGCCGAATACGATACCAAAGTACACTATTGGCCAACATAATGTTATTTCAAAACACTGACCACTTAGTGTATCCGAGATATATGATTAGAACGTCATCTTTACTAAATTATCTTCCTATTTAAATTAATTAATTAATTAAAATGACTAACCCTAAAAGGCTCTAATTTAATTATCTAGGTATGGATTAAGTGATATCTTAAACAAATATACTATATGATTTTTAAAAAATATGCAAGCAAAATAAATTAAACAATTAAATAGCTAAATACATGAACAATGCTTTGAAATTCATAATTGTCAACGATGATTAATGACATGGGAACATAAAAACAACCAAAAGAAAACCGAGGCATGAGAACGCTATGGAATCGAAGGGAATATACACGACTGAAGGAAAATAACAGTGTATCGTACATACCTATTGGACTCGTGCAAGCAATTGTTGGACTGCAGGATGTTGGTGATTTTGCACAAATTTCCTCCTGGAATTGAAATCCTTCACTTGCACTGTACCGAAAACCATCATTAAAACCCCACTGTTCCAATCCCGGTGAAATTGAATGACATAGCCGAAATCATGGATTTGCTGTTGATCTTGTTAGGCTCCGGAACCTATTCAATCTCGCTCTAATTAGATGACTCCACCGATTCCATGGTGAATTTCCCCAAATTAGTCTAGAAACTGTTCATGAATGCCAGAGAAATTTTTCGGTCCTTCCATCTTCTGCCTCCCCCATTTCTTTTGTTGTCATTAATCACCTATCATTGCTGCAATTATGAGCTCCATCATTGATTCCATTATAAGCCTTCATCATTGTTGCAATCATTACCCTAATCATTACTCCATGATTGTCACCATTCAACTTTCATCTTCCCATAATCATTACTCCATGATGGTCACCATTCAACTCTCATCCTCTCCAAATCGTCTCCAGTTTCCTTCCCCTTTATTTGTTGCGAAGAGTAGCCCAGAATAACCTCCCTGCTTCAGTTTCGTTTTCTTTTCCTTTTCCTCCCTTTTTTTTTCCTCTTTTCTTTTTTCCTAATGCCAACCTCCTTTGAATATATTGTTTTTATGATCCACCGTGGAGAAACCGATAAAAACCAAAAAGCCCCTCCCAGAATTGCCAAACACCACTGTCGAAATTCTTCAATCATTGCTTCCTCATTGTTTCTTCATCATTGTTGCATCATTGGTCTCCATTATGGGTTTATCATTTCCATCATTAACGCCCTCATCATTGCTGCCATCATTGGTCTCCATCATGAGTTCATCATTTCCATCATGACCCCATGATTATCCCATCATTGCTTCATGATGGTCCTTATTTCATTCTCCTCTCCATCAGGTACGTTGCTCCCTCTCTGTCGAATGCTTCCCAGCCTCCTCTCTTCCTCTTTTCGTTTTTTTCTCTCTGTCGACTCCTCCCCTCTCCTTATTCGGGAGAAGCCCCCTGTTTTTCTCTTTTTCTTTTTCGGTTTCCTTTCCTCCTCCCTTTTGTGATCGTGAACCCCCACTTGTCATATTCGGCCGAAGAAAAACAATGAATTTTTTTCAACCGATCACCACTCCCCTATTTCATGGTAAGTAACCCACAATAACTCCCTTCCAGGTAACCACTTCCAATATTATCTTTTTTGTTTTATTATTATTATATTATATATTTTATATGTTTATATATATATATATATTTATTATTTTATTTATTTATTTATTTTATTATTATTATTACCTATATTCTTTACTTAATATATATTTACATAGGCCTTATTTTATATTCGAACCCGGATGAAATTCGGGTATTACAATAACATTTTCATTACAATCAAACCAAAGCCCCCTACATGTCTGACAAACTTTGATGCCTTATCCTTGAGTTCATGTTGACAGTTGCAGACGTTACTACAATAATACACGACCTAATCGAGATCCACAACTACATGCAATGTCACCTTCCAACTAAGGAATGGATGAAACAAATAATAATAATACGCGACGTCTGGTCTCCTGATCAGGAACTCCATGTCCGTCTCCATATTGGTACATGCATTGAGCCGTCCTAGCTAGGTTCAATGCAATTTGTAGGAAGGTAGAAGAGGAGGAGTGTGCCATTGATAGATATTCTTCGTTCATCTTTTTCCATGTCGCGTCGATTAACTTCCTTATATACTCGCGAGCTTTCTCATTGGAACAACCAGTTTCATGCATGTAGCATTCGACCGATTTTGGAACATCGCCTCTTTTCAGTTCATCCTAATCAACATAGATAGGAAGAGAAAAAGTGTTATACAATGTGGATCAAACAAAAACAAGTCCTTGAAGTGTTGTCTGTGGGATAATTGATGGATCCCTCCACAAATATAAATCTTTATATGCATTGCATACCACGGATGTTTCGAGATCGTCGGCAAGTCTTAAAATTAAGCATGAGTAATAGATTATATTGTAATGTTCCCTCCATTGCTCCGAGTAGTCCTTTGTCGTTGACTTTAAAGTTAAGGAATAAGCATGTGACAGTATTACTGGACCCGAACTAGAAATACATGCATTTTCGATATACTCGTTGAAGGTCGGTGTGTATCCGCTATGGAACCATTTTGCCTCCAATAGATAAGCTTTGCATAAATCTGCCCACTGAAACACATAATAAAACTATGTTAGATTTAAGATCGGATCGGATATGCTCCAATTACCTGTTCATCAAAATTTGATGTACAACTTAATACCGCTTTCTTCAAGAAAGGAATGGTATGAAATCCATGTTCTTTGAGATTATCATAAGCCATTTCGTTTATGGTGTTGAAAAAAGCAAGGAAACATATCTTCATATATTCTGGGAGAAGCTCCATAGCATTTATATCCCATCTGAAATTACAATAGTATACGACCAAGTTAGCATAGGCGACAGGGCAAGAATGAAGTTATAAAACTTTAGGTTAGAGTCCAATGTTCCATTATTGGACTAATTTCTGATTGTATGATTTTCAAAAGATTAAAGGACAATTTCTCTATTTTAGTCCACTGCTTGACTCCAACGTACCTGTCAACAGCCTGAGTGAAGAGCTCTAACTCTTCCAATGTACCATACACATCGTATACATCATCTATTGTTGTTATGAATGCATTAACCTTTGTTAAACTTCTTCTTATGTTACCAAACTGTGGATCAAATATATTTCCCACTGTCCACAAAAAGTTCTCCATCAACCTGTCCCTCGCAAAGCTTAGCTTCTCTCCTAGATCTGTATCTCTCCACCACCTGCACCAAGGCAATGGTTAGGATTCCTTCGTACTAAAGGTTGACCATCCTGGTGCACAGTACTTACTTGGAAGCATATCTTAGATCATCCTGGTGCACTGCTTGCACAATGTTAAAATCCAATTTAGCAAGCTCCAAAAGCATCGGGTTTCTTCCCTCTCTTTTCTCGTACAAATCTATAAACCACCTGGCTTCCAACCTCGGCATCCTCCAATGTAGAGGAAGTTCCAACGCATGCTCAACTATCAACCTCAGATGTTCATCTAACTTATTTTGTCGAAGATGTTGTTGAAGTTGTTCGGCTGCGAAATCCCTTGCGGTGTCCAGGATGCCTTCTTCTTCTACCGAAAGGAATGAAGCTTCATACAAGCTAAGAAGCCCTTTGCAGTCCTCGCAAAGGCTTGCATTGAAGTTTCCCATCTCGTCCTGGAAACTAGAGAAAGCTTCTGCACGTATATAACAAATTTCAGGTTTCTGTTATTAGTTCATGTTCTATGCAATGCATATGACATGAATTCAATTCTTATACTCAAGAAGCTACTGCATGCTTCAAGACACTCAGACCCACAACATTTACGATATTGTAGCAATAACAATAACAAGAAAAATATAATTTCGTCGGCCATTAATAATTACTCTTTCTGCATCATTTTGTTCTGCACAAAATCTCTCTACTTGTTACCTTGAGAAACTTTATAACCGTGCTGCCTTCGGAGCCTGAACTCAAGTGCTGTAGCGTATAAATTGTCTTTCTTCCATGAAAACTCGCTCTGATTAAACCATATACCCTCCAAAATCCTCTTGATTTCGTTCTGAAAATGGTAACATAATCCCAACCTCTGCAACGTATCGATTAGCTCAAGTTTCTCCAAAGGCTCCATCGCCTTCCCAAGCATCATCCGAACTTCTTCGACTAGTCTCCTCGCCTGTTCATTGAATGATTTATCCTACATAGAAAGAAAAAACATCTCTGTAAAATATCATTCTTTGGACAAGCATTCAAAATATCAATAACCGATATTATCTAAAGACCATTTCATCTCTTTAAATTTTAAAGTATACCTGATAGTTGCTCTTGAGTGACTGAATATAATCGTATTGCCAAATTGAAGGATGGTAATTAGCAGATCGTCGGCTGACAACATTTTGATCCGACACATTAGCCGTAGCAGTGACGAATCTGGGGCCTCGAAGGACGATCGAGTTGTCGAGAATTGTGGCTTTGGTGTGCTTGGTGATGAAAGTGGTGGTGATAGGGAGTGAAGGTAGAAGACGAAGGGCCATGGCGAAAAGCTCGCACTGAGGCTTCACATCAAAAGATTTGAATCAACTTTGTGTGTTGAAAAAGAATGCTTGACACCCCATATATATAATCAAATTAATTTTTTTTTTTTTTAATTTTACTGGATGTTTTGCTAAAAAAAATCAACACGTTGTTAACATGAGTAAATCGCAATTGGTAAGACTAGATCTTTGAGGATATTTATCGTAAGCAAATATGGTAGGGCCAATTAAAATAAATATAAGTACTCATTACTCATTTATCAAGCTAACGAGTGATCTCAATAAAAAAGATAATAACGTCTATTTTAGAATATTTAAATTTAAAAACCTTTATTTGTTAGATGTATATTACGAGAGTTAAAAAAATGTTACATTATAATCATTTAAAATTTTAAAAAATATAATTCATTTAATTTAGTTCAATTATTATTACAAAATATAAGAGAACATGAGATTAAATACCTTTAAGCGTTCATTATTCTCTTATTTATGAGTTGTAAGAGCTCTGGGTAGAGCATAGGTGTTGTATCAGATTGTATGATCTCAGTAACTCATGTTTATATTATAAATCATAATATTTTTTTTATTATCAGTATATAAAAATAGTGTAAAAATAATATTTTAACGATATTTTTTATTCATATTTCCTATAGCGTTATTAAAAAACTTTGTTAAAAATTTCTCTAGTGTTAGAAAAAGAACACCATAAAAAGTATAGTTAGATCAAATGTCATAAAAAATCGTGTTATAAAGAATTGTTTGGTGGATCAAATATCATTGAAAAAATATCTTTAGCCTTATTTTTTTCTTCGAATATCGTTATTGATTATGTATCTTTTTCCTCCTCGTCTCATTACTTAACTTAATGATCTATATTTGTGTTTTGTTTTTTATATAAAATTTTAATAAAATAAATATGAAGCGCACATACCTTGCAGACAAAGTGATTGAATATGAGTTTTTTATATATATTAAATAATAAAATTACATAGATTATCATATGTTATATTCTTCGTATTTTTTACGTCGATAATAAATTATCTATTTTTCTTGTACGTTAAAAAATTTATATCGAATCATATTAAATTTTATATTATATGTATCTTAATAATTGATATATTATTATCACTTTGATTATTTTATTGATATCAAATTTCTAACAAGATCAATCATGAAGATTTACTGTCAAATCAACCTTTTGATTGTGTACACGTATTCCACACGACTATACTTTTCATATGGGTTGGAATGTATCGAGAGATGTTGAAATACAGTGCATTTCTTTTAAAAAAATTCTATATTTTTTTATATTTTATTAAATTTTATAATTTCACATTCTTAAATTTTTTAAAATTTTATAATCTCAAGTATAATATCTGATGTCTTCTTGTAAGATCATTCAATGTTAATAAAATAAGTATCGCATATTTATTACTACCTCCGTCTTATTTTATTTGTCCAGTATTGATTTTTTTGGTCAATTTTTTTCAATTTTGACTCATTATAACTTTAAATCTGTTATTGATAAAAATATAAAAAAAATATATTTTAGAAACCTCTAATCAAGTAGTTTAAGAATATATATTTTATAAAATTTAATAAATTAAAATATTTAAAATAAATATGGTCAAAGTTTAAAAATTTTGACTTTAAAAAATCAATATTGGACTTCTTATATGGGACGGAGAGAGTACAATTTTAATTTGTTTGTATAATTACATAAAATATGAGTAATTATGGCATTATAAAATTTTGATTTTTTTCTATTTTAAAAATGAAGCTTGGAAAAGTGATTACCTTGTGGAGAAATGGAGATTTCAATCATTTTCTCCATTTCCTTTCTGGAGGATTTATCTACAGAGTATGGGACATGGGGAGGGAATGCATTTTGAAAAACAGAGTTAAAATCGTGTCACAAAGATAAAAAATAAATTAATAAAATATATGAAAAAATTAAAAAAAAATTGAGATTAAAAACAAAATAAATAAATAAAGTTATAAATAAAAGAAAAAATTTTAAAAAGTATAAGAGATAAAATTTTGTTTTATAAAATAATTGTTTAATTCCTAATTGTAAATCTCTTTTTTATGATTAAAAATCCTGGTGTTGGAATACTTTAAGATTTCTATCCCTTTCGATTGGAATACTTTAGGGTAAAGGTGGATACGAATCTCCAACAGTAACTGGCACCATACTCATCTAGTCATCTTGTGCCGTGTGTGTCGGCACCATCATTCAGGAAATATTATATCATATTCAGAAAAAGTATTGGATTCATCGTAATCTTATTTAACGGAATAAGGTGTTAAGTACTTTAAATGTCATGTATCGAATTCGAGACCGGATAGAAGTTTGGTATAAAAAATTTAAGTAGCCATCATCTTACATCTAGTTTGAGATCGTCTCCGCTGCCCTAACCCTAGGTCTTCTGTCGTGGGGATTGTTTACTGAAATTTGGTCTAGTGCTTACTGTCTTGTACGTTCTTCATGGGGCAGCTTTGTCTGTTTCATAGTACTTAATACAGCAATTATTAATAAAGAATCTTCTCTGACGATCTACATTCTTACCAAGTATGGACCCTTCAACTCCATTGTTGATTCCAGACACAAACTTGTACTTCAGTAGATTTATATGGATGTCATTGATGTGCATTTGTGTGGGTAGGATATATTTTATTGCACAACTAGAAATTAGATTAGGTATATATTTGTTTATTTTAAAAATTCTAATAAATTTTAAAAGATATACGAAAAAACATCTATACCAGTATATATGATATCATAATAAAAAATAATAAAAATAATTACTAAATTTTATTATCAAACCTATCTTTAATAATTGAAGTTTTAAAACATTTAATTTATATATTTAATTTTTTTGTTACTCCACCGTTAACGTGGGCACAAATCATAAATTATGCTCATTCAGCACTAAATTTTACTAGTTCTATTTCACTTCTTAAATTTGAATTTAACCTCTATTTTATTGGATATTTTCTCAAAATTTACAAATCAGATAATTTTTTTATTATTTTTCTCGTTAATCTCCCTTCTCTTTCATTGTGTAGAACTTATTTTTCAATATATTATTTTTCTTGTACCAATAAAATATTTCACCATTTAGATCTAAGAAAACTTTCATATAAAAATATATGGTTAGCAAAAAATAATAAAAATATAAAAACATTTAATGTTTAAACTTCAATGAATATATTCGACGTTTAATGATAATATAGTAATAATTTATATCCTTCGTATAAAAAATAATAAATAATACGACATTTGTGTGTTATTTACAGATCTTGAGTTGTTTTTTAAATATGATGGGCCGAAGGCCATACACTCGAGAGGTTCATAGAAATTAGAGAGTACCAAATGATCAAACTTACGACCCAAGAAAAAACAAACTGTAAAAGATCATGATCATCACTTTTGTTTCCAAGAATGTAATTATAGAATCCACCAACAAGCTATAGCCATGGAAGGAAGACTGTTTCAGAAACAAAGAAAATTGCAGCAACATGAAATGTAAACTAAAATAGTGTAAACCTCACTTTCAGCCGCGGATCTTCAATGCTTGCCGGTTCCTCTTCTTGACACCAGACTTGGCAACCTTGAGACTACGGTTTATGGCACTCAACCTTGCAAGGGCAGCATTTGTCAAATCAGGCCTGTAGTAGTTGTCGGTCACCTGCAATTTTAAAGCATTGAACAGTAGAGAAAATATATAAAAACACAAACCATACATGGAAATGAATTTCAGTATAGAAATGAAAATGAAAATCAGATGAATGGATTTAGAATAATATTGAAAATCAATATACATATACATACAGTGGTGCCTGAAGTAACTACAAAAGAACTAAAGATGCACTGTTTTGAAGCTCAGAAGCCAAGCGTAACAAGTAGATTTCATCGAAGAATCCAACAAATAGACCCTTCTTATATGTTATTGCTTCATCACTGCCAGATAACAAGATAAAACCTGACGATAAACTATAAATTGAATTGACAGTAACTCAGTTAGACGAACAAATCATCATACTTAACAAGCCTCAACAGTGTGTTTTAGAAGTGGCATTGGCTAAGCAAAAAACTGAATTACTTGAGAAGCAAGCCTCTTTACCTGGTTTTTGACTGCCTTGACCATCCTGGGGAACTCCTTTTTCATGACAGACTTGTGAAGCAAGCTCGAAGGCTTGTTTTGCTTCTTAGTCTTGGTTGTTGCTAGCAGCACCGATTGGTCTTTTCCCCCGGGTTGAATGGTGACAGTTTTCTTGTTTGCCAACCCTAAAATTACACAGATTCAGAAACGAGATGAGTCAATATAATTCAAAGGAATACAGAAAATATTATCAACAAATATAATCCAAATCATTACATAATTTACTACATGGTGCAAATATCAAATTCACACTTCAAAAATTTCCAGATTTTGACCCTTCTCAAGATAAAATCGGAACCCCACTTTACAACTCAACATTATATACACTTTACCATTTCCCACCTGTTTCTATGTGTGTTATCAGGATTGAGCAAAGCTCAAGAGCTAAAACTCTGATTCAAGATTTGAAAGTTCAAGCTCAATTCAAGATACAGATTAAGCAACCTAAACTAACTCAATTAAGATCATTTACCTAATAAAGATGTGCTATATTATCATTGCTCAAGTGAAAATTATCAGTACTAATTAAAAATTAAAAAGAAAAATTAATCATTTCCTCTAGTTAAGGTAAAATGCAAAATTTATTTTTCCCTTCAGAAGCAGCAAAAAATGAGCAATTAACAAATAGCAAATGACAATAACTTAAGCATCGATCTTTTTCAAATAAATCCAAAACCAGTATCCTGAATAAACGAAATAAAACATTATAAATTAAAATCGAGCTATAAAAATGAAGCTTCGGGGATCAAACCATAAATTACCAGAGTGTTTGTAGGAGTTGATATTGTAGAGATTGTTGGGTTCTTTGCTGAATCGAACTCCGGCAGTTCCTCTTCCAAATTGCTTCACCAAGAAACAATTGTTCTTCTTCACTACCTCCCAAATCAACTGCCCTGGAACTGTCGCCATTTCTTTTATCTCTTTCCCTGCACCTCACTGCACCAGATTCAACAAAAAAATTGGGAAGATTAAAATCGTCTAAAACTAAATCAGACACAAATTAGAATAGATTGTTAGTAATATTTAGTTACGAATTGAAGAACCTGTTAGATTTTCAGGGTTTTTTAAGAGAAACAAATGAAATTGGGGAGGGAAAAGAGGAGGACAAATCATGGAGGGTTTTATATTGGTCGAAGTAGGGTTTTCTTGAAGTAAAATACAATCGGGCCCCTCTCACTATCTTAATTTTCTTTACAAAAGCCCAAAATATTTTACTTTATAAAATGAAACCCAAAATGATACAAATGAAATCCAAATCAATCTATACCATAAACATAGATGATTAAATATATATAATTATAAAAAATTAGGCTTAAGGGTGCCCTTAAACTTTCTTTTAAAATATAAAATAATTTTTTTAAAAAAAACCATCCAATTAAGCTCTTAAACTAAGAAATTGAATCAATTAAACCCTTATTAAACTAAAAAATTGAATCAATTAAGCCCTATATCAATTTTAACCATTAAATCTGAATAATTTTTTTATCCATTGTTGTAGTGTGTCGTATCATATTGTTTTTCCACTTGATATTTTTTAAATTTACTATTTTATTTAAAAAATCTTTAAATTTCTATAATTTCTAAAAAAAAGTACTTTTATTTTTTTTTTTGGTAAATGCAACATGATAAAATTGTATTGTACTATGTAGCGACAATATATAAAGAAAAAAATTGTCAAGATTTAATAGTCAAAATTAATCAAAGGACTTAATTGATTAAAGTTTTTGGTTCAAAGGCTTTAAATGAGTGCAAAAAAAATTTAGGGACTTAATTGATTTTTTTTAAAGTTTAAGGGCTTCTTAGACCCTTAAGCCAAAAAATTATTTTATAACATTAATATTTTTTTATTTTTTAAAAAGAAATGCCTTGATGAATACTAGTTAAATAGTTTCAATGGCCTGATTGAAAAAAAAAACAGTTTACTGGTTAAAATAAAACTATCTCCATAGTTAGGTGACTATATATATAGTTTACCCAAGTACTTTATTCATAAATTTAAAGAGTGTTAGACCAAAATATAACTTAATTATAGAATTTACGAGCTCTCTAGTCTAAGTGATTAAAATAACAGTTGTCGTTCTTAAAGTTCATAAGTTCGAGTATCAATAATGCCAGTAAAATGATTGAGCGATCAATGTTAAATGTTGGAGATTATATTTTAGAACAGATATTATTCGCTTACTCAAAAAAAACTTAATTATAGAATTTATAATAAATATATTATTTTTTTAAACGTTATAGACATGTTATTTAATTAACATATTGTTATAAATATATTAAATTATTAAAAAAATCGTTATGCTTGTAAAAATATCAGTTTCTTTATTATAATAATATTTAAAGTTTCATAAACTATACATTCTATTAATTATTATCTATTTTTAAATGTGAATTCATTTTAACAACTCACTGTTCAGAACATAAATAAATATTTTTTTATTAAATAAAGATTATATCTTTTTTATATTAGAATTCGAACCTATATAAGATGGGACAGGATAAACATCTTTGACCATTAAACCAATCAATAGATGAATAGATTTTATTTCAACTTATTTAGTGAAACAACTATTTATATGTCCATAAAAAATAAACATAGGATAAAAAACATTAAAGAACCCATCTATTTTAAGTAGAAAGTTAATGTTTTCTCTATTATTTTTAATTACAATATTAAAACAAGGGTGACAAATTTAAGATAAAACAAGAGTTTCTGACTAATTTAAAATAAAAATAATTTAAGAATAAAATTGATATATTTAGAAGTTTAAAAACTAATTTAAAATATTAACTATAATTTAAGGATGTGCCGCTCAATTAACTAAAAAAATATTGCTTATCGATTAAGCACATGCGTGTTTCTAATTTGATTTAAATATGTTTGGTTCAGTAATTAGTATTGGGTACGGTATTGGTACTTAATCGATTAGTATGTTTAAAAGTTAGGATTAATTTAAGTCATGATCAAATGGACAAGGACTTCTAAAGCAATTAACCGCGCATACCCTATACTATATAGTATATATATTTGTGTATCCCAAACAATGTCAACTGTCTTGACAGGATTTCTCTTCAATTTCAATCCATCTGTTGCGAAAGAGAAATGGGTGCGAAGAAGAAGACTATATTCTTCGCTTTTCTGCTGCTGATATCCACTGCTCATTCCTTCTATCTCCCGGGCGTAGCACCTCGTGATTTTCAAAGGGTACCTTTTTCCGCTCCTCGCACTCTCTGGGAGTTTCTTTTTTCGTGTTTTATCTTTAATGTTTGTGTTCATTCATGGGTGAGTTTTTGTTTTTTGTTGATGGGTATTTGAGTTGGATCTAGGGATTTTAAGGTTTGATCTGATGTATTGGTGTATTCATTTCTCTTTTAGATCTGTAGTTGTGTTCTTTCTCCTTTTTCTTTTTTTTAAATTTTGGAGTTTGATTTCACTTTCGTTTTAACGGTGATTACGTTGCTTGTTTCGTAGTTTGGTTCTGAGATGGTGTACTTGTACTACTGTAAGCTTAACAACATTTGCTACTTACGTTATTCGGACTCGGATTTGGGATTTGAGATGTCGGGTATAGTAAGTCCGACACGGGAGTAGTCTGAATATTCCTATGAGCTTCCATGTATTTGATGGATCTGTGCAGGTCATATCCCTTATATCCATGCACCTGTGTTAGACACGGTTACTCGAACAAAAATGAAGAGTTTGCTACTACCATTCGTTCGTTTTTGAATCTTAATGCTGGAATAACCATATTTTGCTTAAGAAATGATAGAATGTTTAGAATGCAACCGGCAGCTGGCCTGTTTGTAATGCTTTTTGGTGCAAGCTTTTAAGGAATGTAAAACTTATTTTGACATAAAAACTGTAAGACCAATAGTGGTTCTTTTGCAAGAACTTTCTGAGTTAAAAACTTATTTCCCGAGTTTCAAGAGGTCATTGACTATATAGTTAAAATCATAAAAACATATTTGGTGTTAATTTTTTGTGGAACTTGGGTCATTTGGGTGTACAATTTGATGTTGGTAAGTCTGCAATGCTGTTTTGCATTTCTCTTTAGGGCCTCAAGGATAAATATTACTTTGCTTGAAAATATTTTTTTCGTTTCTAATTTTGAAGGCAAGGGACCAATGGAGAGTATTCAGATTATATTTTTATGATTTTGAATTTTGTTTAAAGTTTTTTTTGTTATTTTTTTACCTTCATTATTATTAATTGTGTTAAGTCGTCAATTGTCTTTTTTTATTCTGAACAGGGTGATCCCCTTTATGTAAAAGTGAACAAATTGTCATCTACAAAGACTCAACTTCCATATGACTATTACTACTTGAACTACTGTAAGCCACCCAAGATTGTGAACAATGCTGAAAATTTGGGGGAGGTGCTACGTGGTGACCGTATTGAGAATTCTGTCTACACTGTGAGTATCTGACTATCTGTACCTTTTGTATTTGTGATGTTGGTGAAACTAACTAATGGTTTTCTATTTAAAGCTTTATAGATTATATCTTCAATTTTATTTCTTTGTTTATCATGTTCTTTCTTTAGTTTGAAATGAGGGAGGATCAGCCTTGCAAAGTAGTCTGTAGAAAAACACTTGATTCTGGATCTGCAAAGAATTTCAAGGAAAAAATTGATGATGAATATCGAGTTAATATGTAAGTAATAAATGTGATGCCTAGGATTTATATTTCCGTGCTCCTTTTTATTTCTTTTTGGAGATGTTTTATGTGATTCTTACCCTTAATTTCTTTAATGTTTGTTTTCCCTCCTTTTACTGCTTGTATTATTATATGGTGCATGTTCATACTAAATTGTATGGAGTTGATGCACAGGATTCTTGACAACCTTCCGGTAGCTGTACTTAGACAAAGGAGAGATGGGAGTCCGTCAACAACGTATGAACATGGTTTCCGTGTTGGATTCAAAGGGAATTATGCTGGGGTATGATGCTAGTATTACATTCAAAGATTTGTCTTTCTTATTTTTTTTCTTAGCCATTCACGTGTCATTGCAGAGCAAGGAGGAGAAGTATTTTATCAACAATCACTTGAGCTTCAGGGTCATGTTTCACAGGGATACTGAGACTGATGCCGCTCGAATTGTTGGATTTGAGGTTACTCCAAACAGGTTTTTATCAATTCCTTTTTACTTTCATTTTGTTCATTTGCATTCATTTTGACATTTAGTAAGGTCTCGTGAATTGATTTTTGTTTCAATGCAATCCTCTTCAATTGATTCTAACTTAGGATCAGGGTTGTTTTCTATTGTTTATCAAATGATTCATCCGTCGTCTCTTGTAAACAGTATTAATCATGAATACAAGGAATGGGATGAGAAGAATCCCCAGGTAACAACATGCAATAAGGACACCAAAAATCTAATTCAAGGTAGCACTGTTCCTCAAGAAGTTGACGAAGGCAAGGAGGTTGTTTTTACATATGATGTAACTTTCAAGGTACTCAGGAGTCATGCCTGCCGTTTCTCATTCTCATCATTTTTTTCCACTGTATATACTATTGCATAGGTTAATTTATGGTTTTCTTCAGGAGAGTGATATCAAATGGGCTTCTCGTTGGGACACGTACCTTCTGATGAATGATGATCAGATCCACTGGTTTTCCATCATAAACTCATTGATGATTGTTCTCTTCCTATCTGGCATGGTGGCCATGATCATGATGAGAACGTTGTACAAAGATATTGCAAACTATAATCAGTTGGAAACCCAAGATGAGGCTCAGGAAGAAACGGGATGGAAACTTGTCCATGGGGATGTCTTTAGGCCTCCAGTCAATTACGGTTTACTCTGTGTTTATGTTGGCACAGGTGTCCAGATTTTTGCAATGTCTCTTGTGACAATGATATTTGCGTTGCTGGGCTTTTTATCTCCTTCCAATCGTGGAGGGCTCATGACTGCTATGGTTCTCTTGTGGGTTTTCATGGGAATATTTGCTGGTTACTCTTCGGCTCGTCTATACAAAATGTTCAAGGGCACAGAGTGGAAGAGAATTACTTTGAAAACAGCATTTATGTTTCCGGCTATCCTGTTTGCAATATTCTTTGTGCTGAATGCACTAATTTGGGGAGAGCAATCTTCTGGCGCAGTGCCTTTTGGGACAATGTTTGCTCTTGTTTGCTTATGGTTCGGTATATCAGTTCCCTTGGTCTTTGTCGGCAGTTACTTAGGTTTCAAAAAGCCAGCCATTGAAGACCCTGTGAAGACCAACAAAATTCCAAGGCAGATAGCCGAGCAGGCATGGTACATGAAGCCAGTCTTCTCTATTCTCATTGGAGGCATTCTTCCATTTGGTGCTGTTTTCATTGAACTCTTCTTCATCTTGACATCAATATGGCTGAACCAGTTCTATTACATCTTTGGCTTCCTTTTCATAGTGTTCGTTATTCTAATAATCACTTGTGCTGAGATAACAATCGTGCTTTGCTACTTCCAGTTGTGCAGTGAAGACTACCATTGGTGGTGGAGATCTTACTTGACTTCTGGTTCCTCTGCTCTTTACCTTTTCCTTTACTCATTTTTCTACTTCTTTACCAAATTGGAGATCACGAAGCTGGTTTCAGGCATCCTTTACTTCGGGTACATGGTAATCGTCTCGTATGCTTTCTTTGTCCTGACCGGGACAATCGGCTTCTATGCTTGCTTCTGGTTTGTTCGCAAGATCTACTCTTCCGTAAAAATCGACTGAGATTGAGAATGTAGAAAGAGAATCGGACATCAGACCTATAAGAATACACGATTTTCAGGAACGAAAGCATGATGTGTACTATTTCTGGATGAAGATACGGTACGGAAACTTTTATTTCCTATTGTCTCTACTCTCTACAATCTCCTTTTTACTTCGCTCGATTATCTTGTTGTAGTCTTGGCCTGCTATCTTATGTACACTGTTTAAGAACTGTACTCTTCAAGTAGTTTCTCCTAGGAGTAAAATATGTGATCTAGTCGTATATCAGTCCTGTGATATCTACTCGTAACAAAACATCGAGAACCGGATTCGTTAATGCTTACTGATTGTCTTGAATGTACTCTGAATGTTTATTTGGTCAAGTCGAGCACTGCGTCCTGATGTCACTGTTAGAGAATTTGGTATAGAACATCTTGCGGTTCAAGCTTATAAATTGTGAGCAAAGGCCTTCAAACATTATTGAAGAAGAAAGACTTTTAAGCAGTCCAAAAGTTATTTCATAATGAGACCTTGAAGTATTTTTCCTTCATCTAAAATATAGAGAAACTTTTTAACGAGGATTAGGTCTTTATCTTGTACTATATGATTCCCAGTAATAAAATCATATATTTTTTTCAAAAAAATAATATTAGCATAATTTTTCCCAAACATTTGCCCAAGTCAAAGGAAAATAAGTATGTATCGAAGGTGAAGAGTACAAATTCATTAATAAACTATTTTTTTATATAATTCCGTCGTTGTTTGTATTTAAAGATACAATTTACTTTTACATAGAAACTGGTATTTGAAGTTTTTAGCTTTTTAAAAAAATGGTATTTGAATTTTTTTAATCCATTAACTGATTTTAATAGGACATTTCAAGAACCAATTACATTTTAACTCACAGTATTTAACATGTATATACAAAAATTTAAATTTGATGAAACAAAGAATAAAAAGAATTCAAATACTACAGACCGTCGGGTTTCTCATATTTTTTTCAAGTGATTTTAAGAATTTTTTATAATCAAAATTACAATTTAAACGGAGCTAAATCAATGATATTATAATTAAAATATCGGATAAAATTAATATGATAAATCAAATTCATTTAATATTTTTTTTATGATGATCACTTTGAAGGTAATATAACTGTTTGGTCCTGTTTCGATCCAGACATCGCAGCCGATGCTGCCACCGTCATGGCAGCCGCCACACCTAGCTTCGCACCACCAGCTGCCTTCATTGCACCACCTACTTTGGCAAAACAGCTACCCCACCTACAAGAAATGCCCTCAAGACAACTGTTGGTTTCACTGCCATCTCGTATTTTGAATCTGCACAGGTTCAAATCTCATTAAAAGAAATCAAGTCTTATTTGAAAGATAATACAAGTCATAAAACTTTGATACTATCTTTCTCATGTCGTTACTCGAATTCAAATGTTTTTGTCAAATAAAAATATATATTTAACATAAATATATTTAATTTAAAAAAAATCTACATAAACGATTCTTTAAAGATTAATCTAACATATATTTTTATATATTTAGAGGATTCTTATAAACATAATCAAACATTGAACAATCATCTTATAATAATCGATCCCAACTTTGTTTTATAGACCGAAAAAACAAATGTATATGCTACTCGTAACAACATGTGTTTATCCGAATTTGTACTCGTATCTGAATATATATCGAACAAATATATTATCTAATTCCCTCTATTCTCAAACCAATTCCGTATCGTATATCAAATAAGAAATATAAGAAATCAAATTACCTTCAAGTTGTAAGATCAAATGCTTTTGATTTGATTCCTTTTTTCTCCAATAATCCCCTCTATTCCCAAATAAATTCTGTATCATATATATATATATATATATATTATCTCGAATTTTTATTCCTTTTTCTCCTGTTCGATAAAGCTACAAATAAGGACTACTGCTTATTACACACCACGTTTTGAAAAATTCCCCCCTCGACCCCGAATCTGTTAAGGAAGAAAAAGTGGTAACTGTGTATAACTAGCGACGACCCGCATCTCCCTCGCTACAACTGTGCGCCGCCAAAGGGGACAATTAACGACGATGGATCCATCAGCTGGACTATGATCCTCAGGCACTTCAATTCCTTGACACAGCATACAAAATATATACCCCTACACGCATGGAAAGTAGGTAATATTAATATAATTAAATATATTTATGTGATTTTTTTTACAACGCGTGTATATAAAATACTTATCTTTAATCAAAATAATAATAAGAAATTATAAAGACAAATCCAATGTCATGTGGATTTGAGAACATAGAGGAGAGAAATGAATTCATTGATATATTGTTTTCACGGTGCATTGGGTTTCCCATTTTGTTTTAGCTTTCCAAAGATCCACCTTGAAGGCTGTCGGAGTGTGACAACTGACAAGGGATTTTTTGGTTGTTTTTAGAATTTTAATAATGAAACTTGTAACTCTTATCTGGTTGTTTAAGGATAAATTTTTTAACACTTTAATCGGATTAAAATATAATATGATTTTAAATTGTAGATATTTATAAATATTTATAAATTTATTTGAACTCAAATAATTAAGAGAGATATCTTATTTTTTTATTATTAAGATGATTAAATCAATGTTTTACCAATAATAAAACTAGATGAAAGTTAATAAAAATATTAAAGTTTAAAATAAATGTATAATATCAAAAATACTCTTAATATTTGACTGAATAATTATTTTAGCTTTTTATTATGTAATTTAATCATTAAAGTTTAATTTTGAATCAAAATAATTCTTTACGGATAAAAATGTTAGTTAATTGATGATAAATGACTTGAAATGACACGACAAACATAAATGATAATACACACGTAATAATAGTATCATATAAACAAATATATCGATTTAATAAAATGACTCATGGATCAAAAAATAATCTTAAAAAATTGTATAACTTATAAAATATTTTTTTCTTCTGATGTGTTATTCTATCAAGTAATTTTAAGTTGTTTAATTGGTTAACTAACAATTTTCATACGCAAATAAGTCGCTTTAACCCAAAACAAAGTATTGAAAATTAAATTACTTTAAAAAAAATATGTTAAATAACTATTCAATTAAATACCGAAAATATTTTCTGATATTATACTTAAAATATATATATATATATATATATATATATAACAACTTAATGTCGTTAAATTAAAGTGTGAAACTAAAATTTAAAATATTATAGAGACCTCTAAAATATTAAAAAGCTATAAGTTTTTTTGTTATAATCTGCCACTGGCAGTAACATTTTTAATGAATTATTAGAATTTCACTTTCTTTCTATATTTTGAAAGTTAACCTTATATTTGGGTAAAAAAATACTAAAAGAAAATATAAGGAAATGAAAGTTGAATAAAAGAGCGAAAGAAATGAAATGATAATCTTTTGTTTGGATATTTACAAAAAAAATATATATACAATCAACTAATTAATTCAGATAAAACACTAAACAATCTACCTTGGGTGATTTTTTAAATTATAAACTTCAAATATATTTATAGTTTTAATAGGCGAGTTCTTCGGTGTAAATATTATACATACTTAAAATCTTAAATTTAAAACTTAAACGATATCAAACTAATTATCACTTAAATCAATTCTATTGACATATTAATTATCTTTATTCATATATACTTTAAATATAAAATAAAATTTTAAATTGATGAAATTATAAATATACATATATTAAACATATCGTATTAATCATATACCAAAATAATACCTATTTAAAGGGGGCTCTGGTGCAAGAAAGCAAGTCCCCTTGAATGCAACACTAGCACAATAAATATATATGCCATTTTCAAGATAACTCTCAAAATATCCGACAACCGTCTGCCGTTAGCACGAGCACACAACCGGCATCTTCGGTAGACGGACAATGTGTTTCTAGTCTAACAAGTTATTCTTCTTTGTCCGGGTCGGATGAAGCAATCGATGACATGGTGCTTCTGTTTTCGAACTTGTTGGATGATGATGCAGCCGTCATTCTTGTGTGATTGTGAGTTGGGGTGGCGGGCATTTGACCTTGCTCGGATAACTTTCGGATAAGGTCCATAATGGTGGGAATCAACCTGGTGGATAAGGCAATAAGACCCGGAAGCTGCAAGCACAGAGAGAAAAGGATATAAGTTAGTCATATTCGGTCAAGAGGAGTGAAACAGATTAATCACAATGGTAAGCATAAACTGTTTCAACGCATTGTAGCATAAGAGTCATTGGCTAACCAAATAAATATTGGACACAAAATGATATTAGTTCAAAACTCACAACGCCGTAACGGAATTGACCCGAAACGTCGAGCTGCACCCATAGAGCCTTGGCTACTAAGTAACCAACAAAGATTACAGCCAGATAAAAAGGATTTCTGCAATGGAGGATATTGACGAGTAAGCACGAGAGACTAGATGAGGATAATGATATCAACAGATAGTGACCGATTAGTTCAAAGCTATGAGTGCAACACACACCTCAGAACGGTCATAAATTCATTAAATCCCAAGACCAGCAAGGCAACAATTGCCCATGGAGGTGGCAACCAATTGTTGCTACGTTTGTTGGCTTCCTGAAAGTAAAATAAAACTAATCAAGATTCAGTAAACTCAGGTGACAGAAAAAAGATGCATTGGGAAGTATGTGAATGAAATCTTAGACGTATTTAGAACTTTAAGATTCATGCCTGAGCAGAAATGGCCTGAGTGACGGTGTACTCCGTCTCAGTTGTGAATTGCCGCCACAAAGACTTGCACTGGACAGGTGTAATCAATGTCCTTGCCGAAGGGACCTGTACCAATTTCGATTAACACTTTGAAAGAAGACAGATTGTTCAAATAATGACGATACAGCATTGGAGAGAAAGACAGAAAATGTAAAGGCTCTACGGTAGCTTAAGAATTACACATTTAGTAGGAGAATGCTACAAATTTGGTCTTATCTATATGAGGGAAATATGTATCAAGCTGTTTGTATAGTTCAACGATATCTCGTGAAGGTCCTTAGCAAGAACAAGACTTCACCTTCTCCCAAGTGCTTGAAGCCAGTGGATCAGCCATTGTGGTCTTGGTTGCAGCACTATTGCCGGTATCCAACAAGGCAGAAAATAATATTTGCTCGATATTGTCGACGCCATCTTCCAATCGAATTGCAGCCATAACAGCGAGCAATTTCAAGCACTGGTAACAGATAACAAGCAAGTTTAGCATAGATCAGACTGTGTCATGATTATGAAAATCCAATAATTGATACTACATAAACATACTTCAGTACGAGCTGTTCTAGTTATGAATCGGATATCTTCTTTCCCAGTCCAAATCCGAGGCATTGAATCAGAATCATGACTGAACAATGTTGAAAACCTACAGGCAAGCAATTTTTTTCAGTCAATTCTGGTCATGTACAATGTCTAGCAGATCAACTACTTTGACTCGAACATTGAAATCCATTACTTACCTTTCCTTCATACGGATCACTACCCTTCCAGCTTCTTCTTTAGCTTTTGCTTCAACAACTCCTCTGGCATATTCCTGTAGACTCGTTAGCATCTTGCCTTTGGTATGTTCATCCAAGTCAAAACCAGAGAGAGCCTTGGACATTCCACTGACGCCTGATTCAGTTTCACACTTAAGAAGGTTCCTTATCGAGAGCCAGGTCTCGTTATTAGCTCCGTCAAAAAGTGCTTCAACAGGTCCAGATAATGCCTCAGTCAGCTTTGTCTGCAAAAGAACAATAATTATCTCAATAATTCCATGTGGTGATTTAACCAGTCAAAAAAATGTGCTGTTCGATATCACCATGGCTAATTCTTCAAACTTTATGGAATTTCTCAACTATAAACCACAGAAATCATCCAAAAGATAAGAATAATCACATCAATACCTATATTGATACAAAGTAATTTGTTATTTATCCTTCATAGTATATGAGAATAAAAAGAAAGCACCTAAGAGCAATAATCATGGCCTTCCTTGTTCAGACCTAGATAAATAACCCAATTGCTTAACATGACACCTTAGTTAATTGAGCTTCAATTAATTCCAAAGAATTCAGATTGTATGCAACATTGTGAATTTTTCGAATATTACAAATTAGTCCATTGATTAACTTTTTTGATACAAAATAGTCTTGTGCCGTTAAAAATTTGACGGGAAACTGGTGTGGACGTTAACATGCTGACTTGAATAACCATGTGGCATCCCAAATCTCTATAATCCAAGTCAGCATGTTAACGTCTATATCAGTTTCTCGTTAAATTTTTAACGGCACAGGACCACTTGGTATAAAAAAAGTTAGTCAATGGACCAATTTGTAACATTTGATAGTCAAAGGATGTAAAAGATAATTGAGATATAGTCAAGGGACCATTTATTTAATTTATCAAAAAAATAGTAACACGATGAAGTTTAATGAAATCAACTGTTTTAATACGACATTTTAACTAGCTTGGCTAAAATTAATTTTAAAGTAAATTTTCAACACCCTGCTAGACCTTTAAAACAAAGGTCATCAAAATTAGATTACACTATCGTCGATCTTCATTATACTGTTTCATCGGTTAGGATTATTAAACAGAAGGTGACTTGGAAATAGTAAAATTGTTGAAATCGTGAGGAAATATAATTTAAATGGTTAGAAGGAGCGGACAAATAAGTTTCTGTACCTGATATGAAGAAGTGAGCTCTGAAAGTTTAGCAGCTTGGACAGAAGCCACATGTGTGTCAATATCACGACGTAGCTTATCCCTAAACTTAGAGGAATCCCAATTTGCTAGTTCAACAAGAGCATCTGAAAAATGGCGTCAAACTCCATAATGAATTAGTGTTATATAGCTGTCTTCTATAATTGTTAGTTTATAGTAAACGAGAATGATTTATAAAGGCCAACAATACCTTCATATCCTTCATCAAACCGAGCCATGTAAGATTCACTGCAGTTGCGAGCAGCTACAGAAAACTTCTCCCCTCCATTCAAAGCCTTCTCAAATGCTTCCTTGAATTTTTCAAGAGTTCCAGACCTTAAATGTCCTAGTACGGTTTGGTGGGCTGGTTGGGCAAGCTAAATCAGAAGTAGAAAAGCAAATGAGCTGACACAATTTAAACAACAAAAAAATTGACAATAATACAGTTGAGTGCCATACTTGGAACAGTTTTTCTTCAAGGTGTTTTTTCTTTGATGATCTGACACCTTCATCAAAAAACGTGGCTTCTGAATCATATCTAAAATCAAAACAAAATGAGCAACAAAATTAACGTCCCTGGTTTGGTTGTAAAATCACACAGATGATAACCATAGAAAAGTCGAGAATCTTAAATTTTGATCATCAGAACTCTTATTTGGCCAATTTATGCCTTAAATTTTTCATCCACCCATTTACTGAAGCAATATGCCATTATCACCATCATGACTTACAAGTCAATTGATTGCCAATATGTTATCACGCCATTCCTACTTATTTGTAAGCGCAGCTCTTCAAAATGCTTATATAGATTCAAACTTATTTGTAACTTGACACTGTAACAATTTTCTTGAGATTTCATTAAATTAATCTTACTCTGATAGAGAAGTGTAGAGAAGTGAATTCAGCTTCTTCCCAAAGCCAGAAACTGGACCAGTCTTTACAGCTTCTTCTAACTTCTGCCAGCTCTGTTCCATGAAGTAATAGGTTGGTTTCAGTTTCTTGAAAAATAGTCAGCTCCCAAACATATGGATCTGGGAGTGTCTACATGCATACATTTAGGATTTACAAACAAATTTAAATGTACACATACCTCACTTTCGATGAAAGCAGCGTACTGTAGCCACCATGACCTACAGGCAAACGAAACAATGGATAACAGGCAAGATTTATAAAGTTACAGAAATGTCCAAAAGCTTACCTTATGAGCCGGAAGGTCAAGGTCCTTATTCTCCTTAATGACTTGCCAGATCTGCTGTGCACTAAAAGAGAACCCTGAAGCAGGTACCACTCCCCTTCTATCTCCGGCCAGCCCCCCCGGTGCAATAGAGTGGAAGAATCGTTGTCTCAAATTAGCAACCTTCAATAGTAATAATAGAATAAGACAAACTGCCCGTTTGCATGCCAATTAGTCTAAAGTTTCAGCACCATCATCCAACATACAGAAAATAATTTAACCCGAAGTAGAGATATATTTTATTTTAGCAATCTCCAGAAAAAAAGAAACTGCACCGAGTAACCAGACCAAGTGAGACAACCACAAATCTAGATATTAAGTCATCAAACAATCAATGAGGTGACGTCCACAAATCTAGATATTAAACCTTTTTCTGTCCATTTAAAAAAAGTTCTAAACAGCAAATAGTGTGAAAGTCTCATTTGCATGCTGTTATGAATGCCCTTATGGGCAATTTAGCCACGGAATGTCGGAATCTGTACCTGCTCCCTAAATAGCTCTTCCTTTTCTTCATAACTATTAAGTGCCACAACCTCAACCTGGACAATATAGAAAATATGATTAATCGTCAGAAGTAATACTCATCAGAAAAGAATATAAAGATATGTTAAACATTTAAAGTATGCTGCATGAAATAGCGACCCAATGTATTCATACATTGAAAAATTCACTTAATGGGGTTTCCTTATGTGCCACAGGCTTAGGAACCGAGTCCCATATCTGCAGTTCAAGAAACAGTACTGGTCAGAAGAAACTGAATATACTGAGAAAAGCAAGGAAGCATAGGCACCATATACGTACCTTCTGAATATCTTCTCTCAGAACAGGTTCTAAATTTTCCAGTGGTGTCTGCAAACAAGGAATGTTTAAGTAACTAATAGTCATTAAAAAATCCTTAGTGAGATATAATAGCAAAATAGCTCTCCAAGCACAAGATACTCCATAAGAGAAGAAAGGCACCCACCCTTGTTTTATCACGAATGACAAACATCAATGTTGTTTTGCGGGGACTAAACAATCTCATCATGACCTACAACCCAATACAAACAAATTAAAAGAAAAAAACGAACCTCTTGAAATTCAGGGCACTGATTAGAAAGGCAACAGGTTCGTAAAATACCTGGAATACAGTCTTAAGAAGCGGCTTGTTTGCAGCTTGCTCACGTCCAATATCATGACACCACCTAAATGAAAGTCGCTCAAGCATATTACTCAACACTTGCACATATTACAGATGGCAATCATCTCAAATGAATCAAACACCATGTAGGTGTCAAACCTTACATGTTTATGAGTACTATATCAGAAACCGCCAGTGCAAAAAGTGCACTTTGTTTCTCAAATGCTGTGTCATCCTGGAGTATGGAAAAACTATAAATTATATGTTTAAAAAATCTGTCTTCATCCCAATTTTTTTTATAAAACAAAGGAAATTCAAAATAAAACTCAACAAACAAAAATAGACACAAAATCCACTTCATCGTTTATAATCTGAATTACAACTATTGACTTGGTTCAGCCTGATCCATCACTCTAGCTTTCACGTTACTAGAGCGTTGAGACCTCTTTTAAGACATTCAAAGGCTGTCAAGGGTTCTTTTAATTAAAAAAACCCAGAGCAATTACGTGATCATGACCAGTTCTTCAATTTCACGTACAATCTACTAATCCATGTCCCTGAAATTATTCTATTGAATAAATATAACCTTTTGTCTAACTTTTATGACATAAAACAATTAAACATTCAAAATTAAAAGTTTTAACATAAAAAAATAAAATAAGTACCGACCGGCCTTTAATTGATATTACTCTCTAGTAAAAAAAAAATCATTAATTATTTTACTATTCCTACAACTGCCATATTATTAGCATCACTATCAAAGAAAGGAAAAAGATAGTTAAGCTAATAAGGAGGAGGACAAACAACAGAGTGAACAAATATTTATCTGTAAATAAAACGGTGTGATTTCAATTTTGTGACGCTATAGTAGTTGATAATAGAATGCAAGTTAGCAACAGCACCTCCCCACGTTCCCTTCCATCAGTACCCTCCAAATCCATTACTAGAGTGCAAGGCTCCATACCAGAGCATTTTGCCATCCAAATACCTTTCGTGGTTTGTGACCTAAAAGGAAGAATATCCCATTAGTTGTTTGAGCCAATTAGAACAGATGCAATGTGTTGTTATTACAGAAAAAAAATACCTTCCCTTAAATGCATCCATTTCCCTGAAATTGGTGTGAAACAAATTATTTAACAGCGTGCTTTTACCTGTCAAGATCATGGAAAACAAAGTGAAACTTTAAGTGACATAAGAACTTACATACTATCAAAAAATTGATAAAAATACCAAAGGTTAAAATCACTCATGGTGTGCGTTATAGAATCAAAACATCAGTACAACAAAGATACATATAAAACACTGCAGTGACTGAACTTCCAACCAAACATACACTAATTTGTTTTCCACAATTCTAATTCAACATACAACCGGTAAATGAAGCAGCTTAGTGCGTATGGACACCTTAAGATCAAGGAAAAGTATAAGTGCAAAGCATGAAATCACGAAGATATCAAAGCATACCGCTGCTCTGTGGTCCCATAATGGAAACCACAGCATACGACAAACCGCATTCGGCAAGTCTTACTTCCTTGATAAATTGGTCGAGTCCAGTAACATTGAAGGTGCCATCTCCGTCAATAAGTTGTGTTGAAAAACATTCGGCATCCTTCCCTGAAAAAAACGAAATATTCATAGCATGTATAAGTCAAGAGAATAAAAGCTTCGACAAAAAACACCGATTCCTTCCTAATTTAAAAACTAATTTCTCCATGTCAATTGATCAACAAACTGATTCAAGAATGCATCGAGTAAAAAATAATGCATATTATATCAGTGATTACGACAGGGATTTTCATTGCGCAAAAAACTTAAGAGAGTAGAACATTCAAATCCATATTCCAGTTTCCTTTTCCTTAGCTTTCTCAGCGTCCAAACATGCAATAAACATTAAATTCATCTCCAATAGATCTTAAAAAAGCCGTAAATTCAAATTCAGATCCAATCTCCGTATTTCGTACAAAACAAATTCGATCTCCCCTACTTAAATCCACGTTGCATGCTTTAACGCTCTCCTTCTCATCGCATTACATAAATCAAAACAATAAACCGCGAAAATTGATTTAACTAACGAAATCAATAAACATATCATTCAAAAACAGAAACAAACATCAAAACGTAAAACAATCATGAGACAATGAGAAAACATTACCCATTGAATCCTGTTTGAAATCGAAAGCTCAAAAGCTTAGGCGAACCATCTGAATGAAAGACATATAGATAGAAACTCGAATGTATCTTAAAGGATCAATCTGAAATTCCTCCTCATCTTCCATTTCTATTTCATTGTCCGTTAAAAGTGGAGTTGACAGTTGACTGCTCCCGCCTCCTGTAATTAACCATTAGACTTAATTTGGATTACTAATAATTGTGTGTTTTCGGCCTTGTGACTGTCATTTTCCTCCGGATTTGAATAGTGACCAATCATGTAATCTGCGGTGTAAATGAGTGAATTGAGATAAAATCAAATAAAAAACTTGATTGATATTAAGAGGAATTATTATTTTTTTAATTCGAAAATTGATTTAAAATATGGGCCTTACTAATATTTTGTGAAATTAACAAGAAAATAAATAAATAAAGCAAAATTTAGAATATTTGATTAAGTTCAACTGAAATTAAATTAGAATTTAAGTTGAGAAAAAGAGCTTCAAATTAACTTTTTAATTAGATTATTTAATAGAAGTTAATGTTCTTTTTTATATATTAGACTCAATTATTTGTATTCAAACTCAAATTAAAAATGAATATATTTCATTGTAGATTAAAAAGATAAGTCAAATTCTTAAAGTAAAGTAAGTATTCAAACATCTAAACTCAATTATTTAAGTAATACTCAATTATTTGTCTTTAAAATAAATATTTATAATAAATAATTTAAATTAATCGAATAATAAATTAGAAATATATAAAATTATAATAAAATAATAAATATACATATATGTATCAATGGCCCATCCTGAGTAATGCCTTGATTTCTAAAATATACGATTATCATTTGATATAGGTGAAGGAATTGCATTATTACTAAAGTCTAAATGCCTAACAAATTTTTTCTTTAAATGTGTCAGAATTTTAAACCATGTTTATTACGTCATCTATGATCCCAAGCAATTATGATCGTTTATCTTAATTTTCAAATGAATCATCACTTCTTTCCTACGTATAATTAGTGGATAAATAGTTATTAAGTGATTATTTAAAGATGAACGATCTTGATTGCTTGGACCATGAATGACATGATGAATATGATTCACTTAATAATCTCTCCCCAACAACTATAAACATCAAGTGCCATGATGTCTTTCTTAAGACCAATCTCTTATTCGTAAGTAAGAGCATAAATAAATAGAATATTTAACGATATATTTATATAATGTTTATTTATTAAATTATATAAATAAAATTTTATATTCGTATAATAAATAAATAAACATAAATAAATATATGTTAAATTCATTTATGATCATGAACAAATTTATTTACGTAATTGTTTGTATGTATATTTAAAAATTTATTTATAAACTCATTTAAAAGCTTCTTTATTGGGCGAAAATATTTATGAATATATCTAAATAATATTTTTTATTGTCACTAAGGATATTATATAAATTTATGTTGAAATATAAGTTTTATTTTATTATTTTTATTTTATTAATTGTTAATATAGTTAATATTTATAAATAATTAAATTAATATATTTATGAACATTAAATAAATAAATATAAACATCATTAAAAATAAATGAACATATATAATATTAAAATTTTAAATAAACACAAATTGAATATAAAAATATTTATAAATAAATAAATACAAATATATTTTTATTTATTTAAACTCTATACTCTAATTTTAAATTATAAAAGACACCATTGTTCTTTCTCCCTCATTCTCCTTAATTATTATATTCATTATTACCTTTTTCTGGGTCTTAAAATCCTTATTTTTCTCCCCCGCTTTTTTCTGTCACCCTTGAGACCCGCTCCATCTCCCTTATTTTTTCATGCTATCATTCACTTATACCATCACCCTTTTTGCAGCATAATATTCCCTTTCCCATGATTATAATCTCCTCTTCACGGTTTTAATTCCTTATTTTTTTTTATTAAAATCTGCAAAAAGAAAATACTACAATGAAGAAGAACATGTTACCACCTGGTTTGGTTAACAATCTTCAAGAAGTTCTTAGCAAAAAAGGAGGAAACAACAATGGCGAAAAACAAAAGGATGATTCCACTGAGACATCTACTTCGTCAGCTGCTCCTTATGAATACGACAGCTCCAAGCCTATCGTTTTGGTTACCAATGGTGAAGGGGTTGATTCCCTTGGCCTTGTTTATCTCGTTCAAGCATTGGTCGGTTCGGGACTTTACAATGTCACTGTTTGCGCTCCTCATTTGTGAGTCTTTCTTACTTTCCCCTGAAATTTTCTCTGATTTTCTTGCCCCTTAATTATTTCTCCGAAAAATTTCTGCATATTTCTGCATTTGCTCGAATGGGTTCTCTCCGATTTTTTATATTTTTATTCTTGTTCTTCATTGGCTATGCATTTTTTTCGTTTACATTTTGCTTATTAGTTTTCTGTGATTTACTAGTTCCTTATCCCTTGTTTGTTTTCTCGGAAAATTTCTGCATTTGCTAATCTGGTTCATCTCCATTTTCTTATGTTTTGTTGTTGTTTTTTCACTGGCCATGCATTTCTTTCATTCATAACAATTAGTTTAAGAATTGAGATTGTTTAATTTGTAGTTATTTTGGCTCTTTCCTTAGGGACAAATCACTTTCGGGTCATTCTGTTACCTTTGGAGAAACAATTACAGTTGCTTCGGCTGAAATCGATGGTGCCGAGGCTTATGAAGTATCAGGTATATATATTTCGAGTTTTTGATCAATTTTAAGTATTTGAGTTTTTCTTAAATAGGGATATGAAATCGTAGTATTGTAATAAGCCAAATGCATTGTGTTAGAAGCACCATGTAATGTATATGATGAATTTCGGCTTTAACAAAGAATTTTCCCACTGTTATTCGTCACCCCTTTCCTTGGAAACAAATTATTCGAAGCTTGTTAAAATCGACATTGATTCGTGAGTTTGTGTTATCTTTGATGGACGACGGTAATCAGCTTCAATGGTGATTATCTGCTTTCGAGTTTTGAGAAGTCCTTATATGATGAAAATTGGCTTTAACAAAGAATTTTTCAACTGCTTCCGGCCACCCTTTCTTTTGGGAAACGAATGATCGGAACTAGGAAGCATGTTAAAATGGATACGGATTTGAGACTTTGAGTTAACTTTGATATTAACTATATTTCATGATGGTTATCCGCTTTCAGGGACTCCCGTAGATTGTGTCTCCTTAGCGCTATCTGGGGCGCTGTTCTCATGGTCCAAGCCTCTGCTGGTTAGGCTTTCCTGCCATTATTGATGAATTAAAATCTTGTTATGTTTTGAAGGATTTAACGACGTAATTCTAATTTCCAGGTAATTAGCGGAATTAACCGAGGATCAAGCTGTGGTCATCACATGTAAGTCTTTGAACATGCTTGCTCGGTAATACAAATTGAATTTGGGCTTTCTTTTTAACTGGTGGTGAGTGCTCTCTTAAATGATTATTAGGAAGATAATACTATATTTTTTCCTTAGATTATTTATATCCCTATAAGTAATCTCCACATAGCTTTTGTGCATTTGTTATTGTTTTTCTGTCCTGTTTATGATCCTCGTTTCGTGTTTGGATGCTGAGTAATTTATAATGTGTAATAATACCAGGTATAACTCGGGTGTAGTTGCTGGAGCTAGAGAAGCATTGATTAGTGGTGTACCATCTTTGTCATTGTCGCTGAACTGGTTAATCCCATTTTGCAGATTTGGTTTTGACTTTCTCCTTTACACTCTGTATTTTAATGTTGGATATGACTGCAGGAAGAAGGAAGAAAGCCAAGAGAATGATGTTAAGGATGCGGTTGCCGTTTCTTTACCTCTAATAAATGCAGCCATCAGAGATGTCGACAAGGGTGTTTTCCCAAAAAGTTGCTTCCTGAATATAGAAATTCCCACTTCTCCATTGGCAAACAAGGTTTGGATTACATGATTTTAGTAACAATGGTGTGATTTTTAATAATGTCTATCATGTTTAAAATGTGTATGATAGCTCGGAATCATTTCTTCCTTGCCAAGAAATCGTTTTTGTTATACAATTGGGTGGGAAGTTTAGTGTCATGTTCTTTATTGATGAATTAGAAGATTCCCAGAATCGATTTCCCTTTACAAATATACGAATCTTCGAATAGAAAACATCCAACATTCTGACTTGTGAACAGAAGTTTCATGGAACACGAGAATCGCTGCAAATTCTTCTAGAATGCTTATACTTAATGATCTTTGAATTTTATACTCTGCCTACATTAACTTCGATATGTATATACACTCACACTGCTGTATTTCTTTTGTTTTTGTATGCAGTTTTATCTAGTCTCATCGTTTATACATCTTATGTGACAGGGCTTTAAATTGACCAAGCAAAGTATGTGGAGATCTACACTGTGTTGGCAAGCTGTTTCGGCTAATCGGCATCCTTCTAAGGCTGCACATTTCATGCATAATCAACAAAGCATCGGACTTCAACTTGCACAACTCGGTCGTGATGCATCTGCTGCCGTGAGTTCTTCCCTGTTATTCTCATTAAAAGGAATTGCATCATTTACTCCTCAATACACCCCACTTTTTCTTATATATATTCACTCCTGATAATGTATGTATTTTCCGTTAGGGTGCTGCTCGCCGCGGGACCACACAAAGTAAGAATGAGGAGGTAGAGTCTGTTGGGGCTGCTAAATCCGATACAAGAGTGAAAAAGTACTTTCGACTGGAGGTATGTAGAATTCCAACTAAGAAAATCTGAAAGTTTGCGCTTGTAGTCGTAAACCCGAGAAGGACAACGCTTTTCATATTTTCCGACTAAAGTGATATATTCGAACATTTACAGAATCAGAATCTGTGTACTATAGAAACCTATTTAAAACGGAAAACTGGTTATGTCATAGATGTTGCATATTCTAATCTTGTTTATACTGTGTTTCTCTTGTGTGTTCATCGATCTTCTTCTGTATGTACGTATTTTGCAGTTTGTAGATAAAGAAACGGAAGCTACGGATGAAGATTTGGATTTCAAGGCACTCAACGATGGATTTGTAAGTTAAAATCTTATTGTAATTTTCCCGAAAAATCGATGTTACGTTAACTCGGCCTTTTATGTAAATGCAACATGGTTAGATTGTGGTAACTCCTGTGTCCGTTTCACCACAACTCGAGTCGGATATTCAAATGGCTGCATCGAGTTGGATCTCCGGCGTGGTTAGTGATGGTGGCGAGCAATAGAGACCTTGGACCGACATGAAATCGGGAAATTATAGTAATTTCTGCTTCATTGTTTACCTTTTGTATATAGAAAACATCAAGTTGGGTTGGTTTTCTTCTGTGATTAGCTTTTGATACAAGGAAATAGCATGGTCTGAAATTATGGGACCTTGTACTTCACCCAAATTATTATTATTATTAATAAATTTTGTATTTGCAATAATTTTCTTTATGAATACAACAGTGAATTTTAAACATATGTGGATAATCATAAGATACTCAAATACATTTTGAAGATTCATTTTATTTTTCTGATATTGTAAAATCATATATATATTTAATTCAGAATTAGTTTTCTAAAAATTATTCTTCAAATGTAAGTAACAAATTTAGATATTTAAATCCGATGTCTAAAATTGTTCTAGTTTTATGTGTAATGAATTTAGATATCCAAATCTGCGTTAATTATTCACTTATTTTATAAAATAATTTCGACTTAAAGTTTTGGGATTTAACATGTTGCATATCGATGAAACATTATAAGAATCTAATGTAGATAATAAATCTAATCGGAATTTGATATCTATACAAAACAAACCAAATATATATTTAATTTTTTAATTTTTAACTCTTTAGTAATATATATATATATTATACTCGAATTTAGATTAGTCAAATAAAATATATCATTTTCTATTCCCAAGATCACTCTATAAATTCGACAAGACCCAAATATTATAAAAAACAAATATATTTCTCGACACTTAATAAATAAATATTTAAATTATATATTTTATTTTCGATAGACGCTTAAAGTTTTTTCCGATTAAATAGGTATGTATCATTTCCAAAGTTTTTATTCATATACTTATCATTAACAATGGTTAAAAAAATCATTAGCGAATAAAAAAAAAACACGTGACATTTTATTTCTAGAACTATCCTAAAATTTTTAAAAATCAACAAAACAATTCCCAAATTCCTAATTTGGAAGTCTCAAATCTGAATTTTCAGACGTTGTTGCTATCAGTCACTGACATTATGTTTCACTTTCATTATCAAACACCATGATTATTTCTTTTATCTTTTCATTAACGATAATCGATGATCAATGTGTCTTTTATCGAAATAAAACCAATCTCGTAAAAAAATAATCATCGACAAACGATGATCGATCACTAACAAACTACGTTCAATCGACCGACAAACGATGTTTAAATCTAACAGTAAATAGAGGCTTTGTTTGTCATCGACAGCGTGATGAATAACGATAATATTGATAGAATTTAAAGATCTAAAAATTTAAAGTTATTTTATGAATTTTAAAAGATATAAATACTTTTTAAAAGCAAATTAATGATAAACACACTTAAATATGTAACTTTAAAAACGTTAAATATCTATTTGATTGGACACTTAAACGATCACAAATATTCAACTCGATACTCACAATGGATGGTTTTAAATTAAAGCCTAAATCAACTTGGTTGGGCCTTAACTGGTCGGCCCGTTACCTAACTTCACCTCCTTTCTCATTCAATCTCTAGAGCAGCTAGGGTTTTAGCAGAAAAACCAGTTCAACGGAGAAAATAAGAAAGAAAAAATGGCGGCGAAATCCCTAGTTAGAAACGGAGCGTTGTTGATGAATCGAGTGTTCGCCAATCAATTTCTCAACCCAAACCCGATCACAAACCATCGGGTCGTGAATCAAGGCTTGCAAATCACTCCCCAGCTGTTCCCATCTCTCTCTAAGCTGAAACCACTCCATTTGACTCAAAACGACGCTGATTCTCTCTCTCAAATCTCTTCTATTGGATTCCTTTATCCCACCGGCCTCCCTTCTCTCCGCTTCTTCTTACCCGACGGTACTCTTTCTCTCCATGTTTTTGATTGCTTTGAAATGAAGTGGGAAAATTGTAATTTGTACATCTTCATCAAGGTTTGCTTGAAAGTTGCTTTGATTGAAGTTTGTATCGTTCATGCTGCTCGAGAATTTATTGTTTGCTTGCATTACTGTATGCATTTCTTATTGTTGTTCAGGAGATTCATCAAGTGATCCAATGCTCTGTTTCCCCAAGAGAACATATCAGCCTAGTACCATCAAGCGCAAAAGGAATCATGGATTTTTCGCTCGGTAATGTTCGTTTCTCTTAACCCGAATCATTAGCTTTTGGCATGTTGAGATTCTCTGTATCGATTAGAGTAGTTGATAACTATAGTTTGAGTTGGCAAAACTATAGTTAGAGTAGTTGAATCATTAACTTATGACATGTTTGAAGTTCATGGCACATGTATAGTAACTATAGTTTGATTTGTAAAACCTGAATCTTGGATGTTTAGCTCGAACGTTTCTTTCTCTTATTGCGAATCATTAATTTCGGCATGAATTTCACAGTATCAAAATAGTTCGTTTGACCTTCAATAACCCTTCTTTAACATGGTCCCTCTTCTACATGATGACAAGCCGCATTTTGGTTTTGTTTCCTTACTCACTTTAGTGTTTAGACTTGTATAATTACTATTTCGTGCATGTACAGCAAGGCGACAAAGGGTGGCAGAAGAGTCATCGCCCGAAGAATAGCAAAGGGTCGTTCAAGAATTACTGCTTAGAATCTGGGTTTCCTGCTATGTTTTCATCAGAATTAAAAACTAGAAGGTACCTGAAATCGGGTACAACTAAGCAATTTCATAGCCACCCTTGCTTAATTCTGTTGGCTATACCTTGATGTATGCCGACGTTTAGATTGTCTTTTTGATACATAAACACTTGCAAATTGTTAGCAAGTTCCAAAAATGCTTGTCGATTCTTATTTATAATGTAGGCTGCATTTCGGTTGATTTGTATCCGGCTATTTAGAACAATTCAAAGTTCGAGTTCGATTCTGGTTTCAGCATTCATGTCCTATTTCTCTTTGGACATGAGTGGGAGTTTGAATGGGCATGTAAAGTGTTTAAACCATCTTTAACCTATCCGATTTTTGAGGATACAATTTTATAACTTTCACTGCCCATTCAAATCCTACCAAAAAAGAGAAACAGACACATGGTAGAATAATGTTTTATGAACCAGTTACAGACAGTACAATTTGGTAAGTTTTGTCTCATTTATTACATTAGTTAGGTACTAGAGCACACATGTTTGATTCACATCAATTTTCTTAGTCAAATTCTAGTTTAAATCACAATATATGTAGGCTATATCTATTTTTTTATTATTTAATTTCAGTTATATTGAGATTATTAGTCGATTGTACTTTACAACTATTAATTTTGATTATAATCTATTTGTTTTGAATAAAAAACTAAGAACGATAATAAGAACAAAAAGATAACAAAAGAGGAAATTTATACTTATTCTGAATATTCAAGTGTGTAATGTTTTCGTTAAATTATTTATTATAGGTATAAGAAATACATAATAAATAAGTAAATTAAATCTCTAAGATTGTTTTTATTATATAGATAAATATTCACTACATTATCCATATATATTAGATTTTTATAAAACATGTACATAAGGGTATAAATAAATTGAGTTTAATCAAATAGAACTTGAAAAACTTGTAATTTATCTTTTTCATTTACGGCCTAACACATACGTATGCGTAATTAAAATCAACTTTATGTATTATTTTTTTTAAACGTTGAATGGTTCCTTTATTCGGTATCCATTGTTTTAGGTATAAAAAAAACTTTGACCAAATTTTCAGATACTCTTGGGAAAATAACAACACAAAACTATTTTACTCATCAAAAAATAATTTTGATTAATATATAACAAAAATTTATATTGGAATGCTCTAAATTTCCCCTTCACGTTAACCGAAAAGAAAAAAAAAACTAAAAATACCTAATAACTGCAATTTTCTCAGCATCCAAACTTGTCTACCCTCTATTTATCGAAGGTGCGTATCTTTAATTTTCTTGATTTATGCTTTTCATTATCCATTTTTCTGGTGTTTTCTCCATTGATCTGCAAATTTGAAATTAATCCTTTGCCTCTTAATTTTTTGATTTAATTATTTTTAAGACTTACCATTTTTAAATTAGTGGAATTAAGTCTTAGTATCAAACTTTTAATAGTTTAATTACTGTTTAGAACCCTGCCAGTTTCGAACTTAAGCAATTTGACACCTATGATTTCATCTTAGTTCCGTCCCTATACATAAATAAGTTATAGATGTTGGGATTTGAATCTCAAGTCCGAAACGATCTCGTGAACCAAGTAGACTAAATCTTGAGTTCATTTCGAGCTCAGATTTAATTTAATCGAAACGTGAATCTGAGGAAATCATGGTGCCTATATATATTAAGTTGTGAATTTGTTTGTATTTTATAGAATTCCTGTCCAGCAGTGAAGAACATACTTATTCTGGACTCTGATGGGAAACGAGTAGCAGTTAAGTATTACTCAGATGAATGACCAACACATACTGCAAAGTTAAATTTTGAAAAATCTCTCTTTGCAAGAACACTCAAAGCAAATGCTCGTACAGAAGGTAAGATGCATTACATTCGGTAAATTTCTAAGCTTTTCGGATTTAGATGCTACATTCGATACGGGTATTTTAATCTACATATATTTTTTTCGTGTATTCGGAGGATCTCTAGAGTTTATATCTTGAGAATTATTTTTCTCCGATCATTTTTTCTTAAAATATTCGTGTCAAACATATACCGTATTCGGAACTTGCATCGAAATCCGAGTAAGATAACTCGAAGCATACATTGTTGACATGTGTAAACATAACTGCAGCTGAGATCACAATGTTTGATAGCAACATTGTGATCTATAAATTTGTGCAGGACCTGCATTTCTTCATAACTGGGGGAGATGATGAAAATGAACTTGTTCTTGCCACTGGTCTACAGGGGCTATTTGATGCAATTTCTCATGTTTTCAGGTTTCTTTCTTTCTTTTATTTCTACACTGATGATAGAGATTTTCTTAAAAAATTATAATTGACCTGAGGGAAGTCAAGAAATTTTATCGGACCGAGTTAAATTAAAATTTCTAGTTTTTTCCAATTATACTAAAAAGTTTTAAACCAAATAATTAATATTTGAAGGGTTCATTTCCTATTATTTTTCGTTGTAGGAACGCCCTTGATAGAAGGGAAGCAGTTGAGAACTTGGATATTATCTTCTTATGCTTCGATGAAGTTGTTGATCATGGGTATGTATTCATCATGCCATGTTCATATTATTTTTTTTTATTATATTTGTGTTATTGTTCAAATCTCTCTTTTGTTATGTTCAAAAAATCATATCTATAGTTATGTAGTAATTTTAAAATATTATCCTATTCTAATTTAAATCCGAATTTTTCTTTAGTCAGGTAAAATGCTTAATGTTTACAAAGCTTTAATAATTAAAGATCGAAATATTATTGGGTTAACATAACTTGTGAGGTACAACAATTAATAAAAAATATCAAATTAGAGTTGTAGCCTATAGCTATGAAAGTTATATATGATCTAGCAAGAGAAATGAAAGTGATAAACTCGAGAATTCTTTTAAATGTTACAATCAATGGAATAATTAATTCATGATTTTAAAATTTGAATCCTAACATTAATAACTCTTATTTTACCTAAAACTACTGTTTCTTTTGATAAAAAAAGAGTATATAAGGTTCATCCGATACCGATTCGTTAGTATCGAATCTAGATTTAGACTAATTATTTTTTAAATTTAGGACTCGAATCCCGACATCAACAACTCTTCTTTGATTTTTACCAAATATTTCTCTTTCATTGAAGATCTGATGTATTTATTTTGTTGGAGAACCAGGATGATACTTGAAACAGATGCAAATGTCCTAGCAGGAAAGGTGTCAATCCAGAACATGAATGCTTCAGTAACATTGTCTGAACAGGTAACATTACTCGAATAATTTGTCTGTAAAATATGTCTCATCAAAGGATAAAAAAAAAATAATCCATATCCATCATTGTATACGGTTATGATCTCATAAACACCCTTTGGAAATACGAAAATTTTGGAGGAAATGAATATATTCGTATCGTATACATGTCCGTGTTGGATTAAGATTTTTCTGGTACTTGGGGTGTAATTATATATGTCTAATTTTGTTTTTCTGATAATATTGCAGACAATAAGTCAAGCATTGGCTATAGCTCGTGAACATTTGACAAAAACCCTTCTAAAATGATTCCTAGAGCCTTCATTTAAATCACAGTTTTGTTAGTTTTTCAATGTGAAGTTCTTGTTTTTTCATGCGAACATATTCAATGAATCAAAAATAAATTAAAGACTTTGTTCATATGTTTGTTTTTTTGCTAGTTTTTAGTCATTGAATTTAAATTCGATTGACATTGTTATTATTACTAGAGAAAATTCACTTGGCATCATCCACTGGACCCTGCTTCCCTGTTGCACACCAGCATCCCCTGCCCATCTTTTTACTTCGTACCCTGTGAGCAAGGCAACGGTTCCACAAGTAGAAACATGGATATCCTGCAATGGAAACCTCCTCCTCCCCGTTGGATATGCATAAACATGGATGGCCCTGTTTTACTCTCGTCAGGTCGGTATTTCCAGGGACTCTGATGGCAACTTCATCTTCGCCTTCTCGAAATATCTAGGGAGAACCTCGGTGTAACAATCTGAGGTTTGGGGGGCCACGGATGGACTGCGTATCGCTTGGGAGAAAGGCTTTGAATGCGTTATCTTGCAAACCTACAATGCTGATGTACCACAGCTCCTGTCTTCGCCGTCTGCTGCAAGCCCCCATGGTCTTGTCCGCGGCATTTCGACCCTACTCAATAGCGCTTGGATAGTTGATATTAATCAGAATAAACCAACTTCTTCCTTCATGGTGAAGAATGTTTTTTTATGTTACGGAATGAAATAATCATGTCTTATCTATATTGGACACGGTATGTCCAATGTTTATTCCCAACTACTTCGTTCATGGTGATGTTCATGTTACAATAAAGACCTATGTTATCCGGACTCTACATTTTCACCAAAAAAGATTCCTATCTAAATCTATGTTCGACACATTCGAACATAAAAAGGCAAACTGATGTCGGAACCTATTTATATCCGTATCCAACACTTGTTTCTATGTCCGGGAAACATAAGTTTGATTGCTAATGATAAACCAAAACACCAAATTGTAATACGCTAATCACAAAATTAGCTTTCCTACAAAAGAAATGTACTCTTAGGGTTGGCAAAGAAATGCTCCTGGTAAATTAGTTCGTGTTTTGTCGAATTACCGCCGATCAGTGTTCCTAAAATTGCTGGAACTCCGGTACATCTGCTTTGATGCTTCTTGACAATAAGATGTTTGCACCGAACCATAAACCTTAGCAGTTTCTTAAGGGGCTGTTTAAGAAATGTAAACGTAAATGCATTGGCTATAAACTCAGGAGTAGGAAGGAAATTATTACAAGCAAAAGCAAGGAAAATTAAGGGGTTTAACTATATTGCTAAAATTCTTTAAATTTATTTTCGGGTAAAGTACACAAATGGACACTAAATTAAACAAAAATGATCTTTTTGGCTGCTGAAGTTTCCGAAATCAGGTCATTAGACTCATCAAATTTTTACAAAATGGTTACCGAACTTTATCAAACTATTACAAAATTAACAAATATTTTCACGATTTAATGATGATGTTTATCTCCTATGTATCAATGTTTGGTCTATAGGTTGGAATCTGATCTAGGACTCTAAATAAATAGAAACTTTGAAAAGGTTTAAATATACTCGTGTCAAACACGTATGTCTAAAGAAACAACGGGATAGATACATGCATTAAACTTATTATATGTCTATGGCCTGAGTTTAACAAAATAAGCAGAGATTGATGAATCTTAGATAACCTACTGAATCGCATCTTACCTGTGAATTTAGCATTGGCAAATCCATTTTGTGAATAATATCAACCTGCACAAACAATGAGTAAAAATAATAAGAAAAATGAGAAAATGTGTTTGACACCCAACTCTGTAGATGCACATAACGATTTTTTAATGAGTGCACGTAACGAATTGAAATCTATATTACCTGCATCTTTCATTGTTCTTAAAGTGCTCGTGTTTGACACCAGTGTCCCAAGATATATTTGGAGTTTTGGACGTGAGTATCAGAGTATGATTCTAAAAAGATAGAGAAAAATAGGAAAAATATCGACCTACTTACGATAGACACACACTTTAACCGACATTGACCTCCAAGTTTGGGTAACAAAGGTCCTAACCAGTCTAACTTCCAGTTAGATAACAACCAAAAATAGGTTATCATTTATCAATCACTTTGAATTTCCATGTCACGACCATCAGAACTGAAAACGAAATATTTGTGAACATATACAGAACAATGGTTTATATGCTATATACCTAAATTTCCCAAAGCAAGCATGTATAGATATATTGTTAACAATTTTAAATTGGAGGGGAGACAGAGATAGACATGACTGTTTAACAGCTTTTGTTGGGTAATCATAAATCCATATTTTGTAAACTAATTTGTTCTTTTTCAGGAATTTAATAAAGTAGGACCAAACCCAGTGCCCATTCTTTTGCACTAGTTATTTTTCATGCACAAAAGCAAGCAATAATACATTTAAATTGAAATTAAAAGTAAATATAATCACCCTGTACCTCCAGTATTCCAGGATTTTGCATCACAATACGAAAAGCCCGACTAATTATTCTCTTAAGCACTTTCTTCTTGCTGTTGCCTTGCATAGTTGATCGGGCAATGAAACGAAGTGAACCATCAAAAATGACCTGTATAACCATTTGTTAGGATGATATTTGACTTCAAACTTCCACTGTTCAACTATAAATGAGATAATATAATTTGTGATTCTATGAAGTTAGAGATAACATAACAAGTTTCCTTTCCCTTTGACTATTAGATGCTAGAAAATCAAGTCAGAAAATTCCATCAAGATCTGTTCCTTGTTTATGAATAAAGGTTTGAATTCTATTCTTGGGTTCTCAAATACATGACAACATAGATAACTGAAATTGTCGTGGACAAGAAGGCATGAAACAGATATCAGAATGAAAGATTCCCCAAAAGGAGACCAGAAAGATAAATCCTCAAGACTTTCTACATAACACTTTCACCACAACTTGCGTTATACCTAGGAGCTGTGTAGTGCGATGATTTTCTTCGTTTTTAAAATGAGAGAATCAAACTACCTTTTCTGCTTTTCCAAACTTTTGCAGTACATCAATGACAATTTCAGCCATTTCTTCTCCTGAAAAGATCAAGAAGAAATAAATACCGAGATCATGTATGTATGGCTTTTCTACAATTGGAAAGAAATGCATATTTAAATATGTCCATCCTAGTAAAAGTTAGCATGGATACCTAATGTATTCATAACTCTGGAAACTTCTCCAATGGTCAAACCTTGATCACCGGACTTTTGGATGGCAGTGTAGACAGATTTAAAGACCTCCACAGACAAACTACCCACATGTTCTCGACTTGAAGGTAATGGCATCAAATGTGCGGCATGATCAACCATCAATTCCCAAGGTGACTTGCAAGAATCCACAGGTGTCGGGACAGTGTGTTCGAAATTGAGGTTTTCCTTAACAATTTCAGAATGTGAGGAAGTGCTGCTGACTTCAAGAGTTCCAGTATTACTGCCTAGATAATTCCCATCAATAAAATGTTCATCACCAAAATTCTCCCTGTTCTTGAATGATGATTCTAGAGAAACAACTCTTGGCACTGGTGCTCGATGCACAGATAACTTGATATCTGGAAAACCTTTTTCCCGGCGATAATCAATGGAGGAATCATCAATGATCGGGGCGTATAAGCCTCTGATAAATTCAGCTTCTCCTACACCTTCAACTGGAATAGAAGGAAAAATGAATAGTTCACCCGAAGAAACTAAGGCAAACAAATGAAAAGTTTCTCCACAATTTAAATCTGCTGCAAGATCAATTCCTCCTCTCATAAAATCTTTTTCATGTTCAAGAAGCCACCTAGAAAATCTAGCAGCGTTACTTCCAGTGTGTAACGGAAATCGATAGTCACAGACATTTGCATTTCTTGGGGCTTCCTGTCTGCTCCGAAGAACCTCTTCCAATGCAAAATTAATCTTTTCCTCACTAAAATTAATCTTTTCCAGCTGCTTCTCATGTTGTTTGCTAAGTATATCACAAAGGCACCTTAAAGATTCCTTGAATCTACTGTTCTTCTTTAGGGAACGCATTCTACTGTAGCAAGCACTTGGATGTGTTGGAAGGTTACCATATGAGAGCCTGCCTTCCTCAGTTAAGTTTGCTCCGAGACCCACAGTATATTTTACGTATTGGATTATCAATTGCCTTAAAGAAAAATATTCATGCATGCAAAATGATGTCATTAGTAAATATACATAATGGGGGGAAAGAGAACAGGAAAAGGTTGTTTTTCTATTCTTAAAACTAGTAAAAACATTTTTCAGCTAGAGTAGATAGACAAGTCACTGACTGCATACAAGTAACTCTTGTTCACATGCAATAAATAAATGCAAACTTGACAACAACAAAAATTCCCATAAGGCCATTTTCACAAAGAATATTTTATGCAAACTTCATTGGAAACATGGAACTGACATTAACTAATTCATTGTTCTTACCTGTCTGCATCATCTGTCCACTGAAACCTTTTTGTGCGTACTGAATTCAACTTGGAAAAGGTTGAGTGGTCAGTAGATGAATGATACTTGTCTCCATTTACTCCAGACCTTTCAGAATCCTTCAACTGATCTTCCTCTTGTCCCTGCAATCGACTTTCATGCTCCTGAGGAAAGGCTAACATTTTCTTTTCTTCTCCTATGAAATCTTTTTCATTGCCAGCTGATCCAGAAATATTTTTCTGGGAAAATGACCCAGTTTCATTGCCAACTTTTCTGCGCTTTAAAACTCTAGCTTTTGCAGATCTTTTCCTTTTTCGAGAAAAGGAACTAATGACCATCGGTTGGGATTCTGTCTCCTGTGCATTTAAATTTTGATTTCTTTTACAACGTCGCAGCTTAGCATAATACACACAAAGCACCTGCAACATTTCAAGGGAGATATATTTTGAACAAGAAAACAGCGAAGGAACTTAAAATTTTCAGGTAAATATGAACATTAGTTTCATTAAATTAATAAAAAAACATTGAGCAATAATGGACATTCAAGATCTCAAGCTGTGATTCAGACTCCAGACAATTTCTAAGAATAAGAAAGGGAAAATCTTATGGAAACTAGGACATAAGCTAACCTGCTCCATGGTGAGATTTAGGTTCTTTGCAATCTCCTTACATTTTTTGTATGGAAGTTTTTCATTGAATTTCCTCTTGGCTAGAAGTTTCAGTAGCATTGCATGCTGACCAACAGTCATTCTTCGAAGAGAGGTCCATGATCTGTAACCAAAAATCTGAAGTTTTTTTTTTCAATTACCTTCCACCTCTTAGATAGTAGTAACTAAGCAGAGAAATCTTGAGGTTAACAGATAAAAGTGAAAAGCATACTGAATAAGATATAGAATACTTCAATATCCTCATTGATGAGGTCTACAATGAACATTTTATAATTTGAAAATTCTTGAAAGACACCAATTTGAAAATCAGTGCAAGAATAAAATGCATGCATACCTCATGAACAGTAGACCCGGGGAATGCATGCGAAGCCGCCTTTGGATCAACCCCAGCATAAGTATATTCCAAAAATTGCCAGTATTCATAAATGTCATCTCTGTTTGAGAGGATAAACTCATGTCTAACAATCTCCTGTTCTGGGAAAAGATCAAGAAACCCTGAATTTGAATGTGTTCCAACCAATAATGGTTCCTCTATATAAGGCTTAAGCTCCAGAGCATAAACATGACCAGAATGTGACAAATTGACTCCAGCATCAGAACTTCCTCTACTTATCAGCCGAATCAACTATGTAAAAGTATTGAAGTTTAGGATCGTTGCTTGGAAATAAATAAAAGCATATAAAGCAGTTGACCAAACAAGAATTCAGAAATAAATTATCATTTATGCTTTCAAATATAAGACAAGCAGCATGCTGTATATAACAATATATCGATCACCAAAGTATATATAGTGTAACAACCTACACAATGTTTACTTAGTTGTAGATCTAGAAGTAGTACATTCAAGTACTAGAATTGTCCAAAATGTTCATTTCATGAATCTAAAAGTAAATAGCATCAACATTCATATCATCTTAAGATTTCTGATAACTATTTAATTTTGTTCTCTCCATGATTCAAGGGTAAGCAGTATGGTTTTCATGGTTCATATTATCTTATGGTCCTAATAATTAGATGAAAAGCCATCAGCTAGGAAGAAAGGATTCTACTAGAAGAAAGAAATTTTAAAAAAAACGAGGAAGGGGAATCTCAAATGCTTTCATTGGTGAATCAATCAGGCATATATGAATTACCCAAACCCTCTGTTTAAGAGATTGGTTGGTAACTACAGCAAGGCAATAGTATCACATACAAACATTCAGAAAACTGAATCAACCCATTAGAAATGATACATGATAGAAAATATTAGCATAATAAATTTACTTTCAAATGTGAACAAGAGGTTGTACCTTCATCCGCTGTAAAATAGATACAATAGACGAGAGTCTCCTAATTGCTGAAGTACCATTTAGATCTTTATACTCTTGAATAGAAAGATCACATAAACATACTCCCTTCTTAAACTTCTCTTTCATGTTGTCAACTATAACAGTAGAACCCACAACTTGAAGAAATAGCTCAAGTGGAAGTCCCTTGGTAGCTTCTTCCATATCAAACAGAATGTGGGTGACACAAGGATTATGTAGATCGTTATATTGTCTCCCATATGATAAAACATCACCCTTAGCAGATAAACCATGTGCATAGTCCCAGAGAAAACTATGCAACAGCCTTGCTCGAACCATTTTTGAAAATATGAATCCATTAGCGCGCATGGCTTCTGTTCTAATAGATAGGGAATTCGAACTATCATAAGTTTGATTTATTTGTACACAATCCAATAGACGGACTGAGTTATTGTTCTTCTTCCTGAATGAGGCCTTCCCATGAGCAAGCTTGCTAAAAGACTTGATTCTAGCACGAATTACACCAATTACTTCAGAAGATAAACTTTGAATAGATGGGTGCAGCACCACCTTCACTTTTCGGTTAACAGAAATATCCATAATCTCACGTATATCTAGGTCTATATATTTGCATTGCCCTTCATTTGCAAGCCTGCACAATATTTTTTCTACAGTTTTCCTGTCCATAGTTGTGCCTTTGTCTTTCTCTAGATTCACAAGAACCCTATATACCTCTTTTTTCAAGACAATCTTTTCAACCTGCATTGGTTTACCCACAAACACACACAGGTACGGTAGTTAATCAGTAACCAAATTACACAGAAAAAAACCTTCATTCACTTCAAGTGGATAAGGCAAAACCTGTAATAGTTCGAGTATTCTCTGTTCTCTCCGGACGCTATCAACCGTCAAATACTGACTAGGTTTAAGTATCAATGTTGCACTCTTCATGGAATGAACTGTTCTGTTTGGAAACACCGTTCTTGTTTCATCGATTAACTCTTGTGGCTTGCATGTATGAGAGATACTATTGCTTGCCTCACTATCTCTTTGGGAGCAAGAAGAGAGATTCATTTCATTTTCATAGTTGTTTGTCTTCCAAAGGGTGTCATTTGCAGAATTCCAAAGATCTGAGATTAGGGCTGATCCACCTGAACACCTAGGATTGACAACACCCAAACTAGAATTTTTACTGAAAATGTCTTTTGATTTACTTTGAATTACATTAGAAGATTCGCTATTCCTGGCTGTACGAATTCTGTATTCATGGCATTTATTATGAAGTTCCATCTGCATAGGCATCCCAAATTTGTTGCTCATGGCAAAACAGTTTCTGTGATTTGGCTTCTTTTCAATTCCAAACCTCTTGCCTACCTGTTGCACAACAAAATTTATGAACAGGATGAAAAACAACAGGTCTTAGATTCAGAATTAAACATTGTACATCTGTAAAATCCGCATTCTAAGAATCTAAAATGAAGAAGTAAATGTGGCAGAACAGGCTAAAAAAGAAAAAACTTCTGTTTAGGAAAACAGTTCAGAAAATATCAATTCTGTCTATCATCAAGAAATAACTTAGGTCTCAGAACTCAGATTTGTCCAACATGTCCTCCAAATTGCATCAAGCCAAACATACAGTTAAGCACTTGCATCATTTCTCATTTGACACTATTACTTAGTTCTAACTTTACCATCGTAAAAGTTCTATTAGATGTAAAACATAATCACCTTCTTCCATCGTGTCTGAAATGTGTATATTTAAGCATTTCAAGTGCAGCAATGTAGCTTAAACAGGACAATACAATCATGAATGAAACTAGGGAACGACTATAGGCCCTGTGATGACTCAAACGGTTAAGAACAGATTAGCATCATGAGAAAGGCTACAAATATCTCCAATCTCAACCAACCTTAAAAAGAAATTTATCAACTGTAAAAATATAACTATAACACTATCAAACTTCATACCAAAATTTACAACTAATAACCTTTCTCTTCCATCAATACAAAAATGCAGTTGCATCTGAACAATGTCCATCATTCCATTAGCTCCCCTTACCCATCAACCAGAAACAATCATGCAAACCCCAACTGCTGTTTTCTCATTTCTTCCAGGGTGTAAACTTCTCTACCAATTTTTCATTTACTGCCTTAAGTAGAAAGGGGAAGAAAAGCATAACTTCAATCACTCAATAGTCATCCCCTAAAAGAGATGAGCTGATAGTTAAAATGCCATATTTACTTATTCCATTTGAGATTGACTAACAATGGGTCCCAAATTGTCCCTGATTAGAAAAGATGCACCAAATGCTTTATAAAAGTTTTTAACATTTCACAAATCCAATTCCTAAAAGAAGTTCTATTGGAATATAAATAAAATCATCTTAGCATAACAAGATTGCTTAGTTTACAGTTAAAATACTATATTTACTTGCTGATCCATTTAAGAATGACTTGTACAAGGTCCAAACCTGTACTTTATTTGGAAGAAGGCTCAAATACTGTACAAAACTCTGACTTTCCATAAATCCAATCCCACAAAGAAGCTCTATTGGAATACAAAATTTTAGCATAATAAGATACTTAATTTCGGTTAAAATGTTATATTTACTTATTGCTCCATTTGAGTTTAACTTGCACACTCAACCAGTCCTTGGTTTGGCGAGATGCTCAAAATTCTGTAACAAAAGTCTAATATTTGATAGATCTTATCCCTCATAGAAGTTTAACTGGAATACAAACAAAAATATTTTCCACATAAACACAATTGCCTAAAAGAAAATAACATGACACATCAATTTGATCTACCTCAAGTGCCTAGCTAGTTAAAAAGGAAAACTTCTTTGACTTGAGAAGAACGATAAAAGGTATTATGGCGGGGATAGGTATAGGTTCCTGAAGTTTCTTTAGGAAGAAAATAAAAAGTAGTTCAGACTTAAATATAGCAGGTAATGTTTGTTATTATATTAAAATAAAATCATGCAGCTTCTTCTTCCTTCCAGCTTCCACTTCCCCCAACACCCCCACCGTTCTATTTCTTTGAGAAAGGTGCAATCCTATACATTAATGATTAAACAGTATGCAAAACTCTATTAAGAAGATGCCTGATAATTGAACTTTTCTTTGATTCTTGAAATATAGAGGATATTTTAATATAAGACTTTTTCTCAAACCTCTGTAATGAGCATCCCTTTGGATCCTGTAGCATCAATTGTGTCATAAATTTGATGATCAATGGGAAGCTCCACAAGTTGGTTAGTTATTTGACATCTTCCCAATTTCAACTCTTTGCCTTCAACACATCTGATCGTCTTTTTCTCAAAATCCGAACAGGAAAATTTTTTTAGCAAATGTAGACAACGCTTATCCTGTGAAAAAATGATGTTAATGCAATAATTTTAAGAAACAAACATCTCCAAGAAACAGGAAAAGGCTAGTTGAAACACTATAGGCAAAACTATTTCACAATTATATTATAAGCATGTACTTTTTCTCCAAAAGCCTATCATGATTGTAGTTATTTATCATTTATATTCAGGAAATTAACCTTATATTGTTTTTTTAAAGAGGGAGCGAGAGAGATCAAAGTACAAATGTGCTTGAAGTATCAAATAACATATGCAAGGTTTGATTTAATCCAATAAATACTTAAGAGGGGCTTAGTTTTTTCTACAATATAAAGAAGAAAGGAGATAATCACTTGGGCTGGATTTCATTACATCAATTGAATTCAAATGGCTTCTTCTGAATAGAACGCAAAATAAAAAAGGAACATCCATCGCATAAGTCATCAAACTAACCTTCCCGTTCATTTTTACACATGTCTCCTCTACTACACCAGCATTTTTCAATCTGTCATATATCTGGGGAAAAGTTCAGGTAAAGAAATAGATTAAGACTATTAAGAATAAATCGCCAAGATGAATATAAAATCCATGCAAAAACACAAACAAATGTACTAACTTTCATCCATCTATGTTTTGCCTGTCGTGACCCTAGATAGCCAAGATCATGTTTAATATCTGACATGACAAGAACCTAACAGGAGAATTCAAACAACATCAGTAAAAGTATTAAAAAGAAAATAAAGCTATATCTATCTATCTGTCAATCTTTCAAATATAAGACTTAAGTAACCTTGCCATGAGCTTCTTCAAGTTTATCACAGATTGCTTTCATTAGTGGCACATTATCGTTCACAAGCACATCCTCTTCAATATGTTCTACGTTTGAATCCTCTTTGCCCACAGTCCCTTCTTCTTTGGTAACCTCAAATATCTCTTGAGATCTCAACTGCTTTGCAAAACGGTATAAATGAATTAACTTTGTGGTTTGCCCTTGTTTTCCACTGCCTCTAGTTCTCTCAAGTGCTTCTTGTCTTATGATTAACCCTCTTTTCTCAAGCTTCTTTACCAAATAGAAAAATTTGTTTCCCGCAATTCCAAATTCCTTGCTAAGCTGGCTTTGAGTTATTCCATTCGTTCTACAAGAACAAGCACACAATTAAAACAGCAATAACAATAATAAAAAGAATACACTTTCATCTCAACATACTATTTTAAATAAAACACAATTAACTGCATTATTTTAATAATGAAATTGATTTTTCAGCCTTTTGTGTCGGTAAAAAAATACAAATAAAAGAGCATCCAAACGAAACCTGTGCTAATAATCAAATTACTCAACAAAAAAAAATCTCTATTTACTCAGGCAAACAGAATGGGAATCAAGCAAAATTTAAAAATAAAATAAAAGAAAGGCATAAAATGAGCACAATTAAAACTAACCTAGTACTGGCAATACGTTCAAGAACAAGACGCTGTTGATGAAACTCTTTTTCTTCACCTCCCAAAGAGAAATCATAAATGCCTAAAAAATTATCGCACAGTTTGTCCTTGGCAACAACAATCAAATCCAACTTTTCCGCATCGTCATATCGCTGAATCGAAAGATCATTGCGATCGTAAACACGATTCCGCTTCCGAAACTGAAGCGTCGGAATTTGGAGTAGGTTTGCCCACAAGGCCCGTTTAATTTCGACGCTGGAAGCGAGCTTCGAGCAGAGAGAACATAACGCGACGCCTTCTCGGCCTTTCGAACAGATTTCTTCGACAGCGGATGATATGATGGCATCCATTGATTGAAATCTCCGTTTTCGATCCAACAGTTTTCGTTTAGTGGTTGAATTCAAAGTGCGGCATGGCGGAAGAATTAGCGGGAAGCGAAAGCAGCGTGGGAGAGAACACAGTGGTGAGAGAGTGCAGTAAAAAAGAAGCGTATCATATCAGTTACTCGGACGTGTACGAGCTTTACTCCAACTCGAATTATAAAAGCAGAAGAGCACGAGGGGCGAGTCCAGCTCAATTCAATGTTTTGGGTTAATTACAACAGACGTCTCCAAATTAGGTCCAAGACTCTAAATTAGCCCTAAACTTTAAAATTTTAATTGTCTTCAAAGTATGTGTCACACTCACACCAATAGATTGTCTTTTCTTCGAGAAATTAATTTTTATAATAGTCGATTTTTTTATTAAAATCATAAAAAAATATCACAATTATAATGTATTTATAAAAAAATTAATTTATTAAAAAAATTATAACCTAAAAAAAATAATACTTTTGTATATATAAATATATCATTAAATTCATAATATTTTTTTAAAATTCTTTTGTCTTTATTCAATCGAAACGCATAACAGATAAAAAATGAGTGATAAACGACTTAAACTATCGGACAGAATGTTCTGTTACGCAATACCAAGTAGTATTTTAACTTTTCACGACCACTAATAAAATTATAGCAAAAACTAGCGTCGTTCAATAAACGGTTATTAAGATATGCTAAAATTAAAATAATATAAAAAATATATTAAAAATAAAGAAATACATTCAATTAACAAAAATTATTATTAAAATATAAAAATAATAAATTTAGTAATCGATAATTAATATTAAAATTATTTATCAGTCACCAACCAAAAGAAGAAATTATAGATCATTAACTAAATAAAAAATTACATACGTTAAAATTTTGAGAAAAAATAACTAAATTTTTATAATTATTAATTGGCTAATTTAAATTAAATATTATAAAAATATATGACAAATTTATGAAAATACCTCCTAAATTTTAGTGACATCAACTTCACGCTTTTACGAGGTAAGTACTTAAACTATTTTTATCTAATAAAATATTTAAATTATAACCAATAATCACTTTAGACTCCACCATTTAAAGTGACCTAAAATATTTAGAAAATATCATGCGTCATAACAAAATTCTAAACAATTATAAAATATAAATAATAGAAAGGAGTTTTTTATACGTATGTTATATAAATTTTTTAAGTTTTTAAATTTTAGGGTATATAACTTACGTTCACGAATAAATTAATTTAGTAATTTGTTTATTGTTTAAAGGATAAAGATCAAGAAAACAAACAATTTAATTAAGTGTAAAAAAATCATAAACTTAATTATTATCATTATTATTATTATTATTATTTCAAAAGTTCATAAATCCTAAGACCAACTTATTTTATATAAATACCGAAACTCCCATATATTTTTTAAGTTTATTTTTTTTAATAATACTGCTGAATTTCACATATAATGTTTGCTTTTTTTTAATATTTAAACCTAATGAATTTTTATTTTAGATTAAGGACTTGAATAAATACACTTAATATATTAGCTATTAGATGACTTAAACGGATAACTCGCAGTCAAAACATTTTAAAAAATATATACATATATCTAAATTTGTAACCGGCACTTGTCAGTTTTCCCCTTCTTTCATTCTCTTACTCCTCATGTTTTGCCACCGATAATCTCCGGTCACAATTGTCAAGAATCTCTCTTTAAAAACAATCCAAATTTATTTTCGTTTCTATCTTAAATCTTAATATGTATTTGTTCATTTGTTAGAATTTCGTTTTCTCAAACTCCTGCGAGGTCCGTATACTTACCGGAGCTCCGTCGCCGACGGTAACGACGATGGTCGACTCTCCCGTAAGCTGAAAACATTGTATGTCCCCATCGATCGAGTCGATCCCTTTTCTTTTTCTTTTGTTAAAGAAATGATAGATCATTCCTTTGATGTACTATTGATTAACGTTCGATCCAAATCCTGGTTTCGCAAGAGGAAAAAAATCCATTCATCCTTGCTATTAATCTCACCCTGACCCAGATTTTTCACCGTGAAAGTGGCGTTGGGTTTTTTGTTAATCTGTATAGTTTCAATGTTTAACTGATAATTTTTTGTATATATTTCCGATCACTCTTTTTTAAGTTTTTGGAGATTTGGTTTTTTTTGGACTCGATCTATTGAAAGTGGCGAAGATGGATTTAAGCGCGGACGAGGAAGAATCGGCACAAGAGATTCACATACCGGCGGATATAAATTGGGAAATGCTTGATAAATCCAAGTTTTTCTTCATAGGCGCAACGTTGTTTTCCGGCGTATCGGCGACTCTTTACCCCGTGGTTTTGGTCAAGACACGGCAACAAGTTGCTCAATCCCAAGTTTCCGGCTTCAGGACGGAGTTTTCGATAGTTAAACATGACGGTTTCCGCGCGTTATACCGTGGCTTCGGCACTTCGTTGATGGGAACAATCCCAGCGCGAGCTCTTTACATGGGTGCACTTGAGGTAACCAAGAGTAATGTAGGGAGTGCTACAGTTAACTTAGGCGTACCTGAACCGACTGCGGCTGCGATTGCCAATGCGATAGCCGGATTAACAGCTGCGATGGCGGCTCAGCTTTTTTTGGACCCCAGTTGATGTGGTTAGCCAGAGCTAATGGTTCAAGGAACAAATTCGGGTTGTAGTTCACATTGTAGATACGAGAACGGGATCGATGCCTTTAGGAAAATAGTTGGTAGAGATGGTCCGAAGGGATTGTACAGAGGCTTTGGGATATCGATTTTGACATATGCACCATCAAATGAGTTTGGTGGGCATCTTATTCAATTGCTCAAAGACTAGTTTGGGGTGGCTTCGGATGTTACTTATCGAAAAAAGACGAGGAAGGTAACAATTCTGTTATGATCAGGCCAGATTCGAAAACTGTGATTGCGGTCCAAGGGGTGAGTGCAGCAATGGCAGGTGGGATATCAGCTTTGATCACAATGCCATTTGATACAATCAAGACACGGTTGCAGGTCCTTGATGGGGAAGAAAATGGACGTTGTGGACCGACGATCGGCCAAACTGTGAGGAATTTGGTTAAAGAGGGAGGGTGGCTTGCTTGTTATAGAGGGTTGGGACCAAGGTGGGCTTCCATGTCGATGTCTGCAACAACAATGATCACTACGTATGAGTTTGTGAAACGATTGTCAGCTAAGAACCAAGAGAGCTTGATATAAATTTAAAACAATAGGTCAAAACTTACTATCAAAACCTTATGTTATCCATATACAATTATACACGTTCAATACAAGTATGTTCGGTTTATTTATCAATTATAGGCCAAATTATGCTTTAATGTTTATTTATTTAAAGTTAATCTTTTATGTTTAACCTGCTTTAGTGACTGCACGTTTGATCTGAATTTGAGCGTAAAACTTGTTCTTTCTTCCACCCTATATATATCCTTGGAAATCTCAATTTAATTTACTAATAATCTTATAAGGTAGAATATCGAGTATGTAAAATTGGGGATTAAATTATATCAAAACCAAAATAGAAAAATCTAAACATATTTAACATATTGTTGAGATTAAGATTGAAACTAAAAAATGGTTTTCATTTGTTTAACTTGGTCCAATGAGAATGGGGAGATGAACGAGTTTGAGGAATCCATTAATCCTCAAATACAGTTTGGAAATAATATTGTTTTCCAAAGTAGGTTTAGAACATTTTGGTTACAAATGTAATCCTATATTAGAGCTGAATTCTTTACAATTTGTATAAAAAAAACTTTGTAATTTGGATTTGGGAGGTGATTTAGACTATTAAATTCATAATCAAATTTAGATTTGATCCAAATAAAAATTTTAGTATCATTTAAATATGTTTTTGTTGTGCATGTAAAGAAACTATTACTAAAAGATTCATCCTTCAAAAATTAGATATATAATAAAAATAAATTCGAATTAGTTGCAGATAAAATCTTGAAGAACCTAGACGATAAAAAAAATCATAATTAGACTCCAATTTCCGCTACGTTCAAATTTGTTTAATGATGACAAGTAAAACTGTAAATAGAATATTATACTCAAGGACTCGACTTTTGCCATAATTTAATTCACATAAAGTTAATGTTAATTGAAAACAATTTGGAAATTAATGCTTACTTGTTAGAATTATTCTGGAAACCCCAACTAAAAGTTTATTTATCTGTTTTGTTTACCATTTGACAGAAACATTGGAAAATCATAATTTTATATTTTTTTCACGTAAAATATAATTATATTCGACACACCAAAATCCAAATAACAAAGCAAAGGGGTTTATAATCAGAGAAAAGTGCAAGGTTAGTTGAGGAAAGGTAGAAATCAGACACACGGATGAGAATGAAAGCATATAATGGGTTTAAAGAATTATTTCCCATGACAGTAAAATATATGACGAGGAGGTGAAGACAAACAATGAGATCTTTCCCGGACGGCTAGGGGATTTGTTTCGAGTTCATCCGAGCAGTCTTTCGAAAGTTTTATTCGTTTTATGCACGGAGCACAGCTCTCAAGAATGCTGTGAGCAAACAACTGGTTAATAATCCCGTCCTTTGTATTGCATTTCCTGAAAAAACATGGTTTTCAGTTCTTTATGACACCAACACGATTTGCTAAATCGTTTCATAGAGTTGGAGAACCCTACTACTATTACTACTACAGTATTTTAGTTAAAATGGAGTCTTGGAGAGTCAAATAACATACTATTTTCTCCCCTCGGCAAATCGACAAAAGTTCTTACTAATACGACTCCCGAGGTAGTAGCATCAATTGCAAAATGAGAGTGTTCTATGAATGCCAACTTACGAGTGTTGTTATCGGCATGCTAAAGGTAATTGACTCGATGAATCTTCACAAATATGGAGAATGTTCAGAACCACTTACTGGTTGGTAGTACATCACAGGACGTTGCCCAAGAAGCATCTGCTGCCCATACTGCAATTTCGAAAAATGAAAATAATAAATAAGCATGTTGTGATGGGTCAATAAAATAAATAACAAATTAATGTTAAGTTGCCCACCTGAGGCCCGGTTGGATGAAAATATGCTTGCGGTGATTGCATTGGTGCCACCTGTGGGTTGAACACAACAGGCTGGTGGCCGGGAAAGGAGGGTCCAATCTACAAAAACCATGTGATCATTGACTCATAAATATGTAGATTAACAAGAACATAGTTTGGTTTGAAAGAAAAGAAGGATAAATATACAACAGAAGCGAATTTTAATAGACAAGGACATGTACCAAAGCTTATTAAATTATGATGCTGAGTGATGTTGCATCCTGTTAAAAATTACTGAATACAAGACTATAAAAAAAGGTTACAGGTTTTGATGAGTTTCCTATTGTCCGGAAAAAGGTCATAAGAACATTGAATCCAGGTAGTAGTTTTTTCGTTCCAAGTGTGATGACACTATGCTGTTTATTGTTCACTTTTTCCTGGACTTGGATATCTCAATGCTGGAATAAGTTCTATTGAAGATTAAATGCAACATCGAAACTGAAAGTTCCCCTGAGAGCTCAGTGGTTTCCAGCCATAATAACTCAGAGTTCCAGAATTAATTTATTATGTATCAGTATCCACATCCATACTCAAGTGTGAATGTCAGATAAACGGGAATGTGTTCTACACGGACATGTTCAAATTTTCTATGTTTTTCCATGTATTAAAAGGTCCCTGGAGGATCACGTAACAGGCATCAACTGCGGAATCTAAACAACACAAGTATTGGTCATTAACTGATACATGATACAAGTAATAAAGCAAAGCATTGGAAATCAGATTTCGTAATTTCAATGTGCAGTGACATGGGAATATTTTTATTCATAAACAGTCCCAGATGATGCAAGAGTTCCATTCTTGCTTGCAGAATCAGTGTTCATAACAATTGCAATTACTATTAAGCAGCTTACCCCGAAATTAACAGGCCCGTGCATATGAGGTACAGGAGACACTTGTGTTTGATAGTAGAATGAACCATCAGAGACTTGGGATGGAGGCCTAACAGACGTTTGAAATGGTTTGAAACTCTTAGCATTAGGATTGAGTTTGAATTCCTGATAACATTAAGGTGTGTGAAAAGACAACAGAAGGCAAGCAACAAATAATCATGTTAAATGGTAAAGAATAGAACAGTTAAGACTCTTCATGGTTAAAATCTACAAGTCTTGGAGTCGGCTTATCACACACTGGAAAAGTAAGAAAAGAAGATAACACACCTTTGCATGGGGGTTCAGTGTTGACTTCTCAGAGGATAGTGAGCCCATCGATGAACTTGGTGATAAGCCAGGAGCACTAGATGCTGAGACAGCAGCAACAGAATCTGAATTTGATGACGTAGAACTACCAGGTTGTCCACGGGAGTTTACAGAATGTGTTTTGCCAGTTACTTTGCTAGAGGCTGGACCCTCAGAGAGATCACCAGAAGAAGCAGGTCTTTCACTAACCTTTGATATAGAATTAGATTGAGGATGAGTAGTAGGATTTGCAGATGGCCCAGATTCAACAGTCCCATCATACTTGTCATTCAATAATGACTGGTAATCTGCATTACAAAGTGCTCTCATAAAAATAACCAGTTGCAGAAGCAATATTAAAGGCAGATCAATAAGTGTATAAAGCGTGATTAAGCATACTCACCGATGGAATTTGACAATTGCCGGTCCTCAGATGGCTGCATTATAACGAACAGGAATTCAAGCGCAAAACAAACATGTTAGAAGCAAATAAACTAGAACTGATATCACTAGAACAAAGAAAACCGATGGTGATGTGGATCAGTTATGGAAGTTAAAGCAACAAATTAAGGTGCTCCAGATCACCATACAAGATCTGATTATAAAAGATTTTAACTTACAGGCCACTTTTGAGTAAACTCTTTGGCATCATTGCTTCCTTCATGCTCACCAAGCAAATTATCTTGGTTCCTATATTACAAGTGTTCAAATCAGGAGAAATAAAGAGCTAATGCCAATATAATGTCCGAAGAACTGCTCCTTAATAACAAATCTAATATTGCCTTAAGCTTTACAGAAAGGAGGAATCACAATATAATCAGAAATATGCACATCACAGGAAAGTCTAAAGGAAAAAAAGAAATACCTGCTTTCACTGCCATATACAGACGAACCTTTAGAAGGAAATTCAGATGCCAGCTGTTTGGTTTGATCATTTAAGCTAGTATGGTTTAAATCTGCACCGAATCCGATGGCTGCTACTTGGGAAGATGGTGGTGTCTCATCCTACAAAACAAACAAAAACAGAATTCGGTTATAAAGGTAAGGGTCACACAAAGGAGAAAAAACATGCAAATACAAACACATTGGATGATACAATTATCTTCCATAATACTTTGTAAATGGAATGGAACTAACTTTTAGCATTATATCAAGTAAAATCCTTTACTAGTTTCCAACATTCAAATTGAAATAAAAATCAAATGCTCAAAGCGCAGTTAGAGAAAATTATGTTTAGGAAGGGCTATGATGAAATACAAACGTGAAAAGAAAAGGTTCACAATAATGCCATTGTTGAAGCAAGTACACCAGGGTACCCCAAAGAAACTTCAATTGCAAGTATATCAAATAAAATTAATCGAACTTTCACTGCCAAGAGGTGCATTTTGAGATGAAATTCCATGTATATTTTGTTGAAGCTCAAAATGGTTTAGATGAATAATCAAGATAAATGTGTACATATATATGCATTATGAAAATAAAGAACAAGAATATTTAAAATTCCAGAGGCCAATAACTACCCCAAAAGAAGTGCTTGCTGACATTCGAACACTGTCATGGCTTTGCAAACTGGTCATATCTGCCGGACCTCTATTGAGAGAATCAGAAGAATCTCCAAAAGCCTCAATGTTATGGGAATCCAACATAATGTCCTCCTCTTCTTCATAACCACTGTCATCAATCCCTCTACCCCTATAGACCGAGGAGTACCTCATCTCCTCATCATCAAAATTATCATGAAGATCTAAGCCTCTCTCCTGTCATTAATTCAATACGTAAAGCATGAGAAAATTTTAGTGATGAATTAACAAACATAAAGAGACAAATAATTCATATTAGGAAAAGTTACCTCTGCTAGATGAAGGTCCTGAGTCTCCTCACCCTCAATCTCTCTTGCTATTCTCAATGCTTCCTTCTCCAACTCTCTCATTTGAGGACCTCTCTCAAGTTTTGTTGTGTAAAGCTCCTCATCGAAAGTACTTTGTACGCCAAACAGCTTTTGATTGGTTTCAAACTGATCCCAATTCCTAATAGTGCAAATACATACATATATCAAATAGAATGTTAATGTGACAAAAAGGAATGCTACAGATATTAACTGAAAAAATACTGGAAGAAACATACAATGACAAAAGGCAAAAATTTGCTAAAAAATTATTTCAACGTAAAAGGGTCTTTTCTCTTTTCAGCTCAGAAACATTTTAACATTGACAACAAAATCAGGTTCTGACTGGTTATTGCAACAAAACTGTAGGGTGTACCCCCCAAAACCTTGACATGTTAGATTAACATAACAAAAAAAATCTGAACCAGCAACTCCATATTAAACTAATCTCACATAATCAATATCAAAGTAGATATCATGTTTTCGTTGATATCCTTGATTCTCTCAATAAAAAAGCCATTAAATAACATTTCCCAAGTGACATTACATCTTGAAACTTCTGACATTTTTCCAGACAAATTAATTTGAAGGGAAAAAACAGGCAAGAAATGGAGATCAAATAGAGATAAGAAAACAAATTAGATGCAAGTAGGGTGAAGAAATTGGAACAATAAAGCCATCACAAGACAAAGTTTCGGAAGTAGAGAACATGATTGCAACCTATTCCACGAGCCAGCAAAAATATTTTCTAGCTCAGGAGATTGTTGGTAATCATCATCAGGAACCCAGGGCTTCAGTTCTCTCTCCATCCCAACATGATGGGATTGAGATATCACAGAATCTATCAAAAGTTCCTGATGTTTTTCATGCTGGAGCTCACTTGCAAATCCATCACTGGTTACAGCTACATCCTAAAATCAATTCAAGAACAACCAAATAAATATTGAAGAAATAAAAGGAAAAAATAGCAATATTTTGTTTTAACTATCCATTCACAATGATCCAACTGAAACAGTATCAATATTTAGAAATCCCCTCATAAACTACTTGACAATTCATCTCACTGGCAAATCCACTAACAATGGAACTCTAAAGATAGGAAAATAAGTAAAACCTTTGCTATAACTTGCACAAGTTCTTTGGCAGGTATAATTAAAATCTTTGTGGGTGCCTTGCTAACAAACTCGGTAACAGCCTTGTTTCCTTGCAAAGTACCTTCCTTTATCATGCGAGCCATTTTCAAGATTATTCCTGAAAATGGCAACAAGGATGTAAGAAAATGAATCATTTTTCCCGAAGTTCATTTTATTTGCATATCAATCCTATGTGAACAAAGCACAATTTATCAAACAAGTTGCAGATGCATAATTAGTATTAAATAAATAAATGAAATATCATACCAAAATCCTTTTCCGCATCAGTTGCATGAAATATTCCAGTGTAAACTGATCCATTTTTCACTTGGACTTCCACCATATGCCCAATGAGACAGGTTGTCAGATAAACTAACCGGTCACGGGAAGAACTCTCATAACCTCCGATCTTCCCACCAGCCACTGCACCTACACCAAGTATATTAGATGAAGATAATCAGTCAATAATAAAAAAATCCATGTAAGAGAATGTTCACCTGTTGTTTGTATTCTTCCCTGATTAGATTTTCCAGACTGCACCTTATTCTCCAACCTGACACCACCCTCTCTATCACCTCTTCGACGGGCAAATCCATTGGAGGAAGACTTGGGCAACAATGCTTGTGGGATATTCATCTCAGAAGGGAAAAAAAGGGGGGCCTGTAGAGTAAGATTTTAGTATAAACTCAAAACTTCTAAGATCCAATTCTAAAACATTAACACTGTTTTTTTTTTCAAATTCAAGTTTTTTAGTTTAAAAGCACTCAAGTTGCTTTAGAAACCAGGAAACCGTTAAATGTAAAGTTAAGCCAATGAAATGGAAGATCTCTTCTATCTTGTCATTGTTCCATGAAATCCACAATGGAAAAGCAAGCAGCTTTTCTGGGAAGCCACACCAATATTAAAATTTCAGAACATCAATGTTAATCTAAAAATTTCCACTTATAAAATGCAGCCTATACCTATAAACATACCCTATCCTCAAAAAAATTAATCTAAAACTTCTCACCTATAAATGTAAGCATAAACCTCATGGATTAACTGTTGCCAGTGGTCAAATTTCACATATTCTGCTAGTTATATATACAGAATTCATCATTTATTGTAAGAGGCAGATCCTGATCTACTTAAACATTTAGACCCTAGAAGTTAACTACAGAGGCAAAACATATAGACACATGCACCCTACAAGTGAACTACAGAGGTGACAAATCTCCCATATCAAGAACGACAACAGTGGTTAAAGCATAAATTCCTTATTTTCAGTCTAAAAAGCAAACAAGAGAAATTATGGCCAGACTAACATAAAACAAACTGCATTCAGCAAGATACTGTAAAATACACAAACATATTAGTAGAGAACAGTGCACAGTTGTTGAAAGAAAATTTTCACATAAACAGAAGGGCCTTTTATCAACTTGTGAAGGATGACAGACCATGCTTCTTGACATAGGTGAGCTAATGTCCGAAACAGTTGCATAAGCACCAAAAAAAGTGTCAGTTCAAATTTTCAAAAATCTTCGGCCTGACAGATGCATTTTCCCTATCCAGCTGATTATTAATATACCAAAACTACGCAACACCACCCTTAAGTTATAAGTCAACAGATCTCATTGTCATTACTCATTAGCAAATATATGTTCCTACCGTTCAAGCACTTAATACTTAATTGTCACCTAAAAGGAAAATAAGATGGCTACCTTTTTGTGTAAGTTTCACCTGATTCTTAAGAGTTTATGATAAATATATCAGCGTCAGAGAGGAAACCAGACTATCGAATTATCTAAGAACAACCTAAAAATCTAATAAATAATCCAAAAACACAAACCCATAAGCTTAAAGTCAAGGGGATGGTTTATTAATCAAAAGCAAAGCAAATCCAAATAAGCAGCAATTACAGAGCTTACAGGTTAAAAAGAAAGAAAAAAAATACAGCATCGTAAATCTTTCATATCTAAAACCCTAAATTGAATTTATGATAGAAGCCATGTAGCTCTAAACTAGAACTCCAAAGTGAATCCGCATTATAAATTTTTCAACAAAAAAGAGAATAAAAACGATATTCAAAAAGAGAGGAAACGCGATCCAGAACTTAATAAGCTTAATTAATCAATACTTTCAGCAGGAAAGAAGGGGAAATAAGCGCTACTTACCGGGTTAAAAAAGAACAATTTAAGTATAATATTTTCACCGGAATATAAAACTTCCGCATCTAAAACCCTAAATTAGAGTTATAATAGAAGCCAAGCAACCCTAAAAGAGAACTACTAAATGCATTTGCATTCAGATTTCTCAACAATAAATAAACAAAAAAAATGAAAGAGGAAAAGCGATTTTTACCGTAGATTAATCGATAATACCTTAGGCAGACTAAAGCGGTGGGTGAACCGAGTTGGGAGGGAGGAGAGGATTCGGAATCAGTGAGTTGGGGTTTTAAATAAGGAGAGAGAGAGAGATCTCGAAGCTCAAAGACAAGCGACGAGGGAGAGAGAAGGGAAAAGGGAGAATGGTGGTCAAGCGATAGAAAGGGAGTTTCAAAAAAGTTTTTTTAGGGAATAAGAGAAGAAGAAAATATATATAGGGAGAAATTATGAATTTTAAAAAATATTTTATTCTGTACAAAATACATTTTTAGTCACTCAACTTCAGAATGTTTCTTGTTTGGTTACCTAACTATTAATATGTTTAATTAGATCACTAAACTTTTGATGTTCTCTTGTTTTAATCACTCAATCTATAATCGTTTAACTTCATTTAAAATGTTCTGGTAAACTTCCATAAAAAATATTCTGGTAAATTTAAGTACAAATCTCATTAATATTTTTTATCGAACTCAGATTTTTTTAACATCTATTGTTGTAGAGTATTTTCTTTTAAATATTGTTAAGTTGATCGATCTTGAAAGATGGCCAAGAGGGGGTGAAATTTAATGTGACACCCAACCCGGATGTCACATTGGGCTTCTGGCCCAAAACCTGCATTTCAAAATTTCTTTTCAAAGCCCATCAAATAAAATCAAATCCAAAACAAGATGCGATTCATAATCCATTAAAGTTAAAAACACAAGCCCAAAATAGTATTAAGAAATCGGAGCTCCAAAATATTATAAACTATTAAAACATTCGACCCAAGTTAAAATAAACAGAGTTACATTACATAGGGTTCGACATAGTACAAGCCCACTAAATCTAATACATGTACTCTGACAACACGGTCGATGCTGAAATCCGAACCTTGATAGTGCTCCACGAACCGGCTTCACCTAACCTACGCACGAAAACATATTTCGAACGCTGAGCTACAAAAGCTCAGTGGATATGCCGAACTCGGCCAACATCATGCATATCATAAGTAGTAAAGCATAACATATAAAATATCGTGCATGATATGATGATCTAGCATGCTTGCCTACCACATGGCATAAACAATGTATAATGACGCACACATCATATACATGTCAAACAACAACACAAAGTAGTGAGGCCCGCGTCCACACAGCATCGGGATCCTACACTACGAGTAGGGCCCGCGTCCACACAGCATCGGGATCCTACATCCGGGATTTGAGGCCCGCGTCCACACAGCATCGGGATCCTCAAAATCCCATACTCGGAATGTCACATCGAGTATCATCGAATGAGGCTCGCATCCACACAGCATCGGGATCCTACATTCGGAATGGTCTTCAGAATCATCACCCGGAATGTTATATCGAATGGCCTTCGACGTGTTGCAACACTTTTGGATATCCAGATTTCCATCAATCAAGGACTCACCACACATAAACGATCCACCTAGGATCCTCACATCAAAACATATCAAGACTTAACATGATTTAGTCATTCAAGGTTTTAATACGTCAATCTTGTGTTAACCTTTCATTTTATTAATTACAAGATTCATTATAGCCTTTAATCCCCTCATTGAACCCCAAATAAAGCTTATCTTGACAAGTTTTCGCAGGGGTATCGATACCCTTATGTGGGGTATCGAACCACCTGCCTCGATACCTACCCAAAGAAGGCATCGAACCATGGGTATCGATATCAGTATCGATACCCTTTGACCATTTTCAAAGTCAACGAAAGGGAACCCTCCAATATCGATACGGGTATCGATGCCATTATGCCACTGGGGGTCCCGGTATCGAACCATGGTTCGATACACCTGGCCACTTAGCCAAAATCCACTTATGGGTATCGATACCGGTAGCCCGTGTATCGATACCCCTGCACGAAAAACAGGTCTGCACTTAGAAATTTCTAAGGATTCTTCCCCAACATTAATCTATTCGATTCTAAGGTGTTCCTATCAGTTCTTAGAGATGTTTAGGACGTCTTAACACGATTTTTCAGCCATTTAACTCACTAATACCATTTCTACCATTAAAGCATACCGAGCTCAAACCAAGCAATACAAACACTATATCTACATGTATGCAACTACCATGATATGTATGATGTAAAGAACAAGTTGGGAGTACCAACCTCTTGCAGACAAACAACAAAAATGATCTTCTTCTTCCTCTTCAAACTTTCCCTCTTCTCAAGCTTGATGATGGCCCACAAGCCTCTTTCTCTACAAGAGAAAGATAAGCAACGATCAGAAACGTTTTGGGATGATTCCTAGAGCTTAAAAACACCAAAAGACACTGATTCTAAGCTCCAAAACCCTAAACCCGAGCTCAACCCAAAACCCCCACTTAAACCTTCAACAAAGCCAAGCCCTCTCTTATCTACCTCTTTTTAAAGATCACAACCACCTCTACAACTTCTCTACAAACCCAAAAACGAGATTTCAACTCAAAACCTTAAAGATCTTACCTTTGTTCTTTTCTTTTTTTCTTACCACCAAGATGAAGAAGGAAGAAGAAAAAAGAGGATGATATCACTCTACTGCAGAGAAATAACTCCCTCAAAACCCTCTTTGTCTTTCATTTAGACATTTACTAAAATGTCTTCACAACAAGGCTTAACTTAAAACCCAACAAGCCTATGGCCCAACAAGGCGCAAAACCTCACAACTCGGGGCCCAACATCGGAGCCCAACCCTCGGGTTAATCCGACACTCAAATACGAGAATCCGAGTCGTTACATTTAAGGACACAAGGAATTATAGTGGTTCAAGCTTCGGAACAAGCTCTACATCCACTACCTTAGCTCCCACTAAGGATTTTGAAACCAATTCACTAATTGAATTCGATCTTTTTCTCGGTTCAAGGGATAACCGTTACAATTCGAATCAATTCTTCTACCCAAGAATTGATTCAACCTCACAAGATGATACAAAGAAATAAAGGCAAATAAAATATCTCTCACAAGATAGATTGCCCCAAATACAATTAAATTCTCCCCAAACTCAATTTACAAGAATCAAATTGAAGAACACAAGTTGGGAGGCAAGGATATGCAATGAAGTGCTTTGAGTTGGATTTGTGTGCTTGGATGTTGCTTGAGGTTCAATAATCCTTAATGCTGTTGAAAATACTTCATTTTATACCCTCTCATTGATTTCTAACCGTTGTGGTTATTGGGAATGTAAATAAGGCCGTTGGAGTTTCATCTTCCCACCATAAATGCACTCTGCAGCAGGCGGTATCGAAACACGAAGAACCTGTTTCGAAACAGACCAAAGTAAAAAGAGCCGTTGTGCATTTAATACAAGGGGTATCGAACTATGCTTCGATACCTTTATGAAACAGTAAGTTTGGGTATCGAACCATGTTTCGGTACATACTAACCACCAATCAAAATCTTAACTGCCACCAACGGTCAACTCATTTAATGCTAAAATAGCCGTTGGGGATTAAGGGGTGTATCGATACTGGTATCGATACCTGGAGTCAATTTTTAAATGATTTTAAAAATAATTAAAATCTTCGAAGTGGTTCGATACATGGTTCGGAACAGGTGCTGGCAGTGAAGAAAAGGTATCGAACCATGTTTCGATGCTTGTTCTTGATCTCAAGAACAAAGCTTTAAAAACCCAGGTGTATCGATACTTGTTCTTGGGGTATCGATACCCTCGTGCAAAAACACTTAAGAAAAATTATTTCAAAGTTCTTGGTTTGACTTGAAAACAAAAATTTGACTTAGGGACTTAAAAATTTATTACAAAATAGTCCTTATACTTAATTGTTATATCAAAATCAAATTTAGTTTTACAAATATTAACATCCTAAAAGTTGGGAATAAAAAAAATTGATATATCTTAATATTGTGTTGATTATACGGCTCATGTTACAAATTAGACAGGTATAATATTGAATATATCATTTAGGTTTTAATGATTTTAAGGAGATTTATAAATTTTAACGGAAAAAAAATGAAATAATGGAGAAAATTAAAATTTTAAGATATTTTCATAAATAAAATTTAAAATGTAATATTTTGGTGTTCGAATTAAAGAATTGAAGTCTGATAACTTACACAAGGACAGTTTGAAAGTAGTTATTAAATCGAATTTTTTTATAGTTGAATGATCAAATAAAAATACATTGAAAGTTGGATGACTAGATATATAGCTTACCCTTTTATTGGAAAATTGGTAGAGATAGTCTACACTCGGGTTTATATTAACAAGGTTGGTCCTATTCTCTTAGTGGCTATTTTTCATTCTTTAGTCCTCTCTGACCAATAATAATCCAAATCTATGAAACAGTCGCCCACTTTCCTCTGCTACTTCTATAAAAAGAATTTACTCTCTCATTTTTTTGTAGTTTGATCCTTAAAACTTTTTTTTCACAAGATTGGTATTTTTTGTGTATTCAAATTTGGATTTTATTTTCAAGTAGTGGTATTATACTTTTAGATTGTTTTACATTGTTATTTTAAAATAAAAAATAGTTATTTTTTAAAATATAGTTTTATTAAAAAATTATAAATACATTAATTTTAGGGTTTATAAATTTAGTTTACCGTGTAAGGTTTAAAGATTTATGTGTAGGAACTTAAAATTTAGGATTATAGTTAGAATTTCGGATTAAGAGGTTAAGGTTTTGTTTTTAAGGTAATATGGTAAGGATTTATGTTCTAATCTATAAATTCTAAAATATAATTTTACCTATAATTTTCAACCTCTATCCCTAAATTCAAAATTTATATACATAAAACCTTAATCTATATGCTTTAACATATTGTCCTAATGGTTAAGAAAACGGTTGTTGTTCTTAAAGGTCATGGGTTCGAGCATCAATATTCATTACAAAGCAATTAATGTCTAATGATTGAAAGTATATTATAAAACAGATACTCCCGTAACTATTGTAACTGGTTTAAAAAAAATTTAATATTTTATTAGCCAAAAACAATTTAAAAAATAAAAATAAATAAAATATATAATTTAAGGATAATTTTTTTCATTTAAGCCTTTTATATATAATAAAATAATTTATTGAATATTAAATCCCTGAAAAATAGATCAAAATTGTAATTCCACCATGGATTAACTAATTCCGAGCTCCCCAAAGGGAAACAACAAAAAGTAATGGCTGAAAATACTTCTACGTCATCTCCAAAACATCTCCAAACCTCAAATCCGATGATGACGGACCCTTCGTCGTCGGTTCCGGTTCCATCGTCGTCAACGCCGGCGAAAAGCATAAACCCTACACAGCCGCCGCTGACAGCGCCATCTCCGTCAACAACACCAATAGCAACGAATTCCTCCGTTGTTCCTCAAAACAACAACAACCCTTCTCCTTCAATTGATCCCTCACTGCAAAATTTACAGCTGCAACAACAACAGCAGCAGCAAATCTCGCAAATTTCGTCGCCGCCTCTCCCAAATCTTACCCAACAACAGCAAATTTTACAGCAACAGACGCAACAAGGTGTTGGGGGTTTATCTAATTTCCAAATGCAGCAAACCCTTCAAAGATCGCCGTCGTTTTCGCGCATCAATCAATTTCAGCAACAACAAAGCCAGCAGCAACAGCAGCAGTCTCAATACGGAAGCGTTTTAAGGCAACAAGCTGGGTTGTATGGGCAAATGAATTTTGGTGGGTCAGCTTCGATTCAAGCAAATCAACAACAGAATCAGCAGATGGACAATCCCAACTTAACTAGGTCAGCTTTGATTGGGAAAAGTGGTCATTTGCCTATGCTCAGTGGTGCAGCTGCTGCTCAGTTTAGTTTGCAGTCTCAGCTTTTAGCTTCGGTATGAATATTTCTTTAAGCCTTTTCGTGGAAAATTCTTTTTTTAAGCTTTTATAAAAGGCATTGTTTTGGTTGAGTTTTTGTTTGAAAGTAAGTAATTTAAGATTATGTAATTGCAACGTTGGGTTGTAGTTTCGCTATGAGTTTGCATGAATTGTTATTGCTAAATTATTGGTTCATTTAATGTTTTTTTCCTCTTATGGAAATAGTTTCGTGTCATGTTTGAAACATGAATTTGAAGATCTGGATTTGTATATAATTTGCTACATAAATTGTGAGGAAAATGTGCATGCATTGTGTATAATATAGTTGGGGGTTCAGTATAATCAATATTTGAAAGGTATGAAAACCCGAATCTGAAATTTCCAAATATCTACAGGAATGTCGGTTTCGCTAGTTTCTAAGTAGGCATTCAACAATTCAATGAATTTGAGAAATAATCATGAATGTTATATTTATATGTGTTTTACCACACAACTCTGCTATTTCTGAAATCTAAATCCATCTTTCAAAATCCAAGTCTCCAATTACTATCTTATATTATACATTTTGAATTCCTGTCTAAATTCATATTTTTGAAATGATTTTTCTTTTCTTAAAACACCTGAGACTTTTTTTTTTTGGTAGCCAAGGCAGAAAGCTGGATTAGTGCAAGGATCTCAGTTTCATCCAGGAAACCCAAATGGGCAATCTTTACATGGGACGCAGGCAATGGGGATGATGAATTTGAGCTCACAACTAAGGTCTACTGGTTCTCTTTATCCTCAACAGCAGATGAATCAGGGACAAATGAGGCAGCAGTTATCACAACAGACACAGCTCACATCACCTCAGGTATTTTTTACTCTTCCTACAATGATGTATATACTACTTTCCCCACACTGTGGGCTTTCCCCCATGTTTTTTCTGTTATAGTTGTTCAATTTTCATTGGTAGGTGCAATTAATCCAATTTATCTATTGGTAGGGAAGTTCCATTTGCACTAATATAGAAGTTACCATATGTTTTAATGGACTTTAAGAGACTACAATCTGTTGATGTCAGGTTTGAAGCAGTACATTTTTCTATTACATATTGCTCTTCAGTTTTAGGCGAACATAATAATTTTACTTAAAGTTGAATAAATTTTTAATTATTATTCCTATGACTGGAAATTTGAAGCTTTAGGTTGCACAGATTTTAATACCCAAGAAGTGAAATGAATATCATGTATCTCCTGCAATACCACGCTGACTATCATTTTTGGGACCGGCCTAATTTCCTTTGATTATAGTGGGAATAGAAGAAGGTTTACCCAGCATACTATTTATCTCCATTAATAAAGTTGACTAAAACCGAATATGTTGCATTATCTCTTTAATTGAATTTTATTTCTCAACCAGCCTTGTTATGCTATTGCCAACTTTGGTGGAAATTTTATGGGGTAGGCCACTCATAAGATATTTTGTCATGGGGGTTTAATGTTTGTTTTCGACCTAAATTTTGTGCATGATCTCATCCCCTCTTTAAACTACAGGTTCAAAGCTTACAAAGAACATCTTCTCAGGCATTTATAAACCCTCAGTTATCAGGTCTGGTTCAGAATGGACAACCGGGTATGATGCAGAACTCTCTCTTGCAGCAACAGTTGTTGAAGCAAATTCCATCAATATCTGGTACAGGGTCACCTTCCTTCCGCCTGCAGAGGCAGTCACATGTCCTCTTGCAACAGCAACTCGCTTTTTCTTCCCCTCAGTTGCAAAATTCAATGGGCTTGAATCCTCAACAATTGTCTCATCTAGTACAACAGCAATCACAAATGGGCCAATCTCAAATGCAGCAGCCACAGCAGCTGCAACAACAATTACAACCACAACAGTCACAATTGCATCAGCAACAGCAACTACAGCAGTCTCCAAGGATGCCCGGACTTGCAGGCCAGAAAACTCTCAGATTGACAGGATCACAACCCAATGCAACTGCATCCGGTACAACCATACCTGGGGGAAGTTCAAGCCAAGGAACTGAAGCGACCAATCAACTTCTTGGAAAAAGAAAGATACAGGATCTAGTTTCCCAGGTTTTTCGTCGTTTTGACTTTGTCTTACTCATTCTTTTGTGTTAGTGTCTGATCATTTTCTTCCTTCTTTTGTTGTGGCATTCATTTTTTGGCTATGTTCAGGTTGATTCGCAAGGAAAGCTGGAACCAGAAGTTGAAGATCTACTTCTGGAGTTTGCGGATGATTTCATAGACTCTGTAAGGCTCTGCTAAGCTAGAATGCATCTTATTTAAAGGCTTTACCGTGTTGATATCAATATGGTTTGCTAGGTTAGCAATAGGAAATCTTTTTATGTCAAATATAACTTGAATATTGCAGAATAATTTTAAAGAACTGTATGACATTCTTCCTGCAATATTTTGTGCTTAGACAAGAGAAATTTAATATTTTGGGCTCAGAGGTATTTTATATTTATAACCACGATTTTGAGAGGGAAAAGAGTCTTTTGATTGTTATAACCTAATAGCGTGCTATAAAACTTCAACTTCTTCATCAGTGAAGGTTTAACTAACTAGTTAGTATTTGTAACTTGTACAATTAAACCATCCCTATCTGCAGCTTCATTCTCTTTCTTTCAGTCTTAATTTTTACCATTTCTTTTCCGTGACCTTCTGGATACCTTCACTTGTGGTTAAGTAATGGTCTTCTTGGTTTAAAGCTTATCGTTTGACATGTTTTCAGGTGACTACATTTGCATGCAATTTGGCGAAGCATCGAAAATCTTCAACATTAGAGTCCAAGGATATCTTGCTACACTTAGGTTTGTGATTTACTATTTTGCATTTCTTTGGAAGAATAAATGTTAACATAAGGATGTGATAGAACTAAATTGCTGGTGTCACAAGCTGAGACCAGAGCCACAAGCTTGTGTGACTCTTGATTCCTGGAATTGACTCTTCAGAGATTCTAGATCAGCCTTCCATATATACCCTGGATGTCAGAAAATTTCTAAAACATACTATATGATGTATCTTATGTTAAATTATGTAGTACTTTACTATCTCAATACTGTGAGATTGCAGAAAGTTTAATATGTTGTCTGCATAAGACAACCTTTTAGAGTTTCTTTTTCAATTTTAAGTGAAGCTTTAATGAATGTTTATGTACAGAGAAAAACTGGCATCTTACTATTCCAGAATTTTTGAGCAAAAAACGGGACCAAACAAGACCTGTAAGGATTTCTCTTTAGCGTTTTTGAGTTACCAACGCACAAAATGTCTTACAATCTTGACTTTAATGTAGACGTGAATTAAAATTTTCACTTCAAGGTGATTCTTTTTTTTTTTTTTGGAACTCAGTTTAACTCATATCTCTGGTAATCAAAATATTCTCTCATTAGTATCTTTCTATTTTACATTTAACTTGGCATATTAAATCAAACCTTCTTGAGCTGTCTTCTATAGCATTTCTTCTGATGTTGTTAGCATAAGCACCTTTTATTTTATATCCAAATCGTTGATTATTTGCAAGATAAGGAAGATTACAACTGACAAAATTTACTCCTGTTTCTAAATCATGCAGTTGTTGATTGACCTCCACAAGAAACGTCTTGATATGGTGACTGAAATTTTCAGTGCTAATGTATAACTTTTGTCTTACTCTCCTAAAGCATTGAAACTTTTATGTTTATGCAATTTTTTTATTAGATACGGGGACTGATGGAATCATCACAGCTCGAAACAAATGCAAATAATCCTAAAGAAATGATGAGACAAGGGGTTGGCAACCCAGTTGGTGCAAACCATTTAATGAGACCATCACCAAGTTCAGAGCAGTTGGTTTCACAAGCAGCTGGTTCACAAATGCTGCAGCAAATAACACGATATTGACGAAAAGTTGTCCTTTTTAATTTGGATCCAAATTCCTCTGTTTATGGATCAACTGTAGGTGAGCAATGTTATGCACTTTCCCTAATGATTTAGTGTCTCTTTTTTTTCACTGCCCAGATAGGTATTACTTTATTGCTATGATACTCAAACCTGAGTGTAAGGGTAGGGTATATAAGAATACAAGCATGTCCCTGATAATGGGTATGTTCATTTTTTAAGTGTTTATCCTCATTCCTCCGTGTTTGGAAGGTCATATTCCCGTACCCATGTTCGGAAAGACATGGATATTTCATGAAACGCAAAGAGTTAATTGTCTACTTGTCTATTCTATATCTTCAGCTTATAGAATCTGTATTGATAGGCACTCTACACATCATAGGGTCATAATCTGAGGGGGAAAGGAAATTTGACATGAACTAGTCTTGTTTTATGCTGAAACATTTTTCCGTAAGTCTCTTTGATATGTCTCCCACTCATGATCCCGCACTTCTGTACTACTTATATTGGCCCTTTATTTAGTTTCAGCCTCTTTTCGGTTTAATATTCTTGGTGATAATATATAAATGTCACTTCAATCTTAACATAGGAATCATCCTTCTTTATCTTCTTCGGCTTACTAGATTCCATATTTCTTTGATTCTTTTTTTCCCCCTCAAAGTACTCTTGTCTGACACACGAGTACCGGGTATGATTTCCAAAGATCCTCCAAATGTGTGGAAAAACTAGAAAATTCTAACCATACTCATATATGACAATTGGACTCAAGTTTGAGTAACATAGTCTAGACTTGCCCTAGACCCCATTCAACGCTGTCTGGGACTCTGGATCATACTATGTTCCTTATGATCTTGTCTCTGTTTTGTCATTTATTTGGTATAAGCTTTTGTTCCCTATTTCATTCTAATTTAACTGCAATATTTTCAACTGCCTCTTTTGCAGGTTATAGTAACTGAAGCTTGACAGAAGCAAAAGCTGTAATTACTTGGTAAGTAAGCATCAAGACAACGAACTTCTTAAAACATATCGCCCTGCTTGACAAATAGTCAAATATAGTGTTTAAGCTTATCGGCCTCAGTCACATATAGTGTTTGGTCTGGATTCCCATCGCATTCTTTGTTATTTATTTATTTTTTTTAAAAATAGTCATTTGTATTTTATACATAAACTGCTAGGCTGTCAAAGAGGCTTGTTTGACATAAGTTGGTGTACCGCCACTGTTTGAATGACAACTTTTATGTCATCGGTATCATGTCGATGTTGTGCCCATAAGTTGGTCATGTTGGTGTCGGGACCATAGTCGATATTGTTTTCCTGGACGTCCATTGACTCTTCAAGGTTGTCACCAAAAAGTGTCTCCCTGAACATGAGTCCTTTAGGGTGACATCTTTACGGAATCGGTGCACGTTAGAGATCGATATCGACTTATGAGTTATGAACACGACACTGGCATGCATTAAGCTCATGAAACTTTTGCATTTTTCTTGGGGATGATACATGACAATGTCCATTCAAATGTTTATGGATATTCATTTTTCATGTTATGATAAAAACAGGATTCAAATCTTTTAATTACATTCTGCTACGAATTTTTGAATTAATGCATATACATCTGAAGCATCATTTGATTTACTTTTATTGACAATAAATTCATACTCTATAATTAAGATAACCAAAACCATTATAGCTATTAGGTTAATTTTTAAGTATCTAAAATTATAATGGTGTAACTTTTAGATACTTATTTTTAAGACATCTAAAGTTCAAAATATGTATAATTTGAATATTTATTTTTCATTTAAATTTAATTATTTCTATTTATATTTTTAGCATTCTTAGCTAGTCGGATTATAATATTTGTTCATAACACTGAATAAAATGTACACACGAGAATAAAGTTCAAATATTACCTTGAGAGGAGAAAACATAAAATTTTAAAATTTGGAGAGACTATTTATAATAGTTCCATATTTTTTAAAAGCTATTATTATAAATTAAAGGTAAATTTTTGCTTTTGGAGGGGAGGGATTGGGGTCACAGTCTCTTTATCTTTACAGACAAGGGCGCTCGTATTCATATTTCTTAGAGAATAAATCCTTTTTTACTATAATTATTTCTTAGGCTTTATATTATTATTATTATTAAATACCTAAATATCAGTAATATCTGATTTAATGTCAATGTTAAAAATATATATAAACAATTATAAAAAAACTGAATGATTTTAAGGTAATTAAAACGTAGTATATGTTCATATTTTTTTTCTTCTATATCCATTGATAATACACCTTGCAATCAAAATGGATTGAACCAATTTTTTTCAATAATAAAGATTTTAATTTATATATTTCAAAAATTGTAGATATCCAGTATCCCTTGCTTTAAAAAGGAAAAGAAAGATATTAATAATCGTCTGTTAAAGTATGTGATAACAAGTCCAAGCTTTATTACATGGTTTCAGAGGATCATCAACTTGAAACAAATGCTAATATTAACCTATTGATCTCATCAGGTGACTCCAGATTGGCGGCATGCCCTGAATTCTTGATGATCTCCAGCCTTGAATTTGAACTCAGGTGCCTAGTATACATTACATGGTCCCCAAATTTCTTTATAATTAGTTATAAAAATAGCCTTAAAATATAATTAGTAAAATATGGAGTATGAAGATAACTCATTTGTGTACCTTTGCAGTGTATATGCAAGTTCTAATGGAAAAACCTTATCATGATCTCCCCAAATTATCAGTGTTTCCTACAGCCACATATGAACACCACATTCTATTAGTTTCAGAATTAGTAAATATTGCAATACAAGCAGGGACGGAGCTAGGATCAAGTATTGGGAGGGACAAATGTCTATTAAGCTTCTAAATCTAAAAATTGGGAGGGACAAAAATCTTATTTTATTACTATTTAAACTAAAAGGGACCTTAAGTGCAATTATACCAAAGAAATTTAGGAGGGGACAGCTCATCACTGAATACAAGAGTGTAGAAAATGATATATTTTTTGTATAACCAGTACTATTCGATTTATTAACTGACTAATTTGGTTCGAGTATTACAAATAATCATTATGGAAGTAAACATTCTAATCCAGTTTACTTTGTTTGCAATGTTAAAATTCAAACTTTCGATCTTACTGTAAGTGATATAGTATTGTATCCTATTAGACATAAGTGAATTTAAACTTTATCTATGGGTGATCAAGTGAGTCACTCGACCCGAGCTTTGACAAGATTAAAAAATAGAATCAAATTACAATCCAACCTAATTCTATCTTACCAAGATTCGACATGAATAGATAAAGTCTGCATTCGAAAATGCTTCTTAAACAGCTACTAAATCATCAAACAAAGAAGTAATATAGAACTATAACGTAAAAAACATAATCACCAAAAATAAAAAAATAAAAAGGCAATAACGATGGAAAACATGATGGAAAGAAGCAAAACCTGAGATATAACATGAAGATTTGTGTCTGCTTTCTTCTCCACCAAGTAATTCGCAAGCTCAATCTTTTCTTTCCGACAATGGTCATACATCAGCTGCAAACACACTTAAACCTTGAACTTATCATTCTTTGATAATATACACAGCTTTAGATTATTTTAGGGTGTAATTATGGTTTTAGTCCCCATGTTATATAAAAAACTTTAGGTTTAATCCTTCACCTAATTTCAGCACTGCTTTTATTATGGTATTAGTGGGTCTACATTAATAACATCGTTAGTATCAGACAAGTAAAAAATTATTATTTTTAATTAAAAGAGAGAGTAAAAGGATCGAGGGGACCATTAATTAAACATAACATAGTAAAGGGACTAAACCCAGAAATATACTAATACCATAGTTATACCAGAGGAAGATGAAAGTGAAACGTTAAACTTACAGTTATGAACTGTTGCAACAAAAAATCAGGGACCCAATCCAAAGAATTTTCCTTGCACATTGATAGATTCACCAGCAACCTCAAATCATCGGGTTTCTTCGGCACAAGAATCTCCGACGGATGCCTTTCGATTTCCCTCAGCTGCGCCGCTCTCTGTTCTTCACTGTACAAAAGCCCACTGCTCATAATAACCATTCTCTCCACCGCGTCGGGGCGCATCTCCGCCATCCGGTACGCCACGAACCCGCCGTAACTGATGGAGAAAACGGAGAACCGATCGACGCCGAGCTTCCCCAGCCCATTCAACAAGCATTCCGCCTGGAACAGATCGGATCTAGCCGGGGATTTCGAATAAGATCTCCCGAAGAACAACAAATCAGGGATGAACAAATTGAACCTTCGCGACAAAGGACCCACTTGAAAAATGAACTGCCAGAGTGGGTTCCCGCCATAGCCGTGGACCATGACGAGAGTCGGCTTGTCGAATCGACGGTGATTGGTGACCCAGAAATGGAGGGTGGTTTGATCGTCTAAATCAACGGCGATCGGAGAGAGATTGCATGAACGGAAATAGAGAGACAGTATTGAATCGACGGATTTTATTATGGATTGGTTAAAGGTAAGGATGTGAAGAACAAGGTGACGGAGAAGGGCGAGGGTTGTCGAGAAATACAAGGAGATGAGTTGCCATAGATTTTTGGATTCCATTATTCAAGTTTTTTGTTTTGCTTTTTGGAATTTTAATTTCAGAAACGGTATTTGTATACGTTAAAATTGGTCGAACGTTCAACATTGCTAATCTAACTAATAAAAATTAAAAATTTTAAGAACTTAACATATAATTATAGATTATTTAAAATAATTTTTTATTAAATTACTTTATATATTATTTTATTTTTTAAATAATTGAATAAAATAATAATTTTAATTAATTTTAAAAAATAAAAAATGCTAAACTCTAAACCCTAAAATATAAAAACTCAAAACCCTAAATTCCTAAAAATATTAAATCATAAACACTAAATCTAAACCCTAAAATAACTAAAACCCATGTATCTAAATCACTAAACATTAAACTCTAAACCTTAAAATATAAAATCTCAAAACCCTAAATCTAAACCCTAAAATCAAAAACCCTAAAAATACTAAACCATAAACATTAAATCTAAACCCTAAATCTTAAACCCTAAAATAACCAAAACCCCTATACCTAAATCTTAAACTAATTTTGGGTTTCAAGTTTAGGGTTTATACTTTTTTAGAGTTTTAAATTTTCTATTTAGGGTTTAGGTTATGGTTATTTTTTTGTTTAAGATTTTATGGTTTTATTGTTTTAGATATTAGAGTTTATGATTTAAGGTTTTGGATTTTAAGATTTAATGTTTAGTATTTTTAGCTTGAGTTTAGGGTTTTAGGTTTTAGTTTTTAGATTTAATATTTTTTATTTTTAAATTAAAAATAATTTAAATAAATTATTTAAAAATAAAATATAATATATATAATTTGTTTAAAATTTTATTTTAAATAATTTAAAATTATATGTTTAATCCTTGAAATTTTTAATTTTAATTAATTAATTTAATAATGTTCAACGATATTCATCATTAGTAGTGTTCAATAATATTCGACGACGCACGTGGTAGACTCATTTGTTTTTAGTGAATTATTATTACATTTGCAAGTAACCGTGAACACGTTGCGTGTTTGTTTTATCTGCATTGTTTCGGAATTGTACACTATGTCTTTAAATTTTAATTCTTATTTTAAATTAAAAAGTATATATATATATATTCTAAATTAGAATTAAAATCGACAGAAATTAAAATATTTAAAAACTTTAATAATCAATTTAAATGGAGAATTATAATCTGAATACGTATGAATATATGATACAATTGACCTAAATATTAATAACTCAACTAGAGTTAAGGTGACAAACATATCGTTTCGTTCAGGTTATTTCGGGTTCGATTATATTAAATTTGAGTTTAATTTCGATTGGTTCGATTTAGATCGGATTTATGATGATCTCGGTTCGAGTATCGAATTGTATCGTTAATTTTTTTTATCAATTTTTAAGTTTAATTAATATCAGATCGATTAATAAGATTCGAATTAATAAAAAATCGATCGATTTAATAAGTTGTGAGATAATTCACACCCCATATTTTTAAGTTCCTTGTTTAAGGATCAAGTTTATTAAATCTAAAAAAACACTGACATTTGTTAAGTATCTACTCTGAAACTCGTTAGATTGTAGTAGTCCTCTTTCGACACACGGTTGTGTTATTTTAGATAAACAATCGTGGTGCTGGAGCACCCAAGTCAATTAGTAATTTTGATGCTCGAGCAATAAATCACTAATGACTTATGTTTTACGAACATAGAAGTAAGAAAATTTTTAAACATGTTATGTTCATTTTACTCTTGGTTTTCTTAACATTTACTTGAAATTTCTACAGTATGGGCCTACAAGATCATTGTAGAAGCCACCGCAACTCAATTCACGTATAAGATAAGCAATAAACATAACTCGATTTGAGGAGCTTCAGGAGTCTTGTAAGCTAGTAGGGTTCTTATCCGGTCGGAGCTTATCAACAAACATAACTCGTACTCCGAAACAAGCGGACGATTCTCCGGACCGAGCAGAACATTGCTCGATTTGAGATTGCCATGAGGAACATCAAGATAAGCAAGTTCAGCATGGATATAATCTAGTCCCTCGATAATTCCTTGCACGATTTTTAGTCTCACAAGCCAATCGAGTGCTGCAGCCGATGTGCCTTGATCACCTAGAGAAATCGTATGCATTTTTTCATCAGAATCGATTGATGATAACATAGTGTTGCAGACATATATATAAATGTAAGAACATATCATACCATGAAGCCGATAAAGCAGGCTGCCGTTCGCGAAGAACTCGTAAATGAAAAGCTGCAGCAATGATCTTTCTGTTATCATTTTGATCTCCCCCGCCATTAACATGGCTTGGTTTATCAGTTTTGTTACACTCGACCCTTATTTGTGCTCCACAAAGACCTGCATTCTCAGCAAATACATTTGCTTTGAATCTCAATAAACTCGAAGGAATCTCGCCTTCGAAAAATTGATGGACCTCAGGTCTTGTTGATTAAAATCCGGGATCTTCCCGGTAAACAGATTGTTTTCGAGGTGTAAATCAAGAAGGCGAGACACATTCGACAACGAACCCGGGATTTTGCCGTTAAACTCGTCCGAGAGCCAAAGCTTCTTCAGGGATCCCATCTTGGTGAAATAAACCGGTGATATTTCACCGGAGAAACTTGTTTTTTGACAAGTGCAAAGCTCTCAAACGATTGATTTCGGGGATGTTTCCATGGAAAGAATTGTTCATAACACTGAAATAACGTAAATCATTCAACAAAATCAAAGCATCAACGTCGATTTTCCCAGATAATCCCATGCCTTCGAGGCGTAACTCCTCGAGAATCCCATTGGAACAAAGCAGCCCTTCCCATGTACCTTCTTCAGTCTACATTACAAGGGTCGGAACCGGGGTTCCAAGAAACGAGAGCTCCGGCAGCACCGTCGTCAAAAGACTCCTTAAGCTTCAACAGAGCCTGCGAATCCTACTCAGCCAACGTCGATTTAGATGAAAACAATAAGAACGACGAAAAAGTAGGAGAAACAATGTCAGAGAGCAGCAAGAATCAGCAGCGACGGCCATTACTTCAACAACCAGACACATTGAGGCTCTGGGGTTGTTTCGTGCAATGATATATCGGTACTGGAATCGTGGGAAACACTTGTTTCGGTGGTATTTTGAATCGTTTTCGATTGTGGTAGGATGTTCATGTTCAACATGGTGATCGGATTGTTTAGCTGTTGTGTGTTTTTGGCAAAGAAGAGCTTAGAATCATGGAGATGGCAAATAAGTTTTTGAACAAGTCAAGCTGTGAAACAAAGAAGCCATTAATACCGGTCCTGTGTATGGATTGAAATGATCCTCACCGCTCAAAAACTGGGGGATTTTGCCTGTACTAGTACAGTAAAATAGCTTCCACCTCATTTATAAATCATATAGTAATTTTTTTCTTTTTCTTTTCACTTTCCTAATAGAAAAGTGCAGGGACGGATGTCGATGGCGGAGGGGAAACAACCCCTCCCAATTATTTTTTATATAATTATATTTAAAAGTTCTTTTTAAAATAATAATAAAATAAATTTTTTATTTCTCTTAATTTTAATTTAAAAGTTTAATAAATATTTTTTTCTTCTAATATTCAATCTTACTCTTCTAATATTTAATCTTGACTCCGTATAAGAATATATAAATTGGACAGACAATTATTTGATAATTGTTATTTTTACTATGTTAAGGACCATTGCATGCAAGCATCACTTTTGTTTATCTGCGAATTGGCTTCTGCTGTTCCCCTGTCCCTAGGTAGTGATTATATAAATTGTACTAGGCTTGTTATTAAGAATAAAATTTGACTCGAAAAATTAAAATTTTGAATCAAATCAATTTAAAATATAATTTTATAAATTTAATTGAATTCAATCATTTTAAAATTAAAATTCAAATTATAAAATACTTTTACTATTTAATATAAATATTCAAATCAAATAAAAAACCAAATTTCATAATTTAAATGTAAGGAAAATTATTTAATTAAATTATTAAATTACTAAATTAAATGGATTTAATATTTAATAGAAATTTAAATTTAATGGAAATAAAATAAAAATATAATTTAAGAAATGAAATCTAATTTAATAGTAATAGAATTTTCTAATTTCTAGTCCTAAAATAATAACTAAACAAAGAGCGGATTCTAACCAATTTTACACTTCAATAAGGGCTATAGCCTCGAAATAGTAAATCCAAAATTTTAATAATCAATTGATTGATTTTTAAACTCAAGTATCTTCAGCTATATAAAAAATATGAATATATATATATATATGTCGTGATCTATTACATTATAAATATTTTCATTAAATTTAAAGTGTTCTATTACATTATAAATATTTTCATTAAATTTAAACAAAAGATCGAACAATTCAACTCAAATTTTATAAAATTAACTTAAAAATATTTTCAAATAAAATTTTAATTATGAAATATGACTCGTTATCTTGACTAATTCAAAAAAAAATTACTCGATTCAACCTGATCCAATCAAAATCAACCCTAGATAAATGTGTATTTGATAATAGACCCCCTTTTATGTTGAAATTGTTCTAATGATCTGCTAAGCATATCCGTATCGAACATGTATCCATATCCACTTCGACAACTTAGATAACATGCTAACTGCTAAGCAATAACACAGAAGCAACTAAGAGCAACATAAATAACTCTCAGAAACGCAATAATCCAAACATAAAATCTCTTATTTGTCTCAAGATTCAGTTTTAAATGAAGTTCTACAGAAGTTATGACTAAGACACCAAACACAAGGAATCAGACATTGAGTGATGAAACATCTACCTTCCTTGTAGGGAGCACAACATTCTTGTTTCCGGGGAAGGCATTCCGAGAAATGTCTACGAGAGCCTTGAAACTATACGGTTCATGCATAGATATTTCGGACAGAACCTTCCTGTTCAATTGGATATTCTCTTTCAGCAGTCCATGCATGAAGTTACCATAGTTTACCTGTAAACAAAAAGCAAAGCATAAAAAACAGCAAGTAAGCATATGAAATAAATAACCTAAGAGAACTACATTTATGTGCACATAAGAAGTAACAGACAACATATGCGAGCCATGTTTCTTGCATAAACAGATTTAGATGTAAATAAATCACCTATTCTTATGCAAGTGTCAGATACGGATAAGTTTCTAGCAAGGGTATTTTCATTTTTTCCCTAGGTTTTTCGATGCATTTTGAGAATCTTTGAAAAGTCATATTGGCATACCCCATGTTTGGATATGCATCAAACGAGATGTCAAATATATTTCAAACAAATGAAGAGTTGAAGGCATGTAAAAAACTCACAGCCTTTATCATTCCTCTTTGTAAAAACTAAATAAATAACCTCCATGCTAAGGTACCCTTCCAGTCCCCATCATTGAGAAATTTGAATTAAGCAACCAAGGCAATCATGTTAAGTATCTTGATAACTATATTCCAATTGTCAAGCTAAATCAGCCAGGAGAATGAAAACAAATCTTAAGATTATCTTTAGAACACCAAAACATTTCATTTTGGTAAGTTCAAGATCCAATCATTTCTTTTTTGGTTTCTAGGAACACACTCTTAAAGAAAATTCACCAAGTTACTTCCCCAATTAAATTTGGTACAGTTCTTACAGAAATACAAAATTATGGTACCTAACTAGAAAATTTTGATATGCAAAATTCAAAAAACAAAAGCAGTTTCAAAATAAACCAAGATCTTTTGTGAAACTATTCTAATAAGTTACGATAAACAATATCACTTCAACACAAGTGAAACAAGGTGGAAGTACTCAACTGAAATACTGAGCAATAACATGTTAACTGAAAAAAGGTTATAAATCATAATAATACTTAATGGTACTAGATTTTGATATTGTAGAGAAAATGCTAAAAGATTCGATGCAAGTATAGTTCTCATTGAATGTATTCCAACAAAAACTGTCTACTGATATTACCTCAACTAGAATTGAGTAATACCTTTGAATGTAAAATAATATGTTAAAAAGACTTGATACAAATTTATGATTAAAGGTACTCATGTCATAAATAACTGATTGTACCATATTGAAATGCAGCTCTGGTCTAAGTTACTCGAACTCAAAGGTGAGTGTTGAGTATAAGTCTAAGGTACTCATATCATGGTGTTTCTATTGTCAACAAGTCTTAGGCAAACAAAAAATCCAGTAAATTTATTCATTCTATCACATGATATACATGCATATTGCATGCTAATTCCATTCATTGTTTTCCAAACTGCAAGTAGTTTAAAGGATCATGGACCATGATGTTAAAATCAATAAGAAAAAATCACAGATATACCACAAGCACCCGTGATGAAAAGACAAACAAACTCGAGCTGCCAATTCAACCAGCAAACAGTGGCCTATCCAGTCTGGTAGTACATCTCCTAGACTTGGGGAACCAATGAACATTAAACAGCGGGTTGAACCGGAAAAATACCCAAAAAGAACCGGATTAAATAGGCAGATAGGAGCATACACTGGACCGGAATCATGGAGAAAGTATTGCCTAGTCATTTCTAGGAATTTAAACCACCAATTAGATTTCCTTTTATGTTATTCAGAAGTCTCTTATCCTTTTTATGATATTAAAATTATTGTTGTAAGTGATGACTGGTGAGATATGAATTTTTGGCTTCTTAATCAGATATTAAACACCATAATAAGCCAATAACAAATTTTTACTAATTAACTACTAAATTTATTACTTATTTAATATAAAAATCACATATTTAACATTTATTCATATTTTAATTGAACAACCCAAATCAAACAGTTGGATCAATGACCTAGAGATCACTAAAGCAAAACAGCAAGTCAATAATAGCTACTTGATGTACATGCATATCTACAAAGTCTGAAAACCGTATCAGTTCTCTTCCAGAACAAAGATAACCAAGACAATACACAGAAAAGACATTACATAAATATGAATTATATAAAACGGAGTTCAAACATCGAGAATTTTTCAATTAGAATACGAAACTCAGTAAAGCAAATATAAATATTGATTTCAGAGAGCTTACGCCATGTTGACGAGTCCCGGCATTGATGCGTTGAATCCATAGAGAACGCATATCGCGCTTCTTGTTCCTGCGATCTCTGTATGAATACTGCAATGCCTTCTCGACCCTCTCTCTTGCGATTCTTATACAATTCTTCGCCCTTCCCCTGAATCCCTTTGCCAACTTCAATATCTCCTTCTTGTTCATTTTCTTTTCACTCGCTCTTTAATCTTCTTTGTTGTCTGTACACAAATTCAGTGGATGAAACTTCAAGGCTTGAAGCAAATGGGGAAAAATATCACTTTATAAATCTTAGGGTTTAAGCCATTAAGGTGGTAAATTGGGAATGTAATTTGGGTATATTCAATACGATTGGGTGCCCATTGGATATGGCCCATGTTTATAAGTTTGGGCTTTTACTTTTAAAGTTAAAAGAATTATAATATACAATTATTGTTTCGATTTTTTGGATAATTATTTTAATTTTATTGTCATTTTCGATTATTTTCTTAACTTCTCTAATTTTTATTTGTTTGATCCACTTTTTCGATGCTTTCCGATGGTGGATTTGTAGGGAATTATAGTTTTTAATGGTCATCATCTAAGCAATAAATTATTTTTGTGAGGAATTTTATTCTTTTATAAAAGCATAAATCGAAAATACGATTAAAAAATAGATTTTCAATATGAGGATCAATAGAATTAGAAATTTTTTATAAAGAAATAAAATATATTTTTTAATTTTTTTATTAGCGGGACTAAAAAGCAATATTTTAATTTATTTTTTAAATTTTTTACGTTGTGTAGTATATAAAAATAACAATTGAGGGACTGGACCTTCGAACCCCAATATTCTACCACTGTCAAACAATCGCTGAAATATACTATAATCGTATATTACATAAAAATATACTATAATCGTTGTCAAATGATAAATAAAATAAACCACAAAAATCATGAAAGGCATAACATAAAAACATAAAAAAACATATATTACAAGAATAGTTATTTTATTAAAAAAATAAAATATAAAAGAAAAATAATAATAAATACAATAATAAATATTAAAATTAGATGTCGTTACTGATTAAAAAAAACTTGCATATATCAACTTTAATAAATTGTTCTTAACATGCATATATCAATTTGTTGATATTTATAATATTTAATATTTTTAATTTTTTATGATGTGATATAACCTCACAGATTAATAATTTAATAATAACTAATACAGAAATGTATTTTGTCAAAAAAAATATTTGATTCAATTTATTCATAAAAAGGCTGTCTTAAAAATTAATTAGGAAATCACATTTACAATTAATGGAGTCTTTAAAATGATAAAATTAATGTTTTGATTCTGTAAACGATTTCTAAAATCAAAAATCATATTTTTTATTTTAAATTAATTTATAAATATTTTGTTGGTTTTTAGATAAAAAAATTTCATTTATTAAAAATATTAATATTTTGATTATATCTTTAAATTAGAAATTTTATTTTAAATTAACCTTTAATTTTTTTAAATATTTTAATTTTAACCTAAAATTATATTTTTAAATGTTTAAATATTTTAATTTTATCTTAAATTATTAATATTAGAATTTAGAACATTTCCAAATTAGAAATAAATAACTTTGATTAGGTCACACGTAACAAATGACAACTTAATGCCTCTTTATTTTTATATATTCATTTATTTTCTCTCACTTTCTCGAGGTCCCTTTACTATTGAACCCTGGGAAAAGAAGAAAGGGATAATTTTCTCGGAAACCAAACAACCCGATAATTTTCCTAGAAAATCACCTTGAAACGGGAAAAGAAAAATGCAGAACCAGAGGCTGAAGCAACAGCAACAAGCTTTGATGCAACAAGCTCTCCTCCAACAACAGTCTCTCTATCACCCAGGCATCTTAGCTCCTCCGCAGGTTTTCTACACTGTTTATTTTTTGAATCTATTATCTCTTTTTATTTAATTTATGTACATCTAGGAGTTTTTGATCCGATTTTTATGAATGATTTGTTGGATTTTTCGTTTTTTAATCTTGAGCTCGTTCTTTTTGTTTATTGTTTGTAATTGACTGTTGTAACTAGGGTTAGTTTGGGAATTTATCTGGCGATGATTTAGCTTTTGAAATATAAGCTTTTTCCTCGGGGTTTTGCACGAAAAGAGTGGATTTTGTTTCCGCTTTGTTGCTTTCAGCGCTTTGACATGCTTTATTGATCGGAAGTTGATTATTTTTTTGCATTAATGTTTTTTGGAAATGAGAAGGATTTGTCTTTTCTGAAATGAAACTCATTGTATTGGGTTTGGAATTGGATGAGAGGTTGTTCTGTTTATATTTTTCGATTTCCATCATTGCATGAAGCTCCAATGTTATTTCTCTTATTTGAGCTTGCAATTGGCAAGCTAATAGGTGTTTTCATTCTCATTTACTGGTGTTTTCACTACTGTGGTTTTGTTTAACTTGTAATCAAAATCTTCTTGCTGTTTTTCAAACGTCGAGAAATGATTGGGGTGAAAATGTGCAATTTATTTATTCATTCCTCTCCTTCGTAATGCAAGTGTTAGAAAACATGATTCTGTTCCTGAATTTCTGTTTGGGACTCTTTAGGTTAACTGCATGAAGCAAATTTATGAAGTTCTGCTAAAGTTTGTTTGTCTAGACGAGGTGGGGTATTTTGGTCTGGTTGTCACTGAAATACCAAAGGGGAAAAAGGGGATCGCGGTGAAAGCAAGCAGATATAGTAGTTTTTGGCTTTAAGTTGAAAGTGCTTTTCATTGCGGTTGAAGAAGTTGTCTTGTTTCTGATGGTTGTAGTTAGCATCATGACATTTTAATAGGTTTGTGATTTGGATACCTTAAAAAACCATCTTCCTTTTTTTATTTGAATGCTTTAGAATTGGGTTGAGTGGGAAGGGACATTTTGTGCATCATTTCTTTGTTTCCCCATCTCTATTTCTTTTTTCTTTTTTTTCCCCTCCTTTTTCACATTTTCATTTTGCAGATAGAGCCAATCCCAAGTGGAAATCTGCCTCCTGGTTTTGATCCAAGTACTTGCCGCAGTGTGTGAGTGTTTGACTAGATTTAGTTTTCTTCCTATTTCCTTCTTGTTCTTCTTCATTGTGTGTTTGTTGTTTTCCCTTCTTAATTGAAGAACTTCCTAGTTACTTTTATGCTTATAACCATATGGCATATACATTGTATACACCTTCCTTCCTGAATCTAGTGAATATGTTACTGGCTTACTGCTGCCCTTAATGCTAAATTCTGAGCTGTTATCTCTTTTACTTGATGATTGAATAGTTTTGGGAATGTAATAGTTTTTACGTTCTTTCCCCCTTTCTAACAACTCAGGAAGTTACTTATAGCCTTTTTTTCTTTTCTTTTTAAACTCCTAGTTTTTATTTTGAGAAACTGCAGGTATGTTGGAAACATCCATACACAAGTGACTGAACCACTACTCCAAGAGGTTTTTGCAAGTACTGGGCCTGTTGAAGGTTGCAAGCTTGTCAGAAAGGAAAAGGTATTGTTTTCAAATTAGTGTCCTCTTTTGTTCCCCATCTGCTGTGAGGATGCTCTAGGTCTTCTATGGTTAACTTTTTTTCACTAGGTTTTCTCCATTTTCCTTTAGCCAGTATCAGTTGCCATATGATTGACATGCCTTTTGTTTTCTCTTTCTAATTAAACAGTCATCATACGGATTTATCCACTACTTCGATCGCAGATCAGCTGCTCTTGCTATATTATCCCTAAATGGAAGGCATTTGTAAGTGTTAACTTCTATTTCATTTTCCCATCTTACTTTATTTCGAGTGTGCTTTTACCTCTTATTTTGTAATCTGCAGATTTGGACAGCCTATCAAGGTCAATTGGGCATATGCTAGTGGTCAGAGAGAGGATACATCGGGTTTGTGCATGTTTTTGTTTCCAAATTTTCCTCTCAAATATGTAGGATGAGTTGGAAAATATTATTTTTTAATCTGCTTTTTGATACTATCATAATTGGTTCAGGTCACTTTAACATTTTTGTTGGGGATCTCAGTCCTGAGGTTACTGATGCAATGCTGTTTGCGTGCTTTTGTGTCTATCCCAGTTGTTCGTAAGTATGGTTTCCTTTGATCTTGATACCAGTAACTGCATGTGCTGTAACTTAAGAAAAGTAAATGATAAAATATCAGGAAAATGGAAATGTATTTCAGTGAACCTCGATTAATGTTTTCCACATTGCTATTCAGAGTGATCATCTATGAATAACAAAGCTGATGCTTTTACTGATTTCAGGGATGCACGGGTTATGTGGGATCAGAAAACTGGGCGTTCAAGAGGATTTGGGTTTGTTTCATTTCGCAACCAGCAGGTAAGCTTCTGGTGGCTCTTTGGGTTTCACTTCCATTATAATGTTGCTTCATCTATTGATATAAGCTTCTTTGATCTGTTCAGGATGCGCAAAGTGCAATTAATGACTTAAGTGGTAAGATTAATGTTTTCTACTCAACAAATGTTATCTTCATGGACAGCAACTTTAGCTCATCAATAAAGCTGTGAATTTTTGCATCAGAATTTGATTTCATTTCTTTCATACTTTGCCTACTCTTAATAGGTTGCTGAAATAGTTATCCAAAAGACTTTTTCCTTTCTTTTGTAATTAATTACTCCATGTTTTTGTATCGATTTATTAAGTTATTGCAGCAGAGCTGGTAGAATTGTAGTTAACATTAACTGTTAAACAGACTATTCATATGTTCTTTGATTTATTTTTATAGGAAAGTGGCTTGGCAGTCGACAGATTCGTTGTAACTGGGCAACAAAGGGTGTTGGTACCAACGATGACAAGCAGAGCTCTGATGCCAAAAGTGTGGTAGAACTAACCAATGGCTCATCTGGTGTGTTTTTATTGCAGCTTTCAAATCAAATATTCACATTATTATTGTTTCCTTGAATGCAAACCTTAAAACTATTACAGTTTTTTATTACTTTTATTCAACCTTTTTATGGTCTTTAAATTTGTGTTGGATGTGAAATAAATTTACACTTTTTAGCTTTCAATGCAGAGGATGGTAAAGAGACAACAACCAACAACGAGTCTCCTGAGAATAATCCTCAATATACTACTGTTTACGTCGGCAATCTTGCACCAGAGGCAAGTAACTTATATGGACCGTGAGAATTCATATCCTTCTAATAAAGTTTTCAACCAATTATGGTATGAGCTTGCACCGTGTGTCTGTATTTGGACCTAAGAAATCCCATCTTCTAATGTAGTTTTGAGTGCTTGCAAGAGTTGGCCTTGTGTTTACTTTGTACTGTAAAGGAACATGTTAAGTTCATGAATAAAACTGATTTTTTATTCCACAGGTCACCCAACTTGAACTCCACTATCACTTCCATGCCCTTGGTGCTGGGGTGATTGAGGAGGTTCGAGTCCAGCGTGACAAAGCCTTTGGCTTTGTGAGATACAGTACTCATGCTGAGGCAGCTTTGGCTATTCAACTGGGGAATGCTCACTCATTTTTATGTGGCAAGCAAATTAAGGTTCGTTTTCATCTTTCACTCGAAATTTGACTCCTCTACTTGAAGTGTTTGGAGGAGGATGTTTTAGAAATTCTTAGCATAACGTATACTCGTAATGAGCAATGGATGATTGTTTTTCGTTAGATTCATTTTTGCTGATTTACATCTGATATTCTTGATTGAGACATTATGTAGACAACTTTCAATTATCCTCCAAATACATGAGAAAAAGATCTTCAAAAATATCTAATTATACTTGTGTCGGATACTTACCAGAAACTGGTACACCTGAGTCTGACTAATGGAGGTCGTGCTTCCAACTTCTTTCAAATTTTAATCCCTTGGGTAATGAGAAATCAACATCGTTAATTTTTTTTATGCAGTGCTCATGGGGCAGCAAACCTACACCACCCGGGACAGCCTCAAATCCACTTCCTCCTCCAGTTGCTGCACCTTTACCCGGGCTTTCAGCCACCGACCTTTTAGCCTATGAGCGACAACTTGCAATGAATAAAATAGGTGGTGTTCACGCCCTAATGCACCCTCATGGACAGCACCTTCTCAAGCAAGCAGCGATGGGAGTCGGTGCTGCCGGAGCAAGCCAGGCCCTATATGACGGTGGATTCCAGAACATGGCGGCTGCCCAGCAGCTAATGTACTATCAGTAATCGAACATCAGAGCTTGTGTGGTAATATATTATATCCTGAATTCCCTCGCACTTGCAGGTTTTATTCGAGTTCTAAAGGAAATCATTTAGGAGGTCTTTTAATGTGCTTTTCCAACTTTTTCCTTAGCAGCGAGACTGCATTGCACCCTGCTTTTTCTCTCTAAATAGTATACATATATGTTTGCCTGATTGTATCGATCTTATGTATTTCCTGATATTATTGAGTTTTAAATGGATATGAAGCTTTTTTTTATTGTATTTTCATACGGGGGCTGTCCCATTGACACATTTATATACACACATTATATATATATTTGGGTTAGTATTCACTTATACAAAATATAAAACCCATAGCTTTATACTTTTTTGTATTGGTAGTACGCGGAAATGAATGACTGAGATTAAATTATTATTTTTTAAGGGATAATTCACTGATAATCTCTATTATTCATTTTATCCAAAATCTATAAAAGTTATAAATTTTTATGTTGTATAATTGGATTCTATCCATATATTATGATGTAGACCGCATCGCAGTGGTTATTCCAGTCAGTCATTGCCCTGTAAGAGTCTTCTCTAACTTAACTATTTACTCGTTTAAAAAAAATAAATGGCTTGAAATGTTGGTTCATAGCAAAATTGAAGGCGCGTAGTTTGCTAAATTTGAAGAATTTTTATTTACCAATATTCAGTTTAATATGTATATTTACCATTAGTTATACAAGTTAGGGTTCATTTTGTTTTACTATGAGGTTTGCCGAAGTGGGCATCCTAGTTATTAATTTCAAAATCATGAACTTTGATTTCTATGTATGGTCAAAATTTCGTAGCAGATTTTCTGGTGCTACGTTTGGATATTAAATCCATGTAATGAAAAAGTTTTTTTCTTCTTTCCTCTTGGTTTAAATAATTTTGATCACCAGATCCAGGCTGGGGATTCTGGTGAAAAGTCTTATTATACGCAGGATGATGGACTGTCCAAAAGCCGAGGGGGACGATTTCTGAACATGTCACCAAGTGGTTCAAGGCACTTTAAGCATGAGAATGCTGCTGTTTAGTTTTTACGAATATAAGCCGAAAACACCATTGGGTGGGAAGTTGGAAAGGCAGACAAGGTTGAACTCGAATCCGGGGATGTGCTCGTATTGGGTGAGAAATCTAGATACATATTTCATTGTGCGACTGCAATGAGGAAAAAAAAATATGTATCTAGATTTCTGTATGAATTTGTGCTTAACAGAAAAACAAATGTGATTTCTGTATGAAGTCGTAAACTAATCTATAAAGATCAAATTTAACGTTATTAACCATGTGATTTCTGTATGAATTTGTGCTTAACAGAAAAACAAATGTTCATGCAGTCGATAGTTTACGACTTCAAAGCTTAATTCTGTAATCTTCTTGATAGTTAGCTTTGCTTTAAACGTTTCCGACCAGACGGATCAGTCGCGAGCCTAATGTATCCGGCCACCGACAGATTCGATTCGACAATATCCAACAACATCCACAATGAACTCAAGAGAATTTTTTTGATAATAATAGAGCATCTAATCAGTAACACAAAGTACACACTATCTTAACATTTCTTCAAGTTCAAGTCTGATAAATTAAGTACAAAGAAAAACATGTTAACTACACAGTCTGCACTTGATAAAAAAAACCCAACTAATTCCAATACAAATCTTGTGTCTTTACTCATTACACAAATAAGTACATAAAAGCTAACCCACTAATCAAATTCCAAGCCTACTGATCTCAATTACTACTATCACTATTGTTATTGTTGCTATTATTATTGATGTGGTTTCTATTATTAACTTTGCTATGATGATTACCGGAGTTGCAGATTCCGGCACCCTTTTTCCCTTGCTTCAACTGTGAAATCTCCAGCTGGGTCTTCATGAAGAACTGCATCCTCTGCAACTCCATCTCCTTGGCGAATTTCATCCTCTGCTTCTCCATCTCCATCACTTGTTGAAGCTTTGCAGTCTCCGCTTGCTCATAGGCTTCGCCGAACCGTAATATCGCCTGAGTCAGTTCCCTAACCGAGCTCCCCGATTTTCTTCTTTTTTGACCTGAATTGGCACCCTTATGGAGCAGCTTTCTAGACCTCTTTCCTGTCGGAGGAGGCGGGAAACTATCAAACGAATCCACATCGTCATCCTCCCCTTCGTCTTCTGAATCCATATCCATCGGACCCCGTTTTCTCTGATTCTTCATTACAACCATTCTCGGATGCTTTTGTTGTTGGTATTGTTGTTGTTGTCGCTGTCTTTCTTTAACTTGAGAAACTCGATACGGATTCAAACTGGACCGGATCCCGACCGGAATCCCCATCGGTACTTTAGACAAAAAGTCAGCTCTTCCACCGCTACCACCGGCAGTAGAGGGGGAAGCTGTATTAGCTGGAATCTTCGCCGAGGATCCTATAAGTTGGTCCAATTTCTCAAAAAACACCCACTTACTCGGCCCACCTCCGGAGGCAACCTTAGCTTTCTCCTGCTTATACTTCTTCTTAACTGTATCGATTCGATTCTTACACTGAATATCCGTCTTCGGAGCTTTCGCATAATCCTCTCTGCTACAGCTACTCACAATATTCGCCACTTCTTTCCAATGTTTCTGCTTTAAGTTCCCACGGCTCAGCTCCAAATATCTCTCTCCCCACGCATCAATCAAAACCCCCGTAGCGCCTTCGCTCCAGCAGTCCTCCCTTCCACCGCCGTTGCTTTTCGGCTTCTGCGGCGGCGGAAGAGCCAGCACTATCTCCTTTTCGTGTAGACCCGGCTCTTCTGGAGGTGGTGAATTCGGAGGAGGCGAGGAGGCTACCGTCACGATTTCATGACTATTGGACGGCGGAGATGGCGACGACGGCGATGCAGATCCGCTAGCGGCAGCCGATGGGTACGGTTGGATCTCTTCATTTTCCTCCATTGGAGATCCAAAGGAATTCGATAATTTCAAAAAAGGGGGAAATTACGGTTTCGACGAGAAACGGATTTATTTTGCCATTTGTTTTGTTTTGTTTTTATTACCCGTCGATGAATATGATACGGAAGGAGGGAAGGGAAGTGACGGCGTCGGTGAAGGAAGCATTGATTGGGGGACACGTGGGAAGGGAAGATTACGTGTAATGATTTGATTGGTGGGAAGATGGAGATTCCGTCACCGGCGTTAATTTTGGCAATATCGGTTCTATTTTGAGCTTTCATTTTCTGGTGTTGTACCGAAATTACCCTTTCTTTCCCAGAATTATAAGGTTTTTGTTGGTCAACGTCGACCGAAGGTATATTGCGCGGGTCAAGTCTCTTTAGTCAGTTCTACTTCTGTAAAAATTATAGGTTAGATTTTAAAATAATATTAACTTATATAATTTTTAAATAAATTTAAACGATAATATATTTAATTATTAATATGATTAATTTTCAAATGGTATACAATTTATTTCTGAATTTACTATGATAATATTTTTTTAAGTAAAACTTGTACATATGCATGTCTTTATCCTGGCAAACAAACATGTTCACAGGTCCGATAAAATCCCATTTTTTAATATAATTCAGATACATATAGTATTGCAATTTAGTCATAGAAATGTATTAATATTAATAATTGTATTGATATTTTAATGTGTTTTAAAATAATAAAATTATGTTAAGTAAACATATTTTAATGCTTGGACGGTGGTGTGATTATGAATGTGATTAACACAGCAGATTCAATTATTCATGAAACTTTCTGCATTATTTATTAAAAGAAGTTTGAGATTTTTTTTAATTATCGGTAGATTTAATATAATAAAATATTAGTTTTTTTAAAAAAATTAAATATTTAAAATTTGATATTATGAACGAATAAATTAAATTGAAAGAATTGATCTCATTATGAATTTTTACAATATATAATTTAGATTAATTAATCAATAAATTAAACTAAAACCCTTAAATTTGACAACAAATTGAAGTTAAATCGTCAACGTTCAAGTAAATTCATGGACTAAAAAACTCAAATTCCGACACTGCTTAATAAATTTAATACATTGATTTTATACCAAATATGTAGCATAAAGCCAAACTCCATTTAAAAAAAAAATATTAACTATGCTTATGATTATTTGACATTAAACTTTCTTAAACAATACTTAAACCATCCCTAATCGTTTAAAGTCCTAAATTGAAGAGAATTATACCTAATTACGTTTGAATTTATAATTTTCAAAAAATATCAATTAAATTAAGATTCAATCGAATTATTTGACATTAACTTTGAAAGTTAACTATTGTGTGAATTACTCCTATTTAAGTATAAAAATTGTACCTTACACACAAACACATATTAGCAGTCAAATTACTACATCTTACACAGCACACGACCACGATAAAACGATAACACGTGTCATTATTTTAATAATAAAAATATTTTTATTTGAATAAAATTATTAATAAAGACATGTTTAATCTTTTTAAAACAATGAAAATGAACATTATAGGACGACTCAAAACTGTTTCAGATTGTATTTATTGATGTATTGGATGCATGAAGTTTTGGTTTTGTGCAGTGATGCAAATCAAGGGAGCAGAACATATTTAAAATGAATCTCATAGCATTGAACCACAACTCTCACTTACCAAGTAAACAGTTCCATATGGTCCTAAACCGTAAGCGGCGACCACCTCGACTGCGAATCGGAACTATAAATATAGCTGAATAAGCTCATCGCTAACCACGGAAGGTGTAAGAACACCCAAATCAGTAAAGAGTAGAGTAAGATACTGGGGAGGAGTGTAATCTCGAGCAGATTTCTCAACCTCGACCTTGGATGGGATAGGAACACCAAAATCAATGGTGCGCAACGCAGGACCCATATCCTTTTGATCCAACGGATAAAGACGAGCAAACTGCAAACAAAAATATCATATGTAAGTCAAAACCCTCCATCTTCAATTCAAATACTTCCAGGAAAATGAGTACAAAGAAATGAAGCTTTGATCACCTTGTAGCTTTCAGCAGCCACATAAACGGGTTTGTTCATGCTATGTGACACCAATGCAATCTGATATGTACCCATCATATTTATGATACCCCCACTTTCAACAACTCCATCAGCCCCGACAAGCACCATGTCCACTTCGTCCATCGTATATGCCACAGCCGAGTCTATTAGAAGCTTTACGGGGACATCGAGCTTAGCCAGCTCATTAGATAGACGTAACCCTGTTCTGTCAGGCCTTCCTTCTGTATTGACAGCATTGTTAAAAGGTGTCATAAACATATGCAAAAGATGACTCCTTTTTGGATGACGAACATTTGACTTAGTCCTGAGATGCATAGGAAGCCAAACCTGTGCAGAAAACTCGAAAGTGTTTCTTGTTTTGTGCCGCTGTCTTCAATACTTCAAAGACAACCCTGGAGAAACCGTGTACCAAAATGGTACAACCATCGAATATAAAATCTTGACATAGCATTGCAATAATCCTGCGTGCCTGCAATGCTTGGCAAATAATGGCTTAGTGACGGGAACGTTTGAAGAATTGTAACTAAAATGAAACAACAGGTAATTAAGTAGTTAAGTTAAAAAGTCATGATTATCCGAGATACCTTGCAAGATATTTCCCCGAACTTCTCTGCGCGTTCTATCAACCGAGACCTAGCTGAATTAAAGTCCTCGTACTCTAAAGCTGATGTTCGAGTCACATATCGCATGAAGAGATCACAACCTGCTGTCAGAGAGATCGAGGTTGTGTCCCATGCCTGGAAAGCAAACATTGGGTTAGCATTACATCAAACTCAATGAAAAAGTTGGCACATGGCAATTCAGCTTTCTCAAGATTTAGTCAAACTAAAACCGAGCACCAAAAAAAATGGACTGGATAACTTCTGCATGTTACCCATTAATTTCCGCATCTCAAAAAGAAACCCTCCCCAAAGTAATCGAAAAAAGATATGCTTCCTACCAAGTTCACACTGGAAGAAATCGAACTCTTGAGCCTGGATGTTTTGATTATAAAAAACTTATAAGTTCAAAATTTATAGAACGTATGAGGACAAAGCACCCTCGTATATTTATTATGCCATTGCCACCCAATCTTTTCCCCAACACTAATTTATCATCTTGCACTTATAATAAACAGACTCAAAGACGTAAAAAATGAAGGCCATAACAATCATAAAGGAATTAGCATTTAATTGTCATGTACCAGCAAAAAATAGACATGGAAAACTAAAAAAAAAAACATTCTGCCTTTACATAACAATTATGATCAAAAATTGTCAGCCAGCTTGTACACACAGTTACATAGAAATCCACGTTGAAACTCTCATTCTCATATATCTTAAGCTTGAATACAATTCATGTGAATTGCTTAGAATTTGATATTCAGATTCTTCATATTTCCTTACCTACATATGTAAGACACATTCTCAGACACGAGGATGGAGATGGGATTCCTTAAAGACCCTCAAATACATGATAACCTTGGAAAAATTTGAGCCTACCCATGTCGGACACTCGCTGACAGAACTGAGTAACATAGCACTTAAATACACACATATGATTCTATAAAGTTGCAAGTGTATCCATTGAAATGAACTTATAATGCCACTAAAAGATCAATAGAAGTATGATAAATGAAATAAACTTAAATTGTTTAAACGAGCAAAGTTCAACTAAATTTAAGTAATTCACTAAGCTTCACAGTATAATTTATCAGTCATTATCATAACAATGAAAAGTTACTAACCTAGAAAGCATTTTTCAAATAAACAAATAAGTAAAGAACTCACTTTAAGCGAATCAGAAGCCCTTTTAAGTTCGATTTCAAGCTCCATCATAGTGGTAGCTTGACTAGCCCTAATAACCGCCGCAAGGGCGCGAATAGCCGCCACAGCCTCCGCCAAATCAGGCTGCTTCCTCCAGCTATCGAACTCATCGATAACGCTAAACGCCTTATCGCCTCCTTTTCCACCGCCAGTCGGAACAACTCTCCCGTCACTTCCCGACGAGTCCTCTTCTTTGGTTTGGATGCTGACGGCGGCCTGAGCCTGGGCGAGCCAATCGCTCGTTACAACAGCGTGGTGGGCGGCACGGGTTTGGTAATAAGCAGAAATGTTGGGTTTAGGGTTTTGGATAGAATCGGCCATCGAAGAAGGTGGAGATGAGAGCAAGAGCGATTCGGGATTTGGCGGAACGGTGGCGTTTAGCTCTTGCTGTCTGTCGAGAATGAAAGAAGCAGATCTCCGCCACATTTAATATGTTTTTTCTTTTCCTTTTTGTGGTACGAGCGTCACTTTCTCGGGAAATTCTTTAAGGAAAGTGAATGGATTAACAGGGAGATTCTGGGTTGTATTTGTGTTTAGGAAGGATAAATAGATAATTATGGGATTAAGATTACGGACAGAGAAATTAATAACTTAATAAATCATTATTTATATAGTATGATAAGAATATTAATAAAAATTAAAAACATTCAAATTATTCTCAATTTTATCACACACACACCCAAAAAAAATGTCCTAGACATTATATCCCATATTGTCTCAACTCTCAACAAAATTTTCAGACATTGAACCTTTCAAACAAGTTTCAAAAGTATTTGTTTTTCCTCTTTAAAACAAAATAAACAAAAAGTGATTGCTTTTCTTCTTCTTTTTTGTGCTCGCTTTGCATAGCTAAATGCTTTGATTTTACTTATAAACGGAACCCAATTTCTATTTCGATTTAAAAGTGTTGAATTCTTTGTAAAAAATAGATTTTTTTTTGTTTCCTGTTCTTAGTTTTGGAATACACGGATCCTTTGGTTTCATTGGTTTTTAATACCCATTTGAACCAAAAAAGAATCACTATCCAGAAACAACACACTACCAGTCCTTTACCCACCACTGTAATAATTTCTAATTTCTTTGTTGTTGTTGTTGTTTTCTTTGACATTTCATCATACATTATGAGGGCAAGATTAGTGGTGTTTCCAATTAAAGGCAAACTCTGGTGTTTTAGCAGTCCATTGATCAACCTGCATCACAATTCACCTCTACTAACACTCCTTCCACTATCAAAGAGACAGACCTTTGGAAGAAGATTTCATCCAATTCCAAGCCACTCAATGTCAATGCTGAGCTTCTTGTTGATTTCATTTCAGACAAGATTTTTTTTATATCTTTCATTTTCATGGTCTCTTTAAATTCCAATGTGCATTTGAATATGCTTTGATTCCTTTGTTGTTTTTGGTTTTGAACATAGATGAATAATGCATGGGTTGGTTTAGAAAAAGCACCTGAGGCCAGTTTCAACAACAAGCTTCACGTGTATTACTTGAAAATCAAATATTATCGGTTTAAACTATTGGCTTTTTTGTCGGCCTTGGTTTATGTTGATTGGGTTTTGCTTTTGACAATTGTAGGTTTGGATTACAGCTCCTAGCTTGGGTTAAGCCATCTGAGATTTTGTTGAAATCTATAACTAAAGATGTTACTAATGTTCAGATTACATACCCCTCCAGGTTATTTATTTTTCTCTTTTTTCAATTGTTATCAAATAATTATAATCTCTATATTTGTGTACGATAATGTGCCGGACATGAGTACTTTAAGAAAATGAATGATCGGAGCATGTAGGCATAATCTGTTGTATATGTTCTCCAGTCGATAGCATCTCATATATATAGCAAAATTTTTGTAAAGCAATGTGAAAGGCATTTTTATAGGCAATAAATTGTTATGGTTTAGATGGTAGTGTCTTTTCTTTGCTTTGAACATGTTTATGTATTCACAACACTACTTTTATCATGCGGTTCCTTTCTGCTGCTGCAAGCTTGTTCTTTTTCTTGAAGAGAGACACCTTTTCGGTGTCGGTCTGGTAATCCTTTGGTATAAAGTAAAACTGTGTGGTCACCATGTTGATGTTGCAGGGAAGTGAGAAGCTCCTCCCGGACTCAAACATCGTCTTCCTAGGTTTCCATTTCCTGCTTCATGCTCTTCTTCTTCTTCGAGTGTGTTTTTCCGGCTTTTTTTTCTCAACCATTCTTAACAATGCATCATGGAATACAAAGATAGGTTTCGGAGCCATCAAAGGAATTGGCGTAACTTGTTCGGAGCGGACATGACGAAACTGGTAGTCTTAATGAAAAGGTTATTACAGATATACGCATCAAGTTTAATTTGAACAAGACTGAAGTATTAAAGTGGAGAGATTTGATGTAATTTTCACAGTTCTTGTTTTTGACATCAATTTGGAATATTTCAGTAAATGAAATTCTATTTTCTTTTGTGCCCCGAAAGTGCCTATTGAAACTCTGTTATTTGCCAATGATCCTGCAAACTCAAAATATTAAACGAAAATCTCAAATTTGAGATTCGAATCTTTAAATTGGCGACTTAATAAGAGGAGGTATATAAGTAAATAATAAATCCCCATTAAAACAATTCAAGAACAATTTCAAAACCAGCACTGAAAATACATGATTCAAATACATTATGATAGAATCAAATGTAAGTCTCTTTAAGCGTTTGAGAATTGCAAATAGGTCGGGACCAGAGTCTGGCCTAATTGTAAACCATATATTTAGGTGTTGCACTGAACTTTTGGTATCCCTTGATAACTTTGTTCACAGCATCGAGGAAATCTTTTTCCGTCACTGTTTTCCTTCGAGCTCGGATTGCATACATTCCAGCCTCAGTGCATACACTCCTTATATCGGCTCCTGCAGATAGGTACCATAAAAATAATTTCTTATAAGTAAACAAGATTCAGAACAAGTTTAACTTTGGATGAAGATCCTACCAGTGGAATTAGGGCAAAGTCGGGCTAAAAGCTCAAATCTAATATCGCGCTCGCAATTCATTGTCCTTGTGTGAATTTTGAATATCTGTGTACGACTCTCTAAATCGGGAAGACCAAACTCAACTTTACGATCCAGTCGTCCGGGACGTAGTAATGCAGGATCCAGTGTATCTGGCCTGATAATTGCACAAAATAGACCAAAAATGCTGTAAGCATCTACAATGCACATTCAACTACTCTCTTTTAGAATTAAATCAAAAGAAAAACCTTCCATGAACACTAAATCCGGGACAGGATGGCTTGAAGCTTAGGTGAACAGAACTAGATATAAAGTTCTAGGTAGCAACTCTGACCTGTTTGTTGCCATGAGGACCTTGATGTTTCCACGAGCATCAAATCCATCAAGCTGGTTGACGATTTCAAGCATAGTACGCTGGACCTCATTATCTCCACCTACGCCATCATCAAAACGAGCACCTCCAATGGCATCGACTTCATCAAAGAAAACAATGCATGCTTTCTTTGAACGTGCCATCTGTGATTGTTCAATAATGTCAAAATAAAGTAAGTAGAAACAAATAACTTCAGAGAAACTTAAACAGCTAAAATTAGCAGGTTATAACCTGAAACAGTTCTCGAACCATTCTAGCTCCTTCACCGACATATTTTTGAACAAGCTCACTTCCGATAACACGGATGAAGCAAGCATCAGTTCTGTTAGCAACAGCCCTCGCCAGAAGTGTTTTACCAGTTCCGGGAGGACCATAGCAAAGAACACCCTTAGGAGGATCGATCCCGAGCTTGACAAATTTCTCGGGATGAAGCATTGGTAGCTCAACAACCTAAACAGAACACATGGATTCATGTACGATAAGTCTTTGATACTAACTCACTAAAAAAGCACAAATAATATGAGAAATGTTTCATGTTTTCTGTGTGTGCAGGAACGTATTAAAAGAATATCATCCCATACATACTTCCCGCATCTTTTCAATCTGTTCCTTACATCCACCAACATCATTATATGTGACATCTGGTTTCTCTTCCACAGTCATCATGGTCACACTTGGGTCAATTTTTGGAGGCAAGGGAATCTGTATCTGATATTTGTTGCGATCAACCCTGCAAAGGTAACAAATATATTAGGGTCGTGCAAATATACATCTATCTAATAAAATTTAGAAGGTTACAAAAGAAGGCAATAATACAACTGCAACAGGAGAATTATACTATATTCAGGATATAAAACTTTAGACAAACCATAAGAGTAACGAGAATATATTCGTTCAAGAAATTGAAAACTTACCCCACACGCATGCCTTCTTCAATGTCAGTGGGGGAAACTTTGTCACCCAGCCCAACAACAAACTGCAGTTAGAAACCATAAGCATATCAAACAAAAAAATCAGCACCTATTCTTAAAAAGAAACTATATTAAGTTTTAAATACAAAAGTATGTGCTTAACCATCCAGACGGGCAAACATTAGACTCGGAGATGTAAAAATACATACCTTAGCGATTTGTTTCACGTTGATAACATATTTGGCATCTTCTGTGTTCGGATAAATTATTTTCGTGCATCTAGCGACCTGGATGAAAAAATATGGTCAATACTTGATGAGTCAAAAAGCAATGTAAAACAACATTTTGCTTCAAACCATTTTAGTAAATACCTGGAGCGGTTGCTCCTCCTGCATCATTTGCTTATCAGAGACAAGATCCCATTGGCTAGGCGCAGCTAACCCAGTATCGGATTCCTTGATGCCTATTTAGCAAAGTTTACCAGCAGGAAAACAAAGAATACATACATTAAGAATAAACCTATTTCACAACAAATTAGTGATTCATGATTTGTGACAAAATAATAGTAATTTGAAGTTTGAAATTTATATAAGTGACTAGAAAATAAGATCATCAATAAAACCCGATACTTCAGTATTGCATTCACATCTACTAAACATAGTCAAATTATGCTATGATGGTAGTTGGCAATCAAGAATGAGTCACAACAATAGGCAAAGAAATCACGGTTGTGGAAAAGAATTAATGCTTAATAATGTATACAAACGGAAGCTTTTCAAAGTAAAGATTGGTTAGATACTGCAAGGTATGGAATTCACAGATAAGCAGGTTTGTTCCCCTGAACTTCTGATCCATCAACCAAAAGCAGTTGCACAGATTTTTCACTCGCTAATAAAACAAATGTGCCATATAGATATCATATCGCATCCTAAATGTTGTAAAACACACACACACACAAAAAAAAAAAGCAAGAGTAATTCTATCTCTTAACTCTCAATTTGGCACCCTACTTAGAACAACAAAATTTACAAAAATATACAGCTCAATACCACATAAAAACATAAGCAGTAGAAAAGGGGGAAATCCTATACCGATTAAATCATTCACTTTCTTTGCCATTTCTTTGATCTCCTTTTCAACATTCTTAATGCTCGTTGAATAAGGACCTAAACCCTGCCAAACAAAAGAGGAAATTTCTCATGTATCCATCAACATAATCATAAAGCTAAGCAAAAAACAAAGCAATATATATATATGCAATATATATATATATATATATATATATATATATATATATATATATATATACCCTAGAAATAACGTTAAAATTCTACACTAAAATTAAAGAATGACAAGCAAACTGCAATAGCTGAAACAGATAACAGTAGATTTTATTTCATATTTTTTAGCATCAGGTTATCCATGATAGATTTACTTCATAAACCCTACAAATTGGGGGTAATGTCAACAGCACATCTCAGAAAACAACATATAAAGCACCAAGATTAAAGAATGAAAAGCAAAATTAAATAGCTGAAACATGCATTTTTATCTTCAAGACTTCAATAATAGATTTTACTTCATAAACACAAGAGATTGGGGGTTAATGTCGAGAGCACATCTAAAAACAACAACAGATAATACACTAAAATTAAAGAATGGAAAGCGAAATTCCGTAGTTGAAACACATAATCATAGATTTTACTTCATAAACCCTGGATATTTGTAGTTAATGTCGAGATAACATCTCAAAACAGAACAGATAATACACAAGATTAAAGAATGAAAAAGAAGAAAATCACGTAGCTAAAACAGATCTCAAATCAGAAAAGAAGCAAGAGATCGAAGATCCATAACAAAGGAGAGAGAGAAATAGAGCTAAAATTTACATAGGTTTTGAGAAGCGCGATATCATCTTCGTCAAGAGGTCTAGGGTTTTTCTCGTCCTTGATCTCATCTTCTGGTTCAGGAGCCATTGTTTTTTTGAATCTCTAGCTTTCTTCTTGTTTTCTTGATCGCAAAGACAAGCGAAGCTTACAAATACTGAAACAAAATGATTCTGTTTTCGGTATATATAGGCAGAGACGAAGCTAGGTACAGGGGGGGTAAAAGTATATTAATTTAGGCCTAGTAAGTAATATATATTTCACTTCTTAACGTTTATTTGTTTTCTTAACTTAATATATAGGATCTTTTTTATCATTATATCATTACCTTTGTTATTAAATAAATTTCCAGCCAATGATGTATCTTGTTATTTTTTTAAAGTTAATTCGTCTGATTTTATTTAAAATTAAATATTATGTTAAATTTATTAAATTTATTTTTATCTAAAATTAACTCTTTATATAGTATTTAAATTTTATAATTTAATTTAATATTTATTATTAATGATAATATTTTATGTAAATATTAATATTTAATAAAAAATAAAATAGACATTTTAATATTAAACTAATATATTTTAAATACATTAAATTACTTAAAATCAAATTAGTATTTTTTAAGCTTACATAGATGTGTTCAGACTTCATTGTATTTGGGTGTAATTGCTCGTAAATGCATATGTTTTATTTCTTTAACCATTATAACTGGTGAGTCCACCGAATTTAGTGTAATAAACACAATCCCAAATAACAACTTCAATTCTGTGCAACGTCTATACTATTTATCCCTTTCCATCTCCATCCGAGAAGATATTAAACGCTTAAACATGTTCACGTCTTCATATATACCTATACCGAAAACAATCGAATTAAAACTAAATCCTTCAATTCAGAAGGAGAATAATATGAGGAATTTAACGCACAATTAACTATAATGACTTTCAAATATTGATTTTTCATATTTTTAATGAATAGGTTCAACTAAATTGTGAAATGACAGGATCAAACAAGTATAGAAAATAGTTATTTATTACAAGGACAAGAGGGTATAGTTACATTATGATATAATAGCATCAACCAAGGGTTCTTAGGATTACAGTGGGGTATTCAATCCCATCACTGATCAAAACACATACAAAGAGTAAATTTACTGCAGTAATTCACACTTTTGAGACACAGATAAATGTTTTTAGTCCTTGTCAAATCACACACATAGTAAAATATCTAAATTTACTGCAATAACAACAGACAAGAACTTACTTTGGAGGCCTAGAATTCCCTCTCTGGGAACAAAATAGGAGCAAGGAGTGACCAGATATAGAGACCTGCAGTTGCCCACCCGGTTATAATCCGAACCCACACGGATGGCCAGCCTACGTCGACTAACTTGCCACTTTCCCCAACCGAGGTTGACCATCCTGTTAAGAGCATTGCCGAGTACATACTTGCAAGAGAAAAGATTATGTGGAAGAAGGCGTAGGAATACGAGATCGGCTTGTTTTTCTCCTTTTCTTCGTGTTCATCTACTTTGTCCATTGGAAGCAAAGGCTTTCCAGCACCTTCAACCATTCAAAACAGAATGTTAAACTGTTCTCTTAATTTATGATATTTTTTATAGCACACCTCGAAAAGATGGTAAAAAGCGGCAAGGGGCGGAGAAAAGAGAAAGAAGTGAACCCCAAATTCTTAAAATATATGCATAACCAAAATCAGTTGATGGGCTTTCAAAATATCTACCCCATTCTCATACAAAAAATGAAGTTTGTAAATAACACTTGCTTAAGCTCTAAGAAAAGAACATCATGAAAGTTTATTTTAATGGGATAAGGTATAATGAAAGATATTTTTGATAGAGTATTTTTGTCCACAGTACCTGCACGAGGTGAACTTGGTGGGGAGAGCAGAGTCGTGGAAGACCCGGCACGAACAGCAGAGTAAACAACTGACAGGACAGTGGTAACTAGACCAAGGGTCAGGGAGCCAGTAGAAATTGCTTTAGAATGATTATGAAGACCATTGCATTCGTAATCTCTTGGTTCACTTGCAAGTCCACTGTAGCATAGGTACATGCAGTAGAATGATATGACTGAAGCTGGTAAAATGCTACCGCCAACCTGTTACACATAAGACAAGAATTAATCAAGATATATGCATTAGTAATGACCGTGAGCGTCAACATACATGTGTAAATGGCATGAAATAGGGCACGGTGATAAAGTTGCACTACAAATGCATGATTGAAAAAGGCCAGCCCACCTTCCAAATTCCATTGATGGTGTATAATCCACACACACAAACTAATATAATTATGAAGACCCAAAAGTAGAGACTTACTGCAGGATGCAGAGCAACTATGGCAAACAGAATAACAAGAATCAAGGTCATAACGATAAAGAAGGTATTGAGCCCACAATCATGTCCGGATGGAGTGAACCAGTGGAAGAGAATTCCCGAGAAGCCAAATGTTGCCAAATAACAAACGAGTGAAACAACTAACAGAGCAACGTACCTATAGAAAAGGCAAGGATATCAATTGATCTGAAGATTCTGAACATTAAAAAGAAGTGAAACCATAAAAGTATCAGAAAAGTTAAACTAACCAGAATTGTTCATCGTATCCGACCCATTTGTCATTCCATCCATGAACAAAGTCAAGTAAAAGCACAACTTGAACCAAAAGGAACAGTCCTGCACCAAACTTTGATGCCGACTCTGCAAAAGCAAAACTTAAGTGTCAGCTTAAATCAACTATAATAAATTTTAGCCAAAATATTATCACCACTAATCATATTTGCAAATGACCTCTAAGAAAATTATCTCCTATAACATGTAAAACATATACAATAGGATGATGTTCTTAATCTTGTAGAATAATTCGCCAGAATGTAGCTTACCATAGAAGCTGATAATCTCGTTTGGAACGAAAAACATTAAAATCACTAAAATGAACCAGCAAATAATTTTCATCATCCATCCACCATGGTGCACAGCATCACGAGGATCCCTCTGAGTTTTCACTCCAACCATAAAAACTGATAGGATAGTGAAAAACATAAAATTTCCCAAGCTAACCCTCAGCACCGCGTCCGTTTCAAACCATTCCCTGTCGGGTGTTTTATGAAAATGATTTATCCCTGCATAAATAACAACAGGATATTAATAAAATAAGTATAGGCAAGATGAAGCAAACAAGCTTGCTTTTAAACATTCTATACATGAAATACGGAAGCACATATCAATAACCAATGACAACCTAAAATGGCGCAGCATGGTGCAAGTGAACTAAGGTACTAGAACCAGTTATCACACAAGAGGAAATGTGTAAAAGAACAAGCTTGTAATTCATCCAGAAAACAAATTCGAACCAATAAATCATATCCCCAAACATGGTGAATGGTGATAAACTCCATAATCACATGGAAATCTTAGCATTTTTCAGATTCCCTAAAATACCCAATACATTAACACATGTAAAGTGCACTTAGCTAAGAGTAATATGCAAATTACAACAAAACCAAATCCTAAATAACTCATCTTCCTTGCCCAATGCATACGCCAATGCTATTAAACTATCAACTATTTAGAATCATCAATTGCTCAATTCAACAGTAATAATCTTCTTTTCTATTGAAATCTAAGAAACGAACTTATAAGCAAATCACATAATTTAGCAATAACCAGAATAAGAAAGGCAGAGTTTTGACGAAAATTACAAGGGAGCTTCTCCATTAGCGGGGCGGCAACCTCTCGAAGGATCCACGAAAGAATCAGAGAAAGGGCGAAAAGTCCACAATAGGCGATCCTCGCAGATCTCCGGCTAATCCCCGAAACGACCGTGCGGCACGCATCGCAGGCGCATGCCGCACAACACGACGCAAGGCATGAAGCAGCCCACATCCTCTTCAACCGCAAACAACAATCAATCAATCAACCAACAATTACAACGAATCAAAGAATAATTTCGTCTGAACAATAAACAAATTATTAAATTCCCGTGAAAAAACACCCAAATTGTTGAAGATTCGAACTATTCACAAAAATTTAAAGCACCCATCATCCTCAATCACGACAACAATCAATCAACCAACAATTACTACAAATAAAAGAATCCCATTATGTAAACTATAATTAAACTCTGAAAAACAAACATTTAATAATTAGCTTATTCTTTTCTTACCAGTGATATTGAAAGAGATAAAATTAAGCAAAGATGATCGTGTTGGAGGTAAAGAAATATAGGTAAAGGACTCAAAAAAAGCTATAATCGTATACGGTTGATTCTATATTAAATCTCTTGTAATTTACTGATCGAAGCCGTTGGCCAGCCTTCGACCTTTTAAGATGAATTTAGGTACTTTTCTGTTTGTTTTGTGGTCACCATAGTTTCAATGAAATTTGGTTATTAAAGTTTCAAAAGTTATGTTTTGATCATGCAAATTATAAATGAATCATAAAATGGTCACTTGTAATTGACGTAGACTGTGATTAAATTGATGGCCGCGTGACACGTTAATATATTGCAAAATAATATTTAAAATATATTATATTTATTTAAATATTTAAAGTATTTTTTTATTAAAAGTAAATATTTAAAATATATTTTTATTAAAAATAAATACTTAATATTTCTATTAAATAAAATATTTAAATTGTATTTTTGATATAATATTAAAAATACTTTTAATGTTTGGTTAAAATAGTCTTTTTATAAATAAATTTTTTAATCAATTAATAATAAATAATTTAAAATAACTTGACAAAATAACACGATAAAAAATATTTTTTATTTTATATAAATTTTAAAATTACTTTTTAAGTACGTGTTAATTTATAAAATTAATATATTTATCTATATAATACTACTATTATAATGTACACTGTACATAAATTTGTTATATCAATCAAATTATTTATTATTAATTATCTAACCGTTTTATCCGCGAATAAGATATTTGACCTAAAAAATAAAATTTTAAATTACTTTCAAAAATATAAATTTAAAATAACTATTCAATCAAATATTGATTTTTTTATATTATATATATTTTCATCTAAATTTTTAAAATTAACGTATATCATTAATTTAAAATATATTAAATATTTATTTTAAAAATATATATTTTAAATATAATTTATAATAGATAATTTAAATATTATTTTGATTAAAAATATTTTAAGCATTTAAATAAAAAATAGTTGTGATGTAAACATCTTAATTCGCTTGTCAACTATGTCTATAAAACCCTAAAAGAACCTAGTTTTCATTTATTTCTTAGCCGGCAGACCTTCCGGTTCATCTCTCGTAAGTTCTTCCAACCACCGTCAATCTACTGCTATTCATCTACTTTCTCTCCTTGGTATTGGATTATAAAATCAATTTTGTTTTTAATTAAGATTTGGTTTATTTGTTTATAAATTTTGGTAGTTTATTTCAGCAAATTTTATTTATGCGAAAATCTTTAACGTTGGAGCTGTTTCGTATGGAATTTTTTGTTTGGGTATCGTATTTGCAATATGTTTGGAGTAAAATAAAGAAATTGACGATGAAATTGCGATTATTAGAATTATGTTTTCTTGAATCCTGTACCCTAAATCTCCCTCTTCCGGAATCGGGAGAATTCTACCCTATAAAAATTGTACTTGATATATATTTGGACATGGATTATCAATGTATATTCCTCCCAATACAGCTAAAACAAAAAAGGGGTTTTGGGTTATGTTTTAATACAATTTATTAGGGTTTTCAGTTAATTTGATTTATGTGAATCTATTCGACTTTTGTGCAGTTTATCTTGAACAAAAGACCTTGCTTGAGTGAATATCAATGGATCCGCAGCCTGAACCTGTTACCTATATCTGTGGAGGTTAGTATTGTAACCTTTTGACCTGTAAATAAACCGTAAAATTTGTGCACTAAATTTGAGCTCTGACTTCCTTCCGTTTTGGGTTTTAAAGATTGTGGGCAAGAGAACACAATGAAGCACGCAGACGTGATACAATGCCGGGAGTGTGGTTATCGCATTCTGTACAAAAAGCGAACCCGAAGAAGTAATGCTTATTTCCCACTACTGTTGCTTTTTTACTTAATTTTACTATTGCTTTTAATAATGTTTGTAATGATTTGTTGTATTTCATTTCTTATTTGTGGTGTTATTAGAGGCATTTAGGAAATATTTTAAAATTATTTTTCAGAATCCGAAACTGAATAGAACTGTAGGCAGTATAAAACTTAATTCAGTGGGAAAACAGTGTGATGTGAGGTTATTATTTTGATACTAGACAGTTGAACTGAATGCAACATTTTAAAAAAATAAAGACTAGATTCAATTGGAAACATATTTTAGGATATGTGACAATCACATTCGATTGAGAAAGGAATGACCAACAAATTAAGAAACGTCGCAATTGTAAGTTGAAGGCTAGTGTTGTCTAGGTGTCTGCCTGCGCCTTGCACTTCCTAGGCGTGCCTTTTTTATAAGGCAGTAGGCCCCCTTTTGTACGAGAGGACTATTGTTTTTATTTATTTTTATTTTTTATGTTTTACTATGCTAAATGACAAAATTTGACGAGTCTGTGATTAGAAGCAGTCTATAGGGTGCTATTTCAAACCTTCAAATGTTATTAAGGTTTCTTGCTTTTAGCTTAAGGTCATTTCATGTTTGCCAGTTTTCTTTTCTATCTTGGATATGCAGTCTTGACAAGTTCATGAACAATTTTGGCAGTTGTGCTTTATTTTTAATTCTGAGATCAAGTGAAACAACCAGAATTGTAAATGAGAAAATTCTAGTCTTTCTTTACTTTTATTCTTTGTGATCTGCTTCTGTTAATACCAACGACCAGGACAATATCAAGTATCAACCTTCATCAATCTACATTGGTTGTCCAATAGAACTTAATAGTTCACGTAAAATATTAATGCTCTTTTCCCTCAGAGAGCACTGATTCGCTATTTCTTTTATTATTCAGACGTTTAATGTGAATACATTGTGTTTACTGCAGTTGTTCAGTATGAAGCTCGCTGAAAGTGGAGTACAGAGGAGGGGAGGGCATAATCATGTTACTGAGAAACAAACTGATTACTGGTTATGCTTTGTACATGGTTCTGATAACAGTAAGTGTCTTCTGTGAGGATTCGGACATTAAGTTCGATCCATGGCTTCTTCCCTAGTACCTAAGTGAAATCTATTGGTTTATAATATCAAACTCTTCGTCCTTCTAAGAACCGTCTATGTTATGTTTCTGTGACTGCAATAAGTGATTTCTGGTTATATAGTGAACTCTAAATCCTTGTGCATTGGTTACTTCAGTCCTTGCTCGAATTGTTTTCACTGAATCATAAAGGCAGGATCATTATTATACAAAAATCTAAGCAATGTATCCGATTATGAAATATCTACAACTCTCGATAAAGCTCATCATCTCATTGCTGTTGTGGGAAGAATTTGTCGCCATTATTAGGGTTTGAAAAGCTTATAACTTGAGTTGTAAACAACTGGTTTCCTCCATGAAAACGATCATTCAAAAGCTTACTTTCGACATTGACTGGGGGGGGGGGGGGGGGGTATTGTCGAGATCGATGAGGGTTTTCTTTTTTCTACATGATTTTCTTTTAAATCTTGTTGTTGGCGATTTTGTTTTTCAATCTGTGTTAATTTCTTAAAATTGTAAGCTTCAATTTCTTTCGCGAAATCTTGGCTCTGGTAGGTAAAAATGGTAGGAAATTAAAACGTTAGGATAGTTTTATAAAATTAAGATTAAATTAAAATTAATCGTAAACTTAAAAAGACTAAATGTGTTATTATATTGTTTTTGTTAATTATCGTATTATATATTATTAGATTTTAACAATATCGAATTAATTTATTAATTTTTTTAATTATAGATTAATTTATAACTTCTAATAATAAAAACAGTAAAAAGTAATTTATAATTCATTTATATAATTTACCCTGATATATATATATATTTAAAAGTATTTTTAAAATATATATTTTTATAATTTTATTAATAATAAATTTTAAATAACTATAAGTTAAAATTAAAAAGAATAATCAAAATAAAAGTCAATAAAGGATAATGGTAATATGGTATATTATTAATTTAATAAACAATGATTCTTTAACGCGGACACGGGGTGGTAGGTGAAAAGGTCAGCCATTTTCCAACATGTGAAAAAAGTGTGCATATTATAAGGATGAATCAAAGGACTTATATGGTCTAATTGTTGTATTAATCCTTTTATCATGATAAAATTTGATATTTATCCTTTTATTTTTTAATTTATGCTATATTTTTGTAATGCTATTTGTAGGTTCAAATTGATAACTACATTAGTTGCTGACTTGCTGCAGCTAAAGCGATGAACGTCAAGATCTTTCTTCTTCTTATTTGATCTTGAAATCAACGTAACATGAAAATCTAATCAACCATTTTCAACTAAAAGTTAACAAACTTTATGTGCTAAGGTGATAAAGATGATCCAATGATAATCACCTTCCCCATGGTGAGTTGCTCTCAATACCGATGGTGCGGTCTCCCTCTTCAGGAGATCGTATATGAGTTATAACAATTAAGATTGAACAGTCTTGCAAGCTGAATTACAGGGTCATCTTTGAATGTCTTGGACCAAATGGTTTTGAACTCATTCCGGTGCTGACTAGCAATTCTGATGCAATGAGTTTAACAGAGGATTCAAATGCTAATTCTAGTCCACATGCTCTCGTGCACATAATGCAATCGTGTTCATGTAGCTGAGTAGTTGAATTCAAGTTGATAACGAGGGAACCGAACATGGCTGCTGATCAGATGACAAAAACTTGGTCCAAGCTCGAGTAGGAATAAAATTAGATGCTTAGGTGTAGAAATAGGTACAATTTAGGGTCCATTTTGATAATTAAGCCAAAAGGAAAAGGGCAAACGAATTCCAGAGAAGAAAGGAAAAAGGGGGATCCCTTTGTTTTAGAAGTCTTCCTCAGGAGACTTTGGTTTTGGTTATGTCCCTTTAGCTTTTTCCCAGTCAATTCATCAAATCCCCCTTATTGTTTTCTTCTTCAACAATCCAATCCACAGTTCTCAATTTCACTTTGGTTTAGAAGATCTCATGGCCACCACCGGAAACAAGAACATTAATGCTAAATTAGTTCGTTTTCTCTCCATCTCTCTCTTTTGATCCTTTAAACCCTCCTTTAAGATTGAATTTTTTCTGCTTTGGGTCGGCTTTAGATGCTGAATTATGATCTGGGTCTTAGATCTATTGTGCTTCATGTTTGCTTTTTATGTGAATTATTTATTGGTTATATAATTTTATCTTGAATTTTGTGTTTTGGGTGTATTTAGATACTGAATTATGATCTGGGTCTTGATGGATTGTTCTTCATGTTTGATTTTTATGCGAATTATTATATGGTTTTTGCTTAGTTTTGCAAAATATTCTTTTCATTTTGGTGGTTAGTTTTAGAGCCAATCAAATCCTATGTTGATATAATATATAAGCTACTTCATTTCCTTGGCTTTGAATAGCTAGCATTCATATGTTCTAGAATTTTGAGTGTCTAATCTGTTGCCATTATACTAGAAAGTTATGTTTTGTCTTCAGTTCTATCTTTGAACTGGTGTTTGTTACATGTATGAGTTGTTAATGTGTTTTGTTCTTCAGGTTCTACTTGGGGATGTCGGAGCCGGAAAGTCGAGTCTTGTTTTGCGCTTTGTTAAAGGCCAATTCGTCGAATTTCAGGTTGGTGCCGTTATGGATTCTCTGAGTTTGAATATTTGAGTTAGGAATAGTTTGACATCAATTTATAATATGCAGGAGTCGACCATAGGAGCGGCATTTTTCTCCCAGACTGTGGCAGTGAATGATGCGACTGTAAAGTTCGAGATTTGGGATACTGCCGGTCAAGAGAGGTACCATAGCTTGGCACCAATGTATTACAGGGGAGCTGCGGCTGCGATCATTGTTTACGATATAACGAATCAAGTAAGTTCATGATGATTAACCTGTGTCTTCTCTTTGTGATTTGGTAATGTAAACACTAAAATAAAACTTGATAGCTTGTAATTTGAGGTCATGCTTGGTTAACCTCGATAGTTTTCTTTGAATCTAACTTCAACGATGCATCTAGAACACAATGTTCTACTAGGTTTTGTCTTGCTGATGCATCAACACTATGATGTTATCTGGAAGAATGGTAATAGCGTTCTTATTTTGTAGGCATCATTCGAGAGAGCCAAAAAATGGGTCCAGGAACTTCAATCACAAGGTGGTCATTTTCTTTTTCTACTCCTTGATGGACATTCTTCTCGATTATGTATCTAGTTTATTGTTCTTATTTTTTTATCCTTATAAATTGTTTATTCAAGTGCCCTGAGTAATTGAATTCTAATTCTGATGTCGAACTTCTTCTTTTCCTTGTTCTTTGAAGGCAATCCTAATATGGTAACGGCACTTGCTGGGAACAAAGCTGATTTACTCGATGAAAGGAAGGTGGCATCAGAGGCAAGTTATTAGTTTCTATAATTCTAATTTCTCTAACACTTTATCTTACACTCTTACTTGAACTACCCATTTCCGATACCCATCCAGTTAGGGGTACGGAGATACCGACTGTATGAAGACCCTTCCAATGCTAGGAAAAACTTGGAAAGAAAATTTGAACATGACCATGAAAGACTCATCTGTATCAGGCTCTTAAACTGAGCATTGTTAGGTAGAATGACTACTAGGATTTGTGTAGTTTTAGATATTTTTTTCTCTTTGAGATGGTAAAGGATCGAACAGATTCACGGTGCAATTTCGTTTTAACATCGACATACATGTGAACATCCACTTGACTTGTTATTCTCCTTGATGATTCAGGAAGCAAATACTTACGCCCAAGAGAACGGCCTTTACTACATGGAAACTTCTGCAAAGACTGCATCCAACGTCAATGACATTTTCTACGAAATAGGCAAGTTTAATTTGTTGTTTCGTTAAATCCCCCTCGGAAAAATCAGTATTTGTTTAATGAGTCTGCGGCCGACTAATTCCCCCTCTCCCAACAGCTAAACGATTACCTCGAGTGCAGCCTGCACAAAACCCTGCTGGAATGGTTCTCATGGATAGACCTGCAGAGAGGACGGCAAGTGCATCCTGTTGCTCGTAGACAGAGGCATGTATCTTTGAAGTAGCTCATGTAACGTTCTCTGCAACCAAACTTACATCTTTCCTTAATACTATATACATTCTGATAACAACAACCTGTTATCTGTGCTGGAGACTAGTTTTCTTTGTATAATTATAGTGTGATATTGTTATGTTTTACTTAAGTTACAAAATGTCTTTGGTTCAATCCAACCAAGTCTTAGCTCGATTGACATCGTTGTTCTTGCAACGTCTAGAAGAACATGGGTGTGGGTTTGACCGCACTTATTCACGAAATATCTTCTGATTAAGGGATTTAAAGCGTCTGAATATTGTTCATCCATGCAAATCCGTTCACCCTACGACTTACAACCTTCGTCTTAGAGTCGGATTGCATCTGAGCTAATATTCAGTCAACAAATAACCCCGATTTTAAGATGAAATTATGTAGGACACTGAATTCATACAAAGATCGGACCTATAAACACCTCTATTTCCAAGAACGATGGATGTGTTTTCGATAGCGTAATGAGCACAATAAAATCGACTGTAAAAAATAACGATTATTATCATACTTACTGGATTACCATCGGAAATTAAATTTATAATCTGTTTATTTTTCTGTAACATTAACACAAAAAATTAATCACTTCAGATCATACAAAGATTATACAGGAAAAAAATTAACATAACAAAAAGACTTGATAAAAAATAGATACAAATAAATTTATCTATATCGACAAACGAATCATAAAATGAAATTAAGCTATTAAAATATTACCGAGAACAGTAAATCAGAGTTGAGTGTAGTGAAAAATTATTTACAAATATATGATAGTTGAGTGTAGTGAAAAATTATTTACAAATATAAATCATATATCCAAATTCAATTTGAGGGTTTAGAATAAATTAATAATATTACAAATAAACGTGACATCGTTAAATCCACCTTACGAAACGATAAAAAATTAAAATATAAAAAGCATAAAGATAATTTTCACCCTTAATGTTTATAATTTTTGTCATTTCGTCCCTTATTCTTTTTTGAGATAAATTTAACCCTTGACCTATGTCTTTTTAATAAATAACTCATTTTTTAACTACCATGATAACTGAACCGTTAAAAATTTAATAATGATAACATGTCATATGTATGTAATAATATATTTTAAATGACTTAACATCTAGTATATCAAATACATACATGTGGAATATAGTTTTATTCCAATCTAAAAATATAAAATAATTAAAATTCAAATAAAATATTAAAAATTAATTTTTTTTATTCATTAAAAATTAATTAAATCTAAAACAAAAGGCTACTAAATATTTTCAACCTTAACTATAATAAAATCAAAATTATTAAACTCATAGATCTGTTCCACCTTATTGGGTTTATTTTTGGATTTTTTTCAATGCTGATTTTTTTAAATGGAAATTCAAGCTCATTTAATCATCTCAAAACTTGTTTAAGATTAATTATATTTGAAAAATTATATTATAAATGTAATTTATTATATCAATTATGATCTTAATTGATAAAAATTAATAATTATATTTTTTATCAATAAATCTTTATTATTTTTTATGTAATTTAAAAAATATTTTTTTGAAAGTTATTATATTATTAGATTAATGATATAAAAAATAGTAATGAAGTGAGTGGTTTTTATTGAATGATACCCTAATTTATGTGATAAGTCAACTTTATGATATAATTTCTCTTATTTAAAAGAGATTATCCTAGTTTTGGTATTTTTGTCTTAGACATCGAAACCTAGTTTTGAACAATTATTTCTTTTATTTGATAATGAAATATATAAGTTTATATTTTATAAAACAACATCAAAAATTAATAAGTTGACGGATATTGATGGGTGAAACATATTTTGGACCTCCGTCTAGTATGTGCTTGGCTGCGATTGAAACAGCAGATTCCGTCGGATGGAATGGATCCCAAAAAACATACTTGGTTCGGTCGGAACAAACTCGAGACAACCCCATGCATGGAAGAAGACCACCATGTCTCCCGATCACTTCACAACAGGCATAATCTATTTTCTCGAATCCTTAAAACCAAAAAAAAAAATCAAAATTTGAAGCTCATCAACATTTCCAAATCTGAAATTAAAACTCCATTGATGAATCTCACCATAGGATCTCGAGTTTTTGATGATATCATCGGTTATGGCATCGTTATCGACATAAACGAATATCGATCCCGTAAGGCTGTTCATAAGATCTCTGAGCAAGCTCCTTAATTTTGAGTTGAATAACATGGCCAGGTTATTCACTGAATTAACACATTCCTTACCACATAAATGTAGGTCTAGCTCAAATGGAATAAGACACGCTTTTGAGGGACTAACCACTGCAAACTTCCTAGCATCCATGTTGTAAAGTCTCTGAAATTTACATAGATAGAAAATTGTTAGAGATCCGATCTTGTTCGAGTGAAAATCGATGAGTGTTTGTAAAAAAAAAAACACTCATTGTTTTTTCACTCGGAGAGATCGAGATGTTTGTTCGGAAGTTAAACCGAATAAACCTCTCGACCTTAACTGTAATTAAAATCCGTGATTGGAGAAAGGATATTTTACTATGATCTGGGATTTGAATTTGGAAACCATTTTATCTGCATAACTGTTCGTATCAATAGTTTGAAAGTCTACATTTAAGACATCGTTGTTCCCAATTGCAAGAAAATAGAGTGAGTTTCTGAGCAATGCTTGAGCCGCTGGTGCACCAAGTCTTGATATGATGTTCTGTCTAGTCTTGGCAAAGTAATCCAATTGTTTGTCCATACAAATTCGTTCACCCTGCAATATATAAAAATTCGAGTCAAATTCGGGTTCACGTTGTTTTAAGTTCAAGCTCGGATTAATTTGAGTCCAAATCGTTTCGAATTCAAGTCAATTCGGATTTGAATTGAACCGATTTTCGAGTTATTAATTTTTTATGGTCAAATGAGATATCAGATTTTTATTCGAATTAACTCCAATTTTCGGATAGGGAAGAAAATGATCTTACAAAGACTGCTCCAGTCTCTTGTAAAATTCCAGCTCCAGAGGAGGCATAGTTAACTCCTTTCAAAATCACATCTCCTGTAGTATTAGGTGCCAGGAAAGGAGGAGTGTAATCTTGAAAACCCAGTTCTTCTCCTGTTCAAATACAAAAAATTAAACGAACACGAGTCGAGTATCCGTTTAAACCCGAAAGTTTGTTTGATATTTAGGATAATTTAAAAAAAATACTATGTTCGAAAAAATAAATTTGAATAAAAACATTAAGTCGTTTTAAATATGGATCGGATTGGACTTCGATATTTAAGACTCAAACTCATATTGACCATGCATAACTGATTTTTCCGTTTTATACAATGTTATTTCTTCTATTTTTATATATTTTTATAAAAAAATTTATATTAAAACTTAAATAAATGTACCTAACCAAATCAATTTAAAATATTTTTAAAAATTTAATCAAATCGAACTAAACTCATATTGAAATTTCGTAAGATTTTACATTTAAAAATCACAATGAAATGAAAACAAAGGTGTTAGCATGTCTAAACAAGCAACCATAATATTTTCAACTTAGATAACTTGCCTATAAAGTCTGTAATAATTCGAGAATTGGTGTATCGTCCGGAAGGTGCGCCTTTCGGGAAGTCGATGCCATTCGGATATACCGGTTTCGCCAATGTGTCGAGGTAGAAGTTATTTCCAACTTCGACCAGTGAATCCCCAAAGATAAACATTGCATGAATATTATGGGCAAAACCGACGGCTAAAATCCGAAACAATATTGAACACATAACCATAAACTTATTCTCAATAGTACTCATTTGTATACTAAAAAAAGTTATAAATTTGTGTTGAAGATTTGGATGATGAATTGAAGCTCTTACAATGATTTAAATAGTGATGCAAGTAAAGGTAACATAAACAAGAGCTTGTGCACATTTTTAGGTTTTGTTTAGGGTCTGGAAATGTTAGCTCAAGTGGTACCAACCTCACACATTTAATGGCCTATACGTATAAAGTTTAGAATATAGGGTTAGAGTTTAACATTAGTGTATATAATATATTTTTTAGAATTTAAAGTTTAATATTTATGATTTATTATTAAAACATAAAAAATTAAACGAGAAATAATTTTTTATTTTATGTTTACTAGCTCACCTTTTGTAGATATTTTGAGGTGTTTCTACTTTGTAATCTCGTAAAAACACTTACAATATTTTATATACTTCTTCGTATGCTGAGATGGAAATTATTTTTGAGATTAAAAGAAAAAATATCTAAAAATAATAAATTTTGAGATTTATAAATGTCGTTTTTTATGAAGTACTTTATTTTACTTTTTAAAGATACTTATATGAAACATTTTGTTCGTGAATTATAGTACTAAAGTATTGAATTTTTTAGATCTGGTTTAGTAAATGGTCCAAATTGGGTACAGATTATTCAATTATCCTTTTGCATTTCGGCTCTTAGATCTGCGCCCAAGTTTCCGAGCTATTGATTTAATGCGACGAAAAACTTTTTAACGACGAAGTTGTGATGATACGTACAGTTGCGTTGCAAACAATAGATTGCAGCGTTGATGCGCATTTTGTATTTGAGCGACGAAATAAATGAGGGATATCTATGGGTAGAAATTTTCTATTTTTTTCTTATATCTTTATTTGTGTTTTCGTTTTAAATTAAAGGTTTAAGTCAAGTTTAACTATTATGACTAATGGTCACACGATCAATACCACTCAGAGTACTAATGTCTATTTTTTTAATGTATACGATTTGATAAAATTAATTTATACTTAAATGTGTGAGTGTTTGATCGAGTTAAATCAAGTTAAGTTGAGTTAAAAAATTTTGAGTTATTCTAGTTGACGTATCATATTTTATAACTCAAATTTTTTTAATTTAAGTCAAGTTTATGAAATTAGAATTGAATTCTTATATAATTTTAATTATAATTATTTATAATGTTATAATATAATTTGATTTTAATTTAAATAATTGTCTCTAATCATATAAAATATGAATATATTTTTTTTATATTTTTTATATGTGATATGTATTTTTTATATTTTTATATTAGTATATATTAAAAAATTAAAAGACTCGACTTAACTTTAAAAATTAATTTAATAATTTATGATTTTATATTTCATTTTTTAAAAAAAAAATAATTAAGTCAAATTTTTAAATTTTTTACGAATTAGCTTTTTTTTTTCAAATCGATAAATTTAGTTTTTCTAAATCGAGTTGAATTTTATTTTATTTTTGATTGCTTTTCTGGTTTCAGAGTCTAGCCCTGACTAATCTAGATCTACCCATGTCGCACACCTAGCTTTGGTGGGTGAGTCTCCCAGTAAGAATTTTCTACGTACACAACATCTTGAACCTAAGACTTATTTAAACGGAACCAAACTGCTTTCTCTTATTGTTTAAACTATTAAAATGAATATACAAATATATATTTGACACGACAAAAAATATGACAAAACAAAACCATCGGCCAAAGCATCCGATCCCTTTTGTTTTCTCTTACTGTTGCGTTCTCATGAAGCAACCGTAAGATGCCTTAATAAAGTGGAATGTAAATTCGAATATGATCATCTAAAAATCGTTTAAATACAGATAAACCCAGAACATTTATATATTTATACATTTACACCCAAATTCGAATGATTCTGCCTACGAGTACACATTTTTTTCATGCTATAAATACTATAATACTCTATGAAAGGAGGATAACACTGATTAAAGATGGGAGCCTCACAGTCTCAAGACTTCGAACCGAAACTCGAAAACAATAGCGTCGAGCCGAAGTACCGGGAAAAGAATGTCCCGGTCCGGCCATTAACGGAGAAAACAACAGACCCTAAGCTTGTCGTGGATTCGAAATCATGGAACAAGACCGAGAAAATTCAACTTCCGTATAACTACAAAGCCATCTTGAAAGATGCCGATTCGCCTGTCGATACGACGGCCATGGATAAGCTGCTTTCTCAGCTTCATTCCGGGGTTTTCTTGAACCAGAAGAGAAAGGTTAAGTACTTCATTCATGTTAAAAGATGTTAGGTCAAATTATAGTTTTGGTCCCTCTACTGTGGTTGAGTTTAAGATTTAGTCTCTACTTTAAATTAGCATACTTTACTGCCTGCCTCTACTTTTATAATTTTGGTTTAGGTCCCTATACTATGGATGGGTTTAAAGTTTTGTCTTTATAATTTGGTTATACTTTTATATATTAATTCCATGATTTAATCGAACTATTTGGACTAACTAATGACATTTGTTGTTGTTGCAGAAATACTGGGTGGATAAGAACAACAAGAACTGCTTCATGTTGTTTGCAAGAGATCTCTCCATCACTTGGGCTGAAAACAACCGTCACTGGCACTGGACGTATCAAAAGGAAACAACCAGGTTGAACTATCCGCCCCGTACTCCGATTTTTCATTTTTCGTCAAGTATCCGTATTCAAAATTTTAATCTCAAACTATAAGCTAATAATCCATTTTTTTATTTTAGAATTAAGGGTTTGAATTTAAGAGTTGGAGTTACTAATAATAAACTAAACAAATTCAGTAGAAATATTTTCAAAGTTTAAGAACTAATTTAAAATTTATCACACGTCTAGTGCAATTAACATACTAATTAAACATACTCTAGTAACGTTAGCCTTGGTTAATTTACTGCAGTGATGTTTTCATTGAAGTTGCTGAGCTTGTACAAGTTTGCTGGTTAGAATTGGTCGGAAAATTCCAAGTATCAAAGCTCTCACCGGGAACTCTGTACCAAGTTGTCTTCATTATTATGTTGAGAGAAGAAGCATATGGATGGGAAGTGCCGGTGAATTCCAGGCTCACTCTTCCGAATGGCCGGAAAATTGAACGAAAGGAGACATTGATGGACAAGCCAAGAGGGAATTGGTTTGAAATCCCGATGGGAGAATTCGAAGCTTCGTTCGAAAACAGTGGAGAAATGGAGATCTATGTCCATGAATATGATGCTGGGGAATGGAAGGGAGGACTTGTTGTCAAAGGAGTTGCCATTCAGCCGAAAAAACTAAGTTAATCGGATGATGACACATTCAATGTTGTTTGATGCGGTGACAATACGCTTGTTACGATATAATAATAATAATAATAATAATAATTTATGACAGCTTATTATTATAACATGGCTACTTACAAACGCATTACACTTTACACCATTAAAAGAAACCATGTTCGAGTTCCAAGGTCATGATTCATGTAGCACACAATAATGTACAGAGTTACAGAGAACAGACGAAAGCTTTAGTTTGCTTTGAAGGAGTCAAATCTCTATGCATCAACGGATACACTTATGGCATTTAGCTCGATGTGTTGCTTACCCTCATTTTGTGGATGAACGAGGACGGTTGCATGAGCTTCTGACCTTGGGGATTGCTTGTCTCCCCCTTGCGAAACAGAAATGGAGCTGACGACTGGTTTTCTACTATCCACGCCAACGGGATCATCTTGATCTTTGGAAATGATTTCCCATTCCTCTTTGAGTGAAGTAACTTGTAAGCCTTTCTCGTTGTGACTTTCCATTTCGAATGCTGTCGGTAGAATAACATAATCGTTTATTGGGTTGTAGAAAGGGTCCGCGTCACCTGCCCTCAACCAGTGTTTGAGAATTCGGAATACATGAGGTTCGCAAAGAATTCCCCGGTGCTCACCAGGGACTGCAACCCTAGCTTCAGTGTGTAGTCCATCTGCCTGAGAGTAACGAACAAATATGAGTTAGAGACGATGCCATCTCAATCGCACAATACACACCAGGATTACAATTCAGCAAGAATAATAGGACATGCATTAAATACAATAATGTCATGATCATATAAACTTTGGAATTCATATTACTCAATACAATTATTCTGAATATAACTTGCTTATCAAAGGATGAGGTTAACCAAAATCTGTAGACTATGGTCACCCGAACATTCTTCGTGACTCGAATAACCACAGAGATTGCCTGGATTACTTGATACATACATCGCACTAATCTAAAGAAGTCGTAAAGATAAGAGCTTTGAGTTCTTAGAAGTAAAATAGTTAATGGGGGTATTATAGCAGTTAATCATATTCCAATTAATATGGTAAATACAGGAAGATATAAAAAAAAGGGGGGGGAGTAGGCTAACCTTAGCTGATTCTGTCGGAACCGTTCCATCACCATCAACACATACATACGTGGGCTGATATACAAAAATTCAGTAATCAAATCTGTAGGTCTTGAATATTTGGGCTGATTTACAAGTTTTTAGAATTACAGCACAACAAAAATCACCTGAAAGAACCGTAGGTCTTGTATATTTGTAACAGGTGTCTCTTCACTTCCATAGCTGCAAAATTATTAAATTAAAAAATTAAATTCAAAGTAAAATATACCACAGACAATACAAGGTTTGCGAATGAAACGAAAATATTCATTGAGCAATTTAAACAAAACACTCGAATAGAGGCATCACCAAACACTGTGTGGTGTCTCAAGATTGATCCCATATATATTGTAGAATTTAACTCCGGAAGGAACCTTAGCATGAGACAACACTTTTTGTGTCTCTTTAACCCATTTCAAGATCTCCATATTGAAAGGTAGTGGAATTGTCTCCCCATCATAATCGACCTGAAATTACAAATGCAAACAATTGCTTGGAACCCTTAATTGAAAATACTTCATAATGAAGCTTCTCCCTTTTTAGTAATGGACTCACACCTAAGAAAAATAACTTCTTGAACAACCAATTTTCATAGCTTACCGTGTTGCCAGAAAGAGCTTCCTTTAAAATATCAATACAATCTCGAGGGCGATATGATTCTAGAATAGTACGAGGAATTCCATCACAGCCTTCTTTCTCCTTCCATATCTCAAGAAGTGGCGGATGTTGCCAATGGAAATGTGGACAAGCCATTAACTCGTATATAGATGGGCACTCGATTAGCTGAATGATGCAGCACAGAAATAAACAATTCAAGCCGATCTCAAAATAATAATGAAGAGCAATAGGCATAACAGAATCTACACAAACATTTCAATATGCTCGCATGTAGCAACTACTGGCTGTTTGTAGCATAATGCAATCACAATCTTCCATCGAATTAAGGGAACATGGAGTAGGGAGACTTACAACGCTGAACTACAGATTAATCATTTGACATTAATCATTATCCTTTAAGCATATCAATAAAAAAATTTTGGCCTAAAAGTAATCCACTCTTAATTCAAGTTGAGAAGCTTATGTCACAAGCCCACAAGTAACAGCTTGTAGATGATTTCGACCACTTATGCCTTAAAAAGAAATAAACGAGCACATAAAATAAAGAGTAAAGGATTAGGAATGTCATGATTTGGTGAGAGTGGTCAGTGGTGAGACATTTTAACATATTCTACATTTGTAAGAGATGAAAACACCAACAGAGTTAATGCCCTCATCAGCATCTTAAGTAGAAATGCTGAAACTGACAAGTAATTTAGAAAATAATTATATACCAATTGGTGCATGCTCCACTTTGAAATGAAAAAATTCTGTTCCCACCCTTCAACAAATGACATTCCATTTAGAAAGGTAGAAGCAATATATCCAGGTGCACCTGTTGGAAAAATTCAAATTGCATCTCAATAAGGACTTAAATATAAATTAGATCAATCTATCTTTTATTCCAGAACTATTGGATTCCTTACTGGACATTGAGATGGATAATGTTTCCGAATCCGGAATAGAACAATGTTTAAATTGGAATTGTTTATGTTAGGTAATACTGCACATTTCCACAATTTCCCTCGGGGCAATTGATGATCTGAATTGAAACTATCAAATGTCTTATTCTCTACTCAAGTTACAAAAACCACTTACCCCGGAATGGTGCGGCAATTGCGATCCAGTTCTTCACATATTTCTGAAAAATCTATTGAAAAAAAAGCAGAGTATATCACAAAGAGATACAATACTAAACCATATATTGATATGAGAAAAGCGGAGAAGCTGAACAAGGAAACGAAGAAAAAGAAAGGAACAGAAGAAGATGGAAGTGGATTCCTTACATCGCTGTGAAGTCCCATGAAACATTTTATCAAAAGGCCACCCATAGAATGACTAATGATATTTATCTTTTTCCCTCCTGAAGCATTGTACACCAACTCTAATTTCGCTGCCAGGCGGTCCATTGTTTCTTGCAACCTAAAAGAAAAGAAAAAATCCAATCAACACATTGAAAACAAATCTTCAATTACAAGGTCAAACAAGGCCACCGTACTACATTACGAAGAGAAACAATTAACGAGTTAATCAATGATAATACCTGTTACTCTGGCGAAAATCATAACCAAACCCGAAAAGTGTTTTCCCCTCTTGAAAACCCCACTTGATCATTTCAACAATCATATCGTGATAATAAGAAACACATTCACGACCAATGATCTTGCATTAAAACAAAAAGTTTAAAAAAAAACATCATTAGTTCATTGTTATTAGGTTCAATACAAGCTTATGGAAATGGCTTAGATATGGGTTATCTTAGCATATTAGATTGTTAAGTATCATTTCCACTGACGAAACACTCCATCCAAAATGAAATCCAACTTTAGTTAAGGGCCGGAGCCCGGAAGTCAGATTTTTTGAGGTTAACATCCGAATAAACTTCTTGGATCATATATTACATGATAAAACACACATATGTATGGATGTATGGATGCACGCATGCATGTATACCATGTCAGGGTCCAAAACATCAATAGCTTGAAGTCCATATCTTCCTTCAGGAACTTTAATAGTTGTATTTGGATCCAAGGATACAGTTTTACCTGTTTCACAACCAATGAAACAACAATTACATGCTCAATCCAAAAATCTCAAAACAAAATAAAAAATGAAAGAAAAAAAACTCATTAAAAAGAAATCACACTTAAATTCAATGGAAAGTTCTTCCAACCAAATATTAGCTAATAGATCCCAACACGCAATAGCTGATTCCAAAGATTATGGATATAAGATTCCCGAGTTTATTGAAAAATCCCCAAAATACTCGACAAAAAAGGAAAAAAAATACTTTCAAGTTTCAACAATTCCACTAATTTTATTTACAGCCAAAAATACATAAAAAAAAAAGAATGAAAATTTACCAGTAGAAGGATCAAAACGAGACCAGAGCTTGGTCCGGCACTTGTAATCGGCACCGAGGATCCGAACCCATACCCGCTCTTCTTTCCCATTTTGATCATCCACGGCAGTCAAAATCGATCCTGCAATACCCGGAACCAATAAAACCGGGTCCAAATTCGGGTCAACATAAGGTTGAGGTTTCTTAATCAGCTTCAACCACATCTCCACAGATTGTACAATATCTTCCAATAGCATCGCCATACACAACTTAAAACCAATCAAAAAATTTCAAAATTAAAACAATCGGAAATCTGCTTTTTTTAATTTAGGGTTTGAGATTTCGGAGTAGAAAGAGCATATCACGTTTAGAGAATAGACGGAGGAGACAAGCAACCCAACCTACTTTTACTTACAGAAGCTAAATAAAGAAGAAAATGCAGCTAATAATAATAATAATAATAATAATAATATATTTTTGTTTTGTTTTGTTTTTAACATTATCTTTTTCAACTCTGGGTTAATTTCACTTATCACCCTCAAATCATGGTCTAGATTCTAAATTTGTCCCTAATTTAAAAATGTCTCAATGAAAGCATCATAGTATCAATATCATATAAGTGAATCATTGTTTACCTACTATATGAACAATTTAAATTGGACATGTTAAAAAAGTAAAAAAAAATGAACCTTAGACTTTTATTTTTTATCAAATTGATAAAAATATTACAGAGCGATAACGCTGTTGTTAAATTCATATAAGTTATTTTATTTTTTTTATATCATGTCTTCAACAACTTATTAGTGTTTTTTATTTTTGGATCAATTTGATAATAAATAAAAAATAAAACAAAAAAATTAATTTAAAATAACAAATCGATAAAATTGAGTGATTTGATAAAATTAAAATAATTACGATAAATTATTTATAATTTAAAAAATTAACTTGAATCACGTGCTCTGAGTATACTATGTATCATTTATATGTTTTGAGTTGGCATCTAACACCTTATTTGATTACTAAGTTGATAGAAGGATCTATTGTTGATATTTTTGAGGACTTAATTTGAATATTTTAAAGTTCAGAGACTAACTTAGAAATTAGGTGATAGTTTGGGACGTTTAACGAAATTAATAGTTTTTTTAATTTATGCAAGTAGAGGTGATATATGGGTCAGTTTTCAATATTTTTATAATGTCTTTTATTCTTGTATTTTCTACGTAATAAAATAAAATAAAGAGAGTAAATTAGTTATAAAATTCTAAATTTTCTAAATTAATTCTATTTTTATAAAATTGATATCTATATATTCATGTCATATATATTATTATTTTATTGACTAAATATTATTTTATGTCATATTTAAATTATTGTGTCTTGAATATTAAACGACACATGTAGCAACGACGTACAAAGTACAATTAAATTATTTATTGGTCATATTTTTCCAAACGTGTCCCAATCGCTAAGAAGACAAAATCCAAAAGGAAGCTATCAACCAATTAATAAAATAATATATTTGAAAAGCATGAGTCTACAACGGGCGTCGAACACCGCTGAACATCGTTAATGTTGAACACCGTTAAACATTATTAAATTAATTTATAAAAAATAAAAATCTAAAGGATTAATCATATAATTATTAATAATATGTTGAGTTTATTACACTTTTATTAATTACATACTGAGTCTTTAAGATTTTAAATTTTTATTAATTAATTTAATAATGTTCAACAATGTTCAACATTAGTGGTGTTCAGCGGTGTTCGATGCCTGTTGTAAAATTTTGCATTTGAAAATAATTTTTTTAACGGGGAAGGAAGAATTAGCAATAAGAGTTTCGTCCTTACAAGGAATAATTTATTATTAGTCCCTTAAAAGTTAGGTAAATTACGTAAATGATGATTAAAGAAATAAATTTTTTTATCATTAGAATTTTAAAATTTATAAAAGTTTTATTAGATTTGTTGAAGTATTATAAAATATCACTAGATATTATAAAATAATAATAAATTTTTAAATAGGGTAAATTTGGATTGTTGACGTTTTATGATCAAATTTAGTTTATTTGATTTTTTCTTGTTCGAATTAATATTAAAAATTGTATTTAAATTTATGAAAAATAATTTTATTTCAGGTGGAGTGTAAGAAACGAAACTCATTTTTTATTTAATAAATTAGTCTATTAAACTTTAATTAAACTTGTCGGAGTGGTTGAATCTTTAAATGAGATTAACCTCAAATTTCATTAAATAAATCAAACTGATATTTACAATAAACTCTCTTAAACCTAATCTAATTGTAATTAGCTTATCCAAATCCTTTGATTTTCAGATTCGGATACTTCAAACAAAATGAAGACTCAAAACAATAAGGTTCTCGATTATACTACAGAATCTTTACAAAAATGCTAAAGAAACGTTTCTTTAATTCTCGATTTCTTCTTGTACGTAGATGAGCCAAAAGATGTCATACTTAACGATCGGTGAAAACCGGTCGAAGTACGGAAACACGGTTTTCCGATAATCGCAGTTAAGGATCCACGAGTAGGCAATGAAGAAGTGATTTCCATACATAAAAGCAATGCACCATTGGCATGGTTTGGCATTTCAAGCAAACACCGGATGTTGCACCTTCCATCTTCGAGAAACGAGACTTGAATATAGCTAAATTCGCATCGGTGACGTCGTGTATTTCAATGAAAGACGGCGACGAAATCAGGTTCATGGAGATTATGTCGCCGTTGGAGAATTTGGCCACATTCGAGCCGTCTTTTGATTCGCCAACGTATGAATCAAATAAACTATATTGGGTTAAAATAACAATTGTTGGTTTAAATATAAAGAGAGTGACGTCTAGATTCATGTTATCGAAAGGAACAAAGCAAACAATGGTCTGGTCTGGTTTAACAATGGCGTAGCTGAGGGGTTTGATTTGAAGAAAGAAGCAAAGGGGGGAGATGAAATGAGAATTTTGTATAAAAAAATGAGATTTTTTTGAAAGGGATGATATGAGTCTTCTATTTTGACTTTTTCTACACTTAATTTTTAGTTTGCATTCCCATGCAGTGCATATATGAATTAAAATATATTAAATCACTATAATATTTATGTTTGAATTTATAATGATTCTCTTAAAAGTATAAGATTTTCAATATACTATACACTTAAATACTATTTGATTTAGTATATAATAACTAAATGGATATACATATATTAAAATATAAATACAATAATTAAAAAAACATATACATATATAAATGAAAAATAAGATCAATAGCTACTGAAAACATTATATATCTAAATGTAAAACTTTATATAAAGTGAAATTATGAATAAAATAAGTTGGAACAATTCTGCGGACTTTTCTCATTCTGAAAAGAAAAAATTAAATGGCATCGTTTATAAATATATTATATATAAAGCTTATAAATGATTTTACTTTTAAACATAAAAATAAACTTGCTCTTCTTCACCCATCGAAAAACCCATATGGGATGGAAAATCATGAATTCTGTCTTCCAAAATCTTCGAATTACTATAAACCTGCATAAAACAAGAGAGAAAAGGGTGTTCGGTGTCATGTTCGCAATCAAGGTACGAGCAAAGAGCTACATATACATATACAAACATGTATGTATATTTACATCCGTTGCTTTAAAAGCTGAGTTATCGAATTTACCAGGACATGTACATATACACACACACAAATATAAATGATATATAGCATGAATGAGTTTCCAAAGGACATGGCTCACCTCATTATAGGTCTATGGGGACCTTCAGACCGTCGTGTGCAAGTTGGACATGGATTCCTTCCCTGCATACAGTTAAAAGTCATGTCTTGATATTGTTCCATTTTCCTGAGAAATTCAGGTGAATTTCAATAACATAAAATTTTGTACAAGATGGAAATCTAATTTACCTCTGGGACCATTCCATAAGAAACTCATTGTCCTTGTGGTGATCAAAATCATGAGTCATTCCAATTAATAGAGCTCGTTTCGGACATATCCTCTTTAGAGCCTCAAGAGTCTGAAAAATAAGGTGGGTGAGATATGATTGGTTTGTGACCATTAAAAAAGATGAATTGTTGGAAAATTTAGAATAAACCTGAGGTAAGCATAAGTGGACGTTATGGGATCCTTTCTGTTATGCATAAAACATAAAGCATGATAGTTTAGAGAAGATATAAACCATTAAAAACACAATAAATAATACAACGATCATAAATCAGTGGTGATCAGACGAAACACGGAAATTTACGCCTTGCATACTTTTATGTTCAAGAGTTAGGTTAAGGTACATAGTTAAATCTCAAATTTTGTTAACCATTTAATTGTTTTCTATGTTCATTATCCCTCTATAATAGTAGCTTTTAAGTTGCAGAAAATTGAGTTACTACCAATACCAGATTAAAGTAACCTATCCCCATGTCTGCTCTTTCAAGTCCTACGATTCAATAGGCCACACTTTGTAACAGGAAAGCAAATCCCAACTTGATCATTCAACATATTAAACAATCACCTATGGCACAGCAGCACAGGCATAAAAGTAGATGTGTTGTGGAAAAATATAGATAGATCAAATTCTGTCTTTCAATTTCCTTAAATCTTAATTCCTAGACAATTCACTAACTACAAAAAAGAAGGCAGTAATCAATAACACAGGAACGAAGGAAGTAACACACCTTGTATAAACAATCCAAAATCAGAAGATCCAATTGTCCAGCACCACTTTTGGAAATAACTGTAAGCATAATATTCTGATCAAACACAATTCATGGCATGATTGGCTTTAACATGAAAACTCAAATCACAAACAAATCATTCAAAAAAGAAAATACTTAGAAGTGAGAACATGTTCTTTATTTTTCACCAAGTCACACTTGACATCAACGGATCAGAGTAAATGCATAAAGCAATGACCCCCAAGCATTTTATCTTTTTCAATTTGAGTAAAGCCACATAGAAATGTCCAGTTCGTAAACTATTCAGGGTAGCGCTCTCATTAAGGATAACAATAATAATACGTTTTAAGTAAATAAAAAGGGATTTGATTAAAATATTAAAACAATGCTTGAATGATCCTTCAATTGTTAAGTCATCGAGGAAAATCCAATAAACATTCCTACAAGTCTACATTGACATCTAATAAAGATAGCATGTAGAAAATAGAAGTTTCCTCTCCATATCTAACATCATCAAAAAGAAGAAAAATATGTATGAAGGTGTAAATGCACGTGAAGCAACAACAGAAGGAGCAAAAGCAACACCTACCATACTCTGTATTTGAAGGAAAACGTGACACATCAGAAATATAAGCCACTCTAGATTTTTCACCAAAAAGAAAACCTAAACAGATATAATCTTCCCCATGCATCACCTGGATCAAAAGTATAATTAAGAACTTGGGCATAAATTATAAGGAATATACAGGATATTAAATTAATAAAGCATACTAACCGGCAAAGGAACGAATTTTAGTCCTGAAGCAACAAATGGCTTGTCATAGTTCTCCTCAATTATCTTCCAATCAAGCTGTGCTACCCGCCTTACTTCTTGACCTTCTCTAAGTTTCTTCTGAACCAAGTAAGGAAATTTTGTGGCAATGCTGTTTAGAGACAAAGAAAGTAAACATTATTCAAGGTTCATAGAGATATCATAAACCCAAAACAAATTCTTTCTGCTATTGATAGCTTGCTTGGGAAAGCAGCTTCAGTTCTAACATCTGAAACCAAACTTTTGAATAAGCTACTTAAAGCATGTTATTGCATATTTGCATAAGCCTCTCACATTACAAAAACATATCAAAGAACATGTATCTTGATTTTTAATAATATATAAGCATAAACGAGCAATCTGTAGGCTATAAACAAGACTCCGTAAAAAGAATATTATTACCTATCCATTGCATATTGAGTTAGGTAAATGGCAGTGGGATCAATATCATTTGTAGGACTATGAGGTTGCACAACACGTACATCGTCCAAACCAAGAACTGCATCAGCATGTTCATGAGTCAAAACAATCTGCATTTCATACAGAAATGAGTACTAGCTTGGAATTCCATTCATTAACAGAAAATATTATATTAAAAAAAAACATAAAGCCGTATCGTACAAATAACTAATTCACTATAAATCACAATATAATAAAATAATAGAAGATATCAAACCAAATTTCAATCCCAACTTTTTCCAAATAATTCACTACAAAAATAAACCAAAAACAGAAATTTAACTCACTGAATCGATCTGAGGAATCTTGTGGAATGTAAACCATCGAAGAACTTGCTCCTTAAATGTCTTCCCAACATCAATTATAATATAATTATGCATACCATTGGTCGAACAATAATCTATAAGCAAAGATGTATTACACCTGAAAGAAAGCATCGAAATTAAATTAAAAAAAAAAAAGCTAACATCTTTTAAGAAACCAAATCAAATAACATCAACTTAGGCACATAAAAGCTCGGAAAAGTTCAGATCCGCGATATTATATATCTAATTATTCTGTACAAAGGGGAGCTTTTAATTTTAATTGACATCTAAATACAAAAGACAGGCCGCTTTTGAAGAAGTAAACCTGTAATTAGGGTTATGTTCGGGAGGGATAGAGAGGGATTGAGTGCAAACGTGACAAGGCGGATCGGAGGGCTGGAGGAGGCACATTGCGTTGGGGACGGCGCTGGAGCAGCCGGTTCCGAGGAAGATCAACGCCGATCCATCGACGGCGGCTAATAAACCACCGTCAATATTGTTCCCATTCTGGAGCGGTTTTTGATTCTCCATTTTTTTTAAATGAGTTTCAGATAGGAAAAGAAAAAGAGAGAATTTTTGCGTCAAGGGGACGAGGAGGGAATTTTATGAAAGTTAGAGGGTATTTATAGAAAGATATTCCCGCGAATTGTCGTACACGGCTGTGATTGTTCTATTGTTGCCACGTGGTGCTTGTTAAAATCTAGTCTAAACAGAACAAAAAATACCAAAAATATTTAAAATATTATTATTATTATTATCATAAACATATTAGAATTATTAGTTATACTAATAACTAAAATTCTAAAGGAGTTTAGTATTTTTTAATAAATAATAAATACTAATATATACCTCATTAAAATTAATATTATAATTAAATATCAACTCAAACACGTTTAAAATTATTAAATTATCTCTATATTGAATTATAATTAATATTATTATATCTATATTAATAATTGAAATTCAAAATGAATTTAGTATTACATGTCAATCCAAACGCTAAATCAGTTTTAAATTACTAAATTTCCTCTATATGGAATTATATAATTAATATTATTATATCTATTACAAATTAAAATTTTAAACCAGTTTAGTATTACTAGTCAACTTGAACACGAATTCAATTTGAAATTAATAAATTATTCTTGCTTTGAATTATAATTAATATTACTGTTTAGCATCTATTATTTCAACACTTAAATACACTATTAAAAGAGTTGCACATTTATTAGATATATCAAACTAAGACTTCAAACTCTTAAAATTTTTATTTAAATTTAAATTGAATTAAATATGATCAAAATTTAAATTAATCAAATTAAAATCGATAAATTCAATTTTCATCTCATCTCAATCTATTATATTTTTTTGTGAAAGTATAGTTCAAAAATTGTTTTTATTTTTTATTTTAAAATGTCTCGTAAGTAGGAATAGAGGTATATGAATCCCTAAAAGAATATTATATATTATAAATTTATTATATTTATGATTTTTTATTATATTTTAATAAGGCCCATGTCACAAGCTTGGGTAGATTGGACATTAAAATGGGTTTTTTTATATCATGACCCAATTGAACGATAAAAAATAATAATTTTCTTATGATGCATTATGTTGCTAACTTACTATCGTACGTGTCGGTAGATTCCAAAGTTTTAAATTTCAAAGCGAATAATTTTAATAAAATAAATAAATTTTATTTATAAAATATATGATTTATTGAAGTGCTAAAGTTATACATAAATAAATATTATTTTATAATTTACTTTTAGATTATTAAAAAATAAAACAAAATTTGTTCCACATCTCAAGGTTTTCCTACAAATCCTAGCCGTTTATTTTTTCCAATCGATAACTATAGTAGCCTTAATGTGTGGGTGACTTGGTGTAGTGATAGAGTCGATTATTTTTGTAGATTGAGATTGAAGTGTTCTTAGCTGTTTTATTTATTTTGGTTTTAAAGTTTAATATTTAATATTATATATTATATTATTTTTTATAAGTTTACGAAGGTTTTTAATCAGATAAATGTGTTTTATTTGTATGTTTTTTTATTTCAATAGAATTTAGAAATACATGGATAAATTTATTAAATTATTTAGAATTAAGGCTAAACTGATAGAATTTATAATCGTTGATGATTAAATATGTAAATGTGAATGGTGTAAAAAGCCCATTGATATTTTTTTACATCAAAATATTTGCGTATGATACACCAATTCTACCATGTTATATTTACAATTTTTTTATTTTTATAAATTTTATATATTTTTATAAATTTTAGAACTTTTAAAGATTTTTTTAAAATAAAATAAATAATTCTAAAAATAAAGTAAAAATATTGTGATATGACACTCTGCATCAACAAATCCAAAAAAATCAAGATTTAATGATCAAAGAGCATAATTAATTTAATTTCTTGATTCTAAAGGCCAATGACTAAATTGATACTATAGTGTAATATTAGTGACTAAATTTCCAATATTTATAGTTTAATGATCAAAACATAACACCCTAATACTTTAATGACTAACGGGATAATTTACTCATTATTTATTTGAGAGGACAAAAAGATCAATGTAATCACTTTATCTTTTATACCTTCAATAAGGGAGTCGATGTTATATATTTGGAAGTTTTCCCAAAAAAGCATTTTTTTTCATTTGTAAATATATTTTATTTGTAGGACGAGAATAATAGTCGTTGATATTTAATTTAATAATTGATTAATTTAAATTTAATATTATAAAAATGACAGTTTTAATACAATTATTTTATTAATAGCGTTAAGATTAATACAATTATTGTTTAAAAAATTTAATCAACATTTTATTTTAGATTATACCAACAATAATAATATGTAATTATCACTCAATTCGTAACTCGGTCAAGGGACGAATCTATGTTTAATATGAGAAGAGGTTTTGTTTCTCTTAATTTTTGATACAATTACACTTGTAATCCTTAATTTAAATAACAATAAAATAAAATTTTATCCCTCTTAATTTTTAAATTTAAAAGTTTAATAAATTTTTATCCCTCTTAATAGTTCTGTCATTAAACTTCTATCTACAACAAAATTATGATGTTTGAAATGGTTTTATTGTATTAAAGAAACATTAATAATCCTATTAGAAAATAATTTCAAATCGTTTGTACGGTTCTTCACGCATGTTTGACGTTTTCAATCGGGTTGATAATGAGTTTTATTCGGTTCACGATTTAGGTTTAGATTAGGGTTGTGTTTGAAAAGTTTAATTTAGGATGGAGCTTTTGCAAATTAAGGTTTTACAAAAGCTAAAAATTCTAGTTTTTACAAACCAAGGTTTTAAAAGCAAAAAACAAGGGTAAAAAACAAATTCAACAAAATTAAGGTTTTACAAAAACTAGAAAATGTAGTTTTTGCAAGAATATCTTTTTAATTCGGATTAATCTAATTTTTTATTTTTTATATTAAATTTTATTTTTAACGATATCTTATCTTTTACATAAAAATGCATAACAAAATTTTTTATTTCAAATAGATCCGATCTGAACCATGAGTCAAACCGAATTTAAATGATCTATTTCAAACTCGAACTCAAACCTAAAAATTTAAATTTAACGAGCGTTAAAACTAAATTGAACTCAATAATAATATTTTTCGAACCGAGACAACCTAAGCTCAGGCTTCACTTAAGTCGTTATCATTCCTATTTCCAACCACCATCCATTTCTATCGAAACTAACTGTAAATTGAACTTTTCTCAAAAGAAAATTAACTGTAAATTGAAAACATTCTTTCTCATAGTCTTTTCATCCCTATTTGCAAATATCTTTCTATGATACAATAAATATCTTGTAACAAAAAGCAATACACTCAAAACATACATTTTATCATATGTTACTCGTGCGCAAATATAATGTAACATATTATATTACACATCACAGAGGTATTTTAAAGATTTAAGATATAGTGTATAATTTATTAAAATAAAATATTTACTTTAAAAATAAATAAATATTTATTAATTTATTAGGTTTTTAACAAACTAATTTTATCCATAAACATTTTAATAAATATATCGTATCTAAATTATATTCAATATAACATAATTTAAACCCTGTATGTTATCGGACTGTATCTTTAGATATCTATTTTTAAAATTTTGTTAAATAACATTTAATTAACTCGAAAAATAAACTCTTTCAAAAAGATAATATTATACTTATTATCCAAAATTTTTTTAACAAACTGTCGATAATTATCGAAATTCAAATACCATAAAACCAAAGAGCATGAACTAACAAAACAAACCCTTCGCTTTCCTTTTTTTTCTTTTGTTTTTCACCCCACCCAATTTGTCATTTGGCCATGTTTTGAAGTGCACCAGCTCGACATCGGAAAAAAGTAAACAGTGAGTTGTTATTTAGTGAATCGGATTCTTATATATAATAGCTTGCGATGCCCCAGCAAGTAACATTTTAGACATCAGCTTTTGTTGTCAAAAAAAGTGACGACGACCACTGGCAGATCCATGTCAGGGACAGGGTGGGTCCGTGGCCCTTAAAATTTTTAAAATTCATTCATTTAATTTTAGTTTTTAAAATTTTTATAAATTAGTCTTTAAATTTTTAAAATTTTTATAATTGTGCTCACCTTAAATTTTTAAAATTTTATAACTTATGTCCATCTTAAAATATATTTTAATTTGTGCCCATTCTCATAAATATTTTTGGATCCGCTACTGATGGACGAGTTGTTAAGGCAAAGAGGGGTCAAGTAATTTTGAGGGATATCTATTCCTAGATATTTCTCACACTTGTCGGGGAAATTTTGGAAAGTGTCGGATAATTACTGGGGCTCTTTAAAAGGTTCAATCATTTGTTGTATATGTTTTATTTTAATCATTAATTTTTATTTTTCGGTGTATTCAAAAAAATATTTTTTAAAGCTAAAAAATCCATTTCTTAAGGAATTTAAATTTTTATTTACAATGTGATTTAAACTCGTGTCTTAAAATTTAAGTTTATATATTTTTCCATTTTAAGTTATATAAAATTTAAATTTATTTATTAAAATTTTTAATTAATTGTATTCTTAAACTTTATGAAATTAGATTAAAATTACACTTATTTAGTACCATCATTAATTAGAGTAGACTATTTACATCAAAACAACCATTTAAGTTAAAAACCATCAAAGTACACATGCCAGACATTAAATTTATCAGAAGACCAAAATTAAAAAAATGATATAATTAGATGACCGCTCGTATAATTTTCCCTAAAGAATAGCTATATGAATGGACGGACCATTCCATTTATGACTTTATAGTGTCGGCAATTTCTTCTGTTCTTTCCAAAGTGTTGTTCAAATAATTTTCCCGTGTTCTGTCACGCACTTTCCAACATGAAAAGAAGAAATATATAATACGACATAAAAACTGAAATTGAGATGAATACATCATCCAACTTAAATAACAAAATATATTTTAAATTAATACTTGTCGGTGTTTATATATTAAAACTGAAATTGACATGAATATATCATCCAACTGATTAAAGTTATTGGTCTTTTCGGAGGAGGGGACCGATACTGAAAATGTTGTCGAACTTGGTATTTCAAATATAACATGAATCGATTATAAATTGAATAATATTTAATTTAATTTAAAAATTGTTTAATTTATACTTGACTTAATTCAATATTCAATAAAATTAATAAAATTTTATTTGATTTGTACTTGTTAAAAATTTATTGCGGTAAATACAAAAATCTTTAAAAATTTAAACTCAAAAGATTTTATGTGTGCATTACATTGTAAATTACTAAACTTTTTTAGAGTTTTTAATTAATATTCAAATTTTTTTGGACAATTTTTTTAAGGTAACCACTAACATTTACCGAAGATTGAAAGACTATCATTACAACTACTAAATTTTAATTTAATTTTATTATAATTATTATGTCATGATAAAACCTTAAAAAATAATTTTTAAATTTATTGTCATCGCCAAGGTTAAAATTATGATGAAGGAAACAATCATTGAATAAATCTATGGGCGGGAAGGATATATTTTATCAAAAATATTAATATAATTAACGAATGTAGAATAATCGAATCGATTAAAAATAAATATCCATTTATTTTTTAAATTTTATAATAACGATAAGTATGATTAATCTCACATAAAACGTTAAAAAATTAAATTTGTAAAGTGCAATAAAAGTAAAAGAAAATTATTAATGTTAAAACTTATTAGATACATATACTATCAAAATACCAAAACTTATTAAGAATATGAAATTATATCTTTAAATTCATCGATAAATTCTTATCATTTTATCAGAATAGTCATGATTGATTATATAAATAAATTAATAAACCGATAAAATATTATAGTTTATGAATCAAGATATATGTATTAAATAAACTTTAAAAATATAAAAATACTTAAAAGAAAAGAAAATTATGAATAGAAGCTCTCATCAAGATATATGTATTAAATAATTTTTTTTTATTATGCTTTAGCATTAATTTGTGACGTATCATCATCTAATATATAAAAAATTAATAAAAATAATTATTTTAAAAAATTATAATGTGACATCAATAAAATGAATCCCCTAAAAATTTGATATTAAATATTTAAAAATTTAATTATATTAAACCTAAATAATTAACATCACCTAATTTTAATTACCTAATATTTAATCATTGTTCGGTTTAGGGTTATGAACAATAATTTTTCTCTCCGTATATAATCCCCTTCTCATCATCTCCCCTACTCAAATTCGTCCATCCTTTTTAAAACCTCTTAGACCCTATTTTCAATTGCTACAACAACAAAAATAACTCTAAATTCTCTCTTAACCCTTCTTTTCTCATACAGACAGAGAATTTATTTTTACGAGTTAAATGGACGAGTATTGGCGAAAGTGCATGAGAATCTCTGCTACACAAAATTTCCCACATCGAAAGTCCATGGAAAACGCAGGTTTTTCTATGAACAACGCCGCCATGTTTGCTGCCAATCATCATGACCTTGGTGCTGATGATTTTTCTGACGTCTTTGGAGGTCCACCACGGACCGTGCTCTGCAGGAAGTTTTTAAGAGATTTCAACACGTCAGCATCTTTTTACGATGAAGCTTTCCAGACGCTGGAATTCACTCCATCTTATTCAACAAAGGTTGGTCGGAGCTTGCCGGTGTTTAGGATACCGGACAGAGGGGAAGGAGGATTCTGTAATGATATTTTCTGGTTGGATAACGATCTCCGGGGATCAAGCTGGGGACTACCCGAGTCTGATTCATCATCGGTGCTGAACTGGGAAGAGCCAAGCCTCCTCCGGCCACCGGCCGAAAATTATATAGGGTTGTCGTCGTTCGCGCCAAAACTCAGGTAATCAACCAGCTTTTAGCTTTAAAGCATAAACGTCCTTTTAACCGTTTTTCAAGTTTTAACCGTCTTTCTCTTCACTTTGTCGTCTTGACTTGATTTGACGTTTATACCCCTGACTCTCCAACTCTTCTATGATGCAATTATGTAGAGAACCTGAGGCCAAAACCAGAGTCCAAAGTAATCCGGTGCCGGAATACAGTGAAGATGATGATGAAGATGGAGATGAAATTATGAGTTCTTATGTTATTGAGATCAACTCCGATTTTCGACAAAGTAGCAGTGAAGCAGTTTCAATTGATGAAGCCATTGCTTGGGCAAAACAAGGATATAATACTAAAAAGTCTGATCTAGGAGAACATGCAAAAGATCAAATTAATGCATATGAATCGATTCATCAGATGATGGATGGCACCGGACCGATGCTATCTCCACCGGTAAGCTAATCTAACATAAATTCCAACTACTTGAGTTTGAGTGACATAAGACTAATATGTTTCCTTTAATCTCTGCAGGAAGAAAAACAGAAAAAATTGAAAACCAAAGGAAAAGAGAGATCAGAAGATGAAGATGTGAAGCATTGGTCATCTGGAAACGAAAATAACATTCGAATGCTCCTTTCAACACTTCATAATGTGAGCTATTATTAATTTGTTTTCTCACCATTTTTAAGGATTTCGTCGATCTGCAGACAAAATATGAATGGGTTGTTCATTGATTTTATTGAACAAAATGAGTTTCAGATTCTATGGCCGGACAGTGGATGGTGCATGGTCGATCTTACAAGCCTTACCGAAAGCTCACAAGTGAAAAAAGCTTATCAGAAAGCAAGACTATGTCTTCACCCAGACAAACTGCAACAAAGAGGTGCAACATTATCACAAAAATATGTGGCAGAGAAGGCCTTTGCCATCCTACAGGTAGAACTTCTACGTACCAAATCGGTTTTAAAGTAAAACGAAATGGTACCATTATCATATTATGCCCACTAGCACGACACTGACAACTTTGATTACTTCTGCAACATGAAAAAAGTTTGCAGAAGAGGGTAATGTTCAGTTATTCAATCCGAGACGTATAACGTATACACCCTATTAAATTCTGTGTCATATAAGTTAACTTTTAAGGTCATGCTTCAATTTCTTTTAACTCGGTATTAGAGCTAGGTTCCTTAAACCTGAACTCCCCTGTGTTGAGGCTAGGTTTAAGGTTGAGTTTAGGATTTGAGCTAAGTTCTACCTTAAACCCTATTAAACTCTCCATCTTATGAATTAGCTTTGGAGGTTTAGGGTTCCAGTTTCTTTTTAACTTGATATTAGTAATAGGTTTATTATACCCTAAGCCCTAAACTCCCTGGTCCAAGGTTATGTTTAAGGTTTTGTTAGAGTTTGAGCTAGGTTCTATCCTAAACCTTAAACCATATTAACTTCTCCATTATTCCAATAGATTGTGTTCTATGGAAAAAGAATGGTTTATGTACTTGAATTCGATCAAACTCGTGATCTTATAAACTAGTGTTTGGGGGGGGGGGGGTAAGTATGAGTTTTGTTTGTAACATATAGTCTAAATCAAAGCTTTAAAAAAGATGTTATATGACTAGGATGCATGGGATGCATTCGTCTCTCGAGATGTCTTCTACAACCAGTCAACAATGCAGGGAGTTTCCGAATCTTTCTGGGAAGCTTGGAACAAACAAGGAGTCCACGGACTCGAAGGATTGAGGACAGTGTTAAAAGCTTAAGAAAGCACGATAATTTGCAGACAAGTCTATGTAAACTGTTAGTTTGGCAGAAATATTGTAAGGAAATGCAATTAGATCATATATATTCGAAGAATGTTGTAAGTTGTTGGATATTTTCCAAAGGTTCCTACATCCCAATCACACTCATTGATAAAACACACGTTAAAAACTCGGAAAGGGTATTAGGCAGGAGTAACAACAGAATAAAACCGAGGCTTTGATACTATGTTAATTGTTAAGCATCCAACTTAGAACCAATTGGCAATAGGTAGAGATCACACATAATACAGAATACTCTAACCAATGTAGGATAACAACATTTTAACGAATGAAAGCCAGATTCAATCGTTCTCATTTGTTCCTAGAAGTAAGTATTTGAGTGAGATTAATAAGTGCTTGCCTTGATTTCCATACATCCAAGCTGCTACTTTCAGGCAGAGAATCGATGGCTGCTGCAGCAAGACTAGCATGCTTTGTTGCTAGCTCTTTCGTCCTTTGTATTCCATGGCTCTTCCACAGGTACTCAAGTGCCTGTGTTCTCAAAATCAATATTATAAAATTCGGCAACATCAAATGCATTTTCACCGGTTTGATTTTAAGTAGCATTGGGCTGCAAAATTGAACTTACAATATCGATATTGGAAGAGTTGTCAAAGCCCCGCTCAATCACAGCTTTCAACTGAGGAAACTCTTCCATGGCAAACAATATAGGAGCAGTTACTATTCCCTGCAAAAACCAGGGCTAAGTCCATCAACGTTTTCACTATGAAAAGGGTTTTAAAAAAATGGAATGAACCACACTTATAGTTTTTCACTATGAAAAGGGTTTTAAAAAAATGGAATGAACCACACTTATAGTTATTTGAATGTATCCCGGTGTCTGAATATTTGCTGGATATGGATGTAGATTCAGGGCCTAAGAGATATAGCACAATACAGTTAGATGAATTACTTGTCGTAGGTCTGATAAAGAACCCTTTCCCAAGGAAGCAGATGTGCCTGTGAAATCGAGGATGTCATCTATGAATTGATATGCCAATCCCTGAGAAATGAATTAAACAGAACCAGGACATGGCGAAAGAAATACAAACCGTACAACAGAACTGAGTGTATATGTAGATAATATTTGAGGATTAGAATCTTAGAGTTCTGGTTTAATTAGGAGTTTGTACTAGAACTAACCTTCTATAATTATTCAGAATTATTCAATATCAGAGAAACAACTTTTCTCTCAATCTTACAAGGTATTCAATACAGGCATGTTCATTTTTATCCAAGTTTTTGTCATGTATTTGGAGGATCTTTGGAGGGTCACTCGTATCCTCATCCGCATATCTGAATATGTATCAGACTACATGTCATAAATTTGAAATGATGGCAAATAAGAAGTTTACAGACCAAATTCTTGCCATATTCGAAGGCTAACGTTGCAACTTCAGGAGTTTGATTGGATAAAAGGGCCATTGCCTTGCAGCTGTTGGAGACCAATGATGCAGTCTTGTAGTATGTCTTTTGCATATAATATTCCATGCTGAAATTATGAAGTTTTTTCCCCCAAGTTTCTTCAGTTCGACACGAGAATTGAATACAAATAATTAAGCAAAAAAAATCAAGTGTCAGACCAACTAGGGATTGTACCTACAGCGCTGCTCGACTGTTGTAGCCACTTGCATGGATTCGCCGGTAACAAGATTCTCAAATGCTGTTACTAGTAATGATACAACCTGCAGTACAAATAATGAGTTTGAAATGGGTACGTTTCTGACTTGGGCATGCTCGATTTTTCGAGCTTTCTTATATTTGGAGGATTGTACTCACATTCATTTCTAAATACATATATGTAGATATACTATGTATGTATGCGTGTACAATGTACATGTATAAATACATACCTCGGTGTTTTTCAAGGAAGCAAGGGCCCCTAGGGCTCGGAAAAGCAGAAAATCCCCTGCTAACACTGCTAACTGCATCATATGATTAATAGACAAGAGTGAATACTAAAAAATACAAATACGTTTCGATTAACACAAGATGTATGTATTCAGTTGACCTTATTTCCAGCCACAAAATTTAACGAACCAACACCACGTCTCGTTTTCGCATCATCCAAGATATCATCATGAATAAGACTAGCCACCTAAGTTCACAAAGATTATCAGATCAGTCCAACAATGGATACAAAAATGTTTCTTGACATGAGAACTCTTTGATGCAAAGATTATTGGACTGTGCCTGCAATGAGGTATTGTCCGCTTTGGAGGCGAAGAACTAACATGGATCGTCTCGGTTACTTCCGCAATAAGTTGCTGTTTTTGACGCAGTTGAACTCTCGATGCATCTCCAATGCAACAAAAAGACGATTTGGGTTTATTTATATCCATTGCTTTAGCCATCAACAATAAAACCTGCATGAAAATGCATAGAAATTTCCTTGTAGCTCATTTAAGTCCAAGTAGCATAGGTGGGAACATCGAATTCCCAACATCCATCAGTTTCAGAGATTGAATAAAACTATTAAGGAGTAGCTAGTGTTTAGTTACCGGGTTATGCATTTAAAATCTAACCATAAACATCGATGGAACCAGCAGTAGAGCAAACGGTTGCTGTAAAGTTTCTTAAACCAAATCAAACCACAACAAAACTTAAACATGTATTATTGTTCTTATTACCATAGAACATGTCCTTTTTCCTTCCACTCCTTGTCTGAAGAAATATCCGGCAGCCGAGGCAAGCTCGGGTACCTAAATGACAGAAATCCATGGTTTCAGACTTTCAGTATCATCCTTATTATAATCAAACATATCTAAAACAACCCTTTTATTGAGATCTAAAGAGAAGGTCAATGTTCAGGTAAATCCGAATGCTTCTTTGCACTGACTTGAGCATCAGAACACGTCCCGGAAGTTGGATTCCGTCAGCCATCCAAGCAGGCAAGCATTTATCCTTTTACTAAACAGCCTAAAAGCAGGCCCGTCCCTGGGTGCCATAAGGCCGACGACCCAAGGCTTCTTCCTATCCAGGGTCTACCATTTATAATTATAAGTAATTAATGTTTTTAATTAAATTTGTTATTAGGGTTCAATTTTCTCTAATACTTACATTAGTAGATTAATTTGCATAACAATGTAAACTACCTCGGCAACTGTAGATGAACGCAACCTGTTTGAAACAAGTGAGATTTCATCAGCAACAAGTGAGAATGGATCCACTTTTTCCTGGAAAACAATCAAATTTCATTATCAGATTATGATTATTGGATACAAAATTTCCAATAAATGAAACAAAAAATTTGTTTTTTTTACTCGTTAAAAAACAATGAAAGAACAAAGCATTTTGAATCTATATGTACCTTTGAGTTAGAATCAATGGAAGAGTAAGAATTAGAGCTGAAAACAAGAGTTTGGCGGTGTTGAGAGCCGTCAAACAAAGATTTTCTGGGAATCCCAGAAATCCTAGAAAACACCCGAGAAAATTGAATCTTCATTTTCCTGATTCTGCTAAGTTAAAACTCTTACAAAAATATAGCATTTAATAAGAAGTTTGTGAAAACTGTAAAAAAATTACAAAATCTTTCATAGGAAAAATAATTTTATTTTTTATAATTACTGTTTGAATAAGAAATGAAAATTTTTTTTTGAAAGAGGACAGATGTAGACGATTAAATTCTATACGATAAACTATTTAAATAATCATTTAATTATAGATAATTTTTAAAATCTGATTGGTCACAATTTTTTTAAAGAGATTTGAACCCAACACGTGTAAGTTAAAAGGCCACACCTAAACCACCATACCAAACAATATAAAATACAACTTTTTTATTAAATCTTAACTTATGAGAAAAAAAAAACAATAAATAAAAATATTAACTATTTTTATAATTAAATTAAATATTCAAAAAATATTTAATATTTAATTTAATATAAAAATAATAAATAATAAATCTATTCTTATTTTAAATTTTACTTTTAATAACTACTTTAAATATATTTAAAATATTTTTATTTTAAATAATAATTTGATTTAATTTGATGATTTATGTGATTTTACGTATACTAAATAATTCAGGTTAAGTTATGAAATTATGAAATTCTCTAAATTCGAACATGTACTTTTAAAAAAAAATATGAAACTCTTTAAATTTTCTTATATTCTAAAAATTAAATAAAAATTAATACGAGTATATCAACACACATAATTCTGATATGACCTTTTATTTTTAATTTAACGCTTGAATTATTAAAATAGAAATAAAACAAATTTTTAATAATTAAATTAAAATACTTAAATTTTAATGATCAAATTAGGAGGTTGAAGACAGTTCAATGATGAAATTGGTAATTTAACCTAACAATAAAGGGTAAAATATATATTTGGTACCCTACCAATTTTTGTGTTTTTATTTTAATCATTCAACTTAATATTTTGAAAAATAATTATACTAATATTATATTTTGTTTTTGTTTCGATACCCGCTGTTAACAAATTAATGACAAAAATTAAGATAATGTCACCTTGTAATTTTAATTTTCTCTCGTAATCAGATGAAAACGCGTTAGTTTTGTCTTTAATTTTTAACGATAATTATCAAAATAGAAATAAAATATTATTTTATATAGAAAATGTTAAATGACTAAAAAGGAAACACAAGAATAAGTGGTTACCAAATAAGTAGTTTACCCTAAAATATACAACAGAAACACACCCACGCCACGCTCTCCGTCTCTCTTTCAATAGCGCGAACCAGTCCCCGCCAAAAATAAAACTTCCAATTGCTTGCTTTCACACAATTTTCTGTTTATTTAATTACTTCTATTTTTTTTATTTTCCCCGTTAAAATTCATGAATCTAAAAACTGGTAAATTTAGAAAAGGAATAAAATTAGATCAGAGTTTTTGATCATGTCGAAATCGCTTCCTTATTCTGTGAAAGATCTTCACTATGATAACGCCAAGTTCCGTCACCGATCTTTCTTTAAGGTATTCAACATATCTCCCTCCTTTGTTTTTTCATGCTTATTTAAGGTATTCGGATCTGCATTTTGATGCGAACGAGATTATATTTACGTTAGCGATCATTGTGAAAGAGAAGAAATAAAAAAAAAAAGAGCAGCGAGGAATTTAGAGAGTAGAAAATGAAGAGATGAGATGACAATGGACAGTAAAAAGTAGAGAAATCGATATTTTGGATTTTGGATAACCTGCACACGATTATGTTTCTGATAACTTGTAAATTGAGATATTTGGATTTACTACCTGCGAATTTAGATATTATCTTTAGGGACCTGCATTTTGATGTCAACACGATTATGTTTCTGAAAGTGATCAGTGTTAAAGGGAAGAAATTAAAAAAGAAGAAGATATTAGTGGGAAATTAACGAGCAGAAAATGAACAGATGACAATTGTAGTAAACGATTGAGAATTTGGATATTGTGGATTCAGATAACTTGCAAATTGATATATTAAATTTACTACCGGCGGCGGATTTGGATACGAGCCCTTGGCTGTGTATTGTCTGAATCTGATTTTATTTTGATTCAAATGAATCTGTTTTTCGAATCCACTTTTTTTATATGGATAATGAATATCTGACTCCGATATCTTTGCACATATTTTCCATGTTAATTTGAATTTGTTCTCTGTTCTTTTATGGTGTAATGCAGGTGATCACTCAGACATTGTTTACTAGTGACATGAGGCGTGAATGTGTAGGTTGCAGTACAGGGAAGTTTTTAGGGTTATTACTGATATTTGGATTAGCATGTCTAATGTTGACTCATGCAAATAAATTACCTTCGGTTTCTGATGGACTAGCAAAAGGTAATGGGACAGATGAAGAAGAAAAGGTAGGTACTGATGTTGGCATAAAGATTAAAAAGCTTACGAGAAGACCTCCCATACTTCCTCCCCGATTATCTGGGAATGAAGAAGGTAGTTCTGGTACATTTACTGGCAAAACAAATGAGCCTGATGAAGAAAAATGGAAACCTAGGCAGCAAAATGTAAAGGAGGCTTTTATCCATGCATGGTCCGGCTATAGAAAGTTTGCTATGGGTCATGATGAGCTTATGCCACTAAGCCAGGAGGGAATTGACGGGCTAGGAGGTCTAGGCGCTACTGTTATAGATGCTCTTGATACTGCCATGATAATGGGTCTCGAAGAAGTTGTTTCTGAAGCAGGATCATGGGTTGAGTCGCATCTTTTAGAGAGGATTAATCAGACAGGGCAAGTTAATTTGTTTGAAACCACAATAAGGGTCTTGGGTGGTCTATTGAGTGCTTATCATTTGAGTGGGGGGGACTTAGCAAACAAGGGACCGAAACCTACTGTTTATCTAGACATTGCAAAAAATTTGGCCGATCGTATGCTAGCAGCTTTTACTTCCAGTCCAACTGCCATTCCTTTCAGTGATGTTGTGCTAAGTGATTTCTCAGCTCTTGCATCTGTTGGTGGTAAGAGTAGTACTTCAGAAGTTTCCACTCTACAGCTTGAGTTCAATTACCTCAGTGAAATTTCTGGTGATCCTAAGTATAAAGCAGAAGGGATGAAGGTTTTGGCGCATTTCAAAACTCTTCCAAAGGTGGAAGGATTGGTTCCTATCTACATCAGGTATGTTTCTTTCACTTCAAATATGCCATAGTTCCGAAGTCGTTGGTACTTAAAACTGCAATATCTTTCTTTATATCTTTCTAGATTTGTATCCTGCAAAGTTAGGTTGACAGAAATTTTCTTTTGCTGGGATAACTGATTTTAATCATTAAGCACGGAAGAAAATAATGTGATAACCTGTTTTTTCATTACGCAATTGCTGTTACCTTCTTTTCAGTGGTCTAAACATGCAGGATTGCTTTGACATCTGGCTATTACCTTTTTTTTTGTTTTCAATTAATGTACTTCAGTAACTATGCCAGAATGAAATGGCGTAAGTGATTAAATGGACAAAGGGAAAAGATGACAAGAAGAATACAAATAATTACTTAAAGATATTACATACCCCATCAGTTTTTTCCTCCTTTTTTGTACTCAAATTGATTGTCTTATGCAGGAATCAATTCAATGGAAATAATTGATTGTTTGGAGTAATTTTCATCATTTATTTATCTGATGGAAATTCTTATGAATTGGCCTTTTATATTCACAATCAACTTTATGATAAAGGTGAAACAGTTTCAAGACTATATGTGCTCAACTTATCATTGCACATATAGAAATATTTTTTCTTAGCTGTGAATGATTTACAAGATTGTGTAAGAAGAGGCTGGCTTGATATTTTTCCCTTGTTATTATTGTCTCATCCCTTTTATGACTTTCACAAATATGCACAAGTACGGAATGCAGATAATTACAGTGAGTATTTATTTGTTTTCTTTGCTAATCTTGCCATGAAATGCAGCCCCCATTCTGGTCAATTTATCGGAGAAGAAATTAGACTCGGATCTCGAGGTGATAGCTATTATGAGTACCTAATCAAAGTGTGGCTTCAGCTAAGATCTATTCAAGATGGTAATTTCACATATCTGTATGATATGCATGAGGAAGCAATGAGGGGTGTTAGGCACTTGCTTGTGCAAAAAACAATACCAAATGAGTTGGTTTTTGTGGGGGAATTGCCTTTGGGATCCAATGGTACTTTCAGTCCAAAAATGGATCACCTGGTATGTGGTGCTTTCTCCACCCTTGAGTATTCAGGAATACCTGGATAAATGGATATGTTTGAAGCTTTTGTTTAAGGTGAAAGATGTTAATTTTCCCCTCATCCTGCCATCTACTGTTTAAAGCAATAGAACATTTCTAGAATAAACTTCCGCATGATGTGCTTCTAGGACATAAGGTCTAGGCTTGTACAGTTGAGAATATGGTACACTTTCTTTTTTCTTTTGTCCCTCCTTTTCATTAACGAAGTCATTATAATAGTGTTCAGCTAATTTTGACTTTGGTCTCTACATATCCAATATTGTGAAATTCATACGGAATGTTCCTTTTTTTTTCATCTTATCTCTTCCCAGTACAGTCCAATGTCCTCTAATATTTATTTCTGAGAAATTTTCTTTCAGATACTTTAATGTGTCTTCTGAGTGCTGATGCGCCGAAGTTTCTTAGTGAGAAAATTTCCATATAGCATTTGATAATATTCTGCAGAATAAAGTAGAAATTTAATTGCTCGTGCTGTCTGATAGACTGAGACCTCAGTCCAATTTATGTGGGCAATTTAACTGAGCTAAATGAAACTTAAATGCTGGCTAAAAGAACGGTCGTTCTTTACCCAAAATTTATTAGGTGGTTATGATCCTTGAGATAAATTTTTTGCTCTGCCTTGAAAAAATATTTACAGTTACCTACTTAAACAAGCTTAACCAGTATCCTTAGATGCATATAGTGAAGCCCGTTCCTTGCATCTATCCTATGGGACCAACAAGAGGTTTCCTTGCTCCATTACATACTCTGTATTAATCAGTGAAGTTAAAACTTGATTCTGTTCCCTCAGCATCAAAACCTATTGGTTTTTACTCTATTGGCTCACTCCATCAAAGCAGTAATTGTAGTTCTGGGTCATTCCCTTACATGAATGCATAAGTTATATTTCTGTGTTAATCATCGACTCCAATGAAAGCATCTCTGTTTTCGGATCCCAAAGAACATCCCTGATTTATGGAAGTATTTTTACTCTACTTGCCAGGTGTGTTTCTTGCCAGGTACTCTTGCACTTGGTGCCATTAAAGGCATCACAAAGGAGAAAGCCATGAAGGACAACCTTCTTACATTTGAAGACCTGGAAAACTTGAAACTTGCGGAAGATTTAGCGAAGACATGTTTTGAGATGTATTCAGTAACTGCCACTGGTCTGGCTCCTGAAATTGCATACTTTCATACTAAGGTTGGTTTCATTAACTTGTTTGTAAAGATCAGTATAGGATTGAATTAATTTGCATGTGCATGAAATGGTTCGTATTTTCTTATTCATCTATACATGCTTTTCTTTTTGCATATTATATAACTTTGATGGGCACTGTCTGCTGTCATGATCTAATTTCAACAGGAATATTTTGAAAGTGGTCTTGATGGTGGAAATAAGAGTTCAGAATATGTGAATGACATAGTAATTAAGCCACCTGATCGTCACAATCTGTTGCGTCCTGAAACTGTTGAATCATTGTTTGTACTATATCGTATCACTCAAGATCCAAAGTATGATCTTTTAGTTCTTTCGTTAATCTTTCTAATTCCTGTTATTTAGTTTCTGCATTTATAAATGGTAACTTTGTGCAACCCCCCCCCCCCCCCCCCCCAATATCATGTGTTGCAGATATCGTGAATGGGGTTGGCAGATCTTCGAGTCATTTGAGAAGTACACAAAGGTCGATTCTGGCGGATACACTTCTTTAGACGATGTCACCACACTTCCTCCTCGAAGAAGAGATAAGATGGAGACTTTTTTCCTTGCTGAAACATTGAAGTATTTGTACTTGCTCTTTGGGGATTGCTCTCTTTTGCCGCTGGACAAATTTGTTTTTAACACAGAAGCTCACCCTTTACCTCTTGGAGGTGCTATCTATTTAGAGGGAGGCAGTAACATGAAGGGAAGCATGTAAAGGTTAATGTCTCTTTGACATTATTTGGTATAGTTTTTCTTGATCTAAAGGCAGTCCATGCCTACTTGCGAAGGTTCCCAGTTGATCTACACATAGACCCCTACAAAAGGAAACTTATATTGGAAATTTTTAAGCCCTCCTAATCATGACCAAATTGTAACATTTATATCTTCTTTTAGATATTGAGGTTATGTGTGGATGGGATTTGCCCACCAAAATATCGAGTGACATACCGGTAATTGACCTCTCTGATTTAGCAGTGTAATTGTAATTTCAAGTCCCAAATCAACTGATTCTTTTATTTATTTGTAATTTTTTCATTTTCATTGGCATTGCCTCAAGGTTACAAACTTTCTGCATCTATTCATGACTGCCTTTTTTATTGTCCAAAAGGTCACATTGAAATCTATTTTGTTACCATCAGCTTGAAGGAGAAATAGATTATAACCATCCTGAGTGACAAATACATCATCTATTTATGCATTCTCAGAATTAACGACTTCTGTAATTGTGTAGCCTTCCAGACTTCCCCCCTGCAATTTCAGGTGATCACAGTACGAGAAATGGTTAAAGCAAATGCAGGTCATTGAAATAGAAGTATATTTCTGGTATTTTCAGGTACTTGAAAGTTGATTTATAATTGTTATTTCCATATGCTATGATGCTATATTTTCAAGTGTTCTTTTCTGGTCAGGTTAGCATCAGCCATTCTGTGCTGCTCTTGTATTGAATCAGGTAGGAATATCAACTTTCTAGGTTGTCTGCTTTACAAACTTGATGTGAATAGTAACTCTGTTCTTGAATCTTGATTGGTGTTATTACCTCAATTTGGGACCCAATTCTATGTTTGTTTGGAATATGATTGTACAAACGTTTAAGCTTTCATGTGAATTCTGACATACTCGTCCTAAGCATAGCTCTGTACAGTGTATACCATTATTTCTTACTAACAAAGGAAAAACAGTAGATTTAACTGAATGTCGAACCTTTTGCTTTTGTCTTCTCGTTCTTGAATTTGGCATAATCAAATGTTCATGTTTCAGACTGCAGGTCTATGTTGCTCGAACTCTTCATTTCTCGTGAAGTATCCTGTAAGGGGTCAAAAGAGTCAAATTACCAGCCTGGCATTTCTTTTCTAAAATATTTGTTTTAACGGTTTTTAAATGAAACGCTGAGTTTTAGGAGTAAGTTTGTTTTAGGATATATTGTGTGAGAAACCCTATTTTCTGTTTTATCGATTGATTGAACGAATGAAAATCTAAGTCTCCTTATTTCTTCTTCTCTTCTACCTTTACTCAGTCTACTTCTTCCTCAAGATTTTCTTCGGTTCATTTTGTGTGATTACAAAGGTATCCAGAGCCAGATCGAACCTCGGAAAAGAGGGTGGAAACTCAGGCAACAGTGGCGGCAATGGCAGAACCAATGGGAGTCCCAGACTGGAAACTAGAAACGATGAGATTACAGTCAAAGATTGATAGGTTGGAGAGCACACTTGATGACAAGTTTAACAATTTTCAAGTCAAAATGATGGTAGAGGCCAAGCAACTCTTAGAAAGAGCTTTAGGAAAATCAATCGATCTTACGGTTGAACAATCGCAAGAGCTCTTCGGGTCAGTACCAACTAAAAATTTAGATTCGATTGTGGAAAACCAACCAAACATGATAGATGTGGAGAACATTAGAGAACCAGTGGCACTAATAGACCAAGCTATTGGAGATAATATAGGAGAGCGACAAGGGTTTGAAAATCCAGAAGGTGAAACTTTGAAGATGGTTCAAAAGTTGAATGAAGCATCTGCCGAAGATCATGTGTTTGATGAATTGTCTATGCGAACAAATGATGAATCTGACAGTATTGAAGATTCAATTGAAATTCTATTGAAGGATGATTTGAATAAATTATTTTTCAAACAATCACAAGACAAAAGTATAATTTCTGAGGTCTGTGGGGATTCTGCTAAAAGTTTACTGGGATGGCCACTAAATCAAGGTGTAATATTGGGTTTACCTGTGGCTAAAAAGGTGGATTCAACTAAAATTCAGATGTTTGATGGAATTTCAGCAAGGGTGGATTTTTCCTATGACCAAGTGAAAAGGCTAACTAGTAACTACATTAAGCTGTAAGGACTATCGATATTTAATATTACAAGCGGTGAAGCTAATTCAGTTTTTGATCCAGGTATTTTAATCGGCAATACAAATTTAGTGGTTACAAAAAGTCTACGAACGATAACTTTGAAAATTGATGATGCATTAGATGAAGATGAGAATGATAATGTGAATGAGGGAGTTGATATTCATATGGTAAGATTGAAGCCAATGTTGGATTCAAAGGCTTTGACAGATGCTTTAAAAGATTGGAATCCGAAAGTGATAGTTATATTAGAGAATGCTAAAGTTGTATGGATTAGTAGGCTTGGTTGCAGACTTATTAGAAATTTTAATTCAACCATGACAGTTTGCAATTTTTTCTATTGGATAATTTTTCAAGGTAGATTCATTCATGACATTTACACAGTGCAAGGAGAGATGATAGTACAAACAGGCCTAACAATGCAGCATTTAGGTTCTCTTATTTTTAAGTTCGACCGAAACATATTAACGTTGGCTATGAGACATTTTCCTGCAGAGTCTTCGGTTAATCATGGACCTACAGTTTATATATCTCCTTATGGGCCAAATCTTATAATGGTGCATCTTTTCCCTCTTCAAACCAGATTCTTCTTTAATGATTTTTATTCTCCATCAAATCTTCTGACTGTAGGTTCTGTTGGTCTTGGAAATCCCGCAAGGCACAAAAATATTCATATGCATCCTGGCACAACACTGGCACAAATGGTTTTAGCAGTTGGTAACAGAACATTTATGGGGAAGCTAATGCTATCCATACTTGTCCAGGAGTATGTTGAAAAGGATAAGCTGAAGTTTGCTTATTTGATTGTAAAGAAGAACAATCTCCAGCAAGAATTTTCAGATATGCATCACAAATATAAAAAAAGCGCAATTAAACAATTAGTAGAGAAAGCATGCTGGGATGTTGCAGAGGTAAGGGCAAATGGTAATCATCATGGTATGAAGAAATATTCATCATCAGTGTTATTTAAGTCTTGCTTTAAGTGTGAAGAGAACTTGTTTGTGAAGAGAATTCAGAAAGTTATTAAGATGGACAATTTCATGCCAAACTGTTCAACAATGGACTTCGATTATGCATATTGCATGCTGATAGAAGGACGAAAGGTCAAAGAGAATGAAACGGTGTGCTCACCTGCCTGGGAGGTATACATGAAGCTATTAACTGAGGCTTTGAACTTGAGCAGGACTTGTAACTTGGCTTTCAAGAACAAACCACCAGAGGATGGTCAGATTATCAACAATGATATGCGAATTAAATCCCATAGTGTGGAAAATTACAAAGGACACCAGCAAGAGATTTATGGGCTGACATGGCCAACTTTCGGACAACAACTAACCAGTGGAGACAATGATAATAGTGTTCACATATTGGATAGATTCATGTCATCTTTGAATTCACCAACATGGTGGCTACACAGGTTGAAGGATCATAACTCAATTGTCAAAGCCCTTGTTTGGTGCCTTTTTCAGAGCAAATTGTTGGTCACTGATAGAGGTGATGGTGATCGAACCATTAAGTTTTGGAACACGCAGACTGGTTCATGTTGGAATTCCGTTGATATAGACCCTCGGGTGTGTACTTTGCTGTGGAGAAAGAATGAGAAAGAGTTTTTGAGTTCTCATGGATTTATTCAGAACCAATTGACTTTTTGGAAATATCTATTGATGGTGAAGATAACAGAGTTAACTGGTCACATATTTAGGGTGCTTCATGGGAAGGTTTTAATTTATACAGTGAGATCAAATGGAAGCATCACCATCAGTTTGTTCATTGTTGTGTTTGGGTTGAAAAGAGCAATGAGCAACATCTGGTCAAACCACTTAAAAGAAAATTCAAGACTATTCGATATTGCTCAAGGATTATCATTTCAAAGACTTGGTTGAATATCTTGTCTTTAATCCTTGAGGTCAAGGATGTTTTTGAAGAAGAAGGCATTGTAACGGGTCAAAAGAAGAGTCAAATTACCAGCCTGGCATTTCTTTTCTAAAATATTTGTTTTAACGTTTTTTAAATGAAACGCTGAGTTTTAGGAGTAAGTTTGTTTTAGGATATATTGTGTGAGAAACCCTATTTTTTGTTTTATCGATTGATTGAACGAATGAAAATCTAAGTCTCCCTATTTCTTCTTCTTTTCTACCTTTACTCGGTCTACTTCTTCCTCAAGATTTTCTTCAGTTCATTTTGTGTGATTACATATCCGTGTTCGATGCTTGAGTACAAAAAGCTAAAGCCGTGGTTAGATTTTTCTTTTTATGTATATATATTTGGAGTAGTAGGTAAAAAATCCGATTATCCGGTCCCGGTCTCAAACCCAGTAAGATCCGATAGATTTTTATTTGGTATTGGTTCCAGTGGTACTAAGATTGCATCCAAAATTTAGGTCCCGATCATAACCGGGACTGGGATTGGATCTTGATTTTGGACTCGGTAGTACCCAATAGGACCGGGACCAATACCAAATATCCGGAATTAGTTTTCTTGCTTTTAATAGATAATATTCTTTTATTTATTTATTTATTTTTATCAAACTTTCTCTTTATATATGAATATTATGAGTATAACTGGTTTTAAAATTTTAATTTTAAACCTATAATATTCTAATTTTATTATTTAATATTATTTTTATGGTTTTTTTTCCAATTACTCAAATTTTCTTAAGAATAAATTAATTGACTGGATACCCGATATTGGTACTGATTCGCACCAGTAACGAGACCAATTTTTAAAATTTAAGATTCGGTATGATCGGGATCGAGATTGGTTCTAATTTTCAAGAACTAATGGTTATTGAGACTTAAACCGAAATTATTTATATTCAAATTGACCGAGTACTGATCTTGTCCACTCCTAATTTGGAGGATCTTTGAAGATAATATCACCGTATCCAACCACGGCTTTAGCTTTTTGTACTTTCCTTCATATGTATAATACTATACATTATACGGGCCATGGAACTACATCCCCGTGCCATGCCGTTGAACCATCGATGCCACCCCCGGGACGTAGAATGCCCGATGGAACAAGGGGATTCCCAATGGGACACTACGGGCCTCTCCTTTCTAAACCGAGTTGGTGACGTTGTATCATCTCCTCTGGTCTGCACTTGCAAAGACCGATGGATTGTGTTCTTAATGACGATGTTAGCTTTATTGATCTTTTGAAACTGCACATGCTAACCCAAATCACACTCTTTGTCTATTAATTTAGAATTTTAGATTAAAAATAGTTGAAGGCGATTAATTCGTTTATCTATATAAAATGCTTTTTATCCACACATTATAAGTGTAAAAAAAATCTAAAACTTATATAATTTTATAATAAAATTTAATATATAATTTGAAAAAAAAATTAATGTCAAGATCAGATTAACGTAAAAATACATACAACAATACGAAGGTACGTTTTACAAATTAATTCTATCACAATTTAATTGCATCCTATCTTTTAATGGTTGTGTATGTCTATTAATATAAAAATTAATTCGAAAGTCTAAAAGACAAATGTAAAATTTAAATTCAAAAAAATACACTATAAAATAAACAAAAAATGTATTATAAGAACGTAAAAAATTATACATTTTTTAAAAAAATGAATATTAAATAAATAAATAAGAGGGAAAATTACATACTTAGCACTTAACTATTTTGGTATTATTATTTTGGTATCCAATTATTTGTTTTTGATAAAATAGTATCTAATATTATATTTTTGTTCCGTTTTGATATATTCGTTGTTTAAAATTAACAAAAATAGTGACATAGCTTGACTTAATAATAGTTTTATTGCAAAAACTTATACAATCTATTAATTTAGTCTAAAATTCTATCAATCTAAACATTATTTTAATTTTTGATTTTTAGGTTAAAAAATATGCTAGGGACAATTAAAATTTTAGAACTTGAGGATCAATGAGAGTTAATAAAAGTTTCATCGAAGGATCCAAACTCTACGATCGGGATACCAACAAGAATATGAGGTGTGAGAAAGGGATGAAACAAAATAAGATTGAAGCTTTGCAAAATTAAGATCATATTTTTAAAATTGATGGATTTTAAATTAAATTGATAATATATATAAATTTTTGGATTAAAACTATGATTATACCAAACCACATTATCATTTTTGTTAACTTTTAACTATTAGAATATCAAAACAAAATAAAAAATGTAACATTAAGTACCGGTTTATAAAAATAATAATTAGATACCATTACCAAAATAATAATACGTTCATAGTTGAATATTAAATATGTAATTTCCTAAATAAAATAATATAATACGATCTTATAATCAACAGAATTTTTAAATTTGGATAAAAGTATAATGTTAACGTGGACCCAAATCCAGGAAGCCCAGAAGTTAAGTCCATAATTGCCAGCTATTAAATCCGCCGAACACCGTTAAGTATCTAAGATTTCCATCATCCTTTTCTTTTGTATTTCACCATCGATTTGTCAGCCGCTTCGGATTCTCACCGCGGCGGAGCCCAAAGCTGAAAACGTTCACAGCTCGAGAACCCTCTTGCTGCAACAAAGCATAACAAAATGAGCCAAGATGAGAAAACTAGAGGCGTCACCTCCAATTTCAACCCCCCAAACCAATATCAATACGGCACGTTTCAAGGCGTCGCCAATTACTACCCGCCTTCCCCTCAACAACCGCCACCGCCGCTTCAGCAGCCCTTTGTCGGCTTACCACAGCCCGTCCCTCCGCCGTGCTCCGTCAACCCCTATGTCCATGGATACCAGACCGTTACAGGTACACAAATTATTTATTTTTGTTACTGGTTGATTGTTTTTTGGGAAATCTATAATCTACTTTGGTTAATTAGTGTTTTGATTGGGTTTATTGATTGTTAGAGTGAATTGGGCTCTTGATTCTTTGGTTGAATTTGTTTTTTATTGAAGGTTTTCCTGTTGAAGAAGCGACACCGGTGAGGCAACCTAGCCTTCCTGTTTGTGGTCTTGGAATCGGCTGGTCATTGTAAGTTCTTTTTTTGGATTTGGTACATTCTTTTCGGGTTTCCACATAGAAGATTTGATTCAGAAATGATTGTTTCTATTGTAGAAATTCATATCGGTTATGGAAATTTCATATCCAATGCTAATACATGTCAATGACAGACTCAGTGTAATTTAGAACCTCAGAACCTGGTTGAGTTGGCTGAATCATGAATTTGTAAGTTAATGACATTCGTCATTGGACTCTACAAAGCCTTTGGTGTCAATGTCTAGGTAGCTAGGTATTTATTTAAGGTGTTCTATATTGCTGCAACACTTTTCATGGAAAGGAGATTTTAAGAAATAAAGGAAACCCGACATTTTTCGCTTGCCTAAATTTAATCCGTCTTTCGGTGATCAACTTCAGAGGTTTTACTTGCTATAACTATTTTTGCATAGGTTTTTTCTTGGCTTCTTCTTTGGTGGTATTCCCTGGTATGTTGGAACTTTTATTCTACTGTGTGTCCGAGTGGATTATAGAGAAAAAGCCGGATACCTCGCATGTGCTATTGCTGTAAGTTTTCTTTTTCTATCATTTATTTTCTTATTTGCCTATGGTTTCTTTGAGTACCTTGTTTCTTATTCTGTTATCTACTATACCTGATGCTAATACTAGTCTACATTTTTCAAAGAAACTAAAAGGGAAGTGAACGACCCTATTTGCTATATGATATTGTAAGACTTATTACTTTTTAGTTACACAATATGCTTACATGATGAATTGGTGCCGAAGTAGTTCTTGTATTGAAGTTATCCTGAAGAAACTGCATATTATGTTGCTCAGACTAGGGGCTGAGTACCGGATATGAAAATGATGTGTGAATGTGTTCAACATGGGAATGCTCAAACCTTACCAAGTTTTAACATATATTGGAGGATCATAATCCAATGCCTATGTATGGATGTGTCCAACATGGGTATACTCAAACCTTTCCAAGTTTCGACATATATTGGAGGATCATAACCAATGTGTTGGACACAAATATTTCAAAGAGAATGAAGAGGAGTAACATAGATCAAATACATCGGGTTGCAGGGATGATGTGCTCAATATCCTTCGAAACTATTTACTATTTAAAACTGGGTACATATTTCCAATGGTTTGTGCACGCTCATGAATCTGGACTGCTCATTTATGTTTTTCTAGCATATACTTTGTTTTTGTTATGGAACACAGATTTATGTCTTGAGTATGCTTTGCTATAAGCTTTATCCTTTACGTTGCTGTCCGTTCTTATTTTTTGCAGTCTGCTATCGCTATGATTGTGGTTACCTTTGGTTTCACAAAGGGAGGTCATGGTCATCACTGGTAAGTATGGACTATGGAGTTGTGAAGTTGGCTGTACATTATTCTTTTAAGTATCCCAAAAGTATCGATGCTTGTAATTTGTTCAAAAAGAATCATTCGGAACTCATGTTCTTTACATTTTAAAAAGAACCCCCAGAATTATTTATATATGTATATATATACATATAGGTTTTCTTTTCTTCTGAACCGCTGAAAACATTATGAATGCCTTTAGTTTTATGAGTTTTAATTCGATACATTAATTAGTAAAATGTTCTTACATTAAAGCAAATCAGATGGGAAAATCTGCAGTCCTCTGTATAGATGCCTAAACCTACATATTGAAGCACCTCTGTTTATGTGCAATTTGTTTGCTGTCAGATTCCATTTCCAGTGATTCAGCAATGCTCCTCACTTCTGCAACCATTGCTATGACATCGTTAAGCTTGTTGACTGCTGAACCAACACCCTTTTTTTTACCCCAAAAAATCCCATATTAATGCACTAATTTTATTACAGAACTGACAGATTAATGTCTTAAAAATTGCAATCTTATATATACACGCGCGCACATATATTGTTGATAGTGTCTTACCACACCGGCTTCCCTTGCTGTAATCGCCATTGGAGCTGTCACTGCACTAAGTCCAGATGCACGCATTACTGGAATCTTGACTGCCCTTGAAATTGAATATGCTGCTGCTAATGTTGGTGTTGCCTGAGAGAGATCAAAACAAGAAACATACATGATAACTCGAACGAAACTGAAGACTCCGCTCGATTTGATCATAAAAAGTTAATAACGAATACCAACCTAATATATGTTGTACAAAACTTAAAGTAACCTAAACTCATTACGAATAAGACCTTTTTCCAGCATCACTGCGAGCTTGACCTGTTCGGAGAGTCGAAAACTGTTAAGTTCAAAGCTCCTTAAAAATGGTGGTTGTCAGAACTGAAGACCGCCATTTTTTAAGCTTTATAGCTGCTTATGGTTTAACCTGATCAGGGAGGCCAAGTGTGTGAGGGACTGTACCTGATAGTCTTACAGAAGGAAGAACGCTTCTAGTTTCCTTTGTTAACTTCAGTATCTGCAAAACATGATCTATGGTAATATTAAATATGATGTGTTATCTTAAATATATCTGTATTAACACTCAAAACATAAAATTTGTATGACATAAAAACCCGAATTCGAGTATCGGAAAATGTACTTGTATCAAACATATACTCATACCTGCTCCGGAGAGAAAACCTCACCAGTCTCATAAAACGAATCATAATTTCCAATCTCCACCTGCAATTGCATCATCAACTTAATTAACATGAAAGGAAATTTATTCTGATTTATCTGTTAACTTCATGTCAATTTATTATTTGTTTTATTGAGTTGTTCAAGATCCAACCATCAAAGCTCCTGCCTCAACTGCAGCAGGAAATGCAGCTGGATCAACAACAAATCTGTAGCAAAAAGAGAACATGTTAGAACTTAGAAGCAATATCAAATATACTACAATGAGACCAACAGCCGGTTAATCTAGTGGGATATACATTAAGTTACAAGATTATGAATCAAATTCCGACACTGTGAATGGAACAAACAAACTAAGTTGAGAGGGTCGCACATATCACTTTATTACGTTTGAAACGGCTTAATACAATTAGTTGGTATCTAAATGTGTCACTGGGTCACAAGCTATATCCACAAGAGTTGCTCCACCCTGAATTCAAAACCACACTTTACATTATCAATTCCAAATAACAATAATCAACTAATGGAATGACCACAGGAAACTGACCTTATCTGCAGCAGAAACAACAGAAGCCACATTATCTCTATTAAAATTCTGCAACCCGGGGATAATCTACAAAAAAGAAACAATTTTCAAAACTTTAAACCAAATTACATGAAATTGAACAACAAAAACAGACACTAAATGCATGAAAAAACTGGTTTTTTTTTTTTAATTTTTTATAATAAATACCTTGAGAGCTTTTCGTTCATGGAAGTCTTTCAGCACAGTTTCTTTGGAGCTTGATACAAGAGCTTTTGCTGTGGTTACAGAAGCAGGTTTTCTGAGAGGTTTACATGGTTTTGAAGGGAGAAAGTTGCCCAGAAAAGGGTTTGAAAAATGCTTCAAAGCAGCGTTGGAAGAAGCAGAGATTGGCATGCAGATGGAAGATTGCATGTTTTCCAAAGCTTGGGGATCTATAAGGTTTTTTAAAACTCCTTTTACTATTCCAAATCAAATATTTTAGTTTTCTCTTTTGGGTCTTTCAATAGGCCCAATCACGGATGGTCATGGGTCACGCCCGGTTAAGTTTTTGTTTGACTCGTATTTGTTCTGAAAAATTAAAAGTTTTAATTTGTATTTGTTCATTCTGACTTTTGGATGACAATTTATTTTTATTTATAAAATAAAAAAATTAAATATATAAAGGATAATGGGTTTTTTTTATTCTAAATTTAAATTCGACCGGACTCGAACCCTGTTCTTTAAAAGAAAATCCACCATGTATAGTAAAATTATGATATATAATAAGTTTAAATATGTTAGAATTCTTTTATTTTTATTATTTTTTCTTTAACAATAAATAGTAAATTTGAATAAAAATTAGGAGAATTAAGGATATACTATGGGAATTTTAATTCGGATATCAAATTACACAAGAAAAAATAATTATTTATAGTACTTAAAATTTACTATATTTTATTTAAATATCATTAGATAAATACAGATATAAAATCATGTTTTTAAATAATAATAATAATTTAAACGTATCGAATCAAATTTAATTAATTTAAAAAAAATAAGATTTAATTCGATTCTATTTATCAATATATCACGTACGAATTACAAATTTATTTTAGACCAATTGCTTTAAAAGAAGGAAAACAACCCAACAAAAGCATGAAATAAACCACACAAAATGGAACCAAATTGAACGGCTAACCTTATATTTTGCACACTTCCTTGTTACAACCTGTATTGTTTCATAAGAAACTCTTGTTGTCTTCCGTTTTTTTCTTTCTCTTTGACCCTTTTCCTCTCTCTATTTTCCTCCTTTCCACCCCACAATTAGCCACCCTAACGCCACCGGTTGATGCACGCACCGGCCGGAAAGGATCGATGGTAGCACGACCGAGCAACCAACAATAATGGATGAGGGCTTAGAGAATCAATGTTTCGTTCTCAACATCACTAGCTACAATGGAATCTGGCAAGGTGACAACCCTTTCACCGAGCCTCTCCCTTTGTTCGTCACGCAACTCGCTGCTATCTTAATCGCCACTCGCATTCTTTACCACCTTTTCAAGCCTTTACATCAACCTCGAATCGTATCGGAAATCCTCGTAAGCGCCTTTATTCCGATTGTTCGATGTTTCCTATACATGCGTAACGGTTTTTGACAGCATAATTTGATGTATTTGCAGGGTGGTATATTGTTGGGTCCATCTGCACTTGGGAAAACAACGTACTTTGCAGATTTGTTTCCGACAAGGAATGTTATTACAGTTGAAACCTTGGGGTACATGGCACTTGTTCTTCATATGTTCTTAATCGGCTTGGAACTCGACTTAACTTCGATCGGTCGGATAAGCAAAAAGGCGGTAATCGTCACCATAACAGGGCTATTCTTCCCCTTCGTCACTGGGATTGGTGTTTTCTATCTGTTGCGTGGGATTTCAGATCATCAGAATGGCCAATATTACCATCAGGAATGTGGTTTTCTAAGGGCTGCCTCGCTGACCGTCACGAGTTTCCCGGCGGTCAGCCAGATTTTGTCCGATCTCAAGCTACTCAACTCTGAGATCGGCAGACTGGCGATGCCCATCGCCCTCATCAGCGACTTGGGTTCGTGGATTCTCGTCGTGATTTTGATACCATTATGTACTAATCCCATGCATGCTCCATATGTTATCACTACCACAACAGCCTACGTTTTGGCCTCTTACTACTCTTTTCGCCCCTTCCTCGCATGGATCATTAATTACACTTCCGACGATAACAAAAACTACAGTGATTATTACTTATGTTTCATTCTCGTCGGCGTCGTTCTAAGTGCCTTCACAACCGACGTCACCGGCACTCACCCCATTGTTGGTGCTTTCATATTCGGCCTCATCGTGCCCGATGATCTAGCCGTTGTGTTGATGGACCGGTTCAGTTACTTCATTTCCGGCCTTATGATGCCGGTTTTCTTCGTCATCGCCGGTATCCGAGTCGACATCTTCAAGATAACAAAGTGGAGCCTCGTATTCGTTGTTGTAATCTTACTCTTCATCGTTAAGGTCGTTAGTTTCCTGCCCTTTTCAGTTGTCTCCAACATTAACACCAAAGATAGTTTTGCTCTTGGATTACTTATGAGCACCAAGGGAATATGGGCCATTCTTATTGTTCTCACTGGCTTAAACAACAAGGCACTTCCCTTTCTCTATATTTTGATCAAATTTCGGTTTTCGATCCTTCTTTACTGTATTTGGGTTCTTATACTTTAATCTGACATAATCAGGTTTTACGTGCCGGTGATTACGCGGTGACGATAATTGCAATTCTATTCATGAATAGCATAATTGCTCCCACCATAGCTGCCATTTACAAGCGGACCAAGATTTCGGTAAAGGGCAATAGTAGAACCATAGAAGAAGCTAAAAGTGAATCAGAGTTGCGAATCCTTGTATGTATCCATTCGTATTGCAATGTACCGGGAATCCTAAAGCTCCTCGAGGCCACACACGATTCCGGGCGTAATCATATGACGGTGTTCACCCTCCACCTAGTCGAGCTTCCCGGCCGACCAGCGACGATGCTTATCGTGCATGACTCTCATTGTCCTCGGTTCGAGGACTCTGCCAACCATGACTACAATAGCTCCGAAACCGATCAAATCGTTATGGCCTTCACCGAATTCGAGAGCAAGACTCGCAATGTTCGGATCCAATCGCTTACCGCGGTGTCACCTTTCTTGGCCATGCATGGGGATATTTGTAGTCTAGCCGAAGACAAACATGTGGCATTCTTAATATTACCGTTCCATAAACGTTCCACTAGAGAAGCGTCTCTCCAAGAGACTATCTCTTCCTTCAGAAACATAAACCAAAATGTGCTTCTCAATGCTCCGTGTTCTGTCGGAATATACATCGACCGTGGCCCTGAAGAGGCCAAAGTCTCCGATATTGACGACGGAATCCATGACATAGCGATGTTATTCCTTGGGGGACCCGATGATTGTGAAGCATTAGCTTATGCATGGAGGATGTCAAGGAAGCCCGGAGTTTGCCTAACTGTTATAAGACTATTAGAAATCGATAATGTCGATTCCCAAAAGGCAAATGAAACCGATGACGATTACATAAACGAGTTTCGATTACAAACTGCTAACGAAGAACTTATTATATACGAAGAGAAGACTTTGCAAGATGCCGGAGAATTGATTGTCACATTGAAAGAAATGGAGAACAAATTCGAGTTATTTGTTGTAGGGAGACGCGACGGGGTAGAATCTCCAATAATAACAGAGCTATCCGACAGGGTCAGCTGTCCGGAGCTCGGTGTAGTCGGTGACTTGTTAGCGATATCAGGTTGTGCCACGAGCTCGATCCTAGTGGTGAAACAATTCGTGGATGCCGTTGATAACCAAGTGCTTGAAGATTTGGTCAGGACACAATCTTTGCGGATGGATCGAACCGCGATGCACTTTGGGAGTCGGCGGTTAGCGACGGCGACTGACAATAGGCTATGGATGACCTCCGAGCCGAAAGAGAAACTGACGAAGGTCCAAGAAGTCGATGGCGATGATGATCATGCTAATGCTAATGATCCATAGAATACTAGAAAACCAGGATAGTTTTAGCTATTTAAACAGCAAGATTGTGTCATTAGTGTTTTGCTTCCAATTCTTTATTTTGTAAATTCTTTGTAATGTAATCTCTTAGTATAGTTCAAACATGGGGAAACATATACTTATAAAAAACATGGAAAACATGTACTTTCAAGAAGAAAAAACATGTGGAAATATATGTATACAATCACTAATTTGCATTATATAGAAAAAAAATATTATTGGTCATTGTTTTTATTACACTTTGTTATCTTATTTTCTTTATTCAGTTGAAGTTTAGTTCGATTGACATTGTTATCAGTATAATATATAAAAAAAATAAGAACGAACATATTTAAACGTTTATTATCTTCGGATTTAAGAGTGAAGAAGGATTGGATAGTCTAACTAGTTATTAAATTTTATTGGAAATTTTGATTTTATTATCAACACAAGATTGAGATTTCATTGCATTGTGGAAATACTGTAAGAACAATTCCCGTAGCCTGAAAAAAAAAAAAATCCAACATCAAATATAAAGCTATAAAAATAACTTGGTTATTTGCAAAATAAAGCACCTAAAAGAAGCTCAATTAACTTACTTGGATCACTTGAGACAATGAGGCCAGTTTCCCTGAAATTGCAGTTCGATTTCTTCCTCCCTGTGATCTGGTAGTAAAGATTCATGGCGTATGATGCATGGTTAATGAGCGTTGACGGAGAATAGCAGACGCCGCCACTACGAGTGGCGGCGCTGCAATCCACCAAGTTGCAGGCAAAGTTGATGTTCAACTGCAATAGCTCATCGCTTGTTCCGGGCTTTGCCACACACCAAGTTTCCTGCACCACCTTCGTTACCATTACATCCTATGTTTATACGAATTATCGACCGACCGGGTACTCGCATTTCCTTATACGGCATCGCTTGGACTATGGGGGCGAAGGTCGGAGTTTTACGAGGATCAAAAATATAATTTTTCATCTAACAAAGGGATTAAAAGGATTTAAATAAATTATTAAATCTGTGAAGGTCTAAAAGTGCAATTTTACCCTTAGATCCACCCCTAGTTGTGTTCATAATTCAGTATAATTATACTGAATTATGAATACGACGTGATCGATTAAAAAAATAAGAGTATTTTATCGGTCGGTCGATTGTAACAATCAAATAATAGAAGATAAAAAATTGACATATTGTTGTATTAGATTACCGATGGTTCATCTGACTCTAAACCTCCACCTGCAAAAGGTTTGCCAAAACTATTTAATTCATTTTGGACTAGATTTTTCGATTACTAGAATCAATTGGTTTTGAATCGGGTTAATTTAGATTTTAAAAATATTTGAATCATTTCGTATTTGACTCTCTTTAGGTTCAGATATCTTTCATAGTTAAATCCAGTTGGTTCGAGTTTAATTTCGAATTAATCGCATTAATACGATATATATATTAAGGCTGCAAATATAGTAAAAATGAGAGATTAATGATAAGTAGAAAACACATACTGCTATGGAAAGTGCAGTTATCATGACCTGCAAAAAAAGGCATGAAAACAAGAACTGTAAATTCACTTAGGGATTAAACCGACTCGAACTCGAATTAAGTATAAACTTACTTGGATCGATCAACGAGATTAAACCCGAGTTTATGAAATTACAATCAGCAAGGTGCCTTCCATTGGCTTGATAGTACAAGTTCATAACGAATGAAGCATGGTGGATTCGAGTATTCGGTTCGAAGCACGAACCTCTCGGGTTAATCAAACTGCAATTCAACTGACTGCAAATGGATTCGATGTTGGCAGCCAGTGCTGCATTGCTGGCTAATGGATTCGCAATGCACCAAGTTTTCTGCAAAACATCATGGGATTGTGTAATAAACAAAGTTACTGTTGAAGTATTTAAACTAGTTTTGTCTGAGAATTGGGTTACTTGTTCATTAGGCATCGTTTGAGAACTTCCTGCATGAATGTAATCAAAGCTATGGATTAATGATTTGAGTGAGAAAAGATAGTTTCAACTGCAAACTATATTTAGTCGTATAAACATAAATCGTTACGATCAATATAAATTAAAATCGAGCAAATCAAATTGCATTTTTATCCCTTTTAACATGAAACACAAATTTTAACCTCCTCTCTTATCTTTATTGTTGTATCGGGTCTACTCGATAACTCGTCTGTAAGACTAAAAACATAATTCGAAACATACATATACAGATTTAAGTACAAGAATAAGCAGAAGTTACCTGATGAGAACAATGACAACAGAAGAAAGATTGGGACCAAAAGAATTGGTTTATCCATTTGGTGCAATGTGAATATTCCTACAGAAAACATATTTTTGAAGTTGTAAGAATTTACTTTTGTATGATTCCAATGAGCATAATTGTTTTTAAAAGGCATTTCCATGCTGTAAAAATTGAATTGGTTCCGTAGCAAAACTCATTTCCCAACAGATTGAAGGGTTAGGTAATGCTCAATGGTCACGTTTATGGGATCCACTAAATATGCATGTAGTCTTAGTCTCTTAGTTACGACGTCGTATTAAAGATGTAGGGATCATTTTTTTTAATTTAGTTACTAGGGCATAAAATAATGAGGAAAAAATTTATACATAAATTTATTAAATATGAGATTTAAGGTTTAGGGTTTAGAGCACGAGCCTTCTAACTCAAGTGGTTAACGGAACGATTGTTTCTAGAGTTCACGGGTTTGAGCACCAGTAATTACAACAATAAAAAAGATTATAGGGTTTAGGCATGAATTGTATTGTCCCAGTGGTTAAGGAAACGATTATTGTTTATAGAGTTTATATGTTTGAGCATCAATATTACAAATGCTACCATTTATAGATATCTTAATACCCCTTTTTCGAAATTAATATTTCATCGTTTTTCCTTAGGCGTGACATATGCTTTATAAATTCGTATCGATTTGCATTTGAATGCAAACTTTGACGAAAAATAGTAATGTTGTCCAAAAATTAAAGCAGGATTTTAAATTCCAAATTTGAACATCATAGAGGGACTAAAAACACAAATTTCCCAAAAGAACATGATAATAGAATAATGAACTAAACATTTTGATTAAAAAGGTTGGTTAAATTCCCGAATATATTTCTCAGCCATATATAAAAATTATAGTATTTGAGGAAAACAAAAGGTTACACTGATTATATATATACCTAAAGCTTTTTCGACAGTACGACTGGTGTGGTGTGGTGTGGTTTAATATTACATAAGGGGAAAAAGAATACACCAATGCAGCTTCAACTCTACTGTTATCTTCAGCTGTAAGTATACTTTTGAACTGTTATCAGTAAATATATGGATAATCTTCGCTTATCATCAACGTCGATAAATATTAGACTCCCTCGAACGAGAAAAGGAAAACCTTTGGGACTCGACTTTAAGTGTGACTTGCGGATGATGCCCTTGCTCTGGCGACGGATCTCGTGTAAAGTTCCTCGTATTGTGATGCTGAAGACTCCCAGCTGAAATCTATATTCATGACCTTTCGGACGAGTTGTTGCCAACTCTCATTGTCGGATTTGTACAGATTAAATGCACGCTTCATCGCACCATCTAGGCCCTATCGGTTTTCCACATCATAGTAAAAGTACGATTAAGAGACGAATACGTTATAACAAAAGTGAAATAATGACATTCAACTGAAATAGAGGGTGATGAATGATGGTAGAATAGTTAAAACTAATTAATGAACTCAGAATGCTGGTTAATTACATCTTGACAATAATGAAATTATGATTACCTGTTCATCAGCAGTCGTAAATGTAAAACCATTTCGATATTGGTAAGGTATCGTGTCATCGTCTACATCGAAAACGCTACAGAAAATAATAATAGGAATAAACTTAGGATTTTACAGACAAGTAACTTCATGTTAGAGAATTGTCATCGATAATTAAGGTAAAGTAGTTCACCTGTCATTTAGACCACCAGTTTTTCTCACAATCGGAACAGAGCCGTATCTCATTGCTATCATCTGGTACGAGAACAGGAAAGGGAAACTTAAACGGAGGCTTGGATGTAATATGTTAATGGTAACAGGCATAAATAAACATGTTTCAGTCTAGTTTTCCATTCAACATGATTACTAAATAGGGACGGAACCGTGATGGAATTATGGGAGGGACGGAACCAGAAAAAACTGTGTGTGCGATGGCCCCTTCCATCTCCAACATGGTTCCATCACTGTTACTAAAGCTGAAGTTTGAACCATACCTGTGTAAGGCCACAAGGCTCAAAAATAGATGGAATTATGAACATGTCAGATGCCGCATAAATGTAACGAGAAAGAGTCTCATCATACTTTAATATTAAACGGATGTGTTCGTGATTTTGAAATTGGTTCGCAATACCCTCAAACTCTCTCTGCAAAAGAATCAATATAAAAACACATAAAGAATCACATTCTACCAACGGTGTCAATAATAGATGGAACAGGAAATCGATCTAACTTAAAATAAAACAAGGACCATCTTAGTTCGATGCCTGAAAGAAGCCCCGCTTTTAATGCTCTTAGTGCTTTCTCGTGTTTAGTATTTATAAATCATTAATCAGCATCTCCATTTTAATACATATTATTATAAAAGTATGGTATATATAAAACAATATGCGGACAAAATTGCTTCAGTCTTTTCCTGGTCAAAGAGGCTTTTGGGTAGTTCTGATGCATGCTATAATCCGCTATAAGTAATTCCTATTGACTACAATAAACTGAAGCCTTGAAACCCATCCAGGTTCAAGGTAACAGTGACACAGGTGTATGAACTATATGCCTTTTTCATTCATGGACTCATTTAGCTTCTAAAAGATTTAAAAGCGGAAATGAAAGTATTTTCCTCCGATATTGGTCAACAATAACAGATTTGTTCCTTCGATATTGGTCAACAATAACAGATTTGATACGATCATATGTTAAAGATCTTTTCACGGAAGATAGTTTAAAGAAACTTTAATAGAACAAAAGGATATGGTGGCAGAATTAACCTTCACAAGGAAGAAAAAAAGAAACTAATTTATTCAATTTAAATTTGAGATCCTTATTTACTTGTCTATCATTACATTCACATAGACAAAAACAACAGTAGAGATTTACCTGTATGTGAGGAACTGGACTTGAACCAAGAAGCACAAACTGACCCCCCATCTCCAACGTCCGATAAATGGCATGTCTAATTAGATGCACACCCTTTTGTGGTACCAATCTTGTAATGCAGGCCACCTATTTGATAATAAATAAAAGATTGAAATTAGAATTCACGAGTTACATTAACTAATAAAGAGTCGGTCAACAAATAAAAACAAATTCCTTTGATGCAATTTCATCAGAAACAAAAGGTGACCGGGCATTCACAGCATAGGCTCAAAAGTTAGCGTAAAGAAAATATAAAACATCTCAGTATGTTAATGTAACTCAATAACTCCTAATAGGAATAGTTAGATAGCTCCTAATCAGTTGAGGATACGAAGGCCATTTCAAATAATCTTATTCAAGTTACTGCAAAATATTGTATTCCACAAACAAAACCATATGAGTTTCAAATTAGCATATTATCCTCTAAGGGCCCTTTCATCGGAGCTAGTAAAATCAGGGTTTGGCTTGAGAAGCAGCGTTTTGGTACATATTATCCTCTAAGGGCCCCATCTCCAAAAGCCGTGTTTGTGACCAAAATCGGCGCAAAAGCTGGGTGTTCAGCTGAGCTTCTCCAAAAGCGGGGTGGAGAAGCAGTTCCGAACAGAGCCTAAGACATACTAGCAGTATAATTTGCTATGAACCAGACTAGATACCTTAGCTTTCCATGAAAAATAGGGTTAAAACAAAAGGAGTACTAGTTTTTGCACCAAAAGCATACAAATAAAAAGACTTGAGAAATAAAATTACCAGTGGCATACAAACATCAGCAGAAGAAAGCCCCAGAAGCCTTCTCATGGAATCTTTATTTTCTTCTTTTCCTTGGAGATCATTAGCGCTATACTGTACTTTGAGGAACATATCGGTGGCGGGATTCCAAGATTCGGTATCAATCCCATTTAAGATCCCCAAGAACTTATTTGAGTAAAAATTAAGTGTTGAATGGAGGCCTCTTCCTCCCTTTAAAGAAAAAAAGGAGTACGATTTGTAGTTAACCTCAAAACTAGAAAAGCAGACATAGTTGTTCACTGAAAAGCTACAAAATATTCATACCTCAGCAGTTCGAACCTCTTGTCCATAAGTAGGTGAAACAGTTGTCACTATGTTAGAGAACACAATTGCACCCTGAAAACAAGGGAAATTAGAAGAGTAGAAATAAATTTTATATGTTAAAAAACTACATATATTTGTCATAGACAAAATATTGATTGCAGCACCTTAATAGGATTGACCCTATCATGTGCCGAGTTATCCTGCATTCTATCAGGTCTGTTTAGCTGGTGGACATCCAGACCACATGATGCCAATTCTGAAGCAGGTGCAGTCCCTTGGTACTCAAAATTGTGGCATGTAAAACATATTCGAGCCGAATTCAGACCTTTTGGAGCATACAAGTCCCAATAAAGTGGTGCCTAATAAAGTAGTGAGAAAAACTTCAGTGCAACAGAACAGCAAATCCAGTGCCAAAAGAATCGTGAGGTTGAATGTCATACAACAAAAGCCGTTTGCCAATCATGACAGTGAATTATGTCTGGTTTCTTTCCAGATTGAAGAAGCAACTCAAGTGCTGCACGACTGAAAAATGAAAAACGTTTGAAATCATCTTGCTCTCCGTAATATTGGCCTCTCCAAAAGAACCTGTTGGGATGATGTGGCTCAATAAAATAAACAGGAAGACCTGTGAATTAAATCCCACATTCAGAATGCAAAGCTAAGAACATGGCATGCAAGTGGAAGAGAAAGGAAAGTAATTCTCACCTTCAACAGTACCAGTCCAAATTTTATTTTGGAATAGTTTGCCATCAAAATATGAGTGCACCGTGGCATCTAAGGCCTGTTCAAAAAATCAAAATCATCATATTCATACATTGACCTATGCTAATTAGTACTTGTCAAAACTCCCCTATGCTAACATACCCGTTTTTTTTAAACTACGCTAACATACCCTTAAATCACGAATACGGTCATATTGCATACAATCATATTTTGGAAGCACAATCTCCACAAGGTGTCCTCTTTTCTGTAATGCTTTACCAAGACCAGTCACAACATCTCCCAAGCCACCAACCTGATCAAAAATAATTAAATTAAAATATAAACAATTAAAAAGGAAAGAAACAAAATAATTAATCCTCCAAACAAACATGTAAAAGTATGACAGAAGAATAACATTAGAGTATTTTTAAAAACAAACAAACAAACAGACCTATTATTGGATACCCATTTTTCAATATAAGATACTTGGAGATTACTTTCTTAAACAGATTAAAAAAAAACAATATAACAAAGAACAGGGTATCATTACCATGAAAAATAGATTTTAATATTCACTGATCAAAGGGTGAATCAGTAACAAAAAAGGAAAAGATAATGCAGAAATAAAATAAAATCACCACTGGACTTGCATAAATGATAGACCAGTAAGCTATGCAGACAATGTAAGTTGCAGTTCTATCCATTATGATTAATAAGAACCCACTAATATAGTAACCAGGAATGCATACAATTCGTTACAGCATAAATATAATCATAGAACACCTGAAATGCAAAATGTGAAAATGCTCCTCTAACTTATATATTAGCATGCAATTTTCAACAGGGATGCAACATAAGAAATGGAGGTGGATTAAGTGTTCCAAGTTGAAAAAAGAAAACATTAAAAAGGATTAGACATCTTAAAATGTACATGCATTAACAATTACCCAAGAGAGAAGCAAAATTTGGGACTAAGACTTACCTTAGCAACTGGTGCCATCTCAGCAGCTATATGAATGATATGCAACCCGGGACTAATGATCAACAAAATAGAAAAGTTATAAGTTTTTATTCCTTTTTTGAAAGAAAACAAAAACAAAACAGAAGTAATGCAGTAATATCGTCTGGTTAAATATCAGTACCTAGGTTGTGATGATATCAACCGGAGAAATGTAGATATAACTTCATCCTCCGTCTTTTCTTTGCATGCCGCGTACGCATCACAAATGCGTCGATCCCTCTTCCACGCCATTTCTCTCAACAGAACTGCATCTTTGTTTGATAATTTCTTCTCAAGTGCCCAACCATCAATAGTAAGCAATAAACGGCTCCAAAATTCCCAAGGCATATCATCAACTGGTCCATCTAATGTCCCTTTCTCCCTTTCTTCTTTCAAACTATTAAGGGTGTTCTGAAATTCCTTTATAGATTCTTGATATAATTGGACATATGAATATATCTCTTGATCAGACTTTTGAAGACGCTCCTCTAGCAGTTTTATCTTCTGCTGCATAAGTTCATTATATTGTTGGATTTTCTCAGATGAGACCTTAAAGACATTAGCCGCTTCAAGAGATTCTTCCAATTTATCAACTTTCTTTCTAAGATCCTGGTTTTGCTGTAACACTAAGAAGGTTTGATCAGCCTGTTTAGTTGCCTTATCCAGCAAGCGTTGTAAATTTTCTACCTTTTCCCATAGGCCCTTGCATTCAACCTTTAGAGTAGAAATATTTGAAGACTCTTGCTGAGAAACTGACAATTTAGACTCCAACTCCTTCATAGTGGACTCTAGAAAACAGCGTTCATTTTCCAATGTTACCATGCGTTCATCAGTGTTTTTCAAATTGCTAAGCATTGACTTAAGCGCTTGAATGTCATCTTTTAGGGCTAGATTCTCAGTTCTCAATGAATCAACCTCCTTTCTAAGAGAATGGACATGACCATCACGCGCTAAAAGTGCTTCCTCATTAGACATTTTGTTTTGATTCTCATACAATTCGAGCTCGCTTTCCCGAGAACCACTCCTATTAATCAACGCATTTCGCAACTTCTCTAACTGACCTTCAAGTTGTTCTGTGTGTACCTTTTCTTCTGAAGCAAATTTAATCTGTGCATCAGCTTCAGCCAATCTCATTTCCAAACTGTTAATTTCACTTTGCAATGTCTCCTTCTCGCTGAGAATCTTATGAAGATCTTCTAGTGCTTGAACCCGAGCTTGATTGAGAAGAAGGATATCTACATATTTAGAAACATTCATACATACACAATCATTAGCACATATATCCAAATTAGGATTCCAAAATGGCTACTATATAAAAATAAATTCAAGAAGTCTCAACAGCAATATATCCTACTTCTCTCTGCAGTTTTTATCATGGCTATGAGGTCCTCTGGTTGAACACCTGAGAGATGCTCTCCCTTTATGGCCTGCAAAACAGAATGACTTATCAGTATTTTTTTAACCTTGAGTTAATATTTTCCTCTGAAGAAAACAGAAGCAGGTGACTATGTATATCTAATAGTTCCAAGACGATATATCCATAAATCTAACCTAAAAGGGAATTAACATTATAAAAATGCATGACTATCAACCAGAGAATGTAACAACAATGAATTTGAAACACTTCTAGGACAGTAAGATTATGATACATCTGAACTGCCCAAAAGAAACATCCATAATGGCGATTTTTCTATTTAGAAAGTTCATCAAAATCCTAATTAACAAACTTCGAAAAGATTTAATTATTCTGTATTCTGCCTCGGTTCTGGCATTGATTCGCCACCATTGAAGACCCATAATTATGACAATCGCTGGAACACAAAAAATAAACAATGGCAAATGTATTCTTCCCACTTCATCATTCTTGGAAATGCTCACAAAGATAAACAAATCAAATTAAAATGTATAGATATATCATATATGGAAATGAGAAAGAAACAGCAGCAAACAACATAATCTGCTTCCAGATTAACTACAAGCTTATCAGTAAATTGAAGTACCAAAGCTTTTGTTAGAGCCATCTGTTCATCAGCATGCTCTACATCTCTGTTAGTCTCAACAGCATAAGCAGATAATATGCTTGAACTCTTTTCATCAATATGCTCCTCATCTACCCTGGTGTTAACATCGTCTTCAAAAGTTTCCCCATGATTAACATTATGCTCCATAGCTCCATTATTAGGAACAGAATGTTCAGATTCGGATTCATCATCGCTATTCGGGCGCAACTTTGCTCTTGTTCGAATCCTCTCAAACGGAGGTTTCTTCCCTTGTTGTATTTTATAATGTGAACTGCATATATGTATACCAATTCGACCATCAAAACAAGGTGATCATATATTAGTAGCATCACATCAAATATCACAATTCATATTCAAGTTATTGACAACATATTTATAAGATGTAAAAATTGACATTGAGTTGTTCAAGAAACAACAGATTATCTACGATATTATTACTCAAGCTCGTTTACTAACATAATTACACAATCATTTTTCTCTCTTTATTGGCATTTAAAGAGAGGGGAAAAAAACTAATCATGAGACACTCTTATAATATGCATTGCGAAATCAAATTCTAGCGAGGAATGTCTACTTTTTGCTAAATTAAGGCCAAAAAAGTCTCTTCAATCAAAAAAAAGTCCCAGAAACAAACCCAACAGCTAAAAAAAACCGATCATTATCAAATTAAGAAATTAAAACAAAAAAGAGACATGATATGGAAACAAAAGAAAAGTACCTGAGGTTCCGATGCTGTATTTTACAGGAAACCGGAAGTAAGCGGCGAGAAGGCAAGAACAATAACCTCGGATTCAAATCCTTCTTCCGACTATCAACATCGTTATTGCTATTACTTTTATTCAACCCGCTAAATCCATAGCTGAAAAAGCAAACCGAACACTTCGCAGCCATTATTTTTTCCATTAAATTGTTACTGTTGTTTGGAACGCGAGAAAATGAAAGGAAAAAAAGTTCAAAACTTAAATAGTTGAAAGAATAACCGTTGTCTTAGGATCAACGGCAAGTTGATTTCTCGAACTGGAAGCTTAGCATAATTTAAAAAAAATGAAAAAATAAATATAATAATATTTGAAATCGTATCTGACGAGTGGACTGTGGGGAGTCTTCTCGTTGAATCTGAATCATACGGACGATGTGATTTGGTGATTTTTGTTTCGGTGTGAGTTTTCGGACATATATCCGTATCTGACGGCCGAGGATTGTGGGTATCCTCTGTTTCTTTTTGTGGTTCATGATGTGATGAACGGTGATGGGATGTGTTAGCACGGGAAGTTTTGGTGTGAGTGAATGATATTACTTCCATTTGCGTGTGGCATTTATAAAGTTTAGAAATTTTAGGAGAAAATGACGGGATTCACATGCATTAATTAAACATCAATTTTAATTTGGAATGGGAGAAAACCAATGAATGATGCTTAAAATAATGGCTTAATAGCTAATTTGGATCATAAACTGTACGGATTTAAAAAAATATTTAAAGATAGATATATATAAAATTTTAAAATTTTAAAATAAACACAAACTTTAAATATTATAAAAATTAAAGATTAATTTATAAAAGTTAAAAGATAAATAAATAAATTTTGAAATTTTCAGACTGGGTATTACTCGGTCCACCTTACCTCAAGCATGAATCCACCTGTACTTATAAAATATGAATTTTATTAGACTTAAACCCCTAAACTTTACGCTTAAGTTAATTCCTTAAACTTTAAAATTAAGATATTTTTTAAAATAAAATTGTATCATATAATTATCCTTAGTTTAATTACAAGAAATTTTAATTTCATAAACATGTTTAAATGGTAAAGTATAACTAATTCTATACGGATTGTAATTATAAAGTTACATATGTTTAAATTTTAAAACAATATTAATTATAAAGTTAAACAATGTAAATTTACACGTATATTTAATTATTTATACATAATTACATTCAATGTACTGAGAGTCTGAGACTACGAATTATAATGGTTTATCAAACATCGCTCTAGTTACACGTAATTACACTTAAATCCAAAACATATAGGTTAAAAGCATTACTCTCAAATTTGAATATTTGTTAAATAATTATTTGTAGTTATATAATAAAAATGATAACATTTTAAAATATCACATTAATTTATGGATAATAGAATAATTAAGATTTAATTAATTCAACTAACTTAGACCTATTAGCACTAATTCCTTTTTATTTTTCCTCACAACAAGAAAAAAAATGAATTTAGTATTGGATTTCGAAACATGTCCCAAAATCTACATTTTTCATCAATGAATGACCCCAAAAAATGCAAAAGGAAACACAATATATGCAAGTGTTCTTGCAATGATACAGCAGAATGTAAAACAACAGAAGATTTAATTCATCTAAGTTGCCTGCATGTTCCGTATCGTCGATGTCCCCGATCCATAGCCAAAATTCGTTAGTTTCAGCTCATCGGACGGAAAAATCGAGGCTATTTGTACTCATAATCGTCGGAAACATATATTTTTATTATTATTTTGTTCCAACTATATGCATTTTTCTCATATGTTACATGTAAAAGCTCGGTCTAACTCAACGATCATGTTTTCTCAGGCCTGTGATGGTGAAATCAATATACACGGGTTAAGAACATAGTATAAACTCTTGTTCGGATGAAGCTACGGTATAGAAAAATTAGTTAATGCTTCGTCGCGAATAGGAGCTTACAGTTGAATGAGGAATCTGAAGAAGAACAAGTGAGGTGCAGTACAAACACAGAGAAATTGCTACTCCGGCTATGAAATTATATAGCACTCGTCGGTTGTCTTTCATGGGTATGAAAGCGGACTTGAGTGTATTCGTTAATTCAAATAGTCGATACGATACCTGCAGAAAGGCAAGATGAATGGCCGCTGAACAAACTGAACTGTTGGCAAAATACAGGTAGGGCGGAGAAAACTTTCTTACCAAGACATAAATGGCAGTTGTGAGCATGAAGTTGAGCAGAGGATATTCCGGGATAAATGAAAGAAGCCATTTGGGTTGCCCGTTAGGCATGTCTGATCTGCATGTATGATATGCAATCATGAGAATCTTATAGACCCTTAAATGCTTCATATGGTTTATAGATTCCGGAATCAAGGTTAAGCTATTTCACTACCAGACCATTTCATAGATATCAAATTGTGAGGTACAAATTTAAATGACAAAACTTTGATCGGGTCACAAACCTCAACCAGATATGAAACTGGGAAATGTACGTCTCGAGAGTTATCTTGCCGAGCCACCTGGGGAGCATGGAAATGTAGCATAATTAGGTTAAATATCCACAATCTTGTAAGGAGGGAAGGGAATGAATGAATTAGTTATGGTCCAGAGACGTACGCAAAGAGCGTCAAAGAGTAATTCCTAAGCTGCTGGGTACAATTCCGCAAGCAAATGTAGACGCTGGAATCAAAAGAAATCAGAAAAGAAGCTAATTAGATCTCGGAAATCGAACTAAAACGATTCAATTTAAAAGGTATATTATGTGCATTCACATAAAGTTCCTTAAGTAGTTCGAAGAAAATTAGGAAAAAGAAATCCTTAATACGCACGTTATGGGAATCCACGATGTGTATGGATGGTATTTGTTGTATGTAACCTTGTCCATCTTGTAGATATATTCGTACCACATATAGCCAACCTGAAGCATTTAAGAAAATACACAAATAAGCTTCCATTAAAAACTGAAAATCTTAATCGAAATAATATCAATCAAAAGATCAGGCAACTTACAAATAACGAAATCGAAATAATGCTTGCTTTGATGGAGAATTTTTTCTTGGGTTCACATTCCTCCAACTTTTCCATCCATTTCTCGACCTAAGATTAAAAACATTGTAATGAGATTGTTACTTGTGCACCAAGAGATGTAACTTTCAGGTAACTAAAAGTTTTAACAACTTACATTGGGATGATAGTAGGCATATAACATTCCGATAATCCATATATAGCGGTCAAGACCAGACCTAAAATGCCACTCATGCAATCGAGGGAGATCAGGTTTTGCCGGATCAGTGTAACCTGACATTTGAAGGGAGAAAAAGAGATGATATAAGCAAACAGCTATAAGATATCAAAGCCAAGAAGAATAAAATTAAAAAATAATTCAACTTTACATGTTTTTATGTGAGGTACACATTGGAAAGCATGAGATTCTAATTTAAAATATAAATAAAAAATATCAAAGAAAAAGATTTAGAAGCATATCAAGAGGGAGCTGAATATATGGATATGAACTTTCTAAGCTTCAGATAAAATGTAGAAGAAAGTAGACAGGTTGCTGACCTAAAAGGAAAGCCAACGGACTCCAGAATATTTCAAAAACTCCAGGAACTTCCCAAATAAAGATAACTGTGAGAAAGCATGCAAGAATTTTCATGGCCATCACAGAAGGTTTCTCATTATACTTGTTGAAAATCCCAAGAGCTCCATACACCATCAGGGTGAAAAGAGTGTGCATTGGGCAGATGTAGTAAAGCATATAGTCATTGTTGAGAACAATGCAACAAAATGCTACAAAGAAGTTTAGTCGCCACATCATCTGCATCAAATTATTCAAGGATCTCAGATTCACATGCCGGTAAAAGAAAATATGAACTACACAACTGGAGTGCTGATATGGCATCATAGCTCAAAGAGAGAATATTACCTGGGTAAAACGTGCTAAACTAAAATCCTTTCTAATATAATAGTATGAGAAGTTGCCAAATCCAGTCATCCAAACATATGCAGCAATGAAGATACGAATTGCATTATATATCTCCGTTGCAGCAAAGTAATGGTACATTAGAAATAGGACCTAAAAATCAAAATAAACATTTAAGTTTAGTTGATAAAACTAAAAAAAACTATTTGGTGTATAAGAGAAGATCAGTGGATAGCATGGATTCCAATGGACCAGAAAACACAAGCATTGTTGTAATCTGATAGAGACAGAAATTGACCAGTGTTAATCAGTGCAGATCTAAAGAACATCCAACAGTTAACACTCACCTGCATCCATCCTTTCCATTCTTCAGTCTGATGCCTACTAAGATACTGCATGGCCTTTCCAGAGAATGCTGATTTATCATTATGTTTCGTCAAAGAAGTCATTGCCGAAACTATGATGAGAATAGCGTAGAGGAAGAGGAAAAGGTCACGGTTGTACTTCTGCATGATGAAACACACATAAGAAATAATAAAAAATAGATAAATAATTCCCTGCAGTGTTCATCAACATGTGAAAACAAAGCACTCGACCTCAAATATAAAGCCACTTTGAACCATATAAAGAGAGAAAAACTCAGCAATCAAACAGGTGGGAAATAATTTCAGCTTTTCAGGCAATGCCAATAACATTGAACTATTAGCAAACAGACATGGTATTCACAAACAGCTTATTACAGATTAATATCCTCCCAAAGTTGAGTACTCAAGGAAGGAAGTACAAAGGTAAGGAATAAGATCGTTTATACAAATAACATTCACCTAGAAGAAAATAAGAAAAACAATGAGCTTTGTGGGTACTGGAATGTGAAATTTACTTGAAGAGCTTTTACAAAACCAGGAACCCAGATTAAATTCTTTTTCCATAGAGAAGGGGAACGGAATAAAGACTGACAAGGAAGTACAGATGAGATCATGACCAGAAAGCACTAAAAAATATGATTACATGTAAAAATGAAAATCCAAACCCTATTAGGTATGCAAATGCAATAGTATACTTGGAAAAAAGAGGAAATCGTGAAAAACAAATTACAATCAATAACACAAACAAGAAGTACTAAAGCACCTTGGTAGATTCTCCTAGTAAATTTGTGCGATCACATATATAGAAGTAAACTAGGATAGCACCAAATTCAGCCCTGCAATAGATTGCATAGTTAAACATAAGACGAAAAAGAAATCTGACAAAAATGTGTATTTCTGAATATGACTAACATTGCTCTCAAAATTGCTCGATTTTCCAGCAGAAAAGAGTCTTCCATAGTCAAAAACCTGGAAAATCATAAGAAGGAAATGGTAAGATAAATGTAAAGAGTTTGATAGTGGAAAACTCCATTACAACACAAACAAAAAGAAAGTAACCTAATCAAGTTTGTTTTGATGGTTGAACTATAGATTTTAGCAGATGCTGATCTAGTGAGGCCTCCTTCAAGCAAAAGAACCCGATCATCATCTTTAACTGTCTCATCTTTTAATTCAACCAGATTATTGTCTGAATGGCTGAAAATTGAGACTTGGTCGTTAGGATCAGCAAATACTAAGGTCAATAAATCCAATGATTACAAGCCTTATCAAATCAGTGCATCCATTTTAACACCTAAGAGAAGCATTTTCTTACACTTTAGAATGAGATGCAGATTTCTTGTACTCTAAGAACTCTGAATATATCCATGCAATGAAAACAGGAATAACTCCTAACAGAAAAGACACCTGCAACATAATTTAAAAAAAATGTTTCGTTAAGTATTTCAGGAAAAAATAGTGTGTACAACAAAATGAAATAAGCGAAAAAGTGCATAAGAATGATAAAACTATGCATGCAAAATAACAAATGACATAATTAAAGTTGGTATACAGGAAAATATGCCCATATAGTTATGGTCAAAGAAAATTAAATACACATATAGGTATGGTCAAAGAAAATTAAAAGAAGGAAAAAGGGAAACTCCTATTGCAGGTAAAATAGTAAATGAAAATAAGATTCCCGCAATAAAAGCAATTAAGTTGATTTCATCAAATATAAGTAAATTTTCAAAAACTTTCCCAATAATACATTAAATCATTCACTAAGCTGTCCCTGAGCTACAGGCCTTCAGATCTCTTCACAAATAAAACCAAGCACACAATTATTTAAATACAATACCCCAAAAAATTTAAACTCTTCTACGAAATTTTTTTTACTAATTTGAAGAGTGAAAATGAAGTCTAAACCTTTTAATTTTAAAATTAGTGAAATTGAATCTAACTCCTTTAAATAGAAATTGGTCTGTTAGGTTATGTCATAGTTTTAGGGAGGCTAATACTGTGGCAGATGACTTAGCTAAGGTGTGTTCTTTACGTGTTATTGAGTCTCAGTTTTTATTGATCCACCATTGTGGATTGTCCATGCTCTTCAGAAAGATCGTTTAGCCGAGGGGCTTGTTTAATTTAATACACGACGCATTTTTACAAAAAAAAATAAATAAATCCTTAACTCCTTTAAATTTGATGGTTTAATTATTTTTTAAAAATCTCAATTGTTCCAAAGTTAAACAACTTAACCCCTTGTAATTCAATCCTGACTATGTCCTGTTTAGAACAATATAATAAAAAAAAAACGTACAAATCTCAATAACAAAACAGAATCCAAAATTAGTACATAGAAATGACAAAGTCAATACTAGCAAAAAGCTACACATACCAAAAATTAAGCCATCGCAATGTTCATCTCAAAAACTAAATTTAAACTTAAACAGCAACAGTGAATCAATAAAAAATCAAATCAATTCGAAACCGTACCTGTCCAGGCGTAATTGGCCCAGAAACCACCATTTCTTCTCCGGATCCAGCAATAACCTCCTTCAACTGTAAAAATACAAAATCATAAATTACTCGTAAAAAACGACGAATTACGACGACAACAAGGAAGAAAAAAGAAGAAGAAAGAAGCATTACCAGAGAGAAAGAGAGAGATAGAATATCAGTGGCGAGGAATAGAGAGTAGTTGAGCTACGAGGTGATCATAGATAAATAGAATCAGCTTAAAACAAAAAGTAATGAAACCAAATTGAAGATTCTGAAACAGAAAGGGGGAGAAATGGATCTATCAGCGAGCAGCCAGTTTGGTTGAAGAGTAAAGAAAAGGTTTCAGATGTTACGTCGTTTTCACCGTTTGAAAACAACGGTTGCTGACTTGCTGTTGCTGTAGCTGTTGTTGGGAGGTTACCACTTTGCTTTCAGGTTTGGCTTCGGGAGTTGTGGAAATGCGATGTTGGAGAGAAGAAGACAGTGAGATCTCAGGAAAAAAAAAATGAAAAATGCAAATTATTCAAAATTTGAGAAGAAAAATAGATAATAAAACAAAAGGTAAATAAAAGGAATTATCATTTAACTACCGATGTTTTAGGGGGAATCTTAAGGAAGGCAGAGTTGAAATGACCGAAAGGGGCACGACCGAAATCTTATTAAATTATAAAAAATGTTATTAAATATATTTATAGGAATAATATTTTATTAATGAATCTCGATCAGGGGTGCTTATCGAGCGAGTCGGTCGCGAGTTGAGCATTGCTCCGTGCTCGTTAAAAAATTTTGTTGCTCAATTCGACTCGTTACTCGTTAAACTCGTTAAAATTTAACCAAAAATATTAATAGAGTGTATAAAACATTTTTAAAATCTAAATTCAAAAGTAACAATTCATAAATACAATAAACTAACGTATTAAAATTAAAATAACAATTCATACATTAATAATTATTATTTAGATTTATTTTTTGAATGAAAATATTTTAAAATAATTACTAAAAAATATTTTAAAAAATTAACGAGTTGCTCACGAACTTATCGAGTCGAGTTAGACTTTACTCGATTCAACTCGTTAAGATATCGATTCGAGTTCGAGTCGAACTAATCCGAGTCGAGTATTTATCGAGTTTTGACCGAGTCGAGTTCGAGTTGCTCACGAGCTGCTCAACTCGTTAAGCACCCCTAATCTCGATAAATGGGTTATATATAATTTTTAATATAAACTTATATATAATTATTAAATTATTTTTTTTACTTTTATATACTGATATACAAAGCTTTAGGAAAAAATAAAGAAAACTATTTTTAAAAAAAAAAATCGATTTACAAAATTAATGACATAAAAAAATTAAGACAAGCATATGCGAGGAGATAATATTTTTTTTATACGAGAGATGTTATTATTTTTAAAAGAATATTAATAATTTTTCAAGTTTTTAAAAAATAATTTTTGATTTTTCAAAATTAATGAGATTTATTATAAATATTTATATTGTAAAGGAGCCTTAGCTTGTTAATATTTTTTTTTGGGTTGATTGAAACTAAATGATAAGAATAAGTGTTGTTATTTGGCTTCACAATGTTTTAATATTGATTTAGGTAAGGTATGGTTTGGTAAGCTTACGATTGACCATCTAAATGATGTAAATAATTTTTAAATAAATAATTAAAATTTTTAGTCGATATTTCTCATCTTTTTTAAGTTATGAGTTTATTAGAAATAATTGTTTCCTTTTTTATATAACTTTTTAAAATAAAAATGTTAATTTTAATAAACGAGAAAATATCTAATATTATAATAATGATTTATAATTATTATAAACTAAACACTTTAGATCATACAAAGACGATATATTTCAATATAAATTATTATAATCAATTTTTTATATTATTTTTCAAAGATGGATTTTATTTTATTTTTGTCATAAGAATAATGAGCGAACGATTAGATAGAAATTATTTGTAAATTAACTAATGATTAATGATATTAAAAGTAATTGATAATTTTTAGTAGATAACGATTATAAATAACATGATAAATTAAATTTATAAAATATTTTTTTAATATTTACGATGTCTTCTTAAAAATAATACAATTTATTTTATTTTATTTAAAATTTTAATACATTAAAAATTTTATATTATAATACAACTCGGAAGTTATAAGATCTTATATAAATATTCTTGTACGCAAGGCTGGTGAACAATAATTATATTCTTTGATTATTTTTTCACTTATTTTCAATCAACTAATTATTTTAATAGCATAAAAGGACAATGCCACATGCTAGTCTACTTTTTTTTAATAATATATATTAATAATATTTTTTTAGTATAATCAACGATATTCGATCTATCAATTAATTTAAAATTAGATATTATAAAAGTTTATTATAAAGAAGATTTATTTAGTTTAAATTTTTGATCTTACTTAAGGGATGTAATATCTCATTCCACAACACTAATCGGTAGTTGATAATTAATAATATCTTTATTATTATTTTACATAATAACTATATAAGAGACATCCTTATAAATTTAAAATAATTTTACATCTCCGATAATCAGTTGGTCTAATTACATAATAATATATGGTGTATATAAGTAATCCAATAATTGTTATACAATATATATATATATATATATGAGAAAAGTAGAAAAGACTAGAAGCAATGTGCTTACATACATATATAGTACCGGCAAGAAGATTTGTCCATTCCATTTCTTCAAAACATATGACCAACAGAAGGCAACCCAGTCAAGTTGCTGAACAATGCATTGGCCTGTTTCAACCCTAAACAAAGAAGAAAAAGTCATTAAGTTAGAACAGAAGGCGATTTATCGGCACAAATGCTCGAACTCGAAAGGGACATGAATAAAGATTCGTATAAACAATGATGCTTGCCTTGATTACAAAGTATGAAGCGGCTCAAGTTCAATGATTCAATGTCATCTTATGACTTCCTAGGGCACCTTCATTTGTATTGTAATGAAGATATTTAGGCAAGGATAGTTGTGTACTAACGATGGCTATTCTTAAGATCTTCGAGGCTTATCCTTCCACACTTTCCGGAATCAAGCCTGTCGAATTTCTCGGAGATCTGCATAATGTCTTTGTCTGATACCTTTCCTAGTTCCTTGAGCTTGTATATGAGAAACTCGGATTTGCTGCATGTATAAACCGATGTTAAACTCGATAGTGAATTCACAGTGAAGATGAAAATGGAATTTGAGAATAATTTAGGAACTTCAATCATTGTTACATTATCATATACTTTTGGACTCAAAGTCCCATTAAGAAACAAATCATAAGTACATATGATACACAGTTCTGTAATCTGTTCTAGTCCTCGGAAACATACCATTCGGGACATTATCCTACTGTTTTTGAACATGTCATGAAAAGGGTAAGGAAAAGAATAGATGGATATCGTACTTAGATGGACAAGATCGTACCCCGGAGAGGACATGTTGAAACCGTATCAATGTATCTCAAAGGCCTTTATACATAAAAGAAACACAGTTCTGTAATCTGTTCTAGGCCTCGGAACTATACCATTTGGTTCTTAATGTTTTTGATCATGTCATGAAAAGGGTAATAAAAAGTGCAGATGATTATCATAATTTGAATGAGAAGATCGTACTTCAGAGAGCAGATGTCAAAACCGTATCAATGTGTCTCAATGGTCATCATGTATAAGGAAAAAACACAGTTTTTTTATTTGTTCTGGACCTCAGAAAGATACCATTCGGGACACTATCCTACTGTTTTTGAACAAGTCATGAAAAGGGTAATAAAAAGTAGAAATGGTTATCGAGATTCGAAGAGGAAGATCTTACTGTGGAGAGTAGATGTTGAATATCAATGTATCTCAAAGGCCCTCATATATAAGATAAAAACACAGCTCTGTAATTTGTTCTAGGCCTCAGAAAGGTACAATTCCAGACATTATTGTACTGATTTTGAACATGCCAAGGAAAGAGTAAATAAAATGAAGATAATTATACTAATTCGATCAAGAAGATCGTACTATGGAGAGCAGATGTCGGAACAGTATTTCCCTCACACTTGCCAAGCTTCTATATCGGTCCCCAAACACCAAAATTGTCAGCTATTGAACTAAAAAGATAGCTAGTTGTTGGGGACAATGGTTAAACTACCGTACACAGAACTCGAAACTTAACAAGAATATGCACAATTAGAGCATTAACCAAAATTCATAACGACAGCATACCTTACAAAACCGTTGTTGTCAGTATCAGCAGCAAGGAACTGCGAGATAGTCATGTCCTGACCAAGAATCCATTTGGCCATCCTCCTCTGCCTCTTAGCAACTCTAGCCTCGGCCAAATACAGAAACGCTCGAGCCACAGCCACAGTTGAAACAAGCAACCAAATGGAAGCAAAAATTCGACCAGGCAACGTCTTGAACGCCCTATCACCGTACCCAACGGTCGTAACTGACATGACCGAGAGGTAAAAAGAATCCAACCACCCAAGCCTCTCAACATAATGCATAACACCAAGACCTATTCCAATACAAAGAACAACAACACCCAATGCCAATCCAACCTTCAACCTTATCCTCATCCTCCCCTTTTTAACATCAATTATATAAGATGTTGGTAAATCCCTTCTATTTCCATCGTGTTGAACAGTTTTCAACATATATTCCTCCTGCAAATCAAGCACATAGCCAATCATCCCGCTAAGCAAGATATCGATGAATCCGAAACCGACCAACACGAACAAGATCGAGAACAATTTCGTAGCCGGGCTATTAGGGGTAATGTCACCGAAACCGATGGTGCACATAGTGACAATGCAGAAATACACAGCATCAACAACAGGATGTGTCTTGGGACCCAAGAAATCTTGACAATTGAACCAATATATAAGGACACCCAACGACAAGTACAATACTAAAAGGATAAATGCTTGTCTTACGATCGATTCAGATCCGAACTTCGGCGTGGGAATCGAAGGGTTGTTAATAGCATCAATTAAAACAGCCATTGCCGGTGCTGTTTTACACCTGTGGAGACTGAGTCTTCCCCATGCGATATTCGGGTCCGGTGCTATCGGTGAATTGGGTTGGTTTTGAATTAAAAGAGATTCGCAGAAGGTCGGAATGTTTTCCGATGACGATGAACGTTGCCTCGGCGTGTTGAGCGACGACGATAATGATTCGGCTAGGGACGGGAAATGTAGTTTTGACATTCGTTTCCTGGGACTTAGATACGGTAACAATGGATCATCTTCCATGTGAACAAAAAAACAATCGACTGTAGAAAACAAAAGAGAAATGCAGATTCAGAGACAGGGAAAGACGAAGAACACACAATTTAAAAAAATATATTAAAACTGTTGTAAACGAATCAGAGGATCGAGATGATTTCTTGTTTTGGAACAGTTTTAATATAGTAAAACGGCCATGAAAATGGAGCACGTAAGATTGTATGAAAAATAACCAGGGTCCATAGTTCCACTCTGGCCCATATAAACTTTGTTATGGGACATAAATATCTTTATTTTTTCTATTAACAGATTGAATTTAATATGAGAATTATAAAACTAAATTTGTTTACAGATTTTGATTTGATCCATTTCAAATAGGAATTTTAGTGATATGAAAAATCATTATATAGGGAAGGGCTGATTCATTGGAAACAAATATCAAGTATATACATGGAGATAGAATATTTGATTAAAATTATGATATATAGAAAAAAACATTTAATTTCAAGAAGGGTGTAGTTAAAATCTCAAAAATCATAAACATAAACTCTTATTCGATTATTTTAAAAGATTAGGATTTTATCGAATATTGTTTAATAGATAAAACATTAGTACAAACAAATATAATTTTATTGCTAAAATTGTGAAGCGAAAGAATTAGAATTTCTATTATTTTATCCAAATTAGTTCGATCAATAAACTTGATTCTTTTGCTAATTATTTATACCGATTTTAATCTTCCCTCGTCCATTTATTTCTCGACGCAGACAGTTCAGAAAAAGTGCATTTGTCAAACGAGAATCCCGATATTTCCCGAGAAAATCTTGCCAAACAAAAGGGAAAAAATGGTTAGCCTTCTTGCTCTCTTTTAATTACAACGTCTTTCAATTTCACATTACATGAACCTACAAGATTTTTTTTGTTTCTTTCTGATTTGTGTTTTTAAGATTTGCTGCTATATTTAGTTATCTCTATGGCAGATCTAAATTTAGATGCCTCACATTTGATCTTAATTTACAGTTAGACTCAGATCCAATCGAAACAAAGATTTTAACTTAAACTTCAGTGCTAGAAACACAAAGATTTTAACTTGAAATTAGATTTGAACTTGTAGATTTGAAGGATCCATTGATTTTTTTTTCTTCTTGTTTGTTTACCTCTGTTAATGCTTCATTGCATTTAGTTTAACTTCTGTGTATTTAGATCATATAGATATATTAAAGGTCCATCAATGGTGAATAGAAATGATTGTAATTGTAACTACTTTCTGTATTTCATCAGTTCATTTGTGTTACGAGTACAAAATTGATCGTCTTTTGACTGAACTTTCGGTAATCGATAGCTACCATTGTTGAAGCTAAGAAAATGATACATATTATAATACATGAGCAGTCACATTATGCTATTGGATGAGTACATAATCGGCCTCGTTAAGGTAACCATCTCCGGTGGTTGGAGTCAAGTTATTCCGATGAGTACTTTTACGAACCTGGGCATGAGCTTCTGCTTCATGTTCAAACATTTTAACCAATTGATTTAACTCTAGCTTCCTAACTTGGACCTTCTCTTCATTTACAGGATCTTTTAATCCGAGATAAATCATGCCGATTATGATTAATACAACTCCTAAGGCGATGAGGATGACTGTAAACAAGCCGAATGCATATGGTGCATCCACTGATCCGGGGATCCCATCAACATTGATTCCAAACAGCCCAGTAATGATGGAAAGAACAAGGCCACAACCACCAATAACAGCTAAATTATGAGTTACTCTAAGGCTTCTATCCTGCATTAGTGTAATCAGTATTATTAGGCAAAGATATTGGCCAAATCATTCTGGGGCTGGAATGACATGATGGGATCGAAATCAAAGAAATTTGTTCTGTTTTGTACAAACCTGCAACCATGCACGTACGGTGCTTTGCATAACATCTTGAATCGTAAACAAACGGTCACGGACTGCTTCTTGCTCTTCAATCATTTGTCTTGTGCTCTTTCGTATTCCTTCCAGCAAGCTTCTTGCTGCATTCCCCCTCAAATGTTGCATAAGCTCGAAAACGATCTCTTCTCTTGCATGGAGTGACCACTTCACTCTGATAACCTGAAATGGGGAAAACAAAATTCATTGACATGCACTGCAGAAACTACATAGGACTTCTAGAGGTTCATGTTTATTTGTATACTTTCCAAGTTATAGCCATTTCACAAGAAAAAGAAGTGGATTTATGGATTAAATGATTAGAAAGACTTTATCTTTCGAGATTTGCATTACTGGAAAATAGAATTATACATAATATATACACATGGCACTACACAGCTAATAGCTTACCAGTGCAGTGCACATGAAAATCTGGCAAATTATTTAGAAAGTGCAACTTCCATATCAGAATAAGTTCGAGCAACTAGGCCTTATCCTGAAAGTAGTTCAGAGTAGTTGTCTTTTCTTTTCTTTTTTTTGAACAATTTTTACTTAGCAACTACAACTTATCCTGAATGCAGATTTGCTCTTACTAGCTTTTGAACCCACAACCTAAGAGAAAGGGGAAGGTGTCAACCGAGAGCTTTAATCACTTGCTCAAGAGATTGTTGACAGAGCAGTTGTATTTTCAACCAACCACTTTAGATCCATATTTGTACATTAGCAAATAGCAATAATAGCAAGCAAATGTACCGTATGTCCGTATGTGTTGCTCATGCTCTTCATTTTTAAAGTATCCATGTCCGATATATATTTAGACTTATGAACAATAGTGTCACCAATCAATAGAAAAATCTTAAGCGAAACTGAATGTCTCTATGTTGGACAGATACCTATATTCGACATTAACACTAGAGTCCGAGTAATATAGACTGAATAATATTTGGTCAACAAACTCCACCACTTATACTAATAATCATTTTTTTTTCAATTACGAAGACGGATTGTGATCGAGTGAAGGAATATTGCATACCTGTCTTGACAATCTTTGGATTTCTTGGTTCAAAATAATGGCAAAAAGATTCATGTCCTCTTGGTTTCTCCTACATACATAAAACTATTTCACTAAATTTACCTATGCAAGAAAAATATCAGAAAATCCTTGTTAAGAGAGTTTTCTATGATTTTAAAAGAAAAGAACCTGTTCATAAACTTCAATTCGATCTCATCTGCTTCCCCGAAGATGGATTTACGAAACAACCTTAAGAATTCAAATCGTTAAAGATAAACCATAAATTGCAGATGTGCACCAAATGTAAATAATCTACTTTCATACTGAAATGCAAGCATGATTCCTATAGTTCCAATGACATTCAAATTGATGAAACCGAAGTTTTTCTTAATGCAAGACTTATTGAAATTTCAATCAATGTGACTATGATATACGAAAAGGAAATACGTATGGTTTCAATGAAGAGAAACATTTGGAATGATCAGCTGCTACTTAACAATGTAAAGGTGCAAAATGGGTATCAATATGTGCTTTATATCCATTCATTCAAACAAACAATATGTAGGTCAGGAAAAAAAAACATCACTTAAATCCAAAAAAGACTCGACAGGCATGCGCTTGATGGATGTGTCTGCCTTGGACAACTGATGAAATCACATCCATTCACATTAAAAGGAGGGAAGCCCTTGACATTAGAGTTAATCCGAAAATTAACTCAGATAATTAATAAGTACCTATCATCCCACCGTGTAAGGCGGCTAGCCAGATATGCAATGACGTCATGAACAGTTCTGGGCACATTATATCCTCCAGCAGAAAGAAGCTCCTGACCAAAAGGTATGCAACGATTTTTAATCACGGGAAACTGTTAGCCTGTATTGGTGTTATATGAAAAGCAACTTTGTCTCAAAGGAGTCAATTAGGGTTTGTCGAGAATGAATAACCTGAACTTCTGTTATTCCAAGAACATTTACACGGGATACGTTCCCTTTTATGTGCAGTACAGTTAGGAGGAAGTTTTGTGCTTGCCATGAACGGAGTACAATAGGGATGTCATCTTCCTCGACGTATGGATCTCCTGCTGATTGTCCCAATAGCTCAAATAACAGCCCTCCAGCCACCCTAACCGGGACCTTTATAAATTGTGAGATTCAGGATCAATAATCCAACAAAACCAAAGACCACAAAGGAGCCAGTAGGGTGGTCATGTCTGATATCCCGTATGCTAACTATCATGTTTTAACGGATATCAAGTGGGATACCGGTATGAAACAACCATTAAAAGAAATTAGCAAAGTATACATGCCATAACATTTGCTCTCTTCATACATTTTTCTCACAATGCTACAACTTAATATACCATCACCATTTAAAGGAGACTTGGCAAAACCAAATAGTACAGAAGTTAATATTCTATCAGAACTTAATTGAGACTTGAGAGAATCAAATAGTACCTAACTCGATTTAACTTACAACTTGTTAAAAGAAGATTTAGTGGATGCAATAAACCTAAATTATAGAATTTCAGAGACTATTACCTCGTACAGAAGGTGTTTCATCCGCTCACTTATCAGTTTGCTTTCATCTCTCAAAGCTAGGCTGACAGCAGGATGTAACCATTGAGCATTGTTGAGAAAGGCCTCAACGTTGGGGTGAACTGAAGCCAAATGGCACCACCATATCGGCCCATCTGGTCGCTCCCAATACGGTGCTGCTAAATCTGCGACAGTTAAACCATCTTCAATATCTATCCATTCAAACTGTTGTGAATCCCAGACTCCGTTGACTTGCACATTTTTCACAAGATCAGAAATCCTATCCCATCCGATGGGTACCCAACAACTTCCATCAAATCTTTCAGCAGCATGATACTGGTCTGACCGATGGCTACGTCTAGTGTTGTTTTCATCAGAAGAAGCAGGCACACGATCCCTCGATTCTAAACCGAAAGAAGACTCCATTGATTTCTGTCCATCCAATCCTTGAGAATCGGCTGCCATCTGCTCTTTCGAACATTCATCATCGGATTGTTTGCCTTGGACCCTATAACCATATCTCGAGTTCATCGGTTTCTTATTGCCTCGAACAAACTCGAAAGCACAAATCAGCCCATCTTTCCAAAGATCACTCCCAGGCATGACATCTCTACTCGGAACATGCCTACGTTTTTCGGGCATTTTCATTTTATTCTCTTCAGAAGCCGACCGATCTTCGTTCACACCCATGATCAGTTCTATATGTAACACAACCGGAAGAAAGAAAGAGCCAACATCCAAACCCTCAATAAATAAGCTCGTCGAAGATCGATGCACAACCTATAACATACTAACACACCATCTAGATTCCAAAGCAACTACATTGATTGCTTTAAGTAATCTGAAACATTCAACGTAAAAACAGCTGAAATTAGATACCAGAAGCTTTTTTTAACGATCAAAGCAAGCTAGAACAAGATTTATCATCCATTTATTAAGCTAAATTGCAATTCATTTTTCAAAAGAAAAATAAAAAATAGAATTTACCCATCATCTGATTCAACAACACATAACTTGATCGACCTCAAATAAATTTTCCTAAACAATTTTAATGAACTTTTAGTAATAATTCCATGTTCAACTTCCTCATTGATTTTGACATTTTGGGAAATGAAATTCTGGGTATTGAAAATTAAAGTACTAAATAATTAAAAACAAACAAACAAATAAATAAAATATTACCTCAGGATCAGACGATGCTTCAGCTTTCTTTAAGGAGAAAATGTAGGGAAGATGCTGGGAAAGGAAACAGTTAATTTTGAGAGGTAATTATTAACTGTGGGAAAAGCCCATTCTGATTCAAGTAATAGCTAATGGGTATTAAGACCAAATATATAAACATGATAATTAGTCGCTCTACCTTAATTTCTGGACATTTTGATACGAAATCACTTAACTTCGTAAATTATAGATAATTATATTTAAATATATTCGAATCAAAGATATTTGATCGAATAATTAAATTATGCATTTTTTTCTTTCTAGGTGAGATTATGATCAAATTTAAAATTTGTCAAAAAATTAAATATATTTTATAACAATTTTAACACAAAAGTTTGGGGGACCAATTCAGAATATAAGTCCTAGCTTGGGATGAAATTAAAATATTTAAAAGTTTAGAGATTCATTTAGAATGAGTATCATTAGGGGTGTATTCGGTTTAATTCGGTAAGCTATTTATGTAACCACCGATTTTCGGTTCGGTTAACCTCGATTTTCGGGTTTTTCACATTAACGTTAATTTTTAAGAATTTGTATTTTATGTTGACAAAATAACTTTATTTTATGAATTTTAAATATTAAAAGATAAATATTTTAAGATATTTTCATAAATATTTGTTAAAAACTTATTTTTAAGTAAAAATAAAAAAAACAAAAATAAATTTATAATATTTTAAGTATAAAATATATATTTTTATCTTATAAAAATAATTAAAAATTCATTAAAAACTCAAATTCGGTTAACCGCGGTTAACCACGGTTCATAAATTTATGAACCATAGTACCTCGATTCGGTTCGATTTTCGGTTTTGCGGTTCACCATACTCAGCCCTAAGTATCATATCTTTAGATGAAATTGAAATGTTCAAAAATTTGAATATCCATTTAAAATAAGTATTACAGTTTAGGGATGAAATTGATCATTTAAAAATTTAAAGATCAATTTAAAATAAGAAATACAATTGAGGGATGTGTGTGTCAATTAACTAACTAAATACGTTTTGTCCCCAAGCCCAAGTAAGAATTGATTCTTCCAGTCCCGTTCTTATTTTTGTCAAGTATTTGACCCCACAGTCCATACTTGTTTCAAACGACTACATATAGAAAAGAGACAACTTTCAATGGATGAGAGGGAAGGGATAGGAAATGGGTGGATAAAAAGAGTTTATAATAATATTTAATGTTAGAACTTAAGATTAAAATTTTAAGAATTAAAAATAAAATAATTTTTTAAAATTTAAGATTATTTTATAACTATTAAATATAAAAAAGAACACGAGAATATATAAAAGTCTTTTTCTTTCATAAAAGAATATGGAATCCTGAGACCAATGAATCTATTCCCTTTCATGGGCTGTGGACAGACGCAGACTCAAGACTTATCATCATCAAAATTATATAGACATAAAGATAAATTTAATTCTTAGTGTTTATAGTTTTTATTATTTTGATCTTTATTTTTTATTTGGGATAAATTTAATCTTTAACTTAAGTTTTTTTGATAAATATCTTATTTTTAACTAGTATGATAATCGTACCGTTAAAAATTTAATGATAATGACATATAATAAACATGTGATAATATATTTTAAATGATATGACATCTAACATATCAAATACATACGTATAGAATATAATTTTATTCTAATATAAAATATAAAATAATTAAAATTTAAATAAAATATTAAAACTTAATTAAATCTAAAACATTTTGGCTACTAAACCTTAAATAAATTTACTACTCTATATTTTTTATAATTTTAGTTTCTTTAGATTTAATTAAAACTCAAAACTTAAACCCTCAAATTTATTACTTTTAAATTTAAATTTAAATCTAAATCTTAAACTATAAATCAAAACCTTAAACCTTTCAATTTAGATTAAACATTAAAATACCTAAATTCTAAACTAAAATAACAAAAACTCAATTGATTAGTATCAAAATCCCTTACCTTTGATTTATCGATAGCAATATTTACAAAACTATTCCTTTTTATATTGTGTTCATATTTTTTAGATAAGATTTTGATTCTATTATAATTAGGGTTAGGAATTTTTAGTATCATTTTGTTTTAGATTTAATTAATTTTTAATATTTTATTTGAATCTTAATTATTTTATATCTTATATTAGAATAAAATTTATATTGCACGTGTATATATTTGATAACTTAGATGTCATGTCATTTAAAATATATTATCGTATGTTACCATTGTAACATCATTAAATTTTTAACGACATGATAATCATGTTAATTAAAAAAAATGAGATATTTATCCAAAAGATATAGGTTAAGGGTTAAATTTATATCCAAAAAAGAATAAAAACTAAAATAATAAAAAATTTAAATACTGACAGTTAAAATTATCTTTATACCAACTATGTATTTTATCTATAAATACAATAAATTTTTTCAGGAAAAAAATACTAAAAATATGTTGCGTCGGTCGCATCGGGAATATCTTTTTCAAAAATATCATGCCAACTATCACACAATAGAATGATCCATTCTTCTGCAATAAATAATTGTGTTCAGTATTACCTTGACCGAAAGGATATGGCAGAACCTAACGGAGAGAATTCGAGCACTGCAATCAGCCAGTCAACAGTGTCTCAACCGGCGGAGAACCGTATATTCAAGTGGATACGAGTAGCACTTTACGCCACCTTCGCCGTCGTCGGCCAGACATCCGGCGTATTACTCACAAGACTTTACTATCAAAAAGGCGGAACTAGCAAATGGGTCGAAACACTAACTCAACTCGCCGGTTTCCCTATTCTCATTCCTTATTACATTTCACACCTCAGAAGAACGGCGACGCCGCTTCCAAACAGCAACGCCGTCGGAACAAAGCCGCGGCAGAACCAGAAGCTGCTATCTCTGGTGTTTGTCTACGTATATCTCGGAATACTAATGGCGGCAAACGCTTATCTATACTCTATCGGATTCGAATACCTTCCAGTTTCGATCGTCACCTTGATTTCGGCAACACAGTTAGCTTTCAACGCTTTGTTTTCTTATTTCCTCAATTCCCAGAAGTTCACCCCTTCCATCATCAACTCTCTTTTGCTTCTCACCATTTCGTCGTGCCTCGTCGTCTCAAATGATACCTCCGAGAAACCCCACGGCGTCTCCGATGGAAACTACGCATTAGGATTCATCTGCACCGTTTTCGCCACCGCCATATATGGATTAATGCTCGCTTCTCAACAACTAGTGTTCAGAAGAGTTTTCGATAACAAAATCTCACTTAAACTCGTGATGGATCTGACAATATACCCGTCGTTTGTCGCCTCCATTATTACACTGATAGGGTTCTTTATTTCTGGAGATTACATGCTTCTGAACCAGGAAATAGATTCATATGAACTGGGGAAAGCTTCCTATATAATGACACTGGTTTGGACTGCTGTCTGTTGGCAAGTCTCAATCTTTGCCGGTTTGGGGTTAGTGTCTGAACTATCGGCTCTGTTTGCCAACGTCATTTTTGCGGTCGGGTTGCCGGTGAATACTATTTCCGCCATTATCGTTTTCAATGATCGAATGAATGGCGTGAAGGGAATCTCCATGGTGTTGGCTATTTGGGGTGTTATTTCTTATGCATATCAACAGTATCTTGATGATTGTAATGCTGAAAGTAAAGGGAGTGAAGTTTCCGAGGTTTGAATCTTCTGAATTTCCATTTTAATGCATATCAACATTATTACTATTTTGATTAATGTAAATTTAATGTATTGGTCTTCTGAATTTCATGGTACAAACTTTTTCGAAGAACTGAAAGTCTCAGATGTGTTATAATATATATGCTATTTTTTAAATAAACTCTTGTCCATGCTTCTCCTTTTTGCAAGATGACCCTAAATGAGATTCAAACCTTATTACAGACAAGATTACATTAAATATAAACCATATTAAATGCTAGATTATGAAGATTAAATTATATGAACATTGTCCTAAACCTGATTCAAACCTCAGAAACTTCACTCTCTTTAGTTTCATCATTACAATCATCAAGATACTGCTGATATGCATAAGAAAGGATGCCCCAAATAGCCAACACCATGGAGATTCCCTTTGCACTATCCATTTCATCCTTGAAAACGATGAAGGCGGCAATCACATTCACCGGCAATCCGACAGCGAAAATGCAGTTGGCAAACAGAGCAGACAGTTCCGACACCAACCCCAAACCGGCAAAGATCGAGACCTGACAACAGACAGCAGTCCAAACCAATGTCATTACATACGAAGCTTTCCCCAGTTCGTATGAATCCATTTCCTGGATAAAAAGCTTATGATCTCCGGAAATGAAGAATCCTATCAGTGCAAAAATGGAGGCCACAAACGACGGGTATATCGTGAGATCCATTACGAGTTTCAGCGACTGTTTGTCGTTGAAAAGTTTTCGAAACACGAGCTGTTGGGAAGCAAGCATTAAGCCGTAGATTGCAGTTGCAGAGAAGGTGGATATAAACCCCAATGCATCGTTTCCATTGGAGATTCCATAGAGTGTTCCGGACCCGGTGTTGTTGTTTGAGACCGTGAGAACCGATGAAATGGTGAGAAGAATAAGAGAGTTGATGATGAACGGAGTGAATTTCTGGGAATTGAGGAAATAAGAAAACATAGCGTTGAAAGCTAATTGTGATGTCGAAATCAAAGAGACGATCGAAACCGGAAGGTATTCGAATCCGATCGAATATAGGAACGAATTTGCTGCCATTAGTAGTCCTATGTATACATAGACAAAAATCAACAACGATAGCTTCGGTTTGACGACGACCCCATTGTCAAATGTCGTCTTCGAACAATGGAAAAGGTAGTAAGGGAGGAGAACAGGGAAACCAACAACCTGTGCTACTGCTTCGAGCCAATTGCTGGTTCCACCTTTTTGATAGTAAAGCCTGGAGAGTAACAGAGTTGATGTTTGGCCGGAGATGGCGAAGACGGCGTAAAGGAATACTCGGAGCCACTTGATTATGTGATTCTCTGCTGTCGGAGACACCGTTGTTTGGCTTATAGTTCCGGTGTTTGAATTTGATCCTTTAGATTCTGTCATGCATAAAAGTGCTAGTGTTCAACACAGGGCCAACACTAAACTTTACCTTTTAAGTTTCAACCTGAAACATGCCTTATTTCGGTGCACAAGCAAGAGAGAACTAAAGCAATTATATATGATTTCCTCTATGTATAAGAAACTCTACCATTAGTATATCAGATCATGTGTGTACACGTATCTATAGGTGAGAGTCTACTTCTTATCTTTGTTACTAACCTTGAAGGAGTGGTCTTAGTTGAGCTTCAGCCATGGAAGAAGATATACCCAGTCCCAGAGATGAGGAAGAGGAAGAGGATGGAGAGAAGACTTTGCTTTCCATCTCCCGGGCAAAGTGGTTATGGGCCTGTGGACTAATTATTTATGGATAAAAGTAAATTGGTGGTGGTAAGGAACAACTTTCATTGGTCACAGGATTTAATATCTAAACATTATGTTATATTATATTCCCTACATCCATGGGCAGAAATAGTAGGTACAGATGAACACACTAATATAGGGAGAAAATGGGTAGGGTTTTCGCTGTCCTGTTTAGAAGGAAAATTAAAGTTTGATCCATAATATAATATAATATAATATAATATAATATAAATGTATATTTATAAATAAATTGGATCAGGAAATTTTCACTATAAGCTTGAACCTCACCGGAAAATTGATATTATTGGATCTGGTTAAAACCTACCGAATTTGATTTTTTGTCATCCCTACCTAATCTAATTAAAATGTCTTAAAACCAATTGTAAAGTATAAAAAATTAATATTTTTATAAGAAATATAAAAATGGACCCTATTTAATTTTTTAAGATATAAAGTCAATAATACTTATTGTATGAGTATGATGAAAATTCCTCAAATCTCATATCATATCATATAAAAATTCTAACTCCACCTCCCGTGGGAAAATTATTTTTTATTGACCTTTTGAAAATTATTTTTAAATATATTTTAAAAAATAGGAGTACTCAAGAATAAAAACTTAATCTAAATAAATATATTTTAAAATATATTACCATCGGCTTCACTGCATCACATTGACATGTCATTATCAATTACTGAATAGACTACACAAATAATTTAAACCTCTCGTCTTTCTCATGGCTATCTCAATAATTCAACCCTTTCAAAGAAAATGGATGAATAGATCATTAATGGCCCAATCAATTTCAACATTTTACGACTATTTATGTTCCATTCATATAAATATAAACGGTTTGATTGTGAAAATTTTACAGGTCTAATCCTACATTGTACAAACCAGAGATTAGAGATCATTCTTATGAAACCTAGTTACCACTTCAACTTGTATAACTGGTTTGGTTGAATGGGAAGATCAGGGTACGTAGTTTGGACTCAAACTAACCAGTGACCAAAATCAAAACGGGCAGAAAATTTTGGGTATTCAAGTAAAAAATCAAATCAGTCTACATCGATATGGTTCGAGGTGATGTGAAAAAGAAAACCCTGTGATGCATTTTAAGCAAGATCATCATAGCAAAATGAAGTAGCGATTGAAAAAGCATCTCATAAATGGTCAGCAAACTGAAATTTAAGACAGTACTAATATTCACTTGTATCTTAAAATCCCCTGAAGATGCAGCATAGATGAAACAACTAGCAATTCAGAGGCAACAGAGTAAAGCCACAGGTGCTTACAACGGGTCCTGAAAAGCAAACTTGTGTAGTGCATGGCATCTGGTACTAGAGAAGAACTCTGTAAAACTCATACAGTGTAGCGATTCTTGGCACCTCTATCGAGCTTCTTTGCATCTTCCTGAAAGAGCAAGTAGATGAGGTTTGTTTGTATAGTTCAAAACTTGAGACATACAATGAAATGAAAAAGAACAAACGGCGTGGATCTAAAAGAAGCCATTACATGAAATATGAATCCGATGGTTTCGTTGTAATCAAGTAATTCTTTCCACTGTTTCCCGATGCTCATCTGCATCAACAAAAAAAGATTTAGAAATTCACAAGCCACTAAAAACAAAAAATCCTTGAGAAGAGTTTTGGAATCACATCGCGCAAGTCATTTTTCGTACTAAAGCAACTCTATTCACCTGTGCAGATTCATTAGCAGCATTCTTGGTCCACAGTGCTATTCTTTCCTGCTTGCCTCTCACACTGACAACTGCTCCGCAAATCTCATCGCCGTACTCAAACTGTTCTCCTATTAAAGCCAGCAACTAGTATAGCAAAAATACATAGGATCAAGCCACGTTTTTTCACTAAAGCATCAAATATTCATGAACAAAGCATGCATTATATCGTCTGAAACAATACCGTGTACAACCAAGGCGTATCTGACTTCCCCTTTTGGAAGGTTACAGTCCACTTGCCTCCATTAGCACAGACAGGGTCTTCCCACTTTGGCTCGATTTTATGTTTGAAACAATGAAAGTCGGCTCCGACAGACAACTTGCTTGGGTTATGTATGTTGTTGTAAAGACTGTAATCAGAAAAGTGTCATTAACTAACAAAGAGAAACAAGCAAAAGAAGTGACAGATGGAATTAGTAATCAATGGCAGCAATATCTGATAAAATCAACAAACCAAAATTTTAATAAACAAAGATTAAACTATCATTATATACGATAAAAGCGCTTTCTACGATGTTGATAATAGCGAACTTGAAGAACAGTTTAACAACATCCAATTAAGATGAAACAAGAGTCTAGGAAGCATCAATCTGTAGTAGACAGCTCCAAGATCCATATAGTACACATTCTTCAGTTAAAGTAAATCCCATGTACACTCATCATCAGCATCATATTAATATATATGTTTATGTATAATCACAATAATATAAACAGCAACTATTTTACTAGAATTTCATGAAAAATATAGAGCTCGAGCAACATGGTTGAATGATCAATTGCAGAAGAACAGTTCAAAACCTAACAATATAATAATAAAAAAAAAACAGAATCTAAAATCTCAAGAGAATTGATAAAATTCAAAACCCAGAATCTAAAAATCCAAAAGAATAAAAGGGGAGAAAATAACCTCCAGAATTCTTCGATAGTGGAGAAAGTGTAAATAGGGCGCATAGAACTACCCCAAGTAGCTTGTTTCGATTTGGCTTGAGGGTTATCGAACCAGAAGGTCCACGAATGTTCAAGCGGGTGAGGTTGTTCGACGACGCCTTTCTTCAAAGCAGACGACGTCGTATCGTCTTCTTCCCCGGGGATCTCCCCTTCCTCAAGCTCCTCGTCTTCTTCGTCTTTCACGTTAGGGTTAGGGTTCTTGTTTTCTTCTTCGTTGATGCTCATCGATTTCAGGTTTTCTTCCAGCCCCATTTCGGATCTCTCGATTTCTTTTCCTTGTAGCAGAGCAGGCTACAGACTTCTTTGCTTTGACTTCTTTCAACCGCCCAAAATCTAAAAGCCCTTTGATTCTTATAAAATTGCCCTAATTAAACTATTCAGAGGTCTGTCATTACATTAATTAGTGATCTTTCCAAAACTAATAAATTAGATTTTTTTAATTAAATCTTTTAGTTTATTTTAATTTAATTATACTTATTATTTTATTTAATTAACGATCTCGGTAAAAAAATGTTATTTCTTTTAAAAGATTTGAGCTGGTGCAGTATTATCTGTAGGAATATTTTTGAGATTGTAGTGATTTTAGGTAGAGGTGAGCGTTCGAGCGAGTCGAGTCAAAAAATTTTAAGTTATTCGAGTTGAGTCATCATATTTTATAGTTTGAACTTTTTTAAAATTTTTTCGATTCGAGTCGATTTTAGCGAGTTTGAGTCGAGTTCGAATCGATTCGATTTTTCGATTTATGTATAAATTTTAATTATACTATTTATAATACTATAATATAGTTTTATTATAATTTAAACTGTTTTCTCTTTAAATTTACATACATTATTTTTCATATTATTTTTTATATGTGTAAAAAAAGATTTTAAATTATTATTACCATCAATCAAATATCTTAAATATGAATATGTCATTTTATTAAATTACAGACTTTATTAATAACTTTCTTCTTATCTAGGTAAGACTAAGACTAAACAAAAAATAATGATACATTAATACAAAAATTTTAAAAATAACATAATATAAAATATACAAATAAAAATTTTATTAAAGAAAATTAAAATATATAAAAAGAAGATATTGAAAATAAAACTACATGGTTTAAATGTGCAATTAACCTTTATAATTACTAAATTTTTTGAGTTATTCGAGTTATTCGATTTTCATTTTTGTAACTTAAACTTAATTTGAAATTTTTTCGAGTCGATTCGAGTTTATGAAATTTCGAATCGAGTTAAAACGAGTTGAGAAATTCGATTTTTCGAATCGAATCGAGTTTTGCTCACCCCTAATTTTAGGATAAATTTAAAAATAAAACCTTAATAATATAAAGAATTATTTTCAAAGGTGAGTTTTTAATATTAAATATTAAAAAATAGTTCTATAATAATAAATATTTTTTAAATTTTTAATAAAAAACATTAAGAAAAATTAGACTTTATAAGAAAAATTAAAATTTAAAAGTAAATATTTAATAAAAAAATATTGAAGGAGAAAAATTAAGTCTCTAGTAATAAATATTAAATTTTTTTTATAATAAAACATATATTGTAAAAAAAGAATATATATCTAATAATAAATATTAAAAAATTAAACACCTAATAATAAGTTTTGGGAGAAGTTGAATTCATTGGAAAAATAAATTTTAAAGGTAGATATCTAATAACAAATGTTTGGAAAATTTAACCGTTGATAATAAGTATTAAAAATTAGTATTTTAAAAATAATTATTAAAAAAATAGACTTTTAATGTAAATATTAGAAAATAAACCTTAAAAATAAATGTTAAAAATAAATATAAACTTTTAATAACAAATATCCATAAAATCTGAGTTTATAATAATAAATGTTAAAAAATTAAACTTCTAATAATAAGTATTGAAAAATAAATATCTAATAACAATTATTAATAATAAAACTAAATTACGAGAGTAAACATTTAATAATAAATATTAGAAAAATAATTTTATTATTATCATTAAAAATATTAAACTCTAATAATAAATATTAAAAATTAAATTTAAGTATACATCCTTAATAATACTAAATATTAAAAGAATTCAATCATAATATTAATATTATATAAAAAATAGACTTTAAATGGGTTTTCCTGTCGCCTAACCCCAAAGCTGACCTTGTAAAGTGTACATTATTGAAGATAATTAAGAGAGTGGGCGTCTCTAGACATGTTATTGGTATCTAGCTTGGGTTAGTGTTATGGGCTGGACGGGTCCACCATTTCATTTTTTCTGATTTTTTTAAATCACAATATTTCTCTAAATTTGTAAAAAAAAAAAAAAAAAATCCATATTTTAGAACACTAACCGTAATCCATAAAGGGAAGCGTAACATAGCAGTGGCGGATCTAAAAATATATGTGAGAATGAGCGCAAATTAAAATATTTTTTAAAATAAGTACAAGTCATAAAAATCTCAAAATTTTAGGGTGGACATAATCATAAAATTTTAAGGATTAATTCATAAAAATTTCAAAAATTAAAGTTAAATATATAAATTTTTAAAATTTTAGGATGGGCCCGTATATGGATCCGCCACCGTAACATAGCATAGGAAATATCATATTAACATAGGAAATAAGTCTAATTATGTTTTTGGTATTTTTTTTATGCTTAAATTTGGACGTAAGTTCATGTTGTACAGTTTAATTCTTATTTATTTTTATAATGGTATCGGTTAGTCTATATAGTTATTCGTTAACTATTCTAATTTAAAATAAAAACTATTTTTTTCTCTAAAACTTATTTTTTTATCTATAGTGGTCATAAGTTTTTTTAATAGGTAGTAATAACTATTTTTAATATTAATTATCGATCATTTATGTTTATTAATTTTTTTTTGTATTTTTCAAATTTAATGAAAACTATATTTTTGCATACATATTTTTTTTATTTTTGTGATTTATTTTTTATTGATTTTTATGATTCATTTTATTTGTTGTTTGATACAATTTCAACATACGATTATTTGGTGTTTGTATAAAAATCATCAAGATGTAAGCTTTCTGATTTGATTTTATTAATGGTCTTAAAAATGAATCCTTACTCATTTGATGATTCGTTAGCTGATGTAATCGGTTGTATAACATAACAATTTGTCTGATAATTTGATTTATTCATATTTTTTTATATCGTAAAGTATTTCGTTTGATTAGATATAAAAAAAATCTTAAAAGATTTTAAATGTATAATGACAATTTAAGGCTTAAAACTGATTTGAGTATGAAATTTTTTTAAACTAAACAATGATAAAACGTGTTTTATTACAATAATAATGTAACACCCCGACCCGGATGTCACATTGGGCCTCCGGCCAAAAACCTGTATTTCAAAAATTCCTTCGAAAGCCCAACAATTAAAATCCAATTCAAGTCCAAATATAATTTATAAAATTCATTTACGTTAAAACGCAAGCCCAAAATAATATAAAGAAATCGGAACTCCAAAATATTACAAATCATTTTGAACATTCGACTTGAAATAATAACAAAGTTACAAAATACATAGGTCCAACTAAGTACTAGCCCACTAATCTATAAATGTACCCTGACATAGGTCGATGCTGAAATCCAAACCTCGATGGTGCTCCACGAACCGGCTTCCGCTAACCTTTAATCCTCTTATCGAACCTTAAACCATACTTAACTTATCAAGATTACACAGGGGTATCGATACCCTTATGTGGGGTATCGAACCACCTTGCCTCGATACCTACCCAAAGAAGGCATCGAAACATGGGTATCGATACCCTTTGACCATTCCCAAAGTCAACAAAAAGGGATCCTCCAGCATCGATACCAGCATCGATGCCATTATGCCACTGGAGGTCCCGGTATCGAACCATGGTTCGATACACCTGGCCACTTAGCCTATTTCCACTCATGGGTATCGATACCGGTAGCCCGTGTATCGATACCCCTGCACGAAATGCAGGTCTGCACTTAGAAAATTCTAAGGATTCTTCCCAAATATTAATCTATTCGATTCTAAAGTGTTCCTACTCATTTTTAGAAAGGTTTCAAGTGTTTTAACATTATTTTCAAGCCATCAAACACACAATTACGAAATTCACCATTAAAGACCCAAAAGCTTAAACCAAGCATTCATACATGAATTTCTATATGTTATGCACTCTACCATGAAATGCAAGATAATTAGAAGAGTTGGGAGTACCAACCTCTTGCAGGCAACAATAAAAACGTCCTCTTCTCTTCTCTTCTCTTCAAGCTTTCTCTTTCCCAAGTTCTTTCCTTTGCCCAAACTTGATGATGGATCTCCAAGTTCACCAAACCAACACATATTTACCTCTTTTAATAGATCTTTGACGACTCTAAAACTTTTATTCTTCCACCAAAACGAGATTCTACAGAAAACTCCCAAAGATCAAATCTTTTCCTCAACTCTATTCTTACCAAAAAGGATGAAGAGGTGAAGAAAAAAAAAAGATGAGCTCATCTCTCTGCAGAAAAACATACCCCCTTAACCTCTAGTGATGTAATTACCAAATAACCCTCAACCAACAACTCAAGCCCAACCAAACAAGCAGCCCAACAAGGCCCAAAACCTCTTATTCGGAGCCCAAAACCGAAGCTCAAACTCTCGGGTTAACCCGATACTCAAATCCGAAATCTTGGTCGTTACAAATAAAAAATATAAAAATGGATAAAAATCCTTTTAAAAAAGGGTTCAAATATGTTAAAGTACATTTGTTTTAAATTTAAGAAATCAAGAGAATCAACGAATTTAAGTATTAAATATAAGAAAATAAAATCTATGACTGAGATGTGATCCACGGGATTGATCTGATGATCTCTCAATATATTTGGTCTTTTTTTTTATTTCCCCTCCGACAAGCATCGCTGAACAATTCCTAAAATCCCATGCACAGCACGTGGCTTCGTCGTCTATATTCTTTTATTTAACAGTGTTGTAGAATTTTTTTTAATTATATATAATAAGATGAGATATGATATCGTTTAGAATAAATTAAATACTAATAAATTATTTTTTAATTAAATTAAATGTTGTCATGTGTTTTTAGTTTTCTTTTAACAGGTTTGTATATATATTTTACTTATATAGAAATTATTTTCCTTTAATATAATTTCTTTCAATATACTTGGCTTTTGTATGTGCTTCTTCCGGTTGTTGACGAAAATGTTTACAATAGGAGAGAGGAAATGAAGGGGGGGCATTTTCCTGATAGCCAAACAGGACTGAAACAAAGATGGAATTCTGCAGAAAGTGAAAATCAAAACCTCGGAGCCAAGAAATCATTATATTAAAATTTGATATTGGCCAGAAAAAATATTGCAATAATCGTTGAATCATGGTTATATAATGTCTCCCATATCATATACGAAACGATGAATCCAAAGAATTCAAAAAAAAAAAGGATTTCAACATTTTTATGCTTCCAAAAATCCAGTCAACCTGAGAACCGAATTCCGCACTTCACTCAAATCCCTCCCTTTAAGCGTCCTTCCATTGCCTATACAAACAGAAAGCGCCATTTTCGCTGCGATTCTCCTCCCCGATATCACATGCGGCGGCACGATTTCGCGGCCATCCTCACGATCGTCATCAAATTCACCGCTGCAATCGAAAACAATACTGCTAGTACTCCTGCGAAGCGGGATACTAACGGGAACCGAACGGCAATCCCTGGATAACAAACGCCGTCGCCGATCGAAGACTCCGTCTGATTGAACGTTTGCAACGTCGTCGCGTGTGTCGTCGGAGAATATAACCTCGGATTCCTGAAATTCTTCCTCTGCCATTGGAATTGTGGAATGGAAGACTCCAATTCAATTCAATTCAATTCAAATCTTGTTTTCTGGAGTGACTTGTGAGAAGGAAGAGAGCCAATGTCTTGGCAAGGGAATGAATTGAAGTGAATAATTTATGGGAGACTCTGAACTGGCAGTGTTTTGGTGATTGAGAAGAGAGATATGGCGTCATTCACAATCACAAGGTGTGGAGTACAGACAGCTTTCCTTTTATAATAACATGGATCAGATTTTTAAAAATAAATAAAAGATTTTTGGTAATCTTGGGAGTAAATTGAACTGATTTTAAACTCCGTGTTTCATAAATTAAACCCAAAATCAGTTTAAAATTATCCCTGAACTTTTATCTCAACTTTTGTCATTGATTAAACATAGTAATTGGTCGGATCATGTTGATTTTGAGCGTGACCAATTTATATTATATTTTTATTTAGATAAGATTTTTTAAACTAAATCATTTTTTCATTAATATTTAATTTTTAATTATTTAGAGATACTTGTTTATATTATTTAGATGTAGCGAGCGTCCTATCCGTGGTATGCCTTCAACGCCTTTTAGCAAATGGCGTGACACAGAAGTTAAGTTAACCAATGGACTCTATGTTATATTTTATAATTTAGTTTGATTATGAGCGTTTGATTGTATTTCAAACAATGTACTAAACGGTGTAAGCTACATTTATATATGTTTTATTCACGGATAAAATATATTATTTTTAATAAATTTATATTTAAATAATTTATTTACGAGATATATATTATTAAAAAAGATAAAATTAATTAATAAATATCACATGTAATCCTATTATAATATTATAAAAAATATTTTTTATAATAGTTTTTTAAAAGTAAATTTAGAGATAAACACAAAATTTCATATAAGAGTGTACAAAATATCAAGAAGGTATATTAAAAATATAAAAAATATAAAATTATAAGAGTTTAGGAGTATAATCAATAGAAAATACAAACTGAACCGTCTATGATCCAACTAAAAGCAATTAATTATTTAAAAAAGTCAAATTAAACTTTTGATTTAAAATTTGTAATTTATAATTTGAACTCTATTTACTTCAATCTTGAAGTTAAATAAATTAAATTTTAGTTTGAATCTTTATTTTTTATAGTGATTAAAATTAAAAATTTAATAAAACTCATAAATTATTTAAAATGAAAAATAAAATATTCAATTTAAATTTAAGGAGTAAACGTGTCATTTACCCTCCATTTCAATCAATGATTGGGGTGAAAAAGACGTACGTGTAAAGTTAGACGTCCACAGCTCATGCGCCGCATAAGCCACCGGGGGAGCGGTGACCCCACGCCGGTGTGGCGACGTCATCATGATGCCCACGTTGTCATAATCTCTTTATTATTGAGTACACAGTAAAGTTTCTTTGCCAAGTAATCGTGTACGGGCGGATTGACTGTATAAAATGATGGAGTATAAATTATCGCCGGACACTATTATTTTAACATTTTATAAATAAATATTAAAATTATAAAAAAAATTCGTATTTTAAAACAAAGAATTGACTAATTCTTTCCTTTTTCATGTTTTTAATATCAGACGATTTATTCGTTAATCTAAAAATATTATTGTGTTGTATAATTCAAATAATTAATTTTTACAAAAATATTAATTTAAAGGATAAACTACATAAATGGCTATTTGATTATACCTTAATTATCTTTTACATCCTTTGACTATTAAATGTTATAATTGGTCCATAAACTAACTTTTTAAATACAAAGTGATCTTGTGCCGTTAAAAATTTGACAAAAAACTAATGTGAACGTTAACATGCTGACTTGGATTATAGAGATCAGGGACGCCACATGGTTATCCAAGTCAGCATGTTAACTTTTATACTAATTTTCTGTTAATTTTTTAACGGCACAAGACCACTTTGTATCAAAAAAGTTAGTCAATGGACCAATTTGTAACATTTGATAGTCAAGAGATATAAAAGATAATATAGGTATATAATCAAGGGACCATTTATGTAGTTTACCCTAATTTAAATAACGAATTTTGACAAAATTATCTTTAAAAAATACATAAATTCTAAATCGACACAATTTATTTTTAACTTTATAATATATTATTTTTTAATTATAAATATCTGACTCATTAATTAATTATAATTAAATATTATAAATGTTCAATATGAAAATGAATTTTTCAATTTAATTATTTTTTATATAATAGTATGATTCAAATTATTTTTTTTTTATTTTATTTATAAGATTTTTAGTACCTGCTATAACTTCTTTTGTTTCATATAATGTGCAATTTATACCATACGGAAAGTAATAGACTACACTACAACATAAATATTAAAATATATAATATTTTTTTTGCTTAGAAATTTATTAAAATTGAATAAGTATATTTAATCGATTAGTTAAATTATTTATGTTTATTCTCTTATAAATTTTTTAAAAAATCCATCAAAGCTATATATATATAACAATGGTAAAAGAAATTTATAATTACGAAATACTAAATAAAATAATTGAAAATATAAATAATATTTTTATTATTCTTTTGACTTCTTGGGATTTTATTTTAACTAATTTAAACTAATTTGTATTTTACGTTTTGATTTTAATGGTAAATTTTTTTTTAAATACATTAAATATAAAAAATTACTATTAGTAATTAGGTCTATAAAAAATTTAAAATTTTAATTTATCTATTTCTTCAGAAATTCTCGTAAAGGACTTAAAATTTTTAAAAGAATCATATAAAATAAATATATTTAATTGATTAATTTTATAGAATGTGATAAAAACAATTTACAATATAATTTTCAATAAATACGGATATTTTTACTCACCCCCCAGTCTCTACCGTATCCATCATAATTAAAGTAAGCTAATTTATGTGAAAAAAATTCAAAAAGCTAAGTTATTGAGCCAGCAGTTTTCCAACCTGTTTTGTTGATAATTTGAAGGCATGCACATTGAGGACTTGATCAAAGTCAACCTCTGTCTGAAAAGCTAACAAAGTCTAGCCCTAGCCATTCGCCTTTGCGTATACTTAATGCAAATGAATTGACCTTATAAGTAGTATAGAGATGTTGATGATCTAACTATCAACTAATCATAATGTGAAAAATAAAGTATATTAGCGTTGGAACTGCATGGTCGAAAGATTTCGAGGTTATATACAATTTATTAAAATATAGTCTTTAACGTAATTGTCCATAACTTTTATTAGTTCTAAAAGTGTGTCTCTTAGAAATAATTGTCCTTTTTACTTTTTAGGAGTTCATGTGCGGTCGTTTTTATTGTGTATGTTTAGAAACTCATTGGTTCTATAGAAACAATAATAATAAAAATAATTAATAAGATTTTATAATTAATTATCACATTTAAAAAACAATTATAACGTTTTAACAATTATAACTTATCTTTCTTAAAAGTTTTTTAAAAATTTTATAATGAATTTTAAGATTAACGTCATCTAATAAATGTTTTTTTTATTCAATTACAATGGTTACAGTAGTATATGTTCTAGAGTATACTTTCGACCATTGGACATTGATCGCTCAATCATTGTGTTGACATTATTGGTGCTCGAATCCGTGGCCTCCATGAACAACAATTGTTCCCTTAACCGATGAGGCTAGATGATTCGTGTCATCTAATAAATGTAGTTTATCAAAATTTTGGGGTCCCTCTATTTTCAAAAGTCGTGTACAATCGCTCCTATTACACCTATATATCTAAATTTTGAGTCGCATTCGAACATGGATTGGAAGTATGGAGTGACTGTCCACCGACGAGAGTTGACTGTGGCATTATTAACTCCGTGTGAAATGAATACGCCTAACCTACTTTCTTCAACTGTAAAACCAACATTTGCATGCCTTTATACTTTTAATACGATCATTGCATATCTTCTTCTTCTCCATCTCTATATATATCATCCACTAGTCGCCATTGTTTCCATCAAGCTTCCTTCATTTCTCTCTTTCGTATTCGAGCTTTCATTTGACAGTAACAATGGCGAAACTGTGTGTGCTGTTTGGTTTTGGGTTAGCTCTAGTCTTGAGTTTGAGTTTTGTGGGAATCAATGGAGCACCCCAACTTCCATGTTACTTCATATTCGGAGATTCATTGGTTGATAATGGGAATAACAACCGATTATCATCGCTTGCTAAGGCTAATTACATGCCTTATGGCATCGATTTCCCTAATGGACCAACCGGAAGGTTCTCCAATGGCAAAACCACAGTAGATGTCATTGGTAAGCTTCTACATTTCCATATATGTATTGTCTTCCATCTGTTTGACGAAAAGAAACTTAGGATTTATTCATCATAATCAATGGCATGTTGTTAGATGTGTTCGAGTTTTTAATGTGACAATATATATTGTATCTGCAGCTGAACTTTTGGGGTTTGAGAACTACATTCCTCCATACTCGAATGCTAGAGGTAGACAAATCCTTGGAGGAGTTAACTACGCGTCAGCGGCTGCCGGAATCCGAGAAGAGACTGGACAACAGCTGGGATCTCGGATCAGTTTCAGTGGACAAGTTAGAAACTACAGGCAAACAGTTGCACAAGTGGTGAGCTTGCTTGGGAGTGAAGCAAACGCATCAAATTACTTGAGCAAATGTGTTTATTCCATTGGACTTGGCAGCAATGATTACCTTAACAACTATTTCATGCCTCTTTTATACTCCACTAGTAGGCGGTATAGCCCTGAGCAATATGCTGATGTTCTTATCCAACAATATACTCAGCAGCTTCAGGTTAGTTTTCTATGTTCGTCTTTACGTATTCAAACTGCATTCATGATAAGGTATTGTCCCAGAGGTGAACGCCGTCCTTATCGTTTTGTCGGGAAGATGATTTCCAGGCATTGTACAACTATGGGGCAAGGAAGTTCGTGTTGATCGGGTTGGGTCAGATCGGGTGCAGCCCCAACGAATTGGCTCAGAATAGCAGAGATGGTAGAACTTGTGTGGAGAGAATCAATTCTGCCAATAGGATATTCAACAGCAAGCTCAAGGCTCTTGTGGATCAATTCAACAACAATGATTCTGATGCAAAGTTCATCTACATTGATGTTTATGGAATTTTCCAAGACATTACAAGCAACCCTTCGGCTTTCGGTAAGAACACTACTAATCCAATACAATCTTGACCGGTGTTCATCGACAATGTCACTAGCTCTACCATGATTAAATGTTACAATGCGTCATGTTTCAGGGTTTAGGGTAACCAATGCAGGATGTTGTGGTGTTGGAAGGAACAATGGGCAAATCACTTGCTTGCCTTTGCAAAGACCATGTAGGACTAGGAATGAGTATTTGTTCTGGGATGCTTTTCATCCGACCGAGGCTGCAAATGTGATCATTGGAAGGAGATCGTACAGTGCTCAGTCACCATCAGATGCTTATCCGATCGATATCCGCCGTCTTGCTCAGCTTTAACGATGGTGATGAAGTTGATGTGGCCTATCCGATCGATATCCGCCGTCATACGATGTTTTTCTTTGTTGTTATAAGTTATATTTCCATAATTAGTGTCATTATTCTAAGAAATGAGTCTACAAAGTCGTTGTCTTTCCTTTCTTTCTTAAGTTGTAAGAGCAATTGCAATTATAATATAAATCAATTATTAAATACATGACGGATTTAAATTATGATAATCTAAATATATTCGGGAAAAAATAGCATAAAATTGGATAAATGCTAAATTCATCAAATTTCCACTAAAAACACTGTTTTTCTTAATCAAAAGGCAAAAGAATTTCTCAACTAATCTACATAGATCAGACAGTGAAACAACAACAACAATAGAACAAAAAGTAATAAGAACCCAGATTATAAATCAGATCAAACTAACCAAATGAGCTACGAATTGAATCAATTGCAAAGAAAAACTTGTTGGGGCAAGCGCCAAGCTTCAGCCTTTTTGAAGCACATGTCGTCTAAAGTTTCACTCCGACACCAACGACACGTCGGGTTCTGCAGACACTGAGATCTGGAGGACATTTCAGTACAGCTCGGGATCTGGTTCTTGTTGTTCCTTTGGAGAGCTAACAGAGAGCGGCGCCATGAAGAAACTAAAGGGTCTTTGCCAATGAAGCTGTTATCAGTTGTTGCTTCTGCTGCTGCTGATAATAATAATAAAAGGAAGACAATTGGGAAGAAAATGATAAGCTTCGAGCTTGATGTGGTTTCCATGGAGAGAGATTCAATAAATTGAGTGTTTTTCAATTCTGTTAAAAGTCTTAAAAGAAAAGATTTGTTTTTTATTTACTTTTTTTTAATTTATTTCTCTTTGTCTGAATCTTATCCTCCTTTGTATAGGGGTTCTAGCCTCTAGGTCAATCAAAAGGGCAGGATGAAACAACTTTCTAATATGTATAAGCCAATTCATTTGCTTTGTGAGATCCTTGAATACTGTCCAATTAGAGGGATTGGATTCTGAATTTTTAACAAGTTGTAAGGATCAAAATCAAGATCTGACCTTTTTGAACCAAGTTGCCTAAGCAAGCGACCGTGCTAATAGATGAATGCATTATATTTATATTTTAACAAGTTGTAAGGATCAAAATCAAGATCTGACCTTTTTGAACCAAGTTGCCTAAGCAAGCGACTGTGCTAATAGATGAATGCATTATATTTATACACCCTTGGAAAAAGTTCAAGGACAGCGTGATCATTTTTGTGTGGCTACAAAGCAATGATGAAACAAGACAGCATTATAAGTGCATTGCCACTAAAATAGTCAAATGTCGGACATAAAAAATAAATTTTAAAAAGCTAATAATATAAAACATGTCACGAATACATAGAAAATACTATAACATATGTCGGAAACAATGATAAATCTGAGACATTTTAAACCACTTTTAAACACACAAACTACGATCACACCAAACAATCAATGCCGACGTTGATGCCATCACCACTAATTTTGTTACAAAGAGAAAAGAATACATATAAAATTGTTCGTGCTTCTCTTTAGATCGAAAGGGGTGATGGCGGAGCCGGGATGCGGTTTCGAACTCGATAATGTTGTCGATCGGAACACGGAGTCTCAGATTTCAGAATGGAAACATTACCTGGTTTTTGAATTTCCAAGTGTAAGCTCAAGATCATCAGCTACACATTCTTCGTGGATCTTTTCTCCTTCCCAAGGTTTCACAAACCCTGTCGTGTGACTCCCAAAGGCGAACTCGGCAGCTATCGCATCAGACATTGGAACATCCGATGTCTGATTGACACTGGCTGGCAGTGCTGGTGAGCATGTCCCACTTTGTCCTGGAGTCCACATTCGTGAACCTCCGGCTGATAAGGACTCGTCTTTAAACCCAAACGGGTTTCGAGAGACGAGGCTAAACGTAGGGGATGTTGGTCCACTAGAAAGCCACCCTGGATCAATAAAAGCTTGATGGTTAGGACTAGGTGGAGTCGATGAAGGAAGGTAACAATGCCTCTGCCCGGCCCGTGCCGATCCAGCTGTCGTTTCATCCCATTCATCCCTTGTTCGAGGAGTACGAGAAGTCGGGGAGCTCAATGGTGGGGTGATGGGAGCACTTACCGATCCACCAGCAAAGTAGAGATGGTGAGCAAGCTTAGATGAAGCCGAAGAAGAACCAGATGAAAGGTTCTTCAACCATGGGATTAAGGAATTGGCATCGACATTGCTATTGTCATTAGCTCGGTAAAGAGATGAAGCCGGACTCGGGAAGGAAGACGAACCGGGACTTGGATTGTAAGATGCACAAGGACTCGGTTGATACGATGAACATGGACTAGCCGATGCCAAAGCTCCCACTATGTCCATGCGATCCACTGGTTTGCATCCCTGCATAAACGAGAAAATTCACATATCAGATACATATATTATAAACACATTCATGCACATAGTAGCCAACACAACATCAAGGACAACACCAGGAGGAGCATGTTTAGTCCTACAATGGTATAATTGCATTTCGACCCTAAAACTTTTCTGACTCCGTCACTGGACAACAACCATAATTCGAGGATGCCTCGACCAATCCGCATTAAACAGAAAAGACAAGAAAAAACAAGGCATTGATGAACTATGAAGCAAGAAATCAAGTTTTCATGAGTAGAATCTAACAACCAGTCCTCATTTTGCCAAACATTACATGAGACATTTCTGTTTCTATGGGGACACAATTGATGGACCAAAAGCAATAATGGTGGCAAGCATAATAGTCATTGCAACCCGACAAAAAACACTTTGATTAAAAGAAGAAAAAAATCTAATGTCAAAGACAACAGCGTTTACATAAAGCATATAATAAATATAATGCTATTTTCTAACACGCTACCTCGTCCAACATGTCTTTCTTTACTGTAAAATTTAATCAAAACCCTATCCCCACACGCATTGAAACTAAAGCTATTTAAAATCTCATCATAAAAGGTGGAATCCAAGGATTCAATTTCCCCTTTATACTACAACTGATTGGTCAAATTATAATTCAGGTCCCTCTACTATACTCAAATTCAAGACTTAATCCATATGCTTTAATTTGACATGATTTGGTCTCTTTATAATATCATCAATTAATCTAAACATTCAATATCGTTAATCAAAGACGGAACTAAAATTAAATATTAAAAGGGTAAAAGATTATTAAGCCTTTAAATATAAAAATTAAAAGAGCTAAAGACCTTATTTGCCTGGTATTTAAACTAACGGAAACTTAAAATACTATAATATCACAAAATTAGAAAGGACAACAACCCTAACAATCCACTAAAAGTAGATATATTATAAAAGTTAGGACTAAGTTACTAATTTGAAATAGTAGAGTGGCCAATATAAAAATTTGACCAAACTAATTAAATAAAAAGCATTACAAAGCCAATAATCCCGGGAAATCTGGGTGAAGTAAATTAAACTGTCTTGAAATTACTAGAGTAACCTTAGGTGTTCCAACTAGAATTTTGACGTCTTACGCTTAAAAAGCAAAGTGAAAATTTCAATCTAGTAGATGGATAGTGTCGGTGAAATGACCAAACTATCCTTGCCTGAAATGCTACAGTCGATCGGCGATGTGTATTATCGTCGAATCTTCGACGACCTTAGTCATTTTGTGATTTCTCACATAACCACAGATTTCAAATCAAATCTCAACCGTTGGATAGTAATAAAGCGATTGAACATAAACCGTAAGATCAAAATTGTGTACCGGATTACCTTTTTGTAAGTGGTGCCGTCTTCTTCGACGGTCCAACCGGCTTCGTTGCACAGAGCTTTCAAGACCTCGTTGTTGTCGCAGTGCTTGGGGAGCTTGTAGTTACCGTACATCCGTAGGCCGGAGAAGATCTTCGCCGCGATCGCTCGCCTCCGCCGTTCTCTCCGCTTGTTGTTCTCCCTCTCCTTCCACGTAGGCATTCTGGTACCCGACGTCATTATTTTTTCAGTAAAACAACGACAACGAAGTCAAAATTTTCCTTTTTAGTTCTTTGAATTCTCGATTCTTATAATCGTATGTATTATTATATTCTCGAGAAACAAACAGAAAAAGAGTGGAAGTAGTGTTAGAATGATGGAGGTTCGGGAAAAGACACTGACTTGTGAGCTAAAATATAGAAGGAGAAGAGTTCTTAAATGGCCATGAATGATTTTTAAAATTACAAAGGAGCCACTATTAAAATAGGTCTAATTATTGTTTTAATCCCTATACTATACTTACATTTGAGATTTAATTAATTTACTTTAATTTTACAATGATTAATCCCTCTAGTGGATCCAAATTAGTAATCCCATTGGTTAGGGTTAACAAAGTAATGGCCTAGAAAAAAAATCCTCTATTACTTTATCATAAGTAGTGTATTTCCCCAACCCATTCTCTAAGTTGTAGGTATTGTTCGAGCAATGTCGAATGAAGAATAAATTATATATTTTATCATTGAATTTTCTTTTTATTCTCGTTTTTATGTTGATTGGATAATAAATATTTAAGTTCGAAGTGGTTTGAAATTTTATAAGTTTTAGTATGGGGTTAAATTTCAGGAATTTTAAATAGATTTTAAAAAAAATTATTAAAATAGAAAAGCACGATAAAATAAGTTCGTTAGTGTCTTAAATGGTAAAAATACATTTAAAATGATTATTTTGTTGTTGACATAATACATTAATAGAGCTATAAAAGTTTAATCTCTAAGGGAAGAAAATGAAATAAAAAATACGAATGATATATGCTTGTCACATCAATAAAAAACAATTAACATGGTGTGCATATTAAATTATAATCGTTGATTAATATAATTATTATATTTTAAAAGTTAATTAAATAAAAGGTTAAAGTTAAATAATTTCAGTTAATCGAATAATTAAAAGTGACGGTAAATAGTTAATTTACAGGTTAACTATTATTAAAATAATTCACATATCTTTTGTTCATAAGATTTGCTACGTTAATATGGCAATCCTTTTGTAATATAATATTAAGATAATATTTAATGAAGATATGATTTTATTATTCTCATAAGAAATAGTGAATATGAAAAAATATAATAAAATTATAAATTAACTTATAAATGAACATTAATAACATTTAATGGTTAGCGGTTAAAAACAATTACTTATTTTTAATGATTAGATTATGATTATTAAAATTTAATAATTATTATAACGATTAATTGATTATTTAGGTTAATAAAGGATTAATTTACCATGAACGCCCCTTAATATTAGCACATATAATTAGCATAATATCCTCATATATTTTATTTACCCTATGAGTGATAAAAAAGAAACAATTTGAAAGTTTAAAAGATCAAATTAAAATTTTTAAAACTTAATGACGGAATGAGAGAGAAAATGAGTGATGAAATTTATAAGTATCCTTAAATTAATGGTTAAAATTTTAATACAATGAATAGTGTTATCAACTTCGACATGATAAACACAAAGAATCAGATTAGAAGAGATACACAATCTCAAATTTCGTCATAGTAGAAGGACTCAAACCAAAATTATACCAATAAAAAAGCAAAGCTTTTATTGTCGGAGAACACGAGGGTAGCACGTGTTTAGGCTTTTTAAGAAAGGGCATCACAGCGGGAAGAATACAATACCCGTTTTAAAGCAAAAACGGTTTGGTCTCCCGAGAAAATCGTTTTGTAAGCTCTAACGATTTTTGTTTTAAGTTTCTTTTACGTTGAATTATATAAGATATTATGAAATTTTAAGATTTTTTTGGTAAATATTATAAATTAGTTAAAAGTTTGAGATTATAAATATTTTTTTTAAAAAATAATTAAATCAGAAAAAGGAGCGTCAAAGTTTAATTTTATTAATTTTAGATTATATGATCTTAAAATATAATAAATCATAAAAATTTAGGAAGGACATGAAAGACTTAACTATAATAATTTTAAAATCATAAAGTTTAAAATAAAATTATTCCATAAAATTGGGAGGGGCGATTGCTCTCTTATTACATACACGTGATGTCGTTTTTTAATTTTTTATCAATAAAATTTAAATTTTAACAAATTACTCTTTCATTCCTAAGTTTGATGTCCATTATTGATTTTCTTTTGGTCAATTTTTTTCAACTTTCATTCACAATTATTTAAAATTTATTATTAATAAAAATATTAAAAATATATATTTTAAAAACCTTTTATCAATAAGTTTTTAAATATATATCTTATAAAATTTAATTATTTAAAATATTTAATATAAATAGAGTTAAATTTTAAAAATATTGATTTTTAAAAAGTTAATAATGAACATATTAAGTGGGACGAAGGTAATATAAAATTTGAATCATGAATCCGCAATTTGACCAAATATACATTTCATCTTATATTGTCCAATTATAGTGGTGTGTTTAAATTATTATAATTTTTATCGTATATCTTCAATTACAAGACAATATGTCTTATATTTCAAAAATTTAAACAAAAATAGAATATTTACCTAACCCAAAATTTCAAGTGTTATATTAATTATATTATTATACTTTTAATTGTGCTGATTTTAATACTAAATTATTATTTAGGGTTAATATCACCGTTCCACTTATAATTATAGGACTAAAACCAAAACATTACATTTTTGGATGTCCTAATTTTATATTTCATTATTTATGCTCTTATTCGTCAAAAACCGGTGGGGTCACGTGATGCACGATCTGCTATCCACCCACGAGGCAATTGCATTATTTTCCCTTTTTTTATTACACTCATAGGCATAGGCCCTACCCTGACAACTTCGGCACTTTGTCTTTTCCTACGCTTAGGGTTTAATCGATGGATTTAATAAAAAAATTAAAATTTATATAATTTTCAAAAAAAGAAAATATGAATATTCGACTTTTTTTTATAATTATGAATTCATATATTTTAATAATAAATAATATAAATATTATCGTATATCAAGTTTAACATGGATTTGGTTACCTTGTCTTGTCAAGTTTTGTTCGGGATCATTTTTCTTTAATGGGGTCTCCGAGATATATTCTACTAGTTCATACTGTGTAAAATTATTAGGCATAAAGATAATTTTAATTCTTAACGTTTATAATTTTTATTATTTTAGTTTTTATTTTTTTTTGGATAAATTTAATTTTTAACCTATATCTTTTTAATAAATAGCTTATTTTTTAACTATCATGATAACTGAACCGTTAAAAATTTAACGATGATGACATGTCATATGCATATGATAATATATTTTAAATGACATGACATTTAACCTATCAAATATATATATATGAAATATAATTTTATTCTAATATAAAATATAAAACAATTAAAATTCAAATAAAATATTTAAAAAATAATTAATTATAAAATAAAATGCTACTAAACATTCTCAACTATAACTACGATAGAATCAAAAAGTTAAGAGTTAAATTTATCCCAAAAAAATAAGAACCAAAATAATAAAAATTATAAACGTTAAGAAATAAAATTATCTTTGTCTCAAAAAATTATTATTATTATTATTATTATTATTATTGACATTAAAAGTTATTTTCTACATTAAAGTAAATGTTAATCTAATGGAATTGTTAATTTTTATTAATGGATTATGATTAAAGATATTTATATTAATTTATTTTATATGAATTCTTGATATTAATTTTAAAAATATAATTATTTGTTTATTTAATTAAAAATTAATAAAAATATTAAAATATATTAATTGATTGAGTGGTAAAAATGTTCATATTATTTCATATTGTATGAATTAAAATTTTATATAAATATTAAAAATATAATTAATTTTATATTTAATAAAAAATCATTAAAATATTTAATTTATTGGTTTTAAATTAATAATATATATTTTTTGTAATTCTATTTCTTAGAATCTTAGTAGGCGGAGATTAATCGATAGATTATTTCAACAAATTATTTTAAAAAAATACTTGAAAAATTAAATATGAATCTTGGCCCAATGTTTGGTCCAATTAAATGAATCCCATGAAAGGTTTATGTGGGCTTTAGCTACACTACAAATATCCACCGTTGATTAAATGATTGACCAAATGATATTATTTAGCGTCTAGTTGATTAAACTTCAAATTTTATTGTTATATTGAAATTTTTATGCTAAAACTTAAATTTTATAATTTAAATAATCTCATACAACATGTATATAAAAATATTCCTAATAAAATATCTCTCTCTCTCTCTATATATATATATTTCAAAATTTTCTAGATGTTTTCTCACCTAAGCCCCCATGTCATCACCCCCACGTTCAGACAAAATCCTTACCTTTGCATGTCTTTGTCTCCTCTCTAAAATTCTATCTCTTTCTCTCGTCAAACAAATTACTCTTCAAGTCAACGACCATGTCCTTATTATATTTTTATATAGTTTTAAATATATTTATTATATAATTATATCTCTTTCAAACTTATAATATTATTATTAATTATGTTATTTATATATAATAAATTTAAAGCAATTTAATCATTAGATGCTAATATAATAGAATTAATAAAAACCTTATATTCTAACGAAATATATGATATTAATATAATAAATTATTGTATTTTATTAATTGGTCTAATTATAGTTTTAAACTCATTATCATTTTAAAAATCAAATTTAATCATCTCACTTTCATTTGAAATATATATAAGAGAAAAAGAATTACTGCCTAAATTTAAAATAAAGGATTAAAGTTGAAATTTAATGACTAAAACCATAATTTGACGTCTAAATTTCAAGAATATTCTATATTAAAAGTATACTACACAATCGTAGAAAATCTCTTACCTTTTCTACTCTACGCGGTTCCAAGAAACCTCGAAATATTCTCGAAGCATAATTTATAAATAACACTTCATTAAAAAAATGGTCAAATTCCAACAAAATTTATATAGTTCAGCGGTTTCGGATTCTGGGTTATCATCATCTTCATCCTATGCTCTGCAATTTCTTATTGTTATCACATCTATATGTATAGTGTAGATTGTAGTCTCTGCCTCACTCGGGTAAAAGAATAGCTCATCTATTGCTTGGGAATCATTTCATCAAATTTTATATTTTTGTTATTGTTTTTGCTTCATTTTTTCCATTTTCATTTGTTTATTCTCTTCGGTTTCTGGGAAAATTAAGAAGTTACAGTTATGGTTCTAGGGTTGATAGTTTCCAACCGGTAAAAAGAATCAAAGAGTTTATTTTCTTTTCGTTTTATAGTTTAATTTATATAGTTTTAATGTCTGGCTTTGATTTCAATACAACGCAGGTGCTGGAAACAATTGGAAGACGGGATTTTGCTTTCATTGAAATCTAGAAGAGAGTTCTGGGATTTTTTAGCTAGATTGATTGAAAAAAATGACGCTTTTTATTGGGATTTTTTAGCCAAGTTATGTTCTTGATTGAAATTTGTAGTCTTGGGAAGTTCAGTCATGAATTAGGGCTTTTTGGCTAGTTATTAGATATTCAATGGTTTGTTCTTATGAGTTAGGTCGATGTTTCGAGTGAGGAAATTAGTCTCTTAAGGCAGCCGAGTTTGATTTTCGGGGGAATTATTGTGGTTGGTTGATATGTGATTGCTGGGATTTGAGTTTAGGGTGTTTTAGATTTACATATAGAGGGAATTTTCAGTATGGATGATGCTCTGAGTAGCTCGAGTTCACTCCCTCCGGACGATCCTTCGACAGATTCTATTGTGTCTTGGAGTGCAAGCAATAAAAGTTTTGTTGTGTGGAATCCGCTGGAATTCGCGAGGGATTTGCTTCCGAGATTCTTCAAACACAACAACTTTTCTAGTTTTATCAGACAGCTTAACACATATGTGAGCAATCTGTTCATGTGTTTAGCCTTTTTGTTTGCTTATTGTTGCTTCTTGAATTGAATTTGTTCTGTATTTTGGCAGGGTTTCAGGAAAATCGATCCCGAGCAGTGGGAGTTTGCGAACGAGGATTTTATAAGAGGTCAACCTAATCTTTTGAAGAACATACATAGACGGAAACCGGTTCATAGTCATTCGATGCATAATCTTCTAGGTCAAGGAGCTTCTCTGTTAACAGATTTGGAGAGACAGAGTTTAAGGGATGAGATCAATAGACTTAAGAACGAAAGGAATTCTCTTGTTGTAGAGTTAAAGAGGCACGAGCAGGAGCGGCAAGGATTCAAGATGCAAATGCAAGTTTTGAGGGAGCGTATGCAAACTATGGAGCGGCGGCAGCATGTAATGGTGTCTTCTGTGGCTGAAACTTTGCAGAAACTGGGGTTTCCCATCGGTCCAGCTCCACCATTCGAGGCTAATTACAGAAAGAGAAGGTTTCCAACTATTGCTTACTTATACGATAAATCTGAGATTGAAGATAACCCAAATGGCAATTCCCTTACTGCAAGAGAAAATCTGGATATCACAACATTGTTCGACATGGAGCTGCCACTTGAACAATTAGAGTCATCCATTGTGTTTTGGGAGAATGCCGTGCACAATTTCAGTCGAACCAACATTCAACTTAGTTCGAACCTAGATGAATCAACAAGTTGTGCGGAAAGTCCATCTATATCCTGCATAGAACTCAACCTCGATGTTCGAGCTAAATCCCCTCGGATTGACATGAATTCCGAGCCTGTAACTGCAGTTGCCTCTGAGCCTGTTACACCCAAGGAACAACCTGCCCCTGCACCAGCTGGTATTAATGATGTATTCTGGGAGCAATTTTTGACTGAAAATCCGGGTTCAACCGATACTCAGGATGTTAAATCCGAAAGAAAAGATTCCGATCATGGCAGATTTTGGTGGAACATGAAGAATGTAAATATCCTTACAGAACAGATGGGGCATCTTACTCCTGCTGAGAGAACTTGATATCGGGTTTGTGTTGAACACGCGTGTCAGATACGGATCTTTCCCCTTGGATTTCAGATGTATTATATACACCATACAGGTATCATAGATTGATGTGAAAATATATCATGGTCATAGTTTTAGGTACTATACAACTATAGTTATTCCAATGCTTTTTTTTTTCTTTTTAGGCTTCAATATAGTGATCATTTTGTTTGTTGCCATTCTGCATTTTGGAAATAACACGAATGTATGAACATGTCACGACGATATAAACCCGAAAAAATAACACAGATCCGACCCGACCTTACTTAAAGAGGGTGGATAACATCTCAATTAAACTATGGCTACAATATCTATTAGTTTTCTGCCTGCAATTTTTCATTCCGAAGAAGTTCAACGTTTATTTGAGGCTCGAATGAAGATTTTACGGATCGAATCAGGATTGTAAATGGCGGAAAATAGCTAATTACAAATGTAATACGAATTCAACTAAACCCTGCACCAAACTGTCTGAAGCCATCCGAAAATTTCCTGGGTTTTACCTGGGAGATTTGGAAGAGAGACAATCCCCACAAGAGACGAGCTGCAACAATGAATGTGGCTTTCGTGTTCTTATCTTCAACCGTGAGAACTGTAAAGACAACCAAGCGATGTTAAAACCGTAATACTAACGTAAGAAGGTTGGAACAATCAATAATCTGTATCCATTGGAATAATGCAAACTCGAGAAGATTAGAAATTAGATATAAGATACCTTCCGACGAGTTACTCGAGTTGCTTTCAAGCAAAGTAAGCTTCTCGATCTTGGTTCGAGTCTCCTGAAACATAAAGATATGAAGTTCTATGGAGTGAGAAAGATTCACGTACGTTCATGGATGGACGGGTGCCAACAATACGAAAATACAGTATGGTATACATATATTGGCAACAGATATACATACAGGTTCTCTTGTTCAAGTTTTTCAGCCATGGAAACTGCTTTGCGCTTTGGCAACCCATTCAGCTGTGCAGATCCTTCTCCGTGATGAATCACATGTGCGAGGGGTACCTTACTTCTAACGATGCTCCGACTTGGAGTTAGTTCCCCAGGTTTCTGTCTCTCTGATGTGGATGCCAATGGTGGTTTCCGATGAGCTGCAGCATCAACCACCTTTGGTCCTCTTCTGTTATATTTCACGTCATCAGCACGTTCATTGTCATTGGCTTCTCCCGGACAAGCTGCTGTTTCAACAATTTTACCCCTTCCTGCTTCAGGAGATTTCGGGTGCAGTCCGGAATCTCTCTCTCCTATAACACTTTTGTTAACATCATCAAAACCTGCCTCATGCATCCTATTTCGAGAATTAGACTCTGGATCCATGAGCATCGGAGATGGAACATCCTGGGAAGAAGGTAAAACAAGAAGTCCATGAGAGCCAGCTGTGTCATCTTTGTTCGTTTCGCATCTAATTTCAATTGTCATGGGAGAACCGAGAACGGACTCGAATGCTTGAGAAATCTGCCCCCTAAATATTTCGGCTTTAGATTTGTTCATATGTGAACTGAACATTAACTGTACAGTTGGGACTGAAAAAACAGAAAACTCAATTAGAAGGGTGAAGGAGATGCTGATAATTACCGAGTATAAAGAAAGTATTATATCATGATCGACTGTATCGAGTAAATTATCATACCATATCTAAGTTCGATAGCTAAAACGATACCAATAAGTAGCTGGCAAGATTTTTAGTCTAAATGTATGCTACAACGGTCTTATGAAACAGTGCAAAAACGAGCATAATGCGCACTAGGACATACCTGCATCGGAACTGACCGATATCAGTTTTCCTTCTTGATACAAAAACTCTTTTAGATTATTAACTTGAATATTCTCGAGTACCTCCAACCAGATTTTTTCGATTCGTTTACGGCTTTTGACTAACTTCTGCCTGCCAACCAATGATTGTCGGTTTTGACTTAAATTTAGATCATTCATGGTATCAGCTTTGCATTCCTCTGGACTTCCGGCATGGAGATTTTCCGACCAAGCATTCTTTGAAAAGCCTCTAGTGTTATTATGCAGCACAACAAGCTCACCACGTTTCCCGGGTATATCCGTTCCACACACATCACTTAGAGGCAGCTGACTATTATGAGAACTTGTGTCATTGGAAGAAATCGGCAGTATATATTGCTGATCAGGAGCAAGCTGAAGCAAAGCAGCAGTTAACCATGTTAGTTTGTCGTTTGATAGCCTCAATTGTTTTTCCGCTTCAGATAATGTTTTCAAAGCTTGGCGTAGTTTCTCCATATCTTCTTTCAACACTGGATTGCATAAATAATATTCTATCAGTTTCGGACGAAAGATAAGTAAATAATAAACTGAGATTGTTCGTTGGTTGTTCCTCTTGAATGCAAAGTTGATGGGTCAAAAGGGATCAAACAATAAGTGAAAGGGTACAAATATTTTTAGAAGATAAAAATAAGAGTATGATGGAACTTTAACGGGGAGCAGATAGACAATTATTACCGGAGCACTGAGAGGAAACGAATGGTTTAGGAAATTACTTAACATGAATGTAAACATAATAAGAAATTCACTTGTTTAAGACTCACAAGGTTGTCTCCGGAAGAACTTCCTTCGATGCCTTTCTTTACTGAACTCATAACTGCTAGCAAGAATATCAGTTATCACAGTAGCAAGCTGTGACATCAAAGCTAAAGGCTCCACACCAGTTCCAATTATCAGCCTCAAACTCTTTACGGTGTTTACCGTGTCTGCCGATAAAGCTAGATCAAGAAGATCAACGAGCTTTTCATCAGAGATAAGCCCAACCTGTGAATCAATTCCATAAAGTTTAGAGCAATTATAGAAATATCAGCTAATCATCATATATGCATAGCTCACTTTCAATATTTTGCATACTCGGGGACAAAGATCTCACTCATTACCGGAGCATATATATATTAGTATATTGCTATGATTTAAGTATGAAAATCTTACATTTACAGCATATACGATAAGGAACAAATATAGCACAATTTTACTGCATAGTTGAAAGTTGAAAATATGTAGCAGTACATGGTGATATCAATCATTATAGTGATATTCGACTTAGGTTACAGAAACATACCAGCTCTTGAACCAATAGAACTGAGATTTTTTGCCCGAGCAAACTCAGCTGCTCAAGTGTCATCTCTGCATCCCTTAGTGATCCGTCGGATCGAGATGCGATCAGTTTAAGCGCATCTTTCTCGATTTCAATGTTCTCTTTGGATGCAATCCACTGCAAGGTATAAATGATATCCACATCCTTCAGTTTCGGGAAAAAGAATTTCTGACACCTCGACATGATTATATGAGGCAGAATATCAAGATTCGAACAGACAAGAATAAAGACCACCCGCCTCGGCGCTTGATCAATGACCTTTGATATGACAGTCCAACAATCCGGAGATAAAGTATCACAGTCATCAAATATAAGAACTCGGTACTGCGAAGGCAGCTGGGAGATGTTCATATTATCAAGAAGGTTCATGATACTCTCAAAGTCAAAGTTACTGACGGGGCAGACTTCCCTTATATTTCGATTCTTTCCCATGTCATGTGAAATACAAGAATCGCAAAAGCCACAAGGTTTGGGATGTTCGAGTGACTGACAATTCAAAGCTCGAGCAAATATCCAACTACAGGAAGATTTTCCGGTTCCATGAGGTCCATAGAAGACATATAGCAATCCGACCTTCCGTTTCATAACGGCATTCATAAGGGCTTGTGATACCAAATTTTGTCCGACAAGGTCCTTAAAAGTTTTTGGCATGTACTTTTGTGTAATATTTTGGTGCCTACCTCGGTGGTTCCCAACTAACTTGCTTTGCTCACTAGATCTAGCTTCAGAAGCAAGGTCGGAATCACCATTGCGCTTCAATAAATTATCGGCAAATATGCCTAACTCTCCTGAATAGACATCCACCCAACGAGCATTGTCTGTGCTGTTCTGAGATCCGGATGCCTCAGTTAGAAGAGGCCGTGCCTCCGTGTTGAATTTTGCAGATGAGCTCGACCGATCGGATTCCACAGGCATTTCTGGAGCATTTCTTCCACGGAAACCTTCCCCACGTTTCCGTAATCTACAATCCGATAGACCACAGGAAAAACTCCTTCCTGCAATGTCAAGGAAAGTTTTACCCCTGTGATGAATACTGGACCAATTAAAAGGGATCCCACATCCATTTCTAGGTGCCCTCGTTACATTTTGTGCATTGTATCTGTTCTCTTCCTCTTCCGTACCATACTTGGGATGCACTGAACCTTGAGTGAATGAATTAGAATCCACAGACAACTCACTCCGACCTCCAACCTCTTGAGAAGGAGCAGCCTGAGATCTTCTTGTTCTTGCCCTTCGAAACTTACGTCTGTTCACCCCGTTTAACCCACTTGAATAACCACGAACACTGACCTCACATTCCTCACCGTATTGTTTCTCATGCCTTCCACAAACCTGAACATTGGAAGATGCTACATCATCACTATCCAGGGAGAGGTCATTCAATTGCTCGGATAAAGTCCTTGTTCGAATCCCTTGTGTTTGCTTCCCCTTTCGGTTTTTACTCCCATCTTTCAACCTGGAACCATCCGAGATCGCATCAGGAGACAAAAACTTACCATCTTGCTGGGGTACAGGCTCAGCAGTCCTAATTCTTCTACTATTTCTATCTCCACTCTTACTACTACGGTCACTAACACTACCTCCTTCACCTGGAGCAACTTTCGAAGTTGGAAAATTAGCCAAAGCCGGTGAACTTACCAAAAGCCTCCTTCCATTCCTCGGCCTCTCAACACCGACAGACCTTCTCCCCTCCCGGAAACCATCATTATCAACCTTCTTCGAAAGCAAATCAGCAACTGAAGGCGAATGCCAACAAGGAGGACTAGCAGAAGGATCCCTGAGTGACCGCGATCGTTGAATAACCATAAGGTCCCTCACAAGCGATCGGTCAGACATTATAGGACTATGCTTATGCATATGGTTCTTCAAGTGAATACAATTAGTCAAATGAATATGATTCCTTAGATGATCACTAACATCACCATTGACATCCTCCTTTAGTACCCTATCTCCACTAACAGCCCTAGTCATGATTCAAAAGCATTTATGTATTCGATTTTTCGGAACCAGAATCTCGAAAACACATCGAAACATACCACATTCTCATTAAATCTCGCAAACCCCAAATCTCTAATCAATTAAGACTGCACAAAACACACCAAAAACACACGCATTCCCCATTAAATTATTCAACAGAAATTAAAACGTGTTTAAAGTTAAACCACACCATACCTGAAACTCTCACGGATCTTTCTTCAAACACAAAGAGATCATCAAGCACAGTAAGCAAAAATTCATGCTTGAAAAAGAGTTTTTTGTTACTAAAAGTTTCTAAATTCAAATGCATGAGATTGAAGGCAGGAATTCCAGAGCTTGGAACATACCCAAAAAAAAGTTTCAAGGTTTAAATCCCTCAAGAATGATTTCAACGTCAGAAAAAGTAGAAATTAAGCAAAGAAAAACAAAGAATTAAGAACTACATTCTTATGATAAATCCCAGAAAGTACAAATGAACCGTTCCCATGATCCCATCATTAAAACACCCTCGTAGATCTCTCTCTTTGTTTGTTTGCCACCTCAGTTCACATGTTCTTTCAATACCTTGCTCTGTCTTTTAGAAGAAAACGATAGTCGTATAAAAGAAGTGGAAGAAACCCAGCGACAAAACAGTACTTTTTTAATGGCTTAAGCCAAAGAGAAAGAGATAAAGAATGGTTTAACATTTAGGGTTAATAGATAATTTAGCCTCCAAAATTTACCATTTTCACAATTTGGTACCTAAAATCTTTCTTATGTGTTTTACTACTTAATTTATCATCCAATAATAACATGTCACATGATAAACATTATTTATGCGATGATAAGATCATGTGTCAAATCTGAATAATTATTATTAAAATCAAAATCAATTTATGTATAATTTATACTATAAAACTTAAATCGTAATAAAATTTGAAGTGATAATTCATACAAATTATTTATGTATGATAAATTTTGAATCTAAAATTTTTAAGTTCCCAAAATTATTCATGCATTGGGTGAAATTAAAGAAGGGAAGAGGGACTAAATTATAAAATTCTGAATAGTACAAAGACTAGGTGCAAATTACACCATATGTAATTTAAATATTATTTTAGTGTGGGCTCAATATTTATTAGTAACATATTTTCTCTGTTCCCCTGAGTTTAGAGTCGTTCAAAAAATAAAATATATTAATGATGATTAAAATAATTATTTTGACTATTAAAATTTTAAAAATTATAAAATAATTATTAAAATTTTTATTTATTTATAAAATAGTCCATACTAATGATAGTTTTAATAAATTTAACAACCATTTTATAAAAATTTCATAGGTTTGAATGGACTTCTTTGTAACATTTGAAAATGTTAATGACAATACTGTAAATGATTCAAAATTTTAATAAAAATGTTACTTTTTAAAAGCTTTAATGACCAAAAAATCATTTGTACATAATTAAGTGACCACTAATGTACTTTATCCTAAAAAATTCTAAATATAAATAGCAAAGGGTAAATAATAATGTGTTCCAGACAGGAACTCAGAGACACAGATCTCTTAAAGACATGACATTGATTGATGCCTATAAAAACGGTGTGTCCATTTGTTTGAACATGGAATTTCATCTGTATTTATTTATTTATATTTTAATTTTGAAAAAAAAATATTTTTGATTTGATTTTATTTGGTCCCCATTTTCCAGTAGAAGATTTTGATAGCAATGTTTTGCAAAAGTGGGACCAAAAAGTAACCAATTGTGTTGAATTTGTTGAATTTTTGTAGTGTAAGAAATGACTTTTTATTTTATTTAAAAAATACAAATAATGTTTCAAGTTTAAGGAAATTGAATTAAGAAACTTATTTTTGAATTAGTAATATATATTTTTCTTAAGTTAAGAAAAAATATATTATTTTTTGAATTAGCATTCGGACTTTGTCTTTATTTTTACACGATTTAATGTCTTGTTTTATGTATAGATGATAAATTTATTATCGTGTACATAATTTAGAACCAAATATTAATGATAAAATAAATATGGATGGTATTGTGCAAAAGTGTACAAAGTTTTTAAAACAATTCTTCATGAAAATGTATATAAAAAGTCTTCATTTATGACAAATAACAACAAGAAGGTGAAATAGCCAACAATGTACATTAAAGGGGAAAACAAGTAGGCAATGTAATTAGGGACCATACTATACATTATTATGAAAGACATTTACCATAATTAATACTAATAATATTTTTATGTTTCTAATCATAATAAATATAATACGATCGAAAAATATAATTTTTAATAAAATTTATTCTGAAATATTTCTTAATAATCAGATCCTGACAACAATATTTTAAAATAAGAATCATTATATTCTAAAGATATAAGGATGTATAGAAACTCGATCTGAACGTAACATTTTCGAATTCGCCTATCATGACCAAACATATACAAACAATTGGTACATATCCAATGCAAAGGTCAGTCCAATTCCATGTGAATTTTTGCTTTGGATTCTCCAAAAGATGAATTTAAATAAATGTATAGAAATGGATGGACCACTTATTATTATTATTTTTTTTGCCTAATTAATGCACCACAAGGAATTAGGAAAGAATAATTTGCAGCATGTTGTGCCATCAGTTTCAACCTCAGAAAAAATAATACTAAGGGTCTCAACAGTTTTAAATCTTTGAATTTAATCCCTCAAACAATTTTTTTTTTCATCCACTTTCTAAAAAAGTTCCAAATAATTTATTGTGGACCAAACCAAAACTGTCTTGTAGATTAGATAGGTTAGCAACCGTAGGCGTAATGCGTGTGACAACATTAAACGGTACCGTATTAACTGTTTTTGGGTGCCAGTTATGGCTAAGGGGTGACAACTATGCAAGTGCTACCTTTTCTTTAATTGTGTAGAGTGGACCTTAAGAATTTGGCCTTTTTTAATATATTTTTTTTTGAAAATTTAGATTAGATAATTTCGAACACGATATGTGTTGTATTTATAAATAGGGACCGAGATATAAGGGTTATAGGTGTTTCTTTTGAGAGATTATATTATGGGCCCTATTTACTACGTTATTTGTGGTCTATGCAATTAAATTCGTTCATCTTTAATTACTCGATAAATATTATTTAAAGTCGGATGAAAAATACTCCAACTTTAAATAGTATCAAATATTTTATTGGGTGATTGTTTGAAGTCGAAGTGTTTTTCACTTGATTTTTTATTTTTACGGTAAATCACTATATTTTAAGAAATAATTAGAGAAGAACAATATATTTATAAAAAAAAATGAGAAAACAATATTCACAAATTAAATAATAAACATCCAAGACTTTCAAAAGAGGTTGCTCCAAACACGTGACTCCCAGCTAAAAATATAATTAAATGATTTAAAAATCATTAAAACTAAATTAATCTTCAATTAAGTCATAAACTACTTCCAAGGCAAATGATTATGTCACCTTTGTTTCTTCATTGTTGTCAAAGGTTAAGGAACTATGCGCCTATGCCCCAAAAGTAATTAACGCTAAAATGTATACTTTACTAATTATTGTCATTCCGTTGGATGAATTTTTAATTATTTTAAAACAATTTAATATTTATTAACTAAGGAAACTAAAAAAGAAACTCATACAAAATTCTTGTTATTTTACTTTTTAAGATAAATCCTAAAATCATACACAAGCTTTGATTAAATGTGAAATTATGTACATGTATTTTGATTGCTGTAATTTTATATATGAAATTGTAATTTCATTTCATTTATTTTTTACATTATTAAAAATAAATATATAAAGTAGAGATGATAATAATATCTATCCGGATAGATTCCAACCCAATCTAATCTATTTTGGGCAGGACTTTTAATATTAAAATCGGATTTTAGGATCGTGCAAGTAAATATTTAGAATTTTGGGAATCAGATGAATATCGAATTTAGGGTTTAAAAAATATGATATAATATTTATATATTTAATATATTTTATAGATTATATTTAATATATTTATATTTTTTAATCAAATCAATTTTAGTTAAATTTTTTATTAAAATAACAGAAACGGGTTGGATTATATATTTTTATATTAGGTTGGGATATGATACATTAAAAATTTGGACTGACAAATTTAGGTATGCTAGTATATTTTTTGGGACAGGATCGGGGCGGTCAAATACTTGTTTGCCTCATTGTCATCTCTAATATAAGGGTGTTTAAATTTTTGTTCGCTTCAAAAAAAAATTATTTGATTTGATTCAATACGAAAATACTCAACTCGATTCATAATTTTATAAACTCTACTTGAAACTGTTTTTAATAAAGTTTGAGATATAAATGAAAATTCATATACCTCTAAAATTTTAATAATTAGTGAACTAATTTTTGAGTTTTAGTTGAGTCTCCCAATTATGTACGATATATTTCAAATATAAAAAATATATAAGTAATATATATAATTATAAAAATAATTTAAATCAAAACTAATTGATACTAAAATATTATAATTTTTTATAATTAAATATAAACACAAATTACTCAATTATACTTAATAAAAAAATTAAATGTTCTATAAATTTTTATAAATATAATAAATATTTATTTAATAAAAAAAATACATTTCTCTTTCGATATTATTCGAGAATAAAATATACTTAGTTTCTGATGCCCAAATCTTTGACTGCCCTTTTCTTTTCCACTTTATCATGATTAGCTTTTTATATCATCCTAAGGAAAGCTGACCTTCTTCAAGATTTAGATTCTTTTTTTTCTTCTATTTTATTAACCTAAAAAAATAAAACAATTATCCAGAGGGTTAGAGTTGAGATTTAAATCCAAATTTATATATAAAAAACATTACCCAATGCTTAACCACTACACCCGATTATTAATTTATTACATGATTGAGAATATTTTTATTTTAGTTCGAAATATTTTAGGTTTAACTAAAATTTAAATTAATTATGTATAAATTTAGATTTAAATTTAACTAAAGTTTAAAATAATGACATTAATTGTATATAAAACATTGATTTTCTTTCTTTTGTAAGCCACGTGTTTCTAATTCTTTGAAAAAATTATTTTAATTATAATAATTTTAACATTTATTTGAGTACTAAAAAATAAAATTACAAAGCAAAATAGTAATATTTAAGTTACTTTTTAACAACGCTGCGACTGCGCAACACCGGTTTTTATTCTTCACCTTGTAAATGGGCCAATCGTTTGTGTGATTGGGCCAATTCCTCAAACCTTTTTTTATTAAATAAAAATTATTATATTTTTGTACTAAAATTTAAATCCTCGATATCATAACATTGATTTTTTTAAAAATAACCCAATATAAATTTTTATTTTAGAATGTATATGGTTTTCATTTATATTTAGAAATTTAGGTTAATTTTTACAATACGAATAGAAGAATGTCATGTACAAATGACGTTCTCCCTTCAAATTTTGTAAGAAAATATTAAAGAAATATAGAACGTCACTTGCACATGAAGTTCTCAAACATTTTATTTTTCAAATAAAAACTTTAAATGATCTATATATCTAACAAAGCCCTAACATTAACATTTTATATACAGATAGCTCAAAGTAGTTGTAGTACAAACCATTTAGTCTTAGTGGTTAAAGAATGGTTAATAATTTTTAGAGGTCACAGGTTCGAGCACATGTAATACCAGCACAATATTTGAGTGATCAATCTCTAATGTTGAGTGTATACTCTAGAATATATATATATATATATATATAGTTTATAAGTTATAAATAGGGATGAACATAGGATTCGGACTTGATATATTATTTTAATCCGATATGATTTTATTGGTTTAGATTTTATTAAGAGAATCGGAATCGGGTCGGATGATCTGGTAAATTGTTAAATATTGCGACTTGAGACCAGTGTCCTGCCCTATCTATAAAAGCATCATCGTCTCCTTCACTTTCAACCCAGCATGAGGATGATTTGACGGTAGAATGGTTTAGTCGTAGTAACAAATTTTCAAATTTATTCATGGGAGGATGTTGGGTGTTAGCTATGTAAACCTTTTCTTTTGTTTGATTCAATTCAGTGATTTAAATTGCGGTCGTCGTTGAGATGTGTTTATGGCCGTCGTATTTCTGATTTTCATTTAGTGAGTTTACCATCATCGAGTCATCATCTTCATCACTCCTTCCGTTGCTTCCCCCCTCCCCTATGTCTCTGCCTGTCTGTCTGTCTGTTTTCCTATCGACACGGCCGATGATTTGTGAATTCCCTTTATGATCATCAGTTTGTTAATACTGTGACTGACCAAGCATAGCTATGTGATCTGAGGGCTTTATTGATCATTTTAAATCCGACTTCATCATGCCTCTAATGCTTTTGTAGACATGATTTGCATCCTAATCTCACTTGTTCTGCCGTTTTTAATGCATATTGCATAGGAAGTACTTACCTGCTTGTTGTCATGTAAATTTCAGGCCACTGATTTTATTCTTTAGTGTCTCCAGGTGCTGATAACATATGTTACTACGAAAGGTTGTGTTCTGAGACCAGTAGCTCTCGGCTCTTCCTCGTATATCTGTATATGCATTTATCAACCTAACTATTATCTATACAGACAGACCACCACCCCTCTCGGTGTAAATAAAGACCATCTTGTTAGAAATATCACCCTTTTCCGTTGGATAATTGTCTTGTGGTTTCAATAATAATATTTTTTTAATCTAAATAGTCATAATTTAATTTCTGTTTGTTTCTCTCTGGTGCTGACCCATAATGTAGATGTTCTCTGGGGTATTTTGTAGAGATAGGGTGGTTGAATTTTTTATTTCATGATTTGTGTTTTTTTTTAATGTCACAAACTAGGGTGGTTGTCAAAGTAAAGTAAAAATATTTTATTTATAATTTTAATTATTTTTTTAATAATTAATAAATTTATTTTTATATAGTTTTTTTCCCTCTTGATTTCATATGTCATATTTCTTTAAATCAAGTAAAAAAATATAATTTTTTGGAATAATTTTTTCTCACTCTTACCTATAACACCAAGCCTCAAGCAAACCTAAAAGCATCATAAGCTCCCACCAAACACACACCAGAAATAAATAAATAAATAAAATGTCAGCATAAGAACAGATAGTAGATAAAGTTAAAATTTTATTAATATATTTTTTAGAAAATCAAATAATTCAGAATTTGAATTTAAAACAAAATCAAAGTTTTAACTTTCTGTAATTCATAAATTGGATAATTATATTAATGGGATATTTTAATAGAATGGATAAATTCTTAACAATAAGATAAAGTTAGTAATGGAACAAAGAAGCGATCCAAAGTTCAATAACTGATCATAAGCCAATATTACACGTGGTAAATTCTTATTGGATTAGGTATCGTGGCACGGCAGCCCGTTCTCAAATAGTGCCCGAGGATAAAAAAGGAAATAAATTCGAATTATTTATTTATTTCCAATTTTAGAGCTATAAAAATATCATTTTTCTCTTTCATTTTCAACCCAGCACGGAGGCGATTATCTCCTTGAAAACAATTCTCAGGTCTTCTCATTGAACCCTAATCGTATGACTCTGATTCTCTTTTTTTTTTTGGGAAATGATTTGATTGCTATATGTTCTTGTTTCCAGATCTGGATTTGCATGTATATATTTTTTTGTTATAGAATGTTTAATTTTCGGATTTTGCTTGACGGAGTAGTTGATCGGTTGGAAATATCTTGATCTCTGCATAAGTTCGTGTTTATTTCGGGTTTTCTCCTTTTAGCTTAGCCTGATTTAATCAATTTGAATTTATCATTATATTGTAATTTGAAATCACGTTGTTAGATCGGATTGATTTGAATTGATTTGATGCTGACTTTAAAGTTTAATCTTTATATCTGATTGATTTATTGGTCTACTATATAGAAAAGTTTCTTCACAAATTGATTTGACCCTAAAATTTTATTTTATTTGAAAACATTGGCTCTCATCTTCAATGCGTGTTTATTGCATGTTTCTCTTTGTCTCTTCTATGAAGATATGGCTGGATTATATAAGAACGATTTGCAGGACTTATGCATGCTTCTTTCTAAATAACATTGTCCTAATTGTCGGAACTGGATGAAAGATTTTGAGAGTGATAAAAAGTCGGATGCTAATTCAGCAAGGATTCATTACATATCTGTGTTCTAATTGTTTGCTGAATTCAAGGAAAATGTTTCAGCTCTTGTGATAAATTCATGGGAATTAGCTTTTTCTTGATTTTGACAACCAATGATATGTGTAGTTGTTATCTCCTTATTAATGATAGTTTATGTTCATCCATGTCTCTTAAATGCATTATATATTTTGCAAGTTTCTTAACTGACAAACAATTGCTGAATTTGTGTTGTGATTCAGTTCTGAATAGACGATATGGGAGGTGGGTTCAGAGTACTGCATTTGGTTAGACCATTCCTGTCGTTTCTGCCTGAGGTTCAGAGTGCTGACAGGAAAATTCCTTTTAGAGAGAAGGTCATCTACACTGTGATCTCCCTCTTCATCTTTCTGGTGTGCAGTCAACTTCCACTTTATGGAATACATTCAACGACAGGTGCTGATCCATTCTATTGGATGCGTGTTATCCTTGCATCCAACCGTGGAACTGTTATGGAACTTGGGATTACCCCCATTGTGACATCCGGATTGGTGATGCAACTCTTGGCTGGTTCAAAAATCATCGAGGTTGACAATAGCGTTCGGGAGGATCGTGCACTGTTGTAAGTGGTCTTCACTTGTCTACTTCAAGCAATGTTTATGCTTGGTGATTTTTGTACGTTAATTATACTATAATTTCTTGTCATAGGACAAATGGTACCTTTATATATATCCTTTGTAGTCTTAAACTCTCAATGGACATATTATAATATTTCATGGTTTTATGTTTGCTTTGCAGAAATGGGGCTCAAAAGTTGTTGGGGATCCTAATTGCTGTTGGTGAGGCAGTGGCATATGTATTGTCTGGTATGTATGGCAGTGTCGGTCAGCTTGGTGTTGGAAATGCTATTCTCATTATCATTCAACTTTGCTTTGCTGGAATCATTGTTATCTGCCTGGATGAACTTCTCCAGAAGGGTTATGGTTTGGGTTCCGGGATCTCCCTTTTCATTGCCACCAATATCTGGTATGTTATCATATATTTCCATGTTCAACTCAACTTAAATATATTCCTGTTCGTGGCTATCCTAACTACTATTTTGATTGTGCAGTGAAAACATTATCTGGAAAGCCTTTAGCCCGACAACAATTAATAGCGGCCGTGGGGCTGAATTCGAAGGTGCTGTCATTGCCATGTTCCATCTGTTGATTACTAGGACGGACAAAGTCCGTGCACTTCACGAGGCTTTCTATCGGCAGAATCTTCCAAATGTTACCAATTTACTTGCTACAGTGTTGATTTTCCTTATTGTCATCTACTTCCAAGGTTTCCGTGTTGTTTTGCCTGTAAGATCAAAGAATGCTCGTGGACAACAAGGATCATATCCCATTAAGCTATTCTACACCTCCAACATGCCTATCATCCTGCAATCAGCTCTTGTTTCAAATCTTTATTTCATCTCCCAGGTACCCTTTCACTCTATATGAATGGGGGGTCATTTTACTCTTAATGTCAAAACTTCTTTAATGCTGTTTATTTTTGTGCAGTTGCTTTACAGAAAGTACAGTGGTAACTTCCTCGTGAATCTTTTGGGCAAGTGGAAAGAATCTGAATATTCTGGTGGTCAGTTTATTCCTGTTGGTGGGCTAGCATACTATGTTACTGCCCCTGCAAGGTTATAGAATTGATCTTTGTCCAGCTTTGGTCTTCCATCTCCTTAATTTTCCGTAGCTGATGCGTGGTTTTATCTGATTTTTACACTTACAACAGCTTGGCGGATATCGCAGCAAATCCCTTCCATGCTCTGTTTTATCTGGTGTTCATGCTTTCAGCTTGTGCCTTGTTTTCCAAAACATGGATCGAAGTTTCTGGTTCTTCAGCCAAGGATGTCGCCAAACAGCTCAAGGTAAAACCATTGCATTTTCATTAGTAAAATCTGGTATTTTCTGTCTTCTAAAAGTTCGTATTTCTGATGAATTTAATTGTGTTTGTTTGCCTCATTTATAATGTGGAGATTTTGTGAATCCCACGAGTCTCAGGTTTTCCCTGATATGTGATCAAATGGTGTCGTTGCATATTCTTCGATTTGATTAACCTTTCCTTGTTACCATTTTAAAGGATTATGTTCTGTGTTTTCTTCTGCAGGAACAACAAATGGTGATGCCCGGACACAGAGACTCAAACTTGCAGAAAGAACTGAACCGATACATCCCAACTGCAGCTGCATTCGGCGGTATGTGCATTGGTGCACTGACCGTCTTAGCGGATTTCATGGGAGCAATTGGTTCGGGGACCGGAATCTTGCTGGCCGTAACAATTATATATCAGTACTTTGAGACTTTTGAGAAGGAGAGAGCTAGCGAACTGGGCTTCTTCGGCCTCTAAACTCTAAAGTCCGTAGTAAAAAGTGGTAAGGTGGAGATTGAGGTCTTAATTATAATGCGATGTCGTTTCGGCCACATTAATTACGTTTCGTTTTTTCAACCAGAACTTTGTAGATTTTCCCATTTCAGAATACTAATTCTATATGACTTAATTTCTCTTCTATTTTTATTATTGGTTTTCTAGTATTTATTTTCTATTTTAATTGTTTGGTTCTACATGTTTATGTTATTTTAAAAACTAACAATTTGAAAGATGAAACTTGCATTCTGATCCAATTTGAAAATGGTCCAAAATCTAAAGTACAATCTGCCGAGAATTGAACCAAGTTTTGAAACTGTTCGAGTTCAACCCAACTGGGCTGTTCTTGAAAATATTTTAGTCGATCTTGGGCTTAACCATTGATCCGTATTCAGCCCACCCTATTGATTTAAAATTTATATACACGTTGAAGGAAAAGAATAAAATTATAACTTATTCATCGAATCTCAAATCATATAACAAATACCATATTAACATTAACATGCATTAAAGTTGGGTTATATTTTGATAGTATAAAAAAATTAAATAATTTTCTATAAATTTTAAATTTAATAGACCTTCAAATCAAATTTGTAGTATTAATATTATAATATATTTATACTTTTAGAATAAATAATAATGGATATATTTTCAAATTATAATAACCAAACCATTCTAATATTTTTATAATGAATCAATATATCATACATAAAATTATAAACCATTCTCTCTCCCTTAAATAATAATTATTTAAAAGTAACTGCGACATTAAACTATTTAGATGCATAACTCTTATTATTTAAACATAAAGTATAATATAACGTAGAAATCATAGTTTTTTTTATTTAATAAAAACTCATCGTAAGATAATCCTCTTAATTCATTTTTACAAAGGAGTCTACGTATTATAATATATTTCCTTCGAATTCTTTCTTTTATCATAAGTCTCTTAAATTCTTAAGTCAAAGATTAATTTATATTTTAAATACGATTAAGTGCACAACCATAAAAAATTATTACAACAATAATAACACCAACCAAGTTAAGACTCAATAATAACAATTTATTTTTAAGTGCTAATCATATATCTTATACTTCCTATACAAGATTGCTTTATATAAAACATGCTTCTTAAAGAAGACCCTTGACTTGGAAAAGTTGAAACTTTAGTTTAGTTTAATATATGTTGGAATGTTTGAAAAAATGGTTAGACCTGGATGGTTCTAGAGAGAAACCTAAGAACACAAACCATGAAATGATTGTGGTATGCTTGTATGGTGCAAAGCAACAACCACTTAGGGAAACTCAAAAAATCTAGTATGTATCAAGGGTTACCATAGGTAGTTTAATGGGTAAATTACACAAGAGGTCCTGCATTTAAAGAAGGGATTAGTCAATAATGTATCAAGGTTTAGCATAGTTTAATTGGTTAAATTACATAATAGATCCTCTATTTAAAGAAGGGATTAGCCAATAATACATACTTATAAATAGAGACAGAACTATTAAGAGTCTAAGAGAGATTCATATCTTCTCAAGTTTTTTATTCTAGTGATAATTTTAGTTTCTGTTAGTTTGAATATTTATTAAATTAAATCTCATTCTTTTTAAATTTTATATTAAATACTTATTAAATCACTATCAATGTTGAAGTTAGACAACTTTACTTATTTCATCGTTTAATTCTGATTTCATCTTACTTATAAAAATAGACTTATATCGCTTATATCAATAGTTTATAAATTCATATAGTACTATCAGTAATCATATTTCATATAATCATTGGTATTTAATATATTAACCTATTAATTATGATTAAATATTATAAAAATTTATTATAAAAATAACTCTTTAAATTTTATTTAAAAAATCAAACCCCAACTAATGATTTATTCTTCCAACTCTAACTATTTTTGTATTTTATGAGTGTCATAATTTTCCATAGCAAATCTTATCTCAATCGGACACAACACACATGAACTGAAATTATGTTTGCATGTCCACTGCCCATCATTGTGCCTTGTCTTGTATTACAATTCATAATTAATTGGGTAAAACTGATAATATATACTTTTACAAAATCTTAATATATTTCAACAAGTACATAGGTCAACACATGATTTTTTTAAATGACACGTGGAGTTTTCAATATTAAAATTATTTTTGAAAAATAACATTTTACCAATAAATTAATGATTGTTATGTATTTATATAATTAAATAAAAATGTATTTAAAAAATTATTCTTAATTTTGAAAATCGAAACACCCCTTCTTTGATAATTTTTAGCCACCTTTCTAGACATGGGATGAGCTTGTCTGGTAATGATGTTTGAGACAACAATTACATTTCCACCAAACATAACAATTTTGTTATTTTATTTTAATTTATTTACATAAATAAAAGATATATATTAACCTTAATTATTTGGCCAAACATTCATCTGACTACAAGATCTTACCTTACCTACAATCATCAACTCATAGACATTAAAAGATAAAATAGATATTGGATTCAAATATTCAAATCTTAATTTGATATGTGTAATAATAAAATAAATATAAAATTTAATAAGTGTCTTAGTAAAAAAATAATGATATTTATTGCAAAAAAATTGAGTTTAAACAATTCTGTTTATAAAGTGTTTTTGTCTTATTGAAGAATTAAAAATATATAAACTATTTTATAATTACATTAAAATTATAAATATATAAAAAATTTAAAATAGATATATAAAAAATTAAAAAGTCTTCAATTGTTTCTCGTTATGTTAAGTGTACTAATATTTTTTAACTCGACAAAAAATTAACTAAAATTTTAAATTTAATTAAAATAATCAATTCACAAAAACATCATAGATCGTCGTATCATCATCGTTAACTTCCACACTACTACTATAATGATTAATATTGGTTACATGATTGATTTTACGAACCGAAAAACCTCATTAATTATGTTTTTCTATGAAGAATAAAATTAAATTTTTAAGTCGAACTCAAGGTCAATATTTTTTTATTTTTTTAATTAATTAACTAATTTATAACTTATAAAGTGACAAATTTATAGAATATTTTACCCTTATTCGTATCCATAAAAAACACAAAATCTATGCTCTTTAGTTTTTTTTCCTCTTCTTTTTCCCGCGCTGCTTTAAATCCAATTTTTCTCTTTTTTCCCTTTCAATTTGTTGTTTTCAAACCCACCACCGTCTCCGTCCTCTACCTGATACTCAAAATTTTGTCTTCTCTTTGTTTTGCTTTTCCAAAATTTATCAGATTCTCTCACTTTCTTTTCCTCCAAACAGAGTCTCACAAATCACAATATCCCGAAATCATTTTCTCTTTTTCTTTTCTCATGGTCCGAACAGCATTCCATTCTTCCATTTCATTCTAATTCTTTTCATCTTTCAAAAAATGGATCCAATATTCGAACCCAAATCAGTTTTCACCCGAAGCAAAAGCTGCAACAGCACCATCTCCACCATTAACAGCATCAACTTCAACAATAGCAACAACAATGGCAATGGCTGCAGCCATAGTCATAAAAGCAAGCTCGCAAGAACCTTCCACAAAGTCATCAACCTAAAATCCTCGTCAAAATTCTCTTCAAACAATGGTATTGGAATCTGTGTTTTCCCATCCGAGCTCAAATTCGAGTGCTACAATCCAAACCCAGATCATAAAATTCCTTCTCATGGAAATCCCAAGCAGAAAGCGGTTATAGAAGCTTTGATCGCCAAAATTTTTGCTAGTGTTACCGCCATTAAAGCCGGGTATGCGGAGCTTCAAATGGCGCAAAACCCGTACAACAATGGCGCTATCCAAACCGCCGATGAAGCTATCGTTGAAGAACTGAGAACACTCTCGGAGCTAAAGAGAAAGTTCTTGAAGAAAGAGCTTGATCTTTCACCTCAAATCACTTTAATGCTTGCAGAAATTCAAGAACAGCAAAGCATGATGAAGAGTTACGAGATCACAATTAAGAAACTGGAATCCGATGTCGAAAGAAAAGATTCGGAGATTGATTCGCTCTGTAAACGGTTCGAAGATTGTCTTGCTTTCAACAAGTCTCTTGAGAAGAAATTAAACGCCAGTGGTCCGTTGTCGATGTTCGATAATATCAACAAGCTTTCAACATTGAATCCGAGCCATTTCCTGCAAGTTCTGCATAAAGCGTTGAGATCTGTTAAAAGTTTCGTGAAATTGATGATCAAGGAAATGGAGTTAGCGAATTGGGATCTCGATATTGCAGCTGCTAAAGCCGTTGAACCGGGTGTTGTTTTCGTTAAGAAGAATCATAGGTGCTTTGCTTTTGAATCTTTTGTGTGTAGAACAATGCTTGAAGGCTTCATCAATCTCCGTGATTTTGGCCTCAACAAAGAGGTTAAACCCAGAAAAACAGATCCGGGAAAGTATTTCGATGAATTCAAGACCCTGAAATCAGCAAACCCAAAGCTGTTTTTAGCTCGGAATCCAAAGTCTTGTTTCGGGAAATTCATTAGGACCAAGTATCTCAACCTCGTTCATACCAAAATGGAGTGTTCGTTCTTTGGGAATTTGAATCAAAGGAAGATTTTAACCGGTAATGGATTCCCGGATTCGGGTTTTTTCGCGGCGTTTGCGGAGATGGCGAAGCGGTTTTGGCTGTTGCATTGCTTGGGATTCTCGATGAACGAAGTGATTTCGGTGTTTGAAGTAAAGAAAGATTGTCGATTCTCGGAGGTTTATATGGAAAACGTGAGCGATGAATCGATTTTTCCCGGCGAAATCAACGAATGTGATTTCGATATTAGGGTCAGTTTTACGGTGGTTCCCGGGTTCAAGATCGGTAAAACGGTGATACAAAGCCAAGTTTATTTGTCGCCGGTGAGTCGATAACTTTTTTTCTTTTAAATTTGGTATAAAGATAAAAAAAATATCTTAATATTTAATTGTATATTCATTTTAATTTGATACTATATTTTTAGAGTAATTTAATTTTTAATATTTTATTTTAAGTTAAATTAATTTATTTGAAAATAAAAATATTAAAAAAATTATTGATAAATAATTTAAAATAATAATTATAAATTATTGATATATGTTTTAATTTAAGTTTTACATATTTATATTTTTATAAATATTTTGTATTTGTATACAATAATTAAACTACTCTTACATTCTTGTACTGAAGGTTTTTCTGTTATGTATTAAATACTCAAAAGTTATAATCTCTTAAAAAATTTAAATCCAAATTCGAAGCTGATATATGTTTAAGTGCATTAAAACTATGAATTTTAGAATGTTAAAAGGTGTACAAGTAGTTGGTTAATTTGAATTAATTAAGTAAATTAAATTGATTTAACTTTTTTTATTCAATTAACATATTTGAGTTAGGTAGTTATATATTTTCGGTTAGGTTCATCGAACCAACACAATGGATAAAATATCATATAGTAAAAAAGATGTGTTTTAAAAGATTATGGAAAGAAATTAATAGTTTAAAATTTTTAAAGAAATTCAAAATAATAAAAAAATTATATTATAATCTGATTGGATAATAAATTTTTTAACGATCATTTATTCGAATAATAGAATAAAACATTATAAGCATATTCTGATAACTGAAAAAATGTATAATTTTCTCACATGGCTCGGCTAGTAACTCACCATCGCCATAGTTGTGCCACAATGGACTCTTCCTAGACCCTACGAATCACTTTACGCGACCCTCTCATACTCTTGTGTGAACCGTCGTCAACCTTCACTCATATACTTTTACCTACAACTCTAGGTTTTTAAATATTTTCTATAAAATTTGCAAATGAAAAAGAAAAGAGAAGCGGATCCAATTGAAAGAAAGAAACCAGTATATATATGCAGCAAATTCACTGAAAAATGATATGTTCATTTATGAGGATGACTTTTCAGTCAGCTAAGCAGCATAAGAACTTGATATTTGCCAAGATGAAGGATGCATTTGAATCTACGTGAAGAATACGAACCTTATTCATGCATGTGATTTATAAGTCTTGTCCATAACATGAAGAACCTCACCAGATACTCTTAATCCGTACCTTTTACAGTTTCATGGGACCATATGCCATGGGATGGGAGCTTCTCTACAGATGGATTTCAAAATCAAGCAGAAAAATGATTATCTACCTTCACAACCGATCATGCATGGCTTTCTTCTCAACTGGACCAGAAATTCTTATAGAAAGCTATTCAAAGGGGAAACATTGGATTCGTATTCTGTTAAGGATCCGGGCCCCGGGTTTGAAGCTTCAGCAAGAGCTTGAAGCATGTTTACAACCTCAGCCGGGTCGTCCAAATAATATTTGGCTTTGCTAGGTTTCTGACCAACTGTGCAGGCAAAAACGGATGTATTTGAGGAGAGGATGCCATTGGAAATTGCACTACTAATGATCTCGAACATCTCCTCATCTGACCGGTCATCGCCAATGCAAAGAACAAAATCCACCTGCCTTCCACACTCGGCCATGCTTGTGAATATCTTTTCGGCCACCATTCCTTTACTGAGTCCCTAACAGCAACATTAGAAAGCTAATTAACAACATGCATTCATCCAAATTAACAATACCAACATTACCCCAAAACGATTTAACATATTAACTAGAAGAAACGATCAGAAAACACATGAAAGACACTATTGCATTCATTAAGTTAGAAAATCTAAAGCAAAGTTGAAGTAGATACCTGCGGTTTTACTTCAATGATATACTGGCCCCTTTTCACAGTCACTGGTTCATTTGCTAATACACTCTCGAGATGGTCTAACATCTCCTTCGCCTGGCTCGAACCGAAAGTAGGGTCTGCATCTCGATGGTGCCAGACCAAGGCACTCTCCTTGGTTTCGATAGAGGAACCATCAGTGGCCTCTGTATACAATTTCATAACAGGTTCAGCTATTTCCTTCCACCCAAACTCACTACTCTGTCCACAAACTACCCACTTATCATCACTAGACCACCTGAAACACCGACATCTTCAAGGTAAGTGCACCTATTCAAGAACAAAAAAAAAAAGGGGGGGGGGGGGGGAAAGGGTAAACATCATACCTCATGAAGTAACCATGTTCAGCTGCAATTCCGAGTTTCTTACATGGAGAAAACCACTTGTCTAAACTTTCTTTTCCTCTTCCACTTACAACAAAAACTGTATTCTTAGTGTCATCGGAGAGCATGTTTATGATTGAGATGACCTCCGCACTTGGGGCCTTATTATGTGACGTTTGAGGCATTACTGTTCCGTCATAGTCCAACAGTATAGCTCTATTTTTGGACTTTAAATACACAGATTCCATGTGATCAATAGACAACTTTCTGAAGTTAGGGTCGAGCGCTACAACTCTGAATCCAAAGCTCAAACCGATACCCCAACATCGTCTTTTAAAGTGGTCTTTGCATGTCCTTTCCATATCCAGGAAGAAGCTACGAGACCAGAATGCTACATCATGTGAGCTAACATACCTATAATGCTTCTCATGTCGCAACTGCTTCTCAGCATCAACCATTGAGATTGCCTCATTCATTGCCTCGGCAGTTGCTTCGATATTCCAAGGGTTTACCCTAATCGCACCACTGAGTGAAGGAGAGCAACCAATAAACTCTGATACCACTAGCATGCTCTTCTTAGGTCCATTTGATTCAGAGACTCCTTGCCGGCAAGCAATATACTCATAAGGAGTAAGGTTCATCCCATCTCTCACAGCCGTGACTACAACACACTCAGCTATAGTGTAATATGCAACCCTTTCACTTAGGGATACTGGCCTATCAATGAAGACAATTGGTTCATAGCCAGATTGTCCAAAAACCTCATTTATTCTCTTGCAGATTGCCTTCAATTCAGCATGTGTGTTCTCGAGATCTTTCCTTGTTCCCTTCGCAGGGTTCGTGATCTGTACAAGCACTGCTCTTCCCTGCCACTTTGGGTGCTGTTTCAACATCTGCTCCATTGCCAATAGCTTCAAGTTGACACCTTTAAAGACATCCATGTCATCGACACCAAGCAATACAGTCTTTCCTTCAAACTGTTGTTTAAGCCCACTTATTCTAGATTCCTCATCGGCAAGTCTCAATGCAGATTCGATCTGTTCCATGTGGACACCGACAGGCATGATCTTTATCCCAATAGTCCTTCCATAGTACTCCAGTCCGATATAACCCCTTTTTGACTGATACTCTAAACCTAACATCCGACTACAGCAAGACAAGAAATGTCGAGCATAATCAAAAGTATGAAAACCAATGAGGTCTGAATTCAACAATGCCTTGAGGATCTCTTCCCTCACTGGAAAAGTTCTATATATCTCAGACGAAGGAAACGGACTATGAAGAAAAAATCCCATTCTCAATCTATTAAACCTTCTCCTCAAGAATGTAGGCAGCACCATCAAATGATAATCATGGATCCAAACATAATCATCTTCTGGGTTTATAACTTCGATCACCCTTTGAGAAAAAATCTTATTTGCAGCAACATATGCTTCCCACAAAGACCTATCGAATCCACCTCCATCATTTGCCGAAAGTGGAAGCATATAATGGAAAAGTGGCCACACATGCTGTTTACAGAAACCATGATAGAACTTGGTGAAAATCTCAGGTGGCAAAAATGCAGGGACACACTTAAACTTATCCAACAAATGCTGCGAAACCTCATCTTGTTCGTTGAGATCGACATCGACCTTCAAGGAACCAACATACAAAATCTCCATTTCTTCAGGCAGACCATCTTTTAACTGTAATAACAACGAATAGTCGTCCCAACTAAAGTTCCACCCTTTATTATCTGGTCTCCGCTTAGCTTTAACAGGTAATTGATTTGCTACGACAATAATTCGATCCTGATTTACCGAAGACGGTACATCCGAGCTCACACTATTAGCCGGATCATCATCTGGCTCGGAAATCACACCGGGAACAGTCATTACTCGTGTCAATCGTTTCTTTTCACGAGGTTGACTCATGACCGGGAAATTCCCCTCGGCTAAATCTAAAAGATTAGTATACGATCTTGACATCATCTTTACCCCCTCTTTTCTAGTAATCACCCTAAACAACAATCAATAGGATCAAAACTATAAAATCAAATCCTTCAAGGTTTTGATTTCTCTTCCAAATTCTACTCTTTTATCCTGGCATGATCTGCATTGTCACTAATAAAAATATAATCTTTACAATAAACAAAATAACCCCATGAATAAATTCGATCCAAAATATTAAAAAAAATAAAATCTAAAAATACCCAAATGGATATTACATCAAAATTGACTCAAAACAAAAAGAAATTGAAGCAGATGACTGCAAATACTGAATTATTGAAGCTGACTTTACCTTTCAGATCACTGAGCTTTTTGTAATTAATGGTAACCCACGGGATTCAATTGTTAAAAAAAACTGTGTCTTTCCTTGGATGTGTTTTATTTCGGGGAAGGAACGGGTTTAGGGTTTGTTTTGTGGTCCTAAGTTCTTTGAGTGAGTCACAGTTGCAAATCAAGAGGAACGGACATTTGGAGTTTGTTTATAATTTTCCTTTCTGCATGGAATTTGCAAAATGTTGGTTATATGGCGAGGCACAAAGCATGCATGGTGGCGCCAATTAACTTTTGTCGTTGGATGGTACACAAATTGATCTTAGCCGTTCTTTAAAGACGAACGGGCTACGGTGCATCACGAATAAAAATCTTGTATCCATTTCGTAATTTATGATCTATATTAATTTTTTTAATCATTATGATCTATATTAAAAATTTAAAGATAATATATTTTAGAGATAAAATTTAGAATTTAGAATTTAATTTTTATTGTTAGAGATATAAAAAATATTGGAAAAAACTTACACATTTTTTATATTTAAATTATAAGAATTAAAATTTAATTTTTGTAATCATAAAACTTATACACTGAATTATAAATTATAAATTATAACTTTTAAATTTTAATTAAGTCTTAAATTTTTAAATTTAATAAATTTGTGTAAATTTTAATAAATTTGTATATAAAAATATTTTTTTAAAAAATATTAAATGTATTTAAATTATATTTAAAAAACTAAAAGATAAATGAAGATAAAAATTTCATATATCATGAGTATTATTAAATCTATTGATTCATACTTTTAACGCATTTTTATTATAATTATTATCGTTAAAAAATAGTATAAGAGGTTAAATTTTATTTTAAAAAATTCTTATTTTTTAAATTTGTAGTCGTCCAACCATTAATCAATTGTAATAATGAAAAAAAAACAATTTGACCAAAAATTTAATATAATGTGACTTTAAATTGCTTTAACGGTTAATAATGATAAATTAAAAGTTCTTAAATTTTGATTTTTAATTTTTGTCTATTATCATTGTTAATCATCATGTTAATTTAAATTAATCTTTTAATAAAATAATTTTTTTTATTATTAGGTTAATCAATCAACCTTTCATTTATCGGAATTTAATCTTAACAATAATTAGTTATCTTAAAAAATATTTTATCGTGTCACATCTATATTTTTTGAAAAAAAACTTATATTAATATCAATAATGAAAGAAAATTAAAATTTTAACGACTATGATAATTTAAACAAAAATTTTATAACTATTTCAACAGCATTGGAAATCATTCACTTCGATTTTCAGATAACATAATTTACCGACATCGAAAATTGATGCGACTTTGGATGTTGGGTGAACAATTAGAAGCATGTAAGAAATACATTTTCAGAGAAAAAGAATGGGATTTCTCTAATTTCCCAGGAAACTGGATTTTGTTACAAAACTGCAAGCAACACTTCTTACTTCCATATTTCCTTCAAGAACATCAAAATGCCTGAAAAATAAACCCATAACCCCCCTTAAAACAACAAAATTCGAAGCTGAATAGAATTAAAACCAATCAAAAACGATGTGGGAAACAGAAAATATTACAACTACATCCTCCTTTCCGTCGTCTTCTTCCTCGTCTTTGCATTACACTTTCGAGGTTTCCAAGCATTTCCTTTTCAGTGGAAATTATTGTATCATTGGAGCTTAAGAACACATTTCTTTGAACCGGGGGAGACCAAAGTGCACTCTTTCTGTAATCAAAGTCGTATTCTGATACGTCGAAGAACTTCTCGAGCAGCCTTTCAGATACGGATTTCGGAACCATTTGAACCTTCAATGGCGATGGCTCAGGCGAAGGAGATGAAGGAAGTTGAGGGTTTGACATGGAATAAGCATCCAGGCAGCCAGGTAAAGGAAATTTGAAGCTGTTTTCTTGGCTGAAGCAATCATTTCAACCATGGAAAAAGCTGATTTTGTATGTATATGCAGTTTTGTTTCTATATGGATGAAGAGAGATGTAATATATTCTTTTCTTAGGGGACCATGTAACTTCATTTTATATGGAGGAATCTTATAAAGTTAAAAATTATAAACTTTTAAAAATTATAAAATAATCATTAAATATTTAATTAGATTATAAAATGTTTTTATCGGTGATTTTTTTTTGATAAATTCTTATAGGTTTAAGAATTATTTTGTAATAATTCGATAAATTTGAATGATTATTTTATAATATTAAAAAAATATTGATAATTTTATATCCAAATTTAAAATTTAATATATTTTTTATTATTTTTAAAAAGATAAAGTATATAAATATTCAGTAAATCATACTAAAATGATTTTTTTGACTATCCAACTTTTGAAAGTTATGAAATGATCATTGAATGTGATTTAATTATAAATTGGTCTCTACATGTAATTTCCTTTAATTTTTGATAAGTTTAAGGGGCATTTTTAACTATTTTATAAGTTTGAGTGAATTTTTTAACATTTAAAAAATTAATGACAATTTATAAGCGATATAAAAATTTAATGGACAAAAAAATTATTTCAATATAATCTAATGATTATTTGTGTACTTTACCCTTTGAAACCAATCCTTGTTTCAAAGCAAAGAAAAAGTGGAAGAAGCAAAACGATGGCTGGTTATAGAGCAGAGGACGACTATGACTACCTATTCAAGGTGGTGTTGATCGGTGATTCAGGCGTCGGAAAATCCAATTTGCTCTCAAGGTTCACCAGGAACGAGTTCAACTTGGAATCCAAGTCCACCATAGGCGTTGAGTTCGCCACTCGGAGCTTAAACGTTGATGGCAAAGTCATTAAGGCTCAGATTTGGGACACTGCTGGCCAAGAAAGGTCTAGCTTTTTACCATTTACTTCCCTTCCTTTCCTTGTTTCTTGATCTGGGTATTTTTAGTTCTGCGAAATAAACAAAGTTGATAAAATATAGAAAGTTTCCTCCTTTTTTTTTTGCTTGAAATATTGGATTCTGGGAAGTGTTTGTCTGTTTGATTTGATCTGAATTGGGATTTATGTAGTGTTCTTTTCTTGCATATCTTTAGATCTGTCAGCTGCATGTCTTTTTTTCTTACAAATTTAGTTGTTTTTTTTAGATTTTGCTTGTTTTCTTCGTAGGCTTAAGTTTGAATGGCTTGAACATAGATTTGAAATGTCAATTGGCAGATCTTATTGTTTCTTCAACTTGTAATTGAGTTTTTTGTTTTGTTTTCCATGCTTAGGGTTATATTTCACTGTGATAATTTAGTTTACTTTGTGTGATTTCTATCACAGTATGGTTTACTACTTATGAGAAACCGATGAACTTCGCCGGCAGTCAAAATCATCGTCTCTTAGTATTCATTATTTGCCTGCTTCCTAATTTTGTCGGTGTATATAGTCCCGTAGTGATGGTTGTTTTCCCGAGTGTGTCTACGGAATCTGCAAGTCTGGTGTTCAGCATAGGTATTTCAGGTTGTCACGGGAACCTTGTAGCTACAGTTTGGTGATAGAAGAAATGGCTTGAACAAGTAAATATGTGTTAGGTTGTCATTGGGATATTTTAGTTATCATGCAATTCGACGGTTCGGATGTTACCGGGAATGTGTTTTGGTTCAGTAAATTGTTTGTTCTTTTATTCTTATTTGCTAGAGAAGTTGGTACTTATGGTTTCTTATGCAAAGGACTTTGTTTTATTTGAGTAGTATAACTTTTGATCATTGAATTCAGGGATGAAGCCAGGAACTTTGTTTACGGAGGCCAAGATATCCCTTGTTGAATTCATAGATATTATAACCTGGATTTTGTACTTTATGATCAGTGTCAAGAATTTTGGTAATTTTCACATATGAAAATGAAAACATTTCAATATAAAAGTCCCTTGGGTGCTACAGCACATATGTGCCATAAATGTTGATGTTGCCGGTATCATTGTCGGCTTTGGTTTCCCTGTTTTAGTAGGGTGTAAGGCTACTAAAGCATCACCCTACCTTCTTTGGACCGGCAGAAATAAAGACGGAGAAGAATGATGGAAACATCACATTTAGCGAGTATATGTTTTAGGTTCAATGTCATGGATAAATAGCTTCTCTACCTTAGTTTTAGGTCCTATTAAACAAATGCATCATTGAAGTATGATGTTTTAGGGACAACGAGCTCTCTTTGTACTTGCAAACGTAGTTCTTTTTTTACTGAAATGAGTGTTAGAAATCTATATGTTCCATACTTATGCTTGATTTTACAGTGTTTTCTTAACTTCTCTTCAACCTGACAGGTATCGTGCCATAACAAGTGCCTATTACCGAGGAGCTGTCGGTGCGCTTCTCGTTTACGATGTTACCCGACACTCCACATTCAAGAGCGTCGAGAGGTGGTTAAGGGAGTTAAGGGATCACACAGATCCCAACATTGTAGTCATGCTCATCGGCAACAAATCAGATCTTCGTCATCTTGTGGCCGTCTCGACCGAGGATGGGAAGTCCTTTGCCGAGCAAGAGTCCCTCTACTTCATGGAAACTTCGGCTCTCGAAGCTACAAATGTGGAAAATGCATTCGCCGAGGTTCTTACACAAATCTACCATATCGTGAGCAAGAAAGCCATGGAAACAAGCGAAGAAGGGGCTAACTCAGCTGTTCCCTCCAAGGGTGAGAAAATTGATGTTGGAAAAGATGTCTCCGCGATGAAGAAAGGAAGTTGCTGCTCAGGCTAAGAATGACACTAATCCAAAAGTCCGATTGTTTAACGATGTGGCCGGGGAATATTTTGCTGCATTGGTTTCTTAGTAAAACCTTGGTTTTGTAGAATCTTCTTGGAAGAGTAGGAGTCCGGGCAAAAGATCGATTTGGTTTACATTCAATTTATTTACCAGGGTCTTATAGTGTTGCATTTTTACAAAAAGAATTGAAATTTGGATGCCAATGATGTGTTGTATTATTAATCTTTAGAAATGCCTAGCTTGAGCTGCATGTTTACAAAGGAGAATGGTGTTGAAATATTACAAGCAAATGAACTATATAGTTTTGCAGTAGCCATGTCCGTATGTTAAAAACCAATTTAGTTTCTGAGTTTAAAACATCCTTTTCTGTGTTTAGGATTCCTTTCAACAAGAATCACAATAAGCCAGCAGTCCATTGTCGTCCAGTGGTTAGGATATCTGGCTTTCACCCAGGAGACCCGGGTTCAATTCCCGGCAATGGAATGATTTTATCTGGTTTTGGCTTCTTCTTTTTGCTGTTATTGTGAATTGAGATACTTTCATCAGTTCATGTCGAGATTCTGATGATTTGAGAGAAAGTTTCAAATCTCCTGTGGTAGGTATTAAGTGTAAAGTTGTGTCTCCCGGTAGTAGAGAAGACTTGTATAGCCTTATGTTACTTCTCGCAGGATCAGTGTCTGATTGAAACTACATGCGATTTCAGATTACAGTACTCAGGAACCACTGTTCGTCTATTGCAGTCATGGATGGCTTCTTCAATGAATATCCACGGTGAATATTTTGGAATTGGAGTCGCTGGAAATCATTAAAGCTCTTTGATTTTCATGTTGGTATGAGATGAAAATGTTCAGAATCATGACAACCCCGTCGACATAGACAAGTTTCGAGCCAAACCCAAATTTCCGACCATAAGTAATAAACCAACAGATAAACTACCAAGGAAGATGCCATGAAGTAGTTTCTAACTGTGAAAAAATACATGGTTTGTCACTGATTAATTACTATATTTAGTTTGTCTTATAAGTAATGAACCAATAATCCATTGTCGTCCAGTGGTTGGGATATCTGGCTTTCACCCAGGAGACCCGGGTTCAATTCCCGGCAATGTAATACTTATTTTTCTTTCTTTTGGTTTGAGTTTGCTCTTCTTTTTCTTTTTTGCTGGTGCTAAACTACTGCAAAGGTTTCCACGGCTAAGAAATGTCTGAGAACATTTGTGGAATGCGCTGTTCATATTAGTGTGTGTGTGGAAAACATAGTAAAGGTGAAGTTAACAACAAGATGCATTTGGACTTTAAAGGTTTTGAAATCAACAGGGTGAACTAAAAGCAATCATAATATACCAAAGGGTTCTTTTTGTAAAGTTTGGAAATGGGATCACTAAATCAAATGTTACTTCATAGTTGATATCTTCAAGGAGCAAGAAAATGGGGTTTAAGGCAAATTGTCAAAACATAGTACATAAGGAGGGCAAGCAAATGCATGGATGCAATATTGGACAAATCTCCTGTGGACTGGATTGCACAATTCAACTATGCAATCATTTAGATTCATTGAGTTTCAGTTCGGTTGACATAATATCTTCTTATTTAAGAGGTTTGGATAGTTAGTCGTTGATAGTCGTGTAGGTGTTATCATGAAACTCTCACATGGTGATGGAAATATTCAAAAAACATACATCTCCAACATCGATAAGTTTCGAGCCAAACCCAAATTTCCAACTGATGCATTTAATAATGTAATAAACCAACAGGAAGAAAAAAGTACCAGGGATTTGTTAAGTCTTATAAATCTCATCAAACAAATGATAACGAACACGAACTATCCAAAATAAAGTAACCAAAATACAAAACAACTCAACTTAGATCATAAACTGCAACTCCTAAGCTCCAATATTTTGAGACTTGTTAAGGATGACACCTTCATATTTGACTTGGAACCACTTCATGGCATCTTCCTTAGTAACCCTGTGCTGAATGCCAACACGCGACTTGCACCTACGACGACGACCCACTCGGTACCCAGCTCGCTCGAGAACAACATAGAAGTCCATACCATAGATACCAGTTGAAGGATCATACCTAGAGAAAAAAGCAATAGTTGTAAGTTTATGCTTTTATGGAGTTCACAACATCAAATATAGAATGTAACTGAGTAGAATGAATCAACCTATATAACCTCTTCGTACTATATCAATTATGGTGATACAAGAACCAATATCCGCAAGATTCCTCTTATTATTCTAGTTTATCATCCACAGGAGGGATAACTTAAAATCCTAATGCCCTTATGAACCCACAAACCCAAAAGTCAAAACAGATAAAAAAAATTCAACTTGAAAACAAAAGCATTGCAGCATAAAAGCAAGTTCATTGCAATTCAATTTTTAGTATTTAATTACAAAATGCATGCAAAAAATCACAACAAAGTTCTATCATGTTCATTCTTCTTAACTTTAAACTAAAACAGGTATCCATAATGAATTATGGACATGTAAACATCAATTAGAATACATCAAATTTTGATAATAAGGGTTGCCAAAATAAACTCACTTGATTCCAAGATCGATGTGCTCTTGGATACCAAATCCAAAACAGCCAGTATCACTGAAGTTCCTCCTCAAAAGCTCATATTCCTTAACCTTCAATCCGCTCTCAAGTAGTTGCATAGCTTTCTCTCCCCTCACAGTAACGTAGCAAGCAATCTTCTCATTACGCCTAATTCCAAAAGATCTCACAGTATACCTAGCTGCTTGCATCAACCCAGATTTTTATGTTGCACAAACAACAAAATGTAAAGAAAAGTTCAAAATACACCATTGTATTGGTCCCCGTACTTAAGAAAATATCAAGATTTAGTACATGTAGTTAAAAAGGTTAAAAATTAAAACTTTACGATTTAAAAATCCCAATCCAATTCATAGTTTAGATCCCTCATATATTTCAACATTGCATGTTCTAAAATTTTTCCTACTCAACATATGAATATGATCAGTTAATAAAGCATGTCAAACTGACAAATTTCGACAGAAAACATTAACAGCGGATTTCTAAATCGAAAATGTATGTAAGTTTTATTTTTAAAAAAATTGTAAGAGCAGAGACTAAATCTCAAACTTGACTGAAGTACAAGGATTTACAGTATATTTTTACCAAAAAACAAAAAACTATAACACAGAATTGGTTTGAGAATTCATACCCTTGGAGAAAACTGGGGTTTGTCCACTGAGTTGTTCCAAGACCTAAAAGAAAGCAAAAAATAAAAATAAAAAATAGGGTAAATTAAAATTAAAGTGAAATGATTTGGGGATATGTAAATGGATGTGTTTAGCGTACCTTGGAAGCACGAGTGAGACGATCACCGCTTTCACCGACGGAGATGTTGAGGACCAGCTTCTGAACTTTGATTTCCCTCATGGGATTCGATAATTTCTTCTCCGATGCCTTCCATAATTAGCCAAAAACAACAACAAAATGGTAATGAGATTATGGATTAAGCGATTAGATTGTGAGTGTGTGTATTTGAGAGAGAGAGAGAGAGAGAGAGAGACCATGGCGACGTGAAGTATATTGAGAGCAGCGGTGCTGTTGGCAAGCTGCTTGATAGATGTAACAAATTATTAGTGTTGATTTTTAAGATTAGGGTTTTTAGGGTTCTTATATGAGTTCCACACCCGCCAAGTGGGCTTCCTTTTAAGGTTGGGTTTTGGGAGGAGAATGGGATAATTATTTAAAATTTTATTTCAATTAAATTTGAGAAGAAAAAAACTAAATTACTAGATAAAGATTATTTTTTATAATTTATCAAATGTTTTATATACAATACATCGGAAACTTTTTTTTTTATAAATGTCTTATTTTAAAATTTAAATTTTAAAATATAAAATTAATAATTAGAATTTAATTTTAAGCCTTATTTTACCTTTATGTGGCGTCTCCAAATTTGCCAGTTTTCAGAAATTATTAGTTTAACCAATTTGGTGTAGTTTAAAACTATATTAATATAAAAAGATAACTATACGTTACAAATTATCATATCATTTTCTTAATTAATTTATCTTAATTCATTTATCGTTATTTTTAATAATGAAATATCAAAAATAAAAAAATAATGTAAGATATTATTTTGTTAAAGAAAATAAATGAGTACTAAAATGATTATGTGGATACTAAATATATAATTATCCTTAAAAAATTATGTATCTTGAAGGTTTCGAGTTCGAGTATGTCGATCAATTAGGTACAAGAAAGTATTCCCAGTACCACAAGCTTTGTCTACTGGTCAGTTCTTTGTGTCTTAGAAAACCACTTACAAAGCTGAGTTTTCATCAGAAAATAAAATCTGTAATGGCATTGGCAGTCAAAGGAATGTTTACAAATGGGAATTCCCTAAATGAAATGGGAATGGAATGAAAAACATATATCTGTAACAACGAAAACATGAACTGTATCACCATACAGAGTCGAACGAAGACATCATCGTATAAGCTTCAACCGGTACACCAGACCGGAGAAGTTGCCCGAGAAGCCGGAGGAAGTGGTGATACTAAAACATATTTACATGAAAGAACCATGGAAGTACAAAGGCTATTACCAGACAAGCCATCAGGAAGTTACAGAATGGCTGTCCCTGCCAGCATCGCGGACGTTGATCTGATGAAATAATAATTCCGCTGGTAGATCCTCGGTCATGCCAATCTTCGATAAATCTGCTATCTCTAACGCCAGTGATGTTTTTTGCACTTTGACCACATATTTCACACATTCTGCAGAGTAAATTAAACAAGAGAAGTTACACGGGTGAATTGCCAATATATTCTGCTTTCAAGGTACTCAAGTTTTGAATGTTTTTCTGCAAAACAAGCGATTCGGGAATACAGAAAACTGTTGCTTCAAAATAAAACAAGGGTTGCTTCACATAGATGATAACAATTCACTCCAGAACACAAAAAGACAATGTAAACTAGAATTCCATATCCAATATTGATCAAAGTGCTCATTCCATATGTATGTTTTCAAAATCCAAATAGATATTTAACATTACCTGTTTCCTTTCAGCTTAAACCACGCCTCGGCACAATGACTATGTGCCATTCCTAGCTCATCTTTGCACCCACAACCAAGTTGAATTAGATCCGTGGAAGCTGCAGTAGTTGACATGCTAGCAGTACATTCATATGATTGCTCCGAGGTCAAATGGCAAATTCGACAAACTCTTTCCCCATCATAACTCTCCTTCAACCCTCTTTTGCCACCAACACTTCCGTTTATATCGATGATGCATGAGTCCTCTCCTCCATGAACCTTTCTAGTTGGCCTTTCTGCTAATACTTTACTCAAACCAGTTCCATTGTCAATCACTTCCAATACACTATTACTTTCACTCACATACGAAGCCTCTTGGGAGTTATTGTTAACCACAATAACAGTCTCAACCACACATCCATCTACTGAATTATCCGAATTGCCACTACTTCTTCGATCAACTTGACCGAGTCTTTCACCAACTCCTCTCATCTCCTCACTTGATACCACTCCATTGTTTTTAGCTCCCATATCCGTTTCCTCATTCTCAAGCACATTTCCTTCTAAACAACTCAAATTCCCAGTACTTCGATCACTTCGACTCGATCCCTCACTGATTCCTCTCACACAACCCATCTCCAGATGTTTACACAATCCAAACCCATCGTTTGGCAATCCCAAACCAGCATTTTCTTCAGAATTTTTCACAATAACAGACTCAAGAACAATCCCATTATTCGAATTTCCAGCTATTTGACTCAAATTCTTACTAGTTTCTATCCTATCACACCTATCCACTTGATCCATTAATCTCAAACAACTTAAATTTTAGAAATAAAAAAAAATACCTCCAGATTTTCAAAATCCAAGGTAATAACCATACATATGAGCAATCATAAAATGGAAAAGAACAAATTTTTTCCACATTTCAAGAACAAATATTCAGAGACCATAAACAATATGATAGACTCAAACCCCTGAAATTTAGTCATTTCTTATTGCTCATACAAATCCCCAAAATATCTGCAAATCCATAATCACAAAGAAACGACACTAATTAACATTAATTAAGAGCTGATTAACACCCTCTAAAGCAATAAAAATGGAACCTTTTTTGACGTGCAAAACAACCCAGAATCAAATCCTAACCTAACTCCATTTGATACTTCAACTCCAAGCAAATAATTGGAAAAATACAACTTTAACACCAAAAAATATCCCAACTTTCATATGTGAAAACCCTCCATTGTTGAAAGACTAAAAGAGAAATTTCATAGCAAAAATGGGTTTTATTGACTTGATTGAACAAGATACATCTTCTATTGAAATAGACAAATCAAATGTGGAAAATCAAGGCTTTACAGAGAGTTGAAAGAAGTTATGTAAGAGAAGCAACTTGGAAAAATGGTATAAAATTGAAGGTTGAATGGAAAATACTTTAATAATGGAAATTAAGGTTGGCATTAAATAATAAATATTGATAAAGAATTTCAAATAATAATTAGTATACTAGATCAATTTGAACTTCGTGGGAAAAAGATTTGATTTATTTTTGGAAAGGGTAAAGTACATTAGAAGTCACTTGACTATATAAAGTAATCATTTTGACCATTAAAATTTCAAAAGTTAAAAAAATGTTAAAAATTTATTTGAATAAAAAATGGTCCTGATAAAATTTTAATGACTTTAAGAATTATTTTATAAAATTTTATTGATCATTAAATATAAAAAATTACATTAAGATAAAATTAGTTAAATATGTTACAAATTCGGTATCGTCATGATGTTTTTTATTGTGACAGATTAAGTTAGAGACGAGAGAATTATATTCTTTCGACTTCCTCGGCATACATGTCATTGGGTGATAATTCACCATCTCCTTTAAATAACATATGGCGTTTTAGTATGAGTTATCTGGATAAAAGAATGATTGTTGTTTCTAAAGGTCACAGATTCGAGCACTAGTAATACTAGTATAGTGATTGAGCAACCAATGTCCAATAATTGAGAGTATACACTAAAACAGATATTGTTATAATTATCATATAGGTGAAAAAAAGAGAGATATCGACCTTGCTAGCAAGGTAATCATATTTAAAATTGTGGCAAATAAAGTAGCCGATGGATTAGTTTGTTTAGCTTGTGGCAAATCTGTGGAAGAAATAGAATGGCTCTCCGAAGGCATATTCAAAGCTTATTATAATTATTCCTATGAATATTTTTTTATTTTATTTTATTAACGAAATTCATGATAATAATCTTTTTCTTTTATCAAAATGAAAATAAAAATTAATCAGATGATGAAAAAAAATCCTTTAAAAGGTTCCATGCTGTTAAAAACTTTAAAAAAAATAATCATTGATGGATTGAGTTTTGATTTAATATTTTTTTAATCAATCCGATTGTATAAAAGAAATTGGTTTGGTTGGTTGAATACAATAAACTATGGACAAAGTTGGTGGGTCACAATCAAGTAGTCTCCAACTAGTTCAGTGCAAGGTGGGGTGGGGACTCAATGGAAACCCTACCGGATATACTTCTTCAAATTTAGGGATACGGTTTAAAGTCTTAAAGATGACAACGGGTTAGATATATCTATAAAATTATAAATTATTTTAAAATTCGAATATGTCTGCTTTTAAAAATGAAAGTAGTAGTATATAAATCTAAATCCAAACTAAACAAATTATATTCAAATTAGTAAAAAATTTAAAATATCAAAATCTAGCTAGATTTTGGTGTGTTTGGGTCCTTTTTGAATACAAGCCATAGATTTAAAAAGTGATTTCGAATAATCGGTAGAATCGAAAATAAGTAATTTATTCAATTTAAAGAGTACATATAAATTAGTGGCGAAACTATGTACTATATAAATTAGTAGGCGGCTTCTTCAATGTCCTGTAAGTGCATGAATCGGTCACGTCTTGGGTTTTAATGTGTCATCCCATTTTTGTAAACCTTGTGGCTATGGGCCATGGAGGCATCTGCACTTGTACTAACAGATGGCCGACAGCATCTGATATCGTAAGCCAAGACATGACGTAGGAGCAAGACAACATCAGAAAGCATATAATTGTATGTTAAATGTTTTTCTTAGTTTTATATTTAATTTTTTTTTATTGAGAATGGAAATTATTTTTTAAAAGAACAGTTAATAATATCAATATTGAAAATTATTTTAGAGTTTAAGGGTAGAAATAAAATTTTATAATTTAAAAATTTAATTTTTAGTATTATATTATAAAAAATAATCGAAAAAATTGGATTTTTGAAAAAGAGTACGGATAACGTTGGAATAGACTCGATAAAACTAACGTAGAAGAAGACAAAAAACCATCCATCTAACGTGATGCTCCATTGAGATTTAAAACAAAAGGGGCCAGAAAGATGACCAAAAATTGAAAAAGGATTCTTTTTAATTTTTTTCCCACTAGGTTTACATTTATCAAAAAACAAAAATATAGTAACAAACAAAAAAAAAAATTATACGATTTTAAATTTTCTTTGGATTTAATTTTATCAAGTTTTACATAAATCTTATAGCTCAAGTGATTAACGAAACAATTGTTGTTTCTAAAAGTTACGAGTTCGAGAACCAGGAATTGTAACAAAATGATTGAACAATCAATACCATCAAATGATCAAAATTATCTTCTAGAACAGATACTACTGTAATCATTATCAATTAAATAAAAAAATCACCAAAGTTTTTTTTTTAATCCATCACGCATAATTTTATGTATGAATTTTTCGTACAAATTTGTTCTGCATTAAGTCTCACTGAATATGAATTATTCTATTACCCATTCATTTATTTGTGTTCTGCAATAATTCATTTTAATTGTAGTTACACAGATGCTCTTAAAACTTGCATAGAATGGTCATACTGTCTAGATTCCGAGGAAAAGAAATACAAGGCATTTATATTGATCATATACTACCCCTTGAGTTCATATACGTATCATGTTAAACGGATCCTATACATAATGCCCAATCTGAATGAAAAGGGCAAAATGGACCTCTAAGAAAATCAATTAGTTAGGTTAACACTGAAGCACTGAGCATCTTTTAACGACCGAAAGGGAAACGTAATTATTAACACCATGGGACCTGCTTTAAAGGCTTTTAGCTAAAGGCATCTTCTTTGGACAAATACAATCAAACATGCGACCCTTCATATCATTACAGATTCCCATGACATGGTCTATTGTCTACCTTCACCATCAGGCAAAGTTCTGACCTATAATTGCTGACGGTGTGTCGAATCTTAATCTCAGTGATAACCAGAAATCATATCCGACTTAAAAAGGATCTACTAGAGTACCTGTTGTGTCTCCGGACGAGTTACGGTGTTCCACCTTGCCCACCATGTTGGCTCCGAAAGATCACTTCACTGGCTATTGAAACAGAATGAGACTTAAAATTTGAATATCGAGATTCAATACAAGCAGCAATGGTAGAAAGGGATTAATATAACATGACTTGGAACAAAAGGTAACAATAATTGTCTGCAATTTGAAGTCGGAAACAAAATAACTTAAAAACAAAGAACAAATGAAAGTAACTAAACCGAAAAGCCCACAACCACACCTTATCTTCGGGACATTCTTCCTAGCCACAAATACACTTCTTGACTTTACTCGTAGCTTTCCGGTCCATCCATCTTACTCTAATCTTTTTAGTATCTAACATGTTACATGTACATAACTAAAAAAGCATTTTTGACACAATGTAAACTTGTAGAATACAGGAGAGAGAGAGAGAGAGAGGCTTAATTAATGTAAACAGATCAAAAGAAGGCAGCCACCACACTGCCAGAGGCTATACGTGTTGTGGAAGAACACAAAGTGATGCTGGGATAGGCCTCAAAACAATCAGTGATATCATCCAAAGATGGTAGTTCTTTTGTGTCACGCATCAACTAGAGATGTCAAATCCGAAATTGCTATTAAAAGTTCTATGTCCCAGCTGGATGCATGAAATGTTGTAGCCCTATTTGTCGTTTCACATGATCCGGAATCAATTTGTTAATAAGCTCCGGCGAAGCCCCAGACAACTGTAACCAGAAGAATCAAAATGAATACCAAAGTATTGACTAGAACAAGAAACAAAATTCTAGCTAGAAATAATGTCATTCAATGAAGATGCATATTTGTACACGGAAAGGAACGTGGAAACGAAGTTTAGTTAAGAAACATACTTCCTGTTTAAAGTTGAAAAGTGGTGGTAAAGGTCGCCCATTTGGCAATCGAGCATTCGGTTCTCGAAGCTCATCAAAGAAAGGGTGTGCACATGCTTCCAGCTGTCATAGGACATGAGATTGGGGTTGGTTATCACTAAAACATAAATATATTGTGAAGCTAAATTTATAATTGAAGAATTTTGCACACTCTAAGATCACACAAAAAGATGGAGACACTAGCAACTCACAGCTGTACATCGAAGACTTGGCGAGTATTGCAGCAATCGTGAAGCAAGATCGATTGCTTCAGGAGGCATCCTTTTATGGAAAACCTAAAAACATACAAAGGCAATCGACCATTACATTTATGTTGCAAAACTAAAATCTGTGTAATCGGGATTAAAATTTAATCAAATATTTCAGCCCTTAGAATAAGAGTGAAACCTTATGCCATGGATGTGCTTTAATCTGTGGAAACCTAAAATCTGTGTAATTCGGATTCATGCAGCGAATTTCTTCCCTAGTGGGTGTACCTAGGACCTGTAGGGAAAGATGTATCTTGTAAGAACTCCTGATGATAAAGAGCAATGGTGTAACTCCAAGCATCTTAAGCAAATCATACCTTGATAATCTCTACAAGCTGGTCCACAGCATTCTCCCCAGGAAACAAAGGCTGCACAAGCAAGATGAAATTAGATATCAATGAGCAGAGAGAAGATAAATTATTATTAGAGAATTTCAGAAAAATAAAATCAAGAAAAACAAAAATGAAAAACCAAACCTGGCCCAGCAGAAGTTCAGCAAGAACACAACCAGCTGACCAGATATCGATTGAGGTTGTGTATTCAGTAGCACCAAAGATAAGTTCTGGAGCCCGATAGAAACGCGAACATATGTATGAAATGTTAGCTTCACCTTTGACCTGATCACAAGCCAAAAATCAAGTATGAAATATTTACAAAGAAAAAGGAGGGACAAAGGTTAAACAAGTTTCAGCGGTTTGCAAAACCAACAATGAAGGGTCATTAAATTTTGTTATAACTTATCACATTATTGCAAAATCGATTTTGAAAGGTGTACAACAGTACGATATTGCACCCCTGACGAATAGCAGAAGGTAACAGATTATATGTCAATCCTTTTAGGAGTTACAATCAAAACCAAACATTCTAATAACAGAGCTAAAATCCTATTTTAGTTTCAGAAACTAATGGATCCAATAACGACGTCTCACTTGGAGAAATAATAATTTGTCGACTAAAATATCAGTTAGAAGTCTGAAAGGAAGCATTTTAAAGGCTTAATATAAGGGAATCAACTTACAAGCACTTTTGCACTTCCAAAATCACAAATCTTAGCTTGGTGAGTTAGAGGATCAACCTGTACCAAGCCAACAATCACCTAAGAAACATTGTCAATAATTGCCACAAAGTGTCATCAGTAAGAAATGCATACCAAAAGATTTTGAGGCTTCAAATCCCTATGGCAAACTCCAGCAACGCTATGGAGGTATGCAAGCCCCCTGAATATCTGTAAAATCTTGTCTAATTATCATAAAGAACATTACATAGAAAATAAAATATGGAAAGGGGTGGCATACGAACCTGATACGTGTAAAGTTTCACATAGATAAGTGGCATTCTTTGATTTGCACTGCTGTAATGTTTCAAAACCTTATACATGCTCTCTGGTACATATTCCATAACCAAGTTAAGGAAGAGCTCATTTTTAGTTGTCGTGGAGAAGAAACAATGCTTCAAGGAAATGACATTCGGGTGATCCAGCGCACGCATCAATTGCAATTCACGGTTCTTATATCTTCTGTCTTGCAAAACCTTCTTTATAGCCACAGTCTCTCCCGTTTCCAAGCATTTTGCCTGAAAGAGAAGATCACATCAGCATCCAAACACAAAAGAATGTAACCTTGACTACAATCTGACCACGTCATAGTACCTGGAAAACAATCCCGAACGAACCTGTCCCCACAACACGCTCGGCCATATAACTGATAGTCTACAATAATAAAACACCAAAATCATGAAATCCCAAGTAAAAAACTGTTTATGATTCTTCAAGTTGATCTTAAGCACATATTATGTAGTACTATTTAGTATTAACTAAAGCGGAAATTAAGCAGCTAAACCCAAGAAGAAGCATACCTGTTTAGGTTCTCCGTTTTGGCCACCAATCTTTGTGGAAATTATGTGACCAGTGACCGGATCGTTGCCGTCGACAACAGGAGCTGACATTTCCTGGTAAATTAAGAAATCCATGGTGTAAGAAACGAGACGAGTAAGTCCTCGAAGGAAGACACAAAAATTTGAGATCAAACAAAAAAAGAGCTCAAAACTGCAAAATCCAGAGAGAAATAATAGATCGAAACAAATGCAAAGCAAATTTCACCACCTAGGGTTCCTCGATCAGCTCAACCAGCAAGATCGGCAAAAAAATAAAAATAAAAAATAGCTTTAAACCACAAATCTCATAAAATCACAAAACATGAACAAAATCTTCCTCACAATTAAACCAAAACAATAAACATAAGAATAAATTCAAACTTCCGATATCAGAAAATTTCAAAAAAGAAAAATGAAACGAAATTTACCTTATCGTCAGCCATGACGATGAAAAATAGAGATCTAACTAACCACAGAAAGAGTAACGGTAGATCATAGTGCGGCCATAGAAGAAGAAAATAATTTACTTTTTTTATATAAAAAGAAACAAAAATTGTGAAAATGAAGAACAATAACTAAAAGCACAAACAGAGAGCAGGGAGAAGCAGCAAACTACAAGCCCATGTGATTCCCTCTCTCCCTTTTTCATTTTCTTCTTGAATTCCGATAACACCCTTTGAATTTTTTTCTAATTACAGAGAATATGATTTTAAATTTTCAGTCACAATTTTGTATTTATATAATTATCCATAATTCCTCGAATCTCAAATGTATTTATAATATTAAAATTATATTATCCATAATTTTAATTTTTTACTTGCCAAAAAAAATATTGTACATAATTTAGTAACCTTTAATATATTTTATCTTTTATAATATTTTTTTAGAAAATCCTCGACCAAAGTTCATTGGCCTGAAGCATTCAATTCCTTTTTCCTCTAACAGAATATTACAGTGATTATTTTTTTCAGAGTCAGAAATTTAAATTTTATTTTTTAAAAATAAATATATATATTTGTAAAAGATATATACGAATTCTACTCGATACATGTACATGTGAAAACAAGGTGACAAAACAGCAACAGGCAGTGATGTTGAAACCAGGTACAAGGAATCATTTGTTTCTTTTCTTTTCTTGGGTTTGGTGGGGGTGCAAAGAAGAGAGAGGGAGACAGAAACTAGGCAGCCTCCATTGATAAAATCTCAAGCTCAGCCCACCACATTGGGGAAAGTCTTGGGGCTGCTTGGTTAGGTGCTATATGAACAGCTTCCCTCAATTTCGTACTCACGTCCTCCATTGTCGGTCTTCGCCTTGGCTCGGGTTGAATGCACTGTTGTATGACCTCGCAGATGGCTTCGAGTTCTTCGGGTTTGAATGATTGGAGTGTTGGATCAACCAACTTGCTGAGTCTCTCTTTATCATTCAAGTATTGAGCAGCCTGCCAAAGTTTCATGAGAGTATTAGTTTATCCTAAACCATGGTATTCGGATTTTGGACAATCATCGGAATGCTATTTTCTCATGCTCATGTTTGAGTATGTGTCAAATACGAATACTTTTAAGAAAAATGAAGAGTCGGGGTAAAGGAGAAGCTAAACAAGTAAACACAAGCTTTCCGAGTATACGTAGAACATGGTATGTGTATGAAAGGGGTATGTGAGGAACGCGTATACTTGGATTCGGATGAGAGTGTCGTTGATCGAGTATTTTAAGAAAAACAAAGAGAGGGGGTAAAGTAGAACCAAAACATACCCATTCTCCAATATGACCTTGTTCCTTAGTGTAAGCAAACTTTCCAGAAATGATTTCAAGTAACAATATGCCAAAGCTGTAGACATTTGTTTCTGGATCAACAAGATGTCCCACAGAATGTTCTGATTCATCATCAACCGAGTTTTTCAACTTAATTAGACCCTCAAAACCAAGAATATCCACAACCTGCATAAAGGAGGAAATAGAATCCAGTGATATTATAATGATAAGAACTTATCACGGTCAATATCGAAAGAAAATTGATGTACCTTTGCAGCATAATCATCTGTCAGAAAAACTGTAGCCGAACTTAACTTCGGATGAGACATAGGAGGATTCAAATCATGGTGCATATAAAGAAGACAATAAGCTACACCCATCATGATTCTCATCCTTGCACTCCAATCAAGATGTTCCATATATTTATCTGAGAATAAAAATGGATAATATTTATGCTCACAAAGAATCAATATCGAATAACTGGAAAATATATATGAAAGTGAAGAGTATTACCATGCAGATGCTCGTAAAGGGTTCCACTCGGAGCATATTCAAACACCATCATCCTGCTGAAAGGCTCATCATCCACGCAGTAGCCAATAAGGTTGACAAAGTTCTTATGGTTAATTCGTGACAATCTGTCGACCTAGGTTGAGTTCCAATATAACAATTGATTAAAATGAATCGGTTAAAAAATTATCAGAAATTTTAATTGTGTGAAAATTGATTTATGTTACGAGCACAAACCTTCCTCCGAAAAGTCATTTCCAAGTTCCTTGACCACTCTTTTGAAGACGAAAGACAGACTGCCACAACAGCAATCTCGACTCCGCTCGAAAGTGTCCCTTTATACACTGTGCAACCATCAATTACCGTAACTATATTGCTAAAGTCTTCACAGGCAACATCCAGTTCTGGCCGGTTTAGCTTAGGCACCCCTGCAGTTCGAATAAATCGAAAACTAAAGTGTTTCTGCATAGATCATCAAGAACCACCGTTTGTAGTGCATATGAAGATGTAACTTGATTAAGAAAAGTCATCATGCTCACCGATACAGTTCCAATGATCAAACATTATCTTTGACAATTACCTGTAACAAAAGCTTTCTGCAGCTGGCCACTTATTCCAGTTTTCCAGGGACGTATGGATTTTGCTGCATTTTTCCGGAACATGAAAGCCAAGGCCCAAAATGCAAGAAATAGGACAACACAAGGAATTATGAGGAGATATTTCCACCTATCCCAGGAAGTCGAAGATTTTTCTGGCTTTCCATCAGACGTTTGAGGCTTTGAATTAGTCTCTGTTCCCTCATGCACATCAGGGAAACTCATACTACTTTTAGGAGCCGGGAGAACAATGATCTTCTCGGGGGAAGGGATGGCAGTAGGAGGTGCAGCTGGGAGGTCCCTTGACTTCACAAGCAGCCTACGACGTTCCAAAGGGACAACAAGATTCCTTATGTTACGGGCCATTTCCATTTGTTGCTCAGACAAACCTTAAAATAATAACGTTATTGTTTCACAAAAGCATACTTTTTAATTCAATTGAGTTAAAATTTTGTAAACGTCTACTCACCATGCACATCACTGCAGCCACCATCATTACGCTCAGCCAGAGAGTCCTTTCGCAACTTGAACCTTGTAAGAAGGCAATCAGTGAATAAAGAGAACAACAAGAAGATATTTTTAATTAACAAAGAAAAAATAGCATAACGAACAGTACGAGAAAGACAGTGAAACGTTATATGATAAGTTCATACCATTGTATTAACAAGGCATTCAGGTAACGTGTAAGAGCTCCTATAATCGGGATGAACAATGATCCTGCTCCATTAAGTTGTATCCCACTGCTCTGCCATATGCTGTCGACTTAGGCAATAAGTAATCAGTAAACAAGAGGGGTATAGCTCTTAACAAGTCTAATTAATCAGTTGAAAGACAAACCATGCTATAGATAAAGCATATTAATCTCCCACATGTCACACATTCAATGCAAAATATTGACGAACATTTAGTAGAAACAAGTAAACGCCAAACAAGTGTTATCCATCTAGGCTTATGAACTGTTTCTTACATGAAACATATGATTTTGCTCCGTCCCGGCTCTAGAGTTTACAGTAGAATGAGGCAAAGCAATGAGTGACTCCTTGAACTTCGAGAATCATTCTACTTTATGAAACATGTATCTTCTAAGTTCTAACTTAACCCTAGCCTAGGCCCTAGGTGATTATGTAACTATTCCATATGAATAAAGGTCAATGAACAATCCGGTAAGACAATGGGGCAGATAAGTTAAATTACTGAATAAGGGAAGGGGATCAGCATCAGCCAACACAAGCAATAATCATTACTGCAATGAATATGCTCTTACCAAAGTCTGAACTTTCTATTTGTACAACCAATTCCGGTAGCAAATATGGACGCGAGAGTTCCATCAAGCTGCAGTTTGGGGAGCAATTTTAGCCTCCCAGTGTCCGGAGGAATGTTGCTCTTGAATATGTTATCATAAAGTAACCTAAAGTAGAAGGAAATTAAGTTGAAGGTGTCACAAAGAATAAAACATTATAAACAACCTAAATAGATTTACAAAGTGAACTTACAAGCATTTTAGAGATGGCATATTTCCTATCTCTGCCGGAACTGTTCCACTCAAGTTATTTTCCCTCAAATCCAATAACTCCAGATTTGTAAGCTCTCCAAACTCCTTCGGAATGACACCAGAGAAGCCGTTTTTATAGAGCACACTGTTAATATGAACATCAAGAAAAAGATCAAGGAAGCTCAATTAAGTTAAGCAAGAACTATATATAATGCCATTCAATCATAATATCCGGCCAAATTATTTTTCGTGCATTGCAATGCATAAAACCAGGCGCTTATTCAAGAAAGCTGATAAAGACACCCGCTAAATAAGAATTGAACAGTGGAAGATACGTCACAATTTTGTTTCCAGATGATATATTTTCGACAAAGTAGTGATTTTATAATCATAATATCCGACATTCCCGACTAAGAAAATGGATGAAAATCCACTAGTTCAGCAGAAAATTGTGAATCTTACAGTGATCTTAAGTTGCTTAATTTCCCCAGCTCAGGTGCCAAAGTTCCTTTCAAATCAAGGGCACTCAAATCCCTAACAGAAAAGAACAACAAAAAAAAAATTTGGCATCAAAACATTCATCCTACACAGTTTACACCATAAAGCACTTCTAAACAAACAAACAAAAAAATTAATCCCTTAGACCACTTTTTTTAAATTTTTCGGCGTGTAAACTCAGGGTATCCCTAAGCCACATTAGAGTTGAGACTAATCCCTTTCGGCACAGGAGCGGTTAAGGTAAAGCCCTCCCAGTAAGTGCATTTCCCAGAGTTTGAACGTAGAGTTCTCATCCTTATGGGAATAAGGCCGCTACCACCTCAACCAACAGCTTGTTGTGGTCACTTAGTAAGAGCATTCACAAACTAAAATTTCAATTACCTACCAAATGAGGAGCTTGGGATTCTTCTCCTAATACACACAAACACACATTAAAGAATCATTTTAAAGAGCATAGAGGAATACAGCAGTACTTACAGCATTTGCACTTTATCATCAACACAATGAACCCCAAACCACAAGCATGGTGTGGTGTCATTGGAATTCCAATTTGCAAATGAACCATAAGGATCAGAACTAATTCTAGCTCGGAATTCTAACAAAGCCGAACCTGCATCTCCAAATCCACTTCAAAATCAGACAATCAAGTAATCAAGCAAATCGAAGAGCAACATGGACAGCGCAATAAGGAATTACCATCGGCGTTGATAGCCAGAGACTCTTGAATGATGAAACATTGAACCAACAACAATAAGCTTAAAAAATAGAATCCAATTGAATTCCATTTACCCCCCATTGCTATATGAATCAAATGCTGCAATGGCAAACAGCCAAATGCTATAAAGAAACGCCAGGTTTTCCTCATAAAAAAGCTCCCCCTCTTCCAATCTCAGTCTACAAACGAAACACCACAACCACCACCAACAACAACAACAAAATAGAAATAAAATTTTTTTTTGGGGGGGTTAACTATAAAACTATATTACAAAGAACAGCAAATGCATTGGCATTGGTGATCATATCAGAGTCTCTCATTTCTTCAGTTTTTTTTATCTGATATTACAACACCCTTCTTCAAGAACTGAAACTTTGTTTCCCCTCTAATGTTGTTGCAATGAAGACAATGGGATTTCCTTAAAAGGTAAGAATTTTAACAGGTGAGGATGGTGGAGAAAAGAGATCCTTGTTTTGATAAAGTATCGAAAAGGCAGAAATGAAAAGAAGAAACAAATTATCTGATAAAAGAATGGAATTTGAAACAACAAATTACACACAAAAAAAATAATAAATTAGCCCAGAAAAAAATTCAATTACTACCCTTTTTGACATTAGTCATGATGATCCCCTCCCCCTCTCATCCACCCCCACAAGCTGTGATTTTTGTTTGTATATTTTTCTTTCAGTGTTATTTTTTTCTCTCTCTTTTCCCATTGTTCTTTTATGGGTCATAATAAAATTTGCCATTTTTTTAGGTGTTTAATCTTGGGGGGATTTAGGGTGGGGTCCACACAAAAAGCAATGATTAATTTTAGTTTAATTGATTTTAATTAATTAGTAATTGATGTTGGTAAGCAATGGCGGGAAGGATTAAGGAAATGAGAGGAGAAGTTAATTAAACAACGGTATTTAGGTTCCCCACTTCCGTTTTACTTGGATTCCCGTTTTCTAGTTTCTTTATATTTATTGTTTTTACTTTTGATAGGATACACAATTTATATCAAATTTTCATTTAATATTGTTTCGAGTTTGATTTTAATTTTCAGTTTATTAATAAAATAATTTAAGTTATTACAAAAATTAAAATTGGTAAATTAGTCAAAACGGAGAGAATACAATAAGGGTGAAATTTTAATATATAATTCGTATAAAATTAATTTTGTATAAACATATACATTTACCTTATAAAATTTAAATTTTAAGTTCTTAAGTTTAATTTTAAAAAATTAAATTTTAAATCTTATATCTTAAATTTTAAACACCAACCTTAAATGATAAACACTAAAAACTTAAACTTTAAACCTTTAACTAAAATCACAACTTTAAAACTAAAAGACTCACGTAAACTAACAAAAAAAATTAAATTAAATACTAATAGAATATTTTTTTATAATAATATTTTTTTTAACAATGAAAACTGAATTTTTAAATATATATATATATAATAGTTATTATAGATATAACACATTTAAAACGAAGAATAATGAGAATAGTCCCCAACCCGTCCTCATTTAACTGGAGTTATATGAAATTCGAATCTTAGCCAGATTGAAAATAATTGTGCATGACTATTCCAATCACTCCCCCATAACCCTGTTTTGTCACCAGGGGAATCTGATGGATGAGGCAGGCCGTACAAAATTTGTCCTAAAACGAGACAACTCAGACAAACAACAGCAAAAAACAGGTAGATCAAGCAATAGACACAGCTGCGACAATACAAAAACGAATATACTACATCCTTGTTACAAATGCAAACCAGATAAACATTAAATTATTCAAATCTCAACATCCGCAACCTGAACAACGAGCCAATGTTGTTCAGACAAGTAAATATGTTTTAATGGCCGGTTTGATATAGGTACAATCCATTCGGTGTCCAACACAATGCAATCAACCTCGATATCTCCTATAACTTTGTCCTGAGTGTGCATCCACTCGGTATAAATAAATCTACCTGCTGCATGTTTAAGGTCACAACTGCAATCAATTGTATCAGAGATTTGAAAAGAGAAGAAAAGGAACATAATTCCATTGATAACGGCCGAGAAGGAAGGAGGTGTTGTTAAGAAAGGCCATGAAGAGGGAATGGAAATGGCCATTGCTCTTCTCCAAGAGTTTGGCCTCCCATTGGGACTTCTCCCTCTTGCAGATGTTGTCGAGGTCGGTTTTGTAAGGAATACGGGGTACATGTGGATCCAGCAAAAGAACAAGGTTGAACATAACTTCAAGATGATCAGCAAATTGGTCAGTTACGATACTCAAATTACCGGCTTCGTCGACAAGAACCGGATCAAGAAGCTGAAGGGAGTTAAGGCTAAGGAACTTGTATTGTGGCCTCCAGTGAATGAGATCACAGTGGATGACCCACCTACCGGAAAAATCAACTTCAAGAGCCTCGCCGGCGTCACCGAGACTTTTCCGGTTGATGCATTTGCTGCCGGGCAGTAAAAAGTGAACCATCTTGGTCTCTAGACTCCAGTGGTTTTCTGTTCAAACTTGACCTATGTTCCCTAGATTGCAATGTATGGAATTCTCATGCAAGTACTCAACAAAGAACAAAAAAAAACCAGTGGCTCAATGACTACTCCAAAATCCAATCTCCATAAAATCATTGCCATAAAAGAAATTAAATTAACCATCCATTCACTCATTAAAATTCAATTCCTCCCATTTATCATCAAAACTCAAACCAGATTAATCAAGACTTCCTCGTCAGAGAGTACTACTGTGAATTTGTAGGTACATTTTCAATTATAAACATAATAAATATTTTTACTATCACTACAAGTATTATAGTTATAAAATTTTTCTAATAACATATACTATTGTGAACATAACAGTTGTGTGTATCGCAGTTTCAGACGGTATCACTACCGCTATATAATGATCATTGTTGCGGGTATAAATCGTTATTTAAATTCCAGCCTCCAATCGTAAGTATTAAAAATTTAAATTTTAAAAATAAATCAATAGCAAATATTGAAAATTAAAAAAAAATAAGAATACATGTTTAATAATAAATATTAAAAAATTAACCCTATTAAGTGTTAAAAATAAAATTTTAATAATAAATTAAGAAACTATCCCCTAATAAAAAAGTGTTAAAAAAACATGTAGTTTCTATGTACATTGGGCCCTATCAAGGAAATGGGCTTTGGGCCGCTGCTTTTATTGCCCTGGCCTAGCGACAGTCTTGGTGACCATACTGGAGATAAAATGTCATGAAATCATGTAAAATCGATCTGCATATGTCTAATTTTGAAGGGTGAGTTTTTTTATAGAGATTTTTTTATATACTTAATACATCAAACTCGAAATTTACTTAAGCGAAACAAAATTACTTACCACTTAGACCAATCGATATTAATTGTATTTAAATTTTTTAAAACTCCTTATAAATTAGTTTTTATTTTATTAATCATTAAAATTTGCGAAATAAAATAAAATGAGGCTTATCATATGTGTTAACTTGACAATAATATTTTTATTTTCATAAATAAATAATTTTAAAAAAGTTAAATGTATGGTTTCAGTTTATTTGGTTATTTCAATCCGGGTTGATTATTTAACTTCTAATATTAAAATTGTTTTGACTTTTTAATACTTTAATTATTTTAAACTTTACTTAATAATCTAATCCATCTAACCATTACAAAGACTTATAAACTATATTCCCCTAGTCAATCAAGTGGATATATAATATAATTTTGTACCTAAACCATGTGTTAGATGTGGGAAGAACATAAAAGATGATGTCTTCCTTTATAAGCAAGTTGTAGACTAATGTGTGCTTCAACTGGCCCTACACAACAACTCACTTGTGAAATTGTAGCCAACCTTATCCTTGATGTTTGAGATTTGATATTTAAAAAATTGAATTTAAATTAGGAATAAAAAGTGATTAGAGATATTGAAATTTTGAATATATATATGGAGGACAGAAATAATTGTATTAATAATTCAAATTAATTTTTAAATTGAATTTATTGAATCACGTGTTTTTGAATTATTATTATTATTATTATTATTATTATTATTTTAAATTGATTTATAAATTTTAAATTTTTTAAAAAGTATGGTTTTTATTCTAAATTAATTCTAAAGTTTTGAATATTTCAATTTCATCCTTAAATTATGACCGTTATTCTAAATTAGACTCTAAACTTTTGAATGTTTTAAATTATAATTTATGTCACATTATATTATAATATTTACACAAAAATCGACAGTTTTTTATAATTGTTTAATTAACGTATGAAATAATTAGTGTATATTAATAATTTGAGGATATAATTAAAATATTTAAAAATTTGAATGACCAAATTAGAACGAAAGAGATGGTTTGTGATGAAATCGTAAGGTTTAAAAGTTTAGAGACCAATTAAGAACTATAATCGTAATTTAAAGATGGAATTGGAATATAAAGATTATGACATAAATTTTTTTTATTTAATCTCAAATATATATTTCTTTCATCCAATAATTCAAAAATACATGTAAAATAATAAATTTTATATTTTATTTTATATAAATAAATTCTATCACTCATTTGATCAAGAAAGCATTAAACAAATACTCCCCTAATTGATTGACTGATGCCTTTTTATGTACTATTTGTTTAATGTTCGCATAATCTTATATGAGTGAGGTTTTATCCAACAAGTTGGAGTCTAGTGTTTGTTAATTGGGTAGTTATTTAAAACATTAATACAAAATTAATTAAAATTTATTTTAATTGTGCATTTAATGCATCTATTTATTGATCCAAAAAATAATATATTCAATATTAAAAAATGTGAATTATCCGTGGTAAGTGGAATCAAGCTTTAGAAAATCAAATGGGGAGCTCATTTTATGGTATATAAATAGAAAGTGGAAGAATAAAGGGGAAAATACACAAATAGCTACTAGATTAAGTAAAAATGATTTTTTATTTTTGAAGATTCATTAAATTTATTAAATTATTACAAAATGAGTTTTAAATTATCAAAATTCATCATTATTTTATACTTTTGGAGACTTTAATAACAAAAAATAAAAACAACCCTCCATTTCAAACCTAGTTGTTTCTTTTCTCCTTTTGACCCCTTTTCTCCATTTCAACTTGCAATAAGTTATGAATTAAATTATGAGATTTTGATGATTTTTCATATCTTTGAATGCGTCTACAATGGAGTGCCGACCTAACTTAATAATGCGACGCCACCACTTTTTGGAGGCTGGACCCTCCCCACGTAGCCAGGAGAGGTTCATTAAATAGGGACTCGTTTTTGTACACACAACCGCCAAAGTGGTGGGGATCGACGGGGCTGGATGAAAAAACACCGAGTTTGATTCCACGATTTTAAAAGGGAAGGGAACAACTTATTGAGGACTACAGCTCGCCTACCGCATGCTCAGGAGGATTAGGGTCAAGGAAACCAATAAAAAGACTAATTATTTTTTTTAATATTACATTAAAAATATTTAAAAATTAAAATTAAAATTTTACATTTTATATTTTAAACTCTAAATTTTATATCATACAAAATATATTTTATATCTGATTTTTAAAATCTAACTTTAAATCATAAACTTAAATTATAACTCAGTATTTCAAAATGAGATACTAAATGATGTCTAATTAAGGACAAACAATTTTTATTTTGAGTGAACAACCTCTTGATTATGTTACGGGGTCATTATTCTTTTTCCTGAAAGATATGTTTGATAGAATATACAACGTTACTGTTTAAGTATCTCAAGATCTATCTTTTCTTTTTCAATATGAGATTAATGTCTTTAACTCTTCTCAACCATAATATTTTTCTTCATTCAACGTCTTTGTTACAAGTCAATCAAGTTTATATAAGTCATTGTCACGGTGGTTTACTCTATCTATCTTACTCATAAACGTTTAATGTAAAATTAGATAGTTAAATGATCACTCTGATATCACTCGTTATGAGACTATTAATATTCTAAAAAATATATTTAATAAAATGTGTAATACTATGATTTATAAATCTTAATGTGAATATGAACTAAATTACGTTTTATCAAAAGATAGAAAAACTAATACTGCTCAAACCACAATAGGGTATTGAACCTTTTATAAATCCAATTTAAATACTCAAGTTATAATAAAGTGACTGAATTTCCCAAATATCTCATCCTAAAGGGACCTTGTATAGAATTTGACCATTTTCATTCTGGTTAATGAATCCCCACCCTTGTTGTATTCCACAGATCATTTTTTTCTCCATCCGTCTGCTTTTGATTCCTTTGTCTTCTCATGCGGATAGGTTTGTTTGTATTGTAAAAGGCCATGTTGACTTTGTGTCTTCCCCTTGGACATATTTTTAGGACAATGAAAGGGAATTATTACACAATTTATAAGCCGAAAGGTTGCTGTCTGTAATTGTGTTTAGACAGTAACCAATCCTCTGCCACAAATTCGTTATGGATAATAAAGACAATGACTGGCATGGTTTGTATTGGTTAATTATCTAAATAAATCATAGATCATGGATACTTTACGTAATGTGTGACATTCAACAAATTATTGGGGAATCTAATGTTTAATTATAATGTTTTTGAATTCAATTTATAAAGATTTATTTTTCATTTACATTATTAAATACCATTTAAAATTTATATTTTGTTACTGGTTTTTTCGTTTAACCATTGATGTTTAATTTGTTAATTGATTATAGATCGAGTAGAACAAAGTTCGTTACAAGGGGCTCGTTAATTAGTTTTCTTTATTCAGAATACTAAGATTCGAAACTCAAACTTATTTAAAATAAGTATGAGTAAAATTTAATTTGACTCAACTCGAAAAAAAATCTAATAAAGTTTGAGTTATGAAATAAAACTTGAAAAAGTCAAAAATTTTAGTAATTAGTGGATTAATTTTCAAGTTCAAGTTAAGTCTCTCAACTCTGTATAATATATGTACAATGCATATGAATATATATATATATATATATTGTATATGGTTATAATAACATTTTAATTAGAATCAATTAGTACTATAACATTATAAATATTTACAATAAAATTGAACAGAAACTCGCACAACTAGACTGTACTCAACTAAAAAAAATTAAACAATTTTTGAGTTATAAAATAAAATATGTCAACTCGACTGACTCTCAATTTCTTAATCTAATTCGATCAAATACCCATATAACTAAAAAATATTCAACCTTTCCCTACTGTTACTTCTTTTTAAAATAATTTAATTGGCTATTAAGTTTTAATATCATACCAATAATTAAGACATCCATGAGAAAATGTTGTAAACCCGAAGCTATCCATGAAACATTAACTCCTTTGTTTCTTCATATTTACTCACCTTCCTATGAAAGCAAACTGCATTCCTAGATGACTTAATATACACTGCGAACTATCCTAACCAAACTACACTTATTTATATTTTTATATAAATATATAATCTTATCTTATGATAGGGATCTGCCTTTACAAGAAATTAAAAAATATAACAATATAATTAATATTAATATCATCACTCTTCACATTAATTACTACATATTGTTTTATGTGTTTAGATTTTAATATCGCAGAATTTTATATATTACATAATCAAAATCAAATATTTTTATTTTTATTATTATATCATTGTTTTATTTATTGATAATAGATCATATTAATACATTAAATATAAAATTTTGTTTCTTATTAATGGTTGATGTTGCATGTTAAATTAAGTAATTATATATTATTCGGTATAAAATAGATAAGACTCAAGATCATGATTGCAATTACTTGAAATTTTTACTAAAACTATACTTAAGTGACATTAGTTGTGGTTTGCCCGTTAAATAAACTATCATTATCTTAGCAGTTTCCCGGTCAAGAGAAGTCGCGCAATTTTTCATAATTCTACATCAATAGCATTCGGCCGTGACATGCAGGCCAATGGAATTTAAAAAAGAACATTAGAGCAGACTATGTTGTAAAATAATTTAAATATAATAATATATTATATTTTAAAAAATAAATAATAATTGTAAAGAAATATGTTAAGAGAAAAAAATCTTTAATCTCATAGATCATAAATAAACATAAACTATATCAAAAAAAGTAAAATGAATATCTTAATTTTAGTATAAAATAATCTAATTCACTACTATCGAATTAAATTTTAAAATTGAACCAAATTAACCTTTTATATATATAAATTGTTTCAAGGACAATCAATTATAGCAGATTTAAAGAGAACACACTTAGTATTAGTTAATTTAGTGATATGTAATATTAAATTTTTAAATAAGATATAAAATTAAAATATTAATATCGGAAATGAATTAAAAAATTATCTCTTATAATAATAATAAGTATTTATGATACTCGAATTCGAATTAATGGATTAAATGCTGGATATCAATGATTATATAAAATATATATATTGTGCTTCCACTGGCTGTAGTACGAACCTACCAAGCAGCCCTACACTAGCTTTTTGTTTTTTTCCTTTCTCCTCCATTTTAGTTTTTACAGTCCCCCCCACCCCACTGTTTGTTGCCTCTCCCACTCTATATAAACTCTGGGTCTACAACAAAACTTTCTTGTTCCATATCAAAGCTTGAGTTAAAATTTCCCAGATGGGTTTCAGCTACCAAACCATTCTGCATTTTGTTTCCACGCTTTTGCTTGTGTTCTATCACCAAGCAAATGCACAGTACTACAACGAGAGTGCAGTATTAAGAGGTAGAAACCAAATCAGGGGATGCAATTTGTTCCAAGGGAAATGGGTTTTCGACCCTTCATACCCGTTCTACGATTCATCAAAATGTCCATTCATAGATCCTGAGTTCGATTGCCTGAAATACGGAAGACCCGATAAGCAATTCCTTAAATACGCTTGGAAACCAGATGCTTGTAGTTTGCCAAGGTAAAAACCAAATGATTGATTTTGATCCCCCCTCCCCTTTTTAAGCTATGGATTTCAATCTCACACTGGGACTGGGTTTTCTGTTTGTTTGTAGGTTCAATGGGTTGAGTTTTCTGGGAAAATGGAGGGGGAAGAAAATAATGTTCGTGGGTGACTCACTGAGTTTAAACATGTGGGAATCGCTGGCGTGCATGATTCACGCGTCGGTGCCTAATGCCAAGACGACAATTGTCAGAAGGGACCCTCTCTCTTTTGTTAATTTTGAGGTGAGTTTCTTTATTTGTCGAAAATAAAATCAATCTCTGTTTGTATGTTCTTCATTAGCCTTGCCTTTTAAGCTATATTTTCTCATGAAGTTTTGGAAAAAAAAAACATGGGTTTATTTGATACAAATTCATGATGTAACGATGAAGAAGTTACATTGTTATAAGCTCGTTAACTAACATTTAGTTATAGGTTCGAATTCCGACTAATTCTATCGAATAATAAAATTTTAATTGATTCTGAAAGTAATTTGTTTCTTGCTTGTGTCCCATCATCTTTTTTCTTACTTTAAAGTTGTTAAATTTATTAATTAATCAAATAATTAAGAATATAAATCTGAATATCAATATTTACCTTAATAATATAAATGTTTTTACATTAAGAGCAAATATAACTGGGACGATAGTGCATTCTTTATATATATGTTTATTTTTAAGTTTATATTTGGAGTTTCCAATTATTCATTTGATCTCTTTTTTAGAATGTAATATACTTTATTATTACATCTAATATTTATTGTTTATTTTATTATTATTTAATTAGTATATTTCATATTTATTTATAAGTCAACATGCACTGTTGAAGTTGACGATTCCAACCGTCGGTCCACATAAATTATAGTGCGTATAAAAAAATCAAAACCATGGTAGATTCATATTTTAAAATATTATATATTGTATATTTTGTTACTGTATTTATATTAATTCTTTGATGTTATGTTTATCAATTATTTTTGACACGTGAGGAACAAGTTTGAGAAAATCAAAGCTTAAATTCCTTGCATGATGTACTGGTTTCTTTATAGGACCACTGACATACAGCTGTTTCTACAGGACCTGTCACTGCCAACTTGTATTAGTATTTTATTATTTTTCAAGCAACTAATTAATCAACATCAATTAGTTATGCATATGTTTCGTATATATTCCGATTATCAGTTCGATCGTATTTTTACAGGAATACGGAGTGACCCTGTATTTGTATCGAACCCCATACTTGGTGGATATAGTGAGAGAAAGAGTTGGTGCAGTGCTTCATCTAAATTCCATCAATGGTGGGAAAGCATGGAGAGGGATGGATGTGCTGGTTTTCAACAGTTGGCATTGGTGGACTCACAAGGGGAAATCTCAGGCGTAGGGGTTTTTCTTTTATATGGAGTCTTTGCCTTTTTAGATCATACATTACTTTTAGTAAATTTAAATACACTTTTGTTTGCAGATGGGATTATATTAGAGATGGTAGTGGATTGTACAAGGATATGGACAGGCTTCAGGCATACTACAAAGGGCTTGCAACTTGGGCTAACTGGGTTGACACAAATGTCGATCCTACTAAGACCAGAGTCTTCTTCCAAGGCATTTCTCCCACACACTACGAGTGAGTTACAAACCATTCCTTTGTGTGTATTATGTATGTATAATAAAATACGACGTAGAATCCTTTTATATCGTACAAAATTATCGTATTTTATATATTTTTGGATCGTCGAATGAAGTTGAATTGATTACTGAGATTAACGATAAGAAATGAGTCGTTGAAAACTGATTTGTTGTGCTGAATGGAAAAAAAAAACAAAAAAAACAGGGGCAGGGAATGGAACCAACCGAAGAGGAGCTGCAATGGCGAATTACAGCCTCTGTCTGGTTCAAAGTACCCCGCCGGAGCCCCGCCGGCAGCTTCAGTTCTGAACAAAATCCTTGGTAGCATGAAGAATCCAGTGTATCTTCTTGACATCACAACACTATCTCAGCTCAGAAAAGACGCCCATCCTTCTACTTACAATGGTCTACATTCCGGCAATGATTGCAGCCATTGGTGTCTCCCTGGTTTGCCTGATTCATGGAACCAGCTTCTGTATGCAGCTCTTGTGATGTGAAAAATTAAACGATCCACTTAGGGACAAAAATCCTGCCTTTTTATTTTTATTTTTCATCTCCTCTTTATAATTGTACATTTAGGGTTAAGGACGACCATTCCAAAGATCAACTGTAAAGTCATTAACTTTTTAAACCAAAAATAAATTGTTCATATTTGTATTGTTGCACACTCCCCCGGTCTTTGGATGCGTAATTGCTGTGTTATCATGCAAAATGTACCTTAAATTAGAACCCTATACGAAATATGTAGAGTATTGTTAGTTATGTTTTGTCTCACCGAAACACATGCAACAAGTATGAACTCAAGTGTTTGTGTCTACGGAGTGCGTAAGTGCTTTAGTCTCATGCAACAAGTATGAATTTTTAAGTATTTGTTTGTACCTCGATTGAGTTTTAGTTTGATTAACATAAGTAATTTATAAATTTGGGATTTAGTGCACTTAAGCATAAATATATTATTAAACGCTTAAACATGTTTAATTTTATGTCTTTATATATATTGTACCAACGATTTGTTAATTGAGTTAATCTTAATCGGCTCAACGATGTATATTTTTAAAAAACACAATCATACAATTGAGTTATTCGAGTTTGCAAGTCTTATTTTACAATTCAAACTTTATTTGATTTTTTTTTCAAATCGAGTCAAGTTTATAAAATTTAAATCGAGTTCAATTTTCGAGTTTTTGTAAAAATTTAATTATAATGTTATAATGTATAATAATTTTAATTTTAACGATTTTCTCTCTCTCTATATATACTATATACATATATATATATATATATGTATTTCTTCACATTTTCAAATGACATATACATAATATATCATTTAGAATTGACAGTCTCGACTCAAATATATAAACTGAACAATTAATTATTACAAGTTTTGTGTTACTCAATTTTTTTATTTCATAATTCAAACTTTATTTTAATTTTTTTGAGTAAAGTCGAGTTTATAAATTACAGGTCAAGTCAAAACAAGTCAATTTTTTTGCCTTGAGTCGAGTCCAAAAATTTAATATTTTTCGAGTCGAGTTTTACCTACCTCTAAATAAATATATGTGAATAAATTAAAACAAACATAACAAACATAAATGAATGAATTACTGAACATTAACGAATGTTATCTTTGTTCGTGTTTGTTTAAAATCTTATTCATATTTATTCGTTTGATAAACAAATAAATGTTAACGAATTTTTGACCAAACAATTTACAAACGATTTACTAAACATTTCATCATTTAAAAAACATTATAAAACTAGGAGGACCAAATTATCCCTATAAAACTATAGGGACTAAATATCAAAGTTGAGTACATTAAATGGATGTAACCCTATTTTTAACCTATTGTTCCCATATGGTTCAAAGCCCATTTATTATGAAGTCTTTAGCTGGTTCACCAAAATGAAGCTCCCGACAAATTAGTGGTTTATTGTTTATCATACAACTTACAAGCATTAGTTCAACATCTTTTATCCTTTAATCATAGCTTAAAAATTTAATAACTTTACATTATTAAATGTTCATTAATAAAATAATAAATAATTTATTAATTAATTTTTAATAATAAAATTATAATTATAATGATCCCATAAAAATATCAATAATAATTGAATAATAATAAAAAATTATATATATTTTTATCATTATATCAATAATTTATTTAATAATATTATATCGGGTTAAAATAATACAAAATAGAGCCACAAAACATAAGATATTTTTGACATTTAATGCTTTTCAAAAACTCATCTTACAAAATAAATCATTTAAATCACTAGCAACTACAAAAGAACAACCGACAACCTCATCATCGGTTTAAATGACTAGCGCCACATTCCAGCTTGATACTTAAGAAATTAATTGCACGGTCACGGTGAATTCGGTTAATAATTAATTTGAATAAATCAAATTAATTAAAAATTTAAATATTTAATCACTAATTAAATTTAATTTTTTTAAAAATTAATTATTCAACTATTTTTTAAATCGATTAAAATTTTAAGGGTTTTATTATACACAACTTCAAGGTTGCATTTACGTATAAGAATTATTAAAATTTTATCATTAATGTTTATTTTATTTTTAATAGAATCTACTATAATACACAATTTTAAGATTTTTATAATTTATGATTTAAGAGTCGAGTGTTTATGGTATAGAATTTTAAAATTTATAATTTTTAGTTTATGATTTAGATTTAAAGTTTATGGTTAATGTTTAGTGTTTAGGTATATTGTTTAATAATTTAGTAAGAATATAATTAATTATATTATAATAGATTTTATTAAAAATTAAATGAACATTAATGAATTCTTATAAACAAAATTTATTTTTTGTTTTTTGTTTTGATTTAAAATAACAATTTAGATATCAAAAATATATTTTGTAATATATTTTTTAGACTTATTTTTCTCCTTTTGACTTGGGCTTAAAGTTGATATTAAAATATATTTTTTAATAATTACTATATTTGAGTTGAAGATTTACCTGCCATATATTGAAAGTGGCATGGTAGGCTGGTAGCTACTAACCAAACAAGGAGAGATTATCAGATGTCCATTTATTCAGGCTATTTCAGTTCTTTAGTTTTTCCAAAGATCCCGGCAAGCTTTTCGAGGGGAGATTTACCTGACATTCAAAGAACCGTGGTAGCTACTAACCACCGGCAAAGGCAGAGCCACGTGAAGATTAGGGTCAGTTGAAGCAAATAATTAATATGCGTAGTTATGGAAAAGACAGCACTTTAAGTTTTTCAACAACCATGGCTGTAGAAAAGGATGGCACTTACTGGCCATGGGGACATGGCAGTATATAAATAATTCTAAGTCGATCAAGTTTTTCTTCAAACTAGAAGCATTTCTATTTTTTGATCAATTTAAAGGGAAAAACTCGTCCAAATATGGCAGACAAAACCTTTCACATTGCCATGTACCCTTGGTTTGCCCTCGGTCATATTACTCCATTTGTTCATATGGCCAACAAACTAGCTGAGAGAGGCCATCGGGTTTCATTCTTCTTGCCTGCCAAAACACTAAGCAAGGTCGAGGGTTTTAATTCTCATCCGGAAAGAATAACCTTCGTTCCGGTCACGGTTCCGAATGTTGAAGGTCTGCCTCTCGGTGCCGAAACGACGAACGATGTTCCTTTCCCTTTACAATCACGCCTGGTGACTGCCATGGATCTAACAGAACCAGATATCGAGGCTTCCCTACGTGAACTCAAACCCCAATTCGTTTTCTTTGATTTTACTTGTTGGTTGCCTGCCTTGACTCGCAAGCTAGGTATCAAGTCCGTGCACTATTGCATCATCAGCTCTGCCACCATTGGCTATTGCCTTAGTCCTGCAAGAAAGATCCTTGAGGTCGGTTTAACCGGGGCTGATCTACTCGAGCCACCAGAAGGTTTCCCTTCGTCCAGTATCAAGCTACATGCGCATGAAGCTCGAGGAGTAGCTGCTGTAACAACAAAGGAATTCGGAAGTGGTATTTCGTTCGCAGAGCGGCAGCTGAGGTCATTTAGTGAATGCGATGCAATTGGTTTCAAGACATGCAAGGAGATAGAAGGGCGTTATTGTGAATACATTGGCAGACAGTTCAAAAAGCCAGTGCTTTATGCCGGTCCCGTCGTTCCGGAACCACCAAAAACGGCGTTAGAAGAACAGTGGGAGAAGTTATTAAGCAAATTCGAAGCTAAGACACTGATATTTTGTGCCTTCGGAAGTGAGTGTGTTCTCAAAAAGGATCAGTTCCAAGAACTGGTTTTAGGCCTGGAGCTAACGGGTCTACCATTTCTGGCAGCCCTGAAACCACCCATGGGTGCTGAAACAATCGAGTCAGCCTTGCCAGAAGGGTTCGAAGAACGAGTAAAAGGAAGAGGGTCAGTCCATGGAGGTTGGGTGCCACAACAACTGATCCTAAACCACCCTTCTGTGGGGTGTTTCGTCACCCACTGTGGGTCAGGCTCTTTGTCAGAGGCTATGGTGAATGATTGTCAACTGGTGCTGTTACCCCATGTCGGTGATCAGGTAATTAACGCACGATTGATGGCAGGAGATTTGAGAATCGGGGTAGAGGTTGAGAAAGGCGAAGAAGATGGTGTATTTACCAAGGAAGATGTTTACAAGGCAGTGAAGACCGTAATGGACTATGAGAGTGAGTTTGGGAAAGAGACGATGGCTAACCATGCGAAATGGAAAGAGTTTCTTTTATCACCGGGTCTGGAAAACTCTTACATGAATGATTTCATCATGAAATTGCATGCCTTGTGATTTTCATCAACTATTTTCCTGATAAAAGTTGCTTGTAACATGGGATGTATTTGCATTAAGTTCAAGAACTCGTGGTTATTAGAAGTTAGTAATTAATTCGTTAGTTTGTTAATTAGTTAGATATTTCATAAACGACTAGATATTGGGTTATAAATATTTGTATTTAGAAGTTAGAAGGCATCATTGTTAGGGAGGGTGGAGCCAGGACTATCAATTAAATTTTATTTTGATCCACCATTAAATTTAAATTTAGATGTCTCTTAAAATCTTATAAACATTTATCGCATATCCTTAACTCTGATTTCCAACTCCCTCCTTTTACATGACAATGACCCATGTTCAATCTATAATGCACCTACTGTCTACTTTAAATTTTCATTATTAATCTGATATATATTATTATCTGATTAAAAAATAAATTTATTGAATTAAATTAGAATTAAAAATAAATTTATAAATTATATAAATAATGAAAACTAAATATGTAGTTATATAAATTTATTTAACTGCCATAATTAATTATTTAATTGATATTATTTAAATAGTTAAATGATACAATTTACAACATGACCAATGATGAAAATAGATTTTTCTCACAATTAAGTGGCTATAGAAGTAATTTACACATATGTAAATTATAAGGTTGTCTTAACGTAAAGATGAGTAAATATGCCGTAAACATCACTAATTAGATCTCTCAGACCATATCTAATCTCTTCGTTTTTTTAAGATTAATAGAATTAGTGGGACGAAAGTATCGTATTCGATTAATTGATAGGATAATTTATTACAAAGATTTATTATAAAAATAATTTTTTTTATAAATTAATAATCGAATCTAAGATCTTGTTTAAGACATTTAACGTCTCGTCTTAATAAATCAATTGAAAAAGTTTAGTTTTGTAATACTAAAATCTAGCAAACTATTTTTTAGTTTTTGATTTGCCTTTGCCTTTGCCTTATATCCCTTCTTCATCACTTAAACCAACTAACACACCAACACCAAACTCCACTTTAATTACCCATTATTATTGTTGTTTCTTAAGCCTGGCTATTCCACTTGAAGGAATCAAATGACCACACAGTTCTCCATCATTCTAAAGGTTCCATTTTTTTTTCTCATATAAACCTCACAATCCCTCACCATCTTCATCAACAATCGTAGTCGCAAACCGGTCGTCTAGGGTCGAAGGCTGACACCATTGACGTTGTGTCAAAGAAGATGAATACGGCGAGGTTTATCAAATGCGTCACCGTGGGCGACGGAGCTATGAGGAAGACTTGTATGCTTATTTCGTATACCAGCAATACTTTCCCAACGGTAATCGTGAACCCTTTGGAATGTTATTTCATGAATATGATATTTTTATATGTTATTATCTAATATCTAATTTATTAATCGATAAATTATATTTAAATAATATTTTTCTCTCCTAATACAGGATTATGTTCCGACAGTGTTTGATAACTTTAGTGCCAATGTGGTGGTGGATGGAAGTACAGTGAACCTTGGCCTATGGGACACTGCCGGTAAGTTCATAATTCGCTAGAGTTCGAGAGAAAAAACCCGAAAATACTGAAAATCAGTTCAAATCATAGTGTTTAGTTTAATTTCGGTTCGGTTTTAATTTAGATAATAACAGAATGTTTTGAAACAATTATTTAACCAAACCAACTACTATTTTTATTTAATGTTTATAATATAAAAGTGTTTTATTTATAATTTAAAGGAAACAACTATAAAATTCTTTATAAAAATGTATTTGTTAAAAAATATTATTTGATATACAAGTTGCGTATAGATTAATTAGGTTTGATTTGATTTTTTAAAAATTGGAATCTTTGAATTTCAGGACAGGAAGATTACAACAGGTTAAGACCTTTGAGTTATAGAGGAGCTGATGTGTTTTTGCTGGCCTTTTCTCTGATAAGCAAGGCTAGTTACGAAAATGTTCACAAAAAGGTGATTGACTTATTTAACTTTATCTGCGAATATATATAGGGACGAAACTCAGATTTAGAATGATTAAATTATTAAATTTATAAAATATAAGGTTTTACTAAGTATTTAAGTTTATAATTTCAAGTGTAGGACCTAATTTATTTAATATTTAAATTATCATTAAATTTAAATATTTTAAAAGGCATGACTTCTCTCATTCCTTTAATTCCATCCCTGTATATAAATATATATATTCGAATTCCTCGACTTTGACGTAAATTTTGAGTTTTATGGCTAACAGTGGATTCCTGAGCTCAGACTTCATGCTCCTAATGTGCCAATCGTGCTTGTTGGAACCAAACTAGGTAAGCTAAATCCGACTTCAAATTATTACATACAAGATTAAATCAGATTTGTTCAAGGAATATATTATTTATCGACTTTAATAGATTCAACTTGTAACTTTTTTTGGAAGTTGAAATCAAATGATAAATTTTATAGGATCATGATGTAATTTTATCTTTGTATTAACTTATAATTTTATATTTTGGTTGGAACGTAATTTTACCGTGCATTCGAATGCAGATTTGCGAGATGACAAGCAATTCTTGAGTGACCACCCAGGAACAACATCAATAACAACATCTCAGGCAAGTTGAATTCGAATCTAAGATTCAATTATCATGGTATTCTTACTTATAAATCTTAAAGATATTAATGCTTATAGTTCATTCTTTGCTAAAAATGGTGAACAGGGAGAGGAACTAAAGAAGATGATAGGAGCAGTCACTTACATTGAATGTAGTTCCAAAACCCAGCAGGTACCCAAATTTTATATGCATTTTTATCTAGGACATCAGAAGAAAAAAAAAACTAAACTTTCATGGGTTTTCGGGTTCGTCTGATACACTCGTAAATTAGATAAAATAACTATTTATCCAGTGATTTTATATGAGATTGTACTTTGTGAGCATGCTACGACAGTTTGTCTTTGAATTTCAAGTTTCGAGTTTAAAATAGAAAATGTTTGAAGAAGAAAATCAAATCAATTTCTTTTTTCAGAATGTGAATGCTGTTTTCGATGTTGCAATCAAGGTATCATTGAGGCCACCAAAACCAAAGAGAAAGGCAGCAAGGAAACGACGACCATGTGTTTTCCTTTGAATCTCCATCAATATTACAACCAAATGCTATTTGCTATGTTTTTTTATTACATAAAGTCCACATGAAACACTTTTGCTCTGTCAAAAATGAGTTAAATCACGATGGTTTTTATTATTATTACTAATTTCAGAACCTCTTAGTTTACAATTTTGCCAAGTTAATACCTAGATTGTAATTCAAACTGAAACACATTTGCTTTGATCGAGTATCTATTATATTCCTATTAATAAAACGCTTGAATGAGTTTGATGCAACCACTTAATTTCACATTAACTTGATTAACGACTTAATTCAATTATAAAAAGAATAATATATCTTATATAAAGTTGAATTCGACAACTAAAATACGGGTTAGAGGTAAAAAAAAACTCTAACCTTTTGGAGATGAGATTGATAGAATTTAAAATGAAAAAGACCAAATTTATCGAAATTTTCAAAATTAAAATTATATACGTAAATATATTAAATTATCATTGTTATTATTTCAATCAATGGCGATATTATTTCGAATATAACCACCCCAAATATAAATTGTATGTTATATGTATCAATCTAAACCTATCTTATAATTTATTGTTATCTCAACACACAAAAACCATTCAATATATTAGAGGGCTAAATCAAATTAAATTTTGCCCACACAAAGTTGTTTCCAAAATCTCCTGAAAATAGGTTAGTTTTAGATTAATCATAACCATTTGCTAAACTTAATATACCTATTTCTGTTTTCTCTTCAAGCCAAACATCCCAAAATCAGAATCAAATTCAAATTTCTAGCCAAAACAATTAAGAATCCCAAATAACATTGGGTTTCTTTTTTGTTCATCGTTTCCTAAATGGGATCTTATAGGGCTGATGATGATTATGATTACTTGTTTAAGGTTGTATTGATCGGTGATTCTGGTGTTGGAAAATCCAATCTTTTGTCTAGATTTACGAAAAACGAGTTTAGTGCTGAATCGAAATCAACCATCGGGGTTGAGTTTGCAACTCGTAGCATCCATGTTGATGATAAAATCGTTAAAGCTCAGATTTGGGACACGGCTGGGCAAGAAAGGTAAATGAGTTTGTTTGCTTCTTCTCTGAATTTTAGGTTTGAAATTATGGATTTCCAAAATATTGTGCTAACATCCTTGTGTTTACCTTGTTGCCAAAGATACCGTGCAATTACCAGTGCATATTACCGAGGTGCCGTCGGAGCTCTACTAGTCTACGATGTTACCCGGCGTGTTACATTCGAGAACGTGCAAAGGTGGCTCAAGGAACTCCGAGACCACACCGATCCCAACATTGTGATTATGCTAGTCGGGAACAAGGCCGATTTGCGTCATTTGCGAGCCGTTACCGTCGAAGATTCCAAAGCTTTTGCGGAACGGGAGAACACTTTTTTCATGGAAACATCCGCGCTCGAGGCTCTGAATGTCGAGAACGCTTTCACCGAGGTATTGGCTCAGATTTATCGTGTTGTGAGCAAGAAAGCTCTCGATATCGGAGATGATCCGGCAGCTTTACCTAAAGGCCGGACGATTAATGTCGGAACTAAAGACGATGTATCGGCAGTGAAAGGATCCGGGTGTTGCTCGTCTTGATTATGGAGATCAAGTCTTCAAGCAAGCAAATGAACATCAACATGTATTTAGCCGGTCGAAATTGTTGTTTGGATTATACTAAAACACATTTTATTTTATGATTTTCAATTTGAAAAATACTAATTCATTTTAAAATTAAAAAAAAAATATAACATTCGATGATTGGTTTAGTTATAAAATTGAAATGTCAATTTAACCGACAAACCCTATATTTTAGTGAACTTCTTCGATTTTTTTCTCTTGTTTATTTCGAGTACGATAAATAAATTATAAATAGAAGTTATTTCAGTTTCGATTAAAATTTTATTTGTTACGATTTTTTTTTCATTGTCCAATTTCGAGCTATTTAATTTATTATTATTACGAAGAAAGATTTTAATGAGACATATTTTCTTTTAAAAATAAATTATATTTGTTATATATTATAAATGTATTTAAGAATAAAATAATGTATACTAAGGTGTATATAATTTGGCTGGTTCGGTTATAAAAATATATAACCAACAATTAATTTATCAATTTAACCTATTTTAATTTATATAAAATATGATTTTATTATGATACTCGACTTGATCAAACCAATTTAATCTAAGATCTATCAAATAAATCAGTTAAAAAGATTTAATTGATTTTTGATTTCGAAGCGTTCACCAACGATTGCTTCAATAACTTCAATTGTATCATTTGATGATTAGATGTGTGAATTAAAATATTTATTTAAAAATTAATAAAATTTTAAATTTTAAAAGTTTAATGACTAATAAACGTACGATTAAAAAAGTTATTGTCATTTTTATAGATGTTAGCCGGCTAGTAATGATAATATCAGATAAAATTGATAAAATTAAAATTTTTAATATATAATTTTTCAATATATAATATGAATCATATTGTCTTAGTAATTAAGGAAATAATTGTTGTTTTTGAAAATCACGAGTTTATACAAATATCATTTGTAACTATTATAACTGATTAAAAAAATTTAATATATAATAACTCAATATCGTAAAATTCAAACTAATTTAAATTATAAAATAGTAAATGGATCGCTGGTATATTTAAACTATTTAATTACAGTTATTATATATTTTGTGTTACAAACAAATTCTAAAATGTTAATGCTTCTGATTTTCGGCTAATTTTTTATTGTTCAACTGTGTATAAATGTTTTACTGGCAAACAGATTGAAAGTATGGCTGTCCGACTTAATTTCACAAAATCAAAGTACTTTTATTGCAGGAAGGGATTTGATGGATAATATATTATTAGCTCAAGAATTGATTAATAGATATAGGCGAAAGCACTTGTTTGTTAGATGTGCTATTAATATAGACCTCAGAAAAGCTTTTGACTCACTTAACTAGCACTTTATATTTCAAATTTAAGGGTTATGAGGTTTTCTGAAATCTTTATAAATTGGATGTTTGTTTATATTGGTTATTCAAAATTTTTGTTGGGCTAAATGGTGGTCTAGTGGGGTTCTTTTCAGGGGTAAAAGGGATTCGACAAGAAGATTTTTTGTCTCCTTATACTAATAAGTGTATTATCTAACTTGTTGAATTTGATATGTCTACATAGTGTGTTTAATTTTCATCCGAAATGTAAAAAAATTAGATTAAACTATTTATGCTTTGTTGATGATTTCTTAGTCTTTACAAAAGGTTCGTTAGAAGATGTTTTGGTCTTAAAAGAACCATTGGGACTCCTTATATGATGTCAGGCTTCAAATGAACACTGCAAAGAGTGAACTCTTTTATGGAGGACTTTCTGTTGATGACATACAAAATATAGTTGAGCAATCTTGTTTTAGAGGTGACCCTCTTCCAGTGAAAAATTTGGGTGTTCCTTTAGTGATTAAATGATTATCTACTGCGGATTGTAAAAATTTAGTGGGAAAAACTATTGAAAGGATAAAAAGTTGACCTTCAAGATGTTCGTCCTTTGTAGGAAGATTGCAGCTTATTCAAGTTGTTATATTTAGCATCCAAAACTTTGGAGTACAGTGTTTCTCCCAACCAAGATACTTAAATTCGTGGATAGATTGTGTGCTTCTTTTCTTTGAAAAGGGATGGATGGTTCAGCTAGAGATGCTTGAGTAAGTTGAGAGACAATCTGTCATCCAAAACGGGAAAAAGGTCTTGGGATAAAAAAATACAAAAATTTAGAATAGATCTTGTATGATAAGATGTTTATGGACCATTCTTGTTAAGTCCAGTTCTCTTTAAGTAGCGTGGATTGAGAATTATATATTCAAAGGGATCATTATTTGGCAAGTTGTTGGAAGAACCAATCATAATTGGGCTTGAAAAAAAGATTATTAGCTTACGAAAGGAGTTTACTTTGGTGAGTAACTTGTCAGGAAAGTTCCAAGTACGGAAAGTGTGAGACATTCTTCGACATAAGAACAAAAATATCCTGTGGTTCAAAATTTTATGGGATGTTTGGCGATCCATCGTCACTCTTTTATAGCTTGGCTTGTGTTGCATAATAGGCTGTCAACAAAAGCTAAGATGTTGCGTAGGGGATGCATAACTACCACATAATGTCTTTTGTGTGATTATGAGTTTGAATGTAGGGACCATCTTTTCTCTGACTATGGTTATTCAAGGTTAGTTTGGGACGTTGTCTTACAATTGCATTGTTTTACTAACTGGTGTGACATGGTAGAGTGAATCTTGGAGAATGGTAAAGGGAAGTCGTTGAAGGCGATTATTTTTCGTTTGGCCTGGTGTAGCTTCTTATATCATATCTAACAGGAAAGGAATTATAGATTGTATGGTTATCCGTCTCGACCGATAGTAATTTTGGCATTGCAGATTCGAAAGACAGTATATTGGAAGTTATCAGGGAACACAAAATTAGCTTTTTTTCCCTATTCTTATTACGGAATAGGATTTACTGTAATTTTTTATGTTTTTGTTTGACTTGATTTTTGCTTTAAGAATGTATATAGATTATTGTTTTAGATAAATAAAATAACTTCAATTTACTAAAAAAAATTAAAAGGAAACTATTAGAATTTGGTAAACAAACTTAGTTAATGAAAATCAAAGGTGAAGCTTTCACCCCAATGTATTCAATTTCATAACGAAATCATTCATGTACGAGTTTTCCAGCTCAGGTGCTAAAAGAAACCCTTTCCATTTTGCATGGTTAGCTCTCATCTCTTGCCTCAATTCACTGTCATCGTCCATGGCAGACTTAACTGCCTTGTGAACATCATCCTTTGTAAATACACCATCTTCTTCACTTTTCTCTACTTCGACTCCGATTCTCAAGTCTCCAGCCATCAATCTCGCGTTGATTATCTGATCTCCGACATGGGGTAAAAGAACCAGTTGACAATCATTCACCATAGCCTCTGACAAAGAGCCTGACCCACAGTGGGTGACGAAACACCCCACGGAAGGGTGGTTTAGGATCAGTTGTTGTGGCACCCAACCTCCATGGACTGACCCTCTTCCTTTTACTCTTTCTTCGAACCCTTCTGGCAAGGTTGACTCGATTGTTTCAGCACCCATGGGTGGTTTCAAGGCAGCTAGAAATGGTAGACCTGTTAGCTCCAGGCCTAAAACCAGTTCTTGGAACTGGTCCTTTTTGAGAACACATTCACATTCAATTTGCCTGAGATGTTGTTATTGATGTTGTTCCTGGGTGGTCACTCAAGAATTGCTTGTCATCTCGCAAATCTGCAATCGAATGCACGATAAAATTACGTTCCAACCAAAATATAAAATTTTAAGTTAATACAAAGATAAAATTACATCATGATTCTATAAAATTTATCATTCGATTTCAACTTCCAAAAAAAATTACAAGTTAAATCTATTAAAGTCGATAAATAATATATTCCTTGAACAAATCTGATTTAATCTTGTATATAATAATTTGAAGTCGGATTTAGCTTACCTAGTTTGGTTCCAACAAGCACGATTGGCACATTAGGAGCATGAAGTCTGAGCTCAGGAATCCACTGTTAGCCATAAAACTCAAAATTTACGTCAAAGTCGAGGAATTCGAATATATATATTTATATACAGGGACGGAATTAAAGGAATGAGAGAAGTCATGCCTTTTAAAATATTTAAATTTAATGATAATTTAAATATTAAATAAATTAGGTCCTACACTTGAAATTATAAACTTAAATACTTAGTAAAACCTTATATTTTATAAATTTAATAATTTAATCATTCTAAATCTGAGTTTCGTCCCTATATATATTCGCAGATAAAGTTAAATAAGTCAATCACCTTTTTGTGAACATTTTCGTAACTAGCCTTGCTTATCAGAGAAAAGGCCAGCAAAAACACATCAGCTCCTCTATAACTCAAAGGTCTTAACCTGTTGTAATCTTCCTGTCCTGAAATTCAAAGATTCCAATTTTTAAAAAATCAAATCAAACCTAATTAATCTATACGTAACTTGTATATCAAATAATATTTTTTAACAAATACATTTTTATAAAGAATTTTATAGTTGTTTCCTTTAAATTATAAATAAAACACTTTTATATTATAAACATTAAATAAAAATAGTAGTTGGTTTGGTTAAATAATTGTTTCAAAACATTCTGTTATTATCTAAATTAAAACCGAACCGAAATTAAACTAAACACTATGATTTGAACTGATTTTCAGTATTTTCGGGTTTTTTCTCTCGAACTCTAGCGAATTATGAACTTACCGGCAGTGTCCCATAGGCCAAGGTTCACTGTACTTCCATCCACCACCACATTGGCACTAAAGTTATCAAACACTGTCGGAACATAATCCTGTATTAGGAGAGAAAAATATTATTTAAATATAATTTATCGATTAATAAATTAGATATTAGATAATAACATATAAAAATATCATATTCATGAAATAACATTCCAAAGAGTTCACGATTACCGTTGGGAAAGTATTGCTGGTATACAAAATAAGCATACAAGTCTTCCTCATAGCTCCGTCGCCCACGGTGACGCATTTGATAAACCTCGCCGTATTCATCTTCTTTGACACAACGTCAATGGTGTCAGCCTTCGACCCTAGACGACCGGTTTGCGACTACGATTGTTGATGAAGATGGTGAGGGATTGTGAGGTTTATATGAGAAAAAAAAAATGGAACCTTTAGAATGATGGAGAACTGTGTGGTCATTTGATTCCTTCAAGTGGAAGAGCCAGGCTTAAGAAACAACAATAATAATGGGTAATTAAAGTGGAGTTTGGTGTTGGTGTGTTAGTTGGTTTAAGTGATGAAGAAGGGATATAAGGCAAAGGCAAAGGCAAATCAAAAACTAAAAAATAGTTTGCTAGATTTTAGTATTACAAAACTAAACTTTTTCAATTGATTTATTAAGACGAGACGTTAAATGTCTTAAACAAGATCTTAGATTCGATTATTAATTTATAAAAAAAATTATTTTTATAATAAATCTTTGTAATAAATTATCCTATCAATTAATCGAATACGATACTTTCGTCCCACTAATTCTATTAATCTTAAAAAAACGAAGAGATTAGATATGGTCTGAGAGATCTAATTAGTGATGTTTACGGCATATTTACTCATCTTTACGTTAAGACAACCTTATAATTTACATATGTGTAAATTACTTCTATAGCCACTTAATTGTGAGAAAAATCTATTTTCATCATTGGTCATGTTGTAAATTGTATCATTTAACTATTTAAATAATATCAATTAAATAATTAATTATGGCAGTTAAATAAATTTATATAACTACATATTTAGTTTTCATTATTTATATAATTTATAAATTTATTTTTAATTCTAATTTAATTCAATAAATTTATTTTTTAATCAGATAATAATATATATCAGATTAATAATGAAAATTTAAAGTAGACAGTAGGTGCATTATAGATTGAACATGGGTCATTGTCATGTAAAAGGAGGGAGTTGGAAATCAGAGTTAAGGATATGCGATAAATGTTTATAAGATTTTAAGAGACATCTAAATTTAAATTTAATGGTGGATCAAAATAAAATTTAATTGATAGTCCTGGCTCCACCCTCCCTAACAATGATGCCTTCTAACTTCTAAATACAAATATTTATAACCCAATATCTAGTCGTTTATGAAATATCTAACTAATTAACAAACTAACGAATTAATTACTAACTTCTAATAACCACGAGTTCTTGAACTTAATGCAAATACATCCCATGTTACAAGCAACTTTTATCAGGAAAATAGTTGATGAAAATCACAAGGCATGCAATTTCATGATGAAATCATTCATGTAAGAGTTTTCCAGACCCGGTGATAAAAGAAACTCTTTCCATTTCGCATGGTTAGCCATCGTCTCTTTCCCAAACTCACTCTCATAGTCCATTACGGTCTTCACTGCCTTGTAAACATCTTCCTTGGTAAATACACCATCTTCTTCGCCTTTCTCAACCTCTACCCCGATTCTCAAATCTCCTGCCATCAATCGTGCGTTAATTACCTGATCACCGACATGGGGTAACAGCACCAGTTGACAATCATTCACCATAGCCTCTGACAAAGAGCCTGACCCACAGTGGGTGACGAAACACCCCACAGAAGGGTGGTTTAGGATCAGTTGTTGTGGCACCCAACCTCCATGGACTGACCCTCTTCCTTTTACTCGTTCTTCGAACCCTTCTGGCAAGGCTGACTCGATTGTTTCAGCACCCATGGGTGGTTTCAGGGCTGCCAGAAATGGTAGACCCGTTAGCTCCAGGCCTAAAACCAGTTCTTGGAACTGATCCTTTTTGAGAACACACTCACTTCCGAAGGCACAAAATATCAGTGTCTTAGCTTCGAATTTGCTTAATAACTTCTCCCACTGTTCTTCTAACGCCGTTTTTGGTGGTTCCGGAACGACGGGACCGGCATAAAGCACTGGCTTTTTGAACTGTCTGCCAATGTATTCACAATAACGCCCTTCTATCTCCTTGCATGTCTTGAAACCAATTGCATCGCATTCACTAAATGACCTCAGCTGCCGCTCTGCGAACGAAATACCACTTCCGAATTCCTTTGTTGTTACAGCAGCTACTCCTCGAGCTTCATGCGCATGTAGCTTGATACTGGACGAAGGGAAACCTTCTGGTGGCTCGAGTAGATCAGCCCCGGTTAAACCGACCTCAAGGATCTTTCTTGCAGGACTAAGGCAATAGCCAATGGTGGCAGAGCTGATGATGCAATAGTGCACGGACTTGATACCTAGCTTGCGAGTCAAGGCAGGCAACCAACAAGTAAAATCAAAGAAAACGAATTGGGGTTTGAGTTCACGTAGGGAAGCCTCGATATCTGGTTCTGTTAGATCCATGGCAGTCACCAGGCGTGATTGTAAAGGGAAAGGAACATCGTTCGTCGTTTCGGCACCGAGAGGCAGACCTTCAACATTCGGAACGGTGATTGGAATGAAGGTTATGAGGTGTTGGTGGAGATTGAAAGCCTCAACCTTGCTCAATGTTTTTTCCGGCAAGAAGAAGGAAATCTTGTGGCCTCGTTTTGCTAGCTTGTTTGCCATGTTAACAAATGGCGTGATGTGGCCGAGGGCGAACCATGGATACATTGCAATGTGAAAGGTTCTTTCCGCCATGAATGGTCGATGGATTCTGTGATTGGAAGACAACCCCGAGTGCTTCAGATGAAATCCTTGAACTGGATTATCTAATACAATGACTGGAAACTAGCAATGGCATCCTTTTTTATAGCGAGATGTCTAAATTTTAAAGGTATTAGAACCGCTAAAAATTGTCATTTTCTTTAAAAAATCTTCAATCTCTTCGTTGAAAAAATTAGTGGACAGCGGCTCAGACTCCTTTTGGTCCACGTGATCTTCGGGTCATGTCTATTGGGGTATGCGTGTCGTGAAATGAGCCTCTAAATCCTTTATATAAAATTAGATATTTGAATTCTGACGTTATATATGGATAAATTTAAATCGAAAGATTTTTTTAAGCTTGTATTTTACAGTGTTTAATCCAAAATGATATTGATAAGATTATATTACTCGAATTTTATCCGATAGTCAAATATAAAATAAGGCCATTTAAATAATAAATAAATAATATTACATAAATAAATAAGGAATGGGGGTTTTAATTTGTAGTTATCAAATTATGGGGGGAGTTGGAGGTAGTTACCAAGAGAATAATTTCGGTGCAATGGTTATGGGGATTTAATGCTCTCATAATTGAGGAGAGAGGGGAGACATGGTTGGCAATAATTGCTGTCAATTATTGGGAGAGAGAGGGAAGTGGAATAATCACCAGAAGGAGCCGGAGTAGCTCAACGGTTGTCGGAAAAGTTAGTCGAAACGTTACCGGAGTTCCGCTACTTCAGCTTTTATCTGAAGTTCTTTGATTATGTTAGATAATAACCGCCTATATCGTCAACTAGATAGTCGTACAGCGGCTACTGCCTCTCACTCGTTGGTGCTGCCACATTCAGAGTGGAATAAGGATTTCCAGCTCCAACCTTTGCATCCATACGCTCGGGCAATAAGGATACCGATTTAGGGCCCACCTATTGCCTGGGCCTTACTTTTAAATAAAATAAAAATATATTATTAAAAATAATAAAAAAATAATATAATATAAATCAGTTTGTCGGCTGTCACAGTAACTATTTGAAAATATTTAATATTTAATATTTAATTTGTGGGCTCCACTAATAAATATATAACCGTTTAAAGGTTTGTTAAATTATTTTTATATTTCATTAATCTAGAAATGAGTAGGTTTTAAGTTTTTAGGTTATCATTTAATAATTTAATATTTTTTAAATTTTTAATAAGATTAAAATTTTCAAATAAACATATAAATAATCCTTCCAATATTTTTATTTTTTACGTCTCTATTTCTCTTCTATTTTCACTCTTTCTTATGTTATATTCTTACATTTTGATTTAAATTTTTTATCTATTATTTTGATTTGATACTCTAAAAGGACAAAAACTCATATATTTAAGGAGATTACGGTTTACATGAGTTAATGGTAGAATGTTATCCAAATGTTTCAATTGTTTATCAAATTCTTCTATGTTGGTGACCGTTGCATCTGCTAAAAGGAGTTTTTCAAAGTTAAAATTATTGAAAAGTTACTTGAGGTAAGATTGAATAATCTAGCCATTTTATGTATTGAGAAAAATATGCTAAACCATATTGATGTAGACACTATCATTAGTGATTTTGCATCTAAAAATACACGTAAAAATTGTTTTGTGTGACTATTTAAATGTTTAATAAAATTTATTTATGTTTTTATTTGAATTTTGATATATTTTAAAATGATTTATCAATAATAATAAAAAATAAATTAATTTATTTCAACATATTTTTAAAATTATTTATTTAATAAATATTTTAAGGATCTAAAATTTTAATTTGCCCTTAGACTACCAAAATCTTAGTTAACATTTGCCCTTTGACATAGCACTTGTTATCGGAGGGTAACTCTGCCGTGAGTTTTCCCATCCATGTCTGCAGATCAGCAACCTTATCGTTCGCTGATTTCCCCTTTGCCCTTTTCTTACCATCGACAAGCTTCAATTCCAACCTATACAAGGCACAAGCATCACAGTTGTTGACCTCGTATTCATAAAGATGCCACTCCAAATGGTTCAGTGGCTGTGGATCCATGTAGTATGATCTCTTCAGTCCTCCGAATTCATTCATGACTTGCTTCCTCGACTCATGCCAGCCACGCCCGCTGTAATCAGGCAAAGACCTCTGCTTTCTGTTCCCACTTTCAAATGCTCTTTGAGGCTTATCGAGAAAAAAAGCCACTCCCTAATCGATTCACCATCAAGAACCGAAAGATCAAAGAGCTGTACAATCACAGTATAACAGTATATGATAAAGTTTCCACTAAAACCGAGTAAAGCAATAAGGACAAGACATACCAGGAGCATTCCATGGAGACTTGGCAGTTGCAGCTCCCTCACACTCAGGTATACCGACATTTTTTCCTTGTGCCTTAGAACTTAGAGCAGCAAAGAGCAAACCATCCTTGAGACCTATCCCACCGGGCCGCAAAACCGGCCCCATGCTGGGTGGCCCTTCATTGATTGCTAAAGTAGCATGAAAGCTACTACAGTAGTCTTGACACCAGTCCAATGCTTGCGCCGGCCTTGGACAATCCCAAAGTGCACATTTGGGACCTAAGAATGCAGATGGCAGTGGGCATATACTCGGCAGATAGCTAGAAGCATGAGGCACTGCATCGTCTCCACAAAACCACGAACCATTAAAACCGGTGTACAACTGCTCAAAATCTTGATGCAAATCGAACTGATGGTAATCCAATTGAGTATCCCCCTTCCAAGTTGCTAGTTGGAATGGCAGTAACTCCCGAAGGCAGGTCTTTACAGTGATCAACTAATGGAAAGCTATGGTCACGTTGCCCCTGATTCACTCCATAACCCTGTAGAAAATCGAACTATTAACTAGAAAACATTCATGAAACACAAGCCAAAATAAAAAATGACACGAACTTCTGCTAAGCTCAAATCAAGATATCAGTACAAAATACATATAAACCTGATCACGATGAAACAAAAATAAGGAAAATCCATTGACTTATCAAACTTGTAACTAGTACATAACACAGCAGATCATGAGCACATTCAAAGGCCCTCAAGTTCAGTTAGGCATAACTTTGGTCCCCCCTGATCTGCATTCTTATCACCTCGGCTAGATAAAATAAGATGGTGGTAAAGCAATTGATTCGATACTATTGATAATTATGATATCTGACACCACCAACACCTTAAATGGCTCAATTCAGATTCTCAATGGAAATTTTAAAGGAACCATAAACTCATATAAGTTATACTGACATGATTTGCAAACTAAATTGTTAAGAATGCAAGAGAGAATTCACCAAATACCATTAAGCAATAAAGAAATCTCATCCCCTTGGATGGGAAAACTTCACTTGAAGTTCATGCTGGTTTAAGTGTGCTAAAATAAATTTGTTTCCAACCCGACTATCATGCAAATTCAAAAAAAAAAAAAAAGAATCCTAGGACAAAGAGAAACCACCTCTTGAAATATACCAGTATCTCCGACTTTCAGGCTTAGATCATTCGGCTCTGGTTTTGGTGCAGCTAGTACACTAGTTGCATCATCTTCCTCTTCACAAAGCTGCAAAAACCGACAAATGTCCGATGAAAAGGAACCAAGGCCCCCTCCCTGTAAATCACCATGAGCAATCGAAAACACATTTTAGATACTAGTTTGCAGTAGTTCAACCCCTTAAACATCAAAATTGCCAGACCAAACCCTTTTCAAACCACATACAAGCTACTAAAAAACATACATTTCAAACAAATTCACAGTGATATAAATTATGTTTTATTTCACATGAAAACTTATGTGCAATGCTAACTTGTTGCAAAGAAGATGCGGGAGATGGTTCATTGAGCTCGGCTTTCCATTCGCGGAGCATTTGATGAACTTGCTCCTCAAGGAGGGCGTCACGGCTCTCTTTGCGAGCAAACTGCAGATCCAAGAACATCCCCTGCAGGTCATCAACCCGTTTTTCGCCTTGTCTTTGAAGAGCTTGTGGGATGCTGATCTGCAGTTGGTTTTCGAACCTTTCCCCATTGAAATAAACTCTCAAGAACTCCAACCGTAAACCTGCAATCAAAGGCCAAAGAAAACACAAATTTTAAGTTCAAACCAAATGAAAAATTCAATCTAATGATCATTATATTCTTAAATTTTATAAAAAAACATCAGCTTACAAAGATCAAAAATTGAACAAGCTAGTACATATTATTGAAATCATGGTTAATAAATTTACATCAAACCCATAAACCCAAAGTAAAAAAAAGGAGAAAATTAATATAAATAAATAAAATCTGAATCATATATGCGAAAGGAAAAGAACCCCAGTTTTTCTAAACCCTTGAAAGTGAAGTACAAGGAAGGCAGCATGAGATGATGAGATCAATTACAAAATCAAAAGATGAAATTAAAAGGGAAACAATTATCTTATAAAGCTAACCTGAGAGATTGGTCAAAGATTTATAAGTTGCTCAACTTTATATGGAGCAACTTCTGAGACATCAAAAAAAATGTGGGAAACAAAGTGCTGAGAAATTGCGAGAAAGTCGAGACATTCGATGAACAGAAGAACAAGGAAGTCCACTGTCCATCCCAAAAAGTTGGCATAAAACAACTTTGAGTCCTTAAATTTAACATATTTTAAATTTTAATCACTAAAATGTGTGTACATTTTCAAAAAAAAGAAAATAAAAAATAAATATTATTATTATTTTATACATTAATGGTACAACTGAAATTTTTTATAAATATCTTAATTTTAAGATTTAGATTTTTAAGATTTAAGTGTAGAGGTTTAAATTTTAAGAATAATGATTAAAATTTGAGGTTTAAATTAAAATTTAAGATTTAAAAGTTAAATATTAAAATTTTACATTATAAACTAAGACCTTAAATTTTTAAAATTAAGATTAATGTATATAATAATTACCCACTACTATAATGTTACATGTCACATGAGACATAAAAAACATGATTTATCATTATACCAACCACATTGGTTAGTGAGACTCAAAATTTAAACTTATTAAATATTATTTTTTTTAAAAATAATTATATAAAATATGAACCAATTAAAATAAATTTGAAATTAATTTATTTCAACGGCATACGTTACATATATATACTCCTTAATTGTTAAGGTTTAAAAGGAGTATGGAAGGGAAGGATATTTAAATATCCTATTGGCTATTGCAATTGGATTCTAGTAAAAAATTTCAAATTCGGACTTCTTTAAATAGATATAATATCCATTAATATAACCGATTTAAAAATTAAAATCTTTTACGAATAATATGTGAATAAAAATCTCATATCTCTAATAATTTCTCTTTTCATGTTTCATTTTAAAATATTCTTTAAAATTAAAGGAACAGACGACTAGCAACCATAATACGTAGATATTTTATAAGTATTCGTTGCAAATACAAATAATAAAGAAAAACGAGAGCAAACTAACACATGCACAAGGGAATCTGTATAAACATAATTTCTAATTTCTAAGCTTGTATTTTCAAGAAGCCCTTGGCTACCAAGCTGTCCACAGTCTCACGAACAGCATCTTCAACCGGGGTGAAGACTAAACCAAGATCAATCAATCGCTTGGCAGCGTCTTTGCAAGAAACTAAGCCAGGTTGTGTTTCACCTGTAAATCTGAAATGTTCACCCATGTTAAAAATTTCCATCACCATGTCCAACACAAGAACAAAACATGGGGCATTGAAAATCTTCCTAGCAACCTTAAGGCATAATCTATAATAACCAACAATGGACGAGAGTTGGTCGAGTAGTAAAATTGTTGTTCGCCGGCTTCATAAACCAGGGTTCCAATCTTGTAACAACCATAAGCCATAAACTATAACCAGCAATAGCTATGTTACCAAAAACACAGATAGGTCCCGGACCTCCTGGTACGGACATAAGTGAAATGTATTTTAATAGGATATAGCTTTCTCCAGTTCATTTTTACCCAATAATTCTATGATAAACTACATGCTAATAGAATTGTTAGTCTCAGTGAATCAGTTAGCTAATGTTCTCTGATCGAATTTGTTTGAACTAACTCGAAAATGATTTAACAACGAACACATGATAATTGCTAACCTGTGGAAAGGGTATTGAGGGAAAAGTTGGGAGACAGATCGAGCAAACTGGGAGAACTGGTAGATGCCATTGGTGCAAAGATATCTACCAGAAGCATATGGAGACTCGAACAACAAAATTTGTGCTTTAGCAACATCTCGAACATGAACAGCTCCCAACCAATGATACTCCTGAGTATCTTGCGAGCCCTGCAACAATTGCAGCAGCACGGAACAACTCGCATTCAAATTGGGCTGTAGCAAAGGCCCTAAACAAGTCGATGGATTGATCGCCACGACATCAATGCCGTCACCGTGTTTCTCCGCATATTCCCACGCCGCTTTCTCGGCTAAAGTCTTCGACACCGGATACCATTTCTGTCGATCTTTGCAGTATTCCAAGTCCGTCCACGATGACTCGTCGAAGGGTCCTTGTGTTTTGTGATCCCAATTGGGGTTGGGCACCATCGCCGATATCGAAGATGTAAGCACCACGCGACGGACCTTGGCTTTTCTCGCGGCTTCGAGCACGTTGAGCGTGCCCTGTACTGCTGGTCTGACAAGTTCGGTCTCCGGGTCTTTGGGATCGTCGAGGCTGCAGGGGGAGGCGACGTGGAAGATGCCGTGGCAACCCTCCACGGCCTTGAGGATGGCGTCGGGATCCAAAATGTCGGCCTCATGGACGTGGAGGTGGACGAGTGGGGAAGTGGTGCCCGGTAGAGAGAAGAGGTGGGTGGGATCGGAGGATGGATAGATGGAGGCGTGGATGGTTGTGTAGCCTTGTTCGATAAGGGTACGGACCAGCCATGAGCCTATGAATCCGTTGGCTCCGGTCACGCACACGGGTTCTTTAGGGTTTGCTGCTGCTGCCGCCATTTTTTTTTCTTGGAAAGTGTTTTCTAGGAAAAGATTTAAATAATATTTTTTAATCACATATATCCAATTAATTCATATCAAATTTCGAATATAAATTAATCGAATAAACTTACATGAAAGTATGTTTACGTTAATTTATTTAATTTTAATTAAATAAATAAATTTTATCGTGCAACGAAAACAACTATACAACCCTTAAAAAATCCCTTATCTCATGCCACCTTGTGAAAGGAGATATGTTTGGCCAATACATGAAAACTTTATGAGCACCTTTTATTGGTGATGCGGACTGAACAACTTTTAAAGCGAAAGGGATAAATTATTTTTAAATTAAGTAAATGGACAAATAAACAAAACATTAGATTTTTTTTCGACATGGAACTTAAGCCAAGAGTAAGAAATCGAAACATGTATTCTGTTTGTTTTTGTTGCTAAGGTCGCATTCGATCTAGGAAACTATCAATGTCAACAAATGGGGAATTCGTTCAAAAACCTTTTACCATCATATGTCATGCAAGAAGCAATCTCCTATGGATTACCGACACCGGCGGCCACCGTTCTTAGTGTCACAACTCTTTCGATGGTCATGATGCAAAGACTGAAGAGGTCATAAGCACATCACTTCCACTCTCCGAACATGTTTGCATCTGCTCTGGTGGCAGCGTGAATAACATGTTGAGTTCAATTGCTCTGTTCATGACAACTCAATCGGATCTCGTGTTAGATAGATTTGCAAAAACAGAAAATAAAAAACCACCTTCCATGGAACTCGATGAAAATAGAGATGAAGTTCAACGCTCAAGTTCTGTGGGAGCCGATTTGCAGATCATTCCTCGTACCATCAAAAGCATATCCGATTTTGCAGATCATTCCTAGTACTTTGAACAGATGGATTGATTGTTTTCTAATATGATTAAAGTGAGCAATTATCGGTAAATCTTTATGCCCCGACGAGCAAGAAAACGAGTGGAAGCTACGGCATCGCCGGCATGGTTGCGAAAGCAGTTATGGTATTGTTATTGCAGATGTAAATACAGTCGTGGTTGTGGATACAGTAGTCAGCTAAAAGGGATTAAATTTCAAAACTTTAAAGAGTACAGGGACCGAAAACATAAAAACCCTAAAAATTGAAATAACATCAAAATAATGAAGTTGAAGAACAGTGAAAAGGAAATTGTTCCTCGTTAGAAAGTTACAGATTTTACAAGTTTTTTCTTTTTAATTTAAAAAAGTTCCATTTTAATTTCAATATGTCCTTTTTTATTAACACATTGTTTTAACATCTGACACCCAAAAATTAATCAAATTCAATAAAAATTTATAGATTAAAACTGTTTTTTATAGAAAGAAGAGATTAATTAGTGGTGCCAAAAGGGGAAAAAAAGAACGATTTTTTATTATGGAATTTGTAATTGGAGTGGAGAAAGACTCTTGTTGTTGTTGTTGTTTTGTTCACTTTTTCACTTTTTCTTATCCTTATATTTTTTCATTTGATTTATTTTTATTTTTATTTCTATTATTTTATTTTTTGTAATCTATTGTTCTTGTTTTTGATGATATAATTCTCATCCTTTCACTTTCTGGGCTTTCACGATACTTTGTGTGTGTTTTAGAGAGAGAGAATAATAAGGGAAAATATAGTTTTTTGTTTGAAACCCTAACTTTTGTTCTTTGATTTTTGGATCTGCTTCAATGGAGGCTGGTTCAGAAGGAGAGAATAATAATGATAATCGGATCAATAATGATAACGTTAAGCCTAAACGACAGATGAAGACTCCGTTTCAACTCAAAGCTCTGGAGGAAGCTTATGCTCGTATGTTCTTCAATCCCTCTTAACTTCATCTTGTTGTTGTTGTTGTTGTTGTTATTGTTTCATTTGTTTAAAATTTCTGGTGTTTTTTTTTTTTGAATTTTTTTAGAGGAAACCTATCCATCGGAAGCTACACGAGCGGAATTATCGGAGAAATTGGGATTATCAGATCGACAGTTACAGATGTGGTTTTGTCACCGGAGATTGAAAGAAAAGAAGGAAACTCCTTTGAAAAAGCCACAAAAAGGCGCTTCCTTACCGCTGGAATCTCCCATTGACGAGTTGCCTGATGGACCTGGACCGGACTATGGATCCGGATCAGGTTCGGGTTCCAGCCCATATATGGACTCAAGGACGATTGGAGGAAGCTCTTCTCGGGGGATGATGGAGGATGTTCCAGCTGGTAGGAGATATGAGTCGCAGCAGTCGATAATGGAGCTCAGAGCTATTGCTTGTGTGGAGGCACAGCTGGGGGAGCCATTGAGGGACGATGGGCCTATACTCGGAATGGAGTTCGATCCATTGCCTCCTGATGCTTTCGGAGGTACACCGAACCTGGCTTTATGTTATTTGAACTGTCTGGTGATTATGTTGTTCTATATAATTTATATTTTTGTTGAATGTAGACTACATTTGTGCTTTATTTTTCATGGACCTGTAAAGTTACAGGTTGTTGAGTGTGTGTTTTTTTCTGGATTGGTTGTTTACTGTAGTTTCTTTCTGTAGTAGGCCATGTAGGTAGAAATGGTGGATTTTATTTTAATTTGTTTTTTATCTTGCAAACAGCAATTCCCGAGCCACATAATAGGTCTGGACATCCTTATGAGAGCAAAGCGTACAAGCAACATGATGGCCGTCCAAGCAAAGTTGGTTTCTCAAACTCTATTTGCATTTAACTGCCAGAATATGTAGAAAGTTTATTACTTTTATATTGATGCAGTGACTATTTCTCCGTGCTATGGTGAATTTTGCATTTTTCCCCAAATGATTTGACTTCTAATTTGGCAACAACCTGTACTGCTTGCTAAACTTTTTCGTTTTCAGAATTTTAGTTTTCCAAACATCACACTTGTTACCTGGGAACAGGTTAATTGGTTCTATAATGTGGCTTCTTTCTTAGGTTGGCGGATTGTTGTTTGTTCAGCAGTCTAGGTGGTTTAAATCGATACGCCGTTGGCATCATTATCTTTGATCATTTTTTGCTTGAATTTATGTTTGTTTAAAATGTAAAATTGTTGTTTGTTCTTGTTTTGAGAATTATATTACCGAGTTGCATGGATTGACTTATTGACATCATATTAACTAATAACTAATAATCTCAGGCTGCTGCAAGGGCTTTTCACGAGTATCAGTTTCTTCCAGAGCATTCAAGTCTTAGATCTGATGCATATGGACTAGTTACTCAGTTTCTTGACTCTCCGGTCAGTGGTGCAAGGGGTAGAGCTACATCATTTGTGCATGAACAGGAGCCATTGTCCAGGGTTCATGGTATACCAGGTCATGGTTCTCGAGCTCGTGTGTTGCCTCAACAAGGAATTATTCCTTTATCCTCTCAAGTGGCTGATGGTTCTCTTGCGGAAAGGGAGTCGCTTACAAACGGGAGAAATGCTCAGTCTATTTGCCATCCAGTTTTGGGGTCTGAAGATTCATATATGCTTTCTGCTGAGCAAAACTTGAATACTGATGCTGATCCTCGATTCGATAGGAAGCGCAAGGTGCCTAGCTTGGTATGATATGTTATATATATTATCTATTTTCTTCCACGATTCAAGCTATATATTATCCTCCATTCCATTTATCATATTTTTTCTTGTAGAGTGATGAAAATAGAATTGCAAAGGAAGTTGAGGCACATGAGAGTAGGATTCGTAAAGAGCTTGAGAAACTTGACCATAAAAGGAGAAAGGTTCTCTGATTTAATATTTTATTGAGCATGAACTTTCATCTGTTGGGAGTCCTCTATATTGGCTCATATTATTAAAATTGTTTTTCTCAGAGTGAAGAGAGGATGAGGAAAGAAATGGAAAGGCATGAACGAGAAAGAAGGAAGGAAGAAGAGAGGTTGATGCGTGAGAGGCAGCGAGAAGAAGAAAAATTACAGCGAGAGCAGAAACGTGAAATGGAAAGAAGACAAAAGTTTTTACAGAAAGAATATTTAAGAGTAAGAATATTTTGCAGACAATGTTATGACCTTGATAATAAATGAACATTTTCTCTCTCTCCCTTCTAGTAATTGATTTTAATTTTGGGGTTTACCTTTAGGCTGAGAAAAAGAGACAAAAGGAAGAGCTTCACAGAGAGAGAGAGGAAGAGAGACGTAGAGTTGCCAGGGAGAAGGCAACTGCACGGAAAATTGCTAAAGAGTCCATGGATCTTCTTGAAGACGAACAGCTAGAACTCATGGAGTTGGCTGCTGCTAGGAAGGGAACACACTCAATTATTCATCTTGATCACGATAGCTTGCAAAATCTTGAGTCATTTAGAGGTAGATGTCACTCGATTTGCATTTGTCTGGTTAGCTTTATTTAGTTTTTTTTTACTTTGACTGGTGATCATTTTGGATTAGATATACCATAAAGTTTGATGTTACTTGCTCCGCAGTTGAAAATGACATATCCCTAAAACTCTGATGTTACTTGCTTCTTGGATGTAATTAATATATACCCTTTCTTGAGCTTTCTTCTTTTTTGCCCTCAACATTACCGTTTGAAAGGAAATACTAGATACCACTAACATAATGAATGTTCTGAATATAGCGGTTAGAATAATTTTGTGTTCCTTCTAATGAACAACTAGAATAGTTTCTTGGTTAGGAGGAATATTGTGCTAGCTGTACTAATAATATATCTATCACTTGGATTTGCAGAAAGATTGTTATATGTTTCTTTTATTGTTTATTCTTATTTTTAATAATTCTTAGCCTTTTCATGTCTTGATGGGTTGTGTTCTTTTGCTATCTAATTTGACCCTTGAGTAACTTTGAACTGGTAATAACACTAATATTTCTGTTTTAGATTCTTTAAGCCCTTTTCCCCCCAAGTCTGTGCAATTGAAAAGGCCATTTGACATTCAACCATGGCTTGATTCAGAGGAGAATGTTGGGAATCTTCTCATGGTACAACATACTGACCTGTTTTTTATCTGCTTTAAGTTACATGTCTATTGATCATTATATCTTTTGAGTTTGTTTCCTAAATGATTTAACGTAAAATTATAAATATTGCAAGTTTTATTTCTAAAGCTAGAAGGACTAATAACACAGTTTCCTTTATCAGGCATGGAGATTTTTTATTACTTTTGCTGATGTTCTCAGACTATGGCCTTTTACTCTTGATGAGTTTGTCCAAGCTTTTCATGACTATGTAAGTACCTGATGGAATGCCTTGTTTTCTGATTATTTTTTTTTCAGCTTGCTAATGCTATATGTGATATTCTTACTGTTTTGACACCAGGATTCGAGATTGTTGGGTGAGATTCATATTGCTCTTTTGAGATCAATAATAAAGGACATTGAAGATGTTGCAAGAACTCCAGCAACTGGATTAGGGATGAATCAATACTGTGCTGCCAACCCTGAAGGTGGACACCCTCAGATAGTTGAAGGGGTAAGTGGCGTTACATGATTTTCTTGTTGCTTATTTTTCATTGTTGCTGAACCTTTTTGCGGTTTGGTGTTTGCTAGGCATATTCCTGGGGTTTTGACATCCGGAATTGGCAGCATCACTTGAATCCACTGACATGGCCTGAAATTTTACGCCAATTAGCAATCTCTGCAGGCTTTGGACCTCAGTTGATGAAACATAATACAACATGGACATACATGGGTGATAATGATGAGGTTCTTGTAACTTTATTGCAGCCCTCTCTTTCTGCACAATGATGCTCAACTTCTCTCTCCTATAACAGTATTTAGTGTGTCTGTGTTTTAATTTATTGTATCTGTACCTGCAGGGTAAAGGTTGTGCAGATGTAGTTTCTACTCTACGCAATGGTTCAGCAGCTGAGAGTGCATTTGCATTGATGCGTGAAAAAGGTCTGTTACTTCCAAGAAGATCAAGGCATCGTTTGACACCCGGAACTGTCAAATTTGCAGCTTTTCATGTTCTTTCACTGGAGGGAAGCACTGGATTAACGGTTCTAGAACTTGCAGATAAGATCCAGGTGAGTTTGTTTTGTGTTCCTGTAGATGTCAAATTGATTTCTATCTTTTACATCCCTTTTCCTAAATTATCTGTTTCATGTTAGAAATCTGGACTTCGGGACCTCACAACGAGCAAGACACCAGAGGCTTCTATTTCAGTTGCTTTGACGAGGGATGCAAAGCTTTTTGAAAGAATAGCTCCTTCTACTTATTGTGTACGACCTGCCTATAGGAAAGACCCTGCTGATGCAGAGGCCATACTCTTAGCTGCAAGGAAAAAGATACGGCAATTTGAGAATGGTTTTTTAGGTGGAGAAGATGTTGATGAAGTTGAAAGAGATGAGGTGGAAAGAGATGAAGATTCTGAATGTGATGTTGATGAAGATCCTGAAGTTGATGGTATAGCTACTCCTTCAAATGCAAACAAAGATGCTGACTACCCTAAGGAAGACATAACTTGTTTAGTAAGTAAAAAAGTCTCTGCCTCAACTGATGAGGCGCTGGATGTTCCTGCTGAATTTAACAAGGATTTTCCGTCTTTCCCTTCAAATACTATGAAGGATAGCAATGGTCTAAGTAACTCTGGACAATATGTTGTTGGTGATGAGAGTGGAGTAGGCAATCTTGATCAACAGAATATTGAAATTGATGAAAGCAAATCAGGTGAGTCATGGATTCAGGGTCTTTCCGAAGGCGAATATTCTCATCTTAGTGTTGAGGAGCGCCTTAATGCCCTTGTTGCTTTAATCGGTATTGCAAATGAAGGGAACTCTATTCGTGCTGTGCTTGAGGTAGATCTTTAACTAAACTTTTGTCTGATTGTGCTGTTGCTTTGATAGTAAGTCGCTTATCATTTGCTTCCTTGTAATTTGATTTATGAATTTGTAGGATCGTCTGGAAGCAGCAAATGCTCTTAAAAAGCAAATGTGGGCTGAGGCTCAGCTGGATAAAACTCGTCTGAAGGAAGAAACTATTATTAAAATGGATTTTCCTTCTGTGATGGGAATCAAGGCCGAAGCTCAACTGCCTAATTCTGCCCTGGAGGGAAGCCAAAGTCCAATTCCTGTCGCCAATAATAAAAATTACGAGGCATCTCCGGGCATTCCAGAAGATCAGAAAACCCTGCTACGTTCGCAAAATGTTCAGAATGACCTCAATCCTGCTGAAAGGACCTTGGTACTTCATGAAGCCTACTCCTCTCAGCAGCTTGGATATGCCTCAAAAAGATCACGCTCACAGTTGAAATCCTACATTGCCCACAGAGCGGAAGAGATGTATGTATACAGGTCTTTACCTCTTGGCCAAGATCGTAGACGCAATAGATACTGGCAGTTTGTTGCTTCTGCTTCTAAAAATGATCCTTGTTCTGGCCGGATATTTGTTGAATTACATGATGGAAATTGGAGGCTGATTGAATCTGAAGAGGTATGCTATACTACTTAGAAATAGAACTTTGTTGATTTATGTTGTAATGAATTGTTAGACTAGTCTTATGAACACTATAACTTTTATATCTTACATCTGGTTATTTTTAATAACGCCTTTGATCAATTTCTCCATAGGCCTTTGATGCTCTTTTGGCATCTTTGGATGCACGAGGAATCAGGGAATCCCATTTGCAGATAATGTTGCAAAAGGTTGAATCCTCCTTCAAAGAAAACATTCGCCGGAACATGCACTCTGCCAGAGCTATGGTCCGAAGTGGAAGCTCTTCTGAAAATGAAACTTCTGAAATAGATTCTGCCAATTTTGACAGTCCTAGTAGTGGGATCTGTGGATTGACCTCTGATGCACTGGAAACATTACCTTCTTTCAAAATTCAGCTTGGGAGAAATGAAAATGAGAGGAAGTCAGCCATGAAGAGGTACCAAGATTTCCAAACTTGGACGTGGAAAGAATGTTACAATGCCACAACTTTGTGTGCCATGAAATATGAAAAGAAGAGATGTGCACCGCTGTTGGCTGTTTGTGATGCATGCCTTGGCCCTCATATAACAGAGGATATGCACTGTAGCTACTGCCACCAGACGTTCGAATCCACTAACTATAGTTTTAATTTCTACGAACATGAGATTCAGTGCAAAGAAAACTGGAAGCTAGACAACAATGATAAACATACACTTGATTCTTCTTTCCCCATGGGAGTCGACTTACTAAAGTCATTTTGTGCTCTAGTTGAGGTGAATTAAAACTTCTCAACTTTGAATTTCTTATGACATATATAAAATGGAATTCATTTGTTTTAAGTTTGTCTCAAATTTTCCCTTGCCAGTTATCTATTCCACCAGAAGCACTTGAATCAGTTTGGACAGAGAGCCGACGGAAGATGTGGGGCAGGAAGTTAAATACATCATCTTCCGCGAATGAACTCCTAAAGGTTTTTGTTTATCTGAAACAGAACAAATTCCCCATATTCTTCCATTTAATTAAGATTTATTCTGTCCCTGGTCTCACCCCAATGTCATGTACGTGTTGCAGCTGTTGACTCAGCTCGAGAGTGCCATAAAGCAAGATTATTTATCATCCAACTTCGAGATGACGAGGGAGTTACTGGGTTCTTGTTCTCCATCAGAGAGTGATTCGGTGCTTCCATGGATACCCCAAACCGCTCCAGCTGTAGCCTTAAGGCTTTTGGAGTTTGATTCATCCATCATGTACGTAAAGCAGGAGGGAGTCGAACCTTCGGAGAACAGGGAAACTAAAGCATATATAGTGAGTGGTTTTTAATGCCTTTTACTCCCGTCCTTGTGTATTTTTGTATATTTTAATGTGACCTATCAAATGGTAAGCTAACTGTTCTTTGTCAAATATGCAGAAGCTTCCTTCGAGAACCTCTCCTTTCGTCAAGAATAAAGAGCTCGAATTAAAAGAACTAGGCCAAGAAGAGCCTATAAAAGAAAACTTTGCTGACCTGAGTAACAGTGGTAGGCGGAACAACTATAAACGTGGAAGAGGCATTCGTGAACAAGGATCTGGTCGAAAATGGCAGAGGAAAGCTTCCGGTTCCAAATGTGAAACCAGCAAGCAAAATGCTAGAGAAAACAATATTTTGAGTTTCCACCTCAAACAACAGATCCAAAGAACAAATGGTCAGAGTTCTGGACGTGGCCGACGAACTGTTAGAAAGAGAGCTGACAGGAGAGCTGCTAATAGCACAACAGTGGCTCGGATGGCTGATATGATTAAACCCAAGACCAGTGTGGTATCAGTACGAGACTTGGATGAAGAATGGAGGACCGGAAAATTCGGGATGGACATGGCCAATCCTCCCGATAGTAACAGTACAGACAGTACAGAAGAGGAGTCGGATGACAATAGGCAAGGCAAAGGATATGAAGAAGGAAACTGGGAGCCGGAACTTAACGGCGCCTCTAACGGGTGGATTCGAGAGCAAATTGAAGCTAGTGATGAAGATGAAGATGCTTACGAAGTCAATAACAGCATTGAACATATGAGAGAGGTAAATTCAGACAGCGATTTGGAGATGAGTGATGCATCAGAAGAAGAAGCAAACAAAACTAGAAACAACGATGGCTCAGCCTCGGATTCCGAAGATTATAGTGATTAAAATGTTGCATGAGCTGCATCATGTTACTTTTGGTCGAAAATTGCAGCTTGAAAGTCGAACGATGATCTCAAAACGCAATTTCTATATTACCAATTTTTATTAAAGTAGCCTCTATAACTCATCATATTACTAAATTGATATTGAAAAATATTTTAAAATAATAGCCTCTCAGCTCTTACTTCAAATGGAAGGGCCAGCTCACTTTTATGGCCTTAGCCTTGAAAACCCCATGAACAAGCTATGAACTAAGTTATATAAGACCCGGAGGACATTTGACAGAAGCCAAAGCCTGCTGTCCAACTTGTATGAGTCCGACCAAGTCGAAAACGAAATCTCACAACTTTTATCCTGTGGGAAAGATGTTAATGCAGATACTGGACATGGACGCAAATATCATAAACAACTTCCCTACCCGAATCTGATCCGAAAATTGCATCCTTGGATAGTTTCATACTAACACATAACCAAGAACATATCAAGAATCGATTATATATATATATGCCTGAATGAAATAAAACCCTAATGTGAAAGTTATGCAAAATGTATGGACACAAGCCATAAAGAGCAGCAATCAGTAAGATTTGTATACCGAACCCGAAACATTCACAATGAAATTTGTTCCAAAACAGCATCACCATGACATTATGAAGATGAAAGAATCATTAGGCCAACATAATAAGAATTTCTTCAGGATCTAGTTATGAAGTCCATGCACGTCTCTTATCACTCTTCAACGATGTTAACTAACTCATACTCGACCAGAGATAGATTGTTATCTTCTTTGACAACAAAGTTAGCGGGATCAGTAACCTCAATACGGCCCCATTTGTCGACAGCCAACCTCATGGACCCCTTAAACATATCGATCTTTGCATTACGAAGAATTACGGTAGTTCCAGGCTTCATCAACTCAACTGCAAAACAATTCAAGCATGACTATTATCACAAACTGCACGGACAGTTGAAGTCTCTTAATCTCAATAATGTCTTTAGGCAAAACAAAATCAAAAACAGTTTCAAAGTGCTGTCAATGAGTGTCGGATTTAACATATAGAATAATTCATTTCATGAAATCAAACGACTCATCACAATATTAAATAGCCCTTAAAATAAAATAAAATAAAATACATACATAGACTAAGCAAAAACTAAAGCTAGCATAAAATCATCAAAACCGGCATTGTATTTCAAGCTTAAAACAATCCAAAAAAGAAAAATGGTGAAGCACACAAGTAGTCGCTAAACTATGAAAAAAGGATCATTTTGGTCACCGAACATTCAAAAATTACAAAATGATCATTAAATTTATCATACTCTAACAGAATGTCATAAATTTTTGAAACAGTTCAATCAATATAATCATTTTTTAATAGTTTAGTGACTATTGGTGTACTTCAGCCAACAGAAAAACAAAGGAAAGATCAAAGCTTTCGGTATCAATGACAAAAACAAAAATATAATTTTTTTAAACGAATTTTTAAACAGAGCAATAAGGTATAACAATCGTTAAGAAGATTAAAAATAAGAAAGGGGTTTCAAAAATGGACCTTGATCGTTACGAGCAGTAAAGAGGATGGTGCCGGTCTCGTCTCCGATAAGACATTCGGCGATTCGGGTTTGTCGGGGATTCTGAGAAGCGGTTCGACCTTTTTGAAGGACCGTGTCGGAAGACAAGACCTTGGCGATTAAAGTATGGCCATTGGTCCCTGGCTTTAAATTGTCCACCTTTACGAACACAGGCTTTCTCTTCTCATTCGACTTGTTCTGTTGCTGCTGTTGTTGCTTCTCTTGTCCTGTCGTCGCCATTGATTTCGATGGTGTAAGCTCTTTTCTTCTCCGCTTTTACTTCTTTTATGGTTTTTTCTTCTCAGATTTGTGGAGAATAAGAAAATGTGGAAGCCCTAGAACTGAAATCGAAACTCGATAAAAACGCTGTCGTTTTAGAGTATTTCCAGTAGACGTCCCCAAACAATAGTCTAAGTTTTAATTTGATCTTAAAATTTAAAAAGTTTTAATTGAAGCATTAATATTGTGTCAATCGAGTCCTTTAATTAACATCTCGGCAAACTAATTGTATGGACAACTTTGGATCTGAAGGGTTAAATAAAAATAAATGGCTCTTCTAAATTTTTAATGTCTTTGTACATTTTTAACACACTATAGCTAAGAAGTTCATAAAACACATATACATATAAATTTAGTACACATATTTTAAATATATTTTTTTATAAATTTGATTGATAAGAAACTTGTGACAATTTAGTTCACATTTCGGTCAACTAATTGTATTCGAACATTGTTTAGCTCGCGATTGACTCACTCGATAATCACCCTTATTCGCAACACATTATATGCATGTCTTTGTTAGTTGAATTAAAATGTGAGTATCAAATACGAGTATACACGTGTAAGTTCATTCTTTTCTAAAAAAATCATGTCCAAATAAGTTTGGAACATGGGGTGCTTCGATAAAACAAGAATAAAAGTCGGACTAATTATCCATGCATTCAATATCAGAAATAAAAGTCCACTAGCGTGGGAGCGTACCAGAGCAATACTGGTGAACAAGAGTTGGGAGTTCTCTATCTGGTGAACCTGGTACAGAAACCATAACCTGAAGATACTCAGTTGAGACTTGAGATCATAACATGATAATCTCCAAAATTCAATATATTTCCACTAGCATTCTTACCGAAATCGGCACAATCTCAGGCAAACCAACAAACCACAACGGCCACCACATGTTTGTGGTAACAAGATTCCGATTGAAACCCATGACAATAACACAGAAGATTCAACACAGCCTAGTTCTTTTTCGAAGTCTAGTGAAACTGTGCATATGATCATGTAAGCTGCACATGATTCGAAATGAACATATAATTGCAAAATCATTAAGAGCTAACATAAAAAAAGTGCTTGATAATTTGATTAATTTCTACTATATAATCACTAAATAAAAGGATTGCTTTAAGAAAAATGAATACGAGTATGTCTCTCCGTGATTCTACAAGTATGACAATGTAGAAAAGTCAATCGCAGATTTCATTAGTATAAAAAGAAAGAAAGGCTAAAGAGATGCTCAAAACAAAGCAAGTCTCCACAAAAAATCAATACACCAGTTTTGATTCATGATCTTGGTGCACAAAGACCATAAATATCAATATTCATATAATCATAACCATAAAGCTTCTTAAGTTTCATATTGCAACCCACCTAAAACTTTCTTGAAAAACTGCAAGGCACCATTATGTAAATGTATGCCTTTTAACAACTCCTACCTTATATCCATGAAAAAATGTTGCTTAGCGTACAACTGTTCCACTGTACTACTAAGAAGTTTAGCTTAAACTCCTTGGGAGATTTCCCAACATGCAAGCTAAGAAGAATAAAATATTCTCCTGGACTTGCCAACTGTTAGGAAGACACGTGTATCATAGAAATTCTTTCTACATATAGCTAATAAAGTAAACAGAAGTGAATATTTGCAAAAACATTTCATGAAAAGTATCTAGAATTTCATGATAGTCGGTTTAAATTGTTAAGACTTCCATTAACAAAATGTGCAAAAGATACATAAGAACTCTGCCTAACATCTCAAGATTTTCTGTATTTATCAATATATCCCTGCAAAATAGAATAAATAGTGTCAATTTTATGAATGAATTACATTAAAAAAACACAACACTAAATAATAGTTTACTTAATTGATAGAGAAAAGCAGTATTCACACTTTTTTTTTGGTTTAGAGCCTTTTATTTTATAGAACTTGCACAGTATAGTGCCTCTGAAATAGAAGACTCACCTCAACAAGTCTTGCTATTTTTGGTTTGGATGAAGAAAGATATTGCTTAACTGACTCGAAGGTAATTGGAACCTGATGAGGCTGTATGCTGCCAAGAACTTTGTCAACTGCTTTTTTGACTATTGTATTATGAGCATCTTTACTGATATGACCCTCACGCCAACTTGGTTTCAACAGTTCCTTAATTAAATCTACAAGAGCAGCATGGAAATGCCTCCCTGCTTTAGATTCTTTTCGTAAATCCACATCTGCCTTATGCTCAACCTCAGCATCTATTTCATTATTTTCTATAACCCTATCTACTTCAAAGTCTTTTTCACATCTAGTCTCGCCTCTCCGATGTCTGCCATCATGATCTGTATCAATTTTATTTTCCTTTGAAATGTCTTTGACATGGGAATCAACCGATGAAATCTCTTCTTTCACTGGAGTTCCATGTTGCATCTCAATTGCAGAAGTTTCATCATTTGCATCAGCTGTTAGCAAATCTTTTCCAGAAGGGTTGCAATTATTGTTGACCAAATTTTCATGGTATCCATTATGACAAGATGCTGTTCTTTTATCATCATTTTGTTCAGGGATCAGTGGCCCCATCGATGTAGAATCACCATATACTGGTGGATATGCTACATTCAAGAGTGTTGGACTTGGATTGGAGAAAGAAAATTTAAGAGACATCCCTCCTGCATTGGACAAATCAATGCTATCACGAACAGGATCATACTGGCTTTGCGGGGATGATATGCCAGAGGTGACATAAAAGGATGGTTGAAAGGGAACTGAAGGTTCCCAATCATCTGAATAAATTTCTATTCTACATTCAGAAAAGTGTAATGGATGATCCCTGGCAATATCATTTACAAGTTAGTTTTTGGGTTTAGAATTAGTGAAGGGGGAATGGACTTGCAGAAAAGAAGATAACCTGGAAGTATAACGCTCACTGTCCTTGTCCAACATCTTTTGAGCACCAAGAGAGCATGCACTTGAAGAATAATTTAAAGGTAATGATGCTAGGCATGTTGAGACACGGTGAGATTGGTTCTCATTAGATACATTGCCCAATGACGTAACTGAGCCGCTTAATGAAGATATATACCCAGGAATAAAACTGTTCCTGAAGGTAGATGTAACTTGACCAACCAGAGAAGCAGGCTTGGCATAATTATCATCAGGTAAATTCCGACCTATACCAGTTTGCCTTACATCCTTAGGTGGTCCCGAACCATCTATAGATGCAGAAAACTGCTGAGAAAAGGAGTAAGTGCCCATAGATTTATCCTTACTCTGAAACAAAGGGAACTTATTAGTTTCATGAAATAGATGCAACATTCGGTTTTCATCATTCCCCAATGGTAGGATTCTTTCTGAAAAGAACTGAGAAGATAATCCGGCCATATTTACAATTGAAGAAGGCTGTGTATCAGTAGGAGCAGGAGATTTTGATCTTTCAGCAGCACCTCTAAAACCTGATGCATGAGGTTCTTATTAAAATAGCATGTACAGAAGATTCTGGATCTCCATAATACAGAAAATATTTATTACCTTCATCAAGCTCAACGGCTCTTTTCCCATCCGCTACAGCTACAGCTTCCTCAGGCTGCTGACCAGGATTTTCCTCATCTTTTATGTGAAGAAATCTACATGAGCTTCCTTTGATGCACCATCCTCTAGCGAAGAAGTTACATATAACCGCAGGGCGTTTGTTCTCACTATTAATGCCAGGGGACAGACTCCCAACACTAATCTGAGAAGCAGCAGACCTGTGAAACCTATTGATTAGTAAACCAATGGATGTGTGGTCTTTGGAAGGCAAATTTCATGACAAGAAACTTAGATTCACTATATGTTATGAAAGGCATAAAGGTCTCACCCCACCTTGATTTTATCCTCTTATCATCTTCTGTTTGCAAGTTCATTTCATTAGTTTTTCCCTCAAAACCTAGACCACTCTGAACTCCTTCACCTGAGTGATTTCTGACTGGAATGGAACTAATCTCTTTGACAGCAACATCTTTTGCAGGGGATTTTCTTTCTAAAATAACTTGGGCATCTTTTTCATGAACCATATATTCTTGAATTGCCTTTTCTTTTGCAGCCTGTTTTTCAGATACTGAATACTTGGAGCCATCATACTCTGTGCATAAATCCTCCTTTTGAGTTGTTAAAAGTTCATTTGGAAGACTAAAATTTTTTAAATTAGCACTACCCTCTCCCACATCAAGGGTTTTAGAGGGTATTCTTGTTCCACAATTTGCAGGAGTACTTAACGAATCTGACCCAAGCTGTCCATCATCCCCCCTGGACTCCATAACATTAATATCATCTGCATGGAAGAAAAAGCCAAGCAAGATGGCAAGAAACATCCACCATTTCCAGTCACACTATGAAATAATATTGAATAAAATACGAAGTCTTTACATTAATGTAATCTGGAGACTTTAACAGATAATCACCAGCCAAAAGAAAGAGAAAATAGATTCAAGTGCATGCACTGCTGTTACAAATGAAGTACTGCAGGAACAGGTTAAAGATAGACCAAATCTGCTGATGCTAACTGCTAAGAGGTCACAGCACTGTACAACAGTGTGTTAAAGCTAACTGCAAATCACAAAAATGGTTGCAAAATTTCTCAAAAGGACTAAAATACTTAAGTTCAATTGAAAAGCCAATCTATTTGTTCAATAAATGTCCAGAAAGGAAAATCTATAAACCTTTTTCCACATTGTTTTTTTTAATTTCCTTTTCTCCCACACTACAATCTTCTAAAACCATCCATGTTATTTAAAAGAAAGAAAGAAAGAAAGAAAGAAAACTCCGAACAGATGCAGGTATTTAATCTCTTACTAGAAAATTCAATGGTCATAAAATTGAAACAATTCAAAATCAACCAACCCAAACATCGATTGACTAACCATTTCGATTCGAAGAACCCTCTTCCCCTTCTTCTTCTTCATCGTCGTCGATTTCCATATCGGAACTGTTCATTTCGCGCTCGGCAGTCGAGGCGACGCGGCTTTCGTCGTCGTTCCCGGCGCGTGGGGAGACTGACAGTGACATCGGCGGAGGAGACCGAAGGGTGAAAGTCGTAATGCGAGTCTCTAAAGCTGCGCGTGATCTTTATCTGGACGTCGATCGTTCACCAAGCCGAAGAAGACCCTTTCCCGCTAATTCACGCGCGTTCCTCGAAGACGACAAATTAACTAACCCATCTCTTTGGGCCACTGTTGGGTTTTAATAGAGCATGATCTGTTATTTGGGCCATATTTTATTCTAAAATATGGTAAAAATACATTTGAGGTCCTCTTTATTATAAAAATGTCTAAATTAACCCTTTTAAGAAGAACATTTTTTTTAATTCCAAAAATTAATAAATCAAAAAAATAATCACAACGTTAATTTTCCATAACTTTACATAATTCTAATTTATATAAGAAAATATTTATCATCAACGTTTACGCATTATTTAACCACTAATATTTAAAAATTGTAGATTTTATATTGATTTATTTTAAATAAATCATTATCTGCCTTGACACCTATAGCTATAATTCATGAAATTGCAGACAGTTTAGGCCAAGTTGAAATTCTTAAGAAAACTTAATCCCAATAGAAAAGGAAAAGCTGCAACGATTTAACCTCAATCCAAATTTGATTTGAATTTGATCAAGTTTTATTTACAAAATATAAATTTGATTTAATATAAATATTAAAGTATTAAAGTTCATTCAAATAAATAATTAGAAGGTTTTAATTAAACCCAGCATTTAAAACATCATTTTCGTCATAATTCCATCCATTCCAAAACATAAATTTCCATAATTGCAAGCACCCATCAGTATAAACGATCCATAAATATTAAATTGAAATATATTAGAAATAAAAACGTTCACTCCGTTCCAAATATGATTGAATCATAACATAAATAGATTATAGGGTGAATCATGTTTATCACGTCTCTATAATCCAAGTAATTAAAATCATTCATCTTTAAATAATTATCTAATAATTATTTATCTAGAAAAAAATAATAATTCACTTTTAAAAAAAATTAAAATGAACGATTCTGATTGTTTGAGATCATAAATAACGTGACATGGTAAATTTGATTCACCTAATAATTTTTCATTGACATTCTTTTATTTCCGCAATAAAAAATAATGTCCATAATTTAATATCTTTGATCCCTATGTTCTAATCGAGTTATGAACATATTAATAATTTCAATCCAATAAATTATTAATAAAAACATTGCCGAAATAATTCTTTCTAATTCCCATTGAACCAGTAAATTGAAAAAAAAAAAACCAGACATCAATCCTTTTCAGTTCAAATACTGTTGCTGTCTTATGTTATAATCCAACTGCAAGTTCAATTTTCATTAAAGTTTTGTTTGACAAATGTCTGGTCTTATATTTACGCTAGTTGGCTTTTATTTTACGGATAAAATAATTCTAGTCCTAAATTTTACGAAAATATATAATTTAGTCCTGAATTTTTATCTACAATCTTTAGAGTTTAACAATATATTTTACTCTCGTGATAGAAATATATAAATAGTTACATAATAAAATATATAAATGATAAAATTTTAATACATATACTTATGTAAGTTTGGATATTTATATCATAAACTCTAAACTTTATATTATAAGTCATAAATATTAATCTTAATTTTTAACTTTAAACTAAATTTTTATCTCTTAGAAATAAAATTTTAAATATATCATATATCATATTTTAATTAACTAACAATTTTTTTATAATCAAACACTTCAAATAATTAAAATAAAAATTCCAATACATATATAAAACAATAAATAAGTTAAATACTAAAATAAATAATAAATATGTATATAATTTAACATTTATTTTACTATTAAATCAAATATTTATAATATTTTTTTAACATCCGTTTATTTTTTATTACAAAAGCGAAAGATATAACGTCCCCGTCCGAATACTTGGACATCATGGGCACATGGAGGTGAATTAACCTATCAGAAATTAATTACATGTCACATTTATGTAATAAAATTTTCATATATAAATACACTACGATTTTCCCCATTTTCGCACCATCAAGTCATCAACTTCCAAAATCCTTACCAACCATTAAAACAATTAAAAGAAACCCAGATTTCTCTCCTTAAGAAGTTTTGACACTTGGATTGTTAATAAAGGGAAAATGAGTGGGGGTTCAGTGGGGATTCGTTCTGGGAGTTACAGTTCCTTTGATAAACAACAGCAAGATGGAGTTTTGCCGATTCAAGCCCCTTCAGCAACAACAAGAACTAAACCATTTAAATTGTTCAAAGAAAAGGAATCATTGGTTCATTGGATCTGTAAATTTGCTGGTCGCCAGAATATTGGAATGCTCATCCTTTTCCTCATCTCTGTTGCTGTTTTTGTTCGGGTCTTATATGTTGGCAAAGGTTTGTTTTCTGGTTTTATTTACTGTCTGAAACTTTGAATTGAATCATGTAATTGGTTTTATTTAGTTTTTTGAATTGAAGTTTGTGATGGTAGTTAGGTTGTAGTTGCCAATATGAGGATATGATGTGATGTCGAATTCGAGTGTATTTCCTTTGGCTTGTTTATAGGTGAAGATCAAGAAAATGACAATGGACTCAAGGTAAATGATAGTTTGCCTCTGAACAATTCGGTGACTCCCTTGATAAATGAAGTGCAAAGTGTTGGAATGGAGACTCGGGTGTCTTTACCGGTCGATGTCGAAGGAACTGAAGTTCGGGTAATGCCGCCTCCGCCGCCTTCGTATTTTGTAGGCTACACTCTTCCATCAAGGCATCCTTGCAACAGTTTCAGTTTACCCCCTCCGCCGGCTGACAAGAAACGATCTGGACCACGCCGTAAGTTTCCTTTCTCGATTCATTTGACATTGCGAATACGAGTTTTCCTTGGTCGAAACATGGTTTCTGAATTTGCTTGCTTGTTTATGTAACAGCTTGTCCTGTATGTTACCTTCCTGTGGAGGAAGCTATTGCCTTGATGCCGAAAGTCCCGTCGTTTTCTCCGGTAGTTAAGAGTTTAACATATATTTACGAGGAAAACTTGAATAAAGAGACAGAGTTTGGGGGTTCCGACTTTGGTGGATATCCTACTTTGAGGCAGAGGGATGATTCGTATGATATAAGAGAGTCAATGGATCTGCATTGTGGGTATGGTTCACTTCAACTCTTTGAGTTTTGTTACTTTTTGCTAGTGAACATGATCGATTTATGTTGTGCATTTGACAGATTTGTCAAAGGAAGCAAACCTGGTCACGGGACAGGATTCGACATCGATGACAATGATCTTCTTGCGATGGAGCAATGTCATGGAGTGGTTGTTGCATCGGCTATATTCGGTACGAAACTGTACTATACTTATTCTATTGTCCATTCCAATGCTGGAGGCAATGAATTTTTATTGGATAGTTCGATTATTTTCGCAGGAGCTTTTGATGTCATACAACAGCCGAAGAATATTAGTGAACATTCCAAGAAAACAGTATGCTTCTTTATGTTCGCGGATGAAGAAACAGAAGCTGACTTGAAAGCTAACGGAGGTCTAGACGAGACTAAGAAGATTGGTGTATGGAGGATTGTTGTTGTGCATAATCTTCCTTACACCGACGGAAGGCGCAACGGAAAGGTAAATATTTATAATGTGGACAAACATATCGGTTGAGTTTAGATCGGAGTTAGAGAATCCCGAGTCAGTATATCACAATGAATATGGTGTCTGCACTGCACTACATGATACATTCTATGCCTGCATAACAGATTCCCAAGCTTCTAACGCATAGGCTATTTCCAAATGCTCGTTTTTCACTGTGGATTGATGGGAAACTTGAACTTGTTTTGGATCCATATCAGATTCTTGAGAGGTACTTGGAATTTCTGCCCAGTTTCATGTATTTTATACCGGTTCCGGGCAAATGTTTGTTTACTCCAGCTCTTTATTCAGGTTTTTGTGGAGAAAAAAGGCCACTTTCGCGATTTCTAGGCATTATAAGCGCTTTGATGTGTTTGCTGAAGCAGAGGCAAATAAAGCTGCAGGCAAATACGATAATGCCTCCATTGATTTTCAGATCGATTTTTATAAAAAGGAGGGCTTGACACCGTATTCCGAGTCTAAACTTCCTATTACAAGCGGTAGAGTTTCACGACAATTTGCTCCGGTTAATTTCGATTCGACCGTGCCTCTTTTAGCTTTAATGAAGCTTTTGCTTAATGGCTGGTTCTGCAGATGTTCCTGAAGGATGTGTGATAATAAGAGAGCATATTCCTATTAGCAACCTCCTTACTTGTCTTTGGTTCAACGAAGTCGATCGATTTACTTCCCGAGACCAAATCAGCTTTTCAACGGTTAGAGACAAGATTGCGGCCAAGACAAATTGGACCGTGAATATGTTCTTGGACTGCGAACGTCGCAACTTTGTCGTTCAGGTAATTATTTTCCGGCCTTTGTTTCTGTCCTGCATTATGAAATAGGCTGGAAAATTTAACAATGCTGCTAATGTTTCACTTGGAGTTTTGCTGAAATTGATGTGTGCGTATACTATATATATAAGGCCGAATCCAAGGCGGACAACTACATTTCTAGTCCCTTAAAAAATTATTAGTTCAATATGATCCCTATTAACCCTTTATTAAAATGGAAAAAAATTACATTTTGGGCTCCCCAATCTTTTTTCTTCTCACTTTTATCTTTACATGACAACTGACTTATGAAATCGTTGTTGTTGCTGTTGTCGTGTCCAACGGTTGGTGACCGGAGTTTCGAACATGCTTCAATTATACTACATGATGACTGATTCTTTTACTTGCAGCAATACCATAAGGAAGTTTTAGCACGTTTGGCTCAGAATGCCCCTCCAGCCATCAATCCGCCACCACCACCGGTCTATGTCTGACGATCCGCCGAGGATGTTCACACTCGAAACTTCAGATGAAGAAACCGTCAATTCTCCACCAAGGAAATTCTTACCAAGATATGGAAGAGATTAGAAAATCAGGTTCAATGCATTATGACAAAGTTGGCAACGAAATGAGTTTGAGTTACTCTTTTTTTTTCCTGGCAAATTACCATTTTTTTCAGCCTATTTTTCATTATTTTTTTTTGTATATAAAATATAATCCCAAATAATAATAATAATAATAACAACAACAATAATATGGGATTACCGTCTAAATCTTCATGTGGCCAGCCCTTTTTGTTGTTTCATTGGATGGGACTGAAATTATTGCAATTTAATGGGCTTCTTTGGAAGATAATAAAAATCAATGAGATTCACTTTAATATTCTTTCCTTTTTGATTTGCTGTATTTTCTCTAATACATGTAATTGGTTAAATTACATGGAAAGTCCTTGATCTATCTATTGATTTTCAGTACAAATCGCATGTTTTTAGTTGTTCCAGCCTCACAAATCTTTGGACAAGAATAACCTTTGTGTTTCCAAAACTACCTTCGGGTTAGATTATATAAGATTTAACCGACATTAGGGGTAATAAAGTAGGATCCAGTCCATCCGGATCGCCTATATTTAAGCGTCTCGTTCAACGCTGGTCTCAAACTCTTCTTATTTCTCACACGCTCAGCTAGGGTTTTACTTTCCAATCTCTCTATCTATTTAAACCGAAGTAATCAAATCCCCGCGCAAAAGAGAATCTTGAACAACACTTAGCTATGGAGGACGATGTTGAGTACGATCCACAACTAATTGAAGACGATGAAGACGATGACATCACGCAGGAAGATGCGTGGGCGGTCATCTCTGCTTACTTCGAAGAGAAAGGCTTGGTGCGTCAACAGCTCGACTCCTTCGACGAGTTTATCCAAAACACAATGCAAGAAATTGTTGACGAATCCGCCGAAATCGAGATTAGGCCCGAATCGCAGCACAATCCTGGTCACCAATCTGACTTCGCTGAGGTCCTTTTTTCTTTTATTATTTTACATATATTTTGGATAGGTGAACTTTATTCGTCCAAAACTAGAGTGGGTGAAAAGTTAATTTTTCTTGAAGTAATTATATGATAAAATTAAACTTGAATATTATAGGAGTGAAAATAGGAGTGGGGGTAATAAGAGTGAAAATAAATAAATATAAAAGAAAATGGTGGTGGTGGTGGGGAACTAAACTAATTGTAAGTTTTTTTCTTTTTCCCTGAATTTTTATGGTGAAAATTGTAGTGGGTTAATAGAAATGAAAGTAGTTGTTTTCCGAAGGGTTGTAGTTTTGCAAATTGCAAGGCGGTGGCAACTGGCAAGGTTTTTTCTCTATAAAACTGGGTATTTTTTATTTAAAAATATGATATTTAAAAAGAATTTAGATATTATAATTTCTTTTGTATATAATTATTTGATTTGGGTTCTTTTTAGACGGTAGTATGTATTTTTTGGTAAATTCAAGAATCGAATGACACCAAACATTTAATATTAGTATAAAGATAGATAGATAGACTCAAATTGTTTTTTTTAATTAATTTCTTAAAGAAATGAGAAAATTATAATTGTGTCATTTATTCGAAGTTCATTTTCAACTTTAAATGTGGTTAAATATTATTAATTTAGCGTCTATATATATATTTGCTTCCCTGATGGCTTGCCTAGTAGTTAGTCCCTTGACTCTATAGGGGTCTAATCAAGCTCTAAGGATTTAAGTTTTTGTTTCTGGAGTTGGTTGTTTCTTTTGTTTGGATTTCTAAATACTAGTGGTTATCTGCAGACTATCTATAAGATTAGCTTTGGTCAGATCTACCTAAGTAAACCTATGATGACTGAGTCGGATGGTGAAACTGCAACTTTATTTCCAAAGGCTGCAAGGTTGAGAAATCTCACTTACTCTGCTCCATTGTATGTTGATGTAAGTAAAAGAGTTATAAAGAAGGGGCATGATGGTGAAGAAGTCACTGAGACGCAAGATTTTACCAAAGTGTTCATTGGGAAGGTTTGGTTACTGAACCTTCTAGTTATGAATGGGTGAATTCAACTTTTAATATTGACCCTCTTTTCCCATATTCTGCATGTTATTAGGTTCCTATAATGCTTCGTTCGAGTTATTGCACACTATATCAAAATTCAGAAAAGGATCTGACTGAACTTGGGGAGTGTCCATATGATCAAGGTGGGTATTTCATTATCAACGGGAGTGAAAAAGTTCTAATTGCCCAAGAGAAGATGAGCACAAATCATGTATATGTCTTCAAAAAGAGGCAGCCAAACAAATATGCCTACGTGGCAGAAGTTCGGTCCATGGCAGACTCCCAGAACAGGCCACCAAGTACCATGTTTGTGCGGATGCTTTCCCGGACCAGTGCCAAAGGGGTAAAGATAATTACTTCTTCCATGTGGATGTTTTTCTCTACCATCCAATCATTCAATGAGGTAGCTAGTTACAAAAGTAGACGAGTTCACGGTTTTGTTGGTTTCCATGCATAAACTGCAGGGCTCTTCAGGGCAGTACATTCGCGCTACTCTTCCATATATTCGGACTGAAATTCCTATCATTATCGTGTTCCGGGCTTTGGGATTTGTTGCTGATAAGGACATATTAGAGCATATATGCTATGACTTCTCTGATACCCAGATGATGGAGCTGCTTCGACCTTCCTTAGAAGAAGCATTTGTGATTCAAAACCAGCAGGTTCTCTTCTTCCTTTTTATTTCAGAGTTCCGACTTGAGCTGCTGGGTTGAAAGGTCAATTAGTGTGAATGCTATTGTTGCTTCTGTCTGACCTTGTTCTGCGCACTGGTCATTTCTACTTTTCTAGCACCATCTAGATATTTATTTTTATCGAAGTGGCAATTTTCTGGTCTTTCTATGTGAAGGTTTGAGTGTAATGATTATAAGATGATTAAAACTCTATCATAAATGACACATGTGATGTTAAGAATTTCTCCTGCTTTTGTTTTCATGTGCTAATGTTGCTATTCCTTCACCTCAGGTTGCACTAGATTATATCGGTAAAAGAGGAGCAACTGTTGGTGTTACCAAAGAGAAGAGGATTAAGTATGTGCCATGCTAGCAAATTTTTTTCGGATGATGGAATGTTTAATGTGATGTTTGTATTTTGTAATGCTCATGAGAAGCTTTTGAGCATCTTCCTTACAGGTATGCTAAAGAGATCCTTCAAAAGGAAATGCTTCCTCACGTTGGTGTTGGGGAGTTTTGCGAGACAAAGAAAGCTTATTATTTTGGGTAGGCATATTGAAAACTGCTGTGGTTGTGTTATTGTATTCTGATTCATTCTAAATTATTGCTCTTTTTCCAGGTATATCATTCACCGACTGCTTCTCTGTGCACTTGGCCGGAGGGCAGAAGATGATAGGGATCATTATGGCAACAAGAGGCTGGACCTTGCTGGTCCTTTACTTGGAGGCCTGTTTAGGATGGTTTGTTTTTAGTTTGATAGATATCAAAATGCCCAATGCTCATTATCATTTTGAGTCTTTTACTTACTATCTGATCTTTGGTTGTGATTTCTACTGCTGCAGCTTTTCCGGAAGCTAACTAGGGATGTGAGATCTTATGTGCAGAAGGTTCTTTCCCATAATGATTGTTTTCCACATCTCACTTCCATTTGGCTTTTATTTTTCATGTGTTATTGCTTTAAGGATTTTATTGCTGGATGATAGTGTGTGGATAACGGAAAGGATGTGAACCTGCAATTTGCTATCAAAGCAAAAACTATTACAAGTGGTCTTAAATACTCTCTTGCTACTGGAAATTGGGGGCAAGCAAATGCAGCTGGTACAAGAGCCGGAGTGTCGCAGGTTAGAGTTGATTTTTTTTGTTTAGTGGGAGTTTATACTGAATTTTCCCCTACCCAAGATTTACAACATAGCATAAATACCTGTACCTCCTCCACATTGCCTTCCCCGGTCATGATGTTATGTGTGTTCTTTTTAGGTGCTGAACCGTTTGACATATGCCTCCACTTTGTCACACTTGCGAAGGCTCAATTCTCCTATAGGACGTGAAGGTAAGACTATTAACGCTGTTTTATTATTCATTTGCTGTGTACTTCAACATGCATTGATGAACCTCATTTAATGATTATTCTTTTGTAGTCTTTAACTAATTAAGCTTTTGTTTACCAGGGAAACTGGCTAAGCCTCGCCAGTTGCATAATTCCCAGTGGGGAATGATGTGTCCAGCTGAAACACCAGAAGGACAGGCGAGTATCTTGCATTTTAATTAAACCTCTATATTCATTTGTTGAATAACAGTCCCTTCTGACCATGTTAAATCATTATTGTGGGTTGTGGATGCATCAGGCCTGTGGGCTTGTAAAGAATCTTGCCTTGATGGTATACATTACTGTTGGATCAGCTGCATATCCTATTCTTGAATTTTTGGAAGAATGGGGTACAGAGAATTTTGAGGTACATACTCATCATAATTTTGTAATGAATTTATACCTCTTCTTTTATTTCCTTATTATTTTTACCTAGATTGACTTTTTTATTTGATTTTCAGGAAATTTCACCTGCAGTTATTCCTCAAGCTACAAAAATTTTTGTCAATGGTTGTTGGGTTGGTGTGCATCGGAATCCTGATATGCTTGTAACAACATTGAGACGGTTGCGAAGACGGGTATTGTTTCTTTATGTACTGCACTTTAGTGAGAAACTGTTGCAGTAATTTACTTGAGGTCTTCATCAGACTTTTCCCTCTTTCCTTCCCTTTTCTCTTTTGTCCGGCCATTATTCTCTCCTTTTCTTTTCCTTCTGGTTTTCTTCCACTTTTCTTTTCTCCTCAGCTGGCATCCATCCAGAAGAGTTTTACTATTCTGGCACATATCCCGTGTCCTTGTCCGTGTCAGGTCGTGTCGACACGGATATGATGCCCATTTTCCATGTCCGAGCAATAGGGGTTGTGTTTGGTTAATGATGGATCTTTACATGTGTAGGTTGATGTCAACACTGAAGTTGGTGTCGTTCGAGATATTCGTTTAAAAGAACTTAGAATATATACCGACTATGGTCGTTGCAGTCGGCCGTTGTTCATTGTGGAGAAGCAAAGACTTCTAATAAAAAAGAAAGACATCCATGCACTGCAACAAAGGGTGAGCCACTTGTAACCTTCCATGTCTTCTCAATCTTAGCTTTATCTCATTGGTTTTCTTCTTTCAGGAAAGCCCAGATGACGGTGGCTGGCATGATCTTGTAGCGAAGGGATTTATTGAATATATTGACACAGAAGAAGAGGAGACAACAATGATTTCCATGACCATCAATGTGAGAAACGAGAGGCCTATTGGTCAAAATATAGTATAGTAAATTGTAAATGCACCCTAGCTTCTTGGGAGGCTACAGGGCAATATCAGAAATATAATTGCTTGTTCTTTGTTCCAGGATCTTGTCCAAGCAAGAATCAATCCAGAGGAAGCGTATTCCGAAACTTATACCCATTGTGAGATCCATCCTTCATTGATTTTGGGTGTTTGTGCTTCAATTATACCATTCCCTGATCATAATCAGGTATTCTTATGCTTATGATTAACATCAACTGATTGCATTTGTTTAAATTTCTGTTCCATTTGACTCATTTATTATTCACTGTACCAGTCCCCACGTAATACCTATCAGTCTGCTATGGGTAAGCAAGCAATGGGTATATACGTCACTAACTACCAATTTCGAATGGTATGTATTGCTTCCTATTTACATAATTATTATAGCTGTCTTACCTGGGAAAATCACGATTTATCCTTCCATTTACTCAGGATACTTTGGCATATGTTCTCTACTATCCCCAAAAGCCTCTGGTTACTACGCGAGCTATGGAACATCTCCATTTCCGGCAGCTACCTGCTGGCATTGTAAATTTGAAATTTCTATTATCTGTTTCCTTGGTTCAATTTTTGTATAACCTTACAATTGTTTCTTTTGCCTCTTCTCAGAATGCTATTGTGGCTATTGCCTGCTATTCTGGATATAACCAAGAAGATTCTGTTATTATGAATCAATCATCAATAGACCGAGGATTCTTCCGATCACTTTTTTTCCGTTCTTACCGGTAAGATTCTGTTGATAACTCTTTAAGCTACTTTTTCCTTTTTTAGACATGAGCCTTCTGGACCCCATACTTGAGCTTGTCCTTACTCCACATTAATGTTCGGTGTTGTACTTTGCAGTGACGAGGAGAAAAAAATGGGGACCCTTGTCAAAGAAGATTTTGGCCGACCAGATAGGGCTACCACTATGGTGATAATTGGGCATTCCTTCACTTGTTTATTGCTTTTTGCTACTTCAAAAATCGCTATAAATAAAAAGCTAAATTACTAACTTCAATTTAAAGTAAGCAAATGGTTCAAATGTGAAACCAATTCAAACTGAATTCTTCTTTTAGAAGAGCAAATTATGGAAATATTAAATCGAGGCTTAAGTAATACCTTTGAAATATAAAATTTTAGAAACAGTGAAGGATGGCCGTGAATTTTACTGATGACTTAGGTAATATACAAGTCTCGTGAAACAAATGGATAAAATGAAGCTCCTAAATAATATAACAGAAACTAATAAGCTATAACTAAAGAATAGGAGAAAACTAAGGGATACCAATTTGCTGTTTGCCGCTTGCAGCTTGTTTGGGTGTTGTCGTATTTCACAATTTGTCTTTTTGCAGGGAATGAGGCACGGCTCTTATGACAAATTGGATGATGATGGTCTTGCACCTCCTGTAAGTGCAAAATTTAGGATGATGCTTCTATGCTCATTGCATTGGCGTACAAATTTAGTTGGCTTGACTGTGCTTTCCTGAAATAAATTATCGTTGTCCTTTAGGGAACAAGAGTTTCAGGTGAGGATGTAATCATTGGAAAGACCACACCTATTTCACAGGAGGAAGCTCAGGGTCAAGCATCACGCTATACAAAAAAAGATCACAGTATAAGCTTACGTCACAGTGAAACAGGCATTGTGGATCAAGTAAATACTTTTCAAATTGTTGTTACTAATTGTTTTTAGTGGAGCATATTGCACACTGTGCTACATTTTAACCCATGCAAATGGATTAGGTGATTTTGTTGTACCAACTTTCTATTCTTGTGTAGGTTCTACTGACAACTAATGCTGATGGGTTGCGATTTGTGAAAGTAAGAGTAAGATCCGTTCGAATTCCCCAGATTGGAGACAAGTTTAGCAGTCGGCATGGTCAAAAGGGGACGGTTGGCATGACTTACACCCAGGAAGACATGCCTTGGACTGCGGAAGGCATCTCACCTGATATCATTGTGAACCCGCATGCTATTCCTTCACGAATGACAATTGGTCAGCTTATTGAGTGTATCATGGGGAAAGTTGCAGCTCACATGGGCAAGGAAGGGGATGCTACTCCATTTACAGATGTCACTGTAAGTTGCAGTCCTTGATTTTTGGATTTGATATATTAGATATTTTCTTGAATTAAGTTTCTTTGATGTTCTTGGACTACATTAAATGCTCATACCTGCTCTGGGGCTAACGATGATGGGCACTTCTTGCATGAAGTTTAACGTTTTGAGACTATAGATACGTTTTAATCCCTTTGTTTTGATGTTATAGGTGGATAATATCAGCAGAGCACTTCATAAATGTGGGTATCAAATGCGTGGTTTCGAGACCATGTATAATGGGCACACAGGCAGGCGGCTTTCTGCTATGATATTCTTGGGGCCAACTTATTACCAAAGACTAAAGCACATGGTCGATGATAAGATCCATTCGCGTGGTCGGGGTCCTGTTCAGATTCTAACAAGGCAGCCTGCAGAAGGACGGTCGCGTGATGGTGGTCTTCGTTTTGGAGAGATGGAAAGAGATTGCATGATTGCACATGGTGCTGCCAATTTCCTCAAGGAGAGATTGTTCGACCAAAGTGATGCATACAGAGTCCACGTTTGTGAGCGGTGTGGGTTGATCGCCATCGCCAACCTAAAAAAGAACTCGTTCGAGTGCAGAGGATGCAAGAACAAAACCGATATCGTTCAGGTAAACCCTTGTTTTCATTACACCCTTGAAAGAAGTGAAAGCTTTGAGCATGCATCACTAATATTATCATTATCGGGACCATTATCCTTACAGGTTCACATCCCTTATGCCTGTAAACTTCTGTTCCAAGAGCTAATGGCCATGGCAATTGCTCCGAGAATGCTTACAAAGGAACTACCTAAAGACCAAAAGAAGGGAGCGTGAGATGCAGGTGATCTAAGTCTGGTCCAGCTTTCTCTCTTCCCTATATAAACCAAGTTGAGAATATTGATTGAATTTTATCTATTTTTGTTGTCAAATATCAAAGTGTTGTTCTGAAATAGACTGTTTGGATACATGTATTGTATTATTACTAATCTTGAATTTTTGTACCTTCACCAGCTTTGTAAAAGAATATGTACCCAGGCCACATTACACTTTTGGACTTCTGTCATTAGTTAATTTTTTTGAAAGGTAAATGGGCCTCGTTATAAAGGAAGGAGTATGAACTAAGACTAACATAAATCGAACACTAGAAACTTCAACTAATAATCGTGAATTTGGACTTCAAAGCTAACGTAAAGGAAATGAATAAACAAGGGGCTAATAAGCGAATCAACATGAAAGGATCATTGAGAAATTTGTATTAAAAGCACTCGCGAAGACGAAGCTTTCCTCGGGCACCATATCAGTAGGAGGGACCACCGGTCCATCAGAAGAGAAAAAGTCACCGTTTCCGACACGAAATCCATTGGTTCCAGTACCGAAAGGAGATTGCGAGTAGGCAGGTGTTCGATCGGAGAATCCGAAAACGAAGATGTCAGAAGAGGAAGTGACGTCATCTACCACCACATAGGAAACTGCTGGTTGCTGCCAGTGAAGTTGGAGTAAGCGCCGAAATCGGAGTAACTCTCGCTGTCGACTTCGAAAGGATGGTTAATGGGAGCAGAGTGAATCTCTTCACCTTCCATTCCGCACGCATTGAACGACGCCATCTTTGTCTCGGAAAACAGAGAAACGAATTGAAATGGAGAATTCTTTTCAGTTCTGATTATTAAGGTAAATAAATCGAATTCATCGATAAGGATCAAAATATATTATTCACTATATTGCAAGGACTTATAGAGTATTTTACCTAATTATTTATACTTTCCAACCTCACCAACCACGAGAGCTCTTAATTTCAAACTCTCAAATTCCTGAATTTGTTGTATCTGTCTTTGCCAAAATACCCTTCTCTCCATTCGATGTCAAAGCAAAGGAGCTCCGTCACAGGACCATGATCGTTAGAGCCTACGGCCGCCGCAACCGTGGTTTATCCAGGACGTTCTCCGACTCACCTCCACTCTCCCAAGAAACGGCGCCGTCTGAGGACATCTACAACTTCCCTTTCTCCACTCAAGAATCCTCTTCCTTCTTTCCCTCCTCCCAAGAGTTCAACGACGACGTTTGCAAGGACCGCGCAGCAGCAGCCTTCGAACCTTCTCTATGTGATTTCGGTCTTGACGACCCGGGAAACGGCGTCGTAAGAAAACCCAAGAAGCAGAAGCAAAGGCAGAGCAAGAAAGAGGTAGGGAATTCTTCTGTTCGCTGGATTTCGTCCAGTTCGACTTTGATGGAAGCTCAAGAGTTTGGGGAAATGATGGAACACATTGACGAGGTTAATTTCGCGCTTGATGGGTTGAAGAAAGGTCAACCGGTGAGGATAAAAAGAGGGAGTCTCTTGTCTTTGCTTTCAATTTGTGGCACGGCCCAACAAAGGAGACTTTTAAGAAACCAAGGGTATGTTTGGATTCTTGATGAGGTTTGCTTGCCCTAATTTAGTGATTTGGGTACCTGAGTAGTGTTAATTTTGCGTGGATTTTTGAATTTTGGAATCTAGCATGAAATTGGCGTGGATTAAAGAGTGTTTTCGACTTGTGGTTTTAAGCTTTTAGGGATTATGGATTTAAATTTTTAGTACGAGATTGAAAATTTAAATTCCTTTTGTCGGATCTTTATATTTTTTAATGCTCCGTTTGGAAACATGAATTTGAAATTTTAGATTTGGATTTTATTTGTTACGTAAATTGTTTGAATGAAATGTATAACATTATGAATAGAAACATGGTTTCCATACAATTTATAGTTGAATATAGAAACATGGATTTACCAAATCCAAATTTATATTAGGAATTTCAAACTCATTACTAAATAGGCATCTAATAAATCCGAGTATTTGAGAAATAGTCATGGATGTTGCATTTCAAAGTATTTTGTTACTCATTTACACTATTTGAAATGCAAATTTTGAAAATTTGATTTCAAGATATGAATTTAGTTAAGAATGTGCAAATTGTGTGATGAAACATATAAGGAAAGGTAGTGTAAGTAACTTTAGCATATAAGGTAATCCCTGATTAAGCTGTCCGGTTTGTATATTTTTTTCTGAATTTATTCATCAAGATTTTACAGTTGAGTATTTGCTTCATTCTCTTTCTAAAAGAATGATATAGATATGAGATTGAGTGGTTTTCCTGAATATCCTGTCTTTTTTAGGCCACGGATATGCATGATTGTACTACTGTCGTCTGGAGGGTAGAATTACTGTGATTCACTCTTTAATCCTTACTCTGGCTTTGCGAAAATGTTAATTTCAGAATGGCAAAGACAATAATTGATGCTATTTTGGGTCTCAACTTTGATGACACCCCGAGCAATCTTGCTGCTGTTGCCCTTTTCTATGTTTTGACTACTGATGTAAGTTTTTCAGCCCTTTAAGAAGCAAGAATATATTAGAAATCATTTATGCGACTTAATTGGGAGTTGTAGCTTATATGCTTTTACACTTATTTGCATCAGTTTATTTTAGATCACTATGTACATATAGATGAATCAAATGTTTTGAACATGTTGATAATAGTATTGATCAAGATTTGTATGAATTTATTATGTCAGGGTCAAGATGAACGTCTCCTGGAATCACCTAGTTGCATTCGCTTTCTACTTAAATTGCTGAAGCCAGTCATTCCCACTGCTAAAGAAACCAAAACAGGAAAAATAGGCACTAAGCTTTTGGCATTACACAAGGACGTCGGCATCTCACGGAATACAAGTACAACTAAAGTGTTGGATTCAAGCTCTGCTGCCATTATTTCCAAAGTTGAGGAAATTCTTGTTAGTTGCAAGGAAATGAAGTCAACATGTGAGGACGATAGTGGTTTAAAAAGGCCCGAGTTAAGTCCAAAATGGTTAGCTTTGTTGATTTTGGAGAAAGCTTGTTTGTCAAAATTTTCCCTTGAAGGTATCTTCTTGAAATATCCAGGAGTTTGAAGCATTTATATATAAACGGTCATGTTGGAACTCTAATGGTAGTTCAAACCTGAACAGAACAACATATGTATATATTATGCATAATCATATAGTTGGGTGCTTTTTTCTCTATTTGCTGACTGTTTTCTTGCTTTTTACATTGGTTTATTATTCAGATACAACTGGCATGGTAAGAAAAACTGGCTGCAATTTGAAGGAGAAACTAAGAGAGTATGGAGGACTTGATGCTGTCTTTGAAGTGGCCATGGAGTGCCATTCTGGTTTGGAGGTGTGAGCTTGTATGTTATATCTCATTTCTGTTCTGTTGCATTTCAACCGAAGGGTATTAAGAAGTACCACATTAAATAACGAGTTGTATTTTCTACCTCTTTTACATCAATGAAGCATTCACCGGGAAATGGGAATTAGCAAATTGTTATATGTATATTTTGAAATTATTCATAGTTGGTGGTGTATAATGTGCGTTCTCTGCAGGGTTGGATGGAGAAGAGTTCATCTTCTCCTCTTATAGAAGATAAAGAGGATGTGCAGAGGCTTGTGCTGCTTTTAAAATGTTTGAAAATCATGGAAAATGCTGCATTCCTCAGTAGTGACAATCAGGTACTAACCATGATTTTGGGTTGTTTTGCATTTTATTTTCAACTTTTCCAACTTGGTTTGTCTAACTTAACACTGCCATTTATATAAGCTCTCAGATTCTAGTTGCTTGCTTTGTTCTTTGAGTGTAGAGTCATCTGTTAGAAATGAGAGGGAAATTCAACTCTAATGGATCTAGAACATCTTTTGTGAAGCTTGTTATAAGTGTAATCAAAATTCTCTCAGGTAACTGGTGGTGCAATTACTAAACATTTTCTGTTCTCTTTATCTGTTGAAAGATATCTTGCCTGTGATTTACCCGTCATTGCTTTTAGGGCTTTATATCAAGACTTCTTCTGCATCGTCCAGTACTGAAAGGGCTTGCAGTAGTTCTAAGACAATGAGTGATGCTGATAAGTTTGCTTTAACTGCAGACTGTAAAGGTAGCATGCAGTCTGATATCATTAAATATACCTTTCTAGTGGCTGCTGTCGGACTTAATTGATTCTCTTTAACTTCGCAGTGGATAGGCATGATGCTGTCTCGACCTGTTCGTCTGAAAAGCATTCTAGCTTGGATTGGTCCTCTGGAAAGACCTTCAATACGTCCCGAAATGATCCAGGGCCCTCCACTCGGTGGTCGGGTCATTCTGTATCTAATTTTCAAACTGCAACTGCATCATCGAATGATAGTGGTTTACTAAAGATGAGAGTCCATTCTTGTAGTGGGAAATCAAGAAGTTCGTTTGATGGAATACCTGGAATAAGAAATGGATCGGAGACTCTTTGTGAGAGATCTGATCGTAGTAAAAATGGCAATGGTCAACATTTAGAGGATAGTGAAGATCCTTTTGTCTTTGACGAAGATGATATTGTGCCTTCGAAGTGGGATGTACTATCTGGGGAAAAAAAGATACCCCAAACTAAAAAATATGAGAAAATTGAGCTAAGAAATAGAAAAATCCAAGATGACCACCATTACCAATTTACAATGAGACAACAAGAATCAAGTCATGAGGAAATTTGTCCGACAGAATTTACTGAAGAATATCATCATTCTAATGCAACTTCTGGTTCTCACAGTACTGAAGAAGAATATCCTAGCCTTGTCTCGGACTGCCTTCTTGCTGCTATCAAGGTATTATTGAATATGTAGCACTCATTTCATCCAACCATTGTTTCTAGCTTCAATGGGTTGTTCATACCTTATTCTGCTTCTTGAATCATTCTATAGTATTGGTTGGATTGAATGGGCCTGTGCACTTTGATAGACAAAATAAAACTGGATTTGCTGTGTACAATATCTTGATATCCTATATGTTTTCTCACACACTAGTTTATATCAAATAGTGGGGTGTCATTGTGGCAGGTTTTGATGAATTTAACAAACGAAAACCCTCTTGGCTGTCAAAAAATTGCTGCTTCTGGGGCCATAGAGACCTTGTCTACATTAATTGCAAGCCACTTCCCTTCATTTTGCTCATATTTGCCTCGTGCCATGGAAATGAAAGAGACTTCTCTTAGTGTAGATTTTGATGGCCGGAATGACATACCTCTTACTGATCCAGAGTTGGATTTCCTCGTAGCCATACTCGGTCTGCTTGTAAACCTAGTGGAGAAGGATGAAAGGAACAGGTTAGTTTATCTTTTTCGTATTTAGTGCAGTGCCTTACAAAGCAGTTTGGAAGTCTTTTCTTTTCTTTTTATTACTCAGCAAGTGGCATTTAACAATTACATTTACATGCCATGTTCCTATGCAGATCACAGCTTGCCGCAGCTTCTGTTTCTGTACCAAATTCTAAAGGGTTGAGAGAGGGGAGTCGTATGGCTGTAATTCCGTTGCTATGCTCCATCTTTCTCGCAAACCTAGGAGAAGATGATGCAGCTGGGGAAGTTCTGCCTTGGGTGAGGACTACTATACATGATTCAAAATCTGCTTCCGTCTCATTGTCTTTCTCCTCCCTCTTTCCTGTGCACTCCTCACATAGCCTAACATTATGTATTTTTATGGTAGTGGGATTGAATATTTTATCATGTTTGACATGCTTTAAATCTTCATTCTATTGGATTGTACAGAATAATGAAGATGCCTTGCTACAAGGGGAGAAGGAAGCGGAGAAGATGATTTTAGAAGCCTATGCAGCTTTACTACTAGCCTTTCTTTCTACTGAAAGGTTGGCGTTTATTTTTTTATCTTTCACAGTAATTATGACGCTTTATAACTAAACTTGTTTTTCCTATCTTGACATTTGACAGTAAGAGCACACGGAATGCAATTGTGGATTGTCTCCCAAATCGCAGTTTGTCGATTTTGGTACCTGTGTTGGAGAGATTTGTGGTATGTCTTTAATTAAAAATACCATGAAATAATGAAAGTAGCAGCAACATTAGCAGTAGGTTGGCATCATCTGAGAATTGATTGTAGCTCATTCATCATGAGTTTCTAAAGGACCTCTACCAAAAGTTAAAGGCCTGGAAGCTCTTTATTTTCTTGAAGTGCCCGTGTCCAACTCCAACATAAGTATCAAAATATAACCCTCCTTGCATTGTTTAAATACCTGGGAAAACTTGGACAAAAATGAACATACCCATGTTCAGCGTTTACATTCGAGTCCGGGTAATAAATTCTCACTATAAGGTTTATGGTCATGGTCATATCAGTTTCATTGTTTGATATGATCTTCAGTTGACTGGAAAGTAATTTACTGCATTTAGGCTTTTGAATCGTGAAACTATCTGGACATATTTATACAATTTCGTAACCAATACAGCTGTTTCATTTTCTCTTGTGCAGGCATTTCATTTTGCCTTAAACATGATCTCTCCGGAGACTCATAAAGCTGTGAGTGAAGTGATCGAGTCGTGTAGGATACCATGAGAAGCGATGAAACATTTTGTACAGCCTAAGTCCTCCTTTTTTAGGTTAGCAGTTTGTTTTCACACAATGCCGGTGGCACCCATCGACGAGGATGGGAGTGGCCGGCAAACTTATATCGAACTGAACACAGATCTCTGTGGACCTTCTTCTGTTTTTCTTTTCCTGATAACATTATTCTTTGTAATCCTGTTTCATCGTCTGGAAGCAAGCCAAGACTCTTGTATATTAATGTGAAAGCATCTTCAACAAGTTTTCATATCCCCGTGTTATGCAATATTTAAATTTTAATGTTGTAAATGAAATAAATAGGATCAATAGAACAACTACAGAGGGACAAACGTAAAATTTTATATTAAACAGGATGAATTTATAAAATTCTGAAGATGAACTTATAAAATTTTAGTGGGACGAAAATAATTTTTCAGTAAAAAATATATAAAAATTCTAAAAAGATTTAAAGTTTTAGAGAAACGACAGTCAAATGAGTTTTTAATCCAATTACTCAGTCAAATGAGTTTTTAATCCAATTACTCAGTCAAATGAGTTAGATACTCCTGCTTATACAAAAATTCTCATGTCTCGACAGTGTGAGTTGAAAACCGTTAGCATATCCATACCGTTACAAATTCAGTTATTCCAAATCCAGCTCTCCAAGGTATTCTGTTTACATGATTTAAGCAAGTTTAGGATTCTTTCTTCTTCTTTCAGAGTTGTTTGGAAAGTCAAGAACGTTAGCCTATAAATATCTTCTTCCACACAGTTTTGGTTTGAGATTCGTCAACTATCTGAAATCCAAGAACAAATGGTACATTTCTTTTCTTTCTTTCTTTCTTTCTTTCCTTTCATTGAAGTATGTATACGAAGCACAATTAGAGTTCCTTTCAAATTGTTTCATTGACAGGAAAAATATATAATTCCAGGGAGAGTTTGGGAAACGAAAACAAATCATTTTAGACTGAGGAAAGAAGATATGAATACATTGGTGATGGATTTTCTTGTTACAGAGGGTTATGCCGAAGCAGCAGAAAATTTCCGATTGGAATCAGGAACAGAACGTATCCTACAAACAAAACAAATGAGTACTCTGTACTGTTCTTGAACTATTACTTCTGTTTTCCTTATTGTGGAACAGTCGGCATGGATCTTGCAACAATCAGGGATCGAATGACTCTTATAAAAGACATACAATCCGGAAATGTAGAGGCTGCGATCGAGAAAATTAAGGATTCTAATCCAGAGGTATGGGGTTTGATTACAATCTTGTACTATTCTGTTGAAATCTTCTTCAATTCTCAAAATTCTTTTTCATTTCAGATTCTGGATTCAGATCCTCTACTCTGTTTCCATATCCTACAGCAGAAACTGATAGAACTGATTCGGCAAGGAAAGATAGAAGAAGCACTAGATTTTGCTCAAAAAGAACTTGCACCGAGGGGAGAACAGGATGTAATTCTTCTTTACATTTTGTACATATAACCTGCAGGAATCAGTTTGTTGAAGATGATGATTTCTATTGCAGAAAAATATTTTAGAGGAGTTGGAGAGGACTATTTCCCTCATGGCATTCACAGACATTTCAACCTGTCCTGTGGATTTAAGAGAGCTTCTGGACCAATCGCAACGCCTTAAGACGGCAAAAGAGGTGAATGCAGCCATTCTCAGAAGCCAGAATCATGAAAAAGGTTTGCTTGCTGTTGCTGTTGCTGTCGTTCTTGTTTATTTTCTCTTATAGAAGATTGTTTGTAAGTTTCTCAAAGTTCCTATCTTGATATGCTCATCTGGAATTCAGGCGCAAAGCTTGATGGCTTGGTAAAGATGCTGTTCTGGGTTCAAAATCAACTGGATGAAAAGGCTGTATATCCTCCGATAAACGATACATGGCTGACCAAACGTGGATTGAGCTCCATAGCTCCATAGCCCCATAGCTGGTTTACATCGTTTGTTCTTAGCTGAAGTCAGTCCCTGTCAGTGCCCTGGTTAGTACAATTCATGATCCATGCATTTGTCCTGTTTCATATGACACCAAAAACATATGTAGAAAAGAGCAAACCAAGGTCCCATGGCATTGGCAAATGATTTTTTTTTTCTGGTTTTATTGTAGATGGGAATCCTATTTTTAGCACTTTATGCCCCATGTGAACCCACACCACACTATGATCCAAGAACACCACCACCCTCACATGGATAACGTGTAGGCAGTTTAATTTCCGACTCATCGATAAATTATGATCAAATATTACATAAGTTTATTATAATCTTTGTATCCATAATATTAAGATTTGAATAGTACGATAAATATATATAATAATAATAAAAAGAATTATCATTAGGTACACTTGATTTAGATTAAGTATTATAAAGATTTATTAGCATGACGTTTATTTTAATTCAATTTATTTCATAACTTTCCTTTATAAAATTTAATTTTTTATTTTTTTAAAAAAATTAATAACTTGTGGTATTAGAGAAATTTGTTAATAGTAAATAATAATAACATTGAATGCCACGTGTTCAAATTATTTAGGTCTAAATATGTTGAAAATCTTTTAAAAAATGTGTAAAAAGGATTTGACTTCCAATAAATTCATAAATGTGTAAATAAGAATTTTATGATCAAAGTTGTAAAATCATAAATTCTGATGATATTTTAGTCCATAACATTTGTTTAGTTTTTTAATCTTTAAAAACATATATATAATGATTAAATTCAGATTATTTAGATAAAATATATCATTTTTTATTATTAAACTATTCCATGGGTTTAATGAAATAATATTTTTAAATTTTAATTTTAAAATACGTTTTTAAAAAATTCAATAAATAAAAAGATTATGAATGTTAATATTTTAAACATATTTCAGAACTAACATCAGTTCACAAATCTGTGCAATTTTAAGAAATTTCGTAATTCGTATTTCTTGACTGTTGCTGAAACATCAATTTTGGGAGTACAAGGAAATTTAGAAAATCAACAAATTTAATTTTATCGGGAGGAAAATTGGAAGAAAAAGACAAGAAAACCTAAATAACGAGGGTCAAGAAGGGGACCAAACCGACACGTGAACACGTAGAAGACAAAGGGTAATTCAGTAACCAAGTTTAATCACATCAAAATTTTGATTCCTAGCTTTTCTTGGTGGATTTGCGTTCCCAATAAAATTTCAAAAAAGTTTTGGATTTGGACCTTTTCTTTGTTGAATCTTGAGGAAGAGTGTCGCGTGAATTTGGTTGTCATCGCGGTTCCAGTTCCAGTTCCGATTCCGATCTCGTTTTGGATTTAATTTCTTAGAAAATGGCGAAGCGTGGATATAAGCTGCGTATCCTTCAGCTTAATTTCTACTTTTCTTTTTGTTATTGTCATAGCTATTGGAAATGCTTAGCTTAAACTAGCTTAATCTAGTTCGGAAGTTAGTTTTTTGCTATTTTTTGCCATTCTTATTAGAATTTTCAGTTCAGTGTATGCTAGCTAAGAAACTAGAGGGAAAGGGAAAATGAGTTGAAGTCACAAAGGTTGGAATTTTGAAGCTTTTATAAAGATTTGTTCTTTAGCTGATAATGCTAGCTTGAGCTTAAATAATCTTAAGTTGAAGAGTATTTTTTTTTTCAAAAAAATATTTGCTTCGTTTATATAAAGATTAAAATTTTAAGCTTTTGAGGGTTTTTTATTGATTTATTTTCACTACTATAATTCCTTGACAAAATGAATGTAGAGGAATTTGAGGCTCATACTGCCGGTGTGAATTGTTTAAGTGTGGGAAAAAAGACTTTTAGGCTTCTTATTACTGGTGGAGATGATCATAAAGTTAATGTTTGGTCAATTGGGAAACCCTCTTCTTTAATGGTAAGTTTTATATGTTTCTCTTATACTTACAGTCTTGCCAAGTTTAGACTTCAAATGAAATCTCTTATGTAGTGATTGTTTTTGTCCCTTGAATTCACATTTTTTATCCATAGATACCGATAAGAGTAATGGTATTGTGATATCTTGAATAAAAGAATAATGGTCTATCCTTGTGCGATAATGTGCAGAGTCTTTGTGGTCATACTAGTCCAGTCGAATCTTTAGCTTTTAATTTGGCTGAAGTTTTGGTGCTTGCTGGTGCATCTTCGGGTGTGATAAAGCTTTGGGATCTCGAAGAAACAAAGAGTAAGTTTTCGATTTCTCCTTAGGAAATCATGATGTTCCTACCAGTTGTCAAATGATAAATAATGTTGGTGAAGAACTCCATTCTTTGTTTTCGACTTTCAAATGTAAAAAGTTGAACTTGTGAATCCTCGGGCCTTTTTTAGATGGTAGTATTTCATTATCCAACGAAGTAGGGGAAACCTGCTACCAAATAACACAACAATGATCAGTAGTATAGTGAATTAAAATTGGGTGATAATTACATTGTAAATTGGTTGATGTTGTTCTTGAAGTGTAGTGGTTCGCGGACTTACTGGTCACAGATCTAATTGCACTGCCATGGAGTTCCATCCATTTGGTGAGTTTTTTGCATCTGGTTCTATGGACACAAATCTAAAGATATGGGATATCAGGAAAAAAGGATGTATTCACACCTACAAGGGCCATACTCGAGGCATTAGCACGATTAGATTCACTCCTGATGGCCGCTGGGTAGTTTCTGGTGGATTTGATAATGTTGTAAAGGTAATTAGAGATTGCACCATCATCTGTATGAAATGAGTCATTGGTTCTATTTGTCTTATCATCTTATCCTGTCACTGCTAAACAGGTGTGGGATCTCACTGCTGGAAAACAACTGAACGAGTTTAAGTTTCATGAAGGACATATTCGCTCCTTAGATTTCCATCCTCTTGAGTTTCTCCTCACCACAGGTAAGATTTCATTATGGTTCGGCGAGTTTGTCTTACTTGCATTTCATTTTCTATATTGCTTGCCGTTGCCATCTTGGTTAATCATAGAATTCCTTAACCTGATTCCAAGGATTTAATCTTTTTCATTACAGTTTGAATCATTGATTTAGGAGAATGACTTTTCAGTCCATGTCTCATGCATTTTTCTTCTGCAAATAATCTGAAGTTCACGGCTTTGATCTTTGTTCCTTTTGTCATTTGTATGTAGACATGTACTCAATATTTCTGAATTGTTAACTCTCTTTATGCCTTTTGAAAACAGAATTTTTGGGGAATATTTTAATTGATATGCAACTGAAATTGCAGGTTCAGCGGATGGAACGGTCAAATTCTGGGATTTGGAAACTTTTGAACTGATTGGGTCTTCGAGACCAGAGGTATATAAGCTTGTGTCTATAGTTTGAGATACATATTCACACTTTAAACGAAAAGAAAAAAAAGAAAGTAAACACAACTCCCTTAATTGAAAACAAACCTTTCTCCATCATGCTTATGTAAAATGTTTATGTTGCTTCTTTTTAGGCAGCGGGTGTTCGCTCAATTACTTTCCATCCTGATGGGAAAACTCTTTTCTGTGGATCAGACGATGGTTTGAAGGTTTGGACCTTCTATTCTAAAATCATTTTGATTCTTGTACAAATGATAGAGCCCTATTTCCATCGTCATACTTGTAGGTTTATTCATGGGAACCAGTAGTTTGTCATGATTCTGCTGATATTGGGTGGTCAACACTCGGTGACCTCTGCATCAATGAAGGCAAACTTTTGGGTTGCTCGTACTATAGAAATTCTGTTGGAGTTTGGGGAGCAGATTTAGCGGTACTTGCAATCATTGTTTTCTCACATTGTTTTTCCTTTATGTTGTGCCAGTTTGAACTTGAGTGAAAATACTTTCTTCTTACAAGCCTTGTGTGCACATGTCTCAGAATATTGAGCCATATGGCCAAAATGACCGTTCCGAGAAAAAAATTAATCTCGAGGGTAGTTATTCTTTGGAAAAAGCTGGGAGTGGCAAGAGGTCAACTTTGGGATCACGACCCCTATCACCTGATTACGAGACCAAGGAAATAAAGAACATATATGTTGATAGTATGTCCTCTTTTCCGCTTATTTATTCTATTATCTGGTTGATCTACCACTCTACCTATTATTACTTTGATACCTTGGTCAGTTTTGAGTTTGACTGCTTCTCTGATGTTACATATAAACGTCAAGGGTTAGGGTACTTTAATTTCCAAATGTAAATTTTTTTAAACCCTTTAATTCGTTAAGCTAGATTTCGTCTGACATTATATTCTGCTTTCCATGGAAAGCTGCTGGAAGTAGTATGATTGCTGCTCCGGATGATGGTTCTCTGAACTCTACAAAAGTGGTCTCCCCGTTGGATGCCCGTGAAATAAGTAATCTGGCAGCTGAAAAGCAGAGTCCTTTAACAGGAGTTCACGCTAAATCTAGTGGAGAATTGGGTGACAACCCTGTTGGGAAAGAGACTACGAATTCTAGAAAAGAATCTATCACCTTTTCAAGGACAAAACCAGGAATGTTGCTCAGACCTGCTCATGTTAGGAAACCATCGATCAACAAGTTTGAGGTTGAAAAGCCATCGGCTGCAGTTGAATCAGAAAGGTTAGACTGTGCAGTGGATCTGAGTTCTCGGACTAGGCTTGTATTGGTGGATGGAGATAGAACATCATGTGATGGAAAGGATTCAAATGTCAAGACTGTCACAGAGAAATCCGAAAATATATTATCACCACAGACACCCTCTATTCAAGAAGCACGTAAGTTTTATTGTACACCTTGTTTTTATTCTCTTGCAAGTCGGTTATGGTTAAACATTTGTGTATTATTCCATATCCCTGTTGTCATTCTTGTGATAGTTTGCGGCGCATTTATTTCTTCTACAGTTGCTAATGCTTAGTGATTGATTTTTTCTTAATCATTTTCAGGTAATGAATCCCTCAATCTCAACAAAGACTCAAACTCTGTCAAATTTGTGAATGGAGGTTTGCCCTTTCTTTCCAAGTCTTCTAATATATTAAACCAAATGTATTTTAATCTTTAGAAATTTCTCCCTTCGCAGTGGCTGTTGTTCGAGGAAGAACACGCAGTCTGGTCGAGAGGTTTGAACGAAGAGATTTATTAAACACCAACGGTGATCCAGTGACTGATGGAATACCTATTGCTGTACCCAAAGCAGATAAAACACCAGCTATAACAGTAAGCTTAAGTGTATCTTTTCTCGAAGTTTTAAGTTCCAATTTTTTTGCATGAACTAGGTATTATAAAGAAGCTGTTTAAACCAAGTAGTATAGAATTTCATGTTCACTAGATTTCTTGTGCTTTATTCTGACAGAAAGGAGGGACACAAATATCTAAAACACAGCCTATCTCGGTCGATGATTTAAGTAACGTCGAAAGTCAAATTTCTACAAGGGAATCAGCTTCTGGCTGTGAGGGAGGCATTACTGGAAGTCCGGTTCTTACTAGGGAAACAACCCCTACTTCTGACAGGATAGGTACTGGAGATCGAATTTCTAGAAGGGAATCAACTTTCACCCCTGATAGGATGACTGCTCGAAACCAAAATTCTAGAAAGGAATCAACCTTTGCATCTGATAGGATTGTTAATGTAAATCAAATTTCTAGATGGGAATCAAGTTCTGCATCCAGTGGCGTCATTACTGGAAATCTAACTTCTAGAAGGGAATCAACCTCGGCTTCAGATGGGATCATTATGAAAAAACAAATTACTCAAAGCGAGTCAATTTCCATTTCTGATGGGATCATTTCAAGAAACCAACTTTCTAGAAATGATATGAGTGGACCGAATGGTTTAGTTACAGAAAATCAAATTTCTATGGGGGGAGTGAGTTCTGGTAATGATTCGAACGTTACAATTATAGAAAGCCAAATTTCAAAGGGTGAATCAGTCTCTGCCGATGATGGAAAGCTAACTGAAAGTGTGATGCAAATGCATGATGTATTCTTAAGTAGTCTTCGGTCACGCTTGACAAAGTTACAGGTAAACTTCACCGTGGATGAATAATAACATTGAATTTTTTTCTTCTGGAATTACTATTAACTTGAGGCAAAGCTTTTGATGAATGCATGTCTAAATGTCTTTGACGGGTCGCAAAAAGCAATTGAAGTTCATTAAAAGAAAATGGGGAAAAAGAATCTCCTTCTGTTTATTGACTTGCTTCTTACATGATAGATTTCTTCTGTTCTATGGTTGGATTTTGTAATTGGTTTTGTGGTAACTGGTAGGTGGTGCGACATTTTTGGGAAAAGAATGACATTAAAGGTTCCATTGGTGCCCTGCGGAAACTGCCAGATCATTCTGTGGGTATTTATTGGAGCATTTCATTTGTGTTGCTTTATTCTGCTTTTAAGTAAGTGAGACTCGTCACCCAGATTCTCTCATGCTTACACTAGATAACTTCTGGTGCAGGTGCAAGCCGATGTGATCAGTGTTCTCATGGAAAAAATGGAGATTCTCACCTTGGATCTGTTTTCTATGCTGCTTCCCCTGCTTATGGGCTTATTAGATAGCAAAATGGAGAGGTAATTTCAGAAGATTAAAAGTTTTTGTTCTTTCAAAAACTCAACATGAAACTTGATTTAGGAATGCGTGTGTTATTCGGCATTTTTCCACATTTAAACAATGGGAATTTTTACTTGTGATGCTCATACGGATTTCTGGATCACGATATGGATACACAGGCATGTAAATGTCTCATTGGAGATGCTCCTGAAGCTCGTAGCAGTTTTTGGTCCAATGATACGCTCAACTGTTTCCGCCCGCCGTGGTGTTGGTGTTGATCTTCATGCTGAGCAGAGGTTCTGCCTTTCAGTTTCTTTTACTATTTTTATCTGTTTGATGAAGCCACATTGAAGTATGAACTAACCGTGTTTCAAAATCCGAACACAGGCGAGAATGCTGCAGTCAGTGTTTCGTGCAGCTACAAAAGATTCAAAAACTTCTTTCACCACTTATAAGGTAATCTTCTCTTAAGAGCGATTGCAGGTCGACATCCCAATAATAACTCATCGGTTTCTTTTTCCTTCTTGATTCCTACAGGAGAGGCGGTACGATAGCAAGATGTGCACAGGAATTGAATTTAGTTCTTCAAGAATGATGGTGAGGCCACCGTATAACTCATGTACCACCGAAACATGGAAAATGTGTCTGAGCTGAAATCACTTATAAAGGCTGTTTCGTTGTGGCCATATTGGTATCAGACCGTGTAAGTATCGATACTTGCAAGCAGCGGCATATCTCGAAGATGGGATGAGGACAGGACGTTAATCTCCCATGTTTCTGGTTTTCCTGGTAAATTCCCATGCCATTCTTTAATTCAATAGATTGACGTTTCTAATCTTTTTGTTAAAAATTTAAGAATGTATGTAAGCGTGTAACCATGCAAGTATACTCCTTCGGCCATAAAATTCAATGAAATCTTGAAATTATTGGACAAAAGAAGTAAATCCAAGTCTAATATCGGAAAAATTATTAGGTGAACCTTGTTCACTACGTCATCTATGGTCTCAATTCATCACCTCTTAATTATTGGATAAACGGTCCTGATTGCTTGGATCATGGATGACGTGGTGAACAAGGTTCACCTAATAATCTCTCCTAATATCGTGTATTCAAACGACTATCTTACGTGGATCATATTAGTTTACAGTATGAAGGACCAATAGAAATTTGCCACATGGATTTATAATTAAAATAAGCATTTATGTAGAGATTATTCGTATTTTTGGTGGCACATCGAATGCTTTAGCAGGTAACGGTCTAATTGTTGTATTAATTAGTCTCTGATAATTTTTTTATTACAGTATTAATAAAATAAATTAATTAATTAATTTCTTTACGATGAACATCTCAGAGAATATAGAATGAAAGATTTGGATTTAAATATCAAAATTCATTATTTACAAAAAAAGTAAATAAGTTCAGATAATATATTCATCAGTTTTTGAATAATGAATATCTGAGATGACTCTAAACCCAATACAAATATTTACCCGAATCCAAACATTATCAGAATTTAAAATCTTAACAGGACGTGAAACAAATGTCTGAATTCGCAGCATTAATGTCATCACCATCCCTATTTCTTCTTAAGCAGAGTTATAATGGTGGGTAGCAGCGGCAGAAGGATGATTATAATCAAGACAATCGCAGCAATGATCGCGATGCACGTCCATTTCCTTGAGCTCTTTTGAAGTACCCTAGCTTCTTCAAGCTGCTCAGTCCCTCGTCTCACGAAGGAGCTGGCAGTTGCAACGTTGCTCTCGATGTCGTTCAGTTGATGACCTTGAGCTTCGACGAGCGCTGCCATGTCCAAGAATATCTGATGGAGCTCGATCAAGTTCTTTTCGATCTCCTTGACAGCATCGTGTCGCTCTTGAATCTCGGAAATGGTGTCCATGATTTGGCCTCTCCCTTGTTCTTGGATTGCCCTTTGGAGGAAGCTCTCGCTTTCGCCACTTGAGATCAAGTTCTCGATTGTGTCCTCGTCCGGTTTTTGTCCCGTGATGGTGAAATAACGTCGTTCGACAGTCTCTTTGTACTCTGCCTGCGTCCTCGCTCTGAAACTTTGAAAGTCATCCATCATTGTCTTCAGTTTCTTCCCCAATCCACTAACGACTGAGGTCCTGGTCCTGTCGGAGGACGATCCGGGTCCACAACCCGGCGCGCTACGTGCCACGACATTGGATTTATCCAGAGCTTCGAGCTTTCCTTTAATAACTTTCACTCGTTTGAGTACCTGTTCGACATCTGTGTCCATTCTAGAACGTAGCTGTTTCATGGTCTTGGCATTGTGCGCCGTCTTGCATTCCTCGTTGGCTTCTTGTAATGCTTTGTAAAGCTTCTCGACAACTTTCATGTCTTCCTTAACATTCTCGACATCCTCGAAGAACTTGTCGAGGTTAACTGTTTCCGTTCCTGCTTCCACATCATCTATCTGCGCCTGTTCCTTCAGGTCTGTATATTTCCTGAAGGAACTGGAGATTAAATCGTTCATCTTTCCTGAAATCCTCAATAAAAAAAAAAACACTCTTTTACAAGAAGAAGGGTTTCTGTCGGTGTTACTGGACTAATCTAAATCTCTTATTTTCTGTTGAGTTTAAAGCTATCTTCCTCTTCATTGACTGCTAACTGGTAGGAATTAGCAATCTGGGAGGAAGACAGGAGGGAAACAAAACTGACAAAAATCAAAGGGAAACTAAAACATAATAATTTCCCTTGTTTTTGTAGGAAAAAAAATACATGATAAATAGTTAATCTAAAAATGGGAGAGGGAGAGGACCATTTACTTGGTTTGACATCCCTTGGTTGACCTGTTCCTCCCTTGTTCTAACCATTCATCCCACATTGCTAAATTTGAGAAAAACAGTTACAATCTAAATATGCCCATTCTCATCCTGGTGGCAGATGCAGGTCCAGAGATTGGCACAGTTGCTGGGTTTTTTCCCCTTCTCTGCCATTGGCAGGGTGTAACGGAGTGAGTTCTGCTGCTTCTCATGACGCAGCATGAGGGTGCAGAAGTGTCTCTTTCATCCCTTTTTCACTTGGGGCTGAACGCATACAATACCCGAGCAAACATGTTATTAGCGAATCACCGTCACACAAAACACCGCTAGGAGAAATCATCGGACGTATCGATAGTAGGGCCGACCCCGTTTTTTTTTGTTTTTTTTTTGAGGCCATGAATAAATGAAAAATTTAGGTATAAATCAAAGATTTAAACTATTATTTTAATTATATTTTTAGTTTTGTTTATCTAGATAATATATATTATTTTATTTATAATAAATATATATTATCGTGGATATAATGGTTATAACTATTGCGGATTTAGATGATATTAATATTGTCATATAACGGTTGTTATTATGATTGTATATAATTATTTAAAATCTATGTTTTTAATAGCAAGTAATAAAAATTAAAATTTAAAAATATATTCATAATAACAAGTATTGAAAAGAAATAACCTCTAACAATAAATATTAAAAAAATAAATTTTAATAGCAAATATTATAAAAATAATATTAAGAATACAACCCTAACAATAGATATTGGAAAAATCTTAACTCCTATTAACAAGCATTAAAAAAATTGACACTAATACTAAATATTAGAAATAAATTAAATTTTTAATAATAAATATAATTTTAAAAATATAAATATTTAGGGCCCGTTTGATTTTAAAAATATTTTCAAATTTTATTTTTAAAAAATGGTTTTTATTTTCAATTTTTTATAACTGAAAAAATATTCTTAGTTAATAAGAATGAAAATAGTAAAATATATTTGATACGTAGCTTTTCAAAATAGAAATGAAAATTGATTATTAAATAATTAAAAAATTAGTATAATAATAAATAAAAATAAAATAAAATGATATTATAAAGATTTGAATCTAATTAAAATTAAAAATAAAATTTTATTTTTATATATTTTTATTTTCTAAAATATTTTCAAAGATAGCGGTAAAAATATATTTTTTATTTTTATAAAATTTTATTTATTTTTATTTTTATTTTTTAAAAATTAATATTTAATTTTTTTATTGAAACACATTTTATTCAGTGTTTTTTTATATTTTTTTAAGAAAATAAAAACGAACATCATTTTTTATAATCAAATAAACTTTTAATTTTTTAACAATATACGTCAAGAAATTTTAAGTTAGAATAAAATGATTAAAATTTAACTCTTCTTCGGAGTGGTGTGTATGATATTATCAACGCATACGGTCGATTTCTGATTAAAATTTTGTTTTTTATTATGTTTGGAGTGTCTTAACTTTTTATTTATTTATTTTTAAAAATAACTAAAAATACTTGAAATTTTAATTTTCAGATTTTATTTTGTCCACCATTTTAATTCGTCAAATCTTGATTTCCTCAGAAGTGTATTTTTATGCTTTCGTAAAACCTTAATTTACAAAAAGGGAAAATTTTCGGGTTTTATAAAACTTTAATTTGTTCATAACAAAAAAAAAAAAAAAAAACGAACCCTCGGTCTCATATCATCTGACCTTTTTTTAAGTTTTTATTAATTTTATCGAATTTAAAAATAAATCAAAAGAATATTATCGTGCCTTTTAAATTTTATATAAATTAAATAATTTTTTATATCTTTTATTAATATTAATTTTATCTTTTTAACTCTTTAATATATTTTTTTTAAAAAATTATATTTATCTATTAAATTTGTTTTAAAGTTCCCTTATTTGTCTGTCTGTATTGTCTGTAAGTTGTAACCACCCCAATGGCCCAATCGTGTTATCATCCTTCCATGATTTATTCTCTCTTGCTTCCTTCCTTCGTTTCCCTATACTTCCACAACCTTTTCCTTGAGGTCAAATCTGCATTAAGAGCAATGTCGTTATCAAAGAAGAAAAAATAAACATTTCAGTCACCGCCCAACATAAGTAGGATAGGATTTGTTTACAAATAGAGAAATCAAGAAGAAGAAGAGAGGGAAGAAAAAAAAAATTATTAGATAAACCTTGTTTATTACGTTATTTATAATTTTAATTAATTAGATTATTTATCTTAATTTTTTTAAGGTGAATCACCACCTTTTTCTTACATGTCACAAAAATAAAAAAAATATATAAAAAAAACTTTAAAAATAAAAAATATTATAAAAAAAAAACAGTAAACACCAATCCTATTGACAATCAAAAGAAACAAGAGATGAAATAAAAACCCTGCTTATGTTCTAAAGATGCATTATTTAATACACAGTATATGTTTTATGTACTAAATTGAATTAAAACAACATATAATGATCGAGTAATTTCAATAATACAGTATAAAAATACCAATAATGCATGAGTGCATTAATTAAAGCTACACGACTTATATTGATAATCGATTGAAACTTATATATATATGGTTTGAACTAATATAATTGTTAATATTATATCTTAAATTTAAATGTTAAGCAAAATTCTTATCTATAAACTATATTTATAACCCTTAAAATAGAAAGATTTGTATTGTTATATGCATCGAATTAAGATTTTAATAAAAATATTATTTTTTTCATCAACGTTTGGTTTGCAGAAGCAATTGGTTACATCGAATGATTTGGTTCCACGGCGGCACGGCCCACCACCGCCGACTAAACCATTGGATTTTGTTGCTTTGCCTGATTTTGTCTTGCCGCCCTGTTCTTCAAGGCAGCCACTCTTAACATCACATCCCTTATGGGACCATAACAAACGTAGATTAAGGGACCAGATTCGTCTGTCAGGATATGAATTCTCACAGTCACAAACACTTATTTATTCAGTGTTCCAGGTGCTCACAGTTTTAATACAGAAACCTGTTTTTTAAGTTATAACAGCAACTGGTAAGTGGTAACTAACTACCGGTTCAACAAACATGTCATCGCACCACCTATGTGAGATCGACTCCACCACCGATTCCGTCGCTTCCTCGCCGCGATCGGAACATCAGGCTCCTCACGATGCCCATGCACGTGTACGGTTCATGTGCAGTTTCGGCGGAAAGATACTTCCTCGGCCGCACGATAATCAGCTCCGGTATGTCGGAGGCGATACTCGCATTGTCGCCTTCCATCGTTTCACCCCCTTCTCTTCGTTCCTAACCAAGCTCTCCAAACTCTCAGGCAATCCACTAAAGCCACAGAAATTTAAAAAAAAAAATGCTTTTTTTAATAGTTTCTGAATTCTTATTTATTTGGTTCTTTGATCAGGAATTGGTAACGTGACTGTTAAGTATCAGTTTCCGAACGAGGATCTTGACGCTTTGATTTCAGTGACGACGGATGAAGATCTGGAGAACATGATGGAAGAATATGATCGGCTGGCGCAGAATCAAAACCCTCGGCTGCCTAGGATTCGCCTTTTTCTTTTCTCCAAAGGCGATGACGATTCACGAGCCAGTAGCATCACTTCACTTCTTGACGGCTCGGTTAATCGTGAAAACTGGTTCTTCGACGCGCTTAACAGCGGCGCCGGTAATTCAAGGCTCGAACGTGGCCGTTCTGAGGCTTCCTCGATAGTTTCCGAAGTGCCAGACTATTTATTCGGGTTGGACAACTCCGAAGAGACCCAACCTCGTGACCCGAAATTAAAGATACGTCAGCTTATGTATGAAAATAACTCGGTTTCGGACCCGGGCTCTCCTGCCCCGATTGTTTCTTCTTCTCCCTTCTGTTCCACGTCGTCAGTTCCTACTGTACCTTCGGTGAGTAAACCGGATAACCCTGAACCGGTTTTGAAGTCAAAGCAAAATCAAACAGAGAGTTTCGTGGAGCAACCTGTTCCCCAGCCAACGACATATTCCGGTACCGGCACTGCTCCCATGTGGCATTATGTTCAGGATTCTCATTATTCTTCCTCTGCCCTACAGTCAATGCCCGTTTATTATGTTCCGGGTCCTGCACAACTCGGAAACCCTCATGCTCAAGTTCAACACCACCCCGTTCAACTCCGTGCACAGTATGTCCAGCAGTATCCTACTTCATCTGGTCAAACATCCGCCGGGTATCATCAGCAAGTTCCTGGAATGGGTCAAGCATACGGTGCGGCAACTCCCGTGGATCCTTATGATCCTACATGGAGAGTTAGTCCTGATGGTGCAACCCAAGTATATTACGGAGTTCGAAGTACGGGTCCGGTTGGAGTTTACCCACGAATGGTTGTCCCCGGCGAGAAGGAACTGGGTCGAAGTCGTTCGGATATGACACAGGGTCGTTTCTCTTAATCAGGATTCGAATCTGGTATATGTCCATGTTATTGGAAAGATGATTATGAGTTTCGGATTTAATATTTGTAAATAGTCATGAATGTATCGCATCCAGTAGTAACGTCTGAGTTTTGTGAATAAGAAAGTTAATTATTCTGATTCGTTGATTATTTTTTTTATTATCTGCTGTAATTTTATAATAATGTTTATTTATATTTTTTTTAATAATTTATACACACTCAATAAAAATATTTGATTTTTTAATTCTAATTTTATTTAAAGACATTAATTATAAGAAAAACATTTCATGCAAGAAAATCTATTTTCTACGAATGAGTCAATTATTTTAATTTATGTTTTTTAGTTTTGAGATTTAACAATAAGATTTAAAATTTAAGATTTATAATTAAAGTTAAGTATTTATATTTTAGTTTTTAGAGTTAAATTACATATATTTGTGTAATATTTAATATTAATATGTAAGTGAATTATTTTTTGCTCGTGTTTATGTTTTAATTATTTAATTTTTAAATTTTTAATGTCATCACTAAACTTTTAAATTATTTTTATTTTAATTATTTGATCATTAAATATTTAAATATTGTTAAATTATTTTTGATAGATTTATATAAAATACATTAAAATTTTCCCTTCACAATCATATTTTCAAAGTCTTTTTATTCACCAACGCCATAATATTGTTTTTCAAATCTGAACAAGAAAGGTCAAGAAAAAAGATAAAAATAATAAATCTTGTTTTCACAATAATGACGAGAGAGTAGATTGAAACATTAGTTGGACTTTTATTTGATTTTTTTTTCATAGTATTTTTGATGAGCTATTAAAAAATAATTTTTAAATTTTATAAATTAATCCATAAAATAAAATATCTAAATATAGAAAAATCTCATAAATATTATTGTTTAAATTTTCTTTCCTATAATATTATACTTAAAAAAATATTTCTTAAAATATTGTTGATACCGTAAAAATGAAGCCGGATTTATTAGAATCCAACTTTAAATAGTGATTTATTTTTTTAGATTAAAAAAAATTAAAGTTGAGAGTAGGAGACTAAACTTTAAATAGTAAAAAATTAAAAAAAAAAAACTAAAATTAGTTGCAAGAGATTCCGACTTTGAATAGTCTTTTTATTTTTTAATTCGGTCACTGTTCATAGTCGAATTCTAATGAATTCGACTTTATTAATACTGTTCAAAATATTATATTTTAAAAAATAAATTTTTAAATATAATATTATAAAAAATCCCTCCAACAACGTTATTTATGAAATTTGATCCTATATATATATATATATATATATATATATATATAATCACATCATATGTCCTACAATTTAGAATTTCAAAGCCTAACCATTCCTTTATCATTTTAGGCATGAAACTTGTTGAATGAAGACAAAGATGAATGGCTTTGTGAAATCCAACAAGGACTGGATCCAAATTTTCAAAAGGAAAATCATGTGATGTATTATTGTTGGTGGGTTTCATCGCAATTTGATTTGATTAATAAATAATATCTCAATTTGGATTTATTTAAAATTTTATTTTTATATAAATATTCGATGTGTAAATTTTTTAATACAATATTTATCATAACTATTAAAATCTTACCTTACTATTAAATCATAGGATACTAGTAATACGCATTTAAAACACATTTAAATTCGTTTTCTTGTGAATGTTGGTAAGATAAATTGAAAACTTTGACAAATTATGACCCTTCATGTATATATATATCTTGGTATTATGCATTGAATTTCTTACCACGCCTCCATTAACAAAAAGAATAAGAACAAAGTCCAAATACAACACTTCAATATGTTATTTTTGGACAAATTTTAATATATCTTTTAATTTTTTTATTTTCTTTAGGATTATAAAAATCTTAAAAACGGGACTGAGTATTTAAAATATATTTATATAAAATTTAAAATTAAATCAAAATATACTAACTAAATAATAAGTCAAGACGGACCACATGATGTTCAAAATAATCAAACGTGACCAAGTCTTCATTTAACTTCCACTCATTTTCCTTTTCCCGTAACTTCTACTCAATATTATGGTAAAATAAACTTCTAAATTATTTTTTCTTTATATTTATGAATAATTTGTATTAATTTACTATGTTTAAATGAAAGTAAATTATTATGTCAATAATTTAATGTATTAAAGTTATAAATCTAAACAATAATTCTAACGTTATAATTTTAATTTTAACCTTTATTTTAAACTGATCCTCAAACTTTTGAATATTATAATTTTATCCCTAAACTATAATTTTCATTCTAAATCAATCCCAAACTTTTAAAAGTTATAATTTTATCTTAAATTATTAGTAATATATTAATCATATTTTATATTAATAAAAATGTTAATATAGAACGACAACCATAATTTAAAAATAAAATTATAATATTCAAAAGTTTAAGGACCGATTTAAAATAAATCACAGATTCGAGATATATAATACACTTATTTTTATATATTTAAAAAATTAATATACTATTTTTAGATGGTGTCAACATAGTCTGTTGGTTGAATATATCTATTCTAAGCCTATGCTATTTCAGAAAACAACCTATACTTATCCGAAAATAACAAACAAGACCTAAAAAAATTCATGAACCAAACCACTCGGGAAAAAATGTATAAAACTCTCTCCCTTGCTCTTGTCCTTACACACCAAACAAGCTCCAACCTTTCCCATTTTCTTTTTCGTTTCAAACAATTCTAAAATGGGGACCAAGGTAAGGGCAATGTTGAGTCTCTTGGCCTTGGCAATGGCAATGGTGGCTGAGGGAACCAAGTTTCACGAGGCCAGCTCGGGGTTATATCATTGGGGCGGTAACGATGCTACGGTTTCGTATTTCAACCAACACCATGACATCGAAGCCATGACCGATGACTTGATGGATTCCGAGATGAATGTGCGACAACTTGGAGGAGGAAGGAGAGCCATCAGCTATGCCGCAATCAGGCATAACGCAGTCCCATGCAACCGGGCTGGCCGGTCGTATTATAATTGTCGAAGAGGAGGGCCGGTTAACCCCTACCACCGTGGTTGCTCTGTTATCACCCGTTGCCGTAGGATTTAGAATTGAAGACAACATTGCCCAACACCGATGGTCAAATATAATATATTTGTATTATAATATATTTTATCAAATCCGTCAATTATAATCATTAGAGACGTGAAGATGGGAGAGAAGGAGAATAAATAATAACATGAATTTTATATTTCAGTACATTTTCTATATCCAATCCCACTACAAGGGAAACAAAACATGAATTTTGAATGTTTTGGTGATCAATTGAAAATTTTTTATTGTTGGGTGACCAAAACAAAAATACACTAAACATTGAGTGACTAAAGAGAAAATTTATCCTTTCTTAAGTTGTGATAAACATGCATAAAAAATATCGATATTTTTTCCAACATCAAATTTAGAATATTTCATATTTTACTACCTTGAATTTCTTGTTTCTGGAAACAAGGATGAAAAGAGAAAATGTGTATGAGGAGGGTTGAAATAAACTTGAAATTTTTTAGAGGAGTCAAAGTTATTTAAAAAATGATTAAAAATAAATCATTAGATTTTAAGAGGGACCAAAAATATAATCTTTTCGTTTAACAAAAGAGTTAAAGGGTTTAAATTGTATAATTTGTATTTTGGAGGAACTGGAAAAATAAATTACCCATTTACATTCCAATCACTGCTAACCACAAAAATTTTGAAAAAAAATATAAATATAAAACTTTGAAAAAATAAAATATTTTCATTATTTGTATATTACATAAATATGATAATATATGACATCAATATGAATTTTAAAACTTTATGTGTATTATTTTAAAAAAAATATTTTTAAATCCTTTATTGTACAGGTATGCTCAAGCTTCTTGAGCAACAAATACCAATCGATAAAAAATGTAATTGCGGTTTTAGTCCTCTACTATATTGATGTTTAAGATCTCATCCATGCTTTTAATTTGGCATGATCATTCTAGCACAATGTTATTAAAATGTCCTAATTGATAGCATTATTAGTTTATATTATTAATTCTAAAGCATTCTTATACATTGGACTAACATATCATTATTTAATTTTATTTTTTTTAGATAAGCTTTGTAATTCATTAATCTAAAAAAAGCAATAAAACTGCTACTCATTTACAAACCAATCTCCCAAGCAACTAATAAATCACTCTGTACATTTTGTATCCTAATTTTTTATGTTGTAAACGAATGCGTATAATATCTTTTAAACAATCAAACAACTCAGTGCAAGACCTCTGTACTCCTCGAAAAATCCTACGGTTACGTTCTTCCCATGTCAAATATAGAGAAGCCTGCCATGCAAGTCGACCGATCAAAGTTGCAACTGACTTCCCCTTGAACCTGAATACCACCTAGGAGAGTTTCTCAGGCCGGTTCAAAACTTCCCGACGTAATTTAATTTAAATTCAAAATTTTATAATATTATTTTTGAAAATTTAGTTTATTTTGTCATATGTTATTTATTATTATTATTATTTTATTTTGTTTTAATTATTTAATAATTATATATTTCATTTTTTAAAGGAGGAGACGCGCAAATAACGGGGCCGTGCTCCGTGGACTAACATCAATCCGACAAGTATCTAACTCAAAAAGATGTATGATTTAAGTAGAAAAAATGATAAATTTAAGGGTTATAGTTGAATTAAACCCAACCTACAACCCCCGAAGTATAAAATTCTTGGTCCAAAAAGTACTACTCTATTTGACATCTCTTACGTAGTGGACAAAGAGAAATTATATCGTGGGTAAATTTTATTACGTGTTCATAAGATCAACTATTAAAATTTATCTATATTATCATTTTTTAAAAAATGAATCTTCACTTAAAAATTGTTTTTAAAATGAATTAACAATAAATATGAGTGAAAATTTACTTTGAAAAATATTGACATAAAAAAATATAATATAAGTAATTTTTAATGATTAATCCTATGACGTGGTGAAACTTACCTTATATAATTTGTGTGGAGAAGGGAATAATAATCTAAAGTTCATATCCACCTCGCGTCTCTCCGTGTTGGTTTACCAATAAAATTCCATGGCCAACCTTTGAATCTTATTGTCTGAATTCATACATATGTTCCAGGAACTAACAACCTCTGCACTTTCTCAAAGACTAATGGTATGGGAACTAACAACAAAAACAAGAACACAGTTTTTGTTTGTCTTACTCCTTTGATCTTTCTTCTATGTTCTTCACCTCTGTTTTGCCATGGGGATGAGTATGACAGAATCCGACAAGGGGTTACCGTAAAAGATGGCGACACGTTGTTGTCTGAAGATGGGATTTTCGAACTGGGATTTTTCAGCCCTGAAAATTCCAGTTCTAGATATGTCGGAATATGGTATAAGGTTGATGAAGAAGCAGTTGTCTGGCTTGCAAACAGAGACAACCCCTTGTCTGATAGAAATGGAGTTTTGAGGATTGGATTGGATGGTAATCTGGTTGTTCTTGACGGGAACAACATTCCAGTTTGGTCCTCTAAAGTTTCGGGTTTATCATCGAACAACACTGCTGCGGTTCTCCAAAAAACTGGGAATTTTGTGCTGTTAAACAATGATGGTGAAACCATTTGGGATAGCTTCAATCATCCAACTGATACATTTTTGCCTGGTATGAGAGTGCCCGTGAATTCTGCAATAGGAGAGCTTCGAATTTTCAGGTCATGGAAATCAGCTAATGATCCTTCACCGGGAAACTACAGTGTCGGGATCGATCCTAATGGAGCTCCACAGATTGTGATATGGGATCAAACGAGAAGAAGATGGAGAAGTGGGCAGTGGGATTCATCGATTTTCACTGGTATTGTCAATATGAGTAATGTTGCTAGTTTCTTGTATGGGTTCAAGCTTTCTAATGCTGATGAGAATGGGACTCTGTATTTCACATATAATCCATCGAACCCTTCGGAATTATTGCGTTTCCGAATCGGTTGGGATGGAATCGAACAACAGTTGAGGTGGGATGCCGGTGAGGAGAAATGGACTGTTGTGCTACAACAACCTGACCCTGCTAACGGATGTGATCTTTATAACCATTGTGGGAATTATTCAACTTGTGACAACTTTGTTTCTCAAGGTACTTGCAATTGTTTAGAAGGGTTTAGGCCAAAGTTTCCGGATCAATGGAGTCGAGGGAACTGGTCGGGTGGGTGTGAACGAAGGGTCGAACTGCAGTGCCAAAGGACTAATGAAACTGGTGAACCGGACGGGTTTAAGCGAATAAGATGCATGAAGTTGCCTGATTTAGCAAACTTGTGGCAATCGGCAAGTAGCCCAGATGCTTGTCGACGAATTTGCTTGGGGAATTGTTCTTGTACTGCGTATGCATTTGTTTCTGGCATTAGATGCATGATATGGACTGGAGATTTGGTTGATGTTCAGCATATTGAACAAAGAGGACGTTTACAGTTCTTCTATCGCCTCCATCATTCCGAATTAGGTACTCTTCGATCACAAAACTCGCCCTTTCTTGCAGAATTGCTTCAAATTTGCAGAATCTACATCATGTTGGTGACATGATTCTTTGATATATTAGTGAAATCACATCGTTTAGAAGCTAAACTGAACCAAAGTTGAATCTATAGAGACTTATACAAGAATTTGATATTAACACCTTTGAATTTCACTTGAAACATAGATGACAGCAGGAACAAACCCATTGTTGTGATAGTTATAACTTCTCTGGTGGGGGCATGCTTCTTAGTGGTGTCTCTATGGCTGCTATGGAGATACAAGAAGAATCAGAAAGGTATGGAACTCCATGTTAACTCCGAACTCTTCGCTTTTCTTCTACCATTCATGCTTGACACTCGCATCCAATTGTAAATCGAGAAACTTTAAAAACCGACTATCAAATATATACCCTTATTTTTTACATCGGAGTTTGAGTAACATAGGTACCATATGATTTGCAGAGGAGGCAGCTTAAAGAAAGCTGTCTAGTGTGCCATTTGGTATTAATTTCTGAGCACTTTCTTTCAGGTTTGTCTGCAATTTCATCAATGGCATGTTGCAAGGACAAGAATGCAGTGGTTTTCGATGAGTCCAAGTCGAAGAGCAAAGATTTTTCAGCAGATCTTTCAGGAACATCTGACATTCTTATAGATGGGAATCAAGTTAAGGGACCAGAGTTACCGATTTTCAATTTTAGCATTGTGTCAGCTGCAACAAACAATTTTTGTGCAGAAAACAAACTTGGACAGGGAGGTTTCGGTGCTGTATACAAGGTGAGCTTCACTAAATTGTAATGAAAGTATTCGAAACGATCCCGGTTTTAGGATATCTTTTCCCTGTTGAATTACAGATCAGGATTTGACCGTCGTTCTGCATGTGCTTATATCAAATGTGTTTGATGTATGCAAATGCAGGGATGGCGGTCAAAAATCCTGATGCATAGGGCAACACGGTGAAACCATCATGAAAACCGAGTTGATACACTAATGTCGTCGAGTTTAAAACAGGGAGAGCTTCCTGGAGGCCAAGAGATAGCCGTAAAGAGGCTTTCAGGACAGTCGGGTCAAGGCTTAGAGGAATTCAAAAACGAGATTATCCTGATTGCCAAATTGCAACACAGAAACCTTGTTAGACTATTGGGATGCTCCATTCAAGGGGAAGAAAAGATGCTGATTTATGAATATATGCCCAATAAAAGTCTGGACAACTTTCTTTTCGGTATGTTTCTCGATTTTTGCCTGAAGCATTCGTATTCGATACATATTTGAAACTCATACCTGATAAAACTCTTTTATGGTAGTCACCAAAGCAGGGCTCAACTGGAGAACCCGACTCAACATCATCGAAGGCATTGCCAGAGGACTTCTGTACCTTCATCGAGATTCGAGACTTCGTATAATTCATAGAGACTTAAAGGCTAGCAACATCTTGTTGGATGCCGAAATGAATCCGAAGATTTCAGACTTTGGCATGGCCAGAATATTCGGGGGTAATCAAAACGAAGCAAATACGGTTCGAGTCGTTGGTACATAGTAAGTACTAACATGCTCAAAGACATGGTAGTATAGAAAACTCAAGTTTCAGACAATTTCACTGTCAAATCTAATATCTGTCTTGACTTGCAGTGGATACATGTCTCCTGAATATGCAATGGAAGGCCTGTTTTCAGTGAAATCAGATGTTTACAGCTTTGGCGTATTATTGTTAGAAATTGTTAGTGGACGTCGAAATACCAGCTTTCGCTCGTCTGAATATGCAAGTCTTATAGGATATGTAAGTAGACAAGATCATGCTAATTCTGTTTCTTCCATGGCATTTGTTTAAACGGGTTTGTTTGCTTGTTCTTTTCAGGCATGGCAACATTGGAACGAAAATAGAGCGATGGACATCGTGGACCCTTTGGTCCGGGATTCGTGCTCTCCGAACCAAGTGTTGAAATGCATACACATAGGCATGCTGTGCGTGCAAGATTCTGCGATGCATCGTCCGACGATGGCGGCTGTGGTGCTGATGCTTGAGAGTGAAACTCCTACCCTTCCAATGGCGAGACAACCCACGTTTAGTTCCATGGTAAGTAGCGATTATGGTCAAGGCATTTTGGATGGTCAAGAAATTGTGTCTTCCAATGATGTCACGGTAACGATGATTGTCGGAAGATAAATCAAGATAGAGATCCGATCTTTCCGAAGCGCAACGTTATATAATATTAGAGTATAAAAATAAACATAAAAAAATTGTTGGACAAATACGTGTATAAATCACATATATTAAGATTGTAATAGGATTACGTGTGCAGTTGGCCTTCGATAGAACTATCTTTGTTTGTTTTTGTTTATATAATAGAAGTATGATATAGAAAACTCGCCCTTGACCTTGGTCTTAGTGAGTGGGGTACAAAATTTACGTAAAATGTACGAATTCAGCAAAATTTCAACAATTAACGGAATAACCGATAATGTTATTTTATTTTTACTGTTCAAAATTATTAATTTAATATTTTTGTAATTAAGGGATCTCTATAAACATTGGTACGAATCGGATCAGATTGGATTTTCGGTCCACTCACGCCTAACTTGAAGATTCATACTCTTCACTTGACATTTGACCCGACCCGGGTTTAGGGTAAAAAAATCCAGCCTGACTCGACCCTACTTGATTTTAAGCTTTTAAATTTGACCCGACCCGACCTGAATTGTATAAAAATAATAATAAAATTTAGGGACTTAATTGTATAAAAATAATATTTAGGGATCTAATTGTTAAAAAAATTAGTGACCTAATTATATAAAATATATATAAGGAGAGATTATAAGTACAAATATCCCTAAAATATATAAAAAATTATACTATTAATCTCGGGTCGGGTCAGGTAGAATTTTTTTACCCTAGACCCGAACCGGAAGTCACCCTAAAAAAAACTAATCCCACCCAAACCCAAATTCTCTAACAAAAAAACAGACCTGATTTGATCAAGTTGAGTCGAAATCCGTCGAGTTTGAGTTCAGCACTTACCCTTAGATCCATATTTTCCCTTAATATTTATTGGTTCTATCATAAAGTATGATGGTTAAATTAATAAATTTTACTGTTACATCACTTATTTAGCGATATCTAACAAAAATTAATATTCGAGTGATCATAAGTTTACACAACAAAAACGCAAGTGATCATAACTGTTAATTTTAAAAATTAGTGATCATTTATTAAAAAATATCATTTAAATTGTTTAAAAAACATAAAAATGGGCCATTGACATTTCAGGTTTAGGGAATCGAAAGCTCAATGTTCGTATAACTCATTCAGACCAATATTGGCTGGCTTGGGCTACCATGTTTGTATGTGCATTGTACCATTTGGGTTTAAATTATATTATTAGTGTTACATGAACATAATTGATTTAAAATGTTGGTCTATCTGTAATTTTTAATATTACTTAAATCTTTTTTAACCTTTTAAATTAAAGACTATTATATATTAAATCATCCGCTTCATAAAATGTTGCTACAACAATCCTTTCAATTAAATTAAGATTAATTCTGAGCTTTATTGCAACATCATTTATTAAGACATTTGATATTTATCAATCGGTGCAAAAATCATACAATTTTATTCATTAAGATATAGGTATGATTAGGGATGAACTTGAGAGACGTTTGGTAACAAGTGCACTCCTAAAAATTTTATTTTGTTTTTATATTTTATATATTTTTTTATTGATAATCTAATTTTATACCTTTAAACTTTTATAATTTTCCCATACGTTCTTTTTGGTAAAAATGTATGATTATATTAGAGTAGATCATACACAAGACAGATTATAGTGTGCTTCGTTAAAAACCTCCCTAAACCTAAATGGAGGAAAAGAGTACACACCATAATACCCATTGAATCAAAACTCAACAACTAAACGAAAAATCAAACAAATCAAAAAAAGAAGAAGTGTTCTAAGAACCAAAACCATCCTCAAGAAGAAGAGATATGACCTCATTCGGGGGAGAATCCAGAATCTTGACTTCAAAAATCATAGGTGAAGCTAATTTGGTAATATAGTCGGCCACTCTATTACACTTTCGACTAACGTGTTTAAAACGAATACTCTATTCTCTGATCAACTCATGGATGTGAAGAAATATAGACAAAGACCCTTTATGTGTTGAAACATCTCTTAACAAACGAAGGCTTCTTGAGAATCAGTTTCTATTTCTACTTGACGAATATCCCTATTTCATATAGTCGATAAACCAATAAGAATACCACATAACTCTGCCTCTAGTAATTTTCCCATACATTTTTAGTATAATTTTTTAATACTTTACATCTTTACGTGAAATTATACTAAAATTATTTTGAAAAATCCAATTTAAGAACTTAAGCATGTCCAAAAGGTTGAACAACTCGTTTTAACTCGGGCTGAACTTGAATAAAATTTTTTACCTCAAATTATTTTGATTCGACCAAAATTACATACCTTATTATATGTTATAACAATAAAATACCAATCGAATTAAAATTTAATCCCAACTAACTACTAAGCCGTGGTATTAATTAATGTCTTGTGACTTTTATATTATTGGTCGTAGTTAGGAGGCAGTAGCCATCATGTTATATGAATATTCTTCTTTGGCTATACTCAAGTTCCAGACGCACATGGAAGAACTCAACGAATTTAAGTAAAGCACTCTTTAAATTAATTAATCTTTAATTTAATTTTATTTCGTATCTATTTTATTATTTATATTTAATTTTATTATTATCTAATAATACAGTCTTTAAAATTCCAACATAAATTTTCTTGTCCAGAATAATCGTGCAATGCCCGATTATTCCTTGATTATGTTTTATGTTTGGTCTGTTTATAGACAAATTAGTTTTTGAATTTCATTAACATTCTCTAACTATTTTTACAAAAACTAACACGATCGATTCATGTCCCTGGTGTTCTCTCTTTATCTCGAAGTTATATTGCTTCAAGATGTAAAACGTGCAATTGAAGAACAATTAAAGCAAACTAAACAAGTACGATAACTAAAATAAAATACATTTCAATACCTTTTTAGACAAGTATAAATACTAAATAAAATAGATATCACATCTTTCTATAGGAAAAAAAGATTTTCTTCAAAACTAATATCAACTAAAGATTTGATATTAAAGACCGTAACTCCATAGTAACATAAAAAATATTAAAACATGCATAACAAGCAACATTTTCCTTCCTAAAATAGTAGGATAACAATCGGAAATTATTTTTTAAAATTAAACAAAAAGATAAAATAAAATGAGACGATGATATAAATTCTTTGACTATGTCTTTTATTTATATAAATTCGACAAATCAATCTTTTTATTTTTATCTGATTAAACGTTTTAATAAAAACAGAAAAGAAAATAAATAAAATCCATTTACAGATTACTCTATTAATATAATTTTAGAATCTTCAGTAAAATGTCACAAAAAAGATTTGATCATATAAAATAATCGACCTTCACTGATTAAAGATGAAGAAGTCTATTATATTGATTGTTACATGAAAAAACTATCATAAAATATATAAAAATATGTAACAAAACAAAAATATACAACAAAATATGTAAAAATGATAAATAAAAAATAATTTTATTTGAGAGCAAAATCAAATTAAAAAAAATAAAAAAAATCACTAACAATAAATAATTGGTACTATCGTCGACAAAAAATAATAAAAAATACAACAATAAAAAACCTAACTAACATTAAATTATCGACTATATCTAAATTTATATTTGGAATTCAAATCATCCAAAAAAAAAAACTATAAGATAGGTACTCTCATCGGCGGATGCACCCTTTAAATAAACATTTTAAAATTTATATATTTATCCTTAATATTTTTTTTAATTTTTATAAATTGACCTTTAAATTTTTATAATATTTAAGTTTTGTGTCCACCTTGAGATTTTAAATTTTATATGTGTCTACCCTCAAATGAATTTCTGGATCTGTCACTGGTTACTCTAAAAAAGCTAACTTGACACCTAATTCAAATGATCTCACATGTCTTCAAGGAAACATCATGTTTGGATTGATGGTTGTAAATAGAGGTGAATAAAAGTCAAACCAGGTTTAAAAGTTTTTTTTTTTGTGCGATTAAACGTGAAAAAAATGATTTATTTTAATTTAATTATATTTTATAAATTTGACTTTGAAAATATTTAAATATAGTTTTGAGTTATAACATATGATTCAAAAAATTTAAAATTTATAGTAATTAATGAATTAGTTTTTAAGTTTGAGTTGAATCGCAAGTTTGTATGATTTGTGTAGATCACATATAAAAAAAAAAAAAAACATATTTATATATCATATATGATTATAGAAAGCCATTTAAACTAAAACCAATTAATACCATAATATTATAAATATTTATAATTAACTTTGAATAAAAACTTGAATAACTCAACTTGACTCGACTAAAATTTCATAAATCTAACTTAAAAAATTATATAAAATTACAATTATCACTCATCAATTGATTAACTTCAAATATTTTTACTTAACTTATCTAATATTTATGTATACGTGCTCATAAAGCATCTTATATATTTTAATACATAAACCTAAATTTCTAACACTCCGACACGTTCTTTTAAAAGATCATCCAAAAACAATTTCAGAATTCAGACCACAGAAAAAAAATCCCAACAGAGCTATTAATGCTTCTGTGTTTTCCAAGGGAATTGTAAATTTTTATCGTGTCCAACGTGTCCTAATTTATGTTTAATTAGGTAAAGCATTGTTATTTTAACGTAAATACGTTCATGAGTGTGGAATTATTGTTGTTCAATTGAATTATGTGGTGGTGGGAACTCCATGAGCCCCCAGCAGCAACCTATTCCGCCTCCAACCGCCAGAAGCATTGCCTCCACGACATGTGCTGACCCAGTCAGCAGTATTATTGGCCAACCATTGGAATACTTTAATGATTCATCGACTATATGATTATTTACATACTTTTCAATAATTATACACTCTTTCTATACAACCATCCAAAAATTATGTCATTAGAATCGACCACAGAAAGACTAATAACCCACCTTTTAAGTATGATGAAGAGTTGGATTTTATAAATAAAATGAAATAGTGGAATTTTAATGTTGTGGGTGGAATAATAGGTTACAAGTTCCTTTCAAAATATATATTTTTTTTATAAAATTTTGACTGAATTTAATAGAAAATATAATTAAAAAATATTTTAAATAAAATAAAAATATAACAAAACTAAAAAATTAGAAAATGAAATATTAAATTAATAGAAACGTGTTAAATGAATTATAACAACGCGAATAAGATGAAACACTCAAAAAATAAAATTTTATTTTTACTCACCTACGTGTTTAATGATCATAGAATAGTAACGGATTAGATTTAGTGGGTTAAAGCTTTACTCGTCCCATCATCCGCATCCCAAATCGTTATTTAACTCCCCGCTTAATTATTAACTCAAATTCATCTCATCCCTCAACCATAGATGATAAATATATTTTATTCTTCAAATCATATCATGTGAAGTTGAACCTTATAGGCAAGAAACTCCCTGATGGCAACTTAATAGCTATCGAATTACAAGTTTCAATTGTGTAGGATGGGTACAGGTCATTGTTTGTAAATCTTGTACAGAGATTCTATTCCTGGTGGTTTTGTGCCAGGTAATTGGTTGTATGGACAATAAAAGTAATAAACTGAAATAAAGTTTAAAGGAATATAATATTTAAAAAATATTTTAATATTATGTCTAAAATTATTGTTGGTTAAAGTGGTAAACAGTTGGGTTCCGCTTAAGCAAATTTCAGGTTCGAGACGTTGTGTACGTAAAAAATCTTTATTAAGAGATTCACCCATCAAAACTAAATATATGATAAAAATCGATCTGAATTAATTCGAGTTGAACTCTCAGAAGAAGAATAAAAAAAACTATATAGTCTTTAAATTTCTGGTCGTTGTGACAGCAAACTCCATGCGACAGAGATATCTGTTCGAGTCTCCCATCGTTATCATTATACCTTCCCACTATCACTTCACAATTTTAAGTTCCCACGCAAGTACATAGATGGATATAAAATTTTATGTTAAAAAATAAAATTAAAAATTAAAAAATATTATTAAAAAATAAATAATTTATTTAAAATTATATATAAATTTTAATTTATCATAAAGAAATTGGTTGAAGATTTTTTTTACGAACTTATACGCTTTTAGAAGGTGATTTAACCCTGGGCTGAGAAGGTGTGACTTGATTTCCTTTCATGTATAAATGTGGTTAAATATGGAATGATTTACAAGTATACCACGCTATTATATTATATTATCTAGAAGATTAAAAAAAATAGTATCTTAATTTTCGTAACGAGAAATTATATTATGGGTCAATTTTATCACGTCATCTATGAGACCAAACAATAAAAACTACCCACATCATTAATTTTTAATTTTTAAATGAAAAATCACTTGGAAAAAATATAACATGAAAAGATGAGTAGTTTTTATTAGTCGATCCCATAAACACGTGGTGAGACTGACCCATGATATAATTTTTGTTTCGCAATATATTGTTCGGTTTATTGAACAAAATAACAAAGCAGTTATTAACAAGCTAATCTAAATAATAATTAATTTAATAATAAGACTTAAGATCTTATATGTATATAATTTTATATATTAAAAAAGTTTATATAATATAAATTGATTTAAATTAATCGGATAAATTTTTAAGAAATCAGAAAACAATAAAATTTATATAATTAATGTTTATTTCTTATTTTTAACAAAATCTAGTAAAATAAAATTAGTATTATATATAATTAATAACTAATAAAAATATTATTTTATTAATCATAAATATAAAGCTTAAATATAAATCCCTAAATCATAAAAATTATAAACAATAAGCCAGTTAATAATCCCAAATTCCACTCTGTTTGTTACTATAAATAAAAATAAATTAGTAACAATTTCCGCAATTTTTAGTTATAAATTTTACAATTTTGTTAAGTTTTCCCTCTTCAGTGTAATACCAACTCATCCAGCAACTCATATGGAAATATCATCAAACATATATAAACACAAAAATCCTCTGTAAATTTAAATTCCTATTCCTTGATCTGCATGTTTTGATTACATCTTCTTCTTCACCAAATCCCCATTCCATTTTTTCTCCCTTTTCTAATGGTGATTTCAAGCTCTCTAATATATAAAGTCGGCTCAGTTGCAGCAGATATCAGTTAAAAGCTTCAGCCTTTGTTCTTTTCCGTCACTTTCTCTTCTTTTCCAGTCTCCAGAATCTTGTTTCTTTGTAAATCACGAGATTTGGTTGATATTAAAGAATAGTTTATTCGTGCTCAAGATTTTGACTATATTTTAAAGGCTGTCTCGGTTTGCTTTTCCAATTAGGTGGTTTGCTTAAGATTTTAAGAGTTCCAACTCTTCTCTCGTTTCTTTTTTCCCTTTCTTTCTTTGTTTCGTTTTCCGAGAAAATGTTGAACCTGACGGAAAATCCAAAGTTGGTAAGCATAATCTCTCTGGGGTTTCTTCAAATATTTCATTTTTAATCTCTTTTCCATTGATTCTGTTTAATTGATTTTCGTACTGTTTGATTTCTGAAACTCCTTAAAAGTTTTGATCTTATTTTAAATTTTGGGTTCTTGATATGGTGATAGGATTTGACATCTTCCAACGAGATATCCACACAAAAGATATCAGTTTCGGATCATATCAACGGGTTTCAATACACAACTGATAATAAATCTGATAGCTTTGTTATCGACATGGAAGGTTTCTCTAATGGAGGATCGAATAAAGAAATCAATCAAAATTCGAGATTTACAGTAAGTTTTTTTTCTTCTTCTTCTTCAATATTTTTTTCTGGGAATAAGTTCAGAATATTTAATGTTGAATGACACGTGTTTACAGCTCAATAATACTGTTTCATGCAAGTCCAAAAAAATCAGTTTTTTTTCTTCTTCTTAATTTGCAGAAAAGTCTTTCTCGGAAAGGGTCACAGAGGGGGGACAGGAAAATTATAAATTCAAATAGTTCAAATTCAAATTGTAACTCCTCTCTCAATGATAATGATGCTTTTGTTGCCACCTCCCCCAGAGGTACAAACTTTTAGCACTAATTGCTGAGTTTTTATTATTTGCTGGTGTTTGATTTTTTCCCAGGAAAATTTTCCCGGAAAATTTAAAAAAAGGGATCATCTTGGCTCTATTGTTACACAGTTTCTGTACTTTAGTTAAATTCCTTGAAGGGCTTAAATTAAACTTGATAACTATAGAGCAGCTCTTTAATGGTATTTATATCTATGTTACTTGGATTCGAGTGTGTGTCCGATATGGATAGATTTATCGACAAGGGTGTTCGATCGAGTCGAGCAATTCTTCCTATAGACAATATGTCCTGTTTCACTTGGATGCATGTTCTAATGTTTTCTAGCAAAGTTTAAGGTATCCCTGTTTGCATAGTTTAATTTATTAGATTTGGCCTGGAGTTATGGAACTGCAACTTCTCTGTTAGGGTCTAGTATAGCTGAAAAGCCGGTGACAGCCACCGTAGTTTCAACTGATCAGACCAACAATCTGCAAGTTCATCATCAGATCACCATTACAACCAGCAATATCCTGGCTGCAACCGAGAGCAGATTCAATGTACGGAGAACCAATTCCCGACGGTATTCTTCCCTGTGGATTTTGGATCCCAAGAGGGTTCTCTTTCTCTTTGCCACATTGTAAGTTTCCTCACCCTCTCATGGACTATTCCTATTTCATCTGCAAATCCATTGACATTTTAACAACTTTGATGATACTGAAATGAAAAACCTTTCTGTGTTCTTTAAACAGATCGAGCATGGGAACTATTTTGCTGATATATTTCACATTGTCGATATACAAAATGAACGGAGACGTGAATGCTTCCAATTAGTACGTAACCGGGTACTATACACACCAACTTACTGCTAACCATAAACACATTGCAACATAACATTACAAGTGGGGAATGAAAATGAAGGTTGAAGAAAGAAGAGAAATGGGAAGACTTAGGAAAGCTTCATGTATATCAGTTCTCACAGCTTCTATGACAAGTACATAACATTTTCATACTTTTGTAAGAGATGTAAAGAAGATGATATGTTTTGTCTTAATGGATGAAATGGAGGGTTCAAAAAGTTTCTTTTGCTTTCCCTTTAGTTTTGCTTTCCTTGCAATCCAACATGGAACTTCATGTTTGTTGTTTGTGGCTATGATATCTGATGAGATTATAAGGCACGAAATGATTAGTGATTTTGCACCACCAGCATGCGCACTCCAAGTTTCTTCCCACAAAAGTCCCGTGGGTCGGTTCCCACAGCATTTTTTAGCAGAGATAGACCAAAATCTTAGAAGACGTGACCATTCAAAGTAAATAACAAAAGCATAGAGTTAGCTGATGTGAAAGACGCGTTTTTGTGTAGAAAGTTCACAACCACCTCCATGTCTCCTTCAAACTTTCAGCTACCATTATCAGGCTATAAAATAAGAAAAGAAAACAATATGTCTGAGCCCGGGTTTGAACCAGGGACCTCTAGTGTGTGAGACTAGCGTGATAACCAACTACACCACCCAGACGGACAATTGGATTATTGATATTTTAATTATATCATGTATATAAAAGCTTAACAAAAAACCATCAGCACTGAAAGCCTGAAACCTATATCCCGTTTTTTCATTTAGGTGTTTATGTCCGGGTAAAAATCATACCCTTATTTTTTATATCCTAAATCATAAACACTAAAAAATACACTTTATTCATAATTTCTTAAACTCTAACCACGACCCCTAACACTAAACCTTTTAATTTAAAGCGGAGGCATAGAAAAGAGTTACATGATTTTCACCACTTTGGGTGCAAATCGTCTGTCTTTTCTTCATGCCTTTATTTGTGCTTCTTCAAATTAAAGGGCGTAGAGTTTATGGTTTAAGATTTAATGTTAGGGGTTGTGGTTAAAGTTTATAGAATCAGGTGTAAGGTGTATTTTTAAGTATAGAGTTTGAGATATAAAAAATAAAGATTATGGTTAAAAGTTTAATTTTTAAAAAAAAATTAAAGAAGGTATAAAAGATGCACGACAAAAAGATATATTTCCGTTAAGCATTTCGGTTTGACCGACATGTTTTTCGTTGCATCCACAAGCAGATTCAAACCAGTGGAAAGGACTACGGGTACGGTCAAGGATATGATTACGCTATGCTAATGCCCCACAAGACCCCGACATGTACATTGGAGGATATCCGGGGTATGGAAACTATCAGCAACCTCAACAGCAGCAGCAGCAGCAGCTGAAGCAACAACAAGTGGGATATAGCTAAATTAGCAACTCTAGTTTATGCCTTATGGCTGCTTTTCTATTAACTAGAATATGAACTCATGCACTATTTGAGATCTCTCCTTGTTTGGGTTTGGGAGGGGAATAAACTGAGCCTTCTTTTATTGTCAGATGCACTGCTTAAACCTCTTTTCATCACAAATTGTGTATTTTTATTGATTGCTGGAATAACATAGTAGCACATCATGTACCAATTTGAGATTTTTTTTCAAGTTCATGTACCTTTGAAAGAAGAAATTCAGGTATCGAATTATTTGTATAATAGACCTTAACCCTATACCAGAAAGTAATGAACACCAAATTCTGGGAAGGAGTTCAACAGCCAAAAGTAAATCAAAACGTATGAATATGAATTACAGACAAGAGATGACGAGTCAAGAATTTTGGATATACACAAGAAAGCATCCAAAACAAGATTGGCCGATTGTGTATGTACAACAAACTTACACCAAAATCTATTTTCTAGAATCCTCATCCTCATCTACGACTGAATCAATCAACTAGTTCACCTCGGGAATACTTTGTAACACTGGCTTCCATGGCCGAGGCTGCTCCGCCTCGTTAACCATATTGGCCAGGACTTGTTCAAGTGTCAAACCTTGCATTTCAACCTTCTGCACCAAAACCTCCAACTCCTTCTTGGAAATAGTTATCTTCATCTCTCTAGTAGACGTGTTTGTATCCCGCTGTTGGCTGAGCAACCTCTCTCTCTCTCTCTCCCTCTCCACCGTAACCCCACCATTATCTCCTTCCCTGTAAATCGACACCAAAGATCCCCAATCATCTCCATCATCGTTATCGTTGACCCGACATGCATTCTGCCTCCTAATACAATTTCCCATGACTGGTAATCCTTTGTTTGTACGCAACTGCAGAAGCTATATATGGAGCAATATAAAACTTTGAGGGAGAAGATCAGAAGAGGAGATTAATAACACCAAATGGGATCGTGTCTTTATAGAAGAATGAAGCGAGGTGAGTCTGGTTCTTTGAAGGGTTCAAGGTGGACCCTAGGTGAGTCAGGTTCGAGCCGGTTACCTTGATAAGTTTTGTGTTCAAATTCATGGCTGCTAAGTTGGAACACCTTGGCCAGGGGGGAATATCCAATGCAAACAAAGTCAAAAGAGGATGGCATCGGATTGGAAGTGCAACAATTCCACCTCGGATTCAAAAAAAAATCGTTTTTTTTCTTTGTTTGGTCGGTCTACGTTGCTTTTTCTTGTTTAACTTTTGCATGCAACAAGTATATACATATCAGTAATTACAGACAATTTCCTAGCCTTGTCTTTAACCTTCAATGGAGTTTTGTACTAAAAACATTCACATAAAATGATAGCCACAAGATTGAAATAAGAAATAGAGACTAAAATTATGTCACACAATAAAACGATTTTATTTAAATTTTTATAAAAAAATCATAGAAATATCTGGGGTTAATATATCATAATAATGTATGCATTTTCAAAACTCAATAGTCAATGCCGTTTTATAGACTTTCTAGAAAAACTCCGTTGTACGGGTTATACTTTTTTCTGGTCGTTTGACACTTTGCATGCATGGTGTTTTAATGTTTACGTTACCCAACAAATGAAATAAACAAATAGGTTTGAAATTTCTTTTTCACTATTGAAAGTTTATGTTATAAAAATAATCATTAACAAATGAATCACTCAGCTTAGTTTATAAATAATCATATAAATTTCTTTTTTTATTATAGTTTATAAATTTTGGAAAGGTTATAACGACCTAACCTTCCCTTTTTTGATTCTTTGTTTGACTATCGAGAAATAGTTTTAATATTAGTTATATATATTTTTTTAATTTAATAATATTTTTATTTTCATAAGATATTTTTATAGTGTGTTTTTATAACTTTTAGGGTTTATTTTATATATTGTTTGATATGATTTCAACATACTTTAACTGTCATTTAATATTAGTATAAAGATCTCTATGATGTTAGTTTTTTATATGATTTTATCGGTGGTCATAAAAAAATGAATCTCATTCATTTGATAAATTATTAACTATCGTAATAAAATTGTATATTAAAATAATTTTTTCAATAGTTATTCATTATTTTTTATCCCGTAAATCATCTTTTTTTGACTAAAAACAATGAGATTTACAAAGATTTTTAAAGTTTAACATATACTAATATCCATAAAAGTGTTTATTTTCTATATACCTTTTGTATGAGAGTTTTAGTGAACTGCGTATTATATTTATAATATCTTTTATACATTTAATAAAGTCTAAATAATATTATTCAAGAAAAAAAATCACTCAGCCATGAATAACGGTTAATTATGGATGAAAATCGACTATTTATTTATCATGCTTCTATACGTGTCTCTGTTTTAAATTAAACGGTTTAGGGTTTAGGATTCAAGGTTAGGGATTGTAATTAGTGTTTAAGGAATTAAGGGTAGAATTTCTGATTTAGGATATAAAAAATAAGGGTTAAGGTATAAATTTTAAATTTTTTAAAATTTTCAACAGGAGACATAAATAGAGGGACGATAAAGAAACAAAGGATTTTAGTCTTTAGTCATGATGTAGTACATGGACCGGCTTACATGGCAGTGTTTGGCCTCGTCGGACCACCGTGACCGATTCTTTGACTGAAAAAATAAAAAGAATTCTCTTTACAAGCATGGAGGTTGCAGCAAAGGGAATGTGCACTGGGAGAGGGGTGGGCTTGCCGATGAAGATGAGAAGAGAGGAATCATGTCAGGCTCATGCCTTTTCAGACACCAACTGTGATCTAACGACAAGGGAAAAGAGATTTTTTTCTTCGGTTAAAAAGTAAAAATAATATATTAAATGACTCACTATGTAATTTATAATTTATTTTATTATTATTTTTAATTATATAAAAAAATCATTTTAACAAATAATATAAAAATATTATTTCATATGATTATAAATATCTTTATAAATTAAATTTATTTAGTAATTTTTAAAAATTCGATCAAATATCTGACGTGTTTAAACGGTGACAAATAGCCTAATCAAACAATTCCATGACAGCCTTTTACGACTGGGATAACCAATTTGTTATAAATCAATAATATTAATTTATAACTTTTGAAACTTATAAAAAAAATACAATCGTTGTAAACGTCAGAATAATTATTTTAATTTATATTTTTTTAAAGTATTTGAATCTTTAATATTCTATTTTGATACGATAAACTTATATAATAATATTATTGACGTATCATTTTAAATTATTTATTATCAATTAACTGAAAATTTTTATCTACGAATAAATTAATTTAATCTAAAATAAAATATTAAAAATTAAAATATTTTCTTTACTCATACTTCAATGATAATTTGTGTACGGACAATTATTTCACACAGACGATATAATTTTAATCCTAAATTCTTAAATATAAATCTTACTCTCTAAACATTAAACCATAAATTTTAATTATAAATATTAAATTTTATACCTATAATCTAGATTTATAAACTCTAAACTATATTTACATAAACTAAAATTTTCTTTCATGAAATAATAATTCTTAATTACTAAAAAATTCTTGATCTCAGATTTGATTGTATTATCCCTAAAGATTGTCTGGATCATCCCTAATATCTTATTACATTTTAAAAAGCTGAGCATGTAATAATCTGTCATGACAAGATACTTTTAAAAATATTATATCAAAAAGAATTTGTATCTCATCAGCAAAGACTTTTATCATAAAAAAAAACATTAAAAAAAGTTCCTTTAAAAATACAAGGAATTTACAGAATCAAATTTCTCTCTTGAAAACAAAACATGCCCCTTCATGAAAAACTTAACCTTTTGAAGTTTTTTCAGTGGTAGGCTGTTGTTCTTTTACCACGCACTTGTTTAACTTGCTCGATGAGAACTTTCTTCTTTCTCTAATCTTGGTGTTGGCTAGATTCTTTTATATAGAAAAAATATGTATATAAAAATACAATTCCTAGCATTCAAATTTGTTTATGGTATATAAAAGTAAAATATAAATATAAATAGTAAAAGTATAAAATTAACAGGGACAGGCAAGTTCATGTTGTGTGACATTCACATATACTTCTATCACAAAAAGGTAGATTGGAAGTAAGAAATAAAGCAAAAAAAAGGAAATGGAGAAAAGAGGAGATATATCTTGCCTAATCCTTGTGTAAAGCATCATCCAATTCTACATCCAAGCCAACACGATTTCGGATCGATTCAGAGGCATAGCAATGTGATTTGCACCTGTCTTGGAGCTCCTTCAACCTGTTCAGGTTGAAATTATGCTTCCTAAATAATTTCCTTTGCCTAGACAGAAAAAGCCTCTTCAATAGATCTTGATACGTGGGATCTCTAGAAGTAATCAGGAAGTAAGCATAGCCTATGACTATGCCGGTGGCAGTGGTAAAAAATGCTATTGGTTCCATTACATCCCATGAGAATTCCCAAAACGTTAGTCGGAAAAATAGTCCGACTTGTACCACTGCTAATCCTAGACCGCACCAAAGGATGCCTCGAACTTGCTTATGCGCTTGCACATCGATTTCTTCCTTCTTCTCCTGTAGCCTCTTCAGCTCATCTCTTATAGGGTCATCGTCTTGGGGAGACAAAGCAAAAGGTACTGCTCTTCTAATCAAATCCACCACCTATGCATGAAACAAATGCTTTAAATGGATTAATATAAAGAGATTAATAACACAAGAGAGTAAAGGTCAAAAGAAGGATGGTACCTTATCAGGATGGAGATAAACCTTGTCGCGAAAAAGAAGTACGACACCTGCCTCATCGAGAACACGTGCAAAAGTGATTGCTTCGTCTAGAGATCTGGCAACACCCATGGTCTCACAGGCCTTCAATAACTCCGAGTAGCCAATCACTTCTTTGCCTTCAACCCCTAGCTTGGTCTTGAGTGATTCCACATTGACCAGCCTCATCAACTTCTTGGCCTCAGCAAATGTTACACTGTCCATTCCTGCTCCAGTCTTTTTGAAATCAGAGGTTGTATTGGTATCAGAAGATGAAGATGACGATGAAGATGACCAAACTTTAAATGTCACTCTTTCCAACAGCAGCGGGCTCTGCGGAGACAGCAGAGGTCTCCTCCCAACAGCAACAGACACGCCCTGCTTCAAAGCTTCACGCCACCACATCCTCCTCCACATGCTTCAATATATCCCACTCTAGATATGCTAATGTCTCGTGTTGGTATTCAAGTATGATATACTCTTAAGATCTGTCGATCTTAACAAATAAAACTATCCTTTTCTTCCAATAAGAAAAACAGACAAAAGTAAAACAAACCTCATCATTTTCCCACTCCAATTAAAATAAAAAACATGAAAATGAAGCTGCACTGCACTGAAAATAAAAAAGGGTTTTTCTTTCCCCCTCCCTAAATGAATAGAAAAAGGGAGGAAATATCAAATTGTACATGTTAATTCATAAATTTATAACTCTTCCCTGCTCATGAAATAGTGGACTTTGTTTAGAGTTTGGATGATAAATTAAACAATTGCAGGTGACATAATATATCTCTAAAGCAACTTTTCACATGACAATGAACAAATCAAGCTTCATTCATAGGGTTTCTGATCTTAGCTTGCTCAAGCAGATAACTGGTCACATTGCCATTGCCAATAAACAACGTTTGTTATTTGCCTAGACACAGAGTAAAATCATATATAATCTTCTGCAGAAATCATATATATAATCAACATATCAAACACAGAAAAAACGGCATATCAACAATTGAAACCATCTTGTTTTCCTTAATCCTCAAAGGTAGATCTAGAAAATCCCTAGTAATTTTCATCATAGATACACATTTTTCAATGTTTAAAAACCAGTGAATCTATAAATTTCCATCACATAGAGAAGAACCCTAATAATATTAATATACATATAGATTAAAATTGTATATATAAAAGAAACTCACAGCCATGGTCCCATGGAAGATTCCCGTAGAGAGAGGAGTGACGGCTACAGAGAGGTGAAAGGAAAAGTGACCTTCGTTTTAGGGTTCTGTTTTATCCTACAAATAAAAGGAAAGAAATTATGGTTACCATAAGCCCACGATTTCCTCCACGTTGCCCAATGGGACCAATTAGTTACGAATATGGTTGAGTACGTTAAATGAAAAATTATTAAAATATTTAAATAATTTATGATTTATATATTTGATAATAATGAATGATTAATATAATATATTTATTATTAATATGGTTGATCTAAGTGGTAAGTAGTAGAGGTGGGCAAGATCGGGTATCCGGTTAATTTGAATAGTATTAGTCCCGGTCCCGATAACCACATGTTCTTAAAAATTGGAACCTGTCCCAGTCATACCGGGTCCTAAATTTTAAGAATCGGTCTTGATACTGGTGGGTACTGGTTTTCAATACCGGGTACCCGGTCAATTAATTTATTCATAAAAAAATTTGAGTAATTATAGCAAAAAAATTCCAACCACTAATAATAATATTAAATAATAAAATTAGAATATTATAGACTTAAAATTAAAGTTTTAAAACTAGTCATACTCATAATATTCATACATAAAGAGAAAGTTTGATAAGGAAAAATAAACAAAAGAAAACTAATACCCGTTATTTGTATTTTTCCCGAAACTACTGGATACCCACCGGGTACTAGGTCCAAAAAATCAAGATCCAATCTCGGTTCCGGTTATGACCGGGACCTAAATCTTGGATCCAGTCTCGGTCCCTCTGGAACCAATACTAGATAAAAATCCAACATATCTTACCGGGACCGGGTAATCGAATTTTTTACCCACCCCTAGTAAGTAGTTTGGTTATGTTTAAATAAATCTCATATTCGAGATGTTGTGTATGTAAAAAATATTTATTAGAGATTCACCCACTAAAACTAGGTGTTATCCAAGTTAATCCGGATTAATCAAGCTAAAGATATTTTAATATGAGATTTGTTATATCGTAAGTCTCGTATAAATATTTTTAGATTTCTATCTTTGAACAGTTCTACTCATCTCTTCAACCAAGTGGAAGAAAATCTATTCTGGGTAAAGAAACGAACGACTGTTCAACGATTCAATAAAACTATTGAACATCCATGCACTGCGCCAACAAAAAAAACGATGGGTTCTCATTTTTTTCTTTTTTTTTTTATAAAAAGATTGCAATCTCATCCTCGAATGGTTTTTAAGACACCAACTCGACAGGAATCAATTACCCCAAAAAGAAAACAAAACAGCTAGAGAGAGAAATTTTAAATTTTTCTCTCTCTTCTGTTGCATGGTTTTGTTGAGGAATTTTGGGGATATTTTATAAAAAAATTTAAGAACAAGGGAAATGATACAAAGTGGCAGAACATTTTAGAAGATTGTGGCCTTTGGAATTGTTTAGGATAGAACAACTTTGTAAAAACAGAAAAGGATATATCTAGGCAAAGTTGTTGGTGAATTCTGGACAATGTCTTGGTTTCTAGGCGGCGGCAGACGGCGTTTGACGGAGGAAGCTGGAAGTTGAAGAGGAAGTGCAAGGTGAGAGAAAGTTCGGGTAATACGTAAAGTGTTGCAATTTATTTCCCTGTTGGCTGATCATTGTTTGGTTTTCCATTTCAGATTTGTCAAAAAAATACGCTTTCTTCTTCAGAATTCATCTTCAACCCAGAGAAAAAATTCTGGGTTTTGCTTGAAAAAAATCTCATCTTTTGTGTAAAGTTTTGAACTTGTCAAAAAAAAAAGTTTTTCAAGCCGGATATGGGTTGTTGTAGAAGCAAGTATAGATTACCCGGAGCTGATCTCAATGGCTGCGCATCAATCAAAGATTCTAGACCAGTTCATAAAGAAGAAGAAGATGATGAAGAAGTTCTAAAGTCTCAAACACAAACTTCACAAGCAAGGCAGCGCCACCCCCACCACCACCAGTACTCACCGCAACTAAGCCCTTCATCGGCATCCATTAATACAGCTCCAGTGAGGCACGATACAGTACTAGGGAAGCCATTGGAAGACATTAAAGAACACTACACAATGGGAGAGGAACTCGGTCGAGGCCAATACGGGATAATTTACTTGTGCACCGAGAATTCAACAGGCAACACGTATGCCTGCAAATCGATATTGAAGCGAAAGCTGACAACTAAACAAGACAAAGATGATGTCAAAAAAGAGGTTCAAATCATCCAGCATTTATCCGGTCAGCCTAACATTGTTGAATTCAGGGGTGTTTATGAGGATGCAAACTCTGTTAATATCGTAATGGAACTTTGTGCTGGTGGTGAGCTTTTCGATCGGATCATTGCCGAAGGCCATTATTCCGAGAGAGCAGCAGCAGCTATCTGTAGACAAGTCCTCAATGTGGTTCATATTTTCCATTTCATGGGAGTGATGCACCGTGATCTTAAACCGGAGAATTTCTTGTTGTCTAGCAAGGATGAAGGAGCTATGTTGAAGGCAACCGATTTCGGATTGTCTGTCTTTATCGAAGAAGGTTAAATTTCCACCCATTCCTATTTGATTCTAATGAAGCTTTGCTGCTCATGTACTAACCCGTTTGAATTTCACCACAGGGAAGCAATATCGAGATATAGTCGGTAGTGCTTATTACATAGCTCCCGAAGTTCTACATCGTAGTTACGGAAAGGAAATCGACGTATGGAGTGCAGGAGTTATTTTGTATATTCTACTTAGTGGTGTACCTCCATTTTGGGCTGGTAATTTAGGAATTTGACATGTTTTAGTATGTAGGTGATATTCTGTTTCTGTCATATAATGTTTAATGTGCTTTGCTCAAAATGTATTGCAGAGACTGATAAAGGAATATTTGAAGCCATTCTTGAAGGAGAACTGGATTTCGAAACCGATCCATGGCCTTTGATTTCCGAGAGTGCCAAAGATCTAGTGAGAAAGATGTTGACAATGGACCCCAAAAAACGGCTTACTGCTGCAGAAGCTCTTGGTCTGTTATCTTTTTGAATCTTTGGTTATAGTCCTCGGATTTTTTTTTCTTTTACACTTTAGTTTGTTGGTCTGCCTTCGGTCGGAAATTCAATTTTCTAGTTGTTTGTTTGTACAACTTTTGATTCTGATGCCTTTGATTAACATGTGATGTTCATATTGTTAGAGCATCCTTGGCTGAGAGAAGGTGAAGCATCAGACAAGCCGATAGATTCCGCTGTTCTAACCAGATTGAAGCAATTCAGGGCAATGAATCAGCTGAAGAAGCTTGCATTAAAGGTGCGGTACTAACTTGATCGAAAAATCCCCTGTTAATACATTTAAACCTTTGAATTATACCTGCCTGACGCTTCTTCTCTCGGTGGTCATTTAGTAATGTTGGTTTATATGAAATTCTCCAGGTTATTGCAGAAAATCTATCCGAAGAAGAGATTAAAGGTCTTAAAGCAATGTTCACAAACATTGACACAGATAACAGTGGCACGATCACTTACGAGGAACTGAAAGAAGGTTTGGCTCGTCTCGGATCGAAGCTCACCGAAACTGAAGTCAAGCAATTAATGGAAGCTGTAAGTATTTATCTATCCAAACTGTCAACACTTTTGCTCACAGTTGACTATTGAAAATTTATGTGCAATGCTTTTTTTCAGGCTGATGTTGACGGAAATGGAACGATAGACTATATTGAATTTATCTCAGCTACAATGCATAGATACAGACTCGAAAGGAGCGAACACTTGTACAAAGCATTCCAGTATTTTGACAAAGATAACAGTGGGTGAGTTCCTAGTTTTCATGTTATCATTATTATAGTTTCATCCTTTTTACACATCAAATGCTAAACTGCCCGCAATGCTGCATTCGACATTGAACTCATTGTCTACTATCTATGTTTTGGTTCCATACTCGTTGATGACTTTCTGGATCGTCTCCTGAACGCTTGAGGATTTTCCAGGATGAATTCATGGACTGACCTTTGTTTGATTCATATAAATGTACATCGTTGTTTTCAGGTTCATTACAATGGACGAAATAGAAGCTGCTATGAAGGAGTATGGAATGGGTGATGCAGCCAACATCAAGCAAATAATCACCGAGGTGGATACCGATAACGTAAGTTTGTTTCCGAATCAAAACTTGGTATCTTCGTATGAAGTTACTACATTACTGGTACTGATGCTGTTCACATTAATCAGGATGGGAGAATTAACTATGACGAGTTCTGCACAATGATGAGAAGTGGAGCACCAACCGGAAGGCTTTTTTAGATGCCTTTCGGAGGTTCTATTACAAGGGCAATAGCCGAGCTGCTTAAGACTGAAGTAACCTAATTAACAGTGTGCCACAAGAAGGTATCCAGGGTGACTAACTATCTTGATCCTAAAGCGGGTAATTTGAGGATACAAGAATATGGACTCGAATCCGATCGAGCTGCGTTCTTGTTTATATCTATCTATCTATCTATCATTTTCCGAGTTCTTTCATTGATTATTGTTTGTCACCTTCTTTCCTCACATTACTCTGTATATACAGTATTTCAATAATACTACATGGAACTGTGTCCTTAAAACTTAGCTCCGGTGCCTGCTGGAACCACCTAGCTTATAAAGTTCTCAGTTCAATAATAATACAAACACGATAAGAGCACTCGGTTTTGATACCTTAAACACGATTATAACACACGAAAATAGTAATACGAACACAATAAGAGTAGTCGGGTCTAAAGATGTTCATCTTTCCTTTCGCGACTCCGACTGTGAGCTATGTCTTGAACTCCAGTACTTCTTGATCTCCTTTGCTGTTCTTCCAGGGATTCTCCCAGCAATCAAAGACCACCTGATGCATGCAAGTACACACCATTTAAATTACTACAAAACAAATATACATACAAAGACACATGTATACATCTTCTGTAATAATTGATAAACCTTTGTCCAACTAATTTAAACATTCTGGCAAAAAGCATCTCCTCGTCCTCGGAGAATTCCACCTTCGTCTCCTCGGTTCTTCCCTCTGCAACAAACATACGAAAAAGAAGCAGCTTAGTACTGAAGGTATATAATTAAGACGAGAGGTTGTAAAAGATTATGCAATCATGCGACCTTTGGGGTTCGGTCTCGACGTCTATGTCGGTTTCTCGAGCTGTGATGATCAGAGTCTCCCATGATTTCTCCACAAGTAGAGCCTGTACTGCTGGTAGCCATGCATGGTGAACCTTTTATTTGATGAAAAATCCAGAGTTGAGAAGACTGTTAGTTCCGAGATTTGATAAGTCGTTGAGGTTCTTCCCACTGCTGGATTTTGTATTTTAATGTCTAAATGAAACAAACATCATCTACTAAGTGCATTGCTGTTGATTCCTTTTGTCCCTGGTAAAGATCTTCAAATATTTTTCACATTATTGTCTGAAATCTTTTTCAATATTTAATACAAGAATTTTATGTTCTCGATTTTTAATACAAGACGAGAAGATTATAAACATGTTTTCAGACATCAATGGTTAAAACGTTTTCATGTCAGTGTAACTACGGACCTTTGAAATTATCAAAAATACTGTTCGAAAAAAATATATCAAAACTATTTTTTTTCTAATCTAATATTTATATTCAAATCTTTCCAAACATCAAGCATGTATCTCGGTTTGAAATTTGGCTAACAAAGAAGCATCAATAGAACATCAGAAAATTAAATGACTTGTCGTTTAGAGACAGAATGCAGCAGAGTACAATCGAATCTCAACATCTTCGACACTTCCCTGCACTCATATCATAGCCTACTTTGCACCCAAAAAGGAAAAGGACAGAAAAAGGGGACACATTACTTGAAACCATAACCAGATGTACATGATATTAGCACGGCTCAGTCAAATAACAAGATTCTACTCGTAGAACGTTGCTCTCTAATTGAATTACACCAATATCTCGATCATACAAGTGTATATTTACCTTTGGCATCGAGTTCAACCGAAAGAAAATGATGAAGAAATAATAGGCAAATGTAAGAAGCTTACAAGGGAGGAAATGGCATCATGTGGTAGAAAAGAGAGGAAGCTGTTTCAGAGAGATTCTCATATATTTAATGGATGCGGCCTTGAAAAATGCTTGCATTAAATTTCTTTTTTGAATTTTGATGTTAGTGTATTTTTAAGGTTTAAATTTTAAGTTTAAAGTTTAATTTTTTTAGTGTTTTGGATATAAAAAATACCTAAAAAAGTTAAAAATTATCCAATCAAGCCGTTATTTATGAATTTTTTTTATCTCATATGTCATACTAAAAATCTAAAATATTTCTAAAAATCTAAAATATTTCTTTTAAAATACGTGAGAAGTCAACAAAATGCAATTAAATCACATTAGAATACATGTAAGGCATCGATAAATCTCGAAAACCGTTACATGTTTGACTGGGGTGTAAATCGTTTATCTCTTAATCGTGTCTTTATTGATGTTTTTATTTTAAATTAACGGGTTTAGGGTTTAAAGTTAAGGGATGTGATTAAGGTTTAAAAAATTAGGGTATAGTGTATTTTTAAGATGTAGTGTTTAGGATATAAAAATTAGGATTAAAGTTTTAAATTTAATTTTTTAGAATTTTTTAATAAACTACATTAGAAAATACACTATTAAGGAGTATAAGATTTTTACTCTCGATTGTGTTATGTTATTTTGAACATCCAAAACACAATCGGTAAAATATAGAAAAACAACATTAATCACTTTCTTATTCCAATTCCAAACAATATATGGTTAGGATACGTACATTTTTATGCATGAACCATGAAATTTGTACATGCATATTCATGATTCTTCATCCTATATCTTGTATACATCGTCCTCTTACAAAAATTTTACAAACCTATATCAATGTTTAATCGAATGAATCAAAGAATATTATATCCACATATATGTACGGATCATAAATCTAGATCAAAACAACTTGCTTGCGAATTCATCAATGGAGCCTCCTCCTACACGAGAACATCTGGATACTTCAGCCAGATCTCGCAGTTCAGATAAGCTTCTTCCCAATTGTAATGCCACTTTCATTTCGAACAACTCTCCATTTTCTCTTCTCTCAACATCACTTTCGTCCAGTGTTGATTCAATCGATTCTTGCACAAGTTTAAAGAACCCAGCGTTGTTCCTGTACATCTCAAACACCATGCCAACTTGGCCACCGTGCTCGAACGTGTTCACAGTTGAAGCTAAAGCACCTGCAACAGCCGCCATTGTTGCAGTCCAAGGTCCATTGGAAAACCCCATGGCTAAAGCTGCAAATCCAGTAAGTAATGGCCCTGATTTAGCTAAAACCTTGTTTATCTTCAATGCTTTGTTGCCTAATCTCTCGTATTCTTCACTGTCTTTTCTCTTTATCACCTCAACCACTTCCCTCATGTCCATTTCCAACTCCTTCGTCCACCCATTGTTTCCCTTCATCACTTGGTCTCCCTTGAACTGCTTTGCTTTGTTTCTAGGCCACCAAACAGCAGGCTGTAGATTTTCCGGGAATTTTTCCAGCATTACACCGAGCAAAGGAAGAGGGTAAGCTTTATCAAGTGCCAAAACTTTCTCCATAGCATCATTCACGTCATCTTGGGTGGGTGAACCAGTAGCAACTAGGGTTTTTATTTGGTTTCCGAGCTGCTTAAACAATCTCGTCGCATTACGTTGCTCTTCGACAAGCTGTGAGGGTTGAATCTTGTTCATCAACACCAACATCCCAGTGGCTGATAAGAACATAACAGCGGATGCCAACTTTAAACCCAAAAGTGAAACCACAGATCCGTCGCCACTGCCAGTGGCAGCAGCAACACCAGCCATGGTGGTTGCAGTGAGAGTCATCATGTTGATGGAGTTAAGAAGAAGACTGTTCCATCTATCTCGCTGTTCTCCAATGTTTTTATGCATCTCCACTCTATCAGCTACAGCCTCTAAGACAGCATGAAGTTGTTGTAAGGACAAGGTAGCCATTGAAACTGATGAGCTTTCTCCCACCAATCGTGTCCTATCGACATCCTTTGGGACTGTGTCGATCAACCCATCTCTAGTTTTCAATTCTTGAGAAGATATTTTGGGTTGTAACTTGGGAGCTGAAAGCCTGATCGCCGGAAGCTTTGGGACGGATATGGCTGCATGGATTTGCTTTGAAGAAAAAGAAGATGATACAAGACAATTAGAAGCTTGTAAAGAAGCCATGTATGTTTATGGATTTGTCTGAAAGCAGAAGAGGAAATTAGAAATTATTTGAGATTTGATGTTCGAGGAAAGCAAAGATTGGATTTTTTTTATGTTGTTTTAGGGTTACATTTGAAGTTAATTTATAGCCAACCCATGCATACCGGGTCTGGTCAGGTCATGTGTTAGGAAATTTTGACCGACTGATTGAATTGACTAAGCCGTCTTGTTCAATTGGCAGACCTATTAAAACTTTGGTTTTGGTAAATGTTATGTAAAATAAAAAATATTTGAATACTTAAAGAAAATATATATGAATAACTGCTGCCTGCTGGAGTCTGGCATAAGATAAGTTATATTTTAAAAAATAATATTATTTTTATTTTTTTTATTTATAAGATTTTGTCCTAATTAATTTGAATTATACATTTAATTTTAGTAGGTGAGTCTCACTGTAAAGATTTTTTATATACACAACACGTCAACATCTCAAATCCGAGATTTGTTGGCCTGACTAATCTGGACCGATCTAGGTCGCACACTCAGCTTTGGTGGGTGAATCTCCCGGCAGGGATTTTCTATGTACACAATGTCTCAAACCTGAGACTTACTTAAGTGAAATCAAGTTGTTTACCACTTGGACCAACCCTTATTGATTATTTTTGTCAAATTTATTATTTTATACAATCATCGATATTTAATTCATTGACCGACTAATTCAAATCTAATAATATATAGATTTATTATAAAAGTGTCCTAAACTAATATACTCCTTTTAAACTCTTAAATTTATTAGATGATTAATTCGAATTATTTTTTAATTCTATGTTACGTTGAATGAATTTCCTTTTTACTTTTTCAAGAAGACAGGCTAATGTAGGGAATTTATATTTTTATTTTCCATCTAAGTTGGATGATTTTATTTAATATTTTATAAGATTGACCTGGCAATTTCATTTGAATAAATCATAGGCAGCCTTAATTTTTCTAACAATCGTTTTCATATAAATCATGTTTTTGACTTTTTGTTACCGAAAAAAAAATGTTTTAATCCGGATGACTTCTGTTTATTTTTCCAAACTTTTTGGATTTGAATATAAATTAAAATAAGTTTATACCATGAATATGTTAGGGTTAAATCGGTTTAAATTCAGATCTATCTATGATAAAATTTTGATTTTGTATAAAATAATTGAATTTAATAAGCACGGATAATCTCGAGGTGTTCTGTATTTTTTTTATTTTCTATTAACGAGGATTTTAATTTAATGATGAAATAGAAATAGAGTTTAGAATCGAAGAATAAAATATAAAATTTGAAAGGTAAAGATTAAATTTGTAATTAATTTTATTTTAAAATAATATATAAAAAATACAGGTAAAAAATCATATCTAGGGGGTAAGAGTCCTTTTCTGTGTTCATTTAACATCGTTAGTCTAATATAATGAAATACTAAATTCAAAGACGGACACATATAAGGTCAGAGGAGTATTTTTTTTTTCAAAAAAATTAATGAGTTAATTGTATTTTAGACACTAATAATTTTAAAATTATTATAATTAATTTTGTGTTCGGTTGTTAAAGATCTTTCGATTTTAGAATTAATAAAATTAAACTTTAATTTTTTTATTTATGGTTTAATTATTTTTTTTAATTTTCAAGACATTATTATTTTAAAATTAATTAGTGTGTTCCTTATAATTTGATTTTGGTTTTGCCCATATAACTATATCTCTTAAATAAGATTAAATATCTAAATTTTAAAGTTTTGAATAAAATAAATTAGTTTAAAGATGGGTCTATAATAGGTGTCGAATATCGTTAAACACCACTAACATTAAACAACGTTGAATATTATTAAACTAAATAATAAAAATTAAACATGTTAAGGACTTAATATATAATTAATAATTATATTGAGTATCACTCTTTTATTATTTATAGTTGTATTTTTAAAATTTTTAATATTTATTAATTAATTTAATAATATTTAAACTATTTAACATTAATAAGAGGATTCCAAGGGGGACTCGACAAAAGTTATTTTGGGTCGGATAGAGATATTTGGTTGAGAAGTTTGTATTATTACACGTGTATTGGATTTAGCGTTGAAAGTCGGCTAGGTTTCTCCTGGCCCAACTGTTCGGTCACATACCATTACCATTGCCATAATAGAATTGGTCTAAATTGTAAGCCAATATTTAAGGCATGTTCAAAGAGGAGACCCATTTTGTCTTAGGAAACATTCCCAATTCCATGCATGGAAATGCAGATTGCAGAGGCATTCAATGTTTCAAGCAGCCTGTTCTTTTGAAACCCCTGTGCCAAATTCATTACAAATGGACTGATTGTTATAATCAAATTGGACTAAACATTGGACACAAAATTAGTAGTCCCACCAATAATGAGGGAAACTAAAAATCCGACAGACCTGATTCTGATGGTTACAACCCTCCTCCAAGCTTCAATTCTTTTTAAGTCTAATCCCTGTTTGTTTTTTCACTTTTGATGGGATCTTAATGTTTAAAGTCCCTTCAATTGCCTTTTTCAGGTGTGTTCTACAGGTGGTTTTAGGTAAATATGAATTCTGCAATCAATCAGAACTCAGCTTTGGTGGAATTCACATGTTCATCATACATGCATGCATACACACATATCGTCCTCAAACCTTGTTAAACCACAAAAGCAAAGTATATATGTCAGAAAGTACAAAAGAAAAAGTAAAAGTGGCAAACACCATAATTAAAAAGAAACAACTGACAGATTCTGTTTCTTTTCTTGTTAATACTACTTTGTTTCTCTCTGAAAATTGCTTCACATTAATACAATACATATCTCACTGGAGAAGCTAAGAAAACACAGCTTCCACTATTACTACAATGGATTCTCTCATCTTCACCAACAATCAAGTTACTTCCTTTCTCTGTTTATGCTCCTTAATCATTCCATTTCTTAGACTCATAGAAGCTCAAGCAAGTCTTTGTAGAACAACTTGTGGTGATATCCCTATAAACTACCCTTTCGGTATCGATGATGGATGTGGCAGTCCTTATTACAGACACATGCTTGTCTGCTCCGACCTTGGTAAGCTTCAGCTTCGTACGCCTTCCGGTCGATACCCTGTTCGCAGCATTAGTTACTCTGATCCTCATATCCTAGTCACTGATCCATTGATGTGGAATTGTCAGGACGGTGATAACTTCCGTCCTACAAGGCCTTTTAGCCTCGATACGAGCACGCCTTTCACGCTGTCATCTCAAAACGATTACCTGTTCTTCAACTGCAGTGAGGATTATGTGATTGTTGAGCCGAAACCTATCTTCTGCGAGAGATTCCCGGACCGATGCGATTCATCATGTGACAGTGCTAGTTATCTTTGCAGACATTTACCTGAATGTGCCAGTGCACTTGGTGCTAGTTCTTGCTGCTCGTACTACCCGAAAGCAACCGAGTCCTTAAGGCTGATGCTGCGGTATTGCGCTTCGTATACAAGTGTGTATTGGAAATATGTAGGATCAACCACAGACTCTCCTTATAGCCAGGTACCCGAATATGGGATCCGGGTCGATTTCGATGTTCCGGTTACAACACACTGCCTCCAGTGTCAGGATCCATCAAAGGGTGCAGGAACATGTGGATTTGATACACTAACACACAACTTCCTTTGTCTATGCAAGGAGGGAAACGTCACCTCCTATTGTAAAGGTATGTTTCACCCAAGATTTGTTCCTTTCTAGTAATTTTCTATGGAATGTTACAATCACTTTATCTGTTACGTAGGCCATGACATTTCAAAGCACAAAAGGGCAGGAGTCATTGCAGGTAAAAATACCAGTAACTTGATCCACTGTTTTATATTAATAGTACTAAATATTGGAATCAAATATTTAAATTACTGTCATGGGTATGTTCTTGGTCGAGTCGTAGTTACCGCCGGACTGATAGATGTAAATGTAATTGCAGGGACTGTAGCCGGAGTTTCAGCAGCTGGGGTCATAGGAATTGGTGTGGGTGTGTGGGCGTTGAAGAAGGTGAGAACTAAAGCACCTGTCACATGTGGGGTTCAAAGCAATGAGAATAGAATTTTCTGAAGGAATTGTTTTGAAGCAACCGCAAACTTGTTTCTTTTTCTTAATCGTTTCCATCTGTAGGCGAAACATCCTTCATGGTTTTTGCTTAAAGTTTATAGTTAACTCTAGTATATTTGACACGATTGTTCAAATTACAAAGAAAATTATATTAAAAATTCAGAAGTATAAAACAACAAATTTTAGAGATGACCAATTAGATCATCAACAAAAAATATACAAGAATTTGAAAACTAGAAGCACCACCGCACCCCGACAGAAGACGAGAATCAAATAGTTCAATCCAGTTTAACCGGAACCCAGACATCAAAACCTGCTTGGCTGCTTCCTGTACATAGTAACGGTTCGTAATCGTTCAAGTTTATGGAAAATTTTCACTTCGAACAGTACGCAGCTGTAGCAATATGACTAGACCAACAAGTGCCATGCAGCTCAAGCTAGAATTTCTGTATTACAACGGAATTGGCAAGGTCTGCTTGCTCAATGGTTTGACTTGGATCGGTAAGAAGTTTAGGGGGAATTCCCATTAGCTGCAATTGATAATTTGTTGCACTACCAGGTCTAGATGCATTGATGAACGAACGGATGTCCTCAACTGTATTGCAAAAATTGAAGCGAGCGACCATGCGTGTCCCATCAGCCATCCTAAGCTGAATGGAAGTCATTGGTAAACTTTCATCTACAACAAGGCCATGTGAAGGGCTTGGAGCAGTGTTGAGAGGACTGGAACTGACAGACAGTTCAGGAGTTGCTGATGTACTGCTACTACCAAGAGTTCTTCCGACACCCTGAAATGCTACCTGATGCTTCTTCTCTGGTTCCTGCAAGAAAACGACCATGGGAATGATACTCTCAAATGGGATTCGAGAATCAGCCAATTGGCATTGAATGTGTGTAAAGGAAGATTGACCCTTTTGGTAACTTTTTAAACAATGCTAAAAAGAGAGAGGCTCACAGGGTATTTCTCGTTCCTCCTTATTAGATTGACATGAACAGAAGACCTTCTATCAGCACTCTCAAGTTCTTTAGGACGCTCGGATTTTCTGATGCTCTACATTGAAATTCAACCAAGTTGTTAATACAACACGAGAAGGTATTCTGAAACATATCAATTGATTCACTCTTAAAAAAATGAAAACATATAGAATGAAACAAATGTTTGCAAGATGAATGAAATGGAACACCTATTGCTTTATCTCTATTCTTTGATTCTATTTTTTCTGTAAGTTTTAAGTCAAGTCCTAATTGCATTACCTCTAAGAAATGTGCATTTTCAGGATCATCCAACCTCCTCAGAGGGCCATCATTTACAGTAAAACCATCGGTCCAGAAAACAATGTTGTGAACAATAGTCTGAGGCTGCTGAGGAACAGAAGATATAGTTTCCCCAGAGAGTAATCTACCGGTTCCAGTAAAAGTTGTTGAACTCGATGATGGATTAAGTTGATCGATAGGTCGTTCTACAGCTCCCAGTTGCCTAGCTTGATTGAAAATCTCATCTACCTCATTATTCTTCGACGGATCTTGAACAAGCATGCCACTGCAAAATTAAGGGTTATACCTGATCATCCTAAGCATTTCATCTTATTGAATCGCAGGGTTGGTGAATATAAATCAAACTGTTACCGAACCTCACATCGGATGAGCAGACAAAAACTTAGCAGCTTGTACTTATACCAGAAATACCTCCAAAAAAATCCAGCATTACAGATATTCCAATACTATCAATATAGGAAAATAATTATGTATCTTCAGATGGCAGCAAACAACACAAAATATTGATAAAGCCTTACGAATTTTGCTTAAAAAATCAAAATTAATTTTTTCAAGTAATGATTATACATAATTATGTACTCAACATGATCTTCTATTCTGCGAAATGCAAATTCTGAGATCAGATGCAAGAATAAGTTAAGTCTAAGATGCTTACAAATTTTTGCGATAAGAATTCATTAAAAAAGTCGATAACAATCGAATCAATTAAAATAAGAGGAAAGAATTGAAACGAAATTAAACAGAAAAAGAAGCAATAGAGGAGAGGACCTTTTCTCGCCTCCAGTGTAGTACTCCTGTGGATTGTCGGAATCGGTGTCGGAGTCGGGTGCGGACGGCCTGTTGAGATCGGCAAGCGTGCGAATACCGCCGGCACGGCTGCTCGACGACGGTTTAGCAGGTTTCTTGTCACGCGAGGCCATATGTATTGTGTGATCAATAACGAAAGTTTTAGGAGAGAAGAATTGCAGCAAATGGATGTGATATGGAATGGATTCGCTAATTCAATAATCTTCAGTAATTTTTATTCCTTCTGATCCGCCAAGCAATCACTGGTCGCCACCACCTTCTATGAATTAAACTAGTTTGGGCCATTACCCATTTCTTAACAGATCCTAACCTATATATATATATATTTGGGGACGACCATAATGATATATTCTTTTATTAGGTTCTTTTTACTGAAAATTTGGGGACGACCATAATGATATATTCATTTACACGAGGGTCCGGGGCACCAGGTTCGGTTAATCATGATAAGTTTAGATTATATAATTTTTAACCCTAAATCATAATCATCCAACTGGTTAGCCATTTATCTCAATAATCAAAAAATCGGTTCAATTCGATTTAGGTAACAAGTTTTTTATTTAGTTTATTAAAAATATAAAATTTAATAATATATTAAAATATATATTTTTAAAAAATTGACATATGTTAGTATCTTTTTTTAATTCTAATAAAATTTTAATATAAAAAATAAAAAATAAAATAAAATTTGTTTTTAAGATAAAATATTAAAATAACATATAATATATTATATTATATAACTGGTCGGTTCATTTATCCAGTTTATCCTAAAATCATAAACCGTAACTAAATCAATTTTTATATAAAAATAAAAACCCGAACCAAAATCAAATTTTACACACCCCTATCCGGCATCTATTCCGAAGTTTGGGGAATGGGATGAAACCGATCGTACATCAGCTCAAAGGTTTACTCCAAGGTATCCTTCTTCTTAATCTCTTTAGGATTAAGGTTTCATCCACTTCTCTCTAATCACTAGTTCATTACTGATAGCAAATCTAATATAACATGAGAATAATTCCAATAGATGTTGGTAGGAACAGCAGGGACCACTTTGATAATGGAAACAAACTAGGCAAAACAATTCAAAAGGACCATTTTGGAATTAATTTGTATGTTCTACATAGTCTACTACACTCAAGATATCCTACAAATCTAGAGGGAAGACAACAATATGGTATGTCCAACAAAACAATAGCTTCTTCTGTTCTTAATCAATACGAATTGCAGTCAGCTCATCAATATAATGGAGCATCAAATGAAAGGCACTAAAAGTACAGAGATAAGCCATTTCGATGCATTTAGCTTAAGTGACGACCGACGACCAACCAGAATGATAGACAAAGAAAGGCCGAATGGAAAATTGAATCTCTAAGAAGAATGCCATAATCGATTGAGCCTATGTCTACTTTATCACCTTTGTGCAAGGCTACTTCATTTCACTCTTTCCAGCTGTCCATGATTTGGTTTTGAATCGGACTCTCCGTCATGACCTGTCAAACCTAAGCTCAAATCCAATGTGCTTTCATTCAGATCTTGTTGTACTACTTCATGGTCCTCCTGAGACAGAATTGAATCCATGTCAAATTTCTGAGGTAAGACTTTATAAAACACAAAAAAACTTCTTAGTTGTTCTTTATGTTGCTATAAGGTACAAAATGAAACTATTCAATGAAACATTCTAAAATTAGTACAGACTTTCTCAACAAGATGAAAATAGAGCTACAAAAATGGCCCATCAAACCAACAGCCCATCCCATACAAGCACCAAAGGGAAAGAAATCAAACGGTTAGCAGCACACCTCATTTTCTTCAATAGGTACATCATTAATGTCAGGTTTTTCATCAAAACCGTCATTCCTGGAAGTTGGCTCAGCTACACTAGGGTCAGACTCATTTGGTTTAGCTTCATCGTCAACATCTTCTGCAGCCTCATTTTCAGCAGCTTCCCTTTTCTGTTCCTCTAACACAGCAATCTGCATGCTCAAGCAACAAAATAACTATATGTTTTACAACCCAAAAGCTTAACTGGTCAACAAAATTTGCTATAAAAAGCCATATGACAAAACCTCTGTGATTATCTAATCCAAAACTTAACATGATTACTCTACGCATTGTGCATCATGCCCATGGAATGCAAATGGAAACCTCAACAACAAATCCTACAACCGAACCAAGGCTTCCCACATCAAATTCCACATGGTTTAGTTCTTTCAGTAAGATTATCATGAGCTATGTAACTTGATATTATAATTTCACAGTAAGATTAAAATAACCAAGTCACTTAAAGCAACTACATCAGATGTTGTTAAACCAAAAGAATTGTTTCGAGTCGACAACTCAAATCTGTGACCTTCTAATCAAAAAGTATTTACCACATTGTTTCCTACCAACGGTTGCCCAACTCAAAAAGAAAAATGGGTATATCTATATCATATAATTCGACTCCTCTTCCATTCCTATCTCCGTTCCAACAGTTCCACACTAGCGTTATATTATTGGGTTTTTAAAACATTCCCAAACCTCAAACTGCATCTATGAGCATGAACAGACAAGAAGCTTGATTCTCTACATCATTGATCTCCTACAATTTCTGTCTTTGAATCTTTGACCAAAGGAAAATAAGCAATTAAACATTATAGAGTCGATTAGTAGCAAAATTCCAATCATCCAAATCTCCATTAGTCATATTAGTCTTGAGAAATCCTTAAAAAAAAAAACTTGAAAGCAGCTCAACAAGTCAAGTCAAGGTTTCCTTGAATCTAGCCACAAAATAAACCCTTCAAACACTATTAATCCAAACCCATGCCACAGATCGAGTAATGATAGAAAAAACATACCAAAATCAGATCCTAATTCACAGTAAATTCTCACCAAGAACTAAAGATCGAAATTGAAGAAATATCCAAAAAAGAAAATACCGGAATGTATTTAAATTTCCGCCTGGGAGGCTCCTCGGGCGCCGCCACGGCATCGTCCTTGGAGGAATTGTTTGCGTTGTTGTTTTGGCTTTGGGATGTTGGAGTCCACTTAAAAAGGACGAGGTGCGTACCGTTATTATCGTTAGATGTACCATTGCTGCTATGGCGATTTTGAGACTGGTTACTGTTGTTGTAGGTGTTGTTGCCGCCGCCGCCGTTAGATGGGGAAACGTGTACCCATTTCTTCTTCCATCTCCTTACCGGCCCGGTGAACGCCGTGACCGGTCCGTATCGAGTGGAGGACCTACCAAATCGAGCTCCCACTCCTTCCATTAACTCTGACGCGTCAGATCGGTGGCGAATTTGCCGTGAGTCGCTCGAAAATTACAAAAATGGAAGTTTCGCTTCTTTGTTTTATTTCCACCCTTCCCTTCCCTCTCCCTCTCTTTTTCACACTTTTTATGTTTGAAAAGTTTTGTCTGGATTCTGTGTGTTCAGTTGTAGGTTGCACGGGCGAATCAGAAGCGTTTAATTATTGAATGCCTCCATGATTTGTGAATTTTACGGCTTCTATTGTGATGGTGATTCTGTTACTGATTGGAATGTTTTTGTTCACTGCATACATACGGAAGGTACGTAGAGATCGGAGTAGAATTATTGAGGAACTAATTGCTCGTATAAGTTGTGTTGAGGTTACAAAATAATCAATCTGAAATTTTAGATATTTAATTTCTTTAAATATTTTTGATTTTTGATTGAATATCTAAACGGATATCTAATTATTTGATATTTGAAAAAAATATTTTTTTATAAATATAAATCTTATTTTATTTGATATTCTTATTTGTTATTTATGAAAAAAATATTTTTTTACATATAAAATCTTATTATATTTAATAAGTTGATGATTGTTATATTTGAAAAGCTAAAACTTTCATGTATAAGACTGTTAAATTAAATAAAGTTATAAATTCAGATATTCAAATATTTAAAATGATAAAATATTTATCTAAAATTTTAGATATTCAAAAATTTGATCGGATAAGATATTCAAAATGCACACCCCTAATAGTTGATAATGTATATATATTTTTTTAATATTTTAAGGTTTAAGATTTATGATTTAAAATTCAGGATCAAAATCTAGAATTTAATTTTTTTATGGTAAATACGTATAAAAGTCACAGAAAATTAAAAGAAGATTTTTTTTTTGAAAATCGATGATTTATGGTTATACTTTTAAAATTAAATAAAAGATCACTAATTAACTAATTTTTTTTTTCCCTTTACTTTCTTCGTAAATCTGTTACATAAAGACAACTAAGTAGCTATTATCCTTGATAAGAGACAATGAAAACATAGTTGTAGTCTTACAGTCGTATACATACCCCAGTCTATATATGTATAATGTCGACATTTTAGTTCATTATGGTAGAAGATGTCGAAATATATTTATAGATAAATGTCGATATCTTAGTCAGAACTCTAACACTCAGAATTAATACTTCAAACATTAGATAAGATCTGTTGGAATTCTAAACTAAAAGGATCCATATTCAAAACATAAAGGGATACTTTTTGAAGATTGCCTAATGAAAAGAAAAAAAATGAAAATCTACTATTAATGGATATTAAATATCGAATTATATTTTGATTTAATGAAGACGGATTTGATACAAACATAAAACATGATATATATAAATATATATCATTGACAAAAGTTCCGAGCATAGCTGTCACTCAACTGCTAACAAAACAATATATAATGAATCCAAATCAAGAATGAACCATGTGCGCATATAATGGCCGATGGAGTTGGCCGGAGAATTGGAAATATTCCTGCAAAAGAGTAATTTGAATGTACAATCAAGATTCAAGGCCATCGGGACTGGTCTGGGAGGAACATCATGGACTACGATTGCAGACCAATAGCAGCATCTGCATTGAAGGCGGCACTCAAATACCCAATTTTCAAACCAGTCTTATTGCCAACCAAATCATGTCTGCAGTAGGAAGAGATTGTCGGAAACTCCTTGAACCCGACCGCTCTTGTAGCCACCGCTGCCGTGGTAGCATCCTTCTTTGGGTCGTTGTTTCTAGCTGAGATTTCGTCGGTCGTACGCTTGTATTGAGCACACCATTTGGCCTGCATGTAACCTTGTCGCCTCCATGGTGGCATCTTCATGTCCCTGTTTTTCAGTGATTCCCTCATGGATTTGCACATTAGTCTCACGATCTGCTTCACTTCTTCTAGCTTTCCCACGAAAACCGTCGGGAAAACTTCGATTAATGAAGCGTAACGCATCGTCGGTCGGGCTATTTCGAATTCCCCGGCGAGATTTACTTCGATGATATAACGAATGCCTTTAACATTCACGTCTACGTATTCATATCTTCCTGCTGGATGCTTCCCAAGTTTCTCCCACCGTGATTTGCACAGTCCTGCGTAGGCAGCAGCTTGTAGTTAAAAAACTCATCCTCCACAATAATAAAAAAGGGCCAAATTATGCTTTTAGTCCTTTTACTGTTTATAATTTTTTATAAATACTCTTCAAACACTATATATATCAACTTGATGAGTTGGGAGTATTTTAAGAGAAAAGAAACCATGTAAATCAAGTTAATCATTTGAAATAACTAATGACATTATAAAGATTATATTATGCAGTGCAAGGTAGGAAAGGGTGACAAAATGGTAAAATTACAATGTAATCCCAGAAATTAGGGGTGGTGCCAAGGGTAAGAAGGTGTACCAAAATGGTGAAATTACAATGTAATACTGGAAATTAGGGGGGGTGGCAAGACCGCAAGGGTAAGAAGGGATGCCAATGGTAAATTAAAGTATAAAAACTAATTCCCAAATCTGAGTATAATATAGGGACTAAAACCATAAATAGATCCATCTAAAACAAAGGAGAATCAAAGAAGCTTACCAGCATTAAAGCCACAGTCTCGCAAACCAGACATCAGTCGACGTTTAAAACCCTCAGAAGAAATGTCGGAAACATTCCGACGAGAAAATTCTTCCACATGTTCCAGGATCTTAAGCTTCTCCTTGTCATCTCCGTTCTTATCGTCGACCAAACTCTTTAACTTGTCTTTAGTCTCCGACCAATGACCCTCAGAATCCGATGATCCATCGTTCTCCTTCTCTAGCGCAGTCTTATCACCCTCAAGCTCATCGGCTTCAAAGGCACAATCACTCTCGATAAAAGAATTCACAAGATCCGACAGCTCACTCAAATCCTCCGTCGAGTGGTCGCTGCCACTGCTCTCGCATTGCCGTACTAGTGACACCGCACGTGCCGCCTCGTCGAAAGCCTCCGCTATCTTACTGAATCTCCCCGGAATCCTCGCCATAATCAAAAGAACTAAACCCTTTTCCCCCTCTTTTTGAGGAACTTGATTGAAGAGGACGTGCAGTGCTTTTATATTGATAAAAGACGGGAAAAGTTTCAGTTTTTGGCAATGGCGACGTTATGTGCTCATTATAGTGACACGAATAAGCCACAAAGGAACAGTCTATTTGTATTTCCCAGATTACACGAAAGTGGAGTAATTAATGGAATTTCGGTATTTTTTCTATATTTATAGGGAATTATAGATACATTCAGTGTTTTCAATGAACCGAATGCGATTTATGAGTCTACATTCATTTTAAACGCAACGCATAAATAATGAACCTGTACGATACAGTTTCTTTTTCTAAATAATCATTATGGGAGTGGGACACTGTATTATGTTAGCCGCAAGAATTTTGTTGTTTTGTTGTAGTTAAGACTGTAGTAATTAATTGGCTTAATAGCCAAGTAGTTGGCTAAATTATAATCTTATTTTTGTGTATGCTTAAATATATAATTAAAGTTTTATTTGAGATATTTTAAGTATTTAATTATTAATTACAAATTTATATTTTATTTGTAAATTTAATTTAATTCTAAAATTTAAATTTTCTAAAACTCATAAATGATTTTTTGAAATTTTTAAATTTTTTAATCAATTTTATCAATAAAAGTCACGCCGTGGTTCATTATATATATATTTGTATCACTACAACTACTGCAACAATAATAATGATCTTCGGCAAAATAATCAATGGTGATAACAACAGTAATATGGGGATTTTAAATTTTGAGGCCATTTAATAAAAAAAAATTAAAACCATTATTTTAAAAACACTTGAATTTTGATTTTTTTAAAATAAAATTAAAATATTTTATATATCATATTTTAATTAATTAATAAATTTTTAATAATCGAAATAATATTTTAAACATCCATTTAAAACTAAAGACTCTAAAATAAACTACATATATAATTTATATACTTTCTTAACTATTAATTCTAGTTGATTTACTGATGTCATTTGTACGTGGGAAATAGTCGCCGCTGTAGTCCCATTTTTTTTGAACGGTCTAGAGTTTTGTTCAAGAACTAAAAGAGTGTTTAACCTGTTTTGAAAATAACGACCATGTTCAATGAACCTATGTTAATGTCCAGGTACAATGAATCTCATCCAACGTGTTGTTTAAACAGTATCCGTGAGATAAATTATAAAGGTCAAAGGAAAGAAAAGAAGAAGAAAAAAAAGATTTTTTTTTGTCAAGTCAGATTTTGTCAGCTTGAGATGATGAACATTTTTAATTACGTTAAACGATTATCGTAACGAAAAATATTATAATGTACGTTTTTAAACATTATTAAATTAATTAATAAAAATTAAAAATTTTAAGAAATCAATATATAATTATAAATTGTTTAAAATAAAATTTTAATTAAATTAATTAAATACGAGTCTTTGAATTTTTTAATTCTTATTAATTAATTTAATAGTATTCAATAATATTTTACGTTAGTAATATTTAACGTCGAACACACGTAAATAAAGTCGTCCATAATATAACTCACTTTTTATATATTTTTTTAATAGTTAGATGAAGATATTGTTGTAAAGAATAAAAATATAAAAACACGTAAGTAAGATTTGCTTAAATTATATAGAGTTAGAATTTATCTATTATACGTCTTAAATTCGAATAACACTACATGCATCTAAATTAATTAAATTAATAGATAAGATAATTTTTTTAATAATTTATTATTATCATCTAATAGTCAAAAACGTATAAAAATAATTAAACTTTATATAATATAAATGGATCATTATTTATATACGTGTGTAATCATGTGTCGGATATATATTTATATCATAGATGATTTTATCGTGTTTGATGGGATAATAAGATTACTTATCCGAGATAAAATCGAAAAAAAAAAAGAGTCAAAAATGAAACTTGTTTGAGGTGTACACTAAAGGATGTTCATACACAAACACCAGAGCCTCTCCAGGGGTGTGATGGAGCTGCATAGGGCAATTGACAGCCAGAGTCTCTCCAGGCCTGACGTAAAGCATGTCCCTTGTGATATCTGTTGTAAAAACTGATATTCTTTGAAACTCAACCGGAATATTGAACTTCTCAGATACTGGTGCCAAACGTCTCCCGACAGCTTCCAATCCACCACCACGAGCATATTTTGAAAGAGGATCAACAATTCCTGTAATCCGTACATTAGGAGCTCCACCCGGTCTGGCAGCAAGTGTCTACAAGAGTGTCACCCATTGTGTTCCCTGAGCAATCTGGAAATCATTAATGTGAATGTGATCTTCGGTTCGGCATGCTTCAGCAATGGCCCCATTGGCAGCCATGTAACTGAACTTTAAGTACGGGAAAATTTTATACAGGATTTGCATGTAGGAGAGAAAGTCCTTGTCTTCAGACTCTCTGCAAGGAAGAGCACTAGATCCCAATGCTTCCTTCCTTGCCACCAAACCTTCCAACATGTAAGCACCAAGACGCTTGATTGATTTCCCATTGATAGACACAACATCCTTGCCCTTCACAATCAACTTATCAAATTCAGCCATATTGTTTTCAGAGAGGACCTTAGCACAAGCAATCAGCAACTGCTTTAGATTGTCAGATAGAATACCCTGAAGACACAAACCTCCAATCAATTTTTGATGTTTCTCAACACGAGCAATTTCAGTTGACTGCCTATGGCTGAAGACAAAGGATGCCTGAGGTTAAAGCACCAAAGATCCTTGGCATTCCTGACTCCACGCCCTAGATCGTTGGCCTATCGCATGTGGTCTGCTACTTTCTCCACAGGAAACACTAGGGGTTCTTGTCTCTTCATCCTCATCATGCGCCATAAGTGTGGTCTCCAATCAATTCCTGCTGTCCTGCAAAGTGTATGTTACTTTGTGGCCAGAACTAGTATCTTGTGCATAAGTACTATCTGAACCAAATACTAAGCTTTCACCCCTGCAAACCAGAGAGGGACTCAATCGATGGAAATAAGTGTTAGGATTCTAGTGAAGAGCACATTGAAAAAGTAGAGTAATGAAAAATGAGCGGTTAGGGTTAGCTATAATAATATTTATTTTTTATTTTATATATTTTTAAAGAAATAAAAAGAAATTAAAAATATTTACACATATCTTATCCTTATTGAGTTTCTTATTTTTTTTTAACGGAAGTTAGAATAAAACGTTAAAATGATTATGGAATTAAACGTTAGGCACCTAAAAATAGCAAAGAATAGTTTAGACACCTAAAAAAAAATGTGATAGTTTGAGCACTTATTTTAGTGCCATGATTCTACTTTAAGTTTATTTTTAAAATATATGTGCATAATATTTATAGTATAATGTATGTCTAAATAATAATTAAAAATAAATATATTTTATTTAAAACAAATAACAATTTTAAAAATAATAAAAATAAATTGACTATCTAATTTGTGAAGAGATCAATCAATTTTAGTAAAAGTATTTGTATCGTTTTTTATATTCGATTACATAAAAGTCACTTGAGAATTTAATAAGCTTATTTAATAGATAATTGAAACTAACATGCAAATTTATAATATAAAAATAAGATTTAATTATAAAATATTTTTTTTATATAAGTGTTGAAAATATTTTTGATTGAAGTAGATGTCTAAAGTTTTATTTTTTTGTTAAAATATGTACTTAAAATATTTTTTAACTGAAATAAATATTTAAAAAATTATTTTTAATTAAAATAAATACTAAAATAGATATATTGATTGACTAAAATAAAATAAAAGTAAAATTTTATATACTTATTTTAATAAAAAAATTAATATTTATTTTAAAAAATACTTTTAACCTTTGTTTTATAGTTTATCGTCCTAGAAAGAACATGATTGAGTTTGGGCTGTAACCTTCAATTTATTGTTATTGTTTTTTTTTTAAATTATTTTTATTTATTTCTTTAACGTAAGGCACAAAAGGAGGTATAGTTAGGATTTAAGAGATAAAAAATTCTTGTTCTATATTAGGACATAAGAGCAAGTAATGAAAATCGTCTATCTATAATCATGTCTCTTTTGATATCTTTATTTTAAAATAATGAGTTTATTGTTAAAGGTTAAAAAAAATAGGTGTAAAGTGATTTTAAGATGCGGAAATTAAAATTAAATATTAAAATTTAATTTTTAAATAATTTTTTTTAGTTAGAAACCTGGGTAGTTCTGTTCGGTACAAAAGACTGTTTGAAAAGTTGGTAGCCTCGTGTACCTGTCCTCACCATTGATGAAAAATGATGATCCCATTATCAACTACCTACGTCAACCTCCCATATTAAATCTAACGGTACCCTTTAAATATGATCACAGCCATGGAAACTCACTGCTCGCCTCTGCACCTAACTCATACTCTCAGCAAAGCTTCTGTTTTTTTTTAATGGCTTTGAAATCCTTCATCACTGTCAATCCTGAATCGCATTTCCCCATCCAAAACCTTCCCTATGGAGCTTTCAGAACCAAACATTCCACCGCACTCCCCCGTCTTGCCGTCGCCATTGGTGACTATGTTCTGGACCTCTCCGAGCTTGCCAAAGCCGGTCTTTTCAACGGCCCTTTACTCAACGGTTCAGATTGCTTCCTTCAGGTTTCATCTATTTACTTTGATCATGGGAGTTTATTAATTAGGCTGAACAGAATGATTGCAATATGATTGCTTTTGTGTTGTCACTTGTCAGCATACTCTGAACAAATTTTTGGCTATGGGACGACCTGCTTGGAAGGAAGCACGTGAAACTCTTCAAACGCTATTGTCATGTATGTCTTCAAAAACACAATGTTGGGTTTCAGCTTAAATGAAGATTCCATTTTTATGTTTATGGATCTGTGCAGCTACAGAACCAGTCCTGCGTGATAATACGGAGTTGAGGCACAAGGCACTCGTGCCAATGGTAGCAACATACATACGCATGTGTTTCAGTACGTTGTCTGTAAGAAAATGTCCTTGTTTTCATTAATTTATTTGTGAAATCTTTAGAGCAAGGTGGAAATGGTTCTTCCTATGGAAATTGGAGACTACACGGACTTTTTTTCATCCATGCATCATGCAAAGAACTGTGGAACCATATTTGTTGGACCTAAAACCCCGATTTCACCAAACTGGTAATCTCATTTCTGAAAGTTTTAACAAATGGAAGAATCGATGGCTTGGAAATTGATCATAAGCATGACCTTTCTGCATTATCCAGGTTCCATCTTCCTATAGCATATCATGGACGAGCATCATCTATTGTCATCTCTGGAACTGATATCATTAGACCAAGGTCAGAAGTTCAGATGATTTTTGCCAAAATGTTCGAATCGTTTTTAATTAACGACTTAGATGCTGTCTGCTCAGCCTTAGAGATTAACTGGCTTAGTTCTCTATTCTTCTAGGGGTCAAGGTCATCCAACTGGTAATACTCCACCATATTTTGGACCTTCATTGAAGTTAGATTTTGAACTTGAAATGGTCAGCCTTTCATTTTACTGTCATCATGTTACTCTCTCGTTGTACCTCACCGTGAACTATTTCTCTTATATGGTCTCTTACGAAACTCGCAGGCTGCTGTAGTTGGTCCCGGAAATGAATTGGGGAAAGCTATAGATGTTAATGAGGCAGCAGATCATATCTTTGGAGTTGTGTTGATGAACGATTGGAGTGGTATGCTTATGTTTAGTTGCTTCACTTCCTCATCCTCTCTTTTCTTCTTTCCAACAAGTTTCAGTACCATATTTTAAACAAACTATTCGATTTTGGCAGCTCGGGATATTCAGGCATGGGAATATGTCCCTCTTGGACCCTTTCTTGGAAAGAGTTTTGGTAAGAAAATGAAAACTTGTTCCTGCTTTTCTTCCAAATTCTTAGGCTCTGCAGGATCCCCCAACTAACAAGATAACAAAGAATTATAGAGAAATAATAAAGCTATCACATTGGATTAAACTGGTCAATATCCTATGTTCGACATATATTCGGTCTCAATGGACCCTCCAACTAAATGGATGAGCTTAGAAATAAATGAACGTACCCATATCCGACAGTCACACCTGAGTCTGAGTACCATAGGATGGTTGTGTTTTGCTTTTCTCTCATCTTTCAGGTACTACAATATCCCCTTGGATTGTGACCCTAGATGCTCTGGAGCCTTTTGCATGCGATGCTCCTAAGCAGGTAGGTGTCTATTAGTTGTGTTAGATCTTAAAGCCATTTGTGCTACTAGCTTTAATTCCCTATTCTCTTTCATGGTGACTATTCTTAATGGAAATAGCTGAAAATGGTTGTTGTCAATGCAGGATCCCCCTCCACTGCCATATCTGGCTGAGAAGATATCCAAAAACTACGATATTGCATTGGAGGTAGAATCTACCAGCTTAGTGGATGTATCCCATTTGATTCTCAATACCTCAGTCTTCATCTTAGCCTTCCATCTTATTCTCGAATCTCGAATATAATTTTCCTCTAGTGTAACTTGAGGTTGTAACTTGTTTCTTGCTGCTAGGTTCAAATTAAACCTTCCGGACAAAAAGATTCGAGCGTGGTTACAAGAAGTAATCTCAAGAACCTGTAAGGAGTTCCATGTCACTTGTGCACTTGTTGTTTTGAGAGCTGTCTTTTCCCTTAGTGAATTAATGAACCAGTGAATCAAACTGCCTCATTCTCTGCAGATTTTGAAATATGGAACATTGCTTGAATTTAAGAGTTTGTGCGTCTTTCTGTACTTGTTTAATATATGCGTATCAGCGTATGTACTACTTTTTAAAGGTGTACTGAGTTCTTGGCCCTAGATGAAATATTTACTGAAGTTTGTATAACTTTTTATAACAGATATTGGACATTGACTCAACAGCTAGCTCACCATACAATCAATGGTTGCAACCTGAGACCCGGAGATCTCCTTGGAACTGGGACCATTAGTGGACCTGTATGTTTCTTGCCTACCTTTCACCTTTCTTTCCTTTTCCCCTTCAAATATATCTGTCAATCCACACACAAACAAGTAATCATGTATGCATTAGAAACTTGTCCGACTTTGAACACTACCCCTTGTGCCCTCTTGTGTTGAGAGTTCAATTTATGCCTGATGAACAAGCCAGCATAGTGGGTTCTTTGGACATATGAATCCCGAAATATTTGCTTATAGTTTAGCCTCTCATGTTTCGAACAGGAGCCAGACTCACTTGGATGCTTACTGGAACTAACATGGAATGGACAGAAAGAGCTGTCGTTACAGGAGACAAGTCGAAAGTACTTGGAAGATGGAGATGAAGTAATAATCACTGGTTGCTGCAAGGTACTTCCTCTGCTTCACTATAGCTCTTAAGCCTAGTTGCAAACATATTCTACTTAACATTAGTAATTCTCATGTATTTGCATGAAGCACGGTGATGGTTACAACGTCGGTTTCGGAACCTGCGCTGGCAAGGTTGTTCCGCCACGAGATTGAGGATACCGTTGTCTTTGGCAATAAAAAGCAGAGTAGTGTGCTTTGCCAACTGAAAATGATCGCTTTTGTTGTATCATCTATTTGATTACAACATTAAATTTACTTTGTTTGTAAGCCCTTGAATGTATGTTGTAACCTGAAATTCCCCTTGGTAATCAATAACTAAAAATCCAAGCCTTTTCTTATTCAATCTCAGATGAGTTCATAAATTAAAAAGCAATGTGTCCCAACACGCTGTGCCATTTGCCTATTACGAGCAGAAATCGATTCAAGCAACACAACTGCTCTTGCACCGAGACATGCATTTCTTGCAATCTGAAACGCTCGGCTTCCCACGGTGGCAAACACAGAGGTCGATACATCTTGATCTGGAGACTTCGCCCCACATGCACCACGCCGTACAAGCAGCACGCACGTCGGATAACTGTATCCCATTTGCTCAACAAGACTGTCTTTACACAATTTGGTTTGCACCTCTCCTTACCATCTTTCTCTCTGTCCTATCTCTTTACCCGCCGCCTTTCAATTTGCATCTTCTGTGCAAATCGACAATTTCTCTTCGATTGTTTTCTTTAAAATTTGAACCATAAAAAAATATTTTCTAGATCCATTCAAATCTTTATTCTATCAGATCTAGTTAATTTTTATTTGGATTTTTAAAAGTTTTAGGTGGTTTTTGCTTTAGATCTGAATGGTTTTTTCTTCTAAATTTTTGTAGATCTAAAGCGTTTTGAATGTGAACATGAAATCTAAAAATTGAAAGCCTCTGCCCTCTGACTTCCATATCTTCGTCGTCCGTCGACCATACCTTCTCTAGAAACATAACCAAATGAATCGTAAAACACCATTTGTTCCGTAATTCATTTTTCCTAAAACCCTCAACAGTCACCCTTGCAACCTTCGACTTCGAGTGACTTCTTCTTTCCCCTTCATTTCTATTCTTGTTTGATCTGTTGTAGTTGTTTACATTCTCTTTGTTGTCTTCCATCAAAAAGTTACAAAATTTGAGTCAATTTCATGATCTTTGGATGAGTAATCAAATACTCATTTCGGTGATTTGTATTTTTAGGACTATTTGTTTCCAAGGAAATTAGTAAAATACTAGAGAAAAATTGATTAGCAGACACTGAAGGAAGAGTATGGAATAGGCCGGGGGAGATTTGCGATAATAGCTAGTAGCCATGGTGGTTTCGGCAGTGACAATAACAATGGGGATTTTGGGATTCAAGAAAAAACAATAAAGAACCAAATTGAAAAAAAAAATACATATTTTTTTAAATTTTTATAGATTTAAGGATAAAATTGAAAATTAGTAAAACATTAAGGACTAACCTTGTATTATGCCTTAATTAAGTAAATGTATATATTTTTTAAGAAATTGCCATGTCACTTTTTTTAAGGTCTAAAGAGTCCCTATTTAGTATTTACTTCCAACAAAACATAATGTATACACCTGAATTATTTAAAATATTATGTATGAAACTAAAAATTTGGTATAATTCATGTATTAACGGAATAATTAAGCCTTCCTAAATTTGACTTTCCTAACACATGAAAATGCAAAGTATACCCAACGCCAAAGTTTTGGGTTAAAAGAAAAAACAATCTATTTTGTTTTCATACAAATGAATTTGAGTATTTTTCAAATCCTTTGTAGACTTAGACCTTAATTAGTAGGATATTTTCAAAGTCTTGTATATATGCATTGTAGTTGTAGACTTCTACCTCAATTAGCACGTACTGGTGTCACCGGTCTCGATACGTATGGTTAAGGGAAATGGATGTCAGACCTGGCTAGTTGCTACCGGTTATATAAAGGGCTGATTATCCTTGAGATTTCCCTAACAAGTATACAAAAATGGGTTTGAAGAATTGTGTGTTGTTGTTACTTGGTATTGCTTCAACTCTACCTTTGAAGGGAGGAGCAAGAGAATTATGGGAGAAGACAAGGACGAGGAACATAGCAGAGGCTCCCCAAACACAGTTATCTGCAGCACAGACTCTTCAAAGAGGTCAGACCTACCTACTCCAAACAATCCTTGATCTTTTGTTGTAATGTCTAAACTAATTTAATCGAATGCGGGTGTCTGTCGAATGCTCCATGATATAGTTTTCTAAACTTGTTTTGTAAATTTGGTGGATCTAAATATGTGTTGAACAATGAGTTAGGCTTTCAGAATCTTGTCTTACAGAAAGAATTAATTGTTTGATCTGGCTACTGCATTCCGACAGCTCCATATTCTTGGGCTGACGGTCCAAATGAGTATATGACCAACGGTGACCAAGCACTACGAACGCCGATGGTTAACGGCTTGGGTTGATGAAGAAAATGCTAACAAGTATTAAGGCCTATGAGGATATATACACCCACACACATATATACAGCATACTGCATGTTGAAGTTCCAGTGAGAATTTGCACCTATTTAACACAAATGTAGTAATTTAAGAACAGAATAAGAGTAACGAAGATTAGAGAGAGAGAGAGAATAAGAGGTTGAAGATACTACAATTCAAGTTCAATCTTGTCAGATGAAATATATTCAAAAAAATGTACAACGAATTGAATTAAGTTTTATGTTCGTGATATATATTTTATGTGTTTATGCTTTTGGTTTTATGGGGCATGGTTGTCTAAGGATGCAATCAAAAGACATCCTACTCGATTAGACTTGTAAATCACACGAATTCAATATTAGGACACTTTGGAAGCAATATGTTTTCTTTTCTTCACCTAAACCAAATCAAATATTAGCAAGAAGTCAAGTACAAACCTTGAACCAACACCAAGTAACCGTACATCTTTGCAAACCACTGTTGCTGTTCATATATCTTCTGCCTGGAAGTTTAAGACAGTGCCCGGGTCTGAGGAAGCTTTTCAAAAACATGCAGATCCTGCATTTCATACCTGCAATAGACAAATTTGGATGCATCATTCATTATTTGTAGCCTTTCACTCACATAAATGCTGCTTATTTAGAAAATTACCAGTCTTCCGACTTCCGCTGTAGGAAGACCCTGCAGAAACCCCCATCAGGTTTACCGTCACGAACAGTATTAGCAATCAGATCATACCTGGAGCTCAACGTGAGCAAAATCAATCGTGCAGTGTTCCCAAATTATGATGCGTAAGTTGCTGAGACAAAGGATGTCTCTTTTCTCTCTCAAGTCTCCACTTCTTTCCTTAGGTGGAATTATATTTTAATTTTCCTCTCAACACAAGAAAAACAAAAAAAGTACAAGTGCTTTCTGATGCAATACTTTCTTTCTCCTTTTAATACCTTTCATTCAACACCTTCATTGATGGTGGCAGTCAAGTTTCAAGCAATAAATTCAGTGACATGTTAATATATTATATGAAACTGAATGCTTCAACAAAAACCCATTTAAATGTTCACTGGGTTCTTCTATACCAAAAGAGAGCTGGTTCTGTCTTATGAAGAACACAACTTGCTAAATGAGAGAAAGGGAGGATTTTGAGCAGAGCAACTAAAGAATTTAAATTTCAACTTCCATCTCATTCCTTAACTTTCACAAATGTATTTATAGATACTAAAGTCAAAATGCGATAATCAAACATAGCCACACAAATGACATGAAGAAAAAAAAGGATGCCTGAACCTGCAAGTAATTTTCAATTGGTTCCCCATTTTCTCAAAACATTCTCTTTAGCAGAAACATGAGTATATGCTTCCTTCTTTAACATACTGCCAGAATCAACAGGACCATCTGTGTATCTCTTTCCTAGGACCCTCGATGTTACATAGGCGAAACCGTCTCTTGTTCCTCGCAAAGCATAAAGCAATGGATTGAAGATGACAGCCAGCATTACTTCTCCCTTTGCAATTATGAGATACTAGCAAATGCAATAATAAAAAAGTCATGGGCTTACACAAAAAACTAAATGAATTGCACAGATAGGAGACAGGGTCGGTCTACAAACATATGGGTAACCATCATACCATGACAATAATGCCCAGAATGGCTAGGCTAGCTTGTTGAGCCTCTTGCCAAAAACGGTCACCATTGGACCAACCAAATCTACCACCCCATCCAAACCACCCCCCACCTCCGGCATTATCTCCACCACCAGCTTCCTCTCTTCTTTTAATCTCTTTGTCCCACTTCTCATATTCAGCTTTCTTTCCACCAAGTGCACTTTCCAATGCTTTCCTAGCTTGTTCCTGTAACCATACGGGAAAATCCCAAGGCAAAGATAACTCTAAAATCAGAAAAAGGAATTGCATAATTAAAACGTGAAAAGAATCCTACTTTGAAACCATCTGAACCGTATAATTCATCAAATAATTCACTGATTATCAGGTACAAACATGAAATCCAGAAATACAAATAAAGTAGAAATGAGTTGAATTCTGTTGGTGTCTGTCTACCTTTCCGCGATTATCCGAGAAAAGACAAGAAAATCTTCCGTTGCATTTGAGATTGAGCATCAAAGAGCTCCAGTTTCGTGCGACATGCTGACTACGAGTCGCGTTGTTGAGAGATGGGAAGGCAGTTGATTCGGGTCGGATCGATAGAATGTTTAGGTTTAGAAGTTGCGCCATTGTTTCTTTCACATCTCCTGCTAAGAGCTGATGCGGGAGAAAACAGGGGCTTTTAAGGTCAACTCCAATTTTATAAAAGCCCAATCAGTAACTTTTCATGGGCCCAGTAAAGAGTGCAATGGAATATTGGGCCAATACTCGGCAAGTCGAGATTAAATATATAAATAATATTTAATATCAAATATACTCTTATGATCAAATCAATAGATTTTAACTTTTAAGAATATATATGATTAAATTAATTTATTATACAAAATAAATAATAAAGATTAAATATATAATGATTTATTATACTATTAAATAAATAATATAATTTAAGAGTTGGATTTCTCATATTTACCCTTTCTCACCAACACTTTCCTTCAAGTTCAAACATCAGATACCACCTGCAACGCTAACCCGAAATTACTTTTATACCCCCTCACTCCTCCATAAAAACACAGTATGTAAAGGCTACTTTTGTCATTCACTCATTCCAACTCCTCTTAAAGCGAGGGAAACCTAGAAAAGAAGCAAGCCACTTGGTTCAAGTACATTTCTACCCCCAACCACCTTTTATATATGAATTAATATATATATATATTTTTATTTCGAATATAGCTTTAAGTCTCAAATCTTCATAAGTCTAAGTTGATGAGAAAGTAAATACACGGACCCCAATAGCTAATTAAGTTTCTACAAACTCAATCTAAAAGAAATCACAAGAATACATGAAAAAATTCTTAGTATATTTATAAATACAAAAATATACGATATGAACTATTAAAAAATTATAAATGAATATAAAAAACTTACATGATAGATGAGAAATCAAACATTGCATACAATCTTTCATAAAAAATTAATAAAAAAACAATCTTATATTAAAAAATAGATTACTTATGAGAAATTAAAACGATTTACAATTAAATATACTTTAAAATTTTCTCCTCTCCGAATATATTTTAAAAAATATTTTACCTTAAACTTTAAAATTTTTCTCAAATACTAACAAACAAATAAGTTTCTTTCATTTTTTTCAAATACTAACCTCAAACAATCGAATATTTATATATATATATATATATAATTTATTTATTATCTTGTGTTATCACGTATCCATATAATTGTTTAATCATTTTCACTAAAAAAACTGATTTTAATTAGTTTATTAAAGTCAAAAGACATAATATACAAGTGGCATCTTATTATTATATAAAAAATAAATATTAAAAATAAAAATACGTCATATACATGTAATATTGTCTATTTAATATTATTAAAAAATCAAAAATTTCGATATTTCTTACACTCTAAATATTTTTTCCTATTTGGATTATTTTCCAAATTCTGGAAGAATTTTGGAGAATAATTCATGAGTAAATTTCTTTGAGTAATACGGTGGATTAGAGATAATTTTGAGAATTATAATAAATACTACGTTATTTATAAAATTCGTATTTTATAAAAGATTAAATATTCTATAAAAATTCAATCGGATTATATTTTACAAACATTTCACTTTCTATAGAAAACGTATTTTACAAACATTATAATATTTATTATAATTTTCTAAATTTCACTCAACCAACTATATTATCCATTTTTTCCTATAAATTATTTTACAAATTTCCTAAGACGGAGAATCAAATTTATTTAGATAAGTCAAATAAATTAATTTAAAAAATAATAATTATTTTAATCAAACCGAATTTACGTAACTCTGAAGTGGGTATGACGAAGGGCAGGGACGTCATTCCGGTATAAGTTTGAACTAAAGTAGAGAGATAGAGGGACGATTCCGTCATTTTACTGAATATAAAGTGAAAGAACAGAGAAGGACAGAGCAGAAATTGGATAGAGAAAGTGAGAGAGACAAAGAGAAGCAAACGTTTGTTTTTGTGTGTCCGTTTTTTTCTGGTTGGTTGGTTCAGTTCAGTTTACTTAAGAAGGGTATTATATTTATATGAAGGAAGGAAGCATGGTGACGGTGACGGACCAAGAGATAGCCAGAGGAGTGGAGAACTTGCTCCGCCACTCGGACCCCACCGTTGCCACCACCTTAAACGGTGTCGTTCAGCAGCTGGAAGCCAAGCTTGGTGCCGACCTCTCCCATAAAGCTGCCTTCATTAGGGACCAAATCAACCTCCTGCTCCGTCCCCCACAAACTCATGTTCAGGCTCAGCCACCTCCTGCTAAAGACCATTTTAACCTCCAACACCACCCTCACTTCCCTTCCCATCAAGTCCCTCCCCATTTTAACCTCCAGTGTCACTCTCAGTTTTCTTCACATGACATCAACTTCCGCCACCCTCAACCTCCTCTCACCGCTCAACCACCGCCGCAGCCTCACCCCCATTTTCAGAACCACCAGCAGCTGCAGCCTCAGTCGGTTGTCACGAAAGTCGAAGTTTTTGCTCAAAATGTCGCTCCCATTGCCACAACTGAAGTGCCCAAAGAAAGGTTTGCCGCCTTTTTTTGTCTTCCCTCCTATTTTATAGTAATCTATTGGTTTAACATTTTTTTGTGAAACGTGTGTTGTGTGAAAATTAGTTTCATTTTAGGGTTTTGTTAATATGATTTCGGGTGTTCTAGTCATTTCTGTATGTTTGTGCTACTGAAGTTGGGTTTTCTTACCCCCTGAATTTAGGGTTTAGTATCATTTTCCTCTTTTAAGGATTTAGGGTTTAGATGACCAGTTTTACTTACATTCTATGCATCACGATGCGAATTTGAATGTTATTCCTTAATGTTTTATCTCGAAACAGGGATTAGTCACTCTATCGATGACTGAAGTATTTGTGTGTTTTAAAATGTTACTGCAGTGCTCCGGTTGCACCCAAAAGAAGAGGTGGATCAGGGGGTCTGAACAAAGTTTGTAATGTTTCACCAGCACTTCAAGCCATAGTTGGTGAGCCAGCTTTGCCGAGGACTGAGGTTGGTTTCCCTAGATTAACATTGATCATTTTTGGTCAGCAGCGATCGAGTGTTGCTATTCTAACATTTATGTTCCTTTTGATTTAGATTGTCAAGCAGCTGTGGGCATATATTAGGAAGAACAGCCTGCAAGATCCGAGTAACAAGAGAAAGATAATTTGTGACGAAGCCTTACGGGTGGTGTTCGAGACAGACTGCACTGACATGTTCAAGATGAACAAGCTGCTGTCAAAACATATTACCCCACTTGACCCTTCAAGTACGTTGTTGATACGTGCAATATATTTTTGTTCTATGATGAGTTGGATGTGATGCTTTCTTCATTAGGTTAATAATTTTGCTAATCCTTGCAGAGGAATCAAATCAAACTAAAAAAGGTAAGGTAAATCCCGAGTCCACCGCTGAAGGTGTCGAACCAGGACCCAAACCTGTAATTATATCTGAGGCGCTTGCCAAGTTTTTGGGTGCTGGAGGGAGGGAGATGGTAGCAGACGAGGCAGAAAAACGTGTTTGGGAATACATAAAGGTTAATCATTTGGAGGTAGGAGCTGGCACACAAGTTTGTGCAACTCTTCCCATTAAACTTTAGGCTTGTGTTTGGCTCTCTAGCACCGGTATTAACTTCTTGGTGTTTTTTGCTATTGTTTCAGGATCCGTCAAATTCAATGGTGGTACTATGTGATGCCAATCTTCGCGAGCTTCTCGGATGCGAAAGCTTATCCGTGATGGGGATACGTGACTCACTACTTCGTCATCATTTATTTAAGCAATCCTGAGATCTCGATATAGATCTGCTAGTGTTGACTGGTTGGTATAACTGCTTGAATAAGTCCATTATTATCCTATAATGCATCCAAACATAGTCTGTCATTTTTATGCTGCATTTCTGTTATTTATTGGCCGTGCCTTTTGATAGAACGGTTCATTCTTGTTTCTTGCAGGGGTATAGGACCTTGGTAATTCCAGTTATCTCTGATGGTAGAACAGATAGTGAAGACCTTCCTTGTTCCCACTTGTTCGTTTGTTGTTTTTTGTGCATTTGACATCCTTAGACTCGAAGCTTTTAAGGTAGTTTGCTTGTTTATGATCAGTATGAAAAATGTACCATGGGCATCACATCATGGCAAGAATATTTTGTAGTTATGCCATTAGCCCAGAACTCTAGGTGTATTTTGTTGTATCCTGTCGCCTTTCAGATGCTGACCTCGAAACGGAACTGCAAGTTGTAATGGAAAATATAAGTTTTAACTTCTCAGAATGATCGGGAATGTATCCGGTACATGCATCAAGTTGTTGGCCTAAATTTTACTTGTCTTTCTAGAAAAGAATAACTAAAAGTTTTACATTCCCTCTGAAAATCTCGTACATAAATATATCAGAGGGTCCAACATTGATAAAACAGAGTTCAAAACAAACGAAGTTTATGTCTGCTGTGACCTAGCACCATAACCATTATTAACCCCATTTTCATTAGCACCATTCACACCATGCTGCAATTTCCCTGCACTTTCCGACCTCCTCTTCACAACAACGTACCACGTGTAAGCTTCCAACATGACAGCGCTGAAAGCCAAGGCCACGATGACACCAATGTAAGCATTCTTCCATTTTTGGTCGGGATTCAAGATGTCGAATCCCTTGAATACGTTGATCACACTGAGGATTATCACGGTGTATCCCACCAGATGGTGATATATGTTCCAGTACAATCTGTATTTGTTGTCTGGTTGTGGCCTCAGAAGCAATGCAAATACCTGAAGGGTTCCGAGGCTGAAAAGGATGACCCCGATGGTTCGATGGGTGTCGAATCGAATACCGGGTGATTCGCTGCCGAGTTTGAGACCAGTACCCCATCCGGCGACACCGACAACGTAGGCTGAGAATTGACACGATACGTGGAGGTAAAACCATGCCGGATCAGCTGATTTGAATACCTTCAAGTACCTTGCTGTTATAGCGCCGATAGGCATTAAGATACCCCAACTCACAGCGTTTAGCACCCCATGTATCTGAAATTTTAGGGTCAATTTAAATTTTGGGTTAATAGTCTTGGGGCTTTAGTGCAATTAACCCAATGAAAGAAAAGTAAAGATGGAAGGCAGGCATTCACTTACGTTTCTCTTTCTGAGCTTAGAGCCTCCTCCATTACTTGTTGCAGTCTCGCCAGACTGCAGATTCAAGGTGGCCATGGACTGGACATTAGGACCAGAAGTAACATGAATCTGTGGTGTGTTCCCAGACAGACCACCTTCTTGCCAAACTTGGTTCAAAGTGGTGCCATTGTTCGAAAGACCCAGAGTGGCAAATATGATAATCTCATTGTTCTCATACGTTGCGGACAAATCAGACACCTCGAAACTAAGCTTACCCTGTCGCAGCTGTGTCTGATACTGAGTGATGGGCGAAGTGTAAACCCTCACGGTTCCATCAGTTCGTGGATAAGCAACGAGTGCCTGTGACCCGATCATGCCTTTCGAGGTCGGGTTTATGGCCCATGCAACCCATCTCGATGACCCAATCCCCGTGTGCCTGTACGCAATCTCGAGCTTCCCGGAGGAGTCGTGGTTGTAATGGAGAAAGGAGTTTAAGATAGGAAGGTCGGAACATGATTTGAAGACACGGTTGGTGGAGAATGAATAGCTGGAACATGATTGTGCATAGGATGAGAAAAGCAAGGACATGAACAGACAAAGTGACAAACTGAGTTTTAACATTGATGTTCCTCCCATGGTTGCTTCAACGCAATACAGTGTTAAATATTTGTCTGAAAGATTATGGAAATTATAAGAACAGAGGAAGGGGTTAATATATATAAGAGGGAGGTGATGTTAGATTTCTGGTCCGTCTGTTCTTCGTTGAAACAACTATTTTCACACTTATCTCTTACCCAACTTCAACAACACATGACCAGAATTGTTTATTATGCTTTTCAACAAGTTCCGACCAAATTATTTAAACTTAGAATCGAGTCTGAGTCTACACGTTTAACAGATGTAGAGTTATGGATCTAGTTTAGGCTATAATTTAATTAATAATCTAAGTTGAAGCATAACCAAACCGTGTCAAAAGTTTTGTTGGTCTTGTTGGGTTAGGTAGAAATGGGTTTGGAGAGGTCAAAAGAACCCTAACAAATCCTCACCGGTTCCTCCGCACTGGCACCTCATGCACAGGCACATGGCATCGGCTCATCCATGGTTGTGAGAGACACCCACTCCAACACCCTACCACATCTGTCTTCATTATGGCATCTTTTTGTTTAGAAACTTCCAAGGAAAATGATAGTTTAACATCCATACCAACTAACAATTTAGTTAAACCACAAAAGTAGATGCTTTGTTATATAATTCCCAAGGATATAAATGCATGGGCAAATGGCAATCTCTCTCCCTTTTACAATTGATATTCAATTTATTAATCAATTAATTTGAATCAAGTTTTATAAAGGCATAAAGATAATTTTCACCTTTAACGTTTATAATTTTTGTCATTTTGACTCCTATTTTTTGAATAAATTTAACCATTGACCTATGTCTTTTTAACAAATAACTCATTTTTTAACTACCATATAACTGAACCATTAAAAATTTAATAACGATAACATATCATATATATGTGATAATATATTTTAAATGACATAAAATCTAACCTATTAAATATATACATATATATAGAATATAATTTTATTCCGGTATAAAATATAAAACAATTAAAATTTAAATAAAATATTAAAAATTAATTAAATCCAAAACAAAAATTTACTAAATATTCTCAACCCTAACTAAACTAAAATATCTTTATAAAACCCTAAAACTTCGATTTAGATTAAAACTAAAATACCTAAATTCTAAACTAAAATAATAAAATCTAATTGATTATTATAAAAATTCTTTATCTTTGATTCACCAAAAACAAACTATATAAAATCCTTTCTTTTCAGATTATGTTCATACCTTTTTAGATAAAATTTTAATTTTATTATAGTTAAAGTTAAGAATGTTTAGTAGCCTTTTGTTTTAGATTTAATTAATTTTTAATGAATTAAAAATTAATTTTTAATATTTTATTTGAATTTTAATTGTTTTATATTTTTAGATTGGAATAAAACAATATTCCGCGTGTATGTATTTGATATACTAGATGTTAAGTCATTTAAATATATTATTACATATATATGACATGTCATTTTTTAATAATTCAGTTATCATGATAGTTAAAAAATAAGTTATTTGTTAAAAAGATATAGATCAAGGGCTAAATTTATCCCAAAAAAAGAATGAGTGCTAAAATGATAAAAATTATAAACGTTAAAGATGAAAATTATCTTTATGCCTTTTATAAAATATAAATATTTTTTTAATATATTTTTTTCTTTTATTATATCACAATTAGGTTTTCTCCACACCCGATTTTTCAATCCCGAGTCGCCAATCACATAGAGAGACAACCCAATCTTCTTCACCCTGTGGTGAGGCCCACGTCATCGTCGGACCCATGTTTGCTGGCAAGACAACCTCACTTCTCCGACGAACTCAAGCTTAAAGCAACAGTTTAGATACTGGACTAATGGTTTAGATACTTGCGTCGTTGAACTGGGATTAGATGTTATGCTTTATGGTTTGGATAAAAATTTGATCTTGAAGTTGTGTTCCGTTATAATGGATTGAGCGAATCTGTAGGGCTGTTATGGAATACAAGGTTAAAGGCACATACTAGACTTATCAGCTCTGCTCTTTTCTAGCAATAATAAATTTTCAGTTGGTGAAGAATCCCAGCACAAAAGGATGTTATTGGATTTCCCAATCATCAACTGAAGATCAAGTTGATGATATTGTGTGCAAAATTAAGGGATGTATAGACTGCCACGAGTTTAAAAGATTCATGCTGTCCTACTCTTTTAAGATCAAGTTTCCTGCTGCTGCTTAAATATCCATATTCGGTTCTGTGAATTTGGTTAGTAAAGGTAGTTTGAGCTTTTGAATTTATACAATGATCTCTATTTGGTCTGCTTCTTTGGTTCTTGTCTTTGTTAAACCGTGATAGCCGACTTTTGTTTTACAGTGTAGAACTGTGGCTGTAATAAAAACAAACAAGGATACAAAATATGGGTTGGATTCAATTGTGACTCATGATGGCATAAAACAACCATGATGGGCAGTGGAAAATTTAACCTCGTTCAGACAAAAAATTGGCACTGATGCTTATGATCAGGTTTGCCAAATTCCAGTATCAAAATTTCATGCTCGTTTTCGTTTATACTGAGGTTCACTAGTGTCCTGGGTGTACTGTCGAATATACTCATGATTCCGGGCATGTAACAGATTGATGTCATTGGCATCGATGAAGCTCAATTCTTCGAAGATCTTTGACTTCTGCTGTAAAGCTTCCGACCAAGATGGCAAAACTGTGATAGTTGCCTGGGTGGTTGGCGACCATTTAAGGTATTCTTTTTATCAAGCTTCGTTTTTAAGATGCATTCTAATTACTCCCTCTTAAATCCAAATATCGGCAAGTACGAAGAGCATCGGATCGGTGCTTGATATCATACCCCTTGCTAATACCATGTTGAAGTTAACAGCTCGATGTGAACTATGTGGGAAACGTGCTTTCTTTACGTTATGGACGACTGATGAGAAACAAACGGAACTGATTGGGGGAGCTGAGGTGTATATGCCGGTATGTCGGAAGCATTATGCGACCCAGAGGCTTCAATGTGGCTCTTGGCTCTTGCAGACTGTTCAGAGAAGTCTTATGTATTATTATAGGATGGTATATATTCACTAGGAGGAATTTGCTTAATGTACCTACAAGACATTTTATTTTCCTGTAAAGAAATTGTTCAAGGAAAAGTGGACACTCCTTTGCACATAGTTTCAGAAGATAAGGGAAAGTGGGCATACGGAATCCTGTATTTAAAAAAAAAAGACTCGTTTTTGACTCGATTGGAGATGATAAGGAAAACACAAACTACTTTAAGCTGCAAAATTATAGACATTCAGCAAGGAAAAACAAAAGGGGGGCAGAAGAACTATAATTTGGATGGGCCTCAGAATTGCAGAATAACAGCAAGGCTTTGTTAAGCCATTCAGTCCCGAAAGATGGTATTTTGTATTTGTTATCCTCATCGGCCAAGTTCTAAAAATAAAACCTTTTTTTCAAAACGTAAATTCAAAAATCTGAAAAAGAATAGAATGTTTGTCTCATGGCCAGTCCCAAGAGGTAATAGCAGCGACGCCACTCCACAAGGCGATGGAATATGAGACTGCCAGTCAACGGAGGAACTCCCCCGGAGAGGAGGACCGTCAACGTCGACGAGCGTTTTATATGGCGTTATCTTCGGGATTTACAAACACAATCTCAGTTTGCCCCGTTTTCATAGATAAGGATTTTCAAATCCTCCGCCACATAAAGATTGAAATAAACGCAAATCACACACACACAAAGAAGAAAAGAAATCGTAAAGAAGATGATGACTAGATAGGGATTACCATTTCCAGACCACTCCTAGGGCTTAGAATGAAGAATTCCCGTCGTGAAGTAATGAAAGCGGCGGTCTAATGTAAATTTATAGCGCAAGTCGCCGCCATTCGATTTGGATGCTACTAGGGTTTTGCATAACACCGTAATAAATTAGGCCATAAAGACCGAGGCCTAACTATAAGCCCAAAAGTTAAACAACCCAAACCATATGAAATCATAACTTTTTATGTTATTTTTAATTAAACGAAACTTTTGAAAGATATAGTCCGATTTTTTTAAAAAAATATTTCTTAAAATACAGTATTAGTCGTTTTATTTTTAAAATATTATATTTTGAATAATAATTTTAAAGATTATTTTAAAAGTCCAATTTTCAATAGTGAAATAACAAAAATTGGTATTAAGAGGTATTGATTTTGAATAATGATTTGCAAAAAACACTTTGAAAATTATCAAAATACTATTCAATGTCGGTATCTCTTGTTATCGACTTTAATTTTTTATTTGATTTGATTCATTTCACTATTTAAAGTCAGATTCTTTTGTAATCATCTTTAAAGTTATTATTAAGAATATAATATTTTGAGAAATAAAGTGGTTACTGTAATATTTTCAAAATTTAAAAAACCAAATACAATATTTATGTAAATATTTCAAAAGATAATTTTCAATTTAATTATAGAAATAAAATATCATAAAAAACAAATTAACAATATCCAAACAAATAATGAAATTAGTTACTTTAAAATATTATGAGCTAAAGTACAACTTGACAGAAACAACCACATACCTACTTATATTTTTTCACTATTTTTTCTATTATTTTTTTCATCGAATGGCTTTTAATATTTGTCATCAAACCCTTTTAGAACTTAGATTGTTAAAAAAAATTAATTTGATTTTTTTTTCAATAAATGGTCAAACAAACCTACGAATCGATTTGGAAAAAAATTGAACAAAATTCTTTTTTATCATTAAAAAAAAAGAAAATTGATCTATAAACAAAAGAAGAAATGAGGAAAAAAACATGTAAGCTAGTTTTGATCCAACTGAATCACAGGGAGGTCCTTAAAAAATGGCGAGTAGGAAGCAAATCATCAAATATTTTCTAAATTCCCATTTCATACGTCAAATTCAGCTCCTAGTCTGTGGTTCTTTCCATCATCACCATGCAATTCTATGCTAAGCTTCCCTGACCTTCTGTACAGCAAGTTGTCTATATTGGTGATGCTCGTCTACCGTTGAAGTCGTCCTTTTTTATCCACCCTGCAGTCTTATATAGCATACCGAAATCGAAAAAGGAAAAGTGTTTAGTTTAAAGCATGAGTTGCCGAAGTCTTTAGTCATCATCTGTTATAAGGTTACTGTACTGATGAGCACGAGGCCCTTCAACTATGACTGCTAAGAACTTTGGTTTCACATGTTAAGTTCATCCATTTCAGACAGAGTTTCGATGTAACAAGTTGAACATACAATCAACAGCAAAAGAATCTAAACTATGGAAGCGAGACTGAAAGACGTAATAGACTTGCAAATCTTAAATCGAAAGAATCTGGGGGGGGCCCGAAATAAATTTGTATTTCTTCTGTAGTACAACGGAGATGATGTTAGCCCGGAACATAATAATAGCAAAAACTGTCAGAACTCATAATCCATCAAAGAAGGTACTCATGTTGATACAAATAACATCTTCAACTCTAAGATTATTTAACTGTATAAAGTTACATAAATTATCATCAAACGAGTTTCTCTTTAGAGATGAAGCTTTTCAGCTAATCTAGAGATTGCATTATCAGTGTGAAATTTTGGAACGCAAATACTTCTAGCAAAGAACAATGAATTGTGTATGTTATGATACTCACGCACACATAAATATATGTATGTATTTAAATGTATATTCTTGCCTTTTGTTATGCTTTGATGGTTTTGACCAAGAGTGTCTTGCCTAGCAGGACTTATCGTTCGAGCAAGATGTTTAATACGATTCAATCGCAATCCTTTGGCTGTTAAACCTGAACAGAATTTTTTTATATACAAGCACATAATCCGAGATTGAACAGTTCATTAATAAATGGTATCAAAGACATACAGATTGAATCCTTGACATCTATCCATATGAACTGTTAAACTTACAATTGGAAGTTCCATTTTCCTTTACCATCTCACCAACTGCAACCCCACCAGCAACAGAACCATTTATCACTCGAGCCAGATGTTTTATGCTATTCAAACGTACCTTTGCAGGTAAAATAGCTAACTTGTGAGCAGGGATTTCCAAACCTGTTTGAGTAAACATGACAAGGTACTCATAAGATCATAATAAGACAGTGTTTTCCCTTCAAGGTAAACATTAACGGTAATGTAATAGAAGCTGACAGTGGGAGCTTCTGTTATCAAGCATTGGTCTTTGTTGTTCATCATTGGATCTTACAAAAGCATCAGCAACATTAAACTGAGGAGTAGCATCAGAAACACAAGTTAAGGCATTACTTAAAGGCAATTGAATTGGTGATGGAGGAGGGTTTAATCGAGCAGTTTCGGCCTTCAGCCTCCTCAATTGATAATTTCTCCGGCGCCTAGCGAGGTACTTTTCTTTTTCCTCAAGGCTCATAGATTGCCTTCTTTGCCGGTCCCTTATACGGCGACGTTCTCTCTCCAATTCCTTCCGCAGCTCTGATCTGCTTGCTACTTCTTCCATCATTTCCCAGCAGCATTCAACACAAACACAATCCTGATTCAAAAACCTTTGTAAATTCTAATGAGAATAATTTATTATAAATATAACAATTATTTCGCAATTGTTATTAAGGAAATTACAAAGAGAGTAATAAATCTAATGCTTAAGCTGCAGATATTTCTCATTTTATGAATGAAATGTCTCAAATTCAGATCATTACAAATTAAAAAGAAAGGTGAGTAATGGAAAATGAAAAGAAAAGCCATAACCTGAAACGGTGGAGTGGAACGTAGGAAGAAGAGAAGCTGGAAAATAAACAAAGTGAAACCGAAGATCGAAGACAATAAGGCAAATGCAAGAATGGGAATTGGATAGAACAGCTAACGAGATCGAATTGGGGCTTTTATTTTCTCTTTTTTGGGGCAAACTGCTGCTCTTCTTCTTCTTCTTCGTACAATTGAAATCAGAAACTCTTAATTTTTAGGAAAGAAGTATATATATATATATATATTATTTTTAATTGATTTGTAATTATATATTTATTTTAATACTTTTGATTTTTTTATCTAAATTAAAAAGGGCATATATTCTAATTAGTCCCAAAACTTTAACAAATTATAATTAAGTCCTCAAGGTATCAGCCCATCAATTCCTTCTATTAGAGCTGTTGTTAATTACGCACTAATGTTCAATTCTCATATGACAAAGACTTGTATAGACAGTTGTTAATTCCTAAATTCTCATATGCTTTACGTTATATTTGAACCGACGTCATATAATTAATGATTAAACTTTTAAAAGGCCCCAATTGATATGATATTAATTCATAAAAAAATAATTTAATCAGAGTGTTATAAATTTTAGGAACCAATTGAAAAAAAAATACACCAGTTTCGAGGATAATTGCCTAAAAATCTTGTACTCGTAATAGTTTTGTCTAGTTGGTTGGTTGAACTGACATCATATAATTATGTTTGCTCAAAGCTTTCATAAGAGACGTTCACTCAGATTTCTGCCATCTCAGTCTCTTTGGCTAATACTATAGAAAAAAACAACACAAAGCTAAGCTTAATTCATATTTCTATAAATTTATAACACACTAAAAGGTTAATGCTATAAAATTGAGAACTAAAAAACGTGGGAAGAATTTACAGAAATCATGGAGGAATCACTGTCGGTATTGTATCGGGATGTTTCACCTCCATGCCGAAGAGGTTGCCATAGCTCGGTTTCCCCACCCAAGATAGAGAGCCCCATCTCTCTCGACAAGTCCATAGTTATTGTCGTACTCCTTCAACATATCTCTCACAGCTATAGTAACCCAGGAACTCAATGGATATGGAGAAAAGCCAGCCATCATAAATCTTGACCTCCACTTCCCGAGAAGTTCATGTCTTTCCACCCTTTCTGGCCCCTCGCAAGCAATCATATTCACGATATCACGAGCCACACAATGCTGCTCTGCATTGATCCTTTGCTTGTCGTCTCTTGGACAAGCTATGTCTATGGATTCGAACATAGCCGTGTAATAATCCAGAGTCTCAACGAACCTTGAAAAGAACGGGGATGTGTTGGTATTAGACTCTTGCTCGACGAGGGTTACAACCTTAGGTGACAAACTCTTCACCAATCTCAGCAGTCGATCTCTGTGATTCCAGATGGTTACGCTCTCGTCTGGCATGTGATGCAATACATACGGAAAATTCACAGCTAGAGCTTCCCTGGGACGAACATTAAGGTGCTCTAGCTGAATCTCACTAGTAGTCACATTTGTATCATGAAACTCGAATGGTACATTGTATGACTTGGCAAATTCTGAGAGCTTCTGCCCCACGATATCAAGTCCCCCGCCTCGAGCATGATTTGATTGAGAATCGTCGATGCCGGTTATGCGGATAGATGGGGGGCTACCTGGGCGTTTCGCAAGAGCAGCAATAAGGAACATCCACTGGGTGCCCTGTGCTATTTGGAAGTCAATGATGTGAATTCTTGGCTCAAATTGCATGACTTCCTTGATGACAGCATTAGCTGATGTGTATGCAAACTTCCAGTATGGGCAAATCCTGAAGAGAATACCCATGTAAGACATTAGTTCCGAGCTAGTCGGTTGTTCGCATTTCAGGGATTTGTAGATATTACTCCCCGAGGATTCCAACCTTGCCCTAAGTCCTTCCAGGACATAAGCACCCAACCGTTGGATTGGTTCCCCGGATACCGAAACCATTTTCTCCAATACATGTATTAAACCTGCCACTGTCGACATATCATTTTCATGAAGTGCTCGACCACAGGCAACAAGCACCTCTTTCAAGTTTAATCTAGGAATCATGTCCATCAGTTGATCGAGGTTCAAGCCTGCCATGGAACCAGCTCGGTGAGCTCCACTACTGAAGCAGCAATTGCAGCTGTCTATAATATCGGATTCAGACCCCAACAAGGACATTTCCAGCTCCCGCAGCTTGTGCTTGAATCCATTGCTATCATCAACAACAGAAGATCCACTGAATGGTGATCCATGAATATTTTCAGGGGAATGATGAGTATCAGACATCCATGATTGAGACCCTTGCGAGGAGAAAGGACTCCTTCCCGATGAGATGCTTATAGCAGAGGGGGAATCATGGGCAACAAAACTGGTGGCTGCAAGAGAGGACTCCAGAGTAAAAACCTGGTCATTGTAAGCTTGAAATGAGACACTGGTTCCTTGGCTGCCGATATCAGAACATACATTGTTCTCTAATATCTGGTTGTGTTGCACACAAAATTGATCAGTTTCCTTAACAGGTTGGTTATACAACCTGTGTATAGTGGCCGGAGCACTGTGCTTCTGAGACGTTTGCATCTAAGCAACAATATCAAAGGGCAACAGGATTCGTTAATAATACAAGTAACACCTTTTTTTCCTAACAGCAGCAGTCAATTGGTAGAGCAAAAGATTACACAAATCTCCATCCTAAGTATCAATTCCGGCCATCAATAGCTTTACTTGTGCAAGGCAGAAATTATAAATATCAAAGGGCAAACAAAATCTGCTTAAAAGAAATCCAAGAAAATGAAAGTGATTAGATTAAATGACCAATAGAAGATGCATAAAATCTCTAAGCAACTTTATTTCAGAATCAGAAGCTTATAAACGGAGCACAAGACGTCAACGAAGAACATAATCGAGTGAAACAACAGATGATAGCTAGAAGTCAATGATTAAAGGAGTAGCTATAGGAAACCCCAGTTCCTCCAAAAGATGCAATCAAGCCTAGAAAATTCACATACTAAACTTTGTCCAAATCAAACCATATAAAGGCACAAAAATTTGCATCCAGAACACAATTAAAAATTTTAAAGAACAAAGTTTCTTCATATATATAATCAAAAACCCAGAATTTCATTTCCTAAGAAACACAAGACAAACAAACTAAAAAGATGATTTTGATTGATTCAAGAGCTACCCCATATTCCTAAATCATGAATTAGAACATAAAACTCGTATTGAATTCAAAGAACAATCATCAGATAAAGTGTCAGCATACCTTAGTCAACAATCAGCAGCTTTTAGGTCCGATTTCTTTTCCTTGTATATTTTTGGTAAATTCATGGTATATAGTCACAAGTGCGATGCAATTTAGCAATAAATACCCTTGGTAGATAGTTTAATTACACAAGTGCCACTGTCAATTCTGAAAAATAATTTTGTCTCTTGTTCTACCACTGACAACGTGTAGGCCTCCGTGTGGTTCAATGCTCTGTGCTCAGCAGCAAACCGAGTGTGCGGCTGATTGTGACCGAGCACGATGGGATGAATAATGTCGGTTCTGATTATATTCTTCTAAATATAATTTTGGACAAATAATATATCTTCGAGTAAATCTGACTAAAAGCCTGAATTTATGGAATGATTTCAAGAGAAATGATAAATTCAATTTTTAAGATAAGAACATCAATAAAAAATAATACAGTATAATGCTTAAATTTGTACGGAATGTATAAAAAAATCTCTGTACAATACGAAAAATTATATTATAGGTGAGTCTCACCATGTGTTTATGGATCCACCATTAAAAATCGTCAATTTTATCAATTTTTCTATGTCATATTTTTCTCAAATAAATCTTCACTTGAAAAAATTATTTTAAAATAAATTAACAGTAAATATGAGTAAAGATTCACTTAAAAAAATATGACATGAAAAAAATAATGAAATGGTTTTTAATAGTTGGTATCATGAATAACGTGGTAAAACTTACCCATAATATAATTTCTTGTATAATACACAATTATATTGTAACATAAAATTAATAGAAGTCAATGCTTTTATATAAACACCAATATTTATTTTATTAATTCATTAATTTTAACTTATAAAATATTTTTTAATTAAATTATTTAAAAATTTAATTTTATTTAAAAATTTAATATCTCATATTGTTAGATCTATTGATTTTTTTTAATAAAATTCATTTTTTTATTTATAATTTGCAATGTTCTTGGAAGTTTCGGGGGAGTGAGTGAAACGGCTTTGAATTTGACTAATTAATTAAATGTGGTTCAACGGGGAAAAATGAAAGTTTGAAATAACTACGTTGCCCTAAGCTAGCACCGTCCATTCAAGGGTAAAGATAAACGAAACGAATTGTTTAGATATTTTGATTATTGAAAAATAAAAGGTATAATATTAAAAAAAATATTTTCAATATTTTATGGTATAATATTTTAATTTTTGGTTATTTTTATTTTTAATATTATATTTTGATCAAAATAATCTTATAAATAAAAATCAGTTTTTAACTAACAATCAATACAGATGATGATGATGAGATAAATTTACTAGACTTGAGATACAGACATGATAAAAATGTCACATTATTATTTTAAAAAATAGGTTTTTTAAAAATAATAAATAATAAATTATTTTAAATATATATTTTTTATTTTATAAAAATAATAAACAATATTTAATTTAATTTATTATCTATAAAAATAATGCATAATTTATTATTTATAAAAATAATGCATAATTTATTTATAAAAATAATAATTATGTTTAAAAATTTTAAGAATTTTTTATAAAAAATCAAATAGATTATTATTAAATTTTTGGAAACGTTAAAAAATATTTTTCTGACCATATCAATGTCCTAAATTTTAGGGGATATCTTTTTGACATTATATCAAAATAAAATTGATATTACTTTGGTCATTGGTCTTTTTAATTTTAAAAGCATCGTATTTTCAATTTTTTTAATTACGATGTGCGTTTAATAACATCAAACATCATAAATAACTGTGACCTTCATAAATAACTGTAAAGAGAGTATACTCTCAACTTTTAGATCCTTTAACCAATAAGGTTAGATGGTTCATGCTAAAATCTAATCTTTTAATTTAATATATAATGGTACTTTGGGCTAATTTTGAGAAATATAGGAGTTTAAGTTTATTTTTAGTATTATAGAGGCATTTGAAAAATAATTGGGGAAGTAGGCCAATTGCTACAGTAATAAAAGGACTTCGTCACCTTCTCTTGGCGAGGTCTTCTCTCTCTTCTTGAACCACGCCAAAAAGAGATGACGAGGTATTGTTGATCCATTTAATTTATTCAGTTGAATGAGGAAGAGAGAGAAGACCTCGCTAAAAAAAGTGACGAAGTCCTTTTATTACTGTAGCAATTGGCTTATTTCCTCAATTATTCCTCGCTCCTTAAAACCCTAAAATTAATTTCAAACAACAATATTTTTAAAAAAATTTCGATACTTTGCCTTTATATACTATTACTTACTTCTCTTATTAGAAAAACACTGTCATTTCTTTAGAAACAAGAAATAACATTGTTATTAATTTAGACCTAATAATATTATAAAGTATAGAGATAAAATTATGTTAAATTAAAGTACAGAGGTCCAATAGGAAATATAAGTATAGAAGAAGGACTAAAACTGCAATTAAACACAATATATATGCGTTTGGAAATATAATCTCTCCGCGTCCGGAATACACACGCCTTTTGCTTCCCTCCCACCTGACCTCACCGGTGATCGTAACCGCCTTTGACCTCCCAAACTATTGCAGCCTCTTTCAACCTCAACCTTATCTTTCCAATCAACTCGTAGCTTTAAATCATCGATTTTCCAATTCAATTTTAGCGTTGTATAAATAGGAGCTTCGGAATTAAACGATGTCGGAGAAGTTCTCGCCGACGCTCAGAATCGGAGATCTCAGCGATTTCATAGCACCGTCTCAAGCCTGCGTCGTTTCTCTCAAAGCAAACCCTAAGAAACCTGAACCTCAGGTACTTATTATGCCTTTACTTAATTTCTTTCCTCCAATATCAATCCTGTTTCGTTTTTTTTTTTGTCAACTTTGGTTCGATATTAGATGCTATAGTTTGTTTTTGGTTTGTAATTGGATCCTCCTATTTTAGCTTTAGATGCTTTGGTCTAGTTATGTTTCGTAATTCTAGAGGCTTTATTCTACTAATTATCGAATTATTTAGCAGTAGAAGAGTATGAATTTTCGTTATTATTGGATATTTTCTTATATTGAAATACTTTGCTGAAGGTTTTAGCTGCTAAGAGTCAGCAAACCGAGCCAGTAAAAATTTCGCTCAAGGACTGCTTGGCATGCAGGTAATATTTTCCTCTATCTTCGGCTTATCCTTCTTGACTTCAAACTTGTTTAACTTTTGCGTCGCAAGGAATTTGTTTGTTTATTAAGAGTATGTTTCGAGGTAATTATCAAAATCGTTGCATGTTGAGTGACTAGTTTATAACAGCCAATTGTTTTCTTGAAAATGCTTTATTTACATTGAAGTATTTTTTTTTGTTATATTGAAGATATGTTTTCTAATTTCTTTGCAATGTTACAGCGGGTGCATAACGTCAGCAGAGACTGTGATGCTTGAGAAGCAAAGCTTAGAAGAATTCCTTTCCAATATTAATAACGGGAAAGCTGTAATTGTATCAGTTTCTCCACAGTCAAGGGCCTCCCTTGCTACTCACTTTGGCATCTCACCGCTAGAGGTACAATGGAACATTAAAAAAACTGAACCTAAAATGCTTTGATAGTGGCGTACTACCCACTGACGTGTTCTTCTTTTACGTTCCCACAATAAGATAGAAAAGGCAGTGGGTGAAATCAATCTATTTTCTGTTACCACACAAGTATTCACATTACACACCTTCCCTACCCCTAGGTCCTTCGGACCAAATCTGTGATTCCCAATATATAACTTTGTTTTCATTTCGTTTGAAGTATATGAAATGTTGCCTATATGTTATTTAAGTTGAATGTTTCTAGTTATGGTAATTATTTTCTCATATTCAGGTTTTCAAGAAACTCACTACTTTTTTGAAATCATTGGGAGTAAAGGCTGTATTTGATAATTGTTGTATTAGAGACTTAACATTGATCGAAACTTGTCATGAGTTCATTGCTCGACATAAACAAAGCCAAGCAACTGATGACGAGAAAAGCAAATCCTCACTCCCGATGCTGTCCTCATCATGTCCAGGTACACGTATTGTCTGTAAAAGTTGAGCAATCGTTTAATAGTATTCTCTATCTCTAAACCCTCAAATTCTTATGCACATGGTGGTCTGAAATTGTATATTTTATGTGGAGAAGGGATGTCATGGTGATTTACAGAATTCCTATGATCAAAATTCAAAAGTGTTTCTTCTGTGTGGCATTCTCTAATTGCAGGTTGGATATGCTATGCTGAAAAACAACTAGGATCCTATATTTTGCCATACATATCCTCAGTAAAAAGTCCTCAGCAATCGATGGGAGCTACTATTAAGCATCACATATGTCAAACAATGGGTTTCAGGTAGTCTTGTCTGTTCAACTTTTACGCATCAGATTTGTTCTTTCTTTTGCTCATGATCATGCTATGAACACCATATCTGCTAGCAGAGACAACTTAAAACCTGTAATGTACAGTGGTAAATGATATTTGGCTTTTCAATTTTTGATGAATTGCAATTTTCTTAAAATTTTATCCAGAAAACCAAAATCCTGCTAAAATTTTGTGGTTACCATAGAATTACCGTATACTGTTCAAAACTGCAAAGCCTGTCATCCTTCTAATGACACTAGGAATACTAGCATTTGTACTATCATGAGGTCTTTTTCGAGGCCTGAGTATCTCCACATTAATGAGCTTAACCAAAGGATTGTTCTAATTTCTTTCTTTTCAACAATTTTGGTTGTATAACATCTCTCCACTCTCTTTTCTCTTTTTTTATGTACTATTTACTGCTGTAAATTTTTCTATGGACTGACATTTATGGAAAGCCAATCTTCATTTTGTATCTTATGAAAACTTCTAGTTTTACATCTTGATACAACCCAAAGATTAGAGGAAATGGTGAATGCCAAAAGCTTTATACTATTCTTTTTGCTTGAATAACTGGATTATTCATTTTACTTGATAGGCCAGAGGAGATTTACCATGTAACCGTGATGCCTTGTTATGATAAGAAGCTTGAGGCTGCCAGGGAGGATTTTGTTTTTCAAGTGGAATCTAATGGTGGGAACCATACAGATGAAGGTGTTTGTATCCCAGAGGTTGACTCTGTCTTGACCTCTGGAGAAGTATTAGATTTGATACAGGTGAAGTCATGGTTGCACATTATCTTAATTTTGACATTTCAACGTAACAATTTTAGATTATTTAGTTAAGGGCATTATGTAATTATTTTTAATTTATTTGGTTAATTTTTGCAGTTGAAAGAAGTTGATTTTAAAGCCTTGGAAGGGTCACCTCTGGATAGACTGTTAGTACCACAATTTTCCTTGTTAAAGTGACCCTCTATTCCACCTTGTCACTTACAAGTTACAAATGAAAAATATTGTTCTCCTTTTGCAGGTTGACAAATATTGATGAGCAAGGACATCTTTATGGTGTCTCAGGAAGCTCAGGAGGTTATGCAGAAACTGTCTTCCGCTATGCTGCAAAAGTTCTATTTGGAAGAGAAATTAATGGCCCTTTGGACTTCAGAATTATAAGAAATTCTGATTACCGAGAATTGAGTCTAGAGGTAAGTTTGCTTTTCTAATTTGGTTGTGTCGGTTAGCACTGTAAGTTCAAATATGAAATAAAACATGCACTTTCAGCTTGAACACTACATTTTATCATTGTTACATTTTATTCCTTTTCTTCTTCAATATCCTGACAGTCCACTATGTAGGTGGAGGGGGAAACTGTGCTGAGATTCGCCCTATGTTATGGCTTCCAAAACCTGCAAAACATCGTCAGGAAAGTAAAAATGCGGAAATGTGATTATCAATTTGTGGAGGTCATGGCATGTCCTTCAGGTTCCTGTTTCCTCATATTCTTATGGTTTTATAATGACTGGGTTATAATTTTATTATAATAAGGTATTGTTAATATACATAGGTTGCTTGAATGGTGGAGGGCAAATCAAGCCAAAGCCCGGACAATCACCAAAGGAGTTAATCAAATCATTAGAAACCGTTTACATGGAAAAAGTGAGTTCCTATCTTAGGTTATGATCTTGTTCAATCATTTTTGAAAACTCAAAATGATTCTTCAGACTAAAATATTTCGTTACAGTCAACAATTAACCATTGAATGCATAAACAATTGTGCTCTTAGCACAAAAGTTCTAACAAGGGAGAAACTATGTATTTATTCCCTTTTGTTTTAGTTTTTCTTTTAATTGAGTCTTCTTTATACCTTTAGGTTCTGGAAGCTGATCCTTTTAAGAACCCACTGGTGAAACGTTTGTATGATGAGTGGCTTGAGCACCCGGGTTCGGAAAAAGCTAAAAGGTACATGCACACAGGATACCACCCTGTTGTAAAAAGTATAACTGCCCAGTTGCACAATTGGTGAACACTTTCTAACATCTGGTCTTGTACAACGCTGGAAACTTTCCCTTTGTTGTCACTCCTTGACTGCATGTTCGTCGTTGTCGGCCAGCCACAGCACATCGTTGCTGGTTGTTCGGTCCTCTGTTATTGCATTTGCAAGGAGACCAATTTTGATTAGGAGATATATTTCTTTTAAGGTGAAGTGGGGCTCGTTAAAAAACCCTACGACGTAACCAACACCGTGAAATGCTCAGCGTTGGGCAACGAAAAGGAGGGGGGGGGGGGGAGAATAAGGAGATATTTTGTTTTGAAGAAAAATACTTATTATCACATCGTTCGTTTTTTGCAACGTATCGAATATGATATATGTTCGATACCTGTATACTTATTTGTTTCGATCTTTTCATCTATTTAAAGATGCATACTCTGATATGTTTTGTACAACTGAACATACTTTAGAAGAAGAAAAAATGACGTGTCTGGGTAACATAGCTTTTCTATGTATAGGTTGTACATGTATTAGAAATTAGACAAAAGAAGGAATCGATTTGTGTTCTTAATAGTATTTTTAAACATCTCTTGGCATATGTTAGTCTGTAGAGGTGAGCAAATTGTAAAATTGCTCGGTCGGTTAGTTTTTTTAAGTACTTCATGGTCCATACGGACCAAATTGAATTGATTCAACATTGATAAGTTGGTTAAACTAGTTAACTGTTAACGGCTCATATATTTTAAATATACATTATGTCTTGTTTTAGGGTTAATTATATAAATTACCACTGAATTTTGCTGTTAAACTTATTTTTTAAATTTTGATCATTAAAGTTCTAGAAGATGTTGAAGTTGAAGCTTGAAAAAGATTACACGAAGAACACTAAACAAACAGTAGTTGCCCCAACAAGACTGCGATACTTCATTAATTTTTGCGATACATCAGACTATAGAGAATATTTCCACCATCAAAAATAGAGAATGCTAACCGTATAAGACGAGTTTTGAGAGAATATTTCTTGACATCACATGTGGATGGCTGTAAAGATGAAAGAACTGACCTAGGACAAGCACTTCTTCATAAGCACAATGCCTAAGCAACCACGAACTCGGGTGTACGTCTCGCCTCCAACCACGACTCTGCGGCAACTTTTGTCGTCAAAAACCAGCCAGCCTTGTCTGGTGATTCATGGAATGGAGCATCTAGTTCCTTCAAATGTGACTCGATGACAGTTGCCAAGCCTTTCTCCAAGTATTTATGTTTCCCATGTCCGGTATTGATTCCGAGCAATGGGGGAAGCTCCTCTCCCGACCCTGGTGCTTTTGCCAAATCATTAATCCAAACATGCAGTGCAGTTAAAGCTGCCCCGAGAGAGAGAGACTTAAGATTCAAGGACCACTGAGTAGGGGACCTAGATTGCATGCCAGCATAAATCTCTAGGGAAAGCCCCAGCTCTAGCAGGTCACAAGCTCTTTCCAACAGATCTAAGTTGATACAGAGATCAATCAAACAGTTACAGTAAGCCTTCTTTACATCCGAATCTATATAATTAAAAAGTTCCAATGCATCCTTCTTAAAAGTCCCTTCGTTGTTTTGTTCCCCTACCAAAAGTTTTACCACGCCACCTAGTTTTGGATTAGCCTTCCCGATGCAATCAATCAGTTTAGCCAGTTCTTCTCGTGGTGTATGCCTCATCACATTTAGAAGGCAACCACAAAACCGATCATCGGGAGTTATCCCCAATTCATAAACTCGATTGAACGTCCTCACAACGTCATCGGTACGTTGGGCTTTCCCATAGCACTGAATAAGTGATGTCAAAACAAAAATGTTGGGTTCCAAACCGGCTTCCAACATATCATTCAAAATCCCCTCCACCTCTGAAACTTTTACACTGCAAGAATATATGGTGATCATTGAAGAAAATGTCCAACTATCAGGCTTGCAAGTCCCGGAATTTTTCATGTCTTCAAAAATTCCGGCAGCTTCATCTGCCAAGCCAACATCAGCACACATGGCCAAAAGGGTATTGTAAAGAACAACCGTCAACCCCAACCCCTTGTCTTTCATCTCTTTATATACATTAAGAGCATCCTCACCGTACCTAGCTCTTCCGTAAGCTTGTAAGAGCGCGGCATAGGTTACCCAATTCGGAGAAAAACCATTCAAAATCATCTCTTGGTAAATAGACTTGGCCTGCCAAGGCCTCTTGGCTCTCCCCATGGCATCCAACAAAGTATTATATACAACCCTATTAGGTTTAACACCTAAGGCCTTCATTTCCTCATAAACATTTAAACAACCATCATAATTTCCAGACATCCCGTATATCTTAATCAGAGTAGAAAAAGTAACGGAATCGATCCGCCACTTTTCTGTTCTAGCACGGTCATACAAGGCAATAGCCATATCAGCATTTCCAGCACGGCCATAGGCATCAATCATGGCAGAGTAAGTGACATCATCAGGATCACACCCATATGTAGGCATTTTCTCAAACCACTCAACAGCCTTATCGGTCAGACCACAGAGCCTGGCACAACTAATCAACGTGGAAAAGGTAACGTTGTCGGGCTTAACCCCTCTCTGAATCATTTCATCAAACAGCTTCTCAGCGCCATTCAAATCCTTAGCCTTCCTAAAAACCTTAATGGTGACGTTATAAAGAATGACCTCCCGAGTTGTTTTCATTAATATCTTTCGAAAATGGTAGAGAGCAAGCAAAGCAATTTGAGGATTGGACATTTTGTTGAGAACAACCACAGCATCTTGCTCTGAAACATGGTCGCCTAAACTAGTCAAAACAGCTAAAGCGTGATTTTGGTTGGTACTGCAAGCATCCAAAGACTCGGCCGCTTTGAGCAGAGAAGTGTACCTGGAATCGTAAGTGAATTGCCTGAGACGTGAAGCTCTGGGGCTTCGAGGATTAACCCACACAGAGCTTTTGGCGTTTGGGTACTGAGTTTCTTGCAAGGAAACATGGGTTGGTTGGATATAGGATTTAGATTGAAACGAAAAGGGAATAATGTTCAGAGAAACAGCAGAAAGAGGTGAGGTTCTTAAAGATTTTTGCTTGGTGAGAGAGTGAGGTTCACGTAATAGAGTTGAAGGAGAGGAGCATAGATGATGGGGATAAGCCATTGTTGAGTAGTGTGCTTTTCTTCAAGCTTTTAGCTTTAACTTCATATCCCTTAACACTGAACAGTCGAAGAGTGCGAAGCCTAAAGTATATCTCGATACTGGCAATGACCTTATCTAACGTACATGAAGTCGAACGGTATTCCGATACTACTGGGCTGGGCTACAACAACATCAAATGCCGAGCATCGAATGTCAAATCCAGTTTTGAGCTATTCATGGGCTTTAAGGACACTATCAATATATTTGTTTTTATTCAGCTACAATGATTACAATAATATCTATTCTAGAATATACTCTCAACCTTTAGACGTTGATCGTTCAATCATTGTGTTGCATTATTGGTGTTCGAACCTGTGACCTTTAAAAACAACAACCGTTCCTTTAACTGATGAGGCTAAATGATCTGTGCTAAGGACACTGTCTACCGGTACAACTTCCAGCAGCCACAGCCGACATGTTCATGAAACAAAAAGGGAACTCATATGGGAATTTCAAACAAAGAAAATGATACTGAGGTGAAAGCTTCGTAGGAGCATCACTGAGTTCTTAAACAAAATTAATGAAAATAACTCAAAAATCTTCTTTCAAATATTGTGTCCTTCTTACCGTTCAAAAACATCCATATTTCTGTGTCATATTACATTTATTATGTAATAAATATTTCACAACGTTATGGAATTCACAATCATACACATGTTACGTAAACTTCACGACACTACCATGGAACGTATTCATCATAATTTAAGACTCTATGCTAGCAACAAAATGGTGTAATTCTGACATTCATCCTTCTATTTCATCAGAATGGATATTTTAGTTTCTTTAAGAAAATTGGTTCAATTGGAAAACACTGTTCAAACGTACACAACGTACGTCCTGTAGGCTGTAAGTTGAATTGAGGGCGAGACCAAATTCAAACAAATTAAAGTGAGTGGACAATAAGTTAATTTTGATAAAGTATAGGGATGGAATTCAAAATAGACCCAAGAGCAAGGGTAATTGATTGGGAAGCTGAGTCAGCTAAAGGACATATGTCTACCCTCTACCGTGCATTAAACAACTCCACGTCAAGATTAAATCCCACCATGAAAATCAAATAAAGCAGGAAAAAATAACAAATCATTGCTTTTGATTGCATATATATCGAGACTTGATCTGCTCATAAAAGTACAGAAAGTAAGAGTATTTTCAGCAGAGTCATTACAGCCATGGGAGAAGTAAGTCTAATCACTCTCTCTGCTGCACAGTATCTTCTTCGTTGTTGCGTTGTTCATGGCATTAACGAGTCTGAAACCTTTAATCAAAACTATTTTTGTAACAGGAGAAGAAAGAAGAGGAGAAAAAGGAGGAAGAAAACCCAGAAATTGTACTGAAAGTTGATATGCACTGTGAAGCTTGTGCTAGAAAAGTTGCAAGAACTCTCAAGGGATTCCAAGGTAATAAGGGTGTGTCTTTTGTGTGTGTATTGGCTTTTTTCATTTTCGGAGATCTTGAGGTTGTGTTTGTCGACAGGGGTGGAGGCTGTTGCCACTGATAGCAAGGCGAATAAGGTGGTGGTGAAGGGAAAGACGGCAAATCCCACAGAGGTTTATGAGAGGTTGCTAAAGAAATATGGGAGAAAAGTGGTGTTAGTTTCGCCGTTGCCGAAGCCGCCGCTGCCGCCGCCTCCACCAGTGGAGGAAGAGAAGAAGGAAGAAAACAAAGAATCAAAACCCAAAGAAGAGAAAAAAGAAGAGGTAACAAAAAAAAAAGTTTCTATGTTAAAATGGCTTAAACTGATTATTAATTTTAAACTGAAAGATTAAAGTGAATTATTATTTTTTCGAAGGTTTACTGTAGGAGTAGAATGTATAAATCTGTAGGCAGTAGGGATGAATTGTGGTCATAAGAACCAATGAATGCAGAACCCTACATGTTTTTGAGTTTTGATTGAGCAAAATAGCACTTGAGTGTGTGGTGTGCTGACATTGAAAGTAACAAAACAAGATGGTCTTGACCAGTGACCACGACCACCCATTAGGCATTAGCCCACAGGCACATTTCACAAGGTGGAAACTGGAAAGGCCACTGTTTAGGGGGCGACCCCACGCTTCCATTGAGTATGACCAGTCCAGTAGGCAGTAGTACTAGTCCTTACTGATTCTGCACCATCTCGCACTGCCCTTTTGCTCACGGGTCGACACTCATTCACATCCTACAAAAGCAACACTCATAAAATATAACTCCTACTTGCCATCATCGACTTAAAAGTCTGATCAGTACTTGTATAGCTTTTGTTTTATTAGTAGAAATAAGAGATTGGTAGGTGGATACTGGATAATACATTTTATATACATAATGCCAGGCCTAGGCCTAGACCTAGGCCTAGGTGGCTTAAAAATAAGTATCCCTACTGCTTCAAGTGGTAAAGAAATGGTTTGTATTAGCATTTTGGTGTGATATCTGTTTTGCAGCCTCCTCTACCACCTCCTCCTCCTGCAGTGATAACGGTGGTGTTGAAGGTTGGTATGCATTGTGAAGCATGTGCTCAGCTTCTGCGGAAACGAATCAGGAAGATCAAAGGTAATCCCATAACATTATCATTCAAACACACTCCAAAACCAGACACTAAAACTATAAAATGTATCACATCAAAATAATATATAACTTTGAAATTAATATTTGGGAATGTGACAGGCGTAGAGTCAGTGGAAACAGACGTTGGAAATGATCAAGTTACAGTAAAAGGAATCGTAGATCCCGCTACGCTGGTCACGTACGTATACAAGAGAACTGGAAAGCAAGCAACCGTAGTGAAAGGCGAAGAAAAGAAGGAAGAAGAGAAAAAGGAGGAGAAAAAAGAAGAAGAGACGAAGAAGGAAAGCGAAGAAGAAGCTAAAGGAGGAGAAAAGGATGATAAACAGAGTGAGGACATGAAGAGAAGTGAATACCTTCCATCAAAGTATTACTCGGAGATTGAATATCCTCCCCAGTTTTTCAGCGACGAGAATCCAAATGCCTGCTCTCTTATGTAATAATATTCATACATATTTTCCATGCATTTTTGCAACTAGTCTGTGTGTGTTGTAATAAGATCTTTCAGACACAAGTGAGTGCTTAATTGTGACATATGTTGTGTAATTTACAGGTCTTGTTTCCTATCATCTTGAGTAGTAGAACGATTTTATGACCCCTCTGTTATGTTCTAATATGATTTAATCCAAGATATTTTGAAAAAAAAAATAGAACCAAACCATAATTTGATGAATCAAATCAACTTAGGAGAGGAATCTTTGAATTTCATTGGGACCAGAATACTTGTATATAAAGCACGGAAACAAGATCAGAATGTTTACAAGGTTTCAAATGATGATTCCTTCCAAACATATTTGGCCTGAAATCGATGTTAAGTCCACGACGGCACAACATCTATACTTCCTGATAAATTATATCAACCACAATCATGTGATGTGATCACCAGAACACAAGATTCCATACAGTGACACCTGTCTACCGCTGCATGGGTTTGTACAGCACCACAGTAACATACTTGGCTCGAAATCGATGAGTCGAACCGAGTGCCACCACGGGTTGGCTGCTCTTCCCCTTTTGAATATACAGATGATTGAGGATTACATGCTTTGGTATTGACAGAGGAGGTGGTATCTCCATGTGAGATTTAGACAGATTGAGGAGTGACAGTTGTAAGTGCGCAGGAACGAGCGGTGGTTCCTTAGCAAAATCTTCAGCTCCGAGCGGCAAGTTACTGTAACTCGACTCCGGGGACTGAGGGGGGTCAAAGCTAGATATACTTTGGATATCTTCTGGAACATAATCCTGCAGGGTATTTATTCACAATTGGGATTATTTAGAAAGTCAAGGAAATGCAGGGAAGCTGAAAGAAGACAAAATACAAGAATGCCTATAATGCTCCCATGCATCATCGGTGTGACAAAAGTACATCGACATTTATCATTTTCATATGGTGTTTGATTATAAACCTTTCTAACGAATATAACATCAAAATAGAACTTACAAAAAGACGAATACTATAGCTTTTGATCACATGCGGAGCAAAATGCTTTGATGCTTTTGCTTAGCAATATATGGATCTCAGCCATCACAATAATGCCAGCTTGATAAACACAAGTTTAGTATCCATGGACGCGGACGCCAAGGAATGAATTTATCCAAGCCAATATTAATTTGAGACTGATAACAGAAAAGTTTTCTGAAGAATGGAATTCACCTCATCAGGACAAGAGCGGAGATATTCAGGGAATGTGCTCGTACTCTATGAAAGCAAATAGTGGGGAATCCTAAAACTACAAATACCAAACTCAATATAAGAATTTACCTGCAAATCCAAAACGTTGTTAGCATTGCCAACACCATCTTGAACCCATGGCAAGTCAGGTGAATACCTCCATTGCCAATCAACAATGAACCTATACTGGTAAACACCAGATGGTAACACTTTCATAATAGTAAAGTCTTTTCCACATCTCTGCAAAGGAATTCTGATCAAGACCGCAAATAAGTTAAATGTTGGACCTGCAATAACAGTTCATAAAGAGCTAACTATTTTCCTTTCAATAAAAACTGTAGAAGGCAGGGAATATCAGGAACCTTGTCTTCCAGTTATCCCATGATCCCTCAACAGCAACTTCTTTGCCACCGTAGCTCCATGTAATCATTGTTGGAATTCCCTTCTCGGGGAAGCCATCTTCATATCCTATCGTACTCTGCAACCAAGACTGGCTTGATGTATGCATCTCATCAGGTCTCTGTAAAGGAAGAACTGGAACCTGGGATGAAAGAAGGCATATTGAATAAAATTGGCAGCTTCAACAGAAATAGATACATGTTACTCTACAAGCATTCTAGAAAATGGTTAGGTGCAGATACATACAAGTTCCTATCTCTCTTGTGATGACAAAAAAAAGAGCAAAACTAGAAAACTAAGAAAATAACAGATTTTAGAAATCTGTCAAGTTGAAGTATGACGGGATTAGGGCGAAGAGATGGGGAAGGACTTGGATTATAAAGAGAAGGGTTTTAGAATTTAGAACTGGATAGGGAAAGAAAAGGGACAGTGAGCAAAACTGTCTTGAATTTGAAGAAAAAATAGTCCAAAACAAAGAAATGTGAGATTATAACATCCGGAAAGGGTGGGAAGGCTCAGACGGGTTTAAAGGGATAAATAAGAAACAAAATTTGAACATCAAGAGAAACACTAAGCTAAATCATTCAAAAGTCAGTAATTTGCAGATATTGCAAGAAACTACATATTTCCCCCTATTCCCTACATGTTAAGAACTGCATAAACTATAAACACAGTCTGCATTTATAGACAACCTATAAATTAGGTTAGTTTTATCCATAATGCAACCTCAAGGCTTAATGTTACAACAGGAAATTCATCAGGTATGTATCAATTTTATGGCCATTCACATTATACACATGCAATTTCAGCATAAGAAGTTCTCTTTCTACCCGAGGGCCTTTGAATACGTATCAATTCTCACGAAAGATATATGAACCAAGCATTATAACAACCCAATGGCATCTCTTTAAATTGAAAAAAAAAAAAAGATCACACTAAGACTCCCGCCAAAATTGCAACACACACACACACAAAAGACTGAACATGGAATGTATCAAAGGAATTAGATACATGTTGGGGAAGGAGGCACTTAAGATCCACTCTTTGAGTGAGAGGAACCATGCAGCAAACATTAAGTCAAATACTCGAGTATAAATAATCTAAACAAGTCATTTACCTGAAAACTACAGATCAAAGTTTATACTCATACTGTAAATCTAAGAGCTTTGATTCATTATTGGCGTGGAAATCTTGAAATCTTTTAAACTACAGAGCATTGATCTAATTATAAGTCTTATAAGTCTAAAGTTTTGGCTTTTAAGAAAAAATTAGTAAGTAATTAGTATACCTCATAATAACTTGCATCAAACAAATAAGTAATAACATAGATTCATAAAAAACTAATAAAAATTTGATTCATAATCATCAAGTTTATCTTAATGTTATGCATGTAACATATATACATGATATGAAGAAGACAGATTCACATGCAAGAAAATCAAATCACATTCCATGAAATCTAAATCCCCAAAAAAAAAGGGTACCTGGGGAGTAAACATGAGAGGGGAGTGGGTGGATGTGGGACTGTGAGGAGGTGAGTGAGCCATGGGTGCAGCCAAAGCTTCGAGAATACTGTTACCCTTTTCTTCTTCTTCTTCAATCCCTACTGGGCTGTTACTCCCATCTTCTCTTCCATTCACATTCCCCATTTTCACTAAATCAATAAAATTAATTATTGTCTCTTTATTGAAGATCAATTAATCACCTTTTTCTTTTAATATACAATTAAAAGGCAAAATAGAGAAAACCCAAACTCCCACCACTCACGGAATCTCAAAATTGATTCATAATTCCCACATTATAACAGATACCCATAATTAAAAAAAGGAGAAAAGAAACCCAGATGCATAATTCGGGAGAAAATTAAAAAGAGAATTATGCGATGAGCTCGGACTATCGAAGTGAGCTTTCCCCCTTCTTCTGTCTGTGTTTGTTGCCTGGCTTACCCTTTCTCCTTCGCTTTTCAGCTTCTGCGTTATATAATCTGTTTATTACTTCTATTTTTTAAAAACATTAAAAGAAGAATAATTACTACAAAAATCTTAAATTATTACATTTTCCTTAAATAAAATTCAACTCTACATTCTTTATTACCATTTTAGTTTTAACATAAGGGTTTATTGTATTGTATGTAATTTAAGATTTATAATTAAATTTAATATTTTAAATTTAAAAGTTTAGTTAGTAATTTTATTTTTTAGGTTGTCTATCACGGGGTCAGAGTTTTGACGTAGGGACAACCACCCCGTGCGGCACCTCAGGTCTCTCACATACCCGAGGTTCAGCCTTAACCATCTCGATGTTTACTGGTTTCGCCCTCCCATGGGCTCATCAGGGAAGCGGGGACAACTCCCGACCAGTGTGGTGCGCGATCAGCACGCCCATCCGAAGATAGGACGGCTGCTCGGCACGTACTACACCCTTAATGCTATCCCGCTCCCAAGAGTTAAGCACAACCATAAAGCATCTCGCCCGGTCCAGCGTTGCTACGATACACGGATCGTGACAATCTCTCCCACTTGATTCATGCACGCCCTCGTGCATGGGGAGGAAACTCTTTCCCTTCTTTAAATTAGCCAGGAACTAGTGTGCAATTCTCCCAAACTCGCCCTCTAATTGGAGCCGCCCTCCACTGTTGGGCAAAGGTCTGCTCACAACCACCCTATTTACCAAGGTGTCACATTGCAGCTCGACCATCTGGAGAACTTTCGCTGCGGCTTCCTGCCTACCCGTCCTCGTCTCAATCTCTTTCTAGAGGACCCACTTGCGAACACCCCCTTCTCATTAGGGTGCGAGCTACACTGGCTCGTCCACATGACTCGCTCCGCAGCAACGGGGCGCTTGGCAAACTCGACAGCTAGCACACGGCCACGCTTTAATACCATTTGTGGTTGTAACCCGGGCGATAGCCCGTCACTTTTATTGAATGTCGGAAAACATCGAGAAAACAAAGTAAGTGACTTGAGAGCAAAACTCAAGGCTAAGTAAATAATGAGGTGGGGTAAGCCTCTTTATATAGCCCCCTCTATGTTCCTAGTTCTAATCTAACTAGGATTCCTAGTCCTTCAAGGCTTAAAACTCCTTGATTCCTAATGTGGACGAACTCCTCCATGGAGTCAAACTCTAAGGCTTCTTAGGTGCCTTTACTTGGGCCCTAAGGTGCGACGGGCTTGCTCCTGATGCGCGGCAGGACTGGCCCCGATGGTCTTCTCGGATGCAACCCTTAGTTGCGTATGGACTCGGCACCCTTGGTGCGGATTGAATTGGCGCCCATAGTGCGTACGGGATTGGCACCCACGGTGCGTGCGTGTCCGCCACCTAGGGTGCGGGCGTGACCGGCACCCGTGGTGTAACTATGACAGGCACCCGTGGTGCGACCATGACCGGCACCCATGGTGCGGGTACCCTCGGACCCCGTGGTGCCGAGGGGCTTCTCTCCGACAACCTCGGCCCAAGTGGTGCCGAGGGGCTTGGATCGGACAACCTCGGTCCCAATAGTGCTGAGGGGCTTCGCTCGAACAACCTCGGCTTTGATGGTGCTGAGGGGCTTCGCTCGGACAACCTCGGCCCAAGTGGTGTCGAGGGGCTTGGCTCGGACAACCTCGGTCTTGATGGTGCCGAGGGGCTTGGCTTGGACAACCTCGGCCTCGATGGTGCCGAGGTATTTGGCCCTCGTGGGCTTGACCCCTTGGGTGCGGAGTGATGCATTCTCCAAGTATGCGGGTTGGCTAAGAGTTTGGGCGGGTTTTACCCCTTGGTGCGCAAAAAGTTTGGGCTCAAAATAGTGGTCCGTGACATTCTCCCCCACTGGTTCTAGCGACGTCCTCGTCGCTTGTCCAATGTGATATCGGCTTACTTGAATTTTCAATTGCCAAATTTTCTCGGCTAATTCCCAACTTCCTTTGTTATTTGGAAGTCCTTCCCACAAGACGAGGTATTCATGCCTTGGTTTTTGTCCCGGTCTTCGAATGACCCGTTCTGCTTGTATGTCCCAAGCTATGTTCTCGTAAGAGATTTTCACTCCAACTTGTGTTTGGTGTGTTTTGACTTGGTATGGGTGTGATTTATTCTTTTGGAAGGATTTTAGTGAACTCACATGGAATACCGGATGAGCTTGAATTGCTGTGGGTAAATCTAGATGATAAGTTCTATTGCCCACTCGTTTTAAGACTTTGAATGGGCCCTCGTATCTCTGCACAAGCTTCTTGTGCGCGGTGGAATTTTGTAGGATCCCGGTCAACTTGGCAAGGACTAAGTCCCCAGCTTGATAGCTGATGTCCCTCCGTTTTGTGTTTGCCCATCTCTTTGTCTGCTCCTTCCCCTTTGTCCCAGATTTGTGAGTTATTTGCTTTGGTTCGTCATGCTTGTTTGCATGTACGTTAAGCGGGGAAGATTGATCGGGAATTGTCGATGATGGTAACAATTCCTTGGAGTCCTTTATTGTGATTTGTGGGACTGTTTGTGGCATAAGTTTCAACTTGTGATCGACTTCTTCTTCCCGTGTAGAAATTTTGGGTGACTTGAGGGATGTCTCGTCTTGGAGTCCAACTATGACTTGTCCCACTTCTAACGAGACTTTCTTTGGTTCGATTGAGTCATCATGTATCAGTGTTGTGACGGATGGTTGTGCTTCATCGTCTACCTCTTTGCTAAATTGAATGGCTGACATTACTTTTCCTTTAACCCCAAGCATTCTTTTTGCCGGTACCAAGCAAGGGTGTTGAGGGTCAAGTATGTGCAAACAACTTGCAAACGGGACGGGCACGGCCCTAATTCGATCAAGGAAATCAATCCCGATCACAAAGTTAAAATCATCAAGTGGTATTACACTTATTGATTCCTTGCCAGACCAATTGCCTATCTTGAGATGGACTCCTTTCGCTAATCCCACGATTAGTGTGTCTTTGGAATTAATGGTTTTAACGAACCCATTGACCTTTTGAACATGAAGGTCAAGTTTCTCAGCAGTTTGTTTTGACATAAACAAGTCGGATGCACCAGTGTCTACTAAGGCATTCAATCTTCTGCCTGCCACAACGACATCTACGTACATCAAACCTTTCTTGAACTTTTCCTTATTTTCCATGGAGCTAAGGATAGAGTTCAAGTTGGCAATTTCCTCTTCGCATTCGTCCTCTTGAATGGCTGCAGCTTTTCCGAGTTGTGGACAATCTCTTTTCATGTGATTGCCTCCACAATTGTAACAACTAAAGTTGTTATTCTTTTCCCACGGCTTACGAAGTTTAACATCTTCGCTGGTTTGCTCCTTGGACCCTTCAGTGGTATGCATGTCATGTCCCTTTCCGCCATTACTTTTACGTCTTGGCTTATCGAACTTCTCAAATTCAAATTCTGCAAGAGAGTCAGCTACGTCCATTGCCTTGGACAAATTTTGGACCCCCATTCGGTGCAATTCCATTTTTGCCCAACGTTGCAAACCGTTTTTGAAAGTAAAGAGGGCATTGGCTTCTCTCATGTTATGAATTTGAAGCCTGAGTTCGGTGAATTTGTTGACGTATTCACGGATTGACCCGTCATGCTTCAGTTGATGAAGTTTTTCTCGGGCTTCTTCTTGTACATTCTTCTGGTAAAAATGCTCTTTGAATTCATCTTGGAATTCTTTCCAAGTTTTGGTTGAGATTTGACCGTCCTTTAACTAGGAACACTTATGTCGCCACCATAAAAGCGCGACGTCTACTAAGTAGACAGAAGCAGTATTCACTTTTGTGTTCTCATCTTCGATGCCCGTGAGTCGGAAATACTGTTCCAAACTCCATACGAAGTTGTCCACTTCCTGAGCGTCCCTTGCTCCTTTGAACTCCTTCAGTTTTGGCACATCGATCTTGGGTTTAGCCATTGTTGCTTCTCCCACCATATTGGTTATTACGGCATTCTTGTAGAGGGATAGCTCGGCCTTGAGCTTTTTAATTTCCCCCAACAGTTCTACTTTAATCGCCTTCATTGCGACTTCAAGTGATTCATCTTGCAGGGTCAATTTTTCGTAGGTTTGGTTGAGAAGATCTTGGACTTCCTCATTGACATCTTGTTTGAGGGGATAGATTTTGGCTTCTAGTTCCTCAAGGCGATCGTTGACAACGTCTAGAGAATTCGTCGATTCCTTTGAAGATTTACCTTATCCTCAAGACTTGTGAGTCGATCCTTTGAGGCCGCCACCTTCTTATCCACTGTTTGAATTTCTGTGGCCTTTGTGGCTGTCCCTATCTCATCTTTTCGGTTCATATCGAGCGAATAACCTCGCTCTGATACCACTTGTCACGCCCCTGGAGTTTCAACCGGGACATGCGGCCTTAGACGCCCCTTTTTATGAGAATAGGCGCCTAAGTTACGCCTATCTGGTCCAAGCCGACGGCTTGGACTATGACGGAAACGTGAATGCTCGAGAAATAGAAGATAAAGAAAGAGATTGTGGTTGTAACCCGGACGATAGCCCGGCACTTTTATTGAATGTCGAAAAACGTCGAGAAAACAAAATAAGTGACTTGAGAGCAAAACTCAAGGCTAAGTAAATAATGAGGTGGGGGTAAGCCTCTTTATATAGCCCCCTCTATGTTTCTAGTTCTAATCTAACTAGGATTCCTAGTCCTTCAAAGCTTAAAACTCCTTGATTCCTAATGCGGACGAACTCCTCCATGGAGTCAAACTCTAAGGCTTCTTAGGTGCCTTTACTTAGGCCCTAAGGTGCGACAGGCTTGCTCCTGATGCGCGGCAGGATTGGCCCCGATGGTCTTCTCGGATGCAACCCTTAGTTGCGTGTGGACTCGGAACCCTTGGTGCAGATTGAATTGGCACCCATGGTGCGTACGGGATTGGCACCCACGGTGCGTGCGTGTCCGCCACCTAGGGTGCGGGCGTGAGCGGCACCCGTGGTGCGACCATGACCGGCACCCATGGTGTGGGTACCCTCAGACCCCGTGGTGTCGAGGGGCTTCTCTCCGACAACCTCGGCCCAAGTGGTGCCGAGGAGCTTGGATCGGACAACCTCGGTCCCAATAATGTTGAATTAAATATGATTATAAAAAGATTTACACTACTTATGTATAGAATAAATATGCTTAATTATAATTATTTAAATATTTAACATAATTAAATCTTGTAAAATATATTTTAAAACCAGTTTGTTGAAGATTTATTTTAGTGAAATAAATGGAGTATAAAAATATTAAAGTAAACAAACTCATTTACTTATTACATACATTATGCAATAAATATTTTTTAAAAAAAATTGTAGAAACAGTTATATAAAAGTTTAATAGAATATATGGAATACGGAGTATAAAGATGCAAGTTTTATTCAATTTTTCTATTGTTTACTAAACTAGCTATTATCTTTTATTATATGAATTAATTTATTTTAATGAAAAATTTCATTGTCAACCAATAAAACATATATGAATATATCTAAAGACGAATATCAAATATTGAAAGAGACAAAAATCTATTAAAACTTAAAATTTAAAAAATAAAGCAGCAAAGATCTTAACTTTCTAATATTTATATTAAAAAATTTAAGTATTAAAAATCGAGAAAACACCATCCCCTCTCAACAGCTAAATAACTATGTTACGAAAAATTCTAAAAAACGACAACTTAAAATTGGCTAAAAACGATTGAATTTTTTTTATAAAAATTGTAAGAAAAATAGTATATATCAAAATTCTTATAATTTTTATAAGAAAAACGGTATATGGGTTTTTTAAGGTCGTGTTCGCTAGAATCTCTTATATTCTCGATACATCCTACATTAAAATAAATGTGAGATGGAATTCAAGTATGATACTAAATTACTAATAGTAAAACTTGAATCAGGTGTGCAAGGATCCAAACCCTGATGAACACCGCCAAGGTTTCATTGGCATGCACCAAAGCATTATCCATGGATGAATTCATAAAGATTTGAACAAAGTGGGGAAAGAAAATGACTTATCAGCATGAGGAAGCACCAAAATGGCAGCCCAATTTAATGGAGTGGTCCACAAGTGGCGAAGCAATTAGGTGGGAGGGAATCCAATCCCAGCCCGCGTGTGGTACCGTACTACAACACGACAGGGGTAATAATAGAGTTGATGATATGACGATAGAAAATTTCCTTTGGGACATTTCATCAAACACATTGGATGACATACACGAATCGATAATATCTGTATTTGATGACATGGGAAGAAAGGCCATTTATCTGATTCATAAAAACAGCATATTGAAATGATTATCTGCCTTTAGTGAACAGTGGATCCAAACTCACAATCTAAAATTTTCATGGTAATATTACATTTGCTTTGAAAATGAAAGGCAATGACCTTATCTTGTACTATATATCTCACCGGAGTCATTGTTTAAACGATTCGTTTTGTTGCATTAATAGCCTTTGGAATGCATGATTTCAGAGGTTTAGCTGTGATATGCCTGAGCCTTATCTTTCCGACGGTGTACGTACGGATTTCGTTTCTGACCGACGAAAGCGTCATCCGCTTGTGTTTCTTCACCAGTGCCGGTTGGCACATCGACTTCTTCGGTATTCGAATGATTTCGACTGAACACATCTTTTCCAAATTCCCAATTCCGTGGAGTCGAGAGGGAAGGTCGATCATAAAATCTCCATATTCATCTGTTGTAGTTTGTGTTGGGCTTGATTTGATCTTACTGGAAGTTTCACAGTGAACGCCCACCATAGCTCCTAATACAGGAAAATGTTAACATAAAAATAAAAAAAAAATAAAAAAAAGTGAAATTGAAAATTTGACAAATGATTGGGGAAAAAATAATTTATTTTTTTAAAATTAGCTATAGCATATATAAATAATATTTTTTTAAAATATATTTTTAACATTAAATATTAATCATTTAAATAACAATCTTTCTCTTTGATTGTTAAGATAAAATAATTCATATAAAATTTTATTTTTTAAATTAATTATTAAATTAAGTGATTGATAATATAATTATAAATCATAATTTTTTTTAACGTGACACATGAATATATACGAAAAGTACATATAATTTTTTTTGTTAAACGTAGGAGATTAATGCCTAATTGTGAAAAGATTATTGGGTAAACCTTGTTCACTACGTCATCCATGGTCCAAACAATCAAGATCGTTCATCTTTAAATAACCATCTAATAACTACGCACCCACTAGTTACGTATAGAAAAGAGGTGATGATTTACTTGAAAATTTTTTTAAGATAAACGATCTTGATTATTTAGAACCACATATAACGTAATGAACAAGTTTCTGCCTAATAAATTTTCCTAATTGTGACATTGCTTTTTGTTGTGGAGCCAGATTTTTACATCTTTACATAAATGGGCTGGACCTGGGCCTCATGTAATTTTTCAGTGAATTAAAGGACAAGTATGACATATTTCATTTTCACAAATAAATTAAAACTATAGAAGTTTGTCACATTCTCGATATAAATGCCTAAAAATATTTTGTAAAGAATATATATTAATTTAAAAATATAACAGGTGAGGTAAAAAAATTGTATACACAAAATCATTTATTTTTAATTCATTCACTTTCAATGAACTTAACTATGATCAGAGATAAAAAAATCTCAAATTGAAATATAGAATTTTATGGGAATTAAAAATGAATATTTTTCATTATATTAGGATATATCTTAACAGTTTTTAAAGTGGTTAAATCATTTTAAGGTCCTCAAACCCCTTTCTTGTCCTAACTTCCCCCACAATAATATATTAAAACCTATCAAATATCATCATTAAATAAAATCATTTTCAACTCTTTATTTTATGAAATCTGAATTGTGGAGTGAATCTCGTGGAGAAGGGTGAAAATCATGTAAACACGACGAAGTTGAGGTCTAATACAGAAATAAATAAATAAAAAGACATTAAAAGAATAATTTATAGTGTTCTATATTCACGTTTTTTTAAGAATTACTTTTTTTTTCGGGGTTTTAAGATAAAATAGCAGTGACTTTCGGATTAAAAATTTATTTTTTTAATATTTTAACATTAAAATATTAAATTTTAAGTCATGATTTTAATTTATAAATCTTAATCTTAAATTATACACTCTAAAAAATATACTTTAGATCTAATACTTTAAAATCTAACTTTAAATCTTAATAAATTTTAAACTTGATTTTTTAACGATAAAGACATAAATAGAGGTACCTAAGTAATTTTTGTTCGCAACTTCCCACCTGATAGTGTTCCTTTGACGTCTAAATTTCTTTCCTCTCAAGTTTGTTTGTTGGTGCAACTTCTGAAAACCCATAGGAATAGGATGCTACAACTACAGCAACAACACTTCAAAAATGACGATCCAACCATTTCTTAGTTTCAGATCCAAGGAAAGACAATTCGATAATAATGACCACATGGTTCGGCGGACGATACGAGCAAGAAAAATCGATCGAAGGTACGATATTTGGATCATTTTTAGTTAATAAATTAAAAAATCGTGATTATTCGAATTGAATCGTAGGTAGGGTTTCCGATCGACTCCGAGTTAAATAAACAACGAAAATAGACAAGATGATATATATGTGTGTATGTATGTATGAAATGGCAGAATTGAAACCTGGAATGGGCCATGATCGGTGGCAGGCTTGACAAACAACAGAGCCTGTAATGAGGACGGTGGAAAGCTTCTCCTCGCCATATCCACCCAACTGTACCATCTCATCCCGGCTCCACAATTCGTACAATATCGGTTTCTTATACATCATCACCTCTTCTAGCTCCGCCGCCACCGCCGCCGATGAGCTCTGCGCCTGAACCTGACAGAACAATGAAACAACGATCATCGTCGTCATAACCGGGAAAATGTTTCTCATCTTCTCCTACTTTGAATCTGATCAGCCTGTGTTTCTCAAACTATATCAGCTCTGGGAAAAATGGAAATTAATAGCGAGAAAGCTTCATCAGCAACCGTTTTAGATTACGTAAAACAAATAAATAATAATTAAGGAGTTTTTGAGAGTCCAGACTCATATATACTTCACCTACAACCACAGGAGAAGTAAAAATTATTATATAATCTCAATTCAATTTATAAAAATTTAATCATTTATTATATTATTTTTTAAATATATTTATTGTGTTTTCTTTTATATTCGAATTCAAGATCTAATTTTAATACAATCTTAAATTATTATTGTATTAATGACCAATTATTTGTTATTATCTGGTATTTATTTATTCATTAAATCCAATGTATACTATGCATGATATAGTTTTTATAACCATCTACAATGTCGATGCTCTCAATATATTAATAAAGTATGTGCTAGACATTAACAATGTAGTTATAAAGGACGATAAATTGGATTAATTAGGAGGATGGTACATCTCAATGGTCAATACGCATGGACTAAGACACCTTGTCTGTGTAACATGCCTAGCTTTCGATCAAATTAGATAAAATAGAGAAGACAAAACAACCAAACCTAAACTTTGAATGAATCTTTATACAATGTAGGCTAACAGATAGCAGCACTTGTGCTTGTTCAAGTCATAAGAATTTATTTATGAATTTCAGAAGTTGAATCCTTGACCCATGTATAAGTTTAGATGTCATAAACCATGGAAATTACTCCCCGTTGAGGTCACGAGTGTTCAAGTACATGTAATTCCTTTCATCCGAGAAAAACGAGGAGGTAGGCACGGGAGAAAACCCGGAATAGTTTCGATCTTTCTTTGCCAAGCATATGTCAGCAATGTATTTAAAGAGCTCGTGTTTCTGGACAAATGGTTGTGCTGTGTATTCTTCGAATGGCATCCACTGCATGAAAAGAAAATAGAAATAATCATGAGAGGTTTCATCGAATGTGTTGCTCGTATAATGGATCAGATATATTTAAACCGTGTATATATTTTTCATGTTTTTGCAAAACTACATGTACTTGGAACTATAAAAACAAACCTTGGCTGCCTCTATCTCAGTTTCTTGCATCTGAATTTCAGACGAAAGTGGTTCCAGCAGGCATAGGAAGAATATATCCGACTTATCAAAGAATGCTTTGTGACTTTGTCTGCAAAAGATAAGAGAGAGAAACAAAAACGACAAGTTACCGAGAAAAAATCACTTAGATTGAGGACTGTGTCAGGATTTGAGATGAAGACACAATTAGGGAAATGCATCATGTTACAGCGTGTGTAGGAAGTGCATGTTGTGCTCCATAAGATAGTTACTAAACACATGGAACTGGAAGGTGATTTGTTTAGCAGCCTTGCCGAAGTATTCATGTCATATCCGAGTGTGATTTAGAAAGAACGATTTCAACTTAAACCGGACGACCACATGCTTGCGTTTTTGTTTCAAGTAGCAATGCTTATAGGGATGTCATACCTGAAAGCTAGTACCTCAACAAATTTTGTATCAACCTGAGCAGCAGAAGACCAAAGATATTTAAATCATTCCTAAACATAATTCACCATATCAGATTGATAAGGTGCAATAACAGTTCATATATGTATATATTGAATAACGGTTACTCACAGCTGTCTCTTCTTTTACTTCTCGGACTGCAGCTGCGCAGATGTCTTCTCCCTGGAAATAAATAGTTCAAGAAGAGAAAACTGCACGACGTGTTATCAAATCTAGAATCACTTGATGCACATACCTCGTCCACAACTCCTGTAGGGAACTTCCACACACCTGTGCCCCGAAATCGTCCTGTGTTCTCTTGAACCACTAATACCTATGATCAAGATATGCAAACCACAAAATTTGAAAATTATGAACGTGTTTCAACTCCAGCAGCTGTACGGATAATACAGTTTTTTTTTTCTTGATAACCACTTATCAGAGACAGAAAGAGTGTGAATGAGTGAGATAGCATTCAGGAAATAGTTAGTGGCACATGCAGCTTTAAAATTAATCACATATTGAAGATGGTACTTTCCACTCTTTTCAATACATATTATACGTGGAATATTGCAGGCAGATTTGAGCATACATAAAACCCTTTTCAACATGAAAGAACAAGGGGATAACCCTGATCGGTATAAAATCCTACATCTAAAATTGTGTATGTTCAAGCAAGGGTAGGTCGAGGAGATGCAGTATACCAAATGGAGAAGCTAAAAACTGCTAAAATGAGTTGAGGAACTACGAAGGTCCTCAATTCATGAAAAAGCACAAAGAATGAATTGAACCATACAGACAACACAATATTATGTTCCTCAAATTGTAATCCATGTATAATTTAGTACCATCTATACAGTAAGCAATTACTGAACCACCTATGCATATAAAAGTAAAATAAACAAAAGTCTTGTTATTATTTTTGTTCCTATGCAAGATTAGCACAATTCTGGAGCAAATTGCTTCAATAAGTTAATTTAATTCTTTGTCCCTCCCAAAGCACACTTTGTATACATAGAGAAGCGTAAATGATGGTCCTTGGCATCAAAAAACAATGTGCAATTAAAACTATACCAAATCATAACAGAACTTTCATTCTGGTATAAAGGAATACAAGTTAAAATTATCCATAATGAAATATTTTATATGAATAGGATATCAATAGAAGCTACAAATAAATGACAAACCACATGGAATTGGGGAATTACCTCTCTCTTTTCATTCATGACAAATGCACCAATGCCCACCCGGTGTGAAGCGTTTGCAGGAAGAGTATGTGTACCTTCGGGAATCCAAGAACAAAGCATCAAATAATTCGGCTCGGCATGGTGATACCAAAATCCTTCCTGTGCTTCAATACAATAGTAACATAAGATATGAATGAAAGAAATAATAGAAGTGACAGTTATCAAGTTAGCAGTCGAAAGGGCTTTCTATAAATCAGTTCGATTAGGTTGTAATGTAAGTGACAACAAATCACCTTGACAGCAGGTTCAACAAGATTGACATGCTGAATAGGCAATTTGATCCACAAACCCTTTTTGCCCTGCAAAACATGTTCTTACATGATTCATAGAGAAACATAGAACAGTATAAGAGATAAAACTGCGCATTACAAGGAACTATTGCTATCTGCCAAGAGAGAAGAAACTTGTAGAATGATGTACACGGGCTGTAAACCAGGATTGATTTCGTAGAAAGCAGAAATCAAAATGTAAACATAAGGTGTTAGCGAGTTGATCATCTTAATTAATTATAAGAATGCAAATGAAAAGTTGATCTACTAAGAACAATGAAGGAAAGTACCAAAGTGTAAAGACACCAGCAATGAACAAGAACAGTAAAGTAATAGTATAAAGAAAGACATGAAGTGCTATTGCAGACGAGTGTATGTGGGGCGAGGGGATGTTGCAGAAGCTTCATTTCAAACTTGGTAGTATGGCATTAAATATGAATGAGATTGAGAGAACAAAAACCTGTTGTCGCCACTGTGCTACTGAAGCTCTAAGCATTGAAGCAAACAGGTCAGACTCCATGGGCTCTCTCACTTCAACAACTACTCCTCCATACCTATCATTCACTGCATTAAGTAGTTTAAAATCTTGCAGTAATTGTTTATCTTTTTCATTAACAGGCGTTGAATTCCTTGATGCTGACATAAGTTCGAATCTGGTTCTGGTTCTAATTCTAAGCCCAACTGCTGCAGATCAAACGACAAACATATTCCAAAATGAAAAACCATGTAGTATTAAATCTAAAGGAGAAACCAGTACCCATAAAGCAAAAACCCAGAATTAACAATACTTTTTTTTTTTTCTATTCTTACAGGAAAAAAAGTTATAATCTTGATTAAAGTTTTCCTTTTTGGATACGTACCTGGGGAAGATGAAGACAGCTGAAGTTAAGTGCCGGATGCCAAATTTGGGGGAAACCCAAATCCAAACAAAGACCACAGCTTTCTGGTTGTGATTGAAAAACCAAGCCTTTTCAACATTTTTGATTCATTCATTTATTTATTATTAATATATATACTGGTATTTTAGTAATAATATAACTAAATAAGTGACTTGAATATAAATTTTAGTAACTGAATGATTTAAATATAAATTTATTTATTATTGAATGATCTATTTCTTAATATATTTTTAAATGGAAAGTTCTCATTTGAAGGCGCAGGTGGCAATTTTTAATGAAAGAGAGAGAGAAAAGTGGGATGAAATCAGCATTTGGAGGAGAATTTAAGTTGCATTTAGAGCGCATTTGAGGAATCTAAAGCCTCGAAATCCCGAAAACCAGAGGGCGAGAGCCATAGAAAACCAAACCCCCCTTTTTGTTTCTTTGTTTTCTATCTCCATCTTATCGAGTTCACGACTCATTCAGTTGATACTGATAGATACACAGCGAGAGTGGGAGACGAAGCTGCTGCTTTGCCTTGCGAGCAGAAATTGCGAATAACAAATGGCGGAGAAGCTGGAAGAGCAGCTCAAGGGGCTGGGATCCAAGCTGGAATCTCCTCCATCCACGAAGGATGCCCTTCTCAAGCTGTTAAAGGCACGCATTCTTATCCTTTATTACTTCTCTAGTCAACTTCCTTGCTTCGCTAGGGTTAATTCAAGCCCCAGCTTTTCCCTTCCCTTACTGTTTTAGGTTTTAAGGTTCTGTTCTACCTGAATTGGATTGCTTAGCTAAAGTTCATCCCTAAATGGCTGAATTAGGATTGTTCCCACAATTCATAAGGTTTCTCCTTAATTACATGTTATCCCCTCATATTTCCAGCTAATTTGAGCTTCCCCTTGTATTGTATCCCTTAATTTGCTACATGATATGACATTTAGGTCAGCCGTTCTTTTGAGTTAATCCAAGCTATTTGTTACTGTATTAAGATGTTCTATTGTTCTTGTCCCAAGTAGTCGTGTCTTCAAACATTAGGGTTCTTCTAGGCTGTGAGCCAGTACCTAAATCAGCTGCAACGTGCTATGCCTTGAGACCCGGACAGTGTTTAACTTTTTCCCCACAAGTTGCATGAATAATAACCTCCATGCTTTAAGAACATAAGTATGCAGCAAATCTTTGGTTTTGGTGCTTTTTCATGGATTGCACCCCCATCATTCATTTTGTGAAACAAGGCAAAAAAATGTATACCGCGGTGTGGCCTTAGTTTGGAATCATTATCGTGGTTTACAAAGGGCTTTAAGCGGTATTGTGGTGAACATAATCAACCTTGAAAAGAATTCAACCTAGATTTGGATTAGTTTGATCAGTTGCATTAATTAAATTTCTACCTTCTGTTAGCTTGTGGGCTCAAGCCAAAATGCTCAACTGAAGCTAACTAATCTTTACCGATGTCAACCCATGTAAAATGTTGTCTTACCCTCCCTCCTCCTTGATTCATTTTTTGCATACTAGAATGCCCATGGCTCTAGTTTGCACTTGCCTAAACAAGAATTGCGTTGTTCCTTTTGTTTGTGAATGGTTAAGTTTCTGTTGATAAACAAATGCCTGTCAATGGAGTAGTTGGGTTACTCAATCAATAGCAACAATCTATTCAAAGAATTCTCGTCTTATCCGAACATAGGCCAAAACATTTTTTGTCGAATACAGATTGGTTATTTTAATGGTCTGGCATGGTGCTTGGAATCTCTAATGGTGAATTTGTTATGACTCAGATACCTTGTTATGCATGGAAGATGGTAGTTCTTAATTTTTATCGACTCAAATTTTTTGGTGGTTTAGTGGAAAGCTTGGTATTCTTATCTTTGAGTTCGTTTGAATTACTGATTTTTCATTTCATTTTTCTAAACTATTTTAAAGGCATGATACGACCCAGGCATTGATTGATAATTCTTAATGTTTGTAAATCTTTTTTCCTATATTTTTCTTTTATTATTGCCTATTTCGCATATGTTCTTTATCATGTTACTTACATACATCTGGCATAGGACCTATGTGCTAAGACAGTCGGGTCTGTGGTAATATGTACTTTTCATGAATCTTATACATCTTGTTAGATGTTTGAATTTGTGAATTCATGCATATTGTGTGAATCAAATTCAGCTACAGTCTTTTAATTTGGTTATTTGGCTAATATCATGAATGCTTTTCCTCCAATCTGCAGCAAGCTGCTACATGTCTTTCTGAGATTGAACAGTCTCCTCCATCATCAATAATGGAATCAATGCAGCCTCTGCTTAATGCAATTGTCAAGCCAGAGCTGCTGAAGCATCAAGATCAGGAAGCCAAACTTCTAGTTGCAACCTGTATTTGTGAGATAACTCGGATAACTGCGCCTGAAGCGCCTTATAGTGATGATATTCTAAAGGTGCTTTTCAGTTATGAAGGTTTATTGTTTTTGGTCTTGATTTTCTAAGAAACTAATAAATTTTCAGCTGAACTTCCGGTGATTGATATGCGGCATTCTTTCAGGATATTTTTAACTTGATTGTTGGCACTTTGAATGGATTGAGCGATACTAGTGGTCCATCATTTGGGAGGAGAGTTGTAATTTTGGAGACTCTTGCAAAATATAGATCTTGTGTTGTGATGCTGGATCTTGAATGTGATGATTTGATTAAAGAAATGTTCAGTACATTTTTTTCTGTTGTCAGGTATGTTTTGCTCCGGTATTTATTTACTGTTTTAAGGGAAGTACCTGCTTTGTGATGTTGGATTGAATGTGTAATCTGACTAGTTATTAATAAAAATATTAATTAGCTTTTATGCATTAGTTCGAAATGTGTTTCAAGTAACATGAATGCTTTTACTTTAGTGTAGTTGCCAAGATATGCCTGCAACCTCTTTTTGTTCTTGTATGTATCTTGATCATATCTATACGTTATATGCATGTATGTCTTGTGGAGTTGTGGTATGATTGGTGCTTGAAAGTTTAATCTTCCCTTAAATTGCTTTTACTGTAAGAATCTGCAGGTTGTTTATAGATTTTTACTTTGTATTTTTAATTATCATGGACTGAAAGACTCATTTTTACTACATATTGCAGGGATGATCATCCAGAAAGTGTTTTATCATCCATGCAGACAATCATGATCGTTGTGTTAGAAGAGAGTGAAGATGTTCGAGATGATCTTTTACTTGTTATATTGTCTGCATTAGATCGTAATAGAAGTGTAAGAATTTCATGTTTCCTATCGGCTTATTGCTTACATATTGTGTGACTACCTGTATTTATACCTTAGAAGTTATAATTCTTAATTGGAAGGGGATTTATTTCTGGAACCTCTGTCCTGCAATTCAGGGTGTTACACAAGCTGCCAGGAGACTTGCTATGAATGTTATAGAGCAGTGTTCAGAAAAACTTGAAGCTGGCATAAAACAGTTTCTCATTTCAGTGATGTCTGGAGATGACCAGCCAGTAAAAATTGAAATTGACTATCATGAAGTTATCTATGGCATTTATCATTGTGCTCCTCAGATACTATCAGGAGTTGTCCCATACCTCACAGGAGAGTTGTTGGTATGGAAACAATCACTGTTTTACATTTTTACTCATTACTTAACTGCATTATGATTTTGTTCTCCATTTGAAGACCTTTATTTGTTGTTTTTGAGAAAAAAAATTGAGGATGAAATCTTTGTAGTTAAGGAGAGTTAAGGTCCAACCTTCGTGGAAATGGGGTCTTTTTTGTCATCTTTATTATGGATTTGTCATAGTTTTAGTCTCTAAGTTGGGAAATTGAGTTCAAGGATGGTTGAAGTTGATGAACAATTTTGAGGTTTATAAGTTTCAATATATGCAGACCGATCAAATAGACATTCGTTTGAGAGCTGTGAGATTGGTTGGATCCCTCTTTGCCCTGCCTGGCTCTATCATATCTGAAGCATTTCAGCCAATATTTTCAGAATTTTTGAAGAGGCTGACTGATAGAGTTGTTGATGTTCGAATGTCTGTCCTTGAACATGTTAAGAGTTGTCTATTGTCGGATCCCTCGAGATCTGAGGCTCCTCAAATTATCTGTGAGTTTTTTTTTTTTTTTAATATGTATTTATTTGTGTTAGCTAATTTTGGTTGTGCTCTATATTTTCTAGCTGCCCTTTGTGATCGGCTTTTAGACTATGATGAAAATGTTCGAAAGCAAGTTGTGGATGTAATTTGTGATGTTTCTTGTCATTCCCTTGTTTCGGTTCCCCTTGGCACCGTAAAACTAGTTGCAGAGCGTCTTCGGGACAAATCTGTACGTTATTTTCCCTGTACTTCTTGGATTACTGTTGCTACCGCTTATTTATCCAGTTATCATTATCTAATGTATTTTAACTTTTTCTTTTGTTTGGAATGTACAGCTACTTGTTAAAAAATATACCATGGAAAGGCTAGCCGAGATATTCAGAGTTTATTGCGGTGGATGCTCTGATGGCTCAATCAATCACAATGAATTTGATTGGATACCTGGGAAGATTTTTAGGTGTTTCTATGACAAAGATTTTAGGCAAGTCATTTGAGATGCTTGCAAGCAAGGATTAGTTTCGCACTAGTTTAGAATACATCACATTATTTTATCTTTGTTTTTCCTCATTATTCTAAGTTTAGGGGCTATGTTGTTAAATAATACGTTCAATCAAAGCCATGCGAAAGAAACTGAAAATTTTGTTTATATAAATTTCCTTCTTATGATTTATTTATTTATTTATTTCCTGAGCGTGTTGCAAGTAGTTAATAGGAAGAATTAGTAATCTATAGTTACTTTTATTAGTACCTTACTGAACATTGTTTTCCTATAGTAAATTGCTAAGTAGAAGATTTAAAGAGTTTTCTGCTGCGAGTCTTTGTTGGATGTGTCTTGCATAATCATATAGCATTTGTAACATGTAGATCTGCCCTGCAGGTCAGATACGGTTGAATCTGTTTTATGTGGATCCCTCTTTCCTACGGAATTCTCGATCAGAGATAAAGTTAAATGTTGGATAAGAGTGTTCTCTGGGTTTGACAAAATTGAGGTCAAGGCACTTGAGAGGATGCTAGAACAGAAGCAAAGGTATATTTGTAATCACTTTCGTATATGGCTTTTGAGTAAGTTACCCTTCAATTGTGTATTTAATGGATTCTAAATTGAGTTTTGGGGGTTTCCTGTTGGATTGCAGGTTACAGCAAGAGATGCAGAGGTATCTCTCTCTAAGGCAGAGGCATCAGGTTTGAAGCTTTGAAAGATGAAATAATATTCTAAAACACACAATTTACACTTCTATGTTCTGTTAATTTGAAATAAATGGTTCTTTTTTCAATGCAGGATAGTAACTCTCCTGAAATACAAAAGAAAGTTCTATTTAGCTTCCAAATCATGTCCCGATCCTTTTCTGATCCCTTGAAGGCTGAAGAGAATTTTCAGACTCTTGATCGGGTGAAAGATGCTAACATTTGGAAGATTTTATTGAATCTACTGGATCCCCATACCAGCTTCCATCAAGCTTCTAGTGGCCGGGTGGGTTGTAAGATATTGGCAAATGCAAATTTAAACGGGATGTAGCCCATAAGTGAATTTCTCTTTGATTTTGGGGGAATGAATTATGACGAGTAGTTTGACCCATGAAATATAAGTTTTTTCATTATACCATTCATTTGTGATACATATGTTCATAAATTGCAGGATGAATTGCTTAAAATACTTTCTGAGAGGCACCAGCTCTATGATTTTCTAAGTATGCTCTCCCTGAAGTGTTCTTATCTACTTTTTAACAAGGAGCATGTTAGAGAAATCCTCCTGGAGGCTACTGTACAGAAATCTGCCGGAAACACAATATACATTCAATCTTGCATGAATATACTTGTGGTAATAATTTGTATCCCTATTAACCTTTTTTTTTCTGGGTGTGAATAAGTCCCTGCTGTTCACTTTTGTTTGGTTTTGCTTTTGCGAGCATCTTTCTTTTTCTATGCACCAGTTGACATTGTTATTAAGAGTTCGCAATAACATGCCTTCAACATCGGTCCTATGAATTTTTTGTTCTTTCTCCTCTTGGGAACATATTCTAGTTTTGTTTTTTGATGTCTTTTTGCTGCTTTTCAGATTCTTGCACGATTTAGTCCATCACTTCTGGGTGGAACTGAAAAAGAACTGATTAATTTTCTTAAAGATGACAATGAAATTATTAAAGAAGGCATTTTGCATGTTTTGGCTAAGGCTGGTAGTACCATCCGAGAACAGCTCGCAGTGTCATCAAGGTGAAACTTTGGGATACTTGACTTGTTAGAGTTAGTATGTTTCCCTTATTTTTAACATCTTCATAATGGTTGTTTGCAGTTCAATTGATCTTATATTGGAGAGGCTTTGTTTAGAAGGTAATCGGAGACAGGCAAAGTATGCAGTGCATGCACTAGCAGCAATAACAAAGGATGATGGGCTCAAATCTCTCTCCGTTTTATATAAGGTTACATGATACTTTATGTTTGTTAGTTATATATTAAAATTGTGTGTTCTAAAAAAATTTACAAATAGCACTTTCTTGATATATTTGCCTAACCTACAGTTTCTTTGCTCAATTTGCAGAGCCTTGTGGACATGCTGGAGGAAAAGACACATTTACCCGCAGTACTTCAATCTTTGGGATGTATAGCTCAGACTGCAATGGCTGTTTTTGAAACTAGAGAGAGTGAAATTGAAGAATTTATTAAAAGCGAAATTTTGAGATGCAGTAATGTATGTAGTATCCTTCAGTTTTTTATGTCATATTTGTTATTTTTTTATGCATAAACCTTCTTTGTTGCTTCAGGATGCAGATGTCAGTGCAAAGGAATGTTGGGATGAAAAAAGCGAACTTTGTATGTTGAAGGTTGTGGATTGTTGTCAATTTGTTGTTATTATCATTTTTGATAAAAGCAATTTCATTAATAACATTACTATCTCTAACATGGAGTCCACGTTTGATTTTCTTATTTCCAAGCTTCGTTTAGAACTTTTTGTGATGGATCTCTCAGCCTGTAATATAGTTTGTGTGCCACAGGTGTTTGGGATAAAGACATTGGTCAAAAGCTACTTGCCTGTTAAAGATTCTCATCTTCGTCCTGCTATTGATGACCTTCTGGGCCTCCTTAGAAACATACTTTCTTTTGGTGAAATATCTGAAGATATAAAATCAAGGTACTATAACTGACATATGGAGGTTTCACTCTCTTTCTGGCTTGGGCAGTGTTTTCTTTACTTACTAATATTTTGTCCCGACTGTTGAACATCTATGTTGATTTCCTCAATTGATTGGAATGTGTTGCTTGTTGAGGCTCAAGTTTCACACTCAAGTTTCTACATCTTTCAGTTTAGTTGATAAGGCCCATTTAAGGCTTGCGGCGGCCAAGGCTGTTCTTCGTCTGTCCCGGAACTGGGATCATAAGATTCCAGTTGATATCTTCTATTTAACCTTGAGGGCAGCAGAGGTGAAGTCTTTTATGAAATATAAATCATTAATCTTGCTTTCTTTAACCTTTCTTGTTCACTTTGCCTGTTCTCTTATGTCTTTTCTGGGTTTCTAGATATCTTTCCCTCAGGCTAGGAAACAATTTCTCAGCAAAGTTCATCAATATATAAAGGATAGACTCTTGGATGCAAAATATGCTTGTGCTTTCTTACTTAGTGCACCTGGATCCAAAGAGCTTCAGTTTGATGAGGTTTACATGCCGAACTTGAATTTTTTTAGTGTAGTTTACTATCCAATTTTGTTTCTTTATGGAATGATTTGTGAATGCCACTGGTATTTTCTGTTGTGTTTGGAATTGCAGGAAAAACAGCATTTAGCCGATATCTTTCAAATGTATCAGCAAGCAAAAGTTCGGCAGGTTGCTATACAATCTGATACAAGTTCCTTGACATCATATCCTGAATGCATCCTGCCTTACATGGTCCATGCTCTTGCTCATCATTCATGTCCCAACACAGATGAATGCAAGGATGTCAAAGAATTTGAATTAACATACCGGTATATGCATCTTCTTAATTTGTCTTTGTTTTTTTGTTTGAGAGATACTACAATTTCAGTCCTTGAACTCACCTATTCTATATTTTTTCAGGAAAATGTACTTGACTATTTCTTTGTTGGTTAATAAAGATGAAGATGCCAAGTCTGAAGCTGGTGCTAACAAGGAGAAGGAGAGTATTTCTTTGATATTCTCTATCTTTAAGAGTATCAAGCATTCTGAAGACGTTGTTGATGCAATTAAATCCAAGGTTCAGTGAGAAGTTTTATTTTTTGTATTACTATTATCCTTCTGTTTTGTTTTGTTTTTAACTAGTTCACAGGTTAAAGGTTCTGCCTCTCTTGAGGATGAGATAAATTAAAACCCTCATTAACACATAAAAGCTAATTCATATAATATTTTTCCCCAGAATTCACATGCTATCTGTGACCTTGGACTTTCAATCTTGAGGCGCCTGGCTTATAAGGAGGAGGATTTGCAAGGGCCTATACGGTCAATCTCTCTGCCTCCACTCCTGTACAAGCCATATGAAAGAAAAGAAGGTGAAGATTCCTCGGTAAGGCTTCAATCATATTTATCTCATTTTATCATATTTGCTGTGCTTCTCCAGGGGATCTGCATGTCAAATTATCTGAAGCTTTTTAACTTCAATTGCATGGTGATAGGGAAAAACTGTACCTAACAGTGAAACTTTTATACATGAGAGTTTGGATTCCAGCTATTTATTCAGTAATGCGCATAACACCCAGTTCTATATGCAGCTAACTCACTTGTAAATAATTTGTGCAAATACTGTTATGTTTCAACCATGCAATCACATGCTGCCAGACTGCCAATGACATTCATTCATTTCTCCATTTGCAGTATATTTGAGATATAATTTTAGCATAATGTTTTTTTTTATTATGGCTCTTTCATCTTTTTGATAGGATGGAGAAAGGAAAACATGGTTAGCTGATGAGACTGTCCTGTCTTACTTTGAATCCCTAAACTTGGAATGTGATGGAATGGTATGTTATGCTCCCTTTCATTCATCTAAAGGGTACTATGTGGTAATTTGTAAAGGCTATAAGTACCACATTGGAACCAGTGCTGACCGATACATACCAATTTTGAAGAAGATTCTTCAGAATTAGTTCGATACTGTACTAGTCATACCAGTTGGTACAAGATTAAAAAAAATCTTGTCTTAGTCGATTCCTTTAACCATTTTGTAATAATGTTCTCTCATGATCTTTTTCCCCTTAATAAAATATGTTTATTGGATTAAACTATCGAACCGTTTGTACTACAAATCAGAACTTGAAAATGAGCTATAAATTTATAAATTTTTTTGAAAAATCTCATGATAAGTTTGAAATGGTACAATGAAATACATTGGTAGTGATATGTACTAGAATGAAACAGTACTTCCATGCTGGTATGATAGTAACTACTTTGGTATTTCGTGTTACATTGTTCACTAACTTTTCCTGCTCCATTTTTATCACACATATGATTCAGAAAGAGATTTCAAAGGAGGAGGATCTCAAAGACAGTGAAACTGAAAGAAATGAAGTGCCTCTCAGAAAAATGATTAAGCAACTAAAATCTAAAGAATCCAAGGCTGGGAAGGCTAAAAAGAACAAATCTCCCTTGGTAGAAGCAAAAGATACTGAAAAAGATGTTGATATTTTGAAAATGGTGAGGGAAATAAATTTGGATAGTCTACAGATGTCCAGTAAGTTTGAATCAACCAATGGTCATAAACATTTTTCTACCAAGAAAGAAAAAGTGGACCCGGAGCATCAGAAAGGTAATAAGAGAAAAGTAAATGTTGCAGCTTCTGTCCCAGTGCCCAAACGCAAGAGATCATCTTCTACGCATAGTGCTTTCAAGATTTCTAGAAGTGCTTCTAAGGCCCCTTCAAGGGATTCTGGCGATGACTGGCATGAAGTTAAAGATTCCTCCTTTCCATCTATGGAAATGGACATTGATAAATTACCTGCACGCAAAAGATGGAATGAGAATAATAAATCGGACTACTTGGTGCCAAGCATTCGGAAGAAAAGAAGCTTCTCATCAAAAGGCAAAGGTGCTGACTGGGGTCATAGTGACGAGGATGATGAAGCTGATGATGAAAATCTGGAGGTGTGCATGTTTTATTTTCACTTGGTTAAATTGCTGTCAGGGAGGAACACATTTTTATGTTCTCATTGTTCACTGTTGTGATATCTGTTTTGTATCTCCATGCAGAAGTCAGACACCAGCAAGTTTGCTGCTGGATCTAGCAAAAAGCAGAAGAAGAGCATTGCGGGATTAGCAAAGGTCTCCCCTCTCCCTCCTTTATATCTTGGTTTCGCATGCATGCATTTTAATGCTTTCGCTAAAATTTCTCATGTTACAATATTTGAAAATGCACCAAGCACCTCCCTTTCCTCTCTCTCTCTCTCTGTCTGTTGTTGAGATTTAGCATCAATGCATACAACCTATATTCTACCTTGTGCATTTTGTAGTTCTATTGTGGCCTTGTTGTCCTATACGCATTGTCCTAACACATTTAGAATTTTTTTCTCCATTTCAATCCTCTTGGTGTTGGGCTCATTGTTCATTATTGATCTTTGTTTCTTTTGTTCAGTGCTCAACCAAGGAAGATGGAATCGATATTGAAGATTTGATTGGTTACAGAATAAAAGTGTGGTGGCCTTTGGATAAGAAGTAAGTGACCAAAACTTTTGCTGTTACTTTGCAGCAGATTATAAAAGTTTACTCAGAATCGTGCTGTGAAATAGATTGATTGTCAGTTTTTATTTCTGTTGCAGTTCACATGTTATTTGTGTTGCGTTCATGCGTCTTAAGAATTTACTTGAAGCTTCACTTGGTTACTGTTGAAGTTCTGGAAATGAGTTTGTGCTCTTTGTTAATGTTGTATGAGTATTTCAACTCTCTCCTTGTCAGACATGCAAATTCATCCTCTTTGTTATTTTGTTTTGATGAGGCCCATAATTTATTCAAAAAAGTGTTCTGGTCTTATAGCAGCTTTTAAGGTTTTGGATTTTATGTTTAACATTGTACATGAACCATTGTGCTTATCCGGTCAACTTGACAGTTTCCCTGTGAGTATTAATTTGTTTCTAGTCTGTAAAATTTTTTGTTCAACTGCCTCCACGATGTTGTAATTGCGCAATATTCTATTTGAACCAGTGCAATATCATTAATCCTTATGGAGGTTCTTTATTGATTGTATCTTCTGGAAATGCCAGGTTTTATGAAGGTACAATTAAGTCTTATGACCCTATAAAGAAGAAGCATGTGGTAAGCTGCAGCTTTTTACCTTCTTGAATGCATATTTGAACATTTGTGTCACAGGGAATCAACTGTTTATCGTATGTTTTTGCTTCTTAGATATTATATGAGGATGGAGATGTGGAAATACTCCGCCTGGACAGAGAGCGATGGGAGCTTGTTGGCACAGGCCGCAAGTCCAGAAAGGTTAAGATTAACATCTTGCATATTCTCAGGCTAAAATCGTTTTAGTTTTTGTTTGAGCTTGCTCTATCCGCTTCGCTTGTACTTTTTGCAGAAGGCAAGTTCATCGAAAGCCGCCAAGAGCCCTCAGAAGGAAGCGTATGTGCTATTAACTAATGTGTTTTTTAGATGATTCTTTATGAATCTCACTTTGCTGTGTAGTTCTAATAGAGATAGTAAACTCATATCTAGGTTAATTGCAACTGTACTTTCAGATACGGCATTTGTTTTGAGAATGACTCGCTCTTATATTTAGTAATTAACTCTTATGTTGCTTCATAACTTGATTGTTGTACTATTGACAGGTCTCCTGGGCGTAAAAGTAAGAGCTCAGGTGGTTCCCGTCAGAATAAGAGTTCAGTAAAGACGTGAGTGAATCGCTCTGTGATAAGAAGCTATTTGTCTTCAGTTGGTTTGTGAACTTAATTGATATTTTTTTTGCAGACCCAAGGGGAAAAGAACTCCAAAGAAGAATGTGAAGCATACTCAAAAGAGCATATTGAAAGACGATGAAGAGAATGCTGGCTTGTCAGAATCTAAGTCCACTGTTGCAAACAAAAATTCTAAGATGAACCCAGGTATTGTTTATTTTCATAACTTCACTCTGAGCTGTTCTAATTTCTGCCAAATATGCGTGCGCTGTAGAGTATGGGATGTTGGGTTATTATTTCGCTTCCCCCCTTCATTTTGCGTCTTTAAATGCATGTTTCTTTCCTTTTCCGGGATGAATCTGAAGGAGCAGGCAATGATATGGCAGACAAGAGCCCAATGGATATAGAAGAATCTGGGAAGGAGGTGGCTTCAGTTTCCCATGGGAGAAGTTCAGAAGATACAGCGGGGAGTCCTAATAATGCTGAGGAGTCGGATGAAGTTAAATCTGATGCTGATGGGAATCATTCTGGACATATAAATAACACTTCAAAGAATTCTCAAAAAGTGGATGAGGAAGAGAAAGCAGCCGATGAATTAAGTGAAGACTCCAGAGAACCTGCAGCTAAAGCAACCGGATCGGAACCCAAAGAGTCTCCAGAAAATGATCATGTTGAGAGTAAATCTCCCATCTTGAAGAAATCGGACGGACCTTCCTTGACTTCAGATGTTGCGGAGGCTGGGATTTCTGACGATGAGCCCCTTGTAATCTACATCTAGCCATGTGTTCAATGAAGTTCCATATTTGTCTTATAACTTGAATCGATTTGATCATTTTTTATTCTTTTCTCCAATGCAGAGCAAGTGGAAGCACAAAGTTGGAAAGTCAAGTTCCAAGAACTTGCAGTAGGGGGTTGAAGTTGAACCTCCTGTAGAATTGTGAAACAAAGGCGGTGCTGTGTCCGTTTCACAGAAGATGATGTCCATCTGACTTTATGTACACAGTAATAAATGTCCGAGTAGTCACCTAGCCCTAGTCCTAGCCCTAGACTATAACATTGTAGAGACTGTAGTGTACACTTATGGTCGGCATGCATATCCCCTGTTGTGGGTTGGAAACTTTGGTGCATGGATTGTGTCGATGATAGGATGGAGATTCCCAGGCTTAGTTGCATGGCATTGATAGGTCAATGTGTATAGTTATTTGTATTTTGGTGATTGTTTCCCAAGTTTATTTGAGTATTGTTTCTCCATTGTCTGCTCTCCCTGATTGCTATCGTGATTTGTTCCATTGGGATTGATGATTGATAGGGGATTGCATCCTATTGGGGGGATTGTTTCGCACCTGCATTTGACTTGAAACATCAACATATCAAAGTGGTTATTGTATCACTACCGTCTGCTACTGCATTGGGACAGGCTGGGTGTGAACAAAAATAAGTGATTAAATTATATAAATCTTGAGCAAATAACTGCTGGACATGTGTCTTGTTTATTTGAATTTTTATAAGAAAAAACTTGTTAAATATTTTAGAAAATCCCAAAATTCCTTTTTTTTTTTTGCAAAATAGTCTCTAAATCCCAAAATTTTTAAAACTCGAATCCTCATGGTCGCTCATCTTTTAGTTGCCGACTGTTGCCTCAATCCAGTATGGAATGAAGGCCTTACTTTCTTCCTCACTGAGCCTGTTGGAGTTCCAAGTTTTATAAGCTTATGATCTTTCCACTAATAGTATAGGACCATTTTTTCTTTGTTCCGACTTTTATCTGGTTTTTGATATATATCTGATCCATAGTCATCCTATTCAAGCTGGTTTTATTAGAATCAATATATTTTCATACAATGTATTTACTTTCCCTTGTCTTGAATCATTTGGTTTTGGTTCACCTTTTTCCTTTTGGTTTATGATATTGTCGACACCTAAATTTATCCATCTGCCTGCGTTTATTGGAGTGTTATCTGTGTTCATCAATTGAAATGTTATTAGGCCAGGAGATGCAGAATTTCAGAAATGTGTTCTCTGGAGATTCTTCTAAATAGTGGGAGATATTTGAAGTTTTTGATATCTTGTTGATATTCAGATGCTTTCCTCTACATCCTATTGAATAGTTCTCAACTGACTTATCAGTGTGGATGTGAAACTGGCAACAACATACAGCATGCAGTAAATAGTCATCATTTTAAGTTTCATCTGTAAAGCAGATTGAATTAAAATGCAATTAAATTCATTGGTAGACATTAGATTTTTGAAGAATTGATGAAAGATGTTTTTCTCCACAGGAAGTATTTGACAACGACCGTTTCAAGGCTGATGACAAGAATCAAGATTGGACATGCTTATCTAAACCTTCACCCACTTGTCTCTGCTGCGAGATTGAACCATGCTCTTCGAGTTTGTTCTGGTGAGATGACATTGAGGAAACGTTGTACCTGACACTGATAATCGTCTCGTTCAATTAGTTCTATAAACGGTGAAGTAGTTCAAGAGTGTTTGTGGTTTAGGGTTTAGCAAGTCCAGGGAGATAGAGCTAAAGGTCAGGTTAATTGAGACGCACGATGTATCTTCAAGATAGAGAGCTATCTGCTGATGGCATAGTGTGTTTCGGGTGCTCAGGCTCGGCTTTCATCCTGATCATTTGGGGTTGATTCTGAAGAACTTAGGTCAGTGTGGGGGCATATGCATCTAAGTAATAGGTATGATGGTGGAATGTGAATCATTGCTTGTAATTTTCAGGATGGCAGTGGCACAACCAACACAAGACTTAAAATAAGGACAAAGTCCAACTTCTATATAAGAGTATTTGGCATGAAAGAGGATTTTAATGAGATCCCATTTAATTTATATAAACAAATAATCCTAAATGTAAACAAAGTTCAACTTCTATATGTTTTCCTAAGTCTAAGATAATAAAAGTGTTCATATATCACCTCGGTTTTTCTTTACATATAAAACATCAAATATCTATGAATTCTGTTGTGTTCATCAGGAAAAGGACAAAAGTACATGCGTGTTTGTATAGTCGTCTACCTATTATGGAGTAGGAGATAATGATGGTGACCTGTACATGTCCAGGTAAGGAACAAGAAGTTGAATAAATATAAAAATCTAATGCCTTCAATATAAGATGGTATAAAAAATCAGCCTTTAAATTATTTTTTGATTTTTAAATTATTATTCCATCTTAATCTAAAATTATTGAATTTGGCATCAAAATCATGTTTTTATTATTAAATCCAGAATGAAACAGGGCGAGAAGCCAGGGATTGAAACGAGTTTTGTCCCAACAAGGCAACAACCCATGCTTGCGTTAAATACGTCAGCGTTTACGCTTTCCAACGTTGATGCCTACTGATATTATCTTTTCATCATTTATTGTTTTTCAGATTCTTATCATCTCTCTCTATATATAGAAGCCTTTTGGGTCAAAAAACTGGCTCTTTCTTCATATACACAATCAAAATTAAAGCCCCACATTTCTTCTTGTCTCGGGTATTAATCTGCTGTCTTCACTCTGTTTTTCAATCTTTTTATTTGTTCTCTAGATATTTAATTCAACCAGAATAATTCGTGTTAATGTTACAGATTTCATTGAGGTGTTTGATTGTGTGTTTTCAACATCTTTTGCGATGGCTTCTTCAGATTCTACGATCAGACCTCGAGGTTTGCTTACAGTATTTTTGGTTTCTTCAGCTCTATCTACCATCAATTTATAATTTTACTTGACCCCATTAGAGCTAAGCTAGTTTTTTCCCCATCAACTGGAATTTGCTTGTTTCTGCCTAACTTGTTAATTTTTGTGGGTATATAAAACTATAGCTAATTGGATAATCTTCCCCACTTTACAAGATCACGATTGAGATGATAACAGTTTTGCCTGGGTTTAACTATGTTTAACACAGATGTTTGTATCGTGGGAGTTGCACGTACGCCAATGGGTGGTTTCCTTGGCTCACTTTCCTCATTCTCTGCTACCCATCTTGGGGCCTTAGCCATCAAGGGTAAACTCCTAAACACCATTTTGATCTCCTTGTGGATATGTTTGCTTCAAATTGATGCCTTTTTTCTTGACACAAATATGCAGCTGCCCTTCAAAGAGCAAACCTTGATCCATCACTTGTGCAGGAGGTTTTCTTTGGGAATGTTCTTAGTGCAAACTTAGGCCAGGCTCCTGCCAGGCAGGCTGCATTAGGTGCCGGAATTCCGAATTCCGTCATTTGCACCACTGTTAACAAAGTTTGTTCATCTGGGATGAAAGGTAAAATCCTCTTTCTGCTTTGAAGGATGTTGATTCTTTGATGTCTTATTGTTTATTCCTTGTTATCCCAGCGGTGATGCTCGCATCTCAAACTATCCAGTTAGGCATCAATGATGTTGTGGTTGCTGGTGGTATGGAAAGCATGTCAAATGCACCCAAGTATTTGGCAGACGCAAGGTGTGCATCCATGTTTTTCTTCAGTCTTGAATTGTTTCCTGCTGTTTTTTGCACACAAAAAGGGGGAAAATTCATTGAATAAGTTGTGTTACAAATGTTGATGACTTTTAATGAACTGAACCATAATTCTGTAACTAGTTTAATGAGTATTCTGACATACACATTGAACTGAAATTCCAGACCCTGTACATGCCAGGGTCATTAGATGGTTCATTAGTCACTTTTTTTGTATAGTCCATGTTTGGTGTTCACGGCTCTCCCTCCTAACAATGTCACTTCCAAGGTTCGAACAGGGATTCTCTCCTTAGGAATGCAATGTGCCTTACCATTGCACCCACACTTGTTGGTGGATCATTAATCACTTTAGTTTGGAGGGCTATTTTTTCATGAAGATTTGTTTTTATAGGAATGGATTGGTGATTCATTTGACGGATATGTCAGCAAACCGATAATTTCACCATAGAAGATTATGATCTGGTTAAAAGCTGGTGTTTTATTTGTTACTGTTGCATTAAATGATTTGCTGCTTATTGCAGCTCTTAATAAACTGGATAACTTACTAAAGTACTAGTTTTTTTTTTTCCTCTCTATGTTGTCGTAAGCCATTAAAAGTTCAATCTTCAATTTTTATGGGCAGAAATGGATCTCGAATAGGACATGATACCATTGTTGATGGCATGCTCAAAGATGGGTTGTGGGATGTATATAATAATTTTGGAATGGGAGTATGTGGAGAGTTGTGTGCTGACCAACACAACATTACGCGAGAGGAGCAGGTTTGGTTTCTTCATGATCAATATGTTTAGCAGTTAGCACTTTCCATGTCTTTGTGATCCATATATTTTGCTCCTTTAAATGACTATAAACCATGTTCTTTATTCAAATGCATTTTTTATGTTTATGTTTTTTATTTTATTTCTGTTGTCTCATGTTTTACCCCCAAGCATAACACCATCCATGGGATCACCTTAAATCTTTCAGAGTTTTATGCATGTTAATGCTCTTCATATGCTATACTGTTCTCATTTGCAGGATGCTTACGCTATTCAAAGCTTTGAACGTGGAATTGCAGCTCAAAACAGTGGCCTCTTGGCTTGGGAAATAGTTCCGGTGTGGTTTCTAATCTCGCTCTGTAATTAATTGAAATTGATGATTTACGTTATTCTGCCGCCATAAACGCCCGAATTTGTACATGCAGGTTGAAGTTTCTGGTGGAAGGGGGAGACCGTCCACAGTTGTTGATAAGGATGAGGGTTTAAGAATGGTATAAAGAAAATTGTGCTTGGGATTTTACATTTCATGGAACATATGTTCTGTGCCTCTTTTATAACATTTGGTTGTCATAAGTATCTAATTACATCTAAGGTTTTGGAATCCAGTTTTCATTGTCAGAATTTTTGTGATCCATACATAGACGTATACAGATTGTTTCTTTATATCAGTGAAGTAGCCTTGAGCAGCTGCAGTAAAAGAATAAAGGGAAAACTAGTGAAGGTGTTGGCTTGCTGCCTTTCACTTGTAACCTGGTTGGAGGTGTATGCATTACCTTTATTGAATTCTAGACTTGCCTTGTAACTGAACCCCCCTCCTTCTTTTCTTCCCTCTAACTGGTCTTGTCCAAATCATTACAAACTACCACTTAGAACATGATTCTGTAGTAGCAGTAGTATTTCCAGGTTGTATCATATAAGACCCAGCATTTTGATGGTTATCAATATTTTGAACTCAATAGTCTACACATAACTGCTTTAGTCTCAAATAATAACAGAAGTCCATGTTTAATCTAAATACATGCTTCACTGCTGATCGTCTTTCTCATTTTTTTTTCTTTCTATTTTCTAGTTTGATGCTGCCAAATTGAGGAAGCTTAGGCCAAGCTTTAAAGCCAATGGAGGAACTGTTACTGCCGGCAATGCTTCTAGCATTAGGTCTCTCCTCTCAATCTCTCCCCTTCTGTTTTTAATATGTTATTACATGCAAATCATTAGGAATGTGATCACAGTTGCATTCACGTCCTATGTTCTTTCTAATAACCTGCTATTGCAAATTGGAAGAATATGCTGTGCATTTTAGCGACATCTCTTTTTACAAAATATTTGTTTTTCGATGATAAAATGACTTGCATATAATTCTAATTATTGGGGATTAATGGTATTCCTTTTTAGTTATGGGTTGATTATTATGTTGGGCAGTGATGGTGCAGCGGCAGTAGTGCTAGTAAGTGGGGAGAAGGCGATTGAGCTTGGTTTGCCAGTGGTTGCCAGGATCCGAGGATATGCCGATGCTGCTCAGGTACTGCAAATAATCGTCTACTGTATTTGCCTTCATGTTGGCTTAGTTTTAGATTAAAATAAACGCTGAAGGAGCTTTTCTTGACAGGCACCTGAATGGTTTACTACGGCTCCAGCCCTTGCCATACCAAAAGCTATTTCCGCTGCTGGTTTGGAGGCTTCTCAAATTGATTACTACGAAATAAATGAAGCTTTTTCAGTAAGAAAATAGGCTAATACTTTCTGATAGTCTAGTATCCTGGTACTCAAGAGGTTCATTTCTTTTTTATTCTTGAAAACCAATAGTCCATGTTTTAATCTTTTTGCAGGTTGTGGCTCTTGCCAATCAAAAACTTCTTCGCCTTAATCCTGTAAGTCGTCAACTATCCTCTAAATTTTAATTGTATAGTTCATTCATGAAATTTGTAACCAACTTTTTCTTTTTCTGGGGTTTGTTTTGGCTTGTTCAACATGCTTTTTAAGCTTTGATATACGCTTTATATGACTTTTTCAATGTCCTGGTCCATAATTTTCCTAAATGCAGGAAAAGCTTAATGTTCATGGTGGAGCTGTATCTTTGGGTCATCCATTAGGGTGCAGTGGAGCTCGTATATTAGCCACATTGTTGGGGGTAATTCGTAGGATTTTATATATAGTTTTAACAACCCTATTTTTTGTTTAATGGTCTATGTTAGTTTGACTTTTAATTTTTCTTGAAGTATCCTGTATCCATGTTCAACGTCTCTGTTTGAAACATTTTGGGACATGTCACATGTGTATGGAGATATGACCCTCTAAGAGCCTTCCAATTTATGCAGAAAAATTTGATCGTACTTGTGTCACGCATGTCTATATCCAACACAAATACCTAAGTTCCAGTAACATAGCTAATGATTTTGTTTAGATAGCACTGCTTAATTTCTCTTTCGCATGTGCACTCACCCTTGCAGCATCTCCTGCTCTAAGTCCAGTAACAGTATTAGATAAATGATACATTGATTATTTTCTTTTAAAATGAATACTAAATCAAAGAAATTTTACAGTTCAATTTTAGTTGTTTAAGAGAATTAGGTATTAATGTATTGTCAGGTTCTACGACACAAGAAAGGAAGGTTCGGAGTTGGTGGAATCTGCAATGGAGGGGGCGGAGCATCTGCCCTTGTTGTTGAGCTCATGTAAGCCCTCTATAAAATATTTGGTAACGTGTGTGCTGTTGTTCTTGATTTGTGAAATCTTGCCGCATACATAGTCAGTTCCTTTGAGAGTTGTTCAGTTAAACCAAATAAATACCATAGCACGATTATACTTGTATGTTCAACAAGGATGCATGTTTCTAGGTTCCTTGAGAAGATCCCTTACCTATCGCATGGTCTGCTATAATTTTGTATGTATTAACTGTTTGCTATGTTAGTGACGAAGGATCTTGTATTTTTCAGGCCGGAATCGAATGCCAAAGTTGGACGGTCATCGCTATGAAACCGATATCCGTGTTATTGTAAAATCTGTCGTTGATTTGCTTTTCTTTTTCAAAGTTGAATAGAAAATAAAAGTTACAGAGCAGGTTTTATGGAGGGAGATGTCTGTTGCTGTTAAGAGCATTCAAACAGCAGGCTGATGAGACGGCAGAAGGAAGAATCCATAGTGAACTAAAGAGCATAAAACAGGGGTTGGTTTATGTCAGTTTTAACTTGATAAAGCATGTCATAAATTGCATCCAGAGTAGACAACCTTCATTGGTAAGAGCTTAATGTTATATTCTCTGGAATCTCTTACAATCTTCATTTTATCTTCTTCCAGGCAATTTCACTTTGTAGTAATACGGTATGAATTGGAACGTGAGAAAAAAAAAAATTAAAATATGACATACAAATGGTATAATATATGATGAGAATATACGAATGTTCAAAAATTTACATATAAATTATTAATGTTTTAAATAACAAAAAATATGTTAATATGATTCTAATACGTAACTTACCAAAGTTTGTGTACCTCATTATTTCCCTCATGAGTAATGACTGTTACATTTTGTTATGACATTGTGCTTGGAGTTGATATATGGATGTTTTCTGATATCCATAATTTTTTAGGGTGCAAATTATCTATCACTTAATCATGTCTCTATTAATACCTTAAATTAAAAAGTTTAGGATTTAAAATTTAAGATCAAGGATTGTGATTAGGTTTTAAAGAATCATGAGTATGGTGTATTTTTTAAGTCATAAAATGTAGGATATAAAAAATTAAGATTAAGATTTAAAATTTAATTTTTTAAAACTTTTTGACAAGAGGTATGAAAAGAGACACGAGATTTCCACTCGTTTTCTGGACCAATGGTTTTGAGCATGATACAATTGCTCTATGTATGGTATTCCTATTTGTTATTTTAGAGTCCAATGAAATTATTACGAAATGCAGACTGAAATTTGTTAAAATAGGAAGTAACCACAAACGTACATTTTTTCCATGTAATGGATCCGTCAACATGGAAATTTCATCCTCATCTTATCAACAACCATAGGTGTTCAGAATAATTCTTCCCGCTAAAGAGAAACAAATCGGGTCTGCAATTAATGGCAACAAGTGCTAAAAGAAATCGAACTCAAGATAATTGTCTGAACCTTTTTTATCAAAAGCAGCTGTACTGACAGCAGCCTTTTCACTTGTTGATGCTGGAGAAGCCGGTACTCGTTCAAGCTCGAGTGGCTTTGGAATCTCAGGTGGGGTAGCGCAACGAATCAATGCCCAATTCACACCTTCAAAGAAGGGATGTTGCTTAATCTCGGTTGCCCCACGTTTATACGCCAGTCTATGCTGTGGTTCTTTTACAAGTAGTCCCCTTATGAGGTCCCTTGCTGCAAAACTCACAACGGGTGATTCTGGAAACCGAAGAGGCTGTCCTACGACATTGAACAACGTTGCACGGTTGCCAGATCCCTTAAAAGGGGTTTTACCAAACAAAAGTTCGTAGAGGAAGATTCCAAAAGTCCACCAATCAACTGCACTTCCATGGCCCTCACCCTTGATGATCTCTGGAGCTAAGTACTCATGAGTCCCCACAAATGACATTGAACGTGCATCAGTTGGCTCTGCTATTAGCTCAGGTAATGGGCTAACTTGGTTCCCGATATCATTTTTTGGCTTGCGGTCTTTCTTGGACTTGCTAGAAAAGAGACGGGGAGAAAAGCAAGTTGTTGGAGCAACACAAGACGGTTGAATGCAGGAAGGTTCAATGCAAGCAGGCTGAACACAGTAAACTGTGTTCTTCCTTAATGGCTCTGATTCGAGAGAAGACGTCCTGACAAGAGTTGGTTTGACAGCACAACGAAGGGAAAGATCAAAATCAGAGAGCATTATATGACCATCTTCCCTCACAAGAACATTTTCTGGCTTAAGGTCGCGATAGATGATCCCAAGCATATGAAGATATTCCAGTGCTAGCAAGACCTCTGCTACATAAAATCTGCAATGCAGAACAAAATTCAACATTACTGATAAATGCAAATAGGAAAAAAAGGAAATAAAATGAAAATTTTCGTTATTGAGCTTCCACAAAGTTGACAGTTTTAAAGGTTTCTAAACTTTCTTGCATGACCCAAATTTTCAAACAAATTATTGCACTATAATACCTTTCAAACAACTATAGCTACCCTTAGCCCCATAGTAGATTGTACAATCCCATAACATAAAAAATGATCTTGAATAGACAACTGTCGGCATATACATTTCAAAAACATCAGAAACTGCAGCATTTTCTATATTTCATTTAGGTAGATGCTAGAAAATATAGGAATGGCAAGAGAAAAGCACCCCAAAGCTCTTTAAGCAACTAGACAAATTGAAAGCAAGATCATTATAGATAGTTGAAAAGTAAGAGAACAAGAAAAGGCATTCACATGATAGTAAAGAACATGAAATATCATTTCAGATTTGATTGTCATACTTTACAGCCTGCTCGGGAAAATGTTTTCCGGGTTGCTTCTGCCTGAGGGTGTGCAAGTCTCCACCAGGGCAAAACTCCATTACCAAACAGGAGAATTTCTCCGTCTCAAAGTGTGTGTAAAGTGTAGGAAGGAAGGGATGATCAAGGGATTGCAGTATCTCTCTTTCAGTTTGAGCCCGAAGCAGCTTTTTACGACTTGCTAAAGATGCTTTGTCCATAACCTTCATTGCAAAATAACACTTAGTTCCGCTCAACTCTGACAGATAGACACTCCCAATGTCCCCACAACCCAATCTCCTTAGCAGTCTAAAATGGCTCAAACCTAGAATCCCGTCTCTTGCCTTGACGGCCTGGATAGCTTCCCACCTCAAGTCGTTTGCTTTGTGGGGTTTATTGATACTGCTACTAAAGCTGCTGCACGTGCTTTCATCACTCACATCACTGCTTGTGCTACCTCTGCATATGCTGCTCTTGCCACTCTCCAGACGGTCACTAATCTTGGCAAGACTACTAGTCCCATCACTAACTTTGGCAGATACTGAGCTGTTTTTAACACTTCCATATTCTGATGTTTTCTTTTCTTGATCGGTAGAGATTTCAGGTGAATCTCTAGTCTCAAGAATGGAAGAATCTACTCCGTTTGATACTTTTTTAGCACAAGATGAAAATGAGCATGACTCCAACTTCTTAGTTAAAGATTCAACAGAACCATTCTGATCTAAAATAGGCGACTTTTTCTTTTCAGAAGCCTCTGCCATAACTTGTTTGGGTGCAGTCCCTGTCGATTGGAGAAGGCATTCAGACATAGCCTGCTCAGATTTGTCCGTCTTCTGTTGACAATTAGGAGGAATTTTGGCACCAGATTTTGAATCCATTAGCAGAGACGAAGAATTTCAAATACTCTCACCAAATCTCACATATCCATAGTTCAAAACCATTTCAAACAACATCATATCTGCATTTTAAGTTCAACAGAGCTGCCCCCTCTAACTCCATCAACAGCTAGCCTAACAAAAGCAACAAAAAAAAATTATCGTAACAACCCATCATGATTCCATTAGGTCAGATAGTATAACTCGCTGATCTACAGTGCAAGTAGAACCCTATAAGCATTTAAAGTACAAATACCAGTAACGTGCCCTAAAAACAAAAGAAACAAATCTATCATCCGAAGGTCAGAAATGATCTAAGCAAAGCTGGTGCAAATTCACATGAGCCAAACAGTTAGTACAGTGTCCCACCGATCATTTACACGAGCAGAAAACAAGTTTGCAGTCCACTCAAAGAGAGAAATTAGCCATTACAAATAATCAATGATAAATCAGCATGCAAGGAACAGAGGTTGCTCGATTAAAGGAAACCTAGCATTAAAAAAAATGAGCAGAAGACTGTAAAAAAATCCCAAAACAGTGAAAATTGAACTGAAATCAGATCCCCATCACAGATAAAAAAAAAAGGCACAAGTTTTAGCGAAAACCCAAAGCGGATCCAAAGCAGAAAAGACAAACCCAATCACTGAAAACCGAAACAATGAGAGAGAAAGTAACAACAATAAGCAAAGATAAGCAAAAACGCCATTAGAGCTAAAAAGGTAAGAAAGGAGAGAAAATACCAATGAAATCAAATTATGAGAGACGGCAAGGGATGAGTGATTTGGTTGCAAAGAGGACTGTAGAAGAGGAAAGGGAGCTGCTTCGGTAGCTACCTAAACAGTTACAGCCGCACCCACCACCACCACCCAGCTGGGTTTGGTCATTCATAAAGAGAGAGAAACGAAAATATTGATTTTTTTTTTAGCTTTATAAATTGAGAGAGAGAAAACTCACGTATTGTTTTAATTTAATCTTATTTTTTATTAAAAATATTAAATTATTTTATTTAAATTAATATTAAATTGAAAGAATGTATAATGATAAAGGCTAAATTTCTTAATTTTTAAATTAAAAATAAATAAATTAAATATATAAATATAAAGAATTAAATCTATTAGTATATAATTTTTTAAAATTTTATGTTATTTATTAACGATAATTAATAATTAAATAATTATTTTATAATAAAAATTAAAATTTAATACTCATTATATAACCTTTAAAAATTTAATGATGATTAATAGTTTTTGAAATAGTTAAGTGATTTATCCTAAATTATTATTTAGATAATATCAATATATACGTTTTAGATTTTTTTTAGTGTTATAATTGGTTATTTCTTTAAAAACTTCTACTTTAGGATTTAGACTATTCAAGTTTTATTTGGTACTTATAGGTGCATTCTGTTCGGTTTTGATTTTATTCGGTAAGTTATTTTAGTAACTATCGGTTTTTGGTTCGGTTAATCGCGGTTTTCGGTTTTTTCATATTAACGTTAATTTATAAAAAAAATATATATTTTATCTTGACAAAATAACTTTATTTTATGACTTTTAAACATTAAATGATAAATATTTTAAGATATTTTTTATAAATATTTATTTAAACATATTTTTAAAGTAAAAAATAAAAATACATTTATAGTATTTGAATATAAAATATATATTTTTATCTCATAAAAATAATTAAAAATTAATTAAAAAATCAAATTTGGTTTTAATTCGATTAACTGCGATTAACCACGGTTCGTAAATTTATGAACCACAATACCTCAATTCGGTTCGATTTTCAGTTTTATGGTTAACCATGTCCAACCCTAGTTATACGAAATATTAATGGTAAAATATCTTAGTTTTAGTTGGTATTGGATTTTAGGTTTAATTATGGGCATTGGGAAAATCCTTCCTTTATTAAAAAATAATCTTTTTAGTAATATATATTTGTGTTGCGTTCATGGGTATGACTATTCTTTTAATATTATAATTTTTACCGTTTAAACTCGATTTCTTTTTAAGAGTATAATATATTTTATTATTAAAATTAAAACTTAATGATAAAAAGAATTAATTTAATTTTTGAAAATATTTTTAATATATATTAATTTGAAGCAAGGCCAATTCATTAGGTTATAAAATATTTCTTTCAAGTTCTAAATTTTACTGGGCATTTAATATATATATATATATTATTTTCTAATTTTAGTATCTTTTCAATTTTATCTTATTTAAACCCAAAAATAGTTTTCGTATATATGATTATGAAATTTGCTTCACGTAGACCTACATGCTATAGAATAAAATCATACCATCATTGATTCAATCTCTTTTGGAAAACAAAAGCTTGGCATTTGGCAAACCTCTTAGAAATGTCTCAGTTTTTTTCAATTAATACATTAAAAGTCGGTTCAATGGTAGAATGTAATGATGAATTTGGATGGTTGAAAGATTGTTATAAATGTCAATGATTACAATAAATATTTTATTATCAAGATAATATTTTTATGTAGGAAACTATCCCACCATTGTTTTATTAATATTTTTTTATTTTTTAGGTTTTTAAGATTTTATTTTAATTAATTCAGATTGATTTATATTACACACTTTGATTTTATTGTTTTATTTTTATTATATATATCTAAATAAAAATAAACACATATTCGTCGCCTCTTGTAGTTTGATATACATTTTAACTCGCCAATGTGGGCTGAAATCTCTCCTAGCATGCATCTTGTTGTTGTCTGATACATCTTTTATCGACATATACATAGATATAGTTTCCAAATAAAACAGCTTTAACGTGTTTTACAGATGAGGAGGTAAATGGTTCTCCGATAGAGCATGTTCCACTTACTGTCCCGATTCATGACAATCCGACACTGTCGTGTTTGACGTTTCGAACGTGAACTTTGGGGTAACCTGTGTGCTGTTCTATCATTCCTGAACCACATCTTCCATTACAGCCAAAATTCATTGCACATTTCTTCAGTCAGCTCAAATCGTTCTTCTTCCACTTGGCAAGTTTATCTACCACGCAAATCGCTAACGATTCCTTCGACAAAATGGTCCTCATTGAGATCAGGGACCTTTTAACATGAAAGAGCATATCGTGATTACAGTGTTTGCAATTTCTGGTTTATGCACTGAACATCATTACCATGGTTAAGGCCTTCTATCACGGTCACATACACACCCTTCGGCTGCTATGTTGTTAGCTCAAACTTCGCAGGTCAGTAATTTTGATTACAGATGTAATGGATGCTATTGTAGTTTCACCGTCATTGTTTATTTTGGAATATTCAGATGCTTGGATATGGATGGGCCGGTATATTCCGGAAGTTTCTTGCTGATTCGCCTTATATGTGGTGGTCGAACAACCTGGTGCAGGTCTCCCTCTTTAGCTGCTTTCTCTTTATCTTAGCCATTTCTCTAAACGTCTTTACAATTTTCAACTCTTTAATTGTAATTGTAGACATGATGATGAGGTTTGGTCTAAAGGCGGCCTAACGAGGCTGCACTTCTTCATCGTGGTGTTCATATCAAGCTTTGCATACTATATCATTCCGAACTATATGTTCCGTCAATTACTGCTCTATCATTTGTTTGTTGGATATGGAAGGACTCGGGGAACAGCCCAAATAATCGGAGCCAGTTGAAATGGTCTTGGGGTCGGATCATTAGCCTTCGATTGGTCAACAGTGGGTAGCATTTTACAATCTCCATTAACCACCCCTGCATTTGCTATAAGCAACCTAATATTGGGGTTTGTCATAGTAGTTTATATCTAAACCCCTATAGCTTACTAGAGCAACTAGTATGACGGTAGGAGATTTCCCATCATCTCGTCGCAATGGCAAGAAATATGATGTTTCAAGAGTTTTGAATTTCACAACCTATGAATTCGACCAGCAAGGATATGATGAACTACTTCTGCACTGCTTTGTGGATCCTCTCAACAGTTGAGCATATCTGTGATCCATCTAAATTTCCACAAGGAAACCCCTGGACATGCCTGGAGATGACACTCTACAATGCATCCATCAGTTGGGGAGTAGTTGGACCATTGTGAATGTTTGGTCGTCTCAGGCTGTACTCTAAGATGAACTACTTCTTTCCCGTAGGCATCCTCGCACCGTTGCCTGTGTGGGTACTGTCTCATATGTTTTCGGACCAAAACTGGATTAAGTTCATTAACATGCCTTTAATTGTTGGGGGTTCCGGGTATTTGCCTGTGGCCAGGGTTGTTAACTACTGCTGTTGGGGTGTTGTAGGCCTGTTCAACTTCTTTGTGTATATGAGATACAAGGGCTGGTGGGCTCGCCACAACTACATTCTGTCAGCTAGGTTGGATGCTGGGGTAGCTTTCATGGCCACCCTTTGCGATTTCACATTTACAAATGTGGGATATTAATGGACCTAAATGGTGGGGTGCCCACTCAGATGATCACTTCCCCCCTGGCTTGTCTCTCCACTACTCCAGGAATATTTTTCTCCACCTTGAAAATATACTAAGCATGCAGATTATAGATTAAACTTTACACATTTATATATCTATATCTGTATCGTGTTCATGTTATTTTTCTCATATCATAATCACATCGAATATATTATTATTGAGTTTAGTTTCATCATGTTCCAGGCACGGTAATTTGTTGAGTATAAATCTGTAAACAATAATGCCAAACAGGTAAAAGTGATATATTTACTAAAGATGTTTGAAGGATATATCCAACTGAATTGCATTATCACAGCAATATTTAAAAAGAAGGGATTCTAGGAAGCAATCATAACCAAGGGTAACAATAAAAATTCAAATGCTAATAGTATGGAACTAAATAATAGTCTCATGCGTCCATAACAGGCACAAAAATGTGGTAAAATCATGAAAAATCAAACAATCAGATCAAACTGAGAAGATCAGAGACCTTATTGGTGTAATAATCTGGTTGGATTTTGTTTGAGGGGTCATCAAGAATGGACTTTGCTGTTACTCCTGAAATTTTACGCATTGCAAACATAAAGAAATATAATAAATCTTGCTGGAGTTTTAATTTGGCAGACCTGACAAAAAGAGATTGCAACAAACCTGAGAGAACTAGCAGTGTTTTGCAGCCAGCATTTTGTCCAAATAAAATATCAGTATCTAGTCTATCACCCACCATACACATTCTACCTGTACTTAGATTAAATCTGCAAAGCACAACACAGGATAGAAAATGATTATCATAATAAGTACATTAAGGTCAGTTTTTATCATTATCATACACCAAAGAATCATTCTACGGATCTACCATTGGTGTGAAAATGAGACATCCGTGCTCAACTATTTGGGTTCACTTCCAAAACACAGCATAAATTCAGATCGGTCATTGTTGACTTATGCTTGAGCAACTTAAGCTACCAAACAAGTTGAATTCAAGCGTTCTAATGTTTGACTTGAGTAGAAAGCATTATCAAGCTTTTTTTAATATTTCTTTCACTTCCAATTAGTATTGAAAGATCTCAATTCAAGCTCACAACTCAACCTTGAACATATATAATTGAGTTTGAAGTGTGTGAAAATCAAATTCATTATTTTACTATATAAACAAAGCTTAATCGAGCCTAACCAAACAAACTCAAGTAAGTCAAATTTAATTTCAAATTTAGATTGATCCTTAAAAGTGAAACTTGATCAAGTAAGACATGAGTTTTGAGCCTCCAATTTTTTGAGTCGAGCTTGAGCTTCTCACAACTTGATCTCAGTTAGGCGCGTTCAGAAACACTAAACATGGCACAGTTTTCTACCACATTTGTTCCGAAACAAGGAAAATGCTAATTTCATTTTAATGAGGTGGACACACAGAATACAAATGCATTGAAATAACTTACTTCTGTAGTAAAAAATCCATCATGAAGGTCGATGGTTTTCCAACTACAATAGGCTCTCGTTCCGTTGACCCACAAATGGCACTGACCATGCACCCCGCACCTGCAAATAGAAATTGAAATGAGCCAAGTGGAACTCCCACCAAACTTGGCACCTTTAATATAATTTCCTTACCAGGCCACTCTTGCAGGTCAGTCATGTGTCCAACAGAATCCCGATTTGTAGCAATAAAAAGGCAACCTGGGTTCTCACGGATGCAAAGGGTTCCATACCTGCCGGTTGTAATTATTTTAAAGATAGAACAAATAGTCCAGAAAACACTGCCAAATCTTACATGTTGACCCCCTCCGATGTGATAAGAGTTTCTTTAGACCTAGTCTAGGCTTTATAAGTTTATTAGCATTTTCTACACATCTAACCAAACACTGTTTAACCTAAAACCTACTCTGTGTCCCGAAGCTAACTAGTATTTAACTAAAAATTATCCCTAAAATGGTTCACCGTTGAAAATATTTATTCTAGGAGGGGGCACTTATATTTCAATTTTAACAATGTGTCGGGATTAATATCGCTTTTCGAATCACCTACATCAAGTAACTTGCAAAAATGTACTGTTGATCAATGCAGTAAAATATCTGATAAGACGGCAGTTACTGTATATGGTTCAGAACTTGTCCAGGGTATTTTAGTGACTACTAAAAAAGTACATTTTGTTATTGAAGTAAACAAATTGCAAATATTCATAATTGTAAAAAGTTCTCATATACATACTCTAAACATTATAAAAAAGTGAAGGGACTTTTTATCTTACTGAAGTTTGTAATAGTTGATATCTGGATCTAATCCAACAACAACTGCTCCAACCTGAGGGTAGAAATTATGGAATTTGTGGGAAAAAGAACAGGTAACAAGCTTAGAGAAAATGTAGGCAAGATGTTACATTACATCTTTATCATGCTCAAAGAGACAATTTGATTTCCACTGAGCCCTTTTTTCTCCATCTTCCTGCAACAGTATTCCTCAGAGCAATTAAAAGCAAGAGATTATGATACAAGAAAAACAAAAACGTTCGAATCAAGGGAAAGATTACAAACACACTGACACTATATAACAAAGCAAACAAGCAGAGGAAAGAAGAATGGTCCATACAAACAAGAATATCAGTTGTTAGAAATATAGAGAAGAGACTGAATTACTAATCTAAAGTCATGAACTGAAACTGAAAATTGAAAAGAGGAAGAAGGTACTGGGCCACCAAGAGCAGTAAATCCAGCATGTTGCAACTCCTGTACAATGCCTTCCCCACCTATGACGTAAACCTGATAAAATCGCAGCCAATCCCTGTGTTAGTCAATATTTTGCAGTTTCAACTCTTTCTATATTCAATATCTACATCAACTGGCTGCGGACCTAATACTCACTCATTAGGTCTACAACAGTAATAAACACACGCGATTAAAAATGCATAGCGGATTGACCTTCTTTTGAGGAGGAAACTGATTGATCTTCAAGTACATAGCAGCAGCAAAAGAAGAGGAAAATATTTCATCCTACGAATACAGAACAGACAGATTCAGACAAACAAAAGAGTGATTTCTTTTCTTTTCTTTGCCAAACTTAACAATATTACGAACTGACCTGAGAGACAGAAAGTCCGAGAGTACGAAACTTGTTAGCATATTGGAATCTGGATTTGGTAGAGTTGTTGGTCACAAACACCAGTTTCTTCCCCTTTAAACCACGCCATAATATTACGAATTACTATTTAACAAATATTCGATAATCAAATGGAAAGCGAACGAGTATTAAGAGTGAGACCTTGGATCGAAGCATTTCCAGTGTCTCGGGAACTCCATCGATCAGCTTCTCGCCCTTCCAAATGACGCCTGCAGTCGCATCGTTGCTTGTATTCATTGCAAAATCAATGAAAACACACACAGATAAAATAGGAGTAGAAAAGGTTTGGGAATGGAACCATCGCAGTCGAAGAGAAACGCATCGACGGAATCCAACAATGCTTTTGCGTTCACACCGTTCAGGAGCTCGGCAGCTGCACTTGAATTGGGATTTGGATTTGTAGCCTCCATTGCTTGCTTCAATCCTTGTTCGATCAACAAATCACCAAATCAGTTGCTTTTAAAATACACCCATCAAAAAGAGAAAAAAGTATATAATGGAAAAATATTCCTCGAGAAGAAGGTATACGCAGACCACAACTACTTTTTGTTAATCCTCAACAATTACAAAATTCTAGAATTCGGTCATAATTCTAGATAATTTAACAAATTTATCCGTCATATCCGTAAATTCTCTTAATTTAGTCCTAATTTTAAATGATTCAATAAATTTAACCTTCGTATTTGCAATTCCTATCGATATTTATTGTCGCATATTTTTCTACCTTTAAGTACATCACACTCCTTGTCATTCTCATTTTCATTTCATCATTATTTTTCAAATACATAAACTAATACTATACAGAATCTAGGATTAGAGGACAAAATATAAGTATTTAAAATGGAACAAATTCATAAATAAACTAAATTTTTAAAAAAATTAAATAAAAACAAAAAAATAAATCTTCGACAGTAGTGACAATTATGTTCCTAACCTCTATATAATTTCGTCTTTACAAACAAAACACTCCTGATATTGTATTTTCATTTTAGTCAAGTTTTTATTTTTATAAACTTTTTATATTTTCCTTTAAACTATTCGAATTGGTGCAACAACAATAGTGTCGGATTAGTATATCCAGTCGAGTTAATTATATAAGTTTTAATTTAAAATAGTAATTTAGCCTATAATAGTGTTTGTAAGTAAAACTTTGAATCATGATTTAGCGTTGGACCAAACTGATCAAATGACAAACTATACAAGAGAGGAGAAGAATGTAAGTGTTGAGGACTAATTTATAAATGTGTACTAAAAATTGAAAGTAAAGTGTATAGTTAGTGATTAAATTTAGAGAAATTTTATTTTGATGACCAAAACATAATGTGCAAATAGTTTGATGACCGATGGAGTAGTTTAAAAACATAATGTGCAAACATTATATGCTAATATATACCATGAATTTTAAAATAATCAAACTTTATGTCAATTTTAAAAATTAATATATTAAAATAATCAATACTGCATATTACTACATATGATTATATAGCATATATCGATACATAATATTTACTTTAATTAATTATTTTTAATTTTATATTAATTACTTGTTCTGAGATATATATGACAGTGAATATTAATACTACAATTTTAGATAAAATTATTGAAAGAAATTGTATAATTAGAAATAGGAAGAAAACTAAGATGAATTCTTAATTTTAAGTTTTTTCTTAAAAAAAACTTAATTTGATATTTTTATCTAAAATTCGAACGAATTATCCAAAAAGTCAAACCTCAAACATTGCAGAGGCCAAAGCCAATTCAAATTGCAGTTTTGTACAGGTTCAAAGTCTCCTCTTCTTCCTTTTGTTAAAACAAAATAAATAGAAAAAAAATAATAATAAACAAATAAATAAAACTCCCAGATTTAATCCACGTTTTTCTTTTATTTTCTTTGTTTTTTTTTCTCGGGAAAAAGATTATAAAAAAAAACGTTTGTTCTTGAAAATTCAATTCTGTTTTTTTGTTTTGTTTTGTTCTCCGCTTTCTTCACCAGCAAATGTAGCTGTTTCGGAGTGCTGATGCTTAATTATATTATTTGATTAATTAAGGGGACGTTGTTAATAAATTGTTACTAGTTTTGAGTTAGATTTGATTTTAACGAATGGGGATTTCTTGTTCTCTTTGTTTGTTTCCTTCTCCTAGAAATGGAAGAAGCGGAATTGAGATAATTAAAAGAAAATGAATAAAAACGGCGCCATTGCTTGCCGGCATTGTTCTTGCTTGTATCGATGACAGAAACCAGGGATGGATTCATTATCAAAATCCAAGGTTTGATGTTTTAATAGGATTGGGTTGAGGAGTAATAGTAAATTCGATCGTCTTTGAATAATAATAAAATAAAATGAGGTTGGTTGTGGACGTGATTGAAGCGAGAAACATACCGGCAATGGATTTAGACGGCCTGAGTGATCCGTACGTGAAGCTTCAGCTAGGAAAACAGAGGTACAGGACCAAAGTGGTGAAGAAGTCGTTGAACCCAAGTTGGGGTGAGGTATTTTTTTTCAAGGTGGGGGATTTGAAGGGGGAGCTTATCATCTCTGTGTTGGACGAGGATAAATTCTTCAATGATGATTTTATTGGCTACCTTAAAATCCCTATTTCCCGGGTTTTTGAAGCTCCCCAAAAGTCTCTCGGACCCGTTTGGTATCCCCTCAACCCCAGGAATAAGAAACACAAGAACAAGGATTTGGGTATGTTTTCCCTTTTTCCCATCTTCATTTCTCAGCATCCTGTGCTATACTTTCTTGTTACTTGCCATATTCCAACTGTGTTATCAGTGCTGTTTTCGTGTAATTCTAAATGCATTCGGATATAAAAAATTGACCCGACATGAAAATCTGATTGAAACTTGTTCAAGTTAGAACCTGGTTTAATCCGGGATATAATGACTTGAACTCGATCTGTATCCGACTGTTATTGACCCAAATTCGAGTTGGATCTGTTACTGTAGTAACCGAACTCGAACTGTATCCGACTGAGAATTACCCGAACTCGATTTCAACATGTTACTGTGGACCCGAAACCCGACTAGCATCCGACTGAAACAAACTCGAACCCGAGTCTGACCTGTCAAATAACCGATATTACCCGACTGAATCGACCCGAGACCTAATTTTACCCGACTTGTTTTGAACCCGACCTGATAAATGATCCGATTTGTTTTGAACTCGACCTGTTATTAACCTGAACTAATATTAACAAAACTTAATATTACATGATATATAATTAAATATATCTATAATTTGATAAATTTAAAATATTGATAAATATAATTAGGCTTAAAAAAACAGAATTAGACATGATAATTAATTTAGGATTAATATTTAAATATAATATTACATATTTAATTAAATTAATTAATTTATTATTTTATTTAGTTTTAATTTATTTAATTTTAATTATAATTTTAAATTAATATTTCATTAAATTATATTAGTAATATACATACATTAACTCATAAACAAATTAAATACGTATATTAGTATATATTTAAGTATATATATATATAATATTATATATTAAAGTATATTATATATATTATAAGTATATTATATATTACATATAATACATTAATGCATAAAATATGATATATATATATATAAGTATATCATATATAATAAAATATATTATCTATGTATTAAATTATATTATATACATAGTATATATTATGTATATTATATAAATATATTAATACATACATCTAGTATATATACATATATATAAATAATAAGTATACATATATTAATGTATATATCTAACATATATACATCTTATATACATATATATATAAGTATATATATATATATAATATATATATAAATATCATAATAAGTATACACATATTTTTATTAAGTAATCTAAGTCAAAAAATAATATTTGATTTGACTTGTGAAATAAATCTAAATTGAAAATTTAAAGTAATTTTTTTTTTTGATTTTAACCGGGAGTGGGAGCGGATATGAGATTGAAATTTGAGGGAAATTTTTTATTTTAATCGGGTGGGGGTGGGGGGCAAAATTTGTTTGATTTTAAAGGGGGTGGAGGTAAAATTTGTTTGATTTTAAATGGGGGTGGAGGAAAATGATTTGAGGGAAAAATTTTATTTTAACCGGGTGGGGGTGGGGGAAAAATCTAAATTTGAGTGTAATTTTTTGATTTTAGGGGGGAAATCAATTGGCGGGGAAAATCTTTTAAAAGCAATAGCGGGGGAATCAAAATTGTCAGTGAATCTAACAATTTAAAAATAAAAAAAATAAAAAATGGCGTGTATTAAGAAAATTTAAATCTTAAAATCTTTTTTTTCGTATTGAATAAAATATGGGGAAATTTGTCCGCTCATTTTTTAAGGGTTATTATTACTTTAAGTCAGTACTAATTTAAAAATTTTATTCTTAAATCTTTATTTTTTATAGTTTTAATTTGATTCATTTTAGTGTCAATTTAAATTTAATTTTTTTTTTAGATTTTAAGTTTTAATTTGTTATATACATATAACATACATAAATATTAACATACATAATACATATACATATACATATAAGTATATAACATACATATATATTAATATACATAATACACATAAGTATATAACATTACATTATTAATACATATGTATAATATACTAATACATACTAAGTACTAACACATGTGACATATTAACATACATGTATAGTCATATAGAATAATAGAATACATGTACTAAACTATATTTATATATAATATATATGTATAATACATGTACAAAAATTAATATACATATTAACATGTATGATATATGTATAATATATTATATATACATAATACATATTAAATACATATATATATATATGTATACTATGTATAATAGTATACTACTACCAGGGACGGAGCCACATGGGGGTGGGGAAGGACAATCGCCCCCCACCCCGAAGAAATTCTTTTTTTTTCTCACTTTTGTCCCTCCTATTTAAATTTTTTTAAAAATTGATTTTTTATAAATTTGCCCCCTACTTTTAAATATTTATATTTTGTCCCCCTCAACCATAAATCTTGACTTCGTCCCTGACTACTACTACCATCACTAATTCACTATGTATACATATAACATACATTGATACATATATATATATATATATATATATATATATGAATGTTAGAATATACTTATGTTATATAGTTATGTAATATGTATAATTAATAATTGTATACATTATAAATATATTATACATGCATTATATTTATACATATCTAATTACTAGACATCTAATTATCAATATATTATATAAATACTTATTTAGTTATTAAATTATTAATGTATTATATATATAGACTGTTGTCTATAGTGTAATGTATACCGTATTTTAATATATATTATAATTTTATTTTTCATTTATAGTATTATTCAATTTGCAAAAATAGTATTAGTTCATAAATAGTATTATGCCATAAATAATATTTTTTCTTATTCTAGTATTATTTTACTTTCAAAAATAGTATTATATTATTAATTCATATATAGTATTATTTTATTTCCAAAAATAATATTAGTCCATTTATAGTATTATTCCATATATAGTATATTTTTTACCTATAATATAAATTCCTTATATAGTAATTTTATATAACTATTATTCTGTTTATAGTATAAATTCTTTATATCGTCTATTTTTTTTTATTTTTAAAATATATTAAACTATAGTATAATTATTTTATAATGTATTAAAGTTAGATTTTTAATACTTTTAATTATTATTAATTTATAATTGTTGTAATTTGGTCTTTATAACTTGCAAGTTAATTTATTTGAATTGATTAGTACTGATTTTTCTAATTTACTTTAATGTTTTTAATTTTAAATTTTTGTAATTGAGTCCTTATAATGTTGATTTTTTTTAAAATTTCAAAATTTCATCTTTAACTTTATAGTTTAATATTTATTCGTTTTTTTACGTTTTTATACAAAATCAAAATTAATAATTTAAATTATTATGAATATAAAATCAAAATAAATTCGACATGAAATAAAACCGACTTGAAATGAACCCGACCTGAAATGAAACTGTCAATTATTCGATTTGGACCCGAACCGTTTAAACTCGACCTGAAATGGATCCGACCTGAAATGGACCCAACCTGAAATAGACCCGACTTGAAACGGACCCAACCTGAAATAGACCCGACCTGAAATAAACCCGCACCCGACCCGAATCGAGTCAAAAAAAATATCAAATCAACCTAAAATGACATATATCCGATTTTACCCGACCTAAAACCCATCAGAATAATTGTATTTACATCCCTATTTTAGTCCCAAAAAGGAAGTTATTTAAGTAGTTGGTATGGGCTATTCTCACTGATCACAAGAATTGTTCTTTTTCTTTCAACCTTGGTACAGGTGAAATTCTTCTAAATATCTATTTTCATCAAAATGGTTCTTCCAAGGACTTGAGGTGTTACGGTGTTAGTGCATCATCATCAACCTGCACTTCTCCTTTGAGACAAGAAGAAAGTTTGTCTTCCAAGGAAGAAAAATCAATAACATTAACACAAAGATCCCTACCGGCTCGTAGTGCTCCTCCTTGGAGACAAGAAGATGGTGTGTCTTTCAAGGAAGAGAGATCAATATCATTATCTCAAAAATCCCTAGCAGGCCGAATTGCTCAAATCTTTAATAAGAATTCCGATGCTGTTGTGATTACCTCTGCTAATAGCATTGATTCGGTGGAGATGCTTGAACATTCAAAAGATGATGCCTTTGATGACAAGCCTGATGCTCAGTCATCCTCAGTTGCATTTGAGGAAGCAATGAAAACAATGGAATCTAGAGATCAGGGAAGTGAAATGCCAAGCAATTTACCTGAAGGAGTTCTAGTGGATGAATCATATGTGATCTCGCCAGCACAGCTAAACTCTCGACTTTTTTCACCAGATTCCAGTTTTCCCACCTCATTAGCAGAGGCGCAGGGATCAACAGATCTACAGTTCAGGCCTTGGAAATTTGACAATGGTGATCCCTGCTTGAAAAGAGTTTATACTTACATCAAGGCACCAACCAAATTGATTAAGGCTACAAAAGCTACTGAGGAGCAAACGTATCTAAAAGCTGATGGGAAGTCTTTTGCTGTTCTAGCAGTTGTGAGCACTCCCGATGTTCCGTATGGGAGCACCTTCAAAACTGAAGTGATGTATTGCATTACTCCTGGACCGGATCTTCCGTCTGGAGAACATTCTTCACATTTGGTTATTTCGTGGCGAATGAACTTCTTACAGAGCACGATGATGAAAGGTATGATAGAAAATGGAGCCCGACAAGGCCTAAAGGAAGTTTTTGAGCATTTCACTACCTTAATAGCTCAGTCCATTAAACCAGTTGAATCAAAGGATATTGGATTAAACAAAGAGCAGATTTTGGGATCATTGCAAGCTGAACCCGATTCAGATTGGAAGTTGGCCGTCCAATACTTTGCTAATTTTACTATGGCTTCCACAGTTTTTATGGCCCTGTATGTGATAGTTCATATCTGGTTGTCTGCACCTAGTACAATTCAAGGACTAGAGTTTGTTGGGCTTGACTTACCCGATTCAATTGGTGAATTCATTGTGTGTGGTGTTCTGATTCTTCAAGGTGAAAGGGTGATGCAGTTAATTTCACGCTTCATGCAGGCCAGAGCTCGAAAAGGTAATATTCACATCTAATTAGAACTTTGCTCTGCAAGCGAAAAGTGTTGGCAATTGCTATGTTTCATTTCATGTTTTACAGCCCTTAGTTTCCTTTTTCTTTTGTCTCTACAACTACAGGAAGTGATCATGGAGTGAAAGCACGAGGGGACGGATGGTTACTAACAGTTGCCTTGATTGAGGGAAGTAATTTAGCAGCTGTAGATTCAAGTGGGTTCTGTGACCCATATGTAGTGTTCACTTGCAATGGAAAAAGTAGAACCAGCTCAATCAAGTTCCAGAAATCTAGTCCCCAGTGGAATGGTGAATTTAGATTGTTACTTTGTCTTTCTGAATTCATGTTTGCCTGTTTTCCCTAGCACACTCTTTAGTAATGACTTTTACTGTCTCTTTAGATCAAAGCTTTTCAAAATTTGTCCAAGAATTATTTAAATCTTACAATCAATTGTTTATAAACTCCTCTAACCTTTGCAGAAATATTTGAATTTGACGCAATGGAAGAGCCACCTTCCGTACTGGATGTAGAAGTATTTGATTTTGATGGACCTTTTGATGATGCTACATCATTGGGACAAGCTGAGGTTAATTTTTTAAAAACTAACATATCAGATCTAGCTGATGTGTGGATTCCTCTGCAAGGTAAGTTGGCTATGGCATGCCAGTCTAAACTGCACTTGAGAATTTTCTTGGACAATACAAAAGGTGGACATGTAGTTAAAGAGTACTTGAGTAAGATGGAGAAAGAAGTGGGGAAGAAGGTACTTAAATAAATGGCTGTTCTTCTTTTTAGTTTCACACTGGTCACAAATAAAATACTAACATACATTAGTATTATTTACTTACAATCAAACGATATATTGCAGATAAATCTTAGGTCTCCTCAAACGAACTCAGCCTTTCAAAAACTCTTTGGGCTTCCACCAGAAGAATTTCTCATCAATGACTTTACCTGTCACCTGAAAAGAAAAATGCCTCTTCAGGTTCTGTTTGTCGGGTTATATAATCTTTTGTAAAGCACATTTCCTGTGTGATGTTTTCTGAGTAATTAATATATTGCATTACCATCATATATATATATATGCATGTCTCTTGTTAATCTGCAGTTGCATCTATGCAGGGCCGCCTGTTTCTGTCGGCAAGAATATTTGGGTTTCATGCCAATATATTTGGGCACAAGACAAAGTTCTTCTTCCTTTGGGAAGACATCGAGGACATTCTAGTTTCTCCTCCTACTTTGGCATCAATGGGTAGTCCTATTATCGTAATAACTCTCCGTCTAGGAAGAGGGATGGATGCGAGACATGGTGCAAGGACACAAGATAGTGAAGGCAGGCTGAAGTTCCATTTCCAGTCTTTTGTATCTTTCAATGTAGCTCATAGGTAATTATATCAATCGTTGTTCCTAGGCTATCAGATGATTTAACTAGTTCCTAATAGGTGTTTAAACTGCAATCGCAAATGCATTTTCTGTTATGATGTGTTTATTGCTGTCACAAATGCATCATATTATATCGCAGTTAATTGCAGTAAATATTGGTAATAAATAGCGGAGGAGACAGTGCTGAAAATGCAGAACGACCATAACATTGCTTTGCAACTACTATTTAAATCCCTGGCCCTAAGTATTAAGGATTTATGATGAGAAAAAAGAGGATAGGAAAATCTTTGTTGTCTAAGTTTAAAGCGAAAATGTCAAAAAGGGGGAAAGATTGGTAAAAAAATTTTTTCTTGATTTTCAAATATTTTTGTTGACTAGGACAATCATGGCCCTGTGGAAAGCCAGGTCCTTAAGCCCGGAGCAGAAAGTTCAAATAGTTGAAGAAGAGTCCGAAATCAAATGTCTCCAAACTGAAGAGAGTGGATCTTTCTTAGGCGTTGAGGATGTCAGCATGTCTGAGATTTTTTCAGTTACTCTTTCTGTTCCTGTAAGTTCCTCTTCTCTTTGTCCTCGAGTCTATTAGCTAGTTTTTCTGTTGCATGAATCCTGTTAATAATAACATTTTTTTAATACCCATCTTGTGTCTAAGGTACTACCGGTTCTCTCAATGTAGCTTTATCATTAGGGATTCTTCACATCTAAATGTACTACATTGATGCATATGTATTTTAGATGCATTTTCTCTGTATCTGATGATTGTAATTACTTTGTTGGTGATTCAGATTAGTTCCGTCATGGAGATATTCAGTGGCGGTGAAACCGATCGTAAAGCTATGGAGAGAGCTGGCTGTCTTAATTTTTCTTGCAGTCAATGGGATTCAGAAAGTGTTGATGTATATGAGCGGGAAATTTATTTCAGATTCGATAAGCGTGTGTCCCGATTTAAAGGAGAAGTGACTGGTACTCAGCAGAAATCCCCACTTCCTGATAAAAAGGGTTGGCTTATTGAAGAAGTTAGTACTCTCCATGGTGTTCCACTCGGGGACTATTACAATGTACGAATGTAACCCAACCAAGAGATTTTTCTTAATTGCATCCTTCTTGTAATGCTTAAGCTTACCTTTGACTTGATTTAGAAATTATTCTAAATCTTTCCCGATGTTGGTTACTTTTAGTTTTAAACTTTTAATTTTTGCAGCTTCACATTAGATACCAAATCGAGGATTTAAAAGCAAAGGGATGTCAGGTGCGAGTGTTAGCTGGAGTTGCATGGTTGAAAAGCACAAAGAATCGGAAAAGGGTTGCCAAGAACATCCTCTCAAACCTAGAAGAACGCTTGCAGGAACTTTTTCAATTTTAGTATAGACAGGATTCACAGATAGTCTTAGATATCACCTTCGGAAAGTTACTGTAGTCTATCTGTTCGTTTTCTTTAGTTCTTGTTAAGTTTGTGGGTTTGAGATCTATCCAGATTTGCATTATGGCGGCAGTCAGGATAAGTATCTAGATTAAGTAACCCATATTTTTCTTGGAAGTGAATGTGACAATTGGTGGCAAGCAGGTTTGATTGACTTTGACTTGGTTTCGGAACCCAGCAGCGTGTCTGATGGTTATAGAAGCCAAATCCTTTACCAAAGGGTTAATTTTTGGATATAGAGGTCTGTTGCGGCTCCTTTTTAGCATTTCTAGACTAGATGAACATATTCTTTGTTGCTACTTTCTGGAAAGCCTCAAACTGTATTTCTGTTGTATTTTGACTCAGATTTGTGAAGAGCAACTGTTGTTCTTGACAAACTGCTCTGTAATCATAATTTTAATGCAAAAGCCAACATTCATTTTTGATAAAACTTGTTCTCGTGATCATGGTATACTGATATTTACAGAGGTTCTTAAGAGCAACATACATCCAAGTGTCCTTTTAGTACAGAGGATTTCCTAGTTCGGTGGTTCTGAAATTTTGAAATATCAGTTAGTGCTTGCAACTTAGTAGTATTGAATTTGATGTCATTTAAGTAAAATATTTGGTTTGAGTAGCAGAACTCCATTACTGACGGACAAGACTTTAACTTAGCACCAAGTACTTGAAAGGCTACAAGTTTAGGGTCTCTCTTAGTGCTGGTGACCCAAAACTTAATCCAAAGGAAGACTGGGAATGGTATGCCAAGTCAGCTGAGGGAAACAATGAATGTGAAGTGTAGCTCAGCTTTTTGTTGGTGGTTGGTTTGGCCTGTGGAAACTAAAATTGAGTTTGAGATTTGATGATGGATGGTGATAAAGACTGCTGAATCGAATGGGATGGATTTCTTTGCCGCACTCTTTGCGCCGTCACGTTGGTGCTTCCTACCATCTTGTGGTAAGTACCCTGACCACTAACCAAGGTCAGTTAGTATCTGTTATTATTCAGCCTAGACCAACCTGTTTTATTTCATTATTTAATGTATCAATTTGTAGATGGAATCAATTCTCTTCAAACATTTTCAGGGCACATAAATATAATATGATTGATTGGATGGATGGAGAAACATGGGTTTTTGGTTTCCTATCTAATATGATTGAGTGCATTGATCCAATGTTGCAGGGTTTTTGGTTCAAGGGTTGCTGTTGCGGCGTATGCTTAAGCTGGAGGATTACTTGCTAGAGTTGTTGCTGCTGAGTGGTGACATAATAATATCAGTTGTATCGTTAATAAATAAAATAAAATGTATGGGAGAGGTGGTCTTGGTCTTTATAGATTCAAAAAGCTCAATCCTTAGTTGGAATTTTTCTCAGTTTCCCTAAACTATGCACCCAAAGCTGTTCAACAACATTCTCATTCTCAAAATGTGGTTGCTCAGCCTCAGCAAGAGGAAATAGTGAATCCAAGCCAGCCACTCAGCTAGGGGTGTTCAATCGACCTGGAAACCTCCTGATTGGACTATTGTACCTCATCCTGGTATCTACCATCTTCAAGTTGTCAAGGGCAAGTTCTTGAAACCATTAATCTCAATAGACGTAGTCTCATCTTTGGCAGGCAATATCATACGTGTGGTTCCATGCTCGATCATCTCTCCGTTTCACATCAGCATGCTGCATCCGTTCCTCACAAAATGACAGGTCACTGCTATTTCTATGTAAGTAACCCTGCCTCATATGATGACAATGAATATGATTTATTTGGTGATTGATTGAATGAAATCTGAAATGCTCTTTTCTTTATAATCTACCATTGGCATGCATATGAAAGGTGTTGCGTTTCACGCCAACCTATGAATACGATGTCATAAAGTGTTATCCGTTGTGGTCCATTGAGTTGCATGGTTATGTTTTTAAACGACAGGTCATAGATTGAAGATGATGCATTTTGTCTGGTTCATTGAGTTCCATAGTTATACCTTGAGATGACACCTCACAGATTAAAGATGGTGGAGACGTTTATATCTAAACTTCAATCATAGTAATAGTAGCATATGTATATGATTTGGTTTGGGGTTTGGTGAGGCGTCAAATCTGCCTGCAAGTTACGTGCCCTGAGCTTATAGATTTTCCTAATCCTAGGATGAAGTAAATGTGGTCAAAACTCAACTTAGTTGTTAATATTCCTGTTTAGTGGGGTTGGTTTACTTGAGTGTTGTTTGATTCCCTTTTTTTGCTCCTCTAATTATTCTCATCAACACAGGCATGGTTAAACCATCAGATTTTCTCAAAAAGCATGGGGGATTAATTATTAATTCGTTAAACACTCCAGTTTGATTAAGTTAACCCGTCTATTTCAACCGTGGGATTGGAAAGGATGGGGTGGCAGAGTGGCGGACCCGCCTCTTCCATATCGACCCTAAGGCCTATACCAGGCCATAACTCAGTTTATTTATTTTATCATTTATAAAAAGAGTTTATGTATTTTTGACAGTTGATTTCGACTTTGATTTATAAGTTGATCTTGGACTCTTTTTTGAACAGTAATTTACATATCAACTTAAAATTTTACTATAGTAAAAGTTTCAAAAGAGATATTAAGCCTTTTTATTATTCAAATCGTTTTGTTATTTTTTGAAATTATTTTCTTACCCGAATATGATGTAATTGTATAATATTTAAGTTTGGGTGTAAACCATTTGTCCCATAATTATATTTTTTTGTCTTCATTTTAAGTTAGTGAGTTTATGATTTAGTATTTAAAATTATATATTGTGGTTAGGGTACAGAGAATTAAAGATGTATTTTTAGAGTTTAGAAGGTAATAATTAAGATTAAAATTTAAATATTATTTTTTTAATAAAGAACATATATATATATATATAAGAGATGATATTATTTAGAACGGAGGATTTCTACTCCCCGAGTCCTAACCTATCAAAATCTTAAAGAATTCAAAAGCATAAGGGATAAAAAAAAAAAATACGTATACGTGCGCAGCAGCAAGCACACGCTCACATTTATTTTTAATTTACAGATTATAAAGTTTTATATATTTATATTTACTAGGGGGAAATAAACAAAGAGAAAGGCCGTCGTGACCTTAATAATACCGTAGTGTATGCAGATGGGAGAATTTTATAAACGTGGAAAGGAGAGTGAGTCTGTGAGTGTGGCTGCAAAACAACCAACAGACCAGGGCAGAGGGATCCCATCACACTGGTTTCAGGAGAATTGGGATCAACGGTGCATGATGACGATACGTGGCCGACAAGCAAGGGACAAGGGAAGGAGAATATAGGTACGTAGTGGGGGGTAGCATCATGAGCTACGCATACCGTATCATTTTCCCACTACTGAGTTTTTGCTTAGTCCAATTACTTTCTGCTTTGTATATAACATCTGTTACAAACACCTTAAGTTCTTTACTCTCTTTTTTATCTGTTCAAAGAAAGCAATGATGGTTGGCTTTGGTGATAGTTGACTAATTCCATCAACCCACTTGCTCCTCATATTCCTATTCCTCGTTTTCCCTTTCTTATTGGTGAGACAACCATTCCCCCTTTGTTGGTGTTATGTTCATGTGTCTCTTTAGTTGAGTCCTAACTGAAACTCATATGCTAATTACACCGTTCCTCTCTATCTCTGTCTCCCTTTCATTACAAGTTATATTATGCATGAAAGACATCCCTTTCATGCCTCATCATCTTCACAATTCTGTCAATTCATATATAGAGAGAGAAATTAAGTATTGATTCTTTATCCTTCTGCTCTGCACTGATCAGCATGGAGCTAATATTATTAGTATAATTGCAGCTTTTGGCTTCTAAGTTGATAACAGCTAGCTCAGCTCAACAAGCACATGATTAAGGGTATGTCTTTCCATTTATTTCTTTTAGTTGATTCTGTAATTAAATGCTTAATTGGGTCCTTATATATAAGCTTGTTAGTATTGGTTTCCCACTCAAACCCCACATTACATTTGAATAGGTATGAAATATTCTGAATGAGAAAAAGGAGGAAAGGGTGAAAACCTTTCTTTTTATTTCTGGGGTTATATTGAGCACATCTTTATGAGTTTTAAGAAAGAGTGCAGATATTTATATGCTAACAACCGCACTAAGTGGCATCATCAGAAACTTTGGGAGCCATTTGAGCCCATGAACAAAGCATATATCAGTAATGGAATCTTAGTGTTCATATGGTAAAGTAGTAATTCAGAAACAGGTGTGGGTCTCATTGTCCTAGTAGGCTAACAACACCTCCTCTATTTTCTCCTTCTACTTGAATGGTTGTCGAATATGGATATATATTCAATATCGACATATTTAAAAGGACGATGATGTTGGATCAAGTGTCAGTCAACCAAGTTGTAGGGATGTCCATTTTGGGTCTCAAGGCACTCAATGGCAACTACGAAAACAAAACCTCAGCCTCAGCCACTCGTTTTATATACTATCCTTTTCAAAGTATAAAGAGAGCATAACTCATATATCTTTCTTGATTAATTAGCGAAAAAGAAATTAATTTCCACCGTTAAAACTTAATATTCTAAACTGATTAAGTACAAGAACAACAGAATCATATGTCAGTATGCTAGAACATGAGGTATTTTTTTAGTTGGTACTGGAATCATGATATTTTGATATATCTGCAGCTCCATGCTCTGGTCTTGTCTTGTATCAGTTATGAGTGATATAGGAAATAAAACAATAAGCTTTCACTTTCCTAAATTATATACTACCTGGAAATAGCTCTGTTACATCAAATTCAAGACGGTGCATCAACTGGTATTGTATCTACTGAATTTGTGTGATTTCACAGACTGCACTTATTTTTTACGATACAATGCTTCCAGAATACAAATACACAGATTTGAACTCTTAAGTATAGACAGGAACGGTCTCAAAATTTTTGGTATAATGGCACTTGAGGTCCCTCCTAGTTTAAATATTAGGCAAATTAACATTCTCCACCAAATTTTGAATTTAACTATTTAAGAGGTTTCTGTTTTTTTTAGTTTAACAATTTGACCCCTCTCAATGTTGACTCCTAATTCCCTCCCCGAGTCTAAAAATGATAGTATAAATCAATCGAACTAAACTTCAAGTCCGGACTATAAGTAGACCACATGGCTGTTGGCTTGACTATTAACTTCACTGGGTGGGAACCAGATTCCCTGGCTTTTCAGTTTCTTAAACTAACATGTGTCGGGGAATTAGCAAAGCAAGTTCAAAATCTTGACTCTTGAATGGAACTGCCAAGGATTGTAAAATGTAAGGTATTTGATACAAAATGTCAGTGTGGAAGACTTTGTGGAGAGGTTTTAAAGTTGAGTTTGAAAAGTTGGGATTGTTTCCTTCAATACTCTTCTGGTTTCCATGCCATCAAATCTTCAATATCTTGCAGTGCATGACAGCCAAGAAAATTAAGTGAATTTTATCTCTTTTGATTTTCAGGAAAAGACATTATTACAGGTTAAAGGGCTTTGTAGGGTTGTAAACAGGAATGGTGAAGATGATGGGACCCTTTTGTGTTGAATAAAAGGTTAATTGTAAGCAAAAGCAATATATTTGCATTTGTCTACATCACTTTTACATACTCATTAGTCAAGCTCTCTAGTTACTTAGATCCAGTATATCACTCTTTCATACACCTTGAGCTTCTTCTTTCTAACATCTTGCTCTTTTTGCCATGTTTTTGAACTGCATATAGCTCAAGTTTATTCATTATATTTCAAGTTCCTGGGGGGGATGCTTCAGTTTCTTTCATGTCACTTCCAGTATATTTCAGCCAAATACAAAAATCCAATATGCTGAAAAGAAACAAAGGGTTATGTCTAGTTCAATTGAGTGGCTGCTTTGCCTTGGTTGGGTTCAACTGTGCTTGTCAGAGTATGCATATGCACGTGTTGCTGACTGTGGGTTTTGCTGTCTGTTGTTTGTGTAATGGAAGCATATGATTTCTAGCGACTTCATTTTATGTGTTTTATGTAGCAGATCTTGAAATCTTTCAAGGAACTGTCTTTCAATTAAATGTTAAAGTTTTTCTAAAGGGGGGAAAATGAAGTTTATGAAAATTGGGAGAAAGCCAGACAACACCTACACCGAAGAGGCTACTAGGACTGTGATTTCAGACATACCAAGTGATCTTACAATAAGGATTAACAACGTTTGTTTTCTTCTACATAAGGTATAATTTATTGAGTTCATAATATATATCATGTATTCTTGCCTTATTCCATTGGTTTCCGCCTTCCGGCATGTTTAGGCTTGTGGAATCAGCATTTTCGAGAAGAAAACTAGAGATTTTGGGGTTGGTAGATAACTTAGCTTCTTAATTACGGTGCTATTCTTGGTTGCAGGTACCTCTTGTTCCAAAGTGTGCCCTCCTACAACGGCTCTGCTCTGTTTCTGATGATTCCGACATTGTTACTATAGACCTTCACGATGTTCCAGGGGGTGAAGATGCTTTCGAACTCTGTGCTAAGTTTTGCTATGGGATAACAATCAATCTCAGCGCCCATAACTTTGTGCCTGCATTTTGTGCTGCTAAGTTCCTTAGAATGACTGAATCCATTGAGAAGGGAAATTTTGTTCCAAAACTAGAAGCTTTCTTCAATTCATGCATTCTTGAAGGCTGGAAGGACCCGATTGTCACGCTTCAGACTACGATTAAGTTACCGGAGTGGTCAGAGAACCTTGGAATCATTAGAAGGTGCATTGATTCTATTGTAGAGAAAATCCTCACACCCACAGCTAAGGTTTTTTTTTTTACATCTATTGTACTGCTTGTATATTTTCTGCAGAAAACATAATTTAGGCTAACTGAGGTGACTCCCTGCAGGTTTCATGGTCCTATACTTATACTAGACCAGGGTACAATAAAAAACAACATCAGTCTGTCCCGAAAGATTGGTGGACGGAAGACATATCGGACCTTGACATAGACCTGTTTCGATGCATAATCACTGCTGTAAGATCAACACATATCCCACCACCACAGCTCATAGGTGAAGCTTTGCATGTGTACGCCTGTCGCTGGCTACCGGACACTACAAAGTCTAGACCTCCCCAAAGTTCAGGGTCTCAGACTGAAGAATCCAAGGAGAAAAGTAGGCGAATTATTGAATCCATCGTGAGCATGATTCCTGCTGATCGGAGCTCAGTTTCAGTAGGCTTCGTGTTAAAGCTCCTTAGCATTGCAAATTATCTAGGAGCGTCCCCGGTGACAAAGACTGAACTGATGAGGAAAGCCGGTCTGCAATTCGAAAAGGCAACACTAAATGATATACTATTTCCTTCACAGTTGCCTATTGATCAGCACTATTATGATATCGATTTGGTTGCAGCAGTATTAGAAAGTTATTTGGTACTATGGAGAAGACAGTCCCCTTCACCTGCAGAAAACGGCCACTTGCTTAGATCAATTAGAAAGACCGGGAAGCTTATTGATTCGTATCTTCAACTTGTTGCAAGGGATGTCAACATGCCGATATCCAAACTAGTTTCTCTAGCTGAAGCATTGCCGGATGTTGCCAGGGAAGATCATGATGGCCTTTATAAGGCCATTAACATTTTTCTCAAGGTGACACCAATTCGCTAATCACCTCCCAGTTGCTCATTTCTTCATGTTATGGATACTGATATACATATTAATACATTTGATTTAAGCAGGAGCACCCTGATGTAAGTAAAGCAGAAAAGAAGAGGCTATGCAGAATGCTAGAATGCCATAAACTGTCCCCGGAGGTACGTGCACATGCAGTAAAGAACGAGAGGCTACCATTGAGAACGGTGGTCCAGGTATTGTTTTTCGAACAGGAAAGTGGTTCCAGGGCCACGACTCATAAACCAGAGTTAAGCACCAGAGGGAGACAGGCGCCACCCGAAGCCGAAGAGTGTAACAATAAAGTGCAACATGAGGGGATAAAGAGCAGGGTAGCTAAAACAAGTGAAAGAGACATGCAAAAGAGATTGGAGGCTAAGTTGGTGAGAGGAGAATCTGAGAAAGGCAAAGAAAGGAGAAGGGAAGCCAATTCAGGCAGCAAGGTATTCCAAAGGAGAAGTAGTAGATGAAGAAATTACTTTCGAGAGACAAATATATAGTTGAATAATTATCTTTTTCTATTGTGTTTTTATCTACACTTTTTCATATAAATATAAATTGCACCATTCCTAATTGCTTAGGGGACAAGGTTCTTCTCAGCTGTAAAAACCAATAAGTTATATAAGCTTAGTGTTTCCTATTTATTATCATTTGAATGGAATAAAAAAGTTTGTATTTGAATTGAAATGCATTGAACCATTTTTCATGGCTAAGATGGTTGGATTCTGATTCTGCATTAACATATTAATAACTCGGTTAAGGACAATAACTGCGGTTGAGTTAAGCCAATATATAAGTGGACTGAGAATTGGCCATTTCCTGTGAAGTGAGTTGCAACTTGCAGTAGAGTTTGAAGTTTGAGCCCAGTTAACCCAATAGATGGTTATTTCATATTTGAACCAGAAGAGACATACATGGCAATGGCAAGATATCAACCATGGACCACCAGTCCCAGTCAACTCTGGTCTCTGGATAGTGATCATGTCCCACGATGGGGGTTCCTCAACGGCACGGTGCTTATCAACCAGACGTCCAACAACGCATTCTGTTAACTGCTGAACCAAATGCAGGTGGCCTTTGGACCTGGACAGCCTCCAACTATGCAACAATAAGGTCTTGTCCCAGTCCCAGTCCCAGCAACTTTCATCAGCTCAACTAGGAACGCCATGGTGGGACTGATGATGTTATAAAAGCTTGCCCGAATAATGTCCAAAACAGAGGCAACCACTTGATCAAACTTTGCGAAATCTATTTTATTAGTAATCTGATGTCTAATGACCTCTTGCTTGCCGATTCATTCCAAAAGTACATGAATGATAATGCATGGTTTTTAGGGAGTAGAAATCTTTTGACTCCTAATTGTGTCTCTTTTTATACCTCTGCTAAAAATCCGAAAAAATTGAATTATAAGTCTTAACCCTAATTTTTTATATCTTAAACCCTAGACCCTAAAAAATACATCTTACCCCTAATTCTTTAAACCTTAACCACAATTCTAATCTTGAACCTTAAACCCTAAATCTAGTAATTTAAAGTGGAGTCACCAATGAAAACACAATTAGGAAGTAGACACTCGTTTTTTTGGTGCGTTTTGCAACCCCAATCTATTACGACCTTGATTTTAGGAGTAAAAATTTGTCTCCTTTGATGTTTCTTATTAAAAAATCTTAAAATTTTGAATTCTAAACTTTAACTATAATTTTCTATATCCTAAATATTAAACCCTACATCTTAAAAATATACTCTACCCCTAATTACTTAAACTCTAACCATAATTTCTAGTATTAAACTTTAAACCCTAAATCTTAAATCCACTAATTTAAAATAGAAGCATCAATATAAACAGATTTGCCACCTGATTTTAGTGCCAAATGACTATGTTTGGTCTGAATGGATATTTATCCACCTGAATTTAACACTCTTTTTCTCCCCATTGAATTTTTCAGCTTTTCCCCAAACTGTCGTCGCATGATTCTGACCCTAAAGTGTATGGTTAATGAACCTTCCTACATGGTAGACAAATACAATAGTTGGTGCCAAACTTGATGGGACCAAAGGCATATGTATGCAATTCACGGGCTAACAGTTCCTAAAAACAAGCAAATCTATACTCTGGTCTGGTTGTCTGTGTCCCACTCCCCACGTCTTAACAATTAATTTTAGCAATTCTTGGCAGTTCCATCAGCTGTTTAACATAGGCTCCGGTGCCTGCATTTGGGTTTAAGCAGTTAAATCAGAAAAGTAGAGTACTATTCATTCATTAGGGTCCAGGATTAGAACTCTTAAGTGCTTCAATTGCTCTTGTAAAGACATAAATGGACTAGTTCCACTTAACCATTTACAAACGAGTTGTTCGGATGTAGGTTAGTTTTTGTGTGTGTGTGTTCGATTATATTCGATTTTAGTTCGATTATTGGATTATATTAAATCGGTTGATTTCCTAGTCGATTAATATAAGGTCAGTTGATTTTAGTTCAAATCAATACGAAATTAATCATTTTTTATTCATATCAAACTTTAAACCGTTCAGTTTCAATCTAATTTTTAGATCAGATAATTTTTATGCTCATATATGACTTTTTGGTGAATGTTGCGCTAATTCGTATATCATTTTTTTTCTTTAAAAAATTATATTTAATATGTATATTAAGTTAAATTAAATTAGTTACTCTAAAAAATATGAATTTTATGTATTTAATTTAATTGTTTATAAAGATGCGTCATTTAAACTTATTTCGTAAACTATTTGTTTTCTAAATTAAACAATATTAACCACTCGTTTTCATTGAATGTTATCCCTATCAATTTAACCCTTTTATTAATAAAAATTTATTTTTTTTCTCCTTATCCAACGTTTTATTTTAATTTTTCAAATCCTGATAATTATCTTGTTTAATATTATTTTTTTAAATCCCAACGTCCCAAAGGCTCGAAGCCACTGCATCCTTGGAAACCGTGACATTCAGATTTATTGTCGCTTCAAATTCAAATCTAACGTCTAGGGACTCCGGCACTTTCTTCACTTAAACTTTGGTCCCTACTCCCTACATCTACTTGGATTGAGCAGAAATATATTGACCCTTACAATGGAATGGAATTGACGAGAAATTAAATTTTATTAAGGTTTAATATAAAAAATATTTAAATTAAATTTTTAAGGGTTTTAATTTTTAATATATATATATACTTAATATTTTATTTTATTGATTTTAGGTATTTAACTATCAACAATTATTTTAAAAAATCTATTAACAATTATTTTTTAATCCATGAGTTTTACTTTATTTTTTATTTCTTTTAATTTTATTTTAAAAAATTAAAATTTATAAAATAACCTCAATTTTTTTAATTCTTAAATGTGATTAAAGAAAATGTTATTGTTCATGGAGATCACGGGTTGAAACACCAATAGTGTTAGTAAAGTTATTGAGCGATTAATGTTCAATAGTTGAGAGTATACTCTAAAACATGTATTACTGTAACACTGTAATTGATTTAATTTTTTTTAAATAAAATAAAACATATTGTGTTATGTTTTGATTGGTTGAATGATTTTTATCTTTCGTACTAACCCAACAATCAATTTAAAAGAAATATATATCCAAATAGACGTAAAAATATTGATACAATAAAGATGGTAAAAAAATCAATTTTATGAATTTTTATTATTTAATTAATAAAATTAAAATGAAGTTTAAAATTACCATCACATAATCTATAATATATTCCTTAACGACATGAATTTCTTATGTTTTGATTTGAATCGGCGGTAAGCTTGGCCTTAGATAGTCAAGATATCATGAAAAGGCGTGGCCTGGGACTTAGGGCCTTCGGCTTTTGTAAGTTCATTTTTCAAGCCGATCGATGTCTATAATTGTAATGTATTTTTTATAATATTTTTTAACCCGACAACTTTATAATTATTTATTTATTTACTTTTAAAGCTTTTATTTATTTTTTGTTAGATTTTAAAAAAAATAACTGGAAAAAATATGATCTCGTTAGGCTAGTGCCATATAGTAGAAAATTATTAATTTTAACTCCACATTAAGGAAAGATTCTGAATTATAAAACAATGATATTATATATTTTATCATATATATATATATATTTTAAAATATATGTTACGTCTCAATAAATTAGGTAACATGATAGATCAATTAAATTATTTTCTTGATTCTATTTTGACCGTCAAATATTAAAAAAAATCAATTATACCAATAAACTTTAAATGTGGTTCAATCCAACCAATGGAGTTACCTGTTAATGAAATTGCCAAAGGTGGTGAGCAGGTCAACAATGAAGGACATTAAAGTTTGATCAAATGAGTTTTTATTTTTATTTGATAAAATATAAAGTTAATTAAAAATATAAATATAGATACAATATTATAATAATTATTCTGTTTTTATTTTTAAATCGAATTGAAACTCTTCTAAACTGTGTGAAATGACAACCTAGGCTAGTTATGAGTTATGACACATTCTACTTTCTCATAACTCCAATGCTCTTTATTTTTAGACTTATTATTTTCTATTGCTGGGTTCTAGGGGTTTCTTGGAAGGCATATTTCAATGAAATGACCATTGAATCCCCCAGGACTTGAGGGTGAAAATAAGAATTGGCCCAATAACATCAAAGTGTAAAACAAAAGAAAAAGTGCATCAGCATCATTACTAGGTTCAAGGGGGACCTACAAAGAAACACACTTATTGCTGTCTTACTACGCGCTCCACAGCTTTTTGGAGTAGGAAATTATAAAAAGAGAGTTAAGATTTAAAATTTAATTTTTTAAATTTCGTAACAGAAGATAAATAATAAAGAAATAAAGAATTTTTACTCTTATTATACAATTATATTTGATTTAAATACATTGAAATCAGAAGAAAAACAAAGTGGAAGTGACATCAAATACTTCATTCAGCAAAGGGCTGGTTTAAGACCTTGGAGAGTGGTAGACATCTTTGCAGATTTTACAGAGTTTTGTCCCCACTCTCTCCCTCTTTTATTTTACTCTTTCCCCATTCTATCTGTTTTCTCTCTCTCAGACCTCAGTATTAGGAAAGGTTGAAGCTTGAAGAAGAAAGAGTGCAATGGGGGTAGGATCAACATCTTATAAGCTCAGAAAAGTTGCCAAGAAAATGGTGGTTGCTGCATGTGGTTCCTTCTCCAGGAATACACCTCCTCCTCCTTCTCCTCCTCATCCTGCTGTAAGACCCTTCACCTTCCTTTGAACTTCCATGGTTTTAGACTATGAGTGTCAGGCTTGATTTTTTTTAAAAGACCAATTTTTTAGTATAGAATGTTTCAGTCTTTACACTTTGTATTGCTAATCGTAATTTCTGAGGAAAAAAATTGCATCTGGTGCAGTGAATTGTAAGTTTGTAACATATATTTATTGGTATTGTAGTGGCTTGTTCATAATGTTCAAGCATTGAATGATTCCCTGAACACCCAGTTTTCTTATTTGCTGCACCAATTTCAATTGCTTTTACTTTTTTGGTAACGGCTCTGATCTTTGTCTTGTTGATGGATATATGCAGATGTCAGTGTCACCATTGAAGCCAAAGAGAAAGTTGGAACCAGAATCAGCTGGAATTGAAGCAGAATCCATTACCAACCATAAGGATGTTACATCTAAGGTAACCCCTTTCTGCAAATCCTTCTGTTTTATGTTTTTTTTTTTTTTTTTTCTCTTTTGCTTTTGGATAAGCTAAAAACACCCATTTTCTTATTCTTTTTCATTCTTGTATGTGGGAAATTACATATACTGCTAGGAAATAAACTCAAGTTGAGAGATTAGGAAGACAGTGCTTAGCTTTCAGTTGTTTCATGTAGCTAACTTAAGAAGTGGTTGCTAGGGGTGTTCATGGTTAACCAACATGCTACAACGGTTAACTGTTAACCATGAACTAGCCCACCTGTCTAGGTTTCAAATCCTGCTGTCTGCAATCCTTTGGCTTTCCTCTCCCCAGGCTGGGAATTATTTTTTTCCAAAAGAAATAGTTATGAGTTTACAGCTCAATGGTTAGGAATTTGTTATTATTATTTTTTCTGAAGTAGAAAAAAGAGTAATATACGCTCATGGAACCTTATGCCATCTCGTCTTATCATTGACAAGGGAATGTATGATAGATCTCTTGTTTCGAATAAGTTGCTCGAGCTGTGCAAACTTACAACTTCGCCTTCAATTCTCTTGAGTTTCCTTTTTCTAATAGGTTCATGATCTGGACATTTGCATGCGATGATAGTAATGTTCAATCATTTTATTTCTTGACCATTCATCATAGACTTCCTTATATGACTATTTGTGCATTGCTGCAGAACATATGTGCAATATGTTTGGATGTTCTGAGTTACAGTTCTGGCAGCAGCCCAGGGCAGGCTATATTTACGGCTCAATGTTCTCATGCTTTCCACTTTTCCTGCATATCCTCCAATGTTCGCCATGGTAGCATCACCTGCCCCATTTGCCGTGCTCATTGGACCCAGTTGCCACGCAATGTAAACCCACCTGCATGTTCGCTCACTTGCAACCAAAATGACCCTGTTTTTCGTATCCTGGATGATTCCATTGCCACTTTCCGGGTTCATAGACGCTCCTTCCTTCGATCAGCACGCTATGATGATGATGACCCTATTGAGCCTGATGACACACAAAATCATCCCCGTATTGATTTAGCTCTGATCCCCCTCCAACCAACAGTTCTGACTCATCCCTGCCCCTTTCGTCATCAACCGAGTTCACATTCATCTTTGCAAATGCAGGGAATTGGGCACATCTCAAACCATCATCATCACTTGAGCAGCTCTTCCTCGTCAACTTTACAGTTTCAACCACCAAGTGGACAAACGCCTTCCTACATGTGCTCCTCCCCAAATAGTAGACCGGCTTATCTCAGCATCAAATTGGCACATCCACAAGCTACGGACATGGTATTGATTGCGAGCCCCAATGGGCCACACTTGAGGCTTTTAAAACAATCCATGGCAGTAGTGGTATTCTCTCTCCGACCAATCGATCGTTTGGCCATTGTGACATACTCATCTGCTGCAGCTCGCGTCTTCCCTCTCCGACGCATGACATCCTATGGGAAGAGAACAGCCTTACAAGTTATAGATCGTCTTTTCTACATGGGTCAAGCTGATCCAGTTGAAGGACTCAAGAAAGGGATAAAGATACTTGAAGATCGTGCACATAAGAATCCACAGTCATGCATCTTGCATTTGTCTGATAGTCCAACGAGATCGTACCATGCAATGAACCTGCAATTTCCTATATCAATACATCGGTTTCATGTGGGATTCGGCTTTGGCACCTCTAATGGCTTCGTGATGCATGAATTTGAAGAGTTTCTAACACAGTTATTGGGGGGAGTAGTTAGAGAAGTTCAATTGAGAATCGGAGAGGAAGGACGCATCACAAGGCTCGGGGATCTGCGAGGCGGCGAAGAGAGAAGGATTTTGATGGACTTGGGCGAGTGTGTACATGTTACCGTAGGGTATAGCTATGTCGAGGGAGGAAGTGACGAATGCATAAAAACAGGCGAAACCATGGTGAGTGTAGAGGATAAGAGGGAAACAAATGATAGCAACAGAGACAATGGTATCAACCTTGTAGGGGGAAGGAGCAGCAGTGTTGAGAATTGGGATTACCATGATCCTTACATGGCTAGAAGATGGGCTAAGCATTTGCATGGATATAAGTTCTGAATATTAATCATGCTACCAAGATCCTATCATAGATATTATCTTTCGGAAAAAAAAAAAAAAAGGTAATAACCCCGTGACAATACACTCATGTTCCATTCATTTTCACAGGGATTTTGGTCATTCAATCCAATGGCTTAACCTCAGTTTCATTGATCTTAAATATGCATGCTGTTTTGAAAAATCTAAGCTTATCTAATTTTATTGCTGCAATAGTTCAAGTTCATTGTTTATTTAGTCAATTCATCATTGGTTGGGACAAAGGCTTTGTTAATTGTCTTGTTGATTAAAATATTGTGAAGGGTAGTCTGGGACTATAGATTTATTTTCTTGAAATGCTTTTTATTTTGATATTTTAATTAAAAAATCTAGTATGAAACTTATTTTAGTAATAAGTTGGTGTAATTATTTTTTGCCGGAATTACATAAAAAATATTATAAAATCAAGGAATGCTTCACATATTATAAAATTTATATGGGTAGGGTCTCTAATGTTTACTTAACTGTTTCTTTTATCTTTTGTAAATATTATCAAGTGTGCTCTTTTTCCTTCATTTAGATTGAGAATTTTTTAATGAGGTTCTTGATAGTATGTTTCTCTCTCAATTTATAAAAAAAAAAAAAAAATTATAATACCAGCCGGCTAGCAAGCACACTTCACTTGATTACAGTTGCATAAAAATGAAATATTATAAGATTCATTAAAAGGTTTAGTAACGGAAATATTTATATTATTTTATTTTGTTTAAATTTAAATTTTAATATTATAATATTATTATAATATATTAATAAATCAACTTTGATCAGTTTAATATTTGAAGCATATTGTCCGACTGCATGTGACTTTAAGCAAATTTTAATTGTATCAAAAATTAACTTGAATTGGAATTAATTAAATCCGAGAACAGTCGAAATCAAAAATAATTTGAACTAAAATTAACTCGCACTGAAAATTAATTCGAATTAAAAATAATTGAAATTAAAAACACACGAACCGAAAATAATTTGAATTTAATTTATTCTGAACGTATATGTTTTATTATTTTTATTATATTACTAATTAATAACTTACTTTTAAGTTTAAGGGTAATTATATCATACGTTATTAGTTTTCGTAAATGCAATGGATTTGAGGTTTAAAAAATTCAATTTAAGGTTTTAGATTTAGGGTTTTATACTTATGTGTTTTAGATTCAGGGTTGTGGTTAAAATTTAGAATTTATAGTTAAAATTTAAGATTGACAGATTAAAATTTAAATTATAATAAAAAATCTCTAAATTCTAAACGCTTAAACTATAAATAGGAAATTGAGTCTCTAACCCTAAATCTAATGCACTTATGAAAACCAAAAAGTTTTTGTCGACGTGCATGAGATATTTTTCGTAGTTTAATATCATATTTTCTCCTTTGAAAAACCCTCGTCGTATATTGACATGATCTAAAAAATAATCAATGTGATATTGATTATAATTAAAAATATCTAATATTGAAAAATAATCGATGTGATATTGACTATAACTGAAAATCGATTGATCCAATATCGAACCAACCCAAAAATTAATATATTTGGTTCAAAATAACATAAACTCAAATTAAATATAAATTACAACCAATCTGAATCGAACCTAAACTAAAAATAATTCAAACTAAAGATAAACATGCCGGAGATGATTTAACCACATGATTTAAACAACACAATTATCATCTCTAACAATCATACCGACTTCGGATCATAATAACTTATTAATTTAAGAATAATTAATATAAATTTTAAAATAAAAAAAAAATTACCAGAAAGAAAATCTTAATAACAACATGGAAGAAGCAATTTACGCTGTAATAATTCAATGTGTTTCATCAAAACAGAAAATTAAATGATTTTATTTTTATTGTTATTGTTATTATAATAAACTTAAAATCAGTCGGGTAAGTATTCTATCAATCAAACGTAAGTCGTATTATATTTATATGTATGCAAAAGACGATGGGAGTTGTTGAGTATAAGTATGGAAATAGAAAGTTGAAAAATGGATACATGGAACTGTGCAAGAGCAAGAGCTCAGCTGCAGCAGTTTGAGTGGCTTTTAACCATTTCTGGTTCAAGTCCCTTGTTTTGTCTGTTCCTCTTACTGCTGGTCATCACCGGAGCAGGACTGGAGGCGAAGATAAAGTAGTTTTTTCTGGGTTGGAATAAAAAACGAGGAAGAGAATGGATATGTACCATCCGAGTCAACATGAGGAAATGCTTAATAATCTCAATCGCAAAGGCGTAGGCGAGCCTTACCTCGTCTTGACTTCCGATCCCAAGCCTCGTCTCCGTTGGAATGCTGACCTCCATGACCGATTCGTCGATGCCGTCACTCAACTTGGAGGCCCCAGTAGTATAATTTCCATTTCTTCTTTATGGGTTTTTATTCATTGCCTCTAATTTTACATTTTTTGGGGGGTGCTTTATGGAACCTTAAGAAATAAACATTTGTGGTTATGCTACAAGTCTAGATGGATTAGATGACTGCCTATTAAGTATTAACTGGCCTGAAAGATGTTATTATCTGCTACTAGTTTACTTTCTTTCAGACTTGTAGGCGAATTGACTGGTTGAGTTTGCAGAAACAAAGTAAAAATATATATACTACTTTTTTGAAATAAACTTGGTTTGAGCTGAAACTTGTTCTATTTTAAGATCCAAGTCTTGAGGTATATTGGCAAAACCAGGGAGGATAGAGTTAGAAATCGGTATATCCAACTATAAACTGTGATACATCTTATAGAGGTTAAGTTAGTAGAAATTTTTTAATGCTGGTTCTGTCGTGTATAAGTAGATCTAGGAATTCATCTAGTACAAGGATGAAGCACATTGATATTGCACAGGGTAAAAGTTTTAAAGAGAAAAAAAAAAAAGACATGGGTGGAGGTGATAACAAATGGTATGGAGTTATTAGAACTTGAAGAGAGGATTTTATAGTTGCTAGGAACATTGAAGAACAAGGGTCCAATGTAAAATTTTGTCTTGGTTTTGTTGCCAACCTTAAATATATTAGAATTAGAGCTTATTGATTGGGTTTGGTTTGATGTTTAGGTCTAAACTTAAGCTTATAAATTATAAGTTGTGCACTTTTTCTTACAAGGTTGCAAATTAAAACAATAATTACTAGTTTTATGATAAAAGTAAGTCTTGCAATTTAACAGCCAATCTGTTAGTCATGCAACTGTTCTAAAAGCAAGATAGTTCATCTAATGGCTGCCACTACATTGCTTGCCAACATCAGTATGTTTTCCCCGAAACTGAGAAGTATGCTTGTTTGTACCATAACGGGCTTTCTATGGGCCAATACTAGTCGGTGTGTGGTGTGTCAACAGTCAGTGACAAACGAAAAAGACACGTTCCTCTTCATGAATACAGAACATAGAGAAGGAGCACATGTTGCTCTTTATCAATAGAAATATATGTTTGAGAAGAATATATGCCTTGAAATGGTTTCTAGTTGGGTCACAATGAAGCATAAAATTGGGAAACTAATAGGGACACCGGCATAATTAAGGCTGCAACAGGTAACGTGTGTCTTTGTTTATTAGCCGATAGAAAATCGTTTCTTAATTTTCCGTTGGCATCAAACCGTATCTGAATGAATAGGCAGGGGTAAGATGCTTGATTTGTCTTACACTTAAAAAGATTTAAAAAATTCTAAATTTTGTGCTCGTTTTTGCTTTATTAGGTTTTAGCTATGCTATTGGCTTGTCTTCTGTGTTTCTAAAATTCTTGATTGTTTCAATGATTCAAATCTCGGTTCCCCTATCTTTTCTCTGGATGGATAAGGTTGTAGCTTTTCTTTCTTTTCTCAGTCAGCATTTATGCTTGTTAATCTTATGCATGTCGTCATATTACTTTCATACATTCGTTATCTTGTTCGAATGTTCCATGCATAACTATGTAGTATACTGTTGCTCTTCTTGAGTATCTGATTTGACCTATGTTTTGATTTTAAGTCTTTTTTTTTTTGGCAAATTATAATTGATTCGGTATGTGTAACTTCTGCAGAAGCTACACCAAAGGCTATTATGCGGACAATGAATGTGAAAGGATTAACTCTTTTTCATTTAAAGAGTCACCTCCAGGTTTCTTCATTCTAGTCAATCTTTATCTTGTCATAAGAATTACAAACTTGTGCTTTGTATTAAAACGATTCTCTTATGGATGTATTGTACTGTGGTATGTTCACTGTCGTACAGAAATACAGATTAGGTAAGCAATCAGGGAAGGATATGGGTGAGGGACCAAAAGATGGTTGGTTCTGCTCTGACTCTTTCTTTCACCAAAATGATTTTCTTTCCTGTCTATCTTTTCAGATTTAAGGACTAATTTTTTTGGGTGACTGATTTGGATGTGTATTCGGGTATTAGTTTATAAAGTGAACTTCAGACTGAATTCTCTTTTCTGATTATCGTGAAGGGATGTCAGCTTCGTATCTTTTAGAAAGCCCTGGAACCAATAACTCTACGATTAACTTGCCAACTTCTGACATGAACGAGTGAGAAAGTTCATCTTTTATCTGAAAATATGGTTTCATTGCTAGAATTTTAAATCTTAAGTTCTTGATGTAATTGAGTTTTACGTGCAGGGGTTATGAGGTGAGGGAGGCATTAAGAGCACAGATGGAAGTACAGAGTAAATTACATTTGCAAGTTGAGGTAATCTTTTTCCCTTGTGCAGTAATTTCTTTTTTATGAATGTGGCTATGAAGTGACCAAAAGTGTTGCAGTGCAACTTGAATGTTTCCTGGGTCTTGTGCAATTCCTAGTTTCTCTGATCTGGAGAAGCCCTACTCATATGTTTGATAGAACCCTCCAGAATATAGTGTGAAGCCCATTCTCAAGCTGGCTAATGTTATTATGTTGTCCTATATAGGCTGAAAAACACTTACAGATTCGCCAGGATGCCGAACGAAAATATATGGTCATGCTTGAGAGAGCTTGTAAGATGCTTACTGATCATTTTATCGGAAGTGCAGTTATCGAAACAGATAACCTGGAAGTTGGTAATAAGCTGCCGAGAAATTATTCAGTGGATCCACTTGGATTTTACTCTGCTCAATCTGCTGCGGTCGTGAATGCATACGGCCAAGAAGAAGAAATGCCATCCGGCCTGCTTTCTCAGAGGGCTGATGGTTCTACCGAAAGCTGCCTAACATCACAGGAGAGTCCGGGAGGATTGACGATGGAAGGATCTCCCATTCAAGGGAAGAAAAAGATGTTCAACTTGGAGGGAACAGCAGGATCTGTGATCTGGGGTGGTGCTAGGGTTAATCCCCAAGGGCTAACTGGATATGGAATGTAGAGATGTAAAATGAGTGCTACTCTTTCTGTTTGCTCAAGTGCAGATATCGTGATCTCCGGCGAGTTGTCTCAAAATTGTAAATCCAAGCTGCTTATGTTCCCTCTAGGTATCAAACATTTAGTCAGTCTCTTAAAAATATTGGCCTGTGCTGATTTTATCAGAAATCGATGTGATCTCTGAACTCCAAACTCTAAATGCAGTTGTGTATTCTTAGTTTTCGATCTCAACTTGTGATGTGGTTATGTTTCAATTGAGCTTTGTAGGATATTTGAATTTTGGTTTTGCAGTGAAGGCTGCAAAGCATGTTAGTTTCCCAAAATATAGTGTGAAGAGGAAGATCTATGTAGGTCACAGTTTGCTGTTTAGAAGAGTAGAAAGCTCTGCAAAAGTTAATACAACTTCCGGCAGTTTAGGAGATACAAGAGGTATGATTTAGACAAGTTTGGTTTACTGCAATTACTGGTGTTCGAACTCGTGACCTTTAAAAACAACAATTGTTCCGTTAACCACTTGGGTTAAAAGGCTCGTGTAAAATTTTAGTATTAGTTATATTATAATGATGATCATTGATAGTCGAATAACAATATAGAAAGATTATGGCCATGAGGAAAGATGTTAAAATTTTAGGACAAATTTAGTAATGAAAGGTCTAAAACGTGATGTTTTGGTACTGAAATTAAACACTTAATAATTAAACGATCAAATGAGTGAAATTCAAAAGTTTAGGATGAAATTAAAATTGAATTAAAGTCAAGTGACTAAAGAGGAAACATGGACAGAATTGAGTGATAAGAAGCATAAATCGTTTTTTATTAGGATATAAATAAGGACAGCAACGACGCAAGTTTTTATCGCTACAACTTCAACGTGTTTATTTTAATTTAATATATTTTTTAACTCGACGTGATCTGTCTTGATATAAAATAAATATAACTTGATTTTAATTTTAACCTCAAAATTTTAATAAAAGTAGTTTAAACGAGACTTAACTAAAAAAATTAAACATATTATATAAATATTTGATATATATATATATTTTTTAAAATAATTCTAAATCTGATTCCGTCCTAACTCTAACTTTATTAAAGTTCGCCTCACACATAATTCAAAATTAAAAATTAATTCGAATTGGGACGGATTATATTAGATCGCGACAAATTCGAGTAGTTAAATCAAGATAAATTCGAATAATTTTATTATCTAGATATAATGGTTTTTCTCCTAAAAAATAATATTTTTTTAACGTCATAATCAAGAGTATAAAAGACCAAAAATGCCGTAATCACAGAAGAATGGACGGAATATAACTCAGTAGATTCCGTGACTGGCCGGTCGCTACAGGCCAATCTGCAATTTCATAGACATCAAAAAATAAAATAATTCTTACCCAAAAAATCATAATAATTAATTATCACTTCTAATACTTATATTTTCAAGTTCAAGATTATTTGATAAAGTAAAACTTCAACGTTTTAAAATTAAAAAAAAATACAACGTTTCAAATGTTATTTTAATTGTATAAAACTACTATATGTTATCAATTTTATTTATTTTAAAAAATAATAAAATATGACAAGTCTCGTAGCATAGAATGACAAAATAGCAACAGAAGAGCATTGCAATTTGCAACATTGAAGTAAAATTAAATTAATTTTCTGGATAGAAACCAAAGCATTTAAGTTTAAAGGGGTTGAAGTCCTTTGAAGAAAAAATTAATTATTTTTAAAAAAATTAAATTCAATTAAGTATCTAAATTAATAAATTAAATCAATTAAATTATTTGATTAACTTTAATGAGTTTTTTTAATATTTTTATAATGATACATTATAGTTTTATTATGCTATATATATTAAAAAATATATTTTATAAATCTTATAAAATCTTTATATAATTTTTAACTTTTTAAAATAAATATCTAAATTATCATTTTTAGGTACTGAAATTTGTTTGCCCTTTTATCAGATGAGAAATTATTATTTTTTACCTTTTTTAAAGTATAAAAAATTAGATATTTATTAGAAAAAAGTATAATTTGAGTAATTATTTAACTATTAAGCCAGTTTTAATGTTAAAGACAGCTATAAAAATAAACGGAAAAAAAAAAAATAAGCGTTTGCTCTGCGTGTTTGGACTCTTTCCTTAGCTTTGGATTTGGGGTCCAAAAATTGGTAATTCTGTTTTTGCTGAAAACACTGAAATATTTAAATTACAGTTAAAGTGATCGTGAATTGAAGTTATGGTGGGATGCTCATAGATCTGCTTCTGGTATGCTTTCATCTTTCGCCACTCTGCAAACTTTAGCTTCTTCTGCTCTTCGTTTTCACTTGCTATTTTTTATTCGATTTTGGAGTTTAATGAATGGAGTAGAAATGTTTGGATAGCCTGTAATTTGTTCATAATTTAGGGTTTTACACGATAGTCGATAGAGGATTGCATCACACACTTTTAGAACTTCGGTAAACCATCTGCTCTTTTCTGACCTAAGAAAAAAGATTTATCTGTTTTCTTCACCCTTTCAGAATTGTATTGTATGGTAATTGCTAAACATATTCAAATTTCAAGTATACAAAAACAATCAGATGGATGACAGTTTGATTTTCTGTTTGTACAAACTTACGCATTCCTCTTTTTTCTTAATTAGTATTTTTTCTTTATTTTAATACCCATTTCAGTGATAGGGACATGGGACAGGGGGGGACATAATGAAGAAATTATATTTCTCATTCAATTTGTATGTGCATCATTGGGCTTTTATAAGATGAAGAATCGTGATCTAGAAGCTAGAAAACAATCAAAACAAAATGTTTCTTTTTGTAATTAGGGAACAAATCAGGAGCAAGATAAAAACTAATTTCCTCCAACAATCCAGCAGTGCTTTCCGACACATCATTTTTAGAAGCAGAAATGATGTGCATATCTGCAAGACTGAAGTAGTTAACGTATGTGCCGGATATTAACTTTTATGTTTCATTTATGTTTGACTTCTTTACTTCCTAGATTTCTTTGAGAACTAGCCTCTAAAACTTTTAGATGGTTTATGGGTTATATTACATGTATCATGGCTGTGGTTTGTTTAAGATTAAAGTTTAGGATGCAGTGTTCTCTGTTGCATCAAGACTAGAAAAAATGGAGGAGTATATACAATGTTAGTGTATATAATAGGAAAATTCAGTAGTTATGAAAGTTGTTTATGATTGCAAGGATAATATTTTTCTTCCCCTATTATGTTATTTGTTTTTAGAGGATATGTTCTGACCTATTAGAAAGTTGTGACTTTTCACTTCTTGCATGCATTTTGGTTTACATTTGATTCCTGTTATGGTCTTCCACATTATGGCATTTTTATTTCATTCATAATAATAATAAACGTTTTACTAGCAACCACTATTAAGGTAATATTGTGGAAATATTTCCGTGTTAACTGCGTTGACAGATGGTTTGATGGTAGTGAATGCATTTAACAATGATATTTATTTAGTAACCTTGGAAAGTGTCACTAGAGTGCCCTTGAAGAAAACACTAAAATAATAAAAAGAGAAGAGGAAATATTATGGGGTTGGTCGGTTAATGGTGCTAATAATCCTCTCATTCATGCTTGCCTCACCATTCATCTTTATTTTTTGTGAGACAGTGAAAATTGCATCCATGATGTGTGTGGTTCATTCTTAATATGGAATCTATTAGCCTCTGCATTTAGTATGCTCGGTATGAATTTTTTTGGTCCCCTTCATTTTTAGGTGAACGGCAAATGTATCAACCAAAGACTGTTCCGGGTTCAAGTTTAGTTCGTAGCGACGCATTAGTTCATGGTCAACATTTAGATTGTGGTGCTAGCTCAATGGATCCCATAAATGGAGGAAACAGCCTCACCAACAACCCTAATCTTGCATCAAAGCAACGATTACGCTGGACACATGAGCTTCATGACCGTTTTGTTGATGCTGTAGCTCAACTTGGTGGGCCAGATAGTGAGTCTTGTCAATGATCTCCCTTGCTATTAATTAATTCTTATCCTTAATTTGTATGTGCATGTAATTGACTAGTTTGGCCATTAATGGAAAAAAAAGTGCTAGAGGTTGGAAATTATGCTGCCTTTATTTTTGTGCAAGATTGAAGCAGTAGGAATATTTTAGAAAGAAGGAAAACCAATTTGCTAAGTTCGTGAAAACATAAGAAATTTTAATTATCATAAAATATCCATGTTTATATTCAGTGAAGGTGTATAATGGTGAAGAAGTTTCTTTCTTTTTACCCTCTCAGGAGCTACACCAAAAGGAGTTCTTAGGGTAATGGGTGTGCAGGGTTTGACAATATACCATGTCAAAAGTCATTTACAGGTATAATTCTTTTCTCAATCTAATGAAGAACAGTATTTATTTATGTACATAGGTTCAAAGTTGCTCAAGGGAGTGAGGTTTTTGTCGAATGGTTCATTTATTATCTATGGCTTTTGTTGACCTTACTTTTCTGATCCATCCAGAAATATCGACTTGCAAAATATCTCCCTGATTCTTCTTCTGATGGTAGGTTTGCGATCAATTTTTATTTTTATTTTTATGTAGATGTAAACAGACATTGTTTAAATTGTTGTTGCCGTTAAGTTTATTCTTCATATGTAATTCTAACTTGAGTTGTTTTGTACAAAACTTTTCTTCTTGATATTGTTTGTTTTTTCTACTTGTGAATGAAGGTAAAAAGCCTGATAAGAAAGAAACTGGGGATATGCTTTCCAATTTGGATGGTTCATCGTAAGTGAAGTGGTAGCCTTTTCGGTTTGATTTTGTTTTCTGTTTTAAAAATATCCCTTTTCATATATTTTTCACCTATTGTAGTTTTGGAGTTGGTTTGCAAAGCATTCCCATTAAATATGTGGCACAGGTATTTAGTTGAATATTAGCTTCAGGTATTTAGTTGGATATTGACTGTCATCTTGGTACCTCAATTTTTGCTTGTTTTAACGAGTTCCATAAGTAGGGGCCATTTCACATGTTATTGCGACTAGTTACTACTTACTATTCCTTGTGTCAATGATCAATATGGTTATTTCTATAATTTCCTTTTTTTGTCCTATAATATAGAAAAACTTGGTATTGTACGTCTGAGGAAGGATTGTGTTCTTTAAATGATGAAAATATCTTGTTATCTTACATAGGTTGATCAACATGAGTTGCATATAGTTGAAGGATTTTTTTTTTCCTGATTGCAGTGGCATGCAAATTACTGAAGCTCTGAAGTTGCAGATGGAGGTGCAGAAGCGCTTGCATGAACAATTGGAGGCATGTATTCTCAATACAAATTTAATATTATTTTGGTTATCATTTTATTGAGCTCAACTGGCTCTCCAGAGTTGCTTGGTGTTGAGTGTCAAGAATGTTTAGATAATCTTATTCTCTGTATTTATTATGAAACCAGACCAATTTGCTAAGTTTCTGTGAATTGAACATATTAGACACATGGTTTTAATTTTAGGTGTTCCATTACTTGTTTTCTCAAAACACTCTGATATACAACAGGTGCAGAGACAGCTACAGTTACGGATAGAGGCTCAAGGAAAGTATTTAAAGAAGATTATTGAAGAGCAGCGTCTTAGTGGAGGCCTTGGAGATGCATCTGCCTCAGGAGCTTCCATCCCAGTGTTGGGTGACAGTGGCCTGGAATCTGACAAGAAGACTGACCCTGCAACTCCAGCGCCAACTTCAGAATCTCCTTTGCAGGATAAGGCTGTCAAAGAAGGAGCTTCTGTTGACGAGTCTTTCTCATCTCATCATGAGCCTTTGACCCCAGATTCTGGTTCCCTAGCAGGGAGTCCTAAGGGAGAGAGGTTGAAGAAGAAGCAACGGGTGAGCATGAGTGCCGCTACAGCATATGCTAAACCAGAGATGTTACTTCCCCACCAGATACTAGATTCAAGCATAAATGCCTCCTACCAACAGACACAATCAGTTTTCATGGGAGAGCAATTCGGTCCTTCATCTGGGAATCAATCCGGGTAGGCTTCAGGAACGTAGCTTTAGTTTATCTGTGATATTTCATTTTGGCCATGTATTACTGGAAGAGATTTCTGGTTAGGTCAAAAAGAAAAACATGTGTTACTGTTTGTTGTATGAGATAATTAGAGTGTCCTAATCTATGTAGCTTCCAAATAGTGTACTGGAATTAATTAGGATAGAAATGAGAATTCTTAGTGACTTGGCAGCTGTGGTTGTTGTGTATTTTGGTTGAAGGTCTTAGAAGGACTTTGATGTCTTTAATTGGTTATTGTGAATTACCACTGTTACTGTTGTTTTTAATCCATTTATGTAAACTTAGACTGTGTTTGCTGTTGACAAAAGTTATAAAATCTGGTTGTTTCGAAACAGTTGTTTAGGACAAGAAAACCGATTGTTAAATAGATATTTTGAATTAAATAAAAATTATTTAGGATTATTATCGATAAACGAATATTTTCCACCGCAACAACATTTTTAAAAAATGAAAAGAAAATGAAAAGTTTACTAATTTGAGTTTGTTCGAAGGGATTGATTTTTCTGGACAAAGGATCAAGATCAGTGACCGGAATTGAAAACGAACTAGATGTAAATAAATTATATTAATATTACAGTGCCAAATTATACATATTGGATTTGTAACATATAAAGTATTTTTGATGTCATTAAGTTATTGTCTCGATTATTTTGGAATTTTCTGTCTTTAATTGTGTCTCATTCTATGTCCTATTAAAAATTCTTAAAAATTTAAATTCTAAATCCTAACCTTAATTTTTTACCTTTTAAAATCCTATATCTTACCCTTAATTCCTTAACCTAACCACAATTCTTAACTTTGAACCTAAACCCTAAATCTACTAATTTGAAGTGTGACATCAACCTAATTAAAAAATAAAAAATTTACCCCCCATTATTTTGATTAAGTTCGGAATGTATATTCCTTTTGTTAGTTTTATATTGTGATTTTTTGGATGCTTTGTTTTTAATTTTTACTTAAAACTCTATAATTAATTACTTAAAACTTACTCTAAATACTTGAATCACGTCGGCAAGACCAAAAAAATGATTATATTGTTTGATAATTGAAATTGTTGGATCCTGAAAATGATAAATTTTAATTTTAATTTAATTATACATACGTGATAATTTTATCCGCAAGAGACGGCACTGCCATCAAATCGAAGTCGTAAAAATAAAGCAAGTCGGCCAATCAACCGCAATTCGCAGAAAGTAAAAATCTCCGGCGCCATGTCCAGCTCCGATCCCAACAAGCTTATCTCCAAAGCCGACAAGTTGTAAGACTCCTCCTCCTCCTCTCTCTCTCTACAAAGCTCTTACTTGTATCTTTATTCGGCGATTGCGTTGTAGTTCACTTATCTTAAGTTCCTTAGATTTGAACTTTTTGATTATTTATTTATTTTTGATACGCGATCTCCTCAATTCTAGTGTTTAAGGATCAAATTGATTTAATGTACATAAGAGGGGGGAAATGAAAAAAAATGAATTAATCAGCATCGCGCTACTTGAATTGAGCAATATTATCTAATGTTTTACTATGTTTATATTTGTAGAACAAAGCTAAGTCTTACGAGGTGGAGTGCTGATTGGAAAAGTGCTACTCTTTTATATGAACAAGCTGGTATGCTATCTACTATTATTCGATCTCTAGGATTTTTTAATCTAAAGTATCAGTCATATTTTAACGAAATTTCTACAACATAATTTATTATGTAAATTGTTTCTGCCGTTCTTGGAACGGGGTTGTTTCGGAGGCAGAAATGAAGGTAAGCTGAGAGGCGCCGGAGCTTGTGCTAGGGGGCGCTCTCTGATGCTTAAGGCAGTCCAGGATCCATGGTTATGGAGATAGTAGAAAAATATTAGCTTAGTAAATAAGGTGAAGGAAATGGAGGCTAGGGTATTACTGGGAATTTTTACTTATTATTTGGGTTGGTCATAGCATAAATCTTACAGTTATGATGACTTTCTTCATTGTCGCTCATGGTGTATGTAGCAAATGGATTTCGAGTTTCAAAAGATCATGAGAAAGCAAAGTTGGCATTTGAGAAAGCTTCCAAAGGACAGGAAATGCTATCTTCGTATCCTACTTTTTTTTCACTTTTTTATTAATCATTTTGCATGCTATGCTTATTACTTAATATCCAGTGTGTATATACTTAAAGACTTCAACTTGGAGATCTCTGAAGTTTGAATCTTGAGATGAGGATCAGATAATAGAGGGTTTATGTTCTCTTTTGTACTGAAAGCCCTAGTGAATCTGCATATGTACCAAAAAAGAAAAGACAATTTATCTCCTTTGTTGCATCCTTTATAAGAAAATCAGTCCATGGGATGCTGCTAAACATATGGAGTCTGCTGCTGCTTTAGCCAAGGAACTGCGTAACTGGACTGAGGTCATTGACTTTTATAGAAGGGCATCTGAGCTATATATGCAGTGTGACAGAACACAACCTGCGTCTGATTCACTTGCCAAGGCTGCCCGGTATGCACATTGTTTTAATTTTATCTTGACGGGATTCTGATTTTACATCATTTCAACTCTACTAGTCTCCAGTTAATTTTTTTAATTACAGCTGGTACTCTTATGTATACACATTTATTATTATTTAGATGGAATTTGACATAATGTTTCTTAAGTTCTATCAAAGATGAATTTGTTCCACTAAGTGTTTTTTTTTGCTTGATCTTATATGGTCAACTGAAGTCGATTTCTATGAACCAAAAGGAGAAAAAAAGTAAAGTCAATTTCTTAAAGCTTTTCAATGCCATTATAGTTTCTTTTTAGTGACGCATTATCGATCTGTGAATATGCTATTTGATTTGAATTGGGTGTCGAACTTCATTATTTACATTATGATAGTAGATATCATGAAAAAGAAATTCCTATTTTCATGAAATTTGAAGAAGAGCCCAAACGATGTGGATGTGGAGTTTTCTGAATTTTCAAATTCAAAGATTCCAGTTTCACTCATTATTTTTTCCTCTTTCAAGTTTGTAAAATCTGGTCTTTATTGTTAGGATGCGGAGAGGGAATATATATATATGTATATATATATATATATATGTATTTATGGAATAATTGTTGATAACATGAAGAAGATTAATTCCTTATTGTCAATATGCATTCAAATGAGTATCCATGCAAGATCTACTGTTTTTTGTTTGTATTATACTTGCATTTTTTCCTAGTGCTTTTCTGCTTAATATGTTTCAATTTAGTGGGTTAATCTATAATCATTTCAAGAAACCATTAAAGAAAAAACAAAATTCTTTTTGTTTTGAATGCAATAATCTAGTTACTTAAAACAACACCAACTGTTTCATAACTTCAATTTCCTTTTTATTCTCTTTGTACTTGTTCTTTGTAGTGCTTTGGAGGATGCTTTGCCTGAGGATGCTGTTCAACTATATACTGATGCTTGTGTTATTCTCGAAGATGATGGAAAGGAGCAAATGGCCTTTGATCTGTATCGTGGTGCCGCTAGTATTTATGTAAAACTTGAGAAGTAAGGATTTGCTTCTTAATCCTCATTCTAAGGATTGAGAAATGAAAGTTATACACCCTTGTATATCATTTGGTATAAGACATTCTTAAAATTTGAATACTTTTGCTGTTTCTTAAAATAAACGGAAAGATAAAAAACAGGGTGATATTTTCCTTGTGTCTGGAACTATGGAGTTCGGGTTGAGTAGACTAGAGCATGTGAGTTGTGATTCTTTTTTCAACCCAATTTTCATCTTTGTTTAATTGCACATCTAGTGAGTACTTTTTCTTTTGTTTGTAAAGCCACTATCCATGTTAACTGCTGACAGCATCCACTGATTCATGGCCAGATGTGATTACTGTCAAATATGTTGGTCTTAGGCAACTATATTATTTTCATATGTAAGCAAACCTTATATGAGGCATTATTTATGGTTTTGTTTTCCTCAGGTACACAGATGCTGCTACTTCCCTTTTGAGGTTGGGCTTAGCAGCTGACAAGTGCAATGCAAGAAATAGTCAGTGCAAGGTGCGACTTTATATTTTGCAGCCAAATTATTTCTCTTATAAATCAGCTGATATAATGTGACTTTCTTGTTTTACTGATTTCTCTCTAAAATCTAAATCCTTGTATGCTTTTATAAGTTACAATGTCAAACTGCTTTATGACTTAATTAACTTGCAGTTTAGTTCTGATACACATTTTTTGGAACTTTATGCTGAAAATTTTATGATTCCAACCCTTTTATCTTTTCCCTATCCTAGCTGGTAGGAGAATACTTTTTTTTTTCTTTTTTGACTTAATTAACTTGCAGTTTAGTTCTGATACACAATGTCAAACTGCTTTATGACTTAATTAACTTGCAGTTTAGTTCTGATACACATTTTTTGGAACTTTATGCTGAAAATTTTATGATTCCAACCCTTTTATCTTTTCCCTATCCTAGCTGGTAGGAGAATACTTTTTTTTTTCTTTTTTGCTGCAAGGATGAAAATAGGATGAGTTTTGATGTGCCAAATAAATCAATCAGTACTAGTACCAGGCATACCGTATCGGTACGCAAAGCTCCCATATTGTTATTGCTTGAATGCAGTCAGTACGCTGGCACAAGTTCATCTTGTTCATGCCTGTAACACCCAATATCGGTACTGATTGGACCAGTACCGGTATGCAAACCTAGAAAGGCTTCTTAAGTTATGGGTTTCCACTTAAAATCATCTTTAAACACCCACATTTGAACCCCATGTTTCCTAAAGTCTATTAGGACACTGTTAAGTAAATTATGGCCATTTAAAAGACCCTTTAACAGCAAGTTCATTTCCAAGATCAACCATGGGTCAAAAATTGCTTAAACACCCGACATAAAATGCTTACATGCAGAGCCATCACACTTATAAAAAACAAGAAGCACTTCAAGTTAGAGATGTACTAACCTCAACAAAAGACCTGAAATTCCTTCTTGAGCAAACTCCTTTCAAACCTTCTTCTTACCCTTAGTGTTGGATGCTTCCCCCACTTTTTTTTCACTAGCCAAAACAAGTATTATATCACTTCTATACACCTCTATGCGATTAGATTAAAGAATTAAACGAAATAAATTAACAAAATGAAAGATGACGTAAAATACTCATAACTCTAAAACCCTCAAAACCCCATTTTCTCGTACCATCTCCATTTTGGACACTCTTATTCTCAAAATGAAGCTCATGAGTTGGAGATTTGGATTCTTACCTTCATAAATCCTGAAGTGTAGGTTGGAACTTAAAGATTGAGTATTTAAAGAAATCCCACCATGGTTCTTACAAAGAAAATGAAGGAGAGAGGGAGAGTTATGGTGGTGATGTATAATGGGCAATTTTTGTCTATTAGGGGACGAGAATTAAAATGCTCAGCCCCCAAACGGAGAAATCACATCCCAAGTCCCCAAACTTCCCAAACTACATTAAAGTGGTTCCTCAAGGCCCATTTGAGCTATTACACAACCGAAATCATAAAGATCAAGGCTCGGGTCAACATTAACCCGTTGACATGAAGTTCGGGTCGTTACATGTAGTGCACACTACACAGTTCTATTTAAATTTTCCTTATCCTTTTCAACTTTTGGCTGCCTTTTTATGCACTGTCTCAACAAGTATACCTTTGTATATGTGTGATAAAAACTTAATCCTATGAGTCATTATGTATACATTTACCATGCGATTTAATAAATATTTTTTTTCTTTTGTTTATTTATTCAAATGAAACTTTGTTGGTGACAATATGCTAATCCATATATACAATATACATATAATTTCAGGCATATCTTAGTGCAATCATTGTGTATCTTTATGCTCATGACTTAAAGCAAGCAGAAAAGTGCTACAATGACTGTTCACAGTGAGTGCAGATTCTCTCGCCTCCCTCTTCTTGGATTTTGTTAAACGTTCTTTTTTTCATGTATAGTTGAAGAAGTAAAGCAATAGAACGATATTAGTTAAACTTGCTATTACTCAAATCAGATATCAACTTATTTCTGGATTGTTACTTGTGAAACTCACAACGATTATTTATTCCCCCTTTTATGATCATAACTTTCTACCCATTTCAATGTTCGTTTTTTGATGCAGAATCTTGTCTCCCTTGCCACATAAGGGAAAACCAGTTACATATTATAATGCTGTAGCAGAAAGTATCTAGAAATCAACAATACTGTTTATGATTTTTATTTTATTTTCCTCATCTATCTTTATACCGAAAAATAATGACTTGTGTGTAGAGAAAAGTGATCTAAACTACTATCTTCCGGGTTATTTTCAGAATTGATGCTTTCTTAAGCAGTGATCAGAGCCGCTGTGCTAGTAAACTTCTTCCTGCTTATAGAGAAGGTGACGTAGAAGAAATCAAACGTGTGGCGCAATCGAGTACTATTTCCAATCTTGACAATGTGGTATGTCTTTTTTACCATTTGAGTCTTTGTTTTTGAAAATAAATATGCCTCTCTTACAATAATATGAATGAATTTTTGGGAACATTTCATCTTCTGCATGATAGATCTTACTTGTACATGATGCAACCATGGCAGGTTCTATTTGGCCTAAAACTGTGCAGTTTTATGTGATACTTGGGTTAGAGGATCTTCTAGAGAAGTAATATGGGAATTAGTGAATTAAAAATTGAATTCACACGTCCCTCCACACCTGGGGCGAAGTTATAATTAGTACATAGATTCTGAAACTTTATATAACCAAGCTAAGAACTGATATTATAAAGTTGGCCATTGCTAAGAGAAGGGAAAACATTATTGAAATTATAAGATATTTTCTTTTTGGTTATAAACTTTCATTTTAGTTTCTTCTTCCCCTGAAAAAAGGGCTAAGTGGAGCTTACTCGTGTTTCTTGGTGTCTCTATCGTGTCCTATGTACTCCAGTTGATTTCTTTTGACATTTTCCTGTTGGACTTTTTGTATATTAAACTATATAAATAATAACAAATTCAGTTTTCTGCAATGGGAAAAGGAATGGTGGGTGCACAACAATGTAGCATGGCTAAGCCACGTTCCTGTTTTCTAATCGATGCCTTTCTCCTTTGCTTATCATCTATTGTTCGATGCCCAATCTAGATATCGGAGGGAACTCCTGAGTTGAGCTCTGTTTTATATGTTAGTTTTATTCATCAAATCACGCCATAATCTTTGAAAATCATGCTAACGGTACGGTGTCGATAGGAGTCAGAATGGTATTCATTGAATTGCAGAGAATTTGATTGAAATAAAACTGTGTGCAGATCATAAAGCTTGCCAGGAAGTTGCCTACCGGTGATGTGGCTGAAATAAAGGTTGATGCTGATACAGGTGAGGAAGAAACCCTTGATGAAAATGACCTGACATGAGTTCCAGCTTTTCAGGACTTGTCTCGTCCTCTTCACTGCACGTATGTTCATGCCATCCTTCCATTACATGCTCGTACATAGACATAGAAACATGTTTGATTTGATTTTAAGTTTGCTTAATTCGTGATGATGTTGAATCATTTTTAAACTGTTGGTACGAATGGGTTGGAATTTTTCTTCTTTGTGTTGATAAAGGCCATTGATTTTCATATTCTTGCCACTTAAGAATTTTTTACACTTTAAAAACAATGTGCGTGCCAAATAATATTTTCATTCCAAAGAGAACTCGTCTTCTTCACATAAAACTTAATTCGTTCTAACTCGATTCAAAATTACATAAATTAATCTTGATATAATTTTTTTAAATGAAGTTTGAATTGTAAAATAAAATTTAAATAACTCGAATCTTTTAATTATATATATATTAAAAAAATATATCACATGTAAAAAATATGATAAAATATATATCTTATATGATTAAAGAAAATCATTTAAATTGGAATTAAATTATAACATGATAATATAATTAATCTTATACAAGAACTCGAAAATTCGACTTTGATTTAAACTTAACTCGAATTTGATAATAATCTCAAATAAATGTAAATATATAAATTTATATAAAATAAGAAAATATAAATATCTTCACTTATTGATTAGAAATAATTAGTGTTTGAAATCAAATCAAATTATTTCTTTATAAAATTAAATACTCGTATTCCTAAAATTAATAGAAAATATTTTTAAGAAAAAACTGTTTTCATTACTAATCAAAGCAGAGCATTCAGATCAGATTCAATACAATGCGATTTAATAACATACGATACGAGCAGCTTCGAAATAGAATAATCAGAGACTAAAATAATAGAGAGGAAAAAGAAATGGCAGAAACGGAGAAAGAAATAGAATCGATAAGAGCAGCTTCGAAAGAGGTGTCTCGTCAGTTCAAAACCCTAATCGATGCCAAGGATTTGGAATCTCTCGAGCATTTGCAACTACTAATATACCTTTCCCTTGTCTCTTTTCTTTCTATTTACTTTTACTTTCATTAATATGGCTGGATTTGATTTGCGTCGTATATGGTAATTCGTTTTTGTATGTTCTCTTGAAAAGTTCACTTGTTTGCTATAATTACTTAGTTCTGTGGTGTTTCTGATTATTAAAGTTTAAATTTTATGTTTGAACATCAAGATAAATGGTCTTGTAAGGAAAAACAGCATGATGATTGAGGATGATAACAGCAGTACATGTGATTTATTTGTGTTTTCCTACAGGAGCATGAAGGCAAAGATAATGGCTACCCATCCAGATGCATCGATGAGGGAAGTATTTGACCAAAGACCGGACCTAGAAGTGCCTCAATAGCTTTGCTATGGAAAGGGTTATCTCCAGGTTTGCCTGTGCTTATTCCCCGCTTTGAGCGATACACTTCCCCTCATTAATCTGCTGCATTTATGATGAAAGTGCTTTCTATATGGAATGAATCTTGATTTCTGAGGAAAGTGAGATCTTCCCTTGTTGCTATTAGAATATATACTTCTGCAATGGTTGTATGCTACTAAGATAGTTACCTTTGTCTTAGTTGTATATGCTAGGAAAATAAAAAAGATGGGAAGCTGAGAAAGCATTCTGTTTCATTTTTTAACAATCCACACTATCATTTATTTGAACACATTTTTTATTTAAGTTAAATCAAATATCTCAAGGAGATTACACTCATACCAGGATTCAAACTCATACAAGATGAGACAATTTGCTTCTCATACAATATGATAGTAAATAGGACCATAATGACGATGATACAAATTTCAAGGATGTAGTCGAAAATTTAGATTAGTGTGTTAAAATTTTAAAAATATATATATAAATACTCATTTAAAATGTTATTAAATTTGTTTTTTATATTCTTCTATTAAAATATTGAGGTTCAACTTACACCTGAATTGCTCTATTTGAGTCCTGACTCCATGCATGTGTTGACTGTTGAGTAGCTGTTTGATGAACTGAGGTCTGTCATAATGATCTTGTTTTAGGTAAACTGAAACCCCCATTTCCCCCAAAGTCATTTGCACATGAGGTTTATTTGGACAAGTATATGTCACCATCTACAGATTCCAGTGGAACCACGAGGGGTGGGGGACCAATCACAGGGATGTCCCATAGAAGGGGTTTCAGGTATTCATAATTTAGGCCATTCTTTTAAAGGAGAGATAAGGAAGAAAGATTGGGGGTGTTGCCTGTTGGGGGTTTTTTCAGATAAAAGTATGTGGGGGAGAGTCTGGGTGATACTTCAGTTCAGTCATGTCCTCTTTGTTGGTCCTGAAATGAGGCATTTAAGGAGGGTGTTTCTCACATTTAACTGATAAGTGTCAGAATCTAGAGTTGATTGATGAATTCTTAATGATATGTTAGTTTGGTAGTAGGATTGGGTATCAGATAATAAATGATCAAAATTTAATATTATCTGCTCTGAATATTAAGAGGTAGGAAAAGTTAATAAAGGAACTTCTGAATAAATTTTCAAACGCATCTAGAAGGAGATATATTTTTTTTTTAAATTAAAATTTTAAAAATAAAATAATAAAATATATTAATTAACCCAACAATCTTTATTTATTTAAAAAAAAAACTTTAACTCTAAGTTTATAAATTCTTTAACTCTGACCACTTATTCAACAATCATCGTAAAAAATTGATAAATTAAGGATTTTTAAAAATATTTAATATTTAAAAAAAAGTTAAAACTAAAAATAAATTATATATATTTCGATAGATTGATAATTTTATTTTTATTTTTTTATTAATTATTAATGAAAAAACTGTAAATGAGTCATGAAATAGAGATAATATATTATACATCTATTTAAGTAAAAATAATAATTTAAATATTTAATTAAAAAACATAATTTAAACAATTATTTAAGTTGAAAACTAATCCAATCAAGATGATTCCTGCTATGGATCACTCCTAGTATTGTACCCTTGGTAAACCCTTCGCGAAACGGACCAGTATATTCATCGTAAGTACCGTGACCACGGCCACATTTGATCATAACCAAAGGAAGATTAGAGTTTCGTGCATCCCGAGGTGTAATGAAAAATATACAGTCAACCAAATTTCGAAACAAAAAGAGTTCCTATTTCCTATTTCCCATTTCCCATCCAATCATTTACTTTCATTTTCGCTTCGAGAGATCTTGAGTCAAGTCCCAAACGAAGATGGAACTGAACATGGAAACTATGGCGGCGGCGATCGGTGTATCGGTCCCTGTCATTCGATTCCTTTTATGCTTCGTGATGACTATACCGGTGAGTTTTCTTTGGCGACTTGTTCCGGGTCGAGTAGCTAAACACGTGTACTCAGCCATTTCAGGAGCCTTGCTTTCCTATCTGTCATTTGGGTTTTCTTCAAATCTGCATTTTTTGGTGCCCATGTTGTCGGGTTATGCTGCAATGCTTCTTTATCGCCCCAAGTGTGGGATTATCACTTTTTTCTTGGGTTTTGGTTATTTGATTGGCTGGTAAGTATTTTTCATCGCTTGGTTTGAGAAATTCTTTTGGGAAAACTTGATTGACAGAATTAAATGTTTGCCTCTTTCAATTCTTGTGTTTTTCATTCCTTTTAACAACTGGTGAACATTCATGGAAAGAATATTCTTTTTAATGCATGCGCTATGCTCTATCTCTAAGTTGTACTTTTTATTTTAGAATCTTGACTGTTCATTTTTTATATGTTTATAGCCATGTATATTACATGAGCGGGGATGCATGGAAGCAAGGAGGCATTGATGCCACTGGTAAGCATGCTTTGAGTTTCTTCTTTACACTTGACAAGTTGCTCTTTAGTGTCTGAGTACTACGTTTAAACTTTAATAAAGTTGTAAACCATCTATGCTTTAGTGAAATGGGTGAATTAGTTTCATCTTCATATTACTGTTTTCAGCTTAGATGAACTTCAACAGTTAGTTTATTGATTTTTTTTATTGTAATACCAATATGGGATAGGTCCTATTGTTAAAGTAAGAAAAAAAACACCTTTTACATTGCTTTGGATGAATAGGACGAGGATGAAGGGGTGCCCTGTTTGAGGGATGGAGTATATAGACCTTGGCCTTGATTAAAGGTTAATGGGGAGGCCAAAATGGTCCTGGTTGGAAGTGATGACAAATCATATGAATCTTTTAGATTTTGAAGGGAGGATGGTGGCTGATAGGGACGTTTAGAGGAAGAAGATTCATTTACCTGATGTAATGTTTCTACAATTTGTTCTTGTAGCCGACACCAAATATATTAGTGTTATGGCTTATTGGTTTTGTTCCGTGGATTGTACCACCAGATCTGTTCCTACTTGGATATTTAATTCACTTTGTTGTAAATTTATATATTTATACTATTATTCTGATTTCTTATGGTTTTATCATGAGATTTCAAGGAGATGCTTTTCTAGTTCACTTGATTGTGTGTGACACTGTCTTCTGATATTTAGGTGCATTGATGGTCTTGACGCTGAAGGTCATTTCTTGTGCAATGAATTACAATGATGGGTTGTTAAAAGAGGAAGACTTACGTGAGGCTCAGAAAAAACATCGGTTGATTAAGCTGCCTTCTTTAATTGAATACTTCGGGTACTGCCTGTGCTGTGGCAGTCACTTTGCTGGCCCAGTTTATGAGATGAAAGATTACCTTGACTGGACTGAAGGGAAGGGGGTAAGTTTATTATGATGTTTATACTTTCTGCATGCCTTTTATACTCTGAAGTTACCAGGATGCAGCTTTGATCATCATTTTTTTCTTCTTCAAGATTTGGGCTCATTCAGAAAAAGGGCCATCACCATCACCTTATGCAGCAACACTACGTGCGCTTCTCCAAGCTGCTTTTTGCATGGCAATGTATCTTTATCTTGCACCAAGTCACCCGTTGTCTTGGTTTACCGATCCTGAATACCACAAATGGGGATTCTGGAGGAAGTTGAGTTACCAGTATATGTCTGGCTTTACAATGCGGTGGAAATATTATTTCATCTGGTCAATTTCAGAGGCCGCTATTATTATATCTGGCCTGGGTTTCAGTGGATGGACGGAATCTTCACCACCAAAACCAAAGTGGGATCAAGCAAAGCTTGTTAATATCCTAGGATTTGAGTTAGCAAAGAGTTCAGTGCTGTTACCACTTGTGTGGAACATACAAGTCAGCACCTGGCTTCGTCATTGTGAGTCTTTCTAGCTGCTATTCCTTTCTGTGCTTTGTTGGTTTGTTTTGCTTAAACATGCTGTGGCTGCCTGTATATTATACATGTAAACATCTGCTATTCAAATATAAGATATTTTGTGTAATGAATCAAAACATGCAAGAAGATAAATTAGCTAATTCGTAAATGTTTCTATGTTTGATTACAATATTAAATGGCCTTGTGTCTTTTAAATTGACTGCTGTTTGTTTGTTAGCATGAATGAAAAGTTAAAATAGTACTTTGTTGGTGCAGATGTTTATGAGAGACTTGTTAAGAAGGGAAAGAAGCCTGGTTTTTTCCAGTTGCTGGCTACACAGACTGTCAGTGCTGTTTGGCATGTGAGTCATTTTGCTTTGCTATACTACTGAAAAATCTTTATTTATTTTAATTTTGTAGAAAATTCTAAAAAATATATGATTAATACAATTCATCCAACTTACCTTGTTTTGTCCTTGCCTTTCCTATTTGTCATAGGGACTGTATCCCGGGTACATCATATTCTTTGTTCAGTCCGCTTTGATGATTGCCGGTTCAAGAGGTATTGATATGTGCATTCTTATTCTTATTCGGATCGTTGTACTAATACATTTATTTGTTCGTTCACCCCTCCCGTTTTCTTTCTGATCAGTTATTTACCAATGGGAAAAAGTTACAAATATAGGAGTCGTGAAGAAAGCATTCGCCTTGATGAATTTTGTTTACACACTTTTGGTTCTCAACTATTCCTGTGTTGGCTTTATGGTATGGTAACCCTCTCTCTAACTATTTGAAATTGTATACTCTTTGGGGGTGATGATATACCATATTATGCATTCATCCGTTTTCCGTGACACCGGTGGATAGATGATGGGGTTTTGGGGTGATCATACTTCATTAACATGGTTTTGTTGTTGAATGATCCAGGTATTAAGCAAGCATGAAACACTTGCATCGTATGGGAGTGTGTATTATATAGGAACCATCCTTCCCATAGCCGTCATTCTGTTGGGCTACATAATACCTGTAAAGCCTACCAGATCTAAAGATCGTAAAGAGAAGTAAGCTAAAGTAGGATTGCTGCACTTGGAATTAGATTTTGGTATGCTTTGCTTTGAAGTTCAGGACTTGTTTAATGTTAGGGTTTGCATAAAATAAAAGAAAAACTATTTCTGAATCTTTTAACAAACAAAATATCTCTTCCTCTTGCAATTCCTTTCAGCTCCATCCATGAATCAGATCAATGGGTTTTGGCCGAATGGGAGTGTAATTTGTTTCTTGTTCACACTTCATCCGAGTAAACGTTAATATATCTATAAAAGTAAAAACATGGGTAAATTACAAATTGAATCACTTGGAGTTTAAAAATTTTCAATTTACTCACTTAGCTTTAAAGATTGAATTCACTCAACTGTTAAACAAGTAACAGTGTCATGACATGTTAGTCTAAAACGACATCAGTCTAAATTCTTATAAATTTCTTCTCAGTCTTCACACCTATTCCATTCATTTTGATGATCTATTTTCATTCCTTCATTTCTTTGGTCTCATAAATTTTACAGCTTATATTCCAATCTTATTTTCTTTTTTGTTGTTTAAATGCTCATCATGTCACATTGTAAGGTAAGAAAAGAAAGGTATTGAAACATGAAATATTCTTAAAGAAATAAAAATGATGGAACACGTACTCGTATCCAAATATTGAAACAAGAATTTTGTTTAGAAATAAGATAAACATGACCTTGATAGCCTCCAAACATGTAGAATGAGTCACAGCGATTTGTACTGTTCAATCAGACGTGAAGCATGAAGTCTTGATGTAGGAGAAACAGTGCAACCCAAACTTTGAAGATACGAAATCTACGTTACAATACAATACAAAATACTTAAAAGAAATCACCGTCTGTCAGTGACAATTATATTATGTGTTATTTAAACCACGTCATCTATAAAATTAACTAATTAAATACATTAATTTTTACATTTTTACCAAATAAATTTTCTTTTAAATTTATTTTACGATAAATATTAGTAAAGATTCACTTGATAAAAAAAATAAATACCCTAAACCCAATGAATAGGAAGACATTTTTGGCATACCTGTTTTGGTGTTGCTGCTGATGAACCCATTGATTTCTCCATCCTTAGTTTCTGGAAATGCTCCTACAACAACACAAATAACAGCAGGAAATAAATAACAAAGGAATCAATCAATTTCTTGAATTATCTAATGTGAAGAAAACTACTACAGAAACCTAGAATCTGAACCTGTTTCTCCCGCATCAAGTGAGCACGTGTATCAGCAGGAATTTGCTCCCATTTCACTACCTACAATACATGAATGATCCATTTAACTTGTCAAGAATAAACAAGAAAATACAAGGTTAAGCTGTTGAGATTTGAGAATAGCAACTGCAACTTACATATTCTGCATACTGAAGTGCTTCCTCAATATTCAAACATGACCTTAGTTCGCGCATAACTTCCTGGTAAATCATCACATTGTTAGAATAGTATTTATGTTCAAAAACATTTGTTATAATCCACCAGGGAAGTTCCATAAGGAGACCACATATCATAGTGGCAAGGACAGAATTTCCAGTGAAGACTAAAACATTATGCTAATGAATAATTGGCATAACCTTGTGTTTATAATTTTTTGCTCTGAGACGCTCATCAATTACAAAGCGAACCTGCAATATATAATATCCACGAAAAAATGAAAATCAGTGGTTGATAAACCACAACACATGCACATTTTTAGCACTTCAGAAGCACGAGTAAAGTAAAACTGAAATGAGTTGGTTTGTCGTTAGGTTGAAAGGCTAAAGCCTGTCCATAGCCTTTTCATAGATTACTAATATCTGATTCTTCCACATCCCCCTTCCAAACTAAACAAGTCGGGAAAAAAATAGACAAGGGACAACATATATCTGAGCGATGGACTGAAAATGCAAGTTGTTGAAAACAAAGGAACCTCTCTCCATCCTTACAGAACAAAGGTTACCTTATCAAGCAACCTCCTAGGCTCTTGAAAAGCTTGCATCTTGGCCCATTGTCGAAATAAGTGTGAGATTATTGACCTCTCCTCTACGCCAAACCTGCAAGAGAATGAACAGAAGAGAAGGTACATTTGTATCTAGCATTGCAAAATCGAGAAATAACAGAACTATACCCATTAAAGTTTGAGGGAAAACCTTCTTAAAAAATCACTTCCATTGCATGCCTCAACTGATTCTACAGTCTCTTTTGAGGCTATATCTTGAGCGTCAAAGAAATTGTTTTGCACCATGTATGCTTCAGATGATTGCTTTTCGCTAGGCAGATCAGTGGAAATCTGTGCAGTTCCTTTTGTAATAACTTGATATGAGGTTTTTAGATCATTCCTGGTTACTTCATCCTACAATACACCGATTGTAAATGCGGAATCAAAGTGCCCATCATGCACTCAAAACGCTCTGGAATAGAAACTAATAATATTACAGAGTATTAATGGGAAGCTCTCAGTGACAAATAAATCTTCACTTTTTAAAGTGCTAGGTCAAATGTCTACTTAATCCTTATTTAAATAGATATTACTCAATGCTTTAAGAGGTTATTGTGTTATACCAAACAAAGTACAACTGCAAACAAACATAATGTATTAGCAAACCCAAACATTATTACCCAATTATGAAAATGATCTTACTGGTACAGGCATGCACAGTTTATTTATTTTGAATTTGAAATAAATACTACATTTTTATATTGGAAATTCCATTAAGTGGGAGAACAATATGATATAAAGGAGAGTAGGAAACAACATCAGAAGGCTGAGTCGACAAATTATTGGGATAAAGTTATATGCAACTTTTCTACCTATAATTTACCTGAATATCTCGAAGATGATCTGGAATTTCTTTAAGAAAACGTGAAGGTAGAAGCATCTGAAAAAAAAGCCAAACTGTTACTCCAAAATGACAATATAATTCACCATATTGCTCAAGTTTCACTTAGTTCCAACCTGCCAATTTGAATCCATTGTAACATACAGAATGAAAAGCTTTTGACGAGCACGGGTCATTGCAACATATAAAAGGCGGCGTTCCTCCTAAATACATTGATAATTAGTCGGGCATCATAATACAACATTAACATTGTAGAAGGAATTGCCACAACTTTTATGGAAAAACATAGAGTTAATGTCCTATAGTATTAAAATATGTCAAATGTAGTAAAGCGTACTAGAAGATATTCAATCTCTGTAACATAGAACATTGTCCAATACTATAAGGGTTGCATAGGGCATTATACTGAAAGCATACCTCAAGTAATTTCCCATTTTCAGATGCAGCGCCACTGAACTCGTATAAAAGAGGAATCTCTGATTCATTTGCCTGCTAAAGCATCATACATTAGAAACATATAATGATAAAGTTAAAATGATATCATAAGAAATTTCACAGATTGACGAATAGAATAACAGTAGCTCTTTGATGGTCAAATTCCATTAACAAATTAACATAGTAATATACCTTCACTATGAAGACTGTATCCCATTCTAATCCTTTAGACTGCAGACAGAATATAATATGTTAAAGAAAATGCTTGGCAAAAGGCATTAATCTGAGAACAGAAGAAATAGAAAGTTTGCAAGGTGATGATAACCTGATGAATGGTAGTCAAGGTAACAGAATTTTCATTGTCATGTCTTCGAGAACGGAAGTTTTCTCTCTCACGCTCAGTTATGTAGTCAATGAAATAATTTATTGTGCTGACACAGCCTTTCTCTTCTCCGGCCTCTTTCTTCTCTTTTCTATCAGTAGATTGCGTAGACAGGAAATCAGAAACATCATCAAGTAGGTATTCGAGAACCTGCAAGGTGGACCAGTGGAATATGTCTTTTGAATCAATCATTGAACTTCCGAAATGAATGCAACAATTGCATTTGAAAGAAGAAAGTGGGTGGAAACTAGACATCTAATTAGCTGACAAGCATACTGCAAGGTAAACATAAGGGAGAGATTATCTGAAGCTGAATAAGAATCTAACCACAGAGCATTGAGCCTGCTGATACAACAACAACAACAAAAGTATAATTGCACAGATGTATGGATAAATTGTTATCCTACCAGAGGACTACAGTACACAGACGTAGATAAATTGTTAAAGCATTCACCAATCACCATAAAACTTAAAACTCCATTTCATGTGTAGCCCTCACATCGTACATGTGGGCAACCTCACGAGGATTCATCAACTTCAAATGGGGTTAGGCAGAAACAACATTTTAACAGACCCTCAGCTCATATATGTTATATCATGTTAGGATCCAACATAAATCATTTGGCAACAAGTGGAGGTGTCCAACTTTTAAATAAGATGGCACAAAACACAATATTTAACAAATGTAGGATAACACCACTTAGCATAACTGGCAGACCACTGTACAATAATTAACACCACTAGCAAATATTTCCATGCCAACAAAATAGACGAGTAAGAAAAGGCCTGAAAATAAAATAGAAACTAATGAAATAATTTCCTGATCAACTGAGAAAAAACATAATTAATATCCCAATGGAAGTTCTAATATAAGTTGCAGCATCAGAATGGAAAGCCAAAACTTACAGATCTGACATCATTGTCTTCATTGAGTAATTTCCCTCCATCAACATCTATGACAGCTCGTTGTTCAAGAAGGTATTTCTGAAAGTTGAGGCAAAATCAGAATCGATTGAAAAGTCAGTAACATTAAAAAGCAAAGCCATACCAAATCTTCATATATGAAAATGTTCATAGGTATGACTCTTTCACTTATTAAATAGCAAGAACAGCACAAAGAACCAGAAAAGAAATGGCAAACAAAAAAGAGTTTGGCTGAGGTTAAAAAGCAAGGGATGGAAACATTTTGAAGAAGCTTAGACCAATGAGGAGATAATTGGAACATTTTAAAAACATCTAGCACAACTAGGAACAATCAAAAGCTCAGACATGTTTGTGCTAATATAAATGGTGGGGAGGGAAGCAATCAGCCTTCAGTTGGTGATATTGTAATTTCAATAGCATTGAGAATAATGTGTCTATGTCACAATGCCAGACAACAAAAATGCCTAAAACCCATTCAGGAGAGACACATTTAATCAAGCACAACCACACCTCAAACTCTTGCATTGCCTAGTGCACCTAGGTGTTCTTGATGCAACTTTAATAGCAAAATTTTGATCAATGCCAAACTCTCTACACAATTTTTGGTACCAAATTATACACAATATTTTATCAATATCAAACTCTGTACACAATTTGATCGATATAACTTAACCTTATTATACATAGTCTTGCTTCAAGCAAGCACTTATTTTTGCACTTAGTCTCAACTCTTAATCGTTACTATGAATGGTTGAGTACACTTTCTTTCAAACAAATATAGCAAAAAGTTTATCTCAAGTTATTGTAACCATTTAAATACTGGAGTGAACCTGAGGTATCATGTTTGATACTGAAGTTATAACCGCTGAAATTGATTGTTCCTGCAAAATAACAACAGAGTAACTTCTCTGAAAAAATAAATCTCGACTAGTATATGACCTTGTCTTCGACAAAAATTTCAGTTTAATAATGAATTTTCAACAAAATAACTACTAATAAGACTATCTGGACAGACATCAAACATGTTGAAAATGAAAGGTGACTTCCACTGGTCAGCGTGAAATGACCAACAATATGCATTACATTATGCCTTAGTTCTCACCACTTACATAAAAGTGTTTTTCCTTCTAATGGGAACAAAAACAAATATCAATAAAATATTCAAGTAAGCAATTCAAACAATATGATCAATAAACATACCCTGTGAACAAGTTTTGATATCATTTCCAATGTCTTTAGCACTTTACGACCTTGTGTAAGTTGACTTCTGTGATCAATTAGAGAATCATATTTCAGAGAGAATATGCAGGCAGTTTCTTTGGGCAAAAAGAAAAAGAAGACATAAAGCTCTGTCTACATTCTCAAACCACAGAAAGAGAAGATTTTGTCACCATCTTAATAATGGATTCAAGCAAGAAACTTTAAAAAATCCATCCCCCTGTGTTTTACTTAGCTACCCATATCCACTGTCTTGCAGATTTAAAATGGACTACCTAGCCTCATTGCTCACTTTTACTGCTGAAGGTCGATAGCTCCAACCTCCAACAATACGTTGTTTCACAATTGGTTATGTTATAACCAAATTTCAGAAGTCGGAATGGAGAAACTTTCAAGCAGTCTAATGTCAAAAATGGGTTATAGTAAATTTAGACAAAGTAATAATAATATTTGGATACTTCTTTTGACTAGTTAACTTTATCCTATTCCCAATATTTCCGTATGTATGCTTCTCCCACTTCCATTTCAAGGGTCAAAACTTGCACCAGCATCAAAAATGGTATATGCAAAAACCAGGCAAAACCATACACTTAAAATAGTACAATCTTGTGCATCTCATTGACTGCTATTACCAGTCCATCTTCTCCAACTGCAGCCAGCAAGCATGACCACGAAGTTTAAGTTTTCTAGGGATTTCAAATGCCAAATCTTATAAAAATAATAAGTAAAAGCTGTTGTGAAAGATAGTTAAGAAAACCTCTTAAAGGTACCAGAAATCTTTGCACTAAAGATGTCACGGGCAGCTGATATGAAGCTACATTTTCTACATGCCTTAATTTTTTCTATATGCTCAATTATCTGCAAAAGGAAGCATGACATGAGAAGAACTTTATGAAATATTAGAGGACCACACTTAGAAATATTAGTCTTTCAAAGTTTCAGGAAAGCAAGTATATTATCTGAATATGCAATTGCAATAGATGATTAAAAATAAATTGAAATGTACCCTCTTCTTTTCCTCCTTTTCAAAAGGAAGCAAAGCCTTGAACACTTTGTGATACGGACTATCATCACAAGCAGACAATGTTGTTTTAAGCATAGCAATAATAGCTCTAACTACCTATCATAAGACAAGTCTTTTGTCAACATGCATCTTTAAACCAAATAAAATATTAAAGAAGTCAGAGAAGAGCATTTTAAAAGAACTCTGGTAACCTTTTTCCTGTAAAAAGCTACACCATGAAGATTAAATGGTATTTTCCGATTACGTAGGGTACTTTGAAAAGCTTTCCCTGAAACCTATAGAACAAATAGATGCAAAGACATTTCAGTACATATATAGACTATAATTCATACTTCAAACATACCAACACTTTGTAAGTTTGACCTGCCTACGGTAAAGAATTGCAATATTTCCATAGGAGGAACTACCAAGAGTACTGTTAGATGCAATTTCCAAGATCTTATCAACAACAAAGGCACATTGTGCATCTTCATTGTAACATTCCTTGATTGTGATCTATGTTTTAACATTCAAACCAAAAAAAAGGTAAAGGTTATACATAAATAAATTGGAGAAGTAAAGATATGAAGATAATGGCACAATTAACATACCTTAGATCCGTAGGCATTTTCGGATAGAAAGTTCTTTGACAGGCATCGTTTTGAATTGTTTTGTATAAGATAAGAAGCAGCCTCAACGATACAGCGTGTGGAGCGATAGTTTCTGATAAGCCTTATCTGTATGATTAATATATCAAAAAAAACAATAATGATGTAAATTAACATACGCCATTCCGAATTGAGAATTAGAAAACATAAGTGGAGAAGAGCAGACAAACCTCTTTGTAGTTCATAAAATCTTTTCGGAATGAATCAAAACCAGAAATGTCAGCTCCATTGAAACTGAAAATGGACTGAAGGAACATAGAACCCTTTGGTTTAGAATAGTTGTGAAAGGAACATGGAAGAGATAAACATAGAGCACCAAGTGGAAAGAGGGAAATAAATAGTTGATTTCCTAAAAGTGGATGTATAAAGAGGGAAACCTGGTCATCATCACCAACAACTGTTATGTGGTTATGGGATGCAAGAATCCTCAGAAGTCTGTATTGCATTGCACTGGTATCCTGGAATTCATCTACTATGATGGCTTTCCATGTATCCTGGCACTTCTTGAACACTTGAAATGGAATAAAGCAAAATTCAGCAAATGAATAAAATAAATAGTCGCACAAATTGATCACACGTGTGAACCTTCATCATATTGAGTGAGGAGCTTCACTGAGCAACTGATCAAGTCATGATAATCTAAAGCATTGCATGATCTTAATATGTAGTTGTAATTTCCAAGAACTTCAGCCTGATCAGATGAAAATATAATAATTAGATGGAAGTAAAAGTGAACAAAGAATTTATGAAACAGTATTTTATTACTTACACCCATTTCATCACCCATTTTACAGCAATCTTCAGGTGTTTTCCCAGAAGCTTTTGCCTGGAAAAATGAATAATACAGTTTACGGGGAAAATGCTTTTTCAACATGGAAAAGTAGAAAATCTATAAACACAAATATATACTTTATGAGTAAAGTTCATGATTTTTAATAATTCTGAGAATGAATCATGGTCACAAAATATGGTATCCCCGAGACAAACAGAAGGAAAGCAACTCCCCACAAGAGAAATTAAACAAACTAAACTGTACCAAATAAGGGCACAAGCTACAGGAGTTGAAAACAGCAAATCCATGTCAAACAACATGAGCTGCTAATGATGTCAAAATAAGCTTGACCTGGTGCTTTTGGACAAATTCTGAAAGAGAACATGAAGATATTTTATTACAGCTAATTACTAACCTGAGCCACAAACTTCTGCCATTTCTTTGATCTATCCTTAACATATCCTGGATGAATCGTACCATTAGAATTTTCAATTTCAGAGGACTTACAGGACAGTTCTCCACTTTTTTCATTTTCAAACAACCTCACTGCCTCAATGATTGCTCTCCTTTGTTGTCCATGTCCATATATTAGAAACTCTGGTGTGCGCTCTAACCTACAACAGAGTGTTGCCCGTTGCCAAATATCATTTACAAGGACTGTAAAACTAAGACAAAAAGGAAGAAGCTAAAGAAAGAAAACATGCAACATTTACTTCATTTATGCCTCAACCATATATATTTTGTCTTTCATTTTACACCATTGCCTTTAATCCCAGTAATTCTCTGAAAGGGAATCAGAGTATCAGACAAGCATTATAAGAGCTATCTCTCAGACACAAATATGTGTGCATGTTTCCTGGCCCTTGGTTTTTAGTGATTCTTTCTCAAAAATTAAATCCTTTCAAAGAAAGAGACATTGAAGGGGAAATGGTTATTAGTTTTACAGATTTTTGCTACTAGAAAATATCAAAAAGGCCACTTTGAAATTCATTCAGGTATTTGACGAGGCATAAAAATAGAAAAAAATAAACGAAGGATTAATAGATCTTGCAACAAAAGAGCATCCAAGACAACAGAACCCAATTTATTTAAAAGGTGACAAACGTTAAATGATGTGAAGCTAGGCATACTTCTCTGCATGTGAACGACACAGCTGCAAAGAGAAAGAATGGAATGTGCTGATTGTAAGTTCTTTGGCCCTAGCCTTTCCTGCCACTGCAGCAATACGATCTCTCATTTCAGAAGCAGCAGCTGTAGTGAAAGTCATCGCCAATATGTTTGATGGACTAACACCCTGACAGTATTTAGAAGATTAGAGCAAAAACCGGTCACAAAACACAAACAGTGTAGACAGGGAAAAATTAATACCTCATTTAGCAACATCAGAACGCGACCTACCATTGTGGAAGTCTGAAATAGAAACAGAAACATAAAGTTTGACTGTTGTTACTATAACAGGATGAACATAAATGAACTGCAAGAAAGAATGGTTCAAAGAAATAGTTTGTCTGCACATGTCACTAAAAATTGAGAGAGGAAAAGACCTTTCCACTTCCAGGACCAGCAACTATCATTAAAGGAATAGATATATCACTACAAGCTGCTTGACGCTGTCTATCATTCAAAGATTGCAAGTATTTTGAATATTCATCAGGCATATTCCCACTTTGTGCAGCTTCCAAAGTACATAAATCCTCCTCTTTTAACCCAAAAATATTCCTGGTATCTACTGCACTTTCTGCTCTGACATTCTCATTTGTAGTGAGAGGCAAAGTAGTAATATGATCATTACAAGTATTATTATCATTTTGCTGACCGTCCATGTAAATTTTGACATTAAGATCCTCCCTTTCTGATTTTGCTGCAGACTGACGCTCACATGTTGCATCGATTTCTTCATACATAGACTCGTCAAAGTCCTCATCTTTTAGCCCAGAAATATTCCTGGTATCTACTGCACTTTCTGCTCTGACATTCTCATTTGTAGTGAGAAGCAAACTAGTAATATGATCATTGCAAGTATTATTATCATTTTGCTGACGGTCCATATAATCTTTGACATTTTTTTGACCAAAATCCTCCCTCTCTGCTTTTGCTGCAGACTGATGCTCACATATTGCATCAATTTCTTCATATATGGATTCATCAAAATCCTCATCTAGAAAGCTAGTTGTCAAAAATGAATCACTTAAATTAGAGAAAGCAGGTTGTTTTATTGGGGTTATAAAAGGACCAGACATACATTCAGTGACCATAGAACCAGCTGTGGATCTGACACAGGAATACTCTCTATGTTGACAATTGATAGAATTGTATTTTTTGGTAGAAAGCGGAGGTGTGTTCATTGGCAACTCCATAAGAGGAACCCTCTTGATGCCAGTACTTGAATCTGGTAATTTGCATTCCATTCCATCATAATATCTGAAAGGAAGACAGTTAGAATAACCACAAGATTCGTTCCTAATCATTTCTGCCAGCATACAAAACAGATTAATCTTTAAAAAAATGAAGAATTCTAGGGAGGGATATTAAAGCAAGAAAAGGAGAGAGGGGAGGAGATTAACATGCTACATGGATTTTTTTCTTTAATATAGAAAAAATCGTTCTTAACTTGATATGCTAAATCAACTTCATTTTGTCACAACTCAGCTTTACAATCAAAGAAACAAACAGAAAAGTTCCAGTTTTCTTTCCACAGTTATCTGGCGATTAAAAACTTCAAGAAACACTTGCTTACCCGTAAGGAAACTGACGGTGAAAATATGCATCCTCTCGAACCCGCTTACGATCAAGAAAAGGCTTGGCGGCTCTGAAACTCTGAGAAATCCGAGGTGTTTGTAGCTGCGGAGTATTGTTGGTGGAGTGCGAGAGAGGCGTGAAACTGACATTTTCTTTCGACATTTGTGCCGCTGAGAGATTTCAGAGCGTATTCATAATGCCGATTGCCGATTCCGATTGGAGAGGTAGTCATAGATGATGAAAACAATGGCTGTTTGATAGCGGTTAGGGTTTTACATTTAACAGCTCAAATGTAAAAGAAGATTCAAATTCTTGAAGGGTTGGGAAAAAACCGCGAACGGGAAACAATAAATAATAACATTATCTCGGGATTCTTGAGAAGCCCGGAACAAAAGCCCAAGGTCCACGAGAAAATTTCAATACCGTGCAATTATTTATTATTTATTATTTATTACAAATTTTCAAATGATCTACTAAAACATGTGTAATCGTTGTTTGCGTATGTTTTATATTCTATATTGATGATTTATTTTTTAAAATTTTAAATTATAGATGGATTAAATGAATAATCTAATTTTTTTTCTCGTCAAATATTTTACGTAATTATCGTCTAGATATGATTGTCTCTATTGAGTTGCATATTAACGATAAAAAAAATAGATTAACTCCAAACTTTTTAAAATATGGCTTGAGAGATATGGGTTTCTAAAGTTCTATTTTCCCTCGATCCTGAGGCTTGGCTCAAGTTAGATTAGACATAATCATACGCAACAACGATTGGGATGAAGCTGGCGAGCTGATATTAAATGGAATTTTTAGAGTGAAAATTTTTAAATATACGAATAATTACATACGATTTGATTGTCTGGTATACATAACGTGCAAACAATCATTAATAAAGATTTATCAATAATAAGAATTCAGTAGACCACACATCAACTCGCGTAGTTTCACTTATCACTTTCTAGAGTATCTAATCAATATCAACATTACAACAACTCTCTACCGACACATGTTCAAATCACTATAAATAACATCTAACAAGTCACTATAACATGTTTAAGAACACTGCTTCTTTTACTGGTCAAGACTATACCTTAAACTTATCTATACTTTCTGTCCAAATTAAGTATATATTTAAAATCAATTGAAGTTAAATTTAATCTCAAGTTACACAAATCAAATATCAAGATATTCGATATATATAATAATTTGAACTACTCGAACTTGGTGTATATAAGATATGATGAATCCAAACTTAAAAAGGTTTATATACAATTGAATAAATTAAAATGTATTCTAAATCCAACAAAAACTCCTATACTAGGTACATGTATAAGGCTACGTGATGAAATGATATAGTACTAGGAACAAGTAACTACAAGATAGATGCTGCATCAGACACAATGATCTTCTGATTTGAAACGATGGTCTTCCCTGAAGCATCTACATCGATAAAAACTGTTTCACCAGGCTTGTATTCTCCGGATAGGAGAGCTTCACTCAAGGGATCCTCAATCAGGGCAGTAACGGCCCTCCGAAGGGGTCGTGCACCAAAGGTCTTGTCATAGCCTTGTTCACAGACGAGGTCCTTCATTGAAGAAGACACCTCTAAACCGATTCCGAGTGCCATGAGCCTTGCCTTCACCTCTTGCAACATTAGGTTTACTATCTCGAGCATCTGCACAGAAACCGGATAAATGTGACCCATGGTGTTTCGGTCTAACATAATCCTAGATGAACACACCTTGCAGCCTTGAATTACCTCTTAACTCATTCTAAATATCAGTAAAAACTTCAATTAATTTCAGACAGAAACGAGTAAACATGATAGGAAATATGGATGTTTATTAATGGATCAACAGAAAGTTGCAAACCTGAGCTTTTTCTAGAGACCGGAATACAACTACTTCATCAATCCTGTTGAGTAACTCGGGGCGGAAATATGCCTTCAGTTCTTCTGTTACTAATGCCTTCATTCCAGCATATGAAGCTGATTCATTGTCCTCGAGCAAGAAGCCAATGGAACCACGCTTACCTTTTGCAATGGCAGAAGAACCCACATTTGAAGTCATCACCACCAATGCATTCTTGAAGGATACTCTTCGACCCTGATTCACATAACCTCGAATAAGAGAAACAGATAATTGAATTTGACTAATACCGATCGATGATTACTATTTATCTCTAAATTCTCGTGCGAAAAGCACCTTCTATTATATTTATCTATAGAGGCATCTCATACAAGTGCATTCACAGCAAACAAACCTGTGAATCTGTGAGGTGGCCATCTTCAAACAATTGTAGAAGGATGTTGAATATATCTGGATGGGCTTTCTCTATTTCATCAAGCAATAACAATGTGAATGGTCGCCTTCTAATAGCTTCCGTAAGCATTCCCCCTTCTTCATAACCAACATAACCGGGGGGTGATCCTATTAATTTACTCACTGTATGCCGCTCCATATATTCACTCATGTCCAATCTCAGCATAGCATCCTCCTGTAATAATGGCATTGAAAGACAGGAAAACATAGCAAGATTATGCAGGTGACAGAAGCCATGTTACATATTGACCCCCCAAAAACAAAGGAATGCCTAAAAGACTCCAGCAAGTACATAAAGTTGCATCCCTTTCTTTAATTTCCCATAAGCAAAATCTCATTATTTTCTTAGAAGTCGATCGTATAAAAAGATTACTAAAAAAATTAATTTCAAAATGAACACATACCGAACCAAAATAGCATGCTGCTAAAGCTTTAGTTAATTCAGTTTTGCCAACCCCTGTTGGACCACAAAAGATCATTGCAGCAATAGGTCTATCTGGATCCTTCAGGCCAACACGAGATCTCTTCACAGCTCGAGAAATGGCAGCAACAGCCTCATTCTGACCAATAACCCTTTTCTTAAGCTGTTCTTCAAGGTTAACAAGAAGCATTCTTTCATCTGCAGTGATCTGCTGCACTGGGATCCCGGACCACACTGAAGCAACTGTTGCAATTTCTTCAGGTCCCACTGTTATAGGTCTGAAAGAATCACCACAAGAAGTTTAAATTCAAGACCAAACAGAGACTAAAGGACCAAGAACTTAATGGATGTATCATTGAATATGACTCCAGCAAAGAAAGAAAAACATACTCATCATCATCTGAAGCAGAAGGCAATTGAGATTCTAAACAGACTTTACGAGAATCATCCACATCGGAAGCACCGTCATCATGTTTCAACCTACTCTCCAAGACCTAATGTCAACCGAAATGCAAAAAGCAGGTTAACAGCAAACTGTTAAAAGAAGAAAAAAAAAAGTGTGTATAATATTTATATTCACAAGAGAAGATGTTACCACTTCATGCATGGCCTGCACAGTTTTGATTTCTTCCCAATAATCACCAGGTTCCTTTGAGAGAATGCCAGTTTCTTGCTCTCTTTTCCTCCTAAATGCCTCGATACGAGCTCTACTACCAGCCTCATCAATGAGATCAATTGCTTTATCCGGAAGATACCTGTCAGTAAGGTATCTTGCTGACAGGTACACAGCAGCATTTATTGCTTCTAGAGTGTACCTGCAGTGATGATGGGACTCGTATTTTTCCCGCAGACCAAGCAGTATCTCAACTGCATCGTCCTATAAGAGATCACATATAATCCAAATAAGAAAAGAGGGAAATGGATAGCAATTTACAGATAGAACGGAATATACTAAAGCAACCTGGCTTGGTTCATTAATCCACACTGGCTGGAATCTCCGTGCTAATGCTTTATCCTTTTCAAATTGGGTCCTATATTCCCCAATGGTCGTTGATGCCATACACTGAAAGCCATGAAAAAAACTTAATTCCCTTTACTCTTCAAAGGTTTATATATCAGGGTATGAATATGACAATAACGAGAAGAAACACAACATCTATAACAAACTATTGAGGATGCCCCTGATTGGCCCTGTACAGACTACTAGGACTCTATCAAGAAGCATTTCATGAGTTGGACCCAACTTCATCCCATTTTAAAAAAAGGTTTGGTTGGAGGAAAAAAAAGCTTGCTTCCATTTAATGCAGTAAACAGCATGTCTACGTTTTTGGCATTTCAGCCAGGTTTTCTGCTTAAATGACCATATGAAAAAGGTTTACCTGTAATTCACCCCTCCCAAGTGCGGGCTTCAATAGATTGGAAATATCAAGGCCAGATCCCGTATTTCCTCGCCCAACTGTACCGGATCCAACAAGCGTATGCACCTCATCGATAAAAAGAATGACATCACCTGCCAAAAAAGTACACCAAGTATGAGAAGTAGCAAATATCATACTTCAGTCCCCAAAATGATACTCATCATATGAGGTACCTGATTTTATTGTCTCGTTCAGTAAAGCAGTAACACGTGCCTCTAGTTCCCCCCTCTCCTTCGCACCAGCCATCAGCAATCCTATGTCCAAGGACAGTACTCTTTTATTCTGCATAAAGAAACAAACAAAAAAAGTAATTAATTTTTGAGATACAACATCATGAGAAGTATGACCGGAGGCATATAGATGGAGTAAAAAGAAACTAGCTATACTATCTAGAACATCGATGACTGGTGAAGAGACGGACCAACAAAAATGCCGGGATTTCTGCCTGTGCAATCCTGATTGCAAGTCCCTCAGCGATGGCTGTTTTACCAACTCCACTTTCACCAAGAAGAATAGGGTTATTCTTGCTCTTGCGACAAAGTATCTGAACAATTCTTTGAACTTCATTCTCCCTGCCAATAACAGGATCAATGAGTCCTTCACTTGCACGAGCGGTAAGATCCACACAGAATTGATCCAAAGGACTTTCCCCTAACAAACACATATACGGAACAAAGCATTAGCCTTCATCATTTTAAAAACGAAACATAAAGAAAACAAAAGAAGAGATCATATAGCTACCTTCTGCTTTCTTAGGGGACCTCGAAACAGCTCCATTACCAGAAAGGGATTTTCCTGGCATCTTTTTCGACGACAACAGAGGTTCCCTGCCTTCTTTTGCAAGCTCCCCTTGCAGTCTGGTGACTGCTGCAGCAGCCAAGAGGTCTGCATTTGCTCCCAATCTGAAATTTTCAACACAAAAGTTAATGGCACTAAGAAATTGTTGTTGCCCCTGTTTGCATTACTACATACAATTACAATGCAAAGTAAAAGCACATAATATAGTCCCCTATACAACGAGCTTCCAAAATCGAAATTAACCATCTAATAACTTCATATGTCAGATAATCCTAAACACGAGAGATTACTATGTGAACCCTATTCATCACGTCATCCTTGGTCCAAGTAATCAATATCGTTCATCTTTAAATAACACTGATTACACGTAAGAAAAAGTAAGAAAAAGGTGATTCAACTTAGAAAAAATTGAGATAAACACGGGTGAACAAATTCACCTAATAATTTTTCCCTAAACACAACCATGTTCATGTTCCACCAGCAAAAAGGAACCAAATTTGGTAGATGAAAAAAAATGCTACCTTTTAAGGACCTTTTCAGCACTTCCATCATCAACGGTGAACAATCCAATAGCAATATGCTCTGGTGAAATAAAATTATAACCCATACTTCTCGAATACTCCACAGCAGCCTCAAAAACACGTTTGGTGCTTGCAGAAAACGGCACATCCGCGGTAGGAGCACTAGACCCTTCTTGTTTGCCCGAACCATTCTGCCAAATGCTACGAACAACCTGACGAGCCTCATCAAAATTTAAGCCCGACCCTAAAAAACCATCGGGGTCGCGGTCTTCACCGATCAAACCCAGCAAAAGATGCTGGGTGGAAACCATATCATTGCCTAGAGACTTAGCTTCTCTTTGAGAAATGATGATGGCTTTGATAGCTCGCTCTGTGAAACGCTCGAAAACTGCAGAAACTCGAAAGGGTCTCCTTCTACGAGAATGAAAGCGTTTACCTTGAATAAAGTTATTACATCTAGACATCGAAAGGCCAAAACATGAAGAAGTTGAAGAAGAAATCGAATTGTTGTCATTTGGGTGGAAATGGAAAAGGAAAAGTGAAGGCGATGAAGGGTGAGAAAATAAGCAGCGTGAACGGAAGTTAATCGGCAAAGAAGAAGAAGAAGATAAAACTTCCATCGTGTGTTTTGGGGGCAAACAAAATTTGTGTTTTTAGTTAGAACTTAGAAGCCTGGTTATAATGAGAAAATATAGGAGCTGGTGTCCAATCGAATTTGAAGGGTGTTGTTTTTCAGAAAGAAGAGCAAGGTTGACACGTTAAGCCACCGCTTTTTTTGTTGTGTTGTGACAAAAAGAGAAACAGGTTCTAAGGTTGCCTGAACTGAAACTAAAAGCATTTGGTTTTGGTTTTGGTTTTGGTTTTGATGTTTGAACGAGTCGCGCACGGAAGTACAACAAGAAGCAAAGTAAGTATAATCTTCCTTTACTTTTGGAGCCAAACCCCAAAACTGCCAATTTCTTACCCGACACTGCCAAAACTGTTTTTTGGCGCTGTTCAGATTGGGTCGAGACTTGCTTTTAAGCTTGGTTTCCAGTTTCCACGGGGTTGGTCTTGGTCGGAGGCGTGGAAATTAATGATCAAAGAAACGTATGAAGCCACGAAATTGTTATTAGGTGGCAAAAGTGGAGAAAATTCATGCATGTTCATACACATGCCAGGAAAGTGGCAGAATCAGACAGTTACAATAGATATGTAGTAGTATTTTTTTTCTAACAAATTATCAGTCAACTGTAATATTTGCTGCAAAATCGTTTCCCATATGGAAAACGTTGGTTTCACGAGTTAGTTTCTCTTAACAATTTTATGGCTTTAAATATTTTTTAATAATTTCACGCGTTCTAGTGTTAATTGGACAAAAAAGAAAAAAAATATTATATGATATAGATTTATCACGTTATCTATAATTTCATGCAGTAAAATATTTTTATTTAATGACATGTAAAAAAAATTAAAATTCATCTTATTAAAAAAATGAAAATTCTTTTAAATAAAATAAAATATAAATTTATTATTGGATGTGAATATAAATAACGAGTGAATATAGATAACGTGGTGAATCAGATCCGTTTAATAATTTTTCTATCGAGGGGTTTATAAGATTCGATTGAAGCATAAAAAGCTGGAAAAAATCTTTAGCTGAGCATACAACAAATTCATTTCTATTCGAGGCAGAGTACCGTCTGGTTTACACTCTTCAATACACCCATACATCTAATACTACTCAGAAATAGAACTAAATAAATACCAGAACCAAGAATATTTTAGCAATTTAGCTAGTGTAAAAATTTGCTCACTGTTAGTCACCAACAGACACCTATTTTGTTTAGGTATCACGCCGCCTTTGGAGAGGCCCGGCAGCAGCAGCTTGTTCATCTGCCTCTTCAGCCTTGTCTCCACTGCTTCCCTCAGTGTTTGAAGGTTCAGCAACCTCTGGTTTCTTCTCTACTCTTGGCTGCAAACACAACACAATTAACCAATGGAGTAAGAGTAAGACGAACATCTGCGAAAAACATGAAAACACAAACGTACAGTAAATAGAATAGACCAGAAAGGCAGGATTCAAATATTCATACTTGCTTCTTCCCACCAAAAGAGAGCTTGAAGAAAATCGTGAAGATAATCACCACAATAGAGACCAAGACACCAATGGTGAGGTTTGGTTGTTTCTCAGCATTCTCAAGGAAATCCTTAAAGAGAAACTCAGATTTCAGATAAAATCCTAGGATGAATTGGTAATTAGCATATGGAAGAAGAGGGACAACTTACGAGAATTTGAAGCTTGTATTTGCTTAAGAAAGGAATGTCAGCAACTTTGTATAGGACATCGAACAACTTTTTCTGCAAGAGAGCAGTGGCCAACTTTAAGTTTAACAAAATAAGATTGAATAACATCATAACTACAACTATAACAAGGTTGCCAGTCAATTACCTGGAATCCAGTAAGCCCGTTTGAATCAGCTTCTTCATCCTCAGATTTCTGTTTTTCCTTCTCAACCTCAAACTTAGGCTTCCATGTGGTCTCCCGGTATGACCCTGCAACCTTCTCGTTTTTGGCTATCAAAATATTGTCAAACAATATACCATCTTGCATTGTCCAAATCTCAATACCGATGGCAGCAATAGGCTCAAAATCGGGCTTTTCAAGCTCAAAGTAGTTGGGATTTGGAATCTCCTGAGGCTTCCAAATACCCTTGTAACTGGGATTTTCTATTAGTGGAGGAGACCATTTTCCCTTATAAGCTGGGTTCCTTTTCATTGGCCTCTTCCATTCACCACAACCGGGAGCTGTTTCACAATTCGGGTTATCAATTTTTGGGGCTTCCCACTCACCATCTTCTTCATCATCCCAATCTTCAGTCTTGGTTGCCTCAGGATCATCAATCTCCTCGGGTTCATCATCTAACCATCCCTCGGGTTTCACAGCCTCCTCATCTTCAATATCCATGGGTGCATCCTCGTCCCAATCTTCTGGTTTCACAGCATTTGGATCAGGAATTTTAGCTCTCTGATCCCAGTCCTCAGGTTTCTTATCATCTGGATCAGGAATTGTCTTGGAAGGGATAAGTGGAGGCTCGAAATCTTCAGCTGATAGGAAGTTTGCTTTCTTCTTTTCTTCACCATCAACAAGAATTCTAACCTCATTGTCAGGCTTCAAGATGGCAGTGTAGACATGAGTAAGCTTGTCATACGGGACAGATGGTGGGTATTTAAGATGGTGTTCAATGTATTCCCCACTTTTAGGATTCTTATGCTTCAAGATGAAGTGCACCTTGTTTGTGGCCCCACATTTGTCGGGACCAAACATGATGGAGTAAGGGGATTCATTGTCAAAATCCTTGGGCTTCCACCCAACATCTTGAGGACGAAGATATTTCAGATATGCACCACCACATTCGAGTCCATTCTGTAAGCGAGTCTCAAACTGAAGCACAGTGGTTCCATCTTTGAGACTCACAGCTTCATCAAGCTCTTTCACTATTGCATACTTCCTTGCCTTCTCACTCACAAGAAGACCATAGTCATCATGCCCCTCGCTCTTTGAATGCTTCCATACACCTGCAATCCCAAATACCATTACCAATCGAATCACTATACTTGAGCATCTTATCTTAAATTACAAGTTCAATTTCAAGTAAACGGTGGATCATTTAAGTGGTCAATGTGATACGTCAAATGACAAAATTACACAACTAAAATATGGTAGTTCATGGTTAACCAAAATACTACAACAGTTAATATATAAAGTTAAGTTCTTAATGCAATTAGATGATACTGTCCGAAGATAATGTGTTCTAAATACACTACGAACAGAGTCTGCGCTCATGGTTAACCAAAATACTAGGACAGTTAATATACAAAGTTATATCCTTAGAGCAATTAGAAGATAATGTCAGAAGAAAATGTGTTCTAAATACACTAAGAACATAGTCTACAAGTTAACCAATTTTGGTTAACCATTAACACCCCTAACTGAAATTAGGGGGAATATATGATTTGAAATCAGAAAATACAATTCAGAGAAAAAAAATTCCTAAAAATGCTTCATCAGAACATATAATCGATATTCTATTGCATAACAATGTAAGCAAAGCAATTAGCTGGTAAACATAGAAACAACAAAACAAAAACCATTGTAAATGATTTTACTAAATAATCCAAAACAAAGTACCTTTATAATCATCTTTGTCGGAGGTGAACCATCGCCCATCAAATGACTCTTCAAATGACTCATAAAAGACCTACGAACAAACCCCAAAATCGAAATTCAATTTCAAACATTCAAATGTTGTTACCAATTCGAGATTACAAAACAGTTCAAATTACCACATCAGCAGCAGCTGCTGCGAAGCAGAGAATCTTCAGCGAAGCGAATGCTAAGATGAGAAGAACCACGTCACTCCTCATTATCATCATCAATCTAAGAACACTAGATCTGATGATGATATTAATTTGTTTTCTCTATAAAATGTAAAACTAAATAAAAGATGAAATTGTTTCCAGAACTAGGAGTTTAATATATATCTTCTTGACGCCGGCCGGCCGGCGTTGATTTGTTTTGTTCGCCGAATGGTTTTGCGTGCCACGAGAAATCAACCAATTGTCGATCTCCACGTAAGCAAATCCAGCAACTCCTCTTATGCTACGATATTTCCTTATTAATTGTTGAATAAGAGTCGGAGGTTGTGACTTCAATATTTCCTTAAAAACATTACTTAGAATAGCAACTGAGTTATAATTATGACAACTGCGTGCACTTAGTAACTTGGGTTATAATATTTTGTCCGCATAAATTAAAAAAAAATATATCTTAAAGTTTGATTAAATATTTATTTTTATTTTTTTGAAATAATATAATTTTAAATTATTATTTTTTATTAAAATATTTTTTTATTAATAAAAATTGTTAGTCAATGATAATCGATAAATAATTTAAAATAATATGATAATTTTTTATATATAATATAATAATGTCATATAAATAAAAAAAATATTAACTTAAAATAATATCGCATGTGTCATCATATTAAGTTATTTTGTCGTTAGTTAATAAATAGTTATCATATATATATATGTGACTTTTTTGATATAATATAAATTATAAATATTTAAATTATTTTAAAAAATAAAAATTAAAATAATTATTTATCAAATGTTAAAAATATTTTTTTGATATTATATTTATTTTACCATTCATTAAGTTAAGGTTTTTTTTAATAAATCCTAACTATAATTCTAATGCTACATAGAGAGAAGAGTTAAGGAACTCTAAAAATTAACATTATAATATTTTAAGTAGATTTTAAATTTATAATTTTAAAAAATAAAAATAATAATTTAATCGATCGATAAAACATACTATTCTCATTTATGATATTAGCCAAAATATATAAGGTGAGTAAATTTTAATTTAACTTGAGGTAAAAATATTCAGTTTATTTTATTTTGATTTAAAATTTTATAAATTCAATTTGATTTGAAAAAATTCAAATAAAATTTATGTTACGAAATAAAAAATTAAATAACTCAAAATTTTTAGTAACTAAAAATTTATTTTTAAATTTGAGATAATTTCTTTAATTTTTTATAATATATATCGATATATAAAAATATAAAAAATATTATCACATATGAAAAAATATGAAGAGATATATATTTTATATGATTAGAAAGATTTGTTTAAATTATAATTAAATCATAAATAATTATAAATAAATTTTTATAAAAACTAGAGAACTCAACTCGATTCAAACTTTTTAAACTCGATTCAAATAAAAAATTATAAACAAAGTTTAAATAATAAAACATAATACATTAATTCAAATAACTTAAATTTTTAACTCAATTTGATCAAACGTCACCCCTAATAATACATCATATCATATATTAAAGTTTTGTTTGAAAGAAGAAAAAATCTGCCCGACTCCACCCAGAGCCAGGAGAGATTATATCATATGCACGATTCACTACGTTAGTCGTGGTCTCTGACTAATGAAAATCATTTATTCCACCAGTAATCAGTCACATCTTTAATATAATTTTCATAAATTATATTTTTAAAATGACATGAAAAAAATGAATGAAGATTTATTGGTTAGAAAAATGAATTAAAAAATAATAGTAAGATAGATAATTATAATTAGAAGAAACGTGGTGAGCCGGATCCATAATATAATAGTAGAATATAATTTCTCCGGGACCAGGGCCAAGTGCCGATGCTCCTTCTGAATGTGACCTGGAAACTAACAATTAGGCCGTCAGTGCCATCATAGTTACAGCGAAAAAAGCAATGACTGATGATGAACCAAACCCACTCTCCATCCACTTTTTATACCTTTATTTTCCCCCCACAGGAGAAAGAAAAAGATACAGTTTTTCACTGCCATAGATAGCCCCTAGTCAACAAGTTATTTTAATTTAAAAAAGCTGAACCAAACGACCTATAGTTCCCCATGTTTCTCTAATTTGACTAGTCAGCTAGGGTGTAGCCTTGGGCCTTGGTGGCCTCCAATTTTTATTTTCTTTTTCAAAACTAACACCCCCAAAAAAGGAATGGCACAACACCAAAAACTAAGGCCTCCTGCTGCATTCATCAACCCTCTACGTCTCCTGGTAAAAATAAAAACTTTATATATTTTGTTGGTTTCTTCTTTCATCCCAAATCATTGTTTTTCCATATAAACTCAATCATACAAGGATTGGTTTTATAAAAACTGTTTCTTGTTTAGGATTTCACTCCATAATTGGTTGCATTTCCATTTGTCTGATAAGTTATATGTGCAAGAGTTGCAGGAAAAAGAACAAGATAAAGAAGAATTGGACTTCGGATCTTACCAACCTGACACCCCATTGCCCTTAACTGTTACTTCCCGGGTAATATTGACATTTCTGTTCCTTGTTTTGAACAATGTGAAACAGGGGTGTTCTAAACAAAATTAATGCAGGTATTGTATATGTTGGGAGATATAACAGCAGGTCCGGCTTCTCGGTTCAGCCAATGGTTGGAACTGGTTCGTAAACGGAGCGGGAGACACCGATCCTCTGGCTTCCCTAACCGTCCTCACAGGCTCGACACTATGCCATCTTGGTACTTCAATTCTTTGGTGTTAATTTATGAATTGATGGATATTTTCATTATTATGGAGTAATAAATGGGGCTTACATTTTACTAGTTGTAATTAATGTTACAAGCGGTTGTTAAAGCTAATTGAATGATATTACATATAGTTTATCCTCCAGAAGCCATTGCAGGACTATATAAGCAATGATTGGCCATCCCACATTTGAATAGCATTACTTGTATCTGAAGTCAAAACATAATGGATGAGATTTTTCCTTATTATTGCTCAATGTTATCATTGTTCAGTGCAGAAGAATTGTCCATTGATTCACAGTGTGTTCTCCCTGTGGAGCAACCTTCAGAAACCAGTTTGTGGGATAGACTAGGTAAAGCAGCTGTATTGGACATCGAGTCAAGCTCTTTTTCCTGGGACTTGCTAGCTTCACTTCACCACACTGAGCATAGTAGTAGTGCTGAACAATCCGAGGACGAACAGAATAAAGCCCTGGAGGTCTGTCATACGTCGTAACCATTCATCTGTGTGTTAGCAGTCCAGAATTTGTTGGCAAAATTACTAATATCAAAACAACTTTTAATGTTACTATTCTTTATTAGCTAATCAGGTCTGTTTTTACATGGGACTGGGATGATGATCTTTAAATGGATTAGCTTATGAAGGGGTATAGATAGTTTTCAGATGCCTAAAAGACTAAACATGCAAAAAAATGAAGGTTTTAAACTGGTAGAGTATTTATTATAATTTCCGCCCAAAACTCTCAATGTGCATTCATGTAGCAAGAACAAGAGTTTGGCTGAACAATAGATAATCACTTCCTAATTAGTTATATTCTCATCTGCCGCCTCATTTTATCTTCAGTTTTCTGCATATAGGTTACCGTAAATTCTGGTGGAGTTGTTTTCTTTGCATTGTTCAACCAGCCTATATTTGATGATAATTTTCCAAAGGAAGCAGCAGCTGTTATAAAGTTTTCATCGTCAAGGATGGCCACACAATCAGAACGCCTAGGTTATGAGTTTGCAAAGTGGCTAGGAATCCGTACTCCTCAGGTTGTACCTATATACTCCAGCCGTTCTGTGATTCTACAACCTTTTGTTTTGGCTATGATTCCAACCTGACACTGTCAGCATTGTATTTTATGGCCTCCCACCCCTCTTTTCTGCAACTCTTCTTTTGGAACAGGCTCGAGTAGTTCACAATTCTAGCCCAGAGTGGCTCCAGATTAAGGAAGCTGCACAAAAAGCAAGAGTTACAGCAACCAAAGAAGGTGATGAAGTAGGTGAAGTCACATGTTCAGAGCTTTTGGAGGCACTAGAGCTTAGCCGATGCCTTTTTTTGATGAGGTGAGAACAAAACCTGGATTATTTTAGACTTCAATGGCCTTTGAATCACCTGATTTGTGGTTATATCCATATGATTCCACTGATTGGTGTGAAACTTAAAACCTTAGAAGTCTGCAGTTTTGGCTCTGAAAATTTTTATATCAAGCAATATGTCTACATGAAAGGATCATTTTTTTGGTTACATGGTTATCATGTTCCTAGAGCACATAAGTCATATAATTCATTATGCATAAAGTAGTTTAGATATAATAAGTTGAGAGCAAATAGAGAGGAAATCATGACATCCAAGGAAATAGTTGCATTCTTTTGACATCATTTTGAACATGAAGAACCATGTCTTTTGTAGTTATGTTCATGGATCCCCTTTGTTGGAAAGCTCCAGTGCATTCGATACAAAGGAGAGTGCTGAAAGAACTGCAACAGCTCTGGGTAGGGTCTTGATGTTGGACCTTGTCATCAGAAATGAAGATAGGCTTCCTTGCCGTCAACTAAGATGGCGTGGTAATCCTGCAAATCTGCTGTTAACGGACAAAATAAGCTCATCACATATTGGTTCTTTGGATGAAGCTTTTGACTCTGCAATGAAACGATTCCATCCAAGGGTGATGAGAGCTATTCAAAAGGAACGAAGGGCATCTCTGGTTGACAGCAGATTAAGCACTCATAGTCAAGGAACGGTATCCCAGTGCCCTGATCTTTCTGATATTATAGAATCACCAAGATCTAGTGACATGAACCTAGTAGGTTCATCATTCAGTGAATCGTTCCATTCTGATTCCTACATTGTGGCTATAGACTCTGGTGTACCACGTCGACCACCTGTAGGGAAACGTGCAAAAGATCAAGTAATTTATCCTAAATTGGTTGAGCTACTTCTCAATAGTTCCAGTTACTCTGCCAACTTGTTACATGATATAACATTTGGGAAATTAGGATCTCCGCCACCAGAAGGTATTGAAACAACAGATATACAGGGGATGGAATCAACCTCGGTTATTCAGGAATTTCGTGCTGGATTCCGTGCAGCTTTAAGGGATCTGCAAGGATTCCATATATTCCTGCTGACACTTCATTCAAAGCTAGATAGTTTGTTGCGCCAATTTTTGAGTATTATAAATAAGACATCGGGGGACTTAGAAAAGGAGGATTATGCAGTTCCTGAATCACCATTGCATCCTCCTTTACTTGGAGGTGTTTCTTTCCCATCTACTCCAACTAAGGAGCGAGTCTTTGGCGATAACCAACCAGACTGCAGTGATTCAGAATCACAGAGATCAGCTCCCAAAACATCATCTTCGGGACACAGAGAAAACGTGGACTTCAATTCTCCTTTGACACGAGAAGGTTGGCATGGAAAGTTGTACAAAGGTAACGGAGAGCCACTTAGGAGCTTACGTTTAACTGCTAAGCTTCGAGACTTTAATAAGTTTGCCAAGGTTAGTTATACTTTTCAAGTCATTTTATAAGACATGATTTGGGAAGGAAAATTGATATATTAACTCCTTATGGAGGTTATTGAAAGATTTTTCTCCATTAAAGTGACAATCTTGACAAGAGTTAGTGCGTGGGTCGAATGTTAAATACCAACTACTCTTATAGAGAAATATGAGATAATGGAATACTATTTTGCACTAGTTTGATGCTGAATCAAGCAAAGATTTGGAGCAATGGAACGAAATGCTTAAAAATGATGCTGTTAAACTCTGCCAAGAGAACAATTTCAATACGGGATTCTTCGAGGGTAGTGATAATAACAGTGTTGTCGATGCTTATGAATTGAAGGTAATACCCTCAATCAACTTCTTGGCCTTCTTTCTTTGCAGTTAATAGAAACCATTACTTGCGTGCTTGTGGTAGCATCTCCTGATGTTAACTTCTCTCTGGCTATTTTAACATACAGGTTAGGCTTGAGCATATTCTTGAGAGGATAGGATTGATATCCGAGGCTGCTAATACAGAGAAGCCATCTTTAATTACTAGTAGCTTGTTCATTGGTGGGGCACTGGCCGCTAGATCCGCTTATACAATGCAGCATTTTGGAATTACTCATGTATTGTGTTTGTGCTCCAATGAAATTGGACAAGCAGATTCCCAATACCATGACTTATTCGAGTACAAAAACTTTTCCGTAAGTACCTTCATTTCCTTCTACTTTTTGTCAGTTCGTTTCTAAATGAATTGAAAGTATAAAATTATAATATTTGTGGTGGAAAATGGAAAGTGGTCCTTTGTACACATCTTAGACTCAGTTGTATGGAAGTGTTGAATGTAGAACTCTGTGATTCTGTGTCTTAGTTCTCTGCAACCTGAATGGAAACTTGTTTCATAACATATATAATGTTCCTTATTGGAACAGATATACGACAATGAAGATTCAAACATCAGCAGTATCTTTGAAGAAGTTTGCGATTTTATCGATCATGTCGAACAAATAGGCGGAAGAGTCTTAGTTCATTGCTTTGAAGGGAAAAGTAGGAGTGCCACAGTAGTGATTGCATACCTGATGATTCGGAAGTAAGAATATTTCATCTTTTACACGTAGATACAAGACAAGGCTATTTATATTGTTGCTAAAGAACCTCATGGAATAAAATGTTATTGGTAATGTGCACAGGAAGTTAACTTTATTAGATGCATGGAATTCCTTGAAGCGAGCTCACCGTCGAGCCCAACCAAATGATGGTTTTGCAAGGATACTATTGGATCTTGATCGGAAACTGCACGGAAAAGTTTCGATGGAATGGCATCAACGAAAACCGATGATGAAAGTTTGTCCAATCTGTGGTAAGAATGCTGGTTTGAGTAGCAGCTCATTGAAGCTTCATTTGCAGAAAACACACAAGAAGCTATCTTCAGGGAGCGTGGACAGTGCCATGAGCATGGAGATACAAAAAGCATTGGATGCACTCAAAATAAACCGTGGTGGGAGTGTAAGCCCCACACAGAGACAATCTCATTCAGTTATGGACGAGTAATGGCTGAGCCTTTGCCTACTTTTCAGTGCAAGGGAAATCCTGATTAGTTTATAGCTACTCCTGAATTTGCTTACTTGGAACCAGATATCTGCAGTTATCAGCTGCAGCATTGAGCAGCAGCTATACTGCTTTGGACTGGGTAATCTTGGTTTATAAAGTTATATGTTTCTAGACTAGGTAATCTTTACTCGTGGTCCCGTTTGTTTATGTTTTATTTTATTTTGGTCACTTAAATTTAAAAATTTATGTTTGAAAACGTTTTTTTTTTATCATTGAGTTGTTAGTCTCCATTACTTGGTTAAAATATATTTTGGGTTAAAATAGTTTTTATGTTAATGAAAATTATTAATTAAAATGATTTGATTAATGAAAATTATATATTTTAATGAAAATTATTAATTAACTAACTATTAATAATTTAAAATGATTTGATAGAATAATACGCTAAAAATATATTTTACATAATTTATAAAATTATTTTTTGATTAATCAATTATTCTGTAAAATTAACATATTTGCTTATATAACACTACTATCACGACATGCATTATCATGCAAATTTGTCATAGCATTTCATATTATTTACCGTTAGTTGACTATAATAATTTTCATCCACATCATAACTATTTTGATTTAAAATAAAACATTAAAGATTATATTATTTTTAAAAAATAAAAATAATAATTTAACCTTTAAATTTTTATAATCATTGAGAACAAACTTAAGTATAATTACAAGCATACGAATATGTGTATAGATATAATACAAATTACATTACGTATGAGAATTTATTCAAATGCATCACTCAAGTACAATTACAACACAAAAGAGTGTAAAATTTTCTACACTTTGCAGCGGAGGTGACGCTAAGCAGCAGCAAGCAAATCATTGAAACATACGAAAGTGTCAATGAAGTGCTCAACCAACCAGTCTTGCTGTTTCCGTCAAGGCCTACCACTCCTATTGCCGCTGTCGCCGCAACCACACCCGCTAGCAGCAGAGACGTCATCAACTGAAATGTCCCAAAATCCGCCGGAATATATATCAATATAACATACCAAATCTTGTAGGAGAAACAATAGAAGCAGTCAATCTACGGCAGGAAAAGAACAAGGAGAGGAAAGTGAAGCTGGAGCTGCATTTGCAAAGGCAAAGAACCTGCGGGAAAATACATATATATTTTAACATTATGAGGTCTGAAATTTTTGGGAAAATGCATACGAAATTATATATGTTGAGTTGTTTACTTGAAAGCAGGAAAATAGTTATATTTAGCATCAAAAGACATGTTCATAGCATCAACAGTCTGATCGGCATTAAATATCAAACGTGCGACGGCAAATGCTGTCCCGGTCGCTGCAGTTCTGAACAAGATTTGAGCGCCGAACAATAGTTTGTCATATCATGGCCCGGTTTACCATACAATTATAAACACTCACTTCATAATTATCTTTCAATTCTTTTTTTTTTTTAACCAATGAATCTTCACTCATCTTTTTCATGTCATTTTAAAAATATAATTTCTAAAAATTATATTGATGACATAACTGATCAGTAACGGAATGAATGATTTTCATTAATTAGGGACTACGGTTAACATGGTGAACCGAATGTATAATATAATCTCTCTTCTCTGTTTTGGGACATGGGTTCTGTCCCACGCTGGCTTTAGGGGTTTCCATTAATGGGATACAAAAAGAGAATAAAATGTGCAGAAGAGCCGAAGGATATGATGTTATTTAAGGAAGAATCAACACTATTTATAATGAGAAATGATAAAAAAATGAAATTTCAATTAAATTATTTTTAATATTTTTTGAATAACTTACACTTTGATAATGTAGTATATGTTTATTGTTGTTTTTAATTTTTTATAATACACGTATATTTTGGGTGAAAATCGTTTATCTCTTTTTTATACTTTTATTCGTACCTCTTCTTTAAATTAAAGAGTTAAAGCGTAAGGTTAGAGGTTATAGTTAGGGTTTAGAAAATTAGAGGTATGGTGTATTTTTTAGAGTTTAAATTTATTTTTTTTAAAATAAAAAAAAAACATAAAAAAATGCATGATTTTTTCCCAGTCTTGGATGTAACCGCATGAAATGATGAAAATTTTGGATTTTCAACGCCATATACGGCTCTTCATGTAAGAACACGATATATGATAGGACTAACTTCTTCAACTTCAGAATACTGATTTTATTATTACAAATTAGTGAGATTTAATAATTTAATAAATAATAATATCTACACCTTCATACATTCCATTTTATATGGCTCATATTTTATTTTTCACAGTGCATTTTAATTATTTTTTATATGCTGTGATTTTATGATATATTATTTTATTTAAGGATAATTATTTTATACACAAATAATAATTAATTTTTATAAGTATCTTAATTTTAAAGTTTAAAGATTTCATTTATGATATAAGGTTTAAAGATTTCATTTATGATATAAGGTTTAATAGTACTGTAGAATTTGTTATTGACTATTGGTATCAGTTTAAATGGTTTACAGCTAGTTATGATGAATTAATTAACTTGTTTTAAAGGACATGGTAAGTGATGGAACAGGCAATCTTCAATGACAAGTACGAGGAATAATTATATTATCATTTATATTGTAAAAACTGTCAGAGTAGTTTAGGAAGAAAGCTTTATATTTTTGTAATGGATCATTTGTTGAGTGTTAATTGAACCACTCCTTGAGCCAAGTAGCAACATGGGATAAGATGCTGGTAATGGTGGGCGCATGGTTTGAACATCCCCATGGCATTAATATGAAACCCAACCAACCATCCATTATCTCAGGCACCAACACCTTCCACAGTTTGGTCGACTCGTACCAATACGGCACTGTCATGTATTTCTCCCCTCGGCATGCAGCTTCCACTATCGTCTTCCCACACCTCTTGGCCGATTCCAACGGCATTAAACTGATTTCCACCTGCCACCACCGCCATCTATCAGGATCAAGCTTATCACTTGCAGATAGTGTTTTTAAGATTATAACTTACGTCTCTCATCTGAGGGTCAAGTTTTAGTTGACCTTGCTTGGATAGGAATTTACCGCTCGTCATCTCCGTGTTGATCAATCCCGGAGTTACAATCGTAACCCCAACTTCATCCCCAAATTCCATCCTCAATGTCTCGTAGAAGCTTATCACGGCTGCTTTGCTAGCCTGACAAAGTCAAATGCTGTAAATCCCAAGTTATATATGTATTGAGAATAAACCAAAAGTGAGATCAGATTACACTGTAGAAGCTGAGTCTCGGTGCAAACAACCATCCGGTGCTGGATGCAACAACTACGATCTTCCCTTTGCTTTTCTTCAAGTGGGGATGTGCAAAATATGTGGTGTATACTGATCCCCAAAAGTTTATTTCCTAGCAAGATTAAAATGATATTTGTGTAACTATGATGTCAATTCAATCAAATATTTAAATTTAGAGAATATATATATATTGAGGATGCTGAGTGATTACCATAGCCGGTGAAGCTTTAGTGATATCATCATAATCTTGAAACAAGCAGACCGGAGTAACCCCAGCGTTGGTGACCAAATGATCCACTGTCGTCATTAGAAAGACACATATCAAATAGGGTCGGTCCTAGATCCAAATGATAAATGGTCGAGTTTTTTGTGAATATAAAAAATCTGTCAGGAGATTCAACAAAAACCAGGAATACAACAACAAAAAACAATCTTTAAAAAGACAAATATGTATCTATCATGTTGTTGTTGTTTGCTTACACTGTCCAAAGTGGGTAAAAGTGGCATCAACAAACCGTTTACAGTCTAGAATCTTGGCCACATCTCCAACGAAGTAAACAGCTTCAGGCGAGCCAATCATCTCACAAATGCCACTCACTTGTTGGAGCCGACGCTCTCTCCTCGCCACAAGTGCCAAACGAGCTCCTCTCCTAGCATACTCATATGCCACATGCTTCCAACACACACACAAAAAACAACCTTTTAAATACATAGAAACCCATATATATATAGTTCAAGCGACGTTGGTATAAGTTTGAAACCTCGCCGATGCCGGAAGATGCGCCGGTGATGAGTATGACTTTGCCTCTCACGTTTTCTTTGAAAAGGACTTTTGCAGAGGACACGAGGGACATGAGAAGCCGATAGGGAAGGAAGAAGACGAAGATGGTACCAAGGGATATAATAGAAACGACGCCACTCACCACCTTATCCACCACGATCTCCATGGTTTTCTCCGGGAAATGGGGATTAAAACATAACGCAATTTAAGGTAGTGTTGCAGAGTGTGAAAGTGGACCAGATCACCAGAGCTAGCAGCCTAGCAGATTGAAACGTATCAGTTTTGCATGCAAGGAATTCAACACGTAGCTCTTACGCACACACTTTTTTAATTAAACTATACGTAGATACAGCGGGTTTTGATGTACACTTTTTTTAATTAAAATATATATGATGTTATATAAATATTAAAATTTAATATATTTTATATAATTTTTAAAAGTTTTATGACTGTTTTTTTTGGATAGTTTAGTGACTATATGTGTATTTTACCTTTTTTTTAATTATTTAATGTAGTAAATTATGGGGAAATGTTTATTTAGTAATGGGACTAGCGCCTACCTGAAGATTAGGTGAGAGAGATTGGAAGTGTAATTAATTATTTAAGTAAGATCTGAATCAGCTTAATTATTTTAATTTTCATAATAATTATTAAAATAATTATACTGCAGGAATAATTTGAACCTTGGGAACCGAGATTTTACTGCTTCAAAGGAATTAAACAATGTCGAGACCCATCACCATGAGTTTTTAAGTAAAAATTTATTCTTTTAATCTCGAACTTGATTAATTTTAATTATCACGATTCCAATACATTGACGATTTTGGAAAATTTTTATTTTTTAATATCTCTTTAAGTAGTTATATACAAAGTGATAAATTGATTCGAGATTTAAATCGATTTTATTTGATTTTATATTCGAAATCTATATGAGTATGATATCTGAATTTGATCTAAAACTTAAAATAAATAGAATTAAATTGAATCCGAATTAATTTTTAAATAAATAGATAAGGATCTGATTTGACTTTTAACCGAATTGAAAGTAAACTGAATTCAAGACAACTCGAAATAAATAAAATATATCGAAAGAAATAATGAAGATTTGATATGAAACCGTCGCATGACTCATCAAAAAGTCGTATATATTAACTTTATAATAAAGTCATATATAGGTTTAAAAATGATCTGACCGAAAAATTCAATTGAAACATTTCAATCTTCTATTAAACCGATCTTGACTCGACTCGAAATCAATTAACCAAAAATATCCAATTTGAAATCATCCGACCCGAAAATCAATCGATTTAATGTAACATGATCTGACTCACTATAAACCTAAATTAAAATCGAATCAAACTACATCCGATCTGAATTAAACCAAAATCAAATATAATCAAAATGAACCTGATCCAAACTGAAATAACTCGATCTAAAATAACATATTTGTCACCTCTTTGATTCCTTTAATTTTGTATTTAATTTATTTTTTGAATGATCAAATTAAGATTAAAATTCTTTTTCTTAACAAATAAACAAATACTCATTTATGGTGTGGCTTGTTGAATCTCAAGACAAAAAAAAAAAAAAAAAATTAAGTTAGGTTTGTGCTTTAACAAAAGCAAGTCAAAAAATTAGAATAAACTGAAACTAAATGATCACTTTTCTCCTTGTTTTTATGTGCTTTATACTTCACATGGTTAAGCCAGAAGAGTCAAAATAAGTCATAAGTGGACCTTGTAAAGCTTATATTCCTTTTCAACTGTAATATTAGATTTAATATAATTTTGAGTAATCACTTATTTGTATAGTATAATATAAAATATTTATATATTAAAAAATGATAAAAACTTTAAAAATTGTGAGAGTTAATTAATTTAAAATTTTATAATTTAATATGATTTTTTAAATTATAAAAGTCAATTTTTAATTTCTTTGAGAATATGACCCCTCTAATCCCTTATATATATATATATATATATATATATATATATATTCTGCCGCACCAATTTTTTATTTATTTAATAAATATAATGAACTGTTATTTTTATATATAAAAAAAAAATGATTCCATTGAAAACCAAGTAAACTAGGATACCATTTCCCTTGTCTTTTTTGTGTCTGCGTCGACACCATAGCTTCATAATTGCTTCAGCAGAAACAAGATATACTTTGAAGGTAGTAAAGAATTCTGAATCTCTGCCTTGGGTAAGACGAGTAATAAAAAAATATTTATACACTACTATTCTATACAATACAAACAGAAATAAATAAATTATAAAATTATTTTAAGATAATTATAAAATAATATTTATTTATAATTTTTGATCCGTTATATATTTTATAAATAAAATAATTAAAAATTATTTTTTAAAATAAATAATAATTATTTTTTCACTGTTCAAACAAAAATAAATAAATAAAGTCCAAGGAATGTTTATGCTGTATACAAAAAAAAGTTAATTCATCCTGATAAAAACAATATTTTAGATGAAGAAAAATCATAAATTTCTCCAGTTTCAAGTATTTGTCGCATTTATTACGTATTTATTACCTATCCGAAATTAGTCATATCGAAAACGGCATCGTTCCTTCACGTAATAACATAGTTTGTCATGTAACGTAGGAAAGAATGAATACTTCATGCAAGCAAGATAATTAAAGAAAGGAAATATTTGAAATTATACTTCATATTATTTATTATATATTTAAATACTTGAAAATATATATAAAAAAAAACAATACAAAAGGATTTTCAAAATTATAGAGTTTTGTCTGTAGATTCATACGCCCGAAATACTACGAGGGGAGCACATGCAGAGAGCAGGATCCAATACTTTTTTAATTCCAATAATGCCTCTTAACCTTCGAGTTTTTTACATCACTGAACAAGCATTGGGGTTCTCATCACTGAAGATTTGCGGAGGGTATGCGTAGAACTCGGTAACATACCTCGGCGGGTAATGAGAAAATTCATTCTTCTTCACTTCCACCGCCACTGTGGTCTCTTCCGTCGCGCCTTCAGACGCCGGTGCTGCGTCAGTGGTAGTGGCGTTGTCTTTGCTTTCACCACCACCTTGTTCCTTGTCTTTGTTGTTGTTGTTGTTGTCTTCTTCTTGTCCACTACCGGATTCTTTCTTGTCTTTGTCGCCGACACTTTCTTCAGTTTTCTTCTCGCCTTTGCTGTCATCTTTGGATTTTTCTTCTCCGTCGCTCTTCGGCGTCTCCGCCTCTTGTTTCACTATCACCGCCGTTTTCCCGGTTCTCTTGTAGACGTACTCTACCAGTTTTGGCGGCTCAAACACTCCCTTCACTGTCACTTCTGAACTCTTTAGATCTGGTTCAGCTGATTCCACCCCTACAAAACATCGGTGTGGGGTTGGTAAGATTTGACTGAATTTCGACGGAATCTTAGTGAATTTTAAATGAATAAATCAATAAAGCTGAAAAAGGAACCTTTCATTCTTTGAATACGTTTCTTAATTTCCTGTGCACAAGCTTCACAATGCATGTAAACCTTCAGCACCACCGTGACCGCCGCCGCGGGAGGCTGCAGAAATCATTAAACACACACAAACACACTTTACCAGACCGAAAACTGTTAAAAAATCAAACTTTTAAGTAATTAAAGAACCCGGAAAAAACCTCTTGTTTCTTGTCTTCAGGCTTGCATTTTTCTTTATCCTCTTCTTTCGTCTCCTCCGTTGGCGCCGGTGGTTTTGGTATCGGCGAGAGAAGCTCAACTTTACGGTGGCTCTTCCTTTGAAGTCTGTCTAGAACTTTCAAAGGATCCGCTTTGTCTCCTTTCACCACCACTCTATTGCTCTTGCAATCGGTCATTACATCTTCAACCCCTACAAGAGACATCGAAGAACATTACGATCGAGCACAGGCACAGCCTTATAATTAAGTTATAACATGCATTGAAGAACTTTTATTACAAAAAACCAAACCTTGAAATCCCTTTAGACATCGAATAACTTTCCGAGCACATCCTTCACAATGCATGTAAACTTTCAAGACAATCTCTTGAGGAACAACGGGAGATTCTTCATCTTTCTTTTCCTCCTCCACTTTCTTTCCTTCTTCAACCTTCTTCTCCTCCATTTCCTTCTGTTTTTCTTCCTGCAAATAAACAAGAAGACAGAGAATGAAGCAGATTGAAAAGAAAATTAGATAAGAAACACTAGTTTGATGTGTTTAAGATTTGGTTGGATAACCTCTCCCATTGGATTAGTGGAAGTGTGGTTCTTTCCCGACCTACACAGAGTGGTGAAAGTATGGGTGTTTTGTTAAAAGGAGAATATCTGAGATCTGAAGGTAGTGGAGAGAAGGGGATTATATTTATCATCAGTTTCATTCGTGAGCCATGAGAACATGACGTGGCATTTTGTAAGGGGCACGTGCATCGGATGAAGGTTTTTTTATAGTTTTATAGGTGAGCAAACTAGACTTAATTTAAAAAAATTAAATAAAACTTTAAATAATTTAAATTTTTAGTGAATTATTTTTTTTAAAATTTGAGTTAAAATTTTCAATTTATATATATTGATATAAAAATATATAGCATATATGAAAAAAATATAAGTGTATTTTATATGCTTAAAAATCATTTAAATTAAAATTAAATTATATTATAATATAATAAATAATTAAAATTTAAATTTAAAAATTTAAATCGATTTAAAATTTTATAAACTTAACTTTCAAAAAAATTTAAATGAAATTTAAATCATAACATATACTATGTCAACTTAAATGATTCAATTTTTTACTTAAACCGATTAAATATTCTCTCTTAATTTTTTAAATAAAATTTAAATTTTATTAAAAATAACTTAAAATATTATAAAATTATTATTTTATATTATTTATACATTTCAAAACTTTATGCCTTTTTAACCTGACACTTTTAGACTCCCCAATCGGTGGGCGACTAGTTTTGTATTTCGTACATGCCTTACTGGCAGCGTGTTATAGTTTGGGAAAAACCATTTTCCCATTTTCAAATGAAACTGAAAATTATTACTAAAACAGGGTGGAATTAAAATAATTAAATATAGGTATTATTAAAAGCACTATTACCCATAATAGAGAAACGGGTGACTTGAACCTAGTGGGGAGCATGTAGATCAGGGCTGCGAAAAAAATCTAATTATCCGGTATTGGTCTTGGACCCAGTAATACTCTATATATTTTTGTTTGGTATTTGTTTTGGTGGGATTGAGATTAGATTCAAAATTTAGGTCCCGGTCATAACCGAGACTAAGACTGGAACTTGATTTTTTGGATCCGATACCCGGTGGGTACCTAATAGAACTGAGACCAATACCAAATATCCGATACTGATTTTCTTTTGTTTATTTTTCTTATCAAACTTTCTCTTTATGTATGAATATTATGAGTGACTAGTTTTAAAACTTTAATTTTCAAGTATGTTTTAATTTTATCATTTAATATTATTTTTGATGGTTAAATTTTTTTTCAATTGCTTAATTTTTTTAAGAATAAACTAATTGACAGGATACCCGATATTAAAATTGGTTTTCACCAGTAACGAGACTGATTTTTAAAATTTAGGACCCAATATGACTGAGACTACACCGGGATCGATTTCAATTTTCAGGAACCGATGATTACTATGATCAAAACTAATTTTATTTTAATTAACCGGATACCCAATATTGTACATCCCTATAATAGATGACCCTTGTAGGATTAGGACAGCTTAGTATTAATTGATGTTTAGTGCTTCAATTAATTAGATTAATCCATAAATGCTAACAAAATCTACCTCTTTAATTAGGGTTTTCAAACTGTAGTTTTTGTTATCTCGCAATTCACAATAGCCGTTTGATTGAGTTGTCTTCTTCTTACGTGGCATCCATGCAGTTTGACAAATCAGTATATTGGTCATGACCACCAATAAATACAGGCTTTTAAGACAAAAATAACATTAGGACATTAATTCAGTTGGGAAATAATGTGATTTGTACTTTTTTTTTCTTGTAATTTTAATATATATATTTTATTTAATAAAATTAAAGATTAGAACCACTTTAAAAAATTAAAAAGTAATATATTTTCTATTTTGTATTTTATATTTGAAATAAATTCAAATATTTGAGTTTACAATATATATATAAATAACGTGATTTTGAATATTAAATAATCAAGATTTAAAAATATCTGAATCAACAACGAATAACAATATTAATATTTAAATTTATAAAATTATCAAAATATGCAGGATCCAAATTCATAATCTAAATTAATATCTTTAACATATATCGATGTTTTATTATAATTATAATTTTAGAAATACTTTTTGAAGTAAAAAATAATAAAGTTTGCTTTACTTCAAAAAGTAATTGTAGCGTCTATAATGTAATAGAATAGATGTTAATTAGTCTAGGTTTGTTCGTTAAGACATCAATTAACTAGAATAATTTAGTGGACCCAAATTCAAGGTTTGACCAATAACAAGTTATGAAGATAAATGCCTAGAATTTGGTTTGTATAGGTTTATTGTTTATATAAAAAAATTGGCTAATATTTTATTGAATAATTATTTTAATTTACTTTTTAATATTTATTTTAAATCAAATGATTTTTAATGATTTAAGCAACGTTTTATTGTTTTTAAAAGTCATGGTTCGAACACTAATATTATAGCACAATGATTAAACAATCAATATTTAATAATTACGAGTATATTTTAAAATATATATTATCGTAATTACTGTAGTTGATTAAAAATATATATACATTAAATAAAAAACAAAATGGGCTTAATATGGGTAAAACCGAAGGAAGCCCAATAGAAACTCGCATCCCCTAAAACCCATCTCTTTTATTCGCCAATGAAAACCCTAACCCCAAATTTCTTCTCGTGTAGTGGTAGCCTGTTAGGTATCTGTTACACTCAGCAGCAGCAGTAGCCATGGTTCGTCTATCTTCTTCATTTCTTTAGAAACATTCAGATTTAATTCCAGAATTGTTTTCGTTTTCATTTTTTTGGGTTTAATTTGGTTTATCTTCTTTGTTTTCTCAGGTGAAGTATTCGAGAGAACCAGACAACCCCACCAAATGTAAGTTTTTATTGTAATTGTTTATCACCATCACTTAAGATCAAGTCTTATCTTCTGTTTGGTAGCTAGGAAAATTGTAAGAAACCTAAATGCAATACCCAATTGTATCTTCTGGGCTCTTGTTTATTTTAATTACTTACTGCAGCTAGTTTTGTTCATTGAAAAAGATTGCAACTTGATTGTTGTTATTTTTATAACTTGTGTTTTCAGCTTGCAAAGCCAGAGGCTGTGATCTTCGTGTTCATTTTAAGGTACGCATCTCTATTTTTCAGTGATTATCTGTGCATATGCAATGTTGAATTGTCCAAATATACATTTTTCACCTTTCTATGGCTATGTTATGTTACTCCGATCCTTCATAATATTTGATCTTTAACCATGAAATGGTCAATGTTTAAAAATCTGGATCGATTATTGGGTTGAACCGGTTGGTTCTATGAAAAAAATTCAAGTACTAAATAAGTATTTTAATGGCAATTTGCAACTATTAGAGATAACAAATTCGGTTACCGCTGTGGCTTATGGTGCCGATGGCATGATATGGTTAGTTTCATGCTTTAGTCTTGTGTACAATGTAGTGTCCTTGGTATTGGCAGCCGATCTTGCCAAGTATATCAGCAATAATATTGATTATACATTATATGTAACAGAATACACGGGAAACTGCCTTTGCAATCCGAAAGCTACCTTTGATTAAGGCTAAAAGGTACTTGGAGGATGTTATCGCACACAAGCAAGCAATCCCATTCCGGCGCTTCTGTCGTGGAGTTGGGCGAACCGCACAGGCTAAGAATCGCCATTCTAATGGACAAGGTCGATGGCCTGTGAAATCTGCAAAATTCATTCTCGATTTGCTGAAAAATGCCGAGAGCAATGCTGAGGTATCTATCAATGAATGAACATTTTACTCTATCCCGGATACACTGCTATCTGTTGAACTCGTCTCACTGTCATTCCACTTTTTCCTTAGGTGAAAGGCTTGGATGTAGATTCACTTTTCATATCTCACATCCAAGTGAATCAAGCTCAGAAGCAAAGGCGACGAACATATCGTGCACACGGAAGAATTAACCGTTCGTGATTCCTTCTACTTGCCTTATATTACATTTTTGTCCTGGTTTTAATTTTCTGATTTGTGTCAATGTCGTTTTCCTTTTGCAGCTTACATGTCTTCTCCATGCCATATTGAACTGATTTTGTTGGAGAAAGAGGAAGCCGTAAAAAAAGAGGTAAATTTCGCTTCATCGGTAACCCTAGTAGTCTTCCATGGTCTGATGGCATTAATATTGGATTGTTGTTTTTTCAGGCAGAGACTCAGTTGGCTCCAAGAAAAGCAAAGGGTCAATCGGTACGAACCGTTGCCGAGTAATCCCGGAACTAATATCTTTTTCTTTCATTGTTTGAGTAACGTTGGCATTCTTGTTTCCTTCACCATGATGTGCTTAAGACTCCGGTTTGTACTTTGAATCCAAGTGTTTGAATCATAATTTTAGAATCTGATTACAGGTGAGTGCTTAAGGACCTGATAATGATACATCAGCGTGCATTGTCATATAGATTAAGGAGTTATTTAAAAAAAATTAAAGGTTAAAGTAATTATTCGATCGAATGTTAAGTGGTATTTTTTGATTTTATCCATAAAATAAAGATACAGTGATTCAGACTTGTCCGAATAAAATAAATAAATAATCTATCATCAAAAGTAGAAAATATGAGTACAAATATATGAAATACCCCCATGTAATTAAATTAGCCGATCTCTCTCTCTCCAGATCCGGTATAATCAAAATATGAGTACAAATATATGGAGTATCCATGTAATTCTTATTAATTCTAAAAGTTAAAATAATCTATATTTATAGATTTGATCTAAAAATATTTATAGAAATCAAATATTTAATCATTAAAAATATTATTTAATAAGTTGTCTTATTATAATACATATTTATTTATAAAGGTAAATTCAAATTACCAAATAATCTTTAACTATTAAAAGTATAATAATATCTAGAATTTGAACCAAAATATAAGAAATTGAATATATCTAATTCGGATTTTTTTTCGGAAATTCTAACATAAGTTGGGATTTGGGGGAATTGCTTGAAAAGACCAGGAGAAAACAGCAAATTTAGTTAAGAAGCTGGAAAAGACCACCGCTTGAGTTTCAAGCATCGGTGGCTCCCAAGTCCAAACACCAAAAATAAAACATACGACAAACCCAACTTAAATCTCAAACCACTGTTAAAACCCAGAAATCCTGTGCAGAAAAAAAAAAGAACTTTAGACAAATCGCAAAATGGCGAGCAATTCAGTCAACTTGGAAGATGTACCATCTGAATCACTGATGATTGAGCTTCTCCGCCGGATGAAATGCGCCACCAAACCCAACAAGCGTCTCATCCTCATTGGTATTCTCTCTTGTCTGCTTTCAAATCACCTTGTTTTGGATTTGATTTTTCGTTTCTTCATTTGCAAAGTATTTTTTTTGTTAGGAATTATTAGATCCAAGAGTTGGTTGAATTTAGTTTACGTTTGGGTTGTTTTGATTCCTACCGTAGTTTGAGTTTTTAAAAGCTCCTAACTGCATTGAAAAATTCAACTTTTTATCACTTTATCATACAATTAAACGAACACAAATGTCTATAAAATCAAAGTTATCGCATTGGCCTTGTCCCTTGGGGAATAGGTATGGCAAACCCAGCCAGCCAACCTGTAATTTTGCCCCGATCTGTTTCAAATGCCGGAATCGGCAGTGTTTTCCCCCCTTCTCTTATAAGGTGGATTCTCCCTCGTGTCACTAATTACAGTTTTTTCATGTATTCAGGGGGTACTTGTTGACCTAAATTCGGATTGGAATTTGGGCTACTTGAGTTAACGGAATGATACTAATTTTTTATATATTTATTTTGTCCTCGAGTCTCGAACATTTGATTCTATTATTCTTTAGTATTTTGTATTCATGGGGAAATTTTAGACCTGATGACAGCATCTCAAAAACTTGATGCACACTATTTAGCCACTGTTGGTATTTGTCTATCATTCTTTAGTATTTTGTAGAAAGATAGCTTGTTGCTAATAATGTGGAAATCTTGCGAGTGGCAGGTCCACCCGGATCAGGAAAAGGTACTCAATCACCAATAATTAAGGATGAGTACTGCCTATGTCACTTGGCCACTGGTGATATGCTGAGATCTGCTGTTGCTGCTAGAACCCCTCTGGGTATTAAGGCCAAGGAAGCTATGGATAAGGTCAAATTCATATCCTCCAATGTTTTGGATTTTTAATGGTTCTTAGTAGGTTGGTAATGACTAATTAGGTGTTTTGGTAATGTTCCTTAGGGAGAGCTTGTTTCCGATGAAACTAGTTGTTGGCATTATTGATGAAGCAATGAAGAAACCTTCATGTGAACGAGGTTTCATTCTCGATGGATTTCCGAGGACTGTAGGCCAAGCACAGAAGGTGTCGCCTTCTTTCAAATCTTTATGCACTTTGGGTTTTTAAAAATTCTATACCCACACTTATTGCTTGTTCTTGATATTGATCTTTGGTTTGCAGCTTGATGAAATGCTTGAAAAGCAAGGAGTTAAAATTGATAAGGTTCTTGATTTTGCAATTGATGATTCAATATTGGAGGAGCGGATTACTTCTCGCTGGATCCACCCTGCTAGCGGTAGGACCTACCATACAAAATTTGCACCTCCTAAAGTCCCAGGTGTTGATGATGTAAGTCGAACAATTTATTTCATAAATCGAGTTCATTGCCAAAGAGCATTTTCACCTTTTTCAACAGTTGATTGGTCGAGTTGTTAATTTTTCACGAGGCACGTTATATGCACTAATTTTATGCAAATTTATTGGTGCTTTGTTAATGTGTGAATCTCTTAACCTTTATATAAGCTTCATTACCAATTTTACCCAATTAGTTGCAATTATATTAACGATCTCGCTTCCATGTTTATGTTCTCTTGAAGGTGACTGGGGAACCTTTGATTCAGCGTAAAGATGATACCGCAGAAGTTCTCAAGTCAAGGCTGGCGGCATTTCACAGGCAAACCGAACCAGTACGCTCTTTGTTTCTGACCGTAACAATGTTTTTAGTATCAGTTTTAACATAGTGGTGTAAATAAGCGAGTGAAGCTCAAGTTGTAAGAAGCATGAGCTTGGCTTGAAATTTTGAAGCTCAGCTCAAGCTCAATCAATGGAAGTACTCAATCTGGGAGCTCGATTACACTCATTTACCTAGTAAGAAATGAGTTTAATTTCCATGCTTGCTTTTAAAGTACTTGAGCTCGAGTTCAAGTTCGAATCGAGTATATTTAATACTAATAAACATGATTCATTTCCTCTTTCCCCCCTTTTTTGAGCTTCTATGAACTCCATGATGTTACTTGAATACTTTCCGAACTGCCATTAACATTCCAAATGGTGTTATTTGAAATTCAGGTGATCGATTATTATTCCAAGAAGGGAATCGTAGCGAAGCTTCATGCGGAAAAGTCCCCGAAAGAGGTTACGGAAGAGGTTAAGAAAGTACTCTCATAACGAAAACTCATTGTTGATGATCTACTCATGAATGTTGCTTCTTTTAACTCACAAAACAGGGACAGAAAACTGAGTTTTCCATGGATTTTGCTCATGTTTTTGAGTACACATTAGGATAATTTTGGCCCAAACATCAGGCTATTGCTTGTTCAAGTACTGGTGATGCTTATACCTGAAAGGATTTTTTTTTGATAATTTAGTTGTCTAGTGTGATTATAAGATGATATATATTCGTTAATTATAATATTTTAATAATACATATTAGACAGATAAACTGTTTGAACTCGAATCGAGTCCATATAATTATTTCTTTTATTGGTGATTGCAGTTGAGTTTGCTATTTTAATGTAAAAATTGCTTCAAACACCCTATTAATAAAACTCAGTCGAGAAATGTTGAATGGTTATATCCACTAATCCAAACCACGTGTCAAGATGTAATGAAACTCTAGTATAAACTGTCTCACACGATCAAAGCTCCAAACTAGAACAATCAAATTCCTCCTTGCTGGCTACCTTTCTCTCCTGCCAAACGTTCTCCATCTCCCAATCTCTCCACTGCCACCGGCCCTCGTCTTTGAATTCTCCGGCTTACAAAGGTAGTCGCCTTTTCCTTCATCTACTTATACCCACTCTTCTTCTTCTTCGCCATCTGATCTTTGATTCATTGATGTTCTTAGCCGAATCGTGATTTGATGCTTGATCCAATTCGTTTAGCATGTATTTTTCTATTGAGTTTTATTTGCAGTTAGATTCTTTACTTCTTCGCCACCCTTGATCCACGTTATTCTGGATTTTAGCTCCAAATACAAATTTTGGGGGAATATTGTTATCGAATTTTAAGTGTTTCTCTCGTCTTTCAGTGTTACGTTTTCATATATTACAAACTCTTTTGATTTCTGGTTTAATAAAAGAATTCTATATAAGAGGATAAATACAGGAGGTGGCATGGAGTGGACGGTGCCAAACGCCAGGCTGAATGGGAAGTCGGACATAATTTACTGTTGTTTGCTAAGAATAGTTTGAAATTTTTTGCCTAGTTTCTTTAGCTATATGTTTTGCAGTACTTTCAAAGGATCAAGAGAATATAGCCTTCAATTTTCTGTAGCTGGATTTACTTATTATTTGAAATTTGATGATTTATAATAATTCCTCTCTAACGTATAATCATTCAGTCATTGCAGAGCAACTTTAACCGATGGCTTCTTCCTTCCGAGCATTCCTAAACAGTCCAGTTGGCCCGAAAACAGCTCACTTTTGGGGTCCTGTTGCAAATTGGGGATTTGTTCTCGCTGTATGTTTAACTTCCATCGGTTTAAGATAGCTTTTTCATATGTTCAGTTGTTCACTCTTCAGACAAGTTACGCCGGATCTGAGAGAACATACACAAGTTTTGTTTTATGAATCATGTCTGAACATTGTTTATGAATGTGTCAGGGATTGGTGGACATGAAGAACCCCCCAGAAATGATTTCTGGAAACATGACAACAGGTGAAAAATATAGTTCAAAGAAGCAACAGATGTTTCATGGCATTTATTGTCTGCGTGCAAGATTCTAACTATTCTCTTGTATTCTGGTGTGTAGCAATGTGCATCTATTCTGCATTGTTCATGAGGTTTGCATGGATGGTACAACCACGAAACTATCTGCTGCTGGCATGCCATGCTTCAAATGAGACTGTACAGCTCTACCAACTTTCCCGTTGGGCAAGATTTCAAGGGTAAGTAATAAGTATGCTCTTTCTGGGTCACTTTAACCTATGTTACTCATATTTAGGGATCAGTGTCAAATACTGGTATGTGTTATGCTCAACTTTTTTCAAGAGTCTCGTATATTTGGAGAATCATACCCTCATGCTTATTTAGAATATGTGTCAAATACGAGTTACGAATACAAGTACTTTCAAGAGTTCTAGTATAAAGAATGTTGTCTCATGTTGAACTCTTAACAAATATTTAATGTTATGACCAAATCATATACAAGTACTTTCAGTTAATTTAATGACCGAGATTGATTCAGATTGTTATTGCCAAAGTTGAACCTCTGATGTGAACTGATGTTTACGACTATACGTTCCCTTAAAATTTCTGTAGTTTATGAATAAGCAGTGATCAAATACTTGGGATGACACTGCATGCAGCTGCTTTAACATGAAATTTTGCAATTATAGATGGAAGTGAAACTTTGATATCATATGCCTGATTTTATAAACAAAATGTAATTTTGCCTTATTGGAACTTAGAGAAGCATAGTAACTAGTAGCTATTGTTCTCAGTTGTTAAAACACATGGATTTGCATAGTAACTAGTATCATAATGCTTTTTAGATATTTGTCGGAGAAAAAAGAGGAAGCTCCATCAAAGTAAAGCAGCTTCGGTCCGACCTGTTGCTCTCTGTTTCTTTCAGTTCATGTTTCTGCGAGTTTTCCTGTGATCCTTGAAGAATGCATTATAGAGTTACCGAATAAGCATTCATGCGTCTGCTGCTGAGCCAATAATTGTTGAGCGAATCTTGACCGTTCCTCTCATCTAATGTAATTTTGCATATTTTCAAGTTAAGAGGGGGATAGCTTAGAATTTTGCAATCTGTTCATCATTGGGGAAACAAATCTTTTTTTTAATAAACTTTGAAACAATTTAGCAAGCCATGAATGTATAATTTTTAAATCTGTCAGGTCCAATGCAAATAAAAGGCTCATTGTTTTATGTTTACAGTTTGATTACTAATATTTTATTTGTTAAACGATAATGCAGCAAACCAGACCAAGTGGGATTTTGAATTTCCTACTAAAATACAATTGTCACGCTTGAAAAGAAGTAAGGAGCATTAATCCTACATCAAAAAAGAAAAAAAAATAAACGATAGTATTGTACATCTTATCAAACATATCTTTTAAGAAAAAAATAATGGCCCCACAAAGCTAAGCAATTGTTTACGAACATCTTGCAATTTGGATAATAAAAAATAAGAATAATAAAAAATAAGAATTTAGTTTAGAGTTCAAAATTTAAATTTTAAAATATAAAAATAATATTAAGAAATTATGATATAAAGTTTAGAGTTTTAAGATTTGAGTTAAAAGAATTGGATTTTATAGTATAAAATAAACTAGAAATAATTTGGAAACTATAACTGATTTCTGCATATGACAAAAATAAATGCCCTTTTCAATACCTTAGCACTACTTTAACATCAAAAATGAAGTTCACCGGTTTTTAAAATTTTCGAATACAACAGTTGAACTGCTGCACCTACCAGGCAAGTCTGGTTCGTTTTTTTCATCATTGTTGTATTTTCTATCAAACTTGGCTGCCATAGTGCAACACATTCCTTTGCTTAGGTTGTAAACCATATTCCCCATGCCATCCTTATCATAATGTATATTTAAGGTCTGAAGCCAGAGCCTTTAAGTTTAGCTTATGCATCATCGTCATCAGCAGTGCCATGTTCTTGTGTTTTGCTTCTTTTCTTGGATTTCAACTTCTTCGTTCCATCTTGTTCTTTAGATGACTTCTTTTTCTTTTTCCCATCTCTGTCTTCTTTAGACGATGACTTCTTTTTCTTTTTTCCCTCTCTATCTTCTTTAGACGACGACTTCTTTCTTTTAGTCGGAGGGTTTTCAGTTTCATCTGCAGCTTGGACTTCCTCTATGCTAAGAGCATCGTGCGCGGCTGTATTGGCCGCCTCGTGTTTAACTTCTGTATATAACAGGATTGAATTCAAAATTAGCAACGATGACAACACTTGGTAAATCAGTACGGTTATCCTAATATCATAAAATTCATATTTGAATTGCTCCAACTTCTCCCCCACACTCGGACTAATCCTCCCATTAAACCCCAACAGGAAAAAAAGTTCTTAATATTTTTCTGAGACATGGATGCCATACACAAATACTACAAGCAAAATGAAGAATCCGATTTGGGGGCAATATAGTAGTCTACATAGTAGAAAGGGCACAATAAAGATTCCAGGGAAAGAACTGACCTTCTTCATTAAAATTCGTATCGAAAACAACCTTCATAAGAGGCTGCTTTAGGAAAACCTGCACCCAGAAAATTGTAAGCAGATAAAGGCGATTTGTATGAAATGTATTTTTATGCAAAAATATCGGAAAGAACATACCGACGATAGAAGTTGCCTTGTTCCAATATCCCAAATGCGCAAATAACTGTCCAAGCCTTGAAAATATCAAAGTTTGTCAGTTTTGTTGTATTCATAATATGATTTACCCCCAAAAGATACAACATCAATCCTTAAAGCTTAAGCAAAATAATTCCAATCCAACAAGCTAACAAAAACTACAGCATATACTCACCGCAAGATGCAATTACAGGAAGTTCAGGGTGCCGGGCTATCGATCTGATGCTTCCAGAACACTTACCTAAAAAGCATCCTAACAATTTTCCTGTAAGAAAACACTTCCTCCATTAACCAAAATTCACGGGAAAATAGAGCTCAAATTATTAAAGAAAAGCTTTATCAAGAAATGATGCAAAAAAAGGGGCAACGGTTTCTACTTATTTAAGATTCTCTACAGGAAACCAGCAAGCACAACAAATATGTAAAAGCTGAACCACATGATTCAAAGAAACATCAAAGAAAGTGGATTGAAACATCAAGTAGATAGAGATAGATGAACCACATGATTCAAGCCAACAAATATGTAAAAGCTGAATTCCTTGCCAAGACATTATGATAATAAAAATGTATTTCAATGTATTATGTTGCACATAGAACTCAAATAACACTTTAAGCCTGTCTTTAATGCAGACAATAATGAATTAGAAAATATCTGCAAATACCCTGATTTAGGTCTTGGGAGAAATTTAGCAAAAAATATGTAACATGCAGCAATCGACCATCGTAAACAAAAATTCCAACCTAGATTTCCAAAAACTTCACCAATATAATATGAAAAGGACTTAAATTCCTTCACAGGAATGACTGAGCTACCCAGAATCAGAAATGCAGAATGGAGGAAAGAATCGTACAATGAGCACATAGAATCAATCCCTTACCTGTGCGTATATCCACTGAAGCAAGATCACCGGATCCATTCCCTATATAGATCGTATGACCATCTAGGTCTTCCTCAATTGCTTTTATAGGGGTCTCCCTGAAGTCAAATGATATAACTGGTCTCCGCTGGGCAGAAACATCATAGAGGCGAACCTGTAAAGGAAACCATTAAAAGATAAAAGTTATCCCCCAACACGGGAAATACAATATGATGAAAGCTACTGATGACGATGAAATGCATTTCTACAACTCAATCCTTTATTCCTGCGATAGTCACAATTCCAGATAAAATATATTAATAAATCTTGTTTGTTCACATTCTTTCAAATTCAATAAGTTCTAGTAGCATCACACGAACTGAAGCTAGAACTAATAAAAGTCTGAAAACTACATTTTCAAAAGTTCAACCAAAATGGCAAAATCAGCCAGTAACTATCTTGAAACTGTAAAAAAATATTTTAGAAACTGGCAATATATGATCAAGTATAAAAATTCCTTCATAGAAAAGGGAAAAAGGAAAAGTTAGAGAAACACACAAGCACACATTATATAAGTCTGTACAACCAAAGGCATACTGTCAGGTTAATATTATGTTTGAGGAGTGGCTGATAGCAGCAAAAAATTACCTGATGGTTATTGGTACCGGCCACAACTTTACGGTGATCATCTTTGCTAAGGAATGTTGCAGACGTAAACCAAGTAGGGGTAAAAATACCAAGGCTATTCCGAGGAGGCTGTTCAATATGGAATGCATTAAGATAAATGAAAACAAGATGTTAAAACATAAATCGTTAGGTTGAAAAGGCTCACAGGTTTTGCAGTCCAAATCTTTGTACAATTTTCAAGACCCCACATATTAACTTCAACACCCTTCCTGAATTAAAAATAATAAATATTCCAGTTGAGCATCAAAATACACTATCAGCAAATGCAGAAAAAAATCAAGTATGAAGTTCATGTACAAAGTCATACAACAGAATCACACTCACCCTCCAAAGAAGGCATAGCTTTCACTTCCATCCACTTCCGAAAATGATATATCACCTGAAGCACATACATTCCACGCTTTCTGGGCACCAGAATCCACTTTAGTATCAACCATATCAATTGTTTTAATGCTTGCATTTCCTTTTGCCGTACATGCAAGCAAAGTGCATGACCTGAAAACAATGAATTTATAGAGATCAACAAGGTTACATAAGTAAAGGAATTGTGACTACCAAGAACCATCTATTTCAGTGACTACACTAAACTACATAAATAAGAAAGCAGAGGAACCTTGTTCACTTTCTAGGTTACCAAGACTCGGATGCGAGAGTCAAATATAACTATATAATTATGTGTCCAACATGGATAAAATACATTTTTCTAAGTTTTTCCATATCTTTTAAGGGCCCTTCAAGGGTTACAACCCCATAGGCCATACCCATGTCTGAAAATTTATCAAACACAGATACTTAAAGAATAACGGAAAGTCAGAGCATTAGAACAAAGTAGTTCATTTTCATTTAACATTATAAAATAGGATTATACCTTGATGTTAGCTCCGATCTCTGTCTTCTGAACAAATGCAGCCCAACAATAGCATTATCTTCTGGTCTAACACCAGCATTACCAACATCGGATACAGAACGGGAAAGTTCACCATTGAGGGGATTAAGCATCTCAATCTGCAGTATATACATTGAAGAAATGAAAAATTCAACACATTTCCTACTAAAGCCAGGTCTTTATAAAACAGGAAAATGAAGAAAAATGTTACTCACCACACCATTTTTTCTGGCAACAGCTAATAACTGAAAAAGAAAACAAATTTTCAATATAAAGAAAAAAAGGATTTTTCCTCAATACTTATAGAGAGAAAAACAATCTCACTGGGTCGATTGTGCGGTCGTTAATGGAAGCGGCAACCAGACATTTAGAAGCATCGGGATCTCCCCATCTCTCCACCACTTTGGGAACTCCTCCTCCTTTAGCTCGAGCTTCGATTACTATTCAAATAAAAGCAAAATTAGCGAAGGTTTCAATAGTAGGATGAATTTAGTTAAAGATGATATGAATCGAAAACCTTTAATGAGGCCTAGGGCATCGAAAGTTAGGGCTCGAAGCGGAGGGCAGCCAGGGCATTCGACGGTGGTGGTGCGTGGCATCGTTTACTCTTAACCCTTAAAACCCTTGAGAATGAAACCCTTAAAACCCTAGCTGTTTGTAACAGAATATATAGTATTAGTATATTAAACTAAAGGTTTAATGCTAAAAAAATATTCTAAATTATGCCTTTTTTTCTAAAGTATTTTTTAATTTAAATAACCATATAATATTTTTATTATTATTATTTTAGATTTTTGTCATTAATGGTCGCTTAAAAGAGTTAGTTAATTAATAAAAATATAATATATAGTTTTTTTAAATATAAAATAAAATAATCTTTAAATCACTAAATTTTTAAGTTTCAACTTTCAAGTCTCGATTTTAGTCGTTATCATCACCAAGCGCCAACAACATACCATTACTTAAAAATAGGAGTGTCGTGATTAATAAAGTGGATAAGATCCGGTATACAATCAGTTTATTTAAAATTAGTTTCATTAGCCAACAATTCTTAAAAACTGAAATTAGTTCCAGTCACGATCCGGTTGAATCTCGGGTTCTAAAATTAATCTCAATACTAGTGAGAGTCAATATTAATATCAGATACTCGATTAATTAATCTTAATAAATCAGACCAAAAATCAATATTAAAAAAATAATATAAAATCAGTAAAAAAAAAGAGGGTGTCGGGAATTGTTGTTTTCTAATTAAATAAAATTTTATATAATTACATAAATCCTTACTAATTGAATAAAAATTAAAGTAAATATTTTAGGTAAAAATTTATAGTCATATAATTTGTTATCAACTGAATAAAAATTTATGTAAATATATAAAATTTTATTCTTATATTATAATCTAAATTCTTATCGATCGAATAAAAAATCGTATAAAAGTCCATCTTATTTTAACCAACTCCAGCCTCACGGTAGAACTACTACATTGTTACGGGCCAAGCAGGTTTTTCCTTTTTCAAACACAGCATTCAACACTGGAAGAGTAAAAATTATATCATGGGTCCGTTCCGCCACGTGTTCATAGGACCGACTAATAAAAACTACACATCTTTCCATGTCATATTTTTTTCCAAGTAATTTTTCACTTAAAAAATTAAAAAATAATAAAGTGAGTAGTTTTTATTGGTCGGTCCTATGAATGACGTGATGAGACTAACCCATAATATAATTTCTCCCGGAAGAGGTTGATTGTTAACAGCCTGCTCCTGTTTCTATTGTTACATAACATAATTACAATAACAAATTTGCTTTGAACAGTCGTTAAAATCATTACATGTAATAAATATTTCCATCCAAACTAACATTAAAAATATACCTTCAAACAGTAACCCTTGTTAAATAATAAATTACAAAGTTATTATGTAGTCTAAATTACAAAATAAATGGGATTCTAACTAAAAGAGGTTGTGGTTACAAAGCAAAAGCTTACCTGAATTAATCCCATGTCTTTGGCTCCACATTTCCAGGACAAAATCTTCCTCACTCTTGGGTTTTAGATAATCATCCAAATCAAACTTCATCGTCTGCTTATTGGAACAAGAGATTTGGCTTTGGTAATCTTCACCTACAAATTCTACAACACTTTTTGAAGGACCATAATCACTAAATTCTGAGATCCGACTCCCTCGGCTGCTGCTCGGCAACTGGTTGCTTACATATTGTGCACTCCTAGTCCCAGATTCCTATATCATGACAATGCAGTATATATACACAAAATCAGCTCATCTTTGCATTTATCGGTTACTTGGTAATAGAATGCAAACATCGGACTGTTACTCGGATATGGATTGTCAGATACAAGTATGTCCTTACAAGTATCTTCGGAATCCATTACTCGTATAAATAAGATGGATTTGAATAATAAAATTGAATATATGACACTAATTAAACCAAAGTCAAAGGTGATCTTCCAAACTACAAAATTACCAGAATCTGCAAACAAATCAAATAGTGTCTGATATTCAACTTTTTACTATCAGCTACCATACCTACGTTGGGAATAAGATTACCTGAGAAAGATTGTGTTTGTTCTTGCAAGTTAAAGGAGAAGGATCGTTAGAAGTCTCCCACTGTAACCAAGGCAACATTACACCATCCATTTCAACAGGGACAGATTTAAACGCTGCTGGATTCTGGAAAATTGGTGTCTTTGTTATCCCCCCTATACTTGAACTAGTAGTATCACTCCTGTCTCCATCCAATGACGAAATATCCGTATCTTCGACATTTGAAATGAAATCTTCAATATACTTTTCAGCCTCTTCGGTCAATTGTCGGGACATTCTATATCTGTCATTGCTTCTCTGGGAAACAATTCATATGTCGATTAAACAATAAAAGGAAAGATCAAATGGCAGGCTCAAAAATAACCATATAGAGTACAAAGTCATGCAGTGTCACAGAGAGCGTAGAAGGGAGTTGTACCTTTCGGGCTCGTAATGGTTTCTCAACAATAGTGTTCTTTGGTTCAGGAAGCAATTCTTTGACAATTTTAGAGAGCTCTCTACCTTTCTGCTCCCCCAACAAAATCTCAGCTAATATATCTTCTCTATGCTTCTCAGACTGTCCAATCAAAAAATAAAAATCAATTACTAATGTTTTCAAGCATGAAGAGCGGAGATTAATTAAGGAATTAAATAGCATCAAAGAATTAAAGTAAACAATTAATGTTATATTAATAATAATCTACATGTCTAGCATAAAACATAAACAATGATCCATGTTAATATGAATAAAAAGTACTACAAAATCAAAATGTTACCTTTCTCATCAAAAGCAACTAAAATGGAACCTTATTTTTTGTTTCCAATATAAAGTAAAAATCCAGAAGTATCAGTTCAGGCTTATAGTAAGAAAATAGTATTAAGCCAGAACCAATCATACCTGGAACATGGATTGCTCCTGTACAAGGAACTAAAACTGGAACAATTTGTTACTTTTATAAAAAAGAAAAAAAATAATTCAATAGGGATAGTCTTCTCCAATTTGTTTAGTAGGAACTTAAATAAATTTTGTTAGTGGAATCGTTAGTTTTATTAAATTAGATCTCTAGTGTTGCCAATATGGAATGCATGTACCAATAAACAATCATTGAGGAAATAGTGATTTCTGGTAACAGCGGTCAGAACCAATACATCTGCAATGGAAAAACTACGAAGTTTGTTGCATAGATAGTTTAAGGCTAAAGAAACCAAATGCACACACAACTAGTATATATTTGCTCATTCAATCACTTTTGTGTGTGCAGTACCAATTAACCATAATCTTCATACAAATGGACAGTATTGCGCCACAGAATGTTGATGACATGACTTTGTACCTTTTCCAATTTTGTTGTACACTTCCTTCTAGCTGCAGAAACAGCCTGATTTACATCAGAATTGTCAAGCCACAAGCTATCACTGCTTGCTATGCCAGGTTTCTTTGTTTTAACCATTGACTGCATAAACCAAGATATAATCCAAAAATTTTGGCAAACAAAAATTGGGAAGCAAATTATGCTCATGTAGGAGCAAATGAAACATTAAACATGTTCACCAAAACCAAAAAAATACAAACTTGTTCAAGTTGCATCTTGATCTCTTCCACGGCATGTCTAAGCTCTTCTCGCATTGCCGCATATAACCCACCATTCACATCATCCCCGATGGGGTGCTCTCCCTAGCAGGCAGGAAATACAAAAATGAATGATAGAGCAAAACATCTCCTACAGATTATTACATAATTGTGATTTTTAAGAGAGAGGAGCAACCTTTTTCTGCGCATAAACTGCTCTTATTGTCCTCTCCATCCCATTTTTATTGGAAAGTGTGGCATCCCTCCCTTCATCATCAGTTATAGCAGAAGAGTGGCTCTGATTTCAAACACATAAAAGTTTCATTAAGCAAGAAAAACTAATTGAGTTTGAAAATTTCTGAAAGATATCTAGGTACAATCAGGATTGACAACCACCAAATAGCATCTTTATTTGAAAGTTAGACACAACTAAATGGTACTTGTAAAAGTTAGAATGATATTTCTTTCAAAGAGATAGATAATGCTTACAGAGTAGCCATCATAATACTTCAAGTCTTTTTGACTGAGAGACCTTCTTAGCCCTTGTCTATTATTTGAAGTTGTTGGCTTACGAGCAGAGGATATCTGATTGTTTCCAACAATAGAACTCTTCATACTAGCACGGTTGCTTGAATTCTGTGAATGATCTAGATCACTCTACCAATTTAATAAACAACAAATGCATACAACATCAAGTTAGTATTTTGATTATTATTCCTAGTAGAATGAAAAACTAATAGGTTTCGTTAAAGCCAACATTTTCATTCAAGTTGACCAAGTGCAGTAGTAAATTACTATCTCTTATCAATGATACTTCACCTTTAATTTACTACAAGAAATAACATATTTGACAAGTAAATATTCTAAAGTTCCTCATTTACTTTCATCAAATGCAAAACAAATATACCAAAACTGACAAAAATCACCAACTATTCAAGTATAGAAAATTAACTACTATTCAATTATAGAAAACGATTTGTCATCTAAAACAAGAACATTCGGATTCAAATGTAAGTCTCCGGTATGGGTATGTTCAGTTTTTTCAAAGCTTTTCCACATGCTTGAAAGTTTGTATCCATTAACCATGTAGGAAAATGTGTTTGATATGGGTGTCAATGAAGAGTCGCAGAAACATGGCATCCATAAAATGGAAGAGCTTACAATTCTAAATTTGGAACATAAACTAAGCAATGATACTTGCAATATCATAAAGAACTTGATAGTTATTGAATGCTTCAAAAGAGAAATCGGAAGTCATTGTCAAATACCCCCATGTTTTTCTCCTTTTGCGTTTTGACCAATGTATTTAAACTTACATCAAAGCAATGCCATTAAGGGGATGTAACAAGTGCATGCCACAAATGATAAAAATTCCAGTTGGTTTGTCCACCTAAATTTGATCTTTGAGTCCAAATTAAGCAAACGTCAAGACTCAAGACAACCAAGCAAGGAGATAGTTAAGTCCAGTTAGTTTAACAAAAGCTATACAACTAAATTAGACCACTAAGCATTTACACAACCAAGCAATCTGATGTGATTTAAGAAATCATCTAAATAATGAGCTCATGCATAATAATATAAACAACACTACTGCAGATTGCAAATAATGACGATGATAACAATATCACCTCAGAATCACTAATCTGATACCGAACAACCGAAACCGATCTTCTCCTCCTGGAACTAGCGGTGTCCGAAGTTAACCTTCCTCCAGCACCACTATTTACTTCACTACCCCTGGATCCTTGCCTGGACACCGACCGTCCTCTCCTCTGAGTCACATTCTCTCCTCCCCCTCCCTTACCATTGTGTGGTGTGACGTCATCAATCCGAGAAGCTGAACGTCCTCGGAGTGAGGAGTCAAAGAGCTCAATAGCGAGATCATCGAGACTAATCTCCGGGAATCCCGATCCCCTAAAGGTATTAACGAACCTCCCCTTGCTCCTCGGAGCCGGGGTAGCGTCATCGTCATCGCCGCTGACTCCGGGAAGCCGGCGGGAGAATCTGCTGAGACTCCTTGCGCGGCGGTGGACAGAGGAGGAGGAGGAGCGATTGGATGAAGAAGAGTCACCGGGAGAGTTGGCGACGGGGTCTCTCTTAGTTGTTGACTTGAAAGCTGAAGTTGCCATTGAGAACAATAACAGAGATAGAGAGATCGGGTTGATTTATTAAGGATTTAGAGATGAAATCTTATGATTTTGGGGAATTTAATTTTTGAATCCGCCAAATCTAAAACGTAAGGAAAATACAGCTCAACCAGGAAGACACTGAGAAGCAGATTGGCGGAGTGATCGAAATTTTAAATTTGGAGATTAACAAGGAAAATTAAATAATAATTTGACTATTAACTTGAAGGGAAAATATGTTATTCCTATTTATCCAAACAAAATAGGTTATGAGCCGGTGGTAGAAAAGTAATTTAATTTTAAGGTTAAAATTAGAATTTAATATTTAAAAGTATTATTTAGCATTATATTTTAATATTTAAAATTTAAGATTTAAAAATTATATTTAAAACTTATAAAAATATATAACAACTTTGGAATTTTCCTTGTAAAGAATATGTACTATATATTAAATCATTACACTAACCTTAACCTTTTATTTAAAAATAAAATTGATCGTATAAAAAATTATCTATGATTATCATATACACTATCTGTACCAAAAAGTTTAAGAGTTGAGAGCCGACACATTTGGACGGGGCTGAGTTTATAGGTCTACCTTCTACCTTCTACCTGTAAAGTAAGTCTCCGTTTATTCGGGCCTCACTCATGCATTATGTTTATCACGAGGATCATTCAAGTAAGTGGGTGTGGGGGTCCATTTTCATAAGGATTTTAATCGGTGGGGTTCTGTAAAAGAGCAACCGCATAAAGTTTTAAAAGATTTTTTCTTTTTAATAAATTAATATTAATTAATCTTAAAATTTATTATAAAAATTTTAAAAATATTTTTAAAAAAGATAAATTATATTTGTTAAAATGTTATAATTGTTTCTTAAATATGATAATGGATTATATAATCTTATTAATTATTTATATTTCTATTGTTTTTTTAAATCGATGAAGTTCTGGACAAGCGTGATAAGAGTAACCATATAAGAATCCATAAAAAGGATAATTGCTTCTAAAGATCATATTTTTAAAATTAATATAGACAAATACTTATAAAGATTATATTTTAATAAATTAAATGAATCCCAAAATCTTTAAACTATCAATGTTTTATATATAAGAATTTAATAAATGTTACATCTAAAAAATAAATAATATTAGACTTCAAAAAATATATGTTTTACTATGTTTATATTTTAAATTCTTTTTACTTTAAAAAAAGTCATCAAAAGACGTCTTTCTTGAGATAGAAGGAATAAAATTTAGTATACTATTGTTATATGATGTATTTTTATTATGTTTTAATCCTTTAAAGTGAGCATAACATAATATTTGTTCATATTAATGTTTTTAATTTTTAAGAATATATATACCTTATAAATAAAATAATTTAAAATCAAATTTATTAAAATAAGTTTTACTTATTTTTTTCACTATTATATTATTTTTTAAAATATTCCTTATAGTATAGCAGACCAGTGACATAATTTTACATGTAATCCATTTTTTAATCACGCCATAGCTCGAATTAAGGCCGGCAAATCACAACGTTTAATTACTTAAATTTAAAATAATTACTGTTTTATATTATATTTAAGCTAAACAAGATAAAGAGAATCAGAGGAATTTTTAGTTTCTTAAGGTATATTTGTCCGTTTCTTTTTGTTTATTAATGACGTTTTAAGAAGAAGAAAATTATTATCGATAATTTTATTTTCTGAATTTAGAATTTAGTTTGATTGATGTGTTTTATTATTTTTAAATATTAAAATTTAATAAATTTAATATTGTCGAAACAATAAATATCAAAAATTTTATTAGACAAAAAATTAGGAATAAGCAATAAATATAAGAAATTTAATTTCTTTTAATTAAAACAAAAGTGGTGTCCACCTACTTTGACACAACATTATTATTAAAATCAATGCACTAATAATATTAAAAATAATATATCAAAATTTATATTATTATTATTGATAGGGACAACATCATATTCTAAATAACAGTAAAATAAATATGTATATTATCAAAAGAATATAATAATATAACATTTAATTTATTTAAAAAATTTATCACCTTTAAATCGTACTAGATTATTAAATATATTTAAATAATTTAATCTCGTATTTTCTTACATAATATAGCTATACTAATATCAATTAAGCTAAACTAAATTAATATAATTTAATTAAAAGTTGTACTTTATTTAATATTAAAATTAAGAGGACCTCAAGGTATTTTTACCAAAATTATCTCAAATCCGAATTATCCCACGTGCAAAAAGTACTTCCAATTGCAGATAGTAAAGGGCAATTCGGTAACTTGGTCTTTGTAAAAAGTACACAATTTAGGCTCGTGTGGAGATACCAAAGGAAAGGCGGATTGAGAAAGAAAGAAAGAAAAAGATGGAAGCAGTAGCATTATCCCCTTCCCTAACCGCATCATCCTTCGGTACCTCAGCGGCGGCGAAGAGAAGCAGCTCCGCCTGCTTATCCTACGCCTCTCGCAACAACCTTAGCGTGAGCCGCTTAGCAGCATTCCCCAAGCAAATCCATCTTTTCACAAAATCCCCTTTCGCTTACACCAAATCCCGTGCTAGTAAATCCACCAATGGAATCTTCCTTCCCCACTTGGTCGCTTCATTGGTTCGATTCTAATTTATCTTTCTTTAACTTGACTTTCCGTTTCTTAATTATTTGAAAACTTGACGTTTATTGTTTTTTACTTAATTCTTTGGTTTTGGTTTCAGGAACAAGTTGATCAAACTTACATTATGGTTAAACCTGATGGCGTACAACGTGGATTTGTAAGATTTGCTTCAAATCTTATTTTTGTTTGAATCTTATGCTCCATAATCTACTTCTGGTTACTGAACTACTGAAATTACTCATTCCAGTCTTTAAATTGTTTGTTTTATACTGGTTTATGACTTCATGTGCAGGCATTTTCGGTAAACGTGTGTTCGTATTGTGTTTACTGTTTATTGTGCCGAATTACAATTGTTTGCTATATGTTGGTCCATGTGGAAGCATTTGCAGTAGACTTGACAATTCTTGTATTCGTGTTGTTCTTGTGTAGTTTACCGTATTTTAATTAAGTTGTGATATGTTTATGATTTGTATTATATAGATTTTGAGCCATTCTTATGTTCATGCTATTTTCGTGTCCGGTTTTATTTTGTATCATGATTTAGTTGTTGTTTGTGTTAGTTTATCGTATCAGGTCTAATATTGTCGTATTTAATTTTAGAATCCAAAAAGGGAATTGTTTATATTAAATTTTTTGTAGTTTTGGTTCTGAGTTTTATTTTCTTATTTAGGTTGGAGAAATTATTTCAAGGTTTGAAAGAAAAGGGTTTAAGTTGACTGGCTTGAAGCTCTTTCAATGCCCCAAAGAATTGGCTGAGGTTTGTGAGTTTGCTGTTTTGGTTTACATTAAGAAATCCAATGTCATCATCTATCTATTGCTTGAGTTTGACTCGAAAATGATTGAGCCTCTAGCAGATTGTTCTCTGCTTTGGAGCTTACATAATAATAATAACATGTGTTATCGGTGTTAAAATGGTTTTAGGAACATTATAAGGATCTCAAGGCCAAGCCATTCTACCCTACACTGATTGACTACATTACTTCAGGACCGGTCGTATGTATGGTATGATTTCATAGAAGTTCTCCCCATATAAGTTCCCAGTTTGATCGAGAAGTTTGATAATGATTTTATGTTTTTTAAGGTATGGGAGGGTGTGGGTGTTGTCGCTTCCGCACGTAAGTTGATTGGATCTACCGACCCTCTTCAGGCTGAGCCTGGCACTATAAGAGGAGACCTTGCAGTTCAAACAGGAAGGTTAGCTTCCATTTACCCTGTTTTTCATTCCTCGACTTCAATTTGCTGTAAATATTCTGATAACAAACCTGTGTGCAGGAACGTGGTCCATGGTAGTGACAGCCCTGAAAATGGCAAGCGTGAAGCAGGTAGGTTCCTCTTAACACTATCAGTATTCAAACATATCTCCCCAAAATGGTTTGCCTGGAAATGCTTTAGTACTATGTTGTTTGGTTTGAGCCTGCATTGAGTTAGTAAAAGACCATTTTTCTAGATTAAAAAAGGCATAATTAAACCGGCCATTTGTATCAAGAACGAAATCCCCAACCAGTTCAATTTCTTATCCATTTATTTAAACATTACTCTTAATTTGTTTTCATGTACAGCTCTTTGGTTCAAAGAAGGTGAGCTGTGCGAGTGGACAGCTGCTCAAGCACCATGGTTAACAGAGTGATCTTTCAGCATATTGTAGTCGGAGGCAAAGTGCTTTGTAAGTTTATCGCCTGATATTTATATTTTCAATGTCAAAACATTTATTTAATATCTATGTAATTGTTGGAGTAACTAAACTATTTCATGCCGAACTCGAAAAATGTGTATTTCAATGCTAAATAAACTGAACCAAGGGTTGAATCAAATGAATATTCGATTTTGAGTTCGATCCTGAATAATCTCTTGCTTCTTAGAAAGAATTTTCATTTCACCTTACAAATTTGAGATTCGAATCTGAACATGAATAAGTATAACCACGAAAAAACGGGGCTTAATTCTTACTGTAATATCCCATTGAAGCGTTGAATCATGTAATACAAACTCCCCTTGCTTGCGCTGGATTCATGGATTCCTTTCTTCTGCACTGCTCAAAGATTGAAACTCAATCGAACTCGAAAAATGGGCAGAATCATTAATGTCTACCATCGTTGTTTCATCACTAATTGTTGGAGCGCCTTGATGAGACTTAAATTTGGAAAACAGGTCAAGAATTGACGTACCATTCCTTTGTTGCAGAGAATTCAAATTCAAATTACCTGTAGACTGACAATCGCTTGACCAATCAACAACCCTTGCAGAAGCAGAAGAACAATCTGTATCAATCACCATCGATTCATCATCAGAATGCATTTCTTGACAAGCATCGGGAATAGTTCCGGAACAGCTATCGGTTAAATCCACCATCGTAGGCGGTGGAATTGGGTGGCGTTGAGAACCCAGTTTAAGCTTCATCAGTGTAGTCTCTGTAGATTACAAATCGAAAACCCAAATCGATCACTGATCTTAATGGATCCGTGATCTTTTCTTTTAAAGAAGAAGAAAATGATTGAAAAAGAGAAATACCATATATGGAGAGAGCATCGTCCTTGATGATCTTGGAAGGTGGAGTCTCGAAGCTGTCAAGTGACGAGGGCGATGGCGACGCTCTTACTCTTCCGAACATACCTGTGTTTGGGACAAAACTAGCTTTGTTTGGAACGAAAGATTTTGACAATGGCGGAAACTGATAAACCAAGGACTGTGGGAGATTTGGATTTGGATATTTCTTTTTTGTTTGGCGCCATAAAATAAATAAGCGGGAAAAGCGTCTCTCGTACCCTCTTTTGGGCTTCCAATTCAAGCTTTTCTCCATGGCTGACCCACTCCAGATAAAAATTCAAGGCTGGGCTTTTCTTTTTTCTTTTTTCTTCATATAGTTTGACTTTTGAATGCCTTTAGGGTCGGTGAATACTAAATTTATTTACTCTCTCCGTATCACAAGTTCACAACTTTTATTCTTTTAAAAAAATATATAAAAATATGTTATAAAAATAATTAAAATAACAATTTTATCATTAAAAAGTTTATTTTATTAAAAAGATAAAAAATAAATATTCAATTGAGTTTTCAATAAGACAATATAAGTGAGATAATTTTAAAATATAGAAGGAACAAATTTTATGGGACATAAAAAGTATTTATTTATTTCTAAATCTAGGGTGTAGAAGTTTAAATTTTAAAATTATTATTAGTATGCTCGTGTAAACAAATTTTACACCCATCAACTAGTAACTCTTAATAATTATTCCAATTTAAGGGAACGTGAATGAATACATATATATGTATATATAAGGATTTGAGTATTCACATAATAGAAATAGTACATAAAAATCACAAATGAAGATGCCAAAATGAATGTATATTCTGTGAACATAAACAATGAATGCATGTTTTACAAATGAATCGAATTTCGAAATCGGAAAAGAAGAAACAGTTGGTGAGTCCATGAACTTGCCTGTAATCTCTCTACATAGATACATGGAACACCAAACTGGTACTGGTAGTATAGACGGGTGTAAGCCTACCTTTTCTTTCAGTGCCAATCTATCTCTCTAGAAAAATATCCTGAAAGAACCCCAGTTTCGGACATACGAAAGAAGGAACAGTTGATCAGTTCACAAACAAGCTCGGAATCAATAACCGGTACGATACACTGGTTTAAGCCTACCTTTCTTTCAAGTGACTATCAATTTCTCCGATAACCCGACTTCTTACTCGCACCTAAAATGTGAACATTATAGTGGGAGACAGTTTAATATTGCAAATTACAGGTTTTAATGAAAAGAATTCAGACTCCGAGATGCATCCCGAAGTGCGATTGATGTAAATGCTCTATTCATCTCTAGCTTAGGGTTCAAAAAGGATACCTTTTAACTTTCCAGCATAATACAAAGCCTCTTCTGCAATAGGCCTCCACTGTTCTGCACACGAGTAGTTGATTCCAAGACCAACACTAAATCCTCTCAGAAGTTGTACAGTACGAAGAACCGAAAAAAGTTCCTCGGGGAAAGACTGCCATAGCCCAGAAAACAACTTGTATGTAGATTTATTCAGAGTTCAGACAAAAAGATCAAACCAAAAATTGGGGTTTTGGGGTCAGAGGTGGGGAACTGGGGTGATCAAACTGTTTTACACAACCCTTACCTGTACACTGATTTTTTTTATTGAAGAATCTTCAGAGAATGGTTGCAGCATTGCCACTCCAGGAGGTAGTTTCGTATCAAACATTGTTTGCGCCAGGCGAAACAGTTCCTGTTGCTCGTTCTTACAATTGCTTGCAGTACCTATGCCAAGTTCCCTAAGAAAGGACAAGATATCATTATAGATCCCAGTTAGTAATTGCGGACTGTTAGGATAGTTATGTCAAAACCAATACAATTATTAACTATGTTAATAGGACTTGAGTTGTAGTGTTGGATATAATAAGTGTCCATCACGAGTAAGTTCTAAGTTTTACGATGTATTTGGGGATTCTTGAAGGTCATATCCCCATATCCACGTGTCAGAAACAACCTCTAGTGATTCCAGAAAAACAAAAAGTCTGAGCAGCATAGCTTCTAAAAATTGTGCATTATTCGTATTCTATTCTAAACACGAGTACGTATGTTACACGAATTCAGATGTTAGTATAGGGATTTGTGTCTAAAACTGATATGTTCAAAGCAACATGACAACCAACTGAATTTTGTAATGAAAGGTTACCAGAAGCACAATAGAAACACACAAGTTTACCTATAGCTTTCCTTTGCTTTTATAGGATCATTATCGGCAATGGCAAGAACCAAATTAGCATATCCGAGCCGCAACTGGTCTGGCAGGTCCTTCACTTGCCCGTAGTCTAGTAAGGCAACCTGGCATGTCGACAAAAAGTAAACTGGTTAAACAAGTATGCTATATGGAAGATTATATGCAAATATGAATTGGTAAAAAGGCTATAATAGAATTAAAAAGAAAATTCATGACAGCCAACTTGCCTCTGAACCTTTACATATCAATATATTCCCGGGATGGGGATCTGCGTGGAAGAAACCACTCTTTAGGATCATCTGTCCATATGCTAGAGTCAAACTCTTAAGTATGTTCCTGCATTCACAAAATCGTTATTTTAATCCCTAAAAATAGCTAAGATGAAGTGAAAGGGAGAAACAAGAACCATTTCTCGAATCTCGATAGGCACAGAAAATTTCTTATAATCTCTTCCGAAGGGAGGAATAAAAAAACTTAACCAAAGTGATAGATTTATAACCCCCATTGATAACCTAAAGAACATTAAGCAACTTTCATTGGGGAGAAACACATTAAGCCAAAAACAACTTACAAGGCAGTGATAGACTCAAGAAACCAGAAGTGATAGAAGAGGAAGAACAAACAACTCTGGAACTATGTTGTTCAGATTCTTCATTCTTCTTGAAGTAAAACACGTTTGTGTCGGTTCCTATATGGAGAAAGGTACAAGGGTATGATTCTCTAACTACCCTCTTAATATATGGAAATCTTGGACAAAAGTGAAAATATACATGTATGATATTCATACCTAAGTTTGAGTAAACATAGCTTAGGAAAACCAAAGTGATAAAGAATCGTAGTATTCGTAGAAACCCAAAGTGACAATATCACACAATAATATCCAAGTCGAGTAAACGTAGCTTAGGAATCCAAAGTGATCAAGAGTCAAAAGTATTAATAGAGAGCATAATAGAACACCAAGGAGAATAAAAATATTAAGCAAAAAGACCATAGGGGTGATAAAGGAATGAATAAAGAAGGATTGGTCTGATGTAAGATTTTGGAGAAAATGTAATAATGGTGAAGTGAAAACTTATTACTTCATTTCAACCTTAAACAAAAAAGATGAATAAATAGCAGGAAACTAATATCCCTTGAAATAAGGAATACAACAAAAACATTCCTACAGTCTTTGGGAAGTCTAGATGCTTACTGCTTTGCTGCTGCTGCCATCTTACCACCAGGATTTATTCCTCTTTTAGCCATTTCATCACCGAGATTCAAGATTGGGATTCCATCAATATATTCCATCACTAAGACCCTCCTATTTAGACAGATAAACTTCGCATTACAGAAATGCTAGGATCAGTAATAAAGCAGTAAAATATGTTCATCAAGATAAATGCATGCATAAAAAGTAGGAGCAACTGACAACAGTAAATGGTAAGCACTAAGGAGATATCATTAGAAATAAGAGGCAACACGGGACCCGAATGCTATATGTGTAAACCTCAATGCAAAGTATAACTGAAAACATGTAGACCCAAATGCAATGGCATATGCATACTCAAAATACATAGCTAGTCCTAGTACTAGCCTCTACAAGCAAGCTGCAGAGTACTGATTTATCGGTTCAAATGTTTCATTATAAGAAGATAACAAGAACTTGCCTTGTAACCAAATCCTTGAGCACCATCGGAACCTGAACTGGAGATTTTTTGTTGTTCTCGTATAAGAAACGACAGATTCTATCCATAGCATTGGCTTCTCTTAGAAAGTCAAATTCATACCCAATCTTGAATAGGGCAAAGAATCAATAAATAACATCCAAAAAGAACAATGAAACACAAATAATGTGGAAGAATGTTCTTAATTTACATAATCTGAGAAGTAAATAAATCATAAGTCAAACCAGCAAATAGATTATATCAACTTAATGGCTTGAGAACTGATATTCGTTAAATCGAGTACTATTCGGAATATACAAATAGACCAGATGTACCAACTTGACATCCCACCTCGTAATAGTTTCATCCAAGTTGAAAAAATGATTAGTTTAACAAAATTAGGAAGAAAAAAAAAAGAAAAGAGAAGATGGGTCTTGCTTTGACCAAATTTTGAAAAATGGCCTAAGTCAACAAGTTATGCCATGAGGATAAAATTGAATTCTGGTGACTCCAAATGACTAATTACAAATTGATTAAAGAGATGAATTAACTCTAAAAGCCCTCGAGGATGATAATTAGTTTTTTTTTTCCTCTAGTATGATGCTCCATTATTTATTACTAAAAAGCAGACCCATCATTCACCAAACTTTCTCATAGCCATTGTTATTAGCCACTTAACACGTGAAAGAAAGTTAAAAAAAAAAAGTAAAGAAGATCTGGAAACAGAAGAAATTGGAAAACAAGGATAGATGTTCTTTGAAAGGACTATCAGTGTAAATATTGATACCTGTTTTTCTATTTCCTTGGTAACAGAATACAGATCAAATTTGATATCCGTCTTTTGCATGTACAATGCAAATGCTTGCAAGTTACGGATGTCTGTCATCATAAGATCTTGGATTCCAGGATGTTGCACCTGCCATAAACTTAAAAGTTATAAATTATAATCTCACGGACATGTATGGCTATAATATCATCGTCAACAGAACGTACCTTCACAACAACATCTTCCTTATCGCCTTTGAGTCTTGCTCGATGAACCTAATTCAGAGATGAACATATGTTAGGTATATCCATAGGATTCTCATAATTAAGAGTTAATCCAACGACTTAAAAATAGTAATAATAAAAAACCAAATTATCAAAACAATGCCATTAAAGCTTAATTGTGTAATAGCCTGCCATATTTTGGCAAGTGTGAAACTTATTTAGTGAAAATGTCCGTTCTTTACCCGTTCTAACTTCTAATCATCAGGAAGCTACAAGTTGAACACATACCCTTCCCAGCCCACTCATTCAGGATTTCAAGCTATGTAAAAAATGGAAAGCGGTACCTGTGCAATTGAAGCTGAACCAAGAGGATTTACATCAAACTTTTCAAAAATGTTGCCAATACTCTGACCAAACTCCTTCTCTAAAACAACTTGAACAACATCAAATGGTGTTGCAGGGGCTTGATCACACAAAGTAACAAGCTTTCTCACCCATGCAGCTGGGGCTAGGTCTGGCTTCCCAATAATTTGAGCAACCTATGAACAGAGCATCCAACAAGCAATTAATAGATTTTCAATAAAATTTAGAGATACCCTAAATCCAAATGCACAACATCTATCACTCTATAATTGAGGAACAAGGGGAAACAAAAATGTGCAAGTAAAATAGGGTTTCAAGAGGCAAAAGGAACATAATCAAATATGTATAAAACCATCCCTTGAATGAATTGAAAGAACACAAAAGTGAAGACTTTATAGTTTTCCAAGAGCTAAGAATAGCCAAAATCAACAAAAATAAGCAATCAATAAGATAATCAAACGGTAAGGAAACTAAAAAGTAAAAAAAAAAAAAGACAATCCCATTTGAATGGAACAGTTTTCACAGCAAAACTTAAGTCATCACTCTTCAATTTCCCAACATAGTTTCAGACATGAACATGGAGATGTGACCATCCAAGGAACATCTAATTACATGGAAAACTTAGCAAAATCTGAACATAACTACACATCCAAAATTCACACCCTGAGTATGAGTAGAATTGACTCAAGTAAGAGGGGGGGGGGGACATCAACTGAGACTAAAAGGAAATGTAAACTGAAGGGTGAATTAATGTTACCTTAAGGAAGAACCCACCAAGGTCAGAACACATAGCATAAATCTTCTCAGCAGCAAGCTCATGTTGTCTTTCCCACATTGCTTGTTGTTTTTGAACATCCTTGACAAAACTCACGCGAGCTTGAAACACCTTTCAAATAATTATCCATCAACAATTTTCAGCTACATTGTCAAATAAAGAAAACCCAGCAAAGGACATACGAGTGTTGCGGGAGGGAGAGAAAAGGGAGTAAAAGAGGGACCTTGTAGCCTGTATAAATATCAGCAGTTCGAACCCAGAATTGAAATGAGCGATGCCATGGCCTCAAATGGAGAGAAACCTTCTCCTGCATCTCTTTGAAATCAAAACGAGAAGCTATGGCATTCATTTCCGTTCCAACTTTTTGGCCTTAATAATTGAGGAAGAAGAAGAATTCAGCAGTGTGTTTAGTTTCTCATTGTCGGGACCATTTAGGAAGGCTGAAACAGAGGGAGAGGGGCAGAAGATTATCAGATAAAAATGAGAAACCCTTTGAATAAAGATAAAAGAAGCAAAATATAATTCTGAAGAGTTGTGGCTGAGAAGCCAAATAGAGTAAGATGGGGGTATCCAAGTAACGGAGTTCAAGTGAAAAAGATGCAAAGCAAATGGTGAAGAAACAACAACCGCTAGCTTTGTGGATTTGAGCTTTTCAAATGCCTACCTAGTGGCTTCAGGGACTTGTTTTTGGAATTTTTTGAATAAAATAAAAATATATATAGGGGGAAATCCTCCATAATGTCTACTGAGATAAACGTTAGTACCCAGAAAGTAATTTGGCAATCCAGTTTTTTTCATAATCGAACTTCTCTATTAAACGGAATCAAGTCTTACCAATACTGAAGTGAGCTGAAATAAACTTTGGAAATTAAAACTAAAATAATTAATAAATGTAAAGTGTATTAATAAAGATAATCTTGTATCTCGATCATAAAAGTGCAAAACCAACTTGTATATTATAAAAAAATCATTTTTTATGTTTGTTTATATACTACCACAGAAACTCAATGGTCCACTAATATAATTACTACTTTTAATACAAACCAACAAATCAAAATTAAATTTAACATTTAAATCTGGATGTTTATTTTACCAACTCTAAGTAAGAATACTTGATTTTGAATTTTTGAGCGATATTTTACCAACAAAACAGAAGTATATTAAAATTTAGTCAATTTCGAGTCAAAAGTCTAATATATGGTATAATTTATCTATTATTTTATTTTTAATTAATCTCAAAATAATAGAACATCAACATCGAGCTTTTTTTTTTTTCACTAATAACCTACTTGAGTGAACCCGCCTCAATTTTTAATCTCGAATCAAACTCGTCCCTAGCCTGAATCATCAGAGATGGAATAAGAACACAACAGAGAACACACCTAACTTGAAACTTTGGTAACTTCAGTAGCAGAACAGTCATTGGCCTAAAAGGAAAGAAATGAATGTGCCTCAGAAATCCTGATACATGAAACATTCAAAAGCACAAATATATGTTCCCAGACTTCAAAACGTTGCTTATCCATTTCTAATTCATAAGAAATGCTCAACTGATTCATAGATCGATAACACGAGACAACTTCTGGATACGATTCAATAAAAAGTCTCCTTGTTTAATGGTTGCCTGGTAGAGAGCATTCTTAGCATCGGGGCGGTTAGTTTCGAGAACACCGGCAACCTTGTCAATCTTGCAGTGAAGCTTTCCTGCTGCAATAAAACGTGATAGCTCCCTGGAATCATGAAGAGAAACAAAGCAATCATGACCAGGGCAGGTAATGTAATACTCAAGCACAGGACATACCACCATGCCCATGTCTAGATATGCATGGGTGATGGGACGGGTGTTGTACGCAAGAATTTAAAGAAAATTGAAACTTCGAAGTAAGATACATTTGAACAACAATTATAAGAAACAAAAAAGAGTGTATAAAACTGAATAACATGATCATTGAATGTAATTACTTACAGATCAATGAATTCAACTGACACTCCAAAAGCCTTTGCCATGGCTTCAATGGTAACACTCTTGTAGGATTCGAGAAATTGAGAGTAAACAACAGTTCTGACCTCCCTCATGTAAAACCGAAAATGTGGATGCAAATAACGGTCCAATTTTATCTGCTCTGTCAGGCCAGCTGATATATAATTCAAAACAAATTGACCAGTAAAAGAAATTTTAGCTTTTATCAAAGGTTAAGAAAGCAGTGGGAGTAGCACGGGTATCGGAAGTCGGAACAGAGTAATAATTCCAATAGCAATACATACCGAATGCTAAGAAGAATGATTTGTACCGACACTCATAAAGAGAGTTTAAAAATTCTGAAAGATTCGGTATTTTTCCGATGACAGTCAAGATCTCCGGAGCATCAATGACCTATAACATTTAGCCATCAGTAACTCTGCCTGGTCCAAATAGCAAGTAATACAACTATAAAAGTCATAGGACAACAATTTTGAGGCAAAACTCAGAAGAAAATACCTTTTGTTTAAGGGAAACTCTATCCAACGATATGATGCTTGTAAGCACAGTGTAAAATATGAATAGTTCATAAGGGAAAAGCTCGTAAGTGGTGAAGGTTGAAATGGAATGCAAAAATAGATCAGTTGCCTTCTTAAAATTCCGAGTGGCCATGCAATATAAGCCTTCATACACCTTCAAACGGTTCTTCCTCTCCCAGTCGCCACCTTCTTCAAATAAACTGGCATCAAAATAGGAGCAACAAGTTAAAAGACATGCATCTCAAGTTCAACAAAAGTTGGAATTAATGGGTATTATTAATCAATACAATTACGAACGTTTTCGCTTTATCAATGCTTTTGGAAATAAGATCAAAATCCATGTAGAAAAAACCAATCTGCAACGTATAGAACACCAAGTCCATCTTTTGCCCGACGGCAACCGTCTTGGTTTCTGTCACCTTCAATTGCTCCAACGCTTTCTCCTAGATTCAAGATGGGTATAAGTCAAGATGTCTCAAGTGTAATTATACGAACAGGAATCACCTTTAAGAGCATTAAACTACAATTAATATTACCTTTTCACCTATCCGAATGTAATATAAGGATTTGGCTAAATGGGCTTCTCGAACTTCACTTTCACCCAAGTTTTCTTCAGCATCAGCAATCCTACAATGCCAAAAGACAGATTTTAGTAAAACATAATTAAAAGCCAACAACAAGAGCAATTCATCTTTCATTAAGAAGTGTTCCATTCCTTTTCAAAAAGGGGATCAAACTGTTGAAAAACTGCTGAGATTTAGTTGGTTATATATTTTTGGTTATCTAATTAACAGCATCGTTAATCTAAACCCTATTATCTAAGTTACTAGGGACTCGGATGTGTCTGATTCACATCAGATTCATGTATATGTTCTACAGAGCTAGATATATTTTCCCCAAGTTTTTCTATGCATTTGAAGGGATCTTAGAGAATGATATCCTCAGTCAAATTCTAATACGAATACATGATGGACACGAGTACTTCAAACAAAATAAAGAGACAACCACAACTCTCCAGCAATTAAAAACGAGTTATGATCTTGGAAGGTACATTACAACAAAAAGAAAAGAAAACTATGAAAAAATTAATAAACCCATATTGAACTCATCTCGTACCCAAGTTCAAGTAACATAACTTTTCTTTGTGTTAAAGATGAACATTCAATTCATGTCAATTTAACTCGATGATATTTTTATTTACGGCACGAATCATTCCAGCATCTCATAGAAGACATTATTCTCGTGAATGTTTTCAGTTCAAACAAGAAACCATAATCATAAAGCACCCTCTCAACCTAACAGTTCTTGAACAAAACACGTTCAATCAAAAGCAAGAAAATAAAACTGAAATCCAATCCCCCACAATACTATAATTAAAATCTCAACTCTTGAGAACACTACTAATTCATTCAGAATTAGTCTCCTCCTTTCTTTAGGCTAAAACTCTACATTATTCTCATCATCAGACAAATCGAAAAATCCTAACTAACAGCGTGAGCCAAAAACCCAAACTCTAATACTCACGAATAACAATTAAACCATAAAACCTATAAACTATGATAAATTTCCAATCAATCTTAAGTAATCGATAAGCAAACAGAAGAAAAAAATAGAAGAAAACTAAATAAAATCTCACTTCTCGTCGAGCTTCTTGATCTCTTCTTCATTCTTGGCGCGCATCGAGTCCAAAATGCTGTGATCCAGCTTCACCACTTTATCAGCAACTAGGGTTTCATAATATGGAGTCATATCTACAACCGCCACAACCATGAAGAAAACACGCGAAACATAGGTGTAAGGGTTGAACCGGAATAATTAACTCGACAAAAATGAGAAAATCGGGTGAGTTACCATTGGATCTGACCGCGTCGAGGACCTCGTCCTTGAGGCGGACCTTTTCGATGTCAGCGACATCTGGGTGCTTGAGGAGGAAAACGTTGCGACCGAGAATGAGTTGCTGTGACTGTTGATTTCCGTCTTGAGCGTCCATTGGTGAGCCGATCAAGTGAGGTACTGAGTCGAATGAAACGAGTTATGCTTCTCTTTGCTCTTATTAGAGTTTGCTTGGGAGAGGCGCAAAGCAGACCATTTCATGGAGCTATAAATCATATACACGATGGAAAATTTGCGCTTTTTTCTTCTTCCTGACGTGTAATCAGTACATACGTCTGATCAGATCAGATCAGATCAAATTAATTGATACCCAACCTATTAACCCACTAATCTTATTCGAATGATCTTAAAAAATATAATCTAAATCGAATATATACGTGCGATCAAATCAAATTAACTAATTTTTTCTTTAATTGTTAATCTAGGCTACTATTAACAAATTGGTTGTTGAAAGTTGAATTATGAAGAGAAAATTAACAAACATTCCTCCTTAATCTCATTTATTTAACCAACCCCACATTTCCTCTGCTTTTGTTTCATCTCATTCTCTCAGGTTTTTCCCTCTCTCTCCCATCTCCAAATCTCCATCCTTGGTATCATCTTCCACTCATGGCGGTAATTTCTCATCCCCTTTTAGATTCATATGTAATGAATGAAATTCTATAGGAAAGTTCCAACTTTTTTTTGAAAATGTGTGTAGATTATGATTATCTGGGAATTTTATGAATGTTTCATGTTTGTTTTGATTTTGTTTTCAATGGTTGCAACAAGTTTATATGATGGATCCAGTAATACTGAAATGGATATTTTCAGCCACAGCAAAGAGGGAAACCATTGCCTAAATTTGGAGAGTGGGATGTAAACGATCCAGCCACAGCTGAAGGGTTTACAGTTATATTCAACAACGCCAGAGATGAGAAGAAAACCAGAGGCAATGGTGTCAATGTCATGTCCTCTAAAAAAACTGATAGTCCACCATCTCCTCCTACTCCAAAGGTATTATTGTTATATATACATACACATGCAGCAGCTTGTTTTTTCAATTCTTAAATTACATATATTTATCCTTTCAGAGTAAATGGTTTTGCTGTGTTGGAGTTTAAGGCTACATTGGGGTGATGGCAATTTGGCTTATTAATAATGGCCTGGATTACCTGCGTAATGGAGAGTTAAATCATCAGTAATCATGGCTTTATTCTTCTTTTTCCTTTTTCCAACTTATGAGTCATGGTTGAGTTAAATTACAGACTCAATCAAAACCCATTGGTGGTGGAATGTAATTTTTCATTACTATAATAAAAAAATATGTGTTACCTCATTAGATTTTATGGATTTTTCCACACAGAAAGGTCAACACTTGCATCTTAAGATCAACTCTAATACATATTCCATGTTGGGCTGTTTATGATCATGATACCAAGCTAGCCAAATAAAATGATGAAAAAGGAGGGGAGTATCTCAGTTTTGCATATTGATCTCACAGCAAGTGAAGGAATGGGCATAATGAAACCCCATGACAATACATAATTAACAGTTTTCTGAATGGCAACAATGGGCCAAATCTTAACCCTGCTTTGTTCAACCTACCCTACCCTACCCTACTGATCAAAGTTCAAACAACGGGTTCATCAGAAATGTTAATTTTACAGTTGTTTCTTACCTTTCTTCGCTGAATGACCGGTCTTCCTTTTGTGACGACTGAAATCCGACACAAAGCGGAATGTCTGGCCACAGCCTTCCTCAGCACACACGTAAGGACGAGCACCTGTGTGAACCCTAATGTGTTCAGTTCGAGCCCATGCCCACTTGAAAGTCATCTTGCAGCCCTTCCATGGACATTTAAGGGGTCGGTCATCCATATGAACTCGGCGGTGCTGAACTAGATATTTGTGTGAGAAGAACTTCTTTCCACACCCTTTGACTGGACAAATGTTTTTTTTGTGGAGGGCAAGCTCTTGTTTCGAACCAAAACTCATGGTACAGCCTTCCATGTCACACTGATATTCTGCCTCCTCGTCTCTAACTTTTGCAGTGCTGTTATTGGCTAAGGATTTTGTATTTGAAGCACTCTTTTCTTTATTCTTTGCAGCTTGCCTCTTAACTTTACATTTTGTTTCCGGATCTTTTCGAGGTTTTTGAGCTCTTCTCCTAAGACGCATGCTGGGCCCACCAACCTCATCTTCACCATATGAATTGTCCTGTCTAGCACTTTGCTTGATTTTGGAGTTGTGATTTCGAGGAGTCTCCTGTTTGTTTTGCTGAGAGACTACTTGTTTTGTTGTCTGACGTTTCCCTTGTTTCACAATCTGAGGGGCTTCTTTTTTTATTTGACGTGGTGCTGGGGCTTTCTTTTTCCTGCTTCTAAGACTACTATTCAGTTGACCGTAATTCTCCTCTGATGAATCATATGAAGCTGCATCCTCACTTTCAATAAAATTCCCTTCCCGTCTTCTCGGAGTTTTCTTAAGCTGCTGCAGAGAAGTATCATCCGGTGAGTCATCAGAAACTTCATCTTCCCTCTCAAGAATTTTGGCATGCTTACTTCTCAGGATCCTCCTAAGCTGCTGAAGAGAACTATCATCCGAAGAATCTGAGGAACCTGCATCTTCCCTATCGATAAACTTGGTTAGCCGACTTCTAGGAACCCTCCTATGCTGTTGATGAGAATTATCCTTCAATGAATCAAAAGGAACATCTTCTTGATCAGAAAATTTGGACACTTTTCTTCGAGCAATCTTCCTTTGTTGCCGTTGAGGATTATCCTCGAGTGAATCATCAGAAAATGCAACATCATCTCTTTTCATGCACTTCATTTGCTTGCCTCTAGGAATCCTCCTAAGCTGCAATTGAGAATCATCATTTGCTGCATCATCCGACATTGCTTCATCTTCATCTCTCTGGATAAACTTCACTTGCTTACCTCTTGGTATTCTTCTTCGGTACTGCCTAAGGGAATTATTTGTTAGTGAATCATCCAAGGCATCAGTATTCCTTTCAAACGACTTGATTTGTCTGCCTTTCGGAATCCTCCTATGAAGCTGATGAGAAATGTCCTCTTGTTCATCATCCGACACAGAATCCTCTCTATCCATAAATTTGGCCTGGCAGCTTCTAGGAATCTTTCGATACCGCTTAATAGAACTTCCATAAAGTGAATCACCTGAAACCACATCGTCTTCAACATTATATTTCCCTTGCTTGCCCCTGAGATTTTTCCATAATTGTTGATCATTAAGGTCCTCATCCACATCCTCGGATTCCGAAGCTTCTCTTTCCGTAAATTTCCCCCCTTTTTTTCGAGAGAGCTTTCTATGCTGCAGAAGAGAATCATCAAGTGAATCGTACGAAACTTCATCTTCTTTCTCAATTAGTCTAGGTATTTTGCCTCTTTTTAACCTCTGTTGTTGTCTAAGAGAATTATCGTCCGATGAACCATCCGAAACTACACCCTCTGGCTCGATGTATTTTGCTTTCTTGCTTGGTGCAATTCCTGCCCTCGTTTTTCTCTTCCTACTAGACTTTTTAACCACCTTGGGAATTCCTGCTTTCCGAATATTTTCTGGTTTTCTGTCAAGATTTTCATCTGAAGTTGCCCAAGCATGGAAGCTATTTTCTTGTTCTTGTTCCTTGGGATCCCTTTCAGTCAAGAATGGATGAACCTGATTCGACATCCAAACTTTACCACACCATTTCCCAGCCACCACTTTTTTCAGCTTCCGAGACCCCCTTCCATAGGCATTCAACTTCTTCGGTGAGTTAGCGGGAGAATTACGGCCAAATGCACTATATATAACACAATTGTATGGCATCTGTTTACTGTACAACATGGAACGACTGAGATTGGAACTGTAAAATAAGTTGATTCCTAGCTTTACCGCCCAGTCTCCATTTCTAGGTATAGAATCCTCACTATCAAGAGAAAATCGGATCGTCACCTCATCGTCCTTGGTAGCATTCCCAAATAAAATTTTGTTCCAGAGGTAATCGATTCCCAACTCTTCAGCAACCAACTTTGCTTCTGCTTCTATCCTGGGGTATTCTGCATTGTTTTACAGAGAATCGTTAATAGCCAGAGAAGGAATAAAACAAGCATCAGGTAAAACCAATGATTAGTTTTCACGAAGATGCAAATAATAAACGGCAACTGGAAACATAGGGAAGGTACATTCAAGAAAATCAAATCTCACAATTTTTCTCTTCTTTACAGGAAGACAGAAGAACATAAATCTAAATTTAAGTGAAAATATTCATTCGTGTATAATGTCTGCCCAAATCTACCTGGATGGCAAAGGAGAAATACATGTGCTCCTCCAATTTGACGAAGTTGCTGTTCTACTTCCACAGCATGCTCAAGACAGAAAACGTGCATCCGAGAAGAATCTTCATCACACACTGGAGTAAATGGAATATCTGCATCTTCTGTTCGTGCAAAGGCCTTATTGAACCTCATTTTCTCATGTGATCCTGTGGTTTGATCACTAAATTTATCCCCAAAACCATTTGATCTACCAGAAGCAAGATTATCGGTTTCAAACTCAACAGAATGGTCCAATGTTTGAGGGCTTCTATACTTGTAATCAACACTCTTAAATCCAGGTTCGGGATCAGTAACATGGACTGGAGCTTCATCCTCAGAATCAAGTCTTGATAATGAGAGAGTACGACTTCCATTTGCAGCGCCAGGAGAGAAACTGGAATCATTATGCTTAAGCTTCCTTCCCGGTGAAGTGTGTGCTGAATTTGTATCAGCACCAGTGGCAGTAGCATTTGGTTCCACATTATCATCTTCAGAATCTGATGAATTTCCGTATGTTGAAGCTAATAGACCAAGAACAGAAGTATTCAACCTTTCTTCAGTATCTTCTGCAACTTGGTTACTTTGATTCACTGTCTGAAACTTGCACTCAACGGGCTGAACAGGTCCATCGTATACATTTGGGGCACTTATATTCCTCCCTCCTATATTGAGGTAAAACAAAAGCCCAGGATGTGTTCAGAACAAATAAATGAATTTGAGGGGAAATCAGAATGTAGAGTAAATTTTTGGAAAAAGAAATAACAAAACACTATTCAGATAAAATATTAATTATGAAAAGCTTTGATGAGAAATCTAAAACTATACAGTACACACAAGAATATTATCAAGCTATGTTGTTTTGACTCTTACTTTTTTCTTTAAGCACCTGCCCGACACCTATGTCGAACATGGGTAGGGGGAAAATGACCCTCCAAGGATTCTCCATTAATATACAAACATTAGGGGGGGGGGGGGGGGGGAATTGAACATGCCCTTGTCAGATACATACATGTATCCTACACTCACACCTAAATCTAAGTGACATAAAATGTCATATACAGATACTTGCATCCTACACTCACAACTGAGAGACTTTTCTACTTGGAAATTTTTGGCAATACCAGTTTCAAACACATACCCATTTATCTAATGCTGACACCCGAGTCCCAGGAACAAAGCCCACAAGCACAAGGAATGCATTAAACTGAAATGGAACCAAGAAGGATTAACTAATAAAAGAAAATGTCCACATATAACCTACTCGTAGAAGGGTTTTGCTCCAAAGTGACTGCATCCCCATGAGCAGCAGTGAACTTCTCACGTGTTACTCCAGAACCAATGGTCCAATCATTGAAAAAGCTACAATCAGCCGACATGAGGTATCTAGCTGCTTGTTCAGTTGGTTGAAGAACAGCAATACAATTAAAGCATAATATTCCGCATGTGACACATGTAAACAGTTTCTGATCTGACAGTGTATCACCATGATCATCGCTTTCTTTTTCTGTGCTCGTGTTTAAGATCTGTGATGGCACACTACACAGGTAATCAGCTCCCCTAAAAGAAGAATCTCGGTTGACTTCATGCATGGAAACAATTTTTCCTTTCACTGAATAGAAGCCTTTTATTCCCTTGACTTCTTCATTCCCATGTAGCATTATCTCATTGGAAGCTAAGGCTTCAGGTGATTTCGTTGCTTCCTTGTAGTGGCATAAACTTTTAGGGAGCAATACCACAGAAGATCCTTTTCCAAGAATATGAAGTAGATCATTGTTCAGCATAAGATTCTGCACAAATAATTCTTTAACTAAGGTTTCTCCTTCATTTTTTTTCTTATCCTTGAGACGTGAGCTCTTTGGTTTAGCACTGATGTTCATAGGTACCCTGCAAAGAGAAACCTAACAAAAATGAGAAGATACACAATACAAGATATACAACTTTTGGTAAAAATGTCACGCATCCCGGTAAAATTTACAACTTTTTTCCTTTAAATTGTATGAAATCTGATAATAACGAGAAATAGAAGCAAAGAAAGAATGTTACTTTGAGTCTTCTACATTCTATGTACCAAAGAGTTGCTGCATGTAGGAGATTTCAAGTAAACAATGGTATGATGATGTGACCCTCTAAATTTACTTGGAAAACTTGCAAAAAGCCACAGATACCAATGATAGAGAACATTTTTCCAAGTTTAGGAAAGAAGTCTAAGTTTTATTGTATTCGGAGGCTAGGTTTTGACTACTGAAGTTTTTCATATTGAGAATTCTGAGTTTATAAGATTCAGATTTCAGACAATTATTTTTCCAGGTTATTTGTTCTACACAACCAGTCGCCAGCAACTGAACAGGAATCCAAGGAATTAAAGAGAAGGGAAAAGCAGGATATTATTCCAATCACATGTATGTTGCACCGATTTTTCATTTTTGTTAAAATACCAGTGTCCGACACATATTTGGACATTGGTATTGGGATATGGCCCTCAAAATACATGGGAAAGCTTGAAAGAAAAAAACTAAACATTCCCATGTCCAACATATATACCCATATCCAAAACCCAATACCCAAGTTCGAGATGGCAGAATGAATCAAAAAAAATAAGAAACCAATGAATTGGAGGGAATCGTTCCGCATAGCAGTGAGTCATACCTTGAACATAACTCCAGAGCAAGATCATAAAGCAACTGAAAATGAGAGACCATTGGAGGGTAATTAATTGAAGCTCTTCGAATAGCAGCATCTTGGGCCACTCTCAACCATTCTGGAGTTGCAATATTAGCTGCCTCTCCAAGATTAAATCCTAATGAAAAACATTTGGATGAAATAAGCCCCCTCCTCTGATAGTTTACTAATAAATATCAATAATCTCACCATGGCTGAACCCTGAATGGTAGGCTCTTGGGAAAGTGACAACAAACTCCCCAGCATTTTGCACTAACCTGATTTCAGAATAATAATAATATTATAAGAGACAAATAACAAATCATCAACAAGATGATTAAATCACATTATAAGACTCTAAGATGAGGAATTTGAATTTATTATATAAATATTTCAGGAAATTTTCTGTATATCACCTTTGCTGAGATAGGGAGAGGACGGGGCATAAATCTAAATTGAAAGAACAAAATGGAATTGAAACAATTTCTCGTAGAATGAGAGAATATGAAGTGCATGGAGGATTAAATCACCTAAGAACTTTCTACAAAGCATGGAGGACTAAAATTACCTGCAGCATGGAATTCCAGCACGAACAAATACTTCGGGAGACATCACCGTGGTCTTCTCACCAAGTGTAGAAAACGTAACTAAAACAGGAAAAGTTACATAATCATAATCTGTACTTAAATATGAGAGCATGAATTGCTTTTATAATTTAACCAAAATAACATCAAAGCATAGAAACTCCATGGAATAAAATTGAACTGATCCAAAACGGCAAGTAAGCCGAAAATTCATTCACTTGAAGTCAACAAAAGTATTTTGCATGGACTTCGTTAGCTAACAAGAAACAGAGACAAAATAATAGTTCACTAGACACCAAAACAAAATTCAGGGCTAACTCAAGCTCGATGAAGTTCACTTTTAAAGCTTGATTCAAGATAAAAGTAGAACTGCTTGAGCTCATTCGATTAGGCTCGATTACAATTTAAAAGTAAACTCAAATTTCAAGCTTACTACTTAAAAAATGAAACCATTTAGAACCCTAACCCACCCGAGTCAAGGAGTATGCTTATGAGTCAACTATTGATAGCTGGAGCCTGGAGCTACTCGAGCTTGAGCTTGATTGACAATGACCACCGACCAAGTTGAATCTGATTTTTTCCCCAAATAGAAGCTGAATAGCTTACCACAACAGATCTCTCACTTACACTCTTATATGGGCATATACTTATGAAAAGTCAACGAAAGTACTTAAATTTCCTCCAGTAGCGAACTTAGAAACAGAGCATAAAAAGTTTCAATAGACTCACCAAGAGGATTGAACTCCCCTGCATAGCCGTCAACCCTGACGACCTCCTCGAAAGCAACCGCCGCATCCCTGGGAACACCGTACCAAGTTTTCCCAGCTCCCATATGCAAATAATTCAGGCTATGCAAATCGTGATCCTCTACATGCCAAGCGAACCAACTGAACAACATCGCAATGTACACCATAGGGGAAGTAACACCCGGAATCTCCTCTTTCATGAACCTCAACAACGACCCTTTCGCCCTTGAAACAACCCTCATATTCCACGGCGTTTCCCCCACCGTAACCCCTTCCCCTGCTTCCCGCCCTCCGCCGGTGCTCTTCTTCGAGCCCAACGGCACGAAAGCCGAACCAGGCATGTCGTTTGCATACTCAACGTTAAATGGTTGGTCAACCGTCGCCTTCCAAAAAAGGGTTTCCACTTCCAAAGCCGAAAGGGAACTTTTTTTGCTGTACTTTTTCAAGTAATTCCTCTCGAAATTCCTCGCTTTGGCTTCGAATTCTTGGAGGGTATAGTACTCACCACTCTGCCACACCGATTTCAAAACAGGCCTTTGTTTCCTGGGGCAAAACCCGATCTGTTGTTGGCGAGTAGTGAATGTGGGTCCGGGTTTCGAATCGGGGCTAACGTTAGCAGCTGCACGAGCCGAAAGAGAGCGATCGAGGTTACGGACTGCAGTTTTTTTAGGAGCGGGTGGCACCGGAGGTATGATTTTGCAGATTCCATACTGGGAAGCCTCTTTTTCGATCTTGAAAATATAAGCAATCGGATCTTGGAACTCTGCTAGAGTAGGCCTGTACTCTGGAGCTAAAGGCAGTGACTTGAGCCAGGAAAACACTTCTAGGCTTGGCTCCGGTGAAAGGCTTGAAGCAGTCATGAAAATGAATGGTAAAGTTTAATCAGAATTTGGACTGCTCATTTTCTGAAAGCTTAGAAAAAAACAAAATAAAAGCAGAGGCTAGCTAAAAGGTTTATGATTCTTCTAAGCCTCCATTTTTTTCCTCTGTTTTTTTTCCTCTTTGTTAAATAATTTACAGAGGAAGTGGAAGATATGGTGGGCAGGGGCAAAGGCAGAGAGGAAGGGGCAGGGGCAGAGGCAAGGGCAGGGAACCTATGAAAGTAACATTAAATTCATGTAATTTACCTTATTGCCATTGTTCCTCTTCGGTTCAATTTGTAGGATTTATTTAGATGATAGATTTGACCCGAGATCGAAATTTATTTATTTGACATAAAATTTTATATCACATAAAAATAATATAAGTTAAATCAAACTAAAATTAATATAAATTAAAATAAATTTGAATTATTTTTTAATTGATTCAATTTGATTTGAAAATAATTTAAAAATAAAACAAACGAAAATAGTAGGTAAAATTTGTAGAATAATATATCCAAATATTTTTATTTGGTATATAAGATCAATAAGTGATATTTGAGGATTTAGGTTACCTTTTACAGTATTATACAAAAAAACGTCACCTACCCATAATGTTTTTCTGTAACTTGAATGGTAAAAAATATTAAACACAAAAAAATAACATATGCATGTGGCCCTAAATCTTCAAATATCAGTCGAAGAACCCGTATTAAATAAAAATATATGATTGATTTATTCCGCAAATTCCACCAAAATAATATATATTAAAAAAGCTTAAATTAAAAAAAAAATCAACCCATAAAACTATATTTATGTTTATTTTTAGCCTTTAAACTATTTTAATTAATTTTAAACTATTATTTTTAGTCATTTTAAGTATGATAATTATTTAAATAAAAAATATTTTGATCAATAAAATATTAACACATCATAAAATATTTTGACTGATAAATAATTTAAAAATTAATAAAAAAATAATATAGTTTAAGTACTTATTTAATTAAAAATAATTAAAAAAAACTTAAAACATCATAAATATTAATTTAATGTTCCATTTTGAGGAAAAAATAATTTAAGGGTTAAAAATAAATAAAAGAACATAATTTAAGAGCTAATTTTTTATTTAAACCTAAAATAATAAATTATTGTACACGAAAAAGTAATACGTGAATATAAAAATTTATTTTAATTTAAAAATCCAACTAATATTAATTATTTTAAATATTAATTCAAACTAAAATCAACTGAAGCAAAAATAATTAAGCTGAAAATCAATCAACTTAAATTATGATAAACTACAATTAAATTAAATTAGATTGGAATTAAAATCAATATAATCAAACTCAAAATTACTTCAACCAAAATTCTGGTCTTCTTTTTATGGTCCCGAGGACCTCATAAATTAGATCCGACCCGTTTTCATGTTAAAAAAACCCGATATGGATATATGTGGGAAATTGTGGCGGATAAGTGGAGCGAGAAACAGAGACATTTTAAAATCACACCAACCAATTATAACCAACGGAATCTATCAAGCTCTTAGGGAGAATTGTTTCGAAGCTGAAAATGGCTTCCACTGCAATCACTATTTCATTACCAGCATTCCCTTCATCGTCATCTTCTCCAACTGTTCAACCTAAAGCTTCCGTTTTCAGCCACCGTCATTTATTCATTGCAAAGAATTCACCATCATCTTCTTCACTCTTCACTTCTACAACAAGAACAAAGCAAATATCCACTTCTTTCAAGATCAAATCCTCTTCGGCTGTTTCTTCTTTGAATGCTCTTCCTTCTGCTCTTCTTTTTGACTGTGATGGTGTTCTCGTTGATACTGAGAAGGATGGACACCGGGTTTCGTTCAATGATACTTTCAGTGAAGTAAATTCAATGCTATTTTGTTTTTTGTTTTTCTTTCTCTTTCTTTTTTCTTCTATTTTTGTGTTTTTTTTAGGGATTTTTTATGGTGCGAATTGCAGAAAGAATTGGGTGTTACGTGGGATGTGGATTTGTATGGAGAGTTGCTCAAAATTGGTGGTGGAAAAGAAAGGTAATCTCTTTTACAACTTTTTTCTCTCTTTATGTTAGGTTTGAGAACATGAATCTGGATTTATATTCAATTTGCTATATAAAACTGTAAGAATGGAATGTATGAATGTAATATATATATTAGATTATAAAAAACATAAATTCGGGTTCATAAATTTCAAATTCACTGCTAAATAAATGATCATGGATGCTACATTTATACGTGTGTCATCGCTCAATTTGGAAGAAAGAATATCCAATTCTGGATTTAGATATCATTTCTCATGTAAATGGTGAGAATGAGATGAATATATGATGTATAATTAGTCATGAAATTGGATTGTCGAAAGATGCAAAAGCATGAATTTGAAACTAGATATACAACAAATCCAAGAATTTGAAGAACGTAATCATTTTATCATACAGTTCACTCTATTTTTGAAATTCGGTTCTGAAACACAACTAATTTACTTCTATGTTCTTTTAGGATGACAGCTTACTTTAACAAGACAGGGTGGCCAGATAATGCTCCAAAGAGTGAAGAAGAAAGAAAGCAATTCATTGCTTCACTTCATAAACGAAAAACTGAGTTGTTCATGGCCCTTATCGAGAATAGATTGCTACCTCTTCGTCCCGGTGTAGCCAAGTTAGTCCTCTTCTTTTAATCTATGCTGTCTTTATAATGTTCCATATAAAGTTCACGTTCAATGTTTGTGACCACTCTTATTGTGGGAGATACACCGGTATGCCGTATCCTACAACTCATTTGATTCTAGAGTAACGTGGAATGGAACTTCATTACTCAAATGTTTGTGTTTAGAATCACATTGGTTTAATGACTTAGAGGATTCAAGTAAATCATAAATGTGATTCTTTAGCATGTTTACAAAGAATAACGTGGAAATGTTGATTATATGAACACATCCATATTCGACACTCACTTGAATCCAGGTAACATTGGATTTTATTGCTCAAATGTTTATGTTTAGCATGACATTCACGAAATTATTTAGAGGATTCAAGTTAATCATAGTGTTATTCTTTTTTATGTTTGCAAAGAAAGAAAAAGTGAGTATGTGAAGCACTCAAATGCTTACTCATATCTCACTCACTTGAATCCGATAAAATTTCATTTATTACTCAAATGTTTGTTATTTTTGAGATATTTTGGATTTCCATATTCTGCCCTTTTGAGTTATTTGTAATCATATTAAACAGGTTGATTGATCAAGCTTTGGAGAATGGAGTAAAAGTTGCAGTGTGCAGTACATCCAATGAGAAGGCGGTATGCTAATCAGGTTTTATACAGCTATGATTAAATCCTGTAATTATGGATCACCTGATAAGGACACAAAACATTTATTAGACATGGTGGAAGTAATGCGATAAACACAACATTTAAATTCTATACTATATATGGGATTAGGACTTCAATAATTTGAGTGGTGGTTATGTTTCGTTGTTTACACTGCTGATACAGAAAACATAGAACACTATGCATATGCATGGATTGCCAAGTTTAAGGATGATTGGCAGTTATGTTACTCGAACTCGAGTGAGCGACTGTGTGTCGGATATGAATGTGTCACACACTCATACCTTCGCACCTATGTTTGAATATGTGCTTGACACGAGTACTTCCAAAGTGAGGAGCCCGAGCATAGCATATTTGTGAAGTCTCAAATAAACCCGGCCCTGGGTGCTCTTTTTGAATTCTCAATTCTATTCCTCAAAAACAAATTCATTACTATTTTTACAGGTCTCTGCAGTAGTTTCTTGTTTGCTGGGACCAGAACGTGCAGAACAAATACAGATATTTGCTGGAGATGTGGTTCCTCGGAAGAAACCTGATCCAGTGAGTATTTCACCCCTCTTAATTTATAAATATATAAATTACCAAAGAATTTGTCATGCATTTAATAATTTAATCGAGTTATATCTAGCTGGGACTTGGGACACATTCTTAAAAGAATTGGGGACATTACCAAAGAAACCCTTTAACCGGACACTTTTTTTCCGATCCATGTAGTTTACTTAGTTCATTCATTTGTTTCTATACATGAATATGGAATGTCTTAAAGAGTACATGTTCTTTCTGGCAGGCCATCTATACATTAGCAGCAAACACGCTCAGTGTTGAACCTTCAAGGTATGTCATCATAACATAGCCTTTACTGATGTTCTATATGAAAAAGAAATATTTAATCACGTGTATCTTATGTTTCTCGGATTTGGTTGTGAGAGAGTCAGTCAAAGAAGTGTGTCTAACATGGGTATATTTAATTCTCCGAGAATCCCATGGTGAGTCTTCAGAGAGTAATATTACATACCCATGTCTAGATATTTGTTGAATAACTGATGTCAGACGCTGGTACTGCAAGAAAAATAAAGAGTCGGAACAACACAAACATGTTTAATGCTCTTGATCAATACTCAACATTAACTCATTCACTTGATCTAATTTTTTTTCTTCTTGTCTTGTTCCTTAGCTGTGTTGTTGTAGAAGACAGTGCCATAGGACTTGCTGCTGCCAAAGCTGCTGGAATGACTTGCATAGTGACAAAGAGCGGGTAAATTTCTTTACTAAACGTAACATCTGTGCTAGTAAATCATAGGCTGAATTAGATCAAACTACATTTTTTTTTGTCTCGAACTGACTGATTGTGCTATTCTAAAAAGGATCCATTGCAACATGTTCATTTTTCATTGACAAGTCCAACATTCAACTATATGCATTTAATCGGAAAACTAACAAACCTTCCGGTACTGAAAACCGAGAATCGAAAAGCCTCTTAAAACCCAATAACAATATTTCCCTATAACGTCAAAGTCATGCATCAACAATTCATGTTTACCATTGAGTGGTTCTTTGGTTGCAGTTATACGGCGGATGAAGACTTCTTAAATGCAGATGCAGTGTTTGATTGCATCGGAGATCCACCAGAAGAGAGGTTCGATTTGGCATTCTGTGCAAGCCTTCTTGAGAAACAGTATGTTGGTTAGACCTTATAGCATTATTTTGTTTCTATGATCGTTCATTGAGATCCGCGGTTTGTTTTCTTTGTCTATACTATTTATTCGTAGTCTGTCACTTTTGCGACAACTACTGAAATATCACTGTAAAACTGAAAATTTTAGATTCAACTTGTATTTCTTGGTTTTCAATTGCTGGTTCAAGCTTGAAACAGATGAAAATGGAGCTTTGTTATGAAAAGGAAGGATTGGGCTAAGTAATCGAGGGATTGAGAGAAACAAAGGGTACTTCTGCAAGATCAATAAAAAATTTAATATACGATTTCTAGTCACAATTTTGAACTCAATCAAGTATTGGTCGGAAACCGAAGAAAACAGAATGAATTCGGATCTAAAAAATAAGAATTGAATCGGAATCGAAACAACCGGTCATTATCCGCTCCATTACCATCCCTAAATCACATGATAAATCCACCAGTTTACAACACACAATCTGAAAACTATAGTGAAACAGTAGTTGTTAATTACAAGCTTTTTCAGTTTTCCACAACATGAACCTGCAGGTTAGATTCTCTCTTTTTCCCATTCCAAATCAAAGAAAAACAAATCTAAAACATATACCAAACCCTACCTTTTGTAACCATATTCTGTCCGGCCATTGCGACACCCACAAACCATAAACACTGTCACCGTGTTCGAAGATTCAAGTTACAAGTTCTAAAACAATTAAGTTATTAGTCCCAAACCAATCCCACCATTTCAGTTTTCTATATAATCCTTCCCCACAATCGATCAAAGAACTACTGAGCCGGTTTCACAAGGTTCTAAACACCTGGGATTCTATCTATCCAATCAACACTCTTCCTTCCTTTCTCTAGCTGCAGGTCGATGCTTGTCCGGGATTTATCAAAGTATTCCACACTTTGGCGAGATCTCTCCATCCTTTCCATCTGGTCTAACGATATTTTAAGCTTTTCAAGCTTGTCGATGTTATTAAACTTGTTATACTCATGAACTTTCAACTTTTCAGGCCTGTCAATGCTTTTCCTCGGCTTGTCCCAGGCATCAGTACTTTTCCTTGGTTTGTCCCGAGTATCAGTGCTTTTCCTTGGTTTGTCCCGAGTATCAGTGCTTTTCCTGGGCTTGTCTCTGGTATCAGTGCTTTTCCTGGGCTTGTCCCTGCGGTCGATGCTTCTTCTTGGAGCCTCAAAATATTCGGTACTTTGCCTAGATTGTTCAATACCATCTGTACTTTTCCGAGAAGAATATCTTCGAGGTGACTTCTCAACAGTTGAGATGAATTTCTTGAGATGCCGAATATAATCCGGGTAGAGTTCCAAATCACAGTGATTTCCTCCTTTCACCCACAATGGCTCGTATTTCTCTTGGCACAGTTCCCAAAGTTGCTTCCCATGAGAGCAGTCGACAACATCATCATTAGTTCCCTAAATTCCGTTACCAGCATGAAATGACCAAAGTGAAAGTCAATCCCTCATCGCAAATATGAAATTTAACAAATATATACAAACATGCATTTGCACACAAGCACGCGCATATATTCACAACGAGAACCAACATCTTAAAAACAGTACAATAATCTACATGAGAATAAAAAATAAAAAAAAACAGATGTTAGATAGGACTCTTAAAAATAGAAGTTGGTTTTGGTAAGATTTTATTTATGTTCTTTAATTATTTTTCTCCTTTAGTTAGTGTAATCTCCATTTAAAGGAATGGTTAATAAAACAAAGGTAAGCATAATTTTATCAAACCCTAAAGAAATATGGGTCTCTTGTTGACAATTAACAAGTCCTAAGGTTTCAGTCTCCCCTCAACAAGCTGAATTATCAATCCAAACACATGGTTCATACCAACTTATCTCATGTAAACTTGGATTGTCAGATTAAGAATAAATCTCCATCATCCAATTCCTCTTTAAGGTACTTCCTTAAACTTGTCAAATTTCAAACATTTTTCTTAGTTGTAATTAACGTAAAACCTACATTTTTTCACAAATGTTTCGTGTTAACTTCACTGTAACAGTACCCTAAGTTACTTGGAATTGGATGCGAGTGTCGGATATGGGATATGTTACCAGACACGAATATGTTCTATTTGTTCTAAGTGAATAACATAACTAATACCTTTTTCAGACAAAGCAAAATTTCTGAGCTAATATCTTTGCTGTAAAGAACTATAAGCAAAATAGCATGTCGCATTTATTAGAAACAAATAGCATTCCCATGATTGTTTTCGGAGACTTACATGAATTATCAGCACAGGACACTTTACCAATGGGATTTTGTCGATGTTCTGCAAATACACATAAATCAAGTTGAGGACACAATGAAACGAACATATGGGGTACTTCAAACATCAGAATTTATAGAACTGAACTGATGAGAGAGCAAAATAGAACCTTGTAGATGTCAAACCAGTAAGAGCGCTTAACAGGATACATTACTCTTAATCCAGATAATATAGGACTATGCAGAACAACAGCTCTTAGACGAGGTAAACGAGCAGCAAGATCCACAGTAGGACCACTTCCGACAGACTGACCATATAGGATGATATTTTCTTGCTTGGCACCATAATTCTCTTCAAGACACTTGTATGCAGCTTCAATGTCCGCATATGTATTCTGCTCACTCGGCTGAACAAAAGCATATATATGAACATGAGAGAGAGAGAGAGAGGGAGGGAGGGAGGGAGGGAGAGAGATTTCGGATGCATTTATATCAGACAAGTACGGTGAGTAGAAGATTCATGCTACAATTACCTTTCCCGATGATTGTCCATAGCCAGAGTAGTCATACCTGCAATGATTTTACTATGTTATTTGAAATATTCAAGTTGTCATGCTAATGAGGGGATAAAACCAGTTTCACACATTAATCTTACGAACTGTGTGCGCAATAGCAGATATTACCTGCAGTTAGGCATTTCATGGAGGCTCAAACACAAGAAGCAATGTAACACAAAAAGAAAGATCTGTATACTTCTACATGCAAATCTATGCTAATCAAACTCCAATGTGAGTATTTGAAATGGGAATGTTAAATTTTCTAAGTTCTCTCATATATTTGGGTGTCAAACATGGATGTTGAATACTTGTATTCCAAGAAAAATAAAGAGTTGGAGCAACATAGTCACAAGTCAATTATAGCTGTTTATATAACAATAAAGTGGAATATACAAACACGAGTAAGCTATAAGCCTCAATTTGCGAGAAAAAAATTGCTTGCTCATACATGTCAATTACAAGCACCGAATGCTCCATAACCATATTATAATCACCAGTTTCCATTAAACCCAAGATCTAAGACTGACAGTACAGAAAACCATGAAGATCTAAAAAGGTATTGACCATTAGTTGAGAGCTATATTATCCCGACTCTTCAGTTTTTTTGAAGCACTTGTATCCGGTGCATATCCGGATATGGATACATAGGAAAATGATCCTCTAAAGATGCTCCAATCACATCGAAATCTTGAAATAATTTAACATACCTGCATTGAACACATTTCCATGTCCAACACTCATACCCAAATGTTACATAGATTGAGAGTTGAGAGTACCCTAACAAGAATAATCCCGATCTACGACATTCTACCATTGATCTAATTGATGAAGCAAGGTACTCAGTGAGTAAAATTCCTCATAAACCACCATTGTAAGCAGATATTTTTAGGTTTGAACCCATAACAAGAATCACACACGATAACAGAATAACCTAAGGGTACTTGAGAAAACAGATCTGAATTAAGAAATTAACCTCCGCGAGATTTCAAGCTCTGAATTCAGTTGAACCATGATTATGAACAACTAAACAGGCATTCTTGAAGCTCCATAAACAAGTAATTTTGCAAACAAGGACACTCAATCAGATCATAGAGGCAAAAGGTAAGCCAAAAATAGAAACTTACACCAAAAACCCTCATCAAATATCAACAGCTAAGCCTTACAAAACTAGAATAGTTGATCATATAAAAAAACAAATACTCATTTCTACACCAAGATCACAAGCTCAAACATATTTAGGAAATAATAATGAAAAAAATAGCTCGAATTTTCAGACAACGAAGTAAATCCATACCCCATGAGATTGACTCTTAAGTGGATGCTGAGCTCGATGAAAAGCTCATACATTTGGCCAATATCAGCAGCGTTCCCATGAGAATAAATCAGAGTCGACGTCGCCATGGGGTACCTAACGTAAACAGCAACGATTGAATTCCCACGGCGAGTTGGGAGCCGCAAAACTTCGACGTTTTCGCGGTGAGGGAAAGGGTCTAAGAGCAAAATCCCAGTTGATTCATCCTTAATTAGCTTATACGAAGGTGGATTGGGTGGAAAGAAGGCGAACTTGGCAGCCATTGATGACGTCACCCCACCCATGTTTTCTTCCTCAGTTTTCTCCCGATCTTTGCAACAACAACAACAAAAAAAAAGGGTTTTGGATTGAAACTTGGAATCAAAAGAAGATTGAGAAGGAGAAGACGTTGATGAACATTTTTTTTTTAACAATTTTTTTTGTTAATTTCTTTGTTCTTTCCTTTTCAGAGGATGTTTCTTTTGGCGTCTGATTAGTAAAAGACTAAATGAGAGAGAGATGGAGACAGGCAGAGATAAAATCACCGCGACTGTCACCTAAAAATGCAGATATCCTTAAGACTCACTCTAGCGTGTGTGTGAACTGTGTTTGTCCTTAAATTTATGTGGCGGGTTCTTTTTTAGATTATTTTCTTATATTATTATTATTATTCGTCTTTATTTTCATATTTACTCCTTCAAAAATACCCTTTAATTAAAATTCTAGAATCAAATCTAATTATTGACATAAAAATTAAAAAAATACTTTTATTTAAAATTAATTTCAGTTTTTTATTTTTAATATTTATTAAAAAGATTATGAAAATCCATTTTAAACCTTGCATTGAAAAAATAAAAATGATTTAAACTTAAGATTGACCCGACCCGACACACCCTATAACTAAAATGAGACACTTTGTTTAGTTTTATTGGACTTAAGTGGATTAATTTGGAAAATATTAAAACTGAGAGGCTGTTAAAGCTAATTATGTTAATTTATCAAGTCCTTGTATGCAATAATGGTTAAATAGAAGGACGTGAAGTGCAAAACCAACCATTTAAAAATTAAAAAAAAAAAAATGATTTCACACCGTTAAGGTCCAGGTTGTCCCATTTTTACTGCACGTGGCTCTATGATTTCCTGTTGAAGCAATTCCAACAACAATGTTTATTTTTTTTTTTAGATTTCTGAGAAGAGAGGGACCATTTTATTTAGGATTATTATTTTATATAGTCGGTGAAAAATAAATAAAAATATATATATAAATAAATTTATTTAAGGGTTAAAAATTTTAAGTTAAGATTTGAGGGTTTAAGAGTTATGATTATTTTTTTAAAATTAATTATAAATTTAAATTTTAGATTTAGACTTAAAATAAATATATTTATATATTTTTTACACGAATGATGTATGAAATATTATTTATTTATTATCTTAAATTTGGTTACTTTCATTAAACACCTATTATCTGTCCATCTACTACTACTAATTAATTTCGAAAAGTACTTAATGGTTTAAGTTTCTTTTTATGTGGTTTCGATTTCTATGTATTTCAGTTAACACACAGCAACTTTACTATAATATGACAACAGGGTTATCAGATTAATTTTTAATTATAATATTTGTTACGATAAAAATAAAATCGGTAGATAAAAAAATCCAATTTTACTGTTTACTTTTTTTAATTAAAAATGTTAAAAGCGATGAAAAAGGATTTTGAGTGTAATGGTGTAACGTAGAATATTATTTAAAGTCGGATCATAATTTATTTATTTTAATTTTTTTAATTATTAAATAGATTTTATTATTTAAAATCAAATTATAGTTCATTTGATTCATTTTTACTGTAAAAATACAATACTCTAAAAATAATTTGTCACGTATCTTAGGGGTGGAAAAAAACTCGATTATTCGATTTTGGATCCTGTAAGATTCGATAAATTTTTATCTGATATTGGTTATGGTGGGACCGGAACTGAATCTAAAATTTAGGTTCCGATCATAATCAGAACCGGGGCTGGATTTTGATTTTTTGGATCCAGTACTCGATGCCCGATAGGTACCCAATAAGACCGGGACCAATACCAAATATTTAGTATTGATTTTTTTTGTTTATTTTTCTTATTAAACTTTTTTTTATGTATGAATATTATGAGTATGACTAATTTTAAAACTTTAATTTTCAAGCCTATAATATTCTAATTTTATTATTTAATATTATTATTGGTGGTTGAAAGTTTTTTTCTTTAATTACTCAATTTTTTTTAAGAATAAACTAATGGACCGGGTACCCGGTATTGAAACCGGTTCCCACCAATAACGAGACCGATTCTTAAAATATAGGACCTAATGTAATCGGGACTGGTTCCAATTTTTAGAAACCGGTGGTTATCAAGACCGAAACCGGGACCAATTCTATTTAAATTGGTTAGGTACCCGGTATTGTCCACCCTTAATGTATCATAGTATATGATTTTCTTTAAACAATATTCATATATTTTCTCCATTATCAGACTGACAATATTATTATACATTTTGATTATCAAGAACCATCGTAAAATCTTATGTTTAAGGTTATAAATTGTTAAAAAGTTATATTAGAAATTTAAGGTGTAATTTAGAGGTCGAAGTGTTTAAATTTCAAGATTAAAATCTTAAATTTTATTTAAAAATATATAAATTTGTATAATTTTTACCTGATATATATATAAATTACTTAAAATAAACATAAATACAATATAAATATACAAAATATTAAATTAAATATCATTAAACACTTAATTAAATCAGACCACCAAAACTTGTTAAGCCAGATTATTGAGGTCGCCTTATTGGCCTTCAAAATCAGCTTCAACTAATTGGTTTTAAACAATCTGGGTATGGCAGGAATCTCAACATAAATACAACTACGACTACTTGTTTCCTTAAAAGGAGACTCTGGGCGATGGGCTTTTATAAGTTGGTGTAGGTGAAATAATTTAGTATTTATTTAAAAAGAATAAGATTAATAGATACTGGAATTAATTATGGGTAGTTAAAATTTAATAATGATTTATTGGCATTAATGGTAAGGGGTAAAAAAGGGTGTAACAAAAATAGTTGAGAAGGAATTAAAGATCATAAAGACAGAAAATAAAAGGAAGGGAAAGTAAATTTAAAAATATATTTTTTTTAATTATCAATGATGGCTAGTAGTTTATTATAATTTACAAGATCAAAATTTAAAATTTTGATCTTAAAAGATTTAATGTTTAATTATTTTATTAAATCAACTAATAATTAATTAATTATATTTATTTATATATTTTTTAATAAAAATAAATAAATAAATAGTGAACCCTTAATAGTAGTGGATCTTGAGTTATTTTCCTTATAATTTAGAGTTTAAAGGTCAGTGTTTAATATTTAGATTAATATGATTAACAATTTATGTTTTAATATTTAAACTCTAAATTTTAATCATATCATTTAAATTCAAAACTCGTATATTTATACCCTAAACCTTAAACTCTAAAATTTTAAATTTTAAAACTAAAATAATTATAAAAAAATATTTTCACCGCATGTAAAAATTTATTTACCCTTCGAAGAAACATTAAACTAATTTTCAGACAAATTATACAATGGATTTGAGGAGTCTCTGCTCTTGAATATCAGTACATTTTTACCTTGAAAATATGGATTTCTCTCTTCAAAGATCCTCTAAACAATAAGCTCAAAATTTTAATGCATGGGGTTTACAAACTAGTATTGACTCTGCTGGTTTTGTCTACAAATTTTCATATGCACATGAAAACAAACAATTTTTGTGCAGTTACGACAAATCTCATTGCAATATTTATTTATTTTTAATACTTAGATAAAACGTATATATTTTATAAATAAATCATTTAATTTTAAATCTTTTAAAATAATAATATTTTTATTCACTTAAAATTAGGGGTATGTAAAATCGGGTTCGATTAATCATTTATATTTTATTTTGGTTAATCGATAAATTCGAGTTATTCAATTTTTCACCATAAATCGTAATCATTCAACCGGATAATTATTTATCTGGTTAACCGAAAAAATTGATTGAGTTCGATTCGGATAATATTTTTTTAGTTTATTAAAAATATAAAGTATAATAATATGTTAGAAAAAATATATACTTTTAAAAAAGTGACGTATGATGTTAGTATTTTTTAATAGTTAAATATTTAAATTTTATAAAATAAAATTATACTTTTACTTTTGAGAATAAAATAATAAAATAAAAACTGATTTTTAAATATAAAATATTAAAATAACATAAAATATTATAATATATTATATAATCGGTTGATTCGATTATCCGATTTATCTTAAAATTATAAATCATAATCGAACAATTTTTATATAAAAAATAACTAAAATCGATTTTCCCAATTCAATTTTTTCGAGTTTCGGAAGCAGTTTCGTTTTTTTTCTTCTTTCACTCACCTACTCAAAAAGTAATTTAAATTAACATTAGAAATATAAATTTCAATTGAAACTCCAAAATCCAATTTAAAAAATGAATTTCAGAATAAAAATTCTCTACCTATTTTTATTTTTATTCTGCAATATTAATAAAAATTAAAGTTTTAATTCTTAATTTTTAATTTTAAATAATAATTCATAAATTTTAAAATATACTTAGATTATAATCTTTAACTTTAAATCGTAAATTTAATTAATATAAGACAGATAGAGTCACCCAAAAAGGTAAGAGGATTTTATTCTGAATTTCGAGTAAAATTCCTATTTACATTCCTTATAATCTAAACTTAAAAAAAAAAAGAAGCAAAAATTATCGGGGAAAATAAAGAAAATGTGCATGAAATTACAGACCTTTACGCTCTTCCTCTGATTTCTGAGCTATGGTGGCTTCTCCTTCTCAGCTTCTCTTCTTATACATCTTGGAAAATCATTGGAAATTATGACCGTAGCCGATTCGAATGGACAGGAAGCGACGAAGAGTCAAAATCGAGGAACAAAATCAAATCAATTCCGCCATGGATGACAACGAAGCTCCAGCTCTTGAACCTGTAATCTCCTCAGTATTTGTATCAATTTCCTTAGTGTTTTCTTATTTCACTCAATTAGTTTGACCTTAATGTATATATGTTTTTTTCTTCTCCAAGGATTTGACTAGAGACATTTTCAAGCAGATTTGGACCAGAAAAGCTCAAGGTTTCGAAACTTCTTCGATCTCACCATTTCCCCCCTTCCAATTTTTGTCTTCGATTCATAACTTATAAAACAAAAGGGATTTGGTGTTTAATTTCCAGAGCGCGAAGGAATCGGATTTCAAAACACCGACGCCATAGACTCCGAGGTACCTTCATTTGTGATTCGTTCTTTCATATTTTTTGTATTTCATTCCCTAATTTCCTTTTTCCCCTCTCGTAACTTCAATGATAGGTTGGAGCGGGAACATCAAAGAAGATTCGACCCACATTCGGTAATTTACTTCAGATCCAAAATTATCTGATTTATCTCATAGATCGAAGCCAATGTGATTTTTGATTCGATTATTAATATAATTTTAAATTATTGAATTCAAATCAATTAGTAAACAAGTAGGTAAATCAATGTTATTGTTTATTCATCTTCAATTATATTGCCATTTTCTATTTCCCAAGCATACATGTTAGTTTGAAAAATGATAAAATCAATCTGATTGCAGCTAATCCACATGCTCTAAAGCTGAGTTGCGAACTTGTTCGAATCTTTATTACAGGTTCTCTTTTTGCTAAAACTTGGTGTGTATTTGAGAATTTAAATGAGTTGTTTTAATCTTCTTCGTATATTTAATATTTTGATGCAGAAACTGTGCGACGAGCTGCTACGATTGCTGAAGCTGAGGGTGATACCAAGATTGAAGCAACTCATTTAGAAAGAACTCTCCCCCAATTACTTCTTGATTTTTAAGGTACTTTAACTAACTAATGCCTTTAGTCACATTCCTATGATCCTATCACATCAAATAGATGAATATATTATTTTCTTGCTTTAATTTTTGGGATAATCTGAGTTACAGTGATAGTTCTTGTTCTGGATTTGTAACTACAAGGGAGGTCTTTTTTGTGGATTTGTTTTATATTATCAATTGTCAAGTAAAGGGAATTGTGTGTGTATGAAATTGCTCAAATTCTTGTAAAGAAATAAGAAAAGAAAGTGACAAATTTAGCATATGAGTTGACATATTTGTTTCTTTTGCCAACTTGTTCATTCTTGCTATAGTTTACATTTGTTACTTCTCTGCCAACAAGTTTTATGGATTGAAATAAGATGCATGAGTCGAGTTATAAGAAATTTGATGTTCCCGAAGAAAGGTTTTGAATTCGATTATTGTGGATTGAGAAACAAGCACACTAAGAGCTTGCAACACTGTTTAGAGATCTGTCCGGGCCTAAAACTCGTATCATATCTGATAATTTCATAGGTAGTTGCTTCAGGATTCCTAGTTGTCCATGGTTAACCTATTCAGGATTCCTATTTCTGGATACAATGTTTGTAATGTTGATTAGCTTAAAAGAGGACCAAAGTGCTGCCCGATATCATACCATTTAGACTTTAGCATAGGTTTTAAATACAAACACATCCAAGAAGTAGCAGATAATATTTGACTCCAAGTAGTTTAATGGAGTGATGTGAACACCAAGCATGATCCTTCAAGAACCATGGCCGCGTCTCTTGGCATAGTGATTGCAATTAAACAGCGGACCACCTCCAGTTGATGCCGGCGACTTCCCAAATTGGATGCCTTGGATCTTTCAAGCTTTTGAATTTGGCCCCACATCCAAGTTATGGTCATCTGGGGTCAGGTTTGGACTTTGGATCTCCAGCCAAATACTTGGTGTTGCGATGGAGTTGGGGATTGCGCGCCTTTGGTTACTGTCAATGCAAAGAATCCAGTATACTATTTTATCAGGAATCTTAGTATGTGTCATCCGGGTTTGGATCTCCGGCCAAGTACTTGGAGAGTTCGACGGCGCAGTAAGCTTCCTTCATGGTGTCGGGGTGGTTTGGATGGAACGGAGAAGTCCAAGCAAGCAGGTCTTGAGGTTAAATGGCGGGGAAGCTTTGATGAGTTTGTTGAGCAACAATATCAGTTACAAGGAATTAAAAAAAAAATCTTAAAAATTAGTGAATTTTTTAATTTAATATTTATAAATATTAACCTGCTGAAGATTAATACAATAATCTTTCTTTCACTTTAATGTTTTGTTATATTTTTTAACTAAATTATATTTGAGAATTTATAACTAAAAATAGAATAATAATATAAAATTTTAAGTAGATTGAATGGAAGTTATTTTTATTAGATTGAATTTTATGATAAGGATGTAATTATAAAAATAATAATATCAAATACCGTATGAATCATTTCCTCTCAGTAATTAAAGAAACGATCAGGGACCGAGTTATATATAACTTGAGAGGAGCTCTTGCCCCTCCTAGATTTTTTTGGTATTATTGCACTGAAGGTCCCTCTTAATTTAAATAATAGTAAAATAAGGATTTTGTCCCTCCTAATTTTTAGATTTAAAAGACTTTTGTTCCTCCTAATGTTTGATCCTAACTCCGTCCCTGGAATGATTATTGTATATTAATTTTTTTTATCAAATATTAAAATTAAAAGATTTAACTATCAATTAATTATTTATACCCAGATTTTTTTAATCTCCATCGTCTATCATAATAATGAAAGGTAAAGGCCTATAAAAATGGCGAAATATTCATTTCCAGATTATATTTAAAAAATAAATGAAGTTAGCATTAAAACAACTCACTGTTTATATTCATTTTCCTCTATTTATATCTTATTAATAAAAATCAAGAAAAAGTTTAATTTGTTTCCATCGTTTTTACGGTTATCGATGAATAAAAATATCTATTTACTTGATAAATAAACATTTATTTTTAATATATTTTTATGTTTAATACTGAAAATAAAATTTGAAATTAACTTTTATATTGATTTCACTAAAAAATAACATGCCAAGAATAGCATTAGATTAGAGAGAGGAAACAATTTTTTCGATTAAAATGATTTTGAAATATTTCATAAATTCTTTAATAATTTAAGTATTTTTTATTTTGAATATTTTAATTGTTTACTAAAAAAAATCTTTAAATATTTTTAAAAATTAATTAAGTTCATATTTTACGTCATCTTTCATGTATAAAATCGTAAAATCAATATTATAAAAACAATCAACGATTTTTGTGGTCAAAAGATTAAATTTAATTAAAACTAGTAACTAAAAATTAAATTAAGTTGATTCTTTTAAAATTCATAATATTTAAAAAATATTTTTTATAGATAAAATTTATTTAAATAATAAGTAATTTGATACCATTTGAATAAAATTTAAATATAAAATTATTTATATATAAAAATTCTTACTAAGAAATTTATTAATTAATATTAGATCTATTATGTAAGTCGATCTAAATTAAATATTTTTTTATAAAAATAATGTCTTTGGCATGTAATGTACACACCAACTTGCATGTAGGAGGAGAAATTATATCACGAACCCTTTCTATCATGTCATCCGTATTTCTAATTAGGGACGGAGCTAGGATTGAACATTGGTAGGGGTAAAGATCTATTAAGTCTTTAAATATGTAATTTGAGAGGGATAAAAATCTTATTTTATTATTATTTAAAATATGAAGGACCTTAAATGTAATTATACCAAAAAACACGTTGATGGCTCCGTCCCTGGTTCTAATTAATCAAATTTATTTAAGGTGAATCATCACCTATTTTTTATTTGTAATAAGTGAGTTGATAGTTACCGTACGAATATTCAAAAATAAACTGATCTGATTGCATGAACTACAGATGATATGATAAAAATGATTTGCGATATATTCTTTAAGAGACATAATGAGATGTCAAAATGTAAGCGGCAGTTGACATTAAATCTGTGGGATCACAATACGCATGTGCTCTTAAGTTTTTGACTTTTTTGCTTCTTTTTTTTTCATTATTTTCTGCACATTCCTTTCTTTCTCTGCCTCACAATTCATGAAAAAAATGAAAAATCTGCAATTTTATTTCCAAATTAAAGTGAAATAAAATAAATTCACAATAAAAATTGGAAAGAAAATGTAAAATATTCAATTGTTTTCGCAAGGGTTAGTCAGTAACAGTCGGTTTCCTATTGCCCCGAGCTTCTGTTTCACGAAACAAAGACTTTCTCCCATCTCCATTTCATCATCCTTTTCTTTCTTTTTTTCTTTGAATTTACGACTTGGATTTCCCAATATCTTGGATTTTGTTATCATTTAAACGTAATTTTTTATTTGAATTTTTCACCTGAAATCTGATCGCTTTTGATATTGATTTCGTGTGTTTGAAAAAGCCAAAGAATGATGCAGGATACAATCTCAGATCAAGAACAAGATGACCCCGATGCAGAGTTTGTCGAAATTGATCCTACGGGTCGATATGGTCGGGTAAGTTTTTCACCATTTCATTTCTTGTTTTTTTCTTTCAAAATGTCTGATTTTTTACATTCTGGTTCTAACAAAGCTTGCTAATTGGGAACAAAGTTTGTTTTTTATTCTATTTTGATGTTGATTGGCATTTGCGTTAATCTTAATTAACGTTTCCATTAATGGGCTGCCTTTGTTTTTGGCTTTCGATTGGTTGTTTTGCAGTACAGGGAGGTTTTAGGAAGAGGAGCTTTCAAAAAAGTGTATCCTTTTTCTCTTGTAGACATGCATTTCCATATACATATATATATATATATATAATTCCTTAGCTGTTATAGTTTGTATATAAATGTATTTAGAGGCTTAATTTATGAGTATGAGGCTTTTGTTGAATCTTTGATCAAATTGTGGGAATCTAGATACAGAGCATTTGATGAACTGGAAGGTATAGAAGTGGCATGGAATCAGGTTAAGGTTACAGATCTGTTACGAAATTCGGAAGATTTGGAGAGATTATATTCCGAAGTTCATTTGCTTAAAACATTGAAGCACAAGAATATAATTAAGTTTTACAATTCTTGGGTGGATACCAAAAACGAAAATATTAACTTCATCACTGAGATTTTCACTTCGGGAACACTGCGGCAGTAAGTTTTTGATGTCTACATGTGTCTGTTTTTAATGTGTTTCAGCATGGTGTTATGAAAGTTTTATGGTCGATCGTGTAGGTATCGGAAGAAGCATAAGCATGTTGATCTGAGGGCATTGAAGAAATGGTCTAGGCAGATCTTGGAGGGTCTTCTTTATCTTCACGGTCACGACCCCCCAGTGATTCACCGTGATCTGAAATGTGATAACATCTTTGTCAATGGCAACCAAGGTGAGGTGAAGATCGGGGATCTAGGGTTGGCTGCTATCCTTCGCCAGGCTCGTGCAGCACATAGTGTTATCGGTACAGATCATGTCCTTAATGACTTCTGATTCTACATTGTTTGGAACGATTACGGATTTAAATAAAAAATAGTAAAACAATTGTTATTTCGATATAGGTACACCGGAGTTTATGGCACCCGAACTCTATGAAGAGGAATACAATGAGCTTGTAGATATTTATGCTTTTGGCATGTGTTTGCTGGAGTTAGTGACATTTGAGTATCCATACGTTGAATGTGCTAATGCAGCTCAAATATTCAAGAAGGTGACATCGGTAAGACATTTATGGGTTGGCTACTTCTTTCCCGAGCCTTGCTTATCAACATATGTTTATTGGTTATAATCCTGGAATTCATTGTTCATGGTACAAGTTTGGGGGTAATGTAATAACAGGTTCCCGGAAAATGTCGATTTCCGTAGAATAGTGGTTTGTTATGTTCTGACAAGAAGTTCGGCCTCATGTCCATAAGCATGGGAACTAATACCTAGTCCTTGTAGCTTTCTCAATGTAGTTCATTTATGCAAAATGAGAGACAGTGATTCTCAATTCTCATGGTTCCTTTACTTGGGCAGGGAATAAAGCCAGCTTCATTAGCCAAAGTGGCTGATCCTGGAGTTAAGTTGTTCATTGAAAAATGCATTGCTAAAGTCTCTGAACGCTTGTCTGCTAAGGAGCTTTTACAGGATCCATTTCTCCAGCCTGTTGAGGAAAATGACAGTCTAGGTCGTTCTTTACGACTCGATCCCCACGTTTCAGGTAGAATTGTGGTGCTTTTCTCAAGCTTGAAGGCTTTCAAGTCATTTGACCCTCACATTTTCACATTATAAACGCAGATAACAGTGCAAAGGATCTTCAATCCGAGGCAAGTGTAGATGTTAAAGTGCAAGGTCAGACGAAAGACCTTAACACGATATTTCTCAAACTATGGATAACAGATGCAACAGGTCACTCCCTCCTTTGTCTATTGTTTCCTTTCATCAGGAAAAAAAATATTCCATTCACTAGCCTTCATACTTGCTTTTCTTTTTACAAAACATGGTTTTAGGTCATATCCGCAACATCCACTTCCCATTCGATATCGAAGTTGATACGGCGTTTGCTGTTGCCAGTGAAATGGTTGAAGAGTTGGACTTAACAGATCAAAATGTTCCAACGATTGCCGAAATGATTGAATCTAAAATCCGTTTTCATATTCCCGATTGGGTTCCACGGGAAAGCCAGTTTGGAGAATTTACACATTTTGACACCTCTGAAAGTAAGGGTGATGGGTCTCCAATGGCTTACGACCCGACCGCATCTCCAGGTTGCCTTTCACTGGAGAGATTGCCATCAGGTCGAAGATACTGGTCTGACTCACCCAAAGCAGCCGGTGGAATCTCTCCATCTAGGTTCGGATTTTCTCGGCTACCTTCAGTACGGTCCGCAGATAATATAGCTGAACATTATGAAGAATTCTATTATAGCCATGAAAGTGAAGGTAACATAAATAGGGGTAGCTCACTCGATCGATGGATGAAAGCAAATGAAGTTGACCATCACAATGGCCCGGAGACAGATGAAAGTAGACCTGGTGACACACAGTTGAGTGTCTTCAGGGAGAACCTGCATGACCATACTGGAATGCATTCGAACTGTAAGCCATTAAAGGACATTGACGTAGGAGTGAAGGCAATAACCGAAAGGCTGGAATCCCTGTTGGTAAAGCAAGAGTTGGAGTTGGATGAACTGAAGAAGAAGCACAGGTTAACCATATTAGACTTTCTGAATGAGGTTTCTCCGGAAATCCGTGAAAAGGTTTTGGATACATGTAAGATGAAGATTCCAGACTGTGATATCCAAAATGCAACAAACCAGTAGACAGACTACAGGGAATTGGCTGATAAGTCCGTAGAGAGTATCGGATAATGGCCGGAGAGGCAACACAACAAACACGATGCTCTGGACATGATTCATGAAGAAAACCTGGAAACGATCGGCTAAAAGGAAAGGATTCAAAGGCTATTTTGGTTATATGGAAAATAACGTGATTGTTTGACATGTGCATAGATTTTTGGTTGACACAATTTTTTTATTATTTTAAATTTTAAAAAATCAAGTTAAAACATTATGATGAGATTACACGTAACGGATATATAGATTCTATGCATGTCACACAAGTTATATTTTAATTTTATCAAAGTATAAATTACAAATTTGATATTAAATATAACAATTAATTAATAAATTTGGTTACTGAGTAAGTGGTAATTGAACTCGACAGTTTAACTGCCAACAAAATTGACCCTCATAAAATTAGGATTTGAGATTGAGTGTACAAAACATAAATAATTAAAAATAGGAGATAAATTCATAAAAAAAAACAATTCTTAAACTATCTGTGTAATATAATATAATATAATATAATAAGTAAATCTACCACTTCTGAATTTCCCATTTGCTAATGTGACTATTGGAGTCCATGCTCTTTTGCTTTATAATATTCGAACGTGTATTATTAGAAATTCTTACGAATTTCACATTAAACACATTGAATTTGTATCATATCCTGTAATATTACAAATAAAATCCAGATATCACCGTTTGTTAGGTAGCCTAGAGAGAGATAGCACTCATAGATACCCACGTGGGCCAATGCACTAACCACTCTTTGTACATAGTGTACGGGAGATTATAACTTCCGAAGCACTAATGGAAGAATCAAGGATGCTTACCTATGGCTATGGTGAAACAAAATAAAGTTAGCTCTCTAATGTTGGGTTAGATTCGGGTTGCTTTGGAACCACAGCCCCACCATTCATTCTTGCTCGTGCTTCAGCAAACATCCTCTGCTGCTCAGCTGCCGCTTCTTCTTCAGTCATCTCGGCTACGTTGCTCCATTTGCCTACTTTCACGGAGTCATGCTGCATTTCAAGAATACCCCACCAACAAAATATATTATACAAACTAAAATTCAGTTTCAAAAGAGTGAGATTGCAGAAGGCCAAATACAAACAAGGAGCAACAAGACAAATAATTACCATTGTCTCAATCTTGTGTTGCTCATATGCAGCATATACATCCTCAATATACTCTCCAAATCCAAGAACCTGACAAATTAAATGCATGCAATAAAGTTTTAGTAACAATTACCTTTTTGAAATTCAGAATAAACGCAGGCAGTAAATTGCACAATGGTAATGGACCAATTGCAGGAAATCACTAGTATGGATACAGACCACTTCAATGACAGTTAGGCAATAAGCAATTTTGAATCCTATCTGAAGCATAAAGATACTGCTGATTGCTGAACAATACAGCAAAGGTCCTATTCAATACAATAATTTTTCCGATCCTAACAAAGCAGCAAGAAGAAAACAAAAAAATCACATGCATAAAAAAAAAAACTAAAATGTGAAAGTAGGTACGTGACATAGATTACCTCTAAGGCTTTCAGTACATGTTCAGGTGCTATGGTTCGTTTATCCTCTCTGTTACAAACTTCATTGGACTCTGATGAAATAAGATTAATAAACTCTGAAAAAGGATTACAGTTTTAATCAGTTCCAACAAACAAGAAACTAATACTAACAATTACATTATGGGTTGGGAAAGTGAAAACACAAGGATGTAAAAGAATTACAGGGAAAATAGATGGTGCATAAATTTGCCAAACATGATTCTAACAAGAAAAAGCTCTTTCCCACCAAAACCTTCAATGACACAACAAATACAGTGAGTATAACCAGATGAGACTATACGGCCAAATTGCATCCACAGTAAGGTTAGGTCAAGTACTTGTGCTTACAAGAGAATGACAGTGACAATCGTTCATCCCGTCAATTACTAATGTTCAGCTGTACAAATGCTAGCTACCAAAAAGGTCTCTAACCTGGTTTGTCTAGCCACCGGGACATGTTAAAAAAAATAGCCAGGAAAAGAACACTCCCTCTTCATTCATCACACGTTTTTAAGCACTAATATTTACCAAATAAATTGTCACCAACATGCAAAAGCATAGCTCTTTAATATCATAAGATGCCAGGCAAACAAATAGTGGGAACTGATCACTAAAACGTAAGTAAAAAAAAAAGTGAGAAATTTGGCAGTAGGACCAGGTATGAATGTGTTGCTTTAAATAGATTAAAAAGGAAGAAAGATCAAACTTATTATCTAACCTACACAGCACTCAATTAAAAGATCTTGAGTATCTCTTGCAACCCGTACATCTGGCGGTAACATCTCCTTTATAATTTTCGTCATAGTTGCTGAAAAAAAGGGAAAATACATATAATTGGCACCACAAAGCAGTAAAACAAATCCATCGAATAATTTGCATGTGAACAAAGAAGGATTTCAGCTATTTTAGACAAAACCTTGACGCACTCATTCTCTTTTTATAACATTAAAAAGTAAAAGAGAATTAGAATCACAAATTGAACCATGTAAAGTGTTTCAAAATATTATAGCCCTGTTATGAGATCATAAGCTCCATTACACCAAGTAAAAATGCTTACCAGGGAAAGAAAATACATCAACCAATACAAGGCATAAATATCCAAACACTTGCTACCCTTGCCAATTACTACTTCTCTGAGCAGCATTGGAATAGATTGTTTTCTTGTACAATATCCATTATCCATTCTCAAAGACATCACAGTCCTCAACCAATGCAATGCAATCCCTCCCATAGAAGCTCTAGACAAGAACCTCTCTTAGAGTTTGAAAACAAAAACGTGTAATTATAATATACAACACATATACAATATAATAACCAACAAGATTTGTAAAAACTTGTTAAAAAACAACAATGTTTTTTAAAATCTTTGACAGACAAAGCAAATGATAGTTGCTCGGAAAAAAATTCAAAACTCTCACAAAAGAAAGCTACTCAACAACATGATAAAGTTCGAACACAAATTTATGCTTTATATCATGAGATACACACTTTCTTACATCCGTCTCATTGTGCTCACGTTATTATCGTCAATTCCAAGTTAATGCAAACTTTCACCCATTGGTAGCTTACTCAGAAAAAAACCCTAATTAATTTTCAATGGCAATTGATTCACTTATTTACTAATATTCAAAGAAAATTAAACAACAAAACAGATATGGTTAATCATTCTGAGCTAACACATATGATGGATAAAGAACCAGCAAATTAAAGTTTTCAAATTGAGAAATTTTAGAACGCCAGAAAATTGAATAAACGAAAAAGAACAAAATAATCAAAATTACTAAATAATTACAAATAAATAAAAAAACACGACGAGAAAGCAGACGAAACAAAAGAAAAATACCTTTGGGAAGCGATGCGTCCTCCTTCGACTTCCCTACGATATCCATCGGCTCCATCTTTCAATTCTTCAAAAAAAAATCAGAGGATAAACAGATCTAAAACGTGAGAGCGAGGAAACCGAGGGAAACAATGGACTCACCGAGTTAAGACGTCGAGGCGTGATATTCCTACGGAAAGAAAAACGATGAACGAGTCAAGCGAGTCGCGATCCGAGTTGAGTGGGGATTCAAGAGGAATGACATGGTTGATTTATGGAGTTTATCAGATGAAGGCAAAGGGGAGGGCTTCACGATAAAGAGAGGAACCTCTCAATCGCAGTCGATTAGGGCAAAAAGAAATAGTAACAAAAAGAGGGGGAAACACCGACATTCAGTTGAGCGCGCGATTATCCACGCGCTAACTTTAGGCGACTCGGATTTTTCCGCGCAAAAAGTGGATCTTGTGCCTGTGTGCGTGTTTAGAAAATTCATCTTATCGCGCGTGGATGAAAGTGATTTTCATTCTATTTAGATAAATTATTATGATGATCACTTAATTATAGAGTTAATGTTAAATTGACCATTATACTTTGAATTTTCATAATTTTACCATGTGACTATTTGTGTAGTTTATCCTATTTTCTTAGAAAGTTCTTGGGCTTATTATATCCAATTATCCCTTCTGATTATATTAAACAAATCACATGAAACCCTAATTTGAATTATGGATCAAATAAGTTTTTATTTAAAAATTTATGATCAATTTAATTTTCTGTTGTGATTTATTTGAATCTTTTAATTAAATTTTTAATATTTTTATGATATAATTTAAAATATAGTTATTAAAAATTAATATATATATATATATTTAATTTTCGTTTATGATCTTAAATGTTTGTTATAATTTAATTTTTTTTTTCTTCGTAAAACTAGTTGTTTGGGAAAATGAACGTGTATGCCCAAAAGTGTTACGTGGACTTCTCCCAGTTGTCTGTTCCTCATCCATTTCCGCCATTTTTGCTTTCTAAGCTTCAATACCTCAACCTCAGATCAGTAAAAGAATCCCAGTCGAAAACCAAATAGAATGTCTAAAATTATACTCTTCCAAACAGTCCATCCAACACCCAGAATCCATCCGCCCAGAACTGTTGTCTCAATCCTCTCAAAGCCTCTTTCAATCCCTTCACTTCCTAAATGTTACTCTCCCATTTCTCACTTTCATTCAGTTTCTTTGACTACTCTCAAACCCCATTTCCATACCCCAAGCTTTACGTTATCTTCTTCCTTTTCAACTCGAGCTTTCGATGATTCCTCATCTTCCACCGAGACCCAGAATGAAAAAGAAGAAAAAATTGTTGAAGAACTGGAGATTGAGGAGTATCCTACTGGGGAAATGGAGTATGAGAAGATTAGTGGGTGGAAGAGTTTCGTTGTTAAGTTTAAGATGCTTATTGCTTTCCCTTGGGAAAGAGTTCGAAAGGGCAGTGTTTTGACTATGAAACTGCGTGGCCAGGTCTGGTTCTTCTAAGTTCTAAAAGCTTCATTTTTTTTATTTGGTAATAAATATTTGTGCTGAGAATCCAGAAAAAAAAAAAAAGAGCTGTTTTTTTTTTTTTCTGATGGTAGTGGAGGCACTGCTTTGAGCTGAAATGAATTCAGCTTGCAAGATTTTTTTTCTGCTGTAGGATTATATATATCCATTTACATGAACACGGTTCTTCATTTTTCTAAAGAATTCAGTGTTGTTTAATTTTGCTTAGCTGAGTTGTTAATATGTCTGATTGTTTGTTGGATAAACATTTTGTACTCTTTTTAGATTGTCAGCACATTTCTTGCTAATTTATATTATAATATTTTCCCAGTGAAAAGGGAAATCAGGGTAAAGATAGAATTCTAGGATGTTTGATATTTGAAATCACTAAACTGTCCATATTGAGGAGTGTCTGAGATATAAATGTTATTAAAAATGCCATTAATTTATTTTTGCACTCCATTTTCCAGACAAATTGTTTGCATTCTGTAACTTTTTATATGATTGTTTTATTTTGGATTTGAGAATTTCTACACTTTCCATGTTCAGATATCTGATCAGCTAAAGAGCCGTTTCTCATCAGGACTATCTCTGCCTCAAATTTGTGAGAATTTCGTTAAAGCTGCATATGATCCTCGTATTTCAGGTGTCTATCTCCACATTGAACCGTTGAACTGTGGGTGGGGAAAAGTTGAAGAAATTCGGAGGCATATTTTGAACTTTAAGAAATCAGGTAAATTCATTTAGTTCATTGACTTCCGTTTTGATATCCATGCAGGCATGCACAAATCAAACAGTTCGATGACTTTGGGTATTATAATCCACAGTTGTTGCCTAACTGTTGTTAAAGAACATTAAAGTATTTTTGAGTTGACAAATGCATGATGCAATATGTCCTTACCTTAAGTCAGCTTGGATTTTAATTCTTTCTTCTCGCTTTGATTTTTGATAACCTTTTTACTCGAACACACTTCTAACATATGCATGGGACCACCTGGTATGGAGAAACAAGTTTCTTCTATCTGAATGTTAGATTTTATTTAGCTACTTAATTTATTTTTGAAGGAAATGAATTGAAATTTTAATATTTTATGAAACATATAGGTAAATTCACTATTGCATATACCCCTGCATGTGGGGAGAAAGAGTTTTACCTTGCCTGTGCATGTGAAGAGATTTATGCACCACCAAGTGCCTATTTTTCTTTGTATGGCCTGACTGTTCAAGCTTCATTCCTTGGAGGTTAGTTGACCGGAATTTATCTCTCGCTTTCTAATGGTTCTTTTGTTATTGTTTCATTTAATTATTATTGAGTAGCTTGTACATAAGGGAACATTCACCTTGTGGATAAAGCACATGAATTTTGTTTTTAAATAAGCATACGTGGGTGATTATAGTTTAGGATATAAGATGGTAGATCATCCATGTTGTATTGTTGTTAGCTTCAATTAGCTTGCAAACTAATGCTTAGTTCAATTGATTTTTAGCATGTGTTTTACCAATGTTACTCATACACAGATGTGAGTGTGAATACGGATACACACCTGACACTGGTATGTTTTAATTTTTCTAATTCTTTTAAATTCATTTGGAGGGTCTTTGAAGGGTCATATGCCATTCGAACATCCAGAAATGTGTCAAACATAGATAGGTGTTGGAAACGGGTACTTCAAGAAAAATGAAGAGTTGCAGCAACATAGCTTTTTACAGTCCTTTTTAAAGAAGTTGCAATATCCTTCTCTATCCGAGGCTCTCTTTGGCTATGTGGTGACTCTAGTTGATTATGTTTTTAAGATAAAAGTGACCCTTGGAAATGAAAATCATCTTAACTGCCTCTATATTTGTTATCTTCAAAAAAATGAATAGGTAGGCAATTCATGTCTATGTTAATTGGACTTGGGTGTTGATGTCGGATATGAGTATGTAGCTGACACAGGCATGTTCAACTTTGTCTAAATTTTACCACATATTGGAGAGGACATATTCCCATACACATGTCTAAACATGCATTGGACATGGGCATAAGATACGGATATGGACACTTCACAAGAAAAATGAAGAGTCAGCATCATAGGTTCATGGAACCTGTAGGTAGTCCATTTGCATCTCATAGATGTATAAAATAACTCTCCTGCCATTGCTTTACTTTCTTTTGTGTACCTCGGTTGATTGTTATACTTTCAAATTTTCAACTTTTTCTCTACCTATGGTTAATAGTATCGTTAAGACTATGCTGTGAATTGAGTTTTAACATGAGATTGGTTGTCTAAATCTATTTGCAGGTGTCCTTGAGAAAATAGGAATTGAACCACAGGTGCAAAGGATCGGTAAATATAAAAGTGCCGGTGATCAACTTACTCGGAAGAGTATGTCGGAAGAAAATTGTGAGATGCTTACTGCATTGCTTGATAACATATATGGGAATTGGTTGGACGTAATTTCCTCTTCCAAAGGTGCTTTTCTATTTTTTTATTGTGTATTGATCTCAAAGTGATAAAAGAAAATTTTTGGCTCACGCAAATCTATACAGGGAAGAAACGAGAAGATGTCGAGAACTTTATTAATGAAGGGGTCTATGAAGTAAAAAAGCTGAAAGAGGAGGGATTCATAACAAATATACATTATGATGATGAGGTAGAATCATCACGTAGTTGATCAGTTTTCTAATTCTTCTGTTTTCTTCACATATCTGTGTCCAGTTCATATCCTAACATGGTATAAGGAAGTTATCCTCCAATAACTCTGTGAATACTTGGAAATCTTGTGAAAAATGAGTGAACGTACCCGTGTAGGGCACGTATCATTGTCCAGCACTCACACCCTGGTCCAACTAACATAGCCCTATCTCTTTAGGAGTTATGGGATATAGCTTTCCAAGACTGAGAGCCAAAGAGATGAAAAAGGAAGGAAATATTCTAAAACATAGGAAATTTATATCCAACATTAAAGTTATTTAAGTTTATTGAGATAAACAAACTCGGGCAATTCAAACAGACCATTTGCCTTCCTTGTACTAGATTTTGAAGAATGTTGACTATTGTAACAGTTTGGTCTATTTTTTATTTTTAAGTTAGCTATCTGGATTTATATGGCTAATATTTGGTGTAACTTATGCAGGTTATCTCAATGTTAAAAGAGAGGCTTGGTGTCCAAAAGGATAAATTTCTCCGCATGGTTGATTACAAGTGGGTTCTGTCATTTTTTTCTTTTCCCATATAATCTTAAGGGCATTGGAATTTCTCTATTATTTCCCAATCTTTATATGAAATTTCCTTTATACGTCTTCTTATATGTGCCGTTTTTTCCTTAGGAGATGACATATTTCGAACCAAGACTAGTATAACATTTATGTCATCTATTCAAAATTCTCTGCATGTTTTATTAAAGATTTTTCGTCCTCTATAAATGTAGGAAATATTCTAAAGTTAGGAAGTGGACTCTCGGTTTAACAGGCGGTAGAGACTTAATAGCTGTGATCAGAGCCTCTGGGAGCATTAGCCGTGTGCGGAGTCCATTAAGTACTGGTTCCGGTATCGTTGCAGAACAGATCATTGAGAAGATTCGCAGTGTCCGAGGTATACGTCATTTTACCTTGTGTACAATGATTAGTAGATGAAATAGAATCCGGCTCTGAAATTTACATGTATGAGGATAATTTTTATCGACATAAAAGTTAATTTCAGTTTGTGCAATTGATGTTTAAAATAAAATTTTACTGCCCTCGAAGTGAGCCTTTTAAATAAATTTTTTATTTTACTGTAGAATCAAAAAAATACAAGGCTGCTATCATACGAATTGACAGCCCTGGAGGTGATGCTCTTGCTTCAGATCTGTAAGTGCTTCTAAAGATCAACACTTTCAAGTAATTATCATTTTAAGGATCTAGTGATTGTCGAAACAAATTAAGAATGCCTGAGCTTTTGGCATCCATGCAATTTGTCTTTCTATAAAACATCAAACTTCTATATTCAAGAATTTAAATAAATTGTCTGATATGAGTTGTCATCCGTGTTTTTCAACCCTTTTATGTATCATGTCGAAACTTGGGTGTTATGTGCTAATATTTAGCATTTTATTTCTTCTTGAAATACATAATCAGATGCGAAAGGGAAAAAAATCTACCATGTCTATTTGCTAACTATAGATGGTGTTTACAATATCCAGAATGTGGAGGGAAATCAGACTTTTAGCTGCATCAAAACCTGTCGTTGCATCCATGTCCGATGTGGCAGCTAGTGGGGGATATTATATGGCTATGGCAGCTCAAACTATTGTTGCTGAAAATTTAACTTTAACTGGTTCAATTGGAGTTGTCACAGGTGAACTAACTCTCTGAAATTTGATAACAAAAAGAATTTACTATGGTCTGGGAAAAACAATTACAAATCCAAAAGATGAGTTACAGGTTCCTTTAGGCTCCCCGTTATCTAAAACTTATAACGAAGTCCTTGAAAATTAAATATTATTCCTTTAAATATATCCTCTAAAACTAAAATCTCCAAGCCTCATACCAGTTTACCAGCTGCAGAAATCTGAGACATGAAATGGTCATATCAGTGTACAAAATGACCCCTTCCTTGTTTTGTGAACAAGTTGCTTGTGGCTGAAAATCAGAAATGCCGGTTTCCTACATAGGCCTTTCGGATTTTTGGAAATAAAATCAATGTGATTTTGTTTTCCCTCTTCTCTTGCTTGCAGGGAAGTTTAACTTGGGGAAACTATATGAAAAAATTGGCTTCAATAAAGAGGTCATATCAAGGGGAAGATATGCTGAACTTATTGCAGCCGAGCAGCGGCCTTTTAGGTGAATCCCTGGTTGCATATTTTGTTTAGATAGAAAGTGAAAGATGTCAATATTTCAGTATGTTTTGATTTTGGACTCTATGTTACTCGGACCTAGATGAAAGTGTCAGTTACGGATATGTGTTGAACATGGTATGTTGAAAATTTTAATTTTTTTTCCATATATTTAGAAGGTTCATATTCAATCCATGTTTGGATATGTTCCTCACACAAGGGTGTTGGACACGATTACTAAGCTACTTTTCTGTTTATTAAATTAAAAGAGAACTAACTTTTACATATACCAGACCTGATGAAGCCGAGCTATTTGCAAAGTCTGCACAGAATGCTTATGAACAGTTTCGAGACAAAGCTGCTTTTTCGAGATCAATGCCGGTATGTTCATCCTTTTTATCTCCAGTTTAGATGTAATGACAACTTTCCGAACGTGAAATCTTTTATTTTTCTGAATTTGAATCATTGAACAGGTAGAAAAGATGGAAGAGGTTGCACAGGGCAGAGTGTGGGCAGGTAAAGATGCAGCATCACTGGGCTTGGTCGATGCGATTGGGGGACTTTCTCGAGCCATCGCCATTGCGAAACATAAAATCAACATACCCCAAGACAAGCTGGTTAGTTCTGTTCTCTTCATTTTAACTTACGACAAACGTATTCCGAGGATGTTACAAAGGGGTGAACCCCATATTTTGATGCATGATATATGAATGTTATTGTGATAATATTATGTACTTGTAGCATAACAGATTGCCCTATAGGCTTTTGCATCTTATTACCCTACTATGGTTTTTCCAACTTGTCGGACATACTGATGCATGCGGTAATAACGGATTAGGTTACGCTTGTTGAGTTATCGAGACCGTCACCAACACTACCAGAGGTGTTAAGTGGAATCGGGAGCTCCATAGTCGGAGTAGACCGAACACTAAAAGAACTACTACAAGACTTGCCGTTTTCCGAAGGCGTTCAAGCTCGGCTGGACGGAATTATGTTCCAGAGATTTGAGGGATTGCCCAATGCTGCTCCACTCTTGAGTTTGATAAAGGATTACCTCAATTCACTTTGATCTTAGGCAATTGTTTGCTCATTTACCAGCCTATTTTCATATTCACACAACTTATATAGATAAATTTCATGAAATTCTCCTTTTTCAGGTTGTAATTATTCACATTTTTATGAAAACTGGATAAATTTTATACAGTATTTATTTTGCGAGATCTGTTAAAAGATAACTCCTGTGTTTTTTTTAACCTACTTACTAACACAATACGACGTTGCCTGACTTGACGGCGTTAAAACAAACAAGTTTTATAGAGAGAGACATGTCTTGTCCGCATCCGATTGAGTGGACCCCCACCGCACGCAAGGCGTCAAGAACACTGACAGATCGACGGCAGGGGATGGGCGCACGTGAGTAGGTGCCCCCTTATCACCCACGCCTCACGTGCTATACATTCTGTGCTGACAACCAAACAATTTGCTCTCCCTCCTTTCTGTTTTTCTTTTACCTCTACGAAAACCAAACACCGCCGATTAAAATATTAGTATTAAAAAATCTATGATTAAATAAATCAAAATATCTGATCCCTAAACGGATTCCTTAGCCAAGGAATGTCCATTTTTTACTAAAAACAAAGTCTTCTTCGTTATAATATATTTGTTCTTTGTCAAATTTATTTACTTGATCATTGTATTTTTGAAACATGCTCATAATAAAAAATAAGTTAAACATTTCTGTGCAATAAAAATATTAAAATAATTAAATTATACTGATTAATATTAGGTGTATTGATAAATTATACTATTACACTTAAAAAAATTAATGTAAGTTTAAAATTTAAAAACAGTGTTATTAAAAATAAAAATCTCTCATCTCAAGTATTAAATTATACGATGAATATATTATTAAAAATAATTAAATTACAATCAAACAATTAAATCGGCTAAAAATTAAATTTTAGAACCGACTCGACCTGAAATGTTACTGGTCTGCGAAACAGATGACGTGCTTAACTGCTTATCCAGTTGTTCTTGTGTAAGAATGCACGTGAGTAGGGGGCTCTACTCACATGGTCCACATCCAACCCCAAGAAAATGATTTCATCTTAATTTTGACTGCATTTTTTTTCGCTAAAAAAGTCTGTTTATTAGTAATAATAATTTTAAAAAATTATATTTAATTTTAAACGATCATTTAGCCGTTTTTTTCTTCAATGACATTTCAAAATAATCAGAAAATTAATTTCTATAAACGATCATCTTAATGACATTGTATAATAACATTTTAAATTAATTTTATTTTAAATATTAATTGATACAATTTTTATTTCTTTCATTTTAAATTTAAAAACGTTTAATTTTTACAACTCGTCTCGGTTGTGTCCAAATTATCGGAAGGAGAAACTGAAAAACTTGCACATGGGGGCCATACCTGAAAAAAAAAGAAATTGAAAATGAAGTCCCGCGTTTCCCGGCACAGGGAAAAGAGGAAGAGCATAGACATGAGGCGTATGTCACGGGGCTAGGGTTCTACTAGCGGAACCGTGCGGCCTTAGTCGCGAATCTCTTTGATGGTGCGGCTAAGTCAGCCTAAAAATCCAAGAGAAATGCTTGGATAAGCACAGCGGAAATAAAAGCAAGGCAAAAGGAAAGATGAGAGAAAGTGTTGCTTTCTATTACTCAAGAGAAAAGTGAAGAATGAAGTGAGTTACAAATGAAAATGAAGCCACTATTTATAGGATGGCTAGCTAGGATCTAACGGTTATAAAAGAAGTAAATCGATGGCTAAGATTAATCTAAGACAAGTAATAAAGGAAGGAAAATCATGGTTGGTGAGCTTTCCTTCAATGCATGGATGAATGATGATTGTTTCCATAAGTGCTGGGAGACACTTTCCTTGAATCAGGGGATTTGGTTGGTGGCTCCTTCTTTCCTTGTGTAATCCGGTCAAATGTGCATTCTCCAAGTGGATTGGCTGGATGGGCTTGAGAAAGGCCCAAGACTTCGGACAGAAACACTTGGGCAGCTCGCAAGGTATCGGGCTCGGTCTGGGTGGCAAGGCCCTCGGACCCCAGATGCTGCTGGAAGATGCGAGCAATGGGTTCGCCCCTCGGTGGGATGGTGTGGGCGCGGATCTCGCCCCTTGGTTGCGCATGACTAGTGCGGCTATCGGCCCGCACGGGTGGACGAGTGATGCGGGTGTTGTGCTCGGCTCCTTGGTGTGCACGTCGGGTGCTGTCCTCGGCTCCTTGGTGTGCACGTCGGGTGCTGACTTCCGCCCCATGGTGTTGGGCAGAAACTATGGTGTCCGTCTTGGCCCCTAGTGGTGCGGCCTCCTCGGTCATGTTGGCCCCTTGGTGTGCGGCCTCCTCGATCATGTGGTGGCGGGGTGTGACATTCTCCCGCACTGAATTGAGCGACGCCCTCGTCGCTCGGCTTTGATGGAACTCGGCTATCTTGTCGCTGAATTGCCATAAGTCCTCGGCAAGTTCCCAACTACCTTCGGTTTCGGGAAGTCCCTTCCAAAGCACAAAGTATTCGTGCCTTGGTCTATGTCCGGGTCGTCGGATAACTCGGTCCGCCAAGATGTCTTGCGCCTCCTTCTCGTAGGAGACCCTGACTCCAACTGGTGCTCGGCTGGATATACTCCTCTCCGGGTCATCAGCATCCTCATGGAAGGGCTTTAGCATGCTGATGTGGAAAACTGGGTGGGCTCGAAGCTTTGCCGGTAACTCCAACTTGTAGGCCACCTTGCCTACTCGTTTGACCACCTTGTATGGTCCCTCGTATCTTCTCACGAGCGCTCTGTGAACAGAAGAATTGCGAAGTGTTAGATTCAATTTAGCAAGGACTAAGTCCCCTACCTGAAATTCCATGTCCCTGCGCTTTTGATCCGCCCACTTCTTGTTCCTCTTCTGAGCCTTGTGCAAGCAAGCTTCGGCTAAGTCTCGTTGTTCTTGCCAGGCCTTTGTGAAATTAAAGGCTGCGGGATTTGGACCTTCATACTTGGTCGCAATCGCATCGGGAGTGTGCGGTTGTTGCCCATTTACTATCTCAAATGGACTCATATTGGTTGCCTCGCTTCGTTGCAAGTTGTACGAAAACTGGGCCACATCCAATAGCTTTGGCCAGTCCCTTTGCGTAGCACTTACATAGTGCCTTAGATAAATCTCGAGTAACGCATTGATCCTCTCCGTTTGCCCGTCCGTTTGCGGATGAAAGGCTGTTGAAAAGTTTAAGTTGGATCCCATCAACTTAAATAACTCGGTCCAAAATCTGCCGGTGAAGCGAGTGTCCCTATCGCTCACGATAGTCTTCGGAATTCCCCAATACTTTACCACGTGTTTGAGGAATAAACGGGCTGCCTCCTCGGCTGGACAAACCTTGGTTGCTGGAATAAAGGTTGCATACTTAGAGAACCTATCAACCACAACCATAATACTCGAAAAATCGTTAACGTTAGGTAAACCAATTATAAAGTCAAGAGAAATACTCTCCCATGGTTTCTCTGGAACTGGAAGCGGCTGAAGTAAGCCCATTGGCTTCTTTGCTTCCACCTTGTCTTGTTGGCACACTAGACAAGTTTTGACATAGGCCTCCACATCGTTTCCCATGTGCGGCCAATAGTACCTCTCGGCTAGCAAGGCTAAGGTGCGATGCACGCCTGGATGACCCGCCCATCTCGAATCATGGCACTCCTTCAAGAGTTGCTTTCGTAGGTTGTTGAAGTGAGGGATATAGAGGCGGTTTCCCCTTGTGTAAAGTAAGCCCTCTTCGATCCAGAATCGTCGAGACTTACCCTCCTTTGCATACTCGATAAGGTTCTTTGCGCTTGGATCGTGGGAAAGCCCCTCCTTGATGCTCTCGATCAAGGCCCCCTCGGGTTCGCTAATTGCGGCAAATGTAGACCTCCGGCTTAGTGCGTCGGCTACGGTATTCACTTTACCTGGCTTATGCTCCATGGTAAAGTCGAACTCGGCGAGAAAGTCTTGCCACCTAGCCTGCTTAGGAGACAATTTCTTTTGGGTTAAGAAAAAGCTAATAGCACTATTATCGGTATAGACAACAAACCTTGATCCCAAAACATAATGTCTCCAAGTACGCAAACAATGGATCACGGCGGTCATCTCCTTCTCTTGGACGGTGTAACGCCTCTCAGTCTCGTTTAGCTTTCTACTCTCGAAAGCCACTGGATGCCCCTCTTGTATGAGCACCCCACCGATCGCAAAGTCTGATGCATCGGTGTAGATCTCGAACGCCTTAGTGTGGTCGGGAAGAGCCAACACTGGTTCACTTACCATGGCTTGTTTCAGCTCCTCGAATGCCTTTTGACAACTCGAACTCCAATTCCACTCGTTGTTCTTTTTGAGCAACTCGGTCAGTGGAGTGGCGATGTTGGAGTAACCCTTGACAAACTTACGGTAGTAGTTCGCTAGGCCAAGGAAAGAGCGAAGCTCGGTTATCTTGGTCGGAGGATCCCACTCGTTGATAGCACGGATCTTACTTTGGTCCATTCGGATTTTTCCTTCTCCGATTATATGCCCCAAGAAAGGAATTTCCCGTTGGGCAAAAGCACACTTCTCCTTCTTGATGTAAAGCTCGTTTTCGCGAAGAACCTGTAAAACCTTTCTCAAGTGCCTTATATGCTCCTCAAGAGTATTGCTATAGATGACTATGTCATCGAGATAGACAACTACAAAACGATCAAGGAAAGGATGTAATACCTTGTTCATTAACGTGCAAAATGTGGCGGGAGCGTTGGTAAGGCCGAATGGCATGACAAGGAACTCGAAAGACCCATACCTTGTCACACAAGCGGTTTTGGGCTCATCTCCTTCGGCAATCCGCACTTGGTAGTATCCCGAGCGAAGATCTAGCTTGGTGAACCATCTCGCGCTCCCAAGCTGGTCGAACAAGTCCGCGATCAAAGGAATCGGGTACTTGTTTTTGATGGTGAGCTTGTTTAAAGCCCGGTAGTCGATGCACATTCGTAGACTACCGTCGTGCTTCCTCTGAAACAGCACGGGTGCACCAAATGGTGCCTTGGATGGTCGAATATAGCCCGCATCCAAGAGCTCTTTAAGTTGCCTTCGTAATTCCTCAAGTTCTGGTGGTGCCATCCGATATGGGGCCCTTGCTGGTGGTTCCGCATTCGGATACAACTCGATCTTGTGATCCACCTCTCGCTTTGGTGGTAGCACCTTCGGTAACTCGGAAGGCATGGTATCCTTGAACTCTTCAAGGACTCGTCCCACGGTATCGGGGATCTCCATGGTCTCCATGGGTTCATCCTCCTTGAACACTGCAAGGTAGGATGCCTCATCCTTGCGCACACCTTTGTTGAATTGGATTGCGGATAACACCTTGGCTTGCACACCTGCCTCTCGACTCACCGGGACAACACATTGATGTTGACGGTCGAGGATACACAAACAATCGGCAAAAGGCAAGAGAAGTGCATTAATCCGATCCAAAAAAGATAAACCAATTACCAAATCATAATCGTCTAAGGGAATTACCTTGATGGACTCTTTACCCGTCCAACTCCCAAGTTGAAGCTCTACTCGTTTTGCCACTCCGGCAATGGGCTCCTCCTTGGAGTTGACTGTCTTGATCCATCCACTTGCCTTCTCCACTTGAAGGCCAAGCTTCTTGGCAGCTCCCTCGGACATGAACAACTCGGATGCTCCGGTGTCCACTAGTGCGCTCAATTGCTTCCCCGCAATTGTTACTTCAACGTGCATAAGGCCCTTGTTCTTGCGAGTAGACTTAGTTTGAAGAGAACTAATTATGGAACTAAGTTGGACCCTTACCTCGGATGACTCCTCATCCGTTTTGATGGCCGAAAGACTGGCCTTCTTTGGGCAATCCTTGATGAAGTGAGGCCCATCACAATGGAAGCACTTAACTGGACCCTTGTTTCTCTCCCACGAACGAACAAACCTGTTTGGCCTGTTGTTCGAATGCCTCCAATGTTCATTCGATGGCTTGTCTGAACCACTTTTGGGCTGCTTATCTCGATCCCAACCATTACCTTTTGGTTTTGGTTTTGGCTTGGAAGACTCGCCCCTCTTCTCGAATTTGGCTATGGCTTCGGCCTCGTCCAAAGCCCTGGAAAGATCAGTGATACCGCGTCTTTCCAATTCTAAATTGGCCCATCGTTGGAGCCCGTCCATGAAGATTGAAAAACCTTCATCTTCTCCCAAGTTCGGGATTTGAAGTTTCACCTCTGTGAACTTCTTTACGTACTCTTGAATAGTACCATCATGCTTGAGTTGTCGAAGCTTTGTCCGCAACTCCCTTTGTGCATTTTTGGGATAGAAGGCCTCCTTGACTTCTGCTTGGAGTTCTTCCCATGTCTCAACAGGAGCGTCTTTGCTCTTCTCTTCTGTACACCTGCGTCTCCACCATAGAAGGGCAGTGTCAGTAAAATAAGCGGATGCAGTATTTACCTTTGTGGACTCTTCCACAATGTTCATGCGGCGAAAATACTGATCCATGCTCCAGATGAAATTCTCTACATCTTGAGCATCTCTCGTTCCCTTAAACACCTTCGGCTTAGGGACATCGGCTAACACCTTGGTTGGGCTAGCCATCACAACATTCGACATGGCACTCTTATACGCGAACAAATCTGACTTCATCACTTCCACGATTTTCTTGAGATCATTCAGTTCGGACTTAAGTGATGCGTTCTGCAACTCCAAGTTCTCCATCGTATCATCGATGAGGCTTTGGAATTCTTCCTTAAGACCGTCCCCCTTGTTCTCCAACTCATTTAGTCGGTCATCTACCACATCGAGTCGCTCCGTTGACTCCCTCGTGGAATTCTCCAAGCGGGTGACTTTGTCTTGCAAAGAAGAAATTGCATCTCTCGAACCGGCCCTCTTGGCTTTGTCCGAACGAGTCTCGACAGTTTTTGTTGCAACTTCACTTGGGTTCGTCATCTTTTGACCGGATCCTTGCTGGAAAACTTGGCTCTGATACCACTTGTCACGGGGCTAGGGTTCTACTAGCGGAACCGTGCGGCCTTAGTCGCGAATCTCTTTGATGGTGCGGCTAAGTCAGCCTAAAAATCCAAGAGAAATGCTTGGATAAGCACAGCGGAAATAAAAGCAAGGCAAAAGGAAAGATGAGAGAAAGTGTTGCTTTCTATTACTCAAGAGAAAAGTGAAGAATGAAGTGAGTTACAAATGAAAATGAAGCCACTATTTATAGGATGGCTAGCTAGGATCTAACGGTTATAAAAGAAGTAAATCGATGGCTAAGATTAATCTAAGACAAGTAATAAAGGAAGGAAAATCATGGTTGGTGAGCTTTCCTTCAATGCATGGATGAATGATGATTGTTTCCATAAGTGCTGGGAGACACTTTCCTTGAATCAGGGGATTTGGTTGGTGGCTCCTTCTTTCCTTGTGTAATCCGGTCAAATGTGCATTCTCCAAGTGGATTGGCTGGATGGGCTTGAGAAAGGCCCAAGACTTCGGACAGAAACACTTGGGCAGCTCGCAAGGTATCGGGCTCGGTCTGGGTGGCAAGGCCCTCGGACCCCAGATGCTGCTGGAAGATGCGAGCAATGGGTTCGCCCCTCGGTGGGATGGTGTGGGCGCGGATCTCGCCCCTTGGTTGCGCATGACTAGTGCGGCTATCGGCCCGCACGGGTGGACGAGTGATGCGGGTGTTGTGCTCGGCTCCTTGGTGTGCACGTCGGGTGCTGTCCTCGGCTCCTTGGTGTGCACGTCGGGTGCTGACTTCCGCCCCATGGTGTTGGGCAGAAACTATGGTGTCCGTCTTGGCCCCTAGTGGTGCGGCCTCCTCGGTCATGTTGGCCCCTTGGTGTGCGGCCTCCTCGATCATGTGGTGGCGGGGTGTGACACGTAGCACGTGACCTTTTCTCCTTGGGATCAGTGCCCATATTCCGTAAAATTGATCAGAGGGATACGAATAATAGTATACCAGCAATTGGAGCCAGGTTGCAGGGAAGGGATGGGAGAGTCACGTGAGTAAAAGTAGGCGTCTGTGGTTGAAATCTATCGTTGATTTAAATTTAAAAATTAATAAACTAACTACTAAAAATTACAGAATTATACTAATTCTAATTTTATTTATTTTTAATCAATCTTAATTAAATTTAAAAAATTATGATTTAAATAAGAATTTTAACGTCGGGTTGATGATTTTAATTTTTTAAATCAAATCAAAATGTGCTCCACTCTGCCCCGAAAAGTACCTGACTGGGCATCTGTGTAGTTGCTACGTCCTATCTTCACGTGTCATGTGAATGGTACCATATGTGAAGCCAGTCTTAGCCTACCCGTAACTATATCCAGATTTGAAAACCATAGGCGCTATTACTATACGCTTACTTTTTATTAAAATTATTCCCCATTTATAATATGCTATAGGCTTCATTTATCGTACATAGATTTAATTATATTATATGGTTTTAAATTACAATTACAATTTTATATTTTTCTTAAATTTTAAAATATTTGAATTTAACTATTAAAATATTGATATTGTACTAATTAAATTTTTATCCGCGAAATTGATGATTAAATGACAATTTAGATTTAATGGAAAGTATATCTAAACACGTGGTTTTAAGTTTCAATTTATATATGATAATTTTAAATGGATTTTGAAATTATCTCTAAATTTTGAAAAGTATATTTGAACACGTGGTTTTAAATTTCAATTTATATATATGATAATTTTAACTGGATTTTGAAATTATCTCTAAATTTTGAAAATAATATTTAAATTTAATGAATATATATATATATATATATATATATATATATTGAGATTACATTTGTAAACAAAAGTACCAAAACAATGGAATAGAATTAAAGTTGGAGTACCAACTTGAGAGTATTTTTTTATACTAACTTAAAAAATATATTTAATTTAAATATAAATATATATTAAAACCTAATATAAATATATTAAAATAATATTTATATTCACGAATATTGTATATGTGCTGTATGGGTATTAGGATCATGTTCATAACTAATTTATATAAAGTATTTAAAATACGTAATTATATTCAAATTAACAATAAAATTAAATAAAAAAATATTTTTGTGTTTACATAGATTTAAATCCGAGTCAATTAAGTTAAAGTACTTTTGTTCAACATTATAATTTACAAAAAAATCCAGTGATAATAATTAAAACATTATAATTTAACTAATTTTTTTAAAAATTAAGAAAATAATTATATTAAAAAAATAAAAATATTGGCATAAATATAATTTTAACCTTTAACGTTTATAATTTTTATCATTTTGGCCCTTATTCTTTTTCGGGATAAATTTAGCCCTTAACCTATATCTTTTTGACAAATAACTTATTTTTTAACTACCATGATAATTGGACCGTTAAAAATTTAACGATGACGACATGTTATATGCATATGATAATATATTTTAAATGACATAGCATCTAACCTATCAAATACATATATATATATATATGAAATATAATTTTATTCCAATATAAAATATAAAACAATTAAAATTCAAATAAAATATTAAAAATTAATTAATTCTAAAATAAAAAGGTTACTAAATATCCTCAACCCTAACTACAATAGAATTAAAGTCCTATCTTAAAAAAATATGAACACAATTCAAAATTAATTAATTTTTTTTAATGTAGGCTTTTGATTCTATCAGGTTTGAGAATGTTTAGTAGTATTTTATTTTAGAATTAATTAATTTTTTAATATTTTATTTTAATTTTAATTATTTTATATTTTATATTAGAATAAAATTATATTTCATATGTGTATATATATATTTCATAGGTTAAATGTCATGTTATTTAAAATATATTATCATATGCATATGACATGTCATCATTGTTAGATTTTTACGGTTTAATTATCATGGTAGTTAAAAAATAAGCTATTTGTCAAAAAGATATAGGCTAAAGGCTAAATTTATCCAAAAAAAATAAAGGTCAAAACGATAAAAATTATAAACGTTACAGGGTTAAAATTATTTTTATGCAAAAATATTCAAACTTTTGAAACTTAATGTATTTTTTTATTTATAAAAGAGTATACTTTCAATACCAATTCATGTTTCTTGCTCTCTTATTATAGTACTTCCATTTTGATTACAGTGCTGGAGATAACGTTTCTTACTCTCTTCAATTAAATAGCCCTACGCGTATAGTATCACCATTATGAGCACATGAGATCGACATATATGATAAAAAAGTCAACTAAAATACACCTAAAAAAAATTCAACTTTAGGTTTGTTTCCTATCTCGTTTGCTTGCGCAAGCAATCGCTATAGTTTCTGGTTGGTGAGTAGTGTGGGGTTTTCGTAGCATACAAGGCTTACCTACCTGATCCCGATGTTACTAATTGTTGATGGATTTATGCATGCTTTTAACTTTTAAGTCTTTCACTTTTAGGTAAATCATACTGCATGCAAATAAATTGTTTATTAATTAGTTCGTTTTAGAAGGACAATATCTATATTAAAGGACCAAAGGTAATCATTTTCGTCATTCATAATTTAAGTATCCATACGACATATTTTCCAATAAGTCCCAATAACATAGTGTTGTATTTGTTGCCTTACTGTTTTTGCTTCTTGTTGCAGAAGAATTGAGAGTAAAAGTGGATGGAAAGCATGCTGTCGATCAGATGGCCAACACCCCAAGATCAAAACATTCCGCTACTGAGCAGCGGCGGCGGAGTAAAATTAATGACAGGCAAGTAGAAGTGTAGAACTAAGAGATATGTTTGTTAACATAAATATTACTCATCATTCGATACTAAAAGCCAGAAATTCTTTTGCAGATTTCAGATGTTAAGAGGCATCATGCCAAATAGTGATCAAAAGAGAGATAAGGCCTCATTCTTATTAGAGGTACATAGATTTCCTGTAAAAGTTCTCAGTTATAGATTTCCTGTAATAGTTCTGAGTTATTCTTTTTGTCTATCTACGAATTTCAAAACTTTTAACAATGGTGTGTTCAATCTACTCACAGGTAGTAGAGTACATTCAGTTTTTACAAGAAAAAGTACAAAAATATGAGGGAGCATATCAAGAGTGGAACCATGAACCCTCAAAATTGATGTCATGGGTACATATTTATACTTGATTCTTTTTACTAAGAATTGCTTTTGAATGTCAACAACTTATCGACCTTATCCGAAACAGAGCAACAACGAAAGACCTACTGAAGATCATGCTGATCAATATCGAGATATAAATGGTGTGTCGACTCCGGCCTTGGCTTTTTCCGTCTCCCCGAACATCTCTGGAGCTGCAATGAACCCTGCAGAATCTGATATGAGATCAACTACCACGTCTAGACCAATAGACCTTGGTCCTGTTATGATGAATAAGGCAAAACCCTTTCTTGTGTCACCACAGGTAAACTTGATTACCTCTGCCCAGAGTACATGCAGATTGCCATCTGATGCAGAAACCAATGGCGCTATTCCTATTAAAAACCCGATACAACAAGAGCTGACAGTTGAAGGTGGCACAATTAGCATCTCAAGTGTATATTCTCAAGGGTAAGCTTTTTACTTTTTAACTCTTAATTTTTAATCCGATGAAATTGGGAAAGTCTAAAATGTGCCGGTCTTTTAAGATTTAAAAATGATAAATTTTAAAATTTATCCAAACTATTTAAATATTAATTTTTATAATATTTTATGGTATTTTTTATAATAAAATTTTAAAATTATTAATTTTAACTTCATTTTAAAATTACGGTACCCTAGGCTCACCCATAAAACTGAGGTCGCACTCGTAATAATGGGACATGGTGTTTGAGACAGGTTATTGAATACTCTAACGCGAACACTGCAGACATCTGGAGTGGATTTGTCAAAGGCCACCATCTCAGTGCAAATTGACATCGGGAAGCAATCTAGTAAGGTTTGTTTACATTGCCTTGTCGTTTTCTTATCCGGATTAGGGTAAATATCATATATTTTTACATATTTATGTAAAATATGATTGATAAATGTTGAATATATATCTGAAATATATATATTTAGTTTTATATAATTAAAAGATAGTTTAAGGGGTTTTTTTGTCTGTAAAAATTATAATTTATCGTTTTCGTTCTTATGATATTTTATATTAATTTAACAATTGAAATAATCGTATTATATCATTTTGTAGGGTTTAAATTTTTTTTATTTTTTAGAATTATTTTAGATTGATAATTTTTTATTAAAATTTTGAATTTAAAGTTTAAAAATATAAAAATTGGAGTTCAAATATTAGTCGATAGATAAATAGTGATGTAATACGACTATAAAAGTTAAATTGATACGAAATATTATAAAAATAAAATTACTAAATCTTTTAGTACTACAAAACAAAAATGACCTTTAATCCTTAAAAGAATTCTATGCACAAACATATGTTTGTAATGTATCCCACCCTCCATGAATTTTAAACCTAATTAATCTGAAATTTCCCTCTGCTCTAGGGTTGTAGAAAGACTCCACCTACAAATCAAGGGGAAGCTGCAGCACATTCAAGAGTTGGATTTACCGAGGATTCCGATCGGCCCATGAAGAAGCTCAAGATCTGAAACAAAAAAGGATTACACATTTTCAACATTATTAATTAATTAACTATTTTTACTAGTAATTTGCCTTGTTCAAAGGTTACGTTACTATAATTCAAATTTAGATAAATGTTATTTTTGATAAAATAAAAAATAATATTTTAAAATAAATCTAAATTTAAATTTATATAAAATAAAATAATATAAATATCTTTAATCACTCAATTAATTAATAGATCTTAGATTTAAATAAATCATATATTTAAATATGTATTCAATATGAACAGATATGAAAGATCATATATTAGCATCCAAGATGTGTTATATTATATTATATCCATATCATGTATTAAATAACTTTTTATAAAAAAATATTTATTATTCAGTCGAATAATTCTTATTTTTCAAACCAGATGTGTCATTTCCACTTAGAACTTGCAAAAACTGAATACCACCTTGTCTTAAAATATGCCAATAATATTAAAGGTCTATATAAGTTATAACAAAATGTCCTAATAAATAAATAAATTTTAATAAATAAGCGTTGATCCAAGTGATAAGTAATTTGATGTCGCTCAAGTATATTTCAAATTTGAGATATTATGTGTTAGAAAATTTTTATTGAAAGGTCCAATCATCAAAAATATATATACAACAAGAAAGATTCATAATAAAATCCTAAAAAAACCGAGATGACAATAAAAAAATAATTGAAATTTTAAAATTTATTCTACTTAAATATAATTTTAACTATTTCTACTTAGAGAAGGGAAAGAGAAGTTTGCTCCTACTGAGTGTTATACGATAACGTTCGAAACTTTTTATTTCCATAATTGTCTCAATTATAGGGTTAAGTGTTTTAGTTAAACGTTTAGAGTTTATAAGTTTTAGTGTAAGGATTAGAATTTAGGATTTATGATAAAATTTACGATTTATGATTAAGATTTAATTTTTAGTGTAATATTGTCAAAGATTTAAATCTTAATATATAAATCTTAAATTTTAACCTTAAACAAAAAATTCTACCAATATACTCTAAATTCAAAAATATTTACAATTAAATTCTTAAATTTTAAACAAAATCTTATTAACCCATAAAACTAAAATACTTGTCTAAAATGTTTTCCACAAGCATTTATATCTAGAATTATCACCCTTTAATTGTTGTATAGTTCAACTTCTAAAACAAAGAAGCATGTCATTATTAGTCCACTCAATATCTGGAAAAAAATAATAGTATAATTTTATTACTAATACTATTTTTGTAAAAAAAAATATATTAATAGTTGATTAATCTCACGACTAATAGGAAATGACTAGGTACGATGATGCAAACATAATGGACAACCACTTCTACTAATATCTCAAATATTTTTTTTATTAAAATAAAAAATATTATATTTTTATATTAAGATTCAATTTAATATAAAAAATAATATAAATATTTTTAATTATTGAGATTAATAAATATCGACTCAAATAATTTTTAATTTTAATTTTATTTTCTATGAACAAATAGTTGAAGTCCACTAAGTTTTTAGCGCTCACTTAACTATTAGACTCGATTATTATTATTATTATTATTATTATTATTATTATTATTATTATTATTATTATTATTATTATTATTTAGATGAGTTAATGTATATTAACGAGCATTAAAATATTTTTTAATTATTAAAGTTTTAAAAATTATTAAAATTATTAAATTTGTTCTAACATGATCATAAAATCCTATTAAATTATTATAATTTACTATTAAAGTTTTTAAATTATTAAATTATCCTTAAACTAATTAAAATTTATCAATATTTTATAACATATAATTAAATATTTTATAACGATTCAATAAATTTAAATTTATTTTTATAATTTTTAAAACTTCTGTAATCGAAAAGATATTATTTTAGTATATTAAACATTTTTTAATAATCCACCCATTTAGTTTTTACACGAAAAATAAAGACAATTACTCGGGAAATTATAAAAATGAAAGTAATTAAATAAATCATAAAAATTATGATTTATTTTTTTTGTCGCAAGTTGGTTCAGGTGCATTTTAGTAATACCATAAATTACTTTCAACACAAGTTTTGGGAAGATTTAAGAAAATATTTACAGAAGTAAAGGAAAGAGGCATTGTTAACTGCTGAAGCTTCTCCATTGCTTCACTTACAGTTTCAAGCTCTTGAAGTTCTTCATTTCTCTAGTTTTGGATTTTCAGAGGAAAAAAACATGTATGAGCCGCAACATTTGGTAGATTTACAAGAAAATTCGGGTTTTGGAACTTGGCTTTCAGGGAATAACAGCAACTCGTCCCCGACTCACCACCGAACTGATTCCTCACTCGCTCGCTCTGTCCCCGGCAACGTGGATAGTGAACTCTACAAGGATCTTGTCGAGATGATCCCTCTCGTTCAGTCTCTCATCGTAATCTCCTCTTCTCTTTTTAACTTTACTTTTTCTGTTTTTCGGTTTCTGTTTGGAATTGAAGGAAATATACAATATTAGTTTATTTAGCCTTTCACTATCTGGAAAACACAAAGATAAGTGTGTATTTAAGTTTTGATTTAGTATTATTTTGTAAATTTGGATTTGATTAGGAGCGTAAACCAAACAGTTCATTTTCAAGGCGTGGATCGATTGTATATACCAAGACACCCTCAAGGGAATCCTCTTCCCGTAAAGTAAGTTCTTAAATCCTTACTTCGTTTCAGATTTAATTTTTGAATTTACTTGTGGCTTGTTTCGGAAAAGACTTTAAACATTTTGGATTTGGATTTGATTTTCTGTATAAATTTTGAGAATGAAATGCTTATATTATGTATAAATTTGCTAAGATTCAATATTATTGTATATTTGAAATTCAGCATTTCAAATTCGTATTAATTAGCATCTAGCAAATTCAAGATTTTGAAAAATAATACCATGTATTTTGTTCAATGATACTTTATGCTACTTTTGAAACCCAAGTTTTCAAAAACATGGTTGAATCAAAATTTGTGGAATTTATACTGATAGTGAAATTAGAGCTTGCTGTTTCATCTTAAGTAACATTTATTAGTAAGATTAGAAAAATATTGATGTGGCGCATTGTGGACTTTGCTAGTCAGACATGTAACTATATATTCCTGTACTAAATATAAATCTTTATATTTTATGATATATGAGTGGAAATTATGAATATTAGAATGGCTTGTCTTCTTTTGGGATGCTTGGTTATCAAACTGGCAATTTAATAAACCTTAATCAGGCATAACAATGGAAAATTGTGTTTTCCGTATTAAGATATTTTGACAATTTCAGTCATCTAGTTTATTACTACCTTGATGCGATTTTTCGTACTTATCTCCAACTTATATCCGAACATTAGGTATAGGATATGATCCTTCAAATACATGAAAAATTTGGAATCAAAATGAACATTCCCGTCATAGATACAAACCATACAGGTATTTGATACTTGTAGCCGAATGCAAATAACATAGGTTTGTTAATCATTGGTGTTTTTTATGACTAAACAGATGTTTATTTTTTTGGGTGTCAATTGTTGGTATTTGTGGAATTGAATTGGTAGTCTTATTATAGTATGCATAATTGACTCTTTATTAGACATTTGTCTGGAGGGTAAAGATATTAAATATAAAACATCTGGTGTTTAATAGATTTTAATTGCAATTTTTCATGAATTTTAATATGCAACTCTCTTTCCTATAAAAAATTTCCTCATATTCCTGGATCTAATCTAATAGCTTTCCTTCTGTTAGATTTTTTTTCCAGATATATATTTTTTTGGTATAAATATATCATGTTGCTCTTTTTGTTCATAAAGGTTAGCGATGTAAAAGGAAGGAATGGAGCTCTGTCTATTCCAGTGAAAAAGAAAAAGGACCGAGTAGACAAGAATGGTGGTAATGACCAAAATGGTGATAGTTTATCAATCTTTTCCTCGAGGGATTTGATAGCGGAAAAAGAAAATGAGGAGTTAAGTGTACTGAGAGAACAAGTGGAGGATCTACAAAAAAGGTTATTGGAGAAAGAGGAGCTTTTGAAATCAGCAGAGATTTCAAAGAACCAGATGAATGATGTTCAAGCAGAACTTGATCAACTGAATCGACATGCTGCAGAAAAGGACTCCCTAATCAAGTCTATTCAGCTGCAACTCTATGATGCCAAGGTATACACTTTTGATGCATATAGCATCGCTTATGTTGCTCCAATATTTTCTTTTCTTGAAGTATCCTTGTCTGAAACTTATGTACGATGCATTTCCTAAATGGATATGGGGTTATGACCCTCTAAGGACCCTCCAAATACAGAAAAAATGGAAAAGTCGAACATACTTGTGTCAGAAACATTTATATATTCAGCATCCGCACCCAACTGCAATTAACATAGATTTTGTATAATAGTTATTGCATAGTAATTACATTCTAAACACTAGTCTTTTTAAATTTGACAGGAGGCAGCAGATGCATATAAATTTGGAGCTTATGTCGATTTATATTATTCTTAGATAAATTTTGGATGTGAAATTAACCCAGAACTGGTATTGAATAAGCTGTTACAATTGCAGGAATTAACTATATTTCCGGAAGTTTTGATTGATTTTATAAATATTATTTGTTTAACTGGCATAAACAGGATGCCTGAGCATAGAGATAGGAGAAGAGCTTATAGTTGTTGGGATTAAAATCCCAGATTTGCTTAATATCACCTCATAAAATGGTTGTATGAAGTATGAACGGATCGAGTTAAACTTCATGTTCTTATTCCCCCTCCTTTTTTTTTGGGGTGGGTGGGTGGGTTAGAAAGAAGAGGGTGGGATTCAAGTCCCAGATTTAATTAATACCGGTTCATAATTGCGTGAACCTACCGAGATAAACTCAGAGCTCGTCTTGTTTCCTAATCGGTACATATGTTTCTTTCTTTAGATTAAGCTAGCGGACAAGCAGGCTGCCTTGGAAAAGACACAATGGGAAGCAATGACATCTAAGCAAAAGTTGGAGAAGCTGCAAAATGATATAGACTCCATGCAAGGAGAATTTTCATCGTTTATGCTGCTATTAAATGGCTTGACAAAGAATAGTCGCACGGCATGTGCTGAAGATTATGATGTAGCCCCGTATCATTTTGAGCATCTCCCTAGTATAGTAAGCTCACCATCCTTTTCCTAATCAACTTTTTAAATTTGAGTTTTCCTGGCTTTTGTTCACCATGTTGCTCCCACTTATTTGTATCAAACGAAATCCAGACATGGGTGCAAGAATCCAGACATCCACTCAAAGTCCGAGTATCATAGTTTATTTTGTAAATTGCACCATTTGGAAATATAAAATGGTTGTACATGGTAAAGAGAACTGAATTCCAAATATTTCTTGTGCATAATCGGTAATAGCATTTATAATAGCACATAGAGGAAGTTGCTACTAGTGGCTTTGTGTTTCAAAGTCATTCATCAAGTGTAAATTTGTTTTTTTCCATGTCATAGTCAGGAATTATTTTGTTTTGGTATAAACAGGATGGTGTAGATGACAAGGAGATGCCAAAAGTGGAAGAAGCGAGGCAAGCGTACATTGCTGCTCTCGATGCTGCCAAAGAGAAGCAAGATGAAGAATCCCTCGCAGCTGCAGCCAGTGCAAGGTTGTATCTCCAGGCCGTTCTTTTCAAATCTGAAGGTGCGTAAGTAAAGCAATATAAGATTTTTTAAGGTCAAAGCTCACTAACACGAACTCATCTATGCATTGTGATATCAAGTTCATACTGCAGCATTAGTTTACTTTTCTGTCATTATTGTATGTTATGCATGGCATTTTCTGTTCTTAATTGTGTACTAAATGCATGGATGTTTATGTTTTATAAGTAAAATCTGTTCCGGGCAGCCTGAACTTATTCATTAAAAGTAATCTAATCCGAAATCGAATTCATATAACATATCTAATCATTTAATAAAAGAATAAACATGTATTAGTAGTATTTTCATTAAAATCTTGTGCCTGTAGAGGGTAGAAAGAAGTGTAGAATCAGAATCTCAAACATTGAAAATGAACAGATTGGGGCTTGTTCTTCCTTGTGTTAATAAGGACTTCTGATTTTGGCATTTGCACTGGACTTCCCATCCACTCCCATCCTAATCTGCAGCAATATTCATAAAAAATAATGTCATAATATTTCGACTTTTCATTTTTTCTTTTAAATTCATTCGATATTCATATTCATTCGCTCCAGAGTAGGTGTAATATATTCGAATAAATATAGATACTTCTTTGGGTGATACCCGAAAATTGAAGTAACATAGAAACCAAGTTCCCTTGCACTTACACAGGAAAGGCAAAGGATCCAGTGCTGCCATCAGATTGATTGGAGCCACTTGATTCAACTGAAACTGTCCCACGGTGGTTTGGTGTCTCCTCCACTTCCCAGATCCTTTCTCCATCACCCTATCCGTAAAACCGAAACATTACCCGATTTCTTCATTTCTTTTAAAAACATATTCATATTCAACACATTGAAATTGGATTTTAAACAAGCATTGGAAATAAAATCGTAGGTTCACCTGAACTTTTGCAGCACTGATCTCTGCTTCATTTCCAGCTTCACTCTGCTTATCCCTTTTAGCATCCTCAGCAAAATCAAGCTTGACCATCCAACATTTTCAGTCAGTTTATTATATAATATCTACATTTATTCGGTTAATTCGATTGGTTCGATTACCGATTACATAAACCGACTGCAAATCGAATTAGTAATAACAAAGGTAGAAAAATGAAAGAGTCGGATGAAACCATTGTATTCACAGGGCTTGAACTTGTATTGGATTCTTGTGATTTGTTGCCATCTTCCATAACAATAAAAGCCCCATCTTCTTTAAAGCAGAAGACTATGTAGTCTTCATCGGAAAAGCATGGCCGGCTAGATTTCTCACTCTCATTGTCTCCCGAAACCGTGTTTTTCGACAATGTCGAACTTCGGGTTGGGCGTGAAAACCTTTTCTTAACCTCCTTACCTCCAGAGTCATCATCTTTTCTTCCGAAAACAACTGTTTCCATTGGATGGTTAGACCATGAAGGCAGATTCGTCTCCGCAAGTTCTTCCTCTGCATTTCAACAAACACATGTGAAACATATTTGGAAGAAGAAAAAAATAATCAAAATCGCAACCCGAAACATCGTGTTCTCTACTGTATTTACCTGCAGGTAACCTGCAAGCCAAGAAACATGAAGCAAAGTCCTTTACTCTCCATCTAACAATCTTTGTAAATATTGATAGAGTGCACATTTGATATGATATTTTTCTGGGTATTTTTCAAACGTAATAGTTTGATTGGAGAAGAGATTGGTTTGTAGAGGGAACTTGGGGTGTTTGAATTTGAAAAATTAAGAGAGAAAATGCTTTGAAATAAATAATACGAGAGAGTTACAACCATTAAATGATAAGGGTCTGTTTATAATACTTGACAAATGATTTTAATTATTACTAATATTTTAACCTTTCTTCTTCTTTTGCTTGTTCATCTAAGGTTAAAGTAATATTTTTGCTCGGAGATTAAACAATAATCTATCGGGTATTTTTCAACGTAATAGTTTGATCGGAGAAGAGATTGGTTTGTAGAGGGAACTTGGGTGTTTGAATTTGAAAAATTAAGAGAGAAAATGCTTCGAGATAAATAATACAAGAGAATTATAACCATTAAATGACAAGGGTTCGTTTATAATACTTGACAAATAGTCTTAATTATTACCAACATTTTAATCTTTTTCTTTCACTTCTTCACCTAAAGTTAAAGTGATATTTTTAAAATATGCTCGGAGATTAAATAATAATCTTTCAGGTATTTTTTAACGTAATAGTTTGATTGAAGAAGAGATTGGTTTGTAGAGGAAACTTGGGGGTGTTTGAATTTAAAAAATTAAGAGAGAAAATGCTTTAAAATAAATAATACGAGAGAGTTACAGCCATTGAATGATAAGAGTCCGTTTATAATACTTGACAAATGGTCTTAATTATTACCAACATTTTAACCTTTCTATTTCTTTCACTTGTTCACCTAAGGTTAAAGTAATATTTTTAAAATATGCTCGGAGATTAAACAATAATCTTTGAGGTATTTATTCAATCATATTATACTAGATAGACTGGCTGAACGTGTTAAAATTTTTTATCGAAAGCAATTCGAGTCGGAGGGTATCGAGACATGGAAACAAAAGATAAAAATAGTTCGAAATTTCCTCAATAGTGATCAATTCATATAATATTATAATTTTTAGGCGATTAAGATAAATCAGACGATACTAAATAGATAGTTCCAAGGGTAAACTTTTCAAAAAGTCTAACTTGAACACCACTCCTCTTCCATCTCGCTTTTGTTGCAACAAATTAATCACCTAATTTTCATTAACGACCCCGTCACTCAGTTTAACCTCATATTCTATCTCCAGTAAGTCGATTTTGATATTACGTCTAGTCTCATCTGATCAGTCGAGTTCTTTGAAGTTAATGGAGCAATCTTTCATTTTCAGTCGAGCTTTGATATTTAACTTAAACCTAAAATATTATTAAAAGTGATAAATATCGTATTTTAAAATTAAAATTTGACACTTATCACCAATCTAAAAATTTAAAAAAATTATAATATTTTAATTAAAGATAATATTTTAGGTTTTATATTTTATAATATTTTAATTAGTGTCACGCTGTAATCCTATAATAATTTAAGAGCCAAATTAACATTTTCTCTAAAATTTAAGATTAAATTAAAAATTAATATATTTTATTAACTTATCAAATTATCAATATCTCAGTAATCACAATATTACAAAATTATAACATAAATAATCAAAATATCATAAAATGATAATATAAATAACTAATTTTTTATTTCAATAAACAAAAGTGATGCCGATAGTTTAAAGAATTCACTTTAAAAACTTCAAGTTTAAATATATGTATTTATTAGGTGTATTGTCAAAAATTTTAAAATATATATATAAATATATATTATTATATAATTACATCAGTATATTTAATAAAATATGATTGGTTTTAAGGTGCCATGTCTTAATACTCCTATACGATTTCTTGTTAGTTCGATTATTATCGAGTCAAGTTCGAATGATTTGAATTATCTAAAAAGTAATTTTAAGCGTTGAGTTTCTTAATTTCTGACATATAACATTTTAATTACCATCGAAAAACCTCAATTGAAACTCAAATTCGATTTCTAGCTCGAATATAAACAATTAAGTTCATTTTTAGTAACATAAAAGAAGTTTAATATAGTGGATTTGAATAGTTTGTTTTTTTTTTTACTCTCGAATTAAAATTAAACTTCAAAAATAAAATTTAATAAATTAAAAGTCGAACTTCAAATCTCAAAATTAAAATTAAAATTAAAATTAAAATTAAAATTCACGTTTTTAATAATTCTAATTCGATTCGATTTCATCCTTACTTGCCCTAGTATATATGATCATGTAATCACCATTAACCTTTGCCTTATACTTTGTTTTATGCCAAAGAGTCTGTTCCTAATAAACTAAGGTTCCATGTTCCTTTAAATATGTTCTAATTGGAGTCGTTAATGGTTTCCTAATTTTGTTCTTAAGCCTGTCATAAATCTCATGGGCCCATCTCCAACTCTTTAATTTGGGTCCCACCCTCATAAATTTTAAATCCAATTTATTATGGTAGGTACTAGGTAGATAATCCATCTTAGCTTGTAGACATACAAGATGTACAAATTATGATAAATTTGGACTCTACATATTTATTTGAAGGTTGATATAAAGTTTAAGATTTAAAATTTAGAGTTTAAGAGTTTAGATTGTATAGTATAAAATTTAAGGTTTATGACTAAAATTTTATAGTTTAAATATGAAGAGTTGTGTGATTTTTTTATACAATCTGTGTATTAAAATATAACCTTTGAAATTTTAGTATTTATAATATAATCAATCAAATAAAGAAAGTTGTGGACTCTAAATTTTACACAAATGTAAATAAAATATATTCTTTTTATTAAATAAAAAATATTACGTTTTTAATATAAATATCAATATTCAAATACACACAAAATAAAATAATATAAATATCTTTAATCACTCAACTAATTAATAATTTTTATGTATTGAATATTTTTTATACATATATAAGTAGTTTTGAACGTAATAGAAATAACTATATATATAATCTAATAAAAAGGATTAAATAAATATATTATTTTTTTATTAATTAACAATGATTACAATAATATCTGTGAGAAATAATTGTGTATGTTTATTATAAGTTAAATTCCTCTAAAAAGTAGTTGAACAACTGAATAATGAATTTTCAACCAGAGATACTAATTTTTTATTATTATTATTATTATTTATGATTTTTTAAGAAATGGAAAACAAATATTTTTTAGAAAATAAATAATCAAAAGGTTGACAAAGTAGTAGAGTGGTGGGCATTGATAGAGCAGCCATGTGCCCTAAAGAATACTCATATTTGCATTTTCAGATTTTCTCTTTATTAAATTTTGGAAAAATTCAAAGCCAAGTATTAAGAGTAGGACCACAGTGTTAGAATCATATCATAAATTAATATAAAATATTAAAATTTATTATAGCAAATCATTATAAATAATAAAATTAAATATGATTGATAGATTAAAAAAATTTAATTTTTGTATTAAAATTTTAAATTTTTGATATTGATCTTTTAAGAATATATGCTATCTCTTAACGTGAAACTCTTTAATCGTAAATGAGAGAAAAATAAATTATTTTATTTTTTGGGATCATAATCTCTTTACATAGTTGGTTTTTAAATAAATTATTAAGTATTTATAATTTGGATTGTATTATAATATATTTTATAGTATCTATATTTTTATTTTTATGACACTTTAATATACATGATAAGTATTTATAATTTAAAGTTTTATTTTATTAAATCACATAGATTATAAATCTGTTTATTTATTCTAATATTATATATTTTATAATTCAGTTTATATAAAATATATTCGTTCTTAATTAATTTCAATTAAATTTAAAAATTATTATTTATTATTATTATTATTATGTATTTTTGTCCAATTAATGATTTTAATTTGAAAATAAAACAACATGTAGGACATTATGGTCTCCATGTCTGGTGATTCTAAATTAATTTTTAATTATTTTGAGTTGGCAAAGATGCAAAGACAAAGCAAGAATGTCCAAAAAGACCATTTCATTCTTTCCTATTTTCTATGACCTAAAATTTGGTCAATACATATGATGTGTAATTTACTTAGACTACATGTTTTTTTAGTTTTAAAAAATTTAAAAAATAATTTAAAATTTAAATTCAAAATTTAAAGTTCTTTATGATTTAAAATTGTATTTTTTAAATAACAAATATTTTTACAAAATGCATTTATCAAAAATTATGTTAGGTTAACCTAACTCTATTTAAGCAAGTTGGATTCCATTACATGAAACATAACTACTTCAAACCATAATGTCCAATTGTCTGATTTTGGATAAATATTTTATAAAATCAATTATTTATTCTTCTAATTATAATTTCGTAACAATTATTTATATGAATGTTTTATGAAAAGAAATGAATTTTGTTATAGAGAAAATAAAATGAATACCATTTTATTGTGGAGGTTGTAGTTGAAAATTGAAGGGCGAGGTATAAAATAATAATTAATTTTTTTAATTTAATTATTGTTACCAATCAATGTTGTTAAATTTTTAAATATTTGTTAACGTGAACCATTAAAGTATTAATATATCATTAATTAGTTCTAAAATTAAAATATTTTCTTTTTTTATATATTTTTATTAAAAATACTAGATTAGTAGGAGGCACTAACTTGTGCCACGTTTTCCAAATTCAAGGACTAATTCATCACACAAAAGACATCAGGGACCAATTTGTATATTTAACCATTTAAGATGGAAAATAAAAATAAAGTTTGGCATCCCTATCCTAATTTTCATTAGTGTCTGTTTATATGTAAATCCTGACAGACTCACATGGCACTGCAGTGACAGATGTAGACCCACCCACATGCTCTTAGCACATGCATGTGTAGGATAAGACCCTACAGTTGCATCCCCTCAGGCCTTAGCTATAGTTGAGTTGGTAATTGGTATATTTCCTTTATAATTCTTATTTTTTGCAAGTATTTTACATTCAATTTCTTATTTTTTATTAATAAAATTTAATTCGATTCTGATTCGAATTATAGATAGAGTTATTTTATAATATTTAACAATGCTGGTAACTTAAGAGGTTTGATATTTATATTATCTCATCTTATATGAATTCGAATCTTGGATATGTATTTTTGATATTTTAATTGGCTATGATTGACCAGAATGTGTGTTTGACATGGTGGCATAATAACAAACCTTCCATTCACTTCTGGGTTTGTCTTAGTGACACCATTGTTTTTCTATTAAAATCCTTCTTGGATCTGAAGATATTCCTTTGTACAGCTTTTCTTACAGTAGCTTCTGTTTTTTGGTTTTATTTTCTTACAAGCTAATACATAAAACTGTGGTATTCCTATATACAAACTGTTGATTATATGTGTGTATATATCTATTTGTGAAATAGGGTTTTTGGGTCCCTTCCTTTCTTCCTTCCTTTTTGGTTGTATTAGCAGATAGTACACATTCCATTGTCTGGCTTGCCTGTGAAGTTTCATAAGGTATTATATATATGTTTATCAGAGATATATGGTTCTATGTTTCTTTAGTAAGTTTTACCTTTTTTTTCTTCTCTTTCTTTCAGTTTTGTTTGGTTGCTGAGAAAATAAAGTTTGGGCTTTTGAAGATTTTCAGGGGAAAAAAGACAAATTTGATATTGTGGGAAGCCGAAAGCTTTTGCTTTTGAGCTGTATAGGATGAAAGCAGTAGTTGATTTTGGGGATAAAATTATAGTCTGTGTGTTGAAATTTGGATCATATTTGAAGGGTGAATTGTAAAAAGAGGCTAAAGAGATCAAAATTTCCATTGGTTCTTGAGTTTATGTTTTGGTTTTGAAGATGAAATGATGATTGCAATTCAAGTGTTTGGAGAAAGGTTGATGAATCTTTAGGAGTTTCGAAGTTTTCTATCGGCGAATCGAAGATGGCCGCGAAGCTGCTACATTCATTGGCGGATGAAAACCCGGATTTGAAGAAGCAAATCGGATGCTTGAACGGGGTTTTCCAGATCTTCGATCGGCATCATATGATCAGCGCAAAGCGCCTGAGCCATCGGAAACTTCCTGCTGCAGGTAGTTCTCTTAGGAATGAATGCAATTGTGTCATCTGTATTTTTATGCTTTCTGTCTAAATTTAATGTTAGGTCCTCTGGTTTAAATGAATAATATGTTGTGCTTGATGTATATTTATGTTTATACGATAATTTCAACTGCTATCTGTGTGTATATTGATGAATGTAGGTGGAATTCAATTCCAACTGTTGAAAACTATGTTGTTTTCTGAAACTCTTATTCAGGAGTTATATGTAGATGTAGATTAGCTAATCCCTTATTTCTGTAGTTTCCGATTTCTTCATAGTTTCAGACTTGTTTCCTTGGTGTTTTGTGAACTTGATTCGAAAAACAATACGAGTGCGGTCTGAAGTATAATCTGATCGTTTTACTCGTTTACAGGGAATTCCCGGTTTAACAATGGAATCCTAGAAGGTGATCCGAATAATGTATACCAACGACACACATCGATTGTATGTTCCCAGCAATTTTCTGTGTTTTGTGGTTCATTTCTTAGTTGTTGAAATCTGTCTTTACAGTCTGTTGATTTCCAGGAAACGAATACGGATAGAACCGTGTATGATAAACAAAGAGTCTCCACAGAGTCTTCGAGAGCCTCATTTTCATCATCATGTTCGTCTTCCATGTCATCACTGGATTGTAACAATATAGCTCAGCAAGAGGCCTCTTCCTCTGATAGAATCCTTTTCCCCGAAACTTCGTCTAGGGATACCATGATGAACCAACCAAGTACTTCTTTGCATATAGGGTCACAAGGCATTGATCTTCGAGATGTGGTCAAGGACTCGATGTACCGAGAAGCTAGAGGACTATCGGTTAAAACAACAACCAGGGAGGAAGTGTTGGGCAGTACTGTGAAGCATAGAGATTCGCCGAGGCCATTTCCGATTCCAAATTCGATAGACGGGTGTTACGGTGTTGGAATCAATGGAAAGCAAAACGTGTCTGCTGATCGGAAGGAGTCTCTTAGAATTATTGCAAAACTTCAGGAAGCTCCTTGGTACTACAACAATGAAGTTAGACAGTTTCCAAGATCATCTGAAACAAACGGCTCATGGAATTCAATGTCAAGGGACACTCCTCGATTTTCTTACGATGGAACGGAGACTAATCGTTTATCTTTTGAATCACGGGACATCTTCAAATCTTCATCAAAGCTTAAAGAGCAGCCAAGGCTTTCTTTGGATAGTAGAGAAAGGTCAATGAAGGGTTCAAAGTACCTTGCTAAAGGTTTCCATAATATTGACAACTTGAACAACAGAGTTACTAATCCACCACAATCTTCGGGAACCCAGACGCGCCCTCCGAATATCGTAGCCAAGCTGATGGGCTTGGGACCACTGCCGGATTCTTCCTCCACTGGTGATGTGCAGTTAGGAGTGGTGAAAACCTGCAGTGTTGAGGATAACAATCCTTTCTTGCAGACTCTTAGGTCCAACGATCTGAACAGGCCAACCCAAACTTCTAACAGCGCAAGAAGCTCTTTAAAAGATCCGACTTCACCACGGTGGAAAAGTCCCAATATGATCATGAAGCCTATTTCCAGTTCAAGGTTCCCTATTGAGCCAGCACCATGGAGACATGCGGATGGAATTCGAGGTTCTCAGAAACAACCTCTTAAACATGTAAAAGTTCCGTCCAAGACTCCAAATTCATCCCCTTCGGTTTATAGTGAGATCGAGAAAAGATTGAAGGACCTAGAGTTTAAACAATCTGGAAAGGATCTCAGAGCTCTTAAACAGATACTCGAAGCAATGCAAGCAAAGGGACTCCTCGAGACTGGGAAAGAAGAACAAACTGCAAACTTGGTGTCTGAAAGAGACTCTGAACCGAAATGCACAAGTCCTGGTCAGAGTCTGAGAGGTCAGCGAAGCCTTCAGAACACTCGCATCAACAATTCTACACCTAGAGGTTCGGATTCTACAAGAACATATGAATCTCCTATTGTGATCATGAAACCTGCAAAACTCATTGAGAAAGGTGGTTTGCATGCTTCAACTGTAATTCCCATAGATGACATTTCCGGTCTCCCCAAGCTTCGGAGTGGGGCATCCGTAGATAATAAACGAGGTTCGATAAGTAGTCAATCAGCTAGAGATCATACTGCCCGAAGCAGTCAAAGCACTTTGGCTGTCAGCTCTACTGATAAGAGAGCTAGTAGTAGGAATCTCGAATCCATAAAGTCTTCAACAAAATCTCCAAAGGAAAGCACAACAACTTCAGTAAAGAGTTCAGGAGGATCCAGGAGCCCACGACTGCAACAAAAGAAGCTCGAGTTGGACAGGAGATCTCGTCCGCCAACTCCACCATCTGATCCAAGCAAATCCCGAAGACAATCCAACAGGAATATTTCGGAATCAAGCTCCCCCGGAGGTAAACGTAGACCAAAATCTAACAACAAGCAGCAATGTGACGACCAACTGAGTCAGGTAAGTTCTGAATCATGTACTTCAAGTCACCAAGGAGATGAGATCTCTCTGCAATCAGACAACAATATTGCCTTGGATTCCAAGTTTGATGTGGAAGTAACCAGTCATGAACGATCTATTGAGACTAATAGTAGTCAAAGTCCAATCATGAATGCTGCCAAGTACTCGACTTCTGGCATAATGCAGAAAGTAGGTGATATTAATCTCTAGTCTTTGCCATTGATCGAATTGTTCATTTTGGTTACCTTACCTTACATGCCACCTTTTTCTTCAGAAATCAACACCAAGACTGGCTGAGGATGGATCAGTGGCTGAACTTTCTATGGCTGCTCCGGAACATCCGAGTCCGGTTTCTGTTCTTGACATGTCAGTCTATAGAGATGATGCTCCGTCACCAGTAAAGCAGATATTGAACATCCCAGAAGGTAACATGTTTGTTTTCTAAGATGCTTAATTTGGATGTAAACTCTTGTGAATTAAACGAATATTCGTATTTGCTTCTCCCGTGAACCCTTTTAGGCTGTAATGAGTTTCCATTGTGCACAAGGGAAAATGATGGAAAATTTATCATCATTGTCTTTCATTACAGTCCCCGCCATTGCTATTGTTGTAATGGAGTGATTCCGAGTAACTTTTAAGCTTTCGTACCCCTGGCTGACTGGATGATACCGAAAGAAAATAATCTTGATATAAAAAAAAAACCAAAAAAACAAGCAAATGGAATGAGAAAGAAGATGCTCGTCAGTGGCATGCATATTTTCCCCTATTTTCCAATGCAAGATGATGTGTCTGTAGGTCATATTAGAGAGCTTACAGCTGTATTGGGATCTATGAACTGAATCTCACTTGAATATCTTCATTGTATCAGGTGCTGCTGAAGGTTTCGATGACAGGCACAAAGATGAGCAATGGAACTCTGCAGATAACTGCTTTTCGAACAGTGTCGGGCCTGGTCCTGACTCGGAGATTAGTCGAAAGAAACTGCAGAAGATCGAACATTTGGTCCAAAAACTTAGAAGACTGAACTCCACTCATGATGAAGCCAGTACAGATTACATTGCATCACTTTGCGAGAATGCGAATCCGGATCACCGATACATTTCTGAGATATTATTAGCCTCTGGCCTTCTACTGAGAGACCTAGGTTCTGGCTCGACGATGCTTCAGCTCCATCCATCAGGTCATCCCATCAACCCAGAGCTATTCTTTGTTTTGGAGCAAACCAAAGCAAGCTCTTTGCTATCGAAAGAAGATAGTAACTCCGGAAAGGTTTCTGTTTTAAAGAGGGACCACGAGAAATTCCATCGGAAGCTTATATTTGATTTGGTTAATGAGGTTCTTGTTGGAAAGTTAGCTCTAGTTGGAGCCTCTCCTGAGCCTTGGATAAATTCCGGCAAGCTGGCAAGGAAGACCCTCAATGCACAAAAGCTTCTGAAGGAACTCTGTACGGAGATAGAACAACTTCAAGCCAATAAATCAAACAACAACGCAGAGGAAGAGAAAGATGGTCTGAAAAATGTCTTGTGGGAAGATGTAATGTGCCGATCCAAGAGCTGGACAGATTTCAACAGTGAGATTTCCGGGATGGTTCTAGATGTTGAACGGTTGGTCTTTAAGGATTTAGTCAACGAGATTGTGATCGGCGAAGGGGGCATTTTACGATCCCATCAACAACGTAGGAGGCGTCAGCTGTTTTGCAAGTAAACTGTTCGTAAAAAGTCTCTGTTAGTTCATCATTCACCACTGTTCTTCCTCTGGTCTGATTTTTTTTCTTTGAATGAAAATTCAATAATTCATTGATAAGATTAAGAACTGCAGTCCTTTGTTATATCATAAAAATAACACATTTTCTCAGATTATGACACCCAACATATATATATATATATATATATTTATATAAGAACATTTATATGAGATGTTTTATATACAAGCTCATGTTTTAAGCAAATTTTATCTGGTTTGTTATGTTTTACATGTATGTTTTTTCTGCTGTCTTGCAAGGGAAGAACAAAACTATATAACTCCGACTCTTCATATTTGTTAAACCCATGCAGGGCACAATTAACTCATATCTGGATTTGAATTTGGGATTATAATTCAGATCCACTGGAACTATGAAAATCTTGAATGTACTCATGTCAAACATGTATTCATATTCAATACTCATACCCGATTCGGATTGACTTAAAGATAGAAGCATTAAAGCAATGAAACTAAGAACAAGAGAGATTTTCACAAATCATATAAACTTGAACTGATCAATCACATCGTCCATCAACCAACTGCAGTTGCATCTGGATTTGATCCATTAATGCAAACATGTTGATTAATGGAATAAACAAAATCCAGGAAAATAACCTTATTAATGTTGGACATTGCATACTCTTTAATTTTAAGTCTCAGACACTGTATGCTAAGATGCCCTGCATTTCTTCCATGGCAGGCCAGCAAGAGAGCGAAACATAAGAAAACTGGTGCACATTAAAAATTTCCACAGGTTCTACCGAGGTCTGCACACATGCCAGAAACATTTTTAGAACTTAGAAGTCCGTCGTAACAGTTTACAACACAAGACGATACAGATTAGATTACGTGTTGGAATGACATATCGATTAACAATTCTATGTTTTTTTAAGAACATGTTCAGACGCATATCATAAGAACATGTGTCAAATCTTTAAATATAGAACTTCACTAAAAACACCAGAAACCCACATCTTATAACATCACGAATAGCAAAATAAAGCCTCAAATTTTAATAATTTTGATAATCTAACCTACTTAAGGTAGCCTTCACAGATACTAATAGTGATAAACCAATCATCGCATCTCAAATTAGAAAAATTAACCAATGCCTAAATCTTTAAAAGATGAAAATTTCATTAAAAACAGAAAATACCCGCTTCTTAGATCATTACAAGCAGCTAAATAAAGTCTCAAATTTTATGAATTTCGATTATGACTGACCTATTTCTGGTAGCCTCCACCAATTGCATTATAGTCTTCTTCAACTTTGGCCGTCAAGTAAACTTTAGGGAAATCGTTGACATCGAAGGTCTTCTCTTTCATCATTTTCTCCACATCGGCCTTTTTCAAGATGGTGCGGCGGATCGGGGGACGGTCTCGGCGTTGATCGCGGGTGTAATATTTGATGTCGAAGACGGTTTCGGGGTCAGATGTGGGGACGATGGGCTTCTGCAAAGTGGTGGCTGGGCAGCGAACACGGTACTCCGTGGCTTTGGGCAAAGCGCTCCTGTACTCTGGGTCGGCGCAAGGTCCGGTTATCTCCCATGGCTTCTTGATGTACCGTTTCAGGCTTTGAAAGATGGATGTGTTGCTTACTTTGGATGCCATTGATAGATTGCGGAGAATTTCTGTGAAGAGGACCCAATTCGTCTGACTGTGCCTCATTGGTACCCATTTAAATACGTGGGTTTAGGGTTAAAAGAATTAGGGATAAAATATATTTTTTATGATATAAAATTTAAGATATAAAAAAGTTAAAGTTGAGAATTAAAATTTTTTAATAAAAAATAAAAAAATACAATGTGAAAGATTTTTACTCTTTAAAATAGGGTCTAAATTGACTTGTGAAAATAAAAAAATAAACTAAAAATAATAAAAAAGTATCGAAATTATTTTTCTAAAATTAGGTGTATAACTTTTAATTCGAGTTAAATTAGTATTTAATGTTTATTTTTTAATCTAAATTAAATATTTTTATTAAAATAAATAAAAAATATCATTTAAATATAACAAGACATATGGCATTTATTTATTTATTTTGAAAATATGATTTTTCTTTTAAAAAAAATAAAATTTTATTTTATTTTTATCAATTTTAAATTACATCTCATTTGATATCTCTATTTTTAGTTATAGATCAAAAATTTAATTGATAGTTCACTTACTATCGAGAAATTATATTATGAGTATGTCCCACCACGTCATCCATGGTATCAACTATCAATCACTAAAAATCATTCATCTCATTATTTTTTATCTCATATTTTTCTAAGTGAATCTTTACTCACATTTACTGTTAATTTATTTTTAAAACAATTTTTTTCAAATAAAGATTCACTTGGAAAAAAATATATGAAATAAAAAAGTAATGAGATGAGTGATTTTTAATGATTGGTCTCATGAATACGTGGTGGGACTTACCCATAATATAATTTCTTCTTACGGTGGGATGATTAAATTTTTAGGTGAAAGTTTAACGAAAATAAGAGTAATTAATGGTGGTTAAACTTAAAGATATTTAAAATTATCCAATTTAACCAATCTAAAGTAAAAATATCAAATAATTTTAAAATAAATTTAATCAAATTATATACTCGATCCAAAAATTATTAAATTGGACATGGACCGAAACTACATTACAGGTCCGCTAAGTATTATTTCTCAGAACCAAAATATTTTTTTCTATTTTGATTCCTAATAAAACTCGGTCCGCTATAGTTAAAATGTCCAAATCATTTGGATAAAAAAGGTAAATTACATTTTAGGTCACGTAGGTATAAGAAGACTTACAATTTAATCATTGTTCTTTAAAAAGTTATACCTGTATAACGGACGTCAACTGTAAGGGTTAAATCTATAATGTATGCATAGTATAAGGACTAATGACAAAATTTAACAAAAAAAGAAGTCGTGTTCTCAGCCTAGAGTCTCAATAATAAAACCCTAATCCCTGACCGTGAGTCCCAAATAAACCCTCTGAATACAAAGGCAGCTAAGTATTATTTCTCAGCGAAGCAATGGCGAACACTATGATCTCTCTTGATAAGGTGAAAGGCTTCTTGTACTCTCAAATCTACGATGAAGAAAAGTGGGCTCAAAACACGGTATCTCATTTTTCTTCATTTTTTTCTTTCTATTTCCCTTTTATTTTGGTACGCCTTTCGATTGAGTTGCGTCTTAATATGGTTTTGTTTTCCTGATATTGGGTTTCTGGGAATTTGTTTAGAGAAAATACTCCGTTGATCTGAGGAATTGGGGAGAGATAATTTAGTTCTAAAGAATTAAACTTTCTATTATGGATAGCTCTCTTTGTGTGTGGGTGTGTGTATACGCACATACAAATTGGTGTGGCTTGTTTGGATTGTAACATATGAACTCATAGGGAAGAAAATAGCTCATGGATGGGATCAAATATGTAGTGGTTATGAGCAAGCGACATCTGTTGTTGGCGAAGAATTAATAAACTTCTAGTGTCGAATTCGTGTTCCAGTCTATCGCTTTTTGTTTTATTATTCTCGAAAGAGATTATAAGAAATTAGATTCTTGTTTCAATTGATCACTTCCCATAAATGTGCATTTTAATCTGTATTTCCTCTTGTAATGTCCTTCCCTTTACCCTTCTGTTGCATCTCGGGAGTCATAGAATTTGAGCATGGTTTAAAAGTTTCCGATACCATCTCCTAGATTTGTTTCTTTTACTTGAAATGAAACTTTGTTTCTCAGTATGATCATGTTTCAGATTTCTCATTTCACATATGTGCACGTGCTACCTAACCAATTGTATTTGCATCCTTAGAAGTGATGTTTCTTTCACCCTTTTTGCAGAAATTGTTGCGAGCTGCAGGATTATTCGCCGGATCGATTCTTCTGATGCGCAAGTACGGTGATCTTATGGCTATATAAGGAATTAAGGAGGTACTAAGAGCTTCCGGGTGATCTCATATTCAGAGTTATTTATTATGACGTTGTAGTTTTCTCCTTGCTACTACAGTTTCAAAATGCATTTGTTTGTTGCTTGAGGATGACATTTAGGAGCTTGACAATTGCCTGTGATATACTTGATAATTTTAAACCATTTAATATGAAAATGTTTGGATTTGAATGAAGTGCACACATTCAGTTGATTGCTGAAATTGTTTTGAGTTACTTATTTTAGATCTCTGATGCATGCATGCATGCCATTAGATTTGTAATGGAAAGTAGAGCCCAAATAGCTTCCTTCAACTATTGTTGGTATTCATTAATTTTTCCTTCACTGAAAATGACGATTACTTGATATCTGGTGAGAGAAATACATGTGCATATCTGCTTTGCTCCGACTGTTGTTTTTTTATAAAATAAATGGGTTTGCTGGTATGGTCTATATCACATCCATGAAGGCACGATTAGGAGGTAGACGATTTGTATTTGTACTCATCACATCAGTGTTAAAAGGAGCGCAAGTCACACCAAGTCAATAGGGATTTTATAGCCAAGATGCAATGATGCAAAATTAAGTTTTAAAACTGCAGAAACCACTTTCTTAACTCGATGCAAATTTAAGTTCTTTGACAAGTTTGCCTGCGTCATCTCCTAAACACAATATATATCGACAGAACGACATGAGCAAGTTCAGATTATAACCGGTGTTGGCTTTAGAGCATCGAGAGGACCCATAAGGATGCACCTCTAGTGTACTGGTAATCCATTGCAGAGAAAATAATTGCCAAAAATGTCTTTAAGTATCAAGCTTACTCTGAGATGAGTACTCTAATATTTACAAATATGAATGGGTTTGGCTATGTTTCTAGTCAAGCCGTTATTTAAATCCTTAGATGTACCTAACTGACCACTAACTTGCATTTTGCACCTGCACATTAACACCTTCAATGTGAAGGTCCTTTTTCTCATTGATGAAAACTACATGAGTCCATGGCTATGCTTTAATTTTAGATCATAAACCTCATTAGCATCATATGGGGCTTTTACTCTTTCATTAAACCTGGAGCAGCTAAGTGGGGGAATCAATGGCGCCCCCACTAAATTAAAAGCAGCCATGAAAGGTAAGAAATCTGAAGCTTATTCCTTGTACGAATTACCATCATTGGCACATGTGTATACACTCTTCATTTTCTTCAAGTGCTCGTGTCCAACCCACATCCCTCTATTGCATCAAAAACTATAAAATATATATACTCGTACCAGACACACCAGAGCCCTAGTCTGAATAACATAGAGTAGATGTATGCAGAAAGCATACTTACATTCTCGAGCTGAAAAGCAGCAACAAAACACAAACAATTCCAACACAAGAATGAACCTAGAGAATGAGGTAGATCATATGTCTAGGACTGATTTTATCGTAAAAGTATCGGTTAACACTTGCAGGATATCTAAGCATGCTATTTTTAAAGCCAAAACAAACACAGGCTCAGCCATTTGTATGCAATCAGAGAACCAACTGCTGGTACTATAACATGTTAATTATAACCACATTTACATCTATGACAAGCAAGAGTTTTATCAGGAAAAAGAGAATTCCTGAAACGGAAAATGAGTAACAAAGAAAGAATGGTCGGAACTTATGGACCTTGAGTGTTCACCATCTGCGTGAATTGTGCAATGATTTTGGTGATCCTTCGAAAAGATCCAAGAGCAATTTTTCCACATGTTCTACTGTATGCTTGACGCATTTGTCTTCAATATGAGTTGTGTTTCTCCCGAGGAAAGTTCGATATGCAAGGACCACTTTAAGTGAAGTTGAAATTCGCAAATCTTCACGAAGCTGAGGATCTGGGATATACCAACTTGTTTGGGTTTTGTACACCTCCTCAAAAGTATTGCTAAAGCCCTTGCATTGCTCTTTGAAGGTCGATTTCGACAAGGAACTAGAGCCAGGGTTATCGTCCTTGAGGAAACAAATGACAGAACTCCAAGTGGCTCTCTCGTAGTTCTTTGCATGCTGCTGAAACTTTCCATTATGCTTACGGATCCATTCATCTCCGAAGAAGAATCTGAGTTCTGAGCCCTTAACCTTTTGAACCATGTAATGGATGTTGTTCATCAAGAAAATATGCTGTAAAGCCTCATCCTTGTATAGTTGTGACTTCCTATAAAGATTGGACTCTAAAGAACTTGTGATTGATCGAAGGCAAAACAAGCCATGGGACAAAAAGTTGAAACTGGCATGTTTGCCACATTATCTGGATCAGTAATTTGATCTGCAAAATTGGCATGTTGGTCCTTAAGAAGCAAATTGAGTGTGTTGCAATATTCGGGAAACATCCTGATGTAGTTCATTACATATTTATTGAGAGGGTGAACTCCACCACCAGGGAAGGGGTATAAGGATCCATTAGAAGAAATAGCAACTCGAAATGCCTCAAATGCTGCTATTGAAGAGTCACCCAATCTCTCCAGAAGCACATGGAACTGGAGCCGAACAAAAGAACTAGCCTCTTCCGAGAACAAAGTATCTATGTCTCGGAGAAGATCTGCCAAAGTCTCGTACATGTCAAGAAAACGAAGCAGCTTTTCAGGTTGATGTGGCCCCATTGCTATGGCTTCTCCGAAGTGCAAGAGGCAAAGAATTTTTGCCTTTGAGATCTCAAGAAAACAAAACGAACTAACAGATCCAAAGTCCCCTAAGACCAGATCACATAAACGTTTTTCACTAGCGAGATAGACTTGTACAATTATCTTCATGGACCTGGTCCATTGATTCATCTTGCTACTCATGCTAGTCCATTCCAGTTTCAGCACATCCTCGATGCTAAGTTTCTCTGTTTCAAGAATGGCAGAGTATAGCTCCAGTGCTTCTTTCCGTATACCAATGAAAGCTTCACAAAATTCTGGACCATAATCTGAAGTAAACATAACCTTTGCAATGGACTTGATATCAGGAATTACATCTGCATGCACCAAATCTACAATATACTCCCCAATTTCATCACTAGAGCAGTTTCGGCTCGATGTTTCCTCGGCTGGTTCATCTTCAATTGAAACAAATGACTCATCATAAACAACATCCCTTCGAGTAGACCGAGACGACATGTGTTTGGGCTCAAACTGTTGCCTATGCTTAACAAGTATATGAATAAGTTCTTCCTCGAGCCTAGACATTGCTATCTGCAAAACACTCACTGCACGATTAAGAAGTTCCTTCTGCTTCCTATTTCCATGCATGGATAACCCTCGTAAACCATCAACCAGTGTCTGAATTTCACCAACAGCGTCGAGATACTCAGAAGCTTCCCTAGGTCCAGAATCCCATATCATCATCGGATTCGATTCCCAACTCAGAATCTTTCTCTCTGCTAGTTTGAGTTGCTCCTCAACATCCACAAATCCCCTTCCTCCCTTGCTGTCTTTATTCAAAGTTATCATTGACAAATGAGCATCAAGATCGACAAGGATTTTCCGCAAATCATCGTTGAGATTCTTAGTTGCTCCTAATGCCTTGACTATATGATGAGCTGCAGCAACAACATGAAGATCTCCTTCGTATTTCGGGATGGTAGATTGACATCCGTCCATATCAAAGTCAAGAATGCACAAAAGAAACCGAACAAACCAATCAAGTAATCGACTTAACCACCAAGTAACTTCCCAGGCAATCAAGCCAAGCCTTTCAACGTGCCGATGACATATAGAACCTAAACCATATACTATCCCAAACCATGATTTGGATTCAATAAACCTCGGATATGATCAAGAGCAGATCAACACAAAAGCTTCGGAATTCGAAGAAATCAACCAAACAGCTTACAACTTGACAACAACCACACTCCAGCCAAATCAAAAGTATCGTGATTCAGATTTAATAAACCCCAGAAACAATCAAGATCAGAGCACCACAAACCGATGCTCAACCAAACGGATTATAACTTGATAAATCAAAAGGATGACGGTTTGAATCGATTAAACCCCGGATACAATCGAGAGCAGATCTACACAAATAGATGCTTTTCGAATTCGAATAGATCAATCAAGCAGTTTACAACTTGATAACTCGCCACCCCATATAAATCAAAAGTGATTTTTCAGATGATCCTCTTTGAACATTAGTCGAACAAAGATTGAACTGAAATGAGAAAGGTAAGCCTTGTACTTAGCCATTTATACTAAAATAAAATAAAATTCAATCTCAAAGACCACATGAAAAATAATGGTTTAAAAGATTCAGAAGAAAATGAAAAGAAACCCATCAAACCTTATAACTTGTTTTCCTTTAAAATCATCGATATCCAGCAGCAGCAGCAGCAACCCAGAAAAAGAATAAAGTGAAACGAACAACAAATGGAGGGTTTTGAAAGAGACTGGAGAGAAAAGGAGGTAAATTTCGTGGGAAAATGCACAAGTGGGATTCTTTCTTTCTTTTTTTCCTTAGAATTTGATTGTTGAACTTGTTTTTATGTTGTTTTACATCTTCGAAGGAGCTGAATACTCTGAGTTTGCTGGGAATTTTTGGAAGTCGTGGGTTTGACCTTTTGTAACTGCTGTAGTCAATAGTCAACGCTTGTCTTGGACACTTGGACCATTTACAACGACGTCGTTTTAAAACCCACCTCCGTTATGCCAAGCAACATATGGTATTCATCCGTATTGGTCGTAGTGTTATTTGAGTTAGATTAGGTGACAATATAAACTAAATTTGTTAAATCTCGATTTAATTCAATAAAGATATTTTTCATTAACAATTTAAGTTTAATTTTGGGTCAAGATATTAAAAAATAATTTGAGTTAGATTCGGATTTGAATAAAAATTCTTTAACTCATCCCTAATTATGATCTAAAAAACTATTATTAAAAAAAATGAAAGACATTAAATTTTGTTATCGTTACAACTGTTATTAAAAAAATTAATCATATTAAAAAATGATTTGATTGATTATTATAAAAATATTAAAATATAAATAAAATTTATGATATAAAATTTTTAATATGATATTTATCGAAAAAATAATTTTATCATTTTTTAAAATATTAATAATCATAAATTTTTTACAATAAATTACATATTAACTTATAACCAATAAAAACTATTAATTATTATAACAATTAGTTAACTATTTATATTAAATAATACAGTTAACTTACTATAAATATCAATAAATTCATGTAACATAAATATATTCAAACACCACCATCTTCGATCAGAAGACTTCAATACTTTTACTCATAATTCTGTTGCTAGTTGCATAATCATCATGACTTCATTAAATCAACTTCTAATCATGACATAGCGTCAAACATTTTTTTTGAAATAATTTAAATAAAAAATAAATATTTATACATTTTTAAAAGTTTGATTGATTTTTAAAGTATTTATTTTTATAAAATAATTATTTAAAGTTTTAATTATTATAATTTTAGATATCTGATTATCAAAGTGTTAAAAATATTAATTGATTAATGTTTGATATATGACATTAATTTGATTTTTTTAAAAGTTTTTTTAAGAAAAAAAAACTATCTTTTTAATTTTTATAAAATCTTAATTTTTTAATTTTTTTACAAAATAAACCTTAAATTTTAAAATTTTCTCAAATTTAAACCTAAATTATTTTTATTTCTACCGTCGATTGTTATTCATGAACACACTTTTTTAATTGTCGGATTTAAACGATTATTTTCCCTAATGCGAAATCATCAAAAATATTAAATATAAAATCAACGTTCAATTATTATGTCATTTGACATTTACAACGATATCGTATTAGAAAAATGATCGTCTAGGTCCAACGACCAAAAGGGTGTACTCATGGGTGATGATCGATAATGATTTAGGGTTTAAATTTTTTTAAGAATTTGAGGATTATTTTATAAAAATATATATTTTAAAAAATATAATAAACATATCATGAGTCAAGCATTAACTAGATAATATTTTTAACATCATTTTAATGGTGAAACACTTAAAATTACAACAATATAAATTTTAAACACTTAAAATTATAACCGTTAAAATTTCATATATCTACTTTTATAAAAAATTAAGCATTTAAAATTCAAAAGTATATATTTTAAGTATATATTTTTTATTTAAGCATTTTAAAAATGACATACACTATGTTGTTATAAAAACAAATGCCTAAAGTTTCAACAAATAATCTCAAATTCCTAAAAATTCTTAAATTCAGCATCTCAATCTTTTTTTTTTTTTTATACCCTCGATTATTGTCTTTGAACGCATCTTTTTAATTATCAGACGTAGACAATCATTTCCCTAGTATAATATCATCGAAATTGTCGAACGTAAAATCGATGTTCGGTTAATATATTATTCGACGTTTTCGATAATATTATATTAGAAAAAATGATTGTCCAAATTCAACAATCAAAAGGGTTTATTTAGGGACGATAATTGATAACGATTTTAGATTTGATTTTTTTATGAATTTTGGGATTGTTTTATAAAAATTATAAAATTTTAGATTTGTATGAAAAAATTATTTAAAAAATTATTCTATTTTTTTAAAAAATATTTTTATTTAAAAGTATGTAAACTTTTTAGGCAGATCAAACGGTGGAATCCTTAACACGTGTTAATTTATGCTCGCAGGACCACCAAAATTATTTATTTTCTTTGCTCACCCAAAAATTTCCCCTTCTTCAACCTTCTCCTTTTCAGCTTCGACTCCTAACCTCGTTTACCTTCCCTCCTAACCTGACCTTCGGATCCGAACCTCAATTTTGCCCCTCTGTTCGTTGAAAATTTCGCATAGTATTTTCGATCACTTTGTCGCTCTCTCTCCATCTCTTTTCTTCTAGCTAAAATAAAAAACGCCCAATTTTTCAAGCCCTAATAAATCTTCTCACAATTTTGACACTCTTTCAAGGATCGATTCTTCGAGCAACATTTCAATGTCCTCGCCACTCCATTGTAAGTTCATTTATTTTCTTCCTGGTAACCCTAATGTAATTTTCCACTCTTCAAGTATTTTTTTTCTACGAGATGCTGAATAGATGGTAAGGATTTGATAGTATCGGTCTGGGCAGCTGTGTCGTTTGTATTTTGTTTTATTGATGAGGATTGTTTTCTGCCGTTTTGATCTTCTTTTGTAGGCTAGGTTTGAAGTGTGTGATTTTTACGGAATTTTTGAGTTTAGTGCATGTTTGTTTGCCGAGAAATGGGAGGGAAGTCTGGGATCTTCATTGCGGGGAATCAGAAAATTTTAAATTGAGTTGAGGTTGTAGTAGTTCTTTTCTTCCTATTGTATGAAGGCTTATCTGTTTTCGCTTTTATAAATAATTTAGTGTCAAGAATTTGACATCAGTGGTGAATTTATGTTCGTACTGAACTTGTAGTACTCTGCTTCGTTGCTTGTTGAATGTCTTTTTTCTGTTTGTTAGTTAGAGTTTATCAACGTTGATATGGTAGCCTTTGATATTCTTTTTTTTTGTTAAAGTGGAGGTATCCTTTTCTTTTGAATAACGTGCTCTTTGTTTAATTACTACTTTTCTGTCGTCCGTATATTTATGTACTTGATGTGTCAGACTGCTAAATTCTCATTCGTATATATGAATTTGTTGATTTAATGAATCTGTCATTAATTTTCATCAATATGAAGCTTGTTTTCACGTTGATTATCGAGTGTGGTACATACATAACTAGAAAAGAAATACGAACTTTGCCGTTAGATTTAGATTGCTATGTCAAATGAAGAGAAGAAAGGTGGAACAATTTTCATGAGTAGATAGTTGCCCTAACTTGCTTTAACTTTTGTTTCCATGAAGAGATAATGTGTTGGATATTATCCTTGCAGGAGATGTTACAACCGTTGGGTAAATGTTTAAATGTACAGAAGAGGTTTGTTTCCTATTATACTTGGATTTAATGAGGATTCTTATGGTTGTGTGGCTTATAATGGAATTAAAAGCCTGTTACGACTTCAACTTAATTCTTTTCTTCTTTTTAGGAAGTAATTTTTCTCTCAAACCTTTAGCTGCTGAGTATTTTTGGGTCGGATTATCTCTATGCCTGGCAACGAAGTTGGAGACAGGATCCATAATTTCCTTGGTCAAGAGGGTTTGTCCCAAGGTCAGCCGTTCCTTGACACTGCCTGGCCTGGCTTTAGTAACAATGTATGGGTTGGAGGCCAGAGACAAGTTGGTGGACCTCTTGTTTCCAGTTTGAAGAGTTTTAGTGCACATCAATTAGGTAATATGAAGACATCTTGGTTGTTAGTTTCTGTTCTCCTCTGTTACACATTTTCGATTTTAGCACATGTTTTTAACATGCTTCCTAAACACTTTTCAATTGACTTCATTATATTCTTTTGGCGTTAGCTGAGTCTGACAGAGGACATAGTGGTCAGTCTTCTTGTCAGCAGCAGGACATGAACTTCACTCACTCAGGTTTGAGGCCTGAGATAGGTACAAGTCAATTACGAAACCAATCACCAAATGCAAATGGCTATTTTATAGGGCACAAGTCTCTTCAGGCAAGGCAGAATGAAACTAACTTTTTGGGAGCGGATGCAGCATCTAGTTGCTTATCACCTCTTGATTCACAGATGGGAAATGTCCCTGATCTTCTTAAGAAAAATTCCCCGAGGTTGGAATCTACTGAATCTCCTGTAAATTATGATTTTTTTGGAGGGCAACAGCAAATTAGTGCACAGCATTCTGGCATGATCCAGCCTTTGTCCAGGCAGCAATCAGGGATGAATGACATGCTGCTGTTACAGCAACAGCAACATGCTATGCTTAAGCAAATGCATGAATTACAGAGGCAACAACTCCTGAAGCCACAGTTTCAGCTACCGGATGCAAGGCAGTTGAGCTCCGGAAATCAGGTTTCTTCTACTGTAAAACAGGGATTGGGTAGTCTTTCTCCAGCTCCAATCAATGGTTTTCCTCTACATGATGCTTCAAATTATTCCTGGCAGACTGAGCACATGACACCAAATGCAAATTGGCTGCAGCATGGTGCATCTCCTGCCATGCATGTATCCTCTGGAGGATTTCCGTTTTCCCCTGAGCAAGGGCAGGTGTCTTTGATGGGTTTGGTTCCTCAGCAGGTTGATCAATCATTTTATGGGGCCTCAACCAGTGGTGCAAGAGGAAACCCGTATCACCATTCTTCTGTCCAAATGGATAAGCCTTCAATGCAGCAGGTGCCAGCCAGCAGTAATTCTTTTCCTGGTAATCAGTATGCCGTATTTACAGATCAAGTTAACTTGCAAGATGGAACATTGGTTTCTCGACAGGCTGATCAGGATACAAAAGTGTTTGGGGCTGCAGCTGGACAAGGCTTAAATACTGGATTTCGTTCAGAAAACTTACAGGAAATGACCATCCAGCCAAAAACTGCGGTGATGCAGGCGTCTTGTGGAAAGCAAGAACTTCCTGGTCCATCAGAAATATCCCTGAACAAGTCAGCGAGTCGGGCTGGCCCCTCACAGAGTGTGGCCACGCTTGATGAAACTGAAGAAAAGATTTTGTTTGGTTCAGATGATAGTGTGTGGGATATCTTTGGAAGGAGTACCAACATGGGTTCGTTGTTGGATGGTACAGAGTCTTTTGGGGCATTGCCTTCTTTGCAAAGTGGCAGTTGGAGTGCACTTATGCAGTCTGCTGTGGCAGAAACATCTAGTAATGATTTAGGGGTACAGGAAGAGTGGGGTGGTTTAGGTGTGCAGAAAAGTGAACCTCCAAGTGGGAATATGCCATCACAAATTGTCAATGATGGCAACAGACATCAATTGGCGTGGGCTGATAAAAAATTTCAGACTGCCTCGACATCGAATTCTAAACCTTTTCAGCCACACAATAATCCAAATGGTTGGAACTTCATTGACTCTGCATCACATAGCGGTGATGCTGTATCAAAAAGTCAGGATATTGATTGTGCATTGCAACCTTCTCAGAATAGTGATAATAGAGGTGCCATGTATGAGGAGAAAAGTCATTTTGCTCTTGATCGTTCCGTTCCTAAAACAAATATTGAGCAGGGAAATTTCAATTCCGTCTTGAGAAGCCCAGAGGCGAATAGGGAATGTTCTGACTTGGATAATGTTGCTGCAGTAACAGATTCAAGAACCACTAGGGTCGCTAGAAGCAGCCAGCAACTTCCAAACAATCATAATCTTAATGTCAGGAGAAGTACTGATTCTAAATTAAACTCTGTACAAAGCAAGGTTCAAGCAAAATATCAGCAAAATCAGGATAACAACCCTCAAGCTTTTGATTCATCTGAAAATGATTGTTTGGACAAGGGAGCGCATGAAGCAAATATGTTGGAGAATCACAGTGTAAAAGAAACCTGCAATGACAGTTTAAACCCAAACCCATTCCGCCATTCTTCTACTGGTGGCATGAGGGACGTCTGGATGGATGTAAATGATTCACGTGGAGGAAAACAGAAGTCATCTGTTCGTATTAGTCATAAGCCTTCTGGAATCCGTAAATTTCAGTATCATCCTCTGGGGGATCTAGATATGGAGTCTGAACCTTCATATGGAACTAAAAGTGTTGTGCATTCACAGGCAATATCCCAACATGTATCACAAGGATTGAACGGTCAAGACCGAGGATACTTTGGGCAGTCAAAATTTACTGGTCATACTACTGGAGAATCTATAGAAACTGAGAAGGTAATTTTCAGTGCGAAATTGTCAACTATTTTCTCTGTCCTTTGTACAACTGCTGAATTTTACTTTACTCTTTTAGAATAATACAGGCCTTTGGAAGACTAAATAATTTTTTATTATTTTTCTTCTACTTAGGGATGTTTTCCTAGCATTCAAGCCGATGAGGTACCTTCAAAAAGCTCAAATCATGGTTCTGCTTCTGACAGATCTTTTGTTGGTTCTGTGACAAACAAGACAGCTCCAATGAGGTAGTTGAATATTTGTACTTATTTTTTAGCTCGAGTTGAACTTGTTACTTTTCTCAATTTTTTATTTTTAAGATGATTTTGCTACAAATAATATTCTATTTGGTTGTTAAAACTATGATAGTAAAAACTTATTCATCACCATATATTTGCAATCTGATTTTTATTATTATTGTGCTGGTTTTCTTGTTACTTTTTATTGTGCTCTCTATTCCAAATTTTCAGTCAAAACATGCTGGAGCTTCTTCCTAATTTTGATCAGTCAAGAGAACATGGTACTGCAACACACTTAAGCTCTTCTGAACGCAATCTATCATCTGAAATGCCTGATACTGAAACTTCTGATGGATCTGTAGGCCAGTTTCAGAATAATAGGCCTTCTGCACCCCAAGGTTTTGGTTTACAATTAGGTCTTCCTTCTCAAAGGTTTACCATTCCTGATCGTGCAATCTCATCTCAGAGTGCTTCCCAAGTAGTTAATTCTCTAAATTCAATTCATGTCTCTTCTGAGGTAGGAAGGAAGGGTCATGCATGTTTGGATCCAAAAACTTCTGTTCAGTCCCCAACCCATGGAGCATCCTCTGGAGACATTAGGAATAATGTTTCGAGTGTTTCTGGTCAAATCAGTAATATGTCGTCACCATATAATATCCAGGGCAACTTTTCTACCGGTTTTGCTTCTGATTACCATTTAAAAAGTCATCTTCAAAGCCAGCATGTTACTAATATGGGTAGTCAGGCAACACCAAGTGCTTTTGGTGGGTTGGCAACTCTTGCCAAGCAGACTGATGACTCTTCTGAGTGCGCTCAAACTAGTCAATTGCGAAGGAAATCAGCACCTCACATACCTAAATCTGCTGCAGATAACAATCTTGCTTCCTCAGAGACTTCTCAGCCATGTAGTAGTGACCAAATCCATGCAAGGGATCCAAGCCATCAGTTTCCAGTTTTGGAGGCTCTGCCAGCTTCCCAACCATCTGCTACATCTGAATCTCCAAAGCCAGGTGCTTTTACCAAAACGCCTGATGTGTGGACCAGTGTTTCTGCTGCCCCACAACATCTATTAGGAGAACAGTCATCTTGGGCCTCCCAAAATTTGTTTAAGTACCATCATCAATCGAATACCAACTCTGAAACAACTGTTCCTGGAACAAAGAAGCTAGACGATCAAATTCCTGAGGCAGGAGGTTGTGGTCAATCTGAGTTGCCTGCATCCCCTGCTAAACCACTGAGCATTGTTGGAGAGGAGCAACCAGCAAAAGATCATCAGCTATTGTCAGAGAATGTTGCCAGCCCAAATCCTGCAGCTATGCTTCGAGACATTGATGCACTTGGCCACTCTTTGAGACCAAACAATACTGTACTTCAGAATCAATCATTGTTGCATCAAGTGCAGTCCATGAAAGATATAGAGATTGAACCAAGTAATAGGAGCGTAAAAAGATTTAAAGGCCCAAGTTTAGACTCTGCTTTGGATACTCAACAGGTAAGTTCTGAAGGTGTAGAGCAGTTATCTTATGGATCTGATACTCTGGTTAATCATCTGTCAGCTCCTTCTAATGATATTGTGGCACTCGCCCAGAATGATTCCCGGAATTCCTCTAGTGCTAATAATGCAGCTGCAAATCTCAAGGGCACACACTCTCAAATAAGTCCCCAGATGGCTCCATCCTGGTTTGATCGGTATGGCTCGTTTAAAAATGAGCAAATGTCTTCTCTTTATGATGCTCGAAAAATTGCCATGGTGAAGGCTGAAGAAAAAGAATTTATTGTTGGCAGGCCTTCTGACAGTTTGCATGCTCTTCATTCAAGTGAGCAGGTTATTGCTGCTGCTGCTGCTGCTAGTCCGCTGGATAGTGCCTGTAAAAACTCGAAGCCAATATTGAGTGAGCATAATGTCACAAGTCAGGATTTGGTTGTTGTGAAAACAAGAAAGCGTAAAAGTATGGCATTTGAGTTTCTACCATGGCATAGAGAAGTGACACAAGTTTCTCAAAGATCTCAGAACATCAGGTGATTGGAATAAATAACCCATTTGCTGCAATTACTTTTAGCAGTATAGATGTCAATGACCAAAAGCACTGAAGTATTTCCCAATATTATTAGCATGCAAAAATTAGTTGCTCTCTTCTCTCACTACGTTTATGTTTTTTTCTTCTTCTTAATTTTGGAATTATATTGAAATCTTCTTTTTATCACAGTGCGGGAGAGGTGGAATGGGCACATGCAGCAAATCGATTGATTGAGAAGGTGTGTTCAGTGTCTGACTGCTTTACTTTGATGTTATCTTATTCTTTCTTTAAATTGTGACAGTTCTCAGCTTAAAGACTTTGATCCAATCACAGGTTGAAGATGAACCTGAAACGATTGAAGATTGGCCACCAGTGTTTAGATCAAAAAGAAGGCTCACCTTGACAAGGCAGCTTATGCAGCAATTACTTCGTGCTCCTCCAAGAGCATTTCTTTCTGCAGATGCTAGCAAAAACTATGAAACTGTGGCCTATTTGGTTGCCAGATCAGTCTTAGGAGATGCATGCAGCACAGCATGTATACCGGAAAGTGATACTGCTGTTTGTCCTGACAGTGAAAGCATGTAAGAACATGTTAATATTGTTTGAAATCCTTGAATCCTGTTTTTACTGGATCTAATCTGCTGATCATTGTTGCTATTAACAGATACTATCTGATGAATTTTTTCCCTTCCATTTTGCTTTTAGCCTCTTAGAAAAGCTTAAGGAGAGTAACCATTCCACCATAGAGGCAGCAGAAGATTTTATCACCAAAGCAAAGAAACTCGAAAATGATTTACAGAGGTAACTCACATCTAGTTCTCTCCAATTTCTTCTATGCATGTTATTTCTTTTGCTAGTCTTTTGCAACATTGTTATTAATGGCTGAACACCTTGCTTATGAACTATGAACTATGCAGTCTGGACAAGAAAGCCTCAATCTTGGATCTAAGATTGGAATGTCAGGATCTAGAAAAGATATCTGTCATCAATCGTTTCGCCAAGTTCCATGGCCGGGGGCAAGCTGATGTGGCTGAAACCTCATTGTCATCCTCTGCGATTGCTAATTCTCACAAATTCTTCTCCCAGAGATACGTAATTGCTCTACCAATGCCCCGAAATATCCCTGACAGAGTACAATGCTTTTCCCTTTGATCATTACTTGAATGAATTTTCCATCTTTTTTTGGCCAATATTCTTTCCGTCCCTCATGCTTCTCTGCTCCGAATTTAAAAGCAATGGAGGTTCTTAGATCTTTCCATTGGCCATTCATGTCGATTTGCGTAGATATATATAGAAGTTTTCATCTTTGAATACTTGTCTGAAAATGTTGAGAGTGAGGGGTTAGGTCACATGATTTTTGGGTACATGGGGAGAACAAAGAGCTCAGTCTGAGATTTTTTTCGAAACAGGTAGCCTAATATTCTTAAGTTAAGAAAGATTTAGTGTATTTTGGACGCCTTTCAGTATAGTGCAAGTTGCATTGATTATTTTCCTTCCATATAAATGGTATTATCTTCTCCGACTAATTACTCATCTCCAAAGCCTGATCTTTGGTGCTTGGTTCTCTCACCCTTTCCTGCTAGCATTTATGGTTTTATTTCAGAGCATCACAATTTTGTGTTGAAGGTTCATATATGTCTTCCTATTATATTTTCTATTGGAAGTGGACAATTCAGACATCCTTGTAATCGACTCTTGGCTTTCTGCAGCAACGAACTTACCCATTTTTTAAAATTTTAATTATTGTAAAACATGGAACTTACCCATTTTTTAATGTGTAGTAAAAAAGAAGAATAAATTCGTGTTAATTACCCGCCAGTCTTTTTCACATGTTTTTGACAATAATATTGGACCGCCCACATATTTTAACCTTTATATTTTTATTGCAAAATGAAATAAAAAATGTATCTAGAGAAGAGAAGACAAATTCGTAGCAAATAGGAGGAAGCATCTCGGAAGAATTTCAGCTTTTTTTTTCTTCATCAAAACTATATTTTGCATATATACAAAAAAGGTATTGGAGACCATTTATTTTTTTCCGGCCACCGGCATGGTCCTGTAGTTACGGGAATTGCCGGTCCAGCTCATGGCCTTGCATCCGTGGATTCAGAAAAGGATTAGAACGACACTAGACGCTGGCCGGCGGTATGTCTTGTTCGTTCAGACATAGTCAACAAACTATAACAGCCTCAACCAAATTTGTCATTAGTAGGAGTGTAGGACTTCCCTTACATGAGATTTGACAGTTAGATCGGACGCGGAAGTATTAATTTTAATTTTGTTAGTTCTGGGAAATGGATTATTTAAATCGTTTTTGGTTTGAATCATTTTATTTTAGGTTATATTATATTCGATTATTTTTTTTCAGTTTATATTCAAGTTTACAGTGATTTAATTTGAGTATCAAGTCATGTTGAATCGATTGATTTTAGATCTGATTAATATAAGATCATCCGTTTCAGTTACATTTTTACATCGAGTTAATTTTTTATACCTTATATGACTTTATAAATATAATATAGTTGGCTTTTCATATAAAAGAATCCATCTCATCCTAAACAGATTTGTGGTATTTTATTCTCTCTAATCTTCTGGACGACATTATTGAGTGAAAAACTATACCCTGGACAATTGGACCGTTGGCTTATTTTATTTCAGAAATCAAACCAAAAGAATAGACAAATTTGTAGCAAATAGAAGGAATCATCTCTGAAGAATTTCATCATTCTTTTCTCTTGATCAAATCTTTATTTTCCATACATACCAACTCCATGGACTAGCACAGGCATCATCTTAGTACTTTCACTAGGTGGTCTGTTACTTGAAGAAATAAAAGACAAAGAGTTGTTAAAGGAAGTATGTCCATACATGTCCAGAGAAGATCGAGACACAGTGATTGCAGCAGTTGAGGGATCTGGAGATATGAACACAGCACTGTCGATATTACATAAGGCATATATGGTTCCGACAATAGTCCCCAGTCTAGTTCGAATTATCAAATCCGAACCGTGATTCAGAGACGTTCTCAACCCAGTTCTTATTTTCAACGACATGGTGTTCAACTCCGTTCTGCCAATTCAGCAGGGTTTCAGTCGAATTCTCGAGGCGTAACCGAGTTACAAAGAGACTCTCATAATCAGTCTGGTTTTCAAAAACCCTCTCGTTCCAGCAGGGGATGGTTTAAAATCTATTGAGACACAACACAGATACTCTCCCCTCAAGTACCGGGGTATGTAAGGTTAGATTGTGTTATGAGATTGGATGTTTGAGTTACACAGAACCTGTTAAATAAGACATTTTGGAATTAGTGGTTCATTGAAGATTGTTGCACTTGGTTGTACTTTGATTTCTCTGTCTGAAAACTGTTAAAGATTTGTATCAATAAGTTGGTCTCGATTTAGACATATTAGAATTGAAACACATCGAAGCCTCTTAGTTTTGTCATCCAGTTCCATGGACGGTCCTAAAACATCCATTGCTACCTTCAGTTTCCTTTCTCTGAGTATTTGTTTTGTGGTAAAAAGGACGATTGTATTTTAAAAAATTTAAATTTGTATATAAATTTAAAATATTATTATTTTTATTAAAAATATATTTTTGTTTTTTAAAAATTTATAAGTTTATCCTGATAATTTTATAGATTCACCTCTTAACATAAAATCTTGTGTTCGTTCTTGTTAAGAGTCATATTTTTATTTTAAGTGAAAACGTATAGAGTTGATATTTTTAAGGTTTAAATATATATTTGGTATCTATATTAAGTAATTTTTTCCTTAGTTGGTACTTAAAGAATTTTTGTTCCCAATTTGGTACATGAACTAGACACTTTCTCACATATTAGTACCAAACTTATATATTCTACTAATTTAGTCCTAATTTAAAATAAATCAATAAATTTAATATTTTATATTTAAAGATTTTATCAACTTACTCTTTGTTATTCTCCTAAATTGTTTGTTCTTTCTCTATAAATATTATATTATTTTTTTAGTATAATAAAAAGTTTAATAGTCATTTGTTGGTTTATTGTAAGATGTAATTATCCACTTGTTATTTTGATTCGATGGACTCAATTGGTTTGACAGAATCTTAAAAAATGACTAAATTAATAAATCTTTAAATATGAAAGGTTAAAATTATTAAATTATTTTGAATTAAGATCTAATTGATAGGATAGATAAGTTTTAAGACTAAAACTGTTAATAGAAGTATAATACCTTAGGATAAGATGTTTAGTATAAATATTAATATAAAAACAAAATAATTTTAAATATCAACTTAAAAAAATATCTAATTTAAATATTAAATATAGATTAATAAATTAGTTAATATTACGTCTTTGAACATATTTCGTTCTTTTTTTTATAAAATTAAGAAAAAAAATATACCGTTAAGTATCTCATTATTTTTTTTTTTAAATTTAAACGCGGAAAAAAATGTTTTGTTTTTTTAATATAAACAAACAAAGCAAAATAATTAAACAATCATTAATTACTAATCTTTACCTAAAATAGTTAAAATTTCAAAAATCGATACACATGGGAGAGCTATTCTCTGGGAAATCAAGTACCTATGAGATCGTCACCTTCTCATTTGTTTCAGAACAACTTCCCCGACCCTCGAAATCATGCTAGTTCCTTGCCTCAACCGCGATGCAATCATCTTCCACAATGTAATTCACATCCTCATGCAAGTGGGATGTCGGCATCGTTTTCATACGGTCAGGTTAATACATGTGTACTACTTGATCATACGTCGACTTCTCACACATGTGCAACATTTGGAAATTTATCTTCCGGAGAAAATAAATCAAGTTACGTTAATAGAAGAGAGGAAGCCTGAATCAAATTCATGCAGAAAAGGGAACGGCGTTGTTTCGGTAAGAAGATTAGATATGCTAGCAGAAAAGCGCTAGCCGAAACGCGAACTCGCGTGAAGGGACAATTTGCAAGGAAAGTAAATTATGTGACCATCGATCTGAACGGCCAACCCGCGGCTTCGGATGAAGAAATTGAGGAACCGGCATCAAAGGATTCTTCTCATGAAGGTGACATTTCAAAAAGTTGATGTTAAAGTTTGTTATCACAGATTCACAGACCACCTTCTCGCTTCCACAGGTCACCATATTAAGCTCATCTGCAGCCTGCAACTCAAGGAACTGATACAAATGGGCTGGTGATGATGCCATCGGTCATGAATTTGGTCAATACCGCCTCTCTTCTATTAACCTTTTATCTTTACCAGAAGATGTATTTCCAAATGTTGGATACGAGTTGGGAGTCGGCATCTGATCAGGTAGTACGCACGTATTAACTTGGTAGTACGAAAATAATGTCAACATCCCACTTTCATGAGGATAAGAATGACATTGTTGAAGATGTTTGTATCGCGGTTGAGGCAAGGAACTAGCATGATTTCGAGGGTCGGGGAAGTTGTTCTAAAACAAATGAGAAGGTGACGATCTCATAGGTACTTGATTTCCCGGAGAATAGCTCTCCCATGTGTATCGATTCTCACATACTTTAGCATCATTTCGAACGTCGGGGAGGTTATTCCGAAACAAATGGACCAATGCGGAAGTATGTAGGAATCAATACACATGGGAGAGCTATTTTCTTGTTATTTACTACATATCTAAAAGTTTAATTTAGCTATTTCACCTAAATTTGTGAAACTTAAGTTTATCTAAAGTTTAATAAAATGATGTTAATTTAAGATCAATAAATTTTACACGTAATTAATATTACAATTCATGTATATTTTGTTTTTTATTTCACAACCTACGTCATGTTATACTATTTAGCACCTATTTACTAATATGACACATCAAACAATAACCAGATTCGATCAATTTGACCAAAGAAGTGAACTAAAAATTTTAAGGGGGCTAAAGCTTAATTTACTTAATTTTAAAGATATTAGGACCTAAGATACAATTAAACCAAAAAAATTGGATATTTAACTAGAAAATGAATCTTTAACTCCTAAAATTAGGACAATTATAAAACCAAAATTTTTCCACTCTAAGTGCATAAACTGCATAGTATAATTATCCTTATTTATATGTATTATTATTTTAAGAGTAATTATTATATTTATAAGTGTTTGTGAAAATTTTATTTATAGGAGTATCTTATAGAGTTTAAGTACAATAATTTTGAATTTATGGACTATTTGATAAAATTTTGAGTTTAATGTTTATATTATCTTAAAACTTGAACTCTAAATTTAACCATAAACTTTAAAATTTTAACAATGAACCATACTTTTAACCCATATTAAAATTGATAAATTTTAAACTTTAAATTAAAACTTTAAGTTCTAAAATTAAAATACTTGTAAAAAAACTTATAAAATATAAAATAATAATCCTTGTTTTAATATTATTTTGGCTAAAATTTGACGTGATTAAATCAAGAACGACAATGTAAACAAATGGGCATTAAACTATTTAAAAATTATAAAATAATTATCAAAGTTTTCATAGTTATATAATAATTATTAAACTTTAATTTTATTATAAAATATCATTAAATATGTATGATTAAATATACTATTTGCAAAGTTTTTTAATTACCACATCACTCCTTTGATTATGGTTAAATGATCACTTTATAACAAAATTAAACTTTAATACTTTTTATGTAACTTTAAAAAACTTATATCTTTTCATAATATTTAGAATAGTTTAGTGACCATTTGTGAATTTTACCCACAATAAAGTATCTTCCGCGACATAACTCCTCCGCTGTTTATCTATATATCTTTGAGAAACAACAATATGAAATAGCAAGAGTCGTGGAACTGAATCTGGTCATCGTCGTTGAGGACTTGTATAGGTTGTGAAACGGTAGTGGCTTTGCGAATACAAAAGGATTCGTGTCGGTGCCGGCGGCGGCGAAGCTATCGGTTTCCGTATTAAAAATGGACTGAAACATTTTTATTCAAGTAACATGTATATCATCACGACACATGGCAAACGGATTGATTTGGAAAATGGACTGTTGATGGGACTATGGAAGTTGAAGGGATTTGATTTGGAAAATCTGATGAGATGGACCAAAAATGAAAATCGGAAAAGGTTGATTCTAATAAAAGAATTAGAATCAAAACATCTAATTTACATAATTCAATCCCCATTTTTTCATTTTTCCCGTATAGTTTTAAAGCTAATTTTTAATTTATGAATTTCCTTCTTTTCTGTTTCTAAACTTTCACAGCTTCATTTTGCCTTTCGGCTATGAAATTTTGAATGAATTGAATAATTTCACGCGCTTGGAGATCGCATTGGTGGATTTGCTTGAATTTTTACGTCGGAATGGGGTTAAAACGTTATAAGGAACACAATTTGCAATTGAATTTGAGAATTTGAGAATTCAAAATCAATTGCAAAGATCTTTGGTGTTTTTGTTCAGAGAAGCGAAGGATCAAATTCAAATGTGATCTAATTCTTGGTGATAAGAAAAAGGGTTTTGAATCCTTTAGGGGAGAAACAGCGCCATGGAGAAACAGCGCCGTTAGATGGCGCTGTTCAAACGTATTTTTTACCGGAAACCGCAGGAGCGACTTCTCGAGATTACTGAACGTGTTTACAGTAATATTTTCTTTTTCCCTCTTAATTTATTGTTCAATTTAGGTTAAAATTGATTTCAATCTATAAGTGTTTGAATTGCATGATTCTGTTTGGGAGATTTTTGGTTTTGATGTTAATTTCTGGATTTTTAGGGTTTTGTTGATTAATCTTGGCATATTTTATTACAACTAAGTATTTTTAGCTTGTTTATTTTCATAGCATGAATTGCTGATTACATTCCTTTGAACTTTCTTAGAAATTCAATCGGAGCTCAGGAACTCTATGGCATCTCTTAACTATTAATGCATAACAGTTTTGGTACAAGTTCAATGTTGTTCATCCTTTTGAAACTGTATAGAAAAAAATCTCAGAATTACATATGAATTTTGATGCAATATGATAAGTCAAATTTCATTTGGTGCAGTCATACATAAAATTTACATTTGGATTTTAATTACATACGTTAAGGAAAATAAGTAAGTCCAGGTATATTTATAAATTGGAGTAAATATAATTGCCTACTTAAAACAGTGTTTTGTGGTTTGTGAAAATTGATTTTATATATACAATTGTAGAAAAATAGTTCATGTTACATATAGGCCATTTCATGTACAGTTGGGATTTATCCAAGAACATAGTCATGAAGATCATATTTCGTTTAGTGGCATATGGTTACTGAGTGTTGGTTATTTGTTTCGATTTTCTGCTGTTTGTTTTGCAGTATTTGACTGTTGTTTCTCGCCGGATGTATTGACTGAACATGAGTACAAGGTGTATCTGCGTAGAATTGTGGCACAGCTACAGGAGAACTTCCCTGAATCTACTTTCATGGTGGTTAATTTCAAACAAGGGAATAATCCAAGCCCAATATCAGACATTTTATCTCGGTATGATATGACTGTTATGGATTACCCACGGCAGTACGAGGGATGTCCGTTGTTGACACTTGAAATGATGCATTACTTCCTTCGATCGAGTGAAAGCTGGTTGTCATTGCAAGGACAGAAAAATGTGCTTCTGATGCACTGTGAAAGAGGAGGATGGCCAATTCTTGCCTTCACGCTTGCCGGTCTTTTGCTGTATCGAAAACAGTACAGCGACGAGGTCAAGACTCTCGAAATGGTCTACAAGCAAGCTCCTAAGGCCCTTCTTCAGATTCTGTCTCCTTTGAACCCTCAACCATCCCAGTTGAGGTATCTCCGGTACATTACTAGAACAAAAATGGGATCTAATTGGCGTTCGTCAGACAGACCTCTATATTTGGATTGCCTGATCATTAGAGTTCTTCCAACTTTTGAAGGGGGGAGAGGGTGCAGGCCAGTTGTGCGAGTTTACGGACAGAACGAGGAGAAACGGCTTAATAGAAATTCCAAGCTTCTTTATTCGAATTCGATGAAGAGAACACAAGTTCGTCACTACCGAAAGGTGATGCCTAGGTCCAACACTTGAAACTAGAAAGATAGATTAACCTAAAAATGGGGATGTTCTAATAAGGTTTGTCTGCAGGAAGAATGTGCACTGGTAAAGATAGATATCCGTAACTACATTCAAGGGGATGTTGTGCTTGAGTGCGTCCATTTGAATGAAGACTTGGTACGTGAAGAAATGATATTTAGAGTCATGTTTCACACAGCGTTTGTTCAAGGAAATATTTTGATGTTTAACAGCAATGAAATTGATACATTGTGGGATAACAAGTATCAATTTCCAAAGGCCTTCAGACTTGAGGTAGGTTTAAATTATTACTATTCCGTGTGTTTTCCTTCTCTAAAATTATAGTAGTTGAATGCATAGTATCAGGTACTTTTTACGGACCTTAATGCCATGGCAAGTGAAGATGGAAGTGAGATAGAAAGTGTTTCAAAGGAGGAATATTTTGATATGCAAGACGATATGTTCAGCATCGCAGGCGATGCACCTGCACCAGAAGAGAAGATGGATGATGAGAGTCCAATTGTCCATGACAACGAGCCAACACAGAAAGATATGTTGAGGGAGGATGATACGAATGTGGTTGGAAAATCAGAAGCGATGAGAGAAGACTTCATTTCCATGAAGAATTCAGAATCTAAGGTGCTGGAAGCTGGTGTTCCCCACCCTAACTTGGAGGAGGTATTGCCAGATTTAGAGAAAAGTCCTGGGATGGGCTCTGACTCCGATTCAACTCCCTCTGGTCTTGAGCAATCACTACCTCCACCATTGTCCTCACCCTCGCCAGCGCCACCATCAGTGTCCTCACCCTCGTCACCACCACCACTGTTATCCTCACTCGTACCCTCGCAGTCGTCACCATCACTACCAGTGTCCTCACCCTCACCACCCCCACCCCCACCAGTGTCCTCGCCACCCCCACCCACATCTTTGTTGGTTTCACGGCCTGTTAAACAAAATGCAATATCTATATTACCCCCGCCACGTCCTCTCATGGCAGCTATTGGAAATGCTTTTACTAAAATGGCTCTTGCAGCTGCACCTCCCCCTCCCCCTTCATCACCCACTAGAGAAGAAAAAAATGAACAAAATATTGGAATAGTTTCGCAAACAGCTCCAACATCTTCACATTTCTTGAATAACCAGACTACTGCACTAGTGTTTCCTCCACCACCTCCACCACCTCCACCACCATGGAAGGTTGAGTGTTCTTCAGCTACCCAAACTGTAGGGTATAGTCCCCCTTCTCTTTCGCCCTCAGCTCATGTTGGATCTTCAAAAGGCACATCAAAACTTAGTAATATTACTTCTCCTCCACGTTCCGCATCAAAACCTTGTAATTTTAGTCATCCTCTTCCTTCCCCATCTAAAGTACACCATTTTCGTCCTCCCCCTCCCACGACACCAATCCAAATGGCTATGGCTCTAGCATTTGTCCATGGATTGCGATCTGCTGCCCAGTCTTCCCCAAGCCCTCCATCTTTATCGTCCCCTACTCCACCACCACCGTCTTCTCCATTGAACGGAATAACAACTCCACCAACATCATGTGAAACACCACCCCCACCTACTTTTGAAGCATCACCACATAAAGTTTCGCAGTCGCCACTGCTCTCTACTACACACGAGGCTTCATCATCCACACCTCCAATCCCACCTTCACCACCACCACCACCAGTTCTTTCTATTTCTTCACAAAGAACTCCTCCTGAACCTCCACCCTCATTGGGAGCACCACCCCCACCGCCCCCTATTCTTGGAGTGTCGTCAGCTCCTGTGGCCGCACCACCTCCCTCGTCACCTCCTTGTAGCGGAGCTCCCGCAACACCACCTCCCCCTCCCCTTCCCCCTCCTTATGGTGGAGCTCCTACAGCACCACCTCCACTACCACCTCCTAGTAGCAGAGCTCCCGCAGCACCACCTCCATCACCACCACCTTGTGGCGGAGCTCCTATAGCACCTCTCTTACCATCTTGTGTTGGAGCTCCTGCAATACCACCTCCTCCACCACCTCCAGGTGGTGGAGCTCTCGGAACACCACCACCTCCACCACTTGGTCGTGGAGCACCACCTCCACCGTCACCTCCAGGTGGTGGAATTCCTGGAACACCAGCTCCACCACCACCTCCTGGAGGTAGAGCTCCTGGTCCTCCACCTCCACCCGGAGCTCCTGGTCCTCCACCTCCACCAAGTGCCAGAGGAGGTGACATGAGAGGAAGAGGGCGTGGACGTGTAACAGCACAACGAAAATCCAACCTAAAGCCTTTACACTGGATCAAGGTTTCAAGGGCGGTCCAAGGAAGCTTATGGGATGAATTGCAAAGACTTGGAGAGTCTCAATTGTATTTTCTCTTCTTTTAAGGAGTTAGTTTTTCTATAATACACCGCCACAAGCAATAAATTTATGACTAATTATTTAGTCTAAAATTCTTATAGGGGATTACATTCTAGCATTACACTTTTATATTTGTTATTTTTCTATATAGAATTGTTGACATTGTCTTCTTTTTGTCTCAGTGCCTCAGAATTTGATATGTCAGAACTTGAGACTCTTTTTTCTGCAGTTGTTGCTAAACCAGCTGCTAAATCTGGAGGGCAATCCAAACCAGCTGGATCGAAATCTGATGTAGTTCACCTGGTAATATGGAATCTCATTTTGTTACTAAACCCTAGACCTTAATATTCATTACTATTATTAACAAATTTTGTTTATTCCATTGTAGGTTGACTTGAAGAGGGCTAATAACACTGAAATCATGCTCACTAAAGTTAAGATGCCTCTTTCTGATATGATGGTATGTTGGACGTTTCTTGTTCTTGTATTTTCTTGGTGTTATTTTTTTGGCTTAATACCAAATTAAGTGTCCAAAACTGTACATATTTCTGATATATTTAGCTAAAGCTTTTTTTTTTTCCTGAAATAAGTGTATAAAGTTTTATTTTTGACATGTTTTAAAGTCTATTTCAAAATAGATATAATTTGGACAATTATTTTGGTATTAAACTTTATTTTTTCAATAATTGATTATTTTTATATTATAAAAGATACAAACAAATTAAAATTAAACAAAAAATATAAGTTCCACTTCGAGTAATTATAGTTTCTACCAAATATATTTAATTTTTTTGGCATCTCTCACTCTCTTTGTTTTCCTTTTAATATCTCCTTTGTTTGAACTGAAGGTTGTTAGTTTTATTTGTTCAATAACCATATACAGCCTCATGTATTTTTACAGGCTGCGGTGCTAGCATTGGATGATTCATTATTAGATGCTGATCAAGTGGAAAATCTCATAAAGTTTTGTCCGACTAAAGACGAAATGGAACTAATCAAGGTGAAATGGTGAAGCATTAGCATAAATATATATTATGTTACTTGAATTCAAGCATGAGAATCGAACATGGTTATGCGTTGGATAAGTTTTTTTCCCCTCATTTTTTCATATATTTTGGAGTCATATCCTTTTATTCATCTAGACCTATATTAAACATAAGTAGCGATAAACACTTATACTTTAAAATAATAAAAAAATGAAGAATCAAGTAACATAATATAGATGGGTGTTTAAGTTTATCTTCTTTAATTTGATTCAGTGTCCTTGTTTTTTTAGAAGTACACCGGGGACAAGGATGCACTAGGGAAGTGTGAACAGGTTTGCAAAATCTTCTCTAAATCATATCTTCCAACTTTATAAATCATTAGACTTAATAAATTTATTAGTTTAGTAGATCCGTATAAGGTGACATTAGCATGAACTTGTTAGAAGATAAATTTTGAAATTTAATTTATCTTTTTTTTACTTTTTAATAGTTTAATTTAGAAGAATTTATGTAGTTTAAGAATCAACTTGACCCAGAAGAATTTTAGGGGTTAATTGACCGAATTCAATAGTATTTTGTGTTTTAGATTATTTTTATAAAGTTTTTTAGTGTATTTTGTTCTTCCTTCCTTTACTCAAGCTCCACTTTGGTGAAGCTTGTTTGCAGGCCTAACTCATTAATCATAAAATAATAACTTAGTGGTTTATGAGATTATCCAACTTTTGAAGAAGAAAAAATCAATTCAATCCCTAATTTTTTTTCACTTAATTAACATCTTAAACTCAGAAAACTAATCAATATGGGCCTTAAAAAATCATTGTTTACATGTGTATCACCACATCAACATCGTGTGTCGTCATGTCAATACTGTAACGAACGATCAATGTTGATTTTCGTCTATCGAAAGTCCACATTGATTAATTTTATGGGTTTAAGAGCTTAATTGGATGTAAAACAATGTAGGGGCTAAATTAATTTTTTCAAAAGCTCAAAGGCCTTAAGTACCAATAAACCAGTAACAAAAATATTATTTTTATATATTTTTTTTGTTAGCAAATAATTCAAACCAATCTGAATGTGTAAAATCTTGTTCAAAACCTTGTAAAATGATTTTTCGTCAAAGTTTACTATTAATCTTTGTTTACTATGCGTAAATTATGGATTTACTCTTAAATTTTTTTTTCATTTTTAGTTATAATTTTAAAAATTCCGGATCTAATATGTCCATTAAATCTATTGAGACAAACTGTTTTAATTTATTTCTTAAATTTAACTTATATTTTTCCTATTTAATTATTTCTTGTTATCTAGCTATATTATATGGTATAAATACGAGAACTAAAATTGATTCAATTAAGATATAGTTACTAATGATAGAATTTGAATATTATTTTCTAGGATGCTTTTTCAGGTTACATCTTTGTTTGATCCATGTTTGCGAAAGCTTCAAACTAACTAGGTTTTGATTTTTCAATGTTCAGTTCTTTATGGAGCTAATGAAAGTGCCACGAGTAGAGGCAAAACTAAATGTGTTTTTATTCAAGATTCAGTTTAACACTCAGGTTTGGCAGAATCTCCATAAATTTACAATACTCTTTAGTACTCAATCTATTGCTTTTTTATTTTTTCCCCTTTTGATTTATTGAATCGCCCTCTTAAACCTGCAGATTGTTGAATTTAGAAAGACCTTAAACACTGTAAATTCTGCATGTGATGAGGTATGTGATTAATATTGCTGAACTGCCTTCAGATTTTTTTTTTATTTGTTCACAATTCTCTTAATTACTTTTGTATTCGCTTAATTTAGATTCGAAATTCCCAAAGATTCAAGGAGATCATGAAGAAAATTCTGTTTCTGGGAAATGCATTGAACCAAGTAACTGCAAGGGGTAAATTGTACTTTCAGTTTTCTTTTTGGCTTCAGTCTTTGATGCAACAAAACCATATCCTATGCATATATGGGCATGAGCATGTGGACACATCCTTCAAACACCTGCCAAATACATGAAATCTTGAAAAGATTTGACCTTACCTGCATAAGACACTCGCACCCGAGTCTGTTATTCATATAAGGCCTAAGGGAATGGGGTATTACCCTAGAAAAAACCTCCAGAAATATACATACTCATATTTAATGCTCATACTCGATTTGAAATAACACAGGATGATGTTTACTAGCTAAACCACATACAGATGAGGTTAAGTCACATATTTTGAGCAATATTTCTTAAACCGGAAACCCTGTTGTTATGTGTAGTCCTAGGCATACGGTTATCATTTCTGATGGTTGCTATTGGATTCTAGTAAGCTAGCTAGCTCAGACTCGGGATAAATGTTGGATACAAATATGTTCGACATGGATATGTTCAATATTTTCTAAGTTCTTTCAGATATTTGGAGGATCGTGCCACCATACCCATGTCCGAATATGAATCGGAAAACTGGGGTTGAGAAATGTGGTTTGTAAGGATGTGTGTTCCTTTAATATGAAGTTTCAAAATTATTCTTATAATACAGGCGCTGCTGTTGGATTTAAGTTGGATAGTCTTCTAAAGCTCTCAGATACGCGTGCTTCTAATAGCAGGATGACGTTAATGCATTACCTTTGCAAGGTCCGGTAATTTTATTTCCTTCTCTGTGGTGTTATTTAAGGTCATTGTTTATCTTGTAAGATTTGAGATTAGAGTTAGTAAACCGTCTTGACCGGGGATATTTTCTCAAATACCGCTCTTTTGATTTATAAGCTATCGTTTTAAATATTTTAGATATAGATATTTAGTTTTACTAGAGTTATCATATGTTACGATTTGGTTGGTAGTTTTTTTTTTTTTTTTGAAAACGGAACTTGTTTCTGATGTAAAAAGGAGCTGTCAATTTGAATTGATATCAACCAGTGTTTTATTGTGGCTCAGGTCCTAGCTAACAAGACACCAGATCTCCTTGAGTTTTACCGGGATTTTGTTAGCCTTGAGGCTGCAACTAAGGTTTCCATCAGCCCTTTTAGCATTTGAACTTTGTATTTTGTTAACCATGTTATTCCAGACTCTTTCATTTTTCTTGAAAGTATCTTTGTTTGTCACTTGTACATGAATCCAGTTAACTTGATAGGTAATGGCATGTTTAGTTTGACTCCTTTTGTACTTGCAGATACAATTAAAATCTGTAGCAGAAGAAATGCAAGCTATAACTAAGGGATTAGAGAAGGTTAAGCAGGAGCTGGTTGCCTCAGAAACTGATGGTCCCGTGTCTGAAGTATTCCGGCAGGTATGTTGTTGTTTCACTGCTTTTTGTTCTTCAACATTCATATAGAAACTTTGTTGCGTTCTTCACTGCGTTTTATTACATGTAAAGTATTTGTTTCCCTATGTTACTCGAATTTTTTAATTTTCCTAAAGTATGTGTAGGACTCATGTATCCAAAACATGTTCGGATATGAGTGTGGGAGTATGATCTTCCAAATATATGAAAAAAAAAACTTTAAAAAAAAATTGAGCATATCTGTGTTGAACATAACTACATAAGACTTACATCAAACGCTATCATGTATCAACTACTTTGCGTTTTATTTACCAAGGGAATGCTTTCATTGTTCTAACATTTTTTTTCTTTTAATTTAGACATTAAAGCAATTTACTTCTACATCTGAAACAGAGGGGGCAGCCCTGCTAAATCTATATACTGTGGCGGTAATTTGCCAAATGTTTAAAATTCTCTCTAATGCTTAGTTAATGTCTATGTTGCTCTGACTCCTTTTAAGTGCCCGTTTCTAGCACTTATCTTGGGGATACGATCTTTCAAGAACGCTTCAAATACATGGAAAAACTTTGATTTTTTTGTTATACCCATGTTGAAAAGACTCCCCATATCCGACACTTAAACTTGAGCCCGAGTAACATAGGTCTAATGTTCTCCGACTCTTATGGCTTTAACCATTGATATTATATCTTTTGGTGGACAGGGTAGAAATGCAGATGGACTAGTAGTCTATCTTGGTGAGGATCCTGCCCGATGCCCATTTGAGCAAGGTAGGTTTGTGGATGTAATACCTTCCTTACATGGAAAAACTTAGATGAAAAATGAAAATAGACATGTACTCGTGTTCCACACTGATCCCTGATTCCAGATAACATAGCTAGTTAGGATTCTGTTTATTTCAATCTAAAATCAAGGTGTTCCCACCGTAAAGCTGCTTTCGTTTGGTGATTTGAAGTTGAATGGATGATTGTATTTGACAAATGCAGTTACCGTAACAATCTTAAAATTTGTGAAGTTGTTTCAAAAAGCACATGAAGAGAATCTGAAGCAGGAGGAAGCGGACAAGAAAAAGGCTTTGAAGGAAGCTGAAAAGGAGCAGGCCAAGTGAAATAACCATTTACAAAGAAGATTGTAAAATAGCTGAGGATCAATTCCTCTATTCCCAAAAGGTAATATGTTCCTGCAAAGTTCATTCTTCTCATAGACTGAACACTTGTTCTTCGCAAGGTCTTTAGGTTCGGCTCGATAAAACTCAAATCCTCTTTGGTCGTTGCTGAGTTGAGCTTAAGCCATTGAGTGACTTGATTTTGAGTATTTTGATACTTGCTCGAATATCTAGTGAACAATCAATCTTTTCATATTTAATTAGTATTGAAATTATAAATCTGAACTTGAACTCAAGTATATATGCCTATTCAACTGAGTTTGAGTGGTTGGATTTTTATCTTGAAGTCTGCTCGAACTTTAAAAGTAAAAATCAAACACAAATCAAGCAAGATTTGAACCTTGAATTTTGAGTTGAATCGAGCTCAAGCTTCTTACAGTTTGAGCTTGACTCTGCTTGATTGCATCCTAGTACTGACAAGTTTGACTGAATGACAGGAAATGCTGCTTTTGAGGAACTCGAATCGAGCTGCAACTTTTGACTCGATGGCAGGACATGTCTCTCACCCTCCCCGGTATTGGTGTATTTTCAAGCTTACAAAGATGTTGCATAAGACGAGGCAAGGGCCTTATCCCATAGGCTTTTGCAGGACTTGAACTATGCATAATCCTTCAGGATATGCCTCTCATTACTCGGTAAATGTCAGATGGGCGGACCTTCCTTCCATGCAGAATGGTCACGATCAGGGATTCAAGCAGCTAGTAAAGTCCAATAATACGTTTGTTATCTTGTTGCTTAACCTCTTTCTGCAGTCAACGTTCACCAGGATTAACCGCTATATCATTCGTTACATCCGCAATCACAACAATGTTACGTGACCAAAAATGGCCGCAATCCCATCTAGTATTTTGGAAGCAAGTTTTGTAGCAGTCAACCAATTTTCTTGGAGGGGATGGCTGCCTGTGGGATTGCAAAGCAGGACAAGTCCCATTGTACCATGAAAACATGTACAAATTTCTAACCATCCACTTACAGTAGAATTCAATTCCTTGTAATATGGCCATTTCCCCACTTTTCCTTTCATGAAAATTGAGATTCTTTTTAAAAAAAATTGACCGTAGCCCATCAAATAGAATAGGTTGCATAGGTTGTTAGGGTTTAGAGAAAAGGAATTAGTTAGATGGGTTTTTTCTTAGTGTAATTGTAACATAGCTATTTCTTTCATTTTATTCTAGTATTTAATCAACAAGTTAATTCTTTCACAATCTTTCATTTAGATCGTAGTTAGCTTGTAATTGACTTAACATATTACAAAAATATAAATAATCACGTGATATTTAATGCATGTTATTTAAAAAGTAAATTATATTAATTTTTTTAATAATTTAAAGATGATTATAAATTAATATATGTTCATACATAATTTTAATTTTTTAAATATATATATTATAAATAGAATAGTTTAAATTTCTATCTCTTAAAACTTATATTTTTTTATTAAATCATTTGTTGGGTTTAAATAAATTATATTAAAAATATGTTAATTTTATCAATTATACCATAGTACAAAATATAAAATTATCTATCGGATGAAATAATTTGATACTAAAAATATTTAAAAAATTATAAAATAATTTTCCAAAATAATAATTTGAAAGAGAAATAATATTAAAAAATGTGTAAAACCCAACATAAGTCATTACTGCTGCTAGTAAAGAGTCTAAGCAGAGGAGGCGCAGGGCAGCAATCCAGAAAAAGCAAATCAAGCATTGCAGAAAAAGTACAGAAAGCAAAGCAAAGGAAATGGCTTTAAATGGATTTGGATGCTTAAAGATTCAAGACCGTCTCTTAAGCGGAACAGTACGCGATGCGTTCCTCACTACCAGGAATCCGCCCTCAGCCGCCGCCATTTCCCCCCGCAAGTCAACCGCTCTGTCCTTTTCCTCCTCCTTCCATTTCCAAGGTTATCTCTCTCGTTTTTTGTTGAACCTCATCTCATGTTTTTGGTGCTTCAATTAAAACTTGAATCTCTGTTTTGTTTAAAGTTGTTTTCGGAATTTTATAGTAGTTTTTTTAGCGTCGGGTCTTGTCATCCTTCGATTTCATTCAAGAGGTTAGGAATTTATAGAATTTGTATTTGAAATTAGGGGAAAACTTCACTCTTCAGTGCTAAGAAACAAAAAAAAATAATGAGAAATGTAGGATCTGATGTATAGTTTCTTAGTGATTGAAGTTTGGCTCAGTTAGATAGGATGGGCGTACATAATTGGTTCCAAAAGTAATGAGAAATGTAGGATTCTGATTTATACATCCTTTGATGCTCGTTTTGTTACAGTGAATAGTGAAGATAGCATTTGCTTTGGATTTATGGATATAATTACTGATATATATTGATGAAATCAGGATTTGTGGTGGATAGGAAGCAGAGCTCCTCCTCTCTACAAATGGCGGCAGTTCGCCATTTGGAGGGATCTGTTACCAAAACTCAAGGCCTTCGCTTTGCTGTGGTCAGTTCTTTCTTTAATTTCTATTTGCAATTATAAAGTCAAAGATCTAATCTGCCTTCTGTTGCTTTTTTGTGTTTGATTGATTTTCATGTTATTATGTTATTACTGTGGTAGACGATTTGTACCCCATTAGAAGTGGTAAATAAGTTATTCGGTTCATATCATTTTAAGTTTGATTATATTTAATTTAAGTTTGGATTTAGTTCGTTTTAGTCAAATCTTTGGTGATTTCAGTCTAGATATCAAGTCGAATTTTAGATCGATCGATTTTTTGGTTCAGTTTATTTGATTATGAATAGATTATTTTTGGGTCAAGTTAATATTAAATCAATTGATTTTAGTCTGTTTTTAGGTTGAGTTAAATTTTTCATCTTATATATGGCTTTTATATAACATGTATATTTGGATTTTTGATAAATTATGTGACAATTCACATTTCATCTTTATTTATTTATTTTAATATTTTTAAGTTGCTTTTTGTTCAGGCTTATTTAATTCAGTTGAAAATCGATTCGTATTCATTTTTGATTTAACTGAAATTCGATTTGAAACACTTATGAATCATTATTAAATATCACTATAGATTTTATTCACACCCGTCACACTTATAAAATATAAATATATATATTATTTAAAATTATAAAAAATATTTAAATTCAAATTATGTAGTATTCTAACATGGTAAAAATTTACAATTAAATTTAAATATGAACTTAAATAATTTAATCTAAAAAAATAAATAAAATTTAAGTAATAAAATAAAATACGTTACTTCAATTAATTTAAATTTTTTTATTTGATCTAACTCAATCTAATCGAATATTTATATTTACACGTGCTTGTATCACGTTAGATATTTTCATATTTGAAAACAAAATATTTTGTCGTATTTCAAAGATCGCAGAAGCATATTCCCCATAATAATTCCAACCCTCCATCATCACCAATTAGGACTTCACCGCTAAAAACCAACGGTTGAAGAGCCACCACCTCTTCGAAAAGGATAATCTCGAATAAATTTGAAAACACTTAGAAGAACTTTAAAGATTTAATTTTAACTTTCTCCCTGTACTTTTCAAGACTTTAAAATTTAGTTTCTATGCTTTTAATTCTGAGAATTCAGTCACTCTTTAGATTTGATTCGAAAATTAAAATCTCAAATAAAAAAAATCCAAGTGGTAACACGTAATAGGCTTCATTAAATTAAATCACATGTTATTTTAATATTAAATTTTAAAAATTAAAATTCAGTTGATAACGCATTCAAATTTAACAAAATCTGATTATATATACTAAATATTTCGAATTCTAAAGAATACAGGGACTTGATACAGAATTAGACCCTCCAAACATAAAACATATAAAAAAAATCTTTTATATATAATTAAAAACCCGCACGCTTACTTACTTCCCCCATTTTCCCAATCTGCCTCGGCCAAAAACCCTGAAATTAAAACAAGAAGATAGCTAATAATGTCGGACGAGGAGCACCATTTCGAGTCCAAGGCCGATGCCGGCGCCTCCAAAACCTACCCTCAACAAGCCGGAACCATCCGCAAGAACGGCTACATCGTCATCAAGAACCGTCCCTGCAAGGTTTCCTCTTTTAATTCAACGATCTCCTTGAAATCATCGTAAAAATGTGCTCGGAATTATATTTTTTATATTTGCATTGAGATTTGACATTTTGATGGTTCAGATCTCTTTTCTTTTAGTGATTTTAGTGGTTGGATGGCTGAATCTATGTTTTTCCATTGATTTTTACTTTTTTATTTGCTGAAGTGAAAAGTAACGTTTTTCGTTTAATGGAATTGAAAATTCAATTTGATTTAGCTTTTTTGTTGTTGTTTTGTTTAGCTTGTATCCCAACTTTCGAGAAAGTAAAGGCAAACATAAAAGAGCAAACACTCGGAGTCTTTAGTATTAAGGAAGTAATAATATTTGAATGATTCTGCTTATGATGAGCTAGCTGATGATACGGCATGTGTTAAGTTAGTTCTGATTGATGATTTGCACCAGAAGTTTGTAATTTGGAGCTTTATAATAAAGAAAAAGAAAAGGAAAAGCAAACAACTCGGAGGCTTTAGTATTAAGAAAGTAATAATTTTTGGATGATTGTTCTGATGATATATCATGTGATAAAATTACTGTTGACTGTTAGTTTGCAACCAATGATTGTTATGTTGATTTTAGCTTTATAGTAACTTTTGATAAATCAAAAGCAAATTTGGGGGATACAAAAACAAACGACTCGGAGCCTTTATTATTAAGAAATTATAATTTCTGAATGATTTTTCTGATGATGAGCAAGGTGATGATGTGCCATATGACAAACTACTGCTGACTGTTGATTTGGACCCTATGATTGTTATTTAGCTTTGTGTGCATAATGATTGGGAAATTTTAGCTAACCTGGTTGTTGTTGTATGGGGCATTCGACAGGTTGTTGAAGTTTCCACCTCCAAGACGGGGAAGCATGGACATGCTAAGTGTCACTTTGTCGGAATTGACATCTTCACTGCTAAGAAGCTGGAAGATATTGTTCCCTCTTCCCACAATTGTGATGTATGGATTGTTCTCATTCTGGTTCTAACTGTAATCTGTCTTGTAATTGGATTGTGTTTGTGAATGATTCTTTTTTGTTTCTGACAGGTTCCACATGTCAATCGTACCGACTACCAGTTGATTGACATCTCTGAGGATGGATTTGTAAGTTCATTTTGCTTCCTTTTTTCTTCTTCCTTTCTTTTTGGTGTGTGTGTTTCTTCTAAACTTGTTAAAATTTTCAGGTGAGCTTGCTTACTGATAGCGGAGATACCAAGGATGATCTGAGGCTCCCAACTGATGAGTCCTTGTTGAAACAGGTCAACTATCTATCTTTTGATGCATTCTTTTATATATGATTCCTTTGCAATGAAGTGTCTTTTTGTCTTACTTGATTTACCGATTTGACTTTTGAGTTCTAAAAATATAAATGAAATCCTTTGTTGTCTAAACCTGGCTAGTTAAATTATATTGTCCCAGTCCAGTGTGATCGGGCCCCTTTGACGACATCCTGATTGAATCCCTAATTCCAATGGGTGTATTTAATCCTTTTAGCATGTTTAATCCAGCTGCAATTGCTTGTTCTTTTGTTTCTTATTCTGATGCTGCTGAATTATGATTGCATTTCTCGCTACTTCCCATCGTGGTGCATATATTAGGACATGAAACAGTGTTTACTTCTTGTTTCATCATGCTGAAATTTAATGTCTCTGCATCCCTCGTATGAACTTTCATACTGCAGATCAAGGACGGTTTTGCCGAGGGGAAAGACCTTGTCGTCTCTGTTATGTCCGCAATGGGGGAGGAGCAAATCTGTGCACTCAAGGACATCGGTCCAAAGTAGTTTGAGATCGATTCGCCGGCCTGTCAATGCAATTCTAACTTTAAATATTTTTGTTAAGAACTTTAAATAGTTTGCCTCTCCAAAGACTTGGGAGTATAATAGTGTTGGATTGTGTGTGTGTGTGTTTCTCTCCCACTGTTTGGTATGGATACTAAAATTACAGTTATGGTGCTATGTTAAAACTGCTCCTCTTTTGTTCTGTCTCTTGGTTTTCAGTTCTCCTTGAAGTAGGTAACCTATTCTACTGATGGCTTTCCTTTTTCTTTGGAACAGTTGTCTTGGACACTCTGTACATACCCTACCCTTATAGAGGTACGATCTTGATCTTTTAAATATATGAAAAACTTATTATCATTAATAATAAATATAATAAAAATATTTTCAATAATATGAAATAGATTAAATTTAGTATAGGTTAGGTTACTCTGTATAGGAAGTGAGAGGTCCTGGTGTCGTAGGACTAGGGGTTCTGGTCTATCATTTTATTATTGAATGCAAATATGAATGCTATCACCAAACTAAATTGGTTCACATTATAGCATCAACGCCTTCGGGACCTTGCTTTATATGAATGATTTTTTATGTCAAAAAATGAGTAATAGGTAAATTAAATTTTATTTCTATTTTCTTTGCAGGGTAATGTTCTTTTACGAAGGAATGGGGTTTATTGAATTTTTAAAAATAACTTTTCAAATGTTGAATTTTTTATATATAATTTATGTCCATTTTATAGTCTATGATTATGATTCGGAATTTTTCCTTTTAACAAAGTTATTTTCGAGACTCAAACCTGAATTTTTAAAAAATATATAATATATTTTAACATTATACTCAACACTTGTTAGTTAATTTTTTTAAAAATTTAAGATTTAAAATTTAATATTAAATCATAAATTATAAATTTTAAAATTTAACAAGCATAAAATATTTTTTCTATCTCTGTTTTTTTAACTTATAAATCTAAGATAATATGTGACTATTTCATATAAGAGGTCCGATAATATAAAAAATTATGTATGAAATTATTTTATTTTACATTATCGAAAGTGATCAATATATATAACTATCTAACTACATGTGTGCAATTGAGTGTTTTGATGTGGCATGGGATGGGGAGATACTTGATTAGATAATGGGAGACAGCAATCATACCTTAATAGGAGAGCTTAAAGAGGGAGACAAAATTCACATGCATATTGATTTTTTTAACACGTCGATTGAAAATTATTAAAAATTAAAATAAAAATAGTTTTAAAAAATAAAATTATAGCAGAAAAACAAAAATATAATAAATTTAAATTAAAAATAAAAAATAAAATTTTAGACCAATAAAGTAACTTTAGTGGGTTCTAACATAATGATAAAAATGAAACATCGAAGAAATAAAAGTGGAAAATAAGATTTTTTTTTTTTGTCTCTATCCATTATACACTTAAAGTTTGAAGTAAGAATGGTATACAAAATCAATAATCTTGAAGATTATTTCGTAAAGCAAATCTAATTATATCAAAGAACGAATTATAAAAAAAATGAACCTAATAAAAATCACCGACAATCTAACTATAAAAATAATGTAAATATTTTATAATTTATGCCATATAAAAATTTATTTAAAATAATTATGGTACAATAAAATGCATAAATTTAAATTTTTTTAAATATAAATTTAAAAAAATAATATATTTTATAATTTATGTTCGAAATACGAAGATGCATTCCCAACGTATGTGTTTCTTCTAATAAAGATGTCTCAAAGCCTTGTTTTGAGGAATAAAAATCATTTATCTCTCTGTCTCTTTTGAAAAAAAAATAAATTTTAAACTCTAACCATTATTTTTCATATCCTAAATCTTACCCCTTAAAAAATACAACCTATACTTAATTCTTTGAACCCTAACTACCTAAACTCTTTAATTTAAAACAGAAACACGAATAAAGATACAAAAACAGATACACGATTTTGCATTTTTTTAAGTATCAAATCCCCTACCCAACCTCCTACTCTGTTTGTTTACTGTCATAAAGTGACCCAAATAATTTGGTTTTGCAAAAAGATAAGGAGGCGACGTCTTTAAATAAAGTAGTGTAGTAGTAGTAGTAGTTGCATTTTTTTTAATAATTAACTTGAAAATGATATTTCCCTTTGAATTCCTCATTAATAACAAGTATATTAATCAGATTTAATAAAGTAAATCAAGTGTCAAGAAATACTGAAACCATGTCTGGATCCGATAACGAAGTTTCTGATCTATTTTGCTTTTACCAAAAGCAGAAGGGAAGGAAAGGGACGCACATGGGAGAGAGTGGTTAAAAGATTATTATCGTAAATAAACTCAAGTTAGAGTATATTTTATTAAAAGATTTATTAAGTTGGATTTTATTAACTAAAAATTTTGAAAATAAATAGTAATTTTATAGTTTTGTGATTTAATCAATAATTTCTTCTTTTTTATTTTTTATTTTTAGTATATTTTCATTATATTTGAACTATATACTCTTAAATCACTATAGAGTATTATTTAGCTTCAATTTATATATTTTAAAATAAATATCATATTTTGTAAATTAATCTTTTAGATCGAAATTAATTTATATTATATTATTATAAATAATTATAATTATGTACAAAAACTCAACAAATTGACTCAACTATAATTTCATAACTCTACTCGAGTAAAAAAAATTTAAATAAAATTTATATTATAAAATATGATTCACTAACTTTAATAACTCGAATATTTTATTTTGATTAAATATTTACCTTTTATCGATAAAATCATTTTTATAATAACTAATTAAAATAATCAATAAATTAAATAAAATATCATTAATTGATTTAAAGTAATGGTATTAATTTATGTTTTTTTTATTAAAATTATTTAATTGTGTTAGCATAAATGATTTAGTTTACTAATAATAAAAGTTGAATGATGTAATTTGATTAAATTGAAAGTTTGTGATGTAAATGAAAGTGGATGTTAAATTCAGTGATTTGAAATGTAAATTACCCTTATCAATCCAAATCCGTCAATTAATAAATAAGACATCGATAATTATAAAAAAAAAAAAAGTTTCACTAAAAATATAATAATATTTATCTAAGCTAATTCATTGATCAATGCCCCGACAAGAGTGGTCCCCATTGTAAAAGAAAAAGGGAAAGAAGACCTTCCATCATTATCAAATATGGTAATTAAATATGAAAATAAATAAATATATACTTTCTTCTTGATAAATTCATATTTTGATAATATATATATTAAAGTTATAAGATACAATTAAATTTTAAAATTAACAATTACAAAAACATACTTAAATAATAATCATAATATATCTTAAGCCGAACATAATGTTTTGTTAGAGAATACTGTATAGAAGATTAAGAGTATATATCTTACATAATTATTATTATATGACGGTTTATTAGATGATATATTGAATAATATTTAAAATAATTAATATATAAAGTAGTGAATATATATATTTAAAAAATGAAATTAATATAAAAAAGAATGCCTTATTTTAATGGAAATTTCTCTTTCATCACATGACCTAGAAGAAAAGCAATTCAGGGTCTCCTTTCCCTTTAGTAGGATGGGTTCCTTTCTCCCCCATCCCATACTCTAACGTAACACAGATATCAATATATATATACTGTAATTATCAGTGGCAAAATCAAAATATATGATTATGAGATAAAATATAAATATTTTAAAAAATAAAAAATAATTTTTAAAATAATTTATATATAAAAATAAAATATAAAATAAAAATTTAGGAGTGAGGCAATTGCCCCTCTCTATCTTTTAATAATTATGTTCATGATTATTATTTATCAAAATTTAATAACCGTAAAATACACAAATATGATATGAATACATCCCAATTACATAAAATAAGAAATTAAATCATAAGCACGAACCATCTAACTTTATCGGTTAAAAGAACAATTGTTGTTTTTAGAGGTCACGGGTTCGAGAACCAGTGCTGTCAGCACAGTGATTGAACGGCCAATATTGAAAGGTTGAGAGTATACTCTAGAATAGATACTATTAACCATTGTAGCTGAATTAAAAAAAAAACTAAATCATAATTAAATATAAATATATTTAAGAGTTGGAAGTGTAAAATAATCTGCCTCATATTTCACAAAACTACACCTTTTAGTTTTGTAAGTGTGAATTGAAAAAAAATAACGTTTTAATTTTTTAAATGATCGATATTTAATTTGTTTATTAATTAATTTAGATTCGATATTATAGAAATTTATTATTTTAATTTAATTATAATATAAACATTTAAAATTTTAATTTTATTTAAAAAATTTAATATTTTATTTGACTAAATTATTAGAAGTGGTTACAAATTAATACAAAGTAGATCATAATTCAACACTTCAAAAATTCTAAACAATTTCAAAAGACAAAGGCCTAAGTTAGTCAACAACAGCTCAACTATAATCAACAAATAAAATCAATCTTTCATATAAAAAATACAATAAGTTAAAAGATTCCCTGAAATTTTTTAAAAAGATTAATTAAAATTATAAACAATTTAATTATGTTTAAATATATATTGAGTTTGAGATATTTTATATAATTTTTTATTAAAAGATTTATCTATTAAAATTAAATACGTACGAATTTATCGAATAAATTTGTTTTCATATAAATTCATTTTTTCTACTATTATTTGAAATCATTCATCTATGGTTAAATACAAACAGAGAATCATACAAACTTCATTAAAACGGAGATCAAAAACAAAGTTATTTTCTTTTTCACAGACAAAACAACAAGAACAAAGAATATGAACTTCCCAACAAAACAGTGGGGAACTGCGGATACACAATAGTCTCTCTTTTTTTCATTTAAAAAACTGTTTTTCCTTCTTACTTTCCAGTTTCCATTGTAATCTTCCCGTTGATTCCGGTAGCTTAAGATTCCTTTGTTTGACTCTCTTTAAAATCTATGATTTCTCCTTCCATTACCTTCCGGCATTGTTGTTATCAAATCCAATATTTACACACAGACATATATATACATATTTCATTATAAAGGCTTCCATTTTTTGATCTTTTTGTCTTTTTAAAGAAGAAAGAAGAGATGGGTAGAAGCTAAAAGCGTGAAGTTCAGTTCACAGCTTTCTCCGGGGCGGGTTGGCGCCAAAAAGGAGGAAATATTGGGGGATCTTTGGGTTTTTGATCACATGATAAACAGCCATCGATGGGTTGTGTGAGTTCGAAGCAGACGGTGTCTGTGACGCCTGCTTTCGACCACTCTGGAGCTTTACGTGACAATGCGGGTGCCGCCTGTAGTTCAGGGACCAATTCGGGTCGTTATCGGGTCGGGTTCTCTGAGCCCGAGAAGAAGCGGAGCAGCGACGGTAGTGGTAGGAAGACGAAGAAAAAGAGCAGTAACAGTGGGGGTGTGAGTGATTTGGGTGGTGTGTTTGGACTGAGTGGGAGCGACTTTGGTGAGTCGGGCCGGGCGAGTTCGAGATCCGACTCGTTGAGCTTGAGGTTGGGGAATTTGCAGAAGTACGTAGAAGGTGAACACGTGGCAGCTGGATGGCCTGCTTGGCTCAGCGCCGTCGCCGGTGAAGCTATCCACGGTTGGGTTCCGCTCAAAGCTGACTCCTATCAGAAGCTTGAGAAGGTTGTGGATTTTCCTTCTTTTTTGTTTCTTTCATATTTTCCATTATTTTTTCTGTCAGAAAATTGTTTGGTTTTGCATATGATTATTTTCCATTTTAATTCTTTTATTTTGTCATCTTCTTCATGTGCAGAGTACTATAGTTTCACTTTCATGGAATTTATTTATGTTTTTGTTTTGAATTTACTTTTAAGTGCAAATTTTCATTATTTACAAACAATTCTTGCTTTTTGGAACAATCAAAGCTTACATTTCAAGTTTTCACTACCAGTAACTTGCATATATATATATATATGTTTGTATATAATATGCGTGCAACATGGTTTATTCATTTATTTTTTCAAGTTTTTCCAGCTTGTGATTTTTGTTTTGATATGCCACATAGTTCCTAATATTTGATGTAATGATCTTGTGTCATTCCAACTGCTTTAACAGATAGGGCAAGGTACTTATAGCACTGTGTTCCGAGCTCGAGATCTCGAGCGTGGAAGGATAGTTGCTCTAAAGAAGGTGCGGTTTGACAATTTTGAGCCCGAGAGTGTCCGATTCATGGCAAGGGAGATACTGATTCTTCGTAGGCTTGACCATCCAAACATCATAAAATTGGATGGGGTAATTACCTCCCGAATGTCGTGTAGCATATACCTTGTATTTGAGTACATGGAACACGATATCACCGGACTTTTGTCTTGTCCTGACATCAAGTTCAGCGAGTCGCAGGTTTGTTCCCTTTGCCTCTGTGGCTAAGGTTAGTCTAATGTTCTATGATGGGCCATGGCACATATATCAAACACATTTTTTGGAATCCAAATTGCAGTCAATACATATTTGGAGTACGAAAACCTTAATTTCCCCCTGCAACTCGATGATGAATGCATTATAATGTGAGAAAAACTAGTGTTGCATGTCTTTAACAACGGAAAATATTTTTGTTTCGTAGATTAAATGCTATATGAAGCAGTTGTTATCTGGACTTGACCACTGCCATTCGCGGGGTGTAATGCACCGGGACATTAAAGGATCAAATCTCCTTGTAAATAATGAAGGAATTCTAAAGATGGCTGATTTTGGTTTGGCGAACTTCTATAGTTCTGGACGTAGGCAACCGTTAACAAGTCGTGTTGTAACCTTATGGTACCGTCCCCCAGAACTTTTGTTGGGTTCTACGGATTATACTGCAGCTGTGGATCTTTGGAGTGTTGGCTGTGTATTCTCTGAACTTCTCCTCGGGAAACCTATCCTGCAAGGCAGAACAGAGGTAAGCACCTTGCTAAAGTGCATACCATTTATGTTATATTCGTCTTCGTAGTTTTAATCTTAAGTCTCGACAAAAGAAACTATGGATCTTCTAAAAAGAAAGCGAAAGATCGATTTCATTGAAAATGACTTGTATTACTGAGATAAGCCTGTATAGAGTAATTGATTCCTCATAATATGGGAAAGGATATACCACAAGAACTGAACATGTTTCACGGTATGTAGGAAAGTTTACTAGGAATCAGTTTTTTTTTTTTTGCTGAAAGAGGTCTCTGGAAGTGCCAGTCCTACGTGTCTGTGTTCGAGTGTTTCTTTTGAGAATTTTTTTGCCTTGTGCTACTGTACCAATAGTTCAATTTTAATTTGAAAAATTCTATATGAGGGTGCTTTATCCGATGATTACTGTTTCACTTCAATGGCTTCGTCGTTTTCTGATGGTCTTGTACAGGTTGAACAATTGCATAAAATTTTCAAGCTCTGCGGGTCCCCACCCGATGATTACTGGAAAAAAGCCAGACTACCTCGTGCAACTATTTTCAAGCCACAACAACCTTATGATAGTAGTCTCCGGGACACTTTTAAAGATTTACCGGCTACTGCTGTTAATCTAATAGAAACTTTGCTTTCAGTGGAGCCATGCAAGCGAGGCATTGCTTCCTCAGCTCTTGCTTCAGAGGTAATTGTGCCAGGCAACATAATCGTTTCTCATTTGCAAATTTAATTTGTTATTTTTCACCACTATTAACCATCTAATGCAATATTAATCAACCTTATGTGTAGTACTCAACTTGAATTTTAGGCTGCCACAAAAAGGCAAATTTAAGTTTAAAACTCGGAATAACTAAAAACCGTTACGTTTAGATACATAGCAACAAATAAGCTGATCTGAAATACCATTTTAAGCATACATCATAACAGCAACAACCCATATGCAGAGAAGCCCCAGCTGAGAATATAAACCCAGAACCAGCCAAGCTTAACTAATGTGAAAAAACACCAATTAAAATCCTTAATAAACTCCGCGCGTGAAGTAACATGTTATGAAATTGTCTCATCGTTGTTCTTAATATATCAGCTACCATTTTCTTTGGATTGCACTTTTCCTGTCATACACATGCTTGTGCAGATCTTGTACTTCAAATTTCCACCATGTGCAATATTCTGATTCTTAATTTATGATTTTTAGTATTTCACAACAAAGCCCTACGCTTGTGATCCGTCGAGCTTGCCTGTATATCCACCTAGCAAAGAGATAGATGCAAAACATCGTGAAGAGGCAAGGAGGTGAGAACTTTCTTAAGAAATGCCTGAATGAAGACAATAATTTATATAGTTTTCTGGAACCCGGAACCATCTCAAGTCCATCTGCATTGAATACTGTTGCATTCCACTCAAAATTTTCTGTTTTTTTTAATGTCTTTTGCCTCTTGTTGGCAATGAATTTCAGGAAAAAGATAAGCGGAAGAGCTCGTGGACCTGAAACAAGAAAGCCAATAAGAAAACCCCATAGCATAAGTAAATTGGCTCCAGTTGAGGTCTGTGATCTCTCTTTTTCTCATACCGCTATATTTGTGTTTAAGGTTACTCAGAAAATTAATTTCCCATACAACTTCCACGTGCAGGATGCCTCTGCACAAGCTCAAGGTTCTCATAAAGTTAACAGTGACCGTGTGCACAAGTCGAAGCAAAGAAATGCTACTACCAGCGAGGGAGTGACAAATCCATCTACTGATGCACTCGAAGAAGCTGCTCATATAAAGCATGCATCCCAAGGTGATATTCCTTTCTCTGGTCCATTACAAGTTTCTACATCAAGTGGCTTTGCGTGGGCCAAAAGACGAAAAGATGATGCATCCATAAGATCACACAGCAGATCTATATCAAGAGGTCACCTTTATAATTCTTTAGAGCCTTCTGCTCAGTTATATACACGAAATAATTGCGATTCAAAGCAAAATGAAAATGGGGATATAATATATGGAGGTCGTGCTGATTCTAAAGGCCATGATTATGAAGCTGCCAAGCGTGCCCTGCAGAAACAATGGTGCCAGTTTGAGAATCCAGAGTCACTCGATGCTTCTAACGGATACCACTCACAAGAGTTATCATTGGCACTTTATCAAAGGGAAGAAATGGCAGCCAAGAGAAATAATTTGGTATGTCTGTAAACATTAGAGCCCAAAATTACATCTAAATTTTGTTCTTGACATCTACTATAAGCTTCTTTTGCAGATTGCATGCATCGGTTATTCAGTTTTAATTCAATGTTGCATGAAGAATCATGTAATCATATAGATTCAAATGTTTCAGTTCCATATAAAACTATAGAAAGATGGAGACTTTATTAAGATTCCCTGAATTGGTTATTTTTCTCTGGGTTAATTTTTGGTGACAAATATTTGGTTATGAAATTTAATAAGTTTATCTGTGAAAATTATAAATATAAGAAATTGTTGGATTACTGCAATGAACTTCTATAAACTGGAGGTTTCGAAAGTGTAGGTTTGGCCTATAATGGTAGCCTTTACATCACTGAAGTGAGGCAACTGGCAAGAAAACATGATTTGACTATTTTGAACTATGTTACTTGGATTCGGGAGTGAGTGTTGGATATTAATATGTGGTCGAGAAGGATACAGTTTATTTCGAAGTTTATTCATGTACTTAAAAGGTCTTTGGCGGGTCATATCCTATATGCATGTTCAGATATGCGTCGGACATAGTTACTTAAGAAAAATGAAGAGTCCAAGCAATATAGATTTTGAAAATATTACCATTAAACGGAAGCATCTATTTTCTGTAAATTTAACAGGAAGCTACCTTTCATGCCCACAACTCCTTGTTTTTATTGTTAGAACTGAAAGAAAATGAAGCCATTTTTACCTATCCCCTAAACTCAAATCAGAAGATATCATCACATCAATGTCTTTAGAATATCTGTAGTCTGATCAAATCTTGTTGTTTTTTACAGGATTTTGAAGAAGAAAGGGAGAAGGTTGAATTCTCAGGTCCCTTATTGTCTCAATCGCATAGAGTCGATGAGCTGTTGGAGCGAAACGAACGCCAGATTCGCCAAGCAATACGAAAGTCATGGTTCCAAAGAGGTAACACAAAATAAAAAACAAATCCGCTTTACTACCAACCGCTTTTCATCTTGATATAAATGATTTCTGTTCCCATCCACTTTAGTTTAATGCCTGCCTTTAAGTTGCCCAGTTGCCATCGTTGTTTGCTGCCTTTATGAATTGGTTGAGATTAATATGCCATTGATTAGGTCCATTAAATGAAGTATGAGACAATTATTTACTTTCATGATGGCTGTTGTGTTTGTATTGTATAACTTCTTCTCAACCCCTTTATGTTGACTTCAATGCACCATTTAAAGCAACCATCTGTATATGCTTGGATGGTTTCTTCTTTCGCCCCCACGAAATTATTTCAGTAAATCGATGTTATCGAACAAGATTAGACTCAGATGTGAATATTGATTATTGAATGTAGCTATATTCAAAATTTTCAGTATTTGGAGAGTACTCGGAGGATTATATCCCGAACTCGTGATTCGACACCATGAACACTTCAAAAAAATGAAGTTTAACAATGTTTATACTAACAATCTTCATGCATTGCAGGGAGAAAACATGGGAAGTAATCCTCCAACACTCAAAGTCCAAAACCAAACTTTGCTGTAAATGCACTGCCCCTTGAATCATACCCGATACATCTTCAAGTTGAAGTTTTCTGCAAAAACAAAAATGGTGGAAGAACAAAACTGGGAAACTACCATATGATATATGGTAAAGCTGTCTGTTCATATAGTTTTTAAGGGAAATAGAAAAGGAATGAGGGCCCTGGATAGCTATGCAAATGAGTCTCTTTTTGCAGAGAACCATGATTGATTTGGTTTCTTTCTTGATACCTTGAAATTGAAGTTTTGTACTCATTACTATGTCTAGGGTTCATAGCAATTGATTGTGAGAAGCAGTCTTTGTATATTATAATCATGACATGATTCTTCAGGCTTATTCAGTGTTACTTTGATGGGAGTTGGATCTATCAAATTAATTTTGCAAAAAACCTTGTGTTTTTTTCCTATTTATTATATAGGTGACTCTTTAACCTAATTTATTTTTTATAAATTAAAATTAAAATTTGAATTTGTGATTTCTTTTAAGGAATTCAATGTTTTTTTTTATTTAGACTAGATAATTCGTACAAATTCAATATCTTGTGGACTAATTATTGGTATTAATATATATATATATATATAGCTTTTTAAGATATTCATTAAAGTGAGCCCGATGACAATGTATTTTCCTATCCATTAATTTTTTTCTTTAATTACTTCTAGTTAAAATTATAACCGAAAACTCGAGGGTAAACACCATTACAGTAAATTTTTCTTTTTCGTTTTGGTTTTAGCCACAGAAATTAGGACAGTGGAAATTAACGGAGAAAACAGAAGAGAAACCTTCGGGGAAAAAATGGTAGCGATTTCTTTGTACAGAGGGAACCTCCACCGAGCACCGGACGTTCCCCGGCGATGGTTAATGCCGACTCCCAAAATCTCCCTCAAAGACTTCAAATCCCTCTTGCACCGCCGCAACAAAGCCCTTTCTCACCTCCGTTCCTCTTCTTCTAACCCTACCTCTACCCCTGCCCCTGATTTGAAGCATCAAATTCAATCTCACGTTCCCACCGCGCCTCCTGTTGACCCTAAATTGAAAGCCAAAGTTGAGCCTGAGCCGTCTGAGGGTTTGAAAACTGAACCGCCTCTAACGGAGGTCAAGGAGGAGGTAGTTGGAGGATCCGACGGCGGAGATTGTTTGGTGAAACCGGTGGATGAGAAGACCGAGAAAGATGTCAGTTTGCAAGTGGATGAGAAAGAGAAACCACCTGAGACTAGAACAAATGTAGAGGTACTTTTGTCAGCTTGAATTTGTTTTGAATTCTTAGGCCTAAATTTTGAGCTTGAATTCTTGTTTATTTGGAAGTATTAAATTTGTTATTCTGGTTTGCTGAAATGTTGATGATTTGTTTGTGGAATGCTAGACGATCGAAAAAATAAATGATTTAAGTGGAAAAGAACAAAGGAAAAGGGATGTGGAGGAGAAATTACAAGTTTTGAATGCGAAGAAGCATGGTTTAGTGCAAGTACTAAAGCAGGTAAACCTCAATTCTAATGGCTTTTTGAATAGAAGTTAGGTGTTTCGAGTATTGAATTCCTGAAATGAATTGGTAGTATTTGATAGATCTTGAATGCGGAGGAGGAGTTGAAGAGAAGAAATAGTACACAAGGTACAGCGAATCATCCCGCTGTTCCACTTCAAGTGGAAACCACAACTGACTCTGGGTCGATGACGAGGATTGTCACTCCTCGGATGGGCTCGGATGCTAATGTTGCTGGTGAAAATGAAGGAGTTGAACCTGATGATGTTTCAAACCTTAACGTTCATTCCCGTCATGTGTTTCGGATGAGCAGTACATCACCATCTTCAGAATCTCCTCTTAGAAGACCTACCTACATTCAACATAATGTGGTAATATTGTTCTCCCTTTTTTGTTTTCTAGTAACTCATCGATACATGAACATCCGTATATCTTATCTTTCAACATCGATGTGTTGTAATGTTAAAGTGGGTTGTCTGAGCTAGGAAGCTAGAGTTTATGGGAATGTGCAATTTGATCTCTCTTAACTGTAGGACAATGCGCATTTTGGTTAAGTTCTGAGCCTTAATTTACCTTGAATCCTACTTCTTGTTTAGTTTAGGAAATTGCCAATTACATATCTTATGAATCACTACAAGCTTCTTTCCTCCGATGAATTGCTGTTTTGTCAAATGCTTTACACTTGCTTTGTAAGGGAATTTAAGATTAATCACCTTCGTCCGGACGTTGGCAGATAATAAGCCTCCTTCTGTAGCTTAGAGCCTTGTTGGGTTTCTGTGAAATTAGGATGGTGGCATATATGACTGTTACGTATTCTTGATATTATTCTGTTATCACTCATATGTATAGATTCCCCACCCGTCTCGAACAAGCATGGGCATCACCGGTAGTCCATCACGTTTTGCCCCCACTGGAAATCAAGGTCATCCTGGGAATCCTCCCGCCGTATCTGTATCAGGAACAAATTTTGTCGCATCATCTCCTTCCCCTGCAGCATCTGGTGGCACTTCAGTTTTCAGAGAGGCTCGGCAGCCCAGCCCCTGGAATTAGAATCCGTAGCCAATTGAACTCTTCTTGTAACTTGAGCCTCTAGCATGTAAACCAAGCTTGGCAACATCGTAAGTCCTTTCTGGTTCTTCCTATCGGTTCTCAATTACATGTCAGATTATCAGGTTCGAGGATATGCCATCTTCTATCTTCCTTGATATAAGATTGCCATGTATTGATGATATTTTTCTTATTCTATTGTAGTTATTCTTGGTGAGATTTTTTCTTATTAAAATATTTGGGCAAAAGAAAAAAAAAATGCGATTTAGTGGGGTTCTGGATAAACACAACGACGATGATCAAAATGAAACATCAAATGTCAAAATTCATATTTGGAAAATTTGTTATAAAATTCGCAACTTATTCATGTCATTATTTTTTTCAATTTAATTCGTTTTTTCTCTCAATATGGCTGAGGATTTTTCTTGATTTGCTAATTAAGGGCCAGGTTAGTTTCCATATAATTCTAAAAGTGTTAAATTTGTGGTGTAATATTTTTATATTTCCTATTAATTTAGAAATTTATCAATTGATTTATTTTAAAAAGAATAATTTAATCCCTATGTTTTCAGAAGGAAGCAAATAATCAGTGCGTTAATTATTTTTCTTTAATAAATAATACTATTAGTTGAATTTTAAAAGAAGCGTAAACATTAAAAATTCTGAAATTTCTAAAAACTCATAAAATTTATGAAAAAAATCGAATTTTTTTCTCTAGTTAAGATGCCAAAATTGAAAATTTTAAAGTAAATGTGTCATATTGAAATATTTACTTTAGTATAAGGACTATTTGCGATATTTTCCCTTGACTAGTAATCTACCTAGATAATAACAACAATATAATTATTTGGGAGATTAAGATTAAATTTTAAAATTTATAATAAAAATTTAAATTCTTTTTATATTATATGAAAAATCTAAACTTATAAATCCTAAAATTAAACGCCCCTAACCTAAAAACTTTCAATTTCCATGTACAATGTATTATATAAATTCTTAAAATAATCTATAAACCTTAGGCCATCGCATTGACAGGTGGACTTAAAAAGTAGACAGATCGGACGGCTAATACATTTCTCATCTTCTTCATCACCGCCAATCAGAGTTCCCCAAAGCACCCAAATTCACTGACGGGCGCCAAAAAAATCTTCCAAAATTTTTCATCAGAGAAAGAAGAAGCCAAATCAAAACTCGAAAGACAGTGATCAATTCAAATCTAATTTCTGCGACCTTACTGTTGAGTTTTGACATCGAAGATAGAAAGTGAAAAAAGAAAAAAAAAATGCAAAGCATGGAGCTACAGAACACTGTGAAAGAAGCCCTAAATGCACTGTACCATCACCCCGACGATGCGGTGCGTATGCAAGCCGATCGCTGGTTGCAAGATTTCCAATGCACTATCGATGCTTGGCAGGTATTCTCATCCCCCCCCCCCCCCCCCCCCCCCCCCCGCGCGCTTTCTTTTTGAGATTTTTCCAATAAGGATGCGTTTGGATAGGTTTGTTTCTGTTAGTGTTTTAGAAAGTTTAGCATTTGCTCTTAATTGTTTTTGGATTCTGATTGCTCGAGCTTAAGTTCTAACGGTGTACTTTTATTAGGAGTATTAGTTATTTGCTATTGTTGTAGTTTAAATAATTCCCAAGGTAGAGATATAAATAGTGAAAAAAAATTGCTTAGAGGATTATAAATATGTATGTCCGCAGAATATGAGGGAACTTGAATCATTTCACTTCATGTTTGTTTTATAATCAAAATAGAATAGAACTATCAACATAGAACAGAAATGGTTCATCTGACTGCAATGAGTTCAAGTGAATATTTGACAAATCAAATGCTCTTTGTTTATTAGGATTTCTCACTGAAAAGGAATGTATTTTGTTTCTTACCTAAATATTTGCCAACTAACCAGAGCACTTGCATGATCGTCTACATCAGTCCATCTTCCCTCTGGTATGTTTATGACTTCCTTCCGGACCATGGTCTTCGTATTAAGCTCATCTGGCAAGGAATGTATAATACTGGACATGGTTTACCAGTTAATTTATTTTTCAAAAATTCTTTCTCATCCTTCATCTTTTATAGGTGCAGTGCACCCTTTTAGTTTGTCTTTAGTACAGTGTTTCTATTCACGCATCATTGAAGCCTCACTTTTAAGATACACAAAAAGAAGGTATATATATATAAAGGACAAGTGTAGGATTCGAATGAGACACAAATTTCTCTTTGGGTTTTCTGGGAGAATTAAAAATACTGGTTCATATACTGGAATGCTTTCATTTATTTCTATATTTACACAAAAATTCATGTGAGCTGTGCAATTAAAATGTTGCTGGTAAACTGCTACAAGAAGCGACAAACAGTCCTTTCTCTTACTTAGGTTTGCTCCATGAATTATAGCCAGCATTTGCCTCTATTTAAAACCATGGCTCAAGTAAGGTTAATATTTAGCAAGGTCCGGTCCTTTCTGATAATTTCTTCCAAGTGCCAAGTGTCAATGTCTTCTGGGCTTTTCCTCTCCTTTTTGACATGGCCTTTCTCCATTATGTAACATCTTCTTTATTAGCATTTCTAAGCCTTCTGTATCATTATCAAACATCAAATGTATATCCATGGTAACATGATTTTGTTGTTGATGTTGTCACGGTACTTTTTAAAATATATAACTTCAGATGGAAAAAAAGAATGCCCTTTCATAAATTTTAAGGTGGCAGATCCTCTTGTAAATTACATCCGACTCTTGGTTTTTCCACCTTCAATTTCAACAATATGTTCTTTGGTACTTATTTTTAAGTTTTATTTTTTTCCTCTTACACAAATATGTACTCTTATTTCATTTTAACCTTCTTCATTTTAGGTTGCTGATAATTTGCTCCATGATGCCACTAGCAATCCAGAGACTTTAATATTTTGTTCACAGACTCTTAGAAGCAAGGTAACTTTAACATGCATTTATTTGCTCAATCTTCAAGATCAAAGTCTTACTGTACATGTGATGCTGCATTTGTTTGACAGGTACAACGTGATTTTGAAGAATTGCCATCTGAAGCTTTTTGCCAATTAAGGAATTCCTTAAATGTGAGTTGGTGTATGCATGTTTATATTTTTTTACCTTGAGAAGGCTTGGCTTCTAACATCATATGGACTGCTAATGAAGTCTACTTATACAGCAAATAGTTAGCTTGGTTTTAAAACTTTAATGCTGGCTGCACTTATCTTCATGGTTTTGTTACTTTCATAGCATATAAGTAGGATGATACAATGTGGTTAAGGTGTGTGTGCCAAGATGCACCTATGCTTTGTGCCTTAAACATTATACAATAAAAGCACTTTTGAGTTGGATTCTTTCCAACAAGTCACATTTTATCAGGCACACACGTAGTGTGTCTTTACTAGTAATAAAAGGAATAGTATCAAACTCTTTGTATGGCGATAGGCTTAAATCCCATTTGGTTCTAATTTCTCTGTGAATAATAGGTATTTGCAGAGAAAAAAGAGTATTTTCTGTAGAAACAGAGTCTAATTAATCCTCTGTTCGTATGTTTATTAATTAACAAAAAGTCTGAATATATAGACTTCTTTACAAGAGTTTACAAAAGACTAGAAAACCTAATTAAGATTGATCTCTAATACTTAGCAAGATAAGATAAACTAATTGATAAAACTCCTAGAAAATAGGTCTTTATCTTTGCTGATAAATTCCTATAAAATAGGAGTTTATTCTAATATGTATAACATATCTCCTAACCAGCACTCCCCCTCAAGCTGGTGAGTATATATTATAGACTCCCAGTTTGGAAGTTAATTCATCAAAGTTTACTCTCGGCAGTGCCTTGGTGAAAACATCTGCAAGTTGATTTTTGGTTGAGATAAACTGAAGTTTTACAACTCCATTATTAACCTTCTCAGATATAAAATCTGTCAATCTCCACGTGCTTGGTTCGATCATGCTGTACTGGATCTTTGGCGATGTTAATTGCTGATTGACTATCGCTTAATAACTCAAAACTTCGACTGTCATCTAATTCCAGTTCTGAGAGAAGCCTTTTTAACCACATTCCTTCACAAATTCCTTGCGCTATTGCCCTGTATTCTGATTCTGCACTGCTACGGGATACTACATGTTGTTTTTTGCTTCTCCAAGTAACTAAATTACCCCACACAAAGGAACAATACCCATTGGTAGATTTTCAGTTAACTCACTTGCCCAACTAGCATCAGTATAAACTTTAACCGATTTGTCCTTATTCTTCCTGAAAAACAGACCATAACCAGGGGTTAACTTTAGATACCTTAGGATTCTATACACTGCCTCCAAGTGTTCTTCCCTAGGATCACTCATGTACTGGCTAACTATGCTGACTGAATAGGCTATGTCTGGGCGAGTCAAGGACAAGTAGATCAATTTGCCAACCAACCTTTGATATGATTCTCGATTAACAGGACTTCCCATGTTATCTCTTCTTAATTTTAAGTTTGATTCCATAGGAGTATCTGTTGGTTTGCAGCCGAGCATCCCAGTTTCAGAAAGCAAATCCAGTATGTATTTCCTCTGGTTAATGATAATCCCATCCATTGATCTTGCAACCTCCATTCCAAGAAAATATCTCAGACTCCCAAGATCTTTAGTTTCAAATTCCTTTGCTAAGTGCCTCTTTAAAATTTCAATTTCTTCATTGTTGTCTCCAGTAATTATTATGTCATCGACATAAACAATCAAGAAAGTCTTCCTCTTATCTGATGTGATTTTAACAAAGAGGGTGTGGTCTGCTTGGCATTGTCTATAGCCATACTTCACCACAGCTTTGGCAAACCTGTCAAACCAGGCTCTTGGAGACTGTTTTAAGCCATATAAAGACTTATTCAGTTTGCATACTTGTTGTCCTGTCGAATTATCAACACCTGGAGGAATTTGCATGTACACCTCCTCTTTAAGGATTCCATTTAAGAATGCATTCTTGATGTCTAGCTGATGTAACTTCCAATCCTCATTTGCAACCAATGATAGCAACACTCTAATGGTATTTAACTTTGCCATAGGTGCAAAGGTTTCCTGATAGTCTAACCCATAGGATTGTGTGAATCCTTTTGTCAGCAACCGGTCTTTGAATCTCTCTATACTGCCATCTGAGTTGTACTTAACAGTAAATACCCATTTGCAGCCAACTACCTTCTTCCCTTTAGGTAATTCAGTCAAACTCCATGTCTGGTTGAGTTGAAGAGCTTTGATTTCTTCCTCTACTGCCTTTTTCCAATTGGGATCCTTTAGTGCTTCATCCACTGTCTTTGGAATAACAATGTTGTTCAATTTAGCTGTAAAGGCTTTGAAAGCAGGCATTAATTTCCCATAGGCTATAAACCTTTCAATGGGATGAGATGTGCATTTTCGAACACCTTTCCTTTGGGCAATAGGAAGGTCTATAGTGTCAATAATAGGATCAAAATTTTGGGGAACATCATTACCTTCCAGGGCTGCAGAATCCAGTTCCAGTTGTCGGCAAATGCTAGGCTGAGTAATGTTTTCTGGAAGTGGCCTTTTTCTCCTCTTATAAACACTCAATTGTTTATTTTCAAGCTCTGGAGGTAAGGATCCTTGTGGTGTTTTTGGTAAAGATGTCGGTGATTGAATTGTAGTAGTGAGATCATTGGGAGTTTCAGGACTAGGTAAAGGTGTGTTTGATGTATTTGGAAAGTGTATAGGCTGAAAGGAAGGTTGATTGTTCTGTTGTGGTTGAATTTCAGTATGGTCAAGTTGTGAAGGTAAAACAACGGGTTGACAAATCTGCTGTGGTTGAATTTTAATGAGGTCAGGAGGTAAGTGAGTAATAGAATGAATAAATTCTAGTGGCTGAAATTCCCTTAGAGTCTCCCCCTGAATTTCAGAATCAAAGTAAGGTTTGTTTTCAAAAAATGTGACATCCATGGAGGTATACATTCTTTTGGTAATGGGTGAGTAACATTTGTAATCCTTTTGACTCGAGGAATAACCTAGGAAGATACACTTAATAGCTTTAGGATCAAGTTTACCTCTGGATTGATCATGGATATGAACAAATGAAGTACAACCAAACACACGAAAAGGAAGACTAGATGACAAGGGCTTATAATGAGGAAAAACAATAAGTAAGATATCTCTTGGAACCTTAAAATTTAATGTTTTACTGGGCATTCTATTTATTAAATAAGTTGCAGTGAGTAAAGCTTCCCCCAAAAGTGTTTAGGTACACCAGAAGAAAAAAGTAAGGATCTAGTAACCTCTAAAAGGTGCCTATTTTTTCTCTCAGCCACCCCATTCTGTTGAGGGGTACTAACACATGAAGTAATATGTAAAATCCCTTTCTCCTTGAAATAAGAACTTAAATTCTTGGTGAAATACTCACTACCATTGTCGGTCTTTAAAATTTTAACACTCCTTTGAAATTGGTTTTCTATCATCTTATGGAATGTTTTAAAGACACTCTCAGTTTCAGATTTTTCTTTTAACAAAAAAGTCCAAGTTGTCCTAGAGTGGTCATCAATAAAGGAAACGAATCACCTTGAGCCAGTATAGTTTTTAACCTTAGAAGGACCCCAAATGTCACTATGTATTATGGAAAAGGGTGAAGAGGGTTTAAATCTTGAGGGAGGATAAGGTTGTCTGGTATGTTTGGCAAGCTGGCATATATCACAAACAAGAGATTTTGGATTTTTGTTCACAAACAAATTAGGAAAGAGCTTGGCCATGTAATGGAAGTTGGGATGGCCTAACCTAAAATGCCATAACATGACATCACTGGAAGAAATAGTATTTGACAGGGTAGATTGAAGACAACAATTAGAAGAGACTTGTTTATTTTGAGAACATTCGGAAAACATGTAGAGCCCATTATGTAGCCTAGCTCGGCCAATTACAGTCCCCGAACCCTGTGCCTGAAATTCACAAACATCCAAAGAAAATTTAATATCACAATGCAGATCAGTAGACAATTTGCTAACAGACATAAAATTGCAAGCAAGATCTGGGACATAAAGAACATTATGCAACGAAATATTTTCATTAATTTTAACTGAACCACTCCCTGCAATTACTGATAACGAGCCATCTGCTGTTCTAACCGATGATGTGGTCTGCATTTTGTTGAGTGTGTGAAAAACATGAAGATTCCCAGTCATATGATCTGATGCGCCAGAGTCTACAACCCAATCTGTAGATTGACAGTTGGCAAGAAAAGATATACTACCTTCATTGGCAGTATAGGAAGTAATAGAAGAAGGAGCAGCAGTGAGTTGGAAACTAACTGCTGGGTTTTCTATTTGAACCATGACGGCAAGGTTTCGGAGGAAGGATCGATGAACCTAAACTGATACCATGTGAATAATAGGTATTTGCAGAGAAAAAAGAGTATTTTCTGTAGAAACAGAGTCTAATTAATCCTCTGTTCGTATGTTTATTAATTAACAAAAAGTCTGAATATATAGACTTCTTTATAAGAGTTTACAAAAGACTAGAAAACCTAATTAAGATTGATCTCTAATACTTAGCAAGATAAGATAAACTAATTGATAAAACTCCTAGAAAATAGGTCTTTATCTTTGCTGATAAATTCCTATAAAATAGGAGTTTATTCTAATATGTATAACATATCTCCTAACCAACATTCTCTTTAATATTTAACTATTTTCATTAGATGTACATTTACTTGTGAGAGAAGGAATAGTATCAATTCTTTACTTCTAGTATTTGAGTATTCGGCAACTAACATGGGACCATAAAGAACTACAAAAACAAAAAAATTGGCAACATTGACCAACAGAAAAGTTGCATTTTTTGTTATTATCATAATTTTATACTTAAACTTATCATATATGTATGCACCCACGTGAGCATACAAAACAAAAGCACACACAAATATACATATCACACCTTGCTTCATTCAGGAGAGGGCTGTTTTTTGTGTCTTGTGCCGAAGGCAATTTAAGAATTCTAGTGCCTGAAGTGCCCTTAGCACATTGGGATCATAAAGCTTGTATTGTTCGCTTGTTTTATTATTATTTTATTCTTTTACATAAATGTAAATATTTTATTTTTATTATTTGTTTACTTAAAAGAAAACTGCTCTCCTTGTTGCAGTTAGCATAAATTCATATATTGCTTTTCTGTTTGTTTATTTGTTCAAAATATAGATCTATAATGCTATAGATAATACTAATGTAATAACTGTCTAGAGATTTAATGGAATTCATGTTTCAAATGCAGAACTTGTTAAAAAAGTTTCATAAGGGCCCTCCTATTGTTCGGACTCAGGTACTATACAGTTGCATTCTAAATTTTTTGATAACATGAAACTTTTGCGCTCAGTTATTTTTCTATTTAGATTAGCATTGCTGTTGCTGCTTTGGCTGTACATGTTCCTGCAAAAGATTGGGGAGATGGCGGTATTGTCAATTGGCTTCGGGATGAGATGAACTCTCATCCAGAGTTTATACCTGGATTTTTGGAGCTACTTACTGTATTGCCTGAGGTATGTATAAATTTCAGGCTTAGGTTTTCAAATTCAAATTTAGTTGCATGCTATGTAGTTTGGCATATCTACCTGATTTCACCTTCTAGCTAGAGCTTATTTGATATTCAACTTCCTGTTCCTGAAGTACTTATTGAGGACTTTAACTGGAATGCACATTCCATTTAATCAGGAAACTATTATCCTATTCCTTTTTAACGTTTTGCTGCTGCTACAGTTAAGCAGAGAACTTCAAATGTTCTAAATAAAAATGGATATCTGTCAAGTAGAGTTACTTCTGCCATTTGAATAGTATAAGAAAAATGTTATAACAAACTGGTAATTCTGGCTACTTTGATGATGACCATGTGATTAATGCCTATCTGGTGCTTGCAACCAGGAAACATTCAACTACAAGATAGCAGCTCGTCCAGAACGACGACGGCTTTTTGAAGAAGAGCTCACTGCTCAAATGGAAATTGCTCTTAATATACTGACAGCTTGCTTAAATATAAGTGAATTGAAAGAGCAGGTGAGACCTCTTATTTTGTTACTTATATGTTATTGTTTTATGTAGTTTTTTATATGATTACGATGAACTAAGACCGGAAGAGAGAGTGGGAATCGAACAATAAACAGCAACTACAGAAGAGTTAAAAGAAAAAAAAATGTAAAAGGATAGAGCTAAGCTTAATCTATAACTTTTGTGATAATGGAATATCAACTTAATTTCCATTTGCCATATACATTTCCATCCCATTTTCATGTGTCTTCTTAGCTTGAGGATCCTAGGCAACTTCCAAGTCCAATAGTCTAATTCCACTTGGGAAGGAACATTTAACAAACGACACTTCCAGCATTCAAGACATTTTAAGACTAAGAATTAATTTCTATCTTTGATACCGAATTTCACAGTGCAATTATTACCTAAACTTGCATGCATCAGGTTGCATTCTTGTTTGACATGCATGTGAAGCCTTTTGTGACTATAGTGTAAGCTAAGGTGAAACTGAGTTAATTTTAAGATATGGGTCTGTTGATAATATTATTTGATCTTGGTATTTTCATTGATAGTTGGCTACTTGGCTTGCATAGATGTAACTTCTTCTCAGAATATTGGATCAGAATAGTGAGGAGTTGCTTATGGCTTTCATGCACAAGCTTGCATAAATATATCTTCTTATACTCGGAGGATAGAGTGTGGTAGGGAGAGCTATTTATGGCTCATTTTTAATAAACAAACCAAGGCTGAAAGCTTATAAAATACAGTAACTTGTTCATCGACTAGCCAAATGCCAATTCATAGTCTATAGAAAATAAAGGTAGGTCTGCTGTTAAAAAGAACAAGGGTTAGACCATTTATGGAAACACCTTTTCTCCCTCTCTTCATTTTCCACTGTGGTTTTCAAGTTGAATGCGTAGCTAGAAATCTATATCTGCCACTAAGAGGATGAAAAAAGGAGGGTAATCTTATCACTGCTCCTCTTCTTTCTTTGTTGCTTATGAAGTAATATTACAAACATTTCTTTCTTTTTGTCTCTTAATTTTTATTTGGTGAAACAATTTTTTCGTCTGGGAGTGGGGATTAACTTTTGTATATAATGTTTAAAACATATACAAAATCTCTTCTACTTCATTGACTTGTTAACATTTTTCTGGTCAATTTAAGCTTTAATGAAAATTTTCCTAAATATAAGGTTATTAACAACATTGATGTGTGCTGCGTTTTACTTATATGCTCATTACTGATGATTATGTTATTTGCTTGTAACTTCAACATGATTGATTTGCCAGGTTCTTGAAGCATTTGCTTCTTGGCTTCGATTAAAGCATGGGTTAGTGTCTGCTTTTCTGTATCTTTTTTTTCTTTATGGATGAATATTATTTCCAAAGTTTGTCTCTATAGGGGATTAGTTTGGTAGATTTTGTGCAGCCCTAAAGGAAATTGGAGTGATGGATTTTTTTATTTTCCTCTTTGGAAGTGGACATGTTAACAATTTAATATTTATGGCACTGTTCCATGTCAGCGGTTTATTGCTATAGATTATACTGTTAGAACTTGGCTTCTTAGGAGTTGGGTTGTTGCTTGTTAAAATCAGCAAGAGAATTTTTTATTGTAACATGGTTCACAATTGGGCATGCATAAATTACTGGTGCTAACAGCTAAGTTAGTCAACATTTGATTTCTTGCACATATTCCCGTGCGTGTGTGTGTTTTGTTGGATATCTTTTAGGATAAGAATCCTATTAATTAGGATTTATCGATCCTATATTCTAGGATTTCTTTTAGGAGTTTTATTTATGTATTTAGTTGATCTCTTAATTAATAAGAGATCTAGTTTATTTAGTCTTCTTTATTTTCTAAATCTCTTGTAACAAGGAAGCCTATATAATGACTTCCTTTTCATCTTAATAAATATACGACAGAGTATAATTTTCTACTCTGATTTACATGGTATCAGGTTAGAACGATCCTCAAATTCCGAGTTAGACTTCTTTGTTTCGGCTTTCTTGTTCTATTCCTACTTCCTCTATCTTTTTCTTGAAAGATGGTTCATCCAAATCCATCTTCATCTGAAATTAGTTCCCCAAATACTTTATCTCCATCAGAACTTTCAATTTTTGATTCATCTCTATCCCCAATCACCACCTATAAGTTGAATGGCCATAATTACCTTGCCTGGTCACAATTTGTCCAACTCTATATTACTGGCAAAAAAAAAGAAGAGTATCTCTCGGAGTCAATGACCATTCCAGATGCAACAGATCCAAGTTATAGTTCGTGGAGGAGTGAGAATACCATGATTATGTCATGGTTAATAAATTCGATGATTCCAGCAATAGGAGAAGATTTTATGCTTTATACGACTGCAACAAAGATTTGGACTGCAGCAAGGGACACCTACTCTAGTGCTGATAACACTTCTGAACTATTTGGAGTGGAAAACCAGATTAAGAATCTTCGACAAGGAGAGATGTTGGTTATACAGTACTATGGTGCTCTGAATAAGTGCTGGCAGCAAATTGATCTCTATGAGAATATTGACTGGAGATGCCAGGAGGATAGGAATTTCTATAACATTCTGAAAAATCAAAGGAGAGTATTTCAGTTTTTGTCTGGATTGAATGTTGAATTCGGTGGGGCAAGGGGAAGGATTTTATCCTCTAAGCCACTTCCTTTGGTTCGTGAGGTTTTTTCAGATATTAGAAGGGAAGAAAGTAGAAGGCTTGTAATGACACCATCAACTCCACAATCAGAAGTTTCAGCCTTGGTGACAAATTCGAACTTCAAAAACCAGCAAAAGAGAAGTAGACCTTGGTGTGAACACTGTAGGAAAGTGGGGCATGTGATAGAGAATTGTTGGAAGCTACATGGCAAACCTTCTGTCTGGAAGACAAATAAGTCTAAACCTCCTAAGGAAGCCAATCTTTCATCTCAGGAAGAATCTTCCACTAGTTTCAGCAAGAAACAAATTGAAGAGCTCCAGCAAATCATAAGTAATTTAATAGCAAAACCTGTACCTGAGGCTAACACTACTACAGGTACTGGTCTCTCTACTAAATCAGTTCAGTGGATTGTAGATTCAGGGGCGACAGACCATATGACAGGAAATTTTGATTTACTGAAGGATTTTTGTGAGAACAACCTACCTGCCTCAGTTCGAATTGCAGATGGCTCTCTTACTAGTATAAAAGGGAGTGGTTTGGTTAAATTAAATAATAATTTAGTGCTGCATAATGTTCTTTATGTTCCTAAACTTGCTTGTAATTTGTTGTCGATCAGCAAGTTACTTTATGATTCACATTGTGATGTTATGTTTGGTATTGGTGGCTGTGTGTTTCAGGAACAGGTTTCGAAGAGGGTGATTGGCAATGCTAGACTTACTAAAGGTTTATTCATCTATGAGAGTTCTCCACCTCATAATCTTGCCTTATCCAGCCAACTTAGGAAATAATTTTTAGTTCTTGCTAGTACCAGCAGTGATATTTTGTTATGGCACTACAAACTAGGCCATCCTAGTTTTTTCTATTTAGCAAGAATGTTTCCCAAATTGTTTATTAATAAGAATCCTGGTCTTTTTTCATGCGAAATGTGTCAGTTTGCTAAACATACTCGTCAATCTTATAGCCCAACTATATTTGCACCAACAAAACCTTTTTCAACTATCTATAGTGATATCTGGGGTTCTTGCTCTGTGAAAAATATTTCTGGACATAAGTGGTTTGTATCTTTCATAGATGACTATTCTAGGACAAAGTGAGTATTTTTAATGAAAGAAAAATCTGAGGTTGAATCCATATTTCGAAACTTTTATCAGACCATTATCACTCAATTTGATACAAAAATAAAAATTTTAAGGAGTGATAATGGAAGTGAGTATCTAAGCAAATCTCTTGGTTCTTTCCTTAAGGAGAAAGGTATTGTTCACCTTACTTCTTGTGTCAATACCCGTCAACAGAATGGAATAGCAGAACGCAAAAACAGACATATTCTTGAAGTCACTAGGTCTATTATGTTTACAGCTAGAGTACCTAAATACCTATGGGGGGAAGCTATTCTTACAGCCACCTATCTTATAAATAGGATGCCCAGTAAACCTTTAGGATTTAAAATTTCCACAGAGGTTCTCTTTAAACTCTACCCTCACTTGAAACCTTTACAATCAAACCTTCCTCTTAAAGTCTTTGGGTGTACTGCTTTTGTCCATGTTCAGGATACTAATAGAGGAAAACTGGATCCTAGGGCTATCAAATGTGTTTTTATAGGCTATTCTTCGAGCCAAAAAGGATACAAGTGCTACTCCCCATCCACCAAAAGAACATATGTGTCATCTGATGTAACCTTCTTTGAAGATTCTCCTTATTTCTCTAGTGCTGAAATTCAGGGGGAGAATCCTCAGGAATTTCAGCAATATCAGTCAGTTTAAGAACCTATATTATCCTCCCAACCAAGTCTGATGTTACCTTCAAGCAGGAGTCTGCCATCTACTGTCCAATTACCTACTGTCCAAGATCCAAATGATACTAGCAAGACAGAAAAATCAGTAGAAATAAATCCTACTAAGTCACCATCCTTCCTATCTCCACAGCCGAGTCCACATAAAATCCTTGAGTCACCATCCTTCCTATCTCCACAGCCGAGCCCACATAACATTCCTTCTCCCATAGAAGATACTTCTGTAGATGATAGTAACCTCATAACACCTCAACTTAAGACATACTCAAGGAGAAGGAAAACAGATGCAAGAGAAAAAGGTCAGCCTAGCATTGCTCAACCACCAGACTCGATTCCTGGTACTGAGACAGAGGTTACTGGTACTGAAAGAGAAGGAAATGAAGGACTTCAACAGAATGTTGATGTGAATTTGGATGATTTTCCTATTGCTATTAGGAAAGGGGTAAGGAAATGTACTGTCCATCCCATAAATAAATATGTTGCATATGGGAAATTACATTCTAATTTCAGGGCTTTCACTGTAAGTGTGAATCATGAGAAAATTCCTAAAAATGTGGCAGAAGCCTTTCAATTTCCAGAATGGAAAAAGGCTGTGGAAGAAGAATTAAAGGCTTTGCAGAAGAATGAGACATGGGATTTGACAGAGTTACCTGTTGGAGAAAAGGCTGTAGGATGTAGATGGATATTCGCCATCAAATATCACTCGGATGGCAGCATAGAGAGGTACAAAGCAAGGCTGATAGCTAAAGGTTTTTCACAAACATATGACATTGATTACCAAGAAACCTTTGCTCCAGTTGCAAAACTCAATACTATTAGAGTGATACTATCAATAGCTGTCAACTTGGACTGGAGGTTACATCAGCTAGATATAAAGAATGCTTTCCTAAATGGAAGTCTCGAGGAAGATGTTTACATGGAGGTTCCACCAGGGTTAGGAGGAAAGGTAACTAGGGATACTGTTTGTAAACTAAAGAAATCCCTATATGGTTTAAAACAGTCCCCTAGAGCCTGATTTGGTCGTTTTGCTAAAGCTGTTATTGAGAGTGGGTTTAAACAAAGCCAAGTAGACCATACTCTCTTCAAGAAAATTTCACCAGATGGTAAGATCACCATTCTTATTGTTTATGTAGATGATATTATTATCACTGGTAGTAATGAAGAAGAAATAAAGAGACTAAAGCTAAACTTAGCAAGAGAATTCGAAACAAAGGATCTCGGCACCATGAGGTATTTCTTGGGAATGGAGGTGGCAAGATCCAAGGAAGGATTGTTGATTAATCAGCGCAAGTATGTTTTAGATCTACTTACTGAGACAGGGATGCTTGGCTGCAAACCTATCGAAACACCTATGGAACCTAATTTGAAGTTCAACAAAGAAGCAGGAAATCCAACTAACAAAGAAACTTATCAAAGGTTAGTTGGTAAATTGATCTATCTCTCACTCATTAGACCAGATATTGCATACTCAGTTGGCATTGTGAGCCAATATATGAGTGATCCTAGAGAGGAACATATGGAGTCTGTTTACAGGATTCTGAGATTCTTGAAGTGCACACCAGGGGCTGGATTGATCTTCAGGAAAAATCAAGAAAGAAGTATAAAAGTATACACGGATGCTAGTTGGGCAGGTGAGCTCACAGATAGGAGGTCAGTGAGTGGCTATTGTACCTATGTTTGGGGTAATTTAGTCACATGGTGGAGCAAGAAGCAATCAGTGGTTTCTCGGAGTAGTGCTGAATCTGAGTACAGAGCAATGGCTCTTGGGATTTGTGAAGGAATGTGGATTAAAAGAGTGCTGTCTGAACTGGAACTAGATGATGAAAAAGGGTTCGAGTTATTTAGTGATAGTCAGTCTGCTATTAGCATAGCCAAAAACCCGGTCCAGCATGATAGAACGAAGCACATTGAGATAGACAAACACTTTATTTATGAAAAAGTTAACCAAGGAATAACCAACTTGAAGTATGTTCCTACAAAAAGGCAGCTAGCTGATATCTTCACCAAAGCCCTTCCTAGAGTAACTTTTGAAGAACTTTCATTCAAACTGGGTATATACAACATATATACACCAGTTTGAGGGGGAGTGTTGGATATCTTTTAGGATAAGAATCCTATTAATTAGGATTTATCGATCCTATATTCTAGGATTTCTTTTAGGAGTTTTATTTATGTATTTAGTTGATCTCTTAATTAATAAGAGATCTAGTTTATTTAGTCTTCTTTATTTTTTAAATCTCTTGTAACAAGGAAGCTTATATAATGACTTCCTTTTCATCTTAATAAATATACGACAGAGTATAATTTTCTACTCTGATTTACATGTTTTCCTAGACATATGCTAATTGATGATGTCTTTGACTGCCTCCAGTTGTGTTATCTTTTGGAAGATAACTATTTGACTACTACTCTTCTCAGATCTGTACTTGCAGTCATCATAGGTTTTTTCTTTTTCTGTTGGTTTTAGGATCCCTGGGTCTGCGCTTGCTACTCACCCATTGGTGCTAACAGCTCTTTCAAGCTTGAACTCTGATATACTTTCAGAGGCATCTGTGAATGGTATTGCATTTTTTTGTGAAAATTTAGTTGTTTGTTAAGCTCTGTTACTATATTGTTTTGGTAGTCAGATCTATCCTCATAGGAAGGTGGTGGTAAGGTATTGATTTTATTTATCATTTCCCCTATTCTTGCAGTTGTTTCTGAATTGATACACTACACCGCATCAAAAAACTCTGGTGGTGTTTCTGTACAAGGGCCTTTAATTCAAGTAATTGTGCCTCAAGTTATGAATCTGCAGGCACAGCTTAGAGACTCTTCAAAGGTATGGCTTTCTTTCAACTCTATGTAACCCCCTTCCACCCTTCTCTTTTTCTCAGAAAAAAAAAAAGTAAATCTCAAATGATAGAATGGATGTATGTGGATATAAAAAGAAGAATCTTAAATTGAAATGATGCTTTATCTTTTTTTTCTTTTAAGTGGATTTAGGTTCTTTTTATTTTAATTTTCCCCTCAGCTAGGTGCTGGTTGGTTTATGGGTGAAGTATTCATAAACTGTGTAAATTTGTTTCTTATTTGTGAAACATATTTGTTGATCTTGGAGACATAAATACAATGTATTGGTCTCAGTAAGTTGATCATTCTCACACTGCAGTGTACCGATGTCGTAGTCATTCTCAGGGATGTTGTATCATGTATGAGCCAATGATTCTTTGTTGCAAACATATGGGTGGAATTTGAGATGTTTGACTTCATTAATTAGCTGCATGTTGGGGATAATTGGATGAATATATTTTGTATGCCTATTGAAAAAAATGTGTTTAATGTTATATATTTTTGGCATCCTTAGTGCTTTATATTGAGAGAGTGCTGTTAACTTGATGCTTTTTCTTAAAACGAAATTCAGATACGATTCCTTCTGTTTTTATGATTCTTCCGAGGTTTGCCATGTTCTATGTGATAGGAAATTACCCAACAAAACCCTGGTGCTGTTAGAAGGTTAACAAATATCTCATTAGGGTACATTTGAGAAAAAAAATGATATAATAAAGAAAAGAACTCATCATAATGTTTTCAGTCCACTTGAGGAGTTTAGAAACTCACTTGTAACGTTTGAAACAATTCATGTTATGTTGGCAAAATTTTGAAACCTTTGTTTGCTTGTGGATTCTTATTGAACATCATCGCATATTTGAGAAAAGTGACTTTGTTGATTAATTCTTAAATTGTACTTTGTGCTTTCAGGATGAGGAAGATGTGAAAGCCATTGCTAGACTATTTGCCGACATGGGTGATTCATATGTCGAACTGATTGCAACCGGTATATAAGAGTGCTATTACTATATTTCAACAACTGTTGATACTTTTGCTTTTCACCTTTTAACAGCTGGTTGCTTTGGATTAGTGCAAGTTTCTCTTGTTCCCATGAACAACATTGAGAATTTTGCTTGTGGTTTATCTGCTTCCATATGATTGGTTGTTTTTCTTTTCAGGATCCAGTGAAGCAATGATGATAGTGAATGCTTTGCTGGAAGTTGCTTCCCATCCAGAATATGATATTGCTTCACTGACCTTTAATTTTTGGCACAGTCTTCAGGTTATCTTGACAAAAAGGTGAGTTCAAGTGGAACATTGTCTAGTTTGATGAATTGTTATTGATTTGAGTTTTTCTTGAATACCAGGAATTCCAATATTTCGTTTGGTGATGAAGCAACCATTGAAGCTGAGAGAAACCAGAGGCTTCAAGTTTTCCGTCAATCATACGAGTCTCTTGTATCCTTGGTGGGTATGCTAGATCACTATTTTGGGAATTCTTTTCTGGTGATGCCTTTAGTAAAAGGTCACAGCTATCATATTGTCCCTATTGTAGTCAGAGATGATGGTGCCTTAAGGATGCTAAGGCCCTTGTTTTCCACGAGTGCTACCTCCTGCCATGTTTTTAGGCTTAAAGAATGATTACTGAAGTTGCAGGATGCTACTATTGTCCAGAACAAATGTTGATATGATTATAACCTATTGAGTCTCCACTTTCGTCTCTATCTGATTAATATTTAAATGCGTTGTGTTTCGTTTATAACTTCATGGAGAACATACTTCTACGCTTTCATCATTTGAATTTAATAACAGTTTTCAATATGAGGTATTTATTGTTGCATATCTATCTTTTCTGAAAGGGAGTAAGAGCTAAAAGTTAATTCAGCGTGTGAACTTTGACTGATTGCAAAAGAATGGACATCAACTTCAATTTTTAATTTTGTATTTTCCTATTGGCTAAGGCTTGGAGTACCATGGTTTTTCTCAACAGGTTAGCTCCCGAGTTCAATATCCCCAAGCCTATCAAGATCTTTCATACGAGGATCTCAAGGAATTCAAACAGACAAGATATGGTAATAATTTGGGTGTTTTGTTGTCTATTCTCCTTTTCTTGTGACAAGCCTAGTTGGCTATCATCAGTCTTTGGTTTCTCCCTTTAGTTTTCTAGTGCAATGAGCCATTTACGAGGCTTTGTTTAATTTTAATTCTTGTCTTCTTTCAAAGAACATATTATCTATTTAGCTTCAACTTCATGTCTGAAGTAAACACATGTTCATTTAGTGTCATTCATTATCAAAGATGTATCAAGTGCGACTTCTGTGTTTTGGTTGCATCTCCTTTTGAATGTAAAGGTCATTAGATTCATTTTTCCCTTTTGTAAAAGATGTGTCTTTGATGAGATCCTGATGGCATCTGCTATGTGCTAGCTGTTGCGGATGTGTTAACTGATGCAGCATCAGTTTTAGGCGGTGATGCAACACTGCAAATTCTTTACATGAAGCTGTTAGAGGTATTTATTATTTGCTTTAGTTAAAATATAAATTATACTTGTGAAGTTTGTTTATTTTCTTCGTGACTTTAAGTTAGGGATAAATGATAACAATGGATAACAAATGGATTTCCAATACTATTAATTTGATTTTTACAGACTTGTATGTTATATTTATTTTCTACATGGATTCAGATATGAACCTTCAAATATACATTATCTGAATCCTCTTTGATTTTTGTTTGGATAATGTTGGATTGTTTGAATCCATTTTATTTATGTGGATAACGGATTCAGATACTCGAATCTGAATCCAATATCTATTTCATATTTAATTATGATTTATTTAGCTTTTCATAGAAAAATGATTTAATAAATTCAGTTATTTATAAATATTCGACGGATATTAGTCTTTGAATAGGATGGGAATTTGGATGGTAGTATTCAGCTAATAAGCAAATAATAAATGGATTTGACTTTCAGATAAATTAAGCAGTATTCGGATTTAGATGTTTAAAAAAATTGCTGATATCTGATTCACGGTCATTTCTACCCTGGTAGTAGTTAATAAAGGGTTGTAATAAATGTTTTCAAGGTGCGCGCTTATGTCGTGCCTTAGCATCAGACTGATCTCATAAGTTTGCCGAATTTCTCGTTGCTATCTTATGGTCTAGCCTGGTGATTTCTATCAAATCTCAGTGCCTTTAGTGCTTTGAAATCAGGATCATTGAATTGCTCAGGAACTTTTGATATCTGCTTTTCACTTCCATTTTCTTTTGATAATTACAATCTTGAATTATAACAATATGTATATTAGTGGAACTTCTTCGAATTGGCTGTGAATCATCTTTTGTGCTATATGGTACTGATCTCATGAGTTTTTCGAGTTTCCATGGCTATCTTGCGGTCTACCCTGGTGATTTTGAGCAAGTCCCAATGGCCATAAGTGCCTTTAAATCAGGATAGATGAATTGCTCACAAACTTTTGATATCTGCTTTTCATTTTCATTTTCTTTAATGGTTACAATCTTGAATTATAACGATATGCATAGTTGTGGAACTTCTTCAAATTGGCCTGAATAATCTGTCTATAGTGGAACAATTGGAAGAAAAAGATGCTAGTTCTGTCTTTAATTGTGCAACTTGAGTTTGATTGGCTTCTCTAGAAGATTTTCGAACTGTATTTTTTCCCCTCTGTTATTGATACAATTCTGTATACTTTCCCTGTTGCTAAATTGAGTTCACTTTTCTATTACCAAGGCTATATCTTGCTGCGGGAATGAACAAAGTGAATGGCGTCCAGCTGAGGCGGCTTTATTTTGCATTCGAGCTATATCAAGTTATGTGTCAGTTATTGAAACAAACATAATGCCTCAGGTATGAATGGGCATTAAGTACCGCTTATATGCTTGTTTCTTTGTTGATACGCCATATTGATTTTTCTATCATAACATCATTTTCCCATTTCTATGCTTTCATATCTGCATTTGATGTATTAATTGAACTCACCTATGATACCAACTACACTTGTACATATAATTTGTTTCAAAGTTATGTAGCTTATTTGACATTATTGTTCTTCGCAGTTCATTGGTAATTTGATGAGTGTGCTAATTGTGCTACTGTTTGCATTTTATTGTCAGTTTCTATTTACATTTTTGTTTCGAACCCTTATGTTAATAGTCGATTGTGTAAGTTATCCGAGAAGTGTTAGAGTTTGAGAGGGAGTGTAAGTTGACGAGGAGTGTTAGAGTTTTTATTTAATGTGTAATTAGAGTTTATTACTAATCAATAGTTTAGATTTACTAGAAGTCTTATTTAAATTAGGAATAAGTATTCTTTAAATTAAATATAAAAGCATAGTTTAGCTATATTAAAATTCTATATTAGCCTATTTAAAAGCTTACACTGTATACATTTGATAATTAAGAATAATAAGAAAATATAGAGAAACACATTGTTCTTTCTGGAAAATATCTTGTTCATCTTCTTCAAACAAATCTTTATCCATCATTCATTGCATCTCCGGCCACCATGGCCCCTTTCTCACAAATTGTTCATGTGATTGGTTTTATAGGTTATGGATCTGCTTCCGAAGCTGCCTCTTCATCCCCAGCTACTCCAAACAGGTAACCTACCACTTCGTAATCTATGAAATTATCTGCTTCCTTCCAAAGCTGAAGGTATCTTATGTTGCCCAAACATCTGCTGTAATCTGGCCTGCCAAAGAGATCACTTCTACAAAGATTTCAAAGGAGTGTATTTACTATTTTTTTTAGTTTTTATATTTATCTGAACTTATCTTCAATAACCAATTGTTACGTTTGTATGTACAAATTCAGTTTGCTTAATAATTGGAGCATTTTCTAAGTGGCTTGATGCTGCACCAAGTGGTTTCTCTAAGTTGCCTTTGGTGATTGATATCCTCATGAGTGGGATGCACACCTCTGAAGACTCTGCAGCAGCTGCGGCTTTGGCATTTAGACACATTTGTGATGGTATAGTTTCTTTTATTAACTATTTTACTTTCTTTACCTACCTTGTGTGGTTTATACTGATTAGAAATTATGAATGGGAGTAAGATTTGAATTGACTGTCCAAGTCTTTCCAATTTTATATCGACTTTGGAGAATCATGAAGTTATCATGTGAGACTCTGTATAATCGAATTCCCCCTTCTCCTGAAGGGAAAAAGGTAAACTATGAAAAAGAGCACAAAGCAAATAGAATCCTTGCTGAGCGCATTGTTATATAAATGTTTATGTATGTATGAGATCTTCTCAAATGGTTCCTGATATATCTTGGATGGTGAAAATGTTTTGCTTTATGATTCTGTTTCAAAAACTTCAACTGTGGATTCAAATTGTTCTTGTTCAATGCAGATTGCCGTAAAAAGCTTTGTACTTATTGTAAAGAGCTTTTTCATATATACTATACAGCAGTTAACGGGGAAGGTAGTTTTAAGGGCACCGCCGATGATTCATTGCACTTAGTTGAAGCTTTGAGGTGTGCTTCTTATTTAGCAACTTTAGGGGTCGAAAAGACAGGGATAGTGACTTATAGTCTTACCTTGGTCTCTTGATTCATTAATGTCTGTTAAATTGTTTCCTCAGCATGGTTATTACTGAACTTCCACCAGAGCCCGCTAAGAATGCTTTGGAGGAACTATGCGCATCAGTTGTTACTCCTTTGCAGGTTCGCTTGTTTCCTTTGGGTCTAATAAGTTGATGCTTTTTTTCTCCTTTTGTTTTCGATATCATTTTCTATTATATGTTACCAGGCAGTTATTAACCAAGGTCCTGAAGTTTTAGAGAAGAAACATGCTCATGAATTAACAGTCCACATAGATCGATTTGCTTATATCTTCCGGTGAGATAAATGTCTCCCCTCTTCCTGTCTTCCCTCCCTTTTTTATGTTGGTTATTGAGTTTTTTTCCCCTTCCATTTGTTCACCATGCAACTTGAACCAATTCTAGGTATGTAAATCATCCTGAAGCAGTTGCTGATTCAGTTCACAGGCTTTGGCCAATATTCAAAGCCATATTTGATCTGTGAGTGTTGAACGACTTCCCAAACCTGTAGTCACCGTGTCAATGTTCATATGTTTCTGACTTTTACCTGATTATGGTTTAAATGCTACTGATGCAGTCGTGCTTGGGACATGAGGACCATGGAGTCTCTTTGCCGTGCTTGCAAATATGCTGTGAGTCTAATGATGAGTTGGTTTGGAAAAAAAGGATTTTCAGAACTGATTTAGAAATTTGATTGTCAATCAAACATTCAACTGCACAAATCTTAGATACAAATCTGGCTGCTGGAATTGCAGTTTTTGATTGCAATGATAATATTATCCAAAAGAATTTGTTAATGTCAGGTTTTTTAATTATATTATACTCGGAAAGTAAATTTGCTTAATTAGTTTGTTTGATCATGGAATGTAGTTGGCCTCAAACATTGTCTACTCCCGGCTTTATCCTCCATAACATGTTAGGGAAAAAAGCGGAGGAAATGAATTACTTGTTAGTGGACACCTGTTTGAAAATAATCAGCATTACTATGAAATTGCAATGATCTCATAGTTTCCTTTTTAGGTGAGAACTTCTGGAAGGTTTATGGGGGCCACAATTGGAGCAATGCTTGAAGAAATCCAGGGCCTTTATCAACAACACCATCAGCCATGCTTCCTTTATCTCTCTAGCGAAGTTATAAAGGTACGTTTTCCCCTTTTCAATGTTGCTAAGTTTATTTTTATATTCGAGTTAAGATGTTGAGAAGCCAACTCCACTTCTTTAGATATTTGGCTCTGATCCTTCTTGTGCAAGTTACCTAAAAAATATGATTGAAGTGCTCTTCAAGCACACAACATCACTTCTCACAAGTATTAAGGTACGGCTTGATTGACTTTCTTTTTTTCCTATTTTTTTTTTTAAATTTGTCCCTTAACTTTTACTTATTGTTTTACTGCAGGAATTCACTACAAGACCAGACATAGCAGATGATTGTTTTCTACTAGCATCAAGATGCATTCGTTATTGTCCTCAATTATTTATTCCTTCTCCGGTATTTCCAGCTTTAATAGATTGTGCGATGATCGGGGTCACAGTACAACACAGGTATAGTCTCTTTCTCACTGCCGGTATTTCCTGTATTTGTCCTCAATTGTTTGTTGGTTTGTGCATGTTTACATCTGTGGCTGTGCGCACACACAAACTCGTACAAACACAAGCACTACATCCTTCTTATAGTGGATAAGGATACATTCCATTACTTCTCAATTCATTTATCATTTTTAGAAAATTATTGCCTCCCCATATTTTATTTGCAGAGAGGCCTCCAATTCCATTTTGACCTTCTTGTCTGATATCTTTGATCTCGCAAAGTCTAGCAAGGGAGAACAATATTTATCTATCAGGGATAGTCTCATTATTCCACGAGGTGCTACCATTACTAGAATTTTGGTGGCGTCCCTAACAGGAGCACTACCAAATTCACAATTAGAAACGGTAGCTTCTACTGCTCTGTTATATTCTTCAGCTTTTATGCTACTGCCATTGCTATGTTGATTGATAGAACAAGTTTAATCTAATTGCTCCAGGTAGCATATGCACTTCTAGCATTGGCTCGAGCTTACAGCGTGCAAGCACTGGAATGGGCTAGGGGAAGTTTGTCATTGATCCCGTTGACTGCCGTCAAGGAAGTGGAGCGCTCAAGATTTTTGCAAGCATTGTCCGAAGCAGCCTCCGGGGTCGATGTGAATACCCTGATACTCTCAGTTGAAGAGTTATCCGATGTCTGCCGTCGTAATCGAACAGTTCAAGAGATTGTTCAGGGAGCATTGAAGCCACTCGAGTTGAATATGGTACATGTACTATAGTTCGAATATGAGAGGGGCTGTTTTGCTGAGGCCCCATCTCTATTTATTAAAACAAACCAAATTTACTCAGAAACCGGTATTTTCTGGTCTATTTGTTCTTCATTTTTGTCTGGATTTTCATTGTCGAATTTCCACCTGTTTTTAAGGTGCAAAATTGACATTTCCTTTTACACCATGGTGTGAATGGGTTATTTGTTGTAGCTTTCTGAGTTGAAAACTTGTGGGCACTGAGTTGTCTGGAATGGCATTGGCTTCTATTTTGGGGTGAAATTCTTGTATACCGTTTTAGTTTGTAACTGGGAGAAATACGTTGAATTTTTTTTTTTGACCCTTTAATAACCCGTGTCATCTAAATGAGTTTATTATTTTTTATTATTAAAATTATTTCACGGGTTCAATTTTATATATTTTTTAAACTATTAAAAAAGTGAACGCTACTATTTCAACCTTATACATAAAATATCACCTCTATAGTCTAGAGATATATTCTAACAATTACAGCCCATGCCAGTCCAAAACCACTTCACTTTTAATTTTTTTTTCCTTTTTTTAAGAAAACCAGAAGAACTAAGAAAGCTATCTTTCAGAAGCTTTTCTTTTCTGGGATTTTGTTATTATTCCATCTTTTTATAATTACCATTATTTTAAAAAAAGATACTCCTCAAGTACAAAGTACGAGACCTGCACTTTATTACAAAGAATATATGTGAATAAGCTAAAGTTTTATGCCACTTTTTAATATAATCTGGAAACATTGAAGGGGTCGGACCAAAGAGGCAACTTTGCTTAAGTAGGTACCTCTCAAGTGTGTTTCTTCATTGTTTCCTATAACCGAAGTTAAAATATTTAATATTAGTTCCATGTGCCGGAACAATAAAAATATTTATATTCGATGCATTATCACTAAATAAATCTAATATATTATTTATTCAATGATGTTTTACGTTTTTTCTATAACGTCGACATATCGAATATATAAATGAAAATTTTGGTATCCATAATAGGGAATACGTCAGAGAAACAGATTGCTATAGCCTATAGGGTATCGGACCATGAAAAAGAAAAGCAGAGGACGAGAATATATATGCTTTATTTGCTCAAGTTTTATTTTACAGACTTAATATTTAATTAATTAAATGATTGCTTAACCTTAGTGGTTTCTCCCCCTGCATTATATATGCTTGCTTGCTCTCATTTGCAGGCATAACGTATTGAGTGCTCTACCAACAGATAACAACACAGGTCAGCCTAAGAGAGTGATGGGTTACACCAAGCATGGGAAATCTTCGTTTTCGATATTTAATTTATTCATGTCGTGTTGCTCGAACGGAGGTGACGACGTGAGTGAGGATGGTTTTTACTCAAGAAGGATGTGTCCTAGCGACGAAGACGGGAGGCGATGGATTGCGGAACCGGGTATCGACCGCAAAGCTTCTGCCTTTATTAACCGATTTCGGTCCCGAGTTTCCGACCCTGACCGTCAGTCTCTTACTGCTTAGTTCACTCTGCTATGTAACTTTATCACAGCTTTGATATTTCATTCTCTTACACTATGTTTTTCGTTGTACTTTCTTCTTTATTCCCTTGTTGAGAGGGGATTTTTAGTACAAACTTCATGAGTAGCAAAATTAATGCAGTCTGTTTATTAGTTTCTTTAATTTTCTTCTTATTTAAAAGATCTATTATTAGTTGAATCAACATCATTATTGTTATAACATCTAAAAATCATATTTTAAACACCTTAAATCTATAATATAGTAATATACTCTATAAATAATAAATATTTTAGTTCATTTATATTTACGATAATTTTCGTATTTTTTTCTGGTTTAATCGTTCTATGTAAGTTCTTGAGGTGGTAGCTGACGGTAAAAGAATCAGTGACATGGATCAGTTGAGTGCTACATTGTTCCAGAACACCTACAGGGAAAGAGAAAAAAATAATATATTCGAATCTAGACGAGACGTATCGAGTCTAAAATGATTTGGCTAGCAACTGGAACCTGTTGAAAAACCTATGAGTATGACAACTGATGCAACAAAGTTACTCTCCGTTTGGCCGCCCTGCAGGTGCAGTGAAACAGTTCCCATTAGTCTATCATCATCGGGAACGTGTGGACAGACAGCTCCAGATAATTTTAGTCTATCATCATCGGGACAGACATCTCATGTGTTTGAACAAAACTTATTAACACTTGATTTTTTTATATAATATTATTTCTAAAAGTTTGAATTTGATATAACTAATGTCACTGTCATATTAGACATGTTAATTTGACTCAAAAATTGGATTTAAACAACAAGAACTGATGATACAGAAGTCAGAGACCAAACGATGGGAGGAGAGTCAAACATCTATAAATAAAATAGAAAGTGTCGAACAAATCAAAGGATTGCAATTGGAAGTAAGCATACGTTTCGTATTGTATCGAAATACAAGGATTTGCAGCGCATGCTTAACTTTGTAGGCGAGTCTTTGACAGTTGATGTCTTCATTGTGTCGGAGGAAGCAACTGCCTGTAATTTTTCCAACATGCCCGCTAGTAGGTAGTTATTCTTCACGATTCTGAATTTACCATCTAAGTTTGGCCCTTGCTGTCAAAGTTGTGTGTTCTTAAATGCACAGATCGAGCAGGACAACTGTTTCAGAAACTGTGGTTCCCGTTGTTGCTCCTATCAATGGTGTTGTTGGGATGAATGATGGCATCAGCCAATTTGACGTGGGCATGCCAAACGAAACTCCTTTTGACTGTATGCCCATTAATATGATTGATGGGAAGCATTATAAAGCTGCTCAAGTTTGGGAGAATACAATCACTGGCGTTGACCAAAGATTTAATGGTTGGGAGAAGCTTTGCATAAATATTCAATTGCACATGGTTTTGCATATAGGTATATGAAAAACGACAGCCATCGTGTTACTGTTAAATGCAAAGTTCAAGGCTTCCCCTGGAGGATATGTGCATCAAGACTGTCCACTACCCAGTTGATTTGCATCAAGAGAATGAACACGGCACATACATGTGAAGGAGCTGCTGTGAAAGCTGGGTACGGGGCAACAAAGGGTTGGGTGGGAAGTGTCATAAAGGAGAAATTGAAAGCTTTCCCCAACTATAGGCCAAAAGATATTGCCGATGACATCAAACGAGAATATGGAATCCAACTGAATTATTCTCAGGCATGGCGTGCAAAAGAGATTGCCAGGGAACAGCTTCAAGGATACTTTAAAGATGCATATAACCTCTTGCCTTTTTTCTGTGAGAAGATAAAAGAGACTAACCCAGGCAGTATTGTAACCTTTAATACCAAGGATGACTCAAGCTTCCATCGACTATTTGTCTCATTTCATGCCTCGATAACTGTTTTTTTACAAGGTTGTCGACCTCTAATTTTTCTTGACAGTACTACTTTAAATTCAAAATACCAGGGGATGTTGTTGGCTGCAACCACTGCAGATGCGGAGGATGGTATTTTTCCAGTAGCTTTTGCTGCAGTTGATGATGAGAATGAAGACAATTGGACATGTTTTTTAAGGGAACTCAAGTCTGCAGTTTCTATGTCTAGCCAGTTAACATTTGTTGCAGATTTTCAGAATGGTTTAAAGCGGGCACTGGCTGATGTATTTGATAAATGCTATCACAGCTATTGTTTACGTCATCTTGCTGACAAACTCAACAGAGATTTAAAGGGACAGTTTTCTCATGATGCCAGACGATTTATGATCAATGACTTTTACACTGCTGCTCGTGCACCACGGCTTGAAGTTTTCCAGCGTACTGCTGAAAGTATAAAATGCATTTCTCCTGAAGCTTACGACTGGGTCATTCAAAGTGGACCAGAGCACTGGGCAAATGCCTTTTTTGGAGGACCAAGGTATAACCACATGATCTCAAGCTTTGGACAGGAGTTCTATAGTTGGGTATCAGAAGCATGTGAGTTTCCTATAACACAGATGATTGATGTATTACGGGGTAAGATGATGGAGTCGATCTACAAACGTCATGTGGATTCCAGTCAGTGGATGACAACTCTAACTCCAAGTAATGAGGAAAAGTTGCAGAAGGAAAATGCGATGGCGCGGTCGCTTCAAGTGTTACTCACACATGATAGCATATTTGAAGTTCGTGAGGAATGTGTTGAGGGAACGTTTGTTGAGGTTGTTAATATAGATAATTGGGACTGCAGTTGCAAGGGTTGGCAACTTACTGGTTTGCCTTGTCGCCATGCTATTGCTGTCTCTAAATGCATCGTTAGAAGTTCTCACGACTTTTGTTCTAGATACTTAACAACTGAGAGTTATCGTTTAATGTATTCCAAATCCATTCACCCTGTTCCAAATGTAGAGAGACCAATTCAGGATGAATCACTTGATGTAGCTGTTACTATAACTCCTCCAACTAAACGTCCACCAGGACGGCCAAAGAAGTAGGAATCAATACACCTTATTAAACGTCAGCTCCAGTGTAGCAAATGCAAGGACCTTGACCACAACAAGAAAACTTGCAAAGAATCCTAGTGTAGATGTAGGACATTGTAAGTAGGCACCTACTCTTCATGGTTTTACAGCTATATAAGGTTAAATAGTTTTGGTTGTCTGCCTGTACTTTTCTTCTCTGTTTGTCTTTTTATGATGCCTCGATCAACACTGTATTTGAACAAATTTTACTCCTTTTATGTCTATCTCCATCATCCATGTCATTTTGATGAGTGATTTGTTTATGTAGCATATGTTACGATTCACCCTAAAAACTGTCTTTTAGCTAAACTTTGAGAATTAGAATGACTTGTAACTATACTAATGATCATCAGTGGATGTTTCACTTGACAATCTTATTCAGTTAAGTTTAACACACCTATTCCTGGTCATAGTCAGCATTATGCCTATCTGAACATATAGATATTGGATGCTCTAATTGAAATTTGAATGACACTAATTCGAAGATTGTTCCATGACTGGATTTATTTGTTGAATTTAGCTTATGAAATAACTATATACAGATATCCAGTTTTTATACAAATTTTGGGTTGTAAATTCCTGGGTTTTAACAGCTCCGTACGACATAGTTAGACCGAGAATTATAAAGTTAGCATACTTGTGAAATTGTACTGCTATTTCTATTCCTGGTGATGTTGATTGTAAATAGGCTTTTATATTGTGTTGTAATGCATCTGCAGTAACAGTAACGTCTCGACATTCTCTTGGAGCTGCAGTGACTTTTAAAAGAGTATTCCTTCATGGAATTGCATGGTTGGGGGCTTTGCCATTTTCAAGGAAAGGGAGAAGGTGCCGGTCCCAATAACACTACCTTTGTTTACTTCCGGTACACGACTGATATATAGGCCAACGCCGACAGATGGGAAGACATGGGTAATGTGAGAAGAATGATGAACGAAAGTTGTCGAGATGCTCGAATGTGTTTGAGCTGTCGGGTACATTCCTTCCGCCGGTGCTGTACAAGAGCTTGATGAGGAAGAGGAAGAGGAAGAGGAGGAGAATCCTTTGTACATGGAGAAGCTTCTCCTTGTGTTAAGTGACTTGACTGGACATTTTGTATGGTCAGGGGATTAAAATCAAAATTAGACATTTATGTGTTGTGTATACGTAGAGAGAAAGAATTCAAGGAACTTGAATGGACATTTTATGGAAAAACGCATAATCCAAAAATAATCTAAAACCAACTAAATTCCAAACTTATTCAAAAACAATTTTATTAATTAGATGATAACACATGTAATTATTTTATTAAAAGCGACGTGCCCTTAAATTTTGTAGTAACTAAAATTGATAGTTTTACCAACAGTGATGACTAAATTAATAGTAGTCTAAAAATTGAATGACCATTTATAAATTTTTCCCTTTAAATTATTAAAAAATAGTTTAAGAAAAATAATAATAATAATAAAACACCCGCAAAACATTAGCGGTTCTTTTTGTGACTTTCCCATTTTAAAATTGATTCCAATAATGTTTTTTTATATATAAAAAATAAGTTTCAAAAAAATGAAAAAGAAAAGACAGCAGAGCAAACTTGAATTCACTTGACCTGATCTGCTTCCACTTGCACTGTTAATTGTAAAAGCCATGTCTTTCCTCAGTACCTACCTCTGATAATTCCACAATTTCTCATTACCCAATGCCCAAAAAGCATAACCCATTTCTCACAAACCCAGAATAAAGCAATGAAAACCCTACACAAAAATCCTTTCTTTTTTAGAAAATGCTGCACTACCCAAAGTCTATTTTTTGCTTCTTTTTGTCTCTAACCAGCACTGCCTGAACCAGGTTTGTTCTGATTTAAATGCTCTTCATTTTGTTTGATGACATCTAAAGCTCAAAGTTCTGACCTTTTTTTATTGATCTTGTCAAATGATGTCTGGAATTCGTGTTTTTTTTTTGTTAGAAATGTTTCATTTTGTTTGATGATTATGGGTTGTGTAATGGGAAATGTAGATGCTTTGGTTTTTGAAATTTGTTTGGTGTAGTCGGTGTAGTTTGATTTGAAGATCTTAGGGTTTATTTTGGGAATTTTATTGTGTGTGGTCTAAGATCTGTACTTGCTTCCCAACTGTTTTTGTTTAGTGTGAAATATGTGATTTGATATATCTTATGTAATTGGAAATTTGGAAATGAAATTTGCTTGGACTGTCAATTGATATTTGGATAAATGCTAGATATGTAGCCCTTTTTTCATTACTAGATGTAGATTGTGATTTTAAGATGTTTTGTTAATTCTTTGACAGGCATATCGGTGTTGGCGAAATGGCGTCCGATCTGAACAAATCTCTATCAAAAACATACATTGGTCTGCAGTTATGGGTACTTATTGTAATTTGCTTAGGGGTGGTATTTTTAGTTATTCTTGGTATATCGTTGTGGCTTAGTTTTCGAAAGAAAACCAGAACGTGTAATGACTTGCCTCTCGGAAGGCAAGTGCCTTATGTTTTGGAGGAAATCAAGGAGATAAGAGTAGATCAAGCTTCGGCGAACAAAAGTAGTATGAACACCCTTGATGCTAAATTTAGTGACAGAGATTCCGAGAAGGTTTTGTTTGATGCTGACAATGGAGATGACAGTGGCCAATCTTGTTCGTTTAATCATTTGGCGAAAGACGTTAGAGGATCTCAACTGGAAGAAGAGAGAGGCACCGGGGTGGTTTCCACATTCAGGCCTTCTTCACATCCGTTAACTGCTCCTTCACCTTTATCGGGTCTACCTGAATTTTCGCAGCTTGGCTGGGGTCATTGGTTCACTCTTAGAGACCTACAACTTGCAACAAATCGGTTTTCGAAGGATAATATTGTTGGTGATGGTGGATATGGAGTTGTTTATAGGGGCAATCTGATTAATGGTACCCCCATAGCTGTCAAAAAGCTCCTTAACAATACGTATGTTGCATAGAAGATTAATCCTTTCGATCGTGTTTTGTTGTCTGTAGCTTCTAAGGTTTATTCACACTTTTCTATGTTCTTTTAGGGGGCAAGCTGACAAGGATTTCCGAGTGGAAGTTGAAGCCATTGGTCATGTGCGGCATAAAAACTTGGTTCGACTTCTTGGGTACTGCATCGAGGGAACTCAAAGGTACTCTATCGTTTTATTTACTCCCTATTATAAAGATCGAGAAGCTGCTCGTGAATTTGTATCCCATATGAGAGTTGATGTTAATAAATTGTTATATTTGTGTTTTTATAATATGTGTTGCATAGAAAGGAAAGATGTCCTTATTGATGTTTTTTTTATTTCTGGCTATAACTCCAGGATGTTGGTTTACGAATATGTCAGTAACGGCAATTTAGAGCAATGGCTCCGTGGAGATATGTCTTACAAGGGATATCTCACTTGGGAGGCTCGTATAAAGATTCTTCTTGGTACTGCCAAGGCGTAAGTTTGCTTTGAACTAAATCTTTGTTGTTAATGTATACTTTCAGTTTAATCTCCTTTTCTTACTCGAACACTAAATGTTGCAGGTTGGCTTATTTGCATGAAGCTATTGAACCAAAAGTTGTGCATAGAGACATTAAATCTAGTAATATATTGATTGATGAAAATTATGATTCTAAGATATCTGATTTTGGCCTGGCCAAATTGCTAGGCGACGGGAATAGTTATGTCACGACAAGAGTTATGGGTACCTTTGGGTGAGAATAACATCATTCTTTACAATCTGCTGCCTTGGCCTTCTCAGCTTTTGCTATTATCCTTAGAGAATCTTAAAAAAAAAATCATTCATCTAGTCTTTTTCTTTGGATTGAATAATTTCCCAGTTATGTTGCTCCGGAATATGCCAACTCCGGCCTCCTTAATGAGAAGAGTGACGTTTATAGCTTTGGTGTGGTGCTCTTAGAAGCAATTACCGGAAGGTACCCGGTTGATTATGGTCGCCCTCAACCGGAGGTACGGAAGAATGCATCTTTACCACTAGAAGTTTTGTTGTTTTTGAGACATGGATAGTATATGTGCTCGAAATTACACTAAAGCTCTTTGCATCCTTGATCATCTCATGATATCAATGATGTTTGATTCTTTTGCCAATAATTTCGGACATAGCACGCATGATATAAAAATTTGTTTGACGTAAATCTTGTTGTATGGTAAACTCTCAGGTAAATATGGTTGAGTGGCTAAAGATGATGGTTCAACAACGCCGCTCAGAGGACGTAGTTGACCCTAATATAGAGACTAGACCATCGACCAGTGCTCTTAAACGGGCTCTTTTGACTGCTCTGAGATGTGTCGATCCCGATGCTGATAAAAGACCAAAGATGAGTCAGGTTGTTCGCATGCTTGAATCAGAGGAGTATCCTCTTCCACGGGAGGTTCGATTTTGATACCTTAAACCAGTTACTGGGTGTTGTTATCACTCAAACCCTGTGTTAAAGGATAGAGGATTAGCAAACTACTATACTTTTAGTTAGATTGTCTGTCAGGAGAATGTCCGGTTTAAGGTTGTAACCGTGGCTAAAATTTTTCAGGATAGAAGGCGCAGAAGGAACCAGACAAACTCAGAACCGAGAAACTCGGACGCTGATAGGAGTGATGATCCGGATTCAAGGTCAGACAGCAGAATGTAACCACCCCTCCTAGACTCATCAGAGATGAGGCAAGCGAGGGAATTCTTTTTTCTTTTTAAATTATTATATGGATATTCGATTTACGTATGTACTTGTAGATTGTAGAGAGAGATTCGTTTGTTTTCCATAAATGGCATTGTTTGATCATGAGATTTTCTGTACAGGGTCTATCATATGTATTCAATATTTTTTCACTTTTATGAACTCGTGTTGCAGTGCTCGGATCTTATATATATATATATATATATATATATATATATATATATATTTTCGAGTATTGAGTGCAGATATATATCCGAATACACGGCATTGCAGGTGTTTGTATCGGATAGATAGTTGTGATTAGGCTGTGGCTGGGCTTAAAATTATGAGCATGGTGCTTGCCATGTGGTGGGGATGACATCTAATCTACTCTCTCCAAGTAGTTTTGTTTGGTTATGGATTTTAACTTCGCACATTGAAGGGATAGGACATTCTGACGTACATGGGAAGTTCATTTTGTATTTCGGATTCATCGAGTTTGATTCCTCTGTTCTACAATCCAAAGCTCCAAGTCGTGACATTTGGATAGATACTGGTGGGGCTCTATGTTTCCAATAAAAAAATTGAGTTTTTATTTATAATTCAAATTTTATTTTAATTTTTTAAGTTAAACTTTAAAAAATTTATTTAATCAAGTTAATGAGTTTTATTTTATAAAATAAACTTTATTTAAAATTTTTAAGTAAAATTAATTTGTTTATAAATTTGATCATAAATATTTACAATTATACGATATTAATTGATTTCAGTTTAAACATCCTGATATAATCATATACTTATATATACACGTTTGTATTTTTTTTTTCATATCTAATATAAATATATCATACAAAATTGAGTTACTTTAATTTAAAATTCAATTTACTAACTATGAAAAACTTGAGTTATTTCAATCTTACTTGATAAGTCAAATTTTATTTGAAATTTTGAGTCTAAATTTTTCTTGTTAAGTTTAGACAAAAAAATGATTTTTTCCGATTCAATTCAAGTTTTCCTTTCTTATAATCAATCATTCAACTTTGCCAACAAAAGCATTGAAATCCATATTCAATTTGTGATGGTGTTAAGTTAAACTAGCTTGAAACTCAACAGCAAACTTGTAATCCAACCAAAAATATAAGGGAGCTATAACAAACAGAGAACACCATGTTTGCTGGTTAAATGAGTTAAAAAGGATTCCATGACTGATGCTACATTGTAAACTTGTACCATCTAATTCCTTCCTAGTACAATGCAAAACTGTTAAGAGGACATGTTTGATCTAATGGCTCACCGGATGTGGCTACGAGGACGACAACTCTGGCACCAGGAATCAGGATTTCAGCCTCGAGTATCCCATGGTTATTAGCTTCTCTATCAACTTCTTTTCAGCATTTGCCTGGGAAGAAAAAGGGAACAAAATGAAGAACTGAGCACAAAGAACAACCTATCAGATATTGCTTGAATCAAAGTACAAATTATCAATGAGTAAAACCAAACCTCAAGCATGGGATTGTTCTTTGGGATATTGCAAGCCACAATTATATTAAGTCCAGTCTTTAGCACTGCAAACCAACCAATTTGCTTATAGTTCAAGCAAGATTCAAGGAAAAAAAATCTAATTATATTATATTGAAATTTAGGATTTGATCAATGTTCTACTTATATTATTAATAGATCCGAATCTATAAGACTGTTAATTTAAACTACCAAACAAATTTACAATTGGATGAAAATGTTTGATTGGATTTTCGTGTGACAGAATAACAATAAATGAAAATTTTCCAACCATGGTAGCAACTAACTAGCAGTGATATCAATTTAAACTACCAAAGGACCAAATTACGCCATTTTAGAGTATATCAAAATTCTAGCATAGTAGAAGGACTAAAACAGTAATTAGACCGCAAACTTAGTATTCAAAATTTAGGGAAAATTAAAGAAAACTGACCTAATCGTCGAGCAATTCCAGAACCAGTATTATCAGAAGTACCTCCAAGAATTGATGTCACGCTCACCGTATTATTCTATTCATTATGATGAATAATTTTTTTTCTTTTAGCAATAATACCAAATCCGTATCGTAACCAATGATAACAGAGTAATGAATTGAAGAGAAATTTAAAAAAAAAAACTTACAGGTCGTGTAGGAGCAGCTGCATATAAATTCCCCAGTTTAACAGAGTCAGATCCGATCCACACGTATATCTATCAATTAATTAAAAGATAAATATGCAAATTCGTGAGATTAATATTAAATAAGTGAAGGAATTGGAATACCTGCTTGGCGAGGCGAATGATCTGAAAGTGGAGGGTCACTTCATCGACGAGCTCCGTAAAGGTTGTCACTTGCACGCCGGCGGCGGAAACAACGGCTGATTTCGACGCTGCTTCAAAGTCCGATGCTATACAAGAAGTAGAAGAAGGCGAAGACATGTTTATCGTCTTCGTCTCCCTTCTGTTCTCGTATACAGCTTTAGCCTTGGACTCACTCACTCACTGAGTCTAAAAAGTCTCGAGTTTATTTCTTTTGTTTTACTTTTGCCAGGTCGCGATTTCAATAGTTTTAGGCTTTTAGCTCAATTTGTTTTTGGATTGGAGACTGGACGGAGAGGGATTAAAATAAGTGTTTTTAGACTCAGAAACCCTAAATTATGAATCAAGTCTTAAATTACTCAAGTACTTTATCTAGGTTAGTTTCTAATTTGTACCTTATGGACTTATTTTCAATTGTTTAAATTATATTTATTAAAAATGGTCAAATGTCAACCAGCGTTTGTAGTCCAACGGTTAGGATAATTGCCTTCCAAGCAATAGACCCGGGTTCGACTCCCGGCAAACGCAATTTTTTATTGCTTTTTCTGTTCCCTTTTTTTCTTGTATTGTTGTTGAGTTGTTTCTTGAAATTGCATCAAATACTTTTAGGCCTTAAAAATGATTGTTGTTTTTGGATTACATTTTATCATCTCTTTTAATCCAGTCATTGTTGCATGCGACAAGCCTACTTCTTGAACAAGTAGAAGCTATGTGTTCTTTACTGATCAGGGAATGCATTATCCTACTGCCAACTATGGATATTATCCTACAGGTAATTGAAATGTCGAAAGGCGGTTTTTGGATCGGTGTATATGACATTACCAATAGGAATATAGTAACCATCGCATAGCCGAATTACAATGTTTGATGCACAATATATCATACTGGAGAAGGAATGTAACATTCCGTCATCAAGATTTTCTAAAAAACTTTAAGAAGACGATGTGAACTTGGATAGATCCCATGGACTTATTGTCTGCATAGTTGCTCCAGATCAGACTAGTAGCAACTCCACCCCCACCCTCCAGCCCCAATTTATACATGACAATCTGAGCTTAGGACAAGTGTGCGAAAGAATGCAAGAAGCTTATCAACTGATGCCCCGGTTTAGGAGACGACAGTATTTGATGTCGAGAAGGAAATCCATGATCTGGTCCCATAGAGGTACAAGAACAGGGGATTAGTAACTTGCTTCAAGCTACAATGGCAGGAGGATGTGTTACAGCAATGCATTTGATTCAAAACCAATATATATGAACGTATAGGCAGATAAATAGTTTAATCCCTGAACAAGTATGCAATTGCAGGAAGTCCGCTATGCATCTCCCATACTGTTATTCTTGTTTTAGGCTCCTGGTTTTGGCTATCACTTACATAAAATATACTCTACTACCAATAAAAATACAATTGATTATCGAAGAAAAATCGATAATCTGTGACGTGTTCACTTGACTCATTGTAACTCGTTTAACTTGATTCAGTTTCATATTCTATTCAAAGTAAAATGCAACAATTTGAGTTTTGAAGGTACAAGAGTTGGGTGAATATTTTTGAAGACTTATATTAGAAATTTGACAATAAATACGTTCTCAATGATTATTAGTATACAATATAGACCCATTTGGGCATTGCTACTGTACTATTAATGGTACATCTCATCACACAATAAGGGAAAAACAAACCCTATTAGGGATGAAACCTATGGCTAAAGTAGTTTCTATTAATAGTAATTATTATATATATGGGAATTGAAATCTAGTCTCTTTAATCTCAGCAACTATACTGAGATGTCTCTGTTATTGTCTGGGGGATGCCTTCCTGTAAGCAACCAATGGGAGGTATAGTTAATGTCTCTTCAATTCCATAAGCATTCCAACAAAATGGATCATCCAGCAACTCTCCTTCCTGTGGCAGAAGCTCGACTTCCGCCATCGTTATGTTCGTGCAGGCCACAGTGTCACTGCATGCGAAATGGATTGGAGGGGTTCTAACATCGTACGTTCCCTTGATGTTCCTGTATTGGATGTCTGTGACATGAACAGCTGATGTTTGGTTCAGGCATTCCTTTGACATACAGTAGTATTGGTCCACAATTATGCAGTTCCGAACATTCTCCATCTGGATGTTCTCGAATGATATGCCTGAGACTGAACCGGTGCCCCCTTGCCATGTCTTGATCCTCACTCCATTGTCAGATTCTCTTATGATGGTGTTGCGTACGGTTATGTTCGAAACACATGCCTGGGAATTCTGCACCCCAAGGCTCCCAATGCTGCATAAATGAACCTGGTTCAGTACTTATGTTCTTCATTTATGATCAAGCTGTTTTAAGACATGACAACTAATTACAGCTCAAAAGCAATGGGTGGATGTGTTCATTGAATTTCGAAAATGACATATGAGACCGACCACACACAATCTGCACATGAATTTTTTACAATGTTTTAAGTAATTTTTACCTTTTACATCAACTAAAGTGCAGCTCACCAAATTAAATGTTTTCGGACCCATGTTTAGTATTGCTTTTGGCTGTTCAAGAGCATTTTTCGAAGACAAAAGTAACCAAAACAGACTTTCTGTTGTTAGAAACACTTTTTGCAACCCAACCAAGAAATTAGTAGTTAGGTGCTTGTCATCTGTTTCTGCAGAGATCACCGGATTGTACAGGATTCGACCAATCTCACTGGTATGTCCGATTTAGTAGTTAGCCAAGGGTGTCTTTAGCATTGAAACCAGACCAAAAAATATTTTTCAACCACAACCATGTTAAACCAGCGTGAAGAGCACGGAGGTCATACCTGATCCCGTGACTAGGACCGCAGGTGACGCCATCGATGTCTACATTTGAACATCCAGTACCAATTGAAATGCAATCATCTCCTGTTCAGATCAAAACCATGAGCTTTTTTTCTGCATTATTACAGACACAAACAGTGCATACTAATAATAAAACATGTCTCCCACCGTTGCTTATCATAGAATCATAAATCCCAACAGATTTAGTGTTCTCAATGTGGATCCCATCAGTGTTCGGACTAAGCTTCGGTGTCGATACAGACAACTTCTCTATCAAAACCCCTTCACACCCATCGAATTTCATATGAAACTGAGGGCTGTTCTGGATCCTCAAGCCACTCACTACTAAATGCGAGCTCATGAAGAACCTTATCATCTGTATAAAGCACGAGTCAATATTCGATACACTGATAATATATAATTACAGCTATCAATACATTGTTTAAACTGTACTTACAGCAGGGCTATCACATGGTCCTGGCAGAGATGAACCATTTGGACCCTAGTCACAATCATCACATGAATTCAGGGCCACACATTTTATTTTTTTGAACTTGAAATATAATAATAAGATAAGGGAATATATGAAAAGTGATGGAATATTGTATTGTAAAAGTACCCTGTGAGGTTTGCAAGGGAGTTCCCACCATTTGTGTCCTTTTCCTTCAATGATTCCATTACCCGTGAGCTTCATGTCATTAAGTCGATAAAATACTAGCCATTGCTTGCGACTATCTGCCTTCGGCCAGCAATTGGGTCCCTCCGGTGGCATTAGAACTCCATCAACCTTCCACCATTAACCACACAAATTAACCTTTATCGTAACCCGAATAGGTAAATTAAGTGTTTGACATTGCTGTCACAAATTTTCGTAAGGAACTAGCTTCTGAAAATGCTTACTTGTAACACAAGTCCAGGTTTGCAAGGCCCTGAGAAGATGGTGGAAGTGATCATGAAAACTTTATCCGAAGGAACCAAAATAGTGGCTGATTCTACTGCACAAGCAGCTTTCCATGCTTCCTTGAAAGCTGCAGTGTCATCCGAAGAACCATCGCCCACTGCACCATACGAAGTCACATCGAAAATGCAGTCCGTTGTATCACAGGGATCATTCGGATATGGATCTGAGGGAATCGATGGTGAGCTTGCAGGAGGAGGGTCAGCAGGTGTTGAAGGAACTGAAGGAGCTGGTGCTTCAGTAGATGGAGAAGGAGATGACTCATTAACTTTCCGTCCCTTGTGGTAATGATATCTCGCGTTCACATTGCCGGTACAAAGGGTGACCATTGCCACCACCATCCATATAAATAAAAACCGACGACCGAGGTCCATTAAACCAACACAATGTATCAGAATCAAGCAGGCTAAGAACAAAGCAAAATGGTGAGTTTTTACAAGTGATGTAAGGATTTGAAGAAATGAGCCAAAGGTTGTCCCAATTTATAGTGAAGCACTAGTTCCACAGGGGAAAACTGTCGATGCCTTACGGTTCAACACGTGTCAAGCTGTGATTGATTCTAATATTAACAATTGATAGCATTGGTGGAGGGTTTGCTTTAGTGTGCCAAATTTGGCAGAAGGTTCTTTATTGGTCATCAGTGGATGTTAAGATTTCTTCTCTTCTTTTGCTCTTATGTCATGTGATGAGTGGTTCAAAGCAACCGTGTTTTTCAAACGCATTTACTATACTGTTTGTATATGCGTGCCGAAGCTACAGCTTGAATCTTTTAAGGTTTTAGTGTGTTCATGTTACCAGCTGGCTTTCCAAGAAAATGGACCCCTAGACAGGAGGGCAAGCTTTCCCAACGTTGATTTCTACATTCGAAACAGTTCAAACTCGAAATCTTATTTAAAAATATCGAACTTCTTACCACTTGACTCGTTAAGAGTCAGAAATAAGAAAAAGATTTTAAATACGTTGAGGTAACACCATAAACATGATACTAAAGGACAATTTCTTTTGTAAAATGTTTGCATCTTTGGCCATTGACCAAACAAATCGATCGAAAATATGTTGGTTTGATTAAATCGGTTTGACAAAAAGAAGGTAATAAAAAAAACGATTGTTCAGCTTTAGTCATAAGAATATAAACGGATTAAGTCGGATCGTGACATCTACTTTATTTCATGAAATCTTAGAGACAACCCAATGTGAGTGTGGTGGTATGAAAAACAACAGCACTTTGATGTCATTGAAAAGCAACAAATCTCGTGACTGCGTGTTGTAGTTTAGTTCTTTGTGTATGAAAACGTATACAGTAGGTGATGGACGACAACAGAATTAAAGCACTCACGGGGCATCCAAATCCTGTGGTTCACAATCATCCCCTTTCACACATCAAATTTACAAAAATAAAGAAATCCATAACAGATAGAATGTCTCAATCCCTTAATCATAGTTACTAGAATCGAATCGAATAGATCAAACTTATTAACTCAATTGTATCGGATATCAAAATAAAAACATGTCTTGAATCGAATATTATACGAATCGAAGTCTTTTTATTTTCAAAATTCGACTGCAAAAAGCTTTGATGCCATCACGGGTGGGTTTTAACTTTGAGCTACAAGAACACACGACAGAGAGACTTTGGTTTCGTTTTCTCATTCTTCCTGTCACTGTCGTACACTGGCTGAGTTTGTGGCGGAGAGCATTGACACATAGGACTGAGTTGATTAGCAGGCGATTCAGCCATTGGTTTCCTTTTGGTGAATGCTTGGGCCCACTGTCACCCCGCTTTTCCCACATTGATTGGCTAAGAGCTCATGGGTCTTAACATAGGGTTTTAGTTTTACATGATGAGATGGCAAGAGGAAGAGATGACACGTGTAATGTTGGAATTCACGGGTTATAGTTTCAGCATCACGGGTGGAGAACAAGGATTTATCATCAATTATTGGAAAAAAAATTAAGCCTCATGTAACGGCTTGGAATTGGTTGGGACCCTTGAAATCGTATGCACAAAGACAAGCATTGTATGGAACCAGCAGACAAAAACAGGAGACAGATCCCGGATGCTCGTCAATTAATTAATGTTTTGTTTATTTTATCACTAATCTTTGTCTTAATGACTGTCTAATCAATACTTTGAAGAACATGGGAGGTTTCCATTTCAATAATATATAACAGACAAATAAACACAATGTAGAATTAGTATACATGAGCATAATTATTTCATACACAAGTGTTTGTGGAAATTTTGTTAATTTACGAATATATTATAGTTTTAGGGTTTAAAATTTTTGTTTAGGGTTTAGGTTTCAAGAATAGTATTTTTGAATTTAAAGGATGTTAATGAATTTTAGGGTTAAGGTTAAAACTTAAATTTCTAACCTTATTACCCTAAATCCTAACTTAAAATTAACCTTAAATTCTAACTATGAACCTTCAATTTTAAACCTCTATACTAAAATTCATACTCTAAACCCTAAGCTGATATCATAAACCCTAAATTGAAGCGCTTGCGGAAATAAAAGGTTTTTACCGCCTTTGTATGAGATAATAGTCCTACATATACATAGTATGTCGGTCTGTGCAAAATAAACGTAATCTTTGATCGATAAAATCACTAAATTCTATCGGTTTTAATTAATTAACCATTAAAATAATAGTTAATGGTTAACTGGTTGATTAACCGTTATGAAATTATTTAGACATAAAATGAAGTTTGTGATTATAATTTTTTATTTAATTTTTTTCTAAAAATTTTAAAACAATATTTATCATAAAAATAAATTTATTATTTTCAAAAAAAATTAGGGAGCATGTGAAAAAAATCTTATAATAAATTATTTGTTAACCTCTATTTAACATTTAATTATTTCTTAATAATTAAATTATTTTAAAACCCGCTATAAAAATTAATTAATTAATTATATTAAATAATACGATTAATTTATCATAAATATCTTAATAATATTAATTTTTTTATAAATAATAATATTAACTTTAGCTGCATATAATATACACATGTTTGCAGTGTAGAAAAGCGGGAGAAATTATATCATAGGTCTACCACGTCAGTCGTGGTCCCATTCAATAATAATTACCTACTTCATCACTAATTGTCAACTTATTATCTTCATTCATAATTTATATGTCATTTTAAAAATATAATTTTTGGAAATTATATTAATTACATGGCTGATTAGTGGCGGAATGGGTGGCGGAATGGGTGGTTTTCATTAGTTAGGGACCACGACTGACGTGGTAGGTCGGGTCTATGATATAATCTCTCGAAAAGCATGGATCGGGAGATTTAAACACCACGTGGACTGCTTCAATATCAGTATTTTTACCAAAATGTCCGTGAATGCTAGCAATGGCTGAATGATAATTAAATTAAAATGACTCATTTAAAACAGTCAAATGGTCTCTCGATATTTTTTACACTATTGAATTGTATGGCAAGGTTTTAGATTTGAATTATAGACGAAAGGAGATAATATAGTGTTAAGTGAATCGAAACAATTGTGAAAGGATTAGAAAATAGAAAAATTAAGGACATAATAATTTATAGTGGTTTAAGCTTCGAATAAGCTCTACATCTACTAATGAATTCAAACTTTTTCTTGGTTCAAGGGATAACCGTTTAACCGAATCAATTTTTCTATCAAAAAATTTATTCAACCTCACAAGGTTACAAATAAGAAGAATTATAAAAATAATTTCTCTCAAATAGAAAATTTTCTCAAAATTCAGAAAATAAATTTACAATGAAACAACTAAAAGTTAGGTGTACAAAGATATTTTATGAGGCATTTTGAGTTGGATTGGATGCTAGGATATTTTTTTTGTGATCAATAGTTGTTGTTGTTTAGAAAGCTAGATTTTATATCGTCTCTTTGATTTTTAACCGTTAAAGTGGTTGAGAATATAAATATGAACGTTAGGATTTCATCTCCTCACCATAAATGTACTTATGCAACTACTGGTATCGATACTCAAAGTACTTGTATCGAAACGCTACCAAAATAAAAAGAGTTGTTATGTACATTTAATAAGAATATCGAAATACGTGGTCAGTGTATCGAAACGAGTTGTCTTCAAAACAGGGACGTATCAAAACAACTACAGAGTTGTACCGAAACGTTTTGGTTATGTCAAAATGAATATTGAAATGTCTCTATGGCCGTATCGAAATGGCTTAACTAATTTTTAAAGTTTAATTGTCATACGGTAAAAAATATTTAATATTTAAAAAGTCGTTGAAAATTTAACCTGTTATCGAAACGAACATGTGGCATATTGAAATGTCTTGAATAATTCATTAAGTTCATAAAAGCAGGACGATATCAAAACAACCTTTGGTTGTATCTAAACGCATGTTTTGATATCATTTTTTAGAGTTTCGAAACAAATTTTCACAGTTTCAAAACGTATCGAAACGCCTAGTAAAACTTGAAGAACTTTAATCGAAAATAGGCATGTCGTATCGAAACGCATTACAAGCGTATCAAAACGCCTGTAACAAAATTAAAAGTTTGACTTTAAAATTAACTTAAAAAAATATTTGTAACTTATTGTTTTGACTTAAAACTATTATTTGACTTTTCAATTTAAGTAAGGACTTAAATTTTTATTTCAAATTTATTCTTTAACTTCATTTTGTATTAAAATCAAATTTAATTTTAGAAAGATTTATAAGATATAAAAAAATTTAATATTATTTAAGTAAAAATTTAAATTTATGTTTAATAAAAAAAACATTTAAAAAAAATTACCTCAAATCAATTTTAGATGTGACGTGTGTTACTAACAAAAACATTAATTTAAAAAAATTCCCTAATTCTAACTTAAATTTAATCATAATCCAATACGATTTATCAAATATTTTCTAATCACCGTTACTATAGGAATATCCCCTAATTTCATAAATGAATATTAACCTCACAAAAACAATTCATTGTTAATTAATTATGGTAATTAGTCTTTTATATAAGGAAACAAATCCAAATTACTGAGAGAAAAAATAAACTTTTTTTTCAAATATTATAAGTCAATAAAAACATAATAGTGCTTTTAAAAAAGAAAAATAATATCGATGTCGACCAAATTAATACCATGTCGACATATCCGATGCATATTCAACAAAATAAAACTAGTGCCCGATATAACTAAGCATGATCAAAAACTAATAAAAATCAATGGATTATATGCTTTGTTTAAGCTGCAGATGGAGCTTTCCTCTCGCCCTTCACAACATCATCTTCCTCAAGTGCAGATATGAACGAGTCGAGCTTTCGAGGTTCGTCGACAATGGCGGTTCTCTTGTAATCCAGAGATTCATCTTCGTAAATTTCCCACCATTTCTTCACCAACATCTTTATGTCATCCCTATCCATGTTCTCTTCCTTCCCAGTGAACCTCCATGGCTTTGATCCCTGTAATTTTACATGCAGGCCATGCATCAGGAAAAGTTCACATACATGCATGCATGCATGCATACATACATACATACCGCTGCACAATAATGAACGACCTTGACTTTGCCAAGGTCAATATTTTCGGGGTGGCGCCATAGAAGAGCCAATACGAGGTTGTAAACAGGAGGGATCGGCTTGTAAATCTCCCTGAAGAACATATTAAGAAAGTCCTGCAATTGTAATTTTCCCATAAAATAAAGTATCAAAATTTATGAAATATAAAATAAGGTTACCTTACAGTCTTAGTCCCTCTAGTAAGCTCAAAAATGCGATTTAGTCCTACGTATTTTGATTTACCTGCTCAGCAAAGGAAGTAGGAGCAGTGACTCTGAGGGTGTCCAAGAGACGTCGGTAAGTGACAAGATCAGGCTGATAAACAAACATGCCGGCATTGAAATAGAGTGGCGGCGGTGACCCCATTGAAGCCGGCCACTTGACCTTTTCCGGGCACTGCTGACAATATCCGATCTTGTACTGAGGAGAACTGGACCATGTTTTCTCACAGAAGCAGTCCATGACAGCATAGAAATAGCCATCGTCTAGCTCAAAAAGGTGATCGATATTGCCGAACACTTGAATATCACCGTCCAAGTATATCATCTTCTCATACTCCACAAACTACAAAGTAACTAATTGACATGAGATTTATAAAGCAGTGGAACAAATTTAACCTACAATACTACAGTATCTAGACCCTTCTCGACCTTTAAATCGAATGATATTCAATATTTATATTGTACGGTACTGTGTATGGGCTGGGAGAGGCTCTTGCATTCTTAAATTTTTTGGTATAATTATATTTTTAATCCTTCTTAATTTAAATATTAATTAAATAAGGTTTTTTGTCTTATCCAATTTTTAAATTTAAAGGTTGAATAGATTCTTGACCCAAATTCAGGGACCAATTAGTATAAATGTTCATTTTATACGTGTTTTCTTGTAAATATCGTATGGTTATTGCTTTTTTTTATCAAAATAATCACAATATATATATATATATATAATAGTTTTAAATTTTGAGTGAAAGTAATTTTTATAATGTACAAGCATGTTTTAGTAGTAGGCAAAAAGGAGGGTTTTTATTTTATTACCTCCCAAATACGAAGTTTGGAGTAGTTGATGACATAATAAGCCATGGCAAACTGCGTTTGGTTCTCCGGCGGATAAACTGGCTCGATCTCGTGAACGATACAGCCCTGTGAGCGGAGGATTTCGCGGTGCGCTTGAGGAACATCTGGCAGAACAGCCACCACCAAAGGGTACAAAGACTTAGCCTGCCTCAAACCCTTGGCTAAACCGACAACACCTTTCACGTAATCACCATTGCCAGCCAAGAAAGTGACGTAAGCCCTCTTGGAGACACTATCAGAAACACCATTTGCAGACATGTTTTGAACTAAAAACAAGGAACAGAACACACAAGTTTTAATGTAAGAAACTAAGAAATCACTGTGGGGTGTGTTGGTGGAACAATTGTTGGGTCTAGTGCCCTATTTATAAGCTTTTTGAAATGTAAAAAAAATGGTTTTGGAACTCTTTGGAACTGAATCTCTTTGATTTTTTCCATAAATTTGTTTGATTTTATTTTCATAATTTTATATTTGTTTTATAGTTTATGTTCAATAAAAAAATATTATTTATATATTCAAAATATTGGACATGCAAAAGAAAAAGGAAAGTCTACCTTTATTAGATGGTTTAATTTTGCCTCTAGTTCTTGTAGTTACTTCTAAAAGTATACATTTCTAACATAAAATTGTAATATTTTTTTGTGAATGTCAACTATTTTCTCATATCACGGCTCATCAAGTATTCTTTATGGTCGGTTCTTATTAGGTTATATTTGTTTCGATGTTTTATTTAAAAAGAAGTCATTTACTCCTGTCAAAAAACTCTTAAATATTTATGTAAATTGAGAATTTTAAAGATCGATCGTCGTAACGTACATCTTGGTGTTCATTTCTCTCAGGTGTGTTAAACACAATTTAAATTATAAAGTAAGTTGATAGTGTCATCAATTGAATTTTAAATTCTTAATTTCTCAAAATTAAAAGGACTATTTTTCAAACGTTAGAAGATTATAAGGATCCAGGTTATTATTTAACCCACCTATGTATCGTGTGCATCATAGAACACAATATCTTTATGTTCAAGTGGAAATCCAACGGCTAAAAAGCTATCAAACCCACTTTGTGGTTGATCGGACGGTGGTGATTCTACACTTGGGATTGAGCATTACCAAGTTGGTAGTCGGTGATGAGGATAACTCAAAACAAAAGGAGAAAAATAAAGGACATTTTGGATGTTAATAGACGTGGCAACCAATGATCAAAGTGTGATGATATGTATGCCACGTGTCAACATCTTAATGGATCAACTATTAGGTTGATCTTTTTCTTTGACTAAGATAATTTATGTTAATTAAGATGTGCGATCTCACTATAATTTGTAATTAACAATTGATTGGAGAAATACAGGAATTTTGCCCATAATATGAGGTAATTAATTAAAATATATTTATATATGATTCTATATTTTTAACCCAATACTTCCAAAATTGAGAAATATATTTATATACATGAATAAATAAACATATATTTAATTTTTCTAGTAATATATGTGTTTCCTTGGGTTGAAAAAAAATACTAATTGTGAAGAATTTGGTTTAATTTTATCATGTGACTCCTAAATCGAGTCTTTCGAATCAAATTTTATTTTAATTTTATTTTATTGTATTTTTTAAATATTTTTAATGATATTTTTATCCCAATAATGTCACTTGATCTTATGTGAATGTCATATATCATTTAATAATTGTGAAGTAAAGTTAAAATAATGGTAACACGGAATAAAATTAAAAGTTCAAATATTAATGGTATGAACGAAAAAAAAAGAAGTCATCTTTATAATATGTTTATACAAAATCTAATAATTAAATAATTGATTGAATCCCGATAATTATAAAAAATATATTTTAAGAAATTATTTATGTATTAAGTCAGAGATATATGTATATGCATATAATTTATTAATTACTAAAAATTAACATTATTTGAACTCTCATGTTATAACTTAAAATCTCTTTTTTTTTTAATTATTTCAAGTTGAATTTATAAAATTAAGATTTAAGTTAAATTAAATTAAATATTTTACATCAACTCGAATCAAAAAATTTAATTTTTTAAAGTCAAATTTTACTCAATCGTGAACATTATAAATGAAATGAATAAAGTTAGAGAGTCATTAGTAATAAATCTTCGTAGTATTGGACTTGGATAAATCGACCCATAGATCGAAACCAATAATTATAAAAAAAAAAAATACTATAAAAATTAAAGCAAGTTGTACTTGGTTTAGCTAAATCTGTGACTTTGTGTTTTGGTTAGCGTGGCATCAAAAGTTAGAACAAAAGGTCCATGTGATTTGGACAAAACTTCCAGATCTAATCCAAGAGTAAATGAAGATGGTTTATATAACCCAATGTGGATCTCTCAGGACAGGTGGATGACTGAGAAAAACCTGAGTCAAGGTGAACCACAATACATACACGTGGATGTAATTAAGAGGCTGTCAACTTCCCAGACGACCATAGGTAGACTAATATGATGTGGCACTTGGCCTACATTCTTTCTTGGCTTAAATGAAAAATAACCCAAAAAGCATATCTTTCTGACCTTAAACTATTTTTATCGAAATAAAATTTTAAATTATTATTTTTATCCCTAAATTTTATAATAAGTTAACGTCTTATTAGCCAAAATATTTTTTTTTACTTAAATAACTACCAAAGAAATGACCATAAATAATAGCTTAAGGGCTTAAAATGATCATAAATGATAATTTGAAATTTTATTTTGAACAAAAAATAATTTAAGGACTAAGAACAAATAAAAAGTATAGTTTAGGTATTTATTTTTCACAGCCTTGTTTCTTCTAATTACCAGAAATAATTGAACCGGTAGAAAAATGTCAACTTACGTACAGGTGAGAGCAGGCAGAATGTTTATTATTGTTTTCCATTTACAAAAATCACGATACCATACAATACAAGAATAGTTCTTTGTCTTGCAGTAATAAAAACATCTTTGAAAAGAGCAATTAGCAAACAGCAAGTGGTGAAGAGCCCTGACCTACCAGGACCCTGAGGCAGCATAAAGAGCGTAGTAGATTCGCAAGCTGTTGCTTAATCTTTGTTTAAAACAGAATATACACTGGGGATAACGACCAGACTCAAACAGCTAACTGCCTATTTATCTATACACTCGCTCACTGTTATGCTTGGCCTTTGGCCCAACCACACCTAACCAGATTCCTTCCAGCTCTGATGGTATTGGTTAGAAAATTCTCATAGCCACAACACTCGGTCCAATTCCAAGTTAAAGATAAAATATAAATTATCGATGCATATATAGATTTCTTGACCTACCACCGGAGCCTGTCGTCATCGAGTGTAGGAATGGAGTTCTTTATACATCAACTCAAATCGAAACCAGCATCTGCATTTATGGCATATAGCAATTTGGTTTCCAGTTGCTCTTTGCTGTGCAAGATAACCACAGATCATCGTTACCGTCATGCCGAAAGTTTATATTGCAAAAGGGTTAAGGAAAAAGTCAATATCAAAATGACTGGCTAATGATACGGAATAGATGAGAATGATTAGTTCCTTTCTTTCACAATCTAATTTATAATCAACTCCTGAATTCATGCCTTGTTTAGGAACATCGCAAACCATGCCAACAATTCAAATACTTTTCTCAAAGTCTTTACTTATTCTATGGTTAGCTAAGAGAGAGAGAAAGAGAGAGAAACCTTCTATATGGTGGAAGCTTCAGAAGGTTCATACAAGTCGCAGATGTTGGTAATCGGTCCAATGCTTCTTCAGAAGCACTGCCACCAGCTCTGCAACATGAATTGATAGTAAAATCTTTAATCTCTATTTGGAAATGAAGAAAAAAAAATGCAGAGTACATTTGGCACAATGAATACCTCTGTATGCAAAATAAAGGTTCAAGATATTTGAATCCCAGCAATGGTCCCCGGGAACAACCAGTCACAAACCTAAACAGTACCTCATCGAATTATTATTCTCTCTCGAGTACATAATTCTTGAAGCTAATAATTAAAGTAGCCCTTACAAGAGGACAATAATCACATAGGTCAAAGAGGATGAAACTCACTTCAAAAATTTCTTTTGGTTTTCCAGCGAAAAGCTTTTGAGGACTTCCCAAAACATTTCTATGACATAGTGCTCCTGTCAAGCAAAGAAGTGAAAATAAACCTATGAAAGCAAATATAAAGAGCTGATTGCTGGTAAATATGACAAATAGATTAACAAGTTAAATCGGTAACAATTTGCATTCCCGACATTTCAACTGGACAAAAAAACTAGGAAAATTCAGGTGTGTAATATGTAATAACCATTCTAATCCAACAGAAAAGAAATGAGTGGAGCAGTAAAAAAACTTACACCATGGTAGCCACCTGCATAATTAGTATTGTGTCGTAGGTCATCAACATCCAAGCTGTCAAGTGAACCTGATATCAGAAGCTGCAAAGAAAAAACATTTCAAGGATTTAAGAGAATCTCAAAAATTATATTTAACAGATGCACTCACTGACTCAAGTGATGAAAATTTTAATTTGAAAGATATGCAGATGTTTCAGCCGGCCTACGTGAAAGCAGTAATTGTTTGTTTCCTTATCTTAAAGCATCAGAGAAATATGTTAGGAACTTAAGAGGCTTACACACATAAAAAGCATAAATGAATAAAAATAATGTTAAGAAATTTGAACAATGTTAGAGGCATTTATGCATGACAACAACAAATATCGGGAAAACTTTCAATTCACAGGGATAACAATTTGAAGGTTCTTTAACTTTCCAAAGTCAAAAGGAATTCCAGCAAACTCCAACTATCATGTTTAAATGAGTAGATTAGAACCTCAACCTAAGGTTGGGAACCTATTCAATACCTGCAACTCATGTTCATTAAACATATCAATCCATTCTTTCCGTATAAGTTGCTGAAATCCCCTCAGGAAATGTGTACTTTGTTGTCGTATCTGCAATTACATCATTTCATAGTGCCATTGTCATGCCAGGTATACGACAAATGCATTAAGTTACTTAGAAATGAAGTATCTTACTACCTGAAAATTCAAACGGTGATTAGATACAAGGTGAATAAATGTGATAACATTCTCATTAGTAACATGTATGTTTTTGCCTCCTGGAAGCAGCTCCTCTTCTGTTTGCTCTCCGTATTCATTATTCACAATTACAAAGTAGAGCTCCAACTCCGAAATGTCCCCTTTATAATGCTGAATGTCATGGCAAAGTTAGGGATTAGAATGGTAGAGCCATAATAACATGTAGACTGCATAAAAGGGTAACCTGCAATTAAGATTTCCATAAAATATGAATGCAAGAGATATAAAAGGGAAAAGGTCAGAATAATAACCTTCAAGAAAATAAGGTGCCGATATAGCTCAGGGTCCAAGGAAGGCAAATCATTTAAATAGTTGTACCTAATCAATTAAAAGAGAAAATACATGTGCATAAATATCTCTACAATACAAGGTCTTCCAAAGAGGAGGAAATAATTTGAAACCTTACTTTTGTTTCAATTTGCTCAAGAAGAATGTTGCAAATGGTATATCTACAAGAATTCCTTCAAACATGGCCTACAAGGAAGGTAAATTATGATTCATCAATAATCCCATGATAGATAAAGCTAACATAGCATACAGGCAAATTAAATATTAAATATAGATAAAGCATTGCACAGAATAGACTAAGCTTCTGTAATAGAATGGCATACCTTTGCAAGAAGTGATCCCAAGAAATGGAAAAATTGGAGGTGTTGATCATGTATCAATCCAGATCCAGGATTTGGGTATAGGAGGTGATCAGCTGTTTCCTGGGTAGCCATGCCAAGTAGTATGTAAAAAACATATAAGAAAAAACAACACATAACAAGTGAGAAGTGTTAACATGTACAACAAAGTGGATCCTAACTCGAGACAATAAAAGCAAGATCAGATTCCAATCACTGTTTCCATCTTTATAACAGAGCATCGTTTTGTCTACAGCTCATGCCAATCATTTTCATATTATTTATAAATAAATAAAACTAATTGTGATGAAAGCAAATCTCATTGTTCTTTTATTTTTCCCTTGTTCAGCAAGAATTGAATAATGATCTTCTCTCTCAACCTGTTTGATCCAGAAGAAGCATGTCATCTTAAATCATATCATCCATCATAAGAGAAAGTCAAGGAAGCATCTAGTGGCATCTTTACCATAAGTGAAATAAAAAATGTAAAAATAAAATTTAGTGTCTCGCCATTATTCCTAACCAGCTTATCAGTGTACATGAAAAATGAAAAGGAGATAGTGTAGTATAAATTAACCTTAAATAACCCATACTGCACATCAAATGCAGCTCAAGTAATATTCTCCATAAAATCTTTGAAAATCCCACCACCATCAATACCAGCTTCCTCCACTCCAAATTCATTGACAAACGTTACACGAATCTGTAGGGATGCAAATGAAGCTGCTTATATCATTATTGGACAGTGTTAAGATTGAAGAGACCAGATCCCGCTAGCCATTAAAGATAATAGCGTTTTTATAGTGAGAAAACCTAAGGAAAGCATACCAGTCCTCTAAGATCCTCTTCAGATAAGGCACTCATCTGGTTATAAGCATCTTCCAAAATATGATCCCTTCGTATTCTGAATCGGTTTCTTGTAAAAACACCATGAGCCTCTTGTCTCTGTTTAATTGATGCTAGTTGTGACTGGTAGATGGAGATATAGAGAGAAGATAAAAGGAAATTAGATATCAATGAAAAAAAGACTCCATACGTTGGACTAATTTGCTACATAACTCAAACCTCTCAGTTCAAGGATTTTATACTATGAATGATGCTCACAACAGTTTGTTATTATTCTTCAACATCCAACAGTTCCAAACAAAAATTTGCTATTATTCACTTACAGTGAATATTTTAACTCTGCTAGTGAATGGAATCAAGAAAGGTGCTTGCTTCAATATATCATGCGCTTTTGTACCTTCCATTACAGCCTGCTAGGGAAAGCTCAGATCAGAACTAACAAGTTGCATCAGAAAAATGATGCTGGAACTTAAAGCTGTAATAGAGAAACTATTACCTGAGAAATAAAATAGTCATTTACACCATCAGCATGGAAGTCACTAGGGGGAGTAAATTGCCGCCGGTTATTCCAATCTTGCAACTATAAGAGCAGGTTTAAATAACGAACTCAGAATGGAGACAAATCATAATGGTTCCCGACGTGCTATTACTCTCAAGAAATGCATCACTCTATTTATATTTATTGAGCATAACCCAGTTAATTTTATTATCATGCACAAGACAAAGTATCAATAAGTGGGAAGTGAGAAATTCGACAATTTACAGTGGCATCTACCTGGGATAGCAGCTCAGAGGCTACAGTACCAACCCTACTTTGAATAGCTTCAACAGGGTGCCTCTTATGATCAGAAGTGTTGGAGATAGATTTCCCGGAACTTGGGTGAGCTGAAGGATTCACCCATAGGAGCTGCCACAGAGCCTGTATTCAGGAAGAAAACAGAAGGATTATATGAATGTCAGTTAGACAATTAAACAAGGTTCCCTACACAAGTAATTCCATATAATCATAATAGTCATGGTTTCCACAATGATATCTTAAGGCTGATGGGTATACAAAAAAAATCTTGACATAAAGAAAGTTATGTGAGTATATGATATTTTCTGAACCAAAATTTAAAAATTGCTTCATAGTTTAAATAATAGTTTTCTGAACTACAATCATACAAAATGAAGTCACCTGTCTCAGAATGACAATTAGGCATCTGACATCCTTCAAAGACAGTGGCTTCTCCTGCTCATAAAACTCCTCGTTATCAACTATCATAAGCATGTGCCTAATCAACCACAAAGAAGCCAGATTAGTAAGTCATCAATCTTTAAAGAACATTCAGCATTTAGAAAAACAAATCAAGGGTGAAGCATGCAACAAGAATTGCATAAAATTATGCTGCCAGAAATCAACCAAGTATCTTACTTGTATACTGGACAAAAAACAGACAGAGGTAGCAGCCAACCAGGTGCATCTCCCAAAAGGTATGAAAAACTCTCAGGTAAGGATGACCACTTCTGATTTTGATGACATCGCTTCATAAAATTCCAAAGCACTGGAACAAGTTCAGTTCTATACGCTAGTACAGTCATGATTCTCTCTAGAGGTAGAGTATTGAATGTAACATGCAGAAAAGCACAAGCAGCAGCAACAGCTGCAACCTCCTTATCATCTGGTCCTTCATTATCTAAACCATGGACCATGGAAATCCCTCCAAATAACACATTAGTCTGCTCAGAAGAAACAAAATTTGAACCCTTTCTTTGATATTGAAAAGATATCACCAAGTTCATAGGATAGGCCAAAGTGATTTTCAAAGTAACAGAAAGTGTTAGAATTACCTACCAATTGCACAAGGAAACGTGAATCAATAGCATTTGTTATCTGCCGTTGCAAATTATCATCCAAAATGATTTCCACTGATTCATCACCCACGATCATATCATCCTCCCCAACTGTAGAACCTGGAGCCAAATGGTTATGCATGTGGTTTCAATGAACCAATTTAAAGACGAATTGATGTGCAAAAAATCAATTCAGAATTGCAGTATTATATATAATCAAGGAAGGGTAGGAAAATAAATTCATCAGCATAAGAGAGAGAAAAGGGAAATGGATGACATATCAAGAGGCAAAGCATACTTTCTCTGCTTGAAGATTTTATTGGAGGAAGAGCTTCCAACAAGAATGTTGTAAGTGCTGCAAGGTCTAAGGCCTGCTCAAAATAAGAAACAAAAGGAGAAAACTAGATGAAAACCTGCTTGAATTAAAATTGAAATTTCTTTAACATAAGCAGCAACTTTAATGTACCAATAAAAGTAGATAATCACATTTGATACTAAAGTTAACACAGAGATAATGGAAATAGTAAGATTATAATTTGAAAGAATTAACACTATGAAGCCAGGGAAGCTATTTGGGCTAGCATCTGAAGATGCATGCATTTAGATACAAACATATGCTTAACACAAAATCATAACAAAAGGATAATATTGTTCAAAGCCCATGCATGTAGAAGCACTATATTTGCCGCAATACAGAAAAGCTTATAGCAGAAAATTTTGGTTCAAATAAAAAAAAGAATCACCTTCTTACCATTTCAAATGAGCAGTCAGGCTGAGATAAAGCAGCACTTGTTGTTTCTAATATATTACCAAGGATGCAAGCATAACCAGGAAACTCATTCAACATATCGGTGGAAAATACATTAGCATGGTTTTGAACACACACAGCCATCTGATTAGTGTAGTACTGGATCAAGCTCCGAGAAGCAAAAACCTAAAATGAAAAACATTAGAAAAAATTTTCTTTTGTAACAAAAACATAAAATAAAAGTAGAAAATGTACAGATAGTTTGTAGAAAATGTAAAAATAAAAACGATTAACAACCATCTAAAACAGAAAGCATTTCGATAACCACTATCGAGATTCAATTAAACTCCAAGAAACAACTCATAAAGTCTCAAACAAGTAGGACATAGAAGAATCTACCTCTTTCAGGTATGGAAATGTTTGCCATAAGAAAGGGATTGTAAGAATCTGGAATGAGAAACTCCACTGTGGATCCACATTTGAGCAAATACATGGACTCTGGCCAACATGAGAAATCATACAAGCAAGAACATGCTCCAATGAAGATACTTTCACAGAAGAACCTTTGCCATCCATATTTTCCTGCACGACAAAATAAAGGCAGTATGAGAGAAGTAGAAGGAAATCACTAAATAACAAGTCTTAAAATGCAAAATTATGATGATAAGGACTTCAAAATCAATATGTGTGAAGTGTATCCAATTAGAAGAACACAAAACCTAAAAATTGTAAACATGCTTACCTTGGCTGTTAAAATAACTTCTCTAAACAGAGAGAATACATTTCTTTGCATGAGATAACCAACTGTTTTACAAGCCCATGGCAATTTAGGATCTAATAGCAAAACCAATGCTTGAAGCAAGATGGTTGCTGATGCACTGGACTCCTCTCCATTTATCAACAGTTGATCTTTCAATTGATTTCTGTCCAGTAAAAAACTAATATTACCCTATGAAACAGCTTAAAGACAAGCACTGAATATATGAGTACATTAAATTCAGCCTGACATCATAGTGTAAGACAATACAAATGGGAGAGGAGGAAAAATGAGAGATGGGTGCAAGACAATTTATATTAAGCTAGCATCAAGATCGGCACTCAATTTTTCCTCTTGTTTCAGTCACTTTTTAGATCCATGAGATTCTAGAAAGCATCTAAAAGCTGCTTACAAAGGAACACAGGCTCTATGATGAGGTGCAAATATAAAAATGAAATTTAAGACAACACCGAACTGACAAAACAAGGTTTGAAGCACTAACCTGTAGTGATGTATAGCCTGAATACAAACAAATGAGAATCGCTTCAACCTGTAGACAACCAAAGATTGATTGGATAAGTAGTCCATGCCTGCAAAGAGTCCCACAACATCCCCTGTTGCATAATTATATGCAAAAGTTAGAGAAATAAATAAATATGCATGCTAAAATAATTATATGCAATCCACAACAAATTATCCATACAACTATTTATCAAGGGATTGCGAAAGAAGTACCGCTATCTTGAACAAAATGCTGAATTAACCGGCAAGTCTCAACAAGAATAGAAAAATCATTTATATTCCGTGCATTAACGAAGAAAATTAGCTGGCGGAGAAACTCTGAGTCTGGACCAAAACAATGCCTGCATAAACAGAAAATTAACCCATAAAGAATTAAATTATATTTAAAATAGAAAATCAACTCATAAAAAATTATATCAATTACTATTTTTTTAGTTTTATATATTATATATCATACTTCAACTTTTTTCTATGTATTTCTTTCATATTCAAATGGAAATATACCATTCATATTTATTTGAAATAACATAAAATGCAGAACCAAGAGTAGAACATTTCACAAACGGCATATTTATAAGCTACACTTAATTATCAGTAGCATATCAAAAGTTTTTTTATAATTCAAATTCAGTACTTATAAAGCTCAACACTACGAATTCAACATTTTACCATTTCAACACTTTTTTTTTAATTTGTCAAACAACAGCTAACCCTGCTCCAGATTCACATGAAAGAATACAGCATTTTGAAATGCAATAAAGCAGGCCAAAAAGAAATAGTGTTTGAATTCACTCTGTCATTAAAAAATGGAGTTCTCAATAAAATGAACAAAGTTCAACTTCCACTACCTTTCTCCCTCTTAAGTATAGGTGTTCAAAATTCAAATGTACCTGTCTACATTTTGGCAGTGCTTTCCGTAAGTTTGGTAGAATTGCTCTCGTACCTTGGCACGTTCAACTTCCACTACCTTTCTCCCTCTGAAGTATTTCTGTAGTTGATAATTAGTCAACATTTGCCAAATGTAGGCCACCAAGTTCTTAAAAACAAACCCAGACGACCATTTTATTAACTCAAACAGCCTAGTATAAAAATGTATAGCCAAAGGATTCCCGTATACAGCCGAAGCCAATGCCAATTCAGTTTAGTGATAAGAGTTTGATGTTGTTAATCATAAAAAACCCAAGGCTAAGAAGGAATCAATAGAAACAACTAACAACTAACAACCAAACAACATGCATCCTCAGGCACAAGATAAGTGAAAAAACAAAAGCTTAAGTAAACAGTGTAGATTTTGATTTATTAAAAACTTGTTTACTCCATGGCCTTAATAGCTTGGATCGCACAAATGAGTTAATACCTGTTAAAGCACATATTTTTCCCAAATAAACCTGCTAATGGTATAAGTTCATTGTATCATTTACCTTTACCCCCTATTGCATTCTATAATGAAATGATCACATCTACCCATAGTTTGACACCTCAAAATTATATCATCACTTATCTAGAAAAAAAAATAAAGAGCCTATATATAATATTAAATCTATGCAACAAAAGAATTTAAGTATCTAACCAACTCTTCCCGCTATACACAAACCGACAAAATTTGGAAACAGTAACAACAAAAGAAGCATTGTTATAATCGGCAGTCCATTGCATATAAATTTGTATTTAAGCTAAACAATCATGGATATTTTTCAAGAGATTACTTTTCAGCTCAAAGCATACATAGTTATTCAACTATTAACCAGAAAAAATAATCAATAAAGCTAATAAACGCCTAATCCAAAAGCCAAACCTGAATCTTGAGAGCTGCAGAATTCTGCTGGCGCAACCAAAGACGGCGATTGCGTTCCAAACGCGTCTGTTCGAGGAGTTTCTGCCTATCTCTCTCCTTGGAGCTCCGACCTCCCAAATCAACCCGTTTCCGAGTACTTGGATCACCCGAGAAGAACATTCTCGAAACTCAGCACCTCTCCACTAAAAAATCCTCAAAATACACGAACAGCAATCAATATATTCCCAGGAGCAAAATCAACGCTTTCTTTAAGATTAGAGTTGCGATTAAACAATTTTTTTCTAATCAGATTGAAATAAGAGATCGGTGAGGTGCGATGCTTGGTGTTTGTATGCAGAGAAAAAGGGAGAAATATATATATATATATTATAATTAAAAAAAAAAAACAGTTAAAAACAGGAATAAGAGTTTTGGGGAAAATATAGCCCGGTTTCTTATAATTTCTTCAACTGTGAAAGTATGAAAGAACTAATTAAATATTTTTTATAATTAGAAAAAAATGAAATTCACAACATTTAGAAATAAAAGTTTAAATGTTAAATTCATAACATTTAGGAATAATATTTTTTATAAACTTTTAAATTTATTTTTATTATAGAGTTTTAAAATATTTAATTTATTTATTAGAATTTAAATATTAAAATTTGTGTCACTATTAACTTTTTGATGATGTTTATTTATTTACGAATGATAAAAAAATTTAATAATAAAAAACATCTAATGACTAAATTTTAATTATTAAATTTAATATTTTAAAACTGTAATAAATAAAATATGCTTAATAAGAGAATTTAGTGATTATTTATATAAAATTTTTATTTTAATTATAATTTTTTTATTTTATTTAAAAAATAAATTATTAAAAATCAACAAAATAAAAAAAATAACACAAATCTTTAATCAATATAAAATAATTTATTCCGTCATTCTTTTTTATGTCATCCAACAAATTTTATTTTAAATTTGACATGAAAAAATGTGAGTAAAAATTGATTTAATAAAAAAAATTCAACAAATTGCATTTTAAATTTGATATGAAAAATGTGAGTAAAAGTTTATTTAATAAAAAATAAAAATAATAAAAATATTTATTAATTGAGAATTAAGATCATGATATAATGAAAAGAATTATAATATAAAATTTCATAAGAAAGCGAGAAAATGTGGATGCCCAATTCTTGTCTTCAGAATTAACCCATAAAGCCCATTTCTAAAAGCCTAATTCATCAGTTCTAATCCAATCCAATAAGTTCCCACAGAAAAGTTCCTTAGAATCGGTGATTTAAATAATTCAATTTTATTTTTATTTTAATTTAAGCACTAAGTTTTAGAAGTCATTTTTCACTAATGGTAATTCAATTTTATTAAAAAAAACAACGAAAGATATCATAAATAGAATATACTTAAAGGGGAAATATATGAATTAAATATATTAAAATACTCGTACAAAAATAATTTATAAAATCTAAAAGTACAAAGAAAAACATTTTTTTAAATTGATGTATATCATCAAGAATTTTAAAAAAATAATTTTTTTTATCTATACGAGATCCTTTATCAAATGAAAATGATTGGTGAGCAAACCAAGCAATCAAACAGATTGTTCCGCTGTACAATTATGATTATTTTAATAATTAATCATCAAAGAGAATCAAGTTTTATATGATCACTGATAAACCTAAATCAAAGAGAAAACATCAAAAGACCACTATAAGATGCAAAAACCGTGCCAAACAGTGAAAAATATGCTTAAAGATAGAAAAATATCTCTTACGAGAAAAAATCTTATTAAAAATTATAAAAAAGTAAGTAAAATAATGAACAACGACGATCAATAACCAAAATAAAAATTAATATTTTCGTCGATTAAAAAAATAAAACATCTTTTCTAATATTTTCCGCTTTTAGTTATTATTGATGACAAAATTAGAATATAAACACAAGATTATAAGCAAACATAATAATAATAATAATAATAATAATAATAATAATAATAATAATAATAATAATAAACTAGTATTGTTTTTTTAGCCAAGGTGAATTGTATCATAATCCCAATTATTCAATCCATTTCCATAATATATAACAAAAATGAATTTCAAATAAAATATAATATAATACAAGTAGAAACATCCTACCGACCACCTTGAATATCAATCTATATCAACACATTCCCAACTCAATCACCTAAACCTTTTTCAGCTCACACAACACCAAGTGGACCAGTGGGAAAATTCCTAGAAAGAGAAGGGTCTAATCCAACACTATCATCAAGAATGATACATTATGATTGAATTCCATGAATTTTGGTTTATGAAAAAAAAACATCTGATTGTATATTTTTTTTCTAAAAGAATTCGATCGATTTCAAATTTTAGAACTGATGACATGATTTGTTATTCTAGATTATGTGTTTTGAAGAGATGAAGGCGACTATCGCCGAGCCGGAGAGAGTACGAAACATTTTTGAGTTCTCCCCAAGTGAACGGCCGGTAGAGCAAAGGCTTGTGGGCTGTGACCAACTCTGGCGGAGGGGTGAGCCATGCATGGAGTGGTGGTGCACCAAAATAGGCCATTGACATTCTAGGGTTGTAGGAGTTTGTCAATGCTCTGTGCCTCACGCTCATGAACCTCCCATTAGTCATTGCCTTCAAAATAGCTCAAAAATATACATGTAGGATCATTAGTCTCGTACTTGGTAAAAATACTATACAAGTCCCTATACTCTTAACACATAGTGCAATTTGATCACCGTTTCAAAATGAGCAAAAAGAGTCCACGTACATTAGAAGAAGAAAAAAACAAGCAAAATATCATTTTTACTAGTGAAAATGTTAGTTTTATGAGATAGATTGAAATACTTATGTAGCATGTCATCACATGTTTAACTAATCGAGAGGCCAATCTAGAAAATCTTTTAGGGTGCAAAGTACAATTTCACCATTGTACTAATTTAAAAAATAATTATTTTAAGGGACATAGGGGCCAAGGCCATTACTTATGTTTTCCCCTTTAATTGTTTTTGGTATAATAACATTTTAGGTCCTTTTCATTTAAAAGTTTAACGACCCTTTATCTCCGAACAATTGCATTTACCTTACTTTGTTTCATACCCTATTTCATGATCAAGTTAAGTTACAGTAGATAAGTGAACATGTGTTATGACTTAAAATGTACTATTTTACTCGATTTTAGGTAACTTTGTGGATATTTTCTGAATTAGCTTGGGCAAATGGCAAAAACTAGAAATGTCAGCTACTGAAAGAGCAGCAGGAGAGAAGAAGAAGATGATGATGATAAAAAGGACCAACCTGTAAAGTATCACCAACATTAACACAGAAGGCAGTGGGGTGAGGGGGAACAGGGACCCACAGGCCATCACCTGGTGAAATCTGCAGGCCACCCACGCCGTTGGATCTGAGGATGGTCAAGATCTGAGGATCAGTATGCTCCCCAAACCCAACCTTGTTGTTGGTGTCTTTGCAGAGAATGGGTGGATAGTGATTGATCCTGAAGATGGAGTCGCTTTCAACATCCCTGATCATCCTGCTAAACACTGATGAATCATGGACCCTCAAGCCTTCTGCTATCTGATCCAATATCTCACATGCCAATCCCTTCACTGCTTCCATGTAACCACTCGCAGCAGAGCTGTCACCGTACACCAGAAACACACGATCACTCTCAAGCTCTAAATCAAAACATATGGTCTAATTTCGCAACTACTCCCTCTACTTAGCAATTTGTTAAAATCTGTTCCTTTTACTTGTCTAGATTCTAGAAGGATTATGTTTTAAACGAGTATAAAGTATAGGGTTTGGAAACAAAAATAGACCCCAGAAAGGCAGAAACTCTTCCTGTATGAGTTTCAGTTCCTTTGATTTGACAAGACCATCTCTGATGCTGATACAGACAATTAGTTTTCTTACTTAGGCGCGTGAGAACCAGAATCGACAGCAAACACAGTGACAGGAAGTGACTCAGACATTATAGCGAGAGAAGTGTTTCTGACATTATATCCCCACCTTGTAGGAGAAACTGTATCCCACGTACCACAGTCCCATGTGACTTGCGAGAAGCAGAAAAGAAAAAGAAAGACTTAAATGCTTTCCATTAATTCCTCAGCCATTCTGTATAAGTCTTAAGTTTAGTCTTTACTTTGAGACTAAATCCATCACTTATGCTCACAATGTTCAATAATCATGTTCATGGCTTCATGCATGCCCATAAAGTTTACTGTAAGAGATAATTAATTAATTATCGTATTATCAGTTAAGTAGGAGTACTACTACTAGGTATTCTACTACTAGGTATTCTACATAATAGAGCGACAGGTTTGTGCATCAGATGGATTGTTTCTGCAAATTAGTATTTATTTGGTTACTTTCCCCAGAGATCGCCAGCACCAGCACCAGCACCAGCACAGCAACCACAGTACTCATTTTTGCTGTATGAAGCGATGATAGTTGTAGTTGAATGCGATGGGAGTGGGGGTGGAAAAACAAGAAATATACAACTCATTCCAACATGGATTCATCAAAATCGGAACAATGCACTACGAAACCGTGCTGGCAAGGGCAGATACTACCTACCTACGGAGAGTTTTCGATATCATTAATACAAAGATATGTACTAACGTTAGAGTTTCACGAAGGGTTTCTTATGCTTAATTTTACATTATTTTTAAAAAATATGGTTAAAAAATAATTTTAGAATACGATTTTAGAATTTAAGTCGGAATTGAATATGATTTTAGAAAGTATTTTTTAATATTTTTTTCAGTTTGAAATATCTATTTTAAATATTTATTTTAAAAATATAAAAGAATAATTAATGATATAAAAATGGTTTTAGAAAATCTAAAAACTATATATTTCAGTTTTTGAAAATCACTTTTAAAACCAAGTTAAAAATACACAAAAAAACACCTATTTTTCATTGTTTTTTCTTTATCTCAAATCAAATTTTAGAGTCAAGAGCTGATTTTAAAAACAATAAAAAAATACCTTAGGCTAAGTGATATATAAGCAAGAATGATATTAGAAAAACAATCATATTCTCTTACAATTTTATACTTTTATTTTTAAAAAAATTATATAAAATTAAAATTTATACCCTTTATATAAAATTTTGTGCACATCCTATACAACTATTAGCTCGTGCATCGATAAGATAGGATGTCAATATAAGTTAGTTTTATTCGTTAAATACTTACTTTAATAATCATTATATAAGATTAATTTGAGTTTTGCTATCGGTCCCATTTTATATGAATGATATGTAAATACTATCATTAACCCTCTCTAAGCCCTATAACATGTCTTGACTCTATATTAGGTATCGATATGGGGTGGTTGGTAGTCATTATCACTTCAAAAGACGATCAAATTGATTCGAGTTTTACTAATAATTTCATTTACTATTATTATTTGTAAATATTATTTTTATTTCTATCTAAATCTTGTAGCATGTTTTGACCTTACACTGAATGTTAATACGAGTAAATTAGTTGGTAGAATATTCATTAGTATTTTTTTTTTTACCAAGCAAACATGCAATACGTAACACTTTAAAGTAATAAAAATAAGTACCTGAACATTTTGGGGTCATTGGAGAAGGAATATGAACCCTGTCCCTTGGAAATGGATAAAGGTTTGGTATCAAGCAAAAGATATTCTACTTCTCCAACATCACCATTGAACCCAATGTTCTTACGACCATAACCAAAGGGAGTGGCCAGTCCGGCTCTTTGTTTCTCGCAAACAGGCTTGGCAAAGAAGCTCAGACATTGCTGTTCCATTCGGGCAATGGTGTCCCCAGAGACTCCATGGTTGATGACTTGAAAGAAGCCGTACTGTTCACAAGCTTGTACAATGAGGTTTGACACCTTGGATCTCTCGGCAGATAGGTCGATGATCGGTAGCTCGATGAGTCGAACCGATTCGGATCGGATTGGACTCGGAGATGCCACCACCATTTTGTGATCAATTTTCAATACAGAAATTGATTGAAAATGTTAATGGAGGAGAAGAGAATGGAAAGTGAGGGGAAGAGGAAAGGAGAAGTGTGTGTCTCAACAAGTGAGAGCTCTAAAATATTTATGAACGAGAGAATCTAAGCTAAAGTGAGGGGATTAATTATAAAAAATAATATTCTAAAAAGTCAAACAAGGGAATAATATCACATTAATAATAAGACATAAATAAAGCTCGATATAACCTTTTATAGAAAAGAAATTATTTATTTGTTTTCAATCTTTATTTATATCTTTACACTAAAAAATTAAATTTAAAATTTATAATTATAGTATATAAAAAAATATGATTCACATTATTTTAGAATTGATATTAATATTCAAACATGTAAGTAAATATTATTTTTATAAAATACAGCACATGGCAGTGGTGGCCCTTTCCGAGCCCAATTAGGTATTAACCAAATACTAGCAATCCAAAGGCCAAATCCATCATGCTAATTCAAACATGGTCCAAAAAGAAATTTATTTATTTTTATTTTGAATAAACACACACAAGTTAAGTTTTATCTATTTCCACAGATGAGAAAATAAAAATTATATTAAAAATATAAAAGATCATAAATAATATAACTGTATATATTTTAAATATTCAATAACCTGATATATAAAGCACTCTTTTAATTTTTTAAAATATATTTTAATATCATAATTGTAATAGTTGTAGAAATCATAGAAAAAAATATATTTCTCCAAAATAACTATTCATCATAATTTTAAAGGTTAAATCCTACTATACGAATAATTCGTGACCTACATATATCGAGTAGAAAACTCACTCCTTAATCGTGCTTCTTTTTATGCTTTTTATTTAAAAATTTTAAAAAATTAAATTATAAATTTTAATTCCAATTTTAATTGTTTACGTCTTAAACCCTAAAAATTATACTATAAAAATAAATTTTACCCTTAATTTTTTAAAACTCTAACTCAATTCTTAAATAAATACATAATTACGAAACAAATGATTTTCACTTACGTAGACACTTCCTATGACAACGGAAAATTATTCTATGAACCGGTTTCACCACGTCATTTATGATCCTTAACCACTAAAAAATATAAATTTGTTGATTAAATTTTAGTGGTTAAAGATCATAGATGAATGAGTGCTGGATTAGAAGCCGCGTGTCAACCAAATTCTAGCTGCTGTTATTTCTAGAATGTACCCAGACTGAGACAGGGACATTGTCTTGTAATAACAACATACAGAGTTCACGGGCAAAGAACATTTCTCCATAAGCTCACGAGACAAACTTAAATCACATATAGTATCCATATCATCGCACCACAATCACAAAAACCCCAAGAAAATGCGTATAAAAAGGGATCCATCCATGGAAAAATCAAAACCAAACCACAAAACGAGGAATCAAAATGAACCCAATCTGCCAACTTTTCCTCATTCTATTATGCAGTCTCAGCAGACACACGTCTCTAGTTTTAGCAGCTCCCGAATCAGACATTCCGCATAGCAAAATACCCGACAATGGAACCATATTCAACATCTCCAAGCAACTCTGTTCGGGTTGCGTCGCCGAGTCGTTGGAGTTTCTGTTCAATCACAACTTGGCGAGGGCGGCCAAATGGGAGCCGCTTTTGTTATGGGATTTCCAGCTCCAGAAATACGCTCGGTGGTGGGCGGGACAGAGGAAAGCGGACTGTGAGCTCCGACATTCGTTTCCCGAAGGGGATTTCAAGCTTGGGGAGAATATATTCTGGGGCAGCGGCTCCATGTGGAGTCCGAGCGATGGAGTAAATGCATGGGCCGATGAAGAAAAATATTACGACTACGATACCAACTCGTGCGAGGAGGGACAGATGTGCGGCCACTACACGCAGATCGTTTGGAAAAACACCAGAAGAATCGGGTGTGCCAGAGTGGTTTGCGATACCGGAGATGTGTTCATGACTTGCAATTACGATCCGCCGGGCAACTATATCGGCGAAAGGCCCTACTGATAGGGACGAGTATTATGATTCTAAGGCATAAACTATGAGAGTAAAACAAGTGTACTTAAAATGTATTCCATTCGGGTGTGGACATATATAATATCATCTCCTACTATAATGTCACCTTATATATACATACTAGTTCTAATGACACATGTTACATCGGGATATAACAATAACAAACGATAACCTAAACTAACAAAATTAATGATTTTATAAAAAAAAACATTAAAATTTACGTGAAAAATCTAAACGAAAAAACAATGATTGTTGAATAGTGATTTATAAATTAAAATAGTGATTTCTATTTAGTGTCAAAATTAAAAGCATTATTATTTTCCAATTATTAACACGATTAGCCTTTACTGTTTAAATATGTTGAGTTTATAGTGATGTACTTCTAAAGTTGATATGATTGTAAGCGAGTATTGATGATAAATTTTAACGGTTAGATTAAAACTATTAAATATTATTTTTTATGTGATCTTAATAAATTATATTTATGTATTTTATTTTTTAAAATTGATTTATTATTTTTATATGTAATTACTGAAAAGGTAATTATTAAATAATTATCTAAAGATGAATAAATTTAATTGCTTGAACCATATATAATATAATAAATATAATTCATCTAATAATTTTTTCAATACCAGACATCAAGAGAAATTATATATTTATAATTTTTTGAATTATATTTATTATTAAGATTTAATTTTTAATATTTTTTAATAAAAAATAATTTTATAATTTATTTATTATATTTATTATTAGGAGTTTAATTTTTTAATACTTGTTATTATGGACAGGGACAAAGCTATTAAAGGCGTTGTCCCATTTTTAAATATTTTTATCATTTACTTTTGTTATTTTTGTATAAGTTATTTTAGAAATTGGTTTATTTTTTTAAGAATATTTTTTTCATTATTTTCTTTTATATTTTATTTTCGATCTTAAATTTTAGTTTTATCCCTCATTATGGACCTAGTTTTAAAGCTTATTTTTCATTATTTGCTATTAGAAAATAGGATTCAAATAATAATATACACTCATAACAACGACAGTAACGACATCATCCGAAACTATATTACATATAATTATATATCCACAATAATATATGTTAAAAAATTAAAACATGATATTCATATCGACTTAAATAATATCTATAATATTTATAATAATAATAAATAAAAAATAATTATAAATATAATCGCAATTGTAATTTAAACCTTTAAATTATTTTTCTTTTAGATTCTCTCTAGGCTATCAAAAGCCCAAGGCCTACCCTGAGACTATGTAAAATTTATTCGGACACAGGGATTGTCAAAGTATTTTAGCCAATAAATTTAAAACATGTAACTGATAATTTAATTTAGGTTAGGGGTGAGTATTCGATCGAGTCAAAAAGTTTCGAGTTATTCGAGTTGACGAGTCATATTTTATAACTCAAACTTTATTTGAAATTTTTTCGGTTCGAGTCGAGTCGAGTTTTGAGTTCCTATAAATATTTAATTATAATTATTTATCGTGTTAAAATATGATTTGATTCCAATTTAAACAAATTTCTCTAATAATATAAGATATGCATATATATATATTTTTTAATACGTAGCAATATTTATTTATATTTTTATATATAAATGTTTATATCATAAAGAATTGAGAGATTCGTCTCAAACTTAAAAAATAATCCTTTGATTATTAAAATTTTTGAGTTATTCGAATTTTCATTTTACAACTCTAACTTTATTTGAAATTTTTTCGAGTCGAGTATTTTCGCATCGAATCGAGTCGAGTTATTCGATTTTTTCGAGTCGAGTTTTGCTCACCCCTAATTAAGGTTATTTTTTAAAATTATAATAACAAAATATTAAAATGATTCAAAATAGCATGTGAATATAATACAAGATATTAATTTAAGAATTCTAATAGAAAACAATACTGAGATAAGTTTTTTTTTCTAAAAGAGAGTTTCATTTATAAATATTTTTAGTATTTATTACTTTTTATGATTTTATGTTAATTTTTAGTATTTTTTATTTTTAGGAAAATTCGATTTCTTATTCTATAAAAAAAAGTATTATATAAATAAAATTAAACTTTATTATATATATATATATATATATATATAGTACATCTTATTTGCAATAATTCTTAAGCCAAAGAACACGTGGTGGACTAAGGGAAAAGCTGGTAATAACCATTGACTCTGTTCAAGTGAGACCTAGCAATTTTGCCATTAGCTCCCTTAGGAAAGAACCCACCAGGGATGCTTTCGTTGCCACTTCCATAAACAATCCTCAAAATCTCATCAGGTGTTCGATCAAATGCCACAGAGAATTCATCTCCAGCAAGCACATTGCCTACGACTTTGCCTTCCGCACCAGAGTCTCTAGGCACCATGAGGCCTTCATCTTTGGTCCCGGCTTTTCCCAGAGTATTCCTAAGAATTGAAATTCGATTCGTGAATTCTGCTACGAAATGCGGGTATGGACTGACAACATGGGCAGCATGCTCGTATAGTAATCCTCTGATAACGGCATCCTGGCCGGATTCTACTCCCAGAAGACCTGCAACCAGCTGCATACAAGAAAATTGGTTTAATTGCAATTTCAGTCCCTATACTTTTGAAATTGCTGGACTTACCCTCTTTGAAATAGCACCCTGGAGTTTGGGGTTAGCACCAACATAGCCAGTGAGTCCAACATAAGGAACCAAGTAGGAAGCAATGAGGAAGTTAATGCTGCTAGCATAAGGGTCAAAAGGAGGATTCAATGGCTTCCCAAATGCTTTATCTATCACTTTCGCAAATAATGATGCACTCAAATCAAGCTGTGGCCTTGGGAACCCTTTCACTGTCTTCTTAATTGCCCTACATCCAAAAATACAATCAGAGACGAAATCAAGAGTTAGGGGATAAAGTATAATTAACCATAAAAATGAGAGGAAAAGTTTAAAATAATTAAAATTTTGGTGTCTAAATAGGTACAATCTCCTTCGGCTTGATTAGACTATTAGATACGAAAACAAAAAGAGGGTTTGGAGAGAAAGACACTAACTTCAAGTGACCAACTTCTTGGTAAGCAAATTGTAGGATGATATCATTGGTGAGTGTGTCAAGATTGGCCTTTTTGGCACCAATGGGAGATGGACCACCCTCAGCTAAATATGGAGCAACTTCATCCAAGCCATGACCCAAAGCACCATACAAGAAGAACTCAGCTTCTAAATACTCAAGATTCAATGGAAACTCCAACAAATCAATATCACTTTTGGGGACTGATGAGTTCTTGTAACCATCAAAAAAGTCTGCAGAACACAAAGTAGGAAGAAGGGAGATGACAGATAATGAAATGAAAACAACGGCCGCAGAGGACGAAAGGTAAGGTGTTGCCAGTGCCATTACAATGGATTTGATTGTCTTGGTTTTACTTTAAGCTACAGATGCAATACATATATATACACAAGAAATGGCAGAATTTTGGGGTCAAAGTCTAAACATTTTACAGCTGGAGATTGATGCTTTATCGGTTATGGATAGAGGGGAAGTAGGAAAGGATTTGATTTAATGGCGTTATTAATAGACCCTTATCCTTTGCATGAAAAGATGACGGTTGAGAGAGTAGGAGATTACAATCAATTTCTTTCCCATAGTTTTATCGATTTTAAGAAATTTTCATTAAAACTTACGATTTCCAAATATTTTCATTAGGGGCATCTTTTTTAATTCTCATTAAACTTAGAATTTTTGAAAATTTTAATTTCTTTTAAAAATTTCCATTAAATCCCTTAAAACTTTTAAATAAAAACTACAGTCATCTCATTTTCTGCGTACACTCGTGAATGATTGCAGGTTTCAATGACACTGTTGTCAACCATGTTTTCCGGGAAGGCGATAGTTGCACCGATGTAGAATCAGGAAACAACGTGCCCACGCCTTCCCGGTCGGATCCTCCTTTTGCTTAACATGGATAATTGAAACATGACCAGTCCAGGTCACAAAGATTAAACAAAACAAGCACACGTGAATCCACATGACCTGACCCTCAAAGGATCAATTCCTTAATAATCATTTATTTCTTCATCAGATTTTGCAACAACAAAAAAAAAAAAATCTAAATCAGATCAAGCTCTTACTCAATTGCAATATATCGATAGAAGAGCGAAATGCAACGACGATATCAGACATAAGAACAAAGAAATATCGGAAAATTCTCACCTCACCTCTTTATTTTTCTTCAAGTACTCGAATCCAAACACCCACATGGGTATAATAAGGCTGTAATCCAGAGTATAGGCTCAAGAAACAGATCAAATATATAAAATTCAGATTTGTAAGTCAACTTGAGTGTTCATCTCAAAAAATTCAAATCAGATTCTCCAGCATGAAACATAATTATTATACTATTATTATTTTAAATCACATGATGCATCAGGGGGAAATAAAGTACACATGATCCCACAACATAACCTGACCAGGTAAATTGCTGTGCAGACTGTAGGCTAATTATTCGATAACCTCGGCCAAAAATTTTGCACGGTAAATTTAACTCGACCCCATGCCAACTTCAAATAACAGGGGTCCAGGGATAAGTTATCGGGAAAGTTAAAACTCCGGAGATTCCGGGGCTGTGAATACAACACATTTTCCAGTCGGCAAAATGGCTTTGATGGAAGCAGCAAGTACTTGTCCCTATAGCCACAAGTAGAGCGTTCAAAATCATATTTTTATCCGGAAGATCTTTTCAGCTTTTCTTGAGCATCGAAACCTGCAACCTGCTCCACTAAACTACACAAGGGAAAGCAGATTTGGAATCAGTTTCACAGCACTATAAACAGTGTTGAGATGCGATATAAACAGTGTTGTTTTGCCACTGTAATTACTGTTACATACTGGGGAGATTCTGAATCTGGTTGATTTGGAATGCTGGCAGGTGGTTTCCCTGAGAATTGGACCGGAATTAGACCTCCCCCCACTGCTCCAGCTCTGGCTGGCACGAGAGATCCTTGGTAACTTGTTGGTCAACTTCCGGATGGCATTCCTGCAAAAAACAACAAAGTTTAAGCTATATTCAACTGGCTCTTGCAAGATCATTGATGGCACTGAAAGCATTCTATCCTATATAGAAACATCTTTACCGGTGGATGGTGACACCATAAATAATACATGCTCTTACAGTCTTACTATAGTGAAACTAAAATGCAATAAGGAAATATTACCTTGAAAGATCATGACAAGACAAAAAATTACTGTAAACACCGCGGCAAGCACGTTGTTGCTGTGAGAAGTTGTTCCCCCAGCAGATTTCATCTTCTTCAAGGCTTTGATCCGCTCCATCCTAGCATGCTTCAATCTCGCAAGTTCTGCTATCTCCTTAATTAACTTCTGGTCAGCTGCATCCAAGGACGGGGCTCTCGGAGGTCTAGGTGGTTTAGGAGGTTTCTTATGGCCCAAGCTTTTACGTTTCTCCTTCATTACTAATCTATTCTCGCTAGCATCCTTCTTATTATTCAAGCTAGGCATTGCCTGCAAATTCTCCACACACACACTACCACAACTCGAAACATCACCAGACAACAACAGTACCGAGAAATCGCCTCTAGCATCAACAGTTACTCCATTCTCAAGGTCAAGTTCTAAATCTTTACCTCTAGGAGCCATCTAATCTATCACTAACAACTTTCACAGACTTAATCACAAACACATTATAAACATTAACTTGAAGAAGCAAAAAAAAAAAGGACACTCCAGATTTAAACTCGTACAAAACAGCTCAATAAATGCAAGTTTAGCTTAGTAAACACACCAATGAGCAGACCCTGCATCCATCATCAGAATATAAAAAAGTTTTCAATCAAAAAATCCCAAATTTCCCATACAAACATTAAAAAAATTCAAAATCCCTTGGAAACAGAGCCAACAGTGGAGGCTTTGATGCATAAAAAGAACAAATGTATATAAAAAAGCATTGAAACCCAGAAAATGTACCCATCAAAACCCCATATTCATCAATACCCAATAAAGAAAATGGCATGCTTTATCAGATAAAATAATAATTTATAAGTAAATAAGTTTATATACCTTTCAGAGAAAGCAATGAAACCCCAGATTCGATGCTAAGGGACAATGCTTCATAAACCAAGTCTGAAAACAAGAGAGAGGCTTTACAGTTCGATCTACAAACACTTGATCTATATGTATAGAGTGAGCAATTAATGCAAATGAGCGGATTTACAGCTTTGGATTAATAAATAATTTTAGTTTGAAATAAAGGAGGATGTGGAAGTTGAGGAGGGAAAGAAGGTACTAGGTAAGTAACTGTGTTGACAGAAAATATAGGGATAAATCAATATTTAGCCCCTAAAATTTGTAATTTTTATCAATTTAGTCATTTCCGCATTAATTTTTTCGTTCTGATGAGGTGATACAATATTAAAATGACATATCATCAAAAACTATGATGATTAAGACTTTGTTTGTGGTTAAAGTTTTGGGGTCAAACGTTCATTTTTAAAAAACAGAATTTTTAGTTATTTCGAGACAATCGTTTGAGATGAAAGAAATAATTGTTGAACAAACGTTTAAAACAAAATACGGATTATTTAAAGTTGTTACCGATAAATGAGTATTTCTCACTACAATAGTAACCAAAAAACACAATTTAAATAGATCATATGATCAATTAGAATAGTTTAATTCAATTCATGGTAGATTAATAAATTTCATAAAATATGGATTAAATGAACTAATTTTAATATATATCGTGTTCTATTTATTTTGGATTACACACAATTATAAAAAAAGATTGAAGTGTACCAATCTATGTTCAAAAACTTAGAACCCATCACATGTTTTGTATAAAGTTGGAGACATCAAATCAAAAATTATATAATTCGTATATTTAATTTAATAGGTGTTTAAAAAAAGTCGACCTAAAATATTATCAAAATGTATAATATTTAGGTTGTGTATGACAATATTTTTTTTGTGTGTGAAATATTCTAAGTTATAATAAAAAATATTATCAAAAATATATGTAGTAACATTTTAGTTTACAACTTAAAATATTAATAAAATATATTTAACTCAATAATTAATAAAATATTAATTAGTTTAACGGAATAAAATGTTGTATATTTTAAATAAATTCAATAAAAAAAATTAATGAATAAAAAACTTTGATTAATTACATTTGGTGATTGTTGTGTTGTTGGGATGCTTTTTGGACCCCTTTGTCTAAACAATATTAGATACAATGTTTGGTGCAATAATTCATCAAAGAAGATATAACTGAAAAACAAAAATCTGAGCATCAACTTTTACGAGGCGAGAATCTAAAGTTTCACGATATTTAATTATTTTCCCGGAAAATAAAAGTTTCATGGATGGGAAAATAAAAAGTGTAGACACGTTAGGTATAATTTGCTGTATCAAGTTTATTTCTATGCCCTACCACGCCAGATCCTCTAATTTGATATTCAAAAGTAAAGTTTAAAAAAATAGAGAGAGCTTGAATGATTTAACAATTACGATATAAAATATCTTAAATTAAAAAATAATATTAAAGTTTAAATAATTTGAATCATTTTATTCGAATTTCATTATATAAGCTCTTTTTATCATCAGTAAACTCGAAATAATTTATTCTGATCATGTAATTGTAACTTCCTCTAACAAAGTTATTAGGATTCATGTGGTAGTTGAGCTAGATTGGGTTACTGAAATCAGTAGGATCTTTATACTGAACTCATTTGTGACAAATTGAGTATGGTTTTTGTTTATCTATAAAGTACACAATCAATCGTTTTTAATGTGTCATTAAGACTTTGATTGTATTAAAAAAAACTATGTAATAAAATCTTAAACATCCAAATTTAAATTTTATCATTCGTGATCATACTCAAATATATTATAATTATTCTTTTATGTATCATGTTAATTATTGTAATTATTCTCGTACATAATCATATATGAATATATATGAACAATGTTGATAAATAAATACAAATCATATGGGTATTTTTTCCAAACATTTTAGTATTATTTTACAACAATATTTATTACTCTTTAAATTTAAATTTTTAAAAATAATAATATGATGGGCTGTCCTTTTAGAAGTTGCCATCAAATGTGGATGTTGGGATACTTTTGTAACTTTATTTAATGGTGCACAGGCACATGGTCTTGGATCTTTTCAATCCTCTAGGGTCCATTGGAGACAAGAGCAACCACTTTTCAGTAAGTTTATTATTTCATGCACTGAACCTGACCTTTCGGACTGATTAGCCAGCCACTCGGGGGACATAGAATGGAAGAGTCTGTTTAACATATAGTTTTTCATCAAGTCAGTTACTACTATAATAGTTGATTTGATTGTACATGTGATTAATTTTGGTTAAAGCAATAGATTATCTATAACTCATATAATTTTTCATGATCAAGACCATCATTTGACTTAATACTTTATATTGTAGTTTTGAAGAAAAATATAAAGCATACAATTTAAAATTAAGATAATAAATATAAATTTCAGTTTAATCCTTTTAAAAATATAAACTAAAATATAAATAATCGCACCAAATTCTACCAGTTCACAAATAGATCCATCAATATTTTTAAATTATTTTCAGCAATTTAAATCTAAAACTTTTCGTATTAAATAAAATTTAAAACCAATTATCAATCATATAAAAAGAATAAAGTTTTGATAAAAAAATATAAACGGAATAAAATTTAATCAAATTAAATGACTACGGTATTTTAACTTGCGAACAAAAAACTAAACCATATAATTAAATACATTTGAACCGATAAGTAAATTAAAATCAAACCATATCTAATAAAATTATATCAAAATCAAATACTACGATGCAAATCTGATTTTTTTTTTCAATTTTCTTTATTTAACCCTAACTATAATATTATCCCATATTGGGAAAGGAAATCTCTAATCCATTTTGTCCTTTCAAAAAAAAAAATCTCTAATCCATTTACAGTTTCTCCTAATGATCTGATTCCGGGAGGCCGAATCAAGATTGTTTGTTGTCCAAAAAACATAATATACAAAACAATCAAAATTCTATTGAAATTTGATGTATTTTATTTCTTAAGCTAAAATCGTTTTGTTTGAGAGGCAGAACGAATACTAAAATTTGATAATACCTGCACCACTCGAAGGCTTTGAAGCAAAAATATAGAGACCGAGATCATTGTTGTTGATCAGACCTCTGTCAATCCTAGATTGGTAGAATTGTTCCTGGAAACATAATCGAATAAATAAATAAGCTGCATTTATAACGAAACGGAATATTGTGATCGATCGAGCTCGCATGGGCATGGCTATACCTTCAAATTGAGGATGAACTGTGGTACGGTACTCTCTTTTACCAAGGCCACGGCGCAACCACACCATCCAGCTCCGGTAAGCCTTGCTCCCAAAGCACCGTTGTCTCGACATACTTTCACAACTTCTTCCAATTCCGGGCAGCTAGTTATGAAAAGAACATAACAGATGCATCAATCTAGATCAGTACAAAAAGGAGACGACAAGAAGAAGAAAAATGTCGAAAAGATTTATCATACATAGAGGGTACTAAATCATCTTTTTAATGAAATTTCACTTATGATCTTAGAAACGGTTTTACAGACTCATCGAAAGTGATGGACAGATCATAGGAGCAGTTCGACAGATATTCACATTCTAGTTAGTAGTTGTACCTGCATTCGTACAGAACACTACAGCTGTAATGGCTTTCGTTCATAAGATCACCAAGCTTCTTGAGCTTTTCACCCTCACTGCAAATGTATTAATAGTTTTGGTCCAGCAGTTATTGAAACGACTTTAGCATTAGGACAGAACATAGCCAAATGTTAACATTAAAAAGTCACCTTAAACTGGATGCCACGGCATCCTTAAAAGCATAAACACGCTTGGCTTCAGAGTACACATGAGCGGCTCTCTGGAGATTACGATCAACAGATAAATAAATACACCAGGACATAATCCGATAAATCAAAATGATTTGAAGGCCTTGTCGAATCGAATAAAGTATCACATAAAGATGAAAGACAACGTCCCAGGATCACTAGTACTAATTAGTAATAAAAGGGAGTGTAAAGTGAACCAAGAGTTTAACTCAATTAGTTTAAGCAGATACGATCTCCTTCATGCTACACAAAAGGAGAAATAATAACAAGAGTTGTAACACGAGTGGTACCCACCAAACTACGAAAAGTCTTAAAGGAAAATGTGTGCAGCTAGAACACTCCTACTACTGTTTTAAACTACTGATTGAAGAAAATGTATGTGAGATGGAACATAAGTGCAATGAATATTGAAAATAGAGAAAAAATAAATCATATAATTGATAATAATATTTAATTCGAAAAAAATAATGATCCATTTAAACTTCAACTAAAACTACCTGATGTAACTTGAAGTGCTTGGCTGCCTTTAGCACATCCAAAGACGTTGGGTTATCACACAAGATTGACGGCAGATCCTTCTCAGTAATTTCCTCAATTTCTACAGCTGTATATGGCTCCTCTTTCAAAAATTCCTGCAGCAAAGGTACAGTTTGACATAAAATAAAGAAACTTTACTGTATATTTGAAACATAAATTCTTAACAGAAAAAAGTATAATAATAATATAACGGAGGTAGAAAATCAAAAGATAGAAACCTTGACAGCAAGAACAGGATCATTAGAACCACGGCCACCAGCAAATTTAACACATAAACCCTCAACGTCAGAAAGAGTTTTGACTTCTGATATTGACTCTTGTGGCTTCATTCCTAGCTTTATACCAAGCACGATCTGGAATTTTGAAAAAGACCAAGAAAAAATGCACATTGTGAGTATCGTGAAACCAAAGACAGTAGATACACAATGATGCAAGAGACCCTCAAAGTAGAAGTTTTAATTCCATAAATACACCCTTGCACATTCAGGTAAGAAAATGTGACTTACGGCTGCGAGTCGGCATTCAACAGCTCTATTATTATAATTTATAGCAGCCGTTACAGCCTTTTGAGATTCTGCCAATGAGTGGGCTATCACGAATGTGCCACCAGCAGGGAGTTGCACATCAGTTGCGCGAATAGGGTTGAAATCTATTAGCTCAGCAAACCCGTTTTTGGCCATCACAGAGATTGCCTGTCATGATAAAACAGGGTATAATGAGTGACAATTTTCAATAATCACAGTAAATTTAACTACAAAAATATAATTTAGCATCTTTAACATTACTTGGTAAATTTAACATCACTGCAACTAAGGAAATCAAATTAAATCTTTAGTGGTAGGAAAAAATGTAACCTGATCCATTCCACCTGATTGTGTTCCAACGTGATGTTCACAATCACAAGTTACTTGGGCAATTTCTTTCTGTTAAAGAAGCAGAAATTAGAATTTCAAATGTAGACAGACTTGTGGATACCAAGTGAAGATAGTATACCTTTGGGAAGTTAACATCAAAAGCAGCCATAATAGCAATTGTACTTGAGCAAACCAAAGCGGAAGAGCTTGATAAACCGGAACCTTGAATAAAAGAAGATGAGAGCCATTTTCAACAAAGAAAAGAACTACCGCCATGTTAAGTTAAAATTTTATTCAATTACCGTTCAAAGTCATGAAAGCGATCTAAAATAATACCTGTAGGAACTGTTCCATCAACAAGAACATCAAGGCCAACTGGCACACCTACATTCACTCCTTTTGACTTGGCATATTCATAGAAACCCTTGTAACTGGAGAACAAGGAAGATACTGGCATCACGCTTTGAGGGGATTCATGTCAATAAAAACGCTAGCATATACTTAAACTCACCCGCAAATGAAATAATGCCCCCATTCATGATTATTCAAGTCAATTTCCTGCACAATAAAAAATTTCAGGTAATTTTAACACAAATTCCGAGCAAATATTTATGCCCTAAGCTAACAAACCGAGCATTTTTTAATGCAATAAGGGAATGAGAGCTAAATAGGTAAACTAGCAAGTAAACATTTGACAAGTTACATAATCAACCAGATAACTATAAAGAAAAAAACAGAATATTAGCACATTGAAAAAAGCACCTGGTTAGGATCAGCAGGATAAGTACAGGTAGCGTACTTATTGTTGACATTAGCAAGTTTTAGAAGCTTGTCAGTCTCCCCTTCTTTGTGCTTTCGGATTGCCACAATCGTGTCTTGCCTGATTGCCATCGGCAACACCGAGTATCCTTCATAGTCAATGTGTTCTCCAATTAAGTTCACTCTCCCTACACACAAATAGCCATTAACTGATCACCCGATGCAAAAATAACCATTGCTCACAATCAAAACAGCCAAACCACGAAATCAACTCACAAGAGTAAGTCGTTTGAGTTTAGAACTTGGAATCCAAAAATAGTGTGAGTTGTGTGATCAAACAAATATAAACATATCATTCATGATTATGTCTCAAATCTATGCCTATGTACTACATGAAAGTCAAACGTATAATCACACTGAACCTCAACTAATTTAAGCACGCATTCTATTCTCCAGTAAACATGAGAGAAACAGTAATCCAAATCTTTGAATTCATGACTTAAAAAACAGTATTTCATTCAATAAAAAAGTCATTTATGGCTTATCGCTAAGCCGTAGCAACAGAGAGAAACACAGAACCTGGAGATCGAGCGAAGACATCGGGAGGATGACCGAAGACTTGGAGAAACTTAGACTTCAATTGACCGTATCAAATCTCAGCTTCTTCCACCTGAGATCCTTCTCCGTATACCGGTTCAAGTGAAGAGTAAACCGGAACCGGGAGCTCTTCGTGCTTCGCCATTGCTGTCAGTCTGCGGGTTTTTTAGTGTTTGATTCCTCTACGCTCTTTCACTACGAATAAAAACAAACGGAATCACAGAAACGAAACGAATTTCTGAATCACCGGTATCTTTTAAATAATTGTTTTTCGTTATTTAAGATTAATTCACAATTTGGCACTTAAATATACATTTTTTCACTTTCCGCTCTAAATTGTTTTGGTAAAAAGATCTTTTCAGTCCTTTCAACTTTGATATAATGCAAATTGATCCCTCTCAGAAATAGACGAACAATTTAATTCTATCAATTTCTATATTGAGCAGATATGGACAAATAATAACGAAGTTGATAATTTCCGTCAAATTAGCCTTACGTGGCAATATGAAAAAACAAATTTATGAAACCCACGTGTCATCTTACTATGAGAATACGTGATCATCAAAAATAAAATATATAAATTATCGTTAAACTTTATTTTATATATTTCAGTGAATATATTTATATAATTTAAAAATATATTTTCAATGGTAAAAAAATAATACATTCCACTTAAGTGACTTAAATTTAAATAATTTAATTAATAAATATATATATAAATTTATCCACTTAAGTGGCTAAATAGTACTATAAATACAAGCAATAATCACAAGGACACAACAATATACAAAGGCCAACGATCCTACACTTGTTCTTTTGCCTGCTGCATCAGCTGGGTAGGCACAACAATATCATGAAGCAGTCCATGCCCAGGGTCTCCAAGGCAGGGGAATGACGTCTGTATATAGGGTTGTACTTGTTGATGGACGAATCCGATGCTTTCTCGGGACATTATCGGACACGGATGAGTATGTTGGCCTTCGTAAGTGGTGACGACGATGGTCGTATCGTCGGATAATCTCTCGACTCTCTTCTTCACCCCACATTCACCATTGGTGCAACGATAATAGCTCCTACTTTCAATAAAAAGAAGTATGTGATAAGAACTAAAGTCATAGTCGTATCGTAACAGTTTTTAAGATCAATGTGATATTGTGATTGTAAGTATATTTTAAAAATATTATAATTAAAATCGATTTCGAGTTTAATTCAAACCTAGGGAAAGGACAGTTTTTCACAGGTTTTTGCCCATATTTTCTCCATCTGTATCCATCATCCAAGTGATCAATTTCAGTCTTTGTCATGAAGGCAAATCTCGGCAATCTCTCCTTTCTTTGGTTCTTCTTTTTGGATTTACCCCTGTAAGAAAAAAACATACGAATTTCGAATATAAACCGTAATTGGACAAATATGAAATATCTATAAAATTATGTGCTGGAACAAACCCATAGCTTAGAAAGAAGAAAAACAGCATGGATGCTTACACTTTCCTTGTCTTGTCTGGATCCTCATCAGCTTTGTTTTGCTGCTCATCGTTTGCAACTTCTTCATTCGATAAGGAAGAGATGGAAGAAGAGTTCGGTGTTGCCGGCGGGTTATTGTTTAAACACACCGAATATTCCGGTACGGCGGAGAACGGCGGCGATGGAAGAAGCTTCTGCTTAGTATCTAGTTGCAGTACTTCTTCATGCAATATATCTTCAAGGATCAGTGGTGGGTAGGAATCAAATAAAGGAGCAACAAAATCTTGGTGAACATCAAGCAAGTCCATAAACGAATCCCACTTTTCTCCTCCACATGCTTCAGCCACCGCGGTGGTTGTAGCTGACGGATTCTCCCCGGAAAATCTCATATCTGCCATTGAAATTAGAAAAGATAGCAATTAAACGCTTCGGTTCTTGAAATTAAATAGACTCTTCACATGTACTCTTCCATTTTAAAATAAAAGAAATAAATGGCCAAGCTTTTGATCCTTGCATCGCAAGAATTATTACTCGAGATTAAGAAAACGGGGAGAGAGTCGAGTGTGAAAAGGACGTGTGTGTTGGGAATTTGGAGAACAGCTTGGAATTTTTTTCTCTCAATAAGGTGACCGCCATTTGCCGGTTGATTATGAGTACTGTATATGACGGTGTTATTAATATTACGTAACTTAATTTTATTTTTAAATATTAAAAGTTTAGAATATTTAATTAATATTAAATATTTTTTCTTAATCATTTGTTAATATTTAAAAATGTTATATTATACATATTATCCATTTATCAGTGTCAATAAATATTATTATCGATTCGTAGATAATAATCATTTGAATATAATTTTTATTAATTATTTTATTTTATTTTTTAAGTTCGAATTTAATTTATATTTTATAAAAAAAAACTCAAATTTATAAAATTGGACAAACACTTTTCCACTCAAAACAATTAGACTGAAAATTTTCTTTCAAAAAAATTAACTGAAATTTTATAAATTCATCTTTATAAAATTTCAAATTAATTATTTTAAGTTTATAAAATTTTAGTATAATATTTAATATATAATTGTTTAATTTAAATTATATATTATAAATAATTATTACGATAACACCCTTTTTAATCCAGTTATTTGTATATAATATTAAAATTTAAAATCTCAGTTTTATTTAAAAAATCTAATATTTTATCTAAATAAACCCGTTGCACATGAATTATTATATACCTACCTTTGTCTTTTTATCCTAATCCTACGTGTTGAATCCGACGGCGGTTATTTCTTTCTTCATGAGATCTCCAAATCACGTGCACTTTCACGCGTATCTTCCCTGCTCCTCCTTGGTGTGGGATTTCTTCTTGCATACAACTTCTTATATATTCTTAGCCGCCAAGCTTTTTAATGGACCCATCAATTTATTCTCAGTATACATTTTCTTATAATTTTTAATATTTTTTTTTGTCCGTGACGGGATCAGTTTTGTGTTAGTTATTGATCTTTAATATTATTTATTTATTTATTTATTTTAATTCATTATTTTTTATTTTATTAATGTTTTATTTAGTTTGTTTCTGTACATATTTTATTTTCGTTTGTTTCTGTAAATTTTTTATTTTTCGTTTATGATATTACTTTCGAGAGCGGAGTTAAAAAATTATTTAAGAGGTGTTATTTTTTAAATTATATTTATGGGGTCAATTATTTATATATTGATGTCATTTATTATTATTTTTTAAAAATATATATAAATTATATATAAAAAAAATTAATCCAAAAGTTTTAGGTGTCATTTGACCACTCATTTCAATGGGTGGCTCCGCCCCATGATTACTTTCATCTACCTTAATTATAGATTGACATTTACATAATGATTACATACATTTTTAATAAACAAAATCGATAATCTTGTTTAATTAAATATATTTTATGAATAATTTATCGATGTTTTTATTATTAATAATAGAGTGATATTTTAAATATTATATTAAACCGAGTTGAAACAAATTGAAAAAATTGTGCTTCGTATTTAAATTTTACTACCAAATTTATTATGGTTTTATTTTTGTATTTCAGATACATTGTTTAATCATACTCTCTAAACCAAAGAAAATTTAAGAATGACAAAATGGTTTCAAAAACGTTAAAAAATTTCAATTTTAAAATTATTTCAGATCTTATTAGACCTGAATAAACAAATGAATTGTTTACAGCTTATAAAGCCTTTTGAATATCTTTACACATGACCATAAGCGCACAGTCCATGAAGAGGTCTACCGCTCCAACCCAAATCTCAATTGGTCACATTCCTTCAATATTTGGGCCTTAGATCAAACCTATTTAATCTGTACAGTTCGGTGGTTGGCTGGTCAAACAAAGTAACCTTAGTTTTTATAATTGAAATATTTAATAGTTTTGTAAGTCTGTATTTTTTTTACAAATATTACTGAATTTTTATTAAATTTATAAAAAATTATAATTACAACGTAATTAAGAAGTAAAATAATTGGATTAAAAAATCTAAAAAATCCTTACAACCCAAAAACAAAGAAAGATAAAATTTTTATGGAAATAAGCATACCAATAAAATGCAGCAGCTTCATGAATCTCTTTGTCTTTGTCCACACAAGACGCATAGTGAAGGAAGAAAGAGTTGTAGACGATTCAAACTGTCGTGCAAACAACCATCAACCGAGTGGGGATAAGTCTTTCCACGTGACCATCGGCAAAACAATAAATCAGAAAACTAGCATCGATTGAATCTCTGTGCGAACAACAACCAATCGCTAAGGTATGCTGCAACATGCCATAAAAACAGACGAATCAAACCCCAAAACAAAAATAAAAACATGTCACAAGGACAGAGAAAAGCATGTCACAAAGATAGAAAAAAGAGATCCTTATTAAAATAAAAGAAGAAAAAAATAGATCCGATAATCGAAAACCAACATTAAAATTGATTGTCGACCACTGATCAAAGGGAACGATCAAAACGAAAGACTAAAAAAGATAAAACTTGAGAAGGAGAACGGCGGCCGAGGGGTTGAGAGAAAATTAAGTTTTCTTGTCTTAATTCGATTCGATTGAATTTTTAATATTTATAATTATTTATAATACTGGCTGGTCAATCTGTTTGGATGTCATTGTCACTTATCGGGCATGTAATATACATTTTAATTATGATGAGCTAACTAATTATAAAGGATAAGCTGATTTTGAATATGGACACACTTGTGACTTAAATTAAAATAAATCTATTTTGAGAATTTATATAAAATGAGATTTGAACATGAATATTTTATAATTTAATAATTTTATTTTTTTTAAACTTTTCAATACTTCATATTTAATTTAATTAGGAGAATAGTAGCTTTCTAGCTTTTGAAACAAGGAAGTTTGTTGATGATGATAAGAAAAAAAATGGGATTTGATTAATACATTCAAACTTGGCTCTCAACTACCTTGTTTAGTGGGAATGCTTTAATTAGGATAATATTCCACTTATAAAATCTAAATCATAAAACAACACATTTTTATTTATAAAATTAGATATCAAATTCATTAGTCAACTAATTCAAATATAATTTTATAAAAGTTTATTACGAGACAACTCTCTCAATCTATTTTTTAAATTCGTAATATTAAGATTTTAAACTATTTTTTGTTTAAAAAACTTGATCTCTCATTGGATTAAAACAAATATTATTAAAAAGATGTTTCTTTTATTTACTTAATCATCATTTGGTTCAAAAGGCACCCAAGATTTTTAAACTTAAAAAAATAAAAATAATAAATTTTCATCGTGAAAATGAAATAAAAACCACTGATTAGGAATCAAAATTGAAACACCACCAAATCTTTTGTTAGTGTTCTTTGTCATGCATCGATTGATTAAAATATCTACCTTGCTTAATGGTTGAGTTTTGAAAACAATTATTATATTTATAAACAATTAAAAATAACTATTTGATATACTAATTTAAAATAAAAAAATATAAACATTTTTAAAATATTACCGTTTGTCATTTTAATATATTAATAAAATAAAAAATAACAAAGCATATCAAATTCTAGTCTAATAATGACCATCTATAGTATTTCGAGCAGGCAGTGGAAGGCAAGCTGAGAGAAAACCGGAAAAGAGAAAGATACCCACTTTCTTTAATCTTGTGTTTATGGCAACTTTTGGATCCCAAGATATTCACATCCATTTCTTCATTTCTTAATAAAATTATGAAGGTAGAAATTTTAATCTCAGCCAATGATCTTAAAACAATATTCCCCCCTTTTGAAGGTAAACTAATATATACTCGAATGAAAAATATATGAAAAATAATAATATAATAAAAAATTATATCATCACGTAATTGTGAATCTTAACTATAGACCACGAGTAATACGATAAGAATTTACGTTATACTTCAAATCACTAAGAAATGGAAGTGGGTGTCACATGTGTAAAAGAAACCTCCATACCTTGGTGTAAAAGGTGAAGAAAAAAGGAAAGGAATGTAATGGAGTGTGGCAACTATTACCATGAGCTATAACAGCTTCAGCTTTTAGCAGGCATCGCATCAAAGCTCTCTTTGTTACCTACCCTAGTTTGGCACTTTCTTCATCACATTCAAAATCAAGGAGTAGCATTTACAATATTTTTATTGGAATATATTTCCAGACAAATAGTTTTGAACATAATAGGGGGGAAATGCTGGATTTTTAAGAAGAAAGCTATGGAATAAAATGAAAATTGTAAGATGAAAGTACTTGAGAAGGAAAAAGGAAGAAGAAGCCATGTATTTAACATGAGAGATGATTACTTAAAAATAAAGAGGATGATGATACTTGGCAATGAAGCAACAAAAGGAGAGTCACTGATTGGGCAGCGAGCTGGTGCTGGCGGAGCCAGAGAGCAAGTCAGCGAGAGCACTCATAGCTCGAACCTGCATCTCAAGCGCCCCAATGTAATCAGTTGCTTCTTCAAGAATAACCGGTAACGGTTGCTTTCTGCAACCGGGAACTAACCGCCCAAGAACCTTGACTTTCCTTTCAACACTCGGTAAACTCTTCGCTCTCAATTTCGATACGCCAAATCTCGGTCTCCTCGACTTGCTACTCCCGGTGACGGAAGCCGCCACCGTCGCAGCAGCAGATCCTCTGTTTCTCTTCTGTTTCCTAAACCTCAGTTTAACACGGCTCGTCAGAATCGCTCGGCTCCACCTGGTTCTACCTTTAGCCGCGACGGCCAAGGCTCTATCGGCGGCTTCACGGACAACTCGGCCAGGGCGTGGAGCCGAAGGAGAAGAAGCATAAGAGCTGTTGCTGTTGTTGAGACTGAGTTGGCTCAAAGCTTGAATCAGCTTTGAGGAATATACTTGTTGCTGCGCCTCTGATTTCCATTTGGCGTGACTCGGCTGTTGATTCTCTTTTGACATTGCCGCTGATGGTTTCTTCTTCTTCTTCCTTTTGCTGCTTCGATCCGAGTTTGCATTCGTCACTGGATTCGTATTCATGGACGCCATCTAATTGATCAAATCCCGTTGTTATTCTTGCCTCTCTCTTTAAACTGTCTAATTCGGTGAATTGTAACAGAAAACGATAAGAAGAAAAAAATTCAAATCAAAATTCTGGAAAAAGGAAACGAATTTATTACGGATTAGATGAAAGTGAGTGGGAATTTGAGAAGGAAGAGGGAGAGGCCAAGGCTCAAGAGAAAGAGGGTTTATAAAGAAATGGGATGGAAGGGAAATTGTTTTTTTTTCATATTGTTTTTTTTAATTCTAAATTATTTGTTTAACGGTTTGAAATTAAAAATAAAATTAAACTAGCCGATGAAAAAAAATAAGCTATGGAAAACATTAACTATTTAATTTTATTATTTTTTAAATTTTAAATCGGTTTCTTTCATATATATATTTGTAGTGGTGGGTGCGACCTTTTGTGAGAGCCTGAGAGGTGGTAATGTTGATGGTCGGTTCCATTAATCGGCATGGGGTGTGCTGGTGGGGGATCCCCTTTGTTGGCTTTTGGGTTCGGTTCCGAGCCTTTCAATACACTGACTGACACGTGCATTAAAGTGACCCATCAACTAATAACAATAAATTTAATATTTATGATTATAATTATAAATATTTAATTTGTTAATTAATTAAAATTAATTTTATAATAATATATTATAAAAATAATTTTTTATTTATAATATCAAAATTTAAAATTATTATATTACTTAAAAGGTTTAAAACGTATTTTGTTAGACAAATTAATCATTACGATTTGAAATGATCTATGTCTTTAAATAGCGATTTAACATTTTTTAAATATCTTTAAATAGAATTAAACATTTAACTGAATCAAATAAGATAAAATAATGTTTTTAAATCTATCAAATAAATGCTCAATATGTTTTAAGAACTTAGATAATGTAATGTTATTTTTTACATAACGATATTTCGTTAATCGACGTGAAAACTTTAAAATTTATATTTTATAATATTAAATTATAGATTTATGATTAGATTTTAAAGTTTAAAAAAATTTTAAAATCGAAGTAGATATGTTTTTAAAAAAATATATATAATTATTATTTATTCTAATTATTATTATTTTAATAAAAAAAAGTCAAAGAAACCAACAGCCAACACGTTGATAGGTTACCTGACCTTGGGCTAATAAAAAAAATACTCTGTTCCAAAGTTTCAATATACTGGATGAACCTAATCCTAATTCTCTCCAATAATCATTGTCCCATGTGTCTGCCAATGAATTCGAATATTAATATAAAATTCAGAATCTAATACTAAATTAAACACACTACTTGACATTATGATGTGCCAGAGAGATTGCCTCCCTTGTGTGAGACATGAGCAAAGGAACGGGGCAAAGCTTTAAACGGATCCATAAAGAAAGGTGTAGACAGTAGATGGAATGGTGAAGGCAGAAAGAGTGGTGGGTTGTTCATTCTTAGGAAACTGCGCATGGACATGAAAATGGGAGGGAATCATAATTACTGATAAGATTTTGTACAGATTAAATATATATCAGGTATAGGTTTAGGCAAAACCTCCGGATAGGACATGGCTCTTAAAATTTTTAAGAACTTAGTTCTTTTAAAATTTTTAAATAAATTTTCTCTTAAGTTATTAAGTTAAAAGCATGAAATCATTGCTTAAAATGATTGTTTTTTATATTTTTTAGGTATAATTATTAGTATATAATTTATTGGTTGACTAATTTAAATTGAGTATCATTTATAAGGACAACCTTTTTTTTTACCTAATTTGTTTCTCACAACAACAAAATTTTAATTTTTGATATTATTTAAGAGATCTAATACTTTATTTTTATGTACAAGTTAAAGTGGAGAGTTCGGAAAATAATCTAAAATGCCTAATAAAAGGAGATATAATTAGAGAGTAATACTATTTTAGGTCGAATCTACATAAATAGTAAAACTATATTATCCCATCAAATCCGATAAAACATGATCATTATGTCAATAAATTTAGAACAAGATCTGAATCCAAATTTTACAAGAATCAAAACTCATATCAAAATTAGCTACTCATAAGACAGAACAGTAAACAAGGTTAAAAATTTGTCATCAGTCAAGCTTTTTAAGATATTTTAGTAGATTTTCCTCGATAAATTATATTTAGAAAAAGTAAACCCAAGAAAGGAGATAAAATATATGAAAATTCTCATTGGAAGGAGACAAATGTACTTCACTAGTGGGAAACTAGGAGTTCGAAATTCATATCACTGCATTTGGGTTGGGTCAACATGTTAAGAAACAAAGTGACTCGATTTCAATTCATTAAATAAAGAAAATGCTCTTGCTTGATGATTAATCAAAATTTTAGCACAAAGACACTTATTGATGGAAAGCAAACACCCAATGATTATGTCGTAATAGCTCACTTATAACTCAAATATTCATTTTTCTTATACTAAACGTTGCTTTAAAGTACAACCTTGCTTTCTTTCCCTCTCCATTTAAAGAAAAAGGTTTAGACTATTGAACAAGTTAAATCATTGTGGATTACATCAAATCTCACCTCATCATGTACAACCAGCCCTAAAGTTTAAAGCTAAAAAGTTAAAAGTTCTCATTAAATTTTAAGTGGGTATATAAATATTATTCATGCTCTCATTCATAAACAAACAAAAGTTTTGTGGAATGTGGATTAAACCAATCCATCTACTTTTAATCCAGCTAACTCTTCACTCTTTAACCACACATCACTAGGGAAAAGTCTCCTCCTTGTGATGCAAGTCCATTCTGCTTCTTTACTAGTGATTCTAAAGCTTCGTTTTGTTGACCTACTAATGATTTCTAACTATCAAATTGGACCATAACTTGTCCCCTCCACTTTCAAAGATTGAATTTGGTGTCACAATTCCTAAATATCTCTGAAAAAGCCTATCATTCCTCATTCACTGTCCCTTCTATCATAACGTGTAACTGTTTTATTCACTTCTTGGGTAAAAACAGTTGATAACACAAAAATAAATGTTGCAGCAAGCGGTCATATAACTAGCATGTATATTTGCATAAAAACAAACAAACCTGGCTGTGAAGCAATGAGACAAGCTTTTGAAAATGGCCTACACCACCAGGGCATCTGCCAACTGTGTAGGTTTAAATTCATCTAGTATTTTATCTCGAAGAATATGCCTACAAACTCTAGTTGTTTAGCATCTTGGAAATAAAGCTGTTACCATGGAGTAATAAACAGATTCAATTATTGGCCTGAAGAGTGTCATCCAATCAGCAGTTAAGGACAAATAAAGGTGGGTAGAGATGCATGTCCCTGAAACCAGAATCTTCCCCAGTCATTACGAAATCAAGTCTTCAGTTGTAATAGAAACTTTGCCTTGTCTCCAACTAAACTTAAAAAAGGCAAAATACACAAAGTTGATACGGGATGAATGTTTCAGAACAAAGCCTATAGTGCAATACAGAGACAGTTTTGACTTTAGAAAGCTTAGAAATCAAGCATTCATTAAACCTGTTAATCTCCTTAGCTATGTGTAATTCAGTAGAAATGATAAAATTATCAGTGCAAGGCTATACCCTTTGATGTTAGCACAATTCCAACACACAAAATCATATCATATTATCATCAGATTTTTACAGGAAATCTTAGAAAACAAAAGTGTTGATTCATCCGTTTGCTACAGTTTTCACAGAAAATAAATTAGAAGGGAAATATGTATTTCATTAGCATTTGAACAAGATAGGAATATAAACATCATAAAATATGATTAGAGCTGAAATAATTGACATTAATCTGATTCAAATTTCAGTTAATCTAACCTCCGATACTTCAATCCTTTTCAAAACCACATAAATTTATTTTAAAAAATAATATGTGAAGAACTCTTGCATGTGATTCATTACCGTTTAAATAGCATCTGAACCGGCGGAAATCAAAGAGAAGTCGTGAAATTTTCTGAAAAGCACATCCGATCGGTGAAACGAACGCTTCGGTCAAACCTTTATGAGAAATCTGCAATGACAACAAACAATCAAACAGAGGGCGGGGAAATTGAACTCGCTCAATCAAGAGGAAACAATGCGGACACGAAATCAATAGATCTTATTGGTTATTTGAATCACTTGCCTTCTTTGAGCTATTCTTCAGTGAAGAACCCTTTGATCTGTCGATATCAGAACTTTGAGGGAGTTCTTTCCGGAGTTTCATTTTCTTCCAACTTTCTATTTTCGCGCTCTGTTTTTTTCGCGGTAGAAAATTTCAATTTTCTTTCAACTTTAATTCAAAATGTATAGTTATGTGATTTATTATACAATTCGGTACATAAGATTCTCAACTTTTTCTTAAATTAGTACTTATCTTTATGTCTCAAATTAATACATGGACTTTAGAAAAATATAAAATTGATACATGATCTTAATATAGCAGTTCAATGATTAATTAGATTATGATTTGCATAAATCATCTTGTCTCGATTAAATGAACAATTATTGTTCTAGAAGGTTATAGATTTGAGCATCAATATTTTACAACACAATATTTAAATGATCAATGATTGATAGATGATAGTATATTTTAAAACAAGGGTAAACTACATAAATGATCCCTGGACTATACCTCAATTATTTTTTACATTCTTTAACTATCAAATGTTACAAATTGGTCCATTGAATAACTTTTTTGATACAAAGTGATCATGTGTCGTTAAAAATTTGACGCGAAACTAATGTGGACGTCAACATGATAACTTGAATTATAGAGATCAGAGATACCACATGGTTATCCAAGTTAGCATGTTAACGTCCACATCAATTTCCTGTCAAATTTTTAACGACACAACCCCACTTTGTATCAAAAAAGTTAGTTAATAAACCAATTTGTAACATTTGATAGTCAAGGAATGTAAAAGATAATCAAAGTGTAGTCAAGGGATCATTTATGTTGATTAAAAAGTAATTATGATTTATGACACTTAATTGTATCAATATTTTAATCCTATTGTCAATTTTATTGGTTGTTGAAGTAAGCATAATATTATTTTTTTAAATTAATATTAATTTGAGAGAAAAAAATAAAGTACCATTTTGAAAAACAGTACCAACTTTATATACCAAATTGTCTAATAAAACTATTTTAATGTGTATGCAACTATGCACATATCAATTTATATAATAAATCTATATTAAACAATAGATTCAAATTCAATAATTGAAAAATTACTTATCCCCTGCCATTCGTGCAACCAAGATCCGAGTCCACGCGCTCTGAGTTTCTGATCCCCGAGCCAGAGGGTTAGCGAGGCGGGAAGTTCTTATTCCCGTATAATTGGCGGGAATCCCACATTTTGCAACTCGATGCACTTCAAAACATTTAATCTCGACCCCAAATCCAACGGTCATAATTCCACCAACATTCGTTTATCTCCCATTTATTTTGCACCGCCTCGTTTCTGTACGAAAAGTAAATATTTCCTAAAAGAGGAAAAAGAACTCAGATCTGAGAAAATAGATGGCGAAATCATCGAAACCGTCGTCGTCCGATGAAGCACTATCCAACGGATCCAGTTCTTCGGAGGAAGAGAGAGTCGACGACCAGATCAACGGGGACGAAGACGACGAGGAAGAGCTCGAAGCCGTTGCTCGCTCCGCCGGTGCTTCCGATGACGATGACGTCGCCCCTGATTCAAACGCCGATGACGCTTATGAGGTATTTTAGCATTTTCCCCTTATTTCGGGTTCGAATTTTTACGATTTCAGTCGATAGATCTATATTTTTGGTTATTTGTAGTTCACGTCTTCCAACAATTGAATTTATAGATACATATTAAGATTTATTGTTTACACTTTAGCGTGGATTTTGTTTATAGGATTTTTAATAAGTTCCTGAGAAGATCTTCATTGTTTATATTTAGATTTTATGGTTTTTTAGTTGTTTGACCTTTTTTGCAGTTAAAAGTCTGCCAACGATTGAAAATATGTTTTAACATTTTATTGCTTACGCTTTAGTATTGGTTTTTTTTCTAGGATATCAATTAAGTTGTTGAGAAGATCTTCATTGTTTATATTTATGTTTTATGATTTTTGAGGGTGGTTTCCCCGTGCAGTATGAGTCTAGCGGGGCTGACCCAGAAATTAGTAAGCGAGAAAAGGAGAGGTTAAAAGAAATGGAAAAACTAAAGAAGAAGAAGATTCAGGAGCTATTGGATGCTCAAAATGCTTCCATTGATGCTGATATGGTTTGTATTATAGAAAAAAGCTTACATTTCTGTTAATATCAACTGTAATTTATGGTTTGCTAATGCTTGGTGTAATTATAGAATAATAAGGGGAAGGGCCGTTTGAAGTATCTTTTGCAGCAGACGGAGTTGTTTGCTCATTTTTCTAAAAGTGAGCAATCATCGTCTCAAAAGAAGGTGAAAGGAAGGTATACAAGTTTTCCTTTTTGCTAAGGGTGTTCAAAGGTCTATTTCTCTTGATTGTGGTGTTGTCACGATATTACTAATTATAACTTGTGAGTGATGGATGTTGTCTTCTATTTTTTTAATGGTCTCATCCATTTGTTAAATTTAGGGGTCGACATGCATCAAAAGTGACTGAAGAGGAAGAAGATGAAGAGTACCTCAAGGAGGAAGAAGATGGTTTGTCTGGAAACACACGATTGGTGACTCAACCTACCTGTAAGCTATTTCTCTTTGAAATCCTCAGGTGGAGAACTCAGTTCAACTGTTTTCATCCAATTATATGTTCTTTGTGTTTTTCTTTATTCTCTCCAGGCATTCAGGGAAAGATGAGGGACTACCAGCTTGCTGGTTTAAATTGGCTTATACGACTCTATGAGAATGGTATAAATGGAATTCTTGCTGATGAAATGGTATGTGTCCCAGCTGTGGCTTTTATTGATTAACATGATTTTGTGCATTGTCAAAGCTTGTTTTTCAGATAACAGTTATCATGTTATTTGTCAGAGGCTGATGTTTTACTGAATTTTTGAATAAAGGGACTGGGGAAAACTTTGCAAACTATTTCTTTACTGGGCTATCTGCATGAGTACCGTGGAATTACTGGCCCTCACATGGTTGTTGCTCCAAAATCAACTCTTGGTAACTGGGTGAATGAAATTCGTCGATTCTGCCCAGTGTTGCGAACTGTAAAATTTCTTGGGAATCCTGAAGAAAGAGTAAGTTGCTTGATGAATGTTTTGTTGATGAATCTTTATTATGATTCTTATGTCTTCTAATTTCTACAGAGACACATTCGTGAGGAGTTACTTGTTGCTGGGAAGTTTGATGTTTGTGTCACAAGTTTTGAAATGGCCATAAAGGAGAAGACTGCCTTGCGTCGTTTTAGTTGGCGCTATATAATTATTGATGAAGCCCATCGAATCAAGAATGAGAATTCACTCCTTTCAAAAACAATGAGGCTCTACAACACTAATTACCGTCTTCTTATTACTGGTACTCCGCTCCAGGTATGCTTTCAAATGTTTTGTTATGGAAGTACATAGTTTTGAAGCCTCATTCCATTCATGATGTACACTCTGCTTAGTTGTACTATAAAGGCCTATGCCATTTTCTGGTACTGAACTTGCATTTAAGAATGTTTTCTTATCATGTCTCATGTCTCCTTGGAAGGATCAGTTTTTGTTGCCTACTGAAAGGCGTTTGATAATTCTGTCTGTACTCTTGTTGTTTTGTAGTATATGTGGTAATCTTGTTTTTTTTCCTGGGGTGCAGAATAATCTACATGAACTTTGGGCTCTTCTTAACTTTTTACTGCCGGAGATTTTTAGTTCAGCAGAAACTTTTGATGAGTGGTTCCAGATTTCTGGTGAAAATGACGAGCAGGAAGTTGTTCAACAACTTCATAAGGCAAGTTAATAATCTTATACCTATTCATGGCTTGCATATAGTTTTGTACAGATTAATATTCTTTGTCTCCACGTCTTTAGGTTCTTCGGCCATTTCTCCTTAGAAGATTGAAATCAGATGTTGAGAAAGGTTTGCCTCCAAAAAAGGAAACTATCCTGAAAGTAGGAATGTCCCAGATGCAGAAAAATTACTATAGGGCTTTGCTGCAAAAAGATCTTGAAGTGGTTAATGCTGGTGGAGAGCGTAAGCGTCTTCTGAATATTGCAATGCAGCTGCGTAAATGCTGCAATCACCCATATCTTTTCCAAGGTGCTGAACCTGGACCTCCATATACCACAGGGGATCATCTTATAACCAACGCTGGTAAATTTTCTTCCTGGAACATATTGAATCCATTGGTGTTGAATGAAAGATGACCTTATTTATTTCTAGGTAAAATGGTTCTGTTGGACAAGCTCCTGCCAAAGCTGAAGGAGCGTGATTCTAGAGTTCTGATATTTTCTCAGGTAATATTGATGGTTGCCTTGAATTACCTTTGCATTGTCTATGAATGCCAGCTATTGGCCTATACCTTTCTCTGTGATTTTCTTCTAATTTAATTTTTGTATATCTTCATTTATTTTACAAATTCCATGTTAATAATTTTGCTCTGGGAATTTATTCCTTTCAGATGACAAGGCTACTGGATATTCTGGAAGATTATTTGATGTTTCGTGGGTACCAGTATTGCCGTATTGATGGTAATACGGGTGGAGATGATCGTGATGCTTCTATTGAAGCCTTTAACAAGCCAGGGAGTGAGAAATTTGTTTTCTTGTTATCAACTAGAGCTGGAGGTCTTGGTATTAATCTCGCTACAGCAGATGTTGTCATCCTTTATGACAGTGACTGGTAAGCATCTTTCTTTGTTTATTGTATGTATGTTTTATTCCATGTCCGATTGTTGATACAAGGGGAGTCTTGCAGGAATCCACAAGTTGATCTGCAAGCTCAGGATCGTGCTCATAGAATTGGTCAAAAGAAGGAAGTTCAAGTGTTCCGCTTTTGCACAGAGGTCGGTATATTCTCATTGTATGCCAGTTGAAAAGTTATCCTATGTTATGATAGACTTATCTGTTTGTTTATTATGAAACAGTACACTATTGAGGAAAAGGTGATTGAGAGAGCCTACAAAAAGCTTGCCCTAGATGCTTTGGTTATTCAACAAGGACGATTAGCAGAGCAGAAGAGTAAGAAATCCCTTGAAGTGCAATTGCTTTGCTTGATGCAATAATTCTTTGCGAGATTATATTTGTATCATTTCAATATCTTCTTGCCCCATGCAGCTGTTAACAAAGATGAGTTACTTCAAATGGTGAGGTTTGGTGCCGAAATGGTCTTTAGTTCCAAGGATAGCACAATTACAGATGAAGACATTGATAGAATCATTGCTAAAGGGGAAGCAGCAACAGCTGAACTTGATGCCAAGATGAAGAAATTTACAGAGGATGCTATTAAATTTAAGATGGATGATAGTATGCCTCTCTTGCTCTTGCTTCTTTGTTTTTTATTTTATTTGAAGTTCTTCAAATATCATTTAGATTTTGACATTCTTATGCCTCTGTAGCTGCCGAATTGTATGATTTTGATGATGACAAGGTAAAACATTTCTCTCTTATCCTTAATCTCTGTTTGAACACTTTTTAAGTATAGCATTTTACACTTCCCTTTATTGATGCTTGGTGCTTTTGTTTCTTCTTTATGAAGGATGAAAACAAGTTAGACTTCAAGAAAATTGCAACTGACAATTGGATTGAGCCTCCGAAAAGAGAGCGAAAGCGAAAGTAAGTCTCTAATTTCTGCATTTATACTTACAGTTTGCATTGTCAATCTTTTATCTGTATTTGACATGTATATATCATTTCCATTATTCAGTTACTCAGAATCTGAATACTTTAAACAAACCCTGCGCCAAGGTGGTCCAGCAAAACCAAAGGAGCCTCGAATTCCTCGCATGCCTCAACTGTAAGTCTTTTGGGAACTAATGTTTTATTTAATAGTTTACTCTGATAATTATTGTAGCTAATAAAATAATTCAATTTCTCAGGCATGATTTCCAGTTTTTTAACACTCAGAGGCTGAGTGAGTTGTACGAGAAAGAAGTACGATATCTTATGGTATGAATAGAGCAAATACCAATTTCTGTATTCTCCATACATTGAATTGCTGTTGTGATTGATTTTCTGACCAGATTTTTTCATTAAAATCAGCAAACCCATCAGAAGAATCAGGTAAAGGATACAATTGATGAGGCTGAACCTGAAGGTACTTTACTCTTATCATATAATCTGTTTCTCTATGTTGCATGATCTTCTTTACGCCTGTTTAATTAAGTCTCTTCTACTTAGAAGGGGGAGATCCATTAACTGCTGAAGAGTTGGAAGAAAAGGAACAACTATTAGAAGAGGTGAGTAGAATGCATTATTGCTATGTTTATGTGTGTGTATATATTTTAGACTACCCACAAACCCCTCAAATCCCCAACTATTAGAGTTGGAGTTTTTTATTAGTTCTACTGCACTTGAATCCACAGCCTTTGTCTTGTTTGCAGCAGCAACATGCCAACTGAGCTAAGACTTTGTTGACTATGTTTATATTATTGATTACTTAATGGTTTGAGTGCATCAGGGGTTTTCTTCATGGAGCCGAAGAGATTTCAATTCCTTCATCAGAGCTTGTGAGAAGTATGGACGAAATGATATAAGAAGTATTGCTTCAGAAATGGAAGGGAAAACTGATGAGGAAGTTCAAAGATATGCTAAAGTTTTTAAAGAGCGATACAAGGAGTTGAATGGTAAGTGAAGTGATATCTTATATCATGTTATTTTTACCTTGTTCGGAAAGGTTTCAATCAAGTACCCTATTGAGTTTTATCATACTGCAGATTATGATAGGATAATTAAGAACATTGAAAGAGGGGAAGCCAGAATCACTAGAAAAGATGAGATCATGAAAGCAATTGGCAAGAAACTGGATCGCTACAAGAACCCGTGGCTGGAAATGAAGATCCAATATGGTCAAAACAAAGGGAAGCTGTACAATGAAGAATGTGATCGGTTCATGGTGTGTCTTTTAATCTTGTTCCATCACATAATTTATTTCTGGTTCACCTTAAGATTCATTTTGATGATTCATTTTGATGTACAACAGATATGCATGGTTCACAAGCTCGGATATGGGAATTGGGATGAGTTGAAGGCATCATTCCGAACATCTCCCTTGTTTCGATTTGATTGGTTTGTGAAGTCACGGACAACTCAAGAGCTTGCAAGGAGATGTGATGCCCTCATCCGATTGGTTGAGAAGGAAAACCAAGAATATGATGAGAGGGAGCGTCAAGCCCGCAAGGAGAAGAAACTCGCCAAGGTTGTGTATATCTAAGTACCGCTTCTGTATATATCTTTGGTCACTTTTTTTCTTATCACAATTCTCCATCTCTCCATTTCAGAACATGACACCATCAAAGCGTGGTGGGAGGCAGCCTAGTGAGAGTCCTGCTCAACTCAAGAGACCTAAACAACTATCAATGGATGATTATGTTGTCTCGGTTTGATTCTTACCATAACTCTTAACATTGTTTCTTTTGTTTCCTTTATTATAATATAATAGTGGTGTTTGGCCTCATTTTGCAGGGAAAAAAGAAGAAATGATCTTTTGAGTAATAATAGCAAGAACACTTTTTTTGTTTTAAAAAGTCTCGTATTTTGTGGGGTTTAGAGTAGAAATATCATTAGGAGTTGGGTTGGGGTTTAGAGTAGAAATATCATTAGGAGTTGAATGGTTTGTGTATTGTATAATAATATATTAAGCATTAAAAGCGATTAATATTTTGATGATAAAATTAAAATATTTAAAAATTTAAAAAATAATTTAGAATAAGAATTATATTTTGAGATATATAACTTGATTAAAATCAAGTTAAATTATTGAATTTATTAATCAAGTTAAATTTATTAGATTGATATATTTTGATCATTATTGTTAAGATTTTATCGAAAGGGTGATAAAAGGATAATACGATAATTTCTTATTATTTACATATTATTTTAATTTAATTTTAATTAAATAAAATTAATTAATCAACCAAATGTTATAATAAATTAAAACTTAAATAATAAAAATTAAATGTATAATTTTATAATTTTTTTTGATTAAATAGAGAGATTACAACTTTTTTCTATACCAGAATTCGAAGCCATATAAAATGGAACAAGATAAACATCTTTAACCACTAGACCGAATCTTATTTTATAAATTTTATAATTTTTTTTATTAATTATCACATCATTTTTGTATCTTCATACCGTTAAGATTTTAATGACAATGAATAAAATAATCAATTTAATAAATTTAGTGATTTAACCGATAAACTCAATAATTAAAATGATTATACCCAATTAATTGGGTAACCGCTTAGCCTTAAAACAATAATCAGGATACGAATTTGACTAATCATAATTTGATTAGAAAATATGGACAAAACCCAAATCAATCCACTTAACGTAATCCGAAAATGAAATGACCCAAAGTGTTTTAGGTTCATCTTTAACGATAATGAAAGAACTTTTTTTTAGCAATTTTTATCCAGAGGAGAAAGTTTACTCTTGTTAGAATTCACAACCTAGAAAAAAGAGAATAAAAGGTGTTAATTGAAAGCTTTTAATCCCTTGTTTTAAAGATCATTGACTAATGATAGAACCTCTTGTCTAAGCTGAAAACAAGATCCATGACAAATCCATATCTAAGACCAGCTGATGCAGCAACATCAATGAGACATCCACACAAAACCAGACCAAGTTTTTCCAAAATAAACGGGACAAAAAATTATGCATCTTCCTAACATCTCCAATAACATGAAAAACATATATTAACATGATGCATAAAACATTTCGTTTTGTCAGAGGAAATTACCTGTTAATGCCCCGAATTGGTCGACCACTCTTAGTTCCGTCATTAACAGCGGTTCTTCCTACAACCACATTGATTATAGGACAAGCAATGACAGGCATAAACGCTTATTTCTTGGAGGTAGAATTTGAGACCGAAGATATGGATTTGATTTTTCTTCTTTTTCCAATTGACGACCCTTGAAACGATGCAACATGTCTTCACTTGAAAGAGGGAGATGAAAAAGGATTCAGTAACGTCAGTCATTTGTACCATCAAAGCTGCTCATTGCATTCGCTCGTTTTCTATCCCTCCAATTCTCACCCCATACTTTAGCTTCTGCAACAGCACGTTCTCTGTCGAGATCACGATTACGTGGAGTTTCCCTCGTTCTCGAAGCATTCAGAGGGCTGTCCCTGTGAGATTCATGTCGTTCTGAATCATCCAAACTCCATTTCCTCCCTGACCCAGCACCGGTTTCATTCCTACCCAACTCTGCACCGGTGCTCATTTCCCTAGCATGATTCCTCTTCCTGTAATCGGGTGAATTCCTGTGGGTGGAAGGGGAACCATGCTGTACATGCTCATTTGGGCTGTCCAGCCCATCTTCCATGCTCCTTCGATCGTCCTTGAGTCTCGGAGTTGATGGACCAACTCTGTTACTTTGATTGCTAGGCGCATTTGGGTCATAGGTTTGTGAGGCTAAGTATGTAAGGGCTGTTACAACATCGCCTATTAGAGGCCTCGTAGCAGCTTGTTCCTGCAAACACATCGCAGCAACTGCAAGAGCTTGGTATAAGCCTCGCATCGGATAACGACCTTGCAGTAGCGGGTCAGCCATTTTTGGAAACTTCCTACGATCTTTGAAAAGCGGTCGTGCCTACAAACAATAAAATATAACAGTCATTCTGCATAAGCATAAGACTTTAGAACTTAGAAGAAAAAGATACTTACCCATGCAACAAGATTATGCTCTCCAGGAGCACGTGTATTATCAATGGCCTTGCGCCCCGTGATTAGCTCGAGAAAGACGACTCCAAAACTATAGACATCTGACTTTAGGGTGAGCTGGCCAGTCATTGCATATTCCGGTGCACAATAACCATAAGTTCCCATCACTCGTGTGGAGACATGAGTTTTATCACCAACAGGACCCAGTTTCGCAAGCCCAAAATCCGATAATTTAGGATGATAACCTTCATGAAGAAGGATGTTGGATGATTTCAGGTCCCGATATATAACAGGAGGATTAGCTCGATCATGCAAGTATTCCAATCCCTTGGCCGCACCAGCTGCAATCTTCATTCGAGTATTCCAGTCCAGAGGTTCCTTGTCCGGCGGAAGATCTGAAAACAAATTTAAAACAAGGTAATCACTGTGGTCTCCCAATACAATTTATTTTGAGTTTTGACTACCGGACTAGTTAAATAACTAACCAAAGTGGAATTTAGCCAATATAAAGTTACAGGTTTGTTTCTCCATAAGTATCCGTACTTCGGAGAGCTCACAATCGGCTCAAGGAAGAGAATGGGCACCAAAACAATGTAATGCGAGTTATATATTTGTCTAGCAGCGTAAATGAAGCCAAAATCAATCAGGTGTGCAGTGGACAAAAAAACCATTCTCCCTACATTACAATTCATATTCATTAAACCAAACTATTGTAGCTCTTGAAGACAGGCAAAAGCGGGGAAAAAAAGAAAAAGAAAGAAAGAACATGCAAATTCACCGAGATGGAAATATTTCACAATTAATCCTAGTGTCTTTCAGTTTTGAAGTTGAAATCGCAATCAAACCAAAAGCTATAGGACTGCAAAGTATTACTGATGCCACCCTTACCGTGTAAGTGATCCTCCAATGAACCCAAAGGCATAAACTCATAGACAAGAAGGCGTTGGTCTCCATCGGCACAATAACCGATCAAGTTGACAAGGTTTGGGTGGTGTAAGAGGCTAAGCATGAGAACTTCAACCAGAAATTCTCTATTTCCCTGAAGCCCGTTTCTATCAAGCTGCTTGACTGCAATAACCTGCAATGATAAAACAATTATTAAAGAATAGATTAAATTACATGGATCACATTCTTTGCATCCACAATTCAAAATAAGTGAACATTACTAAGTTTATATATTAGGAGCAAATTTAACAAGACCAGGATCCCAAGTCTATCAAATATAGCAATCTAATTGAGTTCAAGCATTGTTATGGACCTGTCCTGTACTCTCCAACCGACCCTTGTAAACACGTCCGAAACCACCTTCTCCCAATAGACATTCTGGCCTAAAGTTCTTTGTGGCGGCGGCAAGCTCTCGAAAGGTGAATGTTTGTGCAGCAATATTTGATGTCTGTCCATCTTTAGGCACTGCAGGTTCTTTCTTAGAATCAGAACCGTTCCGAGATTTCGATTTGTCTGTCCAAAGTTGGGAATCAGATACATCAGACAAAATGAAAAACAGAAGATACAAAAGTTAAAGGCCATATTCTTGTAATTGTGGCATACAGTCAGCACTTTGATACACCTCTTAGGACTAGCACAAGTAAACTTGCCTCTTTAGCATACAAAATTAACCACAATAATGAAGTCTCGGATGATTGCGTATATAATCCTAAATTTAGGACTCCGGCACCGCATTTTACATTCTACGCCGAATGCGGAAAATCTCAATCAAATCTCTTAACCTTTATTCGACTACATTCTATATCATTTTTATGAATATTCAAAATTCTCAATTAAAATGCACTTACTACAGCATTCAGCGTATGTTAGCTGAACAATTACAGAACACGAATGCACATGAAAACACGAGAATCTTCGTTCCCAAACCTAAGAGCATAACTCCCAAATAAGTCTTCGAGCAAAATTCAAAGTAGTCCTAAAGAATTTATCAATAAAAAACCCAGAAACAACCATAATGCATCAGATCAAACAAGCAACATATTCCAACACCTATCCATCATCAAAAACTTGAAAACTAACCTAAGAGAAGCACATAATTCAATATGTTCCACTTCCAGCTGATCAAAAACCAACAGACGGTAAGATTTTGGGTAAGAAGAATGAAAACCTACTTGAACTAACTCTATTAACATGTTGAGACTGTGCAACAGAGCCATCTTTAGTTAAATCCTTCTTGCTGAGTTCTTTTACGGTGCTCCCGCCATTGTTACTCCCTTCCTTGTTTGATGATCCAAAACAAGGAAAACACCCACCCATAATCCAAAAAGAAAAAACCAAAACCCAGAATTGAAAACCCTAAACTTTAACACAATTCTTCAACAAGTTTAGTCCAAAAACATCTTTATTTTCACACCCTAAAGAAACCCATCTTTGTATTTTTCATCCACTTAAAAATTCAATCTTTATCAACTCTTTTTTTCCCACTTCAAAATCATTTTCTATTTTAGCTTCTCTCTCTATGATCTCAAATGGACATTTAAGATAAAAATCCAGACCAAAGTGGCAGATCAACAATCGAAGGGGGAAAAAACTACTCTGTGTAAGAAGAGAGTAAATTGGGAAAAGATTTTAGTTTAGTGGAAATTTAAAAAAAAAAGTAGAAATAAGAAAAAACAGTGATGATAGGTAAATTAATTTCCAATAGTTATTGTTTTCTACCCTAATTACTTAAAATGTTTTTTTTCACATATATAAATTTTAAAATTTAAACATAATATTTAATTTATGTACAATAATTTATTAAAATAATATTTTTAAATAAATTTACCCTAATATTTGTTTTATAATTGATAAAATATATTAAATTTGATTAAAATTTTATCTTACACAAATAAATATTAGTATTTTAATAAATAAATAATGATCACTGTCGGAGAAGACAAGAAAAGTGTGGGTCCCGCTTAAGAAGATGTGCTTCCAGTCTTCCACCAAACTTGTGATGGAAATTCTCGGCGCAAGTTTAAATTTGTTTTTATAAAATAATATTTTTAAATACAAATAAAATAATAAAAAGAAAAGAAAAAAAGGTAACTTTGATTTGGTATGGTTGATTTCCGTGTTTTCCTGTTCGGATGTTTTGAAATTTGAGCCGTTGGATTAAACCCAATATCCAGGGAAGATTTTTTAATATTTTTTAATTTTTAAAAAGGTCATAATTCTCGTCGATACCTATTAAATACCATTATTAAAACAAATACTATTATATAATTATATTAATATATTAAAAAATAATTTTGGGACCAAAAACAAAATTTTACCTTTACCTTTTTACTTTAGAAAAAGCTTGGCTGTGAAAACTTCTTTTTAACTTTTGGGACCATTTTTTTTGCCGACCACCAACTTGGATCAGATGATCGAATCATCTTTGAGCACCATCTCATTCCATTGCCATTATTGAACCTTCGATATTCGAATATAATTAATTTTTTATATATTATATATTTATTTTACGATTTACGTTTAAAATTAATATTTATTTTATAATATTAATATTAAAATTTAAATTTAATTTTTTAAAATATAATATATCTTACCGTTATATCTAACACTTATTACTGATAACTTTATCTATAGATAAAATAGAATCAATTCCATTACTCCTTCGACAAGATGTATATCTTCCAAGCTTTATAACTTTTTTTCGGACAATGGAGGAATACAATCATGTCACCATGCCATCTAAAAGAATAAGAGATTCTTCTTTGGTCATGGTCCAAAGATAATTAAAGAGTTACGTAGGTTAGAATTTGAATTTTAATTAAATCTAATAATGTTATATTAGGATGGTTATATTAATTAATTGAATTAGGTTTAGAATTTATGTTTTGTAGTTATGAAGTATTTTTAAAGCGTAGAGATTAATTTTGTTTTTCTTTTGTAAACTAGGCATGTTATATATTTATATATCAATTAACAATAAAGGGGAAAATGGAATGTCAAAATCCCAAGGCAATGGATAAGAGTATTTAATTGATAAATGTGTATCTTTTTAACTTTTAGCAGGTTTTGTTTGAATTTATCAATATGCCAAATATAAATAATTTTGGTAGATAAATTTCAAAATTCTAGAACAAAATACTTTAATCGGATAAATTATATCAGGGTGAATTAAATCTTCATTAAATTGGATCTCAAACTTTTTGTAAGAATCTGGGTAATGACGACAAACCTTCATTAAAATTGATTGATTAATTATAAAATTTATCGATTGATTTATATTTAGAGAAAAAAAATGTACCCCAACAAGTTCAAAACTTTTCTTTTTGACTAGCAATAAATAATCGATTTTTTACTAATTCGGAAAAACTTAAGAAACACGCGGTGAATTTGGCTGGCTGCTTCATTTATCAATAAAGGGATGAATATATAGAGCAGGTTCTTAGGGACTATCTTTTTGTTATTTCGGTTCGAAGTCGGACGATTAAAGAATCAAATTATAAGAGTTTTATGCATGGTTGATTGATACTTCACCTATAGTAAATTTTAAAAACAGAAATAATTTCGCTATGGACGTGGATGCTTGAGATTTGTTATTTCCTACAATATGTTGATAATTTTAAAACGAAAATGTAACCTCATCATAGATGATGCTTATGTTGAGTCGATAGATCTATTACATAAATGTATGAAAATGGTGTTAGATTTCGATATGTACAGATAAAATTGATAACAATATTTGGGTTAATCGTGGAGTTAGTGGTATAATCAAATTTGAAAGAAACCAAGAATAGGTTGAGTTAAACTAATACGAAAGAGGTTTATAATCTTGCTACAAATGATACAATTGTTGGTGGTACTATTCAAGATAAATATGGTAACCGGATCTTTAACTATGTGAGAAATTTAGGGGTTTGCTTATGTCTTATGGTCGAGATGTGGGTGATTCATAATGTCCTTTATGCTTGGCATCTTAATTTTTCGACGGATTAATTTAGAAATGAATAGCGTAATTGGTTCTTAGAAAGTTTTGCCCGAAAATACAGTTGTGGATGATATTCATAATATATTAGAAAGAGAATAAAATGTTATTATGCGACTAATTTTAGGAGAAGTGAATAAGGTGACAGATGCTTCGAATACTCTTCTTTAAAGTTGTCCTTTAAAATTACTTTATTTGATAATCTTTCGGTTTTTGTCATATTTATTGTTATCACGAATTAGTATCACAATGATAGAGTTTAAAAAGACTTTTAATAATGAATTTTTTCTATTTATAAAAAAAACAGTCCAAGAAGAATCGTAACATTAAAAAATAGTTATTATAAAACATGATTAATTAAATTAATAATTAAAGTATATTTAACTTCGAGTTTTGGAACGAGCAAAAGTACAAAATGGGAGTTTAAAATGGATTTGGGCTTAGTTTTTCTTTGGCAATTGGGCCCAAAATTCAGAAGAAAAAAACACAAGTACGTGGTTGAATGAAATATTGACACGTGGCGATGTAGAGGTTTAGATTCACCGTGACAGGCAACAACAGATAGCCGCAAGTTCCAAGACAAAAGGCAGTCCCTGTAATGGATCCCACGGCACTAAAGAACAAAACAACGAAACACAGAGTAATGGTCTAATTCTGGTTTTAGTCCTTTTAGTATGCTAAAAGTTGAGATTTCGATACCATACTAATTTGATTACTTTTATCCGTATTTTTATAGTATTATCAGTAAATCCAAATTATTTATACCATTAGTTGATGTTGTAAAAATGATGTACTTTTTTCGTAGTTATTCCAAAATAAAAATTCTGTCTTTCTTCAACATTAAAAAAATAAAAATCTGGAGTTTTAGAGTTCGATCAAGAATTATAAATAGAAAAGGACAATTAATTTCATTTTGTTCATAAAAAATGACTCATATCCACATGTTAAGAGAACCCAATTTGAATGATTCTTGTTTATAACAAATTATTTAGTTAATCACAGTATTGATGTTTCTCTCTCTTTCTCTCATCACTACTTGCAGAAGGTACAGCTCACTTCCTCAAGAACCCAGTTCCTGAATCCTTCAAACATTGTTTACTATTTGTTTATTTTTATTTATCTTACCCGTTGATGTTTTTTTTTTCATTTCTTTTCTCAGCTACCCATCTCAAGTTTGAGGTTAAAGGTCAGAGCTTTAGTGTCAGGTTAAGCTCCAAGTCCATGGCTATGGTGGATTGTTTCTTTGTTTTTATTTGAAAGGGAGAACAACCAACTTTGATAAACGAATGAGGTTTTAAGCTGTTAGGCCTTTTTGGGTTTATTTTAAGCTGTTCTGGTGATATGATAATGTAGCTCCATTTTTGTGGAAATTCTAGGGGTTTTGGTTCTTGATTGAAAGATATCTCCTTTGCTACATAAAAAAGGTCTGCTCAGATGAAAATGTTTAGCTTTTCTCGTAGACGCATGAAGCTTGGCAGGTCAGTATTTCATTATTTGACCTTTTAACTTAATCTATTATATCTATCTATCTATATATTTCAATTTGCTTTGCTTTGCTTTGCTTTGAAGTTTGCATTCTTCATTTGCATTTTTATCTATGTTGAAGATTATAATTTTTATTTCAATGAAGGGAATGCAAGCTAATCATAGTAAGCAATTGAGAGACTTGGTGTGTGAATTGCAAGCTTGACTAAAAATGCTCAAATCACACCTTTTTCATGAAGGCCTCTTCTTTTGTTGTATATTCTTGCTTATTTGGTACTTTTGCTGTGTTTTAGAGTGAAGAAAGTACAACTATCAGATTCTGCCCGTGGAAATAAAAGCCCTATAAGACCACCCAAACGAAACTGCAAAACCATTGTGAGGCTCTTTGAACTTGATTTTTGGTTTAGTGTTGGTATGGCATGTGTATACCGTGTAAAAAACTTCAAATTTGTTGCAGGTGGAGTCTGCTTTGCCTGCCAGTAGCCATTCCGATGAATTTGACTCCCAACTCCAAGGCCCTTCGACTGCCCCTGAGACTAACTCATCAGGGAACTCTGAGAAGTGGATGGTGTTATCGGTTGCCGGGGAAAAGCCTGTGCCACGCTTTAATGTAATACATTGGTGCTTTTTCAGTTTTCTGATTGCTTCCTATTATATAATGGAATTGTTGAAAACTTGTTCTTTGAGTAGCATGCAGCCGCTGTTATTGGAAACAAGATGATAGTGGTTGGGGGTGAATCTGGGAATGGATTGTTAGATGATGTGCTGGTAATTCATTAAAAGTTATATCTTGTGTACTTTACTCAATGCACAATGTGTTACAAACTGTGAGTTTTTGTGATATAAATCTTTTTCTGTTTATATGCAGGTTCTTAATTTCGATGATTTTTCCTGGACCACGGCACCATCAAAGCTCTACTTGTCGCCAAACAGCCTTCCATTGAAGATTCCTTCATGCAAGGGCCATAGTCTGGTACAATCATTTGTGATATAATCCATTTTGCTGATACTATGTTCACTTTGCTTTGCATGTCATATTTGTTGAATTGTGCTTGCTTTATACTCTCGAGTCTTTTGTGCCGTGTGGTACATTGTATCAAGCGTGTCTTTTATTTTGGCCAATCTATCAAGCATGTCTAGGATGTGGTTAATATCATTCTCATGCCACTGCCATGCCATGTCTACCAACTAACCTATGCTGTATCTGTTTAATCATTCGATGAAGTTTTTGTGTGCTACTTTATCGTATCGTTGGGCTGGTTCCTGTTTGTTTTTAACAATCAAGATGATTAAGCATTAGTTATTTATCTTTTGTTTTCTTATCCAGGTCTCATGGGGGAAAAAGGCACTCCTTGTTGGAGGCAGAACCGACCCTGGAAATGATAAAGTTTCAGGTTCAAAATTATATTCTTCTGGTCCCCTATTGTCACGTTGTTTTCTTTTTTGTGCATGATGTGATATGTTTTCTGTTCACACTTTATGTTTTCACAGTATGGGCATTTGATACCGAGACAGAATGTTGGTCAATTATGGAAGCAAAAGGAGAAATACCGGTACTCCTTGCTGACTTGTAAAAAAATGCCAAATTACTTGTAAAGTAGCATTTCTTGCTTTGGTATCGAACAGCATTAGAAACAAAGGCCAAATGATTAAGAACAGGGAACTTACTAGGCAGTTCAATCATGGGATAAAGCTATAACTTGGACATGTCTTAAATTTGCATGGTATCATTTGTCTTTTTGCTTTGTTCCATTCCATCTCCTCTTATTTGCTATTCTGTTGCATCCAGGTTGCCCGAAGTGGTCACACTGTGGTTAGGGCTAACTCCGTTTTAATCCTTTTTGGGGGTGAAACTGCTAAAAGGAAGAAACTGAATGACCTACATATGTTCGATTTGAAGTCCTTGACGTGGCTCACTCTTCAGTGCACGTATGTAGCTCTAAGATTTTCCGACCGCTCTGTACTTGATGTCACTTTGCTGGCTGGGAAATATGGCTTTTAACTATGCATCGTAAGGTCTAAAACCCTTTAGAAGCTTCAAGTAATTGAATGGTTTTGTCTGTACAGGGGAACAAGACCGTCTCCGAGATCTAATCATGTGGCAACTCTTTATGATGATAAAACCCTTCTCGTATTCGGTGGAGCATCAAAATCCAGGACATTGAATGACTTGTACTCACTTGACTTTGAAACGGTGTGTGTAAACTTTTATCTCTATTGCCATTTTTACATTCGTATTACAATGTTTACTATCTTTAATTCTTTGTAATTTTTCACTCAGATGGTATGGTCAAGAATAAAAATACGTGGTTTTCATCCATCACATAGAGCTGGTTGCTGTGGTGTTCTGTGTGGAACGAAATGGTACATAGCAGGGGGTGGAAGTAGGAAAAAAAGTATGCCTCGTACTGGGAAGAGCATGCAAATTATAAGCATTGATATAAAAAACATCATACCTTCTCTCATTTCTCTAGCTTATTTTGAAATTGTTGAACCTATTATTGTTTCTTATTGAAGCATCTATCTTCCCGATCCATTTGTATGTGCCATGCATGTGTCTATGAGTGCGTATTAGCCGTATTATGCCATGCTTGGTGTACACGAGTTAATAAAGCATGCAGCACCTATGTTTTTTTAGGCTCTGAAATGTAAAGAAAATAAGATTGGCTGATGAATTTTTGTTGACCATTAAGTTCTATTTCATAGATTTAATTGTACCTGGCATATCACCTATCACCATGTAATGAATCCGGCAATGAATTAACTGTTGTTTTACGTTTTACTCTTCAGATTCATTTCAACTTTTCTTATTCCATTCTGAAATGTTTACAGGACATGCAGAGACTCTCATCTATGATGTTTTAAAGTCCGAGTGGTCCGTTGCCATTGCATCAATTCCATCTTCAATCATCGGTAACAAGGTCAACAACTTCAGAATTTTTCCTTCTGCATCAAAAGTGTGATTCTTTAAGTGTATTTTATACCTCCCTACTGCTTGACGTGAATTATTTATATAACTGGAAAGTTTACAAACGACCGGTAGGGACTGGAGCTTACCATCCGCTTTCTGGTTGGTCATTGATTTAAGTTTAAGAAAGTTCGGATTGGATTTCGTTTGAACACAATGGAGTCACTATTTACTGCTACTCTAGTCTATTGTTCTTATGATAGTTTTTTCTTGCAGGGATTTAGTCTAGTACTCGTGCAGCACAGGGATAAGGATTTTCTTGTTGCATTTGGTGGATACAGGAAGGAGACATCAAATCAGGTTGAAGTTTGAATTCGTATACTCAGAATGATTAGATCGCGATCAAGTCGTAATCCCTTTGATGTTCTCTTACGCAGGTTGAAGTACTGATCATTGAGAAGAATGAATCATCCATGGGCCAGCAATCTAATCTTGGTAAATCCATGGGAAAACGTTCTCCGTCTGCCGGTTCAGCTAGCCAACCTATTAGTGCTTCTTTTAACCATTCAGTTGATTCTGCTGGTAGACAAAATCTAGCCTCTGTAATTGAACATGGTTCTGGTAGGAGATCGTTGTCAGATTTGTCACTTGCGGATCAAAACCCTCTTTCCGGAAAAGTCTCACTATGGAAGCAATTTCACAATGAAGAAGAATACAACGCAGGTGATAGAATAACAAAGAGTTCAGAGGACCTAAGTTCCATTCTGCAGGTAAAACTATTGCCTTTAAGATGATTAACAACCTTTTAATCTACTTCACAACAGAAATATTTCATTAACTTAACATATTTTAGATGTTTTGTAGGCAACAGCACCAAAAACAAATCAATCTGATGCAGGAGTTCAGATTGATGCTCCTGGGACCAAATTCTGTTCGGACGAATCATTCCTGTATGAATGTGAAAGTTCAAATCCCCAGGGTGAAGTAATCACAAACATACCTGTTGGTAATGATAATTTCGTATTTCCGGATGTGGAAGGTAAATCAGGAGCGCTATCAGCACCTTATAGCATATATCAATTTTACGAGACAAGAATAGCTGCCCTAAGTAGAAAAAATGGAGTTTTAGAAGTACAGTTGGCTGCTGCATTGGCAAGCCGAGACAGTGTGGAGCGAAATTTAGCTTCAGCTTTGAACAGCAAAGAGGAGATGTTGAAAAGACTAGCAGACACAGTGAAGGAGATGGATGTGCTAAAAGAGAAAATAGCTGGAATGGAACTTGCACAAGAAGAGGCCAACAACTTATCAAACATAGTCCACTCGGACAATGTAAGACTCGAACATGATGTGGCTTTCCTTAAAGCAGTTCTAGACGATATTCAAAAGGTATCATTAATCTGTCATGGAACTTGTCATGAAAGTGTCTTTTGAAGAGTACCTGACTTGAAACTTGTTCTAGGAGCTGCACTCAACCAGAGGAGTCCTTGCAGGGGAAAGGGCAAGAGCATTCCAACTACAGGTACAGCATTCCTAACCCTAGACAACTGCCTGCCAAATGATTGCATGATCAATACTACGAGCATTTGTCCAGTAGATGAAGCTCGTTTCTTCATTAATATTACGTCTGGATTCTCCATTCCCTAACTGCAGGTTGAAGTTTTCCACCTCAAGCAGAGACTGCAGTCTATGGAGAACCGAGCACCGACTCCAAGGAAGCCATTCGATGCATAGCATCGGACCAAAACTGATGAGAGATACATCCATCTCATAGGTAAGAGGAACAGTCTGAATAATCACCTGCTCAACTGTCCCCGAGTTGACCCCTAGTCGGATAGAACTAGTAATGGAACTTAAAGTAAGGTTGCAGCTGTAAGCAATGCTCCTGGGAATAAATTTTCCATTACTTCAAAAAATTGTGACAAATATATGTAATGTAATCATTCAGATAAATCAGTCTCTTCTTCTTGGAGAAGATTTTCCCTGTTGTCATGACCCCCAAATCCTGGCACCTCTATCATCATGCTCGCCACAGTCAAGATATAATATAGAATATAAAATATTTTTCATGGCATTATTGGTAAAAGCCCATTGGGATAAAATGATTTAATGTTGCAATCAAATGTGAAACGAAATTGGAAGGTAAAGATATTTTTTTCAAGCTGAGTTGGAAGGAAAGCTCCACCCTTAGTTTAATTAACAATTTGGTCCTAAATTATAATTATTTTCTCAGACTAGTACCTAAAACTATCATTTTAATTCAAGTTTAAAAGTATTAGATGCCATGCCGATGCCGATGATTTTTTAGTTAAAATAATAGTTCAAATGAAACAATTTTACCCGGAAAACGCATGGATGGGACCTAAATGCAAAGTTTTATTCTTTAAGTTTAGAAATAAAATATATATTTTTAGTATAAATGGGCTTGCTAAATAGAAAGCCTAAATAAAATGAATAAAACCTTTGTGAAACCGGCCTTGATCCGGTAATCAAATCGTCCAAATAAAAATAAATTCATATATTTATTTCAATAAATTCAATGTATCAAACAATAAGAATTTTGATGTGAATTCAATAAAGTTTTGAATAAAAAAAATTATAAAAAAAATCACGTACGACCGTATTTCGGTCTAGACAGAAGGGACCCCGGCCCAAGGTTTAGAAATTTTATAGTGTATTATACTCATAAAAATGTTTTTAATTATGGGATCTAATTATTTTTAATACTTTTTATTAGGGTCGTGATTTTTTTCTTCTAATATTTATAGTTAGAAATATATTTTTATAATTTTTTAATATATGTTATTAAGTGTTCAATCCCAACATCACATATTTCGAATATATTCTTAAAATTCAATTTTTTGTAATACTTATTATTAAGGGAATAATTTTTTCGGTTCTTGTTATTAGATGACTAATTTATTTTCAATATTTGTTATTAGGGGATAATCTTAAATTTAATTTTCTTTTATAATATTAATTTGTTATTAAGAATCTATTTTCTCAATACTTTTTATTAGGATTTTTTTTAATATTTGTTATGATGATACTACTCTTAATATTTATTTTTTAACGCTTGTTATTAGACACAATAATTTAAATAATGATATGTAACCGCAACAATAATCATTATATAACGATAGCAGTATTTGCAACAACAATATTCACAATAACACATGATATTAAAAGTTCACAACAACAATATTCACAGAGACCATAATAATATTCATTATGTCTAAAATTGCAAGCAACAAAAAAAATATGACCGCAATCATAATTTAAATCTCTAATCATATGAGTTCAATATTTTAGTTCACCACAGGCCTATCAAAATCTCATAATCAAGCTTGATAACACGTGCATACCTTACACATAAATGCTTAAACTCATATCTACTATAATAAATATCATTATCTTTCTTATTAAAACCGTTTGTTAAGTTCTAGTAGGAGTGTCTTAGGTAAAATTCATGCTAGCGTTTGAATGAAATTAGATATAAGCTATGGTTATTTGGATTGATTAATGACATTTTAAAGATAAAGAAAATAAATTATATCAGAATAAGATACAGTGATTAAATATTAAATTTAAACATAGTATAGGGAGCAAGCCCAGAATTTAACCATTGTGAAATATATAAAATTTTGCGAGTTTCATCAGGGGAGCAACATCTCATGTTATGTGGCCTAAATCGAGGACAAAGGGAAGTGTCAGTATCAGCCGTCCAATCTAAATCAAACCGTTCTCCATCAATCTTTGACCAAACCCTCTCCTTTAGATTCGCTTTTACTGTATTTCAATCATTCTAAATCAATCCCCACCGTTGATCTAAATCTCGTATCCATCACGTGCTGTTTTCCCGTGATTTAATTCCGTTCAATCTACTTTCGACACGTCTACCTTCCCCTACCTTGCTGTTCATCATTCAGTTGTAAGGGGCGGGCGGCCGCGGCTCACAACGCTAGACACGTCATCGAAGGTGACTTAAAAAAAATTGATTCATCACTTATTTATGATTTTAATTAATATAATTTATTTATATTAAGTTTTTAAATATTTATTTTTTATATGTAGAAAAGTAAAAATTTCATAAATAAATTTTATTATTTAAGATTATAAATAATATGATAAATTAAATTTATCTAATAATTTTTTACTCAAAAAATGATAACGAGATGACATGGCTACAGTTCCACGTGCACGTCATGGATGCTACATATTAATTTATTTCACTTTTGTTATTTTTAATTAAATAAAAATATTATATTTTAAGATAAACGGTAGAATTTAAATTAATATAAAATAAAGCATACAAAATTTATAAATATAACTCAAATATAAAAACTGATAAATTAATTATTAAATTTAAATTATTATTTTATGATTTAAATTTTATTTAAATTCAACTTAATTAATTTAATGTATCTATCTATTTTATAATCAAATTAGATCGGTCGGATTGAGACAGAATTTTTATATTTGTTTAGAGACTAAAATAATAAAACTAAATGATTGATTTAGTGGAAGGCCACGAGTGTGTGTTGACTGGCTTGACTGAACTAAAAAGGTGTTAAAATAAAATAAAATAACATCACACCAAAAATGGGAATATTTTACGATAAAAACAAACTATGTTTTACATTTTATTCAAAAAGAAATTTCAGTTTTCAATTTTGGAGTCAAAGTCCAAAGTTCTATGAAAGACAATAATCTTTTTCCCCTAAATTCGGGTTACCTTTAATATTACAAAAATAATATTAATGGGCGTTTTTGGAGAATGTGCATAAATGAGATTTTTATAATTTATTGTAATATATTTAATTTATTAATTTAAATCAAAGATTAAATATATTTATAAAAAATTAATTTTTTATTTTATTAATTAAATAAATCTTAATTATTATCATCAATAAAGAATCCACGTTTATAATAGGATGATCTTGAACCCATCCTGAACCTTTCAAAGTTTATATATTTATTTTAATTTTTATGAATTAATTCTTAGGTTTTGTATTTATTTTAAAATTTTATAAATACTCACTTTTAAATAATTTTTTGTAATTTATATTTTAATCCCTACAACAATTAACTTTCAACCCTGTAAACTATTCTACAATTCTCCTATCATATAGTCTTACTGGCCTCACCTCTTTTCAGACCAGAGGCTTGACCAAGCTTGGTTTTCTCTTCAAATGGTAACTTCCATAAGTAAACTTTCATGCAAAGCAAGGCTATAAAGACATCGTTTAGAAGAAGAAGAATAAAAATAAATGTCATGTGGCATTTCCATGAAAAAATGAAAACACATTGCTTTTCCTTGGTCTAACCAGAATATGAGGAAAAAGAGGGTTTCTTGGGAGTTTGGACCAAACACAACAACTTGAAAACATGTCTTTTAATTTATTCTAAATTGGTCCTCCAAACTTTTAAGTGTTATAATTTTAAGTTATCTCCTAATATTTAAATATTTTAATTTCATCTTAAAACTATGAGCTTCGTTCTAGTTTTGTCACACTAAATTTTAAATATTCCCTAAAATATAAATATATGATACGATTAACTCTGATTATATTTATAACTTTCTTTTAAAAAATATTTGATTCGATATTCAATTAGGTTTTTGGGTTGACCCATTTGATTATGATTACTTTATCCCTTCCCAATGCTTGTGAAACCCAAGTTTAATTGAAATTAAAGGGTATAGTTTAAGACATCTTTTCTTTTCTAATTTGTTGTTTAAAGCCCTAATTTGATTACCTTTTGACTAATCCCTATCTTTTCTTGCTTATGTAGAGAGACCAAAGACAAGATTGAAAAGTTTCCCTATATTGCTCAAGGTTAAAAAGACACTGATTAAAAAGAAAGTTTTCAAACAAGCTTGAAAAATATGTTTGGAAACGATGACCTACCATCTTTATTTGTCTATTAGTCAAAGGTATAATTACATCATAAGTCCTTATATTAAGCGTAAGTTATAGATTTAGCTCCTACTTCAATTGGATATTTCAGGTCTCTGTAATTTAGTTATGATGTCATTGTCTTATTTGAGTCAAGACTCGGATTTCAAAATTCAAAATGTCTAGTGACTAAAATTGACTAAAAATAAAATCTATAGATTAAATCAAAAATTAACCCTATGTGAATGTACTGTTAATTTAAAATTTGTAAAGCTGTATGCCCATGACCTTAGAACATTCATGTACATGTATTAGTATATTAGCATTAATACAATCCATTTTTTATAGTTACATCTATTCCGACTATATCTAAAGTCGAGTCAAGTTAAACCTTTAAATTTGGACAAAGTTCTATTAGTATTGTGTTTTTCAATTATATGATTCAAACCCGAAATTTTATTTTAAGATATCAAACTTCTTACTTCTCGATCCGACAAGTATCGAATAACAAAATCCGAAATTTTTTAAGACATTACAAAATGACAAATAGAAACAAATCAAATGGTTTTTGACTTTTATGTGTTCCATCCTAGATATGACAGTGGAAGAACATTTTTGTGCTTAGTTAAGAAGATGGTAATGAATCTGTCAACTACTCCCTTTGAAAATATATGAAAACAGACAAATTAAAGAATTGATCTGTAATTAATTGTATAAATTGATTGATTTAATTTTTGCTCGATATGCGGATTCACATGTGTTAATCCAGCAGGGGATATTGTTTGTTTCTTGTGTTGAAGCTGCGGTTTTAGGTTGTCTGGTTTTTTATATGAATCACAAGCTTTACATCTTCTTATTACCAAAACCACTCATCGAATTAGGGTTTTCGGGTTTAAGATTTTAAATTTAAATCTTTATCGTTATTATTTATTAAATAAAAAATATTATATTCTTACTATATAAATGTTCGAATTTAAGTTCATACATAATAAATAATGTGAATATTTTTAATCACTTAATCAATTACTAAATCTTATTTTAATTATTAAATCAATATTCAAATGAAGGGCTAAACAGTGGTATGGGTTTGTTATAGGATTAAGCATGGTTAACCGCAAAATCAAAAACCGAACCGAATCGAGGTATTGTGGTTTATAAATTTACGAATCGTGATTAACTGCGGTTAACCGAATCAAACCAAATTTGATTTTTTAATTAATTTTTAATTATTTTTATAAGGTAAAAATATATATTTTATACATAAAATACTATAAATGTATTTTTATTTTTTACTTAAAAATATGTTTAAATAAATATTTATGAAAAATATCTTAAAATATTTATCATTTAATGTTTAAAAGTCATAAAATAAAGCTATTTTGTCAAGATAAAATACAATTTTTTTATAAATTAACATTAATATGGAAAAACCGAAAATCGCGGTTAACCGAACCGAAAACTGATGGTTACTAAAATAGCTTACTGAATTAAATCGAACCGAAAATAAATAATTACTAAAATAACTTACCGAATTAAACTAAAACCGAACCAAATACACCCTTAGTTTGTTATCCAGTTATTATTATCTTTCATGCTTTTGAACTAGTATTGATTTGATGTGATATTTGTATAATGATAGTCAGCTTTAAGTTAAATTGTAGTTTTAATCCCTCTACTATATTTAAATTTGGAATTTGATACTTTCATTTTTTGTTGAATCCCAAAACTTACAGGAAAAATTAATTTTTTAATCCATCATGCTAACGATAATTCCGAAAAATCCCCATACCAGGAATTTTATAAGGATAGCTAAAAATATCAATAATTTGGACTAACTAATATCTTTATGAAAGTATGGAATTAAGAAGATTCTAGAGATTAATGGTAGGGTTTGAGAGGGAACAGTGGTTTATATATATATATTCATTATTCTTTTAATAAAACCATTATATTAAATATACAATTGTAATAATGTATTAATTAAGTGTACTTGACCCTAGTATTTTATGATTTTAGTTGATTTCAAATTTTTGATAAACTTATGCACATAAATTTAAGTTATTTAGAAAGAACGATATATAATCTCTTATCACCAGAAATATATTTGAGTAAAAATCTTTTATCCCTTTTCGGTGTTTTTTTTTATGTTTCAACATTAAAAACTAAAATTTAAGTCATAATCCTAAATTTTAAATTATAAATTTTAAACCTTAAAAATACAACATACTCTTAATTTCTTAAGACAAATCGTAAACTCTAACTTTAAACCTCAACCCTAAATTTATTTTTTTATACGGGAACATAAATAGGGTACTGAAAAGGATAGATGATTTCTATTCAAATATATTGGCATATAGTTCTCACGAGTAAATATAGAAGAAAAAGATAAAAATTATCTCTATTTTTGGTGTATTTTTATGTGTTCAACATTAAAAAATAAAATTTTAAACTCTAATATTAAATTTTAAATTTTACACAGACTTTAAAAATACACTCTATCTCAAATTCTCTAAATATTAATCATAAATTTTAATTTTAAACTTTAAATTTTAAATTTAATTTTTAATACGAGACATAAATATGAACACAAAAAATGGATCGAGGAAAAGTAGATATAAAAATAAAAAAGTAGGTAGAAAAAGGTAAGTTGGTCTTCCAGGGAATGACAACAGCAAGCAATGGCTCTCTTTATAAGACTTCCCTTGACACTTTGAACTCACCACTTCCATCCAAACACACAATCTATCCCTTTTCAGCTCCCATCTAAACATAATTCTCACCTGTTCCATAGATATACATATATATATATATATATAGAAACCAGGCTTCATTACTACTAGTTTCATGGAGATGTCCACATCAACAACTTATGAAGCTATCGAAACACAAGCTGGTTTCGCTTTGCTTCAAAGGAACACCGCCCCGTCTCAGCCTGGTGAAAGGCGGGGCCGAAGGAAACAGGTTGAGCCGGGGCGGTTTCTCGGTGTCCGACGTCGACCGTGGGGCCGATACGCTGCTGAGATCCGTGATCCGACGACAAAAGAAAGGCATTGGCTCGGCACGTTCGATACGGCTCAAGAAGCAGCCCTTGCATATGATAGAGCTGCACTTTCCATGAAGGGAACACAAGCAAGAACAAACTTCATATACTCCAACAACAACACTGCAGCTGAGTTGCTTCAATGTGCCTTTGTACCAACTTCGTATCAGTTCCAACCCACTCCGCAACCTAACAACAATGGTGCCGATCAAATTAGTACCCCGTATGGCTCGGTTGATGAAAACAGTTTCTTTTTAACCGACCAAAGTAGCAACTCCGGTTACTTGTCTTGCATTGTCCCTGATAACTGCTTGAAACCACCAACACCAACCGGTTCTCGTTCTCCACATGTTTCAAACATCTGCAACACTTCCATGAACCAAAACCCGATCGAAAACCAATCGCTTTTCAATAATTATGCTCAGGGTTTTGATGAACAGAATCAGGGTTTTGTTTGGAATGCTGACATGCAGCAGCAATCATCTTGGGGGAAGATGGAATTTGATGAACTCTCGGCTATAATCAACAACCCTTCTCCATTGACGGTTCAAGACGGGTGCATGGGAGGGTTTTATGACAACAATAACAACATGATGGTCCCACAAACCAGTTCAATGCCTCCTTTTAGTGATGCGGCCGACTTCGGGTATTCACTGTTTTGAGTTCTTTTTTAAATTTCTGCAAGTATCAATGTCGTTTTCAGTTTGTTGCTGTAATTAAACCTTTGGACTTAGTTTCCCCCCTTGTTTTGAGGAATGTTGTCACCTTAACTTTGCCAAATGTAATGAAAGTTAATGTTTGAAAGTGTTGTGTCATGTAGTTCAATTTCATTTTTGAAGTAGAGAAATCAATTTAATGGGGGTATTGTACTACTGTTGCATGAGTACTGCTATACTTTTTGTCAACAACCCTAGTTTTTAATTAACATAGAATGCATGTAAATAATGGATTCACACTTCACCATTAATGTTTACACTATGATCTAATGGTTGATAATATCACCAGAGCTGTCAGATTCTGTTGCATTTTCTATGTTTTCTTTAAAGGGACCAAAAATATTAAAAAAATTCCATTTAATCAAAGTGCTAAAAGAACTTGAAATGAATTTTTAGTACTTAAGATGGACTTAAAATGTAATTAAACCTTTTAAACATAGAGCCAAGCCCCTGCTAACCCGGTGAGTGTATGTTTTTTTTTGGTTAAAGAATCCATGAATCCACACTCCCAACATTATGGGAGCTGGGGAAATAGCTAGAGAAGCTACTTTGTTTCTTATTTTCAAATCGTATTTAAAAATTTCATATTCGATACTTAATGAGTATACGTAGAAAATACACTACCAAACCTTTCATTTCTTTTTCAGGAAAATCGAACTCGAATAGAGAACTTTTTTTTTCCTTTTCCCTTTTTTCAGCAGGGAAAAAGGGTTGTAAAAGTTACTAATAGGATGCAGGGAGGTAGCTGAAATCTAGCAGGGTTAGCCAATTCACAGTTCTTTTGTATTTTTCAACATTTGGTGAATTTCTTCATCTTTTCTACGTAAATTTGTGTGTTTGTATTCTTATATCGCAGTAAATCAATTGATTCCATTGTCATAACATAATCATGGAAAGGGAAGAATCATGAACAAATCGACTCCGAAAGAATCAACGTGTTGAACATGGTTTCCCCTAATGTAACTGGAGGGGTTCTTCAAAAGCAACGTGCGAGATTTTATTCGAGGTGAAAGGAATGTTGTATGAACAGAGGTGACCAGGGCTGCTGTGCTGTGCGCTGGACCTGAATCCGAAGCCAACTATATTCGAAGACTTGCACAAAAAGTAATGTTTCTGTTCACGGCCTTGATACTTGGCATGCAGAACGCGTCTTGTGGCTGTAAAAGGGGAAGAACTATGACTAGACTGTAGCAATGAAGACCAATGTCGAGGTCCACCCTACCCTACTGATTCACTCGACATAATGACTGCAGTAGGGTCCTTGCTGGACTCTGAAAGTTCCAGACAGAAGACGAGGACGATGGAGCTCGAGTGCCAACCATAGATCCGACGAGATGCAGTACAACAGGTATATCAGCAAAGGTAGATGCAGGACTGTATTTTTCAAGAAAACAAATGTATTTTCTCCACTAAAACCCTCTAAGATATTTCTTTTCCTTTATAGCCACATTTATCATTTTGATAAGATATGCCATTAATTTATGATTTTCTGATCACTTTTGAATGGAAGGTTTGCAGAAGAAAAGTTACTATTCACAACCTGTATCTTACAATCATGGTGTGTTTATAACCTTGAAAGACAATGAGAAGAAAAAAAATACAATTGAAGGACAGATAATGGCTAGCAAATGGCATCTACATTGATCACATGATTTCTGGTTTAACAATTCTGAGAATCAACATTGAGCAATGAGGGGAGAGACCAACACATGCCTTTTTCTTGGTGTCTAAAATTTCAAAACACAGGGAAGAAGAAGGCAAGAGGTCGAAACCACTGGTCGAATGAGATTAGATCTTTGGAGCATTGAAGGCCAGGGAATGGTGACCACAAAACAGGGGAGTCCGAAAGCTGCTGTAAGAACCCTTCCTTTAATAGGTTCTAACCAAGTAAGAGAACCCTTCTACATGGTTACATCCCTATAAGGAGCCATCCAACACCTGAAAACATTTTTCACAATTACAGTAAATGATTTATCCCGAACTATCGAGTGCTACATCACTAATCCTAATGGCAACCAGTAGACCCTTCACAATAATCATTGGCCTTACTAATTGGACAAGTAAAAAGGTGATGGTTCCAAAAGCAAGCATAACAGTGCAGTTTAAGAAGTAAAATCAGGACATAATCATTTGTAATAGCACATCAAATCATTTGAGCAATGAGTCAACTTCAAGCTTAACTAATGGCAGCAAGAAGAAAAACAGGATAAAAGATTGTATTAACAGCAATCTTAGCCGAAATGTCAAGCATGTTTTGGCTTAAAAGAATCCGACTCAAAGCAACAAAAGTAAATGCGAACGATTTACTGTCAATTTCCTATAAATGTTGCAGCTTGCAACCATCCATTCTCCAGTTCTTTGAAAGATCCAACTTTTCATGGTATAGCTTTTAACAGCTGAGATGCTTCCGCTTTATTGATTTCTTCCTCTAAACACCAGTTGCAGGCTAGGAACTCTCGAGTCTTGAGCAATCGAGCAGTAGAATGATTCAATTTCCATAACATACGATATCAGGCATGAAGGCTCTTGAGCCGTGCATAATCAGGTACCAAGGAGAGTGTCAGGAATCAAGCATTGATTGCGTAATCGAGTTTGAAGAAAGCCTTCAAACCATATTAAGTTCCTTGAAACAAAGAATACCTTATAAATCAGTATAAGATTATGGGCTTTTTAGGGGCGACATAACCATATAGGTCATGGTCCTAAATTCACTCCTAGCAAAGACAGGTCATGGTCATAAATAACAGCACATCAAATTATTAGAGCACGGAGTCAACTTCAAGCTTTACTAAAGGCAAAAGGAAGAAAAAAGCTAAAAGATTGTATAGACAGCATTCTTAACCAAAAGTCTAGGTTGTTTTAGCTTAATAGAATCCGACTTAAAGGAACAAGACTAAATCTGAACCTTTTAATGTCAATAAAACAATAATCATTGTCCTATGAATGCAGAAGCTTGTGACCATCCATTCTCCAGTTCTTAGAAAGATCCAACTTTTCATGATATAACTTCAACAGTTGAGATGCTTCCGCTTTATGGCGCTTGATAAAGTTCTCAATAAACACATGATCCGAAGGCCCCAACAATGACTTCAAGTTAATGCGATTGATAACACCTTTGGACAACAAATCTAGAGCAAACAGACACCTCGGAACAATCTTTTTCTCCATGCTCATCAACAGTATTCGGGGATGTTTTGCCATAACACTAGGTGAAAAGCCCATCTTGTTCACCAGGAAATCCATTATCGCCACAAATTTATCCTCAGACAACCTCACGAACGTGGGATACCTGCGAAAGGCTTCGAGAACCTCCTCCTCAGACCAACCGAGCTTCTTAAAAACTTCAAACTTCCTCTTCCATGTTGGTTTACTCATTGAAGTCATTGCAAAGAGTGCTACCATAAACATTGGCGTAGAAGGATTAAATCCCATATACTTTGCTTCCTCTACCGCGTCCTTAAACTTATCCGGATTTTTAACAAATGTTGAAGGCAGTGAATAAAGTGTTGAAGCAATATTACACTCAGCAACTCCATTATCCAGCAAAGCATTGATATTGGATGACAAAATATCATAAGGATTGTATCCCATAAGGCGCGGATACCGTTTCACAGCACGAAAAACCTTCTCATCAGACTTAAGCAAGTTACTGAGGAAATTATAAGATGGGATTATTTGATTTTCTAAGCTCGTGACAAAGAGAGCAGGGTTACTAGACAGGATATAGGCAATGTCAGGCATTGAAACACCTTTTGAGATTAAAAACTCAAGCTTAGGCAAAATGGTTCCTTTAGCATCCGAGATAAGCAATCGTGGGCGTTTGTTGATGAGTCGGATGATTTGTATTTCTGAAAAACCATGGTTCTTGAGAAGTGCAATAACAGAGTCAGGGTTTTCTGGGGTTTCGAAATCAACAGATTTGGAGGCTCTTAAAGCAGATTCTAAGGACAACCCACATTTGTTTTTGAGGTATGAAACTGTAAATGAATGCTCATTCGATGAACTTGACAGGCATCTGAGAAATATAGGCCGTGATAGTCCTAAAAGTTTGTGGCTTTGAGTGGCTGTGACAAAGTTTCTCCCATGGAGAATTGTTTTGCAGAGAAGGTAAAACATGGGAAAGTGCAATCAAGTTAAAAAGAGAAGAGAATTTACCTGTTTTTGGATTGGGGGGGAGATGGTATTCAATGGGGGAAATTTCTGTGTTCGAAGGAAGAAACCCCAGCAGGAACCTTGAAAACACAGTTCTTTTGGCGTCGACTGTTTGGTGATGTAATAGTCCTAGTTTATTATTAGGTCAAATTCATGTTTTAGTCTCTCAATTATGATAGAATTCGAAAATGACCCCTACACTCTTTAAGGACATTAATCTCCACACTTCAATTTTACATAATTTGCTATTTGAATTATATATGGGTTGGGATTAAAAAATAAGGAAAAAAATGTATATATTATTTTATTTATTTATTTCACTCATCTAATAATTATAAATTAATATAAAATTAAATAAATTTTACACAATCTCACCCCTAAGCCACAAATAGGAATCGGAGACTTGAAGTAGACTAGGTACCGTTTATTTTGCATTTAGTTTTAAGGGATAAAACAACTTTTAGTCCTTAAACATGACTACTTTCACAACTTAGTCCCTATATTTTTTTCGTATTTGTGCCAAACCATTCAATGAACTAAAAGATGTCCTAAAATCGAAGACTCGAAGTTCAAGGAATATAAACCCCAAGTAATTTTAAAGAAAAAAACATTATACACACACTATATTTTTAGAGTTAGAATTTTAATATTTAGATTTTATAATAATAAATATACAGGCAATTAGAGGTCAGACAATGACTGGCAATGGCATCTACATTGGTTACATGATTTCTGTAGTTTAATACTAAGAATTAACAAATCTTTTAAATTACAAGCCTCTTTCTTGGGGTCTAAAATTCTAAAACACGAGCAAGAAAGCATGAGGCCGAAATCAATGATTGAAGGGATTAGTTCTCCTGGTGTATTGATGAGGGGAAGAGAATGGTACCAACAAGACAAGGGAATCCGAAAGCCGCTGAAAGAACAATTCACTCGATAGGTTATCGGCGGATTGGCGCTGTACTTGACTCTATCCGAGTAAGAACCTGAAAACATCGGTGAGCGAGATGATGCCTTCTACACGATTACTTCCGGCTTCCACAATAACAAGTCGTCTAATACCTGTAATCATTTTTTCACTATGATAGTAAATGATTTGTCCTTCACTATGACCATTAGCCTTCTTAAAAGGAAAACCACAACTCTTAATAGAAATTTCAAGATGAAAGAAATGGAGCTAGTCACCAGGGTTGGACAATTGTTCCATCACTTTAAGCAATGTATCGGTGCGCAAACACATTCGACATCTTTGAGTTCTCTCATAAGGTGGGTTGGAATCTTGTCCCCATTGCAATGCCTAACAAGTAAAACCAATAAAAGAGTAAAAGCAATATTAGGAAACAAGTTCTCTGTAGCATAAGGTTTTCCAACTGATATACCAGCTCAATCCAAATTGATGCATCAGGCATTAGTTAGAACACAGGAAATGTTAAGAAGATGAAAGCAGTTAGTTTAATCGAGAAGCACTTAATGTCAGTTCAGCTATTCATTTCGTTTACAATTTGCAACTGAGATTCTTCAATCAAAATTTTACAAATCATGCAACCTTTGGACTTCAAAACCATTGTACAGTTACGGAAAGCAAGGCAACATCACAACATGTTGCTTGTGTCACAGGATCAGGACCAACCGTGACACTTGCAGGACACTAGTCATTATGAGAAGTTACACTGCAGAATATTAAAATAATATTAAAAATCTACCTCTCCAAGAATTATCGGATCCCAAACTTCCTCAACAACTGAACCAGAGAAAATGAAGAACAAAAGTCACAACAATTACCTGATGAACAGTCATTCCATTTAGATTATCTGTATAAGCTCTGCTTTTTGCCAAAGCTGTAATATCACTGAAGAAAACGACAATGAAATGATGAATAACTATCACCCTCAACCAAAGCTGACAGCAAGTTTTGCAAGCATGAAAGATAATCAATCAAGAATGAAACCGTACCTCCGACAATATATGTCCACTAATGAATCATTATCGTCAACTATAGGTATTGAACTTACTTTAGCTGTGGAAACAAAGAGCAAAGCTTTATCATACCAACATATACATGAATATCTCTAATCAATGTGAGGTGGCCTCTCAAGGTCTTAAGGTTAACCTAATTCTTACATCGTCAAGAAAATATAAAAGATTTTTTCTCCTCGTTATTTATACTATCTTATATCTTCATAAACTGCTTGACAGAACAGGAAACATACCTTCAACTAGCATATTTAATGCGGAACTAAGAGAGTCAGTAAGTCTCAGCATTGCAAATGACCGATTGCTGGTTTCTACAATACTTGGAACCCATGTACCCAGAGGGATTGCAGAGATTGGTAATTGTAGTATGGGCAAAGAGTTGGGACAATGTTTAAAATACCTGCATATGCCTTGAAATCGAACTCCATTGATTAGGCAACCATGCATGTTGAACAAATATTGTTAATTGAAAAAAAAAAGTTAAGAGGCTTACATTTTAGTATTCCGGCAAGAGAAGCAAGATGTAATAACTGGGGATGAGAACCATCTTCTGATGAATGGATAACAGGAACTATAGCTATTCCATTTTGCAAAATTTTTAAAGCTACGTCCTTCAAATTATCAGATGGGCTAGCCTGCATAATCAACAAGGGTCTAAAACATAACTCATGTATATAGGTCTTTTCTCAAATGATACATGGAAAGGATCTAACGGCATAGCCTTCTCAAAACAACAAAGCAAAAAGGAGAATGGCAAGGAGTAAATAGATATTTGGAAACTAATGTCAGGAAGAAATAAAATGAAAGGGCTTTTTATTAGTTTAATAAAATAAAAACTATTTTACTTGAGCTTGGTTGCTTCAAAAAGAGAAGATTTCCAGTAAATGTTCTAGGCATTTTCTTTTCCCGACACTAGAATTCTGGCAGCTATATGACATCAGATCCTTGAATGTGGTACGTACTTGTTTTCCCACTGAATATGATTCTTGAAAATGCTCTATAGCCACATTTGAAATTGTGCCAAAGTAATATTCTAGCAAGATAAGTAAAACATAAAACGCATATGGAGAAACATCTCCTTTGTACAAACAAATATAAAATGCACATGCATGTGAATGAAAATGATGTATTTCTTAAGCTATTATCCAACACAGACCAACATATTGAACACTAACATAGATAAGATCTTTCGGAATTGGTCTCCCATGCCCATCAACTTGTCCTGTCATGTAAGCCTTTTCTTGTTTCCAGGCAGCGATACTGTGTGTTTCAAGCTCTTCCTCTGTCAAATTCGATCCATGCTTTAGAAGCTGCATAACAAAAAGAGTATGCATTAAGAGAAATACACAGAAAATGAGCTCCATCTATAAGATAAGTATATTGGTTAATGACTAAGAACTTTCTAGTTGTTGAAATTAGAATAAAAGGAAACCTTGGTAAATTTTTGAAGACTTACTACTATCAAAAAACTTGACACTGCATTATGAACATACCTCTCTCAGAATCAATATAAAATCCGAAGCACTGACAACACCAACAAACTTCTCTTTGCGGAAGTCCCAAAGAGGAGCCAAAGGAATGTCCTGAAAATGGCATGACTCAGAAGCATATTTACCCAAGCTCTTTATAAGCAACAATGCATGAATGTAATTAAGAAGAAATTAAGAAGCAATGATTAGCAAAAGAAAAGTACAGAAGTTTCCTCTTTCTCCCTTTCTTTCCTTTTCTATTGTTTCAGATCATGTTGATGTAGCTATCGCTAATCATTATATGAAATAACAATTGCCGAATGTCCAAAAACAACTAAATCCTAACATCTATGTAAACTAGACGGATACCTGCTCAGACAGAATATGAAACGCTTGTTTTACAGGCAAAGCAACATCCAAGGCAACAACCTGTAAGGCAGATATGTATAAATTAGAAAAATGGAAGTAACATGAGCTGGTCAGAATCAAACATGCAGAGAATGAGTATATCAAGAAGGAAGACGAAGTAATGCATCCAAACCTTGCCTGACTCAGGTAGCAACTCATAAGCAGTATGCCCCGTCAAGCATAGAGAGATGCGATGACGGGAGGCCTTTACATCCTCTTCTGAAATCCTAGGCATTGCTTGATTCAATGCAACGGGAGAAATTCGATGCTGTGTTGCAAAAAGGTACCAAAATCAAGTTACACAATAAATAAAATGGAAATAAAAAAGGTATTAATGAATATACAAAAAGGGGTATGCACTAAGAACTTAAGTGCAACAAACATCAATCACATACAGACTACAGTGTTTCCAATACATAACTAGATCGGAACTGCATCAGACTGCAAACAGAACAACAAATAAGATCAAATTTTCCATGAAAATCTTGGCAAAGGTGAATTGTTAGCAATCACAAAAAGCTAGTTCCTACCTCCTTTACAACTTATCATTGCAATTTTGATGAGTTATCTTCTAATCTCAATCACAATACTAAACTAAGACTAGAAAAGTAGCATCCTCAGCAAAATTCTAAGTATAAAAAGTTAAGGACTCTAGCTAACTCTTACCATGAGACCACTATCTACTTCCATGCTATTCATTATATCTGAACGAGATTGGACTTGAGGTATAACGTCAGGGACCTCCATAAGCATAGGTCTAGCGTCAAAAGTGTTTACTATTCCATATTTTCCATTCTTGTGAGGTTGCCGTTCATCATATTGCCATTCACCATCCACAAAAAACTTGTACTGCCATAGGAACCAACACATGTGAACAAATAAAACACAAAGAATGAAATTGCTGAAAGATTTGATATGGTCAAAGCCATGATAACATTAAATAAGCAATTAGATAAGTTCATTGAAGAATTCAAAACATCTGAATTTTCCTATTCCTATAGGGGGGAGCAAACCAACCTCATGGGAACCATGTGGTACGGCATAAACGACTTGAAACACATTGGGGCAACCTTCAACCTGTGACATTGGCACGAGCTCATTCCACCTTCGAAAATTTTCAAACAATCATCCATTAATCCAAATACTAATCATAAGCCTTAAACATCACAATTTTCAAAATAGCAAAAAAAAAGCGAATGAATTAAAGTGTTACTCATTGAAAGAGCCAGACAAGAAGACGTTTCTCCCACCATGTGGCCATGTAAATTGAAATGGAAATAGCACCACGCCGGTGGTGGTTACCCCGCCGGAAAACCTGGCCGAATTCATATCCGAAGCAAACATTCTGCACCCGCCTTTTAAATAAAACTATTTGTTTAACCCTCCCAAAAAAACAAAAAATTAAAAAAAAATCCTAAACACCAATTGTTGTATTTATACAATTTCCCTTCCCCCTTCAATCACTGAAAAAAAAGGAAAGTCTATAAAGCAATTATTGTAAACATTAAAGACTCGCCTTTTACTTGATTATATATGGACGAAATCTTGATTTCGCCCCTACCAAACAATGGAGGCAAACGGCGGGTTTGAATTTTGGGGAAAATTCAGTTACATTTGAGATTAAAAAATCCAAACCCTAAAAAGAATTTGGAAAATGAGAGAAAACAGTTCAAAAATTGAATTTAATTGAATGTGGGCGTGAGTGAAGACTAGTATTTTTTTGTTTTTTTTTTTTGCGATATAATCGAATCTGATTACTTCTATTAGTTTTAATTTTATTTTAAATTAATTATTAATCCGTTAACAACTATTAAAAATATGATACGACAGTTATAACATTTTGTATAGTATCACATTTTATCTTTCTCGTTTGTACATATAAATAATTTTATTTTAATTTAAAAAATAATAAATTTAATCTTTATTATTTATACATTAATTTAATTAAAAATAATTTAATTCTAAAACCAAAATATTAAATATTAAGTTATAAACTCAAAATCTTAAACCCAAACATCACTCTTAATTTTTAAACACCGTTAAATAATTAAAAATATTAAATTATAAAATTTATGTTAAAAAGTTATGATTTAGATTTTAGAACTAATATGATTTTATAATTTTTTGTTTATTTACGTATTTATGTTTTTTTCTATATTATATTATATTTTAAATGAGAGAACGTATCTCCCCACTGGTTAAATTGCACGTTTAATCCTTTTAAGTTTACACTTTTAGATAAAAAGGTTAAATTGCATTTGAACCCTCTGAAATCTGAACGATAAGATTCCAATTCAACATTTTTTGTTAATATAATTATAAGTCAAAACGGTAATAAAATTACATTTTAACTATATACAGTTGAATATTATTAATATGTAATTGAATATTATTAATATATAATAATTTTTAAATAATTATTAAAAAAATTAAAATACTCGACATATAATTAATCATATTTTATATAAAATTAAAAGAAATTATTTTTATTTTTGTTTCTTTTGATTTGTAAGTTAAGTTTGAGGTTTTAATGATTTTATTCATTAACATAAGAGAAAAATGACGATGATGATGGATTATAATTATATTTTATAAGAAAATATTATACGGAAAATAAAAATAATGTAGTGTTATTTAATTAGATAGGATTATAGGTGATGTGGTGAGAATAATTCAGAAAATAATATTTTTTTAAATTTTATTTTAAAATATGATTGCATTTAGAGTCTTTAAAATTTTTAATAAATATTTAAAATTCATTAAAATTTTATGTTTAACGGTGCAATATTTAATAGTATTTAAACTTGTAAGTTGTTTAAACATGCAAAATGAAAGATTAAATGTGTTATTATATAAAATATTTTAACTGTGATGTCACTATTTTTACCGTATTCAACAAGTTAATGATCAATTTAGAGTAAAACTAAAAATTTAATGGTAATATTAAAATAATTAAAATTTTAATTATTAACTTAAATAATTTACCAAAATTAAATTACCATTTGTATATGTTACCAAAAAAATGAAAAAGTAATATAAAAATATTTCTTTGGATTTTATTCTAAAAATTGATAATGCCACTTTTGGTTCTCATAATTTTAAAAATAATTAGAATAATTAATGATACGTAACGTTTATTATAAAATTATTAGAAATACGATATTATAAAACTATGTCATATGATATAATTTTATATTATTATGCACTACAAATAATAAAAAATAAATAAAAATTACAACATTAAAATAATATTTACAAAATAATTTAAGTATCAAATTAAAAACAATTGTCAAACTTAAGATTAAATGTCGCGTAATCCAAAAATTCAAAACCAGGTTCCTTTGTTGGTTTTGGTTTGGGATTTTTGTGTGCTTCTAAACACGTGCGGTTTGTTTGGTGGTAAGATTTATTTTCCTTTTTTTTTTTGTTATTAGCATGGAAAGATTTTTATAAAAAGAAAATTTATTATAAAATTTAATAACAATTTCGGTCTTTGATTTTATAAAAAAAATGTATTTTGGTCTTTAATTTTTTTAATTTAATAACGTCTATTGAAATAAAATTATGATCGATATTAAATTCTAGATTCGATTTTTAGATATATATTTTTTCTTCATCATATATAATTATGATTACAAATAATATATATATCTCGTGGTGGTGTTCCCAAACACAAAATTTTATTTTTGTTTCTAGTCTTCATATAGTTTGAACCGAGTAAAACATATATTTATTTAAATATAAAATTATAATAAAATCGAATTAACTCGAATTCGTATTCTCCAAATCCAGACCTACGGACAGCTTGTCTTCTTTCCTCAAAGAATCGGAGCAAATTTAACACAGATGCCAAACCACGTTGTTTTCTTTGATTAATTTTGATTTTGATTTATGGTTTTGTCTTATGGATTTGGAACTAAAGTTTTTTTCATATATAATTGTATGAATAAAGTAGCTAAATAACAAAAAATTACAACAATATTCAGTTGGCAGATCCTTCATTATACTATTACTGACCAATTTGCTGTGTCGCCATTTGTCATGTTCAGATTCAGACCCAATCCATTATTTTTAGGCTTAAGAGTGGCTAAAGCACTGCAAGTTTTCTAAAAATAAATCAAGTAGAACTATAATCCGATAAGTGGTATCAATAAAAAAACGGATAGTGTTTATTTTATAAAACTAAATTTTAATTATTTTATCTATAAAATATATGTATTGTAAAACATATTAAAAATATATATAAAAATAGTACAATATAATTAGGAGCAGATTTATAAATTTTAATTTGGTAGTTCATCGATCAATAATAAATATATATGTTTGATAATATTTAAAATTAATTATTTAATATAATTTTATATTAAAAGTACAAATAAGATTAATACCATTAGAATTAAAGTCCTTGTTATAGTATACTTCTATGATTATATCGATTGTAAAAAATTGTGATGATCAAAGAATCATCAATGAAGTGATTACTCTTAAAGTTAAGGACAGAACCTCATCACATGAAGTGTGGTTATTTTAGGGTCATGTGCATAATTTTTTAGAGCTAATACTGTGATGTTAGATTTTAGGGTCTTGAGATTCTCAGTGTGGTTCATCACTGTTAATCATTAGATCAATTTGAAACTAAATTATGTTAAATTTTTAACAAATAGATCAATTTGAGACTAAATTATATTAAATTTCTAACAAAGTGAATGTTTTCCATTGTTGGGTATTTGATCGGTACCGTTTCGTCCATCAAAATTTTGACATTGATAGTAATTGTAATTTGAAAAGTTAGGATTATTTTTTTGAGAAAAAGATTTTACGTGTCACAATAATATTTCTTAACCGGTTAAGAGAAGTTAATATAATAAAAGAATATCACGAATTTAATGATTATAATAAAATAATTCGATTTCAGTGACTAAAATAAAAACATCCTAAAGCTTTAATTACTACTAATATAATTTACCCTATTTTTAATGATAGGTCCAATGACCTACCTTGCACCACAGTGCATCCGCACCCGATTATAATCACATTTAGTTTATTAAAAAAATATTTCTCTATAAACAAAAGTAAAGGATCAAATTATGCTACATTAAAATGGACCGGCTAGATCCACAAGTTTTAGTCTAATAAAGGGGCTGAAATTTCAATTAAACCAAAGAAAGCCGTATAAATTCTCTAAAGGAAAACAATTATCCTGATATGCCTTAACAAGCAATATACTTTAATTAAGATTTCGAATTTGAATATTATAAATAAAAATAATATTAGATAAAGTTGTCCTTGACATAAAAGTCTAATCCTAATTCAAATCAATAAATAATGCCTACCATATAAAAAAATATAATAATAAAAAAACAAATTATCTATTATTTCATGAGTTAATTATATCATACATTTTTATTATAATTGGTCTTTAAATTTTTAAATATTTTAAATTTATCTTAAATTAGGACTTTAATTTTTAAATTTTTAAATATTTTAAATTCAGCTTGAAATTATTATTTACATCATGTCATAATAATAATAAATATCGATATTTATAAAAAAGTTAATAATTTCTGTAAAGATATTATTAATATAAAATGTAATTAGCATAAAATAATAATTCAAAGATAAAATTAAAATTTACAAAATTTTTAAAAATAATTTAAATAAAAATTATAATTTCAAAATAAAATCAATTTTTTAAAAATAAAAAATTAAAAAATTAAAATAAGAGTCCTAATTTATAATTTTTATATTCATTACCCATTCCCCACGACGGTTACACCCAGTCTAAGGTTCCGTTACGCATTCCGAAGTGATAAATATCTCACTCCTTTGCCCACTTTCTTCTACAAACCAAATTTGTCTCTTTCTTTCTTTCTCTCTGTAACCATGGCGCATAGAACCCTAGAAATCAACGTCATCTCCGCAAAAGGTCTAAAAAACGTTAATCTGATAGACAAGATGGACGTTTATTGCATCGTTTCAATCAAAGGCGGTTCATCGAAGGAGAAGACGAGAACGCCGGTAGACAAAGATTGCGGAAAGAACCCAAACTGGAATTTTCCCGTCAAGTTCACCGTCGATGAATCATTGGCGCTGAAGAACAAACTGAACGTCAAGTTCAAGATCATGTGCGAGCGTATATTGGGAGACAAAGAGCTAGGAAAAGTAAAAGTTCCGGTCAAGGAGCTTTTGGATTCGCCCGGCGAAGGTGGGTCGATGAAATTCGTTAGCTTTCAGGTGCGGAGGCCTTCGGGGAGAGATGAAGGGACCCTGGATTTTTCTTACAGGTTTGGAGACGCGGTGGCGGCGCCTGTCGAGCCGGAGAAAAACAAGGGTGGGGCTGATTATTATCAGCCTGTTACGGCTTATCCGGCTGGACATATGGCGGCTGGGTCGAGTTCTGGTGATCCGTATGGCGTTCCTGGAGGTTATCCACCTCCACCACAAGCTGGGTATGGGTATCCTCCGCCTCCGCCTCATGTGACGGCTGATTATGGTGGGTATCCGCCACAGGGAGTACCTCCTCCGGGGTATGGATATCCGCCGCAGGGAGTACCTCCTCCGGGGTATGGATATCCGCCGCCTCAGCCTGGATATGGGTATCCCCCTCCCGGGGGATATGGGTATCCGCCCGTACAACAACCGCCGAAGAAGAATAGCAAGTTTGGATTGGGATTGGGGGCTGGGTTGGTTGGAGGTGCGATCGGTGGGATGTTGATCGGAGATATGGTTTCCGACGCTGCGGATTTTGACGGAGGTTTCGATGGCGGCTGTGATTTCTGATTTTTAATTATTTTTCTGCATTTTATTTTAAGCTTTCGTTTTGAATTACAATCAAATTAAGAACTAAGAAAAAAATTTGAATAAAGCCTTTAAGCTTCTTTTGCTGTAATTTTAATTTTAGACCCTTTGATTTTTTTTAAACTTATTATTATAATTTTAATAAATAAATACATAATTTCAATCAACATTCATATAATCATACTTAAATTTTTTACAATAATAACCAAACAAACTAATAATCTAAACATATGATGAAAATTATATAACTCTTAAATTTAATCTATCATATAATCAACATATTTAAATTGATAATAAAATTAAAATTTTAAAATATCCAAATTATATAATATTTAATTTATAATGATAATTTTAAATCTTATATTATAGTTTTAGATGTTTTTTAATAAGACTAACCAGTTCTATTAAAAATGATAATAAAATTATTTGTTAAAATTATTACAGTTAATTGCACCACACATTTATAAAATATAATTCGTTTTAAATTAATCATTAAATATTTTAATTTTATTCTCCAACTATAATTTTTATTTTAAAATTTTCTTCACAATTTTAAATATTTTAAATTATTATGTATTTAAATGTTTGAATTTAATCCTCAAATTATTTGTATACATTAAATCTTTCCTAATATGTAAAACCATAACCCAAGAATATCTCCTGGGAAGAAGCAAATAAATAGAAACTGGCGAAACATGGAATCGGAGAATTGAAATATGAAAAAGACATTTAATAAATATATTTATGCATTAAATAAATGGTTTAAATATATTATATATATATAGTATTTAAATTAAATATATCCTTTTAAATTGATATTTATTTATTTTGTTTTCGGATTATTATCTAAATTAGGTGTGTTTTTCAAGTTGTATCCAAAATTTTATTTTATTTTGATAATTTATTATTAGTTTTAGTCCTAAAATATATATTCTAACGATTTAATTCTGACTCAAAATAGTTTAATAAATTTAATTGTTTATATTTAAAAATTATATAAATTTTATCAAATTTTACTATACTATCAAATAAAACGAGCCTATAAAATAAAAGTAGTAGTTATATTTTATTACAAAATAATAAATTATTGTTAAATTTTTTACTACATTAAAAAGTAAGTATAATATTTTTGGGAAAAAAATAAGAAAATAACAAAGAATAAATTAATAAAAAATCAAATATATAAGATTAGATTTATTGGTTTAGTTTTAATTATTATTAAATTATAAAATGTATAAATAAATTGATGAAAATTTTAAAACGTTTTTCTTAGTAACACTTTTTTTAAAGGTCTGGGAACTAAATAAACAAAGCGCTTTCCACCGAATAAGGTCTTCTTACCAGAGATGATAATATAATTTGAATTCGATCTGAATTTGATTTAATTTTAAAAAAGTTAAGTCAAATTCGATTAAAAAAATATAAATTCAAATAAAAAAGTTTGAATCCTAATAAGAGATGGATCAAATATAAATATTATCATGATCTAAATTCAATCCATATCCGATATGAATCCGATCTATATAAAACCGAATAAAAATATTTAAAATTTTATGATTTAAAAAATTTGAGTTGTTACTTTAATTTGTTTTATATTTGATTGTAATATTTGTTGAGATTTGTTTATGCTATAAATTTAAAAATATTTATTTGATAAAAATTATTTTTTCCAGTTAAAGATATTTGCTTGAGGTGTTACTTTAAAAAATATTTAGATTCGAATTTTAAATATTTTTTTTGGGTTGTATTTGAATTTATGTAAATAGACTTGGATTCATACTTGAATTTTTTTAAAAGTTCGATTATTAATTAAATTATATTTTAATTTTATAATATCTAATCAAAATCTGATTCATTATCGTCCCTACTCCAAAAATAGACGATGTTTTAAAAATTAATCTTCCACGAATGTTATTTATGTAATTAATTATTGGTTTTAATATATCTGAGTAAATCCCAGGGGAGGACCCATATAAGAGCCCACGGGATGGGATCCAAGGCTCCCTCAAAAAATTAGCAAAGCAACTTTGAGTCCTTTGAAAATTTTAATTTAATCCTTTCAAAAAAAAAATTAAAATTTATTAGTATATTTAAATATTTTAAACATATTAAATCAAGTCCCCTTTTAAAATTATTAAATATTTTATTATGTCCCAAAATTTTTGAAAATTCTATTTAACCCCCTTAATTTTAAATTAAACCTTTAAATTAGGTTACTATTTTTTTACAAGTTTTATATAACCCCCCTCAATTTATTCCCCTAGTAGATCCTCTGAAAATAATGGTAGCTAAGTATAAGCTGAAGAAAACACCTCTACTTTTGGCGCTACTCTTTCTTGTTGCATGGTGCCAACTGCCATGCATGCACAATACAAGACCAGTTCTAGGCTACCAAACATATTTTCTTGTGCAGTTCGATGAAAAAACGAATCCTTTTGCCTCGAGGCCTTGATTCCGACACGATGATTCTTATTCGATTCATGGTGCCACACGATTGCATTCCATTCTTGGAATTCAATGAACACTCAACAACAGTTGCAACGGTCATTAATAGTTCATCTCCGACCAAAACAAAACCGACCCTGACGACTTTGATGTAGAAGAAAAAAGGTATAAAATCCAAAAAAAATAGAAAGGGAAAATGAAAGTACAATTTGCGCATCCGGGGAATAGAACCCCGGTCAGTACCGTGGGAGGGTACTATGATACCACTACACTAGATGCGCTACTTGGGAACTGCGTTTAAACAAATAATAATTCTTTGCAAACACTGAACTGCGATTGCTCTGACATTTCCCACTGAACTCAGCGTACTCGGCCAAGCTCATTGTTCCTCGAGCCACGAAGTTGTAAATAAACGCTTCCTGGCTCATTCTTTTCTGTCTGGAGACTGGAGCTTCACCGAGTTAGCTCACGAGTTGATCAGAGAGGAAAGAGAGACAAAACAGTGAAAAGACAAAGGAGCTTGTCTGTTCTAGCGCAAACGTTAGAGTCAATTGTTTAAAAGTTTTATATTTTTTATTTTAAATCTGATATTAAAATATTAATAATACAGAATATATCTTAAGAAAATATTAATAAAATAAATTAGACTATCCTAAACGTTCAAAATAAAAATAATTCAAAAGTTGAATAATTAAATCAAATATTTTAAAATTTTAATAACTAAAATAAGAGTAAAAAGATTGTTTATTAAATCAGATACTTATCAGATACCGAATTCATAAGGAAAATAAAAACATCTTAAATTTTATGTATAAAAAAAAACACTTAAATTCCCCGCCCAAACAATCCCCATTCCAAATTCAAATGTATAGTTTATTAAATCAAATCCATTTCTTTACTTTGTCTATTTCTGAAAAGGGGGAAAACCCAAAGCTTGAATTGTTGCAAATTAATCAAATAATAATCTCTTGTTTCTAATTGTTGCGAATGGCATCCTCCGATTCAACTCCTGCTGTTACTATCTCTGCTCCTCTAGCTCTTGTAATGTCTTCGGTTTATTATTTTTTGCTACTGATTTTTGTAGGCATAAAATCTTGTACATATTCTTGTTTTAATCAATTTTTCGTTTACCCATTTGACAGAAGAAGGAGGACATCACTCCAGTTGATTCCAAAATTGCAGTAAGTTTTGAAATTTCTCATAATTATTTGCTTTTTTTCGAGCGAGAAAAGTTTGATTCAATTCATTTAGGTTCTAACTTTATTTTTTTGGGGGGTAGGGATTGAATGAATCAAGGGCTGAGCTACTCAGTAGAATTCAAGGGTTGAAGCAGGATCTGCAAAATTGGAGATCAAAACTGGACACCCAAGTTAAAGTTTACCGCGATGTAAGTTCGCTGTGGATTTTTTTTTTTTTTTTTTACATTGTTTTGTGTTTATTTATTCTGGGATTATATCGTAGAGTGATAGAAAAGGATTGAAAAAAGAAATCCGTGAGGTTGTGTGATTCATTTCAAGTTAAGTAGGTGTTTAATAGTTGAATTTGATGGATCTTTTATTATGAAATGAAGTTGAAGGTGTTTGACAGTGTGTACTTTTTGTTTCATGTGAATGTAAAACAAGTCTGCGGAAAATCTAGCCTTCATATCTATGTTATTCGGACTTTTCATTCTTCTAATGCACTGGCATTTGGTTCCAGAAAACGTTTAGATATGAGCATGGAGATGTATGGAAAAACTTTGAAAAATCGAGTATATCTGGTCGGATACATCCTCCTATTCTACCTCACCTCGAGTCTTGATGATATAGATTCAAACCCTGGTTTTAAATCTTCATTCCTTGTGTTTTATGTATGGAATAAATTTGAAAAGAGTATACCTGGCCGCATACATACTCCTATTCTACACTTAATATAGTTTCCAATTCTTGTTTTAAATCTTCATCCTTTGTGTTTTATGTGTATAGCTGCAATCAAATTATGAAATGCAGTTGAGGTTACTTCATATGTGTCTCCGCTGCTAATCGATGTCTTGGATAATTGAGAACATGATAGTAATGAGCTTGACTTCAGAGGAATTTAGGGGCACTTAGGATATAACTAGTGAGCTGTATCTTTCAGCTGAATGGTTGAGAGGCCGGGGATTTAATTGTTTGGAAATATTGATGGAAGAACATATTTGGGACTAAAAACACTTGCTATCCAGCAATAGTTGTTGTTTCTTATTGCTGGTTTTAGATATTTCTTAGTCTGATTTGCGTTCCTCATGCAGGAATTGACAGACCTGAAGAAAACACTTAATGTTGAAGTGGAGCAACTCCGGACAGTAAGTGCTTGCTTATGTTAATCAGTTGGTTTAGGTGTGAGTGTCAGATATAGATATGTATCTAACACTGATATATTTGTTTTTTTAATTATTTTTTAATGTTTTAAGCAAAATAGTCTGACAACGTAGTTGCTTCTACTATAAAAATATCAGTATGACCTAAAATGTTTCATTCTTGTAAAAAGGAATTTAAAGAACTGAGGAGCACCCTCCATCAGCAACACGAAGATGTTACTGCTAGATTGAGAAATTTGGGGGTAAGTTACTAAAAACCCTTTGGTTTCGTCACTTGTGTTATTTAGATTCGGGTGTGAGCGTTGGACATCGATATGCATCCATATATGTGTTCTCATGTATAGATATGCATTGATTCATACATGAATGAAAAATGAAGAGTTGGAGTAACATACTTGTTCTAGTTTAATTGTATCGGTCTATGCTTCCAGAAAAGTATAGCATGTTGTACCTAGGTTGAGTCCTTTGGAAAATTTTGCAGCTGCAGGATATATCAGACGGTGCTAAAGATGGTGAAGAACCCAAGGTTGAAGGAAAGGAAGAGGAAATGCAAACTCCACCTCCCATGAAGGAAAATGAAAATGAAGTAGAGAATTAGATTGGTTATTATAGAAATGACCATTCTTGTATAATGAATGATGAACTATGTCTTCCCAAAAAAAGACTGAGTAACTCTGATCATGTTTCTTAGGTTACAATTCCATGTCTTTTATCTGAACCAATTGACAGGTCATTAGAGTTTAATTAGTCTACATTTTGAAAGCATTTTTTCTTTTATATTGGCTTCTGAACTACTCAAGTTCAATATTAAAATACTCGATTTAGCTCAATCGAGTTTTGACTCAATAACATGACTCAAATTTGAATTCCTTTCTAACCCGAATAACTTATGACAAGCATTAGTTTAAGGGTAGTTATTCTATGCACAAGTGTTTGCAGAAACTTGGTTTGCACAAGCTCTTTGTTAGACTCTGTTTAGCATTTAAGTCTAAACCCTAAACCTAAAATTGCATGTTAAGCCTCTGAGAAAACAGGAAAATTATTTTTTAACAAATCTTATCAACATTCACTGGTGAAGATTTATCCGAACCGAAGCTTATATACACTTAAAAACATATAGTGATTCAGGACTGGTAAATCTACTGTTGCTATTTGCAACACAGAAAAGTACATTAAGATTCAGATAAAGGTTGATGCCTTCGAAGTTCGATGATTCATTCCGAGAATAATCACGATAACTGTAACATCGTCATGGTATTTCCTCCTCCTACCAGCCGGAATGTTCAATAATTCTTCCTTACTAAAACCTGTGATGGTTATAACAGTCGTATAGAAAAGCAATTAATCGTAAGACACGGATGATGAGAGCATAATTCATATTCTTTGTTCAAATGTACCTGCAGAACGAGCTGCTTTTATTACAAGCTGTTCCACAAGAAATTTAGCAGGATCTCCAGATGGGTTGCTCCAGATGTAAGCATGGACGAGCTTTACAGCCTCTTCATTGCTGAAGAAGTCGAATAAACCATCACTTCCAACTATAACAAAGTGATCGGATCTTGATATTTTGAGCACATTTAGTGACGGCTCGGTGGAGATATATGGGGGACTAATAAGGTTACGAACTCGAAGAATTCCCATCAGTGCATCATTCAGTTTCTTCTGCAAAGAATAACAAATATCGGTTACATGCCAATATGCAAAGAAAGTTGATCTTTGTAAAGGGGGAAATATAAAGAACAGCAACTATAAGCCATGATGAGAATAATCAGAACCAACACTTTTCAAATAACCGACTCCGAAAGCACGAGTGACCTTCAATTTTCCTTTCACTTTTCCTGCTACTACGGACATAGAGTCATCAGGATGCTCATTCAAGAGTCTAGTTCTTTCAACTTCATTGTCAACAGTGTGACTATCGGTGAGCTGAATAGCTTTCAGTCTTTCGGACTGGCCCATGCCTTCATCAAATGTTGCCAATACTGCTCGACTGTCACCTAAATTGAGTGTATAGAGATCATTTCCACAGAGAAGCGTAACCAATACACAAGATCCTACTGAAACTAAATCGGGTCGGTTCTCCATTTCCTGCTCCACCATGTGCAAGAAATCATTCTCGGCTTGAATTAGAGCTCGTTGGAGGATATCAAGTACCCTATGCCTATATGAATGAGATGATGTTTCCATTTCAGGATCTGAGCTTTCCCTCATGAAGCTGTCGGCACTTGCAGCCTGAATACCAACCATACTATCATCGAGATAACATTCAAATGGTTCTCTAGGAACATCCTGCTTTGATTCCGAGTCTAGTAAATTAAAGTAAAACATTATGGATTCATATAATGTCCCGGCGAGAAAATCAGCAGCATCCCTCCCGTTGAAGCCATCATAGATGGCACAAAAGAGCCATTCGTTCTCTTCGGAACAGACGGCTTGAACCCTATCTTCACCCGCAGCTCCACCTGCCACTTGAACTTCTACAGCATTAAGAAAAATGTCACTTCTAGTGGGAGCACTCATTGGTTGCCGTAAACAAGAATCATTTTCATGTGAGTCGACCAATCTTGGTGGACTGCAACTTAAGTTTGTCATATTGCTTTGCAGGGAAGTTGATAATATATCCAACCTCAAAAGTGACGAAGAAGAGGGAACCCTACGAAATGAGTTTGGAGAATCCAATCCGGGAAGAATATCGGACCCTATCAGACCATTGCAGATATTTGTGTTGGCCAAGGTAGCATTAGCACTTAATGCAGCACCAGATAAACACGAAAAACTACGGTTCCTTGGCATCTTACTTCCGGACTCAAGTCCATGCCTATTACCAGCCCCACAAGGAATACCTTCGCGATTGTTGCATTGATAGCCAAAACTCACCTTAATCTCCCCTTCGGAATCAGTACAATTTTCTCCTAGCATTGTAGGCTGAAACATACCATATATCTCCATTATGTAATTTTTATATTTATATATAGCATAACCTTTGTATTAACAAGGTACACAAATCAATACAAATTTCAGTAAATAAATGGTATAATATTAACAAGATAAAGTCCACAAATCTAGAGTATTTCTCAAAAGGGTCCTCAGAAACTTAAAAAGATTAACAAACATGATATAATATTCTTCTTGTGACCAACATAGATCACAATCTGAATCATGTCACAGCAATACATATATGTTTACACCTTGCTAAGACCCCTCGCCACAAGGGGTCACTAGACAACCCCGGACGCATCATAACACAACTGTATGACCTATAGGGTGAGGCCAATTGCACCCAACTCTCCAATAGCAAGGTGATCTGAAGAGACTCCAGGCGCATCATTGCACCACTCTACCTAGATCTATGGGGTCTTTCTCCAAGATTACCCTCCTCTTTCACCACCTCCACTCAGACCACTGTATCTGACGGCTCGGCTCTCTGCCTTGTCTTAAGGAGTTGAACTCTGCCATACTCCTATGGCCCTATCCTTGTATCAACAATACATACATATGTACGTATATGTATATATGAGTTGTAGACCTCCAAACAGTTATAGGAACACCATAAGACTACTTAAATGACTATAATCCAGTGAAGTGTGAACTTAAAACTTGAAGTTGGACTACCAAAGCTACATCAAAAGTCTCTTAATTTTGCAAGACACTAAATCCAACAAACTCGATAAACACTAATCAAATGTATTGACAAATTGACAACAACCAACAAAACAATAAGCAAAAGAACAAACTTGATAATTAAAAACCAAAGTTCAGCCAAGGAAAACAAATGAAACAGAGTAAAAGAAGGAAAACCCACCTCAGTTTCAGTATCCAAAAGAGAAGAACAAGGTCAAGGAAACCAGAAAAGGACCATACGATTCCAACTGTGACTGAAATGTAGGAACTGGAGTAGTGAAAAAGGTGTGAACTTTGGGCAAAGCAAAGAAATAAATAAAAAAGGGAGCTTTGGGGTTTTAGGAGATAAAGGAGAGATCTTTATAATGGAGAATCTCTGCAACAATGGAAGAGTATGCAATGCAATGCGTTGGTTGTGAGGACAAACAATGGACGGCAGGGAAAGAAAAGGGAGTGTGCTAAATTTGGAGGAATCTCTCTCATTTAGGTCCTTTTGTTTTCCTCTGTCAGATTCACTATTACCGGTAGTGCCGTTTCTCAGAGTCCCATTTGAACTCTAATGCTGTCATTTTCTTACCTTTTTTTAATCTTTAATTTTATTCTAATTTCCCACTCCACTTGTTTACTACCTTCCAAAATCAATCTGCAGGAAGTTGACAATGTTCTTTTATCTCTTTTCCCGGTGAAATTATTGCACCAGTCCTTGTACTATAGTAAATATTTCATTTTGATCCCTTGTTTTTAGATTGAGATTAGATAAACGAGTAAAATGATCATTTTATGATAGATAAAAGGGTAAATTTTATAAGATAGACCTCATTAAATGAGATCTACACCGATTTAAAACAGGGTGATATATTTAAACTGATATGATGATATCCGACGTCGTACCATAATTTAAAGGTTTTTATTATAAAACAAATGAAGCATTAAACACGTATTTTGATAAAAATAAAATTTAAATATTTAAAAATAAAAAATATATATAATTACACTTTTCTTATAATGAAGCGTAACTTAAATTAATATACAACCTTTTCTTCCCACTGTTCTAGAAACGACCATTTTGCTAGTGTGCAATATACAAAGATCTTTTTGCTTATTTTAAAAATATATGGACCAAAATGCAATTAAAACTATAATGCATGGACTTGAATATTATTTTTAGTCCTTTTCTTTTTTTCCCCCTAATTTGACAAAAGGATTTTCTGTTATTTGATGAGCTTCTGTGACTCTTGCCTCAATAGAAGAGACGGGTTCAAGTGGGGGACAACACAGCTATTTATACACACAAAAATCAACTGTTGCGTACAGACATGAGAATTCATTGTTTTGTGGGGGGAAATTACAAGACAAAGCCACTAAAATTTTAGTAACTTTACATTTTCACTATTGATGTTTCAGAATTTATAACTATCATTGTTCGAATGATGAATCATCTCCTGTCTCTATACTTTAATATTGAGTCTCTTTTTATGAGTATATTATATCCAATAGTATAAATTTGGATTTATTTATATATTTTTATTTATTATTAATATTCGATTTATTAATCAATTAATTTGGATCAAATAATATAAAAATTCTTTTATAAAAATTCTTTTTGATCTAATTTATTTTATTTATAATATCACGATTTTACTCCTAATCTTAATATATACCTTAATGATAATTAAAATTGTATAGCAGGTCGATTTGTTTATTATTTATATATTTCTGAGTTCTTTACGTCAATGCGTTGCTCATCAACGACGCAGGTTCCGGGCTAGCCGGATGGGAACAAGGTCGAAACACGTTTTTAAGTCCCGTTTTGTACCGACCTGATAACGTTATCGGCTCACGGTTCGAGATGTAGAACCCGACAACCATCCCCATATGCATCATTCCACGGCAGCGTTACTTCGGGCGGAAGAGTTTTAGTTGGTGGAAGCAACAATCCTCTCATGTTTTACAACTTCACCAGCGTATTTTTCAGTTTTCACTACCGAACTAAACTTACAGACATTTTCTCCGTCATACTTGGTGCTAAATTCAAGACTTTGCGACCGGCGATCATTGCTCCTAAATTAATGTCGGAAGTCAGTTACGGGAAGAAATATACGTTCCATGTGGTGATTACAGGCGACAAAGTCATATGGAAACTCAATATCGGTACCGAACTACCGATGTTTGCACCGGCTTTCAACTCTCATTCGTTTTCGATGAATCAAAGGTTGCTTGTTCTTGAAAACGACAAGGTGACGGCTTTGAGAAACTCGAGGCATAACGTCGAAGCCACTACGCCACAGTCGGAAAATGTTGCACCGATAGGGTTTTATCTTTCGTTTGTGATCCATAAAGACATTTTTATGAAAAATTATATCATGGTGAATCTTCACTTGAAAATTTAAGGTAGATAGCTTTTAAGTGGTTGGTCCCATGAATGACGTGATGGAACTGACCCATGATATAATTAGGTACACCAGTCAGGTAGCATGTTTTAACGATCGTGGTTTGATTGAAATTACTTAAATAATTAAATGGTAGAATTGCAAAAATTAAAAATATAATAGCCATATCAATACCAATCCCATACTTAAATGGTCATTTGAGTAATTTACCCTTTGTTCCGTCTCCATAATAAATCAGCTTAAAGCTACTGTCTTTGTTCTTTTTCCCACTAGGTGGCGACTCTCTAAAGCTTTGCCCTCACTCACTTTCTTAAAATTCTATTCCTTTCCTTGACAAAACCCTAATTTGGAAATATACTTTATAGGTTTCTATTTTTATTCTTTGTTTTTGGATATTGAAAGTATTGGTATAATGGAGATTTCAGCTGGGCTAAACACCAAACGCTCGGAGTTCACTTTGGCGGCTGTTTCCGAACTGTCTTCTTCACAGGTTTCGTCCTCGTCTACGCCAGTGATTGCTCGGTTCAGTGCTGATCGTGGAGTTGCAGAGCTTGGATTTTGCCAAGATTCAAAATTTATCGATGGATTCGATGTCAAACTCGGAACCTCTCAGGTAAGAGAAACAGAGACTTGTTTGGTTCTCGAGAAAATGGAAATGCGCTGCTAAGGTAAAGGGAGGTGTGATAAATATTGGGTAGATTCCTTTTATCCTCTTAACAAGGAGAAAAACTTTCTTTTTTTCTGATTTAGCAGAGGACTATGTTAATTTTTTTTTCTGGAATTGATGATGCGTGCATGATAATGAATTCCCCCCCTTTTGGTATTCAATTTGTTTAAAAATTGCTAGTTTTTGCATGATGGGTTGTTTATTAAGCATGGTAGTGAAATTGAATTTTGGACTATTGAAATTTACAACCTTTGAAGTAGAACTTTTAGTTGCTGACTGCTACGGAGAGTGTAATGTGGTTGAGTTTCGTTCTTTGTTTTTATTGTTTTCAGCTCTTCAAGTTGGGACCTGTTCAATCGCTTTGCATTTCCGAAAGTTCTGATAATAACAAAGAGGTAGCATTATCATTTCAACTTTTGCCTTATGTTCTTGAAAGTGAAAACAATAGAAAGAATTCGTATGTTTAGTTCATTTTAATTTCAGGTTCTTGGTAAAATGCTGGTTACTGGTGTGTGTGGGTGGGGTGGGGGGAGGGTTGAAAATTCTGCTTACTTGTATGATTTTAAAACGTCGGATGTTATATATTTTTTGTGCTATTTCTTTTGAACCAGAAATTGTATTCACGGGGAGTCACAATCCAGTTTAGGAACGAGGAAGAAAGCAGGGACTTCCATTCTGCATTTGAGCAGTGGCAGAAAGAAGATGTCACTCAAGGTTCTAATTTTCGAGATGGATCGTGCAAATAAAAATTGACTGCTATATAGGCTTTTATTTGATCTTTGTTATTTTTTTCCCCTTCTCATACAGGAACAGATTTACCAAATGGAACCACTTCTATTGTTAGGAGCAAGTTTGATAATAAAATCGAACCATCTTCTGCTAAAATGTATTTCCATTATTATGGGCAGTTGCTACACCAGCAAAATATGTTACAGGATTATGTGAGAACAGGTTATACTATGGAGCTATGTTTCAGTGTTTACTTTTATTTCATGTTACTACTTCACTTTGAATTTTGTAGACAATGCTAACAACATACATACTGCTTTGAACTTTAACTACAGGTCGATAATTTCATATGCTGATCATTATTTAACTGTTTCCCCCTCTAGGAACATATTATGCTGCTGTAATTGAGAACCATGTAGATTTTACGGGCAGGGTGGTGGTTGATGTTGGTGCTGGTAGTGGTATTTTGTCATTATTTGCTGCACAGGTAATCTCAGCCCTTTGGTCTGTTTTGCCCTCATATTTGCTATTGCTTTCTCTGCGCTTTGTAGATTGATGCCCAAGTTCCCTTTATTTTCCCCGTTAGGCTGGTGCAAAGCATGTTTATGCTGTTGAAGCTTCTGAAATGGCAGAATACGCTCGCAAACTTATTGCTGGGAATCCCACGTTAGGGCAGCGGATTACTGTATGTGCTTGTCCTTTCATTTTGTTGCTATTCTCTGTTGTTTCCTGACTGATCTGTTCTCTTGTTTGCTCGGTTATAAAATTCCATGTTAAATATAGGTAATCAAAGGTAAAGTTGAGGAAGTTGAGTTGCCTGAGAAAGCAGATATTCTGATCTCTGAACCAATGGGTATGTTGGTGTGCGAGACTTTGCTTTTGTCATTATGTTTAGGATGAAATCTCATGACTCTGATGCTTCACTAATCCCTTGCTTCCATGCTTTATTCCACGGAGATGACCCTTTTTTTTCAGTTAAAACATAAAACTGCTTTGAAGATGTGATGGGATTGTGTATATTGCTAGCTAAGGTTCCTTAATTATATATATTTACTTTCAGGCACCTTATTAGTTAATGAGAGAATGTTGGAATCCTACATAATTGCAAGAGATCGGTTTCTTGTGCCCAACGGGAAAATGTTTCCTTCAATAGGAAGGTAAAAGCTAGACCATCGAATCCTTTTGTTTATCTAGTAATCGAAAATGTTCTTTTATTTGCAGATAATATTATTCCCATGCTTTTAGGACTTCCACATTAAATAAAGATTTGAATTTTACTCGTTTGGTCTGTGATCTTACTTTACTGTTTTTTAAGGAATTGCCATGCTAAAGCTGGTAAAAGCTGTTTTATGATTGTTGTCATGCCTACATCCTATGGCACCTCTTGGTCATTAATTTTAATATTTTTATTTCATACAGTACTTTCTCCCTTTTCGTCTTAGGGATGGATATGTTGTGTTTGTGTTGTTAATTTCATTGACTTATGTTTTGATCATCAAGCTGCAAAATGCTTAAGTATTTTTCCTTGGGTTAGCCTCATGCCCTCATGCTATCTTAATCTTGTAGGATACATATGGCACCTTTCACCGATGAATATTTATTTGTTGAAATTGCAAATAAGGTATGTATTGACATTATTGTTCTGGTGTAATATCTGCCTCTTTCACACGATCCTATGCCAAATTATACGACTTTGAAGAAAGTTGATTTAAAGCATCTCATTAAACTTGAGAAGTTATTGTTTGTTGTATGATCTGTGTCATATATTTCCAGAGCATTGTATTTTCTTTGAAAAACAAAGCAACCTTATGGGTTTCACAAATATTTTAAGCTGCTTAAAAATTACCAAAAAAAAAAAAAAGATGTTTAGGTTTTCAAACTTGGATTTAACGGAATACCTTCCCTTGTCTGCCGTGTCATTAAACTGCTTGCTTATGGTTTGCAGCCAGAATCTCCATTGCAACGTTTTATTTATGTAAGCTTAGTAGTGCTTGCTTGCTCATGTCAACCCTTCTGTTTTCATTTCAATGTGTCATAAATACAGCTGAGATAGTGTTCCAGATCTATTCTGTATTCCTAGATTTGCTATAATTTCCCCGTATTGTTCCATTTAATTTTGTACTATATCTACTCTTTTCTGTTTCTCTCCTTGACCCGGAAAAACTTGTAGGCTCTTTTCTGGCAGCAACCAAACTACTATGGCGTTGATCTCACACCATTATATGGGTCTGCATTCCAGGGATACTTCTCTCAGGTTTGTTTTATACACAATCATGTGCATTTGTAGAATGAAAATGTGAACATCTACAAAACCCTGAGTAGAATGCAAGTTTTAGATGTTTTCTCAATGCTTGCCTATAAAAATATCTTCAGCATGTAATGGACTTCCTTCACATTTTTTGTTTACTCCATCAACATTGCATTCTGCTTCAACCAATTTTTAATGGAATGCCTTTTTCTTTCATATCAGCCTGTGGTGGATGCTTTTGATCCAAGATTATTGGTGTCTCCTCCAATGTGCCACGTAATTGACTTCAATGAAGTAAAGGTATGAGTGAGTCATCAACTTGTGCCTCTTATTAAAACTATTTAAGTCATCTGGTAAATTCCATGGTGTATTTCCTTGAATCAAAGTTCTGTTTAGCATTTGTTTTCCATGTTACGATTTTCCTAGACAAGGCTGTCGTGCACTGCATCACATACCATTGTTTTCCTAGACTTCCTTTCTCTGAATACAGGACCATGTTAGATAGTTATTGGTTAAATGTGTAGTCGACATGATGTTTGTCTTTTTGCAGGAAGAGGACTTGTATGAAATAGATATTCCATTGAAATTCATGGCATCTGTTGGGACTAGAGTGCATGGGTTGGCCTGTTGGTTTGATGTACTGTTTAATGGGAGGTAATATTTTCAAATTTTTGCATTTTCATCAGTTTATGGTTTCATTCAATCTTACTTCAGTTGAACTGCTTTACCAACAGCTCTGTGCAAAGATGGCTTACTACTGCCCCTGGTGCTCCTACAACCCACTGGTACCAGATACGATGTGTTCTTTCTCAGCCAATTTATGTGATGGCCGGGCAAGAAATCACAGGCCGGCTTCACATGGTTGCCCATAACGCTCAAAGTTATACCATATATCTAACAGTGTCAGGTTGGTATTGAGCTTGGTTTCTCTGTTTCTAATTTACGGTTTTGTTTTTGTTACTAAGTATGTATCAACTCTTACAGCTAAAATGTGGGGGCCTGGGGCCGAACAAGGAGTAATTCTTCAGACCTCATCATGCAAACTCGACCTGAAGGAGCCTTATTACAGAATGTCACAACCGCAACCCTACACAATGGCCCAAGACCAGCAACCGCATCAGCTACTGCAGACTCAGGTATCCACTTATTCTCAGCTCATCTTAGATTAATGGTTCAGGAGTGCATTGCAAGAATCTCAAATGTTTCTATTCTGAAACGAATCGACTGATATTAATTTGGTTTGCATTTTAACAGGAGATACCGATCCACACCGTGGACTTGGAGGAACCTGAGTTGCTGCAGCAGCCATTAGAAAATTCGGGAGCTCATCTCCAATAAGTGATAAAAAAAAATAATATTTTGATTTCAGCAAACAAAGATTCTAACAGGCATGTGGCTTTTGATCCCTGTAAAGTAGAATCCAACATGATTCGTTGTTATTATTATTATTGCTTGAGTGGCTGTTTGGGATATTGTACTTTTATCATAATTTAACAAGTTTAATAATCAAATCATGTTCATTTTGGAGGTAAATGAGCTTAATCAAGCCTATTAGAGTAAATTCCAAGAAATTCAACGACCTAGCTCGAGTTGAGCTAAGCCTTGAATTTCAAGTTAAGCCCAACCATTGAAGTTTCAGCTTAGAACATCCTACCAAGTTGCTGAAATAAATTTAGATTGTTTAGCTAAACAAAATTTAGCACCATTAAAGTTCAAAGTGACACCCGCTAATGAGAATGCTAATATGCAGAGCCTTTAAAATCAGAGCCAGGATAGACCATACGAAAGATGGAGGCTGCAATTGGAATGAGAGAAACCAGTGCTATATGCAATTGATCCGAGTTGCTTGTTTTGATACTGATTTGTCCACTCCGCTTGTTGTTCAATCCGACATGAACTGCCATCGAAGAACCACGCCCGATAGAGAACTGTGACTGTAAGTTGGCCATTAGACCCAGATCTTGCTTCCATTTCACCAAAGACAATCCGAAGGAGGTCTGATTTTGCTCAATGGGAAAATCCTCGTCCTTTAGCCGGATTTCAATGTTGGCACCATATGCCGTATTGCCTTGGGATCTCATAGCCCCTGCACTTCCAGCCAATTGCAAGCGTTTTCCTACCGCAATCTCATCCTCAATCTTAAGTCCAGTAGCAATATTCTCACCTAGGAAAGTAACTGATAAACCTGTGGTGGTTCAGTTTGCTTCAAAATTTCTAAATTTTGTTTCTCCTCTGAAGGTGTAAGCAAGCTGTTTTCCGACTGTTTGTATGTCGAATCCTGCCATTGTTGACCCATTCTCTCCATGTTTTGCACAAATTGAGGAATCCAAATGGATGTTGAATTCTCTTTTATCCTTTGTGATTTGAACAGTAAATGCACCAGGGAAATAACCAGCTATAGCAAGACTTCTTTCAAGGCTAACACCATCATACCCGACATCATGATCCCAAGCCTGTGGATCCAAAACTGGCCTAATGAGAAGCTGAGACGCAGAATCCAAAAACCGGTACCGGTAAGTCGGGTTGTCTCCGTCAAACGAAGGAGGGAGGACCATGTCAGGCAAAGGGACCTGTATAGTAGCTGGATCCCCTTCTGTGTTTCCATCATCTCCAACATAACCATTATCATCATCATCTTTCCTTTTCTTCTTAATTTCCCTCATTCTTTTCACCTCCTCTCTCCATTGTTTCTTTTTAAGTAGCTTTACGCGATAATCGTACTCCTCGTAGTAAGCTTTTCTCTGCTCTTTGCTAAGTTTATCAACCTGAGATCTCTTTAAAGGCTTGAATGGCGGAAGCTGGTCATATTCATTATTATCTTCTTCACCAGAATACGAGTCTCTCAACTCTGTATCCAAATCAACATCCTCACTCCCATCATTGTTAGGTAGTTTCGTATGAGGACGGGATTGCAGCAGTGAAGACAGCAAGTAAGGTAGAGGTGGGGAACGAAGTCGGAATCCAAAAAACTTCTGGTGATCAAAATGTTCTTGAGGTTTTAAGAGAGAACTTGTTTCAGATAAGATCTTCACCGAATAGCACAAGAGTAGCAACTGTGACCTCCAACTCTGCCCATTTGGAAGCAACATATCTCCATTTCCGTCTCTCTGACCTGATGGATGGTTCTCAACAAGAGCCACGGGTTGCATACTTGGATTTATTAGACGCAGATCACCAATTGCTTGACTGATAGCTCGATGAATCACATGGGACCTTTGGGCAACAAAAACTTCAAAGCTTAGGGGTTCCCCATATGGCCCCTCTGGGGAAGCAGATGCAGCATGAGTGAGAGTTACAATGGCATTCTGCCATACTGATGAACCAAGAGAATCAGTGAGAGACCTTAATAATAGAACATCAGTAAGATCTTTGTCATGTCTGTCTAATCGATCAACATAGAGAACAACATCGGGTGGGAACTTCCTTACAAACCTCTTCATTGATGCTAATAGCTTGCGATTAGTAGCTTCTTCCGTCACAGGTGACCGAAGACCAGGTGTATCAAAGATTCTCATCTTAACTCCATCAACTGTTCCAACAATCTCCTTCACAGCTTTTGTTGCAGGTTGAAAAGCATCAACTCTGGATTTTTGCTCACACAAAATGGAATTAACGGTTGCACTCTTTCCCACTCCAGTTTTTCCGAGAACCAAAATGTTCAAAGAACAGTCCAAGTCATCTTTACCTTCTTCTTCAAGCTGCATCGCTGCTCTCTTTGCCAATTCAAGGGTGAATTCTTGATTGAAAAGACTACCCGAGGCAAGGGCCAGCCGGTACAGCACCTGTGTAACCATTGGATCAGTGTGGGAATGACCTAGTCTCTGTACAAGTCTCAAGAACTTCACTCTTATTAGTTGCAACTTTTCAAACCTCTGCTTATCTTCACCACTTATCTTGTCCTTCGATGCATTGTCAACAGTATTTGATGGTGGACCAACTTTTGAAGAATGAAATGAAGAATCTGAATGAGCAGGGTGGTCAGGAGGAAATACTCTTGAGCCATCTCGAGAAGTGAGTGTGAGGCCAGCCCCATCTGATTCGCCATCTGCTGCAGCTTTCAAAAGAGCAGCCAATGCAGAAGAACTGAGTAGCTCTTTTGCTTCATATTCTCTCTCAGCTTCCGCTTCTTCATCACTTGCTGCAACTTTCAAAAGAGCGGTCAAAGCAGCAGAACCTTGTAGCTCTTTAGCTTCATATTCCCTCTCAGCTTCAGCTTCTTCATTCCAGTCTATGACATGACTCGACGCCTCTAACTGATCTTCTGAATCTACCTCATTCACTACCTGCTTAGTTGTTTCAGAGCTCCCAAAAATCAGCTCCACAACATCATCATCAGAAAGGAAACCTTTCTCCAGAACACGCTTATTATATCTTCTTCTCCTGGTTTAACACTCTGGTCTAAAATTGATATGGGAGCTGAAACTTCAACGGAGTTAATATCACTCAATTCTTTCAGGTCAGACATGACAACCTTGTCAACAGATTCCACTATAACAGAACCATTTCCCTCTATCTCATGATAATTTCCGCACTTTAATTCGACCCTTTCCACAACCAAATTTTCCAGTGCAATGCTTGTATCAGCAAAAGGCATGAAATCCTCATCTAATTTGGAAATTTCAACCGATTCTTCTTTTTGGCTCCCTTCCAAACTAGGTCCCTTATCTTCACCTCCAAAATCCTCTAAACCACCCTTTTCAACCTCTGAGTTAACAAGAAGTTGAGAATCATGGTTGGGACCATTGACCATAACAGAACCATTTCCCTCTATTTCACGACCATCACCATGCTTCTTGACCGGATTTTTTGTAGCAATGCTTGTATCAGCAAAAGGCTTAACATCCTCATCCAATTTGGAAATGTCAATCAATGCATCTTTTTGGCTCCCTTCTAAATCAGACCCCTTATCTTCACCTACAATATCCTCCAACCCACCATTCTCACCCTCAGAGTTCACCGCAGCAGACAAGTCATATCGGTTAACCAGTGGTTCCTCTTCTTCAACCCCCGAATCCAACTTTATTCTAGGTGAACTTTCAACACCACCAGGAACCTTAACCACACCAGAAAACCCACTATCTTCAACTCCGGCCACCACCGTTTCCTCCTCACTCAACACTTCATCATCCATTGACAACTGAGCAATAGGAACAACAACCTGGTTTGACTTAGAACCATCCACCAAACCAACATCCTCATCCACCATTGAATTATTCTCTAAACTCTCCAAATCCCCATCATCATCTTCTTTGTTAGCCACATAAATTTTGTAACTTTGACCAACCCCATCATAATTTTCACCTCCCAATGAAATCTCCCTCTCTGGGTCTTCACCCAAAGGCCTCTCTCCTTCAGAATCAGTATAAAACTCCTCATTACCACTCAAAAAACCCTCACCTTCTTCAGATAACCCCAAGTCACTGTTGTTCTCATCAAAACTATTGAAACTATTACCACCAACGGAGCTTGCTGTTTCAAGACCGTTGGAATCATAGTCAGAGTCAGAATCAACAGTTAAAGGAGCTCGGATAAGTAAAGAACCTGATGGGGTCTCTTTTGTTGAGGGAACAGAGACATTGGATGGCTTTGAGTCCATGGAATTGAGCTTTTGTTGTCTGTTTTCTTTGAGAAAAAACAATGGCTGCTGAAGAGATAACGAGTGAAAAAACAAAAACAGAAATTAGGGGCCTTTTATCTGTGATTTGTTTCTTCTTGGATTGTGATAATCACATGATTAGACCGCTTCTGTTTTGCTTCGATGATGCATATGTTTGTGTTTTAGTTGGAGACTGGTAGGGTTTTAGGTTGTTTTCGGTGTGGCAAGCGCGAAGAGTGTTGTAATAAGAGACAATATTTTGGATGGATAAATTATAGACTAAAAAGGTTAAATTTTGAGTTTAGTCCATATTCTATTACCATGTTTGGTATTTAAGCCCTTATATTTAATTTTACATAATTGTACCTTCTACTTTTATAGTTTGGTTAATTAGTTCAAATAGGGATGATAATTTAGTTTGAATTTAATCTGAGTCCGATTCAAAAGAAAAAGAATCTGATTAGAAAAAAAATTAAAAATCGAATCCTAATAGGAGGTGAGTTACATATAAACTTTATCAAAGTTCAATTCTGATTTTAAAACATATGAACCATAATATTTCAAAAATTATGTCAATCTTTCCCTAAAACTATTTATTCTTATATAAAAATAACTTTATCGCTCTATATAAAATTTAATCTAATCTATTCTCGTCCCTAATTCAAATAAGTCATTATAACGTCTTATGGTTACATGTTTGCATAAATTCTCTCCTTAAAAGTAGTGTTTTAAGAGGAAAAAAAATCATATAAGCATATAGATTAAATTCTGTAAAATTAAAAGAAAAAAATCAATTTGAACATAATAGAAGGACCAAAATTGTAATTTGACCGTAGTTTTATTGAACATTTGTCTCATCTTAGACGCTACCAACCTTTTAGTTTTAGCCAGTAACTCACATACCAAAAATGTGTGGCCATGCCTTTTTTATTTTTCTCCTTGTGATTTTAAATATTGGATTTTTTTAATTTAGTGCATGATTAATACCATCATTTAATAAACTTCAAGTTTGGTATTTCCATTTTAAATAGTTCTTTTAATTTTTAGAATATTTTAATTGAATTTTTAAAGATATTTTTTTTAAAACTTTATCATTAGCTTGAAACATATTGAAAACGTTTGTGTAATGTTTATGAACATATGTGTACTTACTGCATAATCAAACATGTTAAAAATTATTTATTTTGCAGGACAATTCTAAGGTTAAAATTGTTTGGGAGACTCTACGACGTAAAAAAGAAAAAATAGGATGGTTTCGTGTTATTTGAGATGGCCTAACACTTTCAAGACACTCTTTTATTGTTTGGTTAACTTTAATGAATAGATTACCAACTAAAGATCGTATGTTATTTTAGAGATTCTTGATTGATTCAAATTGTGTTCTTTGTTCCGATTCTATAGAAACAAGAGATCATTTATTTTGTGACCGTAGGTTTGTTAAAGAAATTTGACATCTCATCCTACAAGATTGTTATTACCCTATTATGGGAGGATGGAGAATGCAACTTGACTGAATGCAGAGGCATAGCAAGGGAAAATCATTGCGGACTACCATTATTCGCATAACTTGAGGGGCTCTGTTATATTATATGTGACAGGAAAGAAATAACACATTGCATGGGAAAGATAATAGGAGTGCTCGAAATATTTTGATAAAAAATAAATTTAATGTTAGTATGAGACTACGAGAATATAGCAAACTTGCTCACTTTTCTCCATCTCTTTTTATTTCTTGAAATTTCTTTTAAGTTTTTTTTCTTGAACCTGTTGTAAAACGAATCGATAAATTTTAATTATACTTTGATGGTTCTTTGGATGAAATGAAAATAAATATTTATTAAAAAATTATATAATAAATATAGATATTTATAATTTGATCCATATATCTTAAAAACTAAACACTCAATGTAAAACGAAGGGGTTTGAATTGGGCCAATGGCAACAACGAAACCTAAAGAACGTATCTTTAGGCCTACTGCCCTAAAAACAAGCAAAAGAAGCTTTGTATTGGGCTTCAATGGCTGTCTGGAATAGTAAAGTTCTAAAACCAACAAAAAAGAAAACAAATTTCCTCAACTCGTCGACTGTCTGTCTTGTCTCACTCGCCTCTTTTGAGCTCCACCGTGAAAATACATGGCGGGTGAGGTCTCCAAGCTTTCTCTAAAGCCACTCTTCTGTTCCTCTCTTTCCACTCCATTTCCCTATAAGCACAAAAAGCGTAAAAACTATTTGCACCTAAAAATACTCAAAACCATCACTAAACCTTTCCCTTCTTCCACTCCCGCCAATTCCATAAACCATTAGAACCCCCGCTGGAAACTAAACCACTCGACGACGTCGTTTTCGATCCCCCCCTGAAGAAATCGGTAAATTTGAAAATTTTCAGGTTTCTGAGTCATTGGGTGTTACTGGAGAAAACAATGGCGTTTTTGGTAAATTTTCAGCTCATTCCGTTTTGAAATTTGGGTTTGGTTTTGTTGGGATTTTTGTGTTTCAAAAATTAATTGCTTTTTCGGATGACGGGAAATTGGAACTCTCAGGATAAAGATGGGATCTTGAATGGTTTCCTGAGGGACAATAGAACTAAAAATGGTAAATTTGTTAATAATGGCAATGTTGGGTCAAGTTCTAGAACTTTGCTTTATTTTGATGAATCTGAATTGGATGAAAAGGTTAAAGAAATTAGAGCCATGGCTAGGGAAGCACAAGAATTCGAGAAAAAAGAATCGAAAAATGGCGATGAAGAAGGAGATATGCTTGATGGAGCTTTGAGTTCTAAATCGAGAATTGGGATTGAAAAGGAGATTGGTGCTAGATTGAATAAGTTGTAGAAGAAATTGAATTCCAAGAGAGTGAGCTCTCCAGGGTCGTATACAGGTTTATTGGATAAGTTAAAAGATGGCGAAGATGCAAAAGATGTGAATAAGAAGTTGTTTGTGAAGAAGAAATTTAAATTCAGAGGACCTAAAATGAGTTCGAGAGATGGCGCAAAGGGTTTTCCCGGTTTAAAGAATGGTAGCAAATCGAGCAATAAGAATGGTATAGCTACTAGTGTGTCTTGGGATTGAGGAGGTGGATGATGGAAAGACAGTAGTGAGTCGAAACTCGAATCCTTGCCGAGTGATAGGGAGAAGATTGAGGAGAAATTAGGATCGTTGCACAATAATACGAGGTTCGATATCGATTATCAGAATCTTTGCAATCCTTGACTCATTATTAATAGTTTGGAGTTCAAATGTTGGTTCTGATTTTTCGAAATTTGCTGATTGTTCTTGAATGAAGTTTTGTAGTTATCTAGATTTCAGAACTATTCATATTTGAAATGTGAAATCAAGTTTTATGGTAGCAAATGGTTTGAACCGTGTTCTGTTGAATTCGAGTTTATAGTTTGATCGAGTTTATAGTTGAATTCGAGTTATTTGAATACGCAGAACCCAGAGATGTTTAGAAAAGAGAACCAGGAAACTAAAACCAGATCTGATAAGCGTGCATCCTTGCATTCTTCAGTACCAAGAGATGTTAGCAACAAGCCACTAGCTGAAAAAGTGAAGGTTAACCAATCAGACATCAGAACTGATCCATGGTGGCTGAAACTTCCTTATGTCCTAGTATGTAGCTGCAACTTTGGCACTTGTATTAATATTTTTTTCTGGCCGTGATGCCAAGGTAATTCTCATGGAACGAGGTGATGATCAGGAAGGACTAGGAGGGCTTTTTACCGTACGAATATCCTTTGAGGATCACAGTGATGCCATTAACTTCTGTTATGTTCTTGAATGTTTCTTTGAAGATCTAGTTAATTTCAGTGCTGAATTTGTTCCTATGTCCGTAAAAGTACGAACTTATAATGCTATTTCATTAAGCCCTACCTTGTTTTGCTTTGTAAACGAGAACGAAAATTTGCAGGAACTTAGTGAAGTTGCAAAATCTCATGCCAAGGATGTAATTGTTGTTAAGAAGGGGCAGCTTAAGCTTTATGCCGGTCAACCATTCGCCGAAGTTGAGATGGTTCTTCTATCGCAAACCCGGAATAGGCAGGTCATGGAAGGATTATCATCAGTCACACATGTGCTTCCCGGAGTTGAAGACCGAAATTAATGACCATGTGATGCCTCTTTTGGTTGGTCCTCTTCAAGCTTTACAGAACATGTCTTGAGAAGTATAGCAAATTACAGAACATGAACATCAACTGCTCGGACTGTTGGTAAATTGGTAAATTTTTTTCTTAAGCCCCTCCAAAAATCATAGAATTATAAGTTAATAGATGTTAACATTACATTTTAGATCGTCTTAAATATTAAATTTATGATTTAATCTTTCTATAAACTGTAAAGCTAAATTAAAGTCGGTGATAGAATATTTCTTTAACCATAGTAAAAATTGGATTCAGTTTTGGTCCATAGAAAAAAAAATCAGGACTTCAATCCACAAGGGACCTTCTCAAAAATCTTTCATTTCTCTCATTTTTTTTTATTATTTTAAAAGAACATAATCAGAATTTGGAGTTAGGGTAAAATATAAATGATTGAAAGTGAGGGACAAATTCATAAATAAATCGAATTTTAAAGAAATTTAAATAAGATGACAAAAATAAAAATAAAAATCTTCGGAGCGATTGTCTCTTACCACTCGATATACATCCGTCACTGAATATAATACCATTTAAATTCAAAATAATATGTCAATAAATCTGATTTTTAAATATAAATAATTTGAATTTAAAATAACTTAAATAGAATATAATTTGAGCTTAAAATTAACCCAAACCGAAATACAAATCCACATAGAGTATACTTTAAAAAGTAACATAAAATATGAAAGATTGAATAAAAGGGGAAAATTCCCTATAACTAATCAGAAACCGAGTCCATGGCCGCAACAACCTCATCAAAACATGTTATAAAACCCAACCCATGAACTCATTCAATTCCATATAGTTGCAGACGTTGAAAAAAAAAAACAAGACAACACAAAGGATTTTTTTAGCTTTCCAAGGTTGTAGTAAAGATGTCTTCGGGGAAACAGGTGATGTTGATAGCAATGGACGATAGTCCACACAGCATGTACGCCTTGGAATGGACCCTTGATCACTTATTTACACCGTTCGGATCTGTCCAACCGTTCCATCTCATTGCCATCCATGCCAGACCACTACCGATATCTATCCTTCAACTTGCCGGACCCGGTAATTCAATAAAAATAAGATATTTATCTTCTTTTTGTTGAAATATAACGATAAATATATCGAAAACACTTCGATATATATTCTTTAAATAGATAAATATATTCCCCGTGTATTTTTTCGGATTCGAATCATTTACCTTTTAAAATGAAACTTTAAAAACGCAGCAACTGTTGAGATTATACCTATGATGGAGATTGATTTAAAGAAGGCAGCTACAAGGATTACCGAGAAAGTGAAGGAGTTGTGCAATAAAAAAGCAGTAATTATGATCATTTTTCATTAAATTCATTATTATAAATCTGAATTAATATTTGTTTGTTTTTTAATTTATTACCATGCAGGTGAAGGAGGTGGAGATTGATGTAATTGAAGGCGATCCAAGAAATGTGCTATGTGAAGCTGTTGATAAACACCATGCATCGGTGCTTGTAGTTGGAAGCCATGGATATGGTCCTATGAAGAGGTATATAATAAAACCGTAACGATTCGATTCATTGATTTATGAATAAATAATTTAAAATTATTTTCTTTGAATCTCTCAAAGTTTTCTGTTATTTATGATTGAGTATGTGAGTTCGAATCACAGAGTAAGAGTTTTGAATTATGCTATTGTGACAATGATATCGGATATTTTTCGAGGTGCTTTATTTTTTTTGACTTGTTTGAGAATGGGACATGCAGGGCTGTTTTGGGCAGCGTAAGTGATTATTGTGCTCACCATGCTCATTGTTCTGTGATGATTGTGAAGAAGCCTAAGACCTAACCAAGAGTAAGCTGCAGATCAAGGCCGATGGAATACGGTTTCGCCTTCTAAAAATTTTATATCTTTAAAATTTTAAGATATATATTTTTAAATTCACATAATATCACTGCATCATGTCTCCGTCGAGACAACCATCAAAATTACCGTTCTTTTTTTTATTATAATAATTGTAAGATGTTCGGAGATATACAAGGTTAAGACACTTGATTGTTTATTATCGTAGCTCGAATTTATAGTCGAATCCTATTAGGTTTTATTTTTAAATTTTAAGGTTAAATTATTTAAACCTTTTCAATTATAGTTCAGTTTCGACACGAACAATTCGACTACGTAAATTTAAGGTAAATTTATTTACAATCTAAATGCCATAAACCATCACTTTAAAAGTAGAAAATGTGACCCATGGAAACCATTATTAATTATATATATGTATGTACCCTACCCCACGAAGCAGCTTTTGCCATGTCGCTTTGCATTTGTGTACTTTCATTATCCAAAGCCCCTCTTGTCTCCTTCGTCGTCTCCCTTCCACTATTTTGAAAGTTAATTCAATAATGTCACACCTAAACATGTTATATTGACTTAAACATCGAAGAACGTTTTAAATAATATTAACACGAATAATTCGAACATGTTCAGAACATTCAATTATCTGGTTTTTAGGGTTCTTGGGTCTCAAGTCTCAGCTTTGCTGACTTTGGTTACAAGAATAGATTTCTCCATGAACATAGATGGACGACGACAGTCTTTCGTTACCCACTTATCTCCTTCCGTGAAATCCGGGGATAGAATCGCGTTATCACACATGCACGTCGTAATAATCTGGGTTCGTAATAGTCCGAGTGCGAAACATCGAACATCTCATCACTCGATCCGTAGAAATATTTGGTGTGGGGCAAAAAATGTTAAAACATACGATTTCATGGTGATAAGATTGCAATGAAAAAGATTGAACAGTTGTTGGACGTGGGAAGTAAGTGAAATGAGTTGTTTCTCTCACAATACTGTAAATATGAAGACTAATTTCTTCATCTTAACCCCACAAAAGCATAAAACTCCATGGAAACAGACCAAAACCAGAACCAATTCCTGTCTAGAATAACAAAACTCCAAACTCCCCCAAACAAAACTTATTTATAGACATAAATATGTCGTTGGTTCCAACAATCAACTTGATCATGCACAAGTTTGTCGGAAATACACTAATCATGACATGATACAGATCAATCGGTCAATGCATCGGATATAAATATTTATACAAAAAAAACCCAGTATCAGGACCAAAATGCAATCTGCACTATAATCCAAGGACCTGCGTGATGCTTTTACCCTTAGGTGAGTTTTTTTATATTTATAACAATGGTCCACAAAATTAATGTTGTGATTCAATAACAGTGTCCCAATGTGCAGCGGCAGTTCTTCCCATGTCTCCTTGCAGTCCTGCACTTCGTCAATCTTGCCTCTGAGATATTTTTTCTACTTTCCCCTACCCTACGATGAGAAAGAAAATAGTAAAGAAATCAAAAATTGATTCGAATCTTAATTATTTATTTCGATTGATAAATTTACTTATTATGTGAAAACTAAATAAATTCAAAGATTAAGACGAATTCTCTAATAAGAGTCTTAATAACATGATATTATCATCTTCTAAAAATATATTTAAAAAAAAATATACATAACGATCGTTTTTATATATCAAGACCTATTGTCATTTTTTTTTCTTATTTAATTTATAATTAATGTCAATAAATAATATTAAAATCAAAATATTAATGTCAAACACTAAATATGTAGTGTAATAGATCTATTGTACAATGTGTCTAAGATGAAGAAACATGTGTTTGCATGTGAAAACTCCTTGCACAACATTAAAATAAAACATTTCTTTGCCATTAACACTAATCAAAAGGTACAAATTACAAGGTTTATAATAAAAACACTACATACACTTACACCTGAATCCGAATAATTGAAAGCTTGAATTGAGTTTTCAGTTCGAAACAGCTAACAGGGAAGGGATTGCAGACAGATTTGGAGTCCTGTTCTTGTTCTTGTTCGAAGAAGGCTTAGTGAAAGCTCTCATGGGACTAGCAAATGCCCTACTCCAGCTCTTGCTTTTGCCATGAACGAGGCCGCTATGGCCGGTTGTTGTTTGATCTTCAGTTGCAGAGGAAACCCAGTATGAAGATGATGAAGAAGATGATGATGATGACGTCATTATCATGAAACCACCGAAAATTCCGCCGCATTTGACTCTTTCTTTCATCGACGATGAACATGATGAACTGACTTTCGGCTTGCATTCTCTTTGTGATTCAACTCTTCTCAGTGTGCAATCTCCGAAACCAGTCGAGATCCTCTCGAAGAAATCGCCGGAGAAGCTCCGGCTACCGCATCCGACGGATCTGGACCTCGATACCTTCGCCGCGGTTTCGACGGTAGTAATAGTACCGTTACGATCCCCGTCGTTGGAATCAACTTTGCAGTCTTGTTTTTTGGAAGAAAGGTAGAGAAAAGACCAGAAGCCATCCCGGAACTTGCTTCCCCGGGTAGCTACAGTCGATCTGCTTCTGTTAAAAACAATACCATGATCATGATTCTTCTTCTTCTTTGCTAAAAGGAAAGGCGTCCTAGCCCGCTTTGTTTGATCTTCTTTACCATCATCCCCTTTCCGGCCACCAGCTGCAACTTTAGAACTTGCATCGGATCTAAACGAAGGAGAAGAGGAAGACGACGACGGCGAGGCACGGAGAGGTAAAGGAAACGAGGAGGAAACCAGCTTGCCTAGCTTTTCCTGAAGACAGAAAGCACAGATTCCCCCAGGATTGTTGTTGCTGCTGCTGCAGTTATTTTTGTAATTGTGACTAGTGCAAAACTGCCTGCCGTCGGTCATTTCATCTCCATTGTTGGCATTGCCATCAACCCCAACCCCAACTTTTCCTCCTCCTGCTTTGATTCCTTCCATTGGAGAGAGACAAGTGAAAGAGACGAGAAGAGGATGAAAACAAGAGAAGTGGGTGCAGAAAAAGAGAGAAAGTTTCAGAGACTGTGATTGAATGAGAGAAGAAATGGAAAAAAATTATGGCTTTGAAAATAATGAAGAGGGGGATATAGAGAGAGTCCCCGGGAGCACGTGCAGACATTAAATTAAGATGTATTTTTAATAATTATTTATGTATGTAATCGTCTGAAAAATGATCTTTTAGACCTGGTCAACATGGGGTTTAATATATTAATAATAAAATTTTATTATTAATATATTAAAAAATAAATATTTTTAATTAATAATAAAAAATAATATAATTTATCTAAATAATTTAAATTCGGGTATTATAAATGTATATTATTAAAAAATTAAAAAATAAAATATATATTAACTTATAATCGTATTAATATATTAAAAAAAAATTAAAATAACTCTCCTAATACTAATAAGGATAAACTACATTTAAATCCATATAAAATATCAATAATTCATTTTTTTTATAAATTATAGTTATTTTATTTATCCAAAACAACCATCTATATACATTCTTAAAGCAAAAATAAAGTCAAATAAAAACATAAAAAATTACAGTAAATCCTATTTCGCAGCAAGAGTAAGGAAAGAAAAAGCTAATTTCATATTCCTTGATAGCTTCCAACCTACTGTCTTTCGAATATGCGATTTCAAAACTACTGTCGGTCGAGGCGAATGACCATGTAATCTATAATTCCTTTCCTGTCATATTGATATAAAAAATTATACCAGGCCAAACAAAAAATATCGCCCTCAACGACCTCCCTTTACTATTCTCTAAGATCCACTCTACCATGTCACCTCAGTTAGTAAAACAATACAATTACAAGATAACATCCCAAACTAGTAATTCAATTTTAGACATCTTTAATATATATTTTTTAAATTTTTTTGCTTTAAGCTTTAATAATCTATAATTTTATCTCCGTTAATCGATATAAAAAGCTCAAATTTTCGAAAAAAAATAATCAATGAAGTATTTGATTTCTTTTTTAAACCAAAATGCATACATATATTTCCGAACTTCATTAATTTACCTCTTTGATTAATGGTTAAATGTTAAATTTAACAATTTTTTTAAATCAACTAATTACATAAACCATATCACGGTGTTATTAATTAATATTTTTTTATAAATATACTATTTTTTAAAAAATTAAAATTTTAATAATTAGAATTTTTAAAATAATATGATTTTCGCAAGGTAAAAACTCAGTGTATCCATAGAGAATAATATTCAAAAAATTTTAAAATTTTTAAGTTTAGAATTTTTAATAATTAGCTTCAAATACTCTTAAATTTATTTATTTTAACATAAAACACTCTTTAACCTTTTAATCTATAACTTTCACTCTTATACATCCTCTCAAATTTTAAAATTTCAGCTATAATATTTCTATAATTTCTTCAAAATTTTTATATAAATTTTTTTAAAATACATATATATATATATCGTCTAGTAAAAAATTATTTTTGTTATATTAAAATTTTATAAGTATATTCTTTTAATATAAAAATATATATTCATCTATATATAGTTAAAATATAAATTCTAGACTACAAGTAGCAGTATATTATTAAGATTCCTGGTCATGTTTGACCATAAAAGGCATAGCTATTAATCACCCACACCATGGTGGATTGAAATTAATGGTTCAACATCATCCAATGTGAAGTGTGTACATAAGATATAGTAATAATTAAAATAGTGTCAGTAGGTTGGACCCCACAGGAGAAACAATTATTATTTTTTATTAATAACAATTATTTATCTATTAATTAATTCAATAAATAATAGAAAAATTATAATAATAATAATAAATTAATTTATTTTATTTATAATGTTAAGATTTAAATTGATTTTATTTAAAAAATTTAGTGTTTTGGTTCGATTATGTGCCGTGTTGAAACCTGTTTGGAACATGAGAGACACTTATGTGTTGTTTTGAACCCTGTTGGATGGTAGAGCCGTGACCAGTGAGTGTTTCTAGTTAAGTCTGTTCTGAAATTAAGTCGGATCTAATCCCCGACAGTGTCTGAAATTGACCCAACGTCGTCGTTTTCATCATCTTCTTCGATAATTCCATTCACTACATGTTTATGTCTCTCCAACTTTCATGGTGGGTCTTACATAGCCATCTAACTATGATGCATTGAGTATCATATCTCATGACACAGAAGAATAGATTGCATCCATTAATGTCTCGTCACTTTAAAGTTAAACGAGTTTATATTCATAATATAAGATATTATATTCGAGTTTTATAGATAAAAAAATATTATAAATTAATTTTTTAAAAATATATAGTCGAATATAAATGTGACTAATATCGAAGATTTTTTCTTTAAAAGGGGCTCGAAGACTCCAACATGTTATTAAGAAGCATGTTTTGCTAAACTGAATTAATAAATTCTTTCGATGCTAAGTTGATAATAAAGGATAAAATGAAGTATTATTTAACTCGATTAATCTTAATTAATCTAAATTTAAAATATAAAATAATTTTAATAACTAATTTAAAAAAAATCTAAACTCATAACAATCTGGTCATAAAATAAAATAACTTGCTAAAATAGTAAAACTGTTGTAAATTTGAAATTACACTCTCAAAATGAGCTAAATTCTCCCAATTGAGTAAAAATAATTTAATTCACTTAATTTAAAAATCAGCTGAAAAAGAGAGGAAAAAAACGAATCTTTTTCATTTGTTTATTGTCTCTTCTAAAAAACAGGAAAAATGAGCTCTGGAGAAGCAAAGAGTAGCATCAATGGAGCTCCGATGGTGAAACCGACAACCGATGACCGGAAGCTATCTCCGCCGGTCACTGCCGAGTCTACCGCTTCACCACCACCCAAGAAAGTCATCATCAAAAGCGCCGACATGACAGACGAATTGCAAAAAGAAGCTGTTAATATAGCCATCTCAGTTAGTTATCCTTTACTCCCACCTACCAAAGTTTCCACTTTTACTCGATCCATCGTCGATTTTCATGGTTTTTGACTCGATTTCGTTTCTGGGCTTTGTTCCTTTGGTCTAGATTTGTCGCTAATTGTTGTAAAATTGTTTACTTTGAGTGACTTTTTTGTGTTTTTATGGGGTTTTGAATAGGGATTTGAGAACAACTATGTAGAGAAAGATGTAGCAGAGTATATAAAGAAGGAATTCGATAAGAGACATGGACCCACTTGGCATTGCATTGTCGGTCGCAATTTTGGTAACCCAATTTCCATCTACATTTGATCTCAAAGCTTCAATTTTTCAATATAAAGTGTTTTTAGTTGAAATCAGAACAGATCTAGGCTTGATTGATATATAATTTCAATGCACATTAGCTTCTCTTAAATGGTGTAGATGTTGGATACTTGGAGATTGAAATTGGATTGCCTTAAGCTTTGGCTTTATGTTCATGGAGTGTAATGTAACTCTTAGGCCTTAGCCTTTTCATTTTTATGGATACTTGGATAGACTGCTATTGATGAAAGGGGGAAACCCCATCTTTGTCTCGAACTTTATCTGTTTTTTTCGATGAAGGATTAGTAACTTTTATGTTCAATCGAGTGTTTCAGCTATGGTGATTCCACTTTAAAACAGATTCTTAATGCTAATCCATACACAGTTCGCATCGTATTTGTATTTTTACCATCTTACGTGCTGGATTTCATATCGGTGTATGTCCATTGGCCATGCTTGGATGTGTTTAGGTTGGCAAATTTATACCTCCAAATCCGATGGCTGTGTTACTGAATCTATTTAGTATCGATGGCATTAAGGTTCAACCTCCATTGCAGACCTGATGTAATTTGTGCTCTTTTCTATTTGAATGAGAAAGTTGTTAGTTTAATGGAACTTTCAACTTTTAGAAACCTCGGACTGAAAACTTCTGGTTCAAGAAAGATGGGGAAAGGTGATTCTTGGGTATGGATTAGGGATTCTATGAACAATAATAATATGAATTGATTTGTCTTCTGGCTTTAGTGAATTTTGCATGCTTTTTCGGTCTGTGGCTTCTATGAACATTGAACAATGATAATATGAATTGATTTTGTGGAGTGCGTACGTTTAGAAATTTGTAGTCCGCACTCCGCAGTTCCGATTCTGTAATGGACCATGGATACAACCTGGATAAATGGTCAATTACTACAAGTGCATTTGCAGTTGTGTTCTTTACACGTAGATTGAAATATTCATTTCTTGGATTTTGGGGCAGGCTCGTACGTAACTCACGAGACAAACCACTTTGTTTATTTCTACTTAGATCAGAAAGCAGTTCTGCTCTTCAAATCCGGTTAAACCATGCTGTTATATTGACGATAAGAGTGGTGGTCGAGTTGATCGTGAACCGAATAGAGGCATTCTACTCCTCCTGGTTATGGTTTCCCACTGTATGTATGTGAGTCCGCTCTTAAGCCTAACTTGTATGTTCTATTACATCCTAAATCTGGTTTGAACCATGGTTGTCAACTCTAGTCTTTGCCTTACCAGTTTCTTCCATCGTGCACTCGTTAACCACACTCCATAATAGTTTCATCTTCTCTAAAGAGATTGATTCAGGCATGGGAGTCTAAGCTCGATTCATTTCGAGCTGTAAAACTAAAACGTTTTAAGACATGAACACACTGTCTTAAGTAACACAGTACGTTTCAAGACATGTACATGTAAGTTAAGTTGACACAAATATAATGATCTCACGATATTAGCGTTATACGATGATAACGACAAATATAATGATCTCACGATAAAAATATACGTCAAGATTTTATAATTTTAAATTAACCGAATTGTTCTCATATAAATACAGAGTGTAGGAACATTACTCACAATAATAAAATTAAATATTAAGCTTTTATATGAAAATCTCTTCCGAAAAATTCAGAACACAAGCTTTAACAACTATTTAACTCTATTAATATATTCGATTTATTAATTTTATAAATAAAACATATTAATAAAAATTCAGATATTATAAAATAATAAAAAATATCCAAGTTTTGATTTGGATTATAATTTAAAAGTGAACGTTGCCACCGCATCGATGACTCTTTGACGTTATCTTCATTGGATAATGGTTTGACCCATATCAAGTGTTTTTATTAAATAATACATCTAAATTTCAAAATTAAATATTTAAGTATTTATAATACTAATGTATATATCTATTAAATATATATTTGTATAATATTTAAATCATTTAAAATTTATTTGAAGTTTTAGATCGATTTATCGCATATTTTTGTTTTAAATGTTGAAACAATAAACGGTTATTTAATTTATTATTAGAACACGTGTTTTATTTCAAGACGTAATCTGGTTGGCGCACTTTTGTCTGAATTCTAAACTTGAGGGGAAAATTAAAAACAAAATCTTTTGAGGGAAAAAAACATCTTTTTCATAGAAATCAACGCCAGAGAAGTATGATCGGCAGGAGGGTTTTCCAAAAGAGAGTCTGGAATTGCGGTCGCCGATGGCTTTTCCCGTCATCGTCATCATCTCCGGTGCCGGCGGAGTACTGCAAGCGTCACTTCTCTACCCACGTTTTGGCGGCGTTTTCGTCACCCGGCGATAACCCTGTCAACGTGAGTTATTTGATCATCGACCCAATTTCCATTCAACTTCAAACTTTTTAATAAAAAAGTTATTTTGATAGTTTTGTTGAATTTGAAATTCGGATTATTGTTAATTAATATGATTATTGTTGTTATTTTTTTAAATTGTAGCGGAAAATTCCATACATGGAAAATAAATGTAAGTTTTTTTCGAGTGTTGCTGTGGCTGATCTTTCTACAAATGGAATAGTCGATGTGCCATTGGCCCAAACCGGTGAAGGTATTGCTGAATGTGAACTTCTTAAGTGGTTCGTTCATGAGGTGAGTTAGGGTTGAAATTTCTGTGCTTTGATTTTAATGAATTCCATTGAAATTTGTTTAATGTTTGATGGGTTTTTTGTTAGGGGGATGAAGTTGATGAGTTTCAACCCCTTTGCGAAGTTCAAAGCGACAAAGCAACGATCGAAATTACCAGTCGTTACAAAGGGAGAGTTGCTCAAGTTCTCCATGTTCCTGGAAGCATTGTAAAGGTGAGAATCACCAGCTGGTTTTGAGCTTGTTTGTTGGATATTTATGTTGATTATGATGGTAGTTTGTTATGTGATCCGCTCGTTTCTTGAAGAATCGGAAGCCTTATCTAATTGAAATATATAGTTCCATTGAACTGCTTATGATGGTAGTTTGTCTGTGTTTATTCTTGTGATTATTGAGTACTTTTACTCGGAAATTGTTGTTTGATGCTTCTGATTTGCAGGTCGGGGAAACTCTTCTTAAAATGGCTGTTGAGGAAAACCAGATTCCGCCGGTGATACTTGGTAATTTGGAAAATGAAAAACGTTGTGATGCTAAACTGAACAAAGATTGTTCTGATGGGGTCCTATCCACACCTGCGGTTCGGAATCTTGCAAAAGAACATGGTATACACATTAATGAAATCCAAGGCAGTGGAAAAGACAACAGGATATTAAAAGAAGACATACTTAAGTATGCTGCCCAAAAAAGCATCATCGAAGACCCGTCATTTACTGCTACTGCTGATCTCAGAGAACTGTTACATGGAGAAAAGAGTACTTCGCAAGTGTCATCTGAAGTTTCAGGACACTATATAGATACGATTGTTCCCTTAAGGTATGCGGCCTGGATATATGTGTACTTTAGATATAGTGGAATCATATTACCCAAATATGATCATTGATCGGGATATAGCAAAGTCTCACATATACTCATTAGGAGCAAATTCCCCCTTTAAGTATAAATTGTTTAAAAAATGATAAAAATCGGTTAAAAACAGCACTGTGCAACCACTGTTGGCAATCATGTGCGTGCAAGTCTTAAGAATGCAACCCATTGCATGAAATTTCTCCTTTTTTTATACCGAGCTAGAGTTGCATGATATAGCTGACGACAGTCTTACGAATGGTCAACTGTTCTTTCATATTTTTGGAAAATATCTATTTGCAAGTTGATTGTCTAAGTTGGCACTACAACAATGATAATGAAGTTTTTTGACCCAGGGGATTCCAGCGGACAATGGTTAAAACAATGTCCCTGGCTGCAAAGGTTCCACATTTTCATTATGTAGAAGAGATTGATTGTGATGCACTTGCAGAGCTTAAAGCATCGTTTCAAACCAACAATTCCGAGCCTGGTATAAAGTTCACATTCCTTCCGATACTGATAAAGTCACTTTCAATGGCGTTGAGCAAATATCCCATGGTGAATAGTTGCTTCAATGAAGAGTCGGTTGAAGTAATCCTCAGAGGTTTGTAGATTTATTCTGACATTTATTCAGCTCATTTTTTTTTAACTTCTAAATACTAATTTCTTCTGAAAAAACATGTTAATATGTTAGAGGTCACAGTTGTCTTGAATGGCTTTATCCGCGGTATCATTGGTTGCTTCTCTCCCTCCATTCTTCTGAGTTCTGACACTTGTTATGGATATTCTTGTTGATTGTTTAAGGTTCCCATAATATTGGAATTGCTATGGCCACTCCATTCGGCTTAGTGGTGCCAAACATAAAGAATGTTCAGTCTCTTTCTATCTTGGAGGTTCGTTACGTTTGATTTCTCATCTATTTAGGGGGTAGCAATCAAAGCGTAATGTCGAATAATGTCTTTCTGTTATCCCCATATTGTCTGTAATTCTTGTCGTCCTTGCTCTTAGCTGTGCTTTTCTATACTTCACCATGCATTTAGATTACGAAGGAACTTTCAAGGTTACAACAATTGGCGGTGGACAATAAGCTCAGTCCAGATGATATATCCGGTGGAACAATAACACTGAGCAACATTGGCGCCATTGGTGGAAAATTCGGTGCCCCCATCGTTAACTTGCCTGAAGTAGCCATCATTGCAATGGGTCGGATACAGAAACTTCCACGAGTGGCAGACGACGGAGACATTTATTCTGCCTCAATCATGACCGTAAGTTACAATGACAATTGACACCATAGTATTATAGTACCCTTCTAACATAAAACCATGAGCTTTCTCTTCAGTGAGATGCAATAATCCGATGATATTCTACACGATATTTCCTTCTGTTCTCAGGTTAACATAGGTGCGGATCACAGAGTCTTGGATGGAGCAACTGTTTCGAGATTTTGCAACGAGTGGAAACGCTTCATCGAGAAGCCAGAGCTCCTCATGCTGCATATGAAATGAATACCCCCTGTGATAGTTGCAGTTGGCAATAAACCTCATTTAGAGCCAATAAAATAGTTTTTACAGAATCATAGATTTAACAAAGTAGGCCGTTGAGATTCGAATCTTAAACGTATCGTATATTGTCTCGTAAAGATTCGATCTTCATATGCCCTTTAAAAAAATAAATGGCTAGTAAATGGATTCTGTACTGCATACTTTCATTATAGAAACTTATATAAAGAAAATGAAAATTTCTGCAACTTTGGTGTTCTAATTTCCATGTAACGATGATCTGTGTTGTTTAAGTAAGATTTTAAGTTTGAATCGAAGATAAAAAAACATAGATGTTTTGTTCGATTATCGAAATTTTTAAAGAAAAAATATTTTATTTTTTACCTGGATCTAAAAAAAGGGAAAATGATATGAAAAAAGATGGTGAATTCATTTTCTTCTAAATTTTTCCATGTGCAGGGTATAAGGTATGTAAACATCAACAGGTTGGAAAAAGTATGCAGTGCAGGCTGCAGACCCACAATAAAGTTTATAGACTAATATTCTGTTAAAATAAAATCTTTTAAAAAGTAGAAAATTGAAATTGATTTTTACGATCCATATTTTTTTTATAATTTTGTAGGTCTTTTATTTTTTTATATATATTTTCATACTTTTATATTTTTTTTCTTATTAAAAATAAAATTAAGTACAAATTACAAAGACAGGATAAATAATTAGCCAATTCAAATGTTTTATCAATTAAAACTTTTTTTAAAAGAAGTCATTGTTTTTTATTAAATATGAAGGGTTTCTAATTATATTATAAATTAGATACATAGTTTATACTTTTAAAAAAAATATTCACTTTGTCATACAAAAACATTCATAAACAATATATATATTAAAAGATAGAGATATAAATAGTAATAAGCATAGATAAAAGTATCATAAAAAAGGAGATATAATTATTTTTATTAAAAAAACTAAAAAAATATTAAATTAATAAAATTGATCATCCGATGGATTAATAACAATAAAATTAATATCACCATTAACTATAAAATATCATGTGATTCAATCGGTGTAACAATAAATCATCTAACCAATTTATTTATTAATTAAACTGATTCAAATCAAATAATTCAATTAAAATATCTTATCTAACACTGTGACAAATTCTGCCCCATAATTTAACCAACAGAATCAAGCAGATCTGATCTGCAACTGAAGTTTAATGTTTTCTCGTGGTTTATGGCCGATCCCTTGGTGATGGTCCTCCACATCGACAAAATCACATGCTGCTCAAAGTTGGTCCCAAGGACATAACAATGACTCAAGACACTTTAGTTGAAAAAAAATATAAAAAGAGAAAGGTGATGTATTTTTTTAATAGTTTTAATCTTTTAATAAAATTATTAAAATTTGAGTATGTTAAAATAATATCATTATTTGTTGTATTCGGTATGAGATATATATTTTTTGAATAAGGATGAGATATATTTCAAATACACATCAAATTGCAAACATATTTACTTAATTATGAACAGTTTGATTCGAATATGATAAAAAAATGCTTGAATTTTGATGATATTGTTGTTTTAACATGCAAACTATGATGATGATTTGATTAAAAGGATTGAATTACATATTTTTTTAGTGTAGATGTAAATTTAAAATTAAAGATAATGAGAAGGACTAGCTGCGTAATTAACCCCAAAAGAAAATGTCTCTAAACAAAGAACACGCCAAAGATTTGAACAGATCTCTATGTATATCCATCCAAGGTGATTCCTTGAAGGAACAAACAACAACGGAATTTGAATTCTGAAAGAAACCATTGATTTTTGTGCATTGAAATCAAACCCCAAGAACAAAGAAGAAAGCTGGAGAGTCACAGTCAAAGCATTTGCAGGAGAAGTGGGAACTGGGAACCCTTTGTAATGATTCATCAGGTGACCAAATAGATAGGCATTGCGCCGGAAGTGGACGACCTTTGCCGGTGATCCATGTTAAGTTCCCGGAGACTCAAATAGGGGATATCCAGTGGACCTGAAGATGGCCGGCTAGTGATTCTGTAAGGAGTTGTTGACCCCGAACTGCATCGGCTCTCGGTTACGTACACAGGTCCCGATATCGAGGCCCGGAGAACTCGATCCCTGGCTCGATGAACATCAGGCTCGAGCTCGAGATCTAAACCACCGGCAGAAGCAGAAGCAGAAGCACCCAATTTCTTCCACTTGAAGAAAAAGAGAGCATTTTTCCACCACCAGCGTTTCTTCCTGTGCTTGGCCTTGAAACTGCTGTTTTTCCTGGAAAACTGTTCGTCTTTCGATATGGGTTTCTGGAGCTTGAAGTGAAGGGAATCAATGGATCTCGATGATGATTCTTTATGTTTCCTTGCTTCTTCTAAAACCTGGGATTTTTAAAAAATCAATGAAAATGGGTTAGTGAAGAACATAACAGAGAATCAAAAGAGTGAAAATTACACTTTGGGGACCTGGAAATAGTCGATTTGTGGATCAAAGCCATAGTCGCTGAAGTGTTGAGGGTCAGTCATGGGGAAGATTGGGGAGTTGTTTGACATTCTTTTTCTCGGGAAAAAAATCTCTCCTTTTTGCTCTCTGGGTATGAAAAAAGTTTCCCAGAAAAAAGGGAAGAGCTCTTTGGCCTTTCCTGGAGAACTCAAGGTAGAAATGGCCGTTGGTGAATGGCGATCCTTTTCGATTTCAGATGGCCTACTGCTTTGTTATAAACTACGAATTTATTGAAAATTGTGGCTATGGAGAATGTGGATTCGGAAATTTATAATATTTATTTTTTGAAAATTTAAAATTGGTAAATTCGAATATTTTAATTTACTTGTAATAAATGAGAATAACAGTCATTAAATATTAGTTATTCGAACTTTTATTTAATGCTCATATTATTTACGAAAAAAATTTAAAATAAACAATACATACGATGTTGAGAGTTTTTAAAAGAATATTGTTTAAGGGTTTTTTATTTAGTTTATTTTAAAATTTTAATAATATTATAATTTATCGTTTAAATAAAAAAATAGATTATAATCCGTCTTTAAATAGTATTTTATCTAAAAATAATAAAAAATCAATTACTGTTTAAAGACAAGGTATGATAATCCAACTTTGAACTGTGATAATCGTCTTTTCAACTTGTCACGTGTAAAAACTTTTGTATGCGGTGAGTTTTTATTTATTTGAGAGGTTATTGTTTAATAACAGGGTGAGGGTAGCCCGACTTTGAACAATATCAATTATCCTTCTATTCTTGTTCGATTTTTTATTATTTTTAAATAAAATATTGTTGAGAGACTGATTATAATCCATTATTTTTTAATTTAAACAATAAATTACTTATTATTAGAAATAATTTGAAAGAAATCATATTTTTTAAATAAAAAATCTTAAATAATATTCTTGTAAAATACCCACGATCGTTGATATATTAATTAAATTTTATTTTAATTACTGTTTTTTTTAATTATTTAAATAATATTAATTAAGCTTGTCATGTTTCTACGAGGAGTTTACTGTGCATGCATGATAATTTAATTTTTTTTTTGAATTTGTTGTATTTCTTGAGATAAATTTATTGTATAAAAATTTAATAATGGACATAAAACATTATTGAATATAATTAACGTTGAACATCACTTAACACTAATAAATTGTTATTAATTAAAAATTTTAAAGATTTAATATATAATTAATATTTTTTAAAAAATATTTTTTAATCATTTAAAATAATTATTAATTATACGTTAAATATTTAAAATTTTGAATCTTTATTAATTAATTTAATGATAATCAATATTAATGAAATTTAATAATATTCGATTTACGTGATAAACTCGTTCTTTACTGTAATAATATTCGTTTAAAAATATATATTTTGCGTTAATTTAATAATACTAAGATGTAGTGGGTGCTATTTTGTTTTTTTACCCCGCGTGTGAAAGATGTAGTGGATACATGTGACTGGAAGCATCACGTGGAAGGACCGCATGCCTTCCTATTTTTAAGGTAAAATTCCGGGTTTCATCCCTAGACTATGTTACATTCTATGATTTAGTTACTATATTCATAATTGAACAAATTAGTTCAATTAATCAAGAATATTAATTATATTATAAATCATTTTCACCATATCATATATAAGACAACCAATTAAAAATATTTATTTAATTTTTTTTACCTCATCATTTTACTAAGTGAATCTTCACTTAGATAAAAACATTTTAAATTTAATTTACAGTAAATATTAGTAAAAAATTATTTGATAAAAATAATAAAATAAAAAAATAATTAAATAAATACTTTCAATCGATTAATTTTATAAATCATGTGATGATAATGATTCATAATATATTTTTTTTATAAAAGGGTTAAGAAAAAAATCATATCAATATTTTCTTAAAATTCATATTTATGAAATTTCACCATTTTTACATGACCCTCTTAATTCATATTAAATATTTATCAAGAATGAGAACGCCGACACGTGTGTATATATATGAGAAATAAAATATCCTATAAATTCATATTAAATATTTATAGTTGTATTTATTTATCGGCATAAAGATAATTTTAACCCTTAACGTTTATAATTTTATCGTTTTGTCCCTTTTTTTTTTGGATAAATCTAGCCCTTAACCTATATCATGTTGACAAATAGCTTATTTTTCAACTTCCATGATATCTGGAACGTTAAAAATCTAACAATGATGACACGTCATATGATAATATATTTTAAATAACATGACATCCAACTTATCAAATACAAACACATATATATAAAATATAATTTTATTCTAATATAAAATATAAAACAATTCAAATTCAAATAAAATATTAAAAGATCAATTAATTCTAAAATAAAATACTACTAAATATTCTAAATCCTAATTACGATAAATTAATTAATTTTGAATTGTGTTCATATTTTTTTAAGATGGGACTTTGATTCTATCATAGTTAGAGCTGAGAATGTTTAGTAGCCTTTTATTTTAGGATTAATTAATTTTTAATATTTTATTTGAATTTGAATTGTTTTATATTTTATATTTCATATATATATATATATATGTATTTGATAAGTTAGATGCCATGTCATTTAAAATATATTATTATATGCATATGACATGTCATCATCGTTAAACTTTTAACGATCCAATTATCATGGTAGTTAAAAAATAAGTTATTTGTAAAAAAGATATAGGTTAAGGACTAAATTTATCTTAAAAAAAGAATAAAGGCCAAAATAATAAAAATTATAAACGTTAAGGGTTAAAATTATCTTTATGCATTATTTATTTTATATATCCGTATTTAGTAGAATGAATATATAATTATATATAAGAAATACAAACTTTTAGAAATTCATTAATGACAAGGATTTTTTATTTTTTTATATAATTTTAATTACTTTTATCATTGCAATACTTTTACATCAATTTAACTAATTAAACATTTATTAATTGATGAAATGATGAAAAATATGTCTAAATTTAAATATTAACTATTAACAGGAAAAATATAATGTTTATGTATTTAATAAAAATATACGAATTTTTGTGTAACTATATATAAAGACTAATGAAATTAATGGATTTTGATCTGCATTTAGCCACAGAGATCATATCATAGGTCCGACTTATTACGTCAGTCGTGATCTCTAATCAATGAAAATCACTCATTCTACCACTAATCAACTGTGTTATTAATATAATTTTCAGAAATTATATATTTTAAATGATATGAAAAAAATAAGTAAAGATTTATTGGTTAAAAAAATAAACTGAAAGATAAAAATAAAATGAATGGTTATAATCGGATGAAACCATAATTGACGTGATGAATCAGGTCCATGATATAATTTCTCGAGTAGTTAATTCGAAGTGTTGGATTCGTGGACTCTGCTACACTAAACATAAAAAGGGCATTGAAGTAAATGGACATAATCCCGCGTCAAAGTTGACGTGCTGCTGGGAGACTGAAGTAGGAAATTCAAAGATCCTGTCCTTAAGAAACCCTCAAGAACTTTCCTTTCCTTTCATTTATTTTCCGAACATTTCCACTCCATCCAAACAGACAAATCAAATAGGAAAAAAAACTTCGAAGCCATGAAGGAAATCAATGATGGAATCAGAAACCATTCTAGTTTTCCTCCCAGTGACGACGACGACTACAACAACGGAGGTAGTTATGCTTTGAGCGGTGAAATCATGCTCAGCGCCGTAATCGTCTTGTTCTTCGTTGTGATACTCATGTTCGTCCTACATATATACGCCCGATGGTACCTTATCCGCGCTCGACGTCGTCATTCAACTAACCGCCGTCGGCGTCGCAGGTCCCAGATCGTCTTCTACGTCGACTCCGACGCGACACCTGCAGCCGTCGTATCACGTGGCCTCGACGCGAGTGTTCTGAAGTCGCTCCCCGTCTTCACCTTCTCCTCCCAAACACATCCAGAGTCCGTTCTCGAGTGCGCCGTTTGCTTGTCGGAGTTCGAAGAGAACGAATCGGGTCGGCTCCTGCCCAAATGCAAGCACTGCTTTCACTCGGAGTGTATCGACATGTGGTTTCACTCTCACTCTACGTGTCCTCTTTGTCGGACCTCCGTTGAAGAATCTGTACCCGTGTCCAACAACCCCGGTGACTTTGTTATTACGATTAACGAACCGTCGGGCGGGGAATCTGGATCGAATCTAGGATCCAACTTCTGTACCACGTGTCATCACGAGGGTGGACTGGCGAGTTCGTCGGCAGTCGGGTTAGGAAGGAAGCTGACGATTGAGGTCCCTAACAGGAATATCGAAGGTTTCGTAAGTGAGTCGAGTGGCTGTGACTCGGGGCCGAGTCAATCATATAAATCGCCGATGAGTCGAATGTTGTCGTTTAAGAGAATCGTGAGCAGAGATAAGAGAGGCACTGGGACGAGTCCTTCCCCTTCACCAAAAAATGCGACTGTATCCGAGTCGGATAGGGAGCGAGGCGTAGACACGACTCAGCAAACTCAAAGTTGACTCGGGGACTGACCCATTGAAAAAAGTTTTAGCACGTGGTTAACTTTTTACCTTATCGAAGCAGTATACGTGGCAAATTTTGTGTTATTACGGGGAATATTTTGTTGTAAAATACTTTATATTTGTGTCATTATTTGATTAAATTAATTTATTTTATTTCTTCGAGTTCTTTTTTTAATATTTTGTTGTAAACTTATTTACTTGAATATAATCAAAACTTCACATATCGTCGTTTTCTTCTATTTATCGACGCGTTTCGTACTTGAAACACGACATTTTTGCACAGCATTTTGTCTCTGGAAAGCCAATAAAAAACAAGGGATAAAGACAAATAGAACCGGTAGGTACTAATATTACTAAAACAATATATATATTTTAAACTAGTATTATTACAATAAATTTATCATAAAAATATGATAAATTAAATTAAAATAATATTTCTAAATTTATCGTGTATATACGACGAGTTTTAATTAATTTTTTAAAATTAATTTTTATTAAAGGATGAAATTGTAGAAAAAATAAACTATTAAAAACATACATTGCATCTTCAATGTATTGAAAAGGGAAATTAAAAAAAGTATAAAAATTATTTTTTATTTTCTTTATTTAAAATTTTCAAACATTACCACTATATGTATTTAACTGAATGCTAATTTTTTAAAATTAAGATTAAATTAAAATAAAGTATAAAAGGTTGGGTTAAACGTGTTATTATATCAATTTTTATTAACTAATACGTCATGAATCGTTAATTTTTTAACAGCACTTGATCAATTTGTTATCTTTTATAACTCGGATGACCAATTTATAACTTTTGATAATTAAGGGACTCAACAAAAAATCATATTAAACTATTATCTTAATATATAAATAATGGAAAATTTTGGAAAAAAGTTTAAATCATAAAAATACCCTATTTTTAAGCACACATTATTCTCTTATAAACTTTCCATAATTCAGCATCAATTACATGTCAATGAATTTTGTTGTCTATTACAGTTGCCGGTATCTTATTCTTTTTCGTTGTATTTTACTATCTTACGAATTTTAATAAAAATGAATATCGATGGAATGTTAATTAATTGTATATATATAGGAAAAAAAGTTGTTTAATTATGACAGTAATAATAAGATATTACAAATAACGATGATAATTGTAAGAATGGGCGTAACATGTTTGGTAGTTTACAAGCCAGGGATCCAGTCGGGAGTGCAGGGAATTCCAGTCGTTGGAATCCAGGTATTGGATTGGAGGAAGATTCCAGGGGTGAAGGTCTTGGCAGTGTTCAAATCAACTTGCTTGATGCCAGACCATTTCACTCTGGCGTCGGTTTTAGACCCAGGTCCACGGTTGCCGAACTCAACGAAGTAGGAAGTGGACTCACCCATGCCGGGACGCATAGGAATGTAACCTTCAGGTTGGATGATGTCTTCGATGTAGGACTGGATTATGATGACGGTGGCTAGAGGCTTCCATGGTCTATTGAGGTAAGCCTTGTTAATGTCCTTCACCGGGATGTAGTCCTTGTCGCCGGAGATGGTGCAGTTGTGGAGCACGAAGCCACCACGGGATTTATCGAACTTTTTCCCCTGTGCAATCACCATGCAATTTTGGTTGGGACCAGGCTTCCTCACGATCATCTGGCAGTTCTGGAACACCGCCCTGGAATCGCCGAAGATAAAGTCGATGGTGCCGGTGATGACGCAGTCGCGGAAGAATTGCATTTCCTTCTGGGGGTAAAGGGTGTCCTGGAAACCGTTGAAATGGCAGTTGAAGTAGATGCCTTGATCGCCGGACGCCCTCAGGGCGACGGCTTGCTCGCCCTCGTATCCGGCAGTGTTCTCGAATCCGATGTCTTTGGCAATAAAATTCTTCGCATCCACGGCTGGAAAACAAACATAGGACGATTAGTACCATAGAATGGAAACTAGAGCTCGCCAAATATGCATTCAAATATTAGTACTTACCAACGGTTGCAGTGTGGAATGTTGTAACTTTATTCTTTACGACACTGAAGTTATTGGTAATGACGGTCTTTGTCGGGCCATCTCCGACGAGCATAACGTGGTCGGCACCCTTTGGGATTTCGAACTTCTCATTGTAAACTCCGGCCTTAATGTGAATAACAAATCGTTGGGTATTCTTCTTAGGGATTTCAGCCAAAGCCTTGGCGATGCTGTCGTATTTTCCACTGCCGTCTTTAGCAACCACAACGTTAGGCTTAATGTCCCCCGCCTGCAGAAGTTTCCGGTCACTATGGCTCATCCAGCCGGGGAAGTCATTGCTCTTCTCCGACAAGACCTTACGTTGGAATGAGGTTGTGTCGATGTTGCCGATGTTGGGAATGTTTAGGTCTTTCGCGATGGAGGCTATCCCGTTCATCATCCCAAGGGCGTTCATGTTTAGCTCCTGTGACGTTTTCAAGATCGACTTCATCTTCTCCGCGGCCTCGCCGTTCTTCTCCGCGAATGAGTCTATACAGGTCTGCTGGCTGGTGAGGGCGCCGCTCAGCCACACCTGGATGCGCAACAGGATGTCGCCGATCTTGCTCATGTCGTACTCCCCGAGCGTCTTGAAGGAAGTCTCGAGGTCGTCGACAGCGTAATCCAACACCTCCTTGCAAACACTGAGAGCATCCTTTGTCCCTTCGTCCGTTTCCAACTGCTGAAGCGTCTTGGAATCCGCCAACACCCGTTTTATCTCCGTCACCGTCGCCTGAAACCCTGTCCTTATCAGCTCTTTGGGGTCGCTGGAGTTCGACAACGCAAGGCTTTTCTCACACGTTTCTTTGTAATCCGTAGGTTGGCAAACAGTCTTCACCGCCTTCGAAGTCGTCGACGTTTTCCCTTCGCCCTTGGACCTATGCAAGCCGGCAGTGAACACTACGGCCACCACCGACGCCACCACGGCCACCAAACAAACAATCACAAAAACAACGTTATTCGCCATTATTAAACAGCTCTTTTTCTTTCCCCTGATTACAGCCCTAAAAAGGACAATAAATGAAAAATCTTTTTCCTCCCTTCTTTTCCTTTGAATCCCAAATCCAAACGGCGGCAGAAGAGAGAAAGAAAGAAGATTTATTGCAGGTTGCAGCTGCGTGTGCCTGCTTATTGTTTATTGATCATTGCCCTTTGAGCTGCTTGAATAATCTGCATTTCCAACTCCCCATTTATACAAGAAGAAAATCGCCATTTTTAGTTAAGGAGTCGATTTGTACGGTCGAGAGATCCCCACGGAGGTGACAACAATTTGTTCAAAGTTTATGGTGTTGAACTCTTCTGGCTCTAAAATCTCGGGATTTTACACTCAGGGTTTTATATATTTATAATATACGATGAACGGATGAAATGGTATTTGATCAATTACTAGGTTTTTTTATAATATTTAAATTTTAATATTATTCATACCTTTAGAAAGATATATTTTACATAGTATTAAATTTGAATTTAAAAATAGTAATTCTTTATAGCTTCTCAGCAAAAACAAAATTCAATTTTTCAAGGATAAAATTATCATTTTAGTTATTTTACATTACATTTTTATATAATTTTTTAAATTATATAAAAAGTCAACAAAAGACATGTTAAGTGAAACCAAACATAGATGTTAATGTATCCAACATGCTTCATGCAATTTAATATAATGTTTGAGTTGATTATACTTGCACTTTCAACATAAACTAATATAATACTTATACTTTGATAAAATATCGAAAATAATACGTGAAATATCATTTTATGTATTATCGTTACCACCCAATTAACCCATAAAAACCCCACGTGGATCAGTAACCAAATGAAGAAATGGTGGTATGGTATCCGCAAGGATCTCTCAACCATAGAAATAAATTAACTAAACATGGTGATGTTCTTCAAGTATAATTAGAAGGGGTATTGGAAACGCTGATCAGAGATTATCCGAGCAAATAAGCCATCAGCAAACGCTCAAGGGGCTTAAAGCCATAAGCCATAAGCAACGGCCCCTCACAGCTGTTTGTTATTTGCAATTCTGATTAGATTCAAGGAAGGAGAAAGGATTTTTTATTAGGGTTTCAATCTGGAAAAAAAGCTGTTTAAAAATGGCCAATACCGTTCTTTTTATAATCGTCTTGTTGGTAGCGGTGATGGCGTCGGGGCTCGCTGTGTATTTCGCAGTCAGTCTCAATAATGTAAAGAAGGAAGATGAAAGAACGGCGACTTCTAGGAAGGCGATTGAAACACTTTGTCAGCCCACGCAGTTCAAAGAAACTTGTGAGCAGAGCATGGCATCGTCGAACTCGAGCGACCCCAAGGAGCTGATAAGGACGGAGTTCAAGGCCACGGTGGCGGAGATAAAGAACTTGGTGGAGAATTCGAAGACGGTGAAAGAGCTGCAGGCGGATGAAAACACGAAAGAGGCTTTCCGGACTTGCCAGGAGTTGTTCGATTGGTCCATTCAGGACCTGGAAAGATCGTTCGACAAGCTCGGGGAGTATGATATGCAGAAGATTGGCGAGATTCTCTTGACACTACAGGTGTGGCTGAGCAGCGTTCTCACCAGTCAGCAGACCTGCTTAGACTCGTACGTGGAGATGAACGGCGAGGCGGCGGAGAAGATGAGGTCGATCATGACTAAGGCACAGGAGCTAAGCAGGAATGGACTCACCATTTTGAACGGGTTATCGTCCATCAGTAAAGAGCTTAACATCCCCAACATCGGAAACATCGACGCCGCGGGGATCCAACGTAGGCTTTTGTCGGAAAAGAACAGCGAGTTCCCCGAATGGATGAGTTACAGCGACCGTAAACTTCTGCAGGCAAAAACTGAGGACCTTACGCCGACCATGGTGGTTGCTAAAGACGGAAGTGGAAAATACGATACCATCGCCAAGGCTGTGGCTGAAATTCCCCGGAAGAATGCTAAAAGAGTTGTAATTCACATTAAGGCAGGAGTTTACACCGAGAGAATCGAAATCCCCAAGGGTATGACCTATGTTATGCTCATCGGAGATGGTCCGACTAAGACAGTAATCACCAACAGCGTCAGCGTCGAAAAGACCAAACCGAAACCGACAACATTTCACACCGCGACAGTTTGTAAGCAGTGACGGAAGTCGGAACTCAACTTCATTTTTAAAATAAAAAATAATTACAGTCTTATAGTGCATCTTCTGATCTAAACAGTGTTCGGTTTTGACAGCTGCGACCGGGATGAATTTCATAGCCAAGGACATCGGGTTTGAAAACTCCATCGGACCCGAGGGTCATCAAGCGGTCGCATTAAGGGCCTCCGGCGATATGGCCGCCTTCTACAACTGTCATTTCAACGGGTACCAAGACACCCTCTATGCACACGCGGGCCGACAGTTCTACCGCGACTGCACCATCACCGGAACCATAGACTTCGTCTTCGGCGACGCTAGAGCCGTGTTCCAAAACTGCTTGTTGCTAGTGAGGAAGCCGATGGAGAACCAGAACTGCATCTGCATCGCACAGGGGAAGCAGTTACCCGAATCCAAAGGAGGATACGTGTTCCAGAACTGCACCTTCTCCGGCGACAAGGACTATCTCCCGGTTAAGGGCAAGAATCTGTCGTACCTCAACAGACCATGGAGGGCATACGCGACTGTTATCATAATGCAGTCGCAGATCGACGACATCATCCAACCGCTGGGGTACATTCCCATGAACGGCGACAAGGGTCTGGAAACCTCGTTCTACGTTGAGTTCGAAAACAGGGGTCCCGGCTCTAAAACAGACGGCAGGGCCAAATGGGGCGGTATCAAGAAACTCGATCTGGCTTCGATCAAGCAATTCACCCCTCGCATTTACCTCGAATCCGAGACCTGGATTCCACAAACCGGGATTCCCATAATTCCCGACATGATCTCAGGGGTCTAAACCAGCAACAAAACCTATTCCGTTACAGTTCATCATAGTATTAAACACCTTTTTTAGATATAAATTCGGTTAATTTAATCACTACTCCTTACATTGGCAATTTTTATTAAGAATTCGAATAAGATGTATGCTTTGTTTTAGTTATTCGAATAGTCTCAATAGAAAGAAAAGATGTTATTACTTTTAGGAGATTTCAAATATAAATAATTTATCAATATTTTATATACAAATATATATTATTATAACATTATATTAAATGCTAAATAAATATTTAAGGGAATTGAAAATTCGATGAATATTTTAAAAATAACAGTACTCAAATTTAAGTGTGCTATACCCCATATCCTATCTTAATTTCTTTATTTTTGTTAAAAAAATTAAATTAATTATAAATTTATTTTCTCATTTTTTAAATATTTGTGTTTATCTTTTAATCTTTACTATTAATTTCATCTTTGTTTGTATGATATTGATACTCAAACTTATTCTTCTGATTTAAGATTAATTTAGAACAAAATGTAAAGACTAATTTTTTAGATACAAAGTTAAAAATAGTCTCAATATAGGACTAGTTTTTGAGGAAAAAAAAACGCCGTAAACTATTGCGACACTAGTTTTAACGATATTTCTTGCGGCGCTTTTTTTAGCGTCACTAAAGTTTTTAGCGGTGTTATAAAACGCCACTATAGAACTAAAAAAACGCTACTAAAGACTTGTTTTGCGGTTGTGTTTAATTTTTTTATCACTTTAGTACAAATTTTTATATAAAAGCAAATCTTTTAACGTGCTATTTTCATTCAAAATTCACTTTCTTTAGATAAAAATATCAGTCAATTAACATTCAATACCCTTTGATGACATGATATGTCTATATAACATGATTTATTGACATTACGATATCATATGTATGAACATATTAACGTATCATTATAAATTATTTTTTAAAATAATTATTTTTTAATTTTAAATTTTAACTAACTAAATAATTATACATGCAGTCATCTAATAATTATAGTTTTCATTTAGCGAGAATAAATTTTAAATAAAAATAAAAAAATAAAGAATTTATTTACATAAAAAGAATATTAAAATGAAAAATAAATAAATGTTATGAGTTATTTTTAATTTTGTCATTTTAATTGTTTAAATTCTAATAACGTCACATCAATTTTTTAAATTAACTCTCCGTTGGTTATTTTATACATTTCTATAATCTTCTGTATGATTAATTTTATGCCATTTTATTATGTAATCCTTCATTCTCCTTGGATGCTTTAGTAGCTTGAGAAGAGATTAAGTCATTTGTTGCCCATGAAAACGTAAGATTATTTGTCTTAATTGTTTCTAATCATGTGAGATTTAAGAGATCATTTATGACATAATTAACATTCGATTAGACATATTTTATAATTTAAATTTTAATAACGTTATTTTATAAGATTTTTTAATAAGGTGTTTAAACTATTTTTCTTACGTTAAATTTGTGCCTATATTTTATTTTATTACTTAAATAAGGTTGTTATGTCAATGTTTGTTAAATAAATTTTATCATTCAATCATAACACAATTTTTTATTTTCTTTTAAAATATCAGAGTTTTAATTTTTTTATTAAATTCTCAAAATACATCTTTATTTATTGTCCGATATTCCACACAAGTTGATAATCTATTGACATCACTCATATATCACGTAATACACCATTCGACATCTACCCTCTGACCGTTGGATAAAATTCAATATTAATCTTTATTTAACCATTAATGTTGAACATAAAAACAATAAACAAAAATTATAAGATTTTTATTCAATATTAATCTTTTTATTTTAAATAAATTAGATTATTTTGTGATGGAAAAAAATAAAAATATTTTTTGAATTTTTAATGATTGGAAAATAATTAATAAATCATCATCATCATAAAAATATTATTAATAATAATAAACAATGTTTTTGTTCTTTTAGCTATTTTACACCCCATGGATCAAGTCGGGAGTGCAGGGAATCCCAGTTTGTGGAATCCAGGTTTCCGATTCCAGGAAGATGCGAGGGGCGAATTGCTCGGCGGCCTTCAAATCCAGGTGCTTGATTCCTCCCCATTTGACCCGGCCAGCAGTATTTGCGCCGGGTCCCCTGTTGTGGATCTCGGCGTAAAACGAGGTATCGAGGCCGACGGTACCGTTCATCGGTGTGTAACCCTCTGGCGTGATGATGTCATCGATCTGAGATTGCATTATGATGGTGGTGGCGTATGCCTTCCAGGGGCGGGCGAGGTACGACTTGTTTATGTCCTTGACCGGGATGTAGTCTGGCTCGCCGGAGATTGTGCAATTGTGGAACACGATGGCGGTAAAAGATTGCGGGTCTTTCTTCCCGTGTGCCGAGACAATGCAACTCTGATTGGGAGCCGGTTTTCTCACGAAGATCAAACAGTTCTGGAACAAGCTCCTGGCGTCCCCGAAGATGAAGTCCACCGTGCCGCTGATGGTACAGTCGCGATAGTACTGCCTCTCCTTGTGGGCGTAAAGGGTGTCCTGGTAACCGTAGAAGTGGCAGTTGTAGTAAGCGCCCATATCGCCGGTCGACCTCAGCGCGACAGCTTGGTGACCTTCTGTTCCGGCGGTGTTCACGAATGCGATGTTCTTGGCTATGAAATTTTTCCCGTTTACAGCTACCAAAAGCAAAAGCAAAAAGCAGATCAGTACTAAACCAGACATTTACATATAAATAAAGAAAATATAGTTTTATACTATAAGATATGTTATTGTAGGTGTGGTCCATTATTTAAATATCTAAATTATATACATTACTTACCAACAGTGGCCGTGTGGAACGTGGTTATCTTATGAAATACGACGCTCAAGTCACTGGTAACGATGGTATTGGTCGGACCATCTCCGATCAGCATAACATTTCTCATTGACTTGGTGATGTTGACGTTCTCCTTGTAAACGCCGGCCTTAACGTAAATAACAAATCGTGTGGGATTTTTCTTTGGGACTTCAGCCAAGGCCATGTTGATGTTATCGTATTTGCCACTTCCATCTTTAGCAACCACGACGTTAGGAATGACATCCACTGCCTGAAGCAGTCTTCGATCGGCGGAGGTCATCCACTCTGGAAACTCGTCGCTGCTTGACATGAGTTTGCGTAACAACCCGGTGTCGCCAAGATTGCCAATGATTGGGAGGTCGAGGTTCTTGACGACGGACGATATCCCGGACACCATGTGGAGGGCGTTGCTGGTTAGCTCCTGGGAGAGCCTTAGGAGGTTGGTCATCACGTCCGCCCCCGCACTGCTCTTCTCAGCGTACGAGTCTATGCAGGTTTGTTGGCAGGTGATAGCGCCGCTCAGCCACACTTTGAGGTTGGTGAGGAAATCGCCAATCTTTGTTATGGGGATTTCCCCGAGCGTGCTTAACGAGTCCTGAATGTCGTCGATGGCGTAATCCAACACCTCCTGGCAAACCTTGAAGGCATCCTTGGTCCCTTCGTCCGTCTGCAACTCTGGCATATTCCCCGATTTCGCCAACACCCCGTTTATCTCCGCCACTGCCTCCGTAAAAGTGGTCATTAACAACCCCTTGATGTCTGCGCCTTTCGTCTGGAGCAGGCTCTGTTCGCATGTCGCTTTGTATTCCACGGGATCGCAAAGGTTGAGCAGCGCCTTCTCAGAGATCTCTATACCACCGCCATTTCCGTCGACCACTGTGGCCACCAACGCCACCAAAAATACCGAACATACACCGATAAAATCAACCTTATTCGCCATTATTAAAAATCTTCTCCCGTCTTATTGCATGAAACCTTAACAACTACTCGTACAATAATAAAACTTCTTTTTCCTCCCTTCCTTTTTCCTTGAATCAAAAGAAAGAGAAAAAGAAGAAACTGCTAGGGGTGTGTTTATTGCTTTTGTGTTGAATAATCTTGATTTCCATTACCCTTTTTATACCCATCTCCATATCCCCATGTTTAGTTAACCCGTCTATTTTAGGGTTCTGAGATCCCGGCGGTGGCGGATGCAACGATTTGTTCAACCGGATCATATTCATATCTGTATACAAAATTGTTAGGTATTCAGTTCAAATGTTAAGGGATGAAAACATACTCCAAAAATAGAAGAGTCAAATTAAAGGATATTATTTAAATTATTATTTAGAATATAGTTTTGAATTTTAGGGTTTTATTTGAATAATTTAGACTGATTTTTGGTGGTTAAGTCTTTTATGATTTTTTATATATACAACACCTGAAGTTCAGGATCAATTTAATTAAAATTAAATTGTTTATTACTTGAAGCAACCTTTATCGATAGATTAAAACATTTTAGTTTTAAAGAAAAAACAATATAATTTAGGGTTTTAAATTTAAAGGTTTTGATTGTATTGTTTAAGGTTAGAGTTTAAGGATAGTACTTAGTACTTAAAATTCATGATTTATAATTTAATTTTTGGTTTATATTTAATAATTTAGGATTGACATAAAGATAATTTTAACTCTTAACGTTTACGATTTTTATCATTTTGGCTCTCATCCCTTTTTAGGATAAATTTAGCCCTCAACTTATATCTTTTTGATAAATATCTCATTTTTTAACTAGCTTAATGATTAGATAGTTAAAATATTAACGATAATGATATTTCATATATATGTAAAATGATATTTAAGATTTGGGAATACTTAGTAGCCTTTTATTTTAGATTTAATTAATTTTTAATATTTTATTTGAATTTTAATTATTTTATATTTTATGTTAGAATAAAATTATATTTTATATGTATATATTTATCATTATAGTAAAAAAATTTAACGATAATGACATATTATATATATGTAGAATGAGGCTAGATGCCATGTTATTTAAAATATATTAGCACATATATATGGCATGTCAATATCGTTAAATTTTTAACGGTCTAATCATTATGTTAGTTAAAAAGTAAGTTATTTGTCAAAAAGATATAGGTCAAGGAATAATTTATCCCAATAAAAGAATGAGGGTCAAAATGATAAAAATTATAAACGTTAAGGGTTAAAATTATCTTTATGCCTTTAGGATTTGAGATTTTAGTTTAAATACGTAAATTTATATAAAATTTGTTTTATACCATCTATGTATTAAAATTAAACCCTATTTAAATACAATTAATTAGATTTTACAATTTTGGACCCATCATAATTATATAATACGAGACTAATATAAAAAATTAATGTTTGATTATGCTAAAAATCTTAAATTTACGGTATAAGTGATGGGTGCAAATCGTCTACTTATTTTTCATGTTTTTTTATATTTTTGTTTTAATTTAGAGGGTTTAAGGTCAGGGGTTATGATTAGGGTTTAGTGAATTAGTGGTAGGGTGTATTTTTAAAGGTTAAGATTTATGGTTTATGATATAGAAAATAAGGGTTGAGATTTAAAATTCATTTTTTTTGAAATTTTCAACATGAATGAGACATAGAAGGAGACATGAGAAAGAGGCAGACGATTTTTACTCATAAATGATATTAGTTTAGAGTGTTTGTATTTTTCATCTGTTAGTTTTATTTTTGTATATGATTTTTTTCACGATATTCGACTCTAATTTAACGTTATAAACGGTCATCAATAGTATAATTTTTTTTTTCTTTTGCTCATGCAGACAACTTTATTTTATGAAACAACCTTTAAAATTGTTGGATTCGTTCACAACTCGTACTTAAATTCTTAAATGTGTATGTCACTACAAAACAAAGAGTTTATTTTTTTTAATGTTTTCTCTCATCTCTATCGTTATAACTTATTGAACGTGTTTTGCCGGTCCAATATTTTATTGTCTAATTATTTAATTTCTCTTTGTTATGTTATTACTACATCTTTATTTTATTTAGAACATTTTCCTATTTTACTTTTTAATAAGTTCAACTCCCAAAAATAATTTATCATTTATCTTATGTAAAATTATTGATTCATTTAATATTTAAAAAATATCTAATAATTTATCAGATTTGAGTCTTTCATACTGATTTTTCTCTAAACCATTCATGGAATTTCTTAGTCATTCATAATTTCATGAGCGAAGACCTCTCATTACACACAAAGGATACACATAAAAGTTTATATTTAGAACAAAAGCGACGGAACTTTAAGCGACAATACCACATTCTTCCGACAATTTAGTCCTTCCTCAGAGCAAAATTGAGCCAAGAGTTGATCTTATTCAAAGGCTAAGATACATTATAAAGAATGAAACAACGCTTTACACCCACTAATCTGTAGCTAGGTTGAAGATGGCAGCAATGGCATTCGTCGATACAGCTCGAATAACCGCGATCCTTCTCTTGCTCTTAGTGCTTTGCGACGGTTGTGTAGGGGCACGTACGTTTGGCACGGCGAAGGATTTAGAAGATAAAGCTAAAGATGTTAGTGTTGGTAAAGTAGGTTCGGATGTCAAAAGTTTTAGTGTATTAGACTACGGTGCAAAGGACGACGGAAAGTCGGATAGCTCGATTGTATGCTCCGATCTTAAACTCGTCTGTCGTTGTTCCATATATGTATAGATTATGGTGTTGTTTGAATGAATTTGTGGTTTGTTGCAGAATTTCATTAGGACATTCAAAGCTGCATGCAATTTCCGTGGAAATGCTATGATGGTGATCCCTAAGGGGGACTTCTTAATAGGACCGGTCTTATTTTCCGGGCCTTGCTTCAATCCGTCTTCCCTGATCATTCAAGCTAACGGAATGGTGAAAGCACGACCCGACGTCTCGTATTTCACCGGAGGAGCTGGTGGTACGGATTGGATCACGTTCCAAAATCTTAGAAACGGATTGATTCTGAGTGGTGACGGTACGTTCCATGGACAAGGAGCTCATACATGGAAAAACCATGACTGTTCCCATAAGTCCAAATGCGATCGATTACCCGCCGTAAGCTTCGAATTGACACCGTCGTATATTAGATTAAGATGAACCGAAGGACATCTAACATTCTCTGTTTATGATAACAAAATGCAGAGTCTGAAGTTCATCAAGGTGAACGATGCGATCATCAGAGGGATAAAGTCCGTCGATCCGAAAGGGTTCCACATTATGGTTAGTGTTAGCCAAAACATCAAGTTTGTCGACCTTAACTTGCAAGCTCCCGAAAACAGTCCGAACACCGACGGTATCCACATTAGCAAATCCAGCAAGGTGGAAATATCTGACTGCGTCATCGCCACTGGTGACGATTGCGTCTCGATGATCCATGGAACCACCGAAATCAGCATCAAGAATGTAATTTGTGGCCCTGGTCACGGTCTCAGGTACATAGATATACACTTCATTTTTGTACATGAAACGTTCCGCTCATCCGTCGCTCTTTGACAGTATCGGTAGTCTAGGCCATTACGACGACGAGGCCGATGTTAGCAAGATCACTGTGACGGACAGCACATTGAAAGGGACAACGAATGGGGTTCGAATCAAAACATACAAAACCGATTCCCCGAGTAAAGCATCGGACATAGTTTTCAGAGACTTGACCATGGATCGAGTCGAGAACCCGATTATCATAGACCAAGAATACGGAAACCGTGCCAGTACACAGGTAATTCAAAATTTCCTTCCCTCCCATATGATCAAACAACAAATTTTACCTATGAACCCTACTAAAATTCGTCTTTCCGTCTTCGGTTTTTTCGTCGCTGATTCGAAAAGGAATCGAGAGTAAGCATTAGCGACATTCAGTTCGAAAACATCAAAGGAACTTCAGAGAGCAAAATTGCAGTGAAATTGATATGCAGTAAATTAAATCCTTGCACCGGCGTTCAACTAAAGAATGTGAACTTGCAGTACGTTGGTCGGCCAAATGATCCACGGCCATTCAGTTCTAATTGCACCAACGCCAAAGTCACCTACTCTGGTATTCAACACCCTCCGCCTTGCACGTCGTGAAGTTAGAGGCGGCGCGTGAGAGTCCAAATCACAAGATTTTCTTAAGACAGAATGCAGTGGATGTCGTGTACAGTACCATATTAAAGTGAAGAACGTGTTAGCCAATTGAGTTAGGCTGAGGATGAAATTGACAAATATGATTTTAATTGTGTTGTTGTCCGATTGGTGTAGTTATTGTTTAGACTTCTAAAAATCCTATTATCCTCACGTTTTATTGATTTTGAGGGTTCGGACTAATTTAGGGCATTTTGTATATAGATAAAAAAAGTTAATCTTTTAAATAATTGTTCTTTCCATTTAATAGAAAATATTTTAAAAATGTTGAATTAGATCGTATCTATTATTTTAGCCAGATGAGGCATTAGATTCCTTAAATAAGATTAGGGATGACAATGGATCGGATTTGGATCGGACTTTATAAAGTCCAAGTCCAATCCATTTAATAATCGGACTTTCAAAGAAATCCAAGTCTGAATTCAAATCCATTTACATAAATCCAAATTCAATCCAATAAAATATCTAAAATCCAAATCCAAATCCAAAAGTCCAAGTCCAATTATTTTTTTAGAGTAATAACTTAAATAAATATCTTTAAATAAAAAAAATATGTTTTATCAAACAAATATTTTAAATTTATAGCCCAAACAAATCTCAACAAATATTATAATCTAATATAAAACAAATTAAAGTAACAACTCAAACTTTTTAAATATAAAAATTTTAAATATTTTTATTCGGGTTTATATATGGATCGGATTCATATCGGATATGGATTCGGATTGAATTCGGATCGGATCATGGCAATATTCATATCCGATCTACCTCCTATTAGGACTCGGACATTATTTTTGGATCGGATTCGGACTTTTTTTAATCAGATTTGGATCGAATTTTTTTTTTCGAATCGAATTCGGATTATATTGCCACTCCTAAATAAAATTAGTACTTTAAATTCTATCAATTATAAATAAAAAATAAATCATATTGAAAGGATATTTTTTAGATTAAACTTTTATAAAATTTAATCTAAATTAGTCCTTAAATGAGTCAGATACGAATAATTAAACTAAAAAATAGAGGATATATCAACAAAACAACAACTAGTCTATTCGATTTAATATAATAAGACACTTAATCTCTTAAATAAAATAAATGATTTGGATCATGATATTACGACTGAAACGAATTGAAAGGGTCATGATCCTCGTGGAAGTTTAATAATATCCGATCAAACTTAATCAATCCATAAATTAAATAAAAAAAATATAGAGTCTAAATACCAATTTGAGCATAGTAGAGTGACCAAAGCCACAATTTCACCTATTGTTGAACTTCTAAATATTTCTCGAAGGGCATCACTCTAGTGAGTCATACTAGAATCGAAGAAACAAAGCATACCGGAGAACCATCGTCGCTAAAAATGGCTTATTTCAATGCCCGACGCTCTCTATCAACTCTATTAAGCCGCGCCCTCTCATCTCCTTCTTCTCCTCTTTGTTATTCGTCTTTCTCTTCTCGTTCTCGACCCGCCTTTTCTCTCATCGGTAACTTTCCCGTTTTTATCCCCGAAGCGGTCAAAATCCTGACCCGGACCAAGACATCCGGATCCGGTTACTCGCCTTTGAACGACCCTTCCCCGAACTGGAGCAATCGGCCGCCAAAGGAAACGATCCTTCTCGACGGATGTGACTTTGAGCATTGGCTTATTGTTTTGGAATTCGAGGAAGACCCAAAGCCTTCTGAAGAAGAAATGATCGATGCCTATGTCAAAACCCTTGCTTCTGTCGTCGGCAGGTTTAAAAAAACTTCGAATTTCATTAGTCTTTTTTTTTTTTCTTCTGAATTTGAGAATTGGGTTATCTTAATTTTTCTATTTTATTGTTGTAGTGAAGAGGAAGCGAAGAAGAAGATATACTCTGTTTGTACGACGAGGTATACTGGGTTTGGTGCTTTGATATCCGAGGAGTTGTCTTATAAAGTCAAAGGTAATTCATTTATTAGGGTTTAGGGTTTAAATGGTTTCCCCCCTTTTGTTTTGAAGTACATATGGAAGAATTGTGTTTTCTGAAGTACTGGGATTTATTTAAAATAATAAATAACATTTGTTTTCATTGTTGTATGATGTTGTCTTTAGCTGTTTTAGGGGTTTAAAGCTCTTTTGTATACTAAATTGTTACAGTAATCAATCTTTTCCATACAATTGGGATATTGTTTCTCATTGATTCTCTGCTTGTGTATAGGATTACCTCGTGTGCTCTGGGTTTTACCGGACTCATATCTCGATGTTCCGAACAAAGATTATGGAGGTGGGTAGCTTTCCGAATTCGAGAGTTCAAAGAATGATGGTTTCTACTTATTGCTGTTGAACTCCCTTTATGGTCTACAACTTTTGATCCTTTTACCTTCTTGTGGATTGGGTTTCAGGGGATTTGTTCATCGATGGGAAAGTCATCCACAGGCCACAATATACAGGTCCGGTTCAGCCATCTAGAACCAGAGTTCGAGGACGTGGTGAAAGGCCTTTTAGAAGATAACCCTTTTATGCAACTATGGCTTGGAGCAACCGATCACCACCACCGCCACCATCAACATCTTCCCATCCACAGGTTTTTGCCATAAATGAAGGTTTTTAACTATATCTTGTCTCCTTTCAAAAAATATAACTATATTTCGATTGGGACATACAAATTTATCTAACATCTCTATGAAAGCTGGGGATTATGAATATTTACAGTCGAATTATGCATTTTGCATTTGAATCGTCCACATATATTTGGATGATGCATATTCTTTAGAGCTTGGGTAATGTAGCTTCGTTGTGTGCATGATTGCTTTGACAAAATGTTTATAAATCCATTTCATGTGCCATCAGTTGAACCGGTTGAATGAGATAAATAGTAGTAACTGTTAATTGATTGGAGAGATGAATAATAGTTGGACTAACATTTAACTCGTATAGGAATTCATCAACCTGAATTTTTTGTATTGGATTTTTCATGCATGATTTGGTCGACTAATCTAGGTTGAGAACGGTTTCGTGTATTGTTGTATACGTTCGACTGTCATTACGTATCTTCACCCCTTACTACTCATGAGTTCGGCATGTTTTCCGAATCGCAATACAGTTTGACGAACACGATTCCGTGTTTCGAGTCTGAACATATTTCGATTATGAGTTCCATTGTGTTTTTTTAACAAACAGACAATTAAATTGTGTGTGAATTTTAGTCTCTATGTGCTTGTTCCCAGATTCTTTCCTTTCCCAAATGCTTTTATTGCAGTGGCATCAGGCCAATCAAATGTTGCTCTTGTTCTTTCTATGTAACTGAAAATTTCTTATTTCCTGCTGTTATCAAGCAAATACTTTTTAAAACCATCATTACTTTGCAATGATTTGAAACATGATAATCCTTGGACACGGTAGTCACGTGGAGTTGGGTTCTTAGGTTTCTAACACCAAGTTTTAGTAACTTGTTCGAATTATAATTATGATTATAATTCGAACAATAATGATAAAAATATGGTTCGGTTTAATCTATATGTAACGTAAGCCAAAATAAATCTGCATATAATTTATGCACTAATGTTTTAAAACTGACAATATTGTAAATAAGTAGGAAATTCAGGGTCATTTGGAAATAATTCACCCCAAATGACTCCACACCAGCCGTTAACTTTCGATCTATCGTGACGTACGTTACACCAATCCCACCCTCATTTTCTTTCCAACAACAAATTGCCACGTCATCATCTATATACCCCACTCTCAAGTGCACGATAGACAGTTTTAAAATATTAAACATAATTGTTTCAATGTATATTTATCATTTATATTGTTTTAGAATAATATTAACATATAATTTATTATTTAACTAATTTAGATTAGATATTACAAAAATAACATTTTAATTAAATTTATTTTATTTATAACATCATAATTCAAATATCTAATATTTATTAAAAGATGTAATGTTTTATTCAGTAAATCAATTAATTATTGGATATTTATTTTACTCTTTTCAATGTCAGGTTTAATATTTATATTATGAGTGGATATAGTGATATTCACACCTTGATTTATATATCTGAAAATTATATACATCTGAATTATATAAATAAGGAAATGTATGAATTAATTGGTCTGTTTCTTTCATGAATAGCTTTGTATTATAACCGTCAACTCTATAAATCTAGAACCCCAGAAGCAAAAGCTTCTCCATCCTACTGGGTTTTCTTTTTAAAAAAAATTGTCTTCAATATTGTGTTTGAAAAACTTTTGTTTTAAGACAACAAAGAAAAAAAATGTGTGGAGGTGCAATCATTTCCGATTTAGTTGACGTGAATCATGGTCGGAATTTGACCGCCGACGATCTATGGTCTGAACTCGACATCTTCTCCGAACTCTTAGGTTTGGACAACAATGGCAAGAAACCTTTCAACCATCACTCTCACAGCAGCAGCGGCGGCTGCGACAACAAGAAGAAGATCGATCCTAAAGACAACCAGATTAACAAAGGTCTGATTTTTATTCTGGGGTTCCTTCAGGTTTTTTTCTTCTTAACAATTTTTTTTTTTTTCTGTTCTTGTTCTTGCATGAACTTGGAGCTGAAATATTCTTATAGCTTATGTCGTCACAGTTAATTCTTGCAAAAAACATAAAACGGTTAATTATGATTTCCATCCCTTTACTTTATAAAGATTGAGAAATTAATCCCTCTACTTCTAAGTTGTCAGAATTTTATGTTAGTATTCTACATGAAAAATTAGTCTAAAATGATAAGATTACTATTAAATTGCTGATGGCTCAACAATTTTTTTACAAATAATTGTCAAAAAAATAGGAGTTTAATAATTTATGTACAATAAATTAATAATAATTAAATCATGAAAATACTGAACTTTCAATTTTTATGAAGACCGAGTAGAGCAAAGCGAGGGGACTCAGAAGACGGGCCGAGTCACAGAAAAAGTCGAAAAGACTCGGCGAACTCGGAAGAACGTTTACAGGGGAATCAGGCAAAGGCCATGGGGCAAATGGGCAGCAGAGATCAGAGACCCTCACAAAGGCGTCCGAGTTTGGCTCGGTACCTATAACACAGCCGAAGACGCGGCTCGAGCCTACGATGAAGCCGCTAAGCGCATCCGTGGTGACAAAGCCAAGCTCAATTTCCCTCCAGCTCCAGCCGAAGAAGCAATCTCACCAGCCCTCACTCAGCCACCTGCTAAGAAAAGGTGCATGGCTCCCGAGTTTACTCAACCGAGTTTCGAGACCACCACCACCAAGTCACCACCACCACAGCCTTATCTTACGGGTTTTGGGTACGAAACTGAAGTTTACAGACCGGTTGTACTGGAGGAGAGTAAGTTGGATCTGCAAGAGAAAATCTCGACCCTGGAATCTTTCCTTGGTTTGGAGCATGGTGGTAATGATATCACTATGAGTCAGCTGAGTGGAAACGGTGTGAGTGAGTCACTGGAGCTGTGGACTCTTGATGACCTCGTGACACAGTATCAGTGTGTCAATGGTAATAATTAGCGTTAATCAATGTTTATGAGTTAATTACCGTTTTAATTATATTATTATTATATTATGTTATGTGTGTTTATGAGTTTCATGTTTGTATGGATGAATTAGTAGGACTGTCAATATGTATGAGAATAAAGGATTGACGCTCTGTACCGGCGTGGGTTAATTAGAGTGTTAATCTATGTTTATGTGACTTTTTCAATATATATATATATATATATATATATATATGCTTTCAAGTTCGTATCGGTTGTATAAGTATATTTTAGAGCGAATATGTTGAGACCTTTGGTTTTTAAGTTTTATTTATTCATTGTTATTTTAGGTATAAATTTAGTAAAATTTATACATAGAGACTAGTTGGCTCCAAGTCAACACACATAGAACATAGTACTTGTCATCATTGAAACCACTTCTTAGTATTGATATTACAGTATTATAAGGAAAAAAAATACTATTATAAATTTAAAAAATAACTTTATCGATCTCTTAATTTAAAATTATCATTTTAAATATATTATAAGAAAATTGTAACTTTTATCATCCCCTTCTAAATTCCGCATCTATAATATATATATATAATTTGTTTATATTATATAAAACTTTCAAGTTTTATATAATTTTTAGATATTTATGTGAACTTAAATAAATGTATGAGATTATCAGTAAAAACTTAAAAGATTATAAAAATAATAATTTGTTAATCTCATCCAACGGTTTATAAAGGGTATCAAAATAATTAAATTTTACTTAATATAACTGAATTATTTAGATAATATATATGAGATAAGGGACGAAACTAAAATTTAGAATTATGGAGTAAAATATAATTGTTTGAAAGTGGAAGGGACAAATTTATAAATAAACTATTTAAAAAAACAATATAAGTGGATAAAGTTTAAAAAAAATCTTTTTTGGGGTGGATAGTTTAATCCATGAATAAAATCCTCTTACGTTATGTAAAATTAAAAAGTTGTATATTTTTTTTTGATCATTAAATAAAAATAAATTAATGTAGGAGATTAACCGTAAAAAAATGTAAATATTATCATTTAAAAAATATTCTTGATCATTTATTACTATTATTTAATGATTTAAAAATATAAAAATAATTAAATTTTACACAATATAAGTAAATCTTATCCCTATATGTATAGAATATGATCAAGTTATGCGGTGTAATTTTTTTTAAATTTTACACATTTTTTTAATCATTGGATGATTGAAATTGATAGCTCAGATTAACGACTGGTTATGTGAAGATTATCACTTAAAAAAAAAGAGTTAATATGAATCATCCGTTTTAGTATCCATAAAACGTATAAAACTTAAAAAATTTTACACTATGTATCTATTTATAGAATGTGATTCAATTACATGGTATAAAACTCATTTAGTTTTACACTAATCTATTATCATTAGACAAGTAAAATAGATGGTTGAAATTAATAATAAAAAATATCCCTTGATAAAAATATTAAAATATAATCTTAATTATTTATTATTATTATTATTATTATCTAAAAATATAAAAGATATTTAACTATATAAATAAATATATACATATACCAGAGCATGCATGCACCAAGATGAAAAATAAGCGTTTCACAAGTTGTTCGATGCTCCTTCTATAGTTTCAACGACAAGTACTTTAGAAGAGAAGCAAGTAATCGGATGTGTTTTTTCATTAATTTGTCTGTTCTCCTATTTTTATTAATATATATTATTTATTGATGTAATTTTTAAATATAAAAATTAATATATAACAATCAAACCATCGAAATTTATTTATATATATCAAATGTTATAGGTTTGAACATTAATATTATAATAAAATAATTGAATGAATAATAGTTAAAAATATTTTAAAACAATTATTATTGTAATTATCATAACGGATTAAAAATATATAAAATTAAAATCTATCTAATTTAATAAATAATCAGCAAATTTGGTTGGTTGAATTTTTGCATGTGCGTAAAGAGAATAGTGAGTCGATTGCAAGTTAAATAATGTTTGATTTGTATTCGTTAAAATTTTTTATTTATTCAATTTAACTCGTTACTCGTTAAGCTCATTAAAATTGTATTCGATTGGTATTCATTACAATATTTTATTGTTCAAACTTGATTCGTTGCTCATTAAGCTTACTAAAAAAATATCTTATTTTTAACTAAAATAAATTTTAATAATATTATATGAGACTTAATATTAATATAAATTAACAAATTTAACCAAAAAATATCAAAAGATCGTTTAAATTCTAAATAACAATCCACAATTACAAAGATGTTAAAATTAAAGTAACAATTCACAAATTAATCTTTATTATTTAGATTTATTTTTTAAATAAAATAATTTTAAATTATTTACTAAAAATATTTAAAAATTAATAAACTACTCATAAATTTATTAAGTCGAACTAAACTTTACTCGATTCAATTCATTAAATTTTTTAATCAAGTTCAAATTTAAATTAAGTCTATCCAAATTAAATACTTATCAAATTTAAATAATTAACGAACTATTCTAACTAATTAAACACCTTAATTATTAAACTTTCCCGACCCTATTTTTGTCTTACTGCAGTGACTTTGACCTTTTTATTTATTCTTAAAAAATAAGACTGATTTTTTTCTTGTCTGTGTGAAAGCAATTTAAAATTGTTCGATTCATAGGCCAGATGCATGAACCAAATCTATTATTGCGTCAAGGAAACTTTGAATAAATAAATATTTTTATAGAATTCGAATCGATCCAAAATTAAAATAATATTTAATTTATTTCTTGTCTTGATTTGTAAACAAATTCTAGACGCAGAATCCTCCTCACATACTCTGTTTTGTTTTGTTTTTTTGCCGACGTCAGCATCAAGTTCAGGACTGTTCCTCGACAGTCGAGAATTAATTGTTTTTCCACTTTCATTTTTTTTACTTTTACTTTTTAATGGATAATTTTGGTCGTGGCATAATTTATTTTATTTGTTGGTATTTTTTTTATTTAATTTTTTATTAATTGTGTTTTATTTAATTTTTATTAAAAATTAATATAACGTCATCATAATTATTCAAAATAGTATTTTATAATTATTTTGTTGATTTTCTTTTATTTTAAACCTTTAAATTTTATTTATATACGTGATCATAATTATTATTTTTTACTTGAGATTAAGTTATGATAATGATTGTGTTGTTAATGCATCTCAATATAATACAATTTTGTATTTTTTTTCTTTTTTATTGTCAATTTTTTGTGATATTTTTATTTTTAGTCCGGGATATTAATTTTGTTTACTAAAAATATGTTTGGATTAGATCTTTTATTTATTAGATTATAAATTTTTATTATAATTTTATATATTTTTTCGTTCAATAAAATTAAATAATTTTAATTCAAACAATTTTTAATATCAATTATTGTATCAATCAAGTTATTCAACACGTTACAAATATATTTCATGTTAAATCTGAAATATCATATAATCTGATAGTTTTCGGAAAAAACTTAATGCAATACCGTAGAATCTCTCATAATTTTTTGAAATTTGTGGATTAAGGATGATTTAAAATGTTTAATCCGAAAATCATATATATTAATCAGGAATCAATCAATAATTCTGTAGCAACAATATTTTTGTGACTTCAATTGTTTTCATAATATCTCATGGTGTGGGCCCTGAAATCCACCTGGGATGCCACTTGAAGGGTTCATTAATCTTTACAATAAATATTAATATAATCTCCAAGTGGCAAAGAAAATGAAATAAAATATTATTATTATTACATATGTTGAGAAACACTGAAATCGAATGTTCATGCACAAAACCATGATTTGGTTCAAAGAGCTTTTATAAAGCTCACAAAGAATATAATAATAATAAAAATATATTATAAGATTTTGTCAACAGATTGGATAAATGATGACTCAAATTTAATATTAATTTTATAATTATCAATTTATTAATCAATTAATTTAAATAAAATTATTTTATTAAATAAATATTTAATTAATAAATTTTATATTACTTCAATTCTAACTCATGTCAACTTGTATTTTTGTGTTCAAAACAAGACAAAAACAAAAAGGATGACGATAACGATGCCAAAGGGTTTAGTGCAAATGATTAATATTTAAAATATATTTTAATAAAAAAATAATATGATTTTTCACTATTTTCAAGTGTGGAAAAAAGATGAAAGTGGAAGAAATATGGAAGTCCAAAGTGGTGCACAAACACATAAAATGGAGAAATAAATAAAATAAATATTTTTAGAAAATATAATCACAAGTTTCAAATTAATTATGAAATTTTATTTTTATTTTTCAGATAAAAAATGGATTAATATTTTTAAAAATATCTCGAATCCGCAAGAGAAATGGTTTGGATTTTGTACCTATTTTATAACTATCTTGGGCTGAGCCTAAAAATATCCCAAATCATTATCCAGCAGATAACAAATTGGGCCAATCCCCAATTTTCTCCACCCTAACCCTAGCAAATTGGGTCAATCTTTAAATGAATTTCCTTTTTCGGCCTTACCAAAAATATTAGTGAATGGAAAATAAAAGCAATTAGAAAAGCGTCGTCAGTACTCGGTATTACCATTTCCCGCTCGAAACTCTCCTCTTCAAGAAACTGGGACTATCTTTCTTTCTTACTGGTAACGGTATCGCTCTGTTAAAATGTCGAGTTCCCCCGACGACGTTCCGTTTACAAGACAGCGAGGCAGATGCAGGCGGTTCTATAATCTTCCGCCAAGGGTGATCCGACAACATCAGCGGAAGCGGTGGGAACAGAGGTCGTCGGTTCCCAAGCATTTAACGGCGGAGAACAGAACGGATCAACAGGAACTCAATACGTCATCTTCATCATCGACGGTGAATAACAGTCAAAGAAACGGTGACACTAGTCCGACGAATTTGGAACGGTTCTTGGAGTTCACAACTCCGCTCGTTCCAGTTCAACATATACCCAAGGTAAACAAAAACAACCAAGATTTCACATCTCTTCTTTTTTCCTTATATGAATTTGGTGTTGCATTTCTTGATGAAATATGTGAAAATTTAATATGATTACTAGAGTTCTTTTTTCTAAATGACTGAAGAACAATGAATATAGTGCTGTTTTTCTGAAAATAATCCAAGTGTTGGGGCTTTCCTTTGGTCATTTTCAATGGTGGTGAAGCTCTTTCTTGATGAAACTTTGGTGATCTTATAGACGATCAGGAGACGGCGGCAAGAGGGAGTGATCGTACCAGAGAGTCGTCAGTATTTTGTTCTTAACGATTTATGGAAGGCTTTTGAGGAATGGAGTGTATATGGAGCTGGGATTCCTCTTTTGTTGAATGGGACTTGCCCTGTAACTCAGTACTATATCCCTTACTTATCTGCCATTCAGCTCTATATAGACCCTTCAAGGTCCTCTAACCAAAGGTAAAGCCATTCCACCACGTAGTTTATTTAAATATCCTGTTACAGTGTCGAAATGGAGAATTCCCGATGGCCCTCCAATTTATTTGATCCTTATGCAATGCCAGTACATATGTCTTGACTTCATGTGGATATAGTCATATTGCTCAAGTATGATGGTTGGTGTTAACTTGGATTGTACTCTTCCCAATGTAGTTTAACTGTATGCTTTAAAAGATCTGCTCTCCGGTCCATAATAGTTGTGCGCCGATTGGAAGTCAAAATGCAGGGTGATTAGTTCAATTGAACTGTAAATCGTGCTTGTTTGCATTATTCATTTTCCCACTGTATCATTGAACAGGCCTGGTGAGGAGAGTAATACAGAGTCTTCTAGTGAGACAATAAGTTGCAATGGCAGCAACAATGCTGTGCAGGGGGATCAAAATCATTTGAGATTGGAAATGATCCATCTCAGGGTTCAACAAGCATTGAAACCGATACTCAAAACCCTCCTGGCCAGCTTGTTTTCGAGTATTTCGAGCGTGCTCTACCATTTACTCGTGAGCCTTTGGCCTGCAAGGCAAGTTCCCTGTCCTTCGTTACATTAGCATGCCATTTGCAGCATGCCATTTGCAGCTTGTTGTGCTTTCTCCGATAACCTTATATCCACAGATTTTGGATCTGGCATCTCAATTTCCGGCTTTGACGACATATGGGAGCTGTGATCTGTTACCTTCGAGCTGGATTTCTGTGGCATGGTACATTTCTTGTTTATCGCCATTTTGATTTTAAACCGATAACATTTGACAGGAAATTTCTTTCTTTATGAAGGTATCCCATATATAGGATACCGATGGGTCCAACTACGGAAAATGTGGATGCCCGCTTCTTGACATTTCACTGCCTTTCTACACAACCACCAGGTAAGCATCTTCTTTTTTTCTACATGCGGTAGTGTCCTTACTTTACACGAGACTTCACCTGCGTTGAGATCTCAATATTGTTCTTTCGAGCAGGTACTGAAGAAGATGGCCTGCCTTTCCAAGGCTTTACTATCAGGGAGTTCAGTGAGGCTGAAATGTCATCAAAGCTACCTTTACCTACCTTCGGACTTGCTTTCTGCAAGCTCCAAGTTTCTCTTTGGAATACGGCAGACATTAGCACATCTCCAAAAGTCGATTCCCTTTTGCGAGATGCCGATAACTGGCTTAGGCGTTTGCAAGTTTATCATCCAGATTTCATGTTCTTTCTGTACCACTGTAGATGAAAGACGCAAACACTTCTACTTGGAAGACAATCATCGGCCTGAGCTCATACATAAACACAAAAAGCATGCAGAATATGTAGTTTCTTCCAACTAGGTGTAAGATTGCTTTGTTTGTGTGGGATTATGGTGCATACAGAACACAGACATATTTCATGTTGTCTGGTAGGCTACATGTCATACTCGATGTCCGGCTACCGGCATCATGGTCTTGAAAACGCTAAACTTGACGGTTAGAACTCCTTAGCCATGGTAGTTTGACGATGATAAAAATTTCCATGATAGCTTACATAGATTGATATCCGACCACTTGATTGTTATTCGCTCTTTTATTGACTTAAGAATCAAAATACATCTTGAAATCTCAAGTATTCTAGCTTCAAAGCATATCTTTCTTCAATCACTCCTCTAATTTGTTAATTTTTAAAGTGTCTAACATGGATACATTCAAAATTTTAAAGTATTTTCATAATTGAAAAGTACTTGAAGAATCACATCCTCGTGATATAAGTCGGATATGTGCCCAACACACGCGTCAAACACAAGTCTGGTTTTTCAATGAAGACAAACCTCTATTGTAAATAATGACATGACATCATTAAAAGCAACTCTGATCTTCAATAGTAGATAGAAAGCAAAGCAAAGATATAGGATAAAGTTCTTCCATCTTTTCATTATGCACAAAAGCTCTAAATACAATAGAATAGAAAGTTCGGCGGATCTAACCGGTTACCGTTTCTGAGGTAGGGTGAAAGTCTTCTTTATGCTTTACTCTCTGAGACCTAACATTATATTGGCATAACCACTACGGATGTATCCCGATTAACTTATAAGTTATCATCAAGAATAGTGGACATCAACAACCCTTGGATGAACTCACACCTTCTAGCCTTCTCCTCATGATCCTTTTCCGACAATTGGGCATGTTGAGGCTTTCTGTCAACATAAAATTAGTGTTAGAAACTTGGATCTGTGCATCCGATAAGGTTTAAAAAAATCATCAATCGAATGTGTCGGACATTAATATTTCAAGGAAAATGACCTACGCCTAAGCCTAAGCCATCATGATCTAGTGATTTATCTACCTACTCACCAGAAAGAAATAGAACATATTTAGCCTAAACCATGACATTTTCAAGCCATAAAAATTTTACTCAAAAGTTGTTCACCATATCAAAGAGCATAGAGGAGTGCAAGCGGACCTGTCACTTTTCCGGAGACCAGATAAAGAAATAAAAGGACTAATATTGCAATAATATAGGACACCAGCACTTGTACCTTTCCGTAGATTCCTTATTTCCGCTTTTCTTTACTGTACTTGCTTCAGCAATAGAAAGACGTTGCAAGCTTAAAGGCTCTTCACCTGTTGGAGGACTAAACATAAATGAAGACAATAAAGGATCAGCTTCAATGTTGGAAGAAGAAACAAATGAAGATCCCCCAAGAAGGGCCTGCAAATTTCCTTCTCGCAGTTCTTTTCTCGACATAGAGAATGTCAAATTGGATCCACCCTTGTGAATTCTCCTCCTGCGCTGCACGTAACGTCCAGTCAAGGAATAACCTACACCGTTGTCAACAGATTGATTCTATTTAAAAAAAAAAAAATAGAAAACCAATGCTCATAAATAACACTAATGAAATCTATTATGCTTCACATGTTCTGACTTGCCATGGTGCATATAATTCTAGTATGTTTCATACGTGTTGCCTCACCATGGTGCGGACAGTCAAGCACCATGGGGAATACAAAAGCAGGTCAAAGCGTTATGGTAGATAACAAACTAAATCCAGCCAAACAAAATCAATAAGGAAAAAGGATATCTTAAGAAAATTCCCATGTTGCATAGTAATGTGGCTGACGATATCCGTCCCAACCCTCTTCGCACAAACCGGGCACACCTGAAAAGGTAGCATCAAGCCAAACACCTATTAAGCAAAATTCAGATGCAATTCCCAGCAAATAAACCCAAACCAATGTGTAAAAAAACACAAATGCCCTAAGAATCACAGAACTTAAACAATCAAATTAGAGGCTAAACAGTTCAAAATGCAACATCTATCACTCCAGCAGCAGTAAAATTCATCAATAAAGACCATAACTGAGAATATTATCAAAAGTTTTATAAAACTTAAATCCCCAAAATTCCCTTCCTTTTATTTACAATTATGAACTATTTCAATACACATTTCTTCTATATACTTCAAAAATCCTATAAGAAAAACACAATTTCATCAAAATAAGGGGGGAAGCAGATTATTCTTGAGAAATTAGAAAAAAAAATGATACCCCGTTTTTGGCTTCAACGGGATGTTCTTCGTCGATGTGGCAACAAAGTCCAACAATGTCGAAATCCTCGGCGCAAAACGGACATAAAAACTGCGCCTTGAAATCCTCATCTCCATCAATTTCTTCATACCCTCCTCCCAGAAACAGATCTGAAGAAAGGAAAGAAAATAAAAAATCCATCACCAAATTCAAGTCATTTTCATTTCTAATTTTCACGAGAATCAAACAGATAATTACTAACCGGATCGAGACTGTCGACGCCTTGACGAAGAAGAAGAATCGGAGAATCGAAAGCTCCATGAATTTGACTCCATTTTCCCGAGAAAACAAAGCAACTTCTTCTTCTTTTTCGATCCAAGTAATTATCAAACCTTTTTCTTCCGAAAAAAACGATAAATTTATCGAAACGAAATAACAGAAAAATCCTTCACCAAATTATCAAATTCTTATTTTAATAAAAATAAACCCTACAAAGATGGAAGAAATCATCATGAAAAAAATAGCAGAGACAGACTCCACCGAATTTCTGCTAATCTTTTATGAAACAAGTTGTTTTATTTACCGACTCCCCCTTAAGTTTTGTTTAATTTATGAAAATGCCCCTACTTCCATAACTGTTTTAGAAGAAAAAAAATTAATAATTTAATTCAAAAATTAAAAAAAAAAAATCAAAGAAAAAAATTTAAATATAATTCTTCGAATTAGGCCTAGATCACTGTTGTCCCTTGAAGACCAACATGAGGGAAAGAGAGTGAAGCTAACCCTTCCGTGGTTGATGAAGCATTAGACATGGAAGTTGATGTTGTGCAGGAAGGTTTGCAGACGGATCAGACAGGATGTAATGGTTCATCGAGCAATGAAAATGAGGCATCTACAAAACTGTCTAATGGTGTTCGACAAAAGTTGTTGACTATCTAGTATCTAGCGTCGTCGAATCTTAACCGTAAAACTAAGAAAGCAAAGACTTCCGGTACAACACACAGATACTTGTTATCGGTTAAGACCATGGTTGTCGATGTGAGTATCCGACAATCAGACCAGTTTTGTTTCGAGAAAGACAGTGACATACAACATCATCACTTCGAAAGGTATTCACTTGATGCAATCGCAAGAAAACATGCAACAAAGATTGATCTTAAAATTGGGAAATTTAGGTCAAATGGGTTAAAACCGAACCTACTTTTTCAACACTTTGAATTCATCGGAAGAATTCAAAGATACAGACAAAGAATTTACGGTTTTCCAGAATATTTTTCAATCTCTTCCTTTAAAAAAAGGGTTGTCACAGCTTTAACTGAACTCAAGAAAAAAATCTCATTTGTCACGTATTTTTATTGTTTTTTTATTTTTATTTTTAGAGTTTTATTTTAATTATTCTGAATTGATTTGTGTCGTATATTTAATTTTAATGAGTGAATCTCACAACAAGAATTTGTACGTACATAATATTTCAAACCTAAAACCTATTTAAGCATAATTAAATTGCTTATCATTTTAATCAACCTTTGCTACCAAGGGGAATCAAACCTAGGCACTTAGGAGTAAGGGAATTCAAAAATATCCGATCCGGTTTATAGTTTAGATCGAATATCCGATCCGGTTTATAGTTTTAGATCGAATATTCGATCCGATTTTAAGTTTTTCAGATCGGATACGGATCACAATATTTCAAGTTTTGGATTATCCGAAAATCAAAATATTCAAATTTTTATAATATTAATTTTGTTCTATTTAACAATTTAGTTCCTGTTATATTTAAAAAAAATTAAAAATTAAAACTTTTATAATTGTGAATCTTATTGTATTTAGTAATTTGTTGTTTATTATATTCGAAGCTTTAAAATTTTTATAAATACAACTTTCAAATTCAAAAAAAATAGTATAACCAAATTATATTTTTTGGATGATCGAACATCCGACTATCCGATCTGAATATCTGATATCCGAATAAGCGGATATCCTCTTTTTTCAAATCGAATACGGATCATTATATGATCGATCCGAAAATCTAAATATCTAAAAAATCGGATCTGATCCGATATCCGACAATAAACACCACTACTTAGGATGGAAAGCCCATGACTTAGACTTTAGGATATAATACACAACACTGATATATATTTATTGTTTGTTTACCTTTTTATATATAATATAATATTATTTTTTTAATTTAATTAAAAATAATAATTAAATTATTATATAATAAATTAAAATTTTTAAGTTAATATTTTTTTTATTTAAAAAATCTACACCCTAAACCTTAAACTCTAAATTTTAAAATTTATATTATAATAAAAAATTCATCTAAGGTTTAGGGTTTAGGATTTAGGATTTAAAATTTAGGTTTATGGTTTAGGGTTAGGGTTTATTTAAATTATAATAAAAAATCATTTAAGGTTTAGGATTTAAAATTTGGGTTTAAGGTTTATGGTTAATGTTAGGGTTTAAGGTTAATTAAATAACCCTTAACCTTAAACTCTAAACCCAAATTTTAAATCATAAAACTTAAATAGTAAACCTTAAATGATTTTTATTATAGTTTAAAATTTTTAAATAAATTTAAGATTTAGAGTTTATGGTTGAGGATTTTTTAAATAAAAAATTATTAAATTAAAAATTTTAGTTTATTATATAATAATTTAATTATATTTTTAATTAAATTTAAAAAAGAAATATTATATTATATATGTGAATGTACAAGAATAAAGATAAACGAACAACAAATATATTCTAGTGTCGGTGTCTTATGTTTTAAAGTTAATATTGACCTAGTGGTAGACTTGGCAAACTTGATCCGAGGATCGAAAATCGAATTGATTTATCCGAACCGAAACCCGATTGAATCCGAATAAGATGATCATAGCGTGATCCGAAATCTGAACCAAAATTAATCCGAATTCTAGAAGAACTGATATAAACTCATAACCGATTTGACTCCAACCGAAAAGCAACTTGAAATTAACTTGCTCAAAACCGAACATCAATTTGATTTTAACCCGATAACAGAGTCAAAGTGAATGAATTATTTAATTTTACTATTGTTTATTTTTTAACAATATAATAAATAATAAAATAATATATATTTTATTTTTTTTAATTATGGTAATGTTAGTTAATCACTACATGTGATAATAATTTAATGTTTAATATCATATTTTTTTCTTTAAAAATCAATTTATTTTTTGTCAATCAATCTCCATCAGAGATGGAACCTCCATTTTGATTCATTTGCTGTAGTAAACACTAAAACCACGATACAAATGATGTTTGCATTTGAAAATATCCATACAAAAAAATAATATAACTAATTTAAAAATAAAAATTAAAAAATACACCCGATAACACAAAAACAAGTCTTAAATAAATAATTTTCGTTAAAAATAATCCACGAACAAAAATAATATTTTCTCCCAAGTGTTCAGGTTTTATTCCCCTTGATAATAGAGATCTAGACTTTGCATTTTTCCTTTAATCAACAATAATATTTTTTAAACATTGAACGTTGCATAATTTTAGATACAATCAAATTTTATAAATAAATTCGGAATTTATTTTTTTTAAATAATTACGTAAATGAAGAACTTAAGTTTTGTTATTAAAATATTTTTTTTTGATAAATGTTACTGAATTTTTATTAAATTTATAAAAAAAATTATAATTACATCATAATCAATAAATAAAATTATTAGATTAAAAATATGGAGATAAGTGTCACGGGCTGCAAATTGAGGTCTGAAACATTGGCACCACATGGTGCATTTTTGCTTGCCCAAGTAATTCTAAGGATGATTTTGGGCTCGAGAAGACTACCATTGTTGGCCCGATCCAAGGAGTGTTCTAGAAGTCTTATCCATCGAAGGTGTGTGAACGCAGAAGATATTTTTCATAGTTAGGTGAAAATATTATTAGAATTATGCTTTGTAAATGGATAAGGTTGTATCATAGTCGTCGATGTAAATTTGTATAAATCGTAGGATCAAGGGGAATTTAAGTTTAAATAGAGGTCTTCTCCACCTCATTTGAGGTATCAGAGTATTCTAAGTTTTCAAGGAATAAAGGTATTTACTCTAAAAATCCTCTTAGCGTTCTTATTCGTTCTTTCTTTGTTCTTCAACATTCTTGAACGTTCTTCCTCGCTCATCTCATTTAATCTGTTTTCGTTTAAAACATTTTGCATTTGTCGGTGCTTAAGAAATTTGATTTTCTAAAAGTGTTGAGAATACTTACTTAAGCGTTTGTGTTGAGTTACATCACTTAAAGCCACACGGTGGATTGATTTCAAAGTTTAGCCACATGACATAAACATACTAATAAAATTCAAAAGTTTCTTGAATCTCCTTATCTATGTCCAAACGAGACACATAATAAAGGAAGAAGGAGTTATAGACGATCCAAATTATCGTGCTAAAAGTATTGTTACCATGACTGATTTTATCGACAAACAACCATCAACCGAGTGGGGATAAATCTTTCTAAGTGATCACCGACAAAAATAATAAATTAAAAGTTAGATCGATTAAATCTTTATAACAACAATCGATCTCTAGGGTATGCTGTAACATGTCATAAAAACAAACGAATTAAACCCTAAACAAAAATAAAAACGTCACAATTGTCACAAAGACATTAAAATAGAGATTCTTATTAAAATAAAACAAAAAAAATTATAGATTCGGTGATTGACAACTAATATTAAAATTAATTATTGATCACCGATTAAAGAAATTGATTAAAAAAAGATAAATTTTGAGTTTGTTATTAAATAATTTTTATAGAAAGAAAAACAAACATTTGAAAATTTGTGAATAAGAAATTGACCAAATAAAAAATTTACTAACAGTACCGAAGTTTAATAGTAAAAAAATAATTTTTTTTTTACTTTAACATGTGTTTAGAGTAGTTTTGAATATGTGGAATTAGTTAATGTGAGCTGGATCACCCCTCAATTACTCACTCACTTTTAAATTAAAAAGGAATTTCATTTAATTATTTTATTAAAATAAATTAATAATTATTTTTAAATGATTTAATTAAGTTAATAAAATGTGTTTGTAATTAGATTTTTATAATATTTTGTTTAACTTAGTCGGATTATAAATTAAAAAAATAATAACTAATCTAAAAATAAAATCTCTAAAAATTAAAACTTGAAATGAGACATGAAAATCTCTTCATCTTCAATATTAATAAAAAGAAAGAAATTTTATATAGAAAATTTAAATAAAATGAATTTATTTCATGATATTTCAATGACTTTGTGAGACGTTTCTGCACCATTATTTAAATTAAGAAACATTTGCCTTTTGCAACATTCCAAGCAGCAGGGCTTGGTCGCCCGACTGGTAAATCGCGTATACATATGCGTTTTGTTGATCAAAGAAACATTTGTAGCTTTGAAAACTCAAAGTTACGAATCGGAAAAGGGCAGCAACAACACGTGAACAATATCAAACAAATGAATTTACTTCATGGAATTCCAACGACTATGGAGCCGAAGCAGCTTATCGGCTTGGACCACACCACGCAATCGGTGGGAAATATCAATATGCAAGTCGCTTCCCATGAATTGCAAAGTAGCCAAAACAATCCGTTATTGGTGCAAATTGTTCAGCCACAGGCCAGAGGGCAGATGATCAATGATTCCAGTCTCAGTCATGCTCCAAGACTTCTCTCACCGATGGGGCACCCTATATTAGCTAATGGAATTGCTGCTAATGTCTCTACAAAAAACGGGATTCAAGAAAATATCTGATCCCCTAGTTATGATCCAGTTCTGCAGACATCTTTGATGTTGAATTTCCCCACGAATCTTACTTCGGAACTACCTGGGAACAGTTTCCCTCTTGGAAGTATGCCGGGGATTTCTAGTCTCACACCCAAAGTGGCTTTTCAGGAAGACGTTAACTCGGATATCAAAGGATCAGTGGGATCCAAGCCGAGTTACGATATATTTAATGATTTGAATCAACATAAACCCCATAAATGGGAGCTACAGAACATAGGCATGACATTTGATGTCTCACAGCATTCAAACAATCTTCAAGGCAACAACAATCAATCGCAATCAGTTTTAGTACAAGGGTTTCCGTGCAGTCCAGTCAACGGACAGAACAGGAGTGCAATCGTCATTAGCAAGGCAATGTTCTCATCTGGAGATGGTACGGGTCACATGAATGCACAAAATGGTAATCAACATCTCAACTCCCTTCTTGTCAATGGTACTGTAAAGGTCAAGTCCGAGACAGTTGCCGATGCCATCCCTACCAATCTATACCCCGGTCATTTCAGACAAGAGGATCTCATGAGTGCTCTTCTGAAACAGGTTGGTGATTTTACACGAGGAAAAAACTCAATAATTATGTCAAAAACTACTATCAAACTAGCATAATATGTTTCCATTTTTCTGTCAGCAAGACGTGGTTGCACCAGCTGAACACGAGCTCAATTTTGACGGGTCTTTCCTCCATAATATTCCGGAGTAGGGCAACTTTCAGTCTCCAGTTCTCTTCACATATCAACAGGGATATTCATTCAACACGAAACTGCATCTTCTATTTTGGTTTTCTCAAGCAATTGACTGTCACGTGTGTATATGCCATTTGATTGCTCTGAATGATAAAGTTGAATATTAGTGGTGAGAAAAAAATATTTTAGGGTATAAATATAATCAAGTATTTCACATTATATTTATGATTTAATTATATTTGAGTTATTGATTTGAACAGACATAATTTAAATTTAATTTCATTTAATCTGAATTTCGATTAAAACGGAGCCTATATACCTGATTTTGTGACTGATCAGTTCCATTTAAGAATCCTTAGTTTAGGGACGTGAACATGAATTTATTTAGGGTGATTTGACTTTCAGTTGACCTATTGGAAGAAGCAAATACAACCACTGGATCGACCATTTTTGATGTGGTCTTTTTAGACCCTTGAATCATTATGGTCAGTAGCCACCCTAGTGGACCCCCCACAGTGAATATATGTTCAGAAAAGGCTATCCCATTCCCATTCCCATTCGTATATTTCTTACAACACCCACCGAACCAGCCTGGAAAGTTCCCCCATTTGACCTAACCCTGGGATAAAACCAACTTTACCTTGCACCTCATCACTCAATTTATCTTATATATATTCGAATGTAAATATATTAAAATAAATATAATTTTTATTGAATCAGATATTCAACAACAATTATTCTAATGATGTATATAAAATAAAAAACGACGATCATATGTCCATGCTTAGAAATATATTAAAAAAAAAACATTTTAAAATCCTAGCTTCCGTTCTTACATGTGTATCACGTTATTACGATAGAACTCATGTTTTTTAAACATCGTGATCCATTACATGTTGTGGTTGATGTGCGTTTGACAAAGGTTCATGAACCGGTGTTTCCTGTACCGGCTACCTCATTTGTTCATCACATGGACAACCACAGTAAAGACCTCAACCTACACAAGTTGTGTGGGTTTATTTCATTAGCCGTCCATTCAAGCTGCATTGAATCACACTATTAAATATTTTGAAAAATTGGAAAGGGACAGACGACAATAATATGACGCATAATGGGTAATAGGATTGCCAATTTAAGTAAATATATTCGATGAATTTATCAAGTTAGTGTTGAATAAATATAAAATATATTCGATAAAATATATATGTATAGTTTATATGATTAAAGAAAATTGTTTATATTAAAATAAAAATATTTTATAATATGATAAATAATTATAATTAAATTTATATAAAAATTCAAAGAATAAATTTGACTCTAATTATAAAAACACGACTTAAATTTAGAAAATTCAAATAAAATTTAAGTTTTAAAATATAATGTATCAACTCAAATAACTTGATATTTTTATTAAATTTAATCGAACATATATCCTACATGAATAATGAAAAAATAATAATACTCATTTATGTCAAATTAAAGATAAAATATATTAAAATTAAATTAAATAAAGATAAATATTTTAATTTTTAAATAAAAAACTCGACCCACCCGATTGTTAGGCAAAAGCAGTAAAGCACCACGTTTAGCTTGCGTCTTCTTCGCGACTTGATCTACTCTCCTCTAACCACGTCATCATTTCATCATCCAATCGTTTCCCTCCACGTGTCAACCTTATCACTTATTACCCCGAATTTATTGTCTCGAACTAAGGGATATGGAAAATTTCTTTTACTGTTTTGGTTTAATTAAAAAATTATTCCCTCCGTTTTAATTATGATGTTTATTGTTAATTTTTGTATGTAGTTTTAAAGAGAATTATATAAAATAATTAAAATAATAATTTTATCTATGAAAGTTAATTTATATTTTGTTAGTATACTAGGAAAAAAATATACATCGTAAAAATTATTATTTTTTAATAAAGCATTTCAAGTAAGATAATTTTAAAATATAAAAATATTTAAAATGGGACAAAAGGAATAGTATTTAAATTACACTAATTTTCTTAATTTGTCGCTTAAGCATGTGATCACCCATAATATTAACCAAACTTAATTTCATTAATAATTATTTTTAATAACTAAATAATGATATAAAATTCATAAGTATCTATATTATTAAACAAGTGTTGATAATTGATTGGTTAAAATTACTTATTTATTCTTATTTTATTTTTTAAAATTTCAATCTCAAAACTCATTAAAAACATTTACTGCCAACTTTATAACAATACTTGTCTTAATTTTTTTAAATATGTTAATATAATTATAAAATACTATTTATTTAATTTTTAATAATATATTATATATATAATACTCAAACTTAAATTATTTAAATAAATTAAATTATATTATTTTTATGATAAGACTAAAGAGTTCCCTCTATGTCCAATTAAAAACAAATTCCCTAAAATCTTTATTCCGACCTCAGTCTACGAGTACAATACCCCATGTAATTGTAAAGTAGCTTTATTGTATAAAGTGACGCACCCTAACCCAACTCTTATCACTTCCATTCTCTTTCACGCTCTCTCTCTTTCAGCTTTCGGTTCATTGAAAAAAAAAACAGTTATTTTTTGTTAAAGCTTTCCATAGATGGAAAGTTTTCGGACAATTATAGTTATTACAGCAAAGCTGCTGCTGCTGATGATGATGCTGAGTTCATCAGCATCAACACACGGTGTTGCCGATTCAAATGACACTTCCTCAAAGTACCAGATCGAGTGCACCATGTGTTCCTCATGCGAAAATCCATGCCAGCAAGTACCAGCGAAGCCTCCACCATCTCCGCCGCCGCCTTCACCGCCACCCGCGGTTCCGAACAACAACTACTGCCCACCTCCTCCGTCTCCGCCTTCCTCTAGTAGTGGCGGTGGAAACAATTACTACTACTCTCCGCCGCCTCCATCTCAGTCCAGTGGCGGAAACTACTACTACGCTCCACCGCCACCAGGTGGAGGCGTCATCGGCGGCTTGTATTACCCTCCGCCGACGTACAGAAACTACCCAAGGCCGCCACCGCCGAACCCTATTGTCCCTTACTTCCCTTTCTACTACCACACCCCGCCGCCGCAGTCGGGGTACCAAAATCTGTCGACCTGCTGGATTTCCACGTTGGTTTCTATTTTGTGTCTTCTTCTTTGTTTCTTTTAGGTATTAACAAAACTACCAGGAAAATAATGTGGCAGATTGACAGATCTGGGGAAAATTTTCTGCAGCTGAAAGAAAATGTGAGCAAAGAAGGGAATCACGAGGAGGAAAATACGAGTTCATCATTTTTCTTTTTTCATGCTGTAGATTAATTATGTAATTTTTTGTTTTCTGATTAATTTCCATTATTGTAAAATCGCAAACTAATAAGGAAATTAAGTTAATTTAGACATTTTATTATATAATGCCTGCATTATTCAAATATTTTTTATCCATTCATTTGATTTCATTAATTTTTATGTAATTTTATATTTTAATAATTATGAATTTATTTCGTGTGTATGTATGGAGGGAACATGGTGGGGACAATGAGCCGAAATGTAGACGATCTTTGGATTTTGTGGGAATGAAAGGTGAGACGACCCAAGACAAGTAATTAGCTGGATGGCACGTCCATGGGATTAACGATGGGGTCCAATCCAAACCCCCTTGTGTCTAAAGGGTATCCTATGGAGTGTCACAACTCACAATGCCCATACATTCTGGTTGCCTTTGCTGCTCAGAATTAATTAAAACTTTTACATCTTATTATGATCTCAGTCCCTATACTCTTTACACATTTCCATTTCAGTATATACTTTTTAATATTAAAATTTTAATTTTTCTAATCTTTCTATTACATTTTAATGTTTATTATATGGTCAAGTTAAAGCTATGTAAAAGTGATGCAAGTCCAAAGAAGTAATTTTTTTGTATAAACTTTTAAAAATGTCTCATAATCGAGTTAAAAGAATTTATTTAATGGTGTTATCGATTGAATTTAAACGGATCGAAGACTCGATACGAATTTGCCCACTTTTCCCCTTTGGAATGCAGTGGATCTCTCACAATATGCAGTAATAAAAGTTGATAATAATTGCCTTGCTTTATTGCTATGCTCTAGTGTCCTAAAGTTATCTAGTTCTCGATGCCCTCCAAATTTGCTTGGAGAGAAATTGAGTGCTTCAGATCACCAATGTGTAAACTATGGGAACCCATCGGAATCCTTCGAATCCCAGACTCATCGACCACGCTAAGGTGTTCACAGGCATCAATGTCGACCTGGACTCGTTGTTTTGATCCGGCGGTGATGTGAAATCTACGAAAACCTATCAATTGCTTGTCGGGAGACCATTTTATAGTGGCGGGTGGTTTGGAGAAAATGAGCAACGTGTGAGTTCCGTCCATATCGCCGGTGTTTTCGACATCGATGTGGAGTGATAATGAGAGTGAGTCACATTTGGCATGCTTCACCCTGATGGCATTGCTTGATAATGTTGAGTAATTTTTGCTGGCAAATAAATTGGTGTTAATAAGAACTTGGAGCTCAGTTGGCGCAGTGACTAAAGATTGTTTAAAGCGTGTATAGCTCAGGCCGTGTCCGAACGGAAACACGACCGGACCTTTGTAGAACCGGTAAGTTCTTCCGGGATAGCCTCCAGATGGCCTCATCCCCATGTTTGTCATCGGCACTTTAGCTACGTAAGATTGCGGATACCATGTCATTGGAAGCTTTCCTCCTGTGAAATACATTGAGTTAGCTCAGAAAAAGATTGAAAATTCTAACCACATTAAAGCAATCTTGAGAAAGTTACCAGGATTTGATGTTCCAAATAAAACATCTGCAATTGCTGTTCCTCCGGCTTGACCCGGATAACCAGCCCATAAAATGGCGCTTATTCGATGATCGTTCTTGGCGAACGAGACATCAATAGGGCCACCTGACATCAAAACCAAAACAGTAGGTCCCCTGGAGGCTTGAGCCACCCTGGAAACCAGCTCTTGCTGGTGTCCTGGCAAGAGCAACCCTGTCCTGTCCCTAAATTCTGCTTCTATTGATTGATCGAGCCCCATCACGAGCACTGTCGCATCTGCCTGGCGAGCGGTAGCCTCTGCGGCTCCAAACAGATTGTTTGATTTACAAGCAACGTTTGAACAGCCTGCCTGATGAATAGTCCTTGCATATCTTGAAATGCCTTGCAACGGACTCGTGTAATCACATGCTACACCTGCATCGAACAAACAAAATAATGATCATCTGTTCCGGCATATATCTATATTCAACACTTATACTCGAATCCGAATAACATAGACTAAGAGGACGAACAGTCTACCTGCATAGTTTCCTATCATTGTTTCAGTGACATCAGAGTTGAGACCAATAACCGCGACAGTGCGATGACGCAGAGTGGACAACGGCAAAGACCCAGAGTTCTTTAGCAAAACCATGCCTTGTCTAGCAGCCTCGAGAGCAAGTTGTTTATGAGCTGGCGTGCACACATGTTTCGGACCTAAATGTCCATACGGTTGAGCCGATGGCTCACCGTCAAACATGCCGAGCCTCATTTGGACCGCAAGGGTGTTGGCTAGAGCCATGTCGACATCAGCCTCAGCTAACAAGCCCCTCTTTATTGCCCGGTCAGTATAGACAGCCAAAAACGGCCCGCAATCCAAATCCAAACCTGCAAATCGAATAGCCAAGACCATAAAAAACGGAATGACAACCCTTATAGGGTCGGGTTGGATCGAACCCCGATATTTTCGAGTTGGGACTAACCTGCTTTGATGGTAGCTGCAGCAGACTCTTCAGGGGTGACAGTGAAATGTTGAGTATCATACATTACACCAACTGAATCACAATCTGAGACAATGTACCTAATAGAACCAACACAAATACAATGAAACAAAACATCAGGGAAACAACCTTAAAAGTCACAAACAGAGATTTTTCGGGTTAAGTTGATCAAAACGAACCCGTTAAGGTGCCATTGGCCTCGAATTGTTCCCTTGAGTAGGTCCGGGTCTGCACAGGTGGGCTTGCCATTGACTTGATTGTAAGAACACATAACACTTGCAACCTTCCCTTGCACCACACAAGCTTTGAATGGAACATCATATGTATCCGCCAAGTCTTGCTTGCTAACCTGCATAAACAGTTGCAAATGTTGAGATTCAAATCTGAATTCGAACTCGAATCCACGAACTAAAACAAAACATAACGAAACGATCTCGATTACCCTGGCATTGAAATGGTATCGGTCCACACCCTTCCAGTTGTCGAGATCGTAAGCAGTGTAGTGTTTGCAGCAGGCAGCAACTTTTAGCCGGTTCCCAGAGGCACTTTGGAGGCCCCGGACGTATCTTGCCGCATATTTAGCAGCGAGAACCGGGTCTTCGCCAGGAGTTTCCTGGCCTCGACCCCATCGTGGATCACGGAATATGTTGACGTTGGGGCTCCAATATGTCAAACCAGCCATTCCTCCGTTGTACATTGCTCTTGCTTCATCGGAAACCACCTGCAATCATCCCAACATGTAGTCTATTCAAGGATTGAATTACTTGTCGGACCAATTCATTCGTGTCGAAATATAATATGTATGAAATAATTTAATTATATTCTAAATTGAGTACTAACTTAATAGATTTCAAACTCGTAAATCCGAATAAATTCATACATATAAGATATCAAATAACGACAATAACAACAAGAACAATACAGTATCAACTATCTGAATTAAATCCGAGTTTTCAAAATACATTTTTAATTAAATTTTATACATTTATGGTTGAAATCAGGGAAGCTAAAATGTATACGCAAATTAATTCGTTTACAAGTTGGTCTCTAAGAAGACCATACCAACTCGTTAAAGCCATAGTAGTTCCTAGCTAAGCTATTTTTGATGCTCAACTAAATAAAGGCATCTGCAATTACTAGTAATTTATGCGGATAATTAATCGATCTTACTGATATGAACCGTTAAACTTTAAAGAATAAAAAATAAAAATTCAAATCATAATATTGTGAACGAAAATAACAGGTTAGAAAAATTTAACACAATACATATTTATAGTATTTGATCCGAAATAGTCGGCAAATGAATCGAATGGTTATAATTTATTATTTCTACCCACTATTTTACTATTTCGTTGATGTTATAGTTGGTTTGAAAACTTTTTCATTAGATTGTAATTTATAGACAAAATAGATAAGAATAAACGGTAGTAAATTACGAAAAAGAAAGCTTACCAAATCAAGAATAATTATTAAATCTCAATATTTATTTATTAAAGACTATTTTTCAATCACCACAAACCAAATTATGTATTAATTTATTTCGATTTTAAGTTTAATTGATAGATATAAATACCGATTAATATATCAAATATAAATTCATAATAAATTATATTTTTACATTTAAAAAAATCTCAAAAGCATAACTTTTTTATATTAAACTATTTATAAGATAAAGTTAGTTTTGTCTTGTCTTTTTATCCAAAAGTATGGTCATGTGAGTTAAAGAATTAAACTAACAAAGTGGCAAGGCCTACCATTTGAAAGCATAGGGTGGGTGACCCTTGTTTTGGAAATATATACATGTAATAAAAATTAAACCACTCCCCAGCATGGGCCAAAAAGTAAAAAGCCTATGCCTAAATATATATATATATATGAATGATATTCGATTAATTCGGTTGGTTTATATTATTATTACGAAGAGATAATATCATAAGGATTTGAGTAGGTTTCATGTTTTTACCTGTCCGATTTGTTCCCATAACGATTCGTTGAACGAAGCGGCAATGGTGATGACTTGAGGGAAACTTGTGGCACTCGGAAACGAACCGCCGAACTTGGTCCCTGGACCTACATTGGACACCCCATGGAGCGCCTCGGACCACCACTCGTACCCTTGAATCCCAAGCCTCGGTACGGCTATCGCATTGTTAACCAACAACCTGGTCTTCTCCTCTAACGTCAACCTACCCAACAAGTCCTTAACCCTTACTTGAATCGATAAATCCGTTCGACAAAACCGTAAACTCTTTGTCAACCCGTTTTTCGGGTCGCATGCAAACGGCGATCGACGGGACTCGGTCGAAGAAATAGAGAGTATAGCAACGAGAAGAATTTTTACAAGCGTAAGGGAGAGTATTCTTTTAGACATGTTTGAAACTAACTTGAAAGCTTGCTTTGGTGTGTGATTGAGTGATGCTTAAAGTTGTTACATTTATAGTGAGAAAACGAATTTGGGGTCTTTGATTGGGCTTCCACGTCAATGAAAGCTTTTAAATATTTTTTATAATTACGTTTATTTAATTTCTTAACCGACTAATTTTAATTTAAATAAATTAATACAAAAATGTTATCTTGTACTACAAAAGAATTATAAAATATATTTCATTACTGACCCATTTTTCTTACCATACCTAAAAGTAAGACTATTTAACAGAGCTATAGCGGCTTTAAAAGGAAAAGGCAAGTAAAAGGTTTATTTCTAATTTTAGTCTCTTAATATGATAAAATTTATGATCTAATCCCTCAATTTTAATTTGATAAATGAAAAAGAGGATAAATTCATCACTTTCAATCAAATAACAATATACAGTAATACTTGTGGACGGATCAAAGTATACTAAACTAAAATATAAGGACCCAAACTATAATTAAACCAAATTAAAACCACTTCAATGTTGAAGGAGAAGTTAAAAACTAGTTGTATCACGGACCAAAGATTCTTTCCCTCTGATCTCAGACACTTTAAATGGAAGAAATGTATGGGTTTTACTTTCTTGTTTATTGAGGTCATAAAAACAAATTAGGAAATACATTTTTTGGTTATAAATATATTATAATAATTCGTTATCAATTGGTCTAATAAAATTTTAATTCTAATATTATAAATAACTTTTAATTATATTTTCAACCCTTTCTAGTATTTTTAGTAATATCACATGTATTACAAATCAATGTAATAAGTGATAGATATACATATACGTAGTAAAAATATCAATTTTTAATTCTATTTTTATCACAAACCACATGGTTTCTTTTTCTTTATAAATTATATATGAAAATGACATGAGTGTGGGTTATCAAATATTTAAAACTATTAATAACATTTCGTGTAATAAAATTCTCTGACTTTTACAGAAATATAAAGAAAAATTATACAATTATATTTCAATCAATTTATTGTATTTTGAACATAGTATTATAGATATTTATCGTGTGTTGACTCTTATAATATAATTTTTCGTATGTAATATCGAGATTTAAAAAACCCGTTAGATTAATTGATAGTCATCCGATATATCAATTATTTATGTTTCATAATTGTTTTTGTCTTTATGTTATTTCTTTAGAATTTATATATGGTATATTTTTTGATATGGTTGGTGACGTATCAAATATTATATATCATCATATTTATTTGTATATATGAAGAATATGTGCTCTATAATTAAAATCAAATTTAATAATTAGTAATAATAAGAAGCTTCATTCCAAAAATGATATTTTATTTATGAACTTATCAACTGGTCATGAAAAGACACAACCTATACCTACTTCACATGTTGTAACATGATTAATTCTTGCAAAAGAAAATTGATTAATTCATATATTAATTATATCGAATTTCTTTTTATTATTATCTTTTGTTTTTATTTACACCAAACTACCAAACAATATTTATATATAATATGAGGAATTAATTATAAATATGATATTTTTCGAATATTAACTTTTGGGGTCTTTTCTCTCAGTCTCAGGGGGTGCAGCAGAGGGGCAGGCTATAGGGGTTTAAGTATTTAGCTTTGTTTAGTTAAAATGGAAAAACTACACAATTAGTCCCTGCAGAAAAATTAATAATTCAATTTAAGTTTCTTAGCTTTTAATTAAATGAATTTCTTTTGGATGATTGTGTAAGAAATTTTTTTTTCACTTCTCCATAAAAACTAGTAATTCAATTTAATTTCTTTTTACACTTTTTTTAACCTTAAATTTTATAATCTTATAAACCTCCCCTAACAAAAATTCCCATGGGAAATTTATTACTATTTGTTTATTTTTTCTCCATTATATGCCCATCAATAATCGTATATCATGTGTATGATCAATAATTAAAAATAATAATAAAATAATTATTAATACACATATTATAAAATAATTAATAAAATATATAAAAAAGACAGACGAATTTTTTTGGACTATAACGGAGACTAATGGGTCACGATCCAAACAAATATTAAAAAACTGGAAAAATATGGTAAAATTATTGTTTAGTCCCAAAAATATATATTTCTTATTGATTCTATTTTTTTTTAAATTATATAATCCCTCAATAAATAAAATTGAATTACTGCAAAATATAGTTTATTGTAAAATCTCACCATAAAATCATATATATGTTTTGTTCACGGACGCTCCGCTTTGAAGAATTTTTTTTACTTTTATCTTCTTATTTAAATTCTTTTAAAAGTTATTTTTTTATAAATTTATCCTTCTTACTTTTAAACATTTATATTTTAACCCCTTAATCTCAAATCCTGATTCCATCCCTAATTTTGTTAAACCCTCGTGATATTTCACTCTTTGGACTGTTGAACATATGAAACTGATACCCTTTCTACACGAAAATCCACATTAAAAAAAACCAACCAAAGTTGAAAAAAAGTGTAACCAAACATTTTTACATTTTCACATGTTTTGTAGAATTTCTTTAGCTTTGGCGTTGTAAGAAAACTGATTATAAAAAATAATAAAATTTGTGAGATAATTCATATTCATTGTCTTCATCAAAATTGAAGTCCAATTGGTCAAATGCATGGACCAATCAAAACCCAAATCTTTTAGCAAAAGATACAGACAGGTGAGGGGATAAAGCAAAAGAAATCAATTACGATTTCTCATTTTATGTACAAATATTCAATAGATTAGGGTCAGAAGAGTCGAAAAACAAACCAGTAGAAAGACTTCAAGGTAACTCTAATTTTTTAGGTATAATTATTAGTATTTAATTAAATAATTAATTTTGGTTTTCAGTAAGGAAATAAACGTGAGGTTAGGGGAATATTACCCCTTAGTTTTGTTTTGTTCTTTTATTCAGTTACAGTATAACAGTAATATTTGTTCTATAATATACTCTCAACCATTGGACATTGATCGTTTAATCACTTGGCTGACATTACTGGTGCTCGAAGATGTGACCTTTAGGAACAATAATTGTTCCTTTAACCACTGAGGTTAGATAATTCGTACTAACCCCTTAGTTTTATATTTAGGGAAATTGTGTTTTTTTATATATTTTATTTTAGAAATTAAGTCATAATTTAAGTGATGTATTCCTTTAAAGTCATCGTGTGCAAGTAATCCTTAAATACCTTATATATCCAACAAAATGTGAAATTAACTCTTAATTTGTTTTGATTTTTTTAATATAATCCTAAACTATTTATAACTTATAATTATAGAAATTATGTATTTATGCATGTGAGCACCCACATCCTTTATGTAAATTTGAAATTACCAATCATTATTCAACCTTACCCGATCCCTACATTTTCTGTAGGGTCATTTGGCATCTGTTTCTTGCTAACATGAAATACTGATATCCAGAAGCAATTGCAAAAGTAACACTTAATGGATATTGTGGGGTTTGAATTATTAGGTTTTAAAAGAGACAACCAATATTACGAGTCAAATGGTTAACGAAAAGGTTGTACTTCATAAAGGTCACGGGTTCGAACACCAATAATTATAGCAAAGTGATTGAGCGATCAATATCAAATACTTGAGATTATCTTTTAGAACAAATACTACTGTAATCACTATTGGCTAAATAAAAAAAATAAAAATAAAAAAGACAATCAATGCAATTTGCATGAAAAGAATGTGGAAATGATGGGTCTACAACTGCCCTTGAGAAATTTGTACAAACTTTGGATGAGAATGAACGCAGGGTATTTTAGACTTAATCCTACTAAAAGTTCTTAAACTATGACCCAATTGTAAATATGTCTCCAAACTTTAAAATATTTTAATTGAATTCAGAAAACATGCTTATTTAAAACAATTACATAAATAGTTTGAATTTATCTTGTTAAAAATAATTAGATTCTTTTTTTTAACACGTCAGATCTAAGATGTTAATACGTAGGCAAATTTGTTCCACATGTGTTAGGTACGGTTCTATGTTCGATCCAATGCCCAAATTTACAACTAGGCTAATATATGATATTCGAGGTCTATTTTAAAATTTAAACAATAGTTAGAAAACGTTTGAGTGAGTTACCCCTTTTTGTTGTGTCATAATATTTAAATGTCATCGAATGTTTATTTCATCCAACGAAAAATGAATTAAATGATCAAATCATAATCCAATTAGGTGAAAAGTTGACAAAAATAAATGTTTAAATTGAAAGAAAATGAAAAGTCGGGGATGGAAAGTGATTACAATTTAATTTTAAATATTAAAAGTATAAACTAGTTGAATTTAATACGAAGAAACTAATATATATTATCTGAATCATCTAACCTCATCCGATAAAGAATTAATTGTTGTTCTTGAAGGTTACAGGTTCGAACATCAATACTGTCAGCACAGTAATTAAACGATTAATGTCTGATGATTTAAGAGTATATACTCTAAAACAAATACTACTGTAATCACTGTAGCTAAATCAAAAAATATATATATATATTATGCCTACCCTTATTTTTTTATTAAATAGATAAATATTTATATTTTAAAATAAATATTTAAGATTTTTAACTTAAATAAAATGAAATAACATAAAAATCTTTTATCGCTCTTTTAACTAAAATTATATTCTCGACACAATTGAGTTTATTTGTTTTTAACAACAATTTATTTTCAGAAAACTTAAGAAATACAAACTTTCAAAATGGGAAATAAAATATGAGCACAGCTATATCTGCATTGCTTTTGAAAACGACGACACTAAATTGTGAAAGGCTTCAGGCACGACGATCATCAGTTTATATGAAAGTTCCTCCAACATGTTTCTTGATGGTCCCTAATGACAGGCAAAGTTCTCCAAAAATTTATACCTTTTTTTTTTCTTTTACTTTTTTTAATAGTAAAGTGTCGATTAAGGGTTTAGACCGCGACCGGTTCACTTACTAGACCATGACTCGATGCGGCGGATTTAACCTGGTTTAAAAGGGGAAAAGAGAATATACCATGAACCTGAAAACATGATCTTCAGAAAGGCAAATGAGAATGTATCTGTATCAGAAACTTACTTTGGCAGATTTAAATAGTTCATCGAGAACTTCGGAAAGTGTTGGATGTGCGTGAACAGCAAATTTTATGTCCTGCATGATCGAATCTAGTTAACAAACAGAGTTTGTGGAAGAAAATTGACCAGATGTGATTTGGTTTTTGTACAGAAGACGAACCTGGATAAGTGTTCCTAAGGCTATAGCATTTGATGCCTCGTGGATAAGATCTGCTGCATGCAAGCCAAATATATGAACTCCGAGAATCTCACCGTTGTCGGGTCTGTAAATCAACTGCATGGAGATAACATTGGTAAAACTTAAGTGACTATAAACGTATTTGATGTTTAAAAGTAAACAAAAGAACACTGAGAAACCAGTTCTTCATTGGTTCATGCTCTATCATAGAAATTTAAACCCCTTAGAACTTTAGTTTATGACGTTCAGCACTGTATGAAAGACTGTATGTGTTCCAATTAGTTATCGTTTTGTGTCGAGCAGTTTTGTAAAAAAAAAAATCAGGAAACCGACTTTTTTATAATGGACAGCATCGTGGACTATAAGAAAACAAGTCATTTTCATTCTCTAACATCCTTATCATGTTCATTGATTTAGACTAGTGTGACGAGAAATAACCTTAGCAAGTCCTTCCCCTTCATTTTCTGCCAGAGCCTTCGTGTTGGCCTTGAAACTTGTTTTGGCAACACTTACTTCAAATCCTTCCTTCTCGGCTTTCTCCCTTGCTTGAGGCTACAAAGTTAAAGCATTGTCAAAATTAAAAGGCTATCTAGCAGTTTAAACTTGATAATAAATCAAAGGCAAGGGTGTTTGTAATGTTCACCTCTGTTAACCCGACCATACTTATTTCGGGGTGAGTGAAGCAGGCTGCTGGGATGCTAAGGTGATTAAGCACATGATCTCTTCCGGTTACTTGTTCAACCACTGCATTAAGATGGTTTTAAGAAAGATGAGGCTGATCTAAGAAAATATCAATTATGAATTAGCTAAGAATGAAGCGTGTTGACACTTACCAGAAATTCCTTGTGCACTTGCTGCATGAGCAAGCATCATTTTACCGTTTGCATCACCAATGCAATACAAGTGAGGAACCTAAAATTTAAACACAGGACTACTGTTAGTTGAAAACCATATGAGAAAATATATAGCCAGAATGATGTTTACGACTAACCAGATTGCCATTTGCGTCAATTACTCGCATCCTCTCGTCAACAGGAACGAAACCCCTTTGTGTTACTACATTAATCTGGAAAAAATAACAGGAATAAAAAAGTTATAATCTATTTCCTTTTAGCTGAGAGTTATATATTACAGTATTAATCAGGAAGACATACATTCTCCAAGCCGAGACCGTTGGTGAATGGAGCCCTTCCTGTTGCAATTAAAGCTGCATCTACCTGAGGCAAAAGACAGAAAGGAAAAGTTACTTAACAGAAATCATCGACTGGGACCAAGAGGAGGGGTCACTCAAACGGAAAAGCTACATCGAAGAGACAAACAAATTTAGATTTGACAACAGGAAATGCATCATAAGCCAGCAATATTGACATCGTTTACAATTTTACATATGCTGCCATGATGACTAAAACAAAAATGGCAGATTCTAAGAATTTCTATAAAATAGAACAGAACACACCAAAAAGAAAACATAACAAACATACCTCTAAGGTGTCTTTGGGCTCCTTAGTCTTGGCATCAATAAGCTCAATAGTGACTGGTTTCCCATCCTTTGCGGGAGTGATCTATAAATAACATCAAGGAAACTCGATAACAAATTTATCATACAGCCATCTAAAGCATAAAACAAATCTAAACAATAGATCACCTTCGTTGCAAACACTCCTGTATGATAGTCAATTTTCCTAGGATTGATCAGCACCCTCTGGGCCAGCTTACCAATCTCAGGATCAAATCCAGGCATAAGCTGATCTAGAGCTTCAATAAATGTGACCTGCATAAACTTGTTATGTGAACTTTGTTTCCTCGGAATAAAAATATTAAGGATGTCTTACTTATGCTATAACTTACGAATTATGATAAAAACATAAAATGCCAGTAACTAATATAATCAGGACAAAGAATTCAGTGACTGATTTCAGTCCTTGTGGCAATTTATTCATGCATGACTGGGATGGATTGAAGATAATAATATTATATCCATATACCTACAGCTTTGAAAGCTTAAATTATGGCATAGATTAATCCTAGAGTTGAGAAGCACAAATTCAAAGTAACCTTGGGGCTTGGTCTGAAGTACATACAGATTTCAGTTGAAAACAGATGGTGTAGAAACTTATAACGTGAGGCATAAGGTAAATTTACAGTTCTTTAACCCTCAAAGCAAGGTTTCTACATTAACTTCTTTGAAAAAAAAGAGGCACGGATATTTGAAAAACAAAGACCAAAAGAACAAGCTCTCACCTCACTGCCAAGTGCAGTGTATACATCACTGAATTCAAGACCAATATAACCACTTCCTACAATTGCAATCCAGTCAGGAACAGATTCCAACTTCAGTGCATGATCACTAGTAATAACAGTCTTCCCTGCAGGTTATTACTTACTGATTAGAAAGAAAAAAACTGCAGAACAATAAGAGCATAGAAGATTACAGCCATGTGACTCGCATCCTTCTATAAATGGTAAACTCCAAAAGTTATTCCCTGGTACGTTGATAATTTCCAGTTATTTGTTTAATAAGATCCAACTGTGATAAATTCCCATCAATCTATACAAGACTGATGATATTTTGTGGTTTCTAAAACTACATCATGTGTATTAAGCAGATGCAAATTTCCATTGATTCAACCGCACTCAAACAGCTACAAAGTTGTTATCCTAATTGTATATTCACATTCCACCTGATTAAACTGATGCATATGTCTGTTACATAACAATAATCTTCCATAAATCTGATGCAAACTGCCCCCGCAAGGGAGAAAAGGGTAAAAAGATGATGAAGGCAAACAATAAAAAGAGTATCAAGGGTGGTAAAATGCTATTAAGTGCCTGTGCAGACTTAAACACACATTACTTTTGATCAAACATTTAATGAAAAAGTAAGACGACAAAGATGGATTAAAGAAAAAGAAAATTCCATACCATCAACTTCAATGCCCTTGGGGACGAAAGGGACGGAACCTGTGGCGATTATTATATCTTTTGCAGTTACTATATTATCAGGAAAACCAACCTTCCCATATTTTACTTTTTGAGGACCCTGTGTGCACATACAGATGTAAGGATACTTGAGAATGTAGAAAAACACGGCACAGTACACTTTGTTACAGGACATATATTAGGCTTTACCACAATAGTACCGACACCAGTCAATATGTCGACTCCTAGTGCCTTCATTGAGTTAGTCAAATTGCTCCGAATTTTCGAAGCAAGATTATTTGCATGGTCAGCAACTCCCTGTCTGTCATATGCAGCAGCAGAAACCTACAATGTAACATGAAGAACAGCAGAAAAGGAAATGATAAGGGTTATTAAAAATGTGAAAAATGGTCCAGAAACCATAATTCATCCCATTATAGCTTAAGAGACTTTATGCACGGCAGCTTGTTGGTCAGCAGAACAAATACATAGTAATCATATACTTACACCTTGAACACATGCTGAACATAAAAACTAAGTTTAAATGTAAATGCTGATTTATTTCAAACTAAAGTTGCGAGCCTTGGCTAAAGTTCTCACATAACCAACCATAACAAGTAATCTTATTACCTGCAAACCCAAAGCTTTCATGTGATGCTCACTCTGAAGTTCACGCATCTTACCACTCACAGCCAAGAGAGCTTTCGAAGGAACACAACCTCTGTTCACACACGTTCCTCCCACCACATCTCCTTCGATAATAGCAGTTTTCAAACCCTGCAAATAAGAAAGCAGAAAAAAATCCATTTAACACGTTGAGCACAAACCGCATATGACTACGCAATTTAGTATTTACAGTTTTACACTCAAACGAAACCTCATTTTTTTAAGGCAAGTAACAATTGATTGTAAAATTGCGAAAAACAACGTATTCACGAATCAGACCAAATGCACCGTTGATCTTCACTTAAGCATGTAAGCCAATGACTACTAACAGAAAGCTACATAAACTTCCTTGACAGGAGATAATAAGCAAGTCGGCTCAAATGAGTTTGATTATTAATAGTCAACAATCGTCAAGGAAATCAAATGCATTTCTTGAGAACTTCTAGAAAACAACGTAAAAGGACTGAGAGAACAAAGCTTAGTAAGTTTCAGCTAAACGAACACAGCTAGATAGTAAATCGCGTGAAAATCGAAGTACCTTCTCAACGGCATGCAACGCAGCTCCATGGCCACCGACGCCGGCGCCGATGATAATCAAATCATAATCGAACGATTTCGGCGGAGTTCCGTTGTTTTCAGCTAAAGCAGAAACTTTCTTTGAATGTCCGCGGCTCGAGCACCGAACTCGGCTGGAACACGAGTGAGTCAAACCGGAGAACCCGAAGGCTTCCTTCCTGAGTCCGCAGAAACGGAGATTGATCGGCTTGGAGATGGGTACAGCAGGAGAACGAGAATCGAAGGCGAAATTCGATCTAGGAAGTGTGGTAGCTTGAGAGCAGATGGAATGCATTTCGATTCTTTTCGCCTGTTTGGCAACGAGGACAACGAAAGAGAAACGGATAGAAAGAGATGAAATGCTTTATTTGAGCGTGAGGGGGAGAGATAGATCTGATGAAAATATAGACTGTGAAATGTGTAATTGCCTTGATAAGTCCGTTGGGAGAGGAGTAAGGCGGCGGAGTTATCAAAGTCAGGGGTGGTAAACCACCTTTCTCTTTTGTTTCCTTTTTCTTTAAATATTACCCTAATTTTATATTCGAAAAAAAAAACATTACCCTAATTTTGTTCAAATTTGAGATAAGCTAAGTCTTAATTTAGTTTACACATCTATTATTGTAATAACTTATGTAGTAGTAATTCAAATTTATGGCTAATATACATGCATTATATGATAAAATATTGATTTAAGGATTTCAATTTATCGTTTTATGTATATTTTATAATATATATATGAGATTTATAATTATTATTATTATTAATAAAATCGTTTTATAAATATTGAGTTTAAGCTTTTTTAGAATATAATGTGTTTTATTATTATGTTTAATATTTATTGAGCGTAATTAGAATAATCTTCTTATTGCATTTATATGCTCAAGCATTTCATTTGTATAACGATTTATGTTTGTGTTAATATTTGGATCTTGACCTAAATTAAGATAAATTTTATTACAAGTATCTTTGTTTATGGTATATTTTATTTTGGTAACCCAATTTATAAAATTAATTATTCTATTTATTTTTATCATTATTGTTTTGATCACTTTAACATTATTCCGTTAATAAAAAATAATAATTTAATTTTAACCTTTAAATTTTTTAAATTTATTTTTCGGCCCTCTCAAATAAATTTTAATGTTATTTTAAAATTCAAATTTATTAACATATTTTTATATTAATAATATTTGCATTGAATTAAAGATTTTGTTATTTTTAATTAAAATAAAATTATTAATTAAATTGAAACTAAATCAATTATGTAATTATAGATATGAAATTATAAAAATAAATATGAAACAATAGTTTAAAAATATTAAAAAAAAACTAAACCCTTTTTATTTTAAATCTTTCATTGATATATATAATGTCAAATAATATTCATTTATTAGATTTCATTTGTGTTTTAGGGATATATCTGAGATTTTAGGTTCGAATCCCACTTTATTCTTTTTTTTTCTTGGCATTATTTTTAATTATATTATGTAGTAAATGTTGAAGCCAAATCACGTAAAAAGCATTTGTCCAAGTGTTTTGAGTTTTGACGCGCCTTAAACCATTGAGTTTTTTGGGTTTAACTCCTGTTGTTACGTATTAACGGTCAGTTTAATATTATTTTTTAAAAGTACGATAAAAAATATAATAAAAAAGTATTTTTTAGAATTTTTGATTTGAGATATATAAATGAATAATATTATTGTCAAAAAGTGTTTTTAAAAAAATAAATAATTATTTTAGACATAATATTAAAAATTAAAAATATATTTAAATAATAATCAAATTCTTTTATATTATAATATTAATTTAAATTATGATAAAATATAAAAATTTTAATAAATGAATACATAAATTATTTTTGAAAAAGTACTTTTCAGAAGTACTTTTGAGAAAAATGTTTTTTTAAAAATTTGACATTAATATATATAATTTTCAAAAGTTGGTTTAGAACGTAATGTTAAACCCAGTCTAAGATTTTTATCACTCAATTATTTTTTAATAATTAGTTGAAACTGAGATGGCAACGAGTTGAGTTTTTGGCCGCCCCGACCCTACCTTGAAAATATAAATATTCGCCCGAACTTGATCCTATCTGACCCGATCCGAAATAATAAGACGTATAACTCGATCCGATCTCAATAAAATAATAAAAATTTCAGTTAAACCCGACTTGACCGAGAAAAAATAATAATAAAAAAATATTATATATAAAAATATAACAAAAATATAAAAATATATCGAGTCAGGTCGGATTGAAGATTTTCTACCCTAAAACCGACCCGACCCAAACATGATTTTTAATAAAAAAACCCGCCCTAATCGAATCGGGTCGAAACCCAACAAAAACGGGTCAATTTGCCATCCCTAAGTTAAAACATGTCAAACCTTGGTGGGAAATAAATTAAATAAAAATAGTTAAAATTCTTTAACTAGATAGCGAAATCTATCACAATGAAAATATCAACTTTATTAAATTAAATTAATTTAAATTTTAACAGTTAATTGTACGTTTGATACTATTTAAATAATTAAATGATTATAATAATATAATTAAAAATATAACAATCATTTTTAAATTAACCTTATAAATAGATGTTCTTCTAAATAATTTACCTTTAAGAAAAATTCGTATCTTATAAAAAATAAATTTTATATTAATTTTCTTTATTTTTATCAATTTATTTAATACTAAACTCATATTTTATAAAAAATAAGTTTTGTATCCGCGTTCTATAACAAACTAATTTATCTTACGTAGGTGATTTAAGCGTTAGTTTTCTATATAATCCTAAATATGATTATTTTATTTAATTAAATAATAAAAAAATATTATTTTAAATATTTTAAGTAAATATTATCTTTTAATTTAAATTTTAGAGATATAAAACACATTATCCTATAATTGAGAATCTAAAAAAATTACAATTTAAAATTTTATAATTCAACTACTGATTTACAATTTAAATTTTATAATTTAACTTCAGATACCATTTATAGGTCTTTAAATTTAAACTATAATAAAATTTAAACTTTATTAATAAAAAATTTAAAAGTATACGTATTCAAATTATTATAATTTTTATTATAAATACTTAACTATAAGATAAAATGTCTTACCTCTCTAAAATATCACCTAATTTGTAATATTCACCTAAAAAATCTTACCCAAGGGATATTTTGCATCTTTAATTCTCTTTGTGCTGCGTTATACGTGTCGACTAACAATTGGGTACTTGAAAAACACGTGTTGAGGGAATCTCTTGATTGGATTGACGAAAGAAAGCGCGTGAGTATAGCAGAGACTGTGAACTTGAATATGGCGAAACCGTAATTAAAATGAAAATCAAGCCTATATTACTAGAATCGCATTTCTTGCAGTGGTTTATATTTTTCATTGTTTATTTTTGTCTCCTTTTTCACTCATTGAAGGTCAGGCACTTGCGCAGAAAATTGACAGAAGAGCGAAAGAAATTGAGTGTGTGTGTGTGAGAGAGAGGGGTTCGTTTCAATCTTTTTAATGGCGGTTTAGGGTTTTCTATCGATCCCCCTTTCAACAAGGAACCTTAAATCCTTAATCGCTCCCGCCTATTTTTTTCAAGACCCGCGCTTTTCTCTCCCTTATCGTTTATCAAAAACCCTAATTCAAGGTTTCCCCAATCTCTCAACGTTTTTTGTTTTGAATTTACACGAATCCTCGTGGTTATTCGGGTTTTGAAAAGTTTTTGTAAGTTGCGATGGGCGCTCCAGAGAAATCTCAAGGGAACTCCAATTCGATGCAGGTCAGCTCAATCTTTAACTGTTTTATATAAGCTCTGTTTGGAGCCATAGGGTCGCTCTTTTTTTGTTAGTTCATCCGCAAAGATAAATTAGGCGTTAATTTACAGAGTAAGCGAAATCGCTTTCTTTCAATTTGTTTAACTTTTTTTTTGACTTCGTAGGTAGATGTGCCTTTCGTTTTCTTTTCTTTATACTCTTGTTCCACTGTGTTATTAGTTAAATATGACGGGTTTTGGTTTGAACTTTGAAGTGTGCGGTGAAGTGAAATTGGCTTTAAGCGGGATACCGGCCAATTCTGTTATTTGGGCAGTTAGAGAATTTGGTTTTAAGTTGGCATTTCTTGCCTTTTCATTGTAGTCTTTTGTGATTCCCGTGTTTGTGTGTGTTTTATTCGTCAATCAATGGGTAATTGTTTTACTTAAAACAATTTTTGTTTACATACCCTGCACATATTCCCAAAGCGGTATTGGAAGTAAGATCTTGGTTGCAGTTGATATAAATTCTGAATTATGGTAAGGGTTTTGTTCCATGGGCGAATTACCAAATCTAGAATGCATAGTCACCATTTGTTGGAGGAGAATCATACAGATGGCCAAATGTTATCATAGGAGAAGAATTACCTGGGAAATTTGCTTAAGATATGTGTGTGCGTGTGGGGGGGGGGGGGGGGGGGGATGAATATCTGCTCAAACTCTAACTTCATGTTAATGTGACTATGCATTATTTTAATGATATTGTCATTGAGTGGACCCTGGCTAAAACAATTTTCTGCCCATGTTGTTTATATATGAATTCAGCGAGTAAAGGTATATCGTTTGAGTGAGGATGGTAAATGGGAAGATCAGGGAACTGGGCATGTCACTGTTGATTATATGGAGGTTTGGTTCAAATCTTTTTGTTTCTGTACTTCACTTTCTCCCATCTGGATATACTGGATTTATTTTTGAATAATCTATTTCGCTGACGTGTTCTTGCTTTTATATGCATGCACATGCTATAATTCAGAGATCGGAAGAGCTTGCTTTATTTGTTTTTGATGAAGAAGACAATGAGACTTTGCTTTTACACCGCATCAGCCCTGATGACATTTACAGAAAGCAAGAGGGTATTTTTTGGGTTTTGATAATGGCAAATTTGCCATTTTTGAATATATCATTTTTATTGAATTATATATGCATTTATCTCCAGATACAATCATATCATGGAAAGACTCGGAATTTTCTACAGACTTGGCACTTAGTTTTCAAGAGAACACCGGATGCTCTTACATATGGTAAGTAATGTTTAATTGTTTATGGACTGTTTCATGTTTTTTTGGTTTATTCCTTGTTGAATGTCTGCCATTCTATTGCAGGGACCACATTTGCAATGCGCAAAGAAATATGCATTTCAGTTTTAACAGTAAGCACTATTGAAATCTGATTGAAGTTAATCATTAATTCTTTCTCCTTAATTTAATTAAACATTGTATCCTTGAATCTTGATTTATGATTACTGCAGATGAGATATTTCACACAATGAATAGCGAGTTGAGGGAGTTGCCAGCTGTAGAGCTTACTACTCTTCCCATGATCCTCAAGGTTATAATTGATTTTTGAGTTCTCTCGAATCTTGATTGTATTCTGTTTAGGTTTATTTTTGTTGCTTGCTGTAATTTTGAACCTTTATTCTTTTCAAAAACATTGTATTTGTTTACTCGAATGCTTTTCGTCCTCTCTCTCTCTCTCTTTCTTAAAATATGACGTTAATGGTTTTTAAGCTCCCATGTTTTTTTTTATCATTTTTTATTTGCCTTATTTAATAATTATTTCTAATATCGAGTAAGTTAACTATTTCCTTTTCCTTTAGGATAATGTCATTTAGATTTCCTATATTTTGTGCATACATTGATTGATTTTTCTTGGAAAGCTTTTCAGATACAGCTTGCTCAGACAATGCCTGTTTATATGATGATTCATTAAGTTGATCATTTTTGTCCTGCAGACTGTGACTGAGAGTGGCCTTGCTGATCAGATACGGCTGACTGAACTTATATTAAACGATGTATTATTCTTTTCAAAAAAATTTCTTGCTTACATTTTATATTTGTTAATTTGTTCTCTACATCGATATTGTGTGATTTATTGTTCTGTAAATAATTGCTGCTCCTTTTCTATCTTAATATTTGTTTTTCTGTCATATTATCAAATGTTGTCATGTTATGAACTATAAGTAATTTTGTTTTCCGCTGGTTTCTCAATGTTTTGAGATTGTGTCCTCTTGTTGATCTTCTTTGTCACATGGAGAGATTAAATTTCTTTCTCCAATATGCAACTACAAGCTTGATTTCTTGTCCTTTTATATTTTCCCCTGTGATTCCGGTTGTCATGTCTTCATCATCAGTTATTTTGCGTTCTGGTTTTCTTGTTTCTGTTTTAACTTTATAGTTTAATTTCCTCCGTTTGATTTTCCATCCATGTTAGTTTCTTAATACTTTTAGACCTATTGAACTGAGTATGCAGCAAGATTTCTTCCAGAAGCTGATGGGGCTATTCAGAATTTGTGAAGACTTGGAAAACATAGATGGTCTTCACATGATATTCAAAATAATCAAGGGGATAAGTTAGTTCTTCTCACTTGTTTTCTCTCATTTCTTTCTTGTAATTGCTTACATTTTATGCCATTCATGGATATGTGATTTATGTTGTTGGCTGTTTTACAGTTTTGCTCAACAGTCCTCAAATTTTCGAGAAAATATTTGGGGATGAACTAATCATGGATATTATCGGTGCCCTTGAATGTAAGTCCTATACTGTTTGTACGTGGATTTATTGTCGGTGACTATTGTTTGATTGAATTCAATGTCTAATTTGCAAACTTGTATTATTGGCACAATTCTTTTTATGCACATAACTTTATTATATTTTGGGACTTTTTGAGAGCTCCGATGTTTCATGTTCCTTTGCTTTCTCTTTTCAAGTGTGTGGTTCTTTGTGTTGCTATTTTTTAATTCAACTCCCATGAACAAGTTTTGATGACGTACTTTTTTGGTTGTTGTTGAGGAATACATGACAGCTTTTGCAAGCGATTGACGATACCTGTAATTTTTACATGAATCTTTAGGTGGACAATCTATATCTCATTGTTCATCAGGTTGAAGTGTTTTTAAGCTTGTATTGTTTTCCCGTCTGTTGCTTCAATGTTAGTTATTTTCTGGGCTGCATGTTGGTTTGCTATTTAGTGTCTGATGCTTTACTTTGTTACATTCTGCATTTTCTGCTTATTCTTCGTCTGATGTTCTTGTCTACATGCACCATAATTGACTATGTGCTTGATGTTTATATCATGTTCTTGTTAAGACTACAAGAATTAAGGAACTTTCTTCTTTTTTGTAGATGATCCTGATGTTCCTCAGGTGCAACACTATCGGGTTTTTCTGAAAGAACATGTTTTTAAGGAGGTAGTGTATTCTTAAATGGGTCTTCGTGCATATGATGGAGGTTTCAACTCAGAAGAAGCTTAGATCAGGAAGAAAATGTGCTTTAGAAAAGAGTTCATTTTATGATATTTTTTACAGGCCATTCAAATTAAAAATCCCCTCGCCTTGTCAAAGATACACCAGACATACAGAGTTGGTTATTTGAAGGTATGCATGTTGAATACTTGATTTATGAATCGTTCTCGTCTTTAATCATGTAACTCTTGCTTTTGATTGATTCTTTCAGGATATTGTTTTGGCAAGGATATCAGATGAGGCCACAACTGCTAGTCTCAATTCTATAATTCATTCAAACAATGCTATTGTAAGGTTTTAAGTTCCTGTTGTTTAAAAATATATACCTTTTTTTGTTTCCATTTGCACTAATTGTGGTATGTTGCATTGTAGGTTATTTCTATATTGAAGGATGACAAAACCTTTATTCAGGAATTGTTTGCAAGGTTGAGATCACCCACTACATCTACTGAATCAAAGAAAAATTTGGTAATTGTTGACATCGGGGGTGAAGTTTCAATGTTTTAATTTTCATTTGGGCATGTATATTTGTTGCTTGTGTCATTTCTCAGGGGTTTGGAGTGTGGTTTATTCTGTTTGATTTGTGCCCACATTAATCCTTGAGCTTATTTTTCCAATAGGTTTATTTTCTGCATGAGTTTTGTAATTTAAGCAAGAGCCTGCAAATGGTGCAGCAGCATCGACTATTTAGGTATTGTTTTCTACAAGTTTGAATCTCGTATGAGTATTGTTTTCCTGCTGTACCTTTCATTCTGAAATCTAAAAAATTCTCCAGAAATATCATTTATACAATTAACATTTTTGTATCTTATGGCTGAAGTGTCCATGTTTTCAATTGTTTTAGGGACCTTGTCAACGAAGGCTTTTTTGATATTGTCACTGATGTTCTTCAGAGTCCAGATAAAAAGCTTGTGCTAACCGGGTAATGGTGGCATTTTTAATATTTCCCTTTAATGTTTATTTCTCTCTGCATATAAACTTTTATACTACAAAAGTTACTATGAATCCTTAACAATAGGTCCCCATAATGGTTTCAGGACAGACATCCTCATACTGTTCTTGAATCAGGATCCAAACCTTTTGCGGTCTTATGTGGTTCGCCAGGAAGGAATTCCACTTTTAGGACTTTTGGTATGTGTTCTATTCATGTTTATTGTTAACATAGTAAAAATCATGTGGAAACAGAACAACTGGATGAACTTAACAGATCTTCCACTCCATGTTATATGCATGTCTATATATAAAGAGAACAAGAAGAATTAATTTAGTTGTACCTTACAGGTTAAAGGTATGATAACAGATTTCGGGGAGGCTATGCACTGCCAGTTTCTTGAAATTCTTCGCAGTTTACTAGATTCACTCACATTGTCAGGAGCTCAGGTGCCTACCTCTGATACTTGATTTCTCTGATCAAGTGCAGTATTTTGTTAGATGGGATATTTTATACTCCTTTGCAACCTAAATAGTAAATACCAAAATAATCGAGGCATATTGCTTGAGTCCTCTTCTCATTGTAGTTTAAGGTCTCATCACTATTGAATCTAGCTTAACCTCTTTTTGAAACCATGTCTTGCTCCGTACAAGAACGTGGCACTGTTCTTACAGTAACAAAGACACGTATTGAAATAGATTCTGGGCATTGCTGCAACTTGCAGGACGAGAAAAGTTTCAAATAACCTGAATTTGGATCTTCTTCATGCATAGAGTTTAAGTGGCTTGTGACTTGTGTCTGTTCTCACTTTTATGTCTATTTAGCACCATAAGACTTTAGATGGCTTATGTTTGGTTTTCTTTGTTTTGTTGATCATTGAGATATCGTTACTATATAACTTACCAAGAAATCATGGCTTAATGATTATCTTGTGATTTTCATATCTCATGCATGTGTTATCTTATAATTTTCTTTTCATACCTTATGTCTGTGTTTTCTTCACATTTGTTGTCCACAACAGTTTGGAGTTTATTTATGCAGGTGTAAAAATTTTGGATGTTGATTTGTGTTTTATTATATATATCTGCTGGTTGTTGGAAAACTTTCACTTAAACTTTAATGTAAGATTTAATTTCTTTTCTCCATGTGGGTTTGGTTACTATTTCCAAGTTCATTCTTGTAAGTACTTTGACCTTATATTGTTTTTGCTGCAGAGAGATACGGTTATTGATATCTTTTACGAGAAGCATTTGGAGCAGCTAATAGATGTCATAATATTAGCATGTTCTTCTGATGAGGTTGGCCAATCAACCAGTAAATCAACAAGAAATGCCGGAAGAGTTGAAAGTCAAAATAGCACGAAGCCTGAAATTCTGTTAAGCATATGTGAATTGCTTTGCTTCTGTGTTTTGCACCATCCTTATAGAATAAAGTAATATTTAGGATTCATTGTCTATTCATATAAAATTTTTGGCTTATTAACCTAAGATGTTAATTACTTATCTTTGTTGTTTGCAGGTCTAATGTTCTCCTTAACAATGTTATTGACAAAGTTTTGTTACTGACACGGAGAAGAGAAAAGTACTTAGTAGTAGCTGCAGTTCGCTTTGTTCGCACTATTCTCTCTCGTCATGTAAGTTAATTTGGTTTAAGCTTTAAAAGAAATATCAGATGCCATCTGAAACCCTAACACCTTTAGAATCATAAATGGAAATGAAGATAAAATGAAATTGAGCTAAAGTTTTTTACTATGTGAATGATGTGTGACCTCTATTCTGAGATATGGAGGGTTCATGTATGTTGTCATGATTTTCTGTTATTTCTGTAGTATTTATATCATTCTGATATGATAGCCTATAATCTAATAGATGCTTACCATGTCTGGCACATATAGTTTGCTGGTTTACGAAAGATCTGCTGCCACTGGTGTCTACTGATGTCATTTAAGATGGCTCATTTGTTAATTAATTATTAAGCTATTATGTTTGTTTGCATCATTGATATCCAGCACAGAAAGGTATAAAATTTATACGGGGGTAGAATGCACATATTTTATCACCTTTTAGCATCTTTTTTCACTCATTGGGTTTGCTGTACGCCTGTACCTGTTATATTTGTACCTCCCCCCTTCATTTTTCATGTGTTTGCAATTTCTCCGAGTTCCTTATTTAATAAGGAAAAGTCATCACCTTTTTTTAATAAAAATGTTATGATTTTTAGTTGCAAAATAGCGCTTTTCTGGCTGATTGATTGAGTCTGTTACATGTTTTACCTAGTTGAAGTATGCTATCATCTTGCAGGATGAACATCTGATAAATCACTTTGTTAAGAACAACCTTCTTAAACCAGTTATAGATGCTTTCGTTGCTAATGGGAATCGTTACAATGTGCTGAACTCTGCAGTCTTAGAACTTTTTGAATATATCCGCAAGGTGAAATACTAATCCCACACTATATTTGTATCTTAGACATTTCTGGAAGATTATGTATGGTAATAACTGTTTCTTGCAGGAAAACCTGAAATTATTGGTTAGATATGTTGTTGATTCATTTTGGGATCAGTTGGTTAAGTTTGAGAAATTGGCTTCTGTTCATTCTTTGAAAGTTAAATACGAGCAGGTATTAGTTCCTGACCAATTTTACAACTGAGATTTTTAGATATAGAACGTCTTTCACCTGTCTGTTTGCAGTGCTTGGAAAATTCTGGACAAAAAACAAATGTTAATGCACCGGACCCAAGAAAACGGATTGATGAGCGTGCTTTGGAGAAAGAGGAGGAAGACTATTTCAACGAGGACAGGTATGCTTTTGTCAACAGATGAGTTGGCACTTTTCCTCTAAACCATTTCCTCTATATTGATTGAATGTGATGCATACAGTGATGAAGACAATACAGCATCCACATCTCGTTCTCCGAAAGTGCAGTCTCAACATGTTTCATCCAATGGAGTTGTGGCCAACCACTCATCATTAAGGTTTTTTTAATAATCTCATCCTAGAGGATTGATTACTAAAAATGCGTTACTGTGTGTTTGGGGTTCATAATTTATATATTCAATTTTTTTAGTCTGAGATCTGGTGGACTTGTTGACTATGATGATGACGATGATGAAGACTATAAATCACCCCCTCCCAGGAAGCAGACTGAAGCCTCAGAGGAAGATTCAGGAACCATGGAGTCCCTTAGGTTGAAGCGTAAGCTGAACCCCAAGGAGCATGAGCCAGCCAAGAAGCAACGGTTGGGGAAAAGCTCAAAGTCAAAAGGTAGTGTATTTGCCGCTTTGTGTTCAACATTAAGCCAAGCCGTGTTGCCTAGTAAGAAAACTGCAAATGCTGTGCATGTATCTACCCAATCAGCCGAGGGAAGTGAAGGCTCAGGTGAGGAAAATCATCTAGGGAAGGAATCGAGCAGTCCCAGAGGTTCTGGTGACAATTGTTCAGAAGAGGACAATCATAAAGAAAAAGAACCTCCTAGCAACTGTTCAGATCATCTGCATAGCTCCTCAGACAATAGACAATTAAGTGGAGAAGATTCACTGCTGATGCCGCCAAATTCGTCACCTGAAATGGCTGTAAATGGATCATAAGTTACGGTCCCACAGTAATTGTCTGGCCACGAAACTTGTTCTACTTGTATGTTTTATTCGACTCAAGGATGTGCTTGACTAAGACAGTCTTGGACCAACCATAGAAAAACAGTGGACATGGAATCAGAGAAAGAGAGAAAGTGGACAAGTTGTTGGGGGGTGGGGGGCGTGTATAGTGCTGCCACCAGAATGCCAGAAGAAATGTATTCAATATCATGCCACGGCCAAGTAAGTCCACAATGCCCTTTCAGATGCTGTGAGACTGTTGCATTCGTAAAACATTGCCCATTTTGTCAATTTTTTGTTGTATTTCTTCGAATATATTATTGTCATATTTAAAAAGGCTTTTTGATGAAAGAATTGATAGAATTTGGGGAGTGTTCTCTGCCCTTTTTGTTGTTCAGTTTTGTGGTGGTGGGCGGGACTGTGTCAATTGTGATTAGATAATATGAAGAGGGTTTAGGATGATGGGTGATTATGCAGCCCCAAAATTTCTTAAATTGTACCTGAAAACCTCATTATTTATAGAGATTAGAGAGGTACTTGTAAATTAATTACCGTTTGTTTAAGACAAGATTTACCCTTTCTCGTCACCAAATTTCTCTAGTTGTTATTATTATTATTATTACCCCCATGATAGATACGAGAATGATTGGTTTAGGTTGGTTAGTAAAAACACGAGAATGATTGGTTTAGGTTGGTTAGTAAAAACAATAGAGACCATGATTTCATATGAATGAATTTGGAGCTACTTCCCTCTTTGGAACGCTTTCCTTCCCTTCCCTCTAGGGGGAAGCATGCGTTCACTTATCATCCCGGAAATGTGTCGGGAGGACTGGTGGTTCGGATAGACCAACAGAATTCATGTGATGATGGCAACTAAACGCATAGGGCATGTGTTGATTCATTCTGCTCAATAGCCTTAAATATATATGATGTGCTAGTTTAGGATATTCTAAGTTTTTGAATCGATCTGAAGCTCTCTTCCTGGATTTACATACTGCGATGCAAAACAAGAACGGTCCAATCTGAGCGAGAATTTCGGGATTGGTGAGCGGACAACGCCGTTGGAAATCGACATCAATCGTGTAAGCACTTGGGATGGAGGAAGTGCACACTCGGAGCAAGTCATTGATATGGACTTTATTTAGTGTTAAAAAAACAGAAGAAACATTATATCTGATCTATAAAATCAATGTATGTTAAATTAATTAAAAGAAACAATCAATTCAAGTTGATAGTTTAATTCATTAAATTAGTTTTGTGTACCTGTGTCGGTTAATTTTGGCTACATTTTGAATTTAAAATTTTGAACTCAATCAAATTTTAAACAACTAAAATTCAAACTTAAATTATTTTAATTTAACTAAAACATGAACTTAAATTATTTTAATTTAACTAAAACATGATAACTATTTATTAGAAAATTATTTAAAATTTTCTAAATTTAAAAGGGAGAGCTATAATTTAGTGAGATCTAAATTTAAAAATTATCGTAATTTTCTAAAATTTTTAATATGCATGTTATAGAAATTATAGTCGATGCATGAGTAGCGAAAACACAGGAGCAGAGAACGCCACAAATGAGGTTCCATGCAAGCTCTTACCAGCACGTGTTCTTCTATCCCTTGACCTTTTCTCTTCTTCTTCCTTCAATCTATCTCAAACTCCACCCCTCTGCTTCCTTTTTTAACTCATCAGGCTCAGCAACTCATCATTATTATTGTTCTTAAATATAAAACTTTGAAGAAAAAAACTCCCATAAGACCAAATCAATGGGCTGTAACTCGGAGACAAGGTCTTTCCTGGATGAGCTGCGTAGCTTCGACAAAGGTGGATTGTTCGAACTGGGTCACCCACTCCTCAACCGTGTTTCCGAGAGCTTTGTCAAAGCTGCCGGCGTACGTTTATGTATTGTTTGTGTTTGAAGCAAAACCCCAATGAAACTGTATATGATGTTTGTTGTTGGTTTGAGTTTGCAGATTGGCGCTATTAAGGCTGTTGCCACAGAGGGTTTTCATCTAGCTCTTCAAGGCATGCATACATATGCATATATGGAATATTCATTGTGTTCTTTGATTTTAAATTTTGATGATTGTGGGTGCAGGCAATAGGTCAAGCTCTGCTTCCAGTGCTAAGAAGAATAAGAAGCATCCCTTCCCTCATCTGAAAGGTATCATCAAATGCCTGCTCGATGATGATCCATGTTTAAACCCATTTGGGTATTTCGATTGCTGCTCAAAGTTTAAATTACACTATTGCTTTATACGTGGATTGCAGGAGAAACCAATAAAAAATCCCTCCAAGCTATGGTAACTTCTTAATCCCCCTAATATCATAATGTGCGTGTCTACAATTATTTATCTCCACGTTATGGAATTTGTTGACTTAAACTATATCTCAGCATTTGACTTTATCATCTATATATGTTATGGACTCGGCTTGAATCTTACATACAAGAATGTTACTGGTACGAGTATAATCAAGGACAAAGTTAGATTCAAACTTTTAGAGGGACAAAGATCTTATTTGACTAATATATACATATATATGTTATACTTGGCTTGAATCTTACATAAAAGGACACAATGGATATTTAGTCTTTTCATATATTCAAAGGATCTCACCATTTTGCTTCTCATATCTGAATTGTACTAATAATTGTGTTTTTAACCTAATATGATTGAATACCCTTCTTTCATTCTAATATACTTGGGAGTATATTCTTATCCGGGTGTGAGTTATATCCATAACCGAATACATGTTTTATCTAGTTTTGTGTGTGTTTATTGATTGCCAAGTTCTTTAGTTGTTACATTCTTATAAAACAGGTGAAGAGAACTGGAAAAGAATCTCTAGAATGGGGTAAGTTTTTAGTCCTTGAAAGTCCCAGACAGCCGGTTGTTTTATGTGTAGTTGCTTTGCAAATGTTTCATTGGACATAATCATACAGTATTTATACAGGATTGGCTGCCGGCTTATATTCAGGTATCACATATGGCCTACAAGAGGCTCGGGGCACTCAAGATTGGGTAAGTTCCAACTTCTAATTTCTTCTTAGTCGACAGATTCGGGATCGAACCTATCAATTGTACCAGAACCTAAAGTAGACTTGAAACTTGAAACGATTCGATTCGTTCAGTCGACAAGTCCACTCAGGATAGTAATAGAATTTGCTGATCGGGTGATCTTGGATATCGATTTTTTCGGTTTACTAATAGGTTGACAATGGCATCATTGTTGGTGCAGAAAAACAGTGCAGTTGCAGGGGCAGTAACAGGGATAACAGTGGCACTCACATGCGAGAAAGGCTCCAATGAGCATCTGTTACGATGTGCCATCACCGGAGCAGCCATCTCCACGGCGGCGAATTTTCTAACAGGAATGTTTTGAAACCTTTAAGACGATATAATATGAAACTGTCTGTCTATCAGTCTGTTTGTCTTATTTCGTATCAATTTTGTGGCATGTAATTGTTTAAGTGTTTTTCCTATTTTCCTCATATGCTGTTTTTTTTTCCGAATGGAAATTTTTTATAAGAAAAAAAAGACAAAACGATTGGTGCAACTTCATGCAAGTTTCTTTTTTAATTTAAAACATCAATTTAAATTTACATTGATACATTAGGATGACAACTTTTTATAAATAATATCCATTAATATTAATAAATAAATTTACAAACTATTGTGCAACTTTTATGTTTATATATATATATATATTTATTAAATAAAGAAAAATAACGATAAATAGTGAATGTTGAGATCTTTGATTGTTCGATCAATTAGTAAATTTTAATTTATATTACATACATTATGATGTTTTTTTTTATAATTTAAAAGGATGTATTATGATACTTAATTTCAATTATTATATGGTTTAGTGTAATAAGTTTTTCAGAAAATTTTTAGCATAAACAAAAAATTATTTTTATCATTATAAGTTTATTAGATTCACTTGAAATGTTTTTAATTTTTTTTTTGTATTTTACTTGAACCTAAACTATGTACAACATTTGAGAAATAATGCATAATAAAAAAAATAATATTTTAAAAGTTAAAACTTTTTAAAGCTATTAATAAAATATTTTAATTAAATACTATTTAATAATAAATATTACTGTCAAATATTAAAATGCATAAAATTTGTTTTTATTTAATAATAATAGTAATTTCATAAATTATCATCCCATTCTTGTAAAAAATAATAATTCATTTAATAAATTAACTGTGTTAATATAGTTTGTTTGAAATTTCAATCATTACTTTAATATATATTAAATAAAAGATATAAATAAATAAAGCGTTCGATAAATAATTCGTAAATTATTTATGTTTGTTTTTTAAGTTGAATAGATGAATATAAATAAAAATTTTACATTCGTCTAATAAACGAAAGAATACGAATAAATATATGTTTAATTTGTTTATGATCACGACTAAGCTTATTTATAAGATAAAAATACTTGTGAATATATCTAAATACTATCTTTTATTATTACCGATGATGTTATATAAGTTCATATTGAAATATTTTTTATTTTTGTTTTTATTTTTTTATCGTTAATTTAATTAAAATTTCTAAACATATAAGCAAACATGCTTATGAATGAATAAGTGAATACTTAAATGAGCCTGCTCTCAAATAATTCTAAAAGGATAAAAAAATTGTAAAAGTTCCTCTTTTCTTTGTTGTGTATCTTCCCCGACGCGAAGAACTCCCGGTAAGCTTTAATTCTGTTCTTAATTCGTCAATTCTCCGCGCGCGCGCATATATATTCAGTTTAGGGTTTAATTCGAAAAGAACGTAGATTTGTTTAAAACTTCGTGTTTGGGAGTTGGGGTTTGCTATGTTCTGAAAGTCGAATTTCTCCCCCTTCTTTGCTGTTTATGTTTCGTTGTTTTGAAGAAATTTTGCACCTTTACCTATGATTTCTTGGTTGTTAATTGATAGATTCTGTAAAATTATATTTCTCGATCTTTTTAATTTCTTTGTTAACCAAGGATTTGGATTCAATTGAATTGTATTTCCTTCAAGATTGGCTATCTATTTTTTCTGTCAATAGTGAGAATTTGTTGTAAAAATGGGTTTGTTTTGAATAATTTGATCAACTGTATATGTTTTAGGATGAAGAAACTGGATTTGAGTGCAGGGTGCTGAAGGGTTTAGGTTGTATTTACATACAGAAATGTATGCATATATATAATTTTTGGAGATTGGATAGTCTATATATCTGCATAACCTAGTTTTTTTTGTTATTCGAAAAGATGTCGAGTAAGAATGGAGAAAAAACCATGGCGGCAGCTGACAGAATCAAGGCTGCGACATTGACTGCGACGAAGGGCCTTAGTCGTGCACAAGCTGAAAGGGCGGCGGCAGCTGCAGCCAGAAATGTCAATGCCTACGGGCAAAAGGAAGAAGGACCTAGCAGATGGCAGGAGAAAAGGGAAGCGAAACGGCAGATGTATTTGATGAGTACCGAAAAGGCAGTGCGTTTAGGTGAAAGGAAAGACAAGACGATGACGAGTACTACAATGGGTGCTTCGCAGTGCCAAAAATGTTTTCAAGCCGGGCATTGGACATATGAATGCAAGAATGAACGTGTCTACATGTCACGGCCCTCACGTACGCAGCAGCTTAAGAACCCGAAACTGAGAATGAAGCTTTCGACCTCTTATGATTTGGACAACCCAGATGTCAAGGATGAGAAAGGTGACAATAGCTCTAAGAAAACCAAGAGGAAGCATCCAAGAGATTCTGGGTCTGGCTCCGATAGTGAGGCTTCAGTTTTCGAGACTGATAGTGGTGCCTCATCTGTTATGGGATCGGAATCTTCTTCAGTAGAGAGTAGCACAGATTACAGTTCATCATCCGAGTCTGAAGAAAATAGAAGGCAAAGGAGGAGGAAGAAGCAGCAGAAGGTGAGGCGTAGAAGGTACAGCTCATCTTCCGAGTCTTCTGATTCTGACTCTGGTTCGGATTCTGATTCCGATGATAGGAGCAACCAGAAGAAGAGCCGAAGGCATAGTAAAAGACGCAGAAGGAGAGATTTCAGTTCACATCGTGCCTGTTCAGTGTCAGACTCTAGAAATGACTATAATAATTCCTAGTAGTTGTGCATTGCTGGACGAATAATAGTTCCTAGTAGACTCCTAGTTATGCATTGCCAGAGTTGTTCGCCGATCCCGCTTATGAAATGATCGTTGCATGGATATTTCAAGTTTTCGACAGGCTTGTGACAGCTCCAGGAAGTCCGTTGAAAATGATGAAAATTTGTGAATAAACATGTTTTTGTTGAATGCTGCATGGATTAAAGTTCAATGCTATCGTACTCGGATAATTTATTCATCATCTTTTAAGAAAATAGAATCCAGGAAATGATAGCAGCAGAAATTGAACATTGAAATTTTGGGAATTAAGAAATAAAATGTGAAGTTCCGCTGAAAACAATCACATAAAGACATGACAGATAATTTCATCTATGGTGGAAGTTTTACATTAATGCCTTGCTTGCCCTAAAGTTATAACTCATCGTCTTCATTCTTTAAGCTGCCACAGGCATTACATTCCAATACTTTAGACGGCACGTCATCCGACGGTGGCAACGGTGCAAGTGTACCCCCACAGTTTTCACGGTTACACATGTATCTCACAAAGAAATAAGCATGAGGAAAATCAGTTTCTCCTCCTCCAGCTCCTTGTTCTACATCGGAGCCCGCCATTTGTTCATCGCTGTCCTCATCCATTCTCTCCTCACCCTCGTCTTCTTCCTCCTCGACATTTCCATTACCATTAATGTCGTCTGCTTCATTATCTGACCAGTTAGCCTCAACCTTGCATCGGTCACAATCACAGATAAAGCCGTAGTCCTCAGCCAATCTCTTCTGTCTGGCAGAGTAGTTAAGATTGACGGGGAAATAACTCAAGCATATCTCCCTACCTTGGGGGACATCATGAAGCATCCTAACAATGAAATCGACATTCCGGTCTGGAGCCGAGTCGAGGTAATCAAATCTGCAGGCATTAGGAAGACAATCATGGTTGAAGAAAGAAGCCTTGGGATAGATTCCGTATGCACGGACAGACCTCTGACCATCTTGTTGTAGAGAGATAGGTTCAATCAAACCAAAAGCATTCAGTTTATCTTTTGCCAATAGAGCAGCTGTGAGTTCGATGGTAATCGATAACGAAGGCGGAGGGCAGATGGATGAAATGAGAGAATGCAGGAATTGGACAGCAGGAGCATCAGAAGGGGAATCCTGGCCTTGAAGAGAAAGCAAAACCTGGAAATCCGAGGGGGAAACAAGGGCTAGATTATATGCAGCTATAAGGAACCGTGCTTGCACCTGCCATTCGAGAGGTTGGGAAACAAGAGGACAGTCCCGAAGACGACTAAGAGCCTGGCAAACCCAAGGCGAATGAGAGGAGGCCGTTGCCATGGTTAGACAATTAGGACTGCAAAAAAGATGATGAGAACACGATGAACATGCCATTACATTCACCGACGAGGAGGAGAGTGTCCTAAAGCAATTGTCACAATAAGAGGCTGATGATTGAAGTTTAACCAACGGAAACGCCGAGTAAACAACAGTAGGAGAATCCCTGAGAACAATTTGCCCCGCCTTCAAAGGTTGGGACGCAACAAGAGCCCTTCCTCTCCCTTCTATCTCTACTAACCTTAATACGGAATCCGAATCTGCTGTCAACATCCTTCTTTACTTCCCACTCTGCAAACATAAAAAACAAATCTTCACCAAAGTTTACAATCCACAATGCCGCAAAGATTCTAATAGGTTAAATAATATACAAGGCCATGTACTATGCATCTTTGGCGAATTTAATCCCCCTACAATAATTTGATAATTTATAGTCCTCTCCTCACATATTCTACTCTCTTTTTTTAAAACACGTTGGCATTTTTTATATGGTTGGAGATATATATATATATTTTGCAAATTTAAAAATACAAAAAAGAGAAAGATGTGATGTTTGTCCAATTGCACTGGAAATTCCATTGTAAAGAGGTTAAAATTATACAATAAAGGGACTAAATCCACAAAAAATGCATGGTACAAGGACTTTCCCTGCAATTTAACCATTTATAAAACCAAAAGCTCGTACAAAAATCAGTTCCTTTTTCCTATTTCCATACCTCTCTATAATATCCTAGATATGATAAAGAGTTAAATCATGTAAAAAAACATAATATTTTTTTTTCAATTTTCTCTTTAGATCAATCTCTAATCACTCTGATTAGTGTCTAATGCTACTTATTTACATTAATATAAAATCATTAAACCATGCAAAGAACCCAAGAATTCACCAAATTTAACAATGAAAAAAACATTTTTTACACAAAGAATGGATATGGAGTGAAATCTATACCTCTGAAATCGTCGTATAAACAAACAGTAACATGTTGTAGATAAGTGCAAATGAATCAAACCAAAAAGGATAAGAAATTTTCTCTTTTTTTTTCCTGAAAAGGAAAAGTTGAGGAGATATGAGTTTTTACCTAAGTTTTTCTGCGAGATGAGCAGAGTAAGAGATTTGTTTATCTTCCAATTGTTTTCAGCTGCCGAAAGCGGCCATTGATGAATGCTTGGTCGGTTCCCCTAGCTAGGTTTCTGAGGTTTAAAGCTCTTAAACCTGTTGTGGTACTCGTTTTCTTAATGGGTTAGGTTTCACTAAAGAAAAGCCCTGGTTTATTTTTTGCTAATACCTACTTTAGTCCTTTACGTTAGTGAAACTCTCATTTTGACTCTTTTACTATTTTTTCATTCAATAAACCAATTTAGATTAAAATGTATTTGAATTTGAATAAATTGTTTTAAACTTATTAATTGAATACAAATACGGATATTTAACAATAATATAATTAATTCATATATTCAAATTCGAATAATAAATTTGATTTAAATCAATTTAATTCAAATAATAAACTATATTAAATTCTAAAATAAATTTGCAAAATCTAATCTGTATACGAAGGAAAAAGTAAATCAATGTATATATGAAAAATTATATTATAGGTATTTTAACCATATTGTTCACGAGATTAACCAATCAAATATATTTATTTTAGTAATCGGCACATATGCTGCTATAATCAAATAGAACAGTCTTATAATAGATCTCATTCATACATACATATATGCATATATACATTAAGATTTGAATCCTGTACTTATTGAAATTTGAAACCTTACCTCTTAAGGGTGATTATTACATGGGAGAAAACTCGGTTTAATTGTATTTGTATAGACAGTGATTGCTATTACTATGATGATCATCTTCTACTTCTAGACTTTCACTACTGTAAAAGTTACCCAGAGAATGGGAATGTTTAAGACATTAAATCCGGGTTTTAAAGAAACTTCCATACTGAAATCGAGTGCATCGGGGTTCCCTTCCATCCAACAAGTAGGCATTTCCCATTCATATCAAGTGTGCAAAAACTCCCACAAGCAAAAGATTTCAGAACAAGATATGCTTGGTACAGAGATGACATGCTTAATTCTGCCTCTTCCATTCCGTACCGAATGAAGAATGCTCTCCAAACATCGAACTTCACGTTCCTGGCCTTCCTCTCGTCACCTTCGGTGGCTACCGTATTCCGAATTCCCTCTCCAAAGTACATTGATTCTATGATATCTCTGTTTTCATGGTTCCATTTCATGCAAGTCGCAAGGCAATCAAAGTATGCGCTGCAGAAGAAAAGAGCTTCGATGAAACGGTTCACAAAGATTGGCGAGTTATGATTGGCTTCTACTTCAGATACCACCATCAAACAAGGGTTGATGCGTCTAATCACTCTCATTATATTCTCGAGCCGGTTTGGCATCACAAGCATGCTCCTGAAAATCATAACGGCATACACGGCAACTGTTTCTTTAGCATCAAGTTCAAAGAGATCTTCTTTGAGATCCAACATGTCTGAGACCATTACAATCTTAAAAGCAAAAGGTAATCCCAAGCTTCGAGCAAAGCTTGACAGCCGCTTACCGGTGCTCTCGATTAACCATTTCCCATCCGTTGCGACCGCGGTTACTTTAAGGAGCTCGATCGGACGCTCATGTCGAGATGCGAGAGCTTGCATTAGAGCTGTCCATTGTACCCCACTTTTGATTGAAAGATCAATTATGTGAATCCTCTTAGCCTTTGCAACATTTTCCACAATGGCTTGAATCCCAGCAAATTGTATAATCTGTGGAAAAGGCAATTCCCCATGAAACGCTAACATAGTAGGATTAAGCCTCATCAGCGATTCATTGAAGTTAAACACCGGCTTCAACGAGACCCTTCCCGTCTCTCGTTCGATCTTCTCTCGAAGGGCTTCGGAGAAATAATATACTACTCGCTGAACCTGATTTCCAGTCTTCGACGACATGAACTCACATTGTTTCAGCAATCTGCTTGCACGATCATATTGTCGATACCCTACTTTCTCTGCAGCAGCTAGAAGGAGCAAAGCAAGCTCGACATCCCTCCTCTCCTCATCGGAAAGTCCTGAAAACGAAAAATTGAAATCACAATCGAGCACAGAGAGACCGTCCATTCCTTGGCATGATGACTGGATAAACAACTCTCCTGCAACTCTCATGACATCTTCTGTCGACAATCTCTTGTCGACACCTCTTCCGAACATGGTTACGCCATCGACTTCCTCAACTCTCTTTTCCGTATGCAACTGTTGTTGCAGTGAGTCATCTCTACAGAATCCATCAATGGCTGCTCCATAGAAACCTCCATTAAAACTCTCACAGATATTATTACAAACACTAAGCTTGTCTGGGAATCCACCAATGTTGTCACCAAAAGACAAATCATAGGACATGGTAAGATCAATGATATGTCTTCCCTTAACAACAAAAAAAATGCAGCAATTTGAACAATATATACTGATTTTCAATGAATTCCAATTTGATTAAATTTATAAACAAATCAAATTCATACCCAGATTTTTCTACTTAATGGAATCAGAAATTAAATTCTCAAACGCCACAATCAAAGCTCACATCATTGGTGAGAAATTTAATCAAATCAGCCAAACAAAACAAGACTTAAAATCTAAGATATCAAGCAATTTGAGAGTGACAAAAAAACATAAAATAATCAGAGATTAAACCTTTGATTTAAGACATGAAGTGGACATACTGCAATGCATCCCGCATCCATTGACCTGGATTTTGTTCTCTCTGTTTGTTTCCACTGCCATTTTTGTCAGTCTTATTGGACCAAATTCAAATTTTATCATCTGCCAAGTCCGTATCTATTCTATGTTGCTGAACAGAGCAAAGATACGAATAGCTTTAAAACGACATCTAGATCTAGTGTTCTCTCATGCAGTTTATTCATAACAATAACTAAAACACACCATGATAATTTTAGGGATTCATCATTTTTCATAGAACAAACTACAAAGAGAGAACGAACAGCGGGAGTTGCAGAATCACATAAGTAACTATTACAGTAATTAACTTTTTTATTATAAGCGATAATTAAAATTTTATATTTTTTTAATTTTATTTTATTTTAAAAGGTATGTCTTGTGAGAAACTAAAATACAGGAACAATCAAAACTAAGAACTATAATGAAAGCAATTGTATTTATTGAAATTCTTGCTTATCGGAATACAAAGGATACAATCCTATTTATATTAATCTGAGAAAGGGAAAGAGAAAGCTAAAGTTAGTTACAACTAACTCTTGAATCAGATTGGGCTGGGCTACTAAGAAAGCAAGCCTTTCTTAGTTCTAATACTCTAACATTTTCCCTGTTTTCTCTTCTCCTTGAACTGCTTGTAAATCAACCACACCAAGCCTCCTACGCAATTGATCAAAAGATGTCGGTGGAATTGGTTTAGTGAGAATATCGGCAACTTGTTCTGTGGCAGGAACATAATTGACAAGCAGCTGACCAGCAAGAACACGTTCACGAATAAAGTGTAAGTCAATCTCCACGTGCTTTACTCGAGCATGATGTGTTGGATTTGCTGCCATGGAAACAGTGGATGTATTGTCACACCATACAACAGACAGGCCACAGATTAGAATCCCGATTTCTTTCAACATCTGTTCAATCCATACCAACTTAGAGACTGAATTAGTAAGACTTCTATATTCAGCCTCTGAGGTAGACCGAGAGACAACTGCTTATTTTTTTGAGTTCCAAGCAACTGGGTTTGAGCCAAGAAAAACACAATACCCTGAGGTGGATCGTCGATCCTCAACTAAGGATGCCCAATCTGCATCAGAGTAGCAGACTAGAGTGCATTGTGTACTAGTTTGAAAGAGCAAACCATGATTCAAAGTACCAACAAGATACCGTAAAATCCTTTTTATTGCTTTCCAGTGAACTTCTAAAGGATTATTCATGTACTGACTGACTTTATTTACTGAGTAAGCAATGTCAGGCCTTGTTAAACATGCATACTGTAGAGCCCCGACCACACTTCGATAAAGATGAATATCAGCAAATGTGGAACTATCATCGGCAACAAGTTTAGAGGTTACCACCATTGGTGTTGGTGTAGGAGTGGACTTGATCATTTCAGTTCGAGTCAGTAGTTCAGAGATAAATTTCTTTTGACTTAGCATGAGACCTTTAGAACATTGTTGGACCTCCATGCCAAGAAAGAAATCTGGTTCACCTAAGTCCTTAAGGGAGAATTCCTCGTTAATCCTATGGACAACTCTATCTACCTCTGTTAGGTGACTTCCAATGATAATGATATCATCAACATACACCATTAATAGGATTTTACAATAACTAGTATCTCGAATGAACAAGGAAGAATCAGTTTTGGCTGCCACAAAGTCAAGCTTATCAGTCAAGAAGGCACGTAAAGTTGTAAACCATGCTCTAGGAGCTTGCCTTAGTCCATAAAGAGCTTTTTTGAGCCTGCATACTAATTTTTCACCATGCGGCCCTGCTCTTTCAAACCCAGGTGGCTGGGACATGTAAATTTCTTCAGTAAGATGACCATTTAAAAATGCATTATTAATGTCAACTTGTCTAATACTCCAATGCTCAACAACAACAATGGCAAGAACAATCCGAATTGTTGCAGCTCAGACCACTGGGCTAAAGGTTTCTTTAAAATCACTCCCAATTGTTTGAGAGAAACCTTTTGCTACAAGATGGGCTTTCAACCTTTCAACAGACCCATCTGACTTCTTTTTGACTTTAAAAAGCCATTTACAACCTACAGCCTTTCGATCAGCAGGTAAAAGTTGCAAATCCCAGGTGTTGTTATTTAGAAGTGCAAAATATTCAGCATGCACAACATCTCTCCAACCAGAATGTTGAAGGGCTTCAAAGACGTCATTTGGTTCCATAATGTTGACAGCAGAATACAAAACTTTGGGCTTAAAGATCCCAGCTTTAGCTCTTGTAACCATGGGGTGAATATTTTGATGCAATGGTTGTGGTGGAAGAGAAATGGATGATGATGAAGTGGATGATGGATTGGTGGAATGTTTGGATGGTGGAGAAAAGGATGAAGGATGAATAGAAAGAGACGATGTAACATGTGATGGTGATGCAGTAAAAGAATTGAATGATGGTTGATGAGGGGAGGTAGCATGAGATGTTGGAAGATGATTTGAAGAAGTAGAAAAAGGAGATTGTGAAGTGTTAGATGATGTAGTAGTAGGATGAGGGGAGGTAGCATGGGATGCTGGATGATGACTTGAAGAACTAGAAAAAGGAGATTGAGTAGTATTGGGTGAAGGGGCATTTTGAGGTGATGTACCAGTGGGGGGACATACCTGGGTGACTCTAAATTTTGACAAGGAATGTCTGTAAAAGGTGGTTGTTAGGGTGGGACAGTGGGAATGCTAGGACTATGAGCAAATGAGTTAGACATTTTAGGAAACGGAGCTGACTGAAACTGAGTTTTGGAATTTTGACCTTTGACACTAAAGAGAGTTCACTGACTCAACCAAGATACATAAGGAAAATTTGTTTCATCAAACTTGACATGTCTCGACACATAAATTCGACCAGACCTATCCAAACATCTGTACCCTTTTCGATGAGCAGAATAGCCTAAAAAAACACAATCTGTGGACCTAAACTGAAGTTTATTAGTGTTAAAAGGCCTTAGTAATGGATAACATAAACAACCAAATACTCTAAACCTGTCATAATTTAGTTTACTGAGAAATAATTTCTCATGTGGTGACTGACCAGAGAGGGCCTTAGTAGGTAACCTATTAATTAAAAAAACAGCTGTAGCAAAGGCATCATTCCAAAACATTAAGGGAAGAGAAGCATTAGCAAGAAGAGTCAGACCAGTTTCAACAATTTACCTATGTTTTCTTCCTACAATTCCATTTTGTTCAGAAGTATAAGGGCAAGACATTCTATGAACAATACCATATAATTGAAGATAATGTTTGAGAGCAACAAACTCACCTCCTCCATCAGATTGTAAGGTTTTAAGCTTAACTCCTAGTTGTCTTTCTGCTTGTTTATGGAACTGCTCAAACACATGTTTGACCTCGGATTTCTGTTTCAGAAAATAAACCCAAGTATATCGAGTATATGCATCGGTAAAAGCAACATAGTATCGAAAACCATTAGAGCATAAGGGGGCTGGACCCCATACATCTGCTATAACAAGTTCTAAAGGTGAAGAATACACAGAACTAGAAGCAGGAAAAGGTAGTTTATGTGATTTGCCAAACTGACAAGCACTGCACATGCTATCTTCATTATTGAAAGGAACAGAAATATTACAACTTTTCAACAAATTTTGCAAAACAGTATATGAAAGGTGACCTAATCTTTCATGCCATAAAACAACAGATGTCTTTGTAATAGTAGAAGAAAAACAATGCCTAGAACTAGGTGCTGAAACCTTAGCATTATTCTTAGAAACAGAATTTTGAACAGGCAAAATAAAAGCATATAGACCATTTTTCTCGAGACCTTGTAGAACCACATTTCCAGTAGACAAGTCCCTAGCTTGACAATGTGTAGGATAGAACTCAAGGCAAAGCTGATTATCCTGTGTAAGCTTAGACACAGAAATTAAATTTTTAGTTATACCAGGAACAAACAACATGTTATTCAAATCAAGTGTTTTAGTGCAACCAAGGAGTTTAGACTGAGAAGTGTACTTAATAGGAAGAAAATTACCATTGCCCATTTGAACACTACCCGAAGCTGGACTAGTGCTCTCAACCTGAAGATTGTTGAAGTCCTTGGTGATGATGTGTAGCCCCTGAGTCTGGGTACCACGCATTGTCATCAATAACCTCTGGAGTAGCAAGGAACACTTGAGGTTGAGCCTCTAAAGATGACACCATAGGACTAACAGTAGAAGTGGAAAATCCTTGTGAAGGTCGAGGAAAGGAAACATTCACAGAAGGTGATGGAAGCAGTGAGTTAGGAGCAGAAATAGCCTGTGAAACAAGACAGGAAGGTGAAGGAGAAACACAGTAGGAGTAAATGGTTGACTAGGACCAGGACTGCCAAAAGTGTAGGATTCAGTATTAGCTTGAGCAGAAAAATTTCTGTTCCCTCCATTGTTATTAAAGTTCCCAGTATTACGAGACCCCTCATTTTTAAAATTCATGTCAAACCTAAAATAACATCTCTCAACAATATGCCCTAGTCTACCACATAACTGACACTGTGGTCTGAAAGATCGGCCTCGGCCTCGGCCTCGTCCCCTATTATTATTGTTGTCTCGATTCATACTATAGGTATAACCAGAATTTCCATCCACAAACTGTCCAGTGTTAACATTAGCACTCAAATCACTAGACCCAAGCTGAGGCATAACAAATAAAGAAGTCCCTGACTGAGGTAAAACAAAGGAAGAAGCTACAGGCTGTGAGGCTATATGAGCAGAAGCTACAACATGATTGTTAATGTGCATTTGTCGAGCATCAGAATCAAGTAAAATAGTTCGAACAGAATTGATATTTGACAAGGTAGAATTAGCTGTAAGCACAGTTATAACTGATTCATATTCGGGAGGTAAGCCATTTAATATTGCAGTGATTTGTTCATGCTCAGAAATAACTTCACCACAACTAGCTAAATTGTCACAAATTGATTTTACTTGCATTAAAAAATCTCTCATTGGTAAATCCCCTTTCTTCTGTGTGTATAACAACCGTCTGAAGTACATCAACCTAGAGGTGGTCTTGCCACTGTAAATTCTATGTAGAGTGTTCCAAATTTCTGAGGCAGTATTTAAACCAATGAGATGTGGTAACACAGGTTGACTAACCGTAGAGAGCAACCATGTAGCAAAAGCTCCATCTTGCTCTTCAAAAACCTCAAACTCCGGATTAATACTAACTTGATTATTACGTTTGACATATTGAGGAGGAGGCGTAATATTACTATCAATGAACTTTTGCAGACGATGAGTCTTGATTATTAAGAATACTTGTTGTTGCCATAGAAGGTAGTTATTATCATCCAGCATCACATTAATTTTCTTTGTAGAAAACAACTTAGTGGTCGGCGTAGCATTATCTAGATTAGTAGAGCTAGGATTTACAGGAGCCAAAGACGAATCATCATTGCTAACCATGATATCACAGGAACAAGAGAGAACAAACAACACAAAGGAAGCACGAAAAATAAAGAGAACAACAGTGAACCGAAACGCACAGCAGCGAACAAACTGATCGGAACAACAAAAAAAACTTGAAAAGCAGCGAAACGAACAGCAGCGAAACGAACAGTAGCGAAACGAAACGAGACGAAGCACAAAAAGAAAAGCAAAGAGAAACTCAGGAAAGATCTCACCAAAAACTGATCGGAACATCAGTGAGAACCGGTAGAAGACGAACAGACGAACAAGAATCGCAGCACTCTGGAAGCAGAACCTTCAGGAGACCTCCGATACCATGTGAGAAACTAAAATACAGGAACATCAAAACTAAGAACTATAATGAAAGAAATTGTATTTATTGAAATTCTTGCTTATCGGAATACAAAGGATACAATCCTATTTATATTAATCTGAGAAAGAGAAAGCTAAAGTTAGTTACAACTAACTCTTGAATCAGATTGGGCTGGGCCTACTAAGAAAGCAAGCCTTTGTTAGTTCTAATACTCTAACATGTTTTGTCATGTTGTTATTGGCTTTTTAATAAAATATAACATCCAATAGGGTATGAACCACTTAAAAATTGACTAATTTAAAAATTAAAACATAATTAAAAGAAGTTAGTTTTCAATAAATGTAAATATAATTTATACTATAATTAATATCTCTTCGTCCCATAAATAATATTTTTTATTGATTTTTTTAAAGTTAAATTTTTAAACTTTTGACTATAAGATTATTAAATATTTTAAATAAATAATTTTTATAAACTATATATTTAAAATCTATTCGATTATAGTTTTTTAAAATATATTTTTTATATTTTTATCAATAATAAATTTTAAATAATCAAGATTTAAAGTAAAAAAAGTTTTGATCTCAAAAAAATCATTAAAGAACAATATATATGGGAAAAAGTATATTTTTTCCACCATAAACTTAATTAATTCTATTTAAATATTATTTTTATAAATAACATGACTTTTAATCTCGATTTTTAAATGATATATTTTGAGGTTAAACTACACGAGATATTAATAGATTTAAAGTTTAATAATAGTAATTAGACCATTGAATTATATATTGATATTATTTTAATATTAAATTTTAATTTAAAACTTAAATTATATTTTTTTAATTATTAAAAATTGATGACGTGAATAATTTTAAATAGTTAGTGCAAGATGATGTAAAGGAGTTCTAGTGTTCCAATAATAAATTAAAACCTAAATTAAAATTAGTGTAAATATAATATCAAGTTTTAATTAAATTTAAAGTTTAATGGTAGTCTATCAACCAATAAAAATCCGCCACGTGGTCAAATCTACAGCCAATGACGTGTCTATTCAACCACTAAAATCCGAAGTCTGAACTATTTTATTCTCCTCCGTCGTTTCTCGTTACCTTCTCAATTTCGTATCCTTTTTTATACAAATCACTCGAGCAAAAAATACGTATTTATATACGGCGGTCGTAGCGTCGCCGGTTGTACGATCGTTTTTTTCTCAGATCGGTGATCCAAATGGCTGAAGACAAGTATAACCTCAAGAATCCGGCGGTGAAGAGGATATTACAAGAGCTTAAGGAGATGCGATCCAATCCTTCCGATGATTTCATGAGCCTGCCTCTCGAGGTAAAAAGAAGTCTCTAAATTTTAGGGTCTTTTTTTAGAATTATTCTAGGTTTGGTGATTTGGGTTTTCGGGTGAAACAGGGATTGATTTGAATTTTTTAGGGAAATTGTTTGATTCGTTGTGAAGTTAAGATATTGTTAAGGATTGTTATGAAAAATTGGGTTTGTTTTCTTCTTCAGGAGAATATATTTGAATGGCAATTTGCAATTAGGGGTCCGAGGGATTCTGAATTTGAAGGAGGGATTTATCATGGAAGGATCCAATTGCCTGCTGAGTATCCATTTAAGCCACCTTCATTTATGTTGCTGACTGTAAGCCCTTGCTTTTACTTATACATACATATATACACTATGTGATTCGGACTTGAATATGTATCCATCATGAGTATTGTTAGACTTTTCGTGTATTTGGAGGATTCTCGGAGATCATATCTCCGTATTGATGTCTCAAGTACTAGTGTGTAAGAGAAACGAAGAGTCCGAGCAACAGTGTTTTTTTGTGTCTATGTCATTTTATTGGTAAATTGTCTATTGATGTTCTAATAACTTCGTTTATGTGCTCAAATTTTCAGCCAAATGGACGTTTTGAAACACAGACTAAGATTTGCTTGAGTATATCGAATCACCACCCGGAGCATTGGCAACCATCTTGGAGTGGTGAGTATCATTTCTCTTTAGGGCAATCACTATGATAGTTTCTATATCTATTGTTATCCCGAATCCTGAAAATGAAGAACTTTTCATATGTTGTAATGTTTATTCCACTGCTATTTGATATGTTAGCATCTGTGCTGTTAAATATCTATTCATTCCGGCTTGTCTTTGATCTGTCTTAAGCTATGTTACTTTGTCAAGTGTGTGAGTAGTCGGATATGGGTAGTCCGATATTGATAAAACCCGGCTAATTTGGCTGTTGGTGTTGATAGTGCGGACTGCTCTAGTGGCACTGATTGCATTCATGCCCACCAGCCCTAATGGTGCCTTAGGTTCTCTAGAATATACAAAGGAAGAGTGCCGTGCCCTCGCTATCAAGTCTCATGATGCACCACCTAAATTTGGGAATCTCGAACGCCAGAAACTTATCGATGAGGTATGTTTTGCTTGAATCACTGATCACATATCGTGGTTTTGTTCCTCTGCTGATAAAGCTTTGTCATGTCAATAGATACATGAATATATGTTAAGCAAGACTCCCCATGCCCCTCAACATAGCCCTTCACAGTCCTCCGAGGAACACCCTACTGAAATGGAAGGAGAGACCGAGACCAATCAGCAAGATTCTGTTACCTTGGATGCTAGGATCATGCACCCAAGTCAAGCAGTCGGTGACAATGTTGTCGAAGAACAACCTGTAAATGTCGGAATTGAGCACCCAAATCAAGCAGTTGGTGACAGGGTTGTCGAAGAACAACCCGTGGCTCCCAGCAATGCTCATCCCTCTCCCACCTACACGAGGCTCGTGAGAGAGATTCCTTCCGAGGGACCAAGTAACCAGCCACTGCAAAGGCAAGAGATGAGGGTTCAACGACCTGCTGTCAATGACCGTTTGCTTACATGGGCTGCTGTTGGACTTACCATCGCAATTCTGGTTCTTTTGTTCAAGAAATTCATCAAATCAAGTGGATATGGTGCTCTTTTCATGGATGATTCATAGTTCCAGCAACAGATCGGTTCATTAAGGAACAAAGAAATCTATCAAAATATTTGTTTGTTTTTAAATTAGCATGGTATCAATTTGAAGTATATTGAGCTTTTGTAATTAATGAATTTAAGCATGATTAATACACTTATAATTATTGTTTTTGAGTATAATAAAATGTATATCAATAATTTATTCATGAACGTGATTTATTCCAAAAGATTTTATTTATTTGTCTCTAAAAACGCCATTATAGAGAACAAAACACCAACAAAGACAAGGGTGATGGTCAAAACGCTAGATTAGCGATACTAATGATGAGAACAAAGCCTTACTAAATGCCATCCCCGTATTTAAGTTACCATGAAATTGCTCACTTGTATTTAACATATACTTATATATATATATATATATACTGACCATGTTAATCAAAGCCTAATTAAAAGTACTCGAGTGCTCGAGTGAAGAAGGGTACATAACTTGCTCGTCCTGGGATTTGTAGGATCCATCAAATTACAAATTTTCAAATTGAAAGAAGCAATTTGGGAACTAGAATGCAGTTTGATCAATTCGGTTAAAAAAGTTAAACTACCAACTTAACTGACAATCAATGAGAAATCCAAAACAGACCTTAATTTTGTAACAAGAAAATAACCTAACGAACTTAGTTAGCTTGTTTAGTGGATTAGTAGGTTACTGTGTATGGTTAGTTGGCTACTTAGTTAACGAGTTAGGTTGTTCTATAACTGACTAACCAACCTGATCTAACAGACCAACATGGTTCAGTTATAATCTACTTCCGCACAGCCCTACTTAATCCTTTATGCCATTAAATGAACTGAAAAAAAATTAGCAGTTTGATGTTGATCATGATTTTATCCCCAAAACTAGAAGTACCTACTTCAGACAGCTCGTATAATTCTTTGCAGTAACTCTGTAGTAGTTTGACCGGTACACCATGCATGCAACACTTTTAGTGTTCTCATCGGCAAGGGTTAGTTTCAGGTAGAAAGCACGCATGACAACTTCATCATCACAATTACAGTTACAAAAACTGCATTCGAATACACCGTTGGGCATTTCTTTGACAAAATGCCCACAAGGAGCATGTGAGAATGTTGTTGAAACATGAGAACGATCAACTTGGTCAAGCCATAACACTAAGGCATAAATACTCATTCGGATAATCAACATGAAGCTCGAAGTGTGTAGCAACCTGGAAGGACATAAGCATTCACAACCACAGCTTCCAAAACACTACTTAAAGACAAGAAATTCTTCTCATATATCGAGTCAATTGTAATACACGATTGCAAAGTCGAACTTCTAAGAATGCAGACTATTGTTTTCTTTAATGAGGTAATAAACTAAAATAACCAAAAATTTAACCGGAAATACCAAAGTAAACAAAAGAGAACTGAGTCTATGAATTCTAATTGGTCAATCTATATATTTTTAAGAAAATTAAACAGTGAAATTCTAAGATGCGGATTCTTTTTCCTTTAATGTGATAATCAACTAAAAATCTAAAATGGCTCGAAATAGATCAATAAATTTAACCGGAAACATAAAATTAAACAAAAGAGAATAGAAACTACGAACTCTAATCGATCAATCTACACAGTTCGTCATAACGAAGCAAATCAGAGAAACCGTGCACAGCAAGCGTAGTACCTGAGAGATATCGGTGAGCAAAATAGCAGCAGTGACACCACTCGAGTAAGAAACATAAGTTTTGAGGATCCGAGACGCGATCCAGCCCCATCTGGCTCCATTATGATCGTCTTCATTTCCACTCGGATCCTCATCTTCTTCAGGAGAAATGAACGAACTGTCGTGCTCGATAAATGCGAGAAACGGATCTTCTTCGCCGTCTCGCTGTCGATTTTCATTAATGACGCTCCACTAGACGCTTTGTTTTCGTTCTTTTTTGGCGCGGTGCCAACACAAGGGAGATAAATGTTTAGGTACAGTCAAGCTTACTTTAGCGTTTCGTAAGCTCTCAATCGACAGAGAAGTCTGAATGGGCTTGGATAAGTAACATAAAGCCCTGTGTTACTAAAAGGCTTCTTGTAATGGGCAGGGCTTCCTAACAGTATTGGAGTTAAAGGTGAAAGTGTTGCACAGGTCCTTGTACTTCGTATGGATTACATTTGGGTCCCTTAACTTTTTTGTCAGATTTTTTTTATCATAAGTAAACCTTCATTCATTCAACAAGATTCAACATTACAAACATTACGTTTGTCTGAATCGTTTAGGAATCCTACACATTGTGAATTATTTTATATTTAATTTAATTTTATATTATTATTTTTTAATTAATATAATTTTTTTAAGTTAATATATTTGTTTATATGATAATATTATGCCAACACGCATCGTCATATAGATTTATCATGTTATTTTAAGTTATTTATCATCAATTAACTATCAATTTTTATCTGTAAATGAATTATTTTAACCCAAATTAAAACATTGAGGGTTGAATTGCTAAAAAAAGAGTAGGACTTAAAATGATTATTATGTCTGAGGTATATTTTTTATATTATACCTTAAAGAAAATAAGTTCAACCCTTGCATTTAAGTAATTTTAAAACTCGTAATTGATGTCTATCCACTTATAGAACTTGAAGAATTATTCATTAAACTTATAAGACATGAAAAATATTTATTAGACTCCTTCCAATGAAATGCTAAATAAATAAAAAATAAGATATATCTAATTAATTTATCTAAATCTTTAGAAAAATCTTATTTATATCCACAAGTCTGGAATCCTTTTTGAAGTCCTGTTCTGTCAGATGAAAAAACACGTTTCATGTTGAAATTAAATGAAAATTAAAGACATGTCACATGGGGTGGGTTTACTACGACTATTACTACCTATTTTGCTGGCAGATTGTATCAAAAGCTGCAAGAGGAAAGAAAATGTTTCAAGTCTTTCTTTAATTAATATTGGGCAGCATCTCCTTATTACATTGACATGTTCATTGGGACCCATATCATTGCTCGTTGTCGTTGGGTGAACATTAAACAATGGTGGAAATTTATCAATAATTTAGTGATTTAAACCAGGATATCTATTCGTATATTATTTGAATTGAATTTAAATCGAGTTTAAGTTTTAAATATTTAATCATGTTATTAGAGTTTTGTAATTTAAATTATGTTTTAAACATTTAATCATATTATTAGAGCTTATATAGTTATACTTCATGCTTAAAGTAAGAAATTTAGTTTGAGTATGGTTCTTTAAATCTATCTTTATAAATAGATATTTTGAGTCATTATTAGAATATAGATAAAAAATTTAAAAAAAAAATATTAGATGAATCATGTTTATCATGTTATCCACTGTCTTAATCAATAAAGTTCATTTACGAACTTTATTGGTTAGGATCACAAATAATGTTGTGAGTTGAATTCATCTAATAATTTCTGTAGGTCAAATCGCAATTCTCTTATATCTTTGTTATTTTTCGACATTAGTAATTTATTCTCCTATATTTGTGATTTTTTTCTTGATAATAACCATGAGAATCTAATTTATTGACAGACTAATCCAGATTAAATATTATAAATGTCTATTATAAGAGCAACCCCTCTTAACTCTGTTACTTCGTTCATAATATCATGATTCAAATCCTTAATCATTCTTAAAGAATCTAACCCATTCACTTTGTTAGAGCAACAAGTGGTTGATTTTACCCATATTTTTTCCCTTTCCACGTAAATCTTAGTTTTTTTTTTTTTCGCTATCATATATTTGTAATTTTCTTTCAACACATAATACATCCAAACAAAGAACACACCGTGATATAAACTTAGATAAAACATGTGTTTAGAACCGATACATATTATATTATTTATAAAACTTGACCTTGAAACATTAAAAATCCCGAAACCTTATTTCTACTGTCCCAACGATAATATTAAATAATCATACTAACACACAAGTTACTTTGAATTCGATAAAATCATCACAGCCACAGACAGTAGGATCATCTGCGGAGATTTCTGACGGTGGTGGAGCATCTCTGTCAAGCATTATCGCTAAGCTAGCTGCTAGCCATAGTCTACCAAGTAGTAGTAGTTGAGAAGACGATGCTGCATTAAATACATACAATGTCACCGTCCAGCTTGTAGGGTTTTGTTTTGTTTTTCAAAGTGTGCATAAAGTTTGGAACTTGGTTAAACGTGGATTCTTCAACTAATCAACTGCATGCATTTATGATTCATATCGAGTGTTTGCTATAAATCTCCATGCTCAACATTATTACAAATCAAGAGTTGGGATTGGGAGTGTTTTGTTGTTACATTTAAGGGAAATGGCCGGGAAAGGGAATGGGGTTTCCAAAAGATTGGGAGTGTTTGCATTGGTGATTGTGTTGGCTATAGGGATAGCTCAGTGCCGGAGGTTTGAGAAGGATAACTTGGGTGGTGGTTTTGGTGGCGGGGCCGGTGGAGGGCTCGGTGGTGGAGGTGGTTTAGGAGGTGGAGCTGGGGGTGGACTCGGTGGTGGTGCTGGAGGAGGGCTTGGAGGCGGAGCTGGTGGAGGACTTGGTGGTGGTGGTGGTGTAGGAGGTGGAGCTGGTGCAGGGGGAGGGCTTGGTGGTGGCTTAGGAGGTGGTGCAGGTGGAGGTTTCGGAGGCGGTGCTGGTGGAGGAGGAGGAGTTGGAGGCGGTGTAGGTGGTGGTTTTGGAGGTGGGGCTGGTGGTGGAGGTGGAGTTGGAGGCGGTGCAGGTGGTGGTTTTGGAGGTGGAGCTGGAGGTGGAGGTGGTGCCGGTGGTGGTTTTGGAGGTGGTGCCGGTGGAGGAATTGGAGGTGGATTCTAATTCCAAAACGTGCATGGTATGGTTGCAAAACCCATGCAAATTACTCATGGGATGGCGTAATTATAAGCAAAGCATACAAATGCATGTTGTAGTATTATGAGTACTTATGAATCAAAATAATAAAGCTTCAAAATGCTTCTTAGTGTTAGCTACCAAAGTTCTATGCTAAATATGTAATTTCCCCTCTTTATTACTATGATTTATTTACCAACTGTTGCACCAAGAAAAAAAAGGTGCATATATTAATTTCAAGAATATTATTCACCTGTTGGGTACATTTTATATCGATAATTATATTTTTTATAAATATAAAATTATTATCATATATCTCGTTAAAAATCTCTTTAAATCTAATTAAAAAAATACAATACACATCATAATAGATAATCTATTGATGTCAAACTAACAAATATACGAAAACACTCTTTAAACCAAAAGTCATACATAAGAATTAAGAACCGAACACTTAAAACAGATTACTATAGCTTCGTCGTACCATCAGTCACCCGATTAGACCAAACTGAAAACATCCCTTCATACATAGCCTAAAGTTCTGAATCGAGAACTAAGCACATGCCTAGCAAATAAACATCAATGCATGACAACTCTAAGATGATAATTTGATTTTAAAAAATATTAAATATATCATAAGTTTAAAGACTTAATTAAAAATATAAAATTAAAATTATTTGATGTTTTGAATTTTATATTATAATTCAATAATCGACTCTATTAATATTTTTTTTGTTTGCCAAACTTTACTATCAATGTAGTCATGTTTAAACAAATCTTCACGAGTTCAATAAACATGTTTGATAATAAGTAAACATGTGTCATGTTCCAAGAATTCTATAACATTAATAATATTTTTTTAAGAAAAAATATCAAATGATTTATATATCCATGTCGTGTTTATATATTTTATTTATTATATAATAATTGTTTTATATTTATATAAATTTCAATATATAAATAATTTAGTGTTTCTTTGTCAGCTAAGTAGTTGCAGATATAAAAGCTGGTTGGCTCAGCCACAATGAAGCAGTGCTTCTTTCAGGTATATGTCCTGTATAAAACATTGGTGCCTCCGACATTAAAATGGATCAAGAGTGGAACATGTTCTTCTTCGAATCTCAACATCTGTAATTCTTTTTTTTATTCGATATTGTATGGGTCGAAAAAAATTTCACGATCTTCATTTTGGTCAAAAACAACAATTACATCAAAAATCCTCACGATCTTTATTTTGGTATAAAAAAAATCTTCACGATCTTCATTTTGAACCCAAATCAATTAGAGTAACCCAATTGATAGATCTAAATCTAATATATATAAATACTTATAGTCATAGTCAAAACTAATTTCACTAGCTGGATTGATATGTCTAAATTGAATTTATAGAGATATTTATAATTATATTTGTGAGGTAAAGTTATATTTTTTCGAGTCGAAACCGAAAATATCTTACAGGTTGAGTGTTCGTTCTCATGGATTCCGAGAAAAACACGGATTGAGAAGTGTGTGTTTTGAACTTTCTTTGTGGCAGAACATGCTTGGGTGCCAAAGTTTTCAGACCACCATAGGTCCATACTTGGCTCCAAATACCCCAATTGAAGTCGTTTTAAGAGATGTTAAAGTATGCTTCTTTCGGTTCTGGTATTTTGAACCACACTGGATTAATCTGGGTCACATTTTCTTCTAAAAAAAACATCTCCGACCATATCAAATTATTACATTAAATCGACTCCGACGACAATGTTCTTTTATTACAGGGTGGTCATATTAGTTTAGATGAACAGATCAGTAACTTCCAGGAAACCAGGGCGACGAGGATGCTGAAATATCAGGCGTTGTTCATCGTTGTTAGTGGTTCGAATGATTTCTTTTTCGGACAAGACATTGTTTCCTGGCAGAATATATGGTCTCGACGATCGTATTTACACATTATGAGGTCGCGATTCGAATCTCAACTTAGAGATAAGATCTTGATTCAATTGGTAATATTTATATTACAGTCACTCAGATTTTTTAAATTTTTTATGAAAAAACTCTAGTTTCGTCCCTCAAAGTTTTGTCTTCTGGCACTGAAGAGAGTCTAGAGACTTTTTTGGAGCCGTTGAAGAATTCATGGTGTTAAATTAGGGATGGTCATTTGACTTAGATAGTAAAACCTAATAAGTCTCAGTTCGAGATGATTCTATAGAGTCTTTCTTTAATCTGGATTTGGTCGGTTAAAATTTAGATTTACGGGTAAAAAATATCCGACTTGATATTTTTCATAATTCTATCCTAAATATTTAGAGAAAATTTGCTATAATAATCCCTATCTCTCTATAATTTTAATTATATCTATATTTTTTCAATTATCTTTTTATTTTATCGAATAAGCATGAGATATTTATTATAAATCCTTATCTCTATTATTTTAATTATCCTTTTATTTTATCAAATAAAAAAATTATTTGTCAAATCGAGTCAAAATCATGTTTTTACATTAAAATTCAAGTCTAGTCCAAATCGAGTGAAGAAACATCATCAAACATTAGATCATATAAAGGTTAAATTAAAATTTTAAAATTTTAGATCAAACTTAAATCGATCAAAATCACGACCCAATAAATTTAATCTCTCGTAAAACCCACAGACAATACATGTATTTTTCACCGACACTCAAAGAAAATAATACTTTCAATTTATCAGCACTACGTATATTTCGACACCTACATATATATATATTTAGTTTTTCTTTTTAAGATTATGCAGAGACTTATAGTATAATTGTGAATTTCACCCCTCCATTCAATGTCGTATCTATTGATATTTATTCTTAGAGTTTAATTTTATCAATTTTTGTATAGGTATTCATATATCATGCATTAATAGTATAATTTTTTTTTATTTCTATAAGCGCAATAATTTTAGAGATTATAGATCTAATTCAAGATTTATAATGTAGAGATTTAGATTTATATGCTTAGAATTCAAAGATTATAGTTTAAATTTAGGGTTTATAAGATAAAACCTAAATCTCTAATGTATTACCTTAAACCTAAACTCTAAATTTAAATCTTAAATTTTAATATATAACCTTAAATTTTAAAGATCTAAACATAAACATATAAACCCTGAACTAAATTCCTAAAACTATGACATTTGTAAAAATAATTTTTTTTACTGTACATGAGGTATTTTCTCATTTATTATTAAGGGTTTAATTTATAAAAATTATAAAATTAATCCCTCTATTTTTTTATACGATTGAATTTGCTTTCCATAGGTTTGAAACTGCAAACAATGCATAATGTTACACTGTAAAAAAAAATTTAAGTTATTTAAATTTTTATTTTATAATTTAAATTTTATTTAAAATTTTTAATCAAATTTATGAAATTTTAAATTGAATAAAAATAATCTAATTTTCACCTCAAGTTTAATTACTCACCCTTAATTATAATAAAAAAAATAAGTTTCTATAACTGTACAAATAAGTTATTTTCTTGTCAGTTGAATCAATTTAAAAGAAAAATAAAAGTTTATGGGAAAATAAATAAAAAAAGGTAATTTACCCAATTAAACTATTGCATCTTTCTTTTTTAGCTATTGAACTATTTACCCTAAATTTTTAACAGTGATACAGACGTAATTATTTTTATTTTTGATATTGTTTTTCATCTGCTAATTAACATCATATATGTCTCCTTAGAATTATTTTATTTATCAATACAATAACACAATGCCTAATTACTTAAATTAAATCTTCGTGAAAATTTCATTAAAATATGTATTTAATGTATACATTAATCCGAATAGTGACAATTCAAAATATTGATATTTTGAGTTATTTGATTGAATTTTATTAAAAAAAATAAAATTTCTATTAAAATAGTTAGGAAAGCTAATAGTAATATAATTTTTTAAAGAAAGTAATTAATTAAGTTTTGACATATTCTATTAAAATAAAATAATTATTATTAATGAGATTTTATTAATTTTTATTAACATTAAGATTTCATACTATAAAAAACCCAAAAATAATATTTATTTAATTAACTTGCAACCCTAAAACTTAGGGTAGAAGTTTAGATAATGACTGATAACAATATAAAACAATAAATATATGGAAATTATATAGAATCTCATTCTCATTAGAATTCTCCTATTACAGTTTATATGTTCTCTCTGCAGTCTCTGTGCCGCTGAGTCGCTGACAGACGAGTTTCTTTACTCATCGTTAAACTAATGGCTTCAGGTAAGATTCTGATATATATATTCATGTTGTTGTTTATATATTTTGTTTTTGATCCATGAAAACTGCAGGGAATGAGCGTGTTCGTGTCGATAAGTTCAAGCAATTCGACTGCGTTACGGATTTCTCCGACCACCACTACCACGCTCGATCCAAGTCGAAGCAAAAGAAGAACAGCAGCAATGGAAGCGTTAACGACAAGAGCACCGTGAAGAGGATCATGAAAGAGTGGGAAATCCTGGAAAAGAATCTCCCGGAATCGATCTTCGTTCGGGTTTACGAAGGGAGGATTGATCTCTTACGCGCTGCCGTTATCGGCGCTCGGAACACTCCGTACCATAACGGGGTTTTCTTCTTCGATCTCAAGTTCCCTCACGATTACCCCAACAGTCCGCCCAAAGTGAACTATCGGTCTTTCGGGTTGAGGTTGAACCCTAATTTGTACGCAACCGGATACGTTTGTTTGAGCTTGTTGAACACTTGGGTCGGTACCGGAAACGACCGGTGGAGCCCAAAATCGACGATCCTCCAGGTTTTGCTCTCGCTTCAAGGGCTGGTACTCAACGAAAAGCCTTACTTCAACGAGCCCGGGATGAAACCGACGTGGTCTTGGGAATCTTACAACGCCGATGTTTTCGTTTTATCCTGCAAAACAATGCTGTTTCTGTTGCGGAATCCGGCGAAGAACTTCGAGGGATTGATCTCCGAGCATTTCCGGAACAATGCGAGCGTTATCTTAAGAGCTTGTGTTGAATATCTAGAGGGTCGAGTTCCCATCGGGTTCTTTAATGGCGACAACGTCGGAGCTGCCGCGTCGGCTTGTTCGACGAAGAAGATCAGGGTGCCGAGGAGATTCCAGGACGCCATTCATGGACTTTACCCACAGCTTTATAAAGCCTTTAATGGCGTCGGAGCTTCATTGACGGGCTTGCCGGAACATATTAACGTTCCTGAAAGACCGGCCAGTGGCATTATTGGTAAATTAAAAAGGTTCTGGAAAAAACTGAGAGCTTAGACTATTTTGCCTAATTATTTTCTCGGGTTGGTATACAATTTCTAGGGTTTTTAATAGATGAGTTTCCTTACTAAGCTAGTAAGCTTTAATAATTTGTTAATGTCTCTCTTTAATATAATTTATGCATTTTAATATGAATAGTTTATATTTAATGGATTAATCATATATATATATAATACATAAATATATATATATAATGGTTCAAAATTAATCTATAAACTTTTAAATATTCTAATTTTATTCTATTTCTTTGAACAGTCTAAAAGTATCTAGCTCATAGATTAAATATCATCCATTTTTTCATCGCTTAATTTTTAAATTTTTTCAACAAAATATTTAAATTTAAATAATCATTCTTATTGAATTTGATCAGTTTGTATTTATAAATAATCTATAGCACTAGTAAACGGTGTTTTTAGGTGCATGGAATTTTTCCTTAAATAGCCTCCCACTTGAAAGTTTACCCTCAGTTCAGCCATGCCTTGAACTGCATCAAAACCCCAACAAGTTGCTTTGATTATTTATCTAAAAATATACACTTTTAGGACTTACATTAATATGGTAAAGCTATGTGCTCAGAGACAAAGTCCTAGTTCATATTTACTCTTCACCCTTTGATTTATTTTGTTACCATAAAAGCTCAATTCGTGTATTAGTCACTATTTCTCTTTATACTATTCAAAGCTAACCTTAATTATATGACCCATTTTTTCTTTCACAAAAGAGATCGTAACTCAATAATTGAAAAGAGGGAAGATATTGTAAGTATCGAAAGAAGAATGCTACGGATTAAATATTATTTAATATTAATGAGATGAGACGTTAAAATATTTAAATAATATTTAAAACTCAGATATCATAAATAATTATTTTTTTTATTAAAAATGCATGTTTATATTTCGTATAAAACACATTTTGCATAGAGTCACGTGAATTACAAAGTTCACAAGAACTTTGCTCTAAACTGCCAAGGAACAAGCAAAAAAGAGGTGAAGTTCAAATAATGAAGACAGTTTTTACACGGGTATTAATATAAATACGTTTATTAATAGATAAATATATTTATTTTTTATCCGATTTAAAAAATTTTAAAAATATATTTTAACAAAAAAAATAAAATAAACACTTATCTCAACTAAAAAAATTATTTAAAAAATAGTATAATTAGATATTTATTTTCAAATTAATCTCAAAAGAGCTAAAACTCTCGTGTTGGCAGCTCAAAGTTTTGATTGAAGGCCCACTGATCAATTATCATCTTCGCTCTCCTAATTTGTAAGGTAAGAATGTCCTTAAGTCCATTCAAATTTATTTTATTAAAAAATAATCGAACTTTATTATTATAACGCTACAATGATTATTATATAATTTTTTAATAATATTTTTATATATTTTTCAAAAATTAGTGTTTAAGACAATCATTAGCAAAATATATCGAATTTTTGTTATATTTTACCTATATATATATATAATATTTGAGTTTTAAATAACACACGTAACACATACAAATTACTCAAACTAAATAATAACATATACGGTAAACAGCTCATGTGAACACCAAATATTTTGGCGTATTTATTTTGATTATCGAGTTAAGTAATTCGTTAATTGAATTATTAAATTTATTAATAATTTTTTAATTATTATCGTTAAAAAATTAATAAAAAAATAATGTGACAGTTAATAAAAAATTATACAATTAATCAGATAATAACATATATCATCATTTAATTAAATATAATTAAATCAAATAATAAGAAGAAAGATAAATATAAGTAACGAAAGCAAAAAAATAAATCCTCGACTGTTGGATAAACTTTATTTAAACAATATAAGATGATAATATATTTTTATTACAAGGTTACTTTATTAGAGAAAATTATAAAGAATAAGAAAGAATTAATGGAATTTGAACTTGGGCCTAAAACTTTTTACTTCTCAAATTTATACCATCAAAACTTCATACCAGAAAAAAATCATTTTTAATTAATTGATTATATATTATATTAAAAATGGTTGTTATATATTATATTAAAAAATAAAATTAAATAGTTTTTATTATACATATATATATCAATGTATAATAAATGAATTAAAGTATTTAATAAAATAATTAAAATTATCAATTAAATTAAAAAATTGTTTTAATATTATATATATATATAATTACTAAATATTTAATTTAATTTAAAAATATAAAATCATATAAATCAATTATTTGAATTGATTACGCGGCTTGTATGATTTTCATATTTTAAAATAATTTAATTTTAAATTATCTCATAATTTTTTTATTCCTTAACATGTACTGTATTACTCTCTATGTCTCATTAATTTTGTAAAAAAAATTGGTTAAATTTTTTAATATTAACTATAATTTATTTAAATATTTTAATTAATTAAAATTTATAAAAATATATTTAAAAACTATTTGATTCAAAGTTTTTAAAAATATATTATTTTATAAATAATAAATTTTAAATTTTAAGAGATCAAAATTTTAAAAAAAATACCCAAAAATTTAATGGTTTAGTTTTTTTTTAGTTATGGAGTTCAATATATGTCAAGGCCGCTCCTCCTTTGATTTTCCTTTAATAATAGACTATATAATTTTATAAATTTCCGTTATTTATCATGTTACTCTCCATCGATTTTAATAATATTATTTAAAATAAAATTAATTTAAAATTTTTAATCTAATTAATAAATTATTTAATATACCTAAATAATTCGCTATTTACCTTAATTGTTTATCCCATATACACATATACAATTCAAACTCGAAACACGTGAGGATTTAAGAGAAACTTTTACTTAATAATCAATCTTTGTTTTTCCCCTTCATTCTAAGAAATAGAACAAGCCCAAGGTTCGAAATTTTCTCTGTATGATCTTTATCAGTGATAATTCATCACCGGTTCAAGTTCAAACCATTTGATTTGATTATATAAATAAAACATATAATTTGAAGTACTTTGAGAAATCACCAAAGCAGAAATGTTAGGTTCTTTCAAAGAAAAAACAAAAACAAACCTCCAAATATAATATGCAGAAACAAGAAAACTGGAATTTTATCGATGTAAATTTGTATATTCTCGTCTACCAATAAAAACAAAGAATCCCATCTCTTCAAAGAGAGAAAAAAAACCCAAGTCCACCGACACCTCCGCCGTCAAACGCCCACCATCACAACCTTTCACCTCCGTATAACTTGGGAGATATTTAGGGTTTTCTTATTAATGTGTTTCTTGAATTCTAGTTAGAATCAGTCGTCATACCATTTTTTTGATTCATCTGTTTAAGGGACTTGGGAATTTTGGGTTTGTTTCTTTAAGCTCAGATCAAATTATATTGTGAATAAAAAATGGGGATTATACGGTGGATGTAGGATTTTGAGAGGGGTGGTTTTTGATGAGAGATGTCTGATGCTCCAGGGATAAATGAATCTGTTCTCGGTTTGCTGGAACCCGTTCGGGAATGAAGTAGAAAATCACGAAACAAACGGCGTTCTTGGCGGTGGCGGAAGTAATGGTGGTTCAAGGGAAGGTAAAGATGGGTTGCTTTGGTTTCGTGATATAGGGAAATATGGGTCCGGGGAATTTTCCATGGCTGTGATCCAAGCAAACCAGGTGCTCGAGGACCAGAGCCAGATCGAGTCGGGACAATTCGGCACCTTCGTCGGGATCTATGACGGACACGGAGGACCCGAGGCGGCACGTTACGTTTGCGATCACTTGTTCAGCCATTTTCGAGGTTCGTCACTTAATCAATGGATCTAAAGCTTGCCCCTGACTCCATAGACAAACAATGTTCAATTTTTGATATGATAATTTTCAGGGTTTTTTGCTTTTAAATGTGTTGGTACTTGATGTTTGGATTTACTATTTAGTACATTTGGACTGTATAATACTTTCTGGAGTGTGATTATCGGGTACGGGTGTCGGGTGCATATCCAAGGTTTTGTTTATTTTTTTCAAAGTCTTTCCATGTATTCCGAGGGTCTTTGGATGCATTTAGACCATGTATGAATGATATATATATATATATATATATATATATATATATATATATATATATGATCTTGAAGATAACTAGCTATCGGCTGAGTGTCGTAGTCTCGTAGTTTCGAGTTTTCGAGATAGTCGGATTTAGAGCGGCATTGTATTGTTGTCTGCTGCAAGTTGCCTTCAATTCCAAAAAATATCCCTTTGTTATGCCTTGGTGTCTTAGTCGGGTCATCTGTTTGGTGTTTCTTCTTGTAAAGGAGTTATTCTTATGGTGGTATTCTAAAGCTTTGTGTTTATGCAGCAATAATGGCTGAATCAGAGGGAGTTGTGACTCCTGAGACCATCCAAAGAGCTTTCCGACAAACAGAAGAAGGGTTTACGGCTCTAGTGTCAGAACTATGGAGTACTCGACCAAATATGGCCACTGTTGGGACATGCTCTCTGGTAGGAGTAATATATCAGCAGACACTTTTTGTTGCTAATCTGGGTGATTCTCGTGTTGTACTGGGCAAGAAAGTTGGCAACACCGGGGAAATGGCTGCTATGCAATTGTCAACAGAGCACAATGCAAATATCGAGGCTATTAGACATGAGCTCAAGGAATTGCATCCTAATGATCCGCAAATTGTTGTTCTGAAGCACGGAGTTTGGAGAGTGAAGGGCATTATTCAGGTTATATGTAAACACTTGCTTCTTATCTTTCAAAATTCAGCATATTAAGGCATTCTTGGGCTGTCGACTGTCGTGATTTATTAGAATTTATGCACACAGTTCATTACTCATCGGACTTGTCTTCAATTTCATGATTGTATGCGATGCAGGTTTCTAGATCGATAGGCGATGTATATATGAAACATGCTCAGTATAACAGGGAACCAATTAACGCAAAATTCAGACTTCCTGAACCAATGAACATGCCAATATTAAGTGCCAATCCAACTATTGTTTCCCACTCTCTCCATCCGAATGATTCTTTCCTTATATTTGCATCCGACGGTCTATGGGAACACTTGAGCAACGAAAAAGCTGTGGCCATTGTCCATAGTCATCCTCGATCGGTAAGATTGGCATAATGTCTTCCTCATTCATGCTATTTGCTGTTAGGAACTTGAGCACTATGGTTGGTCCAGATTTAGAATGTCGGTTTCCTGATCATATTTTAACCGATCCGTTTTTTCGAGTCTTTTGTTTTTAATACTAAACTGCTTTCCCTTGATCCTTGGTGTACCTGTTAGCTCCCCTTTAACGTGTGAGAATTTTGCTGTGTTTCTGCAATCAGCCATTGCTCATGTACCTTTACAAATGCAGGGGAGCGCTAAAAGGCTGGTCAAGGCTGCCCTACAAGAAGCAGCGAAAAAACGAGAAATGAGATATTCAGATCTTCGGAAGATTGACAAGAAAGTTCGACGACATTTTCACGACGATATAACTGTTGTTGTGTTATTCTTTGATCATGATCTTATAAACAGAGGTGCAGTCCACGACCCTCCTGTATCGATTCGAAGTGCTCTAGAACATAGATAAGTTCATGTGGCCAAATAGATAATAGCTCCGTTCGGGTTTTGCGATACACACGAAACTTCACTATCAGCGGACGACATTTCCCGATTCACCGATATATTGGATGCAGTGGTCGTGTACCGATATAGGGAGGGGATTCGAATCTGTAAACTGTTATAGAGTGTGGCCAACAGTTACAGCAAATACTTTGTAATTCGGTGTATAATCTAATTGAATGCGTGAGGTCGTTTCCTTTGAGGACATTCTTTGGACCACTCGGGTTTTAAAGGTATTTTAATATAAACATTGATTTATAAGAATTAAACTATTTTATTTATTATTTATATCATATTCATTTAAATTAACAAAACGTAAGAACCATTTATATTTATCAATTGGATTTAGTGGTAATAGGGGTGGGCAAAAAACCCGGTTTTAGATCTGATTGGATCTTGTAGATTTTTATCTGGAATTGATTTCGGTAGATTGGGATTAGATCTAAAATTTAGGTTCAGATTATAATCGAGACCGGAATTGAGTCTTGATTTTTTGGATTTGATACACGGTAGGCATTCAATGGCCTTAAAAAACGGTTGTATTGTTTCTCTTACGAAATTTATAAGAATTTTCATACACACTTTCTGTATATAATAAAATTCTTATAACTTTTGTAAGAAAAATAATATATATCGAATATTTTTTAAAAATATAAGATTTTAGTATATATACCGAATTTCTTATAAAAATATAAAAAATTTAATATATATCGTGATTCTTATAAAAATTCAATAAATACCAAAAAAATGTGTACTATAAATTTTATAATTTTTAGAAAAAAAAAACTGTATAATATTTTTTAAAGTATATTTTTTAAATCCCGACTATCAAGTCATCTTTGGTTGACTCTATAATATTAAAAACAAAATTCACAAACAGAAAATCGAAGATTAAAATAAAGTTAATGTGTACTTGATTTTAGGATAATTAAAAATAAAAAATAGACACATAAAATAATAAAACACCACAATCAAGCTTATAAAAAAACAATACTAAATGAATTTCTAAGTAATTCTAGTAGACAAAAATGTTATTATTCCGTAATTGTCCAAGCGAAGAGAAGATAATATTTCTCTTTAAAATTTTGAATTAAAATAAATGTTATTATATTTACTTTATATTTCTTTTAATATTTTAATTTTAATATTTTTTAATCTTAAATTAGGTTATTATATCATAGATTTACTATCTTCTTACAGGTCTCCCTATCTTTCAATATGGCATGATGTCACTCCATACGTAATGATCAAATAGAAAAGTCCCACGTGGCACCTCTCATATTGCGGTGTCAATGACAATTCAAAGACTCTCCAAAATTTATGGGGGTCCCATTCGCGTCTCTGCCTATAAATTAGTTTCAAAAAATTCAAAGCACCCACCCTGCCAGACAGAGCCATTTGCTGTTTTTAAATTACCCAGAAAATTACCAAATCAAAATGTGTCCGTCGGGGAGAAACTTAAATCGGCCGGAGAGCGGAGTTCCAACGACGGATTTCAGATCGGCATTCGATATCATTGATGCCGACCGCGACGGCAAGATCAGCAGGGAGGATTTGAGGAGATTTTACGCCGGATTCTCCAACGGTTTAGACGACGATGAGGAGATGATCGGGACGATGATTTCAGTGGCGGATTTGAACAAGGATGGATTCGTTGAGTATGAGGAATTTGAGCGCGTTTTGGGAGGGTACAAGAAGAAAGTTCCGCCTGGTTATGGCGTGGTGGAAGATGTTTTTAAAGTGATGGATAAAGATGGAGATGGGAGATTGAGCCACGAGGATTTGAAAAGTTATATGAGTTGGGCTGGGTTTTCGGTTTCTGATGAAGATATCAAAGCGATGATTAGATTTGCCGGCGGCGCTGACGGTGAGAGTGGTGTTACTTTTGATGGTTTGCTTAAGATTTTGTCCGTTGATTTTTCTGGATAATTTTGATTATTGAAATGATGGTTTGAATCAATAATTTTTGAAAATGAAAGGAAAAAATGCTATAAATTCATCATTTTCCTTCTCCAAACAAAGAATGCAGCGTAAAAATAAAATGATAATTTAGTCCTCTATTTTCTATTTATAAATTAAACATATATTCAAAATTTAAAGAAAAATATATGTTACTAATATGACTTTATTTCAAAAACATATGCTATTAAATATTTAAGTTTCATATAAAATAAACACGTACTAACAAAAATCCTATATTATTACAAAAAAAATGATAAGTAGTGTTGTCAATTCAGACAAGATAATTCTAGACATGTACAACAAAAGAAGTCGTACATGTTCATAAAAAAATTTAAAATAAGTTAAGTTAAATATTTATGAGGGAAAAAATAAAATATCAGTTCTAGACTAGTAATGAAACATATGAAAAACAAAATGATTTATACTTTCCGGATTTTTAGTTTAGTTAAACATATTTTTTTATTAAAGAAAGTCAACCATGTGTATAATAAGTCGATAAATATATATTTTTAAATAAATAACTCATTTTAATAAAAGTACACGCACAAAAAACATCTACTCCCTTCCATCAGGGAATTAAATAAAAATAATAATGTAATCAACTGTGATCAATGACCATTTTTCACAAGAAGATCAATAGTTATTACAGTATTCATAGTTTAAAGACTGTGCCCATAAATGTTGCTCTCAATATATATATATATATATATATATATATATATATATATAGAACACAGCTGAATTGCATAATGTTGGTCTCAAATCCTGGTTGGTGTTTCTTTATACCTTTTCCAGGTTCTCTCCCTTCATAGTTTCTGGTTCATCTGCAGTAAGGAATTAAAATTATTTACTGAATGTATCAAGAAGAAAAGTTAAATGTTATCTTCAGTTAATATCATTATCGCCTATTGTTAAGAGGTTTTGGAATCCAATATGCTCGGTAGTATACTCTTAGAATGTTTATGTTCGGTTTAGCCCGGGAAAAAACTTGGCGGCTCCGAACAAGGTTGAGAGAATCACAGAAACCCCGTGCCCGTCAGGGACGAGGACAAAATTGAATACAAACACCTTGAGAAAACAATACCAGACGTGTTGGGTCCCAAATAATTCAAAACATACCATTTGCAGTATCTTCTTCTGCAGTTTCTGCTAGTTTCTTGTGGTCTAAGCTATCTTCTTTTGCATTTTCTGCTAGTTTCTTGTCCTCCAAGGTATCTTCTTTTGCATTTTCTACTAATTTCGAATCTTTTTCGACATTTTTGTCTTCCTCTTTCATTAACAAGGTCGAGTCGCTATCGCGATCTCTCGTTTCGTCAATGGTTTCAAGTGTATTTCCCCTCTTATCCGATTCTTTAGTTTCAATTATGATGACATTTTCATCGGCCAAACTCACGGAGTTGTCTCCGCCAGAGCTTCTATCAATCTGGCCCTCCTCTTTCATTGATGAGCTGGTTTCTGTGTAGAGTTCAAATACTTCTTCGATCCTAATTTCCGGGATTTCACCTCCATCCATTCCTACTCTCGAATTTTTCGTATTCATTGTGTTTTCGGTCGCGTCACATTTCTGTACTTCGCAACCCATTTCTGCATCTCCATTTTTCTTATCTTTAGTATGATCATTGATATGTATTTTCTTATGTTTCTTCGATTCCGTGCCTTCGGCTACGCCATTTTCATCATGGACAGCTCTTGACTTCTTCCTGCTAATGACATTTCTACCGTCCTCTGCCATCAATGTGCTTGCGTTTCTCTCAAGTTTTCTAACTTTTCCAATGGTGGTCTCCGGGGCTTTGGCCGTCTTCGATCCGGCCTCTGAACTTTTACGACTGATCGAGTGTTCGATCGCAGAGTGTTTTGATTTACCACAACCCATCTCTGCTTGTAATTCTTTCTTTTTTGATGATACAACTGCTGGTTATTCTGAAGTGCAGACAAGAGGGTTGCACTGATCCCTTTTTAATATGAAATTTTTTTAACTTTCTGTTTAAGACATGGCAGTAATTTTGTGCTTACAACAGTTTGTTTTGTTTTTTTAGCTTATTTGGCAACATCATCAATGGAAGCAAAAGGTTGTTAAACGAATTCAACAAGATGCTCGATCATAGTGCTTGTTTTACATTTGTGTTGCAAATGTTTGGTTGGAACTAGTTAAAACGATCATGTTTCATAAGCATGCGCTGGATCCATATGGTTTGTATTTAGAAATATACGGTTTAATGGGATGAGATATTAGGTTTTTATAGGTTATAACAATAATACTGATTCAAATTATGATGTTATGAATAAGATAAATTAAATCGGGAGAATCGTCCCATTATAGGCTGTAACAATATTTTGTTGGGACTTGGGAGGGGCATGATAAAAATACAATTTCTTTGGGAGGCCGGACTTGAGAATCTAATACAAAAAGGACTATATTGAAATACTACATTTTAAGAGGGTTAGAAAATAATTTCACCTTTTTATCAAATGTCTTCCCTGGATTCGCCCTTATTTCTGTCTTGAACCAAAAGGTACCAAGGACAACAGATTAAATTTTACAAGGACTAAAAATTTATCAAATTAAAGAATAAAAATAAAATCTATAACTTACGCATAACACATAGACTAATAATAGAATTTTAAATTTATTTAATAATGATCATTTATGTCAAATTTGAAAAGACCATGTTTCTTACATTATATATTGAACATTTTTGCACAAAGGAAGCATAGAAGATCCATGCACCGCCACTTCACGCAAGTAAAACCTTTCTCCATCCTTCTCCAATGAGTTTTCGTATCTAAACCCGCCGAGTTAACCCGTTCCGTTCCCGACTCTGCTACCAGTCAGTGTCAGTCCCAACTCGAAGGAAAATAAAAGAAAAAGAAGAAAGATGCAAGTGATTTCGAACGCTCGCACAAAGGAACTCTATGATAACTTGCTTCAATCCGTAAAAGTTAAAAGAACGATGCTTCCTAATGCTTCTCTGTGGTCAATGATCGGAAACTGCAAAAATCATGAAGATATTAAGCTTCTGTTCGATGTTCTCCAGAATCTACGAAGATTTGTATGTTTCTTATTTTTATTGTCTTGTTTTGTTAGTTTTCAGCATTTTTCTTTTATGGACATACTCTGGTTTTTTATTGCAGCGATTATCAAACCTACGGATTCATTCCAATTTTAATTGCAATCTCTGCAAGAAGTTGCTAGGGCTTGTGCTCGAGTGGGAGCTATTGATTTTGGTATGCCTTATTGTTCCTCTTGTCTTAAGCCTATTTACTTTAACTCGGGCATGGGATGTGTCAACCTCCTGTATGTTCAATTTTTTCAAAGTTTTTTTCCCCTGAATTTGGAAGGTTCTTGGATGGTAATATATCCATATTCATGTTAAATATGCTTCGGGCACAGTTTGTTCAAGAAATCTGAAGAGTTGGAGCAATAGTGTTAAGCAGTTGGTTTTCCCTGCTTTCTAGCTTTTATAGGCCCCGAAAAATGTTCTTTAGTTTGATTGCTAGTTTTTTATTACCAGTTTGCAGAATTTTATGTCATTTAAATATTTCTAAGTACCATCTGATATATGCAGTGCAATTATATGAATAAGATTTAGCTTGAACACTTTTGCAGGAAAGAAAGCTTTGTGGCTGCACAATGTGTACGGGCTAACTCCTAGTATTGCATCTGCACACCATTTATTGGTATATTTGAGTATCTGACTCGTCAATTGTATTGTTCAATTCTCATTTTTTCCCCTTCTTTTCTATACATATAATTAATTGTTGGAGTGCAGTCATATGCTAAGGTTCATAATGATACTAAACTCATGGTAGAGGTGATGGGGCTTTTGAAAACAAATAACTTATGTTTACAAGCTGGGACTGCAGATATCGTATTCAGGTTAATCAATGTTTAGTTATGGCATGCTTCATTTTTGGTTTTCTAAATGCTCTGAGAGTTCTAGTCTTAAGATCATTTTCCTTTTCTTAATATAATTTGAAGTTAATATGAAAAGATAGACGAACATGGATTATTCTCTTTTAAAAATGTATAATTCAATTTCGTTTTCGATCCCCGTTCAACTATCTCTCTGGACTAGGACGCTCAAGGAAATCAAATCCGAGATGTTTGAATTTGATCATTGCATAGTTGTTCTTCGAGTGAACAAGCTATATATCAGCATATGTGAAAGAAACTTGACTGTTTCTTTCGAGTGAACAAGCTATATATCATGCTTCCTTTAAGTTAATGTAATCTCAATTTGTTAAATGTTGCAGCATTTGTTCCGATACAAATGATTGGGGATTGATCTCTAAGTACTCAAAAGGTTTGTCAAGGCTGGTGTTAAACTACGACAGACTACATTTGACACGTGGATGGAATTTGCTGTTCGAAGAGGTCTCTGATCTCCAAGATTTTAGTTCCTTTCTTTTGTATGTCTTTGGATTCTCCCTGTGATTTACATCGGTTAACTCTCTCTCGAGTTGGTGATAATTGGTTTTCAAGATATACTTCTTTGATAGTCTCCGTCCTTGAATGTCTACTCCGGAGTCGGAAAATTTGGGCCACCAAGAGAGGAAGAGAAAGCACACACTGGATACATGAGTTACTTCTAGACTCTCTCTTTCCTTATACTTGGAATTTATCTATAGCATTTCTTGTTATAGGAGACGCTGAGTCACTATGGAATATCGAGAAATTAAGATCCGAGACAATGAAGCAGCACTCTCTCCGTCTCTCACCACTGGTTTTGCATGTGGCTAGGTATTTTTATTCTATGCCTGAATATGAAGATTGATTTCTGATAACAATTTTACGTATGTTTAATATTTCTGCATATTCAGAGTTTACTACTAGAACGCAATCCCGAGGAAGCTGCAGCTCTCATTCAAGTCCTTAATGAGGTAAATCTGGTATCATATCAATTTGTGCCTTTTATATTTTACAATTTAGGTTATCCTCCTCCATAGATCACTCTATGTTTTTCGACTCAAGTGTAAATGTTGAATGCGTTGTAGTCTATAATGTCATTGAGACTAAACTTTAACTATATTCATGCCAGACCCCATCCGATGCAAAGAAGCTGGATATCACAGTTGAAGTTGAAAAGTTGGTAAACGAATGGTCTTCGGAAGTTCTCAAGCATCAAAAAGAGGAAAATAGGAAGGTATACTAATTACATGTTCATCTATCCTCCCCAAATACGAAAACCGTGTTTCATTCAGCATTGTGCATAAATGATCTAAGGTAATTGCTGTCCGTCTTTGAATCAATTTACCAGGCGGTGGCGGCCGCATTGAAATCCGATATTCCTACCAAGGTTGCTAGTCTACTAAACATTGTCTTGGCAAGGAGCATAAATTCGGAAGATCGGAGTCATCGGACCCTTGTCTCGACATAGCTTCCTTCAACCATGTTGGACATTTTCTGAGGATTATTGTCACAAAGTAAGCACTTTTTGATCAATTCCAATGTTAATTAAAAAATCAGTTGTTAAACTTTTAAGATGGTGGATTATGTTTTAGTTTACATTTTTCTGTTCCAACTTCTATGATCAATATTATTAGGTCAAATTATGTGTGAAAGGAGACATTCTGGTACTTTACATTTTCTTTAGCCAGCTTGTCTGACTTTTTTTTTTTTTTTTTTTTTTTATATTTCATATTCTAGTATGAAAGGATTGGACTTTGTATTTGCCTTTGATTTTTCTTTCAATCTCCAGAAATGTCTAGATTAAGTTGAATTTTCTTTTTGTTGCTATAGATTATAAATAAATAAAAATCTGATTTTATTTATTTAAGTATATTTAAATGGAGTCAATTCGGTTAAGTCGGTATACAATTGTGTCTTCGGTTAAGTTTATTTTGTTGAAAAATAAACCAAACCGACAGAAAATCCGGTTACTACCCCCTAAACAAAAACCCGAATAACATTAAATAAAGAATGAACGGGATCTCAGTTATGCCAACAAAGCTTTCTTTCCGCCCCTATCCCATCAAAGTCAAAAGTTTTGATATTCAAACAAGGATTTTAAATTCGGCGGCGGACGACTTGGTAATGGCAATTGACAAAGAAACTCCACAACAAAGTTTAATTCAATACATATCCTTAAATTTTAACTTTTATTTTAAATAAATTTTTAAATTATGATTCTTCTTTAAATTTATGAATATTCTAATTTTATTTTAAAATCGTCTTTCTTATTATGAATTGGTCACCAAAATTTTTAATATTTTAGTTTTATCCTTAGATTATTTTTCTTATTATGAATTAATCCCCTAACATTTGTGTATTTTAATTTTGTTCTTAAATTATCATTTATACCACATCATATTCTTATATAATATACATTAGTATTTATTTGGTAGTTAACAACCTTCAAAATTATTTTTATTAACACAAGATAAAGATGAAATTGAAATATTCAAAAATTTAAATGTTAAAATTAGAACATGTCATACTTTGAGGTTGAAATTGAAAATTTTAAAAGTTGAGACCAATTTAAAATAAGTCATAGTTTGAGGGTTTATAAACTTTATAAATATTTAAAACAGTGATTATAATTTAGGGATGTATAGTGTAATTAACTCCAACAAAGTATAATATAATATGAACAGATCCAAGAAACATAAAGACATTTTCACCAACCCTGCTGAAAACATAATATTATTTCCTGGCTATTACCATCTTTTATCTGAATCGTATACATTTCAGAAATTCAACCCTTGAAATTATAAATCAAATTTGATGGCGTGCAGGCAACTGCAACCAACTTGTGTTATTTCCCTTCGATTTTCATATATAGATAACATCTCTTCATCTGTTTCCATATCCCTCCAGTTGCCTAGCTTGTTATCTTCCTAGGAAGCTAGAACCATGGAATCCACCGATAAACGGACTGCAGCCTCGACACCGGCATCTGAATCAGCGCTGCTGTATCCTGCGGCTGCCGCCGCCAAGTATTCTGCTCTCGGTTTTGCTCTTCGGGTGTTGTTGCTCGCTGCTTCCGTAAGTGCCGTGGTGGTGATGGCTACTAGCAAGCAAACCGACATGGTTCCTGTTCCAGGCTTGCCGCCTAATATTAGGGTGCCTTTCCCAGCCGAGTTCAACGATTCACCTGCCTTCATGTAAGATACAAATATGCATACAATATAGACATGTTTGGCTTTTATTAAAGTTTTTATATATTTAAAAAAATTATATCTGAATCTTTATCGTACTTTAATAATAAAGAGTTAAATAAAAATATAAATTTACCAGAGATTTATTGTATAAAATTTGTGCAGATACTTTATGGCAGCATTATCGCTAACAGGCTTATACAGCATTATTACGATTTTGGCATCGATTTCGGTCTCCCGCAAGGCCAAATCCATCTTGCTCCTCTTTGCATTATTGGATGTGGTAAGCTCACAAATATTCATTTCTGTTTTAATCCATTTAACCGAATAAACCCATCTAACGAGTTTATTTCATGTTACAGGTGTTTGTGGGGATTGTGGCTTCGGCAACCGGTGCAGCTGGGGGTGTCGCTTACATCGGATTAAGAGGTAACGACCATGTCCGGTGGAACAAGATCTGCAATGTCTACGACAAGTTCTGTCGGCACATTGGAAGTTCAGTAGCGCTCTCGTTGTTCGCCGGCATCTTACTGGTGTTTCTCAGCATGATTTCTGTCTTCACACTTTACAAAAGGATCCGTTGATTTTAGGGACACAGTTTTTAAAATCTCATGTAGGAATTTCAGCAACATCGTTTGAGAATGTTGGTTTTAATTATATTTGTGTTCTTTTCGGTTATAGGAGATGTTTTGTACGTAAATGATGTTTTGTATTTTTCGAAGATATTAAAATTTTAAGTAAAATCAGAAAATCAGATTTCGTTAATGTAAAAATGAACGAACTAAGTTAAGAAACACATCCTAACCTTTATAACCGTAATGAAAAGTTTTAACAGAACCATCTCATTTCTAACCATTTCTTCTAAATTAATACTGACAAAACAATAGGACCGAATTTTAAGGGTTTTTCTTCCCCTAAATTGGGTATCGTACACTTACTATAAATATATGTGACTTTCACCTATGAGGATGAGCTAAATCATAAGTTTTTCCGACATGAAAACTTGGTACCTTTGCTTGATGCTAATCGTCATGGTGGTGGCGACCAAAGTCGATGCTAATACGACGTACATTCATCCAGCAGCCATTGATCCTTGTCTCAAGCCCGGTACTACACATCCGGGATGTCATCCTGACCCCAAAGCTCCTCCTAAACAAGTCAATCCCTATCACCGTGGTTGTTCAAGACACGCCAAATGTCGGTCATGAATAATCAACAGAATAATCAGGGACGAAGCTACCTGGCAATGGGAGGTGCTCTTGCCCCTCCCAAATTTTTTTGGTATAATTACATATGAGATCCCTTTTAGTTTAAATGGTAATAAAATAAGATTTTTATCCCTTCTAATTTTTAAATTTAAAAGCTTAATAAATCTTTGCCTCTTCCGATGTTTGATTCTAGCTCCGTCCTTGAGAATAATCAACAGGATTTAATTTGAAAAAAAAAATTTATGTTTTTCATTTTCTTTGTCCGAGAGTATATTTGTCATATCTAAAAACATATTAAATTCTTAAATGAGCATAATATTATGTTGAAAGATTATATGTATATTTCAACGATAAAAAGAAATATTATGTGTGATGATTAAATAATTAATTTAATACAATAACCTTCCAGAAGGTTGCTGTTCCCATTGTCAAATGCCACCTTCACTAGTATAAGTGCCCCTCGGAAACCCTTACATGATAGTCCCAATTTGAACCGGACCACCTTGTTATTGTTGTCTTAGTCCTACCATCTCTCATTACATGCAATACTATCAAATTTTGGGAATGTCTAGAAATAAGCATAATAGTCGAGTGAACATGTGATGTGGCGTGATAGTAAAAAAAAAATTTATTTTATTTGAGTCGATTCGTCTACTTAAATAATATTTTATAAACAAGGTCAGTGAAAGTAATAAATAACTTGATATCACTTAAGTATGATGAAAACCATTAAAAAAAAAAAAGGAAAAAGGTAAACACAACGGCGTACTCATGGTGCTGGCTGCTGTAAATATAAAAACAAATGTCAAATTCTGTTGTTAGTCCCTATGTTATACTTAAATTGTAATTTGTCTCTATAATTTGATTAGTTTTACTCATAATACTTTTCAAAATTCTATCTTGAATCAAACAACACGTAAACAATGTGACTAAATTACATAAATAAAATAATTAAATTAAAGAACATAACAAAATTTATAACTTATACATAGGGTTATACTATCTAAACGATAATTGTAAGATAAGAAACATCTACAAGTGCATAAAAGAAAAATAAACACAATAAACGTGAAAAAAAAACATAAAAGAAAAATCACAGGTAGAGGATGAAAAGTTTTCACTATGTCAAAAGAAAAATAATACAACTAGTGATTTTTGAAAATTTGAAAGTTTATACATTTAGCTTTAATTTTTGAAATTTTTATAAATTAGTCCTTTTTTTGAAATTTTTATGATTTGTGTCCATCCTCACATATATTTTTGGATCCGTCACTGTGTACAATAACTAATAATAGAATTTGACTTAGTAAATTTAATGACTATCATTTAGATTAGGACCAAATTTTTAAAACTTGAAAGGTACAAAGACCAAAAGTGACTAAATTACAATATATGAACTAAGTTCGCAATTACACATAGTATAATGATCTAATGGCAAATTTGACCTTTTAGAAAAATAGGATCCCACAAGTTTGACCACCTGGCAATTATGTGGGCCGTCAGATTCATCATGTGTTGTATTCCTCTTCCACTGATATTACAGGGAGATAGTTGGGGAACAGTGTTGTCGCCATTTGACTCGGCCTGTAATCATGACTGTTGCCTTAAATATGCACACAACTCAGTGAGTCACCCAACATCCGTACTGTTTCCACTTATATTGTTTCTCTCATGATCACTGCCGTCCAAATTTTAATCAGATTTTCATCGGATGTTTGAGGTGTTCAGAGATTAACTTTAAAAAAATATTTAAGAATTTATAATAAATTTTATAATATACGAAAAAAAATAATATTCTTTATTTAAAAAAAAACTTCAAAACGCTATCTTTTTCTTTCATATTTTTCTTCAAATCTATCATAAACGTGAACATTTCACGTTAACGGAATTATATAAAACAGCCATAATACTACTTTAAGGTTCTTACTCTTATTATTTATTTTATCGTAATTTCTAAAATAAATCTTAAAAAACCTATTCTCTTAAAATTAATTTTAAGGAATAATATTCCTCCGATTTTCCCGGATAAAAGGGTATAGGGGATGGGTCCCTTTTATAAAATAAAGATTAGAGACCCCTTAACGTTGGTGTTTGTCTATAGAAAATCTTAGGAAATGACTACTAATACCTTATTAATCGAGAATATGAATAATAATTTATCTAATAATTTTAATTTTTAAGTAAAATTTTAATTATTTAAAAGTAAATATGATTTTTTTTAATCAACACAGAGTCAAAAGTATTACGTGTGATCAGTGGCGGATGTATATAGTTGGTAGGATGGACATAGACTCATCTATTTTTTTTTTATAATTCATACATTCGTCTTTAATTTTTTAAAATTTTATGAATTAGTCTTTAATTTTTTAAAATATTTATGAGTTGTGTCTATCCTGAAATTTTAAAATTTTATATATACCTTTAAATATTTTTTTGGATCAGTCACCGTGTGTGATAATGATAAAAAATATTTATTTAAGATAGATAAAATAATAGAACATAAAAAATAGCAAAGCATTATAATCCTAGAATGTACAATTTTATAATCTACAATACATAACGATGCACAAAACTATCTAAGAAATAAACTCAATATAAACAAATTAAAGATTGAAAATAAATTACTTTATTCGTGCATTAATAGTATATATCTTTTAAATTAATAAAAAAGTATATGATAAATTAAACATATCTTTTCATGAACAAAGCTTTCTTAATAATTTTTTTAAGGTATATCTTTTTAAATTTCTTATATGTTAATAAAAGAGGATAATTATTTAAAAAATAAAAAATAGATAAATATTATTAATTGAGAGCATAAATAATATAATGAACCGGATATATAAGTTTTAGTTTAAACGTGAAGACGGAGTCTACTAAATTTAAATCTAGTTATATTTAGGTTTGGTAAATTTTTAGATATAAAATAAAAATAATAAACATTAATAATTACCTTATACATAAAATAGAATACAACAAATAATGTTAATATTTATAGGGAAATTTATATGTTTAGTATCTTAGTTATGTTCGTGTTATTATTTTAGTATCTCCATCATTTAAAATTAATAAAAATAATGAAATGACTCTATTTAATAATAATTTTAATCTAAAAATTTATATAATTTATCAATTTAAATATTATTTTAAATTTTAAATTAAAATTATAAATTCTTCGATATTTTCTTTCAGTTAAACATTTTTTAAAAGTTTTAAATTTAAAAAACATGCTAAAAACAATAAAAATTTTAAAATTTAAAGACTAATATAAATGGATAATATACATATAAGTGATTTAAGTATTTTACCCGTATTTAAATTTAATAAACCTCGGAGAGGTCAGCTTCCAATTCCATTAACACATAGATTCCGTTAAGACGACAAAATGATACCGTGTGGGCCATCCCTAATCCATTCTATACTCCTTCCTTTTTTTTTTCCCTTTTCACCCAAACAAATGAAAATACAAGGAATCATCCTATGCAAACCGATACCACACCACAACTCCATCAAAACCGTTGATTCAATATACTTTATCTAATCTCATTGCGATAGATGGTTAATATCGTTCTAAATTAACATTTGAACTTCCCCAAAGATACTATAAATACATTTCCTTTCCTTCTCTTCTCTTCGCTTTAGCTTATTCTTTCATTGTCGGTACTCTCAACTGTAAACTCTCTTCAGCATGTGATTCTCTCATTTAATTATATCTTTTAGAAATAATTTAGATTTTTTTAAATGTTGTTCTATGTTGATTTTGATTTTCAAATCAAATCAGCATTGCTTTGATTGAGTTTCTGAATTAGGTTCCAGTTTGGAAATTGTATGATCCGAAAACGAATCCATTTTTTATCTTCTTGCAGTTTTGAAGTGCGGGACACGAGTTGAGGTGAGCTGATTTCTGACTCAGTTATAGTTCACTCATTTACATTTCTTGTGACTTGTGAATAGATTCTTATTCTCTCTGTTTTTTGTAATATATTTGAAATTTCGAAGTTGAGCTGTTGAGGTGTCTCTGTTTGGCTAGCTATAAAATGCGTCGGAAAAGAAAGAAAAGTTAAAGGAAAATAGGTAACTGGATTTGAGTTTTAAAATGTCTCTTTTATTTCTATGCTTCAAAAGAGTTTTACCTACTTTGACTTTGATTTATTCTGCCTCTCGAAATAACGTATAGATTTTTATTTTGCTGATTTTCTTTTTCAAAAATCGAAGGAGCATTGCTAGGATTGAGTTTTCGAATCTGGTTCCTGTTGGGAATTTTATGATCCAAAACGAATCCGTTTTATTCTCGGTTTGCAGTTTTGAACCGTAGAACTCGAGTGGAGCTGAGTTGGAATTGGATGATAACTCGGTTTTCCTTTCGGGAATGCATTATTGTTCTTCGATAAATTATTCTCTGTTTCTATAATATTAGAAGTTTCCAATCCAAGTTCAGCTGTCGCCTGTCGAGGTTGCTCTGTTTGCCAACAAGAAAATGTGTAGGGAAAGAAAGAAAAGAAGACTAGATAACTGGATTTGCGTTTTAAACTTTTTTTCTTTCTATTTTCTGAAAGTTATACTTTGAGTATTTTTTTTTTCTTTGAGTTAGAATTCTTCTGCTTTTATTCGTTCCCTTCCATTTCTGGATTTTGAATCTCATTTCCCGTCACTTTACGAAACTGAGCTATTGTTAATTAACTGATCGATCTTTCTTTTTCAACAGAATTTCAGCGGAGCTAGAATCTGGGACTGGAAGTCTCTGGAATGAGATTGAGAGTTTTCAGATCCATATATTTAATCAAAACTTGAACCATAAAACCGAGCTCTGATTTACAATACATAAATACTTTAGAAATCATTTAATTCTAGTTTGTTAGCACAATGACGATCGGAATATTAAATTCTCTTTTAGCAAGATCAGAGTCGATTTTAAGCTCTGATCACAGCTCAGTTGTTTCAATGAACTTATTTGTGGCGCTTCTCTGCGGGTGTATCGTGGTGGGTCATTTGCTAGAGGAAAGCCGATGGATGAATGAGTCCATTACTGCCCTTGCCATTGTAAGTTTATATACTTTTGAATATAGATTTCGTTCATTTTTTTAAACTACGAGTTAAGATTTTTGTAATTTTACTATTTTTTATGATAGGGGCTCTGCACAGATTATATAACCTTGGGATGCACATGTTTCATCTTATTATTGCCAGTAGAAGTTCAATAGGATGGATACACTGCATCCGTTGTCATTATTCATGAGCTACTTGATATTGTAGTTGAAAGTGGATGGTATATGAATTGCATTGATTTCAAATTATTACAGGAAAAAATACATTGGAAGGATACGCCCCAACTAGTTTTATAAATTGAGTGTAATCAATTGATCGAAAATAAGTAAATAAATGAGTGTAATCAATTGATCAGAAGATATTAAAGGAAAGAACATGCAGCTGATGAATTTTTTTCTTCCTGAAATCAGTAAAAGTGATGTATTCAATACCAAAAACAAGCATACTAGAATATCTTTTCCCTAGAAATCAGTAAAAGTGATGTATCAATGCTGGGCTTAACAAACATGCTCATTCGCTCACATACTAGATTATGCTGTTGTTTCTCTGGTTAAAATATTTTTTTTTTATTAATCTCTCGTTGCTAATTTTCTTCATATTGTTGACCTAGGTGCCATACATTTTTTCAAGAGAATGAATATCGGTGAACTCAAGATAGGGGATTATCTTGGTAAATTCTTCATATCATTATAATTTTTTCGTGTTCAGAATTAATTGTATTTTATATTTTAGTTTCTTGTTGATTCTATTCATTCTTCTTAACTATGAAGCCATTGGGGCAATATTTTCTGCAACGGATTCCGTCTGCACTTTGCAAGTACGCTTGTCTGACAACTAAATCCTCCTTAACAACCATTACAAGGGTCACTTTAGCTGACCTGTTTTATCTCTCCTCGTTGCCTCAGGTGCTTAATCAGGATGAAACGCCTTTATTGTATAGTCTGGTTTTCGGGGAGGGAGTAGTCAATGATGCCACCGCAGTAGTTCTTTTCAAAGCAATCCAGAGCTTTGACCTTCCTCACATCAACTCCACCATTGCTTTGCAATTTGTTGGCAACTTTTTGTACTTGTTTATTTCGAGTACTTTGATGGGAGTTTTGGTGAGGCTTTATTTCTGTACAATCGGTTTGAACTTTGAATTATCCTCGATTGTTGTTGTCGTTAATCTTTTTTCGATGATTTTTCTTCTGCAGGCTGGGCTTTTAAGTGCCTACATTATTAAAAAGCTCTACTTTGGAAGGTTTGTAGACTATACAATGTTCATAAATTGATACCAAAATTAAAAATTTAATCTCACTAGTTTAATTTGTCAAAATTCGATCTTCATAATTCATGATAAGTGATAACCTATTAATAGTATAAATTATTAATTTTTACTAATTTGCTACGCATGGATTGTTAGACACTTAGACAATTGATTTTTACTTATTCTTTACGTATAAATTATTAAACTGTTGATTTTTAGGTAAGTGATTTAATAATAAGGTTTAATAATATAATCCCATTGAAATAACTTCTCAATTCTCAGATTTTGTATAATGCTTGTGATAAATTAAATGAGGGACTAACTTTTTAATTTTGTATAAAATAGAGGGATTCGTTCATAATTAGACCTCCTAAATTTGCCTCAATGATCTTATTATATCTTTCCTTAAAAAATTGTTATACAAGCTGAATTTGAGTTTTGGGAAAGCAATTTAACAACAGTGTTTAGTAGTATTATCCAGTTGAGCTAACTTCTTATTTATGAATTTTAACAAAATACATGAACCAAATTCTGATAAATTGAAGTGGAGAAACTAAACTCTCAATTTTCTCAAAGTAAAGGGTTGCAATCCATATTTAAACCTCAAAAATGGCCTCGTAATTTTATTATATCTCTGCCTATGAACTTTCAATACTGTTTAATTGTTAAGTTAATATCTTTGTATGTCTCTTTTTCTTATAAACAGGCACTCAACTGATCGTGAGGTTGCTCTTATGATACTTATGGCTTATCTCTCATACATGCTGGCTGAAGTAAGGTTTTCTACCACTTCTAATGCACCTTATTGGTAACCATTTTTCTTTTAACATTATGAAAAAAAAAGTCTAATCACAATGTTGGCACTACTGTCTTGCAGTTTTTCTATTTAAGCGCGATTCTCACGGTATTCTTTTGTGGGATTGTTATGTCTCATTACACATGGCATAATGTTACCGAAAGTTCAAGAGTGATGATAAGTGCTCTAACTCACTATCACTTTTTACTCCTTTTATAGGCATTAATTACCGAATATACACACACTTGGATCAATGCATGAACTCAATGTGATATATTTAGAAGTTAAGCTCATAAAGATAATATTTACAGAAAAGGCACGTTTTACTGTGTTTTTATTTGTGCAGGGGAACCAGTGCCGCGGCAGCGACAAGGCCGAGGCAGGACCTGATGCCGAGGCAGCAACAGAAAGATAGGAAGCAAGACTGTAGGCGATGGAAAGATAAAAATCCAAGGGACGTGTCTGAACTTAAAGCCCATGGATCAGAGCTGGCTAGCATGAGGAAAAGCCTAAAAAAAGACCACGCGGGAAAGCCCTCTTAGCCGAATTAAACTTGGAAATATTTTAATTATGTACTTGACTTGTTCCCTACTCTAAGTTGTATTCTACTTAGGAAAGGTTTGCCCTAGGTCTAGCCTATATAAAGACCTAGCCACCTAATGTAACCTATACGGAATACCTAGGGAGAGAGAGCCGAATTCTATACTTGTCTTCCTTCTCTCCATTATGTTCTAAACCTTCTTAGGGATTAGGTGAAGGTTGTCGAGTATATGTGAGAGGATATTGTACTTTGTCTTTGTTTTCAATGCAATAAAATTATCAAGGTTTGCTTATCCTTTGTTATTCCTTGTTCTTGCATTCAAGCCCGGGAGGAAAGTTTGTGAGTAATCCATTTATCTAAGTTCGGGAGAGTTAGATTCACGAAAGGGGTAAGTGCGGTGTTTCAATCGCAAAATACTAACTCGGCCTAGGGATAGATTAAGAGTTTCAGCGGCTAAAAGAAGTGTGAGATTGGTTGGTGAGTATAATTGGTTCACGCCGGGAGGTATCATCAAGGACTAGTCATCAACAACACTCTGACTTAGGGATAAGCGGAGTCATTCAAGGACACTTTGCCGAACTTTGGTAAAGTCCAACCACGAGCAAGGGATTGCCGCGGCGGACAAGTATCGTCACTGCCAAGGCAGTAAACTGCAGTGCTGCCGAGGCAGTGATATACGATTGCATTGAGCAGAGACAAGTCAATCAAATCCACAATACAACGCAACTGGATCCTAACCCATCTTTCTCTATTATTAAATCTCGCTATTTTTATTTAGTTAATTTAGTTTAGATAAACCAACTCAAATCACTTGTGTTTTTACTTTTCTACAGAACAAGAAGGTGAAGAAGGCATATTAAGTCTACCAGTCCCTGTGGAGATGATAATCCGATAATTATTTATCACTTATTACTTTCGATGTGTTCACTTGCACTAAACGCGCACTTTTGACACGCGACAAGTTTTTGGCGCCGTTGTCGGGGACTGGCAACTAAATTTTGTTTTCTTTATTTTCTTGTTTCTTTCTTTTATTTTACTTTTGTTTTTCGTGGTGTATGACCAGGGCCAATCCAACCAACCCCTTGTACGAGTTAGATCCAAAGATCGAAAGAACAAGGCAAAGGTTGAGGAGACAGATCCAAGGAGCCATGGCAGATCACCCGGTAGGACAAAACTTACCTGCCGGTAATGGAGTTTTACCGCCGCCACCTGGGCCGCGATAGCTCACTGTCAGAGACTTCCTGGAAGAGGACTTAAATGGATTAAACCCAGGAGTCGTTACACCGGAGATAAAAGCAGCCCACTTTGAACTAAAACATGTTATGTTCAATATGCTTAACACTATTGGACAATTTGGTGGGTCTGCAACTGAAGACGCAAGGCAACACCTTAAGTCCTTCATGGAAATTCGCAACTCTTTCAAAATCCAAGGAGTCCATGAAGATGTCTTGCGATTGAAGCTATTCCCCTATTCACTGAGGGATAGGGCGAAAGCTTGGTTAAATAGTATTCCAGCAGGATCTATTGGATCTTGGAGTGAACTTTGCCGTGATTTTATTACTCATTTTAATCCTACAAATTTATATGATAGAATTCATAATGAAATCACTTCTTTTCGGCAGGCAGATGACGAACCAATGTACGAGGCATGAGAGCGCTACAGAGATTTACTACACAAGTGTCCTTTGCATGGATTTCCCCTATGGACACAAGTGACTATGTTCTACAATGCCACGAATGCCCCGACAAGGATAATGTTAGATGCCTCGGCAAATGGAGCACTCCTTGATAAAGCACCTGAAGAAGCTATCGAGATACTAAATAAACTCGCGAAAAATGATTTCCAATTTCCGACATCTAGGCGAGGAGGAGTAAGACGCCAAGCCACAGTAAATGAATTAAACACATCGAGTTCAGTGGCAGCACAATTAGCCTCTTTTACCAAGATGGTGCAAAACCTACAATTATAGCAAAATACCCGTGAGGTTAAGGTAATTGATTCCTATTGTGACTTATGTGGAGGTTACCACAGTTCCTCTGATTGCATGAATCAAGAAATTGGTATGTATGTCGGGAACTACAACCGCAACAATATGATGTCCAACACATACAATCCCTTATGGAAGAGACATCCAAACCTATCATGGAGCAACCTTAACAATGCCTTAAACCCAATCACCCAACCTTCAGGATTTCAGCAACCAATGCAACAACTGCCGCCGCCGCAAGCCCAACAGTTAATGCCGCAACAGCAGATGTAGCAGCAATCGGTAAATTCATTGGAGAACACGCTTAAGGCCTTTATGATGAAAACTGAGTCTTACATGGCAGAGAACAGTAATTTCATCAAAAGAACAGACGCTTTTATGAATAGAACTGAGATGCGATTGCAAAATCAAGAAGCGACCATTAAAACACTAGAAACCCAGGTTGAGCAATTTGCTCAAAGCATAAATACTAGACTATAAGGAGGACTACCTAGCAATACTGAAGTTGCTAAGGTAATGGGACATGAACAATGTAAGGCAATTACTACTAGGAGTGGTCTACAGCTGAAGGAAAAGATCCCAGAGAGCCAAATTCAATCAGCGGATCAAGCAAAAGAAAAGGATGAGCAAACTGATAACACTGCCCCGACAGAGAACACAGCAGCTCCTGAATAGCCTGCCGAGGCAGCAACAACTCTAGTGGTGTTAGGTATTAAATTCCAAACTAATAAAACCCTGGATGAGATGAGACCACCACCACCTTTCCCACAAAGGTTGAAAAAGCAAAAACAGGATCAACAATTTAAAAAGCTCCTCGACATCTTAAAGCAAGTCCACATCAACATACCGTTCGTAGAGGCAATTGAACAAATGCCTAACTATGCCAAGTTCTTAAAGGACATGGTGTCAAAGAGGAAACGAATAGGTGAGTTTGAGACAGTGGCTGCTACCGAGGGATGCATGGCAATGCTGCACAATCGTATGCCACTGAAGTTAAAGGATCCTGGCTGTTTTATCATACCTTGTGCGATAGGTAAGAGTTATGAAGGTAGGGCCCTATGCGACCTTGGAGCAAGCATAAATCTAATGCCCAATCAGTCTTTCAAAAGCTTGGAATTGGAAGGGCAAAACCTACAACCGTTATGCTCCAACTAGCGGATCGATCCTATGTGCAACCCGAAGGCAAAATCGAGGACATACTGGTAAGAGTAAATAAGTTTATTTTTCCTGCTGATTTTCTTGTCCTTGATTGTGAAGCAGATGAGAATGCACCGATCATCCTTGGGAGACCTTTCCTTGCAACTGGACGCACCCTAATTGACGTGGAAAAAGGAGAGTTGACGATGCGGGTCAATGACCAACAAGTCAAACTCAATGCATTCCACAACTTAGAAAAATATGATGATCCAAAGGAGTGCAAGGCCATCCACACAGTAGACACTAAAGTATCCTGCCTTGGCAGTCTGTTCGGCAGGATATTCGGCAAAAAGATTAAGCCCAAAGTGGATGAACATACAACAAAAAGGAGTGGCCCACAACCGATTTACAATTTGGGCCAACGAGAGAGAATCATATTGGGAGATGCATTTGCATGCTCTCCACCAGTAACCTGATCTCCTTTCTTTTCTTTATTAATATATTAGGATTAGTTTAATTTTTATTTTTCAAATATAATTTCTGCTCTAAGTATTTTTTTGTGTTTAATTTCTTTTCTTTAGGTATAATAAGCAAGAATAAAGGAGAAATAGTTCACAGCAGGAACTCTGCCGAGGTAGAAAAACAGTGTCAGGGCCGCAGCAGTCTCAACGACCAGAACAGTGTAACGGCTAGTCTGCTGAGATTCCTGCCGCGGCAGAAAAAGGAAACGGTTACAAAACGGTTAGTAGATCCAAACGGTCACAAGGCCGAGGCCTATATAAGAAACTCCTTCCTCTTGAACTATTCACTCTTGCTTTCTTGTTTTCTTTAGTATTCATAACAATCTCTCTCACATAACTCTCTGCCTACTCATAATCTTCGTGAAATTTTAGATTCTTTTCAAGATATACTCCAAGAAATCACATCTCTCAAATCTTGATGGCAACTTACAAGCGATTTGCTCCAGCCAACGTTGAAGATCGCTTCAACCGATCTTTCATCGCTTGGCAACTATGGGAAGAAAAAGGTTTCCAGCATGCGGACGATGAAAACTACGGCATTGAGCACTACCTTTTCGACATAATTAAGTACCAAAACTGGGAAATTTTCTGTCTCCAACCTGCCCAGGCGAATGCTACAATTGTGCGGGAGTTCTATGCGCACGGGCCCAGCAAAGACTCCCTCTTTGTTCATTGCCGCAACAGGCCAGTCCAATTAGATGCCGAGATCATCAACGGTTTCTACGGCCTCACCCCGAATAGTGATCTTCACGCCGAATTCATGGAAGACGTCACTACCGAGGACTACGAGCTCATCAAAGATGATCTTTGTTACGTAAATACTCCATGGGAAATCGGTACCCATAGAGAATCCGTAACAAGACAAAGCCTAAAGCCCGAGGCCAAGATGTGGAATACCTTTGTCAAGCGATGCCTCATCCCCACGTCCCACAATAGCACGATGGACCGCAAAAGATTGGTGTTTATCCAATCAATCATCAACAAGAGGACCATCAATGTTGGAGAGATCATCCTACGGGAAATTCACGAGTGCGGTAAGAAAGATAGGGGACCATTGTATTTCCCATGTTTGATCACGGGTTTATGTGTTGCTGCAGGTGTGCCCATTGAAGATACGGACGTATACACTCCCCCACGGCGAGGATGGACCAAAGACTTTTGTCACAAAGTCATGCAGATCACGCAGGCGGAGCCAGTCCAAGCAACGCCCCAGCAATTCACTGCCAATACTGCTGTCGAGGCCCAGTACACGGCAGACATGTCAGACACTGCCCACACCTCTGCCGCAGCAAACCCGTACCGGGAGATTTTGCAAAGAATGGCAGCAATGGACCTCAGGCAACAAAGGTATATGGAGTACCAAAGAGATTTCAATGGCACATTGGCCGAGATGCTGCTGCAAGCTTTTCCGGACCAAGGAACGCAATTTCCAGAGTTTCCAAGCAACATGTTTGTCACTGCCGCTCCTTACACAGAGACTACACCAGCTCCGAGAGGACCAAGGCCATTCTTCCATGCGGACCCTCAACCCCAATACCAGGCTGTCGGCCCATCCAGGGCAGCGGATTCTGCTGCGACCTCGTCTGCCAGCAAAAGACCATCCAAGCGGAGGGCCGTTTTCAGCACTCCACCCCGATCACCAATCATCATGGGCAGTCTATCAGCCGAGATAGATGCCTATGTGCACCAAAGCTCCACTGCCGCCGGACCAAGTACACACCACACCGAAGGAGCAACAACAATAGGAGGAGGAACGGACATAATGCTAACCGAAGAGATGGCCGATGTGGAAGAAGGAGAAGATGTGGAAGCCCCAATGCAACGGACACCACCCACTAGAGTCCAACCGCCCCGGCAAGCAAAAGCGCAACCATCGCCCTCACCAAGAACAAAGCACTCGGCAGCAAGGCTGAGGAGAAAAATTGTCACAAGCAGCTCTTCGGAGTCGCTTTAAATCTTTGTTCTTAATTCAATAATAATTGCTTTTGCTGTCTTTATATGCTTCCTATTCTATTCATATTTCGTTGTCCGTTTAATTCTTCAAATATAAAGCATTAGGACAATGCTTAGTTTGAGTTTGGGGGTGTAGATTCACTGCCAAGGCAATAATCTACTGCCGAGGCCTTGCCAAAAAGGGAGTATTCCAGTGAATTTTTTTTAAAATTTTCATGCTCTCTGCCTTACTTGAATTAACTGCCTACACTTTTGCACTGCTTATCATCAGTATTGCCTTAGTTTAATCTTTAAGGCTATAGAAATCTTTCTCCTTACCATGATTAGGTTCTGTTAAGAAGGTTTAACCTTAGGATACTCAAGGATGAAAACTTAGAAGCTTACTATAGGAAGAACTTTAAACACTTTTGGGACTTGTTGGATTATAGGAATTCTTTTAATAAACTTAGGTGATAAAGACTTAGATTTTTGGGGAAGTAACTAGAGGTGCCTATCACCGGCTCTAGAAAATCTCTTCTTCATGCTAGAGGTGCCCGAAATTGGCTCTAGTATGTTTTAAGGAATATCAAAAAGAAAGAAAAAAATTTTAGTGAAGGGAAAACACAATCCTTGAGGTGCCCGAAATTGGCTCAAGGATTGGTTGCTTAGAAAAGAAGAGAACACTTAAACAAATTCTACTTGTCTTGAACTTAGAGTTTGTCTAAGAAATCCTTTAATCAAACTTGTCCACAAAAACGCACACACTCACAATTCTTATAGTTTGTTTCTAGGTAAACCCTTGGGTAGTCGAAAGATTAAGGCTTAAGAATAGGCCTAGTTATGGTGGGGAGAATAGATGGACATGTAAGACAAAGAGAGAGTAGAGTTCAGCAAATTGATGGTTTGCATTGCTTGAGGACAAGCAATAGTTTGAGTTTGGGGGTGTGATAAGTGCTCAACTCACTATCACTTTTTACTCCTTTTATGGGCATTAATTACCGAATATACACCCACTTGGACCAATGCATGAACTCAATGTGATATATTTAGAAGTTAAGCTCATAAAGATAATATTTACAGAAAACGCATGTTTTACTGCGTTTTTATCTCTACAGGGGAACCAGTGCCGCGACAGCGACAAGGCCGAGGCAGGACCTGATGCCGAGGCAGCAGCAGAAAGATAGGAAGCAAGACTGTAGGCGATGGAAAGATAAAAATCCAAGGGACGTGTTTGGACTTAAAGCCCATGGATCAGAGCTGGCTAGCATGAGGAAAAGCCCAAGAAAAGACCACGCGGGAAAGCCCCCTTAGCCGAATTAAACTTGGAAATATTTTAATTATGTACTTGACTTGTTCCCTACTCCAAGTTGTATTCTACTTAGGAAATGTTTGCCCTAGGTCTAGCCTATATAAAGACCTAGCCACCCAATGTAACCTATACGGAATACCTAGGGAGAGAGAGCCGAATTCTATACTTGTCTTCCTTCTCTCCATTATGTTCTAAACCTTCTTAGGGATTAGGTGAAGGTTGTCGAGTATATGTGAGAGGAGATTGTACTTTGTCTTTGTTTTCAATGCAATAAAATTATCAAGGTTTGCTTATCCTTTGTTATTCCTTGTTCTTGCATTCAAGCCCGGGAGGGAAGTTTGTGAGTAATCCATTTATCTAAGCTCGGGAGAGTTAGATTCACGAAAGGGGTAAGTACGGTGTTTCAATCGCGAAATACTAACTCGACCTAGGCATAGGTTAAGAGTTTCAACGGCTAAAAGAAGTGTGAGATTGGTTGGTGAGTATAATTGGTTCACGCCGGGAGGTATCATCAAGGACTAGTCATCAACAACACTCTGACTTAGGGATAAGCGGAGTCATTCAAGGATACTTTGCCGAACTTTGGTAAAGTCCAACCACGAGCAAGGGATTGCCGCGACGGACAAGTATCGTCGCTGCCAAGGCAGTAAACTGCAGTGCTGCCGAGGCAGTGATATACGATTACATTGAGCAAAGACAAGTCAATCAAATCCACAATACAACGCAACTGGATCCTAACCCATCTTTCTCTATTATTAAATCTCGTTATTTTTGTTTAGTTATTTTAGTTTAGATAAACAAACTCAAATCACTTGTGTTTTTACTTTTCTACAGAACAAGAAGGTGAAGAAGGCATATTAAGTCTATTAGTCCCTGTGGAGACGATAATCCGATAATTACTTATCACTTATTACTTTCGATGTGTCCACTTGCACTAAACGCGCACTTTTGACACGCGACAAGTGACAACCAAGTATGTTCCATATCCCAAGTCTATTATTTTTTATTTTTATAATATATAAAATTTATAAATTAATAAATGTCTCGGTTCGGTAACAATAAATTAAAACAAACCGAATATATTTAAGTAATAACTGAACTGAAGACCATAAACCCGAATCGGTTTTCAGATGACTCAATTTTTTTGGTAGGCCCTAGCTCGGATTTTTTTGTTCAACCCCATAGAAGACCTGTAATGTTATTGATATTTGCTGCTCGTCAATTGATTATTTCAGGCATGCTTTTGCAACTTTATCATTTGTTGCTGAGATCTTTATCTTCCTCTATGTTGGTATGGTTGCCTTGGACATTGAGAAATGGAGAGTTGTTAGTGATAGGTGAGCTCATTTTTGATGACTTACAGTTTAACTTAAAAGCCAGTTTTGTCAAATTAATTGGTTAATTATGTCTTATTTTTTGTCTCTTCTCAGCCCTGGGAAATCGGTAGGGGTGAGCGCAATCCTATTGGGTTTGATTCTTGTTGGGAGAGTAACCTTTGTCTTCCCCTTATCATCCGTATCTAACTTAACTAAGAAGGCTTCATATGAGAAAATTGACTTCAAACATCAGGTATGAGTTCCAAACCCTTCTAGCTTGTATTTACGGGATCTGATCCTGTAACATCCCGGTTTTGGGTCTAGGAGTTTAGACCGGATATAATTTCAAATTGATTTTTCAAAATTTATGTTTTAGGACCCATTTAAAATAAAAATGACTTAAAAAGGGGTTTTGAAAGAAAAGAGAGGTAATGGGGGACCACTTATGTGATTTCTCCTAAAACACCCATGGAAGACATAAAATTAAAGAAAAAAGGTTTTCTTTCAAAAAGGAGACACCTTTTTTTTACTCTTCATCTTTTCCAAAAGGGTTTTCCCCATTACAAGAACAAGGTTTCTTCTTCATAGGAGTGATTTTGAAAAGGTAAATCATTCTTTAACTTAGTTTTCTTGTTCTTCACATTATTATAGCATAGATTTTGTTTTTATACCTTGAGATTTTAGTTACATGTTGGAAATGGGTTTTGAAAAGGAATTTTCGGATGGGTTTTAAATGGGTATTAAAAAGAATGTTTTTAAACTTCATTTGGTGCCAAAATATGTTTAAAAGTTGGGTTTTTAATGGTATTCCCGAAATGGTTTGTTATGGGTATTTTTGGAGGTTGAAAACTTGAGTTTTTGGTTGGGTTTTGTTGAAAATAAAGGGTTAGAGGTGTATATAACCTTGGTTGGGAGTTTGGATTAAGCTTGATAAGCTAATTCAAACTCAAGAGTAAGATCTACCCATTTTACTTATCTTGTATGCTTGTTAGATGGTAAAAATTGGAAAGCATGTTGTGTTTAATTGTTGTCGATGACATGTTAATTGTTATGTTGAGTTGTGTTGATTGTCTATTGATTAATGACATGTTAATATGCCATGTGAGATATTTGTAAGATGTTGCAGGTTATGCTTGTAAGTGGTAAGTAAGACCACTCGAGTATGGTAAGAAATATAGCCGGGTGGCTATGTAAGACCGGTAAGAGGTGTAAGATGTAAGATTTGTAAGATAATATTATGGTAATGATGTTGGCATTCATTGAATCATACAGGGTATAATTGGTCGACCAATAGGATGTAAGAATAGTGCACTATGAGACAAAATTCGCATACGTGTCAGATAAATTCGGTCGTGTCAGACAAAATTCGTATACGTGTAAGATAAATTCGACCGTGTCAGATAAATTCGTATGCGTGTAAGACGTTTCCGCATATCCGTGTATAATATCCGAGTTTGCCAACATACTTATCTTAATTGCTATGAATATGTGTTTTTATGTTATGTTGTGAACTTTGATTGCTCTCGTAAGTTGTAAGATGCTTTGATGTAAGATGTACGAAATGATGTTATTCTTTATTTTCAAATAAAGCTTGAACCCTGCATTGTTGTAGTTACATTTTTGAGTTCCGCTCACTAAGCATTTATGCTTACGCTCTCGTTTTCCGACAATGCAGATGTTAGCTCGGGAGTTAGCACGTGCGAGGAAGGGCGTCCAAGCGTGTTGCTCTTTAGCTCAAGTATGATTTAGTTGCAATAATGTATTAGCTAGCAATGGGATATGCTATGTTGTTTAGGAGCGTTGTTTGACTCCTATGTTGACTTATGTTTTGGATGATTTCATGCATGGTTTATACTCGCCATGGTTGCTTTAAGTTATCATGTTGATTTATGTTTTGAAGTTATGGTTATGTGGATATTATCTTTGATGTTGTTTGAACTCTTTTATGTATGAATTCTATGTCTTGTTGCTTGAGCATGATTCGAATGGATGTGTATGAGTTTCAAGCATGTGTAACCTGATCCTTGAGTTATATAATGTCTTATGCATGTTAAGTATGCTTGTATGTGGTTGTTGGGTTAATTCTTAGATGTTTGTGCTTTAAAATTCATCCAGTTGTAGGGGTTTTCGGTTTCACCTCGAACCGATACGCCAATGCCGTTTTGAGCCTTTGGGCTTTCGGCAAGCCCAATAAGGTTGGTTTAGAGCCCGTGTACAGATACGTTGATCGTTTGGGCTCGGAAAGGCTTTCTAGGGTTGGTTATTGGAGTCGGGTCTTCGGACTTGACTTCGGTAATCCCCGTGTAGCCACCTCGGGTCGGCCTTGTGACTAGGCCGGGTCGAGGGGGTTACAGATCCAACTGGATTTTATATAACCGAGTTTTTTTAATTCGAATACAGATCGAGTTAAATTTTATAAAGGATAGAGTCAAATTTAAGTTTAGAATAAAAATATTTGATCTTACCAGAGGTAATAATTTATTTTTCCTCTATATAATTAGAGTTTATTGTCATAATATTTCTCTCTAGTCTCCATATTTTCTTCAATTAATTTTTTTTCTCAAAAAAATTATTAATGTGTATGACTGAACCCAAGACAATTTTACTCTAAAAATAGGTCAAAAATCTCCCTAAAGCTAAAGTGTTTGGTGAAAATGTCTAATATTCAAGTTGGAATCGACCAAAAACCTAGTCAGGCCTCATCCGATACCATCCATATCTGTGAAATATGAATCAAATTAAACTGAATATGTTTAGGTTATAATCAAATCAAACACTACCATTCGAGTTTCCCCCTTTTTCTTTTGTTCAGACATACGCGTGTCTCTATTGGTCCCAACTCCTACTGTGGATCAATGAATACTCACTTCGCTTTGGACATTTATTTTTGCAGGTTACCATTTGGTGGGCCGGTCTTATGCGTGGTGCGGTCTCAATGGCACTTGCGTATAATCAGGTATAAAGCTTCAACTGGGTTTCTTATTCCATAAACAATCACAATATATCATTGTATGATTTTTCGGATACTAATAGTAGGACCAGGACCAGGACCAGGGTTTGGACATTTAAAAAAATGTGTTACGTAAACGTTGTTTCACATTTTATTTTAGTTGTAGTCTTGTCGGATACAAGAATAAAGGCATAAACTTTAAAATATTTTTAAAAACATATTTTTTTAGAGAAAAAACTTACTATATTTGTATCAATCACATATTTATATCAAACACTCAATAATCATCGATATTTTATAAGTTTTGTATATTTGAAAACTTGACGGTGAACCTATCAGAAACTCGTATGCAGTGTTGTACAGTTGCGAGTCTTTTTGTTGTTGTTGTTGCTTTCTTCATGGCTTGTTCTGAAACTAATGGGGGAAAATGTAACAAAGAAGCTTAACTATGTCGACTTTGCAGTTTACCAGCTATGGCCATACTCAGTTGCGAGGGAATGCAATGATGATAACTAGCACAATTACAGTTGTGCTCTTCAGCACAGTGGTAAGAACTCAATTCTTCCTCTTCATTCTGACACAACAATCGAAACTCGATTTAAACTGTAACACTGATTAGTCACTTAAAAACATCAAAGAAACCGAAAACTTAATTACAAGTTCATGATCTTTGATGTGCTCATTCGGTTCATATGGCAGGTTTTCGGATTGGTGACAAAACCCCTTATTAGAATTTTGCTTCTTTCATCAAAACATCTTAACCGAATGCTTTTTACCGAACCGTCTACCCCTAAGTCATGGGTCGTGCCACTCCTAAGCAACGACCATGACTTAGAGTCTTACGAAAGTGAACGGAATCTAACCCAACGGACGAGCTTAAGGATGTTCTTGAGCACTCCTTCCCACACAGTGCACTACTATTGGAGAAAATTCGACAATGCATTCATGCGACCCGTGTTCGGAGGAAGAGGTTTCGTACCATTCATTCCGGGATCACCCATCGAACAAAATGATCAACAATGGCAATAAAAACAAAGTAGCGGAAGTGAAGACCGAAGAGATCATACACATACCAGGTACTAAAATTACTGGTACTAAATTACTAATTTCCATAAACATGTAGGATAACCCGGCTTCCAGTGTGAAATTTGCTAATACATATATTAGTATTCAAACTCGAATATAAATATTAGATATTGATATATATCTAACATGAGTAAATTTAATTGTTTTAATTTTTTGATGTCCGAAAATACACCCAACATGAAAAAAATGGGAAGTACATCACAAAATAACACGAGTGAGAGTTTTTGGAGGATGATTTGATTATAACGTTATTTTTCCCAGCATTAAATGCTTATTGTTGATTGTATCCTATATTGATTGTCGTCTCGTGGGCTTGTATTTTTGACACTGTGTTTTGTATTTATTTAAAAGTCTGAAGGTTTAATTTTATTAAAAGTATTATCCTCTTTTATTTATTTTATTATTTCTTAATTGTATCCTCCCCCTCCCTTATATTAGACTATCCATCTAATTATAATCTTACTTGAAGGCATTGAATTTAGGTGATATTTATTTATATATGAATTTAATTTTTTTTATAATTGCATTATTTAATTTATTAATTAATTAATTTAGATTGAGTAATATAAAATTTTATGAATAAATATTTTAATCTAATTTATTTAAGTTATAATGTCAGAATTTAAATTTTAGATCTTACCTAACAAATTATAATGCCTTAATTATTTAACATTTAAACTAACTAATTGTTAGTATTTATTGTTTATCCGATTTCTCAATAAATTCTTTTTAAAAGGAGATTGAGTTAGGTTATCAAACAAAATATCAATAAATATTTGTTAGGCAATCTAATCAATATAATTAATCTTAAGTGATTTAAAGACTTATAACATAACCAACAAGTATTGAGTGTAATGATAAAATACATTATTTTCTTAAGTAGAAGATTTAGGTTTAAATTTTAAAAACGATATTATTAAAAAATTTATAAATCTCAAACATAAATGGATATATAGTTTTAAAAAAGGGACTATGGCATATATAGTTATTATATTTTAAAATTTTAAAATTTCACTTAATAAAAAATATGAACACTGAATATGTTATGCGAAAATTTGCTATTAGGCGTTATGTTATGCTTACGCATAATAGTTAGGACTTAGGAGTGTTTATACATTTAATTTTATTTTTTGAATATTCGAATTTTCAGATCGACAATATAATGATTTGTATCTTACTTGAAAAATTCGGATATTTGAGTATTCAAATATCGGATGATTGAATTAGATATTCGAATATCTTATTATCCAAAAATATATTTTTAATTTAATTATTTTTTTGTTTTAAAGGTTATATTTATAAAAATTTCGGAATTCCGAATTTAACAAACAACAAATTAGTAAATATAATAATATTCACGTTTATAAAAAATTTAATTTTTTAATTTTCGGATATAACAAGCATTAAATTGTTAAAAATAAAAAATATTCACGATTTTTTTGAATAATCCAAAACTCTAAATATTGCGAACCATATCAGATCCATAAAGTTTAAAATTGGATCAAATATTCGATTCAAAATATAAAATTGAAATCAAATATTCAAATTTTAAAACGAATCAAATATTTTTGAACACCCCGTTAACAATATAAATCATAAATTTCATTTAAATTTCAAGATAAATTTCATTTAAATCTTCATAATTTAATTATATTTATTATATACGGTTTGAATCAGAATTAAATTAAAAAACGTATGTTAAATTAAGGGATAATGTCACGTACAAATGTATTATCCCTAAACACAAAAAATATCGTATTTTATAAAATAAACTCTCATTCGCTTTATATCTCTAATTATTTTTATTAATTAGGTGATTCAAATATAATCTTACTCACAATTAAATAACCTAAATATAATTTTTAATAATTAAATGACTCAAGTATAGCGTTATCCATAATTTAGTGACCTCCTCCTGTTTTCTAGAAGAAAACCCTTAAATGTGCGTCTAAAAGAAAACAAATGTTTTCTAACCGTTTGATTCGCTAAAATAATTATTAACCGTCTGATTAAAAAAATTAAAGGTTACCCGGTTAATTGGTCAATTTTAAAATAAGGTAAAATTAGGTAATAATTTCGGTACCTATCATTTTATTATGTTTTGGGTAATAAATTATATACAACTTGTAATAATTTATGTACATACTAATTTTTTTATTATTTTTATAATAAATAATATTTATTATAATAAAATAGATATGTACAGAAATCTTTATATTAATATTTTATGTATATATTGTTTTTATTATAATTATTATAATTATTTATGTACAAATCTGGTAAAAAAATATATACAAACCGACTATCTATTAAACAAATAAATCTTAAATTAACTTAATTAATAACTTTTTTCATATTGAGAAATCCTAGCCGATTTTCATTTCTTCCATAGCTGTTCTTCATTTTATTCAATCCTTTTGATCGGTGGTCGATAATCAATTTTAGTATTGGTTGTCGACCACCGAATCTATTTTTTCTTTGTTTCTGTTTTTAATTTTAATAAAAATCTCTGTTTCTATAGCACGTTTTTCTTTTGTCTTTATGATATGTTTTTATTTTGTTTTACATTTTGATTCATCTGTTTTTGTAGTATGTTTCAGCATACCCTAGCGATCGTTTGTTGTTCACATAGAGATTCAATCGACACTAGTTTCTGATTTATGTTTTTATCGATAGACACTTGAAAAGTTTTATCCCCACTCGTTTGATGGTTTGTTTGCCGATGAAATCAGTCCTGGTAACGATTTTGTATGACAGTTTGGATCGCGTACAACTCCTTCATTTTTTATGTGTCTCGTTTGGATAAAGACAAGAAGATTTAGGAAGTCTCTGAATTTTGTTGGTATGCTTATCTCCATAGAAATCTTTTCTTATTATTTTTGGGTTGTAAAATTTTTTTGGGTTGTTTAATCCAATTATTTTATTTCTTGGATACGATATAATGATAGTTTTTCTATAAATTTAATAAAAATTTGATAATATTTATCAAAAAAAAATCTTAAATTAACTTTATTTTAATGGTTTTACCGTAGAATCAACCGTGACCTCCTTGTTATATTTTTCGATACAAACTATGACATTGCCCAACAACTCCCCAACTACAAGTCTACAACGCACACAAGCAACAGAGATCTATAAAAACGTCTCAATCTCAAACACTGCTTCAAAATCTAAACAACACTTCAGCCATTTCCTAGTGATCTCCGCCTTCCCGATTTCAATGGCTTCTTCAACTGGGATTTCATTGAAATTCTCCCCTCTTTCAACTTCATTCAAGCAAAATCAGGTCATTTCTCAATCTTCATATCTGTTTTCCCCCTTCATTTTAACCTTTTTTTTAGTTGTGTTTGGCTAGTTTCAGTTCTATTTTTCTCTGCAGGTTCCTGGGATCTGTAATGTCAACTCAGTTAGGTTCCCATCTGTTAGAATGCAGCCCGGATCGCGGCGCCTCTGTGTTTCATGCGCGGTATGATATTCTTTTCTTTCGCTGATTCGGTTCGATGATCTGCATCTGTAAATATAGTCATTTAGCAATTTGATTCCGTTCAATACTGAATAAGATAACCGACTAGACGATCATCGGAATCATATGATGTAAAAATACGATCATTAGTATGTAATTTCACTAATGAAAAGGATCATTGACCATGGCTGTTCGGCCGAAGCCGGAGATTTTTCCAGGAAATTCATTAATCCGAAGAGATTCAATCTACCATGAATATGCTAAGTTAATCATACTTTTGTGTTTTCTAAAGCATCCGTATCAGTATCTAACACTTGTGTTCTTGTATCCGTACCCGTATTCGTATCTAACTAATTGAGTGTACTCCGTTCGACATCGATTTTTTATTGATCATTTTACAATGATGAAGCCTTTACATGCATTTCCCCATTGAAATATTTGTGCTTAACCTGTTTATGAGGATGTTAATCCATTCAGGCTAAACCTGAGACATTGGAAAAAGTTTGTGGCATAGTGAGGAAGCAATTGGCACTACCAGAAGATTCTTCCGTCACCGGAGAGTCGAAGTTTGCTGCACTTGGAGCCGATTCTCTTGACACAGTAACCAAACATCTACCCTATGGAGCAGTCTGTTTCCATATTTGCATGAATGAGTAGAACTAACACGATCCAATACTTTCGTGTTCTTGTGATTCAGGTTGAGATTGTGATGGGACTGGAAGAGGAGTTCGGAATCAGTGTGGAAGAAGATAGTGCTCAACATATCGCCACCGTTCAAGATGCAGCGGATCTTATCGAGATGCTCGTGGAGAAGAAATCTGCTTAAAATGCCGCCGTACATCGTCGAATCGGTCGGTAGCGAGCACTCAAAATGTCGTAATGTTAGTTTGTTTTTTATGCTTATGAAACATTTAAATCAACAGGAAAGTTTGGTTGTTCATCATTGTGGTTAGAGTTTATGTAAGAACACTCAAATGTCTCATTGCAATGTTGTCCCGAGGCATTTATTTTAGAATAAAACATTCGAATGAATAACCGAATTTTAATTTAATTGGTTCGTATACTCATCTTTAAAATATGACATTTAGTATTCGAGTTCGAATATTCGAGACCACGATCCAGAAGTATTGTTAAGCTTTTTTATGTATAAAGTCAGTAATCAGATGAACACTAACATCAATGATAATTTTAAATTAAACTTATTTAACATTTTTTCTGACATGATAATATCTAATTAATTTAAAGTGTATCAAATAATTGTTAAATTTTAATTTTTGATTTGATTATAGAAGGTTAATAATATGTATTATTGTATTTATCAAATATGATAATAATCTGAATCAAATTTAAAATAATTTAATTTAAAACGTCAACTATCAATTTCAATATTAAATATAATATATATCAGATTAATTTTTTTTTATTCTAAACTCGAACTTATTTTTTTCGAATTCAATTTTTTACAATATAAAGAAACTCCCCTATCATGTTAAGTTAAATCAAAATTCGAGCACGAACCATCTAGCCTTATCGGTTAAAGGAATGATTGTTGTTCCTGGAGGTCACGAGTTTGAGCATCAGTACTATTAGTACAGTGATTGAACGATTAATGTCCAATGGTTGAAAATATATACTCTAAAACAGATACTACTATAATCATTGTAGCTAAATAAAAAAACCAGAATTCGATCGTGACAAGTTCTTTTATCATCTCTAACTAAACGTAAACAACCAATTCAAAATGGATCCACAATAACTCGAAAAAAGTGATTATTTAATATATTATTAATATATTTTTTATATAAATATATTATTAATATATTTATTTAAATTTTACAAAATAAAATTTAAATTTAGATTTCAAAATTAAACTCTAAATCTTAATTATAATTTCAGATTTTAAATGTAAAATCTATAACCTAAATTTACATATGAAATATTTTTTCATAAAATAATTAAATTATTTGTAAATACCAGAATTCGTATCACCATATTCATAAAACGATAAGGGGGCAACCAGGTAATTTCTCAAAGAAATTTAGCACGTGCGTAGAAGGTACGTATTCGAGGACTCTTTCTCTTCGTTTTCCTTCATCCCTGCAAAACCATACCTCCCAATTTTTTCCCATTTAATGAAGAATTTTTGTAGTACGAATCAATCTCTAAACGTAGTTTACCTCTAAAATCTTCGTTCTCCGCCAAGGTTCTCTGTTTCTTTATTTCATCAAAATTTCTTCTGGTAGGGTTTGAATGTCATCGATATAATAAAATTTCCGAGGAAAAAGAACGATCATTTCTCGAGAAATGAGCAAATTGCTAAGAAATTCGCATTACAGTGTGTTATAAGTAGTCTAATGGTTTTCAGGTAATTATAGAAATACTTTCATATAAATGCTGTTAGCCTGTTACTGAGATGGGGAATTTTAAGCCTCTGGTATTTCGTTTTTTATTTTATTTTTATTGAGTTTCCAGGTTTATTATGATTATATTTACGGAATCGAAAATTTGATGATGCTAAGTGTATAAGGAATCAGATCAGACTCTGTTGGAAATTACTCTTGTTATATACAGGCAAATTTGGTGTGAAAAGCAGGGACTGAAATATGACGGTTTGGAACAGATAATTTTTCGCTTGCTTATTATCTTTTGGTTTCGTAGTTAGTAGGAGGAGATGGCGTCTTCTTCGCATAATGTTGAGTTGGAGGCGGCCAAGTTTCTTCAAAAGCTCATTCAAGATTCTAAAGATGAGCCGTCAAAGCTAGCCACTAAACTTCATGTGGTATGCATATGTTTTTGGTCAATCGAGTTGTCTTATAATCTTATTGTGCACTAGTTAGCTCTAAATTTAATACCATTGACATGGATGCTGATTTTTTTTTTTTGTCATGTGTGATTGTTTTAGATATTGCAACATATGAAATCTAGTGGGAAGGAACATTCAATGCCATTTCAAGTAATATCAAGGTGAAGTATTTTTGACTTATCTTTCATCTGCTGGGTTTTATAATTATAAGAATTCTTATTAAAAGATCATTGGGTTTTTCTAACATGTAGAAAGAATGTATCCGAGTTATTTTCATCTGCTCTACTTTTTTTTTTTTTTAAGTGAAAAGGGGATTATTCCCATATGCCTCATTAAAAAACCTCCCTAATCCTAAATAGAGGAAAAAGAGTGCATATGAGAATAATAAGAAATATTACAATCGATGGTCTTTGAACTTAAGGTATTATATCCTCCGAGAAAACCTCGACAACTACTGGAGGGGTATCAAATAATAGACTACATCAAAACTATTAAAAGAAACTTCTTTGGCAAGACCATCTGCAACCTTATTACCCCCACGACACACATGTTGGAATTGATTACCAATTGATACGTTAAGTGTTAGTTTTGATTTCCTTTAACTGGGTGCGAGTGCTTAATATTATTTTCTAGAAAGGGAAATGATCATGCAAATCTCGAGACACCTTTGACAAATAGTGCTCCCTCTTCTCTTATGAGGGCATTAATTGCCTCACCATGCTTATGGTGGGGCATAACTTAGGTAGGCCTCAATGACTCAGTTAAAACATTTACTTTGGTCCATCTTCTTTTGCTCCAAATGAATCTGTTCTTGCATTTCTCCTTTTCGAACATATTGTACCATCCAAGACATGCTTGAATTAATGTTGAAATATGGGTTTATTTAGCTTAGTTCATACATATGATAGTTGCTGTTAACTTCATATATTTTACTCCAGGATTACATATGATTAAATTTCATAGCTTAAATTAAAGTGTATTGAACTGCAATAAATTACTCACCTAAAATTCAAATTACATCCTGATATATCCTTGTTGTCCTGTGTGTGTGTTTTAATAATTGTTTACATGCTTGTATATTTCTTCATTTTGATTTGTTATCTGGTTGATTTAACTGTTATGTTAACTTTTATTTGTCCTTTTTGGACTGGCATGGTTGTAGTGGAGTGAACACTTGAACTTACTAACGATATATATCTTTATTGAAGTCAAATTTTCATTTAGGATGTGCACCCTTTCTCTGAAAATCCTGCTAGTTTTTTCTAAGGCAATTTTCTTTATTGAAGGGCAATGGAGACTGTTATCAATCAACATGGTCTTGATCTTGAGGCGTTGAAGTCATCACGGCTTCCTCAAACAGCGGGGTCGCAAACAATGGATTCTATGTCAGATCAATATGCTGGTAAATTGTTGCCAATTAAACTTCTGTTAGCTTGATAAAACACTTTGCAAATGTTTCCTTGTTGTTAACCGGCATACTGAGGTAACCATTTACGATTGAGACTCTTCTGTCCAGGATCATCCCAGGGTTTTGCAGTTCCAAAAGATTCTAAAACGGGATCTGCCCAAATTGAGATGCCTAGATTTGATTCATTTTCATCTGGTAGGCAGTCTGTTGGACCAGGTACTGCTGGACATGAGTCCTATCAAGGAGCTGGAACTCATAGGAGTATTCAGTCTTTTGATCGTGAAAGCCCATCTAGTTTGGACACATGGTCTACTAACTCACAATATCAGGACAAACAAATGAGTCAAAACGATAGTAAACAGGCAGCAACTAAACGAAATAGCAGTGATCCATCTGGCTCTGCTAACTACAACATGGTCCAAAGTAGTGTCCAGATGGAGCATTTTCCATCCTTGCCTGGTAATATGAGGTCAGTGCTTAGAGGTAGACAGGATGGTCATAATGTTATTGAAACCCTAGGGGATTTGACTAGCAATTTGATGTCACATGCTCCTAGTTCAAAGTATCCTGAAGAATTAGAATATTCTTCCACTCAAAATGCACCTGGACAGCAGCAAGGGGGAATACTTGGTGCACATGAAAATTTTCCCTCCAGGGGTAGTGTATGGAATCAAAACAAGGCTGGGTTAACCTTTGATAGATCTCAACATCAAAGGTTTTCTTCAAATGTTGTTTCTGGCAGCGTGACTGCTGAAATTGCATCTCATCAGTCAATGCATGCATCTCATGTACCAGGTGAGACTTGAGAGTTGTTGATAAAAGGGAAAAATTTTCTGTTTGTTTATTAGATATTTTAATACCCCATTTTTCAAGTTGGGTTTCAATGTTTATGTATTATGTGCTCTTTCCCTCTATTTCTTGTTCTGATAAAGGTTTGTTGAAGTTCAATGATATACTGGAACCATTTTGGTTGTGATTGTGGACTGCATTGTTAGACAGCTTGGCTTGTTTTTGTATTTATTTTGGCCTGGTCGCTCAAGTTTAAACATCTCCCCCTTTCCCTTCTCACTGAGAAAATATATTTGAGAACGACTCATTTTCTTGTCGGTAACAACTAACAAGTTATAGAGGGGAAGTTGAATGACAATTTTTTACTGAGCTTGAGCAGTTCTTAAAATGTATTCTGGATTTCCTGAATTTCCAAAATACCTCCTTGGTTAGATTTAATAATTGTCACATTGTTGGTATTATTTAAATTCAGGTGCAAGTCCTGATGGGTTGTCCACAATGCATTCTGCCGGAAAAAAATTAGAACATGATGGAGGAAGTTCTAATATGTTTGCATATGCAAATAAGATACCAGCTCAGGTAGTCATTATGTTCTTTTCCTGTTTCCATGCATTTTTCCTTTTTTTTAGGTTACTATATCTTAAACAGTGAGAATAACGGTGCCATTTTTGGGGCTTGCTAGGGATGTGATGTGATGACTAAGCTTGGACACCTTCTGAATATGTTGCTTTGAATGTCATTAAATTTATGATGGATTTCCTAGCAGTTCATGTTATTCATTTTTTAGGTTGGTAGGCAGAATACAGCCTCAGAGGTGACTACAGTTAGAGCTATGACTCCTAGAGATATGGGAATGTCTCCTGTCTCCCAATCTGCCACATCCTCTGGCATGCCCTTCAAGGAGCAACAATTGAAACAGCTTAGAGCCCAATGCCTTGTTTTTTTAGCTTTCAGGTATGTACTGAATTCTTGCAATGTATGCTAGCATGCTGCCTCTGTAATGGGGGTATACCTGGTAAGAATCTTTGCATAGTTTGTTGTTTTTCTTTCTTTGTGTGTATAACTTGTGTTTTCAACTTGCAGAAACGGATTGATGCCAAAGAAGCCACATCTTGAAATTGCGCTTGGAAACGTATTTCCCCAAGAAGGTTGTTTTAATTATTTACATTTTTGCAAATTTCATTTTCAGAAGTCCATGTCATTTACTTCGTAATCATCAGTTGGGAATACGGATGGCCCTCACAAAGAATTGAATGACCATAGAGGGAAATCACAAACTTCCAATGAGCCAAGTATCATATCTGAAGTTGCAATGCCATTTGGAAGGATGAATAATGTACCTCCAGGTTCCACATCTACTGGAAGATTCCCAGAGGCTGATTCATTGTCAAAAGAAGCAGAAGCATTAAAAATGGAGGAGAGTAATGGCCCAACTTTTGATCTTTCAGCAATTGTGGACGAAAGGAAACATATTCTAGCTAGAAGGAAGGCAGAGGCTGAAATTCAGAGCCATGAGACAGTGGAACCACAGGTGCATTTGACTATACAGCCTGACTCTGCTACTTTGAGGGATGGTTTTACTGTTAGTAAACCTGTGGATAGCATGGATAATTGCCTTCTGCAAATTGTAAAACACGATCTAATTTCTGCTGTGATGGGTGCTAATAAGCAGGTGAACCCTGAAATGATGGGCTGGTCTGGAATTGGAGGTCATAATGAGATTTCTGATTCCAGGGCATCTTTGCCAGACGCTACCATCCAGCATGATTTGGTGCTAGAGAGAAAAGATCCTGATTCTCAGTTTCAAAATCCTGGTAAAGTTGCTGAATCAATTTATTTTTTCCACTAACGGTCACTTAATTTTTTATCCATTATAACTTGGTTGGAACTAGAATGACCACCTTTAAGCCTTTTAGATAAAATGAAATCAACTTTTGGGATATGGTGAGTGATTACGCAGAGGATCCAAACTGGGTACCAAGTTCATTCTACTAATCTTATGCTAAGAGATGACGTCTGTTTACACAGATCAAGATGAAGAGGATAACTCTGTATCTACTGACCCTTTGCCCTCTCCAAAGCACACACTGTCAGAAAAATGGATTATGGATATGAGAAAACGGAAGCTATTAGCTGAGCAGAAGTGGGTTCTAAAACGGCAAAAGACAAACCAAAGAATTCTTACTTGTTTCACCCAGTTGAAGGTTTGTTATAAACTTTTTTCTGAAGTTCTTAATACCTGGTTTCTGCTTGTTTTTCCTTCTGATTTGTCTATAAAGTCACCCCACATCACTGTAGGGATGCAACTATTGTTTGTTCTAATATTTGTGGTCTTCTTTTGAAGAGAAAAGAAAAAGTGTCCCCTGCTATCAACAAATTTTGTATGAATAACAGAAGTGGGACAAAGGTTGTAAAATCAACTAAAAAATTCTCACCCAAATAAGTGAGATTGGAGTAGAAAGTTGATCGTTGATTGGAAAGACCACCAAATATGTTCTATTGTGCTAATAAAACTACTTTCCGCTTAATTTGTATGCATTTTATTTTCCGGCTAACAAAAAAAGTCATGTAGATTTTCATTCTTTTTCAAGTATATTTCTTCTGTGGAGTGAAAATCAAGTGAACGGTTTTTTATTTAGCTTTAGAATTTGGAGTGATGCTGCATCATAGACTGTGATCAGAATTGAAAGGGTTTCATCCCTATAATTTGGTAAAGCCTTCCTATTGGGTGTAAAAGGATGATTTTTGTACTTAAGCTTGCAATCTTGAGTAAGCAGCTCACATGATGGTATAACAACTTTTTGGTTAATCTGCCAAATGAGGAATTTACCCATATTGAGAGTTTTTTCTTTTCTTTTATTTACTCTCATGTTTTCACTTTGAGTCACCCCTCCTGACCCCCAAACTTTGTGTAGTTAGGAACTGTTTTTTTTCTGTATGTCCTCATACGTAATATATTGTCAAATTTTCTTTATATTAACATATTAATTGAAACTTATTCCTGTTTAAGAACAAAGAGGTTATTTCCTTTTTCTTTATGTCTTTTACATAACTTCTATAATGTTTCCCATACTAGTTGGTCAAAGTAGTGCATGGTTTTATTATGGATTCAGAATTGCATCTTCCCGTGCTTTTGTAACTAGTGCATTCACATGTAGAAAACTGTGAGCTCATCTGAAGATATATCTGCAAAAACCAAAAGTGTCATAGAATTGAAGAAACTCCAATTATTAGAGCTCCAACATCGCATACGGAGGTAATTGATATGTACAATTTCCCCCTAAGTTATTATCTTTTTATTTCTTACCTTGGTTTATTGATGCTCGTTATGATTTTTCATTTCACATTTTCTTCTTAAATTTTGGCAGTGATTTCCTGCATGATTTTTTCAAACCAATCACAAATGATATTGAACGCCTCAAATCATACAAGAAACATAGACTTGGTAGAAGGATAAAACAACTCGAAAACTATGAGCAGAGGATGAAAGAAGAGCGACAGAAGAGAATTCGTGAGAGGCAGAAGGAGTTTTTCAGTGAGATAGAAGTTCACAAGTATTTATTGTTTTGCTTTTTTTTTACCATTAAAAGTCTTTCGTCTTCACTGGTTGCTTTGAATATATCTACATCCTTTCTAACTTGCTTGGTAAATTGAAATCCAGGGAAAGGCTAGATGATGTGTTCAAAATTAAGAGAGAACGATGGAAAGGCTTTAATAGATATGTAAAGGAGTTCCATAAGAGAAAGGAGCGTATACATCGGGAGAAGATTGACAGAATTCAGCGTGAGAAGATTAACTTGCTCAAAATCAATGATGTGGAGGGTTATTTGCGAATGGTTCAGGTTAGCTTAGGCTTACAGCCTCTAGTAGTGTTTCATCTTACATGTTATTGAATATCATTCTTGATATTTTACAGGATGCTAAATCAGATCGTGTTAAGCAACTGTTGAAAGCAACTGAGAAATATCTTCAGAAACTTGGATCCAAGTTACGGGATGCAAAGGCTATGGGAAGTCGCTTTGGGAATGATATGGATGAGATGAGAACTGCAAGTGTTCTTGAAAATGATACTAGTGTTGAAAATGAAGATGAGGCAAAGGCAAGTTTTTTTTTGTGTGTGTGTGTGCATTTCCTGGAGTTGCTAATCATCTTTCCTTTTCCTCAAGTTTTTGCTCATCCTTTGCTTAAAATGTCATCTTTCCTTTTCCACAAGTTTTTGCTCATCCTTTGCTTAAAATGTTAACTTTTTCTTATCATCAATCTGCTCTTCAGCATTATGTGGAAAGCAATGAAAAGTACTATCTGATGGCTCATAGGTATTACTTTTTCTTATTTTTTCCTGCTTGATTTTTAATTAAACTTTGGATGTCTTGGGGTTGTTTTATTTCCTAATTCTTTTTCTGTATTAGTATCAAATATCTGATTTACTTGTAATTGCTAAATGTTTCACAATTAAAACTTCTTTTTTGCAGCATAAAAGAAAACATCAATGAGCAACCAACTTTTCTTAAGGGTGGAAAATTAAGAGAGTGAGTAAAATATGCACTTTGCCAATGCACATACATAATATAAAATATATAGAAAGACAGAAGGAAGGTCTGGCATAGGGGGTGTTCATCCTCTTCCTTGAAGTTTCTTGAAATTGTACTTTTGATGTGTAGGTACCAGATGAATGGCCTTAGATGGCTGGTTTCACTATACAATAATAATCTTAATGGAATTCTCGCTGATGAAATGGGCCTTGGTAAGACTGTTCAGGTATTGGTGCTTCTGTATCCTCTCTTGATTGTACTCTATTTTATATCTTGTTGTAAAATATTTTCATTTATAATGTTATATGCTTTGTAGGTTATTTCTCTTATTTGTTACCTAATGGAAAACAAAAATGATAGAGGACCATTTTTAGTGGTTGTACCATCTTCTGTTTTGCCTGGATGGGTGTCGGAAATCAATTTTTGGGCGCCTGACATACACAAAATTGTTTATTCTGGCCCCCCGGAGGAGAGGCGTAGACTATTCAAGTAATGACATTCAACGATGAATAAGAGCCTTTCTTATCTTCTACTTTTTGTTGTTTTCAAATATATTTAAGCCTGATTATCCATTTCTGGTGCAGGGAGATTATTGTACATCAGAAATTTAACATTCTCCTGACAACATATGAATATCTAATGAACAAGCATGATAGAACAAAACTTAGCAAAATTCATTGGCACTATATTATAATTGATGAAGGTCATCGGATAAAAAATGCTTCTTGCAAGTTGAATGCAGAATTAAAGCACTATCAGAGCTCTCACAGACTGCTGTTGACTGGAACACCATTACAGGTTACAGATAATTTTATTTGGACTTCCTTAAATCTGTTTTTATTTACATTTTGTCATGGATGCTTGTTGCCATTTCCTTTTTGCTGAGCTAGCTGTATTCCCTGCTTCTGCTTTACGAGTTAGTGTTGATTCAATGGAATACTTACTTTTAACTTATCTTTTTATGTAGAACAATCTTGAGGAGTTGTGGGCACTACTCAATTTCTTATTGCCTAATATATTTAATTCATCAGAAGATTTTTCGCAGTGGTTCAATAAACCATTTGAGAGTAATGGGGATAATTCTGCTGATGAAGTATTGAACTTCTACCATCTAGATAATTCACTCTATTAACAAAATTACATGCTTATGCTCATTATTTTGACTAGGTCGTACTATCTGAGGAGGAAAATTTGTTGATCATAAACCGTCTTCATCAAGTTCTTCGACCTTTTGTACTTCGAAGGCTGAAGCATAAGGTTTGATTACTGATTGTTTTGCTTGTTTTTATTGGCTCATCATAAGCTAAAGCGTGTCTTAGAACTTACGAGACATTGAGGGGTAGAATGTTTTGAAGTGCTTTTTTTTTATGATGTTAAGATCCTTAGAGAATTCTAGTATGCTAATTGTATTGAATCTTCTCATCTCTTTGGTAGGTTGAAAATGAACTTCCTGAGAAGATTGAGAGACTTGTAAGATGTGAAGCTTCTGCTTATCAAAATCTTTTGATGAAGAGGGTTGAAGAAAATCTTGGTGCAATTGGAAATTCAAAGGTTCCTTTATGACGTTTGATCCTTATTTATAGACATGAAAAGATGAACTCCAGGCATGTCACTATTTTAGACGTTCAGTTGTCTTTTCTGATCTTTCTTCTTTTGCAGGCTTGAACAGTGCACAACTCTGTTATGGAGCTTCGTAATATATGCAATCACCCATACTTGAGCCAGCTTCACGTGGAGGAGGCATGTCCTTTTCCTGTATAATAATGCTTAATTTTCTTTAAAATTCTGGAAGATAAAAGATACGAAAGTATAGGATGGTCTCTTTTCTACAGTGCCCTTTAATTCCTTTATCTTTTTCATGTATTTATTTTTGGAATAAATTTTGTGTCTAAAGGTACAGGCATAACTTTTGGATCAATTTTTGTAGGTTGATAGTTTAATACCACAACACTATTTGCCCCCTATTATCAGGCTTTGTGGAAAGCTTGAGATGTTGGATCGATTACTTCCCAAGTTGAAGGCTACTGATCATCGGGTAGGCAAATCTTCTTATGTGGTTATTTAAGATCTAATCATTTCTCGAATCTTCCTTTGAATGCGTTGTGGTACTTTAGTTGTTTGTTTGCATAACAGATCCTATTGCTGAATTGTTTTCCCCTTAATATTATTGTAATCTTGTTCCATTTATTCATTTGGTGTTTCTAGTTTAATCCCTCTTTATGATTTTTAATTTTGGTGGAATGGATAACATGCAGTTTTAGCATGATCATCTGTGTTTCTCCTTGCAAGAACCTTCACATTCTTCCTCCTTTGGTGAAATCTTGTAAATATTATAATTTTATTTTGAAGACAAATTAATGAGATAATCTCACCCCTTTAATTTGAATTTGTAGATTCTTTTCTTTTCCACAATGACTAGGCTACTTGATGTGATGGAAGACTACCTCATCTTTAAACAGTATCGCTATCTTCGGTTGGATGGCCATACATCTGGGGGTGATCGTGGTGCGCTTATTGAAAAGTTTAATCAGGAAGGTTCCCCCTTTTTCATATTTTTGCTCAGGTAAAATATTCTCCTCAGTCCTAACATACATAAATTTCAGCTATGCTGTATGCTTCTGAACTGCACTGACTCTTTAAATGAGAAAGCTCTGAGATTGAGACGGTGAGATTAGAATGTTGTTGCAGAGGGGAGTAAGGAGAGAAAGTCCTAGTATAGAAGTTCATCAAAACTTGGACATGTTCTAAATTTCTAATACATCCTATTCTAGTTATATACTAGGGGATTATATTTTGTAGGGGTTTAGACATTAAAGGGGATCAGGTATTTGAATTTTGGATGGGTAACATGTAATAGGCATCTTTTGAACATTGAATTCGAAATTTGGGCATGTTCTTATCAGATCTTTTGTTTTTTAATTACACCTGCAAAGGTTTTCTTATCGGGTCTTCTAGGAGATTAAATTCTCAACCTCCAGAATAAAGAAAACATTTACTAAGGTATAACTAGAAGAGGGTAGCGTGCGACTGGGACACATTGCCTAATCATTTGCTGGTTCTTATATTGTTTGTATATCTGTTGTTTTACTACTGAGTAAATAGTCTTGTGGTTTTGACATTTGAATGTTGGTGTCAGTATTCGAGCTGGTGGTGTTGGAGTAAATCTTCAAGCTGCTGATACTGTGATCCTTTTTGACACCGACTGGAACCCACAGGTTTCTTAAGACATTACATTTGATAGTTTCTTCTAATATTGGTTTTAAACGTTTTTTGGTTGATACTTCTTAGGTTGACCTGCAAGCACAAGCAAGAGCTCATAGGCTTGGGCAGAAAAAGGATGTACTTGTTTTACGTTTTGAAACAGTATGTTCCTAATCATTAAGTAGTGTTTTCTGTAGCATTCTTTTTTTTTTCTTAAAGAAAGGGGGTAGGGGGTGAGAAGTGTCCAAGGATGAAATCCTATACAAATGTCAACTGAAGATTTGAACACAAGTCTTTTGCCACTCTACCTGTGGTTTAATCATCACCGTCACATACCTTTTTGTTTTACCTTGAATTGTGCTTAATTTTATTTGCTGTGATAAGGTTCAAAGTGTTGAAGAACAAGTCAGAGCTGCTGCTGAACACAAACTGGGAGTCGCTAATCAGAGTATCACTGCCGGTTTCTTTGACAATAATACAAGGTAACTTGGGATTTTTGTTGAAAACAAGCTGTTTCAATTGTTTTGACTCATTCTCTCAAATAAGTTTCTGTGATTTTATTGACAGTGCTGAAGATCGTAGGGAGTATTTAGAGTCTCTCCTACGGGAGTCTAAGAAAGAGGAAGCTGCGCCTGTGTTAGATGATGATGCTCTAAATGACCTGTTGGCTCGAAGGTAATTTTTAGATTTTATCTTATTTATTTATCTATCAGGAATTGACCTGCGTAGAATTCCTTATATAAATAACAGATTTTGAGCTGTCAGCTTTCTCTGCTAGGCTATGTCTAGTTGGAAATGACTGCATTTTAAAAAGGGTTCGAGTTTTTAGTGATTCAGTTTTGTTATTGAATGGTAATTTAAATGAAATTGCTCTCTGGTAATATTTATGAGCTTTTAGTTAATGGCATGATTTTGGTATTAATATATATATATATATATATATTGCATGTCTCTGTGATACAGTGAATCTGAGATTGATGTGTTTGAATCAATTGATAAACATAGGCGGGAAGAAGAGATGGTATGCATCCAAGTCTCTTAGACAGGCTATCTCTCCATTGATCAGAGGCGGCATTAACATGCTTGGCCTGTTTCTTTTACTTCTATTTTGATGCCATTTAAAACAAACATGCAGGCAAAGTGGAAAAAGTTGGTATACGGATCAGGGATGGATAGCTCCAAGCCTCTACCCCCATTACCACCTCCCCTTGTTACAGACCATGACTTGAAAGAATTTTATGAGACGATGAAATTGTATGATGTACCAAAGACTGTGTTACAGCCTAATACTGGCTTAAAACGGAAAGGTGAATCTCTTGGTGGCCTCGATACTCAGCAGTATGGGAGGGGCAAAAGAGCTAGAGAGGTTGGTTTGCTTGTTGTTTTTAACTTTTTATTTTTAAATATTTATATTTTATATAACTTTCCATGCTGTTGTTGTGGCTTCTTTATGTAAGTGAAACTTGCATTTTTTTTTATTTCTGTATTAGGTGCGCACATATGACGGGCAAATGACAGAGGAGGAGTTTGAAAAAATGTGTCAAGTTGACTTACCTGAATCCCCCAGATTGAAGGAAGAAGTTGTTGAGAGGAATATGCCAAACGATGCTTCGAAGGGAACTGTCAGTAGAACAGATGCTCCAGCTCCACTTCCTCTACTACAACAACCACTTGCGGTGGAACCTGCACCTCAGCCACTGCAGCAGAACAAAGATGCATCACCACCACCTAAACGGGGCCGTGGAAGGCCAAGAAGAGCAACTGTGGAGAAATCTCCCACTACACCAGTGTTTTCAGCTCCTTCTGAAACCAGCGACATGGATGTCAGGTTACAAAAAGCTGCAGGCTCTAGCTCATCAGCAACTCCTGATCCTGATCCTCGTAATACTACAGGCATTTCCCCAAACTTGCAGCCAGGAATACCTTCTGTTTCAGCGACACATGTCGAATCTGTCCCACCTGGATTCTCTCCACCAGTGCAATCAAAAGGACAAGGTCTAAAGGCTCAAACTGGAGGACAAACAACTTCCCGAAGGGTAAAGAAACAAGAGTCTGCATCCATCCCTGCCGTCGATGGTTTAGCTGGTCTGGTTCCAAAACCAAATGAGCAATCTCAGACTAAATTAGTTAATCTACCAGATAATCAAGCCGTTGATATAGGTGGAACTGTTCCTGGTGTCTCCAGTGTTCCCATGGCCGAGTGCAGCAATCATTCACCTATTTCTGTTGGTATGGATTGTACTAGTTTAATCAATTATCCTTCTGATGCTGTGGTTAGTTTGAACTCTCAGTCGCTTCCTACTACTATTGCCCCAATGGCTCAATCAGCTTCATACCCTACTGTACCTGTCCAAGTTAAATGTCAAGTCCGTAAGGCTCAGAGTGGGGTAGGAACAACTAGGCGTATGGGAAAGAAACTGGCGCAAATGCCCACTGCTGCTCAGGATGTTTCAGTTGGTAAGGATTCAAAATTGAATACTCAAGCACAGGATCAATCTGGAGATGCATCATCAAATAAAGTCATTTCGATGAGAGACATTCAAGAAAATGAAGCTTATGCCCCAACAAAGGTTATTCAAGAGAAAGCACAGGGAACTGATGCACCTGCTGTTGTAACTGATCAGGATCAATTTTCTACTGGACATGACGGTTTATCTCAAACCAAGCAACCAGAAAGCTCGCAGGAACTGCATAATGCTACTGCCGTAACTCTGGGTAAGAATCCGGATGAATTTGTTGCGTCCTTTAATAATAGTTGACTGGGTATTGTAATATGTACTCAGCACGAGAGACTTTTGCAGGGCCTGCCGTGGGACAAATTCAAAATGCTGATGCGCGTGAGAAGGTTTCTGTGCTTTTAGAGCTTTCACCTGGATGCAGCTCTCAAAAGTCTAAGTCTGGTGTGGTATGTGGTAATCAAGTTGGCAGTTTGCCAGTTATACCGGCATCGAGTCAGACCTTGGTTGAATTGGCAAAGAACCAAATTTCTGAAGATAAAGCTTCAACCGTCAGAACCACAGCTTCAGGTACTAGTTCTATGACAGATTTTTTGCCTGCATCAAATCCTATAGAAGGTGCCGATAAAACCATTCCCAATCACGGTGCAAAGACTTCTACAACTTATGCTTCTGTTTCTTCAGCGCCACATTCCGCCCCTTGTCCTGCTCAATCTGTTCAAAGCAAAAAGCCAGGTCAGAAAACCACAAACAGGGCAGAAGCACCTAGGCGTAGAGGAAGGAAACCTACGGTTCCTGATGCTTCATCTGTCCAAGACTTGAAAGGAAATTCTCTGGCCTCGAATAAATCAAGGGAGTTTTGGGTCAATAAAGATGCTGCAGGTAAGAGCAATCAAGATTCTGGCCCACTTGAACCAGCAAATGTTGCTCACATACAAGCATCTGAAATTCATTCTCCTGGTGCTTCTGTCGGTCATGATTCAAAGAGAAAAGTGAGTAGTGCAATTACGGCATTTAATCAAATACAGACTGCTGATGTCAGTGATGTTGTCAGAGTGATGAAAGAAATTTTCTCTGAATCCTGCTCATCAAAAACTAAAACTGGTGAAACTGCTGGGAGTGAGGGCAGGAATACTCCTACTGCACCGTTATCAAACAAGACATTGGATGAGTTCGATGAAAAAAGTTTAGATGGTGAATCAGCTGTCACCAGACGGGCTCATGAAAAAGATGCTCCAGCTTGTGATGTTCTGAAAGAAGCAAGTAAAAGCCTATCGGTTACTGAAGCTAGCACAAAAGAAGTGGAAAACTATGCATCTCTTGTGGTCGAGGCCTCTGTTCAGAGAGCTGATTCTTTGAAACCTGAATGCAATATTGGCTCAGAGAATGAGGCAAGTTCAAGACAGGTTCGAGATGAAAATTTAATTACGGAGAGTAATGTGGAGGCTCTAGATGTGCCTAAAAGAACTGCTCCCGTTGGTGATCAGATAGGTTCTAGATTTCAACCTGCCTCTCCCATTCCAATGGAACTGCCTCAAGCTGCTGAGAGTGATAAAACCAACACAGAGGCTGGTTTTAAAGAAATTCCAAAAGTGGATAATACCGGCAATAATTCCAGTGTGGCTCCCTCTATCTCAGGTACAGTGGAGCTGTTTACGAATGATTCTGGAACCAAACAAGAAAGCCATGATCTGACTGCGATACATTCGGTGAATGAAGCAGACCCTTCTGGAGAGAATGCTACAGTTTCGTTGAGTTCAGATCATTCAGTTTGTGGAAATCTTTGTGATTTAACTGTTATTCCATCTGAAAACAGCACAGAACCTTCTGCAAGGTCTTTGGAATCATCTATTGATATTGAAAATGCTGTAGGTGCTCCGAATGCCGTCGGATTGCATGAGGTTACTGACCGTCCAGGAGAATCTTTAGACTCTCTAGCTACTGCTGCATCTTCAGATAAGTCGGTCATGGTGAACACAGTTGCTATGGTTGAGAAGAATTGTGAAGGTGAATCGGAGCCTGGTCCGATTAAGTCAGACTCAATGATTGAAAACAATTTGGAATGTGAATCAAATCATTATCCTATAAAGTCAGGCACGGCGGAGGAACATGCTGTGATTGAGAATGATCCCGACTTTGAAGCAGAGCCTCCTTTGAAACCCTATCCTAAATCTGCTTCGCCAGATGATCAAAACCTCGGAGGTGATGCAATGTCCACAAAACCTGATGTTGACGATGCATTTCCTGTGACATCAAAATCATCGATAGTAGAGCTTCCTGATATTTCTGAGAATGAATCGGGAAAGGAATAAAACCATTAACACCTCATACTCGGTTTGATCGTAAGCCGTGACGGAGTGCTACATCCGATGATCAGAGTCCGTACGAATTTGATCGGAATTTGAAAGGATCATTCTTACACAACTAAACAACCAATTCACAACACACCGAACAAACACCGAGTATATTACGTCTATTACCTGTAAATAAAACTGAGGGTTATTACCCATCCGATTCAGATTGTACTTTTATGATCTTAATCGTAGTTTTATCAATTACGGATGGACTAATCTGCAGATCATATATTATTATAGGTAAATCATCATTAAATTTTATTAAAAAAATATATTTTAGTTATTTGAGTTTTGAAATATTTAATTTATTTATTAAAATTTATATATCAAACGTTTTTGTTATTAAAATTTAGATATTGATATTTTTTCACTCATAAACCTCAAACTGATTGTTGAGTTTTAAATTTCACCATCTGTTTTTTCTTGGTTTCTTAATTCTAGATTCAATTTTTATTTTATCAAAAAATATTTTAAAATTCACAAATCAATCATGAACTTTTTAATTTCTCTTTCGTTGATATTCCTCCTTTTGCCATCAAATGAAATTTACTTTATAGTATAGATAAAGTTTTCTACCATTTGAATTTTGAAAAAGTTTGTCGTTCCTTCGTACATGAATTTCGTTAAAATGTTAACGAAAGAGTGATTAAAACGTTTAAATTCTAAACTTTAACGAATAAATCAAACATTTTAAAACTTTAATAATTAAAATAGGTTTTAAAATAAATTTAATGATGATTTGTGTATTTACTTAACTATTATTTTATCGTAAATTAAATTTTAAAAGGTAAACTATAACAAATGTCATTTTATTATAAATAAATTTATATTCGGGTTACCTAATTTTTAAAAATTATATTTGAATCACTCAACTGTTAGTTATTATCATATTATTGAGTATAATAACAATTTTAATCCTTGAAAAAGTTTTATTCTATATTTTTAATCTAAATTAAAAATAATTTAATAAATTTAATCATTTATATTTAAAAATATATTAATAACATAAAATCAAAAGTAGCTCTCAATGTTTGACGTTTTGATATTTTAATTTTTTTTTTCAAACAATCACTTAACATTTTTTTTAATTTTATTATAGTTGAATGAAATTCTTTAAGCAATTAACGGTCAAGCGCATGAAACTGATGTAGCATGCCTAGATGACATGAGAAGATACTTTGACAATGTCACGTAACATTTCATTGATGTAATATTTTTAAAATATAAAAAATTATAAAAATATTAAAAACTAAATTTTTCAATCAATGGCATGATATTATGTGACACTTTACTAACATGACATCACCTGATTGATTAAAAATATATTTTAAAAGTAATTATAATTTTTTTTTAAATTTCACAAAATATTTCTTAAATTTTTAAAATTACAAACCCTCAAAATCAAATTTTAATTTTAATCGATTCCGTCGTCGATTGTTATGTCAATGTTTACCACATCAATTGTTGTATAATCAAGATCATTTATCTCATCATTTAGTGGTAAAAAATCGACCGACATTAAATAAAAGTTAAATAAAGATAAAATTATTTAATTTATTTAAATGATTGATGACGAAAGACGATAAAACAGAAGAAACAATATAGGGATTATTTAGCGAGAAGAAGACAACATGATCAAACTGAATTCAGAGGTTCCAGGATTTAAGGGTTATTTTAAAAATATTTAAAATTTTAGAATATTTTATTTTTAAAAGACATAAATATTCTTCGATGAAGAAAAGAATCACAAATAAGTATCTACCATTAATTTCCCAATAGTTCTCTCAGTTCCACTACCCTCGACAAAATAAATTCCCAAGTTCATCTTTTCTCAATTTTCTATTTCAATTTTAAGCAAAACCCATTGATTAAGCAAGGTAAAGAGCAATCTCGAATACAATCCCCTTTCATTTCCCCCATTTGTAAAGAATTAGTATTTTTTTTATTTAATAAAGTTTGGGGTTTTCTTATTGGTACAGAAAGAAGTGATCTTTCTTCATTGGTGGCGGAAATGGCGAGCGTGGTTGATGCGGCGGGTGAACCGATCCCGACATCGTCGGTTTTGATGGCCGCCGCAAAGCACATCGAGATCAATTGCATGCCCGAAAACGTGGAGTTCCTCAAGTGTAAGAAGAAAGATCCTAACCCTGAGAAATGTCTCGATAAGGGCCGCCAAGCTACTCGCTGTGCCTTTGGACTGTAAGCATTTTGATTCTTCAGTTTTTACTAATGTTTCAAATTTATTTGTTGTTATTGTTGATTTTCTTTTTGCTGGAATTTCTGGGTTTTAAAATGGGTTTGAATTGATAAAAGGAATATATATATATATATATATGTGTGTGTGTGTGTGTGTGTGTGTGTGTGTGTGTGTGATTGATTAGAACAATGTCTAATAATTAGGGTTTCTGGGTTTTGAAAAAAGTTGAGAATTTAGTGTAAGAAACTATGAAGTATGAATATTTGGCATCATTGTTCATACTATGTTAGTATTAAATTTGGGTAACTATGGGTAAGGTTACATTTAAATCACTTAATTATTAAAAATTACACTTACGTGTGAGATTATATTAGTATAGGACTTAGAGAAGTGAATAGTTGAAGCAACATAGATGGTATAATAGGAAGCTCTGGGTAAAGAAAATGGGGATCAGTCCAGACTCCGGAGAAATGAGGAGACGAGGTGATTTTCGATATGACATTGAAAACAAATAACTAAAACTCGGCATAAAACATAGTGGCGATATGAAATACACGGATTATCGGATTGAGAGATTTACCTCTACTGTTTAAAGTTAGTTTTTGTATTATAGAACTGAGTTATAGTTTAATCTTTGTATCCTTGCAGTGCAAATAAGTAAAGTTGATATTAATGTTAATGAAAAATGGTCTACAATGTCTAGATTCGGACTCGGGTTGTGGATTGGGTTTATTGGAGTATACCTCTGCTCAATGTGCTTGAATCATTTGTAATGCCAGTCACTATATGCATACATGTATATACGTACGTATGTACACACCCGTATACACATGAGTATGATGTCTATGTTATCCTGAATCGTGAGGATGGCTACTGGATACCATTATGTATATAGCTTTATTGTACAGGCTAAAAGATCTTTACCAGAGATGCAAAGAACCCATGGAAGGTTATGCTGGATGCATGCCGCAAACAGCAGCAAGCATTCGAGAAAGCTTGCCCTTTGGAGTGATTTTCGGCAAACAAAACATTGTTTGAGATTTCCATGCTCGGAATAAGGTCAGTTTTGCAATGTAGCAAAAACTGTGGTTGCATTACACACTTGTTCATCCTGTTTTCCATGGAATAAGTAATGCCCTTTGATGAACTCTCAGCTCTGCCATTTTATAACAAGAACAGGGTGCGGTCGTGGTACCGTTGGCAAAATGGTATAACTATAGTTTTAGCCCCTATAAAAATTATTAATCAAATTTAATCCTTCTAACCCTTTATTTAATGGAAAATTCATTTTTTGGCTCCTATAAAAATATAATAATTCAATTTATGTCCTTTTGACACAATTTTTTACTTTGACCCCCTTTTTATTTTCATCTCAACCCTCATAACATAACATTCCTGACTTTGCCTCTACACCCATTGTAGCTTAACTAGAATTGTTTCTTTTTCCTAAAAAGTACCTAGGTTCCTCCTAACCTATAAATTACGGGAGGAAATTATTTGCCCTCATTTTAAAATAGTGTTTAAAATTAGGATTTAAGAATAGGAGTTATAGTTAATTTTTAAAAAATTAGGAATATAGTTTATTTTTAGGGTATAAGGTTTAGAGTTTAAGATATGAAAATTAGGGTTAAAATTTAGAATTTTATTTTTAAGTAGTTTTTAGGGTGAGACATATAATGAGGCATGATCAGGGGGTAAGAGATTTTTATTCATAAATTATATGATATTATATATTTAAATCCATTATTTATTGTTAGATATGATCAAGTTACACAATGTAAAATTCTTTAAGTTTCGTATATTTTTTTGGATCGTTTGATCGTTAATCTGAATCATCAGTTTCAGTTATCCATCGATCCAAAAAATATATAAAACTTAGATAATTTTACACTATATTAATTTGATCTGTCCTTTTATTATTTATTATAGGATATGTGACGTGATTGACTTTTTAAAACATATATTAGGTATACGTGGATCACTGCCTTACTGTGTCGTTCAATTCATAATGATGCAAAAATTAGAATATTAATAATACACGTTTATTATGATAAAGAAGACATATTAATTATTTTAATGAAAAATATGAATTTCAACCTTAAAAATATAATATTGAAAAAAGAAACAAGAATTTTAAACAAAAATAAAAATATAAACTTGTTTTGTACTAAAACTGTATTAATTACCATTCTTCCTTGGCTACCCTATTTTGACCAATTTTACATTCATCCTAAAGAAGAAAATATCAATAATAATTAAATTGAAATAATATATTAACGGTGTAAATTGAATTCGTGATACATCGACAAAATAATTAAATTAAAAAAAATCAAATTTTACATTTAAACCTACAATAACTTATTTCATCCCCCAAATTCCAAGAGTCAATTGCAAAAGAATGGATTTGTTGTATCTAAACTATATTTTTTAAAATTATTTTTAAAATTTTTGAGTGTTTCAATTTTATCTTTAAATTATGATTTTTATTTTAATCGGTATTCAAATTTTTAAACATTTCAATTTTATCTCTAAATTATAATTTTTATTTTAAATTAATCGTTAAACTTTTAAATATTCTAATTTCATCCCTAAGCTATTAATATACGCTAATCACGTCTCATATTTTAATGTCGTTAGAAATTCTCTATGGACATGTAAACAATGATATGTATTATGTAATGATATCATGTATGATAAACGATAATTAATTTAGAATGAGAATTATAATTTAGAGATGAAATTAGAATGTTTAAATATTTGTGTATCATTTAAAATAAAATTTGTAATTTAAGGAAAAATTAGAATATTCAACAGTTTGAAGACAATTAAAAATCAAAATCGTAGTTTAAGGATAAAACTAAAATATTTATAAAAAATTTGAAGCTAATTCAAAATAAAGACCATAATTTAAGGACATATGGTATAATTAAGTTTAATATTAAATACATTGACAGAAACAGTATACATAGGAATACTTTGAGCGCGAAGAAGTAAATATAATAATTTTAAAAACTCAAATATAAGGGTGTTTATCGATGAACTGATCACGAGTTGAGTACTATTTGATTTGTGTTTATTAAAAAATTTTATTGCTCGACTTAACTTGTTGTTTGTTAATTTCGATAAAATTTTGTTCGATACGGTCTCATTAAAAATTTTGTTGCTCGTTAAGCTCGTCAAAATTTTTATTTTTATTTTTTTGAAATATAGGTACAATCTAATAATATTATTAAAATTTAATATAAACATGAAGTCAATAATCAAGTGTGACTCGTAAGATTCTTTTTAATTTTTTAACAACCGTGGATGAACTACTAATGAGAAAATACCTTAAAATTTTAAGGTTTTAATTTTCAATTATATTTTTATACAGGAAGTGAAAACTAAATATATTTTTTTCAATTTTATAAATAAAGTAATAATAATAAAAATATTATTATAATTTAATTTATTATTGATACACCTTTTTTAATTCTCAAGAAATACAAAATGCTTTAAATTTTGGTTTCAAAATTTTATGCGTAAATTACCTAATAATTTATTAAAATTTTATCAAAATTTCACCTAGTATTTAATTTTTTAGAACATAATCGGTAGGCACCTAATTTTTTTTAATGTTTATGAGTTTATTAAGTCATCTTATTCGACTTAATTTATTAAGATTTTAAATTAAATTTGATTTTTTTAAATTAAATCAACATAAATATTAATTGAATTTTAACAAAATAGAATTTGAATCGTACGTGATACGCTGAACTGCACCCCCTACTCATATATTCTATGGACTTTGGTAGCAAATTGCCACGTGTATTAATTAAAAAAAAACTTACTATAATTAATATGCATTTGACCTTTGAAGGTTTAGGTGAGATCGACGACGTGGTTTCTTGTTTCCATCCATAGGATTTATTACTATATTTTATAAAAAAAATGTGTAAAATTCTAATCAAATTGATAGATCCTAGTATTTTTAAAAAAAATAATTGATATTTTATTTATTAATTAATTTAAATTAAATATCATAAAATATTATAATTTTTTAAACTATTAAATTCCTTAAGTCTTGTCCTTTAAGATTCTCTTTAGCTGGAGAATCCTATAAAATTCAACGACGGAAATCTTGCGTGATTCACATCGATTGCTAACTGGTTTCAAAAGTCTTCAAGGACAAGTGCAGAAAACTAAAAAAAATATTTAAAATCATCAAATTCAAAATAATATTAAATTTATGCTCTGAAAGAAGAAAATTCCAATGCTCTCATGATTAAGTTACTACCACTAAGTACATAATTTAGTGAATAATCATGTTATTTAAACACCACTAAGTACAGATTTGTTGAGTCTCTTATGCTTCTTATCTAAAGATATAGTAATTTAAATTATTGTCTTATCATACAACAAGGAAAATTATTTTTTTTTAATTTAACTATTTAGATAATTGAACTAAATCTCAAATTTTGTTATATATATATATATATATATATATATATATATGTCAAATTCTATTATTCGTACTTATAGTATGTGTAAATGGTTGATTTAGTTCTTATATTTTAATTTAATCAATTTTAGTCATTATATTTTCTGAATTTTGAAATTTCAATATTGATCCAAAATAGTACATAAACAATATAACTAAATTATAGGGGTGAAAGATGATCAAATTAGAGAATAAAAAATAAAATAAAAAAACAAAATTAATAAATAATAAATTTATGTGTTATAGTTAGGTTGAGATGGTCGGCTCATAATTAAAAAACATAATTTGGTAACCTAGTATATGATTATGTTATAGTTAGGTTAAGATGATCGACTCATAATTAATATAAAATAATATAATAATATTATTAGATTAAAATTATCGGCTCATAATTAATAAAAATAATATAATAATATTATTAGGTTGAGATGATCAACCCATAATAAATATGTATTATACCTGATTTGGATTATTAGATTAATACCTATAATTAATTAAAAAAACATGCTTTGACCAAAATTAAAAAAATAGGATTAGTGGTAAAAGCAAAGCTCCTTTTACTCAAATAAATCTTGTTTTAGCTTTGTATAATTTCTACTTTTTCCAATAAATATATATTTGCACTTTTCAAGTTCCACCATTGATGTGGGACTATTTCTCAACTAAAACCTGTAAAGTTATAATTCTCATTCAATGGTTGGGAAACAAGATCTTTCCCTTAGTGGGATACCCTTTGAAATAAAAGTAATTATCAATTGAGTGTTTCTATAATTAATAGGATTCCAAAATTTTAACTAAATTCAAAATGGTAAAATTGTGTGCCCAATCCTTGCACTCCTTGTACTTTTGAATTTTAGCTCCTTGGTTTTTAATTTTAAAAAATTAGTCCATCTACTTTTCCGATTAAAATGTATTAAAGTAAAGATGATAACACATTTATTTAGGGTAATTATTTCATACAGACGGTAAAAATAAAAACTTTTTCACAAGCACCCTAGTTTTAAGGTTTATTGTTAGATTGTAAATTCAGGCGTTTAAATTTAGTAGTTTAAAATTTTTGGGTTATGATTAGAATTAAGGATTTATTTATAGGTTAAAACCTAAATCTCTAACCATATTACCTTAACTCTAAACTCTAAATTCTAACCCTTAACATCTAAACTTTAATGTTTGTGTATTGAATATAAATTCATTTTATTATAAAAAAGATAATTAATATTATTATTAATTGGACTTTAACTTTAAAATCAAACAAGTAGAGAGAAATTTTGAATTAAAAGTAAAGGGACTAAACTTGAATGTCCAATTGGTTTTATTATACATTTTGCATTGAACACGGCAAGTCATCTAGGAGATCATGTCTAAAATAAGGTCTGAATAGTTACAGTTCTGACCTGCCAAACTTGTCCAAATTCAACAATTTACAATATATATATATATATATATATATATATATATATATATACATTGAAATAAACACAAACAAATATATATGAATAAAAAATGTTGAATGGTACTTGATTGAACAAATGAAAGTAGTACACCCAAGAAGTCAAAAATGTGTCCAAAGAAGAAATCATCAAAACCAGTTGCAATTTCAGCAGTTTCAACATTTATTTTATTTCACCTACCATGACCGATTAATTCATATTCGTGTTCGATATTCGTGTCTGAAACAATTTTCGAATACGAATATCGAGTTTTTGTACTCAAATTTAGTTCTATTTGTTGTTTATGTTTTTTTTTTCTCCCTGTTGTATAAAAAAAATTGAAAGAATCTGATGCAATACAATTAGAGAAGACACAGTTTCATCTCATTTGTCCCTTGTCTGACCAATACCTCCATATTTGTCAGAATATTATTACTATTATTATTATTGAAGTTCCCTACTTTACCTGAAACTGCATATTGCTTTGAACTTACTATTATTTTCTTTAATCTTCTTACCATCATTTCTTTGTGTTCCATGATTCACAAATGTTGATGTAACAGTTGTTTGATCATTTGTCTGAAGGAAAAAAATTCTAGCTATGAAAATGTTATGGCAGCTGAGAAAATCTTGGATGGTCATGATTTTGATCATACAAGTTGTTGGAATAAGGTTGTGTACTGTCGAGGCCAAGCCTCATCGGATTCTGTTGGATACCGATGTTGATACCGACGATTTCTTCGCTCTCTTGTACCTCTTGAAGCTTAACAGATCAGAATTTCGATTGGAGGTGAACTTTTGTTTTCCGCATTAAACGGATGAAAATAAAAGATTGCAGCTATTTAAAACATGATTTTGCAGGCAATTACTATCAATACAAATGCATGGACTGATGCTGGGCATGCAGTGAATCAAATTTATGACATTCTTTACATGATGGGCCGAGACGATATTGCGGTCGGAGTAGGAGGAGAAGGCGGAATCATGGAAGACGGTACCATACAACCGAATGTTGGTGGATATCTTCCGATTATCGAACAGGTACTAGGATTCAGGTTTTAGTGTCGGATACTGTATATGTATGTTCAGCTTATGTGTTTGAAATTTGCTTCTTAGGGAATTACCGCGTCTGGAGGATGTCGGTATAGGCAAGCCATTCCGGTTGGCCTAGGAGGACGATTAGATATCGACACGAACTATGGCATCCGGAAAGCATTCCTTCCACGGGGTAGCCGGAGATATACACCTCTTCGACAGCCTACTGCACAGCAAGTGATGATTGAAACAATATCTGCAGGTCCCGTTAATGTGTTCATCATTGGAGCTCACACAAATGTTGCCCTTTTTCTCATGAGTAATCCTCACCTCAAGAAAAATGTTGAGCACATTTATGTCATGGGTGGAGGAGTGCGGTCTGAAAACCCAACAGGTTGCTGCCCAGGAAAAGGGAACTCATCGTCTTGCCAGACTCGGCAGTGTGGTGACCGCGGTAATCTGTTCACGGACTACAACACGAACCCTTATGCCGAGTTTAATATCTTTGGAGATCCTTTCGCAGCATATCAGGTAACCGAAAGAAATCAATTGGTTTATTGCTTCTGGATAGAGTCCTGGAAGTAACCTATGAATGCTAATGTTGTAGGTGCTTCATTCGGGTATTCCGGTAACCCTCGTTCCCTTGGATGCAACAAACACCATACAAATAACAGAGGAGTTTTTCAAGGCATTTGAGGAGAACCAGAGCACCTACGAGGCGGAATACTGCTTTCAGTCATTGAAAATGTCTCGGGATACTTGGTTCGATGATCAGTTCTATACGGTATTCTTTCCACAAAATGTCAATGCACTTAGTCCATATAGAAAGAAGTTTTGTTATGTCACGTTAATGCCATTAACCATGGTGTTGCTACTTTCTGCAGAGCTATTTCATGTGGGATTCATTCATGTCCGGTGTGGCGGTCTCGATCATGCGTAATTTGCGCAAGAATAATGGGGAGAACGAATTTGCAGAAATGGAATACATGAATATAACGGTAGTTACTTCGAACAAGCCTTACGGAACATCTGATGGTTCCAATCCGTTCTTTGACGGCCTTAAAGTTCCGAAGTTTAAACTGATGAAAGGTGGAGTTCATAGTGGCCATGTCCAGACCGGTCTTCAAGATCCACTTTGCTTTGTAGAGAACGGAAAAGGGAAATGCGAGGTAACTTCTTTTGGTCGAAATTTCACCATGACAACCCTTGTAGTACATACATGCATACTTCTTACCACTATCTAATGCATTATAATCAAATAGGATGGTTACACAAAGGAGGTAACCGGTCCGGATGCAGTTCGTGTCCTCGTAGCGACACAGGCAAAAGCTAATAAAGATGTTAGCAGCAACCTCAACCGAGAATTTTACATAATTTTTTTGGATGTAAGTAAGATCAAAATGTTTGGCAGTTTACTTGAACTTGTCTGATATTTATGGATGACATGTCATAAACGTTGCTGGACCCTGGAATGCAGATTCTAAATAGTCCGGAACATACAGGACGGTTCAATCGTAGCACCGAATTTCCACATTACAGAGAAGTCATGTACAAACCAGATTTTAGAAACAAAAAGTTGGGGAAACCGATTGTTTTCGATATGGATATGAGTGCCGGAGATTTTCTGACTCTGTTTTATCTCCTCAAAGTACCTGTGGAAGTGCTCAACCTCAAGGTAAATGCATAATACGTTTGTTACGTGCCGTTCGGAACTGCTTTCGATAAATGATTGTATTAAGGTTCAGTATATACTGCTTTCCCATTATCCAGGCAATATTAGTAAGTCCAACCGGTTGGGCTAATGCTGCAACCATCGATGTCGTCTATGATTTACTGCACATGATGGGTCGCGACGACATCCCAGTTGGTCTCGGGGATGTATTCGCAATGAATCAATCTGATAAAGTTTTCCCACCAGTTGGAGACTGCAAGTATGGTAAGGCTATCCCGCACGGAAGTGGCGGATTCCTGGATTCCGACACTCTTTATGGGCTAGCTCGGGAGTTACCCCTAAGTCCTAGAAGGTGTTTTACTTGTGTACTTGTTCTAACTCTATTTCCTGTCCGAAAATCTTAGAACTGAACTGAAACATGTTGGTTTTCTTTGCAGGTATACCGCGGAGAACTCGGTGAAGTTTGGAGCTCCTAGGGATACCGATCACCCGGAATTAAGACAACCTTTGGCACTGGAAATTTGGAACTCAACATTGAAAACCTTGGATCCTGGATCCAAAATTACAGTATTGACAAATGGACCTTTGACTACTTTGGCCAAGATTGTAACCGAAACAACAACAGCTTCACTGATCGAGGTACTTGGGTTTTCGTAACTTGATCAATATTTTTCGGAATCCGAGTCTTCAGTTGATATAAGATTTTTTGTTTCCTGTAAACGTTTTCTGTTTCCTGTAATCGCAGAATGTGTACATTGTTGGAGGACATATCAGTCGAAGTCACAACGATAAAGGAAATGTCTTCTCTATTCCTTCCAACAAGTATGCCGAATTCAATATGTTTCTCGATCCGTTTGCTGCGAAGACGGTCTTCGAATCGAGGCTAAACATTACACTCATTCCACTTGGTGCTCAACGCAAAGTTGGTCGGTTTCCGGAGACACTCGAGAGGTTGCAGTTAACGAGGAAGACTCCCGAAGTTCAATTCGTCAACCACTTGTTGTTCAGGCTACACACATTGCAGCAAACTCATCACAAATATCACCATATGGTAAAGTTTAAAAGAGCTTAATCTGACCAGTTTATATCTGAATTCTTGTGCTACAAGTAACAACTAAATCGAATTCGATTGCAGGGTACATTCTTGGGTGAGATCCTCGGTGCAGTAATAATGGCTGAAAATCATCACAATCTGAAACTCACCATGGAAGAAACGGCAATTAAAGTCATTGCTGAAGGTGTTGAATCGAGGGATGGCCGGATATTAATCGATACAAAACAGGGGAAAACAGTGAAAATATTGAAAAAAGTTGATCATATGGCATATTATGATATATTTGCCAAGAGATTGGGTGACGAAAAGCAATCTGCTATACTAAGAAGCTATGATGAACAGAGAATAATGTGGAAAACACCACCTAAATGAACTTAAAATGTTCCGATCACGATGCGGATATTCGATTCTTAGAACAGAATTCAAGTTTTTTGTCATGTCAGTGTTGTGGATATGTCTGTATTGCTTCAAATAAAGATCGAGATAAATGAAGATGCCGGTGCCATATGCATACCCATATCCGACAGTCACACTATAATCCGATTTTTTTATTCATCAAAGTCATACATACAACCAGAAAGCACATGATGTTTTATGTCATTACAGAACAATGTTGCTACTTTAAAGAACCACCCAAAATTCTTGCTTTTTTTTTTTTCTCTTAATCTTTGATGGTCCTCAGAAACCCATTTCGATCATCGGAATCGATCCACCGGATGCCACAATCTGTTGCTCTAACTGCAATAAGAATCGATCATGAATGAACTAATCAATTAGGAAAAAAAACACTAAAGTTCTTAAGTACTAACCCTGAACAGAGTTTCGAGCTTGTTCTTCGCAAGGTAATACTCTTGTTTCACTTGTTGGAGACATGTTAGGCACCTAAAATTATATATGCATACATATATATATATATACACAAACACATTCAAGTTTTTGAAAATTTCAAGTAAAAAAGAACAGACAATGAGAGATTCGAAGTAAGCCGAGCTCACCCTTCGATGTTCTGCACCTCGCAGAAGTTGCGGAACGTAATGCAAGCATTTTTAACCCTTTGTGCACCAATGCTATTTTAAAACACACACAAGAACCATAGACTCATTAGAAAAACAATGAATGTGTAAACACAACCGAGACAGTAAGAGGTTCTCAGCCCTGCAGGAATCGAATGATAGAAGTTTTGCAAATTTGAGAGAAGATTACGGCAAGTCAAGAAGCGATGTACGCATCTGAGGCATACTAAATAGAAAATCAAACACTGGGGAAATGCAGTCAAGATGGTAAGTGGTTCTCGGTCCCAGCAAGAACCAAGTGACGGAAGTTCCGGTAATTCGAGAGAAGATTACAGCGAGACAAGCCGTTTATCTATACATGTTACAAGTGAAAGTGCAGTGATGTACGCAGGTGAGGCAATACTAAATAGACCGGTAGATTCAAACCTCGTTCCTACATGGCTCGGATCAATTCGACTAGGCACTCAAGTTTTTCCAAAGAATCAAAACAGTCAATTGCAGTAAATTTAAGCTTAGGTTGTTGAGGGCTTGTAAAAGTACCTGGAACTGCTACCTTTCAATTGATGAACATGTCCATCAACTTTTTTGAAGTCCACATTTGGCTGATCTCTGTAACAAAGGAAAAACAAAACAAGAGACATCAAACTCAAAGGAGCTGTAAGAAAGGGGGGAGCAGCATGGAAGGAATTATGTTGACACAGAGAATGAGTTTTTTCCCCCTTACAAAGCAATGGTGAGTTCATTGAGAAGTTTCTCTGAATCATCAAAGAAAAGGGAGACAACTTCAACAACAAAATCTGGGTTGCTCTCATCTTGAAGCTGTTGAAGCTGTAAGAACTGGCCATCCAAGAAACCCTACCAACAACAAAAAAAAAAAACAAGACAAATCAAAGCAAAAAAAGAAAAACAGACATCTTTGTTAACAAATTTGTATAATTTAAAGCTGGTGTTTTTTGGGGGGATTACCTCCATAAACAAGGATTTTGTGTAGTCCACCAACCTTCTCTGAATCTGAACCACCTCCATTTCTCTATGTCCTAGAACCAAAATACCAAATTTTCTCAGTAATAAAGAAGCTGCAAATTTGAGTATATGCCCAACAATTACAAAGATGAAAGATTGTGGACTAAATTTTATAACTTTGTGGTATTGAATTATAGCACAATCTAAAACAAAACCAACAAAAGGGTATATATGCTTTCTACAAACCTTTTTGAAAGTGATGTGATATTCGATGAATTTACTTTGTTAGGAAACAAAATTCCAAAGCTTTTTGTCTTGTCTAATGCCTAGTGTCGCAACTTGCTAGCTTCTTCTTTTACATCTCTCGGCAGATGTGTCCTAGAATTTGAGGGGGTAATGAAGTTAGGCCGTTGAGTATGATCTTAGTTTGGAGGATAAATTTGAGTTATTTTTTTCATAGTTCATGTCCTTTTAATAATATAGATTTGAAATTTATGAATTATCTTTTTATAATATTATTTTTAAGGTTTAAACTTAAATTATAAAAATTCAAATAATTTTACATAATAAATTTTGAAAAACAATATAATTTTTTGCAAATCGTGTTTTTTTTTTTCTCAAAATTTTGATTGATAATATTATTTAAGCAAAAAGTTACATAAATTATATGTCTTTATGATATTTTATTTTGTGCGGACAAGAAGACAAACATGAAGGTGGAGAGGGAATCCTTATCTTATGCAATATTTTATTGCTTATTTTATATAAAAAATGAATAGATAAATAGATTTGGGAATTGAATGGGACTATAGAAACGTCCTGTGTGTAATTATTCGGTTTTCCATTATTGGTGCATATCATGGGACGAGTCTAACATAAAATATGATCATTTGTAGTCAGTGCGGTTCAAAGATTTTGGAGGTCCTATGTAATTTATTAAAATATGGTCCTTAAAAGTAATTATCCATGACCTCCACTAGTTATAAAATTATAGCCCTTAGAAGCAAATGTCATTTCAAGGGGCCCCTTGTTGAACACCCCACAGTCAAAATATTTAAAGAACAAAAAAGAATGCTCAAATGAAAGAAGACTTTATTAATTTTTTTTCGGTGTGTGAAACTACCAGCATACAATGCTTTATATAGGCATGTCATTAGTATGCCTATTTAATAAACTAAACAGAAACATAAATTAAACTTATGTAAACTTAAAAAAATTAATTAGTCATTAATTAACATAAGTTTAATTAAGTTTTAATTAATATTGGTGTTGATTTTTTAACACTCCCCCTCAACACCAACTTCCATTTTGTTTGCCATGCTGAGATGACGATAGAAGCTTTCGAGTTTGTTACCACTCAGGCTTTTTGTGAACATGTCTGCCACTTGATCTTCTGTCTTCACATGTTCAAGCTCGATTTCTTCTTGCAAGACTTTTTCTCTAAGAAAATGGTAATGTACCTCCACATGTTTAGTTCTTGCATGAAAGACCGGATTCTCAGCTAAACGTATGGCTGACAAGTTGTCACAATATAAGGTGACTGGAAATTCCACTTGTTGATGCAAGTCCTTCAACAATTGCAAAAGTCAAGTACTCTTTTGTGCTGCCATTGCCGCTGCACGATACTCTGCTTCGGTGGTTGATAAAGACACTGTGGGTTGTCTTTTGCTACACCATGAAATTGCTCCAGATCCAAGTAAAAACACATACCCTGTAGTTGAACGTCGGGTATCATGATCACCTGCATAGTCAGCATCACAATAGCCAACTAGCTTGCAATCTTCACCTTTCTTGTACATAATACCATGATCGATGATACGTTTCACATATCTCAAATTCGTCGAACTGCTTCCAAATGAGACTTCTTTGGATTTTGCATGTATCGACTCACAACGCCAATTGCAAAAGAAATATCTGGTCTTGTTAAAGTTAAGTAGATAAGACTACCAACTAGTTGTCGGTACATCGTATCATCTTCTAATTTTTTTCCTTCATTAACACAGATTCTGACATTTGGTTACATCGGTGTAGAAATTGGCTTGCAATTGAGCATTCCAAACTTTTTCAATAGATCACAGGAATATTTTCTTTGATGGAGAAAAATTTCTTCCTTAGTGTGATCAATCTCTAGACCAAGAAAGTGTCTAAGTTGACCCAGTTCTTTCATTTGGAAGCGAACTGAAAAATTCTTCTTTGTTCGAAGAATTTCATCCTCAAAATCACCAATGATGATTAAATCATCCACGTATACTAGCACAATAGCTAGTTTTCCTTCAGTTGCTTTTATGAACAGACTAGAATCTGAAGGAGCCACAAAATAGCCACTGTGAGTGAGAAACTCCGCAATCTTGCCATACCATGCCCTAGGTGCTTGCTTCAACTCATACAACGTCTTTCGAAGCTTACATACATACTCAGGATGATCTTGACTTTGAAAACCAGTCGGCTGATCCATATAAATCTCTCGATCTAGCTCCCCGTGCAAAAATGCATTCTTTACATCCATTTGCCATAAGTTCCAATCATTGTTGGCTGCCAGTGCTAATAGGACACGAACAGTTGTAAGCTTCACCACTGGACTAAATGTTTCATCATAATCTAGCCCATATTGTTGAGAGAATCCTCGAGCTACCAACCGAGCCTTGTACCTCTCAATCGATCCATCTGTGCGATGTTTTATCTTGTAGATCCATTTACAAGAAATATGTTTTACATCTCTTGGCCTTGGTACAAGCTCCCAAGTTTGATTCTGGTCAAGTGCATCGATCTCATTTCTCATTGCTTCAATCCATTCTGCTTTTTGAGAAGCTTCTTCAAAGGTTTTTGGCTCTTTCGCATCGTCTTTTTCTACTACAGCAGAATTAGCATATTTAGGATTTGACCTTCTGATCCTTGTTGATCTTCTAAATGGTGTTGGTTCTTCTCTTTCATTAGACTCGGCATCTTCAACCAGTTGTTGATGAACACCAGATTGCCATGGATTCTGAGTTGCATCTTCTTCATCAACATCATCGACAAGTTCAGTTTCATCTAAACTCAACTGAACTTCGGAAGAATATAATTCTCTCCTGAGAGTATATGAGTTTGGAAATAACTCTTTATCGGAGGACCACCATGAAGATGTTTCATCAAACACCACATTACGAGACACATAGCACTTTCCAGTTGTAGGATCACAACATTTCCACCCTTTTCTCTGATTGTCGTACCCTACAAAAATACACCTAACAGCTTTCTTGTCCATTTTGCTACGTAAATGATTAGGCACAAATACATAACAAACACTTCCAAAAACTCGAAAATAGCTAACTGTTGGTTTCATTTTCCATAATTTTTCAAAAGGAGAAAGAAAATGTAACCTTTGTTGAGGAAGTTTGTTGATCACGTAAGCTGCAGTTTTCATTGCCTCAGCCCAAAAATGACCTGGAACATTTCTTGCATGAAGCATGCTTCGGCATATTTCTGCCAAATGTCTATTTTTCCTTTCAGCAATACCATTCTGTTGCGGAGTGTTAGCACATGTGAATTGACGACGTATTCGATACTCTTGGAGAAATTTCGCAAACTCATCCGAAGTGTATTCTCCCCCATTATCTGTACGTAGCCAACAAATCTTTTTGCCAACTTCTGCTTCCACAATCCCTTTAAATTCTTTAAACTTTAAAAGGGTCTCTGATTTTTCCTTCATAAAATAGATCCACACATATCTGGAAAAATCATCAATGAAAGTCACCATATACCTCATCCCACCAATAGAAGTTTGTTTAATAGGTCCAAACACATCAGAGTGGATTAACTCTAATGGTTCATTTGCTTTATACTTTGACTCCTCATATGGTAGTTGATGTGCTTTTCCATATTGACAACCCGCACATATAGTGTCTGTTCTCACCTCTAGTTTTGGAAGTCCATTTAACATTGTCTTTTTCATCATCACGTCTAGCTTGGAATAACTAACATGACTTAACCGCATGTGCCACAAGTTCGCTGTCTCATTTCTTTTTGTTTTGTCAACATATGCAGTTTTCGCAGACATTACATAGATAGACTCTAATCTTCGCCCTTTCATTATCGGCTCCTCTTTGATATCGAGATTATGGTATACCTTCACATCTTGTGGACCAAATAGAACAACATGGCCCGAAGATGTTAATTGTGCTACTGAAAGAAGATTTTTCTTCATCCCTGGCACATGATAGACATTCTGAAGTGTCATTTTAGTGTTATTATTTTGAGGAGAGACCATTGTGTTACCAACATGAGCTATTGATAACTTAGAGTTATTTGTTGTAACTACCACACGACTTCCTTCGTATTTAGATAAGTCATGTAATTTTTCTTTATCACCTGTCATATGATTCGAACAACCAGAGTCAGCTATCCAGTCATTCTCATAATCAATTTTGTCTGACATAGTCACCGTAAAAGCTAGCTCTTCCTCTTTTGCTGCAAAGAATGCTTCTGCATCCCATTCTTCTTCATTATTGGAAGTAACAATATTCTCCACAGATTTCTTCTTTGACCAACAAGATTTGGCCATATGACCTTTCTTTCCACAATTATAACACTTTCCTTCAAATCTTTTGTTGTTGTCGTAATTCTTGGAACCTCTTTTTTCATGAGAAATTTCTTCTCCTTGTTTTCTATTGAACCCACCATTATCACGCTGCTTGAAGTTTCGCTTGCCTTTACTGACATAGAGTGCCTCTTCTTCATTTTTCAATGAGACACCTCCCATTTGTTTAGCTAATGCTTCTTGACTAGCTAACAAATTTTCGAATTCTACAAGTGACGGCTGAGTTTGCCATCCTTGTACAGCAACAACAAAACTCCTAAACTCTGGCTTTAGACCATGGACAATAATTCGTTTCATCCTGGTATCACCAATAGGAGCTGCTGGGTCTAACTCAGAAATCTCCCGACATAACAACTTCACTTTGTGAAAGTATTGTTTAATCGTCATATTGTCTTGCTTTATAGACAACAACTCGCTCTCTAGAAGTTGGAGCTTCGTATCGTTCTTCTTAGAAAACAATTTGGCGAATGTTTCCCAAGCTTCATTTGAGGTTTTGACATCTCGAATATGCTCCAGCATATCTTCTTCCACCGTTGTCTTCAAGGCATACATTGCCTTGCCTGCTTTTATCTTCCATTTTCTTAGTACACCATTTGCATCCTTTACTTCTGGTTGCTCTTTTTCACTACCATTGATAATCTTCCATAAGTCATGTCCTTGCATATATGACATCATGCAAGTTGACCATGTATTATAATTGTCGTTGTTAAGCTTCCTCATTCCGCCGACAGCATGTAGGTCCGCCATTGTGCCAACAAATAATTTTCACCAAAATTAAATGCACCAGTGAAAGTATATATAACGTACACCAGGTAAGCTCCTAGGAAAGAGAGGTGGACCACTCAGATCACTCAAATACCAAGTCTTTCCTAGTCAGAACTTTCCTAGACATGCACCGTCACTATACCACACTATTTTGCATTAACCGAGCAACTAAAATAACCTTCAACGAGGCTCTGATACCAATTGTTGAACACCCCACAGTCAAAATATTTAAAGAACAAAAGAGAATGCTCAAATGGAGGAAGGAAGACTTTATTAATTTTCTTCGGTGTGTGAAACTACGAGCATATAATGCTTTATATAGGCATGTCATTAGTATGCCTATTTAATAAACTAAACAGAAACATAAATTAAACTTATGTAAACTTAAAAAAAAATTAATTAGTCATTAATTAACATAAGTTTAATTAAGTTTTAATTAATATTGGTGTTGATATTTTAACACCCCTATGTGATCGTTTCTATTACGTTTGTCCAAAACCTCATTAGTTCTACTGAAGCAATAGTAATAGTAATAATCAATAAGATTCTATAATCAATTGTCATATTTAATAAATAATTATAACGTTTTAACAATTATAACTCAACTTTCTTAATAGCGTTTTCAAAAAATTTCAATGAATTTCGAGATTAACATCATCTAATGAATGTAGTTTATTAAAATTTAAGACCCCTCTTTTTCAGGGACCATGTGCGGTCGCTCGTCTATCTAGAACCTCACTGTTTGTAGTTATGATATGATATTAATTGAAAATATTATAAATTTAAAATAAAAATTAATATAATTTTTAATATATTTTAGATTGTTGATTAAGTATTAAAATTTAATTATAAATATTAATATTTATCATTTTTGTAATATTTTAAATTTTTATAAGTATTAAGTATCAATATTGTTATGAAATACTAGCCTAAAATATTATTAAAAATATAATATTTTTAATTTTCTATAATATTTACCGTTGATGTCTTCTAATCGTATTCGTACCGCAACTATATCGCACCGCAAATTTACCTGCATATCATGGGAATATTGCATTCAATACGTCAATGGTGAGTTTAAAATTATATTTTTTGTGTTTTGTTATTAATTTTAATTATTAATTTATTCTCGATCTAAAAATATAAAAATTTAAAAATTTTATATAATATAAAAACATATTTTATATATGAAAAATTCCATAATCTACTTTAATTATGTAAAACTCATTTAATTTATATAATTTTAGGATCTAAGATGAAATAAAATGAATGATTAAGATTATTTTTTTTTCGTAAAAATCTTCTCATTATTTTTAATCTTGATCACCCATATAAACTTATTCAACCATCTATTTTTTTTAAAAGATCCTACTTCTAAATAAATATATGTATATATTTGATCATTGCTTGATATATTAATATTGGAATAAATTAAAATTAATAATATTGTAAATTAAAATGAGTAATAAATTAATAACACCCAAAAATCGGGTTAATAAACGATTCGAATGAGTAATAAATTAAAATAAATTATGTGAATTTGGATTGGAAATAAGGTCTTAATTGAATTAAAAATGAAAGTTAGTGGTTGCATGATAAAGTATGAGCTTCCATAAACTACCCTTGGTAATAAACCAAGTCTAGGCAACTCATTAAGGGTAAAAGGGTCATTTAGCACTTATTATTGGACAAACAAAATTGATCAAAAATTTCCTCTTCCTCCCTCATTTGCACGGCAACATAAAAAAAAAGGGAGGACAAAACTCCATGGGAGCTTGAGAAGATAAGCTTGAAAAGCTTTGCATGGTTACATTTCGGGTCTAGAAAATCAAATTTAAGGGCCTAGGTAAGCTTCTTTTTCTATAGCCTAAGCTTTAAAAGCTTGAACTCTTGAATTTTTAGAAACTTTCACGATGCTTTAATGTTAAATTTATAGATTATATATATGGGTTTAGTTTTTGGAGCATGAAGAGATAGGATAAGGAACTTGGAATTGGGATCTTGTAAATGCCTTGGGTAAGTGAATTGATTAGATAAGATGATGAAATTGGGGACTAATTGATATTGATTTTGTGTTAAAAAGTACTGGAAATGTGTGAAAATAAATGGGAACTAGGGATTTAACAGGGACTTAGCCGAAAATGCCTAGAAAGGCTATTCCAAGTAGCCATCTTTGAGAAATTTCCTAGGCCACGTTAGTAGGAGTTAGGAACTGAAATTTTGCAGTAAGATACTCCCATATGCCTAGTTTAAGGGAAAATTTACGTAACCTCAATCGGACTTCGATAGCAAAAGATATAAGCGTTTCCGTAAGGGCTGTCCGAACAGTCCCAGTTCTAGACAGACCCGATTCGAATGAAATCTGGAGTTGATCTAATAGGAATTAAAATGTAAGGTTAATTGGTCCTTGTAGAGGATTCTTCTAACTTTCCAAAGAGGTAAAATGGACTAAAATCGGATATCGGAGCTAGGAGATATGATCGAATTACGGAAGGGTAACAAAACTGTCCGTAAAGTATAAATGCACATGTTTACCCTTGTTAAGACTAAGACCATTTAGAATTTAATGATTGAATGTATCCTAATAGATGCTAATGTGTATGAATTGCTAGAGAATACAAGGGAAGAAAATATCGAGGAACAAGAAGGGCTCGAACTATCGAGGAAAAAGGGCAAGGGGATCGCGATTTACAACCCCTAAATAGCTCGGAATAAACTGTGAGTGTGGCAAACCTTAGGGTTAGGACCTAGGGTCCTAACCATCTATTTGTTATTGATTCGATTTTAATATGCAATTGAATTAATCAATAATTGATAGAAATAGGGAAGGAGGCTAATGTTAAATGATATGCATGATATGAATTTCTTGTTAATTGATAGTACTAGCTTAGTACATATGCATAGCTCGGAAATGCCGAGGTAAGTACGGCACGCGGCTACGGAAGCCAGGTACGTGATTCATACATGCTTAGGATGATATGATTAATCGCTCGGTAATATGATATGCATGACTATATGTTCATATGGCATGTTGGATCATGATTGTTGCTTATATGTTAGCATGATATATACACTTGCTCTTGATGATATGAATTTGGTAATGTAAATTGAATATTGATCAATGGAAACTGAAAACGTTATTGAGCCTTGGTTGATAGTTGGTCATAGGTAGTACGGCATGCCTAGGGTCTTAAGCTCATTGTTTAGTGCTACGGCACTCTTGTTTGGTACTGTGGGTACCGTGATTTTGGTGGTTAGTCACCAATTGTTAGATACCATGGGTATCTCTTGTTAGTACCTTTGTGGTACTCTTGTTAGTGTCTTCGTGACACTCTTGTTGACCCGCTTACCCTGTCTAACTATTCCAAGGCACCACCCGAAATTGAATTTGATAGATCAAAGATTAATTGTGATTCATATGCTTATGTGATTTCCTATGTAACATTGTAATTGATTACGAATTGCTATAGAGCCTTGTAATGAAATTGATGCTATGAGTAGCACTCGAATGAGAATTGGTTATTGATATTGGAAATGAACGTTTGGCTATAAGTAGCCCTTGAAACGAAATGTTTATTGGAAACTTTAAATTGGAAATTGAATAATGAGTTATATGCATTGATTAGATGCTAGTTTGAGCATATAAACCTTGTCATTGAATTGTAAGGTAGAAATGATATACATGAGAAGCATGTTGATTGTTAAATTGGGCTATTGATGAACTTGTATATTAATCGTACCAATGTCATGTACTGTATTGTTTGCTTATTTGAAGCATGATAAAATTGTTATTTTGTTATGTCTAATTTGGTTAGACTAGGGCTACCTCACTAAGTACTTCATAGTACTTACCACTCGTTTCCTCCTTCCCAATTGACAGATTATCGAGCTAAGGAGCTAAACTGAGGTTGGATCGAGCAAGGACATCAAGCAAGCAACGTATGGTATTTTGTAATTTTTGTCTAACTCCTAGTTCTTGGTGGCATAGTACTCATACTACAATTAGTTCATGCATTTTGATTAATTGTTATGGTTTGTATATATATACATGGTCATATGAACCCTTGGTGTGTAAGCCATAAGGCATAACGACCCCCCCCTTAGACTAGCATTGCATATTTTGAATTTAGCCTCATGGTTGCATTGGTAGGTTTTGGTAAATTGCTTATGATGTGTAATTGGTTGTCTTGGCATGATAAGTGTGAACCAAGTAGGTTAACATGTGAATCTTTAAAGCTAGAAAATGGATATGCTAGATGTCATTGCGAGAATTCCATGGCATAGGGTTGGTTTGGTTGAAGAATGGCATGCATAAATGCATTAGGGATAAATGGATATAGGCAATTGAATTGGTAAGTGATATTGATGCCTAAAACATGTTAAATATTGTCCCTTAGGGTTTAGGAATAGTTGGGACCATACAAGTGGTCCTTTGGTAGAGTCTAAGTGATTAAAAAGGTTAGAAATCTAGAAATTGAACCGAGTGTATCGATACCAATTACATGGGTATCGATACCACCTTTGACAGATTCATAATGGCATCGAAGCTTGGTTCGATGCCAAGCTTCACTAAGATCTCCTTGGTTCGATGCTAGTATCGAGCCAGGCTATTATTGCCTTAAGTCATTGAGTCTTTGGAATAGACCAGCATCGGTACCTAGTTCGATACTGGGAGTTCCAGTAACGAAATGGCATCGATGCCAGTATCGAACCAGGCTACTCATCCTTAGTCAACAAGTCAACGAGGAAGACTAGCATCGATACATGGTTCGATGCTAGGGATTCCAGAATCGAAATTGCATCGATACCTGTTTCGAACTAGGCTCCCTAGCCATGGTCAACGGGTCAATATAGTTGACCTGCATCGAACTAGGGTTCGATACCCCTGTTCCGATACCCCTATATAGGGAGTATCGATACCCTTAGTCAATTTTGGTACAATTTGAAAATGAAAGTTTACTTGATCAATAAGATATTGTTAATAGTGACTAAATAAAATAAAATTGATTGGAAGTTAAGATCAACATTAATTAGAATTAAAATTGATAATCGAATGGATTATATGAATCGAATTGGTAAATTGTATATGTGCGAAAAAGTTTTAAATTTACCTCAAAAATGTATAAATTATTGTCTTGAATTAACACTGACATAATCGAAACGTTCTCGAATTCGTTACAAGTTTGATCTAAGTTACAAATTTGAATGACCAGTCGACACCTCCGTCTCCTAACCCGGGGCGAGGGTGTCACAAATATAGATATAATTTCAATAATAAATACTTTAGGTTGAACTTATTTTATTACGATAATTCAAGTTTTGAATTATATGTGCTTTCGTTCACATATAAATGAATAATTTAAATGAAATGATTTGTATTCATCCACAGACACCCTATTTATTTGAAATATATGTCAGTTTTATGTTTTGTTTTTCTTTTATTATAATATATTAAATATAAAATTATATAATTCAATACTATGCAATTATCTTTTTCTGACTAAAAATTCTCCACCGTTCTCACTGTTGTTGTGTTCTATCTTTGCATTTCCTTCACATGGTTGAGCATCGGATTCAACTCTTTTTCCCTTCCTTTTCAAGTAAGAATCAAGTACTCAAAAATGAACCTATTCCGGGTCAGGCTACTGTCCGATTTTTCTAACAAGATCAAGCAAGTCCGGTGACCTGAATTCCTACAACTTTAGTACAAGACTCAGCCATGTACTGAATGCGACCGAGACTACTGGTTCGATCCTTGAACATGTCTCTATGCATCTAAAAGAGGTTGACCACTAAAAGAACATGGGGACATTGCTTTTAGCTGTAAATTCCATGGCATCATGTTTAAGGTAGAGGCGTGGACAGAGCTTACGAAGAGTGAAAGCAAAGGCAATCCCCCTACTGTACCAATTTTACGTGCAAGAAACTCTCTTGAAATTGAAACCATACCACAAATGTCTCTAAATATAATATAATACGATTCATAAACGTATTATTACAATTTGTATAATATATAGTATGAGACGATAAATATATGAATTATTAAATCTCAACTCCTTATAAATACTACTCTTCAATCATTGTTAAGCATCAACCAAAACACTGTCGAAAAGAATGCCTAAATCCAGTTGTAAAACAGCCTCTTCCTTGTCGAATTCGGTTTCGGAGAAAACACTCACAGGTCTCGGGAACCTTATCAAGCTCCTCCCGACCGGAACTGTGTTTGTATTCCAGTTCCTTAACCCTGTCTTGACCAACTACGGCCATTGCAGCCATGTGAACAAGGTCCTCACCAGCATCCTCATGGCCCTTTGTGGTTTCTCCTGTGTTTTCTCTTGCTTTACGGATAGTTTCAAAGATGGTAACGGCAAGGTTCATTACGGTATCGTCACGGTTAAGGGTCTCTGGCCGTACTCGAGTTCGAGTTCGATCGACTTGTCGAAGTACAAGCTGAGTCCCGGTGATTTCGTTCATGCATTTTTCTCGATCATTGTGTTTGCTGTTTTGTCCCTATTGGATTCCAACACCGTGCAGTGTTTTTATCCATCTTTTGAGTCCACTGAGAAGGTTCTGCTCATGGTTTTGCCCCCGGCTATTGGAGCGATCTCGGCCTCGATTTTCGTCGTGTTTCCGAACAATCGACATGGGATCGGTTATCCTTCGATTTCGAGGAGTGACTCGTCGGATAATTCATCCAACGAGGACTGAAATGGAATTGCTTTGAGAAACCTTTGTGTTTTTTATTTTAAATTTATTTATTTGGATGAAATTATAATTGTTATATGATATGATTCTGTGTAAAATTTAGGAGATGGTTGATTTATGACGTAATACATAAGATAGTAAGATATAAATTTATTATAGTTTATTTATGATGTGTTATATGTATTACATGATACGATTCTGCGTAAAATTCATTAATCTCAAGTCACAACAACAATAATATCAATCAAATTAAAATTTATTAGATTATTATTTAAAAATAAATTTATAAGACTTATGTCGTGACCTATGGATCAGCCAAGCAAAGATCACCTATCATCCTCAAAGATATTCATTTGACCCAAATCTAACAGGTTTTGATTTGACTTAATGTTATAGGATCGGACTTTTAAAGAAATTTTCTAATTTAGTTGAATTTTTCTAGAATGATATTGGTTGGATTTAGGTTTAAGGTAAAAAAATATTCAAACCAACACGAAATGATAATTAAAGTTTTTTTTATAAAATATTTAAGTGTAATTGCTACAATATCTCTTTATATTTTTAATGTCTTTTTATTGTCTATTAAAAATAAAATAATTATTATAATACCCACTCTATAGTTGTATTTTTTAAACTAATTTCTTATTTTATCGAATAAAAATAAAAGATAACTATTTTTATTTATATTCAATTTAAAATTTTACATTAAGAAAAACATCATAAAACATCAGGTTAAGTCAAATTCAGACAGAGACAACATCATCCTAGTTTGAATCTTATACAAACTATTTTATAATTTGAATTGTCCTGGATTATTATTTATTAATTAGAAATACTTTTATACCTGTATTTAACTATAAATATATTTTATTTTTTTATATTCGATAATTAATGAATTTAAATTTATCGACTAGGAAAACAAGTGCAAGTGAATGAAACCGTGATTCAACACGACCATGACTAGGACTAGTCCAATTGGCCATAATCATAGTAAATTGGTAAAAATAACAAATCAAACATCTAAAATACTTCAAACTTATAACAGATTTCTTCGTTCAAAATAATTTAACTCAAATGTATATATGAAGACACACACATTTCATGTGGTTTAAGAGTACGTGACTTAAAAAAATTCAAGCTCTCTGTTATACTAATTTTATGTGCAAACAACTCTTTAAATAATTATATGATACGATTCTGAATAATAGTCATAAATTTTGAATACATTTATTTATTTATGAATTATAAAATAAATATAAAATATATACAAATAAATATTGTTAAATTTTATAGAAAATATAATACGATAACATATGTTAAAATGATACAAAATCAACAAGTATTAGATATAATGATAAAATATATTATTTTTTAAATAAAAAATTTAGATTAATTCGAATTTAGAGTTAATATTATTAAATGTTCAATAAAATTGGACCCAACTATAAATATATATAAATATAAGAATTATGAAATGTGAACTCCTGAAAAACTGTTACGTAGAATTCTCTTTATAAATACCAATCTTCAAACTCTGCTGAGCAACATCCAGAAAATTTGTATGCTATTTAGCAGTGTTTCACTTTCATGAAAATGGCTAGATCCGGCACTACTGCCGCCGACACTTCGTCATCGACTTCGATTTCCGCCAAGGTATTTGCCAGTTGGGGGAACCTTATCAAGTTACTCCCGACAGGAGCTGTCTTCGTGTTTCAGTTCCTCAACCCTCTTATAATCCACAACGGAAATTGCGGCATGATAGTTCGCAAGCTCCTCGAATGTACCTTCATCGGCCTTTGTTGCTTCTTCTGTGCTTTCGCTTGCTTTACGGACAGTTACAGAGACAGTAACGGCATGATTCATTACGTTGTAGCCACGTTAACCGGTTTCTGGCCGTCTCCATCTCCGGGTTCGGTCGACCCGTCGAGATACAGGTTGAAGTTTGGTGATTTTGTTCATGCGTTCTTCTCACTCGTGGTGTTTGCTTCCTTTTCTCTGTTGGATTCCGTCACCGTGAAATGTTTGTATCCACATCTAGAGTTTGCTGATAAGTATTTGGTCATGGTTTTGCCGCCGGCTATAGGAGCGATTACCGGCGTGGTTTTCACAGTGTTTCCGTACACTCGACATGGTCTCGGCTACCCTCCACTTCTGTCGGACAACGGCGGCGACGACTCCTAAATTCGCTTGGCCATTTATAAATAAATTAACTGGTTATTTTTCTACATAATATGAGCCTGTCACTTGTTTGTAAATTTACGATACAAATATGTGCTTAATATGAATATAATTTGCATTAAATTATATTAGTAATTAAATATTTTTAATTTTAGTAATTATTGAACGTGTCAACATATTAGTGATCCATGTCAGCTTTTATTTCAAAAATAGCAGCTGTTTGTCTCAGGGACTGAAACGTGATCAGTTGGAAACATTAGGGGGTTATTTGACGAAAAAAGACAAGCGGGACAATTTGTCTTAAGTATATAAATTTAGGGGTAATTTGTGTTTTAAACCCCAAAACTTTTATAATTAAACCAATAAGTTTATGGGTAATTTGTGTTTTAAGCCATTTTGTGGCGGTCAAATCACTTTTAAAATTTAAGAGACTAAATTTTAATATATTAAATTTTGGGTCATGGCCTCCATGGATCCCTTATACGTTACACCGCCATAAATAATTAAGGAAAATTAATCAATACATTAAACTTTTTCCTTCAAGTTTATATATTTTTATTGATATAATAATGAATTTAATTTCTAGCACATATAGACTATATTAATTTAGTCTTATTTTCTTAAAATAACAAATTTAGTCTTTAATATTTGCAAAATATGTTGAATTTTTTTAGAATTAGAATCAAATTAAGATAATATATAAATTTAGGTTAATTTTATTATTATGTTAATTAAAATTATATAAAATTGAAAAAAAAATTAAAATCATAAATTTTATTATTACGTCAGTTAAAATTATGTAAAATTAATAAAAAATATTAAAATTGTTCACTTTTGAAACTAAAAAAATCAAATTATTAAAAAAATATCGAGTGACCGAAAATATTCATATTGTTTTTTTTTATAAGTCCAAATCTAAAAATTTAATTTAAATATATAAATATCTCTCTACTTAATATAAATATAGATCAAATTACTTATTTTGGAGGAACCATTTTATATAATTTTAAGTACGAACCATCTAGCCTCATCGGTTAAAGGAACGGTTGTTGTTCCTAGAGGTTACGGGTTCGAACACCGGTGCTGTCAGCACAGTGACCAAGCGATCGATGTTAAAAAGGTTGAGAGTATACTCTGAAACAGATACTATTAATCCCTATTACTGAATAAAAGAAAATTGAGAGACTTAAGGTGTTTTTTACCGACAATCTTTTGCAGCTGGATACAAACACATTTTGCTCTTTAAAGTATACCACTTTTTTCACTCGACTTATTATTATTATTATTATTATTCACTTCACCCCTTAAAGTTTAACTTTGTTTTATTTTTTTTCTCCATGAGATAACGAACATTGAAAGCTCTAAGTAATGTACATTTGGACTAAAATATAAAATGATATTTTTTCCTAGTATATTACAGACTTAGTCAACATAAATTGTTAATTATTACTTTTTATAGTTGACTACAATAATATTTTATAATTTTTAATATTTATTGAATAGTGATCGAACATTTTCAAGTTAAGACAAGAAATAACGAATTTTTAATAATAAAAATGGACCACGATTCATATATTATAAACCCACGCATATCATGTGATTGATTATAGGAAGTTTGGGTTTAAATTAAGTTTCAAACTCTACTATACACCAACTTTACGTGCAAGCAAATCTATTTAAACCACAACACAATTTATCTCACGACGAAATTGTTAGACGAGGAGTTACGAAATTCGAATATAAATTATTATATTAATATTAAATTAAAAAATATTAAAATTTATATAAATATATAAACACGATAGAAATGCATGAATTACCAAAAATTTAAACTAAGAAAAAAAGTTGTTACAAACTTGCACATAATTCTCTTTATAAACGTCAATTCTCGATCTTTTTGACAAACATCTTTGCTAACCATTAAAATGGTTAGATCCCCGACGATATGACCGTCTCTTCGTCGTCGATGTTGAAATCGAACAAAACATTTTCGAGTTGGGGGAATATTATCAAGCTCCTCCCGACAGGAACTGTCTTTATGTCCAGTTTCTTAACCCTATTTTAACCAACAACGGTCATTCCGGCCTTATCGGCATGGTTCTCACCAGCATCCTCATTGCCCTTTGTGACTTCTCTTGTGCACGGCATGGTTCATTACGATATCACTACGGTGACCGGTCTTTGTCCGTCTCGGTGTTTGGATTCGATTGATTTGTCGGAAAACAAGCCGAGGATCGGAGATTTCGTTCATGCGTTTTTTTTTCAGTTATATGGTGTTTGCTGTCTTGTCTGTGTTGGATTCCTACACAATGCAATGCTTTCATCATCCATTTTTTGAGTCCACTCAGAAGGTGTTGCTAGTGGTTTTGCCGTCATCGGTTCAATTTCGTGCACGGTTTTTATGGTGTTTCCGAACACTCGACATGGTATTGGTTACCATCCGACTTCGCCGGACGGCAACATCGACCGCTCCTAGATTTGCTTGGCCATTGATGAATAAAATTAGAAAATACTAACGTTCATTTGTCGAAAGTTTTACACAAATTTTAAACTATTTTACGTTAATGTAAAGTTTGAATTTAATTTTTAAATACAATAAATATAATGATTCAATTATAAAATAAATAAGTTAAACTATTTAAAAATAATATAAAATATTAAAAATATTTTATTACATCATCAATCAGTAGCCTGGTAAAACTTGACATTATTTATTGAATGAATTATTTTAAAAACTAAAGAACCAATAATAAATTATATATTTTTTAAAATATAACCCCAAAAATTAAATACTTGCTAACCCCAACAAATGTAAACCAATGACTCAAAAATTAAAATTTTATTCTTAAATTTTATAAAATTTTTGGGTCATTAATGGATACTTTTACCGTAATTCTCTGAATCAAGCCCATGGGTTCATTATAAATATCTTAAACTCAAAGACAAACGGTAGCGTTTTTATTTTCAAGAAAGCTTTGAAAAGCGAACTCTTTTGTTGATGCATCTGGGTTTTTTTCTCTCTTCAATTTCCCGGTTCGTTCTTCGCCTTTCTTTCTAGATTGAAAAAGGAAAACAAGATCACTGAGCTCCATAGTTAACCAACAAAGGAGATAGCTTTTAATGTATCAGCAAACAAAGCCCATGTTTTGAAAGCTCGGGATACGCCTTAAAAGTGCACAAAAAGGTGGGGAAAAGGTGAAAAAAAAACCCAATATGTCAGGGTTTGGGAAGCATTCAGGTCCAACAAGTGCCCCAAAATCTGCAAACCCTTTTCAGTTTCAACGCCCTCCTCCTCCTTCCACCACACCCCCGATCAGACCCTCGAGGTATTTTGCTTTAAAGCTTGTTATTTTGAGGGTTTTGATTTGAATTTCCAGTCTTTTCGAAGTTAAAGTTAGTTATCTTTTCTTGAATGGTTTGTTATGAGTTTGGGGTTTAGGATATTGGTTGCATTGAAGGATGGGTTGAATAATGTGGAAAAAAGGATGGAACTTTATTGTCTTTTTTGTTAGGGTTTAATTGCTAATCAGACTGCCAATTTATTCTGTTTTATGCTAATTATACTTTTGGAATTGAGGTGCTAAGTTCTGTAGTTTAGGTGCTTATTGTTTTTGTTCTTATTGTAGGTCAAATGTAGCTGTAGATAGAGTCCATCCACCGTCGACTTTTGAGTACTCTGGTCCTGCTGTGAGACCTTATCAGTATGGTGGGGTCCAAAGGTAAGTTCTCATGTTGTTTGTGTCTTATTTGTATGTAGTTATTTTAGTTTGCTGAAGTTTGCTTCTCATTGTTGAATTACTTTCTTCTGTCACCAGTGATATGGCTCCACTTGTTGTGTAACATGTGAAACAGTTCATGTATAAGCTTTCTCTATTGAAAAATAATTACGGAGTTGAAAGATGCATGTATTTTGAATTGTATAATCTATGTTACAACTTTTGAGACTATGAAATAGCAGAATTTGTTTTGCTCCATAATACCCGATTTGATGGTTATTGTTCTTTTCCAGGCCTTTTGATGCCCAAACTCGCCCTAGACCACCTGCCGTTGCAGCATTGACTGCTCCACAAAATTCTGAAACTAGCTTTAATGCCAAGGCTAGATTTCAAGAGTCAAAGAGGACTAAATCACCTCCAATGGTATCTACAGATGACACTGTACCAAGAAACACCACTCAATCGATCCTTCAAAGGCATGTTCACACTTCCATTTTTCAGCTACTTGCATGAGATAGTATAGTTCTTTTCTGGATATTGGACATGAATCGGTGCATATTAACTTGGTTTCCCCCTATTCCAGTCCTACACAAAGCCTTTCATTATGATTTCTATTATTTGTAGTTATTGTATGTTTGCTTCTTGCTTATAAAGGGGCATCTATTAAGGAGTCGCTTGGAATTGTCATAATTTTCTTAACTAATGTTAAGATCTGTGGTTTGAATGTGGAAACTTATGATCTTATTAAATATCCTCACTTATCATTTTTTGTTCATTCAAGCCAAGTATTTGGGTAAATCAACTCCTTTAACTTTCCCCCTACATTTATGTTTCACTCGTGATCTTCAGATTTTCATTAAAGATGATTTATTGGTATGGTTGAGACTTTTATGCAGGCAATTTATTCGTAAGGATTATGTTATGTATGTTCTCTCATTTGCGGATTCCCTTGAAACTTGAAAGTAACAAGTACTGAGTCTTCTGACAGATGTTTTATGTTTATCGCAGGCCTTCTTTTCGTCCCCAAATGCCACACAATCCAGTCAAGTTACCAGCCACCTATCCCAATTTTCCAACTCATCAGGACCGGTCTGTGGTCTCACCTCATTTAGGCTCCCCTGATTACAGCAATAACTTTGCAAAAGAATTGCCTGATTTGCAAGCCCCAAAACAACACAAGTTGCCACTTGAACAATTTGATGACAAATTTACTCAGGAGCATCCCATGTTTTCTCGCAATGGCTCTAAAAAGTGAGTAAGCAATATTAGTGGATGCATAATGCATTTTGCGTCATTTTATGTGTGTGAAGGTTGTAATCTTAAAAACCTAGATGGTTCTTGAAAGCCAAACCAGTCAATATTGTATGGTAGAGTTCACTCTATTTTTTTTTTTGGAAATTGAGAGATAATGTGCTCGTGCATGCAGATTTGTTTTATTGTCTTGCTGTTTTAATTCATGTGTCTTTGTGTATTCTTCTTTCCCTTCCCATTAATTTGGTTATTTGCTCTTGCAGGCCAATGGGATCTCCTCCAAGGTTAGGTACCAAGTCGAGTCCTCCTAGCTCTAATGTACCAATCCGTCCGAGATCCTTGCCTTCTGCAGGAAATGATCCTTCTCCTGCAGTGCGAAACATTGGGCCTCCAGTTTCTAAAAGAACGAGGTCTCCTCCTTTAATTTACAGTGATGAATTTCTTCAGGATAACTCCACTCCTATTGAAGTGGGAAACATTGGGCCTTCAGTTTCTAAAAGAACGAGGTCTCCTTCAATTTACAACGATGAATTTCTTCAGGATACCTCCACTCCTACTGAACTGCGCAACATTGGGCCTTCAGTTTCTAAAAGAACGAGGCCTCCTTCAATCTACAATGATGAATTTCTTCAGGATAACACCACACCTGAAGTGCAAAACATTGGACCTTCAATTTCTAAAAGAACAAGGTCTCCTCCGTTAATTTACGATGATGAATTTCTTAAGGACAACTCCACTCCTACTGAAGTGCGAAACATTGGGCCATCAGTTTCTAAAAGAACAAGGTCTCCTTCAATATACCGTGATGAATTTCTTCAAGATAACACCACTCCTATTGAAGATGATACTGAGCGGTAAATTTTATCCAGTAAAACCAGTTATTGTATATTGCTTTTTATTATTAGCTCCAATGCTCCTCGTTATTGCAGAGAATTGCAAGCTAAAGCAAAGCGATTAGCTCGTTTCAAAACTGAATTGGGTGAACCTGTTCAGACGAATCCTCCAGATTTTTCAAATCAAAGGTCGCCTACTACTAGATTTCAGCACATTGTGGAAGAGAAAAGGAAACATGTTGGGGAACAATCTATGGATTCATCTGGAGAGTTCTTGAATGACACTGTTTTATCAGATTTTGACGGCACAGAAGCATCTAGAGTGATCATTGGGTTATGTCCAGATATGTGTCCGGGTACGTTCCTAGACTCCTGAAACCTTGGAACAAGCAGTTATCAGGGATATTTGATCTAATACTTCGAGAATCGAGATAGATAATAATAGGAATGTTGATGGAGAAACTATTATTCCTTGAAACAAAGAAAAACACTTTATATTGTTGATCTCTTCCAGTCTTCTGTTTAATCTGATTTCTTGCGTCTTGGGGAGCAGTTATCTTCTTACATGTGAAATAGCTGTCTATAAATAGCAGTTATCTTCTGTTTAATCAACAGTTTCCCTGTTGATGTGATCCACATGTTTCAAATTTCAGAGTCCGAAAGGGCAGAAAGAGAAAGAAAAGGTGATCTTGACCGGTATGAACGTCTCGATGGTGATAGAAACCAAACAAGTGAATTTCTTGCTGTTAAGAAGGTAACATAAAAAAGAACTGTCTATTTCTGTAATTTGTGTGTGATAAAGAATGATTAATATGCTCTCATTTACTAAGCAGTATAATAGGACAGCAGAGAGAGAAGCAAGTTTGATACGTCCCATGCCAGTGCTGCAAAAGACAATAGATTATCTACTCGATTTGCTGGATCAACCGTACGATGACCGGTTTCTTGGACTATATAACTTTCTATGGGATAGGATGAGAGCAATTCGGATGGACTTAAGGATGCAGCATATCTTCGACCAAGGGGCTATCACTATGCTAGAGCAAATGGTATGTCCCTGCAACTGAATATTTTTTTTTTTGGTGATTCTTGAATACTTATGCATGTTGAGTAAAAATCAACCCAACAAAATATTATCAGAAAAGTTCATTCCATTTGCATAGTTAGATGGAAAGTTTCCTATCTACAACATGCTTGTGACTTATATTTACATAAATTGTTGATAAGGTTCACATTGTAGTGGTTCCTGTTAGGCCTTTAAATCTTCTTATGTTCTGAATTCTAGTTGTTAGCTGTTTCAGGAAATATTTCTGACACAACATGTGTTATTATCTTGTAGCATGATACTGCTACTGCCTAAGCTTCTGCCTTTTTGATTCCATGAACTATATGGAAGTTGTCACTTGTCACCAATTTAAGTAGTTCCCACTTATATTTCAGAACGATGAACAGATAAACATAGCTAACTGGTCTTGCCTATATTTTTGTTTGTCATTGTTTACAACCATACCTAAAGCATAAGGTGTAATTTGTTGCATTTGAAGACAAATATCTAAATTTGCCAGGATTTGTTCTGTAGACTAATTAGTGGAGCTCATTGCTGTTGTTTGTCAGATAAGGCTTCACATGATTGCAATGCATGAATTGTGTGAATACACCAAAGGCGAGGGATTCTCCGAGGGATTCGATGCACATCTAAATATTGAGCAGATGAACAAAACATCAGTCGAGCTATTCCAAATGTATGATGATCACAGGAAGAAAGGAATTAATGTTCCAACAGAAAAGGAGTTTAGGGGTTATTATGCACTTCTCAAACTTGACAAGCATCCAGGGTATAAAGTAAGTCGATACAAATGATAAATTAATTATACAAACTTCATCAAATTTTCTTTGAAAATAATCACTCCCCATTAGGTTGAACCTGCAGAGCTCTCACTGGACCTTGCTAAGATGACTCCAGAGATACGACAGACACCAGAAGTGCTATTTGCTCGTAATGTTGCTAGGTTGTTACTTCCCTTCAACTTTCATTGCCAGTTAGCCACTGGGTGTTGAACTTGGTCTAACTATTTAAAATCTTTGCACTTCCAGGGCTTGCAGAACAGGTAATTTTGTTGCCTTCTTCAGACTTGCAAGGAAGGCAAGCTACCTTCAAGCATGCTTGATGCATGCTCATTTTGCAAAGGTACTTAGGAGGAATCATTCCATCTCGCACCTCTCCCCACCTTAAGCATAAAACTCTTAATTTCTTTGTTTTGCATTCACTCTGTACCATGTTCATATTTGTACCATTTTTTTTTTTGCTTGGCACCTGAGATTGTATTCTGGACAATCATGCCTGTGGGAGCAAACGCATTTCCTGTAATCTCACGTTTATGCCATATTGGAGTCTGACTAAATTGTGCCATTCATGGAAGACATTATGTCACAATTCATCTATAAATTGTAACATTTATATGTGCTGCATACCTCTTGGTTCTTTTCTCTTTTCTATATTAACTGGGTTTCAAATTATGGTGCTTTGATCAGTTAAGAACCCAGGCTTTTGCTTCTCTACACACTAGTCTCCTGAACAACCAAGGTCTCCCTGTTACCCATGTTGCCAAGTGGCTTGGGATCGAGGTAACAACCCTTAAAATGGATACTACTTTTTTTTTCATTATCGTGTTAACTGTTAAGTTCCTTAATATCTTTTTCCCCTTTTGGATTCAGGAGGAGGACATTGAAAGCATTTTAGACTACTATGGATTTTCAATAAGGGAATTTGAAGAGCCGTATATGGTGAAGGAAGGTTCATTTCTTAATGCTGAAAACGACTATCCTACCAAGCGTTCAAGACTGGTTCATCGAAGAAGATCTAGAACAATAGCAGGAGATGTTGTAGCTCCTCAAGAAGTGACTCACTTGCCCGTAGGAACATCAAAGGAGAGTCAACTGGGTAAAGCATTTACGCAAAGACCAGAGAGTCAGCCTGTTAAAGAATATATGCAAAGACCAAAGGTCTCACCTTCTCCTAAAAGGAAGAGTTCCATTTTAGCAGCTGGAGAAGAAATGCTTGATTCTCATGTTCTTTCTCCGAAGTCTAGTTTGCAACTGCATTCCGCGACCAAGACATCAAACGTGTTACAACAGTTCCAAGATGGTCATATCAACTCTGGTGCCTACAAACCATTTAATTTCTCATTGGATCGAAGTTCCCCTAGGTCACCTCCGGCTAAAGTTGCGGTTATGGAGAAAGCAAACAATGATACTCTTTTCACCATATCGCCAGTCAGAACAAATGATTCTAGCATGAAACAAGCGCCACTACAATTTTTTCCACAGGCATCTCAGCCTGAGGGATTGCCTAGTGGTAGATTTGATCTCCCTGCAGAAAATTCCATACCTCGAAGCATGGCAATTGATAATGTAAAATCCCTGCCAGTGAGATCCTCTAGTAGCGAATTTACAAACAGCTCAGTGCCTCGAACTATGGCTATTACTGACGTAAAATCTCAGTTGGAGAGGGCAAGTGTCAGTTATGGTTATGCTTTGGAAATTTCGGAGCCTCAAGGAATGACAGCTGATGATCTTGGAGATAAACCTCGGGATAGTCATCAACATCTTGAGAATCGGAAAATGGTAGCGAATACCCAACATAAAGAAGTTGCTGAAGCAAAACTCAAGTTAATCCTAAGGTCTGTAACATTGCCAATCTGGTTTTGGCTGCCACATTGTGTGATATTTTTCTTACCAGTATCTTTCCTTTCAGGTTGTGGAGTCGACGTGCTGCAAAACAAAGGGAATTACGTGAACAAAGGCAATTAGCAGCTGAAGCTGCATTAAGTTCACTACCACTGGGAATACCACTTCAGCAGAATAACAATGTAAGATTTTTGTTTTTCTTATTCTACTGCAATTTTCAGACTTGTAAGTTCTATGTTTTGCTTATCATTTTCTGTACGACTAATTCTAGTTCCAATTTCTTGTTTAAAACTTTACATTGAGTCACTGTCCCTCTTCCTCCTAAAACAGCTAGTTCCCATTTCTTCACTTGTGGTTGTGATATTTTATTAATTTTTGTTACATATTTCTATTTTTTATGGACACATTGCATTAGTTTCTGTTCTTTCTTTTTTGTTTATTCTTTTTCTTCTTATTGATCCTTTGTAGCAATGTAACACATTTGGTGAGCTCGACTTTGATCATGTCATGAAGGAGAGATGCAAAAAATATGAAAGCTCATGGTCAAGGCTGAATGTTTCGGATGTAGTGTCGGGCATATTGGGTCAAAGAAACCCGGATGCTAAATGCCTGTGCTGGAAAATTATATTATGTTCTCCCGAGAGCAAACAAGGAGATCAACTGGAGCAGAAGAATCAGGTTGGCCAATTGGCAGCAGGGCGGTGGTTGTTCTCTAAGATCATGCCTTCCACAGAAGATAATAACAATGACGATTTAGCCTTAACATTGCCTGGTTTGTCGATATGGAAGAAATGGGTTCCTAGCTTATCTGATACCGATCTAACATGCTGTCTGTCTGTTGTGAAGGATGCAAGTTGTGGTCATCTAGATGAGGCCACATCTGGGGCAAGTGCAATATTGTTCATCGTATCTTATAACATTCCTTGGAAGCTCCAGAAGGCCCAACTTCATAATCTTTTGAATTTAGTTCCTCCTGGTTCATGCTTACCGCTTCTAGTCTTAAGTGGTTCTCATAATCTAGAAGGTTCCGATCCTTCCTCAGTTATAGTTGATGAATTGGGGCTGCATAACATCGACAAATCACGAGTAAGTGGCTTTTTGGTTGTTTTCCTTGTAGACAAGCAACATTCAGAACACTTGAATGGATTTCTTAGTGATGAAAAGTTAAGGGAAGGACTGAAGTGGCTAGCCAATGAATCACCTCTCCAACCTGATCTTAAAGGTGTGAAACTGCGCGAACTTGTAATGTCCCACTTGAATCTGGTTTTAGAGGAACTGGATAAGATGAGTGATTATGAAGTAGGTCCGAATCACTGCATCTCAGTCTTCAATGAAGCATTGGATTGGTCGTTGGGAGAACTTGCTGCTGCTATCAAAGCAAATCCTACCAATTGGCCTTGTCCAGAGACTATGTTGCTGAAAGATTTTAGTGATGAATCTTTAGCTGTGAAGTTATTCTTGCCAAATGTGGGGTGGAGCTCACCAGCAAAAACTGCACCACTGGAATGCGCATTGAAAGATTGCCGACTTCCCCGTTTTCCCGATGATATCTCATTGTTGCAAAGTGGTTCCAAGATGGGAAAAGATATCGATAACCACAGATTACTACTTGAAAACTGTTTGACTGAATACTTAACACAATCGACAAAGATGATGGGGATTCAACTAGCTACAAAAGAGACATCCGTGATGTTGCAAAGAAACACACGGCTTGAACTGCGGAACTTGAGCTACTATCTTGTGCCAAACTGGATCACAATCTTCCGACGGATTTTCAGTTGGCGACTTTCGAGTTTATCAACTGTGGCATGCTCCTTTTCTTATGTATTGCAGACTTATCATGTCCTTCCAGTGTTTGGAGATTCAGTTAAGTTACAGCTTGAAGTCGACTCTTCACCTCATTGTTTGAGTCATCCATCTCTGGATGAAATACTTGAAGTCGGTTGTAGTCCCCTCAAGTCTCAGAGGATTAGTTTCAATCCTGAACCTTCTCGAGTAGAGACAGCCTTCCATGATGTAGTTCAGGAGGCGGGTATGGCAAGCATCTCCCTGAAATCATTGGATGAAGATGATGATTCTTCACAGAAGCATCGATCAGCAATTGTAGATAATGTTGCTTGTACAACCACTAAGCCAAATGACAGTTGCGGTAAAACGATGGTGGGCGGAACCGAAAGTGATAGATTAAGCCAGTTGTTGGAGAAATGTAACATAGTACAGAATAGTATAAGTGAGAAGCTATCATTATACTTCTGATATACGGTTATAAGTGAGAAGCTATCATTATACTTCTGATATACGGTTCTTTTTTGTACCTTACATCTCTCATTGAAATTTAGGTGGTTTTGTAATGTTATCACTTCTAATGTTTCTTTTGTATGATGAGAAATTAACAAGGGTTTGCTTCTGTTGGCCACATGCCTGTCTCTTTCTCAGTGGATAACACTCCATCCATAAAATCCTCATTTTAGAGTTCATTTTATATTTCACCATGACAACAGAAGTACAGAACATAGACCATAAAGTTTGTAGCTTATGTACAATAAAAGTCATTACAGTTGACATATCTCACATGGAATTTACAGAATCCGTGTAGGACAGTTGACAATCAAGGTTATATCTCTGCCTCAGCAGTCAGCACCATACCAGCAGTGCTTGAAACAATTGATGTCTCCTCATGGTAATGCTTCGGAAACGTATTTCTGAATCCCTGCTCATCATCTTGTGAATTTACCTTCAATATCGGGAAAATGGTTTTTTTCCCACACACGTTTGGATTACAAGGTGCAAGATCGCCACCAAGGACACACTTTAGCTTGACAAACACCATGTTATCAGCAAAATGTCATAGGGCCTTGAGATCATTCACCATGAGAATCTTGTACCAAGAAAGCAACTCTCTTCTTCCTTATGGCTACCCCACATCTAATTGTGAAAGCCTCTTCCACATCTGTAATGTAACAACAACCGCAGCACTTCGATTCATTGAAACACTTTGTTGTCAAGACTGTTTTGCTTGTGCATCTGAAAAATCACTTTTTACTGAACCATAAGTTTCACGCCGCACATATCGAGACTTCCCTGTGCCGACCTCATAACCATTGGCCTGCAATCCACTCTGCTACCTATGGCATTAGCACCCGACTGCAAGAAATCAAAAAAGTCGGTTCATCACAATGCAACTGAAAAAGGGACTCAATACCAGGATATATGAATCATACCATGTTGACAACAGTTTGGCTCGGGAGAAACTCGACAACTTCATCACTTGCAACAACAAAGAATAGATGATAGGTGTGAGTGGAGCAGCAATCACACCAATCGTGAATATTTGGTTCTTTAAGGTCCTCCACTTGATCAACACTCAAGACTCTCACACCACAAAGCTTCACCCTTTCATACTCATCCTTTCACATTTTTTTCCTTTAATTTGACATTTGAATTTGAGTTTTGTAAAAAAAAAATATAATCCAAGCCCAGAAACCTAGATGGAACTTATAAACAAAGCCCAATATAAAACTTTAGTGTAATTTAATGTACTTTGCATTGGCTTGTAAAAATCCACTAACTATAAATCTCCATTAGAACCTTAATTGTTTGAAATTTTGTATGCATTGTTTCAAGAGGTTGCCCCTACTTTTCGTGGCTGGGTCAGTTCCACCACATCATCTATAGGATCAACCACTAAAAATTATTCACCTTATCAATTTTTAATTTTTTAAGTGAAGATTCACTTGGGAAAAAAATATGACATAGAAAAACTAATAAGGTGAGTAGTTTTTAATGGTTGGTCCCATGAACACGTGGTGAGACTGATCCATAATATAATTTTTCAGAGATTAAAAATGGGGTCTTTAGTATAAAATTTTTAAACCGTACGTATAACAAAAAGTTAATCAATTTGTATATATATAATCTTTCAATTTAGTTACCAGAACTATTTCGTAAGCGGAGTTTTCTTCGTCACCCAAATATGTTAAGATTTAATTCGATTTTCGAAAAAGAAAAATGCAAAAAGGGAAAAAAGCAAAAACTGAAACTTTCCATATAAACCTTCAAAACAACATGAACATTTTTTTTTCATATTTTCCCACTACGTATGAACTTCAAAAATCTTTTACGCGTGACAAATCTAAGTGGGGTGCATTATAATGGAGATTCCAATTCCCAACATCATCTACACCTCCACCAATCTCATGTTGCCACGTATTACATCCAGAAATCAACCACATTTATCACCCCTTTTCAACAAATCAAATTCATACACGTCATCATATTAATTTGCTCCACCAATTAAAAATTTCTACTCTAAACTAAAACCTCTTCCTCACGTTTTCTTTTTATCTACCTTTTTTATCTTGTTGTGCTTTTTTTTCGATGTTATTTCCGGCGAGTTGCGGCGGTGAATGTTTGGAAGACGACAGAACCGGCGGCGGGGAACTCATCCATTGCGAAAGTTCGGCATTTGAGTCCCAATGGTTCCATAGCACGCGCCACCTTCGTCCAGACTTCACGGCTGTTACTTGTCGTCGAAATCGAAACCGTCGCTGGCTTGAAAACCTGAACGGCTTTCTTCAAGGTATCGACAATGTCGACGTCGTCATCGTAAATGGAGCCGACGCACTCGAAGCTAGCGTAGCTGTAACCGTCTTCAGGTGTGACGTGGATCGTGGAGTAACGATCGCCGTCGATTCCGTTCATGGAGTAACCGCAAGGATCGAACGCGAAGTCACAAATGAAAGCGCTAGGGTTTATGTCGTCGATCCCCGTCAACTCCGTCATCTCTTTTCCCGCCAAATCCCCCGTTTTGCAATCCCCGGTCTTTTTGAAGAATCTGCGCGCCAGATGGCGGTCGAGCTCCGTCATACAAACTTCGAACGTAACGTCGGAATTTCGGTTCCGACGGTGATGGTGGTTCTGATCGGCAGCGGTGAAGACATGCCACGAATACGAAGGGTTCTTCGACGGCATAACGGTGGCTTTTCTGTAAACAAGATTGTTCGGGAGATTCTCCTCTATGTAAATCACTTCTTCTTTGAAATTAGTATGAGGAAAAGGCTGTGATTTGGGGAAGATGAAGCTCCCTCTGGTATAACGGCACTCGCATAACGCGAGATTAAGCTTATCGGCAAAGTGAATCAATGGTCGAACCGATTTGAGAAGCTGAGTCGTCCCACAGGTTTTGATTATGATCTTGTTCGGGTAAACGAACAAGCTCGATTCCGAGAGTACATAAGCGTCGAAGAAATGATTCCCTACGGCGGAGACGACGGTGCAGTTGACCGCCCGGAGGACTTGTTCAATTGATTCGAAATCAATCAGCCTAAGCCCCATATTTTCCAATGGATCATCACCGAAGAACTGAAGCTCCAATCGCTTCTCAAACCCTTCAAACCCTGAAACCGCCATTGTTGAAACCTCAAAACAACAAAAACCCAGAAACAGGAAGCTGAGAATAGGGAGAAAGATGTTGTGATTTGAGTGATCGAGTCACTACAGGGTCGAATGCTGGGTTTTATAGGTCGTATTTTTTGAGTGGGACTGGGGAAGAGCAATGGTGCATGCGGGTTTAGGCAACCAAGAGTCATGATTGCAGGCATAATGAAGGTGAAGAAGATGATGATATGGTGTTTGTTTTTTGTTTTCGATTTTGATTCGATGCTACAAATCTTTTCATGGAAATGGAAGGATGCAGTGTTGTAGAATGGAAACGGAATTATGCCCACGCGCATGCACTTCATGTTCTTGTCTTCCACGTCTAGTTTCAGAAAATCATAGTATGGGATACATCGTTACTGTAAATATTTTTAATGTTTAAATTTTAATTTTTACTATGTTTTTTTAAAAATTATATATCAATATTATATATAACAAATTAACATTTTAGAAATTTTTATTTTAAAATTTTTAGGAGATGACATGTATCTTTTGATTGTAAAAATTAGTAAAAATCCTTAAATAAAATATTAACCACTTATTTGGTTTATAAGAATTCAAAATCTTATTGAATCGAATATATTAAATAATTTATCCAACTGATACACAGTTCTACTCTCTTTAGATTCTTTGTTACCCCCGACTCATTTTGTTACATCAACCTGACAACATATTTATTAAACTTCCTTTCCCCCCACCATGATTGCAGCACTAAACTCTGTCATTCGATGCATGAAAGTTTGATGTAGTGTTTGAAGGGCAAGAGGTTTTGATTGTGTCGACTATAACACGATCAGTCATTACAATCATAAAAGAACACAGCTTCAAAGTGTTTGATGATCCAACAAAGGAGGGATTTTAGCATGGGAAGTGTTCTTGTAGAACAAAAAGACATCATCATAGGATGGACCAAATGGTTTCAAAGTAAGACATACAATCATAAAAGTCTGAAAATTACAAGAGTAACTATTGAGGGACTTAATTTGCTGTTCGTAGATGCTATCAAGTAGTTAATATGGTTGAATCAAAACCAATCAATATGACAAAACAAGACATATCGATAAGATTTCGGTTTAACAATAAGATTATGGATAATTTTGGACATGTACAATGAGAATAACCGCACATCTCAAAGAAAACGAGACTCAAAATGAGCTTATTTAAATGTTTGTAAGAAAAAAAATATTACGAAGTAGCGATAAAATAAATAAAAAAACAAAATGTTCTATTTTTTTTACTCAAAATTTAGTCTATCATATACAAAATAAGTCAATAAGTGTATGTATATATATATTAAAATAAGAATTTATTTTAATAAATTGTACATGTTTTTTTTTATTTTAAAACATCTATGAGTAAAATTAAAATCTTGTAAACATTGAGATTGTAATCTTGAGTCTCGTAAAATATAAATATTATGTTTGGAGTTTAAATCTAGGTTTAATCTAACTACCAATTCAATTATATATCATAACGGTCAGTTGCAGTTATACTTATTCATATAATATATTATGATTATACATAATTTTTATAATAATTATACTTTTAAACATGCATGTTTAGTTTACCTTACTCGGATTTTTCATCCAATATATTTAAATATATAATTAAAAAAAACATATATATTCAAATTAAATTTTGGGTAGATTATATTATGAGAGAGTAGGGTTGAATGAAAAGTTAGACGTGCTAAGAATATCATCAATATTTATAAGGTTAAATTGGTAATTATGCAGAAACACAGCAACAAAAAGAAAATACAAAAAAGGAATCAGGCGTGGCAAATAAATAATGAGAAGAGCCTGGAAATTAGGGGAAACACCCAGGGACTTGAAAATCACAAGTAATGTCGCAGCAGTTTCTTTGTCTAATAATTCTAAAATTTTTCAGACAAACGTCTATTTAAGCTGTTAATCTAAATGAAAAAACGCAACTTAAGTTGAAAATTAAATTGGGTGGAAGATTTTTTTCTAAAATCTTTTTATTATTTTATGTTCAATTATAATATTTGAATTTAAGATATTATTTATGAAATTTTAATCTTTTTATTATAAATTAAATCATATCGATTCGAAATTCAAATTGAACCCATAAATTGTATAGCTAATGGCAAGTTATGTACTTCATTAGTTTTTGTTTATCTTTTTGCAGTAGTTTCGTAATTGACTTGAACACTTTACAACCAAAGATTACAACAATAATAATGCCACGGGATACAGAGAATCAATGTGTAATAAACAAAGAAAATATCATAATTATATCAAAATAATACCTTAATATTTAATCCAATTGATTTATGTAATTATTTAAAAAAAACAATTGACCTACCTATTTTAATTAAATCATTAATTTTTATTTAATTAATCGATCCGATATTAATTCGATATATTCTAAGTACAAATGAAATACACTGAGGGTACAAGACAAGAATGAGAAGACAAGTAAATGAGAGTCAGTGAATACTGTTTCTGGGTTGATGGGTGGTTCTGTGTTGGATGGCAAACCCCAGAGGAACCAGTAGGACCACAGGAATACAGAGACAGTGGCACGCGCAAACACACACCATGTAAGATTCTAATACGAACTTTATTCGAATAGATTTACTTAAAAATCGAGTTTTTAATTAAAATTAATTTTTATTTAAAAATGTTATTTTTTAAAATATAATATATCATGCTAATAAATCGATTTTAGTCTAGTTCGACTATATAAATATCTATTATATGTATTTGTGATCATGTGTAGGTCTCCATCAACAAAAATAGTCAAACACTTCCAACAACAATATCCATATAGAAATCAGATCTTTAAAAAGTATCAAACAGATTCTTTCAACAAAATCACATCTTTTTATCGATTAATAGTTGGTCGAACAGAATAAAATGTTTGATTCTTTTAATATGATTAAGAACTTGAATTTTAATATTATGAATAGAATAAAACGAGATAAAAAAATATCATTTACGGATTATATTTTTATAATATTTTATCTGAATTAATCAATCGATAAATTTGATACCGATAATTATATATAAATCACTTCTCTTGTGAAAAGAACTTGGGTAATCTTAATGAACAAAGCAAAGAATCTTTGCCGAAAGGAATGGGCAATATATAGAATATTATTCTGAGGAAAAAATATTCGATACACATATTGTATAGTTTTTAGAATATATAATATATAATATATTTTATTTTGAGGTTTAATTTTTAAAAATTATTATTTAAGGTTTAAATTTTAGTTTTTAAAGAGTATATAGTACTTCTATGAATGTTTTTACACATTTACATAATCTTTTAAATGATTTTTTTAATAATTCTATAATTAAAGTTAATAATATAATTATATTTATAAGTTTTTTAATAAATCTGGCATCAAAAGAATTAAAATCATAAGTGAGATGATACGAATCTTTTCTACTTTAATAAATGATTCATGGTTTGATTCTTACTCTGAATATAAAATAACTTTAAAACTTATAATAAATTAATCTTTATACAAAAAAATTAATAATTGAACTCGTTTTAGTATTTTTGACCATTCCGCTACCTATTTAGCCTCATTAACCCTTAAAATCATGTAAGCGTAATCCTAATCCCCAATGGTTGGCCCCATTACACATGTTCAATGTGTCCCCCCGACAACCACCGTGGCCTGGCCCCACTGTAAATTACGCATAATCTAGATGTACCCCAACATCTTGGCAAAACAAGGGTCCTACTTTCATATGTGTTTTTTCTTAGACAAATAGTCCAACACAAGGTTCTTTTAAGACTAATCTTTCCGAGTTGCCTTTAGCCGCCATACACACCATCGGCCAAACACATGAAAGCATATTAGTGCACAAGATGCAAATAGGCAACCCAAAAATTAGTGGGTAGTTTTCAAAAAATCAATAAAAATTTGAATATGAAACGATACAAATAAAGAATTATATAAAATATATAATTAAATTTATCGGATTATGATATCTTTAGTTATCTTAAACAATGTCCATGAGCATCATTTGCTATCACATGTAGCAATTATTATGATTAATGGATAGTCTCTTTTAAAACACCGAGAATAAAAAAATATTTAAAATTAATTAATTCGAATTCATCCGATTGTTATATCTATTTTAGTCTCTATATACGATTTCGTTCCATTGAGCATTAATGAACGAGCACGGAAATTGACTCGATATCAATACGTTCGAATCAATCCCATTATCACATCAATCTTTATCCACCCTGCACGATCTCTGCGCACACCATTTGCCACACATGTACCTACAAAAACTTAATGGGTGTGATTTTTTTTCTTCTTTGTGTAGCACTAGTGACTGAGGCTCTGCTAGCTGAGTGGCACTGTACCATGCGCACAAGAATGTTGTTAAAATGGTTCAAAAAGGCCCACCACATCTGCTTTGGCATTGAGAATGTGCTTTTTTCTCCATTTGTACTATTCATAAGTCAGTGCCCAGCAAAAGGCTTTGATGAAAGATTTTAAGGGTTCATTTTCATTGGAATGTAATCACAACTTGTCAACCAAGGGTTTGTTGGGACTTGGGAATGGAATATTCATTTTCATCCTTCAACTATTAATAATTTTATCACGGTATTTGAATATTTTTTGACATGTTTTAGTATATGAAATATCATTTTTGTTTTATTTTATTTTTTGAATGACCGTTTTTTTATAAGAACAATTAAAATAAGATCAAATAGTAAAAGCGACCGAGAATAAAGTGTGGGTGTCAGTGTCATGATCTTAGAGAGAATTATAATTTTCATATATGTTTGTTTATTAACAGTTTAGTCCTTTCTAATACTACATATAGAAGATGTGAGGATGATAATGGATGGTCCAAACCTTGTTTAACCCAGGTCCCATAAAGCCATCCTAGGTCGTAGATGGTAAAGATTTTGTAGTGAAGCAAGACATGTTAGAATAAGTAGTTCACCATGAGTACAGAATCATAATCATCTTGTTAGAAAGTTACCCCATGAAACACATGAGTGAAAAGAAGCCATGCCTACACACACAAAAAAAAAAACATAATCTGAACTTGCTTGGAAGCCGAAAGGACGGTGATTCAGATACTTACAACACACAACACACGCCACATAATTCTTCGTGATAATCTTCTTGTTATTTTTATTTAATGATCAATATTTAATTTATATTAAAATTCTTAGAGATTCAATATGAAAGTAATTATTTTAATATAATTTTTTATTTACAATATCATGATTTGAATTAAATTTTTTTAATCTTATTTAAAGAATATAATATCTTATTTTGTCGGACTGTGGGTGTGTTTCTCTTGCTTTGATACTGTGTCAACGGAAGACAATCTCTTGGTTTCTGTAGTGACGAAATGGACTCTGCAGAATCTGTTGTTGTTGGTTAAAAGAAAATAATTTGCTTCACCACGCAAGAATCATTTTCACTGTGTCACAATCCGATCTTTAAATTCACATGTCTTACAAGGGGTAAAATTGGGTAGATGAAATTGATTTTAATGTTTAATTGAACATTTAAGTTTTTTTTTTCTATATATTCAAAGAAAATTATTTACAAAATAAAATTGGAACTTGGTTATTTTATTCAAAATTTTGTGTTTAAATGTTATTTATATGTATTGATATAAAAGTCAAAACATATTTAATTTATTTTTTTAACGTGACATTTTCACCCATATTTAACAAAAAAAATTAAATAAAAAATAATTATTTGGGGGTTAGGAGTTTTGTTAGATTTAAAGAGTTTGAGATATCTATTCACAGTTAATAGTGAGATAAACATTCTTTGAAGAAGATAAATAATATATTTAAGAATTAACTGAATCGGATTATCAAAGAAGGTCGAAGATTTGGGTGAATTTCCATCGACTAAGTAAATTTCGTAGAAATCAAATCAAAGAAAATAAAAAAGAGAAAAATAAGAACTTTTTATATAGTTTTATTATGAACGTTATCAACTATGATAACTAAAATATATTTTTTTATAAAAATAGAAGAAAACATTAATATTATTCTACTATAAACAATTTAATAATTCAGTGATCTAATTCAATTTAAGCAAAACAAATCATAAACTTGAAACTTTTTGCACTATATATATAAATATAGATCTAGTTAGGGATACTATAAATATATACTAATTTCATAGTGAGAGTCTTAGACTCCATCATTTATCACCTTTGCTCATAGTCCAATTATCAATTACTGCCCGCCACATTGCTAACGCTAGTAGGGGTGTTTAAAATCGGTCCAATAAGTACCTATCGACCCAATCAATTCATAATGCAAGTTAAAAAAAATAAAAAGGATGTTAAAACATAATATTAAATTTATTAGGATATTGAGTACCTATTGAATCGGTTTTGAACATCTTTAACCGCTAGAGCTGCCACTTCCGGTGTTATAAACTGTCGTCCTTCACTTTAACCCTTTTGGGATTTTTGACAGGATTTCACCCTTTGGGTTGAGTTGAAAAGATTTATTATCAATTGATGTCAAAGCTTGGATGGACTAGAATTTAGGCAACACCTACAATCTCAAACCCTAATCTGGCTCTCACTAGTAAAGGAAAGGCTAACATACAACAAAGTGAACGTCGTGTTATCATCATTTTTTTACTAAAAAATCTAAATCTTACATCTAAGATAATAATATTATAGTTAATCTATTAATTTTATTCAAGTTCAAACCTTATTCCATTATAAATAATCTAATAATTTTTACTAAAAAATCTTGTTAAATTGATCATATTTTTCAATATAGTATGAAAAGTACATGCTCGGTCTAAACCCTAAAAGACTAAACTCGAAGAACTTGAGCTCGAAAGGTCCAAATACGAAACAATTTGAATACGGCATGATCTGAACTCAAAGAACCGAAATCAAAAACAAAAAGCATCTATCCATACCATCTCAGTAAGTTTATCCATGGAAGCTTGACATCCTCCATTGAAAAAACTCTCGGTTACACTTTTGCAGTTACAGCAGAAGGACACTTTCCCTATGTATTCCACAAGATATAGTCTCCAGAAGTGACCTGTTACAAACCACAAGTGTAATGAAACGAGAACATCAATACGCTTCTTTGTGCAATTCTAACATGAAATTAAGCGAGGATCCACAACTTAAATTAGTGACCATCATTTCGAAAGGCAAGTAAAAGCTAAATCTCTCGAAACTTGTATAGGTTTTGAGAAAATCTTACCTGAGATGATAATTCCACGGGCGCTTTTACGGTGGGATAGATGCTTACCTATTTGATGCAATACAAAGAATAAGAAAGTAACTTTAGTTATAACATAAACAATCTCAGTTGACGCAAGATGGAGGAATGTAAGACTTACTGATTTGGGATCGATGGAAATTCCGGATAATGATGCCCCAACAATCTTGAACGATACCTGTAATCATGATGAGAATAAGGGACATAGACCATATATAGAAACTTCATGTAACTCCAAAAAGTTTAAAATGGTAAAAAAAAATAGAGACAAAAGATCATACTTTGGCATAGTTGTATGCAAGCCAGCTGAAAGGCTCCTCTACATCAACCGGGGGAAGATCCTTATTCATTTTTTCCATTAAAAACTCCTCTGTGTTCACCATATTATTAGTATTCTCCGTCTCATTATCACTATCATCATCCGTTGTCCATTCAATAACCGACCTAAAGGATGTTGAACTTTGCGTCTGCCATGGAGAAAACCCAACTGTTCCAGGAAATGTTGCCTCGATACTTTTCCCAGAAAGTCCTCGTCCACTTGTGACAATTTTCCATTCAACATAATGCTCGGTATTTGAAACTGTTCCAGTCGATGGAGTCCCATCTAAAGATAAAATCTTTCTTCTATGAAACGGCATAGTCACATGACAAAATTCCTTTGTCAAAGGAGACTTATAACCTTGCATCAGGTGCAATTTGAATAGAAAGGCACCTTCATCCTCTGATACCATAGACAATTGATAGAATCCCTTCACAGGTGGTCCCAGGCTGCATGTTGCTTGATAACGCATCAAAACAAAATTACCCAAAGGTGGTGAGAATATTAGAGCCTGCTTATCCACATTTTGTCTGGAACCTGAGAACAAGGATGGAATGATAAAACCTCAATCTTAGATGTGCTCACTCCTTTCAAGGGAAATGACACGTCAGGTAGTCCTTCCAACTCTGCTCAACAGTTTATTTGCCCAGAGATTGATAAACTATCTGGAATCTCATCTCGATCATGCATGGCAGCATGGAGAGTTTCATGAATGGTGAATAGCAGTCTCTGCTTTCCTTTGTACAGATAGGGCTTCCATGCTGGTTGCTTGAGGTCTTGTGGAGGAATATCCAGCGAAGAAAAGCCATTAGCCTTGATTGAGAATATGTTTGAATAGCTGAGATCCAAGGGCGTTCCTGTATTAAAATTAAATGTTGTTAAGCAAAGAAAAAGCACTAACTAATCATAAAATCGTATATGGTGACACGTGTCACCACCTGATTGAAGAGTAATATATAATAAATATTTAACAAAAATAAATCAAAAAATAAAATGAACCATTCAATCGGGTGATGACACGTGTTATCACCCGATTGGATAGTTCATTTTATTTTCTGATTTAAAATTATGATTAAATTAAAATAATAAATAAATTATAGGGATTAAATGTGTAATTTTATAGATTCTAATTAACAGCCACGTCATCGCCGTTAACTTTTCTGTCAAGATTTTAACAGCGGTGACCCAAATAGGTAGGGTTTTAAAGTTGGATGACCTGATTAACAAGTTCGTTAGTTAGGTGTCTAAAATAGGTATCCCCAATTAGTTAGGTGTCTAAAATAGGTATCCCCAATTAGTTAGGTGGTTACCGGGTAACTTACCCTTGTTTTTATTTTTTTAATGTAGATATGCTATTCAGAATAACCGTCGATGCTTATATTCCAAACGCGGCGTTTTATAGATGTTCACTGCGTGAGAGAAGAATACACGTATTTTTTTAGTATTAAATAATAATAAGATAATATAAACATTCGATCTCATATAAAAATTTATATAATAATTATTATTTAAGGACATTATGTATTATACTTTGATTTTCAAAATTTTAAGGTTTTTCGGTAATAAACTTAATTATTCTTTATCAAAATTTCATCGTCTATACTTTTTTTAATTATTGATAATAATAAATTTTAATATTAATTATCGGTTATTAGAATTTTTTTTTTTTATGGTGTTATGAATTGACTTTTAAAAAGAAAAAAAAATGGGGAGCTTCAAAATGGTTCTATCTCAACATACATATTTTTATAAAAACTATTAATATTAAATAAATGAGCTTATAAATAGATTTATTTGTTAATTTAAACAAATGAAGCACATTTTTATTTAGACTTCATTTAATTAAATGAATTACTATTTTTATTTATATTAATTTTCTTAATTTAACAAATAAACAATATTCCAACAATTCAAGCTCCGTTTTATTTCCAGCCCGCAAATCCCAATCTCTTTCCAGTTTCCACCAGCATGATCACATGACAAATTTCCCAATCCTCCCATTTATTTCTATCCCTTCAAAACCCTAATTTCACATTAGTAAACACGAATATAATTGTTAGATTTTAAGAAGAAAATATTTTTTTCCTCTCCTAATTGAATTTTGCAAATCTCCGATGGATTTCTTCAAATCCGTTTTTGCCGACGATGATGGTATTCAATCGCAACCCTCGCATTCACCCACCGACACTAATCCGAATCCGGGATCGAATGACACGTGGAGCTTCGGCGGCCTAATGAAAACCCTTGCCGACAAATCGGAATCCGTGATGGAATCTTACCGGCAGGAATTTGAGGAATTCGGATCCGGGTTAAAGAAGGAAACCGAGATCATTCGGAGCGTGGCTTCACGTGCCGTCAATGATTCCCTCGAGATCGGCGCCACAGTTGCCCAGGAGAAGCTCGAGTCAGTTGGACAAGCCATTGATGACATCGGTGTCTCCGTTTGGAAATCGACGGCTCAGATCATCTCCCACGGTAAAGACACATTCTTATCACTGTCCGATGATGATAATTCTGATTCCGGAAGTTCTAGTAATAGAAGATCAAGTATTGTTAGTAGTAACATCATTAATGGAAAACATTACAGTCGTTTTGAGATGCAAATTCGAGCGCTTCAATCAGATAGAAATACTTACTGTAGGGAACCAGAGGATTTGGAGGATTTTGAGAATTGGAAATTAGGGTTTAATTTGGAAGAGAAAAAAGGGGAAATTGAGGATTTGTTAAGTGAAAATTCGGTTATTCAAACTATTTTCAAGGAGGTAGATTCTGACGAAGGTGGATCAAAGAGATACTGGTCTAATTACTTTTATAAGTTGAATAGGCTAATGAAAGCAGAGGAAGCCAGAGCTAAGCTTGTTAACCGTGTGATTATGGGAGAGGAAGATGAAGATTTGAGCTGGGATATCGACGAGGACGATGCAGAGAATAGTGGAATTGTTAATAAGGAGGAGGGTGATTTGAGTAAAGATGTTGAGAAGTGTTTGAAAATTAATGAGGAGAAAGCAGGTTCATGCAAGGATAGTGATGTATCCGTGGTTTCGAGTGTGTCTATGCCTGAGGAGGAAGGGTGGGATGAAATTGAGGACATTCGTATCATCAATGACGGTAAAGGGGAAGATGTCGGTAGCCGTAATAGAATTGATCTGCATAAGCGGGTGACTGTTGCGGAGGAAGAAGAGGATTTGAGTTGGGATATTGATGACGAGGAGGATCAACCGGTTACAGCTTGATATAGTCTTGGAAATTTGTGGTATCCAAAGGAAGGTGATTTGGTTTTAAATTTTAAACTTTAAACATACTATACATATATGATAAAAGATCACTTAATGTAGTTCATTAGGTAAATAGTTCTCAGTGATCGGTTCCATGTAAAACATTGGTGGGATTCTGTTTGTTTGAAATTCATTCTACATCTTGTATGTTTGACCCGAAACGCTAACCGCTACGATCGATGGTGGTGAATGTGATTCTTCAACGAACTTTGTCATAATCCATGTTCTTGTCAAGTCTTTGAACATGTTTGTCTGTCTTTTATGCTACTTCCCTTCTTGGTGCTAGAAAGTAGATTGTTTTCCTATGCGTACCGGAGATTCCGACATTGCAATACGATCTTCATGTCATTGTAGATTTTCAGTGATTGTTTGCAGTTATGTCTACAATGAGATCATTTTTTATGCCTTTTGGATATGCATCTTTTGGCTGGACATTTCTATTCCCCTCTTCCCCATACATCTTCCATTGTTCTTTGCTTTCTTCTGTCATTGGAATATTCTGCTGTTTCCTCATCCATTCTGGGTTCCTTCATTGGCCATTCTTCATACATTATCTGGACGCTATGTTGCTCCGATTTTGAACACTTGTATTCGACGCATATTCGAACGAACGCTCTGATTTTGATCACATATCTGAAAGTATTTATGTTCGACATACATTCCGATTATTTTTTAATGAATTTGAGCTTGCATTTGATGATCAAAATTCCAATTCGTTAAAGTGTAACAATTATAATACTTATAGAATAAAGTACGTTACTAAACTATTAAAAATATTTAAAAGTTCCGTAAACAGCTGATTTAATGATTATTTTATAATAATTTATTATATCCGATGATAATAATTGAATATTTTTAATTGTAAGCACACGTTAATCGTTTTAGCCAATATTTCGAAGGGTTATTTTCTTGATCAAACAAATAATCAGCACCGACCAAACAATAAAAGAAAAAATCTTATAAATAAAGCTGAGATTTCCTTTTTCTTTTTAATTATTAGGAATAAACTATTAAGTGATCATCGAATTATCAGGTTATATTTATTTGATCATTAAATTAAATAATTCGTTAATTAGATTATTAAATTTTAAATTGATCTTATTTTGATCATTATCGTTAATAAGGTGATGTAGTAGTTAATATGAATTTTATATAAATTATATATTTAATTTTTATTATTTATCTATTATATTATATATTAATTTGGTGTTAATTTTAATTTAATTAAATAAAATTTATTAATTAATCGGATGATGCTATATATTATTGCCAATTTAATAAATTTATTTAAATTTTAATTTATTTTATATTTTTTTATTTAATCAAGTGATGACACATTAAAAAAAATAAAAAATAAATAGATTTTTGGTGAATCCAACTTAAAATTTGTAAAGATATTTTAAACCTTTTATCACTGGACCAACCTACTCTTAATAATATAATTTTTACTGTATTTATAATTAAAAATAAAATTATTGAAAAAAAAATCAAACGTATAAATAATCTAATATAAAACTTAAAAATTATAACCGAAAATTATTTTATTATTTTTTAAACTTGTTTTTATATAAAAGATGACACGTGTATCATTTTATTGAGAAAAATATATTAAATATTAAATAAAATAAATTAAATTTATCTAAGTAAATGATAATGTATATTGTCACGGTCCGTGTATCGTAACAACGCGGGACCGGGCAAGATGCTTTCTGGTTGTGCTTAACTCTTGGGAGCGGGATAGCATTAAGGGTGTAGTACGTGCCGATCAACCGTCATATCTTCGGATGGGCGTGCTGATCGCGCACCACACTGGTCGGGAGCTGTCCCCCCTTCCCTGATGAGCCCATAGGAGGGCGAAACCAGTAAGCATCGAGATGGTTAAAGCTGAACCTCGGGTATGTGAGAGACCTGAGGTGCCGCACGGGGTGGTTGTCCCTGCGTCAAGACTCTGCCCCCGTGACAGATGGTATCAGAGTGTGACCGTGTGCTAGCTGTTGGGTTTGCCAAGCGCCCCATGTGCTGCGGAGCGAGTCATGTGGCGAGTTGAGGGAGAATTGCACACTAGTTCCTGGCTAATATAAAGAAGGGAAAGAGTTTCCTCCTCATGCACGAGGGCGTGCATGAATCAGGTGGGGAGATTGTCACGGTCCGTGTATCGTAACAACGCGGGACCGGGCGAGATGCTTTCTGGTTGTGCTTAACTCTTGGGAGCGGGATAGCATTAAGGGTGTAGTACGTGTCGAGCAACCGTCATATCTTCGGATGGGCGTGCTGATCGCGCACCACACTGGTCGGGAGCTGTCCCCGCTTCCCTGATGAGCCCATGGGAGGGCGAAACCAGTAAGCATCGTGATGGTTAAGGCTTAACCTCGGGTATGTGAGAGACCTGAGGTGTCGCACGGGGTGGTTGTCCCTGCGTCAGAACTCTGACCTCGTGACAATATCATCAATTGATTAATTAAATAAATTTATTTAATTAAATTAAAATAAGATCAAATATAGTACGTAAATAACGTATATCAAGAGTATATGATTTTATAAACTTCTATTAATTGTTATGTTATTTTTCGGTAAGTTTTTAATAATAATAATAATAATTAAAATAGGACCAATTTAATAATTTAATTGATGAATTACTTGTATGAACCATCTAGTCTCATCGGCGAAAAAAATGGTTGTTCTTGAAATTCACGAGTTTGAACACCAGAACTGTCAGTACAGATTGATTAAACGATCAATGTTCAATAGTTAAGAGTATATAATCACCATAGTTAAATCAATTTTTTTTTATGAATTACCTAATTTAATAATTGAAATAAATATATTCAAATAATTTAATAGTTATTAAAATAATTTATTAAAATAAATATTTCTATAATAGTTATTAAAATTCCACTAATAGTAATTAACACTGATTGACAAACAAAATCGAAACCTAATTCCTTTATCCCTCTATTTTTAAACAAAAGGAATTTCTCAGCTTTTTTTAATAAAATGCCTAGACGTATTGAAGCGTGAAAAACTTCGGGAAATGATGAGAGATTCTTCAGTACGGACCGAGGATTTGAATGCGCCACCAGCTTCCAGTTCGCGGAGGACAAGGTAAAACGTTTTATGCCAATGAATTTTGAGCCTAATTTCTTTTTTTGTTAGGTGAATTGGATTCGGATTTGAAATTTTAGGTTTACTCTTTTGGATTCGAGTAGATGATGCCGGATTTTGATTTAAATTAAGGATCTCGTTCAGTATATGTTGAATTTTGAAATTTGAGTTGTTTTATGCTGGATTTTCTATTAGTTTTGGAATTAAGCTGGAATTTTCCCCATCATTTTATAGAATGGATTTGAATGCTAGAAACTTTGATGCTATTTTCTTAATCTAAGTATAATTTCTTCAATGTTTATGAATTGTTGAGAATTTTCAACCAATTCAGATAAAACAGTGCTATAAAGAACGTCTTTTTTTACCAGATCCATTTTAGGCCAAATTACCACAAGAGATCTATGGTTTAATTGCAAAAAAAATAAGTGTTTATGGAAAATGTTATTCCCTCCTACGCTGATAAAGTAACACAGATTTGTTACATTTAATGAAGTCAGCTGAGATACTACCGATTTAGCTACTTAATTTGTTCTTCTATGCTCATCGAGTTCTAGATTTTTAGGTTTGAACTGTCCATTATTCCATTTATATTGATTTGAGTACTGAATTTTGATACTTCATGTTTTTGCTGAATAAGTTCTTTTTATGCTTTTGCTTGCACTAGCAATGTCTTTCAGTTATTGGCACAAAGAGAAGTTTCTCCACGAACAAAACGGTCATCACGAAAGCTATGGGGAGAAGGGTCAAAGAGCCGTCCTAATTCCTTCGGGCCAAAATGTCAAGCATTAAGAGATGCAAGATCTGATCTTCTTTCCTGGTAATACCATTCTTTTCCACTTTCTATCACAGTTTTGTAAGTGGAAGCTGCTGAGTTTTATATTTTACTTTGTTGTCCATTCTTTTTATTGTCTTGTGTGATTCATAGAACTTTGTTCCTATTTTATAGTAGGGATCCTGATAAATTTTATTGCAATTCAACGGGGTTGCAGGGTAGAAGCAGAGTCTCTGCGGCATTTTTCAGCAAAATACTGCCCATTGTTGCCTCCTCCAAGGTCTACTATTGCAGCAGCATTCAGTCCTGATGGAAAAACGCTTGCTTCTACACAGTGAGTTCCTTTTTCCAGTATTTTATCTGTCTAATCAGGTGTCCATTTAACTTCACCCTAATATTTGATACATATTTTACTTGGACTTTGATCCTGCAGTGGAGATCATACAGTTAAAATTATTGATTGCCAGACTGAAAACTGTTTGAAGGTGTTGAGTGGTCATCGCAGGACACCTTGGGTGGTAAGTCTGTAACTTCTTTACCTTTTAAATTTTGTTAATGTCTACCTGTCACTTCAACCTAACTGGATTGATAAAAAAAATTAATTGTATAAAACAAAGCTGCTTAATTCATCTGTATGCATCCAGGAGACCACTTTGATGCTTTGAAGGGTATGTTTTTTGTAATGCATTTTTAGATCTTTGATTCAGCACATGAGGACAACAATATAATTTATATATAATTAGATTCAGCAATTGTGATGTTTATGGTAGAGCATTTGTTAATATTTGTGCTGATGGAATTTTACAGGTTAGATTCCATCCATTGTATCCGGAGATACTTGCGAGTGGAAGTTTGGATCATGAAGTTCGCTTGTGGAATGCAAATACTGCTGAGTGTATCGGAACACGTGATTTCTGTAATTACTTTTGTGGATTTCCCTTTGTAACATTACACATTGAGAACGCATGAATGTGTTTATGCTCTGTGTTATTTCTCATTGCTCTCCTTATTGCAGACCGCCCTATTGCATCTATTGCTTTCCATGCTCAAGGGGAGGTTCTTGCAGTAGCCTCAGGGCATAAGGTGAGGCTGATAGTTTCATTTATGTGTACTACATTATTTGGATCGATGTACAGCTGCCTGATTTTTGAGTTGTTTGTCAGTTATATATATGGCATTACAACAGAAGAGGAGAAACATCATCTCCATCTATTATACTGAAGACACGACGTTCTCTTCGAGCTGTACACTTTCATCCATATGCAGCGCCATTTCTTTTAACCGCTGAGGTGGAATTTCAGTTCTATCAAATTTATTATGTACTTTAGTTTACTCTGGTAATTAATTTTCTTGCTTATTTTTAGGTCAACGATCTTGATGCAACTGATTCATCAATGACGGTGGCAACTTCTCCTGGTTACTTGCGTTATCCGGCCCCCACTGTATATTTGGCAAATGACCGATCTAATTTGACAAATGAACTACCTCTAATGTCTTTACCTTTCATGATATGGCCATCATTTGCTAGAGATAATGGGAGAACATCTTTGCAGAATACTGATGGTGACATTGGTTCAAATGGAGTGCATCAGAGAGGTGATCAATCAGCCTCAGTACGGCTTCTGACCTATTCAACTCCAACCGGGCAGTATGAACTTTTGTTGTCTCCTGTTGAACCCAATAGCTCTCCTCCATTGCCAGAAGAAACAGGAGGCAATCCTTTACCAACTGAGATGGAAATTGATGTTTCCCATTCTGCAATGGAGCCCATGGAGACAATGGAGGTGCAATCAGTGGAAAGAACTACTCAGTTTTTTCCTTTTGGTGATCCAACCTCATGGGAGCTACCTTTCTTGCAAGGATGGTTAATCGGTCAGACCCAAGCTGGTCAGCGCAATATGCCTTTGGCTACTGGTGGTGGTCATGAGAACCCACTTCCAGCTGGTGAAACAGGAACTTCTGCTTCAGTAGCTTCCTCAGGTATGTCCACGAGTGTTGGCCACTCGAGAGTTCATGGAAGATCAAGTTCACGGCATCGTTCTTCACGTTCTCGCATGGGCTCCTCAGGCGGAACTGGGGAATCTGGTTATAGCAACATCATACATGATAGTAGTGATCCTCAACCTGCTGCTAGCAGAATTCAATCTGAACTTGCCACTTCTCTTGCGGCAGCGGCAGCTGCAGAACTTCCTTGCACTGTTAAACTTAGAATATGGCCACATGATATGAAAGATCCTTGTGCTTTCCTTGATCCAGAGAAATGTCGGTTGATCATTCCACATGCTGTGCTTTGTAGGTGTGTTCTTTACCACCGCAGTTCTGTGAAGGCATTATCTATTAATTATTCCATTGACTGTACTTCAGCTTCTTCTGAAACTAATCTCCTTTGGTATCTTGTTGCTGTTAATTGTTATGTTCTTATGTATGCTGCAAAATATCACTAATATTCCTTAAATTTTTATCTTAAATCATAATTTCAGTGAAATGGGTGCACATTTTTCACCTTGTGGGAGATTTTTAGCAGCCTGTGTTGCCTGTATGCTTCCTCATTTGGAAGCCGATCCTGGAGTCCAGAGCCAGCTTAACTCTGATGTTGCAGGAGTTGCAACATCACCCACACGACACCCTATTTTGGCACATCGAGTTATGTATGAGCTTCGTGTATATTCACTTGAGGAGGCCACGTAAATTCCAAAAATCTTATAATCTATTCTCTATATTCCTACCCTCTCTTCTGTTTACAGTTTATATCATTATCCTTCTATAATTTTGATGCTATTTTTGTGTAGATTTGGATTGGTGCTTGCTTCGCGGGCAATAAGAGCTGCTCACTGCTTAACATCTATTCAGGTTCAACTCTACCTCCCCGTCCACCTTTTTGTGTATATTATTCTATTCAGTTCATTGGATAAAAACTTGTTTTGCTGGGTTTTGTGGGTTTTTTGTGCCATGGGATGTTCATGCATATTTAAGAGACACCATCACACTGCTGTATGCGAAACCAGTGCAAAGTTTTAATATATGTACCTTTTGTTTTCTGATTTGCAGTTTTCACCCACATCAGAACATATATTACTTGCTTATGGTCGTCGCCACAGCTCACTTCTCAAAAGTGTGGTAATAGATGGACAGACCACAGTGCCCATTTACACCATTTTGGAGGTAAAAGCATGTGATTTTCTTTATCTATGGTTTTATAGTTCTAGTTGCCTCATTTCTATTGATTTATTGATAATTGGTTACTCCTAGATGTTGAAAGGCATTTAAATGTTTTATGCACGTCCTCAATGTTACACGCTCAATCACAGCTAGTGTCTCCGGTTAAATTATATTCTATATAAATACATTTTATCTATCTGATTGTATTGTTTTAAGAATATAAAATCTTTTCTATCATGTTGTCTTGTATTTGTGCCTTTTATGTAATTGGTTGTACTTCATTACTCAGGTGTACAGAGTTTCTGATATGGAGCTTGTGAGAGTTCTTCCAAGTGTAGAGGATGAGGTAAATGTGGCTTGCTTTCATCCTTCCGTCGGAGGTGGCCTTGTATATGGAACAAAGGTCAGCAATTGACATTTCAGTGAATATCGTATTTGTGTTTTGGTACTAATCTTGTTTTTTATGTGGTTAGGCCGACTAATTATACTAAATTTCTACATTTCCTGGTGCAGGAAGGAAAGTTAAGGATTCTCCAGTATGATAGTGCTAATAGTATGACGCATAACATGTCCGGTTTTCTTGATGAAAATATGCTCGAGGTAGGAGGGCCAAGTTTGCAGTTTTATTTTCTTGGATTCCTTATGTTTACCGATAAATTTTCCTTTGCCTTGGGTTTTCCATCTTTTTTTTTTCAATTTCATTGCTGCAAATTTTGTTTGTCACTTTAAGGTTAAATGTTTCGAAGTTTCTGTCTTTTAGTCTGAATTTCTCTTGATACGTACAGATTGATTTCCATTAATGGGATTATTTGGTCGTTCTGTTTTCTGTATAACGATAGAAACCACCCTGAGTTTATCCGATTTTCCTTACCATAGTTTATTATCATTATTTATTCTATTTTCTATAGAACGATTGAACTCTGCAAGAGTTTATCTGATTTTCTTTCTTATCATAGTTTTGAAACCAGCCTAATTATTTTAATATTGTTGCAGGTCCCAACATATACTTTAGAATGCTAGTGTTACCGATAAAGCCTGTTCAGTTTACTCGCAGCTCATCTTTGATGGTTAGTTTCCTTCACTCTATTAACATTTCAAGACAAGACCAATAATTCCTTAGGTGCTCACTTAGAAAAAGGTGAATGCATTGAGGTCGTTTTTAACTAACATTTAAGAAACTAGAATGAAATGTTAGGCGGGCTTGGTTTTGAGTTTCGAATATGAATATGTAACAAAAAACATGTTCAACTTTATTTTTTTTATTTTTATTTTTTTTGTGTGTGTCTGTGTATTTGGAGTGTCTTATTCCTATACCTACCTATTTCTTATACAAACCCAACATGTGTTGAACAAAAATACTAAAATAAAAATGAAGAGTCGGAGCAGTGTAGCGAGTAATTAATTTTTGTCTGTATTTATTCCGTATCGGATTTGATCTCTTGCCTTGTTTCCTCCTAGTAATAAAAATCTATATCACTTCTTCTGTCATTATGCTTCAGGATGAACGACTTCCCGCTGTCTTCATGTGTACCATCTTTGTAGCTACTTGCCGGATGATGATTATTTATTTTGTTACGGCCACAACCACTCGAAACACTACTTTGCTTCTCTGTAAAGTTCCTCAGCTGGTAGGTAGATGCCGATCCGATCTTGTATTTTTCTATTCGTTGTTTCCCTATGTCCTCATCATAGAAACCGGTCGAACTCGAACAAGGTGAACCGGGATTAAGAATATGCCGGTCGTTGCGTCTACTACCTGTTTAGGTTTTAAATGGATGTTGTTGGAAATGTTATACTTGTGTCTTTGGTTTGATTTTGAATTTTTGATGGCATTTCATTGACATAAAAGCAGGTTGGTGATTATAATTTAGTTTCTAGATTTGCAACCTCTTTATTCAGAGGCTTTTGAAAATTTTCAGTGTTTTTTCTTTCAAATTTTGGCTTCATTTTCACTAAAATTAACATGTAGATCGAGGAAAGAACCGTTTAACGTTTAAATTAACACTAGGAATTTAATTAATATATTATTAATATTAAACTAATGTTTGAATTAACAAAAAATATAATTGATACATTACTGATATTTAAAGTTTTAAAAAATAATTTGGAATTGAAACCAGTGATATTTTCCACTGAGTTTGAGTATGTTTTTATTTGATTATAAACTTTTAAATCATAAATACATGGAAATAATTACATCAATTCAGATTTTTATCTCTGAATTAAGAAATTGTGATATTAAATTTTTATATGATAATTAATATTTGATGGTTGACTAATTTAGATTGAAACCAAAATAAATTTATGTAGAGAATGAATAAAATCCGTATCTCAACCAACCAATTTTTTTTAGTGAAAATTTTTAGAATGAGCGGAACATTACTAAATTAATATATTTTAAAATTAATTTTTAAAATTTTAAAATATATATTTATAAAAAAATTATTGCCAAGACATCGAATATTTTCCAAAAATTAATTTAGAGAAAAAGTATATACACTTTAAGTTAAACTAAAATCAATCGGAAGATAATAAATCTATAACCATCATCAATATTAATGGTTACAAAAATTAATAAATATATTTAAGTAGATAAAATATGAATGATTAAAAATTCATACAATTTTTTAATATTTTAATTTAATTATATTTAAACTTAATCCTTTAATAAAACATATGCATCATATATATATAAATTATTTAAATTTAAATTTTATAAGAACAACACCATTTTTTTCCTCAACCGTTATGTGTTCTCAAAAAAAAAAATTACCGAATAAATTAATTTAATTTAGTTAATTAATTGAAATTTATTAAGTTCAATATTTATAACGTTTAATTTCGATTAATGTTAATTATAAAATCATAGGAAAAATTTTACAAGTTGAAACGACGTCGTTGTGAGATTGATAAGTTATTTTATCATCCACGTTCATATCAATGGAGAAGAAAATGACGTGGCAAAATGGCAAAAATAACCCGAAGCAGAGAATCAGAATTTGGAAATGGCAGCAGCAACAGCGGCTCAACCATGCCCTTCTTCTTCTTCTTCTTCCTCCTTTATCTTCTTCCCCAGACGACAAAAAGCCCACATCAACTTCCCAGTTTACCCCCCCTCCCCCTCCCATTTACGCTGTCGTTTCAGCTCATCCGCTGCCAGAGACAGCAGCAGCAGGAAGAGAAGAAAGTGGGATTCTAATGCAGAGACAATCCGTGCCAAAGGTTTCAGCTTCAGCACACAACAAAACGACGACATAGAAGAAGATTATGAAGATTATGGTGATGATGATGAAAGGGAAAGTTCTGGGATTGTTGATAGCATTTGGATTTTCAAGGTACATTTTTTTTCCTCTCTTTTTGATACTCAGAAAAGTTTAGAATGTTGGTAAAGTTTAGTCATTTTTAGTTGCATTGAATTTAATTTTTGAATTTTTATTCACAATTTATGGAGTTAGTTCAATGCATCAAAACTATGGGGGTCCAGGGGTCATTTTTGTTTTATCAACTTTGGTTGGTTGACAGTAGCCTTATCTTTGTTCAGTCAATAGCTCTGAACTCTGAAGCATTTGATGATCTAATTTGTTTCCTTGTGAACAAGTAGTAGGATGAAGAAATTTGATTCAGAATCAAACTAATTACTGGGTTTACTGTGTTAGTTTAATAGGATTTGCTTCTGCTGCAAGCTCAAAATCTTATTTATGTGTGAACACTGTGTTATTAAGAATCTTTTAGGAATCCAATTAAGTCTCCTGGTTTTCAAGAAGTATTCGTTGAAGAAATCCTTTGATGTCCTTCAAAATAAGGGGTTCGATTGGCAGCTGAGACGAGTTTAACTAGTTCGAGTACTGGAGAATGTACATGGAAGGTTTAGTACTAGGTTACTTGGCCATTAGCTAACCATCTGAAGCTTTTTCTGACCAAATAGTGTTAGCTTCTGCAGACCATGACACTGGATTGATTGGGGACTTCACCTCTTGCGCTCAAAATCTTAGTTATATGGCTTGCATATACATGCATCAACTATCTGTCTGATGATTTTGCAGACCGAATATGCCCAGATCACGGCAAGAAATAGTGCTATCTTCTGTAGACCGTATTGCATGATTCTTTTTTTACCTTTGACGCAGCATTTGTCTTTGCATCTATAATAGCCATCATTCAATGTCATTGGCAGCTCTTTATGAATTAGTACTAAATCATGCTCTATATAGGAACGCTATTTTAAATGAATTGTTGCCATTGGATATATGTAAAGTTTGTTACTGCAATGCTATTTTATTGATACTTCCTGTTTCATAAAACATGTGTTTGTATTTATAGTAAATAATTACCATTGTCCCCAATACTTTTGCCATTGATCAATGCAGATTTTCAAATCCTATGGTTGGACGCTACCACCGATTTTACTTTCATTGCTGTTTGCCACTGGCCCAAAAGCTTTCCTCACGACGTTAGCACTTCCACTTGGGATGTCAGTGATAACTTTGGCCTTCGAAAAGATCTCAGGAAAGTCACAAAGCAAGCAGAAGCGTAAGGCCAGGGTGAGGAAAGCGAAAAAATATGCATCGCGGCGCACTGTAAGAAATGTTAAAAGGGAGAAAGTACATGAAGACCCAAATAAGAGAAAGGGAATGTATCAATCATGGGCCGTTGATGATGATTCTCTCAATATGGGTGACCAAGGCACGGGTAGCTTTGGTGGTTGGGATGAACTCGATGGAATGGGATCGACGAGAACACCGCCTGCTGTGGAAAATGAACCTAAACAGACTGCAAAGGTGAAGGACAAGTTGAGTATGGAACACAGCAAAAGTAATGAACCTTTGCTGTTGCGATTGTTGATTGCTGTTTTCCCATTTTTAAGTTCTTGGACTAAGTTGTTTTGGTGACTACACTTATTGCTACCTAGTGTTGGAACATGACACCTTTGATTGTTAGCTCGACTACTTTATCGGTCGTGCTTGAGGCCAGAATCATAGATCAATAATCTTAAACAAAAACATTTTACCATATTTCGACGTATCATTCGTTATACGAGTCTGGTTGTAGTATATACAGCATGTTCTTTTTTTTCCCCACAAGTTTATATGTTTCTGCAATTCTTGTTCTGGTTTGCATATATTGCTTGTCATGACTTATTAGTTGGTCTTTTCTTAAAATCCTAATGAACCAACAGTTATGTTACCTGGATTCAGGTGCTAGTGTTAGACATATCCGGCACAGATATATTTTTCAAGGTTTTCGATCCTATCCTTAAAACCCATGTCTGAATATGTGTCGAAGACAAATATTAGATGCAGGTATTTCAAAGCAAAATGAAGGTCGGAACATCATACATTAACAAACAAGTCACCCACCAAGCCATGAAGAAGTAAAAATTCTGCCCGCGCCTTATGTGTCTAAGAAAAAGATGTCACCAATATCAGCCATCAAATCGAGTTAAAAAATTTAAATAATGAAAAATATTTAAAATAATGAAATAATATTTTTTTATTATTAGATTTTAAAAATATTTAAAATAATCACCATCGTTTACCATAATCCTCTGCTATTAATCTTTAAAATCGATGATCATTTCCCGTTTAATCCTAAATTACATTAGATAATTTCTTTAGACATACTGAGTCTAAATCTAGTAGTTTTTTATTTTGAAAAATATTTTAAAATTCACGACATATAAAATTTTCAATTTTCTACATTCAAATTTTTTTTCTAATTTTAAAATTTTTTCGATAAAATAGATGTTGGATTCAGAAAAAAATAATCTATAAATATAAGATTCAACAATTATTATCTAAAATTATCGATGATGACAACAAATGATGATCGATGAACAATTTTAATTTTTATTTTAATAAATTTTATATTAAATAATAATAAATATTGCTAAAAAAATAAAATATTTATAAATAACAAAAATATTCAATATATAAAATTTAATTATTAAATATTTTAAAAAGATTAAATGATCAAAATAAGAGTAAAAATTATTTTACCTATGATTTCATTTGAATCTTTTGAAATTTAGGGACTAAATTATAGTTCCAGCGATAATTTAAAAGTTTATTGCAATTAGCCCTTAAAAGTTAATACATTTAAAATTTCCTTTAAAAATCTCGACCTAATTTCTTCGCACATCCTCGCCGCCAAACAAGGTTTTCTCCCTGTTCTCCTCCCCCAGTCCCTGAACCAAGATTTCTATTGACGTTAAGATATCGAACCAGAAATTAATTAAGGTAATTTTTATAACCCTGCATTTAATTTGAAGAGTGGTTTCTTGATTCATGTGATTTCTGAGCTTTTTGCGGGCTCGATTTGCTCTTATCGGTGTGAAGTTTTGTTCTTCCTGCTATTTAGTTTTTTAGCGGTGGCGGACGGCGCCGCTGCACCGCGACGCAATCGCTATTTGAAACCTTTATTTTATGATTTAAAACGAATTGATTTTTTATGTTTATGCAGATGGGGAAGAAAAAGGATAAAACTTTGAATGAACCCAAGCCGGTAATTGATTTGAAGTCAATGATTCATGAAAATGCTTTGTTCTTTGACAAATTGGTGGAGTTAATACCTGCAAGGTTTTATCTACCTGATGAAAAGGATAAGCCATGGTTTCAGGGTCTTAGCAAGGCCGAAAAGGCTTCTGCCAAGAAACAATCTAGGGAGAACATTAAGAAAGCCCGTAGAGATAGGTTAGATCCCGAGAAATCGACCAAAACCACTCTTGATTTGTTGAAAGAGAATTTGGAAAAGGAGAAATCAAATATGGATAGTGATGGTGAGGAGGAAGAAATTGAGGTCAGACCTATAATGACCGATTTAGATGGTAGCGAGGAACGGTCGGTGACCTATGAAGAACTTAGGGAAAGGCTCCGTAGGAAAATTGAAGAGCTTCGGGGTGGTAGGAATACTGCTGGTTCAGATAAAGTGAAGAAGAGGAAGAATGAAAGGAATGATAAGAAGGGTAATGCTCTAAAGAAGCAAAAGAGGGATGGCGCTGCCGAAGAGAAGAAGGTTGATGCAAGTAATGATGAGGATAAAGTAAAGAAGGATGTTGAAGAGGCTGCAAAGGAACTTACTTTTAGTCGTGTTAAACTCGGGGATGATGATAAACGTGGGAAGAAGAGAAAACTTACAAAGTTCAAGGAGCTTGAAAATGCAATGAAATTAGAAGAAGCTAAGAAGGACCCCAAGAAAGGAGAGGTTATTGCGAAGAAGCATTCATGGAAAGCAGCAATGGATAGAGCTTCCGGGATTAAGGTTCACGATGATCCGAAGTTGTTGAAACAAAGTATACAGAAGGAGAAGAAGAGGCACCAGAAGAATGCTGAGAAGTGGAGTGAGAGGGTAGAAACAACTGAGAAGTTGAAAGCAGAGAAACAGCAAAAGAGATCAGAGAACATAGCGGACAAGATTCACCAGAAGAAGATGCGTCGCATTGCAAAGAGGGAGAAGAAGTTGTTGCGACCGGGTTTTGAAGGTCGCAAGGAGGGTTTTATTAATGAAGGGTCAACCTAAGGTTCTTTCTTTTAAGTTCTGCATAGCCTTAGAGTTTTTCATTTACATCATGTCATAGTTCAAGTAAGGTTACATGTTAGGAAGGCTGTTATTGCAATTGCTTTTCCTTTATTTTTTCCGCCTAGAGAAAATGAATGAATGTTGCTTGAGAACTAAATTTGGATTAATATACTGCGAAGTGTTTGATTCAGATTGTTTATGTCCTTATCTGTGTCCTTTGAGCTTCAGCTTACGTTTGTTACCTCCATTTGTGTTGATTTGGTCATATGGAAACAAGAAAATGTGACGATATTGGATCTGTGTTGGACCACTAGATGTTTCATGTTGTTGACTACTTTGGCCTGTTCCCTTGGTCGTTTGAGGCATTCAGTTGTTATTGAATGACATCATCTATAACTTCATTTGATCCATCTGGTTCATATAGTTACCTTTTTAAGAATTTGGTCCAATTAATTCGTAGTCTCTTTTACAAGCTTAGCGAAGATGATTCACCTTGAAGAGGTTCATTCATGTAGCCACCTTTAAGAGCTTATGTGCTTATGTTCATGGTCTTGCTTGGTTCATTCATATATTCCATGATAACCTTATCTAATAGGTATGGTTTAAGAGGTCTGAAATCCATGGTACCTGCATAGAGTTTAGTTCTATAATGACCCTTAAAATTATAGAGTTCACTTAACAGCCATCATGTGGTTATTGAGAAACAAAAACAGAGCTGACAGATGATCCAGAAAACCACAATTATTACATGTTTTAATTTTCTTCTGAAACATCATGAACTACTCTCAATACCTATCCTCCAATCTGGAATAATGTTTGATCTTTGTTGTGTGGTTTGAGTATTAAAATTGAAAGGGTTATCCCTTCAAACCATGTAAACATTATTACACAAATTCTCTTCACCACATTATTACCAGACAAATCCATGTTTCATCATCACATTACACCATAGGATATTGAAAAGATAACCATCTTACATACATAACTACATTCAAGGAAAGAAAAAAAGTATGTTCAAATTTAACTGCAAAAGAAATTACATATTTAGCTAGTTTAAACCCTTATCAAACCCTAGACCCTATTACACCAGTTCCAGCCTTAGTCCCTAGTTCATCCCCCGGTCCGGTCCGTAGTCGGTATCTCGATACCCTGGTTCATACCTACTGCTGTAGACACCAGCATGGATCAGTAACACATACAGAAGTTGAGTGAATGAGAGGATTATTATGAATGCTTCCAGTATTCTCAGCCTCCATCCTCTCCACCCTCCTATGTTTATATGCTTGCAAGCAAACCTGCAAATCAAATATCATACCATCTTATACTCGTATCCGAATATATAAACTAAGACTCGAAACAACATTAAACTGGGAATCAGAAGTTCCACCCAAATGCTAGTACTGTCAAGGCCCAAGCAATGAGTGCAGATGATCCAGCTGCAGCCAAACTATTACTTCTCCAGGATCTAATATGCTGCACTCCTGCAAGCTTCGATACTACGCCAACCACAGCAGCCAATATTGAAAATGTCAAGAAGAAACCCGTTGCTCCATTCCCACCCATACCTGAAAAAACAAACACGAAATCTTTATTTTTATCAAATTCTAATTCTAACCAGTAACCACCATTAAACAGGGAATAAACTGGTGAACTTACTTGGATGATTAGTCTGTCCATTGATATACCTATTAAAACACCAACTAGCAAACCCCAACACGATGAAATACATAACCAAGTTGAGGAACAATAAAGGAGCTGCAACGTTTCTTCCCACAGTCGCCATTTCAAAACCCTGAACAAAACACAGATGATGATGATTCTTGTCTTGGACCAAGCTTGAACTTGTTGCTGTTATGGTAAGAGTAAGTCGGGTGATGAGCTAGGCAATGGAGAGGGATAATATAGATAAAGATAATGGTGTACAAGGGAAGGATGAAATCCATACGTGTAAATCAACGAGGCAATGCATGGCGGGGAACAGGAAACAGGTGGAAGGACACTTGTCGAAAATGGTGTTTCTGTTTCCAAGGGATGTGGGTACTGAATCTGGAACCTTTAAGATTTTTGGAGCCGGTGGCTGGTGGAATATATATCCAGTTGTTGCAGAGAATAACATTAATTATCTCCATAACTAAGCTCGTATAACTCAAGCACAGATTCTTGCAAACAAGCTTGTCATGGTCTTCTCCCTACTCCAATCTCTCTCCCCGCATCTGAAACAAAGAAGATTAGTAGTTGTGGAGTGAATCCGATGCTTCTCCCTCAAGCTCCTGATGGTCAAGCTGTTTTTGAAGGACTTATTGTCTACCATTAGCCTCTATGATAGAATCAGTCGGCAGCCCTATCCTGTGGCGGATGTCAATAGTTCGAGTTTATATGATAATACTTAATTTTTTCGATTTGACAATTCAATCTATGATTTATCATTCACATTGATAAGATACTTCCATTTCATTTAGCAGTACCTCTGTTTCCCCTTCCTTCCACCTGGATGAGTAAAGAAGATTGTGATTTGCTGTCTGCTCAGGCAATTTCAGAAACAAAGGCGTGTCTGTGTCTCAAAGTGTGCAATCTACATGATGGGTCTAATGTATAACATGATCGTAGTGCGGTTACAGTGTCACATCAAATGAAAATATTATAAAATTAAAATTTTAAAATATTATATTTTTATAATATTTTAGATTTATGGTTAAATATCAAATTTTAACTGATATTAATACTTATAATTGTTGATAATATTTTAGGTTTTTTAAGTATCGAAACTTATAGAAATATTATTAACTTCAAAATTTATCAAAAAAAAGTATAATATTTTTCTATTAGAGTAATATTTAAATTTTAGATTTTATAATATTTTCGGTTAGTATCGTATTGAGCATATCTATCATAGGGAGAAATTATATCACGGGTCAGTCCCCACGTCATCTATGGGACCAACCAATAAAAACTATCCACCTCATTATTTTTTAATTTTTCAAGTGAAAAATCATTTGAAAAAAATATGACATGAAAAGATGAGTAGTTTTTATTGGTCGGTCCCATAGACACGCAGTGGAACTGACCATGATATAATTTTTCTTATCATAGGTCATGGTCAAGTGACTTACCATAAAATTTGGATAAATTATATTAAAGGCCACTAAATTATTAATAAAATTATAAATAGGTCATTTAAATTATCAAAGGTTACAATTAAACCACTTAATTAAAGTTTTAATTATTATCGGTTCACTCCTCTATAAAATATAAATAAACATCTAATAAGATTCGGTATAATGATAGTTCTAGTCCTCAAAACTTATTTTATTAATAGTTATCATTTTGAATTGGTTTGATTAACGAAAATTTGTATAGATTAATGTGGATTCCTTTATACATGTATAGTTAGGTGTGATTGAATGGTCTTTTGTTATATTATTTATGAACATATTAAATAATATTTTATGATGTATTTAATTTATTTTAATCATATATAATTATATTTATTATCGATAAGTGAATTATTAAAATTTCTAATTATATCACGTGATGTGACATTTTTTAACAAAAATAAAATTTTAATAAAAATAAATAAATAACATGTTGAGTTTCTCAAAATTGATCGTATTTAATTTTATTTTCTTTTTTTTTGGAATAAATAAATAAATAAATAATTGTAGCGTAGGTATCTTCAAGGAGTTAAGCCTGGTGAAGATGGTTACTCAAAATAATTGTAGACTAAAATATGAAAATAAAAGTAAGTATAGCTAATTTTAGATTAAATAAAAAATTAAAGACTAAATTAAATAAATATAAAAGTTAAAAAACTTAACATGGCATTTATATTATTTCTTTTAAAAGTCAAATCTATTTTTTTATCAAGAAGTGCCAGGGTATTTGAGTATTTTCAAACGTTTTTCTTTTAATATTTGATTTTTATTTATCAAATTTCAACATAAATGAGATAATAAAAGAAGAATATTTTTATATAAATATTAATATTTAATTTAAATGTTAAAATAATTTATAAAAATAATACTTATGAAAATTATTTTATTTATAATTATTTATATATTTTTTACCTCAAAATTCAGACACCTAATTTTACTTAAGATATATTGCATCGTTCTCGAAAAACTGAATTTCTTGTTCGTTTCTCCCACCCTCGAGAAATTATTACATGAACCCGTTTCATCACCTAGGATATGATCTCAATCAATTAAATTAAGACACATCATATAATTTTTTCATATCACATTCACACATAATCATCATTCAAATTATTCACATTAATACCTTTGATTTAAAAAAAGAAAAAATATTATCAAAGATTTTTTTATGTCGTCTTTTTCTTTATTGTTCAAATTTTTTAATTATTTTTTCTAACCCCTAACCCTAACCTTAAACCCTAAAACATAAGCCATTAACCATAACCCTAAACCCTAAATCTAACATAAACCCTAAACTCTAAACTCTAAATATAAACCCTAACCCTAAACTCTAAACCCTAAACTTTAAACATAAACCCTAACCCTAAAGTCTAAGCCATAAACCCTAAATTTATATAAAAATTAATTCAAAAAAAATTTAAAGAATAAAGAGAAACATGACATAAGAAATCTTTGGTAATTTTTTTTTCCTTTTTTAAATTAAAGACATTAAATTAGATGATTTAGACAATACTTATATATAAATATAATATAAATAAATATATGATGTGTCTTAATCTAATTAGTTGGACTATATCTTAAGTGATGAACGGGTTGATGTAATAATTTCTACCACCTTCATAGGTTCTGCCATGGAAACACCTTGAGGAACCCTAACTAAATCCCCTTCAGGCTTTAACGTTCCTTTTTAAAGCTCAACTAACTGCTAAATGGGTTCTTTTGTGCCATTCCAAGACCTCAATTTCTGCTCAGAACCACAGACACCCGCCACCATCCCCACCTCCTCCGCCGTGAACTCCTCCACCAGCACCACCACCTTCAATTTCGTAACTCCCAAGATTGAAGTCAAACAAGAGCATTTCGAAGAACCCACACCAACACGGACTAGTCACCAACAAGAAAACTTCCTCTTTTCCGCTTCCAATTCTACTCCTGATTTCATTCCTAATCCCGAAACTACCCCTCAGTCCAATGTTTCCTCCTCCACCGATGACCAAAACGCCCTTTACTCCGAATACTTCCGTATCTCCGAGCTGTTCCGCTCTGCTTTCGCCAAAAGGTTACAAAAATACGGCGACGTTGAGGTACTTGACCCGGATTCTCGGGCCATCGTACCCGTACCCGATCAATCTCAACTGACCTCCGAAACCAACCCAACCGACAGCTCCAACCCTGAACGAGCTTTATCGGTCATCGTTTCACGTAAGAAGGCCGTAAGATCCAACGAGCTGGTTCGGGTTACAAATTTAGGACTCGAAGACCAGAGGCATTTCCGGGACCTTGTCCGAAGAACCCGAATGATTTACGATGCCCTCCGCATTTTAGTCATTTCGGAGGAAGAGAAGAGAGCAGGACCGGGGCACGGTCGACGGGCTCGCGGCGACTTGAAAGCGGCTGGGGTCATGAGGGAACGGGAACTGTGGTTAAATCAGGATAAAAGAATAGTGGGTGCACTCCCGGGTATTGAAATCGGTGACGTATTCTTCTTCAGAATGGAGCTTTGTGTGGTGGGTTTACATGGACAAATTCAAGCTGGGATTGATACCTTGCCGGCGAGACAAAGCACGAGTGGAGAGCCAATAGCCACCAGCATTATTATTTCCGGTGGGTATGAGGATGATGAAGATTCCGGCGATGCAATAATCTATACTGGTCAAGGTGGACAAGATAAGTTTGGGAAGCAATGTATGCATCAGAAGCTTGAAGGAGGGAATTTGGCACTAGAAAGGAGCATGCATTACGGGATTGAGGTTAGAGTGATTAGAGGGATTAAATGTGAGAATAAAGTTTATGTTTATGATGGTTTATATAAGATTCTCGATTGCTGGTTTGATGTGGGGAAGTCGGGTTTCGGTGTTTATAAGTTTAGGCTGTCGAGAATTGAGGGACAACCTGAGATGGGTAGTTCCATAATGAGGTTTGCTGAGAGTCTTAGGACCAGGCCTTTGTCTGCTAGGCCAACGGGGTATTTGACTCTTGACATTTCCATGAAAAAAGAGCGAGTTCCGATCTTTCTTTATAATGATATAGATAGTGATCATGATCCTATGTATTATGATTACCTTGTGAAAACTGTGTTTCCTCTTAATGCATTTGGTCATGGGAATAATGGTACTGGATGTGAGTGTATTTCGGGGTGCACGGAAGGGTGTCTCTGTGCTATGAAGAATGGAGGTGATTTTGCTTACGATTACAGTGGGATTCTCTTGAGAGGGAAACCGGTAATATTTGAATGTGGGAATTTCTGTCAGTGCCCACCAACTTGTCGGAACCGCGTTGCACAGCATGGGTTGAGAAATAGGTTGGAAATATTTAGGTCAATGGAAACAGGTTGGGGAGTGAGGTCCTTGGACTTGATACAAGCAGGTTCTTTTATATGTGAGTACACAGGGGTTGTTCTCACAAGGGACCAAGCAGAAGTTTTCAAAATGAACGGTGATACTTTGATTTATCCCAATCGCTTTTCTGATCGATGGACTGAATGGGGGGACGTGGCTAGGATATTTCCAGAATATGTGTGTCCTTCATATCCCTCAATTCCACCTTTGGATTTTGCAATGGATGTCTCGAGGATGAGGAATGTTGCTTGTTATATTAGCCATAGTTCCAGTCCGAATGTGCTGGTGCAGTGTGTGTTGTATGATCACAACAACTTGATGTTCCCTCACCTTATGCTTTTTGCAATGGAGAATATCCCTCCTTTGAGAGAGCTTAGCATAGACTATGGTGTAGCTGATGAATGGACTGGGAAGCTCTCTATCTGTAACTAAATATCTAAGAGGTTTTTTGGATTTTGGTGTGGTGTAGCAGGGAAGTGAGACATGATATACTGAGGTGAGCTCCACTTCCAATTGTTGCAAGCATTTCGAGTTGTGTATATTCAGTTAAAATCATAATAACTTGTGCTGTACCCATCTTATCTTTAGATGTTGCTGTTGATTTTGTATTTTTCATGCTTTCTTATGGTCTAGTTGCTTGCCATGCTTGTTTGTTGGAGCTAGGAATTTATTCCTTTGTGCAACTTCATGGTGTGTACATCAAGTAGTGACAAGTAGTCCATATGCAGGATGAGCCGTTATAAAATGTATGATACCTGATGTCTGGAAGAATGCAACCGGAAATATCCCATATTAGCTTTGTTTCCCTTTGCTAGTTAAAAAATGATAAGTTCATACCATTTAGTATGACTGGATATTGTCAGATAATCTGTTATGTGAAGCATTCATATCAAATGACCTATACAGGAAAGCAAAAGTTTTGTTTTTTGTAGTAAAATATAGTACACCATGTGTAATTAAGAGTAAAATAAGTTTTTGGATATTATACTGCGAATATAGTACACCATGAGTAATTCTTCATATCTAATTGCTCACTTAAGTGAATTTCTGCAGGTGAGGATCAGACAATGAGTATTTCTTCATATCTAGTTGCTCACTTAAGTGAATTTCTGCAGGTGAGGATCAGACAATGCATCGGAAACTGTTTGTTGTAGCCATGTTATCATAGTGAGTTCATTATCATGTGAATTTCTGCAGGTGCCGATTGTATCGAACAATGCATCTAAAACAACTTTTTTTTTCATCTCTTCATCTGATTCCTTGAACATTTTGTACCTCTCCAGTTTTTCTGAATGTTGTTACAATGGTATCAGATAAGATTTTGCCTTCCTGGTATTTACCTATTTTCTTTGCATTAGGCCCGTCCCGGTTGGCGGTTATAAATTATGCTGCAGGAAAGAGTCGCCTTATGCTTTTGTAAGATTGTACTCCTAACTCTGAACATGTTGAACTTCATTTTTGAAATCCTCCCCATACCGATATGTATATATATACGAATGTTGAGAAAGGATATCTTCTAACTTGATTTATCTGCTACTATCGAGATAAAACATAGTTGTATTCAATTTCTTACCTTTATGTTCATATCTGGGTACATTCTTCGGCAAAGTTCAATGGTGTTATAGTATATCAGTGGGATATATCCAAGTCTATGGGGTTATTTCTTACATCTTATATCTCCTACTTAAATTCATGTTTCTGGCTAAGCTTGAGAGATAACTATCAGCTTTATAGAACCGGACCGACCTGTTGAACCGAACACCCGAAGATTTATGGTTTTACTCTCTGATGACTTGTGTTTCGTTTTTCTCGAGCTCCCTTTGCGTAGCTATCTTCCTTTTCTGTCACTCTTCTAAAGCTGCAAATGCTGTAAGTATGAATAAAAGATTACCATGAAAAGATTTGCTGTAAAGTATTTGAGAATCAAATACCGGGTTTGGTATGTTTCTGACATGAGTAAATCTATGTGTTAGTTTTACACTGGTGTAAGTAGATCCTTCCATGCGTTCTAATCATATTATTGTACTCGTATTTAGATTTAATATTTCAAGAAAGAAATAAAGCTTTGTTTTTTCAGCTGCATTTCCAAAGTTTCAAGTATATACAACATCTCTATAGTATTCCAACAGAACAGTATTTCATCACTAAAGATGAGAAAGAAAACAATTTTTTATGATATAATAACAAAGCTCAGTTGAGATGGATCAAACTGGCACCAAATTTTAAACAGAAAAATCATGCTAAGAGCCAGAAATTCTTCTGGGTCTTTGAGTTGAGGACATAGCCTCCATTCCCCTTTTTCTGCACTCCGACGCAGTTGCATGGGCTGTTTTCAATCAAATACTCTACCGTATCTAACAGTTTTGCAGGTGCCTTGGCATTTCCGGTAGGCTTCTTGTAGCTGTAAATGGAAGAGTCAGAGTTAGCAAATGTTCAGGAATAGAACAAGTTCATGAGTTCTATGCAACTCGTCCTACCAAAAAACGAACAATTTGGGTACAAACTGCTGTGTATGGAACTCACCCAAGAAGGGCAGAAGAGAGACTTCGTTTTTGGCCGATGATGATCAGATCAATTCCAAGATCCTTGGATTTAGAAAGGATGACATGAGCCTTGTCTTTACCCTCCATGTCGGTTTTCTCTATACGAACAAGGATCTTAGGCTGTGCAATCTTGCATGCATATGTCATCTGTTCAAGAAAATTCACATCGGTGGAAGACCAATCGGGAATGATATTAGGCGCCGTGGCAGCGGCGCCGGAACCAGAAGCAAGGCTTGGTTTCCTCAGGAAAGTAGACAACGTGTTCTTCCATGTGCATTGGTTCTCCACATGGAGGAGGATGAGTTCATCTTGTTCGAGCAATGCATGGGACAGTGCGTACTGGAGGGCTGCCGCCGAGTGGGGAGTTGGGTCAGCTACCACCAATACTTTCCGAGCCGGTGGAGTCACCATTAATGTCCCTCAAACCCACAGCAGAAGGGAGTCTGAACCGCCACCACCGTACAGGAGATAGTTTTGGTATTGGATGGGAAACAGTGTCACGTAATATGTTGTTGTCGTTTTGGTGGTGGTGAGCATTTCATGAACCTTTCATCTTAACAAATGGTTTGCTTTAATTCTGTGATTCATGGCTTTGAGCTGTTTGGGGCTCTCTGCTTCTGTTTGCTAATTTTGGTGAATCCATTAGACCTGGTCAATTCCAACAAAAACATGTTTGATACAAAATAATTTAAATAAATCACATCTTCAGATTAAAAAGTATGTTTTTTTATGGATAATTACTCGCTTTAGGTAAAACTCGCAACTTAAAATTATTAAAACGATCATTTTTTAAATAAAAAATTATTTTTCCCATTTTTTTAATTAAAAAATTTATATACCTTATATTAAAAATGTTGATTTAAGGTTAATATTTAAGTATACGAAGGATTAATTTAAAGAATTAAAGGTAAAATGTACTTTTTAAAACTCAGTTTATAATTTAAGATTTAAAATTAAGTTAATTTATATATTTTTTAATATTAACACATACAAAGAGAAAAAAAAAACCCAGAAAATTTATCATTTTTTTTTATAATTCAGTGATTAGTTGTGTACTTCACTATAATTTCTTATTGAAATATATTGAAATGCTGTGTTAATTTAGTAACATAATATTATAAATGATATTTTTATCGATGCAAAAACTTTTTAAACTTCTAAGTTGGTGAATTTACAGGGTTAAAGAATTTAAGTTAGGATATAAAAATTTAAATATTATAATTCAAAAAAAAAAACTGTATAATTTCTTTTACATGCATCTTGTATATCAAAATATAATTCTTATGGATATAGATAATACAAAGGAAGCCTTAACTCACCATGGAGGGTGATGGTATATGAACCGAGTTAACCTGTGTTCAACCATTGAAAGTCTTAAATTACTTAAAATACACGATCATATATGAAAATCATTCCATCTTACGAGCAAATACATTGCTTATCTGCTAAAATAAATTGGTCAAAAAAGTCTGAACCACTCGTTCCTTTCCATTGATACACAAAAGAAAGGGTAATTTTAATTAATCTACAAAATGGTGCAAAGTATCATATGAACTCAGTATTGAAAACTCAGCAAATGATCCAGACTTCAACATGTTCCTCCACCTCGCAGTTTGCCATGGCTGTATATACAAACAAGACCCGTGGTTGTTAGCATGCAAGTATCGGATATTAGTATCGGTCAGATATAGGTACATTCAATATTTTTGAAGTTTTGTTTTCATATTTTTGGAGGATCATACTCCATAACTATGTTCGAATATGTCTCGGACACAAGTACCATGTGTAAAACAAAATGTTAAGATAATGTAGTTCAAAAGCAAATGTTTAACAATGCACTGCATTTGTATTCACAATTTTTGGGGGGTATAACCAACCGGTGTCCGACTAATCCGGATTGAGTACTTCAAAGGCCCATTATAAGGGTGACCCTCTCAATCCAGTTTTCTTTGTTCTTAATGTCAGGATTCAAACCACTAACTTTGCTTAAAAGACCTAGCGCCTCATAATACCAACAGATAGTTATTATTATTATTATGCTTAAAAGGACCGATGCAGAGATACGTACCCATAAAACCTTCAGCCTTTTGCATTTAGTTTCTCCAAAAGGATTTTGTTCAATAGGCCAGGGTTCGCTTTGCCTTTTGATAGTTTCATTACCTGTAAATGGTCACTATTTTCAGAAAGGAACTACTAATACAAGAAAATGAAATACAACTTTTGTGTAAATTTAACGTACCTGGCCAGCAAAAAAGCCTTGTAACTTGGTTTTCCCACCACGATACTGTTCTAGCTGCTTCGGATTCTCTGATATCACTTTATCTATCATTTTTCCAATCTCAACAGGATCAGCTATCTGCAAATGTTGGAACATATGTTTCATAGTCTCTAATAAACCATCGACTCAATACAAAATATAAAAGAAATGACATATCAGCTTATTTGGATTTGGGTCTATGACATATCCTCCACTTTATATCGTTAAGAGTTACTCCAAGTTACTGTTCAAATGCAAATTTAATGAGAGGTGGTAAATCTACACATTCAAGCTCAGAGCCAAGGGAAAAAAACATGCACCTTGCAGTAAATCTAAAGTTAAAATGTTTCGTTGTTTGTTCATATGGGTTCATCTATGGTCAAATTTTTTTAATCATATCCTTCTATATTCAAAGCCTTCAAGAATTAAAACTAAAAGTTCACTTCGGGGGTTAATCTTAAGAAACAGACATTGAAGTTTAAAGGATTGCAATACGGCTAACTTGCCTGAACGAGGTCCTTCTCTTCTATGAGTCCCTTAACGGTTCCACCTTTGGCTAGCAGCTCAAATAGTATCTGCGTGTTTGAGGAGGACTTGTTTAAAAATGATAACACTAACGAAGAATAAGGATTTTATGTTGAAATAGCCAAAACGATTTCTTTTTTCCTTTCTCGCTCACTTGTTTAATTCAGCAAATCAAACAGTTGCCAGACTGAGAAGTTTGAACTGTTTCATCGGGTAAAAGAAGGAAAGCTTTACCTCTTTTCCAATCTTTCCACTGATAGTCCCACCTTTAATGGAAGCTATCAACTCCGCTAGCTCTTTTGGAGTAAGTTTGATCTCATTAATGGATAGCTTTTCGTTTTTCATATAGGCAGCGATATCACCCATGATCCAGTTGGCAGCCAGCTTTATGTCAGCACCATTGGAAAGAGTTGCATCAAAATACTCTGCAACCTAAGACATTGATAATGTGAAGAAAAAAAAAAACAATTTAGATCATTTTCTTATGATCCCAAACAAGATAATTTTAAGAGCAGGAAGTTATCATATGTTAAAACATTAAAGCTTTAATGTTTCCATTAATCCAACAATACAGGGAGACTTTCAAAGCTCTCCTTTTTGTTTCTTAGACGTATCCATTAGCATTTCGATACATTACCAGCCATTAAGAACAAAGAATAGTACTTTGAGGACTTACATTCATGTCATTTGCCAGGAAAAGAACATCCTGCATGCTCAGCCCCATATTTTCATACCTACGACGCTTTATTTCAGGAAGTTCTGGCAAAGAGTTGAGAATGCTATCAACATATTCCTGAGTGAGAACAACTTCAGGGAGGTCTGGTTCGGGGAAATATCGATAATCAGAAAGTCCTTCCTTTTTCCTCATTGTAACTGTTTTCTACAAAAGGGAACAAAGGTTTGTGGAGTACATAAGTAACAAGTAACAATGAAGTAAATGGTCAATCATATATCTTAGACTAGCACTAACTTGGTATTAAGATGCAGCCTAACCTGAGCGCCTTCTTCCCATAGACGAGTTTCTTGTACAATTTGATCGCCCTGGCCTTGACTAAGAAGCAGTGCCTGCCTCGATATCTCAAAATCAATGGCCCTATTAATTGATGAAAATGAGTTCAAATTTTTTATTTCAACCTGCAAATACAATAAGTTTATTTGTCAGATACTGAAAATTTTACTAACTCCATGCTTCAGCTTTGCTCTATAAATGTGATAAAATAATGCAACTATCTCAGAGCAAAGTATTATATCATAGCCACAACAAATATTAAGGCTTAACAAAGCCATAGATCTCATTAATTCAGGCACAGTATTATAAGCAATTATTTACCTTTGTTCCAAACTCTGATTGTCCAACTGGCCGAATTGATACATTTACGTCACAGCGAAGTGAGCCTTCTTGCATATTTCCATTGCTAATTCCCAAGTATCGAACCACCCTCTGCAATTCTGCTGCATATTCAGCAGCTTCAATTCCAGTTCTCATATCAGGTTCAGAAACTATCTCAAGCAAAGGCACTCCTGCTCTATTTAGATCAACCTGCAGAAGATAACCAGCAATGTCAATAAGCAAAAGACCAAGATAGTAAACTGCCGCCTAAACCATCAGAAATTGGAGATGGGGGCAAAAATAGCAATAGATTATTTCCCATTAAAGCGCCAGAAAATATGAAATACGACTGCACGTGCACAACTTGATGAACTTGAGTAAACCTACACCACATATGACCAGATTGCAGCAAAGAGTAATTGAAATGTCATTAGCAAAGGGAACGAATTGCATTTCCAGATGAGAAAAAAACAATATAATATACGGTTGTACTTTATTTTATGAAATATATATCAATGAGAATTAATTACCTGTGCCCCATTTCCAGAATGAAGCAGCTTCCCTGCATCCTCCTCCATGTGAACCCGGGTAATGCCAAATTTCCTATGACCACCACCAAACTCAAGAGGGAGATCCAAATCAACAAAACCACCAGCTGCAATTGGGATATCAAATTGAGATATTTGGTAACCCTTTGGAAGGTCCGGATAGAAGTACTGCTTTCTATCAAACTTTGAGTTTAGAGATAGCTTGCAATTAAGCGCAAGTCCCAATTTCACCGCGAATTCAATCACTTTCGAGTTTAAAACTGGCAAGGCACCAGGCAACCCCATGCAAATGGGGCAGATACTGGTATTTGGTTGGGATCCATAGTTGTAAGGACATCTACAAAAAGCCTTGGTGAGAGTTGAAAGCTGGACATGTGTCTCTATTCCGATGATTGCCTCATAGTCTCTTGTGATCTTATCGACTGTTTCCTTCAGAGCATGCTGTGGAACTTTGACTTTGGGAGGCGAATGCTTTTCTTGCGTAGCAGTTTGAGATTGAGAACTTTTCATTGTGCAGTAAAGAACACCATTCCTTCTGCTAAATAATGCAGTTGGGTAGAGCAAAAATGGGCGGATTTGAATAGTTCTAAACAGTGTGGAAGCCATGTTATTAATTATTCACTTCGGATATGAAATCATACACATGAAGAATTCTCTGTCTGCAAAACAAAAAACAGATCATAGGCAAGCTGGAATACACTGACTAGAACAATAGGAGGCACAAAAAAGCAAACTAATTGAGATTAAGACTTCGAACAAAAAATTGTTATAAGATAAAATTTGTTGAATAACCGGTTCCAACTTCATGCTTAAACCTTAAACAAGGTACAGAGGGGTTCGTGAAACGGCTCATGGCTATCTAAGATAACTTAAGAAGTCGAACATGTAAAAGAAAAAAAAAGGCGAACATTTCAAAGAGAGGAATTTCGCAAAACCACAGAAAAACTTTTGGGGATGAACACTGCTGATCAGGTGGAAAACACACACAAATAGTCCTGAGTGCTTTATGATATGGTTAAACACATCCGTTTCGTATTCGACCTGACTACAACCACAAATTCAAACAGATTACAAATTTCTAATTGAAGTTACCCAAAAGTGGATCTTTTCACACAGTTTCCTAAACAACAATTCTGTAAGCCTACTACAAATGCCAAACTAGACTGAAAACAAGCTGATAATTGTTTAATAGCCGGATAACGATAATATAATTCAATCAAATTAAAATTTTAAAAAATACAAAAAAATCATGGTCAAAGTGGAATTAAAATCTCAATTTACTTCAACTCAAAAGAAATTACAATCCACAAATTATCAGATTGATTTGATCAATATCAACAATGGTTCCTCTAATATTCAATTTTAATATAAAAACCCTCATAAATCATTATAAAAAGGTAACAATTGGCAATATATTACAAATGAACTTTAAAAATCTCATAAAAGAAACCTTGAATTAAAAAATTATGAAGGACAAAACATAGGACTCTTTGCATATAGATAAGGCGTTTGTAGAAATTCCTCAATGACCTTCATTATCCTCACACTGCGTATATATGTACATTGGCTTATTACCATCAGTTTTCGTAACTAAACAATCAATGAACAAACAATCCCCCCCCCCCCCCCCCAATTCTAATAAATTACAACAGCCCTACCAGATTCTTCGCAGCTCGCTCAACGAAAGCCGTGAGAAAGTGGAGTGGGTTCACTCACTTCACTTAGAAAATACATTTATACATAAACAAATGGCAAGAAATATTTTCATTTTTCAGTGGAAAAAACTCAAAAAGAAACGATTTTGAAAGGGAACCCATGAAGAAGAAAGGTTTTTTTGATGTAAAAGATAGAGAAACATTAAACATAGTAAAGAAGATTGCAGTTTCAGAAGATTATTAGAAGTGAAAAGGTAAGGATGGTGTCGTGCTTACTTGTTTGTGGAAGCCTGGAACTTTGAGATTTAACAGCCTTCCAACAATCATCCAAATGAAACATAAAAAGAGAATCAACGAGTATCAATTAAACAACTTTCGAACTTATTATAGTAAAATAAAGTATTTCTGAAAATACATCAACAGGGTGGGCGTGCCGGAGTGGTTATCGGGCATGACTAGAAATCATGTGGGCTCTGCCCGCGCAGGTACGAATCCTGCCGCTCACGTATTTTTTTTACACTCTCAATCACTTCTGAAGTTTGCTGGTTTTGCCATGTAAAATTTTGAAGGTTTCCATGGAAATGAATTAACGTTACTACTGCTTGCTGATGCATACGGAAGAACTTCAGGGCCAAAGGCAGCCGCCTGTGGTCGCTTAACTTCCGGCAGTTCTGCCACCAACTCCAGTTGCTAATCTCTTCCCTACAGCCCAACAAGCCATAATTGATAGCATAATTAGATTATGTCCGGTCATTGTTCATCTGACTGCAAATGTTGATGATTTATGAATCAATCAGAAAATATCAGTCCTTCAAATCCAACTGTTATTACCAGTACTGTTGCTGGTGCTGTTAGCCAAGTATTGGCCTCACTCTATACTTGAAGAGCAGTACTAAGTCCCCGAGCTGTTGCTGGTTACAGAACTTGTACATGATCCATGCTTTGTTAGTTGTAGACCCTGGAATGCTTATCCCTGTGCTTATGGTTGATTATCGTGTTGGAAACAATACAATTCCATGTTTATTTGTAGCAAAAAAAAAAAGAAAAATGCAGAGGAAATTAAACTTGTATATAATCAAAATGGAATCAGAAGAGTTTATATTCATAATAATAATAATACCAAGTTGTTGCTTCAAGTACAAGAAATTAACATTTCATGTAAAAAAAATAATAAATAGTTGCAGACTGTCTAGGATTCTAACATGAGGCTGGGACTGGATATTATGTAATATAAATATTCAAATCTATAATTTAATGCAGAACTTTTAATTATCATTTTCTTGGTTAAGATTTAAATACATCTCATAGTTTTTGTTATATTTATATTATAAAAAAAAATAATACATAAAAATCATACACGAATTATCGAAATGAGAGAGATTTTGATAAAATTGAATATGAACAAATATGGAAAGATATCAAATTGAGAAGAAAAAAAATTAAGGTAGTAAATACTTCAACTTTGGTAGGTTTATTAATTTCATATGTAATTTTTTATTATATAAAGTACCATTAAAAGTTAACTGGCATAATTTTTTAGGGTAAATTATCTGAGTGATCAGTTAATTATTAGGTATATCTTTTTTTTTTATCAAATTGATTAATATGATTTTATTGAAAAGTATGAGGGCTAATAATGTTATTATACCTAAAATTATATGTTAAAAAAAGGTTTTCTAAGATTTCCTTTAAAATTTCCAGACCCAATACCGGCTCTCCGCCATCGAGTTTCCGACAGACCAGAAAATTAAATAAGGTATTTTCCGAATCCCTATTTGAGATCTTCTGCGGCGGTGCCGGTGACGGCCGCTATTTAAAATCTTCAATTTCCAGTTTCTTAGAAACGAGGACAAATTTCGTCTGTTTTTCCCCCCTTTTAGATTGAAAAATGGCTGCTTCAGTAATTAAGAAATTCTTCATCGCGTCAATGTTCATGTGGATAGCTCCTCTTGCAATCTTATATGGTTTTAATCATAATTGACTTCCTGGTAAGACCCATTAATTCTTTTCTCTTTTTCTATATTTAATGTCTCAAAAAAGTTTTTTTTTTTTAGTTTAATTTAGAAATTGGATATCTTTTGTTTCTGATTCATGTAATCTATTAGGTTGCTTCAATTTCCTTCTCTTTTCCTGTTTTATTTGATGTTTTGAGCGCTTTTAACCAAGTTTTAGCATTATGTTATGTTGTCAAGAGTAGTAGTTTATCTCTTCATTCATTTTGTTAACAAAGGAGGCCGGAGTTCAGGACAAGAGAAAGAGTTACAGGTGCTGGGATTCGAACTATTCGAGCAGTCTTGGAGAAGACTGCATACACTAATTAGACATAAATCCGGATCAAGGGAAGGGGTTGTGGATATTAGGCTTTGAGCTTAAATTTGTTGGACGTCACCTCTGAACTAATTAGACATTAGTTTAGGTTACGGATGTTAGGATTCGAAGCTCAAACTTTAAACGTGCCTGATGCCGCGACTCGAAGGAAACAGCATGAGCTGATTAGAACACAGTCCGGGATAAGGGAAGGGGTTATTAATTATATCATAATCTGGGATTGTGGGATTCAAGCTTAAACTTGCATGAACTAATTAGTCTAAGTCCCAGTATTAGCTTTTCTAGTGTAACTGATGGCTAAACTGATTCAGTAAAATGTTGGAAACACACAAATGAACCCTACTGGTTTTGGAAAATTCAACTGAATGTTATCCGTAGAACGGTGATCGGTACTTATGTTTTGGAACTGGTTCGTGTAAAGTTCAATAAGTGCCTTAAGACGAACATATTTTAGTATTCTGTCTTCAAGAAAGTAAACACAAAAACTGTGACTGTGGAAAAGTGTGAAATACATTTGCTGATATATTGTAATGGAACTGGTTAGTATAAAGCTCCCCGTAAGTGTCTTAATGGGAGCATATTTTAGTAAACTGTCTATGAGAAAGCAACACAAACACTATCGCTGTCGAAACTTGGAGATCTTTAATGTTGAATGATTTAGATGCACGAAGGTGCGAAATCTGTATGCTGATATTTTGCAGTTTATCCAGTTTAATCCTGGACCTAATGAAGTGGCTGTTGGAAATTTTTACAGACGCGCATTCAAAGTAGTCGAAAACCACAAATGCTGTGAAGACATCATGTTTACATTGTTGATCTGTTCTTTTATGCTATATAATTCAGTCAGTTTAACGAGATACGTCATTTTTCTGGAACAGGTTCATCGAATTTATCTCCCCATGCTATGACACTAGTGAGCGGGTTTGTTGCTGTAATCTCGGTCAACATAGTTATCGCTTCCTATATCTATATGGCAATGAGGGAACCTGTGGATAAGCATGAGCCAGATCCAAAGTTTCTTGCCGATGCTAAAGCTAGTGTTAGCCAGCCAACAGGTGAAGCTTCAACCTCTTATGAATCGGTAAAGAAACAAGATTAGGATAGCTGAAAGTAATCACAATGGCAAGAATGGAACAATGCGGTCTGTTCCATACTTGTGTTTTATGATTAAGAAATCAAGTTCTAATGTTTTTGTTGTATAATTAGACTCATTAGTTTCAATCGTTTCGATATTATTATCGAGTTTTGATCTGTACGTAACTACGTATTGATTTCATTTATTTTTATTGTTAACTTGCATTGACCTGCATTTCTGAAAATATACCAATGCTCTTTAAATACATAGCTGAAAACATAAAATCACATGCCTTTATTCAAAACCTGAACCTGAGTCCGAGTAACATTGAAACCGAATTCTTATCCGTAATATTTCAGTCTGTAATATCAAAGCAAAGCTTAGCCTCATCCCAGGGGCCATTAATCTCAAATTTGTACTCTTGAATCCTTATAAGCCAGTAAGGGCAAACCACATTAACAAAGATCAAAATTCCCACAAACAACACAAAAAGCAGGCAATGAATGCTATACACAAATGTTAAAGTGACAGCCATTAACCCCAAAGAAAACAGAAGGTGCAACCTGAAAGAGTATTTCTTAATACAGTAGGTGACCAATGGTGCAAACAGGAAGATTTGTAATGAGAATAGCATGGTCGCAAATACATGTACCCGAGAGGGTAATCGAGATGCTATGAAAACTGAAGCAACGATGGAAGCATTTAAGGAAATGCAGCTGGTTAGGTTAGGATTCTTAAGAGCCCCTGAAGGTCTTATTGTGGAACCGGAATAATCGTGTAGGAAAAGATGGAGCAAGAGAAGTGAAATGGTTACTGCCCATATTGAATCTGAGCTGATTGACCTTGTTAAGGTTTGGTATATCGGAGCCAACACAAACAATCCGGTTGTGAAGAAGGAAACATTGAGGACATAGTTCAAAAGACGTTTGAGGGAGAGCATCTCTTCGGTTAATACGAGGATTATGAAACCAGAACCAAGAAGGCTTACATCGAGGAGCAATAGGGAGTTTTCGTTGAGGGTTGACCTAAGGGTGTAGATCCATACCAAGACTACAAGAGCAACAATGCATAGGTATTGCGAGATGGAAACCGAATCTTGCATCACCTTAAGCATATTGCGTTTAACGACATTAGCATTCATGACCATGTCTTCCAGGAAGGTTTCGTCCGTGTGATTGTCATCATAACCGGGTTGCATCCCTCCGTATGCGACTTTTCTCCATCTGGAAGAAGTCGGGTAAGAATCGGCACTGAAGTTCGCATCCATCTCAACAAGGCCACTGCTGTGGGAGAAATACAACCTCCTGCTTCAGACTGTCACAAATCAAAATGTGCATCTTCTAGGGAAACCTTAGCTTCCACTCCATTAGATTTTAAGAAATCAAATCTAAGATTAAAGAATGTTTCAGGGTTAGCTGGAACAGTAAACAAAGAAACTGTTCAAACATTGCAGCAAATTAATATCCTACACAAAACATTAAAAGAAGAAAACTTGCAAAAAAATGGACACAAACATGTATCCGACACTCGTACTGAGAAACATATTTTTCAAGAACAATTCAACAGTTGAATAAACCATGTTCATTTCATCATTTTCCCTCATGAGGCAATCCAATTTATCCAGGAACATATTCAAATTCATCATTCAAAGGGAGACAAAGGTTCATATGCAGAAATCCACAGTACGAAAATGAAATTTAAAAATGCAAAAAATACTGAAAGCAATAAAAGAAAGAATCAAAGAACCGATAACTGATTTAATGGTCGTACCCAAATAAACAATCATCAATTAAATCCACTTCTCGACAAGGGATATCTAAAAAATCAAAATTTAATCCGCAAAATTGAGAACCCAGAATACAAGCACCCCAACTAAATCGAGCCATTTCAACGTCTGTCTTTGTACTTAACAAACATTTACCAATGAAAGAGAAAGGAAGGAGATTGTACCTTGAATTTCGAGATGGAGAAACGTAGGAAATGGGTTGAGAAAGGTGGGAGCTTTTTAAGTCGGTGGATTGGGAAAAGACGAAGCCCAGGGAAGGGAAATTTAGAGAAATTTGATTTTGGAAAGATGGCTATTTCAACGATAAAAGATATTTAGTATTTTATAAAAATATTAATATTATTTGGTTTTAAGTAGATATAAAAATTAATGATAGTAACTTAATTTTTTTGATTAGTTATCGTTAAACTTTTCATCTACTTAAAATTAAAATATTTTACTTTGTTTTAATTAAATAATTTTTTTCATCGCTGAAATTGAATGATAAACGTTTTATCTATCGAACTTTTAATTATCGTGACAATTATAAATTTAAAAAATTAAAATTTATTTTAAGAAAAAAGCTTTAATATATAATATAAATATTTTTTATCGAGAGTTAACAATGGTGATTATCAGGGATGGAGCCATGTTGTACATCCAAATTTTTTTAGTATAATAACATTTAAGGTCCTTCGTAATTTAGTTAGTAATAAAATAAGGTTTTTGTCCCTCCCAATTTTTAGATTTAAAGGCTTAATAGACCTTTGCCCCTCCCACTATTCGATCCTAGCTTCGTCCCTGATGATTATAATTAAAATAAATTAAAAATTTTAATTATTTTAATGAATAAATTAATTTTAATGATAAAAAATAAAATTATTTTAAAAATTTAATGACTATAGTATAATTTATTTTTAAGAAAAATAGTCAAATTGCTAAACTAGCTATATGGTACCTAATTATATTCTTATGTTTTTAATTTTATAATTCAACTAGTTTTTATTAGTAAAATAATACTTGATTTTATATTTTACTTTTATTTTGATACTTATGCCGTTAAAATTAGTAATAAAGTTGATGTAGTATATTTATTATTTTATAAATATATTGTTAGATACGTATAAGTTTTTTTTGTTTTTTTTAAATTTTGTTTAATTATTAAATAAGTGTCAAAAATATATTTTTTTCTCGTATAAATGTTTACATTATATTTTTTTAACAGATACTACTGGATTTTTATTAAATCCATAAAAAATTATAATTACAACGTAATTAAGAAGCAAAATAATTGGATTAAAAAATCCAAAAATTCTTACAATCCAAAAGCAAAGAAAAATAAAATTCCTATGAAAATAAGCATATCAATAAAATTCAGCAGCTTCCTGAATCTCCTTATCTCTGTCTACACGAGATGCATAGTGAAGGAAGAATGAGTTATAGGCGATTCAAACTGTCGTGCAAAAAGTTAAATAGAATTCCTATAAAAATAAGCATACCAATAAAATGCTTATATTATATTTTAAGTTAAATAGATACTTAACGTTTTATTTCTCGATTCTTTACCTTCAAGGAAAGAAGGTCAAAGTTCCCACATTCCTCGTCCCCGCGACACAAAAGGTGTTAGTCGATATCATTAAATGTTTAAAACAGTATCCTATTTGCAATTAGAATCAAGGAAGAAAGTGGTGATAAATGAATGCGAGTTTTAACTTGTCGAAATTTGCAGGTTTGGTTGGACTTATATACTCTCCCTGTACCTGGATACGGTGGGAAGACAATGTCCCAGATTTTGGAAGAACCTGGCTGTGAAACACCTGCAAGCCCTACCTGCAGTGCTTGTATAGCTGGGCCCTAAAGACACATATGCAAGTATGAATGAACCTAAGGTAATTACCTTCAAGAGCATAGGATTTGTTCCCCCATGGATTTCACTCCTACATTACTCGGTCATTTTCCTTATAATACCCATAGTCAACGAGATCCGGACATCGCAGGTCTGTGTCTCGACAACAAACAGGAACTTACCTGGTCGGATGGGGCACAAGGAAGGGCAGATATATCTTGCTTCTCCATATACTGCGGCTGCAGTGGCTGTGACCGGTTATGTCACTGATCCAAGAGAGTTCTTGCAGTAAGAAGGTTGTGTAAGTTTAATGCAAGAGTCATATGAATATAACTAGAAGGTGAGAAAATAAAACATAAAATGAGGAGACAATGGAGATCTTGTTGTATCTTGTCTCGTTTTAATCAATGGATTAAAAAAAAGAATTTGGAGTCCGTTCGTATTTACAATATATATAACAATCACAACTAATACTGTAATAAAATATTTATGAAATTCAACCAACAATATTCACAGTTTTATCTTCTTTTCTTTTTTTTGTCTACTTCAAACATAACTCATGTCATCGTAAATTGAGCTAGAGGGTGCTCGATGCAAGTTTCCGTTTCTTTTACCGGTGTCTGTCCCGCCGCCGCCGCCGCAAGTGATGGTAAACTGGCACCCACAAATGTTACCAAAGCATTTAAACGATCCGCCATGGTCGGAGTGTCTTCTAGCATGTCTTGAATGTTTGGAGGACGAAGTACCAGAAAAGGAATTAGACGTGTCGCTGCTCCAGTCGTAAACCGATGGTTCTTCATTTCTCCACTGTTCTAGCTTTGATCGGAATCCTTCCAGGCTATCTTCGTCTAAACTCCAACCTAATATTGAACTCTCACAGTCGTCGAATTTGTTATGGTGCATGGTTTTCGCCATCGTCGCCGCAACTTCCGACGGCGATGGACCCAATTCTGAATCGCTCCACACTTTCGCCCCGCCGTTAATAATCGAACCGGATTTAGATTTCCCCCTTTTTGATTTCGTTCTTGGATACTCCAATCCATTAACAACTGAACCTGATTTCCCCTTTCTGGGATTCAATTTCGCAACTGTGTAATTTACCATGGAACTCCCGTTAACAACCGATCCCGATTTTTCCTTTATGGAATTTCTTCTCGGAACGACGTAGTTTACCATGGAGTTTCCCACCGTTTCCATTCCATTAACAATAGAACTTGATTTCCTCTTCACCGGATTAATTTTCCCAAGCGTGCAATTCACCATGGACCCGCCGCCGTTAACAATTGATCCGCCGTCATTGATAATTGATGAACCGATCACGGATTTCTTAGGCGGTAAAGCTGAAGGGAAAATTGAACTCGAATCACTCTTGGTTCGTCGGAGCTTCGGTTTACCAAATGTATCTGGCAAAGGACTAGGGTTTTCATTGCTATTGCTTTTGCTAGTAATAGAGGAAAGCTCTTCCTCTCCCATTAAATGTTTGTACCTTATCGCCGACGATCCCATTTGAAGATATAACGGCATGCTCCGTTTTGAACTATCAATCAACGTCAGCCCAATGTTCAAAATCCCTTGGGGGTGTCCCGACGGCCTCCAAATCTGAAGCGCGACGAACGTCGTCCCTAGTTGAACTTCCTCACTGCGGCTCGATCTGAAAGTGATATGAGGAATGAGGTTTCCGATGATGGCTCGGACGGTCCCAACATGGATGTGACGGAACCAATGGACGGCGTAGATCTCGATCGTGATGGCGGAGGTATCACGGTAAAGAAAGTCTTTGTCGATCCGGAAAACAAACTTGTCGTTCCATGACGGATTTGTGTGGCCTCGGGTGTCGATTCCGGTGGAGCGTTTTTTCTTGGAATAGATCCAAACCACCGCGTAGGTTTGCATTTTGCGACGGCGACATATGGGCTCCAAGTCTTGCGCCGAGATCACGTGAAGTTCCAAGAGATGAAATGGCCTTTTCAAATCACTCATAACTCAGTTTATTAAAAAGAAAAAAAATAATTTCTTTACGAAAGGGAAAATGGATAAATAAAAAAAACTTTTTTTTCTTTAATTTTATCTGATTTCTCTTTTATCGTCACGTTATGGTATTAATGTCATTGTATACAATATAACGACGATAAAAACAGAAAAAATATCAATAATCTAAAAAAATAAAGAAAGGAGAAGAAATTTGTAGATTTTCGAAATATAAAACGTTTAATTTTGTGGTAAAAGATATTAAAACCGTTATTTTCTAGTGTTTAATAATTAATAATATTTTAAAAGCCATTTCAATACAATCTGTTTTTTCGAAAAATTTTAATACTAATGATAATTAATTTATATACTTGTTATAGTATTTTCTTCTCAACAAATCACGGAAATTTTACCACCATATATAGCATTTTCCATATTTTTTTTATTAATAATTTACTATATTTAATACTAGCATTAAATTTAAATTATTTAAATATTTATCTAATTAAATTAGTGAATCCGAAAAATAAAAATCTCACCGATTTAATTCGGATCTGAGTTCTTAAAAATGGACTCTAAGCGTATTTAAGTGAGCTACCAGGTACCAAGTATCCTCACAGGCCTAAATCATCAAATTCTTAACAGACCTGTCTGATTTATTCCGAGGGTAACCTTTTAATTAAGTATAGATAAAAAAAACTCGATTATTTGATATTGGTCTCTAATTCGATAGATTTTTATTCGGTATTAGTTTTGATGAACCGGAACTGAATCTAAGATTTAAGTCCGATGAATTGTCAAATTGACCGGATATAGGCTTCGTTTAGCGTTGCGTTTTAAACTAGCTTTTAAGACAAAAGCTAGTTTAGAACGCAGAAGCAATACTAAACAATTAACTTTTGGAGAAAAAAAAAATTGAGTTTGAAAAATGTTTTTCAACCCAAACGCAAAAGCTAAAATTTTTAGTTTTTACGGTTAAAAAAGTGTTTTTAGGAGTCAGATTATAATTTTAACCTTCACTTATTATGTTTTATTATAATTTAATTTTTATAAATACATAATTATATTTAACATAAATTATTTTTTAGTTTAAAAATTATATATTTTTTCAAAAGCACTTTTGAAAAATATTTTTCAAAAATAATTTTGGTATTCATTTATTAATATTTTTATATTCTATTATAATTTAAGTTAATATTATAATATGAAAGAATTTGATTATCATTCAAATATATATTTTTTAACTTATAACATCATGTTTAAAAATTTAAAAATAACTTTTTCACCGCACTTTTCAAAAGCAATACTAAACTCACCCACCCATTTCCATCGCTTTTTATGATGCATAATATTCATCCTCTTCGGCCACATCTCAGTCTTGATTATCAAAATTGTATAGCTAAAGCAACCATACTAAAATAAACAGTTACTTTAAAATAAAAATCGATAGATTTAAATTAAATCGAATTTTATATATTTAATCATATGCTCTTAAAATCTTACCTTTCACTGCACTATTCATATTCACATGAACAAAATTAGTGTAGTTATTATCATATGCAGTTTTCAGGACAGTATACAAATTCTTTTTGCATGATAAAATCTAACACCAACCATCCAAACTAGATAAAATCTTCAGCTTTTTGTGTTTTATTGCATTCCAGGCTGCCATTTTCTCGAGAAACAAACAATAGAAAAGAGCAGAAACGAAACGAACAATCTTATTTAATATATGTACTGGCACAATGAAACAGATTCAGTATTAGCTAATTATTAATTTATTATTATTCAAGTTGACGGATTAGATTTTCAAGGCAAGTTCTTAAGTGAGATATGGTGTTGGATTTCCAGTCAAATTTCATGTCAGATTCTTTACAATTCTCCCAAGAATGGAATAATTTTCAACTTTTCTTTTGCTTCAAACAAACCCAAATTTTGTTCTCATTCTCTCGAAATTAATAAAAAAACTTTCTTTAATCAAGTTTCACCATTCCCATGATCCTTGACTCTCTCATCTCTGCACAGTAATCCAAGTTCATAAAAAATCAAACTTTTTTATTCGTTTTGTGTTTAGCTAAAAACCCACTAAGGTTTCCTGGAAAAACAATGATTTGATCCAAAAAAAAAAAATCACCAAAAAAATGGGTTTTTGTTTCTCTTCAAGACCCTTCTTTCTTTTAATTTCGTTCCTTGTTTTGTTTCCGAATCTCAAGCTTTCTCCAATGGTGGAATCTGGTTCAGACATCACAACTCTGGTCTACAAAGGATGTGCAAAGCAAGCATTCACGGATCCAGCCGGGCTATATTCCCAGGCCATTTCTGCTTTGTTTCAGACCTTGGTTTCACAATCAATGAAACTGAGGTTTTACAAGACAACGACAGGGACAGCTCAAACCACCATTAATGGTCTGTTCCAATGCAGGGGAGACCTAACTAACAACGACTGCTACAACTGTGTGAGTCAGCTCCCGACTTTATCCGACAAACTCTGTGGCAGCAAAACAATTGCTTCAAGGATCCAACTTCATGGCTGCTACATGTTGTACGAGGTTGCTGGATTTGCAGAGATTTCAGGAATGCAGATGCTGTTCAAAACTTGCAGCGGTGGACCTGGTGCTGCTTCTGCCACTAACGGTGGTGGAATTGTATTTGAAGAGAAAAGGGATACTGCCTTTTCGATTCTGGAAAATGGGGTTGTCAGTAACCATGGATTCTTCGCCACAAATTATCAATCGGTTTATGCTTTGGGACAATGCGAAGGTGATGTTGGGGATTCAGATTGTGGTGCTTGTGTTAGAAGTGCAGTTCAAAGAGCTCAAGTAGAATGCGGGGATTCTAACTCGGGTCAAATTTATCTGCATAAATGCTTCATTACATATGCTTATTATCCCAATGGTGTCCCGAAAAGGTCATCGTCGTCGTCGACATCATCTTCGCATGCTTTATCATCTTCTTCAGGTATCTAGTTTTAAGAAGTGGAAGCTTTAAGAACTATGTTGTTATTAAATCTCTCAAAAATTATTATAAATTATCAAAATTTTCAAAAAAAATAAATAAATAGAAATTTAAGTTACTCTCAAACTTTTACTTTGAATTCCTCTACTGCATTTGATTCCATTCCACTGACCAGGCCAGGATACTGGGAAAACAGTGGCTATAATCCTGGGAGGAGCTGCTGGAGTTGGATTTGCTGTTATTTTGTTGATGTTTGCCAGAAATGCTGTGAAGAAACATGATGGTAATTTGTGAATGTCATTTTTATGTCAGCAAAGTCCTCCATTGTTGATGTTTTTGATTTCTTTACTTTTGGTTGCAGATTTTTGATGGGTTTTCAGAGTTCATTTTAATGGTGGAGACAATCTTCTTCCCTTTGTTGGTTTAATATGAGTTGTCCTTTGGTATTGAAATTGAAACAAAGAGTTGGTCAGTAGGGGGAAGCCATGAAAAATGTAACACAAGGAGTTCATGTTCTGTCTCGTGGAATTCATGTAGGAAAGAGATGGAATTTCTCTTTTTTGTATAAAAGTATTATATTTAAATATTCGTATAATTTAAATTTTATAATTTTTTATTCGATATAATTCGATCTCAAATATAATCGGAATTCGATCCCAGGGCAAGAATTTATTGAGATTTATCATTTGTTTGCAATGTACTTGTTAGGATCTGTTTTTTCCTTCTTGTCACTTCTCTCCTTTGAGTTAAGCACAAGGACCCAAAAATACATCAAATAGGTGTATAGAATACTCGTATACAAGCATACGAATTAGGGGTGTTCAAAAATATTCGATTCGGTTGGTCCGATCCTATTACCCATTGATCTGATTTGAAAATACGAATATTCAATATGATTTTTATTTTTGGATCGGATATCTGATCCGATTTTAAGTTTACCGAATCGGATACGGATCACAATATTTCAAATTTTGGATTATCCGAAAATCTAAAAATTTAAATTTTCATCAATATTAATCTTGTTATATTTAACAATTTAGTGCTTGTTATTTTCAAAAAATTTAAAAAATAAAACTTTTATAAATGTGATTCTTGTTGTATTTAGTAATTTGTTGTTTATTATTTTTAAAATTCTAAAATTTTCATAAATACAATCTTCAAATTCGAAAAATTAGTTAATCAAATTATATTTTTGGATAATTGGATATCCGAATATTCGATATCTGAATATGCGGGTATCCGCTTTTTTCCGAATCGGATACGGATTATTATATCATCGATCCGAAAATCCGAATATCCAAAAAAATCAGATCCGATCCGATATCCAACAATGAACACCCTAATACGAACACCCAACCCAGAAAAAAAATACAATCACGTAAGGAATTAATACAAAATATATTAAAGTTATCATTAAAAATATTAAAATTTTAATTTCGATCATAATTTTTTATTTATAAATCTCATATAAATAAATTAATATAAATATTTAAAACTTAAAATATATAATACAAAATATAAAAAAAAAAATTAAGGATTTAAATTTAATTTTAGTGTAAAATATGACTCTTAGAAGTAATTATTTATAGGCCCACTAATTTTAAAAATATGGCTCTTAATATAATCTTTAGAAGCAATTATCTTTTTGGGATCTTTGTGTGGTTGTTCTTATTACACATATCTAAAATATCACTGATTCTACGAAAACAAATGTAATAAGAATAATCAATAAAATTTTATAATCAGTTGTTAATTTTTAAGAAATAATTATAACTTTTAAACACTTATAAATCATGTTTTAGGAATATTTTTAAAATTTTTATAATAAATTTCGAGATTAACAACATCTAATAAATATAGTTTATCAAAAATTTAAGATCTCTTATGTAAGACACAAAAAAAATATAAAGAATTGAGGTTAACGGGTGTCAAACTAACAACCCCTTATATGTTTGACTAGAAGCCAGCCACTGAATTAAATATCTCTCGAGTTTTGTTTTTCCCTAAATTAATCTTAAGGCATCCTGAAATGATGTTATTAAAAATAATAATATATTTGAAATAAATCCCCTTATCATATTGGATACCCATATTAGATCTGGAACCTTCCACCATATTCGAACCCTTTTCCCCTCACCTACTCCGAGTCCCCGACCATTGATTTTCGTCATCGGCCGTCCGTGGCGTTCACCGCCCCTGCCGTTGGGTTCGTCGTCGATCGCCGGTCATAACCATTCAACTGACGCGCTCATCGGCCGCCGCGATCACCGGGAATCGAGGCCAGAAGATTGGAAAATTCTAGGGTTTAAACCCTTTTGAGATCTGCTCGATCCGACCACCGTCGACGTCGTTCAAGCACGTCGTCGATCATGTTGTGCTACCCGTCCGAGGCCGAACAAAACACCCCTCACCTTGCCTCCGATCGACGTTGTTAGGACCTTCATCGGAGAATCGCTCTGATTTGGTAAGTTGGTCCAAACAACTCTATTTTAAATATGTTTTTGGGTTTTTTGATCTGCATTTTGGGTGTTTCTGGTGGAATAAGTGTGAAATCCGGTCTTAGAGGATGTTTTTCGGCCGATTAGGGTCGCGCGTGGCCTCCACGTGCCGCCAGGAGGCGATTTTCGGCCACCGTGGATGACTGCCGAGAGCCGACCAGTCTAAACCGGTCCAACCTGAGTCAAACCGGCCTTGAACCGGTCAATCCGAGCCGTACTGAACCGGTCTAACCGAGTCAACCGTTGACCGACCCGTTGACCAGTGACGTCAGCGTTGACTGCTAACGTGGCAGGTGACGTGGCAGCTGACGTCAGCGTTGACTTTGATCAAAAAGTCAGAATTTTTAAACCCCTTATTTTATGTTTTTCGACGTCCTGAGTCCATTCGTGAAGTCCGTTTCTCAAAATTCGAACCCGAAAGCCTCCAAATTGGACTTTAAAGTCTAGAGTCAAACTTTTCTTCTAAGTCCAGTGTTTTAAATTAAGGTCTAATCTTGATATATGATTAATTGTAAGATCTCATAGTCCTCCCGATCGTGTACTGACCCAGCCCAGCTCCTCTCGTTTCGATCAATCCCGAGATCCGATCGTAACCCGTATGTTTTTTAAAACCCGGTGAATAATCAATTTAGTATTTAACTCTGGTAGTAATATAAATTCTATCTTGTATCCTTAAGGTCCAGTACTGCTGCTGAGCGAGGCTCGAACGCCCTGTAGGTCACCTGTCTTTCTGCCATTTTAAGGTGTGTTTCCTTGTGTGCTATATGACTGTATACTACTGTTTTCTCCGTTTTAAACGAACATAACATGTGCACATGACTGTTTTCCGAATTTACACAGATATTTATTTTGAACTTTGAGTATGATCATATTCTGTTTTTTTACTTTATGTATGATATATCATGTATGACATTTCCTGATTTGGTATATATAATATGACTGATTATTTTCTGGTATTGTTCTCATTATTCCTGCTATTACTGCATACCTGTTACTTTAAGACTGGGATGTTGTGAAGTATCTAAATATCGGTTCAGCTTTGATCCAGTTGGTAATTCAATCATGTTTACGGCTCCTAACTTCAGTTAGGGTAATTCTGCCTATTATCGGATTCCCGTGCTACAGCCGAGGTAATTTCGCCTGTTACCTAAGGTAATTCCTTTAGTCGGTATCTTCGCCTTATTGGGCTTAGGTTAATGCCTGTATCGGATATTGTTCTGGGGAACTGTATCTAGGAGTTCGGTTGGAGGGTAGTATATCATGCATATACATGATCTGTTTTTTTTATATTACTGTTATATGTTTATACATGTGATTTTTATGCACTGTTGGAACACACTGGGCTTCATTGCTCATACCCGTTTTCTTTCCCCTTTCAGATATCCATAGATAGACATCCCGGATTTGGCACTTGGAGGATCTACACCTTCCTGACTGTATTTTGATCTAATGTTTGGATATTCAGAATTTCAGTTAGGGTGACATGTGCCTCCATTTTGCTACTGATGTGCCTATATTTTATTATTGATTAGGTTAAACTTATTATATTTTATCATCAGAAATGTGTATTATTTTGTGAATAACGTTTTAAACGTAATTTATTTTGAGATTGACGGTTTTATATTGTATTTTATTTTAGATGATGATATCAAGATTTAATATTTTCAGTACAGGTTAAGGTGATTATGTTCGAAACTATACTTGTGAAGGAACTATTATCTTTACAGGTTATATGATTTTATTTGAAACTTGATTTATTTAAAAAAAAATATGACCACTCTAGGTTGGGCTTTTCGCATAAGCCGGTCTAGGGGGTTACATCTTATTTTACGAGACTGTGTGTAATCGTTTTTATTGTGCTTGTTCAAAACCATTATATTAAGAGCCATAATATTTTTTAATAATAGGATGAAAGATATCATTTTTTTATAAATTGGGATGAAAGATGTTTAGATGATAATGATGATGATGATAAAAATATTTTTAAGAATTAAATTAAGGCATAAAGATAATTTTCACCCTTAACCATTATAATTTTTATCATTTTAGCCCCTATTCTTTTTTTGGGATAAATTTAGCCTTTGACATATGTCTTTTTAACAAATAACTCATTTTTTAACTACCATGATAACTGAACCGTTAAAAATTTAATAATGGTAACATGTCATATATATGTGATAAGATATTTTAAATGACATATAATCTAACCTATTAAAGATATACATATATATAGAATATAATTTTATTCCAGTATAAAATATAAAATAATTAAAATTTAAATAAAATATTAAAATTTAATTAAATCCAAAACAAAAATTTACTAAATATTCTCAATCGTAATTAAACTAAAATATCTTTATAAAACCCTAAAACTCTGATTTAGATTAAAACTAAAATACCTAAATTCTAAACTAAAATAATAAAAATCCAATTGATTATTGTCAAAATCCTTTATCTTCGATTTACCGGTAACAAAATATACAAAACACTTTCTTTTCAGATTATGTTCATACCGTTTTAGATAAAATTTTGATTTTACTATAGGTAAGATTGAGAATGTTTAGTAGCTTTTTGTTTTAGATTTAATTAATTTTTAATCAATAGAAAATTATTTTTTAATATTTTATTTGAATTTTAATTGTTTTATATTTTTAGATTGGAATAAAATTATATTCCGCGTGTATATATTTGATATACTCAATGTTAAGTCATTTAAAATATATTATTACATATATATGATATGTCATCATTATTAAATTTTTAACAGTTCAATTATCATGGTAGTTAAAAAATGAATTATTTATTAAAAAGACATAGATTAAGGGGCTAAATTTATCAAAAAAAAAGAATAAAGACTAAAATGATAAAAATTATAAACGTTAAGAGTGAAAATTATCTTTATGCCTTAAATTAATACTATTTCTTTTTACATCTTGTATTTGTTCTAGAATAGTTATAAGATTTTTTTTAATAATTTTTAATAGTTCTTTTTATTATACATTTTTAACATTGACGATAAACTCGACTATCTTCGATCGTTTTATTAATTTTATATATAAATAAAATTTATTTGTTGATAATTATGTCTTTTAACAGTTCAAAAATAAACATGAGCGAATTTTTTATTAAAAAAAAACAATTTGTTTATAAAGTACTCTAGTCAAGATAATTAATTAATTAATTAATAGGTTTCATATAAACCAAAAAATTATTATAAAAATAGTAAATATAATATTTTTACCTCCTTTACACTTTAAATTTTATTATATTTATTTTTTTACATTAATTTTTAATATCTATAATAGTATAATTCTTTTATAATTATTTCACTTTAAAATATGAAACAGTAAGTTTTAATATTTTTAGGAAATTAATACTAGAATTAATTATTTGTTAATATAGTAATTAATTAAAAATATATTACCATATTTGTAGATTTAATATAAATAACAAATTCGGTTATTCCCAAAAGAGTTCTAAGCAAAGGCCAAACATCACAGCTTCGCTCCGTTTTCTTCTATTTTCTCGCCGCTAAGTCTTAAATTTTTTCACATAAAATTCATTCAATTCTCCAGTTTCATGAACTAAAGCTTAGAAAGAAAACATTTTTAACACCAAATTATTCGGAAAACGAAGGAATTGAAAATGTACAAGTTGAAAAATAAAGTAGCTGAGTGTCTTTCACGTTTATTTTCAGATTCACCCAAACATTCTTCCCCATCTGATCATTCTCAGGTATTTTCTTACCCCCTTTTCTCTTTTGGTGTTTATTGTTGGAAAATAGATCTGGGTTACTTCTAGAAATGTAGTTAATGTTCTTTACTTTGTTTTCTTTATGATCTTTGGAAAATAACTGAGATTTTCTGGTTTGGTTTTATATATTAAAAAAATGAGTTCACATTTGGTAGCTTAGAAGCTGAATTCTTAGAGAATGAATGGAAGGATTAACAACGCAACTTTACTAACTTAAAAGTATTTTAGTATTTAGAAGTTAGAACTAAGAAAACCCAGTTCTTAGTTTGAACTAAATTAATGTTTTTCGTTCAAGTTTCAATTGTGTAAAGCTTTAAATAGCAAGTTTTAGATTGGTCGGGTAATATTATATATGTATATATATTGTTTCAAGTTTTTTTTTTTTTGATTATTTTATGTTTCATTTTATTTGTATGTGTTGAAAGAGTCAACAACTCCATTGTCTTTTTAAAAATTTAATTTCTTGTGGATGGTAGTTTTTAGTGATTTGATGATGTGAATTTTTTGAATATTTAGGCCAGATTGTATTCCAACGGATCAAGCTCTTTGTCTTCGGCTTTTTCTTACATCACCCCTTCCGAAAGCCTAGGTAGGTCTAAATTGAATGATCATGGAAGTCATCTCAAGCCAATTCAGTCTCATCCTGTTAGATGGAAATGTAGGACACATGAGTTGCAAGATGAATCCTTGGATAGCTATAAAGACCACAGAGTTACCTATAAAAATGAAAACTTACAAATGTTTCATGAAGTTACAAAGAAAATCTCGAAACATAGTGACAAGGATAAGGACTGTACCTCCAAAAGGAGTAGCAGTGATTCTGAAGAATTTCAAGATGCACAAGTTCAACAGAGACCAGTAAAGCCTCCACCGAACCTTTCTGATGAGTCCGTGTTTATTACCCCTGATTTGTACGAAGTTTTGGTGTCTTCCCTTCCGAATATTGTTAAAGGTTGTCGATGGATGTTGCTGTATAGGTATGTTTTGCAATAAGCTTTAAAGTTCTTTAGGTGAAAGTTACGTTTCTACTTCTGGATTTGTATCTTGATTTGGTATTAACTCGTTGAAATGAAGGGCAGTACGTGGAAACATGGTATATCACTTCGTACTCTTATTAGAAAGAGTGCTGAGCTTCCTGGCCCTTGTTTGCTGGTATGTTGATGATTATAGATTAATAAACCAATTCTCTCGAGAGGTTGTCCATCTGAACCTTGTAATATTTTCATTGTGTTGTACAAATTCTAGATTACCGGAGATAGGAAAGGAGCAGTCTTCGGTGCGATGCTAGAATGCCCCGTGAAGCCTACGCCAAAGAGAAAATATCAAGTATGATACATGCCTCTTCAACTTCTAAATATGGTTTTTAGCATGATGACTTGGTTTCTCTTTGTGATTTGCTCCGTGTTTTCCATTCTTCTACATATCCTTTGATTTCTTAATTTGGAAACTTTGGTTTGGCACACCTTCTTAGCTTTATTTGTCTTGTTCTATGACAGGGAACAAACCAGACATTCGTATTCACAACCGTATATGGTGAACCTATGCTATTTAGACCAACTGGTATGCAATTTTATTTATAAGTATTTTATGTATTTTGCCAAATGTCAATGAAGAGTGAAGATTGATATTCTTGAAACTAGATAGGAAAAGTTTGTGACCTTGATGGATAGCATAAGCAATGTATGTTTGTCTGAGTCAGGTGCATTAGGTACGGTTATGTATCTGATGCATATCTCCAGACTCATGTCCGAATATGTGTTGGACATGGGTACTAAAGAAAAATGAAGAGTTCGTAGCAACATAATAAGCAATTAATAATTGTGTTTTGGGGATTAAAGTGCTGGTTTATCATAGAAGTTACACTTTTTTATCCAGCAAACTTTTTAAGACCTTTAATATTGAATGTATTTCTCTGCTATTATAGGTTTTGATCTTGTGTCTTATCAATCTAAACAGGTGCGAATCGATATTACTATATATGTTTGAATGACTTGTTAGCACTTGGTGGTGGCGGCAACTTTGCTTTGTGCTTGGATGGAGATCTGTAAGTTGCAATTTTGGGGTTCTCCTTTTCAATTCTTCCAACTGATACTTTTATTAAAAATGTTTGTCTTCTCTTCGTTTTTATGATTTTCTTAGTTTGAGTGGAAGCAGTGGACCTTGTGAAACATTCGGGAACTTGTGCTTGGCTCATGACCGGGACTTCGAGCTAAAGAATGTTGAGGTAATACTTTGTTTTTTTTACCACTTTTAAGCTATAAAAATAACATCGTTGGTTATCTGTTCCCCAATGTTGAGCTTAAAATAAGAACTTAAATCATCATCTCATAGGTTGCTGTTGAATCTCAAAAATGTAAAAGACCAGTGCATTTTCAACTTGATAGCTTAAAATTGAATGTTAAAAGGTGAATATGTTTATTATATAAATAAAAGGTTACCCATCACTTACCGACGATCCCCGAAATTCTTGCTATAATTAGTTGATATTCGAGAACTCTTGGCATGCTTGTTATTTTCAATACATGCAGAACGCACACTAGTAATATTACTTTGCCTTTCATAATGTATACAATGAGCTGTTTTATCTGTTATCTATCCGGATCCGTATATTACTCAGTCTCTATCCTGCTTACTAGAGCTCGGAGCTTAGTTCAGCTGCTTCATATACTCTTTCTCAAGAGATGAACTCCAATTGGTCTGCGATTCGAGTTTTATCATCCGCAACCCGTCCCTTAACCCTAGGTTATAATTATACCAAGAAAGTTAATGGTTTTTGTCCTTGGCATATCTAACAATAACCATGAGATTTAGTTGAAACTTTCTTTGTCCTGATTGTAACTGTGGATTTCCTGTGATTTTAAATGTGCAGCTATGGGGTTTCGCACATGCATCATCATACTTCAAGTGAAAGCAACCGAGAGGGATTCATGGCCTCATTTGGATGGCGCAGGAAGTAAATTATAGGGGGTTGTGAATATTTTTCTCGTCTTGAATCCATTAGTATTTATAATATGAACACAATGCCATTAAGGCGAAAACTTGTTATTTATTTTTATAAATAAAGTTCAGTGAAAAAAATTTTAGTTGAATAATTGGAATTACTAAAATTAAGTTTAGTTTGGGTTGAACCAAAGCAAGGAGTAAATATTCAATAGAGTAATATAAATTTTATCTAAAATTATTTCGAGTTGATATTTAAATTTCATTATAAATATCATAATAATAAGATACAATTTAATTTTAATTTAAATAATATGATATACATGTCACGTGTGGTATATGTATTAGATGCAGTTGAATACCTTAATTAGAATTTAAAAAACAATCTATTAATTATTAAAAATTTAGTCATTCTAGGTGAATGAATTATTTGATTTTTTCGAATCGAACTTATACACTTAAAACTAGAATAGATGTTACTATAACACCGTAACTGATTTAAAAAAAAAAATTGAGTAAGATTTTTCAAATAGTCTTTCCGAGTGGCGTCCAAGTGATTCTCCCCCTTACAATCCACACGCTAGGACTTCTGAAGTCAGATAAATACTGATGCCACTAAAGGAAATAGGAATCCTCACAAAACCAGTCATGTTACATAAAAGCTCTTCTTACATATAACATCCACTCTAGCATTGTATACAAATTAAGGCTACAAAAAGACAAAAATTAAAAAGATTCAACAAAAGTGTTGGATACAAATACCACTAGGGATGGTTCAACTCTAGGAGTTGGAACATGTTTTGACGAGCTTTCATTTCTTCAAACACTTGTAAATGACACAGTAGTCTAGTGAATACATTGCCGGAGGAAATGACAACATGGTAAACCTTAATGCCCCACACTCAAAAGTAAATTCGGAAACAGACACAAAACTAAAAGATTGCAACAGACCTTGAAATCTAACACTTTGGATTCAACCACGAAACGGAGCAGCTGCAATTAGAAAGAGTTATCAGAGCCAACTTACCATAAATGAAAAACAGAACCGATTTTTTTTTATGATTCTGTTGAAGCGTCATCTTCAGGAAGGCCAAATATCCGGAGGTTGCGATCCATTGATCCCACTGCCAAGTACCTTGCATCCGGACCAAATTTGACACAAGTTGCCCTACCTGCAAATAGACTTTAAACTTCAGATGGCAATAGAAAATAATGATAAGACTGAACAATGGAGCTTTCAGATGATGCACCTGTTCCAGACAAATCAGGTAAAGTTTTGATGCAATTCCATTCAGCTTTTACGCTGCCAACTTGGTAAACTCTGAAAGCAAAAAATTCAATCAGTCTCAACAAGAATCATGGAATAGTTTTATTTTACTGAAATAATAATCATGAGAGGATGAGCTTGTTGAATACAGAAATGGTGGACATAAGATATCCGGCAAGTTCAAATCAAGTCCTTAAAAGACATTTTAGTTAAAAGGCATCTAACATTATTAATAAAAGATCCCCAACATTGAGATGTCATGTGCATAGTCTCTACATCGAGTTTAAATTTCATTGCAGGGGATTATCCCATGCCAAGACTGTATATATAGACGTTAAGAGCACCTACCGTATATCTGAGCCAGCAATTGCAAGGTAACTCCCACTATGGTCAAAATCCACTGAAAGAAGAATGAAACGAATTAAAGCTACCATAAAATATAGCTTTCCATTATAACAAACTCTTTATCGGTAATAACAATTCAATTTTGCTTGCACTGTTTTTCCTTTTTAATTTCCACTCAAAATTTGCCGAAGTGAAAAGCAAGGAGCATAGACAAGTATGTCACAGACAAGTAAATAATAGTATTAATCCAAAAATATAAGTATATAGCTCATTCCAAAGGGAGCCAATAGAGGACAACTTGATATGTGGCCATGAAGAGTCTGTTATCAAGATAAACATACCAGAGTTAGTTGGTGTGTCTTGATCATATAATTCAAAAGATCGAAAGTTCTTCAATTTGCGTAGATCCCACAACTTAACACCATCATGTGCAGCAGTCTGCAGTTAAAAACATAAATTAGGTTGCAAAATTCATGAACATCAACCAACTTATTGTGCATAATTTGGCTAGGTACTCACTGCAAGGAAGTAACCATTTTCTGAGAAAGATATGGCTGTTACAGCCCCAGTGTGTCCATCAAAGTTGGCAACATTTCCCTGTAGGATAACATAGTAAAGATAAAGTGGTTGTAAAAAATTGAAGACAAAGGAAATATCTGAAAAACTAACGTTCAGCTCTCATAAAGCTGATCCTATACCCGACTCTTGACGTCCCAAATTCTAACAGTAGCTCCAGTGGTGCCCGTTCCAAGAATGAGACCATCAGGATGAAAAGCTGCAGATGTATAGCCCATAGAATTTGAAGGGTCTTCAACCTGCATACATAAAAATCTGACTCATTATTGAATTTCCTCTTCATAATAAATGAATGATAATTTAGCTCAAGGAAAAAGAAAACATTTTACCAAGACATGTACCAGTAAAGAAAATGCTAACTTTTTCTTTCCATTGAAAGTCTAACATTTGGTGGAAATTTGAATCCATGCCAGAAATTTACATGAAACAATTGATAGTCCATGAAATACCATGACCATGGAACATAATCAAAACTTCACAACATCAACTCTGGAGCACTTCGTGAATCGACTAACACAAGATAAATTTATTGACAGAACCGAGCTTTCAGGGTCAATTGAAGAGATTACAAAGACAGGTTTACTGTTAATTACTAAGAGACAAACTAATCCATTTTACTTCACTAGCAATAGTAAGATGTTCGCGGTAACGGAAAACCTTACAGACCAAATAGAGGGAGAAATATAGAAGAATTTAGACCTGGGTCAAGCATAAACCAGCGGAAAGATCATAAAAACACCATGTTCTGTCAAGCGAAGCAGTTACGAAGTAGTTATTTGTGGCATGGACTGTGACAGCTTGCACCTGAAAGAATAAAGGTAGAATTATTCCCATGTCTACAACATCAAAAACAAGCCAGAACCACAATCTGATAATCACACTTGATACTTTAGAAGATGTGAATTTGAGCAGATACCTCAGCTGTATGATCCTTCAAAATATGCCTGCAATCATAGCTACCCTCTTCAGACCTTTGCCAAATGCGAACAGTCTGCAACAATCAAAAACCAATTAAGCAGAGAAGCGAGCTAAAACATAATTCAATTTTAGAGCAGTTTAGTAATGTCTAAAGGATTAAGATGCAAAGACTACAGCCTTCTTAAAAAAACATCTCTCAAGCAACATAAACCTAAAATAAGGACCACAAGAAGAACTTGAGACTCAAGAAATTGGCTTACATTATCTGTTGAACCACTTAAAAATACATCATTCGAAGCTACAAATTTTACACTAGTAACCTGAAAAAGAAGAATTTAGTCAGACAATAAATATCAAAAGAATAATGTAAATAATAGCAACCCTTGAACGAAATAGAGGAAACTGAATAAACCTTCTTAGAATGACCGCTGAGTGTTGATAAAATCTCTCCAGATGTTCTATTAAAGAGTACAGCATTTGAATCAACCCCTCCAGTGGCAACAATGTCCTAACAACCAGAAGTAAAAGGAAATTAAGGGATAACGTCTTACGTTGTTATCCGTAAAACAGACTTCAATCATAAAATACAGCTCAGTGATTATGGCATTAGATAAATCCACAGAGCAATTTATACTCTTCTAAGTTCTAAAAACAAAAGGGAGGATGCATTCAATAGAAGGCACCTACACAGATTTTTCAGTCCACAATCTGGACTCTGGAGCAATATGGGATTAGGGCATAATGAAAACATCGAAAATAGCTACCCTAACTTGACACAATTGCATTGCACTAAACTACAAGCCATTTCACATTTCATGGATTTTGACATGCAATATCCAAAGCATAATTGTCTCCTGTCTATATGTGTGTATGCAAAATGAAAGTTTCATTCAAGAGATTAAAGTAAAAAGAGCACCACACCTTTGAAAGATTGATATCAATTGAAGTGATCCCAGGTTTGTTAGTCTTGTGAAGAGGATGACTAGATAGTTGGGTATACCTCTCCAAAGCATCAATGGGAACCAAAGTTGGAGGTATCTGAAAGAGAACACAAGGAAATGATTGTCAGGAGGGAAACCAAAAACACAATAAGATGTTGTATACAAAGAAATAGTTGGAATTAATTAAAACATGCTAAGTAAAAAAGAGTACCTGGCGCTTTTTACGCTGTTGTGATAGAGTTGCATTACATTCTGTTAACTCAGCAATAATACTATCAGAAACCCCCGGACGCATTCTCTTACCACCAGGGCCCACATCTTCATTCTCTGCAGCTATGATTACAAAATAAATCTCAAAAATAAGATACGGATTACTGAATTAGTTAGGGATAAATAAGTATTACTTAAAAGCATACTGAGAAAGAACCTCGCTTTCCATTACTAAGAGCAGAAACATTGGCAGTAGCTGCTGATGCAGGCAAGGGTGCCTGCCTCTCAGCCTGTGCAAGTAATGATCTGGCTTCATCTCTTTCCTTTTTGAGTCTTGCAATCACGCGGCAGGCAGCATCATGCTATGTAAAATAATAATAATTTGAATAGTAATATTATAACTAGAAAGAAAAAATAGTCGCACAAAAAATCAAAAGTAAAAGGGTAAATTAAAACTCAATATACTTTAATTAACAGATTTGGTAATCATAAGGTGGTCTCTACAATCGATTTACTTTACAGTTCAGGATAACATTTTTAAAACAAGGATACCAATTAAAAAGGTGTAAAAAAGACTGTACATAAAAGCTCAATGAAAAAAAGAAATGTCCCTACACAGCAATTTAGCTAAATTACTCAACTTCTCCTGGAATGTTAAAAGAAAGATAACCACCAGCAAGATTGAAAATCAAATTTTTCAGAAAAAAGCTCAAAACAGAAAACCAGCAATTTTTGCTTCAGTCTAGATTGAAGGCAACAAATATATAAAACTCCATGCTCTATCTGATGCGGTAATATAACACAAAAAACAAGAGGTAACAGGATTATAAGAATGCCAAAAAGATAATTAGACAGCCATATCCAAATTGTTTTTACCTGGTAAAGTGCATGACTTAGCTCTTGCCTGGCTGTATGAAGCTGCTGCTCCAATGCAAAATTTGATAGCATTAAAGCATCCCATTCCTGCAATGAGGGAAGTAATGCGGCATCAGAAGCGAAGACTAAGAAAATTCAATGTAAATACCTCGTGGGAAAATCAATTATAGAATTGCAAAGAATTATACGTGAAATTTAAAAACCTCTCCCCACCAAGAACTCACATGGATAACAAAAAGAAATGATGGTCTCTAAAAGTTAAGTATGCAAATGTTTGACTAATTTCAGATATTATATGTGTGTTCGTCTGTGAGTACCGAGAGAACATACATTTTGAAACATTCCAAGCATCCCAGGTATGCTAGCTGCTGTTAAAGATCTGGGTTTCACAATCTGCAACAAACACCATGAAAATAAACAAATCAGCCCATAAAGATGCAACAAAAAGTATGTAAGGAAATCACCGATGGAAAAATCACCTTGCCGGTTTTGACTGCGACAATATCGTCCATAATAAGTTCCTCCCCAGTAACCGGACACTTCCCATAATCCTAATTAAAAAAGCAGTACATTCTATCAAAAGTGCAGCTGGTTCATCCAAAATTAGCTTAAATGTACAAAATAATAAGAAAAAAAAACTTTAGAACGAAAGGACAAAAAAAATATCAGCATTATAATAAGAACCCTAGAAACTTTTTTCCCTAAAGTGGGGTAAAATAGACAAGACGAACCGAAATGTGACGCTCGATTAAGCGTTTCTCGTAGAGCAAGCCGGATTTTATGGAGACGACGGGCTGTTCCGGCACCTCACCCGAGACTGCAAGGGAACAACAAAAATATCTCAGAACAAGCACAAAAGTTAAAACCCAAACAACGTTGAAGAAAATAAAATACGAAAACAAAAGATTAGGAAGCTTACTTGAACAGTTCATGGTGAAATATTAATTAGGGTTTTGAAGACTTCTGAATTAATACTCGAAAATTATTCAATAAGCAAAGAAACAGCAGCAGCTAAAAGAAACTAAGAGATTGGGAGCGAGGGATAGTCTAAAACAACGTAATAAAATGAAAAACAAACCTAAAATGGATCAAAGTGGGAAAAAAAATCTCAATAGATTGGATTAGGGATTTGTTCATGAGCCTTTTAGGGTTTTTTTATTGGCCCAAAACAATTCCACCCATATCCGGATCATGACATTCTTATTGTCCTATGGATTTATAACAGACCCAATACTAATTTTTTTTCAAATCTGAACCGAAAAAATAAATTAGGAAGATCCTTTTATAATGATCTCTATAAAAACTGATCTAAATTATTTAGTTAATAATTTAAATACTGTTGATTATACAAAAGTATATATAAAATAATAAATTTAAGGTATATTTTTAAAGTATATTGTACTCTTAAAGATTAAATATTGAAAACAATATTATTAAAAATAATATCTTTAATCATAAACTGTAAAATAAATATATATATTAAATAAAAATATGACTTTTCATGTTAAAATAATAATCTTATTAATCAAGTCTCAATTAATCATATATATTGGGCCGAATCTAATAAATATTCAGACAAAACTATATAAAACTCGGAAATAGTTTGATCCTCGAGAGAAATTATATTATAGATAAGTCTCATTACGTGTCTATGGGACCAACCACTAAAAATCACACATATCATCATTTTTTCTGTCATATATTTTTTAAAGTGAGTTTTCACTTGGAAAAACTGTTTTTAAAATTAATTAACAATAAATATGAGTGAAGATTCACTTTAGAAAATATATGTCACGAAAAAAATGATGATTTAGATATTTTTAGTGGTTAGTCACATGAATGACATAGTGAGACTTACCCATGATATAATTTCTCGATCCCAACCCTTATAATGTTTTTTAGTCTTTGTAAATTTGATTATGTACCAATAATGCAGTAAATTTTATTTCCAAATTAGATTAATTTAATCAATAAAATTTTAATACACAAATTATATAAAATAAATTTTTATATTATAAGATTTAAAATCTAAATTTATAATCTTAAATTTAAAAATTAAAATTTTAAATTTCTAATCTTAAATTTTAGACACTAAAATCTAATTTAAAATCTAAAACATAGATGAACATATAAATTTTGTTTTAGATAATTTGTGTATTAAACTTCTAATATTAATTTAATCCAGCTTTGAACATGCCAGTGCCCAGTTGGCAACACTTTGACCATTACCACCCCTACAAATCTTCCTGTCTTGTTTTTATTCCTTCTCTCTCCTTCACATGTCAAGGAAACAAAAAACTATGGTTTCCAAGGAAGAAAATGAGCACACTAAGAAAACATTTTTTTTTTAAAATTTGAAAGAGAAAATGCCCAATAATTTAAAATTATTTAAATATTTATTTTAGAATTAAAGTCAAACAATAAAAATTAAACTCTTTCTTACAAGTTTGAAACTATGGGTAAACTTTTAATAGAGTTAAGCAGCTTGATTTTGTTTAAACAAGTTTCAAGTTCGAAATGTTGTATAAAATAATTTTATTTTATAATTTATAATAATTTTTTTATATTTTTTATTGTTTTTATGGTTCTAGAGTCTAGCCTTAACTAATCTAGACCAACCCGCGTCGCACACCCAGTTTTGGTGGGTGAGTCTCTCAACAGGGATTTTATGTGTACACAATATCTCAAACCTAAGATTTCTTTAAACGGAATCAAATTGCTTACCACTTGGACCAACCCCTATTCTTTTCTATATTTATTTATATGTGCAATTTGAAAACTAACTCATAAATAACTAAAATTTAGAACTATTTATAGTTTTATTTTATAATTTAAAGTTTATTTATAATTTTTTCGAATGGAATAAAATTTATTACTTATTTTGTTGTTTTCCCTATTTGAATCAGGCAAACGTAACACCGAATACATATTCACGTGGACCGATCTCTTTCTCTCAGGGCGTTTTCTGTTTCCACACTGTATTTTCCAGCTCATCCTCTGTTCTTTACTTGGTGTATTCTTTAATGGTTTCTGCATCAAGATTTCCAAAATTCCATATCCGTGTCCTTTTCCATTTCTAATCTCTATTCACACATTTGACCAAAAATAAAACAAATAATCAAAGTGGGGTCCTGCTTCAAAGTTGAAATCCATGGCAGAAGCCACAAATTCAACAACTAAACGTGCCTTGCAACACCATTTATTCATCCTTCAAGACTCCCACTACTTTTATATTCATAGTTTTCTATCACATTCATATTGATATTGGGATTTTTTTGTTTGTTTTCTGTTGAGGTAAGAGAGAAAAAAAAGTGAATCTTTTTACTTATTCTATTCATAAAAGTTTGCAACTTTACTCTTTGTTTTCTGGGATTATTGATTATTTTATTCTGTATTACTCAATTGCAAGTAGTTCTTCAACTTTGTTCTTGCAGTTTCTGGTTTAAGTGTTTGATTTTCTTTTGATTTGAAGTTTTATTTGTGTAGCTGATTTGATTAACGATTTGGGTTCATCTCCTTGCTGCTTCTGGGTAAGGTTTTCGCCATTGTTATGTTCTTAGAGTTTATCTGTGTTTTTTCATGGCTTGAATTTTCAGCCAACTTTTCTGTGTGTGTTTTTTGGTGGAGTTAATGAGAATCTTATGATGGGCAAGCTTCAGTTTGATTTCTTCTTGTTTCTACTGTGAGATTCAAGGACATAAAAAATCAAATATAGAGGACTAATTATCGTGTTTGATACGAGTATATTTAATTTTTCGAATGAGAACATGTTCGAAAACGCGAGCCCGAGTAACATATATGATTTCGAAACAAAAAATGTTATAATGTCATTGATTTTGATTGCTAACCATAACTTGCCTTTGATTGGCATTTGCTTGGAAAGTAGGATATCTGTTCTTGTCTTTCTTGTTCATAACTTCATTCAGTTATATTCATATATATGTGTATATATACATATGTATTGAAGCTTCATCGTTACATGATGATGTTAGAATTCGTGTTCGATGCGTTATGTTTTTTATGACTGAAAAGTTCATCTCCGTTCAGATTTGTCTTAACTCTCAACTGTATTCTTCTAGTTGTGACAAGGATTGATAATGCATGAATCATAGTTTTCTTTCCATTTGTATTTTCTTATTGTTTTTCTTGGTTCTATCTTGATGTAATCGTCTGTATCTTTCCTCAGATTTCTTGTGAATTACGAATCCAAATAGTTGTAGGCTTATATAGTGCCGGATTTGTCCACTTTCGAACTTGCATCATTCGCATTGAGACAGAAACATGGTGATCTGTCATGACAATCACTAAGCACTGTATTTAATCAGAGAAAGATGGAAAAAGCATTTGTTACCGGCCAGAGAGATGACAAGGGGAATGACGATTCATCGCAAGACGGGGATATATCGGGAGATAATGGAATGAATAAATCTGAATTGAAATTGAAGAAGCTGGTAAGGAAGGTAAATCCATGGCATGCTTTTATATTGAATGTTAAAAGACTGCAAGTTGGAAAAAGTCTTATAAAGGATTCGTTCCAGCATAGTATTCTCGGCATAAGTAATAAGATTCCGAGGTATGTGGTTACTCTAGATGAGAAATATCTTCGGCGTTGCCTGGATTTGATTCATATCAATGCAGCAAAAGCAGCTCGATGCAACATCTCTGTGAACTTGAGCTCTCTAAATGCAGGCGTTTTAACCGATGAACTGAATTCAGCAAAATTCCATGATGAAGATGCATGTGATTTTGGCAGGTTTGTTTTCGACTGTCCACTTAACGTTGAGACCGGTAGTGTCGTCATTGGTCCGGTTGATCCATGGGTCATAGGTTCAATAATGGGCAGCAGGAGTATGGCAAATATATTGAAGAGCCCACTGTTAAAGAAATTCAGTGCCTTGAATGTTGATCCGAGTTCGAATGATGTTAAAGAATCAACAATAAGTTATGATTTTACAAGATCTCCTGGTGTTTTTATGAATTATTTCTCGAATAAGCTCGGAAGTGAAGCACTCATATCAGATACTCGTAAATATGGATCTGAAACTGTTCAGAAAAGGCTTGCTTTGGAGTCAAGTTTGAACTCAACATGCTATGATCAGTCCATTTCTTCTACTTCTACAACAATTTCACAGGGAATGCTTCAATGCACATGGAAGGGTGGGATTCCGTATTTTATTTTCTCATTGGTGAATCGGAGAGAGGTATATCTGGCCAATTTGTCGAAGGAAGGATCGTCTTGGAATGAAAGTCTGGGCTATACGTACTTGTTCCGTTCTAGCAAGGGTAGCTGTATGGAACATGGGATTAGTGATAACGAGTTACATCTTGTTGGCAAGATGAAGGTATCTGCTTCTTTCTCTGTTGGCCCTCAAGATTCTAAAACCATGGAGACAGAGTTCGTTTTGTTCGGTGGTAACGGAACTTTTAATCTGGATCTGCAAACCTCAAGCCAAAACCACAGGAAGCATAAAGGTCTATCGAGAAAGATGTCGGAAGTATTCAAGAGCGGTCCTTTGTCCAAGCAGAGAACAATGTCTAGGTTCCGTCGATCAGTTTCCTCTATCGAAGGTTCTTCAGGTCCTTGCCAAGATACAATCAACAATTCTGATGCACTAGATGGCACAGATCTTTCAGAGGAACAACTTCCATCAAATTTTGAATTGCTTGCTATTATCTCAAGGGACAATTTCCCTGGAAATCCACATTCGGAAGCAGGAGGTTGGGGCTTAAACTTTCTCAGAAAAACGGGGTTTAAGCAAAAGATTGACCCTTCAGAAACCACAGTTCCTTCTGCTTGTTCTCGCAATACCGGTGATTGCTCAACAAGTATGGACATTCTAGTTCCAGCAGGTATTCATGGTGGTCCAAGAGTCCGAAATGGCGGCCCCTCTAGCCTCATCGAAAGATGGAGATCTGGTGGACATTGTGACTGTGGTGGATGGGACTTGGGCTGTCAGCTGACAGTACTTAAAGCCAGATCAACTCAAGAAGTAGGCTCATCTCCAACTGAAACATCCGAGCCATGCAATTTATTCGACTTTTTCATTCAGGTACATGCCAGTCTCTGCGTACTCCCATAACAATCTGATCTTATAAACATTGTGATGACCATTTCGCAACTTCCATGTTTCAGGGTTCCGAGCACAGGTCACCAATATTGAGCATAACAAATGTTCACGATGGCCTGTACTCCATCCAGTTTCAACCAACACTCTCAGCCCTACAGTCCCTCTCGATCGCAGTGGCCTACATCCATTCTCGAAGCCCCACTCTCCGACCGAGAAATGTACAGCAATCAAGGTAGCGAGATCTATAATGGAAGTTCATGTAGTTGTCACCGGCCCCTTACTGTCTCATTAGCAGTGTGTAGGTCGAAATCAAGATCGTTAATTTTTCATGTTTTGTTCTAGCTAAGTTTTGATTTCTTCTTCTTCTTCTTCATGTTTTTATGTTATCTAGTTTTTTTCTTCTATTTTTATCATTAATTGGAAAAATCTATCCTTCATTAGTTTGCTTATTTTGATTGAATGTATAAATTTTAGATGCACTGAATTATATCAGAGACATTGTTCGTGTTAATTTGTATATATAATTTTTTGTTTCGTATAGCGTTTTATTGATTATTCTGTCCAAAACTATAGGTTCTTTATGCTCAAATTATTAAAATATTTAATATATTTTTTCGATTTTTATTTTTTTTGAAATAGTTGTGTCCAACACTAATGTTTGTATATTAAATAACCTATATATATATGTGTACAAATTTCAACATTATGTAACTTTGTTCATGTCGACATACACCATAAACGTTATGTCTATCGGACCAGGACCAAGCAATGAGTGTTGATCATAAATATATTCAAAAAAAATATTTTTTTTTATAGATTTAAGAGCCGAACTTTCACATTGAATATTTCAAAACATAGTAAAAAATTTATTCACATTTTAGGTATGGATGTATAATATTCGAGTTATTTGGATTTTTAAGATTTTTAGAACGTGTTATCTTATATTTAAGTGATTTTATATTATTCAAGTTAATAGTTCTTTTTTACTATAAATTTATATTTAGTATATGATGAAAAATTATCTTTTACGAGTCTCTTAGTTTTAGAACTCAAGTGTATAAGTTTAGAATTTAAAGGTAATGAATAAAATTTAAGGATCATAGTTAAGTTTTAAGGTTTAAAAATTAAGTTTCAGGTTTTAGGGATATTGAGGATTTAAATTTTAAACTATAAACCTAAAATACATTCTCAATCACTAAATTCTTAACTACCAAAACTAAAACCTTAATCTCGTACCTAAAATTGAAATGCTTATACAGGAATGTATCAAATAATTTTGAGGCTGATTGTCAGCTGCCGATGTTCAATTTTATTATTATTATTGTTATTGCTTTGTTTTTTTTTTTTTAAATTTAATAAAATATCTATTATTTTATTTTTTAATATTTTGTGACACGTTGTCTGATTAGTTTTGAGGTATATTTAAAATCATATAAAGATTTTTATATCACTTATCTCTAATTTATAATATATCGATATTTTTTCAATGGTTAGTTCTTTTTTGTGGTTGTTTGCCAATGTCCTTAGGACTTGTTTCGCAAAGCTGCTTGCAAGTTTACCTTGAGTTTCATTATCTCTAAAGTATCTAGTTAAATACGAATAAAAAAGTATTGTTAAAGATTTACAATTATTAAATTATTATAAATAATAGATATATCGGATCCAAAAATAATCTGTGTTTTCTTTTTGTTTTATTTTATGTAAATTTTTTTAGACATAATCTTAAAATTATCTCTTTAATTAGTTATATTGTTGAAATTGTACACTTTATAATTTCAATAAAATTCAGTTGAAAAAAATATGATTATATTTGATCGAATTAAATTTGAATTAGAATTAATTCGATCTAATTTTCTTGTTTTCGTTGAAATTGACACGTGTAAGATCATTAGGAAAAGAATTAATTCGATCTAATTCTGTAAGCCCAGTGTTGAGCCCAAGCTTAGCTTGAAGCCCATCATCATCTTCAACAATCACGTTAAAAAACCCTATATATAACTTGAAAACCCTACCTTTCCCTCATTGTTTCGGTTCAGCCGTCGAAAATGTCGAAGCGAGGTAGGTTTCCATCTCTTTCTCGACACCCATGTCATGTTTCATTTTCCGTTTGTTTCCCGGGGAAAAAAGGAGCAAAATTGATGAAAAAATCCACCCTCTAATGTTTTATTGCATGATTCTAACGTTATGCTCAACGACCCAGATCGGGTGGAATTCGGATATTGTTTATTTTTCATAAGCTGTTTGATAGCTGAAAAAAGGTGTTATATTTATTGTTTATTAGGGCGTGGAGGGTCAGCTGGAAACAAGTTCAGGATGACACTGGGTTTACCAGTGGCAGCCACGGTGAATTGTGCCGACAACACCGGTGCTAAAAACCTCTACATCATCTCGGTGAAGGGAATTAAGGGTCGCCTTAACCGCCTGCCATCGGCTTGTGTTGGAGACATGGTGATGGCCACTGTCAAGAAAGGGAAGCCTGATCTGAGGAAGAAGGTCTTGCCTGCTGTCATTGTGAGGCAGCGCAAGCCTTGGCGCCGAAAGGATGGTGTTTACATGTACTTTGAAGGTATTATTATTGTTTTGTAGTGTCATTACTTGATAATGTGAATTGAAGTTAGGGATCTATTGATTTATGTTGCTCGGATTTGGTTATGCTTGTCTGATATTGTTGTATGAACTGTTTTCTATAGTTTAGGACTTGGTGCCGGTAAAGCTTGTAGATGCTATTGATTTACAATTGATAAACCGTGTTTAGGCCGTTTGCTTAAGTTAAAGTTTTACTGATAAATGGTGTGTGAATGTTGATGTGTACTTTACCGGATGCAAAAGTCTTGTATCCACTTCAATTTTTGATGTGTTGATACAGTTACCGTGTTCCATTTGTGGCACCACATATTCTAAAATGTTAGTGCCCTGAGTCTTTAATGTTTAGACTTAGACTGTTGGATGTTACCGCTTACCAGACAATAGTCATGTATCCACTTCAATGCTCAATTGTTGATACAGTTACTAGTCTGGAAAATTGAGTGTGTCCATCGTTGCAGATGCATTAAGCTTTTAATGCTTGCATGTGCTCCATTTGGGCCCTACATTTTCTAAAATGTTAATGTTGTAACGGGAATTTCTTTGAGTATTTATCACAGTCTTGGCAATTAGTTCAAACATGTTGTATTAGCAGTTATGAGACAGCTTGTTCTGTTGCTAGTTGGGGAAACTGAGTGTCTCCATTGATGTAGATGTGTTAGAGTTCATGCAGCTTGCATCTTCACAATTTGAGCCCTGTATATTTCAAATGTGCATATTGAGCTTTTTCTTCTATTGCACCATAGTCTTAGATTGACTTTTTTGGGTATTTTATTCGAACTTGGTTGTGAGTGTTAGATATGAGTCGTGTCTAACGTGGACACTTCAAGAGGAATGAAGAAATAATGCAATATATGTGTTTGAGACACTGATTTCTGATGTTTACCTTTCTAAGTTTTTTCCAAATATTGTTTTGGTTGCAGATAATGCTGGTGTCATTGTGAATCCAAAGGGAGAAATGAAAGGTTCTGCCATTACTGGTCCAATTGGGAAGGAGTGTGCCGATCTATGGCCGAGGATTGCAAGTGCAGCCAATGCCATTGTTTAGTGATTTTACTTCCCCGAATCTTAGTTGACAGATCATGACTTTGTTATCTTTGGTTTGTTTGGTTTCAAACATCATAGTTATGGATCATTTTCCTCTTCATGTTTAAGTTATTTATTGCCATTTTAAACTTTTTATCTATCTTAAATTTGGCATTTCAAGAACTACTAAATTAGGTTTGATTTAGTTTGTTATACAATTTTGGGTTGCACATTATTCAAGTATTAATATCCTGGAATGTTGCTTGCTTGACAGTTTAGTTGAATAGAATTTGAATAACTTGCTATGTTCATCAATGAAGTTGTTTACTTATAAGTTTTAATTTTTGATGGTCTGAAATTTATATGACAGAAGGTTGTTCTGGACAAACTACATAAACTTTGAACCTTTGTAATGAAAACCAAAGACAGAAGGTACACAAAATCATGCAAGGAACCCAAGCCTTTCTCCATTCTTCTTTGCCAGACGAATCAATCCCTGCCTTTGTTTACCATCAGCCCCTATTGCTTTGCAAAATTCATTAATTACCTGAAAAATATTGAATTTCATGCAACTGTGGTTAACATACTTCATAGCCGTGTAAAAATCGAGTTAATCATGTTTTACTAATAATAGATTTACATTTTAATCGATTACTTAATGTAACGTTAACATTAGCAAACTGTAAATGGTACCTGAGAATGCAAGGCAATGGCTTTTCCTCTAATCTGGTTGAACCTTTTCTTGCCAACAATCTGTCGGGTGATCACCACGAGCGGCGCAAACAACCCTTTCCCTTCGTTAACGTTCTTCATCACCGGCTGAGCTCGAACAGGTTTTCCGACACGAACGATGTTGGGAACGGAGTTGGCCAACATGGGGTAGTCTTCACCTCCGGTAAAGGAACTTCCTAAACCTCCCTTGAACCCGATTACTGAAACTGAAGAAGCTGCCATCGAAGACATATTCAAAGCTCTCTTCTATCTCTGATATGAAACAATGGTTTTCTCTCTTTCTTTTTCTTTGTGTGATTGGTAAAAGCTTTGCGTTTTTATTTTTATTTTTTGTTAATGTGAAAAAGATGATATTTTTGTTTTGTGTGTGGACTGGGGAGAACCATTGAAGCATTTGGTGCCCACATGTAGATGTAGATTTGGATTCTAGTTTACGTGGCCTACCATTTTCCAGGAAAATATTGACCTGGAAATCTAGTGGTTCTTCTTTGGGGGATCATGGGATCCATTGGATGGTTCATAGGACGGTACTGAGTTCTGACCGTCCAATTTAGATTCTTTTCTGGATTATATTTTTAATAGTATATATTTCGCGGTGGAAATAGATTCCCAACCTTGATTGGATTTTAATCCTAATATTCTTGATTTTTATTTTGAATCAATATTAAATGTTTCAACATTTCAATTTTAACTTTAATTTATATCTTTTTAAATTATCCTCGAGCTTTTAAATATCTAATTATATTCATTCACTTTGTGATAAATCGTATTTTATATTAATAAAATATTAAAAAATTGTTACTTGTTATATAAATATTAACGTGTATTATATTATGATATAGATATTTAAAAATAAAATTAAAAACTTTAAGAACTAATTTTGAATGAGAGTTAAAATTTAAGAATAAGATTATAAAACATTAAAAAATTTAATGACCAATTTAAGAAAAAACTTATACATTTAAAAATTTACGGACTAATTTAGAATAAGAGTAGAAGTCTGAAGACATGTGGTGTAAATAAAAAAGTAATTAATTTTGATTTAATGTAAATACAAAGGTAATTTATTAATTATTAATTTTCAAGTTCGTGTATCCCATTGAAGAAGAGAAGTTTGGCATTGTCAACCATCGTCTACGAAAACGACCAAAACCATGAATTTTAATCCTGAAACGGATTCTCTTCATCTTCTTTGTGAAATCATGGTATCTTCGTTTAAGCATCTTGGATTTGGATGTCACTCTCATCCATTTCTTCAACCTTTTCCAACCTGCATTTTCATTGTTTCGGTATCCAAAAAACTAGTAAAACTTAAAATTTTACGCTGTGTAACTTGATCTTTTAACTTTCTGCTAATCACTGAATTCATACCTTTAATCTTTTTAATCTCTCCATTCTCTTCTATCATTGATTTCTCCAGGACCTGAGGTTGATGAAAGAACGTTACTTGATGTATGCAAGGAATCAATGACTTTATTTCGTATGGAAATATTTGAAAGATTTTATTTCGTATCCATTCGAATGTGTTAGACACGAATACGTTATCAAAAAATTATCGAGCTCAGTACCTGAACTAAACCATCCATTCTCCTTCTCATCCTTCTCTGTATGAAGCCTCTGGTGCACTGTTGAGCAAATTGCCAGAAGAACATTTAAAACTCCAGTTCTTACAATTCCGAATGTGAACATAAAAATTTAAGAAAAATTTGCTGTTTACCTTTACATGGTGTTTCACATAGACATAGAAATTTAATAGACTCCACACAGTCTTGTCCAGTCTTTTACCTTCAACATGGTGTGAAGATATATCTGTTAAACAAAAAGTAATCGAAACATGTTACTCGGATTCAAGTACGAGTATCGGATACAATTCAAGATTACTCTATGCTATGTTACTCAGACTAGCATGTGAATATCCAAGACGAGTAATGAAAGAAAAACGAAGATACCAAAAGAGACAAATCCTCCATTAGTACTCAAATCTTCAAAAGGTTCCCCTCTGAGTTCTGGAGGAGGAATCGGTGACCAGTTGCAAGGAGGTACTTCAGCCCATTTTCCTGAACTTCCCACATCTATTAGATCCTATCAAAGCAATAAAAATGATGAGAAAAGAAAATCCCATTATTTTGCACCTGTAAAGACAGTTTTGTTTTGTGTTCTAAATCAGAAACCTGGAAGAAAGATGTTGCAATGATCACATCTGATTGATCTTTGAATCTCATGGGAAACACTGCTACTATTTTCTGAGGCTGCCAAAAATGTTCTCATTCGATTAGCCAAAAGTTCGAAGCATATTCGTTTTCGACATTCACACCCGAGCTTCAAGTAACATAGATAGACAACGTTCATTTAGAAAGTTACCTGTCTGATGACATAGAAAGGCTCTCTGGGATGATAAATCAGTTTGATTGGTTTATACATCCCTTGAGATATACCCCAAGAATTCACATTCTGCAACATTTCTTTCAGTTGTGAACTTAGTATTACAGCTTGGACTGAGGAAACTTCTGTGATTATCTTCAAAGATTCTGGAAAAAGGAAATATATATGCATGCGTACAGTTATAACATGCACATTTCAGATATAATTATATCCGACACTCATGTCCCGCATAAATTTTTCGATATTTACAAACCTTTGTTATGTGAGAGCTTGGAAAAATTGAGTCTTAGAGTCAACTGGTATCCATCTGTTGGAGGCTCTACAATGTCAAGAGCATCAATGGAGATGTCCCTTATCATTTGCAGGGTATATGGAGATAGTCCATATGATAGAAACACTCCCTGGGACAGCAGAGGGGTCGATATCGACAAGTAGGTAAACGGTTCGGATGCTGAAGACTGTTGAAACAAAGATTAAAAGATGATAGTTAGAGTGGCTTTCATATTTTCATAATGTACTTAGATATGGATATAAGCTTTGATATAAAAATTAGGATGGCAACAGGGTCAGGCAGGGCAGTCCAAGTTTGATTTTTATGCATATTTTCATAATGTGTCTCGATCGAAACGTATTCCGTCCCGAAATAAGGAAATAGCAGGCACTGTTGGGAGATTACCTTGATGTAATATTCAACAGATCCGAATTCATACAAGTGATGATCAACCTCTATTGGCTTCTCCGCACTGCCATGAAAAAACAATTAACATCTAATCAGAGTTATTTCTGTTTAGAATTTGAACATAAGAATTCTTATTTTAAAGGCAATTGGCCTGTAAATGCTACGATCTAGATCCGAAGATTTTATCGATAACTTAATAAACACGATAAGCCATGTCATGAAAAAAGAAGAATAACATGATAATTATGGCATGGATATGAATACTTGGAATTGCCAGGACTAATTCTACCAACGTAAAACAATGGCTTACAGTTTAGACATATACAATTTAGACATTACAACATGAACACGATACGAACAAATACGTTTCGAATACGATTATAACATCAAAAAATACGTATTAACACGAACATTTATACGAACATATGGATTGCATGGACTGATTTTATTAATTCTTCCAACATAAAAACAATGCCTTACTTATATATTCTGAGAAGAATCTCCTTCAAAGCTGGTGAAGCTCTCTCAAAGGTCGCCATTTCGGATCAAAACAAAGAACACCCAGTTTTTCTCCGTGGATTATATTCTCAGAACTCAATCACCCAAAGTGTTTAAAGCTTCAACAATGGCGGTTGAGAACTATAATGTCCTACAATGAATTTGAAACAATAAAGACTTAAGGAATGATTTATTTGTTTTTGAGTGCACTGCAAGTTCAAAGTTGCCATCATAATTGGCAACCTCTTAAGCAATCACCCACTTTCTTTCTCTTTTTGCTTTAGAAATTAACTTATTTGTAGAGTAAGCCAAAACGATGATTTGTCAGCTATCTTTCCACTGTGACAAGATATATCCTTTCATGTTATTTCCCAATCATTCATTCAAAAAATTTTCTGATTAATTTAGATTAATTCGTATTATAAACTCAATTGTTTTAATAAATTTTTTCGACAAAAATTCTTTAAATACATAAAATTTCGAATTAAATTTTTTTAATTGATATTAAATTGTTTATCAATTGAACTAACTCGATTTGTAGATTTTTTTTCCGACCATTGAAATATTAACATGTCATAAAGATTTAAAGGTTTGATTCAGGTACTTCTTTTAAATGTCGAAATTTCTGTCTTCACTCAAATAACATTTTAAAATTATAATTATATTAGGTAAATTGTGTAAATCATCATTATATTTTTAAAACATTCAATTTACTCATTAAAGTTTAGACATTAAATTATTTTGTCACTCTTCTGTTAATTTCCTGACAATGTTATGACACAAACAACATCCATTGTTCATCGTCATCGAATGTTACCGTTGATAACTATAGATGATGGTCATTCGATTATAAATTTCATAAATCATTTTATCTTTGCCCTGAGTCCGAATTTAACTTCTATTTTCTCAAAAAGTGTCTTGAAGTTTACAAATCGAGTTAAAAAAATAATTTTTCTTTTGTTTATCTCTCCTGTTCACCATCAAATAGATTTGATTTCTTAATATCTTATTTTTATTGTGTCGATAAAGTTTTTAACCGTTTGAATTTTAAAAAAATTCTTCGTTTACTGATAAATGAACGTCATCCAAAAATTAATGAAAGAGTGACAAAAATATTCAATAACTGAATTTTAGTGAGTAAATTAAACATTTAAAACTTCAATGATCTGAATAAATTTAAAAATAAAATTTAATAATAATTCATGTAATTTACCCACTAAATTTATATAAACATAAAATAATTGAATAACAAGAGTTAAATATACAATTTACGCATAATATATGAACTAATATCTTAATTTGACTCGAAAGATTTACAAATCTAAAATTTAAAAATTTAAAAATATAGAGACTAAAAATAACCAAAATAGAATACCTGGACTAAATTCACAACTTTCTTATATCCGGATTTAATCATGTTAAATTAAAGTAGAAGAGCAAAATATTAATTGGAACATAGTACAAGGACCAAACTATTATTTAACCAAAAACCTTACAAATGGTGAAAAAGATAATGCATCCTGCTCCATCTTAAACTTCCCCTACCAAAGCCATCAAACACAAAAGAAAAGAGGGAAAAAATGGAAGGCAGTCCAAGCAAAGCCAACATCAGCAACCGCCTGCAAATCATAAAGCAAAAATCAGGCAAAAGCTACAATCAAATAGCGGAAGAAACCGGCTTGACCAACGTCTACGTGGCTCAGCTCCTCAAACGCCAGGCTCAGCTCAAGCCGGAAACCGCGCCTAAGCTAAGGGCAGCCTTGCCCGACTTGCCTGAGGAGCTTCTTCATGAGATGATGAAACCACCCTTGCGGTCCTATGATCCTAACCTTATCCAAGAACCCACTGTTTACAGGTCCTTCTTCTTCCATAATTCATGTTGAATTGTCGAAAAAGATGAGATTTTTGAAATACCCAAATTTTCGTTTTTGTGTTTTATAGGTTGAATGAGGCAGTGATGCATTTTGGTGAAAGCATAAAGGAGATTATTAATGAAGAATTTGGTGATGGGATATAAGTTCTTTATGTGGTTTATTTTGGGTATTCATTCATTTCTCTATGTGGTTAGGGTTGTTTTTGGTGAGTAAAGAAGAAATAGTTCGAATCTGGTACTTAATTGGAATTTAGAAATGAAAACTGGGTCTTTGAATTGAAATTTAGATGATTCTTTTCTATGTTATGCGAATCGATGTTTCTTAGTTCTTTTATGTATTTGGAAGGCTCTTGGAGTATCATATCCTCATCATGTCTGGATAGTCTCAAACATGGATTTCGGACCTTGATACTCGAGGAAAAATCTATGTTTCTTAGTTCTTTTATGTATTTGGAAGGCTCTTGGAGTATCATATCCTCATCATGTCTGGATAGCCTCAAACATGGATTTCCGACCTTGATACTCGAGGAAAAACGAAGAGTCAATTTCAATTTTCATATGTCCATTCACTAATTCATCTTTGTTTGTTGTTTAGCATGTCAGCTATAGACTTCTACTGCTCTGTTGACAAAGTTAAAGGTGTGGATGGGAAAGAACGTGTTGTCGTTACGTTTGATGGGAAGTACTTACCGTACTCCGAGCAGGTTAGTTGCCCACTTGCCCTTCAGTTTTCTTTAGTTCATGAATAAAACTTACTGGACTCCTGAATCCCCTTGTTTCTTGTTGATATGGAATACTCGTTTTTCGGTTTTTGAAGTCTCTTACGACAACAGCTACTGGTGATTGTGGATATAGGATACTGCTTTGGTTTTTATAGTTTATCCTGATCTATACCCAACTCCCAAGTTCAAGTACAATCCGGAAAAGTTTTCTATTAAAGTTTGATAGTTTTATTGTGATCCGATGGATAATCTACCGTTCTAGTTTATGTTGTTTAATCACCCATTTCCGAGTTCACCTCAAAATCGAGAGCCGGTGTACAACCTTAAACTACTTTAAGAAAGCTGTAGTAAAGTTTTAACCATGCTAGAACAATAGAAACCTCAGTCCTAAGTGGTAAAAAACTTGCACTTGTCCATGACAATTGGCTTAGGGATGAAACCTATATATCTCAGACTCGAATGTGGCTGTTGGGCAATCCTTCAAGGCCATATATCGTATTCATGTTTGAAAACATGCCAGATACGTGGTTTGCAAGAAAAATAGAGTTGGATCAACATAGGATGAAACTACACTGGTTCCGAGTTTGTTCCATTCTTGGTGGAAATTTTTGCAGGGATTCTCTCAGTCTATGTTTAACTTGTCTGATCCATAAACCTTTACAAATTTGCAGAAATCCGAGCATATGGTTTCAAGATTCAAGCAGCAATGATGCTGGAGCAGTTTGATGCTGCTGCGATGTTTCAGCATATATTCAACATATGTACTTGTATCCATGTCCGATGCATGTTTCGACATATATTCAACATATGTACTTGGATTCAACATTAATCTTCGAGTCCGAATAACACGCACATAAATTCCAATGGCATTTCTTAGCTTTGGATGCTTTCTTTGAACTTTGGAATGACAAATCGGTACCTATAACCGCGTATCTAATACGTCACTCAGCATTATTTATTGGAACGTAATGCTGACAGTGATACTAAGAGCTCACCGGGATGTTTTCCGATGAGTGTTTCTAAGTGCCAATACTCCATAGCTATACACATCACATTTTTCTATTAGTCATAGTAATATTAATAATCACATTATAAATGGTGAAAACTAGATTAAAAAGAATTTTTATAAAATCCGATCTAGATTAATTGGTCAATTAATCAAATATTAATAATTAATCCAAAAATATATCGATAATTTTAAGATATTCATTTAAATTCGATTTAGTTTCAAAGGCCACAAAAGTAAATATTAGCACAAGGCAGATCCAGAAAGCTTAAGGAGCCCAAATCCACTAAGACCATTATCACCAAAACAAAATAAAAGCCCTATTAGTCCATCATATAGAACCCTAATTCCTCCCCACCGCCTCTCTGTCAGCTGCCAACATTCCCAGAGAAGGAAAATGGTGAGTTTCCCCCTCCCCCCCCCCCCCCCCCCTTAAATCGCTTATGGACGGTACCTTTAGAATGCTTCTGAATCATGTTTTCTGAGTTTTAGTTCTTGTTTTCTTATTTTTTTAGCCGTTCAAGAGGTACGTTGAGATCGGGAGAGTGGCTCTCGTCAACTACGGTAAAGACTACGGCAAGTTGGTTGTCATCGTTGATGTCGTTGACCAGAACAGAGTACGTCGTTTTATTAATGGTTTCCGTATTAACCCAGTATCAAATTCTGTGTTCATTTGATTTATAATGGTGAAATAGCATTTGTGTTTTTGTTTAAAGATGGAAAATGAAGTTCAACGTGACATGATGTTTATTTTTTATGTTTCTTAGGGCATATTTAAGTAGATTTGATTTGGTAAGAAGATGAATTCGTGACTTTTGATGGAATTTTGTGGTTTTGAGTTTGAATTGTTACTAAAATTGGGGTTAATTGAGTTTAATCCGCCTGAAACATGTTATTTGAATGCAACCTAAATGAAATCTGCGTGATGCAAGTTATTCTCGGTGGTTCTGTTTGTTTAGAGCTATTATTTTAAATGAATGTTGCTTGGACTTGGGAGTGAGTGCCTGATATCGTGTTTGCATTCGAAGGGGGTAACCAAAAGGTGTAGAAAATCATTAGTCTGACCGCATATGGATTTGGGATGGATGTTTGTTAATGTGTTCTTGACTTTTAACTGTGGCTGTTGTATGCCATGCTAATTGTGGTATAGAACATGGGGTTTTAGTCGTCCTGTTGGAAGATAAACCGTGATTAATGAGTCTAGTTGAAGTTTAGATAAGTTGATATTCGTGTGCGGAAATGACGTGTATTGCTATTATCTTGGTGTTGCAGGCGCTTGTTGATGCCCCAGATATGGTCAGAGGCCAAATGAACTTCAAGAGGCTTACGCTGACTGATATCACAATTGATATTCCCCGTGTTCCGAAGAAGAAAACATTGATCGAAGCTATGGAGAAGGCTGGTAAGGCCAATAAGTTTTACCTGCATTATGGTGTTTCTCGAAAGTAAAGTTTTGATTCTAATTTGTTTTTATTTGACTGTGGCAGATGTCAAGAACAAGTGGGAGAATAGCTCATGGGGCAGAAAACTTATTGTCCAGAAGAGAAGGGCTTCTCTCAACGACTTTGATCGGTTCAAGCTTATGTTAGCTAAGATCAAGGTTGGTTCATCGTGTTAATATGTTTACTGGATTCAGTGTGATTATTCTGATCAAAATCCAAAAAAAAGGCTTTCTTGAAACCTTCATCCAGGCTAACCGGCTAATGTATCTTGCAGAGGGCTGGGGTCGTTAGGCAAGAGCTCGCAAAGCTGAAAAAGGAGACTTCATCTTGAAACGATAACGAATCATCAGGTTTTGCTAGTTTTGTCATGAACACTCTGCAAGTTGTTTCTTTTTTCTTTTTCTAGATATTGCTTGTCAAATGTGGTGCATGCAATGTTTCTTATTCAAATTTCTGTTATTTATATTGGATGCATGTGACAGAATCTTTAATGCTTTTCCAATGTTAAAGGGATGAAATAGCTTTTAGTCTCTGAACTTTGCAACGTCTCTTATATTAGTCCCTGAACTTGTATAATTTTGATATTGTATAATGTCATCGAAGGGGCTAAAAACGAGAGAAGTTAACTTAAAGTACAAATGTCGAAAAAAGGTTTAATACACAGGTTGGTCCCTGAACTTGGTAGTTTGTTCCAAAATGACCTTTAACTTTAGTCATTTTTACCCCTAAACTCCACATTTTTTTGTCAAATTGGCCCTTAAACTTCCAACTTGTATCAAATTAATGGAACATAAATTATGAAATATTGGATTTGTCTGGCTTGTGACCTCAGTTATCTTCTAGAATTATACAAGTTAATGTGATATCATTTGTTATCATATTCCATTCTAAATCAAGAATTATACCATATACACCTAGAATTTTCTTTTAAAAGAAATTCAAATATAATTATATGACATACCGTACATGTGCTAATTTCATGTTATAGTACATGACATAGACAAACGTTGTACTTATTTTGGGTAAATTTAATCTATGGTCGATTAATCTTAATTATACCATATACTAATATTTGTGGTGATGGTTAAGTCCATTAAAATCCAGTAGCTCATGAAGACGTTGGATGGGTGTTGTGAAAGTGCTTCACACCTCTAAATTTTGTTGACCTTGTTCATATTTATAATTATTAAATAATTAATCAAAATTTAATTATCATTTATAAACTTTACCCCAATTATTAAGAAATGTTGCTCTCTTTCATGCCGCTTTGCTTCTCTTACCATTCAGTGACTTGAATCAAGACAGGTGGGAATAAATATTGGTAATTAATTTCAAATAAATTGCTTACCAAAATTGATCATTAAGGACTCTAATCTTGTCGGTCCAATTTTCATAGACGAATCACCCAAATATTTTATTACAATGTTGGTTGATTTCCATTCTTGATACGGATTTGTTAACAAAACAAATATGTAGTAATTAGTACTTAATCAATTGATCTTAATTTGTGAAATTTAGTGTAAATAATATTCTCTAAATTGAAATTTAATTGGGTTTAGTCATACAATAATTTTTATAAATTATTATTCAGTAAATTTAAAATTCAAATTCTAATATGAATGTTATGTTTCTAGCTCTTCAGGGTTAAGGTCTCTTGGTAGGGACGAAGCCATGCTGATGGTAAAAGGGATCTTGTCCTTCCTAAAATTTTTGGTATAATTATATTTAAAGTCTTTCTTAGTTTAAATAATAATAAAATAAAATTTTTATTCTTCTCAAATTTTAGATTTAAAGACTTAATAGATATTTGGCCCTCAATGTTCGATCTTGACTCCATCCCTGTTATTAGGTATATTAAAATTCTCGAGTCAAGTTATATTTCGAGAATTTTTTTTATCAGACTCAAATAAAATTGAATTAAAATAGATATCATAATTTTAAAATAAAATACCGATAGATACAAATCATTAGATATTAATGTAATATAATTTGGTTTATCTACCCAAATTACAAGATTTTCCTATCTTTTCTATTCAAAAATTTTCTCGGGAAAAATCAATAGAATAAATATGGCAGTTACACAAGTAAATTTGCTGAGCTGATACAATCAAAACCAATAAATTTTCTCCTTTGAAAACGGTAATAACTTAAATATTTTCAAACAAATTCAGATTTTCTATTAACTCCGAACAGATCAGCCTTACAAAAAATATATTTCTTTACCAACAATAAAATAAAATCAATTTGTTTAAACATTTACTTGTGTATATAATCATCTTCAAATACACTCCTTCAAAGTTTCTTTCCACCACAAAGTTCAAGAATTTGAAAAATGGGACTAAAAGATATCCGCTTTAAGCTCAAGGTAAGCAAAATCCAACACCATTTTCATTTATTTTTTTTGGTCAAAGGTAACTTTCTTCATAAATTTAACGTAAGAAAAACGAAATGACTCGTTTTGAAGATCGAAACCCAGATTTTCTTTTCCATGTTTCATTTCATATAAAGCTTAGTTCTCAATTAACAAGCTCTGGGATCTTTCTTTTGGTGATGGAGCAGGCGTTTAAGCTGAGGCGATTTCGTATAGGAGATGGTGGAAGCAAGAAAAGAGAGAATAGGATGAAAAAGAAGCCTTCATGGATGATGCCAGTCTCTCATGGCTATCATGTGGCTGACAATAAGTCACTGAGAGGCAGCTCTGATGAACGAGAATTCGATTCAGTTGTAGTTCAGAGAGAGCAAATTGATGAACTCGAATTATGGTTCTTCGGAATTTTCGATCCTCGGATTGGCGATGGTGTTACCAAGTATATACAATCTCATTTCTTTGATAAGAAGCCTAAACAGGTAAACATTGCATCATATATTCACATATATGAATGTGTATCAGTGTATGTGCAAGTGTAGATTGAGATCTCTGGTATATATGTTGAAAACTTTTGTTGCAGTCTCAAATGAATAGGAAGACGAAGGAGACGATGAAGAAAGCATATCTCGGAGCGAGAGCAAAGGCAAGAGAGGCACAGAAGGAAGATGAGACGGTTCGAGCAGGGTCGGCGTCTGTGATGCTTATCAATGGGGAAAGGGTTGTGATGGCCAACCTGGGTGGATATCGAGTCGTTGTGTGTAGAGATGGTGTAGCTCATCAGCTGAGCAGCAAGCATCATGGTGGAGCCAGAAGACATTGGACTCGTAGGCTGTTTCCAGGTATTTTGAACACCTACAATAAAAAGACCTTTTTAGTCAAACAGAGTTCGAATCAATCGAATTTTTGGTTTTTGATTCAATCGATTTTCGATATATATCTGATGCTGTTTTGTGTGTCCTATTTGTGCCTAAAGTTCGTATATTAGTATGCGATTCAAGTAATGAAGCAGCTACAAGGCACTCCAAGTGCTCAGAACTTCTTGTTGGGGCTGAAAAGATTGATGCTGAGACCGAATTCATCATTATAGCAAGCACTGGAATCTGGGAGGTATGTCGAAATAAAATCATTTTCGGGCCATCTAAGACTCCGGCTCCGACACCACACTTGAGTCTAAGTAACATAAGCTTAAGCTACAACTCTTTCTGATCATTGTGTGCACTGTTGTTCATTCCAGGTGATGAAAAATCAAGAAGCTGTGAATCTCATCATGCATTTGGAGGATCCTCAAGAAGCAGCCGAGTGCCTAACAAAGGAGGCTTTAACAAGAATGAGCAAGAGCAATATATCATGTGTCATCATTCGTTTTGATTAGTATTACTCTCTGTGTTTTCGTCTGGAGTTTTGAAGTATATGTATCAATGAATCTGAATTTGCAATTGAAACTTGTTCTTATACATTTTGTGTCGATCTTACAAGCTAATAAAATGGACATTCTTTTTCACTTTATAAAAAGGGTTGTAGAGACTGAAATGCTGTTAACTTCAAGAACCAAGTTAAACTCTCATAGTGTAAGAATTCATGGATACAAAACAATGCAAATATAAAGTCATTTTGTGTCAATCTTTCAAGGTAATATGAAGGAATCTTCTTATTTACAGTAAACAATGTCAGAATTCATTGATACAAAAGTACATATAAGGCCGGAGGGAAAGTCCGGTACAAACAATTTCAGTTCAAGAACATTACATTCACCAATGCATGTGGTTGCATAAAAAACCCTTTGTTACAAACATATCATTGATGGTACCTAACCTTTTCAGGTTGCAATAAGGGAAAATAAATTTGAAAATATATATATATATGTAAATATAAGACAGCCATATCCACGGAAAATAAGTAAGAAAGTCCATGGCTTCACCTTCATCGTCAAACCATATATTTCTTGTCACTGGTCTTGCTTCGGAATGGTGAAAACAACGAAAATGAGCGTGAAGCTGCACGATTATATATATAAAGTCCTTCATATTCTCCAACTTAATGATGTAAGATACTGATATTTGTGAACATTGGGGAAGAAAAGGAATTGAAGGGTAATGAGCAGCAAATACTTACATTTTTGTGGAGTATTACTGGCTGTCGGGGTTTCATCTTGAGAGATCAGATTCTTTAATATATGAACTGATAAAAAAACAGAAAACTAATCAGCTTCAGAACCAAATATAATCTGAAAATTAACAAATCCACCAAAATAACAGCTGATCTAAATGCATCAATTGAAGTTCACAACGGTCACCTTCACTGGATGAGGCAGCATTCACAACCAACTCTTCAGCCTCACTGCCTGAGTCAACACTATGTTCACTTCTAGCCGAGCTGTGATTCTTTTTTCTAAACTTCAACAGCCGTTGAAACCCTTTCGATGACTCCTTTACCTGATGTTTATCCAACACCTCGGGAATCTTTTCTAGTTTCAGGTTATTAGTGTCAGCAATAAGAGCTCTAACATTCTCCGAGTTTGTTGTTGCAGCTGGCGTGTTAGCTGGAGGTGCACTGTGATACTCAGAAATTTCAGTACATGGATCTTCCATAGAAGTGACCAGAGCTAAAGGGGCTTCATACTGTTTTTCATTAACACTAGTATATTTTGACAATTCTTTCTCAGTGTTGCTTACATTTGCCTTCTGAACCTGCAAGCATGTACAGTATATTTAGAGGCACATGAACAAGAAATGATAATTAGAACTATAAAATTCTAGGATATATATATATATATATATATGCTACCTCATAAGCTCGTGGTTTTTGTTGCATGCATTGTTCTTTATCAAGTGCTTCAGGATTCAATGAAGAAACCGGTGCATGAATGGCAGCATAATCTGACACCATCTCAGTTTCCCTCCTGATTTTAAAGATGACATTATTCTCCTTTTGAACTACCGTAGTTCCTTCTGATGTGTTTACGGCAGGAACGGATTCAAGCGTCACAACAGTTTTCTCAACCACTGTACTGTCGTCCCCATCAGTATGAAGTGTAACTTTTTCCTTGTTCCTACTTGGTTCGGTAACATCAGTGATTGAAGCAATACTTCCAGCCACCTGAGTCATTTCATTTCCTCCCAATTTGCTGCTGGTAATATCAGGGGCTTTAGCTGTTTTAATTTTGAGCTCGGGAAGAGACGCAATCTTACTTTTATCATGGTTCACAATTGCTGATATTTTTTTGCTTTCAGGCACACTGGATACTTTTGTTTTCTTTGATGGCTCAGAGTGCCGCGACTTCACTGAAGAAACAAGTGGGCTGCTACTTGTTTTTGGTTCAGATAATCTCCTAATCCTTGCCATAGATGCCTTTGTATCAGGAGTTACACCGCCATTGTCTTTCCTCGGTTCAGGCAATGATGAAACTGACTGGCTTAACCTATTTCCACGGGATGGGGTTCCAGTGTTCAATTTGCTGGGTTTAGAAGCTTTGTGAGAATCAGCTGATCCCACAGAAGCAGGCTTGACGGATCTTTGTAGTGGTGATGATGGTCCAGGCTCACCATCAGTAAACTTTGATGTCTTACGAGAGCTTGGAGAAAGTTTTGATGGCAATTGTTTACGGCTTTGTGTGGTCAATGACAACTGAGCCGGAACAGAACCACCTCTAGCAGAAATTCTCTTTTGTCTCTCCATCTTCAATGCTTCAAGTCGTTTGATTTCAGCCTCTTCCTGAAAGTGTTAAAAATGAATTACTAGCAACGAAAAAAGATTTATTTGATAAACCAAATGAGCTAGTTGTAAAGAGAGCCGACGTTGTACTATAAGCATTCAAAGAATTCAGTGCACCAAAAGCAGCATACCTTCTCCTTCTTTATTTTCTGAAGATCAGCTTTATAGGTTCTTAGCCTCTCAGCCCGGACTTTTGCTTCATCCAAAGGACTCGGTTTTGAAGGCTTTCCTCTCCTTATTGGCCTACAGTCTTTTTTTTATCAGAAGGACCAGCAATAAGTTTCGATTTTCGGTCCTTTTCTGACTTTTTAGACCCTTTCATTCCCTCTTTATTTTTCTTACTCGGTGAAGTAGCATCTTCAACTTGAGCCTGCATTTCATAATCCAAAGCTAGATCATACCCGATCGACCCCATTTCTGCTCCACGCTCAGGCATCAAGGTCAAATCATCAGGTTCATAATTGGCCTGGCTTCCAACCTTATTGGGTATATTTTCTGCTTTCTGAAGTGACAATGAGAAATCGGAATCCACATTGATAGCACTGCGGTCATCATGTCCAATTTGAGTGACTGAAGTGGACCTGAATGGAACAATGTAGGAATCATCATTTATATTGTTTGATGATCTTCTTTCTGAACCGTTGGATGAACGTTCAAACCGGTTAAAACTCTGGGGATTTGATGGAGAATTTGTAACATCTGATGGATTCTGTTGTCTATCTACAATGAATTCATCATTTACGTTCCTTCGATAAACCCTCCTGCCATCCATTTCACCATCAATGAAAATCCTGCCATCAGCAGCAGCGTGACCATGTCTTCCGATGGTCAAAGACTGATCATTCAATCCTTTAGGCATGCAAGAGCCACTTGCACTAATATCATGCATGCCAGTTGCATTCCCTTCTTCGAATTGACCCATTTCTCGTCCCCCCAAAACTAAAGGGTCTTCACTTCCATGCACTCTGCTCAGTCTTCTCTTTCCTTGAACTTCCTTTTCCGTCGAGAACATTTCTCCGGCAGTTCTGCGTTCTTCATCTTCAGCATCTCTAAGTAAATAAGTTTGAAATGCTTGCCAGTGTCCACCATCTGTCTCCTTCCCATTAATTGCTTCTTCGCTACCATATGCATCAACAGACTTTGGTCGACTTCCATTCACCTTTGAGGATCTCCGAGAGTTCTTATGCTCAGTATCTCCATCTTCCACATCATCTTCAGAGCCAGAATGCGACTGTGAATCACTACCTGAAGAGTTCTCCCTTTTTGAAGTGATATAATTGATGTTCCGTATGACCACCATTCCCGACTTCTTTTTACTTGACCTGCTACTCTTCTTTCTCGATTTTGGACTTGCTGAATTTTCGCCCTCGAACTCCTCGTTATATTGAAATTTTGCTCTCTCCATCTCATAAGTATCTGATCCACTATGGCTTTCTCTGCTATCCATTGAATGTCGTTTCAGTATTCTTTTACCAACATTGTGTCTTGGATCCTCCATGGATGGATAAGGTTGTTGAAAGTAGGGGCTACCTCCAGGGTAATTCGGATAGTAAGGCACCCCTTGCATAGGATATCCTTGAAATGGTTGCATACCACCTGGTGGAGAATGGATAGGCCAGGGAGGAAACATGGGGTGCGGATACTGAGATTGGTAATATTCTTGACGACCTGGGGTTTGTTGATCCATTGGAGATTTCTCGTCTGGCCATATCAGAATTTTATTTATTTCAGTTCATAACTTGGGTGAAATATTTTTCAAGCATACAAATGAGCTGTAAAGAAAATAAATGAATGCCATAAATCAAGATTCCCGCGATTAATACCAAGCAAATTGTGTGGGTGGAAAATTAGACAGGGAAAACTACCACCTTTCAAATTACCAAACATAATTACCTGTACTTGACTCAACACCAGATTTACAGTTGTTCTCGGAAAATACGATGCCAGTTGCATTCATAGCAGGAAAATCAGATCGACTAGACATTGCTTCAGCAGCTTCAATCTCAAGCCACTGGCCAGTTTCATGCTTTCTTTTCCATAATTCATTAAATTTTATACAAGCATCCCTGCAGTGAAAAAATAACTTAATGAAGATACCATTCACAGGTGCACAAATTACTCTTCCAGTGGTTATCGTTGATGGAAAACTGTAATCTTAAACTCGGTAATTTTGAACTAAGAGAAAACATCCGATTAATATACGACATGTAATCACCAATAAAATTACATGGTTGCATAGAACTAAGTTGACTATTTGAAATTTCCACATACCTAAAACGAGATGCTCCAAAAGTTTCAGCAAATGAAATCAAAGGTGCCACATGATCGATGTCGAAACCAGCAGCTACAGCGCGTGCAAAGGCCATACTTTGCTCTTTCTGCAGCACTATCTTCCTTGTCTCCAGGACTTTCAGAAGTTGAACTCTAGTGAAAAGGTGATACAATACATTATGTATGGCCTTAAGATTATTCAAACAAATTAAAAATATATAAAGAGATGATAATTAACATTATGTTCTTCTTGGTCCCTCCCAAAATTCCCTTTTGTTCGCCGAGAAAGATCCTCTCAGATAGGGTGTAACCAAGCCTACTTCAGCCCCCAAGAATACTCAGACTCAACTTATTCTTTGTTTTGTCGAGTTCAAGCATATCTAGCTAAACAGTCGAATGTAGCAGTAAAAGTATGTACACCTTAGACATTTGGAAGGAAAAGCAACACCACGAACATAAAAAAGGGTAAGTAATATGTTTTTCTTGCAAGAGTGTACATATCACACCACTTCCCCTCATATTTTACATGCTGAGATGTAATGGTATTTACCATAATTAGATTACTGCATTCACGACACCCCTGATTCACTCGCTGGAAGTGAATGCTTTCCAGGAAGCTAGGCGGGTGGGAAGATACATATGAAATGACTCCTCAAAACTATTGATAATATTCAATTCAATATCCTCAATTACAAAATGTGCATTCAGCCACACTACGACATACTTAGAATTTCCCTCCACAGAAGATGCATTTACTTCAGGATGCAGTGCACTAGGCTGCAAGGAAAACAAAAACAAGATTTAATCAAATTTATGAGAAGATCTAATACATGCTAAGGATAATTTAGCGTATACTAACAGAGTAAAGGACGATGGCTTTATCATCAATGGAATCTGGTGTAGCTCGGCTGCCTGTCGAAAGGCATTAAATGTAATACAAGAACAAATAAAAAATGAACGAAAAGAAAAATCCGAACTAATGTTGAAAGGTTTGATCAAACATGATACAAGATGACCAAAAAATATGGAACACTATGACTTTTGGTCCATAAATTCATCAGTAATTTATATTGAAAACAGAACCAGTCCAATTAGACTGAAGACCATAGGCAAAAAAGTTACTACCAGTTCCTTCTGTGCCGGTGCTTTCCACGGGCTTTACTTGATGTTCTTCTACCTGTCAAAAGAAAAAAGAACAGGTATAATCAATCTCTACGGTATACATATAATAAAACTCCCAAAAACATTACTTACAGCACTCAATCCTACATTGTTATTGCTTTGAATTGCAATAGTCTCTTCAATCTGCAGAATTTCGGATTCAACAGTATACACCCGTTCCAAGATCTTGGGAGTACTAACGAACCGAACAAACCTGCAAATGCCAGAAAGAAAACAGATCAACAGTAGAGCCATTTTCAACAACAAGATTGCTAAACATTATAGACTCAACCATCACACCGTTCCATCCCGAAAACAGTTTCTTTCTCAAATAACAGAAAAAGATTGATCAAATGAAAATAATCCCAATAAGAAATGAGCAACAAATAAGATTATAAACCTTTCCACTGTGCCTTTTGTGAACCAAGATGCATCAACGGTGGGGTCTGGTTGAAGGATGATTGAATAACCCCCCTTGGCCATCTGCTCTTGTGCAGTCTTCAAATGGGCAAGGAATGGATTAAGCAAACCTGAAGCCATTTTCTCAGTCTTCCCATTTGCAGATATCACCAAATCACACCTGTTGAAAGTGAAAGCACATCATAATAGTTCATATCTACAATTGTTACAAACAAACAATACCCGGTTCCAGAAATATAGAATATATAAGCAAACTCTAATGTTAACACTATGAAGCTAAATATTAGCAACAAAACAAATAAAATCCTAACCTGGTTCGAGTTGGTGTGAGCTGGAAAACCACTGAGTCAAGTCGAGCTGAAGACTTCATTGCTACCCTAAAAAAACAGATCTTTGATGGTGAAATGGCTGTTATAAAATGGGGAGAAAACAAATAAATAAAAAAACAGCAAATTTTCATGAAAAATCCAAAAAAATAACAGATTTTGACATTTGGGTTGTAAAGATAGCTCACTAGAATGGAAAGTTCTTAGAAAAACAATGTGATTTTTAGATGGAGAAAGTGAATCCGAAAAAAAGTATGTCCTTTTCAGAAAGAGAAATGGAGGATCCAAAGACTGCTTTGTTAGAGACAATTGGTGGAGATGGTTGGGAAATGAAAACCGAAAATTTTCTTGCTGGAGGTAGAAAATGGAAATGTTTAGGGGTAGAATGGGAAGATCGAGTAAAGTTGACTGAGAATATGGATAAAAAATGGTGAAACATGAGAGACAAATATTGCATCGGTTGATGAGGAATTTACAAAAGTAGCCTTTTTTTGTTCTTCTGTCAATGGCGACATTAATCATTTGTGCATCCGTTCACCTATTTTTATAAGGATTTCATGATTTACCTAAAAACTTACATTCTTTCGCAAGATAAATCAACCTATAATTGATAATATTTTTTCTTAGTATGTATTAAAACCGTCATTTTCATCTTGTTTTAACTTATAAATTACCAATAAAAATATGTTATGTCTTATTTTTTATAACTAGATTGAAATAATATTTAAAATGTCAAAAAATAGACATTATATATATTAAAGGGTTTTTTAACGAGAAATTATTAAATAAATCTTGTTCATTACGTTATTCGTGGTTCAATTAATCTGAATTGTTTATTATAAATAATTATCTAATGATTATACACTACACTCTCCAATTACATGTAAGAAAAATATAATAATTCATATTAAAAAAATGACATTGACGAATCTGATTGATTAGGATTACGAATGTGTTAAACTATAGAAGAAGCAACGAAGAAAACAACGACAGTGATGAAACTTTCATTCATTTAATGGACGAAAAATACATAAGCTTTAACTCTCTTTATATAGGAGAAAAAGCCCTAGAATGCTTAGGCTAATGTCACGGTCCGTGTGTCGTAACAACGCGGGAGCGAGCGAGATGCTTTCTGGTTGTGCTTAACTCTTGGGAGCGGGATAGCATTAAGGGTGTAGTACGTGCCGAGCAACCGACCTATCTTCGGATGGGCGTGCTGATCGCGTACCACACTGGTCGAGAGCTGTTCCCGCTTCCCTGATGAGCCCATGGGAGGGCGAAACCGGTAAGCATCGAGATGGTAAAGGCTTAATCTCGGGTATGTGAGAGACCTGAGGTGCCGCATGAGGTGGTTGTCCCTACGTCAAAACTCTGACCCCGTGACAGATGGTATCAGAGCATGGCCGTGTGCTAGCTATTTGAGTTTGCCAAGCGCCCCATGTGCTGCGGAGCAAGTCATGTGGACGAGCAAGTAAAGCTCGCACCCTAATGAGAAGGGGGTGTTCGCAAGTGGGTCCCCTAGAAAGAGATTGAAATGAGGATGGGTAGGCAGGAAGCCGCAGCGAAAGTTCTCCGGATGGTCGAACTGCAATTGGACACCTTGGTAAATGGGGTGGTTGCAAGTAGACCTTTGCCCAACATCGGAGGGCGGCCCTAGTTAGAGGGCGAGTTTGGGAGAATTGCACACTAGTTCCTAGCTAATATAAAGAAGGGAAAGAGTTTCCTCCCCATGCACGAGGGCGTGCATGAATCAAGTGGGGGAGATTGTCACGGTTCGTGTGTCGTAACAACGCGGGACCGAGCGAGATGCTTTCTGGTTGTGCTTAACTCTTGGGAGCGGGATAGCATTAAGGGTGTAGTACGTGCCGAGCAGCCGACCTATCTTCGGATGGGCGTGTTGATCGCGCACCACACAGGTCAGGAGCTGTCCCCGCTTCCCTGATGAGCCCATGGGAGGGCGAAACCAGTAAGCATCGAGATGGTAAAGACTTAACCTCGGGTATGTGAGAGACCTGAAGTGCCGCACGGGGTGGTTGTCCCCTGCGTCAAAACTCACCCCGTGACACTAACATACTAACCACCTTAACCGTACAACAAATTTCATTTAAAGTTCATAAATCTAACTTTCCTAAATTTCTAATAGGATAACGTAATAAACATATTTTGTTTAATATTTTTTCTTCATTTAACGTGTCTAAACCTTATACTACTATTCTATGAGTTCACAGACAAAAGAAATATTACATTGACTTGTATAGTGATTTGTATAACTTGCTTTGATTCTTGATGTTTTTATATATATATATTTAAATCTGAAATATATAAAAATTAGATGTATTAGAATTATATAATCTAATAAAATAATTAAAATAATATAATATTCGATAAAGTGAATACCAATAGTTTTAATATCAATATCTTTAATATTTTTACTTGAACTTTATTTTTTAAAAAGAATTGGAGGAACTGATAATGAGGAAATATTTTATTCATGATAATATATATTTTTTATAAGCGAAGTAAATTTAAAATTTTAAGATTTAAAATTAATAATTTAAATCGTATATCGAAGGTTTAAAATAAATATACTTGTATAAAAATATTTTATACTAACCATATATCGAATATTTAATTTGATTATATTATCAACCAATCCAAGCATAACACGACACTTAAAGCACCAACCCAACCGAGAAATTATATCATGGGTCAGTCCCACCACGTCATCCATGGGACGAACCAATAAAAATTATCCATCTCATTATTTTTTAAATTTTCAAGTGAAAAATCACTTGAAAAAAAATATGACATGGAAAGATAGATAATTTTTATTGGTCGGTCCCATAGACACGTGATGGGACTAACCCATGATATAATTTTTCCAACCCGACAAGATAAATCTTTTATAAAATATATGAAAATATGGAAAGTTTAACGTACAATAAGATTTATTGTATGCTTACGATATAATATTAATTAAAATTATTATAAAATATAAAATTAAAAATATTACATATTTTTATAATATATAATTATTAAAAGTTAAATATCTGATATTATTTTAAAATTTTATAAGTATTGAATTTATTTATAAATATTTATATTTATTGTGAGATTATTAATTTAAAATGTTAAATATTTTAATATTTTAAATTAATATAATGTTTTAATTTTCATGTTTTATAATATTTTTAATTATTATCGTATACCATGAACATATTGTACCCTAAACTCATCCCTAAGAATACGTAGAATTCCTCTTAGTATCATCATCACCATCATCAAAGTCTTTATCTTTCTCTTCTTCAAATCATCCTTTTTCTTCCCTTTTCCCGAGAAAATTATCCGTTGATCATAACCCCAAAATTCTTGCCGATAAATCTGTTTCTTTTAGATTCTTTTCCCAGATTCCCCCTTTTCCGAGACACATCAAAATATATCATTTTCCCACTTTAATAATCTCTAAGTTTTATCTCTCAATTTTTTCCTCGCCTGGAAAATGCAGCTTGATGACCCCAAAACACTTGTTTTGATGATCTGATTAATGGGTTTCGTAAAATTTCGATCAAGTTTTCTACCTTTGTTTTGCCCCTTTAGTCACTTGAAGGGATAACATTTTTTATAGAATTTTTGGAGTCTTACAAGGATTCAATAAGCTGGTTTCGTTTTTCCGAGTTGATAGATAATAATTTTGTTGGATCCCAGAGTTAGTTTGAAGAGAAACGGTTTGAGTCAATTCCAGTGTTGAAAGTCAATTTCAATATTATTAAAGTGGGATAAGAAGAGATGGTTCCTTTTGTTGTGATAAACTAGAGTAAGATTCGATCATGGAGCATATTATCGGTGGAAAATTCAAGCTTGGTCGAAAGATCGGGAGTGGATCATTTGGTGAACTTTATTTAGGTAATTGTGGTTAATGATTTTTAATTTCATATTCTCTTTCCAGTTGCTGTATTAATTTTTGATGTATTTGTTTTGCAGCCGTCAATGTACAAAGTGGAGAGGAAGTGGCTGTTAAGCTGGTAATTTTTTGTTGTTGTTTTATTACTTTTCCCCAACTTTAATTAGGAATGGTGGAAGTTTCTTTCTTTCATTTTGTTTACTTCAGTGTATCGGTTGATCACTAGGTGTGTTGAAATTGATGATCGAGTTAGCTGAGGATTGTTGCAGTAGTATTTGATGTTATTTTTTGTGGTTCATTTGGATACCTGGTATTTCATATCATTGATCTGCTGTCGGGGGCGTAAACTAGTTCATTAGTTGATTTATATGCATATGCTACTATGGTTATGATACATTTAATGTTTCTAGAGCTACTTCATGAAAGGATATCCGGGGCATCAATGAATGTTTCTTTTATGCCTGTTGAAATGTAAGAAAATCAGCCAGTGGATTTTGTTCTTTTTGAAGTGGTTAACTGAGTTGGACTTCGATTTGGAGCTTAGATGTGTGCGGTTAGTTCGAGGTTGCTCAGGATATAACAATATGGAGTGAGGTATAAAGGCATCGCTGGAGGGTTATATAGATACTTACATTTTATAATGTTAGAAAGGACTGGGGGGTGTTAAAAGTTTGGTTCTGTGACTTACATTGAGTATTCTTAGGGTTGGACTGTGGGACTTTGTATTTTAATATAGGGGTGGAACCATAAATTATTTGAGATGATAGTTTCTAGTGATCTGCTTAAGTACTTAAAAAGAATTTGTCTTGTAGTTTAGTTGTTGGATTGTTGTTATACTTCTATATTTTCTTTTGCCACTTGATACTTTAATTGACTTTCACAATATTTCTGATGTTTTGAAGTTTTGGATCTGTTATTGACATGTAATCCTGTTTCCCAGGAGCCTGCCAAGACAAAGCATCCCCAACTTCTCTGTGAGTCAAAGCTGTACATGCTTCTTCAAGGGGGAAGTAAGTTTTGAATTTCTCTTGATCTATTTATTTTGATCAGTATTAATCATTGTCTAGTTTTCGTACTTCTTTTACATGTGCAGCGGGTATTCCACATTTAAAATGGTTTGGAGTTGAGGGTGAATGCAATGTCATGGTTATTGATCTTCTCGGACTAAGCTTAGAAGACTTGTTCAACTACTGCAATCGGAAGTTTTCTTTAAAAACAGTTCTGATGCTTGCAGATCAGTTAGTAAGTACGCCACCTATTTCAGAAACTTTAATCTAGTCAGTTGGCTGCCTGACTAGTAATTGCTCTTTCTTGTTGCTTCAGATAAATAGAGTTGAGTATATGCACTCTCGGGGTTTTCTTCACCGTGACATAAAGCCTGATAATTTTTTGATGGGTTTAGGGCGCAAATCAAATCAGGCATGTTCTGTTTAATCTCTGCAGTGTGTGTGTTTGGTTAGATAATGTTGATAAGGTTTTCATGCAAATTTTAATTCCTTTGAAATATAATCTCCCTAGAAGTATTTGTCTTTTTAACTGAAATTCCATTGTTTCCCATTTTCATTACAGGTATACATAATCGATTACGGCCTTGCAAAAAAGTATAGGGATCTTCAAACACACAAGCACATACCATACAGGTAAAAGTTTTTGATGTTTTTACTTGTAGCCTTTTGATATTTTCTCTAGACCATGAGTTATGTGAAAAGAGATGATTAGAACTTTCATCAGTTATGTTTGTCAATTATCGGCAAACTTAAGGCATCTGTTTCGAGATTTCTAGACTTAAGAGTTCCTTGTAAACAATTTGGTTTCACATAATTAGCTATCTTGCGGAAAACGTGATATTTATTCTGCTTTTACTTTGTCATTAACTGTCAATTATTCCATTAAGGATAACACTCTATCAATATCATGTTATGTGTACTGCATTGATCTCATCTTGTTCTACCTTATCTTCTTTTTAACTAGCTATGGTCACTCATTAAGCTGTCCATTTTTTCTTGCAGGGAAAACAAGAATCTTACAGGGACAGCTCGATATGCCAGTGTTAATACTCACCTTGGCATTGGTGAGTGAACTTACTGCATTGAATATTCATTTGCGTTTTACTTTCAGCAAACACCCCTTGCCATTGATTTTTTGGCTTAATATTTGATCTGACCATGCTGCATGGAACTTGCAGAGCAAAGCAGGAGAGATGATCTGGAATCTCTTGGTTACGTGCTTATGTACTTCCTGCGGGGAAGGTTGGATGGACTCATTACTTGATTGCTTACTTCACAAACCTTTTTAAATGTCAAATCACGTTATCAACTTTCTTGTTCCCTGTCAGCCTTCCATGGCAGGGCCTGAAGGCCGGTACAAAAAAGCAGAAGTATGACAAGATTAGGGAAAAGAAGATGCTTACTCCCATAGAGGTACCATTACTTTCTTGCTGTTAGTATGGAAAATTCTACTTATTCGCTGTGTTCTAGAAGTTGAAAATGGAATGCATGTCTGATAATATGCCATTTTCAGGTCCTTTGCAAATCATACCCGTTTGAGTTCACATCGTACTTCCATTATTGTCGATCACTACGGTTTGAAGACAAACCAGATTACTCATACCTGAAAAGGCTGTTTCGGGACCTTTTTATTCGAGAAGGTTTACTTGCTTTTTTAAGTCCCATTGTTCATATATTGGCCACCTTTCTAATTATTGAAAATTTAATCAATCTTCTCATTTGTCCATTATAAAAATTTTGGATGACATCTTTTAGCATAAAATCTGTTTGATTGAACTCCTTGATTGATTTTGATAACTAACTGATGCAGGTTATCAGTTTGACTACGTATTTGATTGGACTATACTGAGGTATCCGCAGGTTGGCTCTAGCTCAAGAGCATGGGTCAGTGGTCTTTAATTTGAAGAGCTTTATTCTCATGGAGATGCTGATATTTTTTTATTCGATAAGAACTCCGATACTTATATTTCATGTCATTATTCTACAGCCAAGCCCAAAACCAGGTTTAAATCCCCCCGGAGCATCTGCTGAAAGAACAGAAAGGCCTTCTGGTCGGTTCCTTTTCACAACCCGGTTTGAGAATATATTCTAAACTGATTATAAATTTTGACATAAATATCATGTTTGAGACACCTGACTTGTACATGTTCCGAATTGGGTGTCCTTAAGTTAGTGAATGCACTTTTTTTATGCACATCTTTATTTACTGCAGTAGGACAAGAGATTCAAGAGAGGTTCTCTGGTGCGGTTAAGGCATTTGCAAGACGAAACAGCTCTGGCCATGGTTTGCTTGGTGATCAGTCGAGACACAGATCTTCAGATGATGTGCCGTTATCAAAGGATGTGGTAAGCAACCTTTCTTCTACATTTTAATTATTGTTTTTGTTGAATTTTGCCTTCTTTCTTGGAAATCGAAGTTTAATGCGTTAGCTATTTGCTACGAAGTTAATGGATTTTCTCTTTGAACTTTTCTCTCCTTCAGCAACCAGATTCTGATAGGACTCGCTCTTCCTCGAGAAATGATAGTTCCTCAAAGAGGCCCGTCATATCAAGCAGACGACGTGGCTCCTCTGGTGAACCTAATGAGAATTGTTCTAGCAGATTGTTCTTGAGCAGCAGTCGCTTGTCAACAACTCAGAGAGTTCAACCCGGGGTTGAATCCAAATCATCATCTTTCACTCATGCTGTAGCCACCAGAGGTGGCCGTGATGATACCCTCCGGAGCTTCGATCTCTTGACAATCGGAGGTGGAAAAAGGAAATAAACGACATATACAACCGGTACGAAGAATTAGCCTATTCTAGAGTCCTTCCGATGGACAGATAGTGACACTATAACAGTATTCACGATCTGTTGCACCATCCACAACAATCTCCACAAAGAATTCTATCCCTGGAAAAAAAAACTTTTGGATGCCGTCATCAGAAACCGTTGTCAGGTACTCTTGCTTGCTGTTAATGCTGCCTGTAGACTCGCTGAAAGAAAGAGATGAATGACCTGATTTGAGGGGAATCATTCATATATTTCCAACACATTCTAGCTGTGTAATAAACTCTTGATGTTTCTTTATGCAACCAAGCAAAAGAGAAGAAGAAGAAGAAGAAGAAGAAGAAGAAGAAGAAGAAGAAGAAGAAGAAGAAGAAGAGACTTTTTCTGGCTTTTATGCCATCTGTTAATATCTTCAAATCTTGTGTTACCATTACCATTATCTTTAAGGTAAATATTGTTTCTCATCCCTCATGTGTTTTCCTACAAAGTTAATACAATTTTCTTTTTCTTTTTTATACTCTTCTTACTTGACTTTTAGTATACATTTATAATATAGGGTTAATATTCTATGCAGTTCCAGTGGAACTAAAATTAAAATTAAATCTTTAATTGTAAAATTTAATCATAATAACCCTGAATTCTATATCCTATAAACTTCTAAACTATAAACCCTTAAATTTTTACTGTCATTAAATAAATTTATAGAGAGAGTTAAAATTTATTTATATTATATAAAATTTAATTATTTTGTATATTTATAGATTGTTAGATGATAGTAATAAATGATAGATTATCTAATTATTTTTTAAGTGATAATTTTTATATTTTCTACGTTTAAAAAGATTAATTATTATTCGATTAAATTGAAAAAATGATTAATTAATATTATACATGTCAAAGAGAAATTATATAATAGACCTTTTCAATCATATAATCTATAAGACCAATAAAATTTAATTAAAAGTAACTGAGTGAAAATTCTTTAAAGATTAATTTATTGGTTTCTCTTACGAATGAGTTAATAAAAATAACTCATGATATAATTTTGACATTAAACAAATTAATACAAATAAAGATAATCACTTTACTGTCATCAGTCTGAGTATTGAAAAGTTTAAACTTTAAAGAAGTTTAAACTTTAAAGACAATAACCATCGGTGAGAGCCATGCTTGTTTGTCTTATAGTCTTGATTTTTAGTCTGGTTATGTATTCAACAGTGGTGTTAAATATTCTGTGTCGTGTGTGGCAGCGTTCAAGGCGGTAACGGTGTCCAAGTAAACAATACAATCTCATGCTTTGAAGAACACAAAGCAATGAATATCAAAATTTTGTTTGGATAATGGTAAAATTAAATAAATATTATCTGTGTAAAAACTAAACTAAAATTAAATAAATATTAATTGTAAGAATATGTACTTTCATATATATCTAATATTAGCAGTAGTATTTTACAAAAGAACAATCACCTATAGCTGATTCAAGAGCCAATCTCATAATGTCAAACAACTTTGTTTTCTCTTAAAAACTTTTCAATGAATACTTGAAATGAAATGTAAGATGTGGCAAAATAATTGCTACTCACCAAATAAATATTACCATCTTTTTATCTTCGGATACATCCGAGTCCACCACAGAAACGAGTCGGGTCATTTTCTATAATGTTCCTCGGAGGTTTCGTGTTGTGGAGGCAAGAGGTTTATGAAGCTCCCTTGAACAGGTTGACTGGCAGTCTCAGCAGACTCATCCTCTGCAAAATATAGACCAATATATGCCTCAGCCATACTACTATATCATGCCAAAACCTCAAAACTTTCAGAGCTGCATATATCGTGTAACACACAAATCGGACCACAGAGGCGGAAAAAGTAGAATAATAGTGATAATGTCTTACCAAAAAGGGATTTGATGGATGGTCTCTTGGGTTTCGAGCTTTTCTTCTTTAGCTCGGCTGCAACGATATAAATAAAAAATGGATCAAAAAACGAAGATTTTTGCTAGTTGAAATTTGCACATAGGATAAACTTGTGTGTGGAACAACTGGAAAAGAATGGGGAAAGATGAAGGGACAAAAGGAGCAAAGGAGGAAGCAAAATACCGATGCCAGGTAGCTGATTGTCATTTACGATTTCGAAGTTCTTGTATGTGTAACCCACAAAGTTTATATCCTTGGACGAAAGCATCTGCATCAAAGGGTATAATTAATTACTGTTCTGCAAGTGAGCAACCGAAACATCATTTAGCAGCAATTACACTTCATTAACCATGTTTAAAATCAAAGAAAATAGACCGGTAAATGGCATGTTCCCAAGATAAATTTCACATGAAACAAGCTTTGTTATTTACGGAAAAGAAGCAATTATATCTACACTAACCTTTCTCCATGGACCTGATTTTGCTGCGGATGGAATTTGGTTGTCAGCCTGGTGCATGAAAGGAAAAGAGAACAATAAGAATATGTTTAAACAAGTTATAGCAAATTTAGACGCAGTAACACTAATCTACCTCTTCAAACTTCTCAAAATTTTGCGTGTCCAACTCATCATTGACTTCGGGAATAAATGCAGCTTTCATTTGATATAATTTGTCCCATTCAATACCTTTAAACCATGGGTGAGCCTGAAAAAACACACACAGATACATCTAGTTAATTTTTTTTGAAAAGAATACATCTAGTTAATTTAATTATTTGCATTCTATTTTAAAACAAATTCGAAGAATCTTAAACGGAACACACCACACAACACCTTAATTTCATTGGCGCCCTTTGTTCCAAGCCTTTGTTCGACATTACATAAGAGTTTGCTTATAAGATCTTTAGCTTCCGGGGATAGTTTTGCTTCCTCGGGAAATTTTAAGTGCATTCTCCAATTTACTATCTAGAAAATTTAAAACAAAGGTCGATAATTAAACATAAATAACAAAGACAATTTGAAGTGTCAACTACTTTAGAGTTACAATTAGAAGCTTATCACACAATGTTCATACATGAAGATAAACAAAAGGTAAGAGTAATAACTTACCTTCCGACAGGTCGACATTGGCTCATCAGAATAAAAGGGTGGATATCCGACAAGCATTTCATACATGATAGCACCAAGAGACCACCTAGAAATGTATAAAAAAACCATTATAAGATACCTACCAAAATATTATCCTAAAAGAAGACCTCACAAAATATATATCTTTTCAAAAAAGAAGTGTTTAATATACAAACCAATCGCATTCCATTCCATATCCTTTTTTCAGCAAAACCTCTGGAGCAATATAGTCAGGTGTACCAACGGTAGAATATGCCTGAATATTACAAAATTTTAATGTTTAAGCAACATTATATTGCAATTCCAACAAAAAGACAAATGAAAACCCTCTAAATGAACTTAGCAGGAAAAAGAGGTGAGCTGTGGTCTTTCTAAAGAATATCCAAGGCAACTAAAATCTGTAAAAGATATAAGCCTAGCGAATTCTATCTAATAGAGCCTGAACAATGGAAAATATCGAGAAACAAGTTTATAATTTCTTGCTTTCTAAATTCAATAGTACAACCACTAATAACAATAAATACTGCTACATTAGCTACATGGTAGTCGAGTAATTACAAGCATCCTTCTGTTCCTCTGCCAATGCTGCAATTGCTCTTGTTGAGTGCGTTTTGGTGGAGCAGGTCGCCCGTCACTTTGAAGGGCCCCACTAACATTAGCCACAGAAAAGTCCTTTTCCTGGAGATTACTGCAATCTAATGGTTTACATAATCCAAAATCTGATAATTTCATATGACCGTTTTTATCAAGGAGAAGGTTGTCAGGCTTAATGTCCCTGCAGCATGTCACACAGAATGAGTTTCACCCCTTAGTGCAAATCCAGGAATACCATTACATAAAAAGTTTATGCAGGTTTAATGTCACATCAACTCACCTATGAATATAATTATGTTTGTGAATTGATTCAATCGCCAGGACAGTTTCTCCAACATAAAACCTGGCCTCGTCTTCTGTTAGTATATCCTTCCTCATCAGTAAAGTCATCATATCTCCCCCAGGTAAATATTCCATAATTAGATATAGATACTCTTCGTCTTGGAAGGAACAATATAGTTTAACAATGCAATTACTGTCAACCTCCGCAAGTAGATTCCGCTCGGATCTCACATGTTCAACCTGACAATTAGAAATGCAAACTAACAAACTAGCATCATGACTTAGAACACATTAGGCAATTTTATAGCAGGCATGAAATGGTGTACCTGGCCTCTACGAAGCATTTCGGACTTCTTAAGCTTCTTCATGGCATAAACATGACCAGTTGTCTTCTCCTTACAGATTCTAACCTGTGATTAGAAGAAAAGAAGTTAAAAGTAACACAAAAATCTAGTGGTAGACATGACATATCAAAATTTTCTCAATTTTGGCAAGTATATCGAAGCAAAAGCAAAACTAGAAAAAAGAGAAGAACCTATGTGATGATGTACAAAAAAATGACGAAGAGATAATTACCTCACCAAATGCACCCTTGCCTATCATGGTCAGTGGCTCAAAGTCATCCGCACCCATCTTATGCCTCTGAAGACGCATGTATTCTGTTTCCTTCTTCTCTAAATACTTAAGCAAGTTGTTTTGTTCTTCCTCGGAGACTTCAGCATCAGCCAACTTCTTTTCTAGAATATCACGTCTGCAAAAACTCACAATTACGGCAAAAAGATCATTCCTGTTCTTCAGGAAGAACTACCATAACTTTCCCCGTGGTCCTCTGATCACGAAACTTATCCTATCATGCTATATATTTTGCAGATGATACACAATGTCAAACATGCTATTAAACAGCTCTATGAGATAATTCCACCGAATAGTCAGTCCACAATATCGAGCATGTTATAACATTACTTGTAAAATTATAGATGGGGAAAACTAGTTTCCACGATAGGAACTAAGCTAGAATCTAAATCATACCTCTCCTTTCTTTCCTGGAGGTTTTTCATCTGCTTCTTGTAATGGTTCTCAATATACTGCTTTGCAGCAGCTACCCGCTGTTTGGTGACATTTGATGGCACCTCTTCAATTGTTGGCGGTTTAGACCCCTCCTTTGCATTACCTGCGCCTTCTTTCTTCTTTGAAGGCCGTGACTTATCTTTAGATTTCAACTTGTTGAGCCAACACCTTGCCGTGTCCATTGGTTTAAAAATACGACCCTTAGGAAAGTCCCACTCCTAGATGTACATTGTAGCTCATCACTATTTACCGAAATATCCAACAAACAAATTCTGCAAAGAAAAAGAACGAAATAAGTGTACGCTAGCTTAGAAAAATGGGAAAGCAACTTTATGAAGAAAATTTAGGTTTATATCAGCTGTCAAAGGATATAACACACAAACAAACAAAGATCAGATAATTGCAAAAAAAAAAAAAAAAAAAACATTCTAATCATCAGAAACCTCATGATCTTGAATGTTTCACCAAACAAATAAATACTGCGTTGAGCTTAATTAGTTGTGACATGCTAGCACTAGGCAGATAGGTATGCATTATTAAACATTCTTTTGCACATTTCTTACCTACCAACATGGTTTTTCCCAACATTTACCAACACCTAAACAACAAAACAAACCTGAATTCAAAACCCAAATTCCAACTAAGAACAAGGCAAAGAAAAAACAGGCCGAAAACCATTATCGATTCACCCTGAAAAAACTTATTACAACAATTCAACACTTCATCATCAATTCAGAACACAAAATGAAATGATGATGTGATCCTCACCTATTTACTAAAATAAATAAATAAATAAATATTAGGAAAAAAAAGGTTAAAGTCAGCATTAAGTTGATCAATATAATTCACACCGATTCAAATCAGAAACTCCCGGAGGAAGAGTTAAATCTACGAATAAAAAATCGAGCATCAATATTATTCATAGCAATTTAAATCAGATATTCCCGGAGAAAGAGTTAATTATACGGAAAAAATCGAGCTTTTTGTTTTTCCCCTTCATCAACTAAACAGAACAATCCAAATCCGACACTAAAGAGAATCTAAGAACTGTGAATCAAATAACAAGAACAACGATCTACAAGCCCCAAAACACTGAATCAACTTTCAATTGTCAAGTGTTTCTCACCAACCAAAATCCAAATCTCAACTCACTCGGAACTCACACTCATACACAAAACTTAAAAATACAATTAAGAGGAACAAAAACTAATTGCAGCAATAGAACTGAACGCACCATTAAAACACTGTAAAAACTGAACCGGAAAGATCGGGGAGAAGAGACGACGAAACTGCCAGCTTTGAAATTGCAGAGAATGGTGAAGCAAAACCCTAGAGAAAGCAGAGAGAATAGAAGATCAAGAAGAAATTGAAGCACATTGGTTAATGATTTTTCAGGCTTTCTTCAAAAGTTGGAGAATGGAAGCTTTGGCTTTGTAAAGGCCTTTGCTTTGCTTTTTAACTGCTTTTATATTTATTTACTTTTATTTTACATTTCAGTTTTTTTTATAATCTTTGTACATAATTTTTATTTGAATTTTAATATTTTTTAGTATATACAAATTAATTAATTAAGGTTAAAATATGTTTCAGGTCCCTGAACTCTTCATACATTTAGAATTTAGTCCTTTTATTTTTAAAATATTAATCAAAACAAACCGTTAAAATTGTTAAAATTCTTTTTAAAATTAATAAAGTAAATATGTAATTTTATTGTTAATAATAAACAACAATAATAATAATGGAAGATGTTGAGAGCACAAGGTGGGAGATGAGCTGGACGGCTTTGAAATTATGAGATTATACAACTATCTATTTTCAAAGAATAATTGTCTTAATTAATAGTTTTTTATTTAAAATAAAATAATTACACATTCGGTCCCTATACACTTCACACATTTGAGATTTAGTGTCTATTATTTTAATCTAAAAATTGGATTCCAATTGATAATACAATCAAACGACTTCCATTAAATTTAGTTATCTGAAATTTTAAAAATAAAATAAAAATTTTCTCACAACTTCAAATATACAAAGAGTACAAGGATTGAAAGCAAAATTAGACCAAAATAAAATGAAACAAAGAGAGTTCACGTATTAAAAACTTTGACACATGACATGTTCTTCATTATATGTCTTTATGACATAAATTCAATAATGGTTCGATATATTATTTTTTTAATAAACTTTTATATTATATCTAAATTATTTACAACTCTAAATCTTTAAATAGAAGGTTATTGTGTGTTTAATCGTGTTTGAATTCGTACAATATCAATAGAATTAAAACATAATTGATAAATATAATATTTAATCGATTTATACCTTTGAATCTGTATTTTATTTTTCGTAAAACCAATAATACCTAACTTATTAACTGATTAATCCATATTGAATATTATAAGTGCTTATTATGATTATGAGACGATAATCTTAGTTTGATTTACTTCACTTACAACATTAAGATTCGAACTTTAATTCGTTATTATAGGATATAATAAAATTATCGTTCGAAAGAAAATTCCATTTATTGTTATGAAAAGCACCCACAATTGTTATAGTAATTATGTTTGCTTCCATGCTAATTCTTATAGCTTTTATATGTTCGAAATAAATTGATATTAAATGTGTTGTAAATAATTTTGTTTCAAACATGTAAGAAAAATTTTAAATAAAAATGTTAGATTTTTATATGTTTATAAAACTTAAATCTTTGAACCACTCTAATATAATCATTAATATCAAATTTATAAATTTATTAACTCCGTTGAATATGTTATTTAAAAGGTGATGATAAGAACTATGATATAATTAAGTTAAATTTCAAATACATTATTAATTTATTTATTTTACATAATTATTTATATTTCATCTATTAATTAATTAATATCGAATGTATTATTTAAATGGTGATTATAAGCTATATATTATGCTCAAATTAGCCTAGTTTAGCCCAAATCGTAGGCCTTGTAACAGGGATAGGGCCTTGGTTTTGTTTTACGTTTTTCTAATTTCTAAGCCTATACTTTACAGAAAATTATTTTTTATTTTTTTAAAGCGATAAATTTATATTTTTTATTGTTGATATCGTCCATTTATTTCACTCATCCAATGATAACCATGAATTAATGTAAAACTCTCTCTATATATCTATCTATATATACATGATGATTATATGATAATATATACTTATTATTAGTTCTTTAATAATATGTATGTACCATATAGATAAATTATTTAAACTCGAGTCTCCTATAAATAACAATATTTTTTCACTAAATTTACTCAATAGGTTCTATAAGTAAATAATTTTCTTTATCATTCTTAATTTAGACTAATCTAATTTTAATTTATTAATTAATTATGGTAAAAAAAATCATTAATAGTCGATTGAATATTAACTCAATTCACACTATTGTTATTGTAATATTAAAAAAATTATGAGTTCGAATACATTTAAATATATTTATCTATGACTTAAACATTGAGAGTATAGCTAATCAAATTACCCAAAATCAACATATTTCGACTCGATTTAAATAGTTATATTTTTTTAAACAAAATCCAGGTTTGGACCTGGTCGAGTTTTATATGTAATAAAATTGAACACAGTGTGAAAATTCTTTGACCCATGAAAATAATATAAAATTTTCTTTATATGTTATAATAATTTTACTATTTAATCAAATAAAACTATTTTCATTTATATCAAAATTAGATCAAAAGCGAGTGTATCTCAAAAATTGAGTTGGATGAAATATCTTTAAATATCAAGTGAAATTTGAATAAATATTTTTAATTTTAAATTAAATATATATTATCTAAAAACTCCTCAACTCGATTAAAGTTAAGAATAGTTTAAACATTATAAATTATAAGTTATCCTAAAAGATAAGGACATTAGAAAATAGTTGACCACAACTATTACTAACAACATGACACATGATAAATAGGTAGGTAATATTATTATAGGCTAATTTTCTGAACACTTTTTCCGAGAAATATTTTGAATTCTGACCTCAAATATAAATTATTTAAAAAGTAATCTATTTCAATTCACGCAAGACCAACTCAGAATCTACAACACGGATTATGAATAAGGAACACATATTCCGTTAAACACGAGTTTAATCTGGGGTAGTATCTTTTATTTTTTACGAATTTTTATTAATTTTATAAAAAAATTACAATTATGTTCTAATCAATAAATAAAATATTTAGATTAAACAATTCAAAGATTTTTATAATTAAAAAATTTATAAAAAATAAGTATATCAATAAAATTCTAAAGTTTCTTGAATCTCTTTGGCTCTGTACAAACGAGACGCATAATGAAGAAAGACAGATGAATACTAAGACATAAATTAGAAACTAACATGTCATAAATTAGACTAACATAAATTAGAAACTAACATCAATTGAATTTCTATGTAAACAACAATCGATCACTAGGGTATGCTAAAATATGTTATAAAGATAGATGAATCAAATCACAAAACAAAAACAAAAATATGTCATAAAGACAAAAAAAACGTGTCATAAAAACAAAAAGAGCATGCTATAAAAACAAAGATTTTTATTAAAATTAAAACAAAAACAAAGAAAATAATAGATTTGATGGTCGACAACCAATATTAAAATTAATTACCGACTACTAATTAAAAGAATTGACAAGAAAAGAATGACGATAAAAAAATATTTTGAGAAGAAAAAAAAACCCGCTAAGGTTGATTTCTTTGAGGAGCTAGTATCTTTTATCCTTTTAAGACATTTAATATTTTGAAATAAAAAATTATGCGTTGCTAAGTATGGTTTCCATAAGAACTTCAAACAAAATAACCTATTCTTGTATAACACGTAAAACATGGTAACTTAGCTTTTTATTACAGACAAAAAACCAGGAAAAAAAACTGTTTCAAAAGAAAAGGGTGAAATGGTGATCATAATGTAGGTGATTTTTTTCACCAGACTTGGAACATCCTACAGAAAAGAGTCGTAGTAAGCATCATAAAGTTGTTGACTTGAACATCAAAACTTTGACAAAGGTTTTTCCTTTTCACCACACTCCAACCAGAAACGATGTCCCACATCATCAAGAAGTGGGGTACAACGTGGATGAATCAACGGATAAAGACCTATCCACGTGGTGAAATCTCAGAAGGGAGGAGACAGACATGAATGACAAGAGAGAAAATGAGAACCATTGGTTCAGGTTCTGTCAGATTGCTGCAGGCATCAAAGTGAACCTCCTGTAGGCTGTAACTGGTAAGGTTCAGTTTTGACAGTGAGAACTGTTTGTCAACTGGAAGTCTTGAACAGATTTTACACATTTTATAATTACTATTTTTATTATTTATTTCCAAAGCTTTTATTTAATACATATAATTAATCGTAATAATATTTATTATTTCTCATAAATCATGAAAATTGTATTCGGCATGACTCATGATAGAAAGGTACGACTATGAATTTTGTGGGTCAAAATGAAATACACGTACACAATAAAAGATTGTAAATGCATCCTAATAAATATTTTTTACCAAAATAAAACTTTTTTCTAAGTCAAATATATATTAATTAATCAAAAACTATAACAAAACATGGTAGAAAGTGTAATAAAGAACAAAGTTTTAGTAAGCATTAAAACATGGATGGAAAAAATATCTAGTTTTTACTTATTCGATTTTAATTAATAAATTATTTTTATTTTAAGGAAACTTTATTTTAAAATATTTATATTTTTTTTTCATTCACAACACTTAAATTCGAATCTTTGATATTATTTAAAAAATCTAATGTCTAATCTCCTAAGTCAACTAGTTACTAGTATTACTATCCTTTAGTGTAGTAGGATAAGATATTAGCTCAATTTAACAACATTCAGAAAATCATAGAATTGCAAACATATCAATCTGGGTTGTAATAAACTTTTGTAAATACTAAATCTGAATTAATCAATCAATGAATTAAACATCGATATTTATACTAAAAAATCTCCGAATGCGTAATTTAAAACAATTGATAGAAGATAATGAGAAATCCAAGATTTAGTCAATGTAACACTTTAACAAGTTCTCGTTGCGTTTCAGAGAGAACAAAAGACCCTATCACTTGAAAATTTCATGAGATAACAGCTATAACTAAACTCCAGCAACAATAGAACAAAGCTCGCTCGACTCCAGCAACAATAAATACTCACAATACGAATGTATCGTATTAGCGGTCGATTATATAAAGATTATCTTTGAAAAAAAAATAAGGAGTTAATTCGAGATATCCGTTTCTTTCGCCCAATGATATAAAAAATACGTAAAACTTAAAGAGTTTTATATTATGTATCATGATTCTCTCTGTATGCACCAGAAAATATAAAAGCAAGGTCCATTAGTATCAGCTTTGGTCCCAACAGAATCTTAAACGTATCATATAATGATGGTCAGCTTTAGACAAAACAATAGTCCCTTGTAATAATGAACTTTCAACTTAATACTTGTTCATATATTTACTTAAAAAACTGTAAAGAGATGATATAAAATTTTATGCCATCAATATACATATACATATACATATGTATGTATTCATCGAGCATAGCTCAATGTATCTGAAAAAACCTAGCTATATTCAGAGAAAACTAGGGATTCATTTTAGACAACAGATACAAATGACTATGATGCATAGGTAAAACACAAAGAAGAACATGTTTCAAACATGAATTTTTCCTACAGATAATGTCTGTATGAATCAGTCATGGAAACCAAACACCAAAGAGAAAACTTGGTAAAGTTTTCATCTGCCAAAACCCAATAGTTCATTGCACTGATTGGAGATTAGCCTGGTCTAATCAACTTAGTCTGTAATCTATCATATCAATATATATATATATAACATATTTTGTGTGATTCCAGTTCCAGATGCATAATAATATCCACAACTGGACAATTTGTTGTCTCCTTAAAGTCCATATCAAATCATGTTTTTCACTGTGTAAATTAGGGTTCATGTGAAAATCCACTAAAAACCAAATATCTTTCCCCCTTGTGGGAACAGACATGACAGCAATGGAGAAATGGGAGATGGGTTTGCTATCTTTAACCTAACGTTGATGAAAAACATGAAATTTCCTAGAACACTGTTTTCTAGACTGTCTGAAGCAAAAAGAATAGATCAAAGAAAGAAAACGATGAACATAAGAGATTACTAAAACTGGAAATAACCATTGAAGAACAGACACACAACTTGATCTGCAAATCTAAACTTGTCATAAATGGCTTATGGAAAGTACAAATCAAAAGACAAATTTGGATGTTAAAAATCACATAGATCTTAGGTTACTACAAATGGTAGAACTAGAAGTAAATAAGTTTTTTAAGACATATATATGGTCCGATATTGCAGATTATATTATATAATAATTGAGGTACTTACCATAACCTTGTTTTTATCATGCAGCTGCTTGATACTTCAACTTGAACATGATAGTTTTTTCTTTGTTTTTTGTTTACTGGTTTCGATTGAGATTTGATGGCGGAGCTTGAGGAGGTCGTTTCCTTTTTTTCTTCTCGTAGCTTATGCCTCTGGCCTTGGCCTGTGAATCACGAACCTCACGTAGGTAGAGCCTAACGGCTCTAGCGCCGAAAGGGTTTGCTTCGGGCTTACCTCCGTGCTCTTCGAAAGCGGCACGCAGGCGACCGATGAGAGCGTCGAGGCTTCCCCAAGCTTGACGGAGAGGGCAAGGACATGGAGCCGGAGGATTAGGGTGGCCGAAGAAAGGGCAAAGCGGGGTGTGGACTTTGGTTTTCCCGAACTGGTCGAGGTACCGGAGGAATTCCAGGACGTGTGCGCCGCTGCAACGGGAGAGGGAGAGAGGTGGGCGGTGGTTGCAGAGGTATTGCCCGAAAGTGTTCCAGTCACGGCGCTTCTGGTTCTCATAGCGGCTGAGAGTCGTCGGAGAAGTGGAGGAGGAGGAAGAAGCCGTCACCGATAAAGGGTTTCCGTTCCCGTTCCCGGTCGTGTCGGTCACGGCGGTGATCGACAGACTCGCAGGAAAACTCGAGACTAAAGCAGTGGAAGAAGGGTTATAATTCAAGTTTTCAAAACCCTGAAGAGAATCCATATCGAAAATCCAACAGAAAAAAAGGACAAGAAACGAGGAAGAAAATGAACAGCACTTTATCGATCTCAAAGTAGCATGAAAACCACCATGATTTATAAGAAAAAAAGAACAACTTGATGTTTTTCTTCCCCTAGAACATCTCAAAAAAGGCCGCCATGGGAGAAAAGCTTGAAGAATATGATTGATTCCAAGACAACACACACATATAACCTATGCTAGGTCTAGTAATACACCCTTTGTTTTCTTTGAGGTTTCTATGAATCTTTTTGTTTGATCAATCCTAGAAAACTTCATATGATCCTGTCTTAATATGGCATCCCATTTCCCAACTTTTAACTTCTGCAAAAGAAAAATGAAAAATAGGGATTAAAGTTAAATTCAAACTCTCAGTGAAACTCAGAGTCTCACTGCAGAACTGTTTGATAAACAGTAACACTGAGTAAGTGAGACAGGCAATGGTGAAATGGTCTAATTCACCCAAAATTTCAATTTTTTTAAATAAAACAAAGGGTTATTTTATTAAATAATTGATTAAATAATTAAAATAGGAATCTTTAGATAAATTTTCCTTTGCAATGGGTAAAAGTTAAATCAACATTGTCTAGGGTTTATATGGGAAATGGAAAGATGTTTTTTTTAACAGTGAGGTAAAAAACCAAAGTAGATGAAAGCAAGCTGATTGATGGAGACAGCATAAAGTTCTAGGGTTAAAAAATGAGGGAATAATGTGATTTTTGTTTCTTCTTCAACTTTTATTTTTTTCATTGATTGACAACACCTTTTGGATGAATTGACAGTAATACCCTTCACTGACTTACTTGCAATTGCATCACCCTGGAAGCATCAGTCCATCAAGCACAGTTCCTTGATGTGAGCAAGAGTTGCAGACCTAGGGGTTTGGCTGACAGTAAAACTAGCAGATTTTTTTTTTTTTAATTCTTTCACACATCCAATTTAAGAACATTTAATATATTTAGGGTTAATTATATAGTTTAGTGACAGAATTTTGAATAACTTTTATGTATTTTTAGTATTAAAAATAAATTTAAAGTTAATATTTAATGTTTATTTTTTAAAGTTAAGGTTAAAATATATGATTAGTTTTTTGTGTTAGAATTTAGGGTGTAGAAATAGATTTTTTAGGATGCGTTTTGGTTATTGAGTTGTTTTTTTAGGATAATTATACTTTAATCTTTAACTTTAAATAAATCCCTACACTTTATTATTTTTTATTTTTATTATCTGTACGTAAAATATTTTTTATTTTTTAAAAACGAACGTGTGCCAGAGAAATTTTGAGAAATATTGTTGTTTTAGATTAATTTTAGAGTTTTAAAAAGTTTGGGGAACAATTAGAGATATAGGTTAAAAACTATAGTACCTTAGCCACTTCTTTTTGATGTGGTCCTCTCTCTTCTCCATTCACATCGAACCGAATAAATCAAATGGATCAATAGTATATCACCACCTTCTCTTGGCGTGTTCTCCATTTAGTTCGTCAATTACTTGAGTCGGCTTATTGTAATTAGGAAGAGAAAAAATATCTCGCCAAAAAAAGGTGATAAAGTCCTTCTTTTACTGTAATAATTGTCTATTTTCCCAATTATTCCTCCAAACGTCTATATAACACTAAAAATTTGACACGACTAATTCTTTTCTTGTACTCCATCCTTTATAGCTCAATGGGTAGATATTCAAATCTAGAGAGGGAGTTGTTAATTCATAGGGTTATATGTAAAATTTACTTAAAATATTTAATTTATTTTGAAGAAAATAACTTAATTTGTATTAATTTAACTTGTAAATTTATAATATTTTGATTATAATCTGAACTCGACGTGTTAGATTTAAATCACCTAAAATTTGATATAATAAATTTTATTAAAAACTATAAATTTAATCATCATCAAACACCAAATCATTCGCATATCCATGTAATTTATTAAGTATTATAAATCAATTTATAAAATAAGAACCCTGAAGTTAAAACATTGTATATCAAAATTTCAAGTAGAGTTTATAAACTCAATATTTCTAAATTACTATGAATATATAAGTCCAAGAATAAATACTAAATACTGTAATATGAGACGATATGATGCTGAAAAGTTCTTCTATGATATATTCTTCGATCATGATCAACTATTAACTTATAAACAGAAACAACGATCTTGAACATTGAATTTATAAAGTTTAATTGTATATTTTTATTTTACCATAATTCGTAAATATAATAAAATAAATATGTGAGATAAATATAGTTTAAAGAACATAAATATAACTTCATTATCTATGAATCAAATAAAGTTTATAATATTTTTTAATAATTAATAAATTAATTTTTAAATTCGACTGAGTCATATCTATGCTCTTTAGACTCTAATCAAATAAATTAATAAAATTCGGTTGTAGTCTAAAGAGCGTACGGAATATATATATATAACGTCATTTATATTACAACTAATTAATATTCTAATTTCCAAATAAAATTAAAAAAACAACTCGTATTACTTAATTTTTAAATATTTAAATTGTCCACTTCATTCACTAACTCATTTTTTTTTTACTTTTCCTTCAATACTATATCTAGATTCTCTAAAGTGTATTTGACGGTTGACGAAACCCAAATGGCATCAAATCCCAATAGGCATTAGGCAATAGGAAATAGGCAATAGGTAGGCCCTTGAAATAAGGGCAAATTTCATGGTTAAAAGAAAGACATGACGATTATGCTAACACGTGTAAAGTGCATCCACATAGTGAAAAACTTTCCTGACTTTTTCTTAATTGCTTCAATAATATGAACAAGAATGCCTGATAAGTGATAACTATAACTATAACTATATATATATAAACTCTATTAAGGAAACATGACAGTCCACTTTGTAGATTTATATATAAAGAAAAAGAGAAGAAAAAAATATGACAAGGACTGGATGTGTTCCAAAGGAGCTTTGCTGCCATGCAAAGGGTTAAAGCATGGCTGCCGACAAAGTGTACAACAAGGTTCTGCAAAACCCTTTCACAGTTACGGCAGTGTGGGAAGTAGGTCAAGTTCACATCAACTTACAGTTTGCTTTTCTGGAGTTGTATATATGCATGCATGATGTATATATGTATACATGTATGTTTCTAGAGTGAAGTACTATTTGAAAATATATCTCTATTTTACGAACATTTTTTTTACAGCAATTATACATGAAATGTATATTTTTTCAAGTAAAAATGGTTAAATATAAGTTTAAAACGCTAATAGTTTGAGTTCAAAACAATAAACAAACTTGTTCAATGTGAAGAGATCATTGCAACATGTACAGATAACAATGATTCAGATGTTAAAGTCAAACCCGATAGAGCTTTATAACCTGCTGAATCTCAGCACGACAAACAGGGCAACCCCATTTCTTGGCTTTGATCTCATTCAGACAAGACATGCATCCGGCGACATGGCCACAAGGAACGCAGGCTGCTTCTGATGGAGCATCCAAACATATTGTGCATGAAGGAGCTTCATCTTGGTATGTTTGACCAGCACTAGGAGGTACGGTTTCACTGTTTGAGGAAGACAATTTGATGGGAGTGGAATCAATCGATGGATATTGAATTGGACCATCTTCTATAATCTCATCCATGGAGGGTGCCGTTGGTGCTGATGGGACTGAATTTGAGGTTTGCATTGTCGTATGGACATCAGATGAGTCATTATTATGGATCTCGGTGCCCTCCGTTGAATTGCTACTAGAACCAGCTTCGGTCAAAGCCCATTTGTTGATACTTGCTTTAGAAGGTGGAAATGCTGTTGGTGGCACTGAACTGTTGTGATCTCTAGTGCTTGCAGCGCTATCCCAACCAGCAGATGCACCAGCATCATTGCCAGAGTGCAAATCAATATCAGATGTCTCTGCAATAGCTGACTGGATAGAGGCATTAATTGCCATCGCCAATTCTAAATCCTCAGAATCCCGAGGTGCAGATGCTGCAGCAGCTGGAGACCGAGAATTATACAGAAATCCAGGAATCCTTGCCTACATATTTCAGTGCCATAAGTAAAATGGAGATTTAAGAAAAGAATTTACCAGAACTTATCATGAACAAAACCTTCCGTATTTGTATAAGTGTACCTATCACTAAACCACATTAACAGGAAGACTCAACAATCTCTAACAATAAAAACTGGAGGAAATGTGTTTGTGAGTTTGTGATGGTAAAAGAATTCAGCTTCTGTTGATAATTACAAAGACTTGTAAAGGGAAAAACCTATGTTACTCGAGTGTAAGTGTCAAGACACTAGGGTATGGTTTAATTTTTCAAAGTTCTTTTTTTTTTAATATTTTGAAGGGATCCTTGGAGGTCATATCCCCATATCCAAATGTCGGACATGGTTGTCATACTTCATGAAAAATGAAGAGTCCGATTAACGTACGGAAAAACTGTAATACCTGTGGAATTCCTTTGCATGCATCACAAAACCACTGAAGCTGTTGCATGTCATTTTCTTTGCCAGGTGCAAGTTTAATTCGTGTTTCTGGAAAAGAATCAGACCTTGTTGATGTGAATTGCAATGTAAAAAACATGCATTTATCATCCAAAAACTGAAACAAATGAAGGTAGTAAAGTATCCAAGCATCAAAGCTAATAACCGGTTTTCACCTACTTATTGGTGAAGCAGTCACAAAGGGTAACTAACTAACTAAACCTAGTTCTCCAAAGTCCAAACAACGGGGAGACTGCAATTTAGAGCCCCAGTGATTTCCGGTATAAAATAATTCTAGTTTTATCACGTCCACACGAAACTTCAGTCAAATTCAGGGGTTTCTAAATAACTGGTAAATACCATGCTTACACCTAGCCTCTCTGAAGGTGCAAGTACTTCACCTCTGCATTCCATGCAGCGAGGCAATTCTTGAAGATAATATCAATCAAATAAGGCAACTAAGAAATCAATCTAATTTAAATTCCATAACATGGCCAGAAAAGATTGAGAGCTAGAAATATTAGAAAGAGAAATTACTGCTTGAGTTATCGACAATTGTCGCTGAAGGATCAGGCTGATTCGGCTTCGGTTCCTCCAAATTAGCTTTCCACAATGGAATAACTGTACGTGGTTGAGCATCCTGTTATTTTCACCAATTACCCAAATAAGTGGTGGAAAATCACTGAAGGAGAAGCAAAGTTTAATGGTAATAAACAGAAACAAAACAAACAACAGAGACAATTAATTGTTTTACGGTATTATTCAAGAGCAAACAATGGTTGAAGTAGAAATTCCAGATCCCCCTTAAGAATTCTTGTTTGAGCTTACCAACCAATCACTATAAGATATACGTTCAAATATACCTTGCACACTCAGAATTTTAGATTGAACAATTAAAGCAGCTTCGAGCCTACATATAGTTTTTAAATCTAATACCATTATATGGTAAGTAAAGTCGTTATTTATACACATAATACCATCATAAGTATTAAGAAAACTGAAGCTAATTTGATGATCAGATTCAGGACAATTTAAGACAAGTTTGTGGATTATTGCATAGACTTTTTCTGTCATTATTTGAGCTTGGATTCAGATTGATGAAGACATAAGGATGGTTTAGCCGAGATTGAAGAGTTTTAACTGCTTAATCTTTGGCTCACTTCACAGAAAGAGAGATTGTAATTAACTTGCAATACCTGCAAACTGGAGTATATCGCGAGCCCCAACTTGAGAGGCTTTGCATGATTATGCGAACCAGTTGGTAGAACAACCGCCCAACTGCAAGCAATTCATTAATGAGATGATACCAAATTTGTTTAGAAAAAGAAAATGCTACAGATTGGCAGCAAATTAAGGTTTACATTAATAGTAATTATCAAGGCATACTGTTTCTACAGCATAACGCAACAAACAAGCAAAAACCAAGCAAAATAACAAGTATTCTGTATACTAATACCCACACTTTTCTTGAAACCAATTGAGGAACAAACATTTCGATGAATCCCGGCCCATAAAACTCTCGCATCCAACCAGAGAACAAACATATGTGCTCCTACAGAGCATCAAAAGAAGAAAAGATAAAAGTAATTCAAAGCTGCAAAAAAGTTATTCAATACATGAAATATCACACATAAACTTCCATTTGGACCTCGATAGCTCGCACAACATTGACGTTTCCTTTCGCCCTAGCAACATCTAGAGGCGTTTGACAATCATCATTCACCACCAATGGATTCACTGAAAATGCAAACAAATCACTTAGAAGACAACTCTACACAGTTTCAAACATATTTGTGGTCTAAGAACTAATAACTCGGTTTTCGCTAACCTCCACGGGAAAGAAGTAAATTGACAGTATTTAGAAGGCCCCTCTTTGCTGCATGGTGCAAGGGAGTCCCACCATGCCGACCTAAACATAAATTAAAATACCAAAACTAAAATCAATTCATAAATTATTTACTTGAACAAAGTCCCTCAAAGCTTCTTTACTTGGAGAACTGTAAATTTCTTCCTTCTTAACCCAATATCATTAACGGTAAGGAGAAATTAAAAGCTAAAAAAGGGAAATTAAACAAAAAAATTCCTTCAAAATCAAACATTTCTGCTTTTACGAGTGAAAAATCTCATCATTATCAGTTAGAAACAGAACCCAACATTTGACTTCATATAAATTAAATCAATGAAAGTGAAACCTGGGCGATAAGCGTTAACATTGGCGCCCAGTTCGATCAAAGTTTGGGCTACATCAAAAAGCGTCGGATTCAAGCAGGCCAACATCAACGGCGTTCTCCCTTCTCTATCAATCCACTGTCAATCCACAACCATATATATACATATGTAAAGACCTACTTTAATCAGTGATTAAATGAGAGTAAAAACAAGATCAGTTATTCGGTACCTCAAGGCCAGCGCCTTCATTGAAAAGAGATTTAATCCCTTCAACGTTACCGTAATTCACTTGATTGTATAGCAATTCGTCTTTCGATTGTTGTTTCCCCATTCAAAAGCGCTTCTGTTTGGTCCAATGGAAAAATCGACCCGGGTTTTTATTTCCTTTTCTTTTCCCAGGAAAATATGTTTTCCCAGAAAATTGAAATGGAAATTAAGTCCAAAATTAGGATCGAGAAATTGAAAAATAAATTCAAATAATCTTAACATATATTCTGAAGATATGGTTGATTTCTTAAAGGAGAAGAATTTGGCATCTGAACTTTGGCTTAATATATAAACTAGTACTTGAACTTTGTAACTTTTGTTAACTGAACTTTTTTTTAATCAATTTAGTACCTAATATCGATTAATAATTAAGATTCAATAAAATATATAATTGTTTATTATTAAAGTGTCGGACACGAATATATATCTGACACGAGTATATTCAAATTTTCTTATGAAAGCTTGTTTTCATATATTTGATATCATACCTTTGTCCGAGCTCCATAGGTCTACATTGCCGGATGACTTAAGCCTGAGAAGGTGCATTTTCATCAGCAGCCGGCGGTGGTGGTGATGGTGCCGATGGTGGAGTAGGAGATGAAACAGCTGAAGCCGGTTTTACTGCATTCGGATTGTACCTCATAAACACCGTATCTTTATTTTTGCTCCACCATTCTCCAGCCTGTTTTTTCATTAAACTTCCTTTTGCTGCAAGAATGTTGGGAGTCAGCAGAAGGCAGTGAGATTGTTAGAAGCTTTTCATGCATATCGAACACCGACTCGAGTTCACGTAACAGAGTCCATATTCACATGAAACAATAGATTTACACTCGTTTGAACCATTTAGTCAAGTACTTCAATCTAACTCGTTTGAAGATATTTACACCATTCTTGTGATACTTGTAAGTGATATAGACTTCCGGTTCGAATTGCTCGGTACTTTCTTTTCCTCCTTCACCTCCGGTCGCTGAAGCCTGTGATGATCTCGATGCATTTGTGTTACTTTCTTAGGTGAAGACTCTGAGTTTGCAGGCGAAGAAGAAGCTACAGATGTTTCGAGTTGGTTTAAGAAGGCCTCGGCTCGAGTTTGCATAGCTTTGAAGGTTTTCCCGGAGTAGGGGCCACTGCTGCTTTCAATGTCTATCCTCACGTTCGAAAAATGTTATTCCAAATCTTTGTAGTTTTCCTATTCGATTCGAATGTTAACATCTGAAGCCTTGCATATATACAAGTAGAGAGAAGGGGGGAAGTAATTACTTGCTCAATGTCACGTTTAATTGCCATAACGAACAAGATCTGCATCTGCCATTCCATTTAAGAAAATTGAAAGGGAACCACCAAATAAGAAGAGGCTCAAGCAGTAGGTGATGAAAACTCGACTCCCTTGGCCTTAATCCCCTCCTATTCTCCATGGATTCATATGATTTCTGCTTCGGCCTCTCATCAACAAAAACTATAAAAGGAAACCCCAAACATGTGATTCTTAGATCAAATGAAAGGAAACCCAGAGTTCCTAATCCAAAAGAGAAGAAAGGGTTAGGATTTGTTTCTGCAAAAGGGAATGATCAGAAAGAGGGAGTGAGAAAGAAGAGGTGAAATGAGAGGAAATGTTTTAAGGAGATGTATTGCCGGGAGGTGGTTTTCATTGTTTCTACCTTCAACTTTCAACCAATTTAACTTCCTTTCAAAACTTGTACTATTTCATTGACACATGGCTAAATCTAATTTCTTATGGCCATTCTCTTCAATATAAGGAAATGTTTATGATTTTGTATCTCCTGAGCTATACATTTTTGTCTTAGAAATACATATGATGATCTTCCATTACATATAGTAGCAAAGGCGGCTCAGTTGCCTGCAAAACATCAAGTTGTTCATTAATGGAGGATGTAATACCAACAATAATAAGCAGAAGCTGAAAAGAAATGGGAGAAAAGAAAACTATTAAATGTCAACAATGTAAAGTCAAAACTTGAAACCTTTGACATCCCAAACTCGATCAAATCGGCCACTTGTTGTCTCCTAGAGTTCTGCTTGTTCCAACTCTTTGCTCCTTTCGAAAGCGGTTCCTTTCACGCCGGTGTCGTCGGTTAAACTATGACTACCTTTACCCATACCAACACCACCAAAACTGGCATAAGAATGGGAGAGTTATACACACAGACCAGCTTGACGGTGAACCTATGTCAATGCAATTGCAAGCAAAGCACAAGGAACCACAGAAGGTGGCGGAGACGAGCACAGATTAAACGAGGAAGTAATGGTGTTTATAGCAGTGGTTGTGCAATCGCACATTTAAGGAAGCTCGAGAAGGATGGTCATCCAAGATTGAAACAGAGTTTGTGTTATTATGATAGTAAAAATTGTTCCTTTTGTGTTCCTTACATATACAGGGGATGTCTGATTTATACAAATGAGTTCCATGAAGGATCCATGGAGTCATAACAGTATGGCTGGTACAACTCCGAATGAGGATAAGGGAACAAATGATATTGATTAATGAACAAGTCAAAAGAACAATAAAGAGAATAACACACCGGCAATCGAACATATAGCCAGAGCTCTTGATACGGCTGTCCCAGACATGTCCTCCCTTTCTCAGTTTCTCTGGACACAACTTCCTCCTTTATGTCTTCAATTATATTATAGCCTCTTTGCTCATCTGACTAATATTTGGGCCTCATCTTATACCCGACTTTCCTCTTCGTATATGAACCTTTCCTTTCCTCTCAGTAGAATGTTCATTTTATTATTAAAGTTTTAAATTTATCTCTCTTTCATTTTACTATTTTGTACATGTCGATAGATCTGTATTATAACACACTAGCAATACAAGATGACGATTCTGTCACTGTCAATTTTCTTTTTATTTTAATTTAATTTTTTTAGTGATATGTGGTTAATAATCCATTAATTCAGATTATACTATAGAGTTCAGTTATTAAATGATTTTTCTGACTAAATTAAGTATTTCTTTAAAAATCTCAAAAAGAGTTTCTTTCTGGTGTCTGCTTACTTTTGCTAGCATTTTATGTATCCATAAGAAGTATCTCTTCGTCCCCATTTTATCATTCTTCATTTTCAAGCGGCCATGTCTTCAAGAGGAGTAAGTGTCTCTTCTTTAACACTCTTTTAGATCTGATCTTGTTTGGGTTCTTTTTAATCTCTTTGTTTTAGCTTAAATTCAGTTGATTTCTTCTTTTCAGGCTGAAACTTAAACAAAGTTAGGTTTTTTATTGTATGGAATGTGTGTATATATAATATAACTATTTATATATTAGCTTTTAGTATACTTGTTGAATGCACCTTGCTTTTCTTTTCAGTTTGGGTTAATGGAATGATAGACCATTAGGTTATATTTGTTTTACAGTTTTAGTAATTAGAATCAATGAGAATGTTAAACAAGTCAAGCTTGGTTCTAGTGAAATTATCTCAACAACGAAAGATTTGATTTTGAACTAAAAAATGTGTTCTTTTTGCATCTTCATCCCAATTGTAATGATAGTAGGTTTAGGCTTTTGAAGTATTTTTGATTGGTTTGTTTCATTATGGACTTGAATTGTATTTACATTGAGGATTGGTTGGGAAATATTGTTTTGTGTCATTGTACATTTGACCTTCTTTAAATTTGTGAAACTTTTTCGCTCAAATCGTTCGCATTCGTGTGTTTGACGCGTTGTTATAGAGTTCATTGAGCAGAGGTTGTTTTTCTTTGCCGAAAATGATTTTTTACAGTGAAATTGCAGTAAGCATTGAAGATTGAGCATTTGTTTCTGGTTTTCAGGCGAATGTGTCATCTGTCGTGGGAGTGTCTGAGCACAGCAAAAGCACGTACCTGGAGCTGCAGAGGAAGAAGGTGTTCCGATATGTGATCTTTAAGATCGACGAGAACAAAAAGGAGGTTGTTGTTGAAAAGACTGGAGGTCCATCGGAGAGCTATGATGATTTCACCGAATCATTGCCTGAGGCTGATTGCCGCTATGCGGTTTATGACTTTGATTTCATGACTTCTGAGAACTGCCAGAAGAGCAAGATCTTCTTTATTGCATGGTCAGTGTCCCTTTCCATTGCAGAACCGTTTATTCTGTGAGAAATCATGTGCTGCATTTGCATTATAACTCAGTGAGTCTAATTCGATTGTAACACATCTGTCTCCATGTTTGGCTTCTGAAACTTCTAACACTGTTATTATCCCCATTGTGTGGTGCAACTTGACCGAAAGCGGAAGTGATTATGGCTCGAACGATTATAATCTTTATTCCATACATCTCAATCACTTTATTGTTTGCAAATTATACTTCTAGACTAGCATAAGCAAAGAATGCTGTGTGATTACACAATGCTTTATCATTGGTCCTGTTTTCTGGTGCATTACTTGTTTATCTAATCAAATATCGAGTCGAGTCCCAAGTTGTTCGAATCTGCAAATAGGTTTCCGGAAAATCGTGAAATGAGTTTTCTATATGCAAGACTGACTCCATGTTCACTTATAGGTTTCCTTCTGTTTCAAGGATCCATTCCAAGATGCTGTATGCAACGTCCAAGGATAGGTTCAGAAGGGAATTGGAGGGCATTCATTATGAACTCCAGGCAACTGAACTGACCGAGATGGATCTCGAGGTGATCAGAGAGCGTGCACGATAAGTGTCGAATCCCATCATTGATTTCGATGCTTAGGAAACTTCCTATCTATCTATACCACAACATACATATGTTATTGTTGTTAAAATAACACCTGAGAAGGCTGATTTCGAGCTCCGGGGTTCGGAACTTTGGGCTCCTCATGGCCGTGATGCTTCTCAGGTGAAAATGGGGGTGTTATCATGGGATATTTCACTCTTTATGAATGAAGTTTTATTTCAATCACTTGTTTTATGTTGTTTCGATCTTTCATGGCTAAACTACTCAGATGACCATCAAAAAATGGTTGAGTACTTATTTTGATCATCAAATTAGATAATTTATCAATTATACCACGAGACTTTTCAACTGGTTCTATTTTAACCAATATTGTTAAAAAACTAACAGAATAGTAACGTGACGGTTAACAAAATTTTGATAAAATTATATATTTGATCAATGTTATTTATTTATTTATTAAATTAAATTAATTTAATCTCAATTTTAATTTAATTGAATAAAATTATCCAATGAAAGGACACATGGTATCACCCAATTAGATAAATTTCATTTAATATTTATTTTTTTATTAAATAAATGGTGACGTGTTATCACATGGTTAAAAGAAAATTAATAAAAATGGTTAATTAAAATATATTAAATAAAATTTGAATGAATTTATTTAATTGGTGAAAAATATATTAAATATTAAATAAATTTTAAGTAGATTTATCTAAGTAATCACACGTGTCATAATCTAATTAATTGATTAATTTTATTCAATTAAATTAAAATTAATACTCACCTTTTAAGTCTACGAATAAATAACTATTCTAAAGTTCGAGAAACATAGTCGGCTACATGATAGGATGCCTTGAAAGTCCACAAAAATGGCCTGAAAGTCGCCCAGATTTAGGTGAAAAACTTAACCTCTTAGTCATGCCGGCCTTTTAGGACAAATGTAAGCAACCTTGACTTGGTAACGCTACTACGAAGAAGATAATGAATAGGTCAAATTTTTCGAAGAGTCCTTTGTATTATCAAAATTTGGTATGACAAACCATGGACATAACCATTAGACTTGTTGAACTAAAATTTGCTACTAGATCATGTGCTATAAAAGGAAATTTAACAAATTTACATTAAGCACTTTAAAATTTTTAAACTTTTCAATTAGGACCATATTTCCATTAAGCCCCCCAATTGAATGTTTTTAATTAGGCCCCTTTGTTCTTTTAAAGAATTCATTAAGCCAGTAATTGATATTGACCAAATTATAGTATAGAGACTAAGTCTAGAACTTACACAAAATATAAGGACTAACAATAGAATTTCACTTTTTTTTTATCAAGACCACAGAATTTCATTTGATATTACATGGTAGACGATAATTGCAACTGTGACTTTGGCAGGGACTGGCATGAAAATAAGTATTTTTTGATTCAGGTCATGACAAAGGGGTTAGGGATTAGGTTGAATTTAAGAGTTAAGACTGTCAACTGTTCTAGTTTCTTCTATGATCATAAAAATGGAAGCTAGTGAGAAATGTTTAGATTCTACAAAGAAGTTTGTAAATGAATTAAATTACTAAGAACATCAGTTACAAAACTTGGGGTTTTAGGCTACTAGCTAGTTGCTGCTGCTTCCTACATGATCTCAGTGCCTTAATTCTTCAGTTACCTAAATCTGATAATAAAAAATATCTATTACATGACCAAAGTGTGAATTGAATGAGACAGAAGACAGGGAAAAATCCAACCTTATCTTGAGGGTAAGTTCACAGTAGATCCACAAAGCAGACAAGATATGCCATCCACCATTGAAAGTCCCCACGTGATCTTGACATACACAAAGGATCCATAAAGCAGTTTCCTTTGGCATAAAGACACTGCTACTTCCATTCAATTATGGTTACCAAAACATTTGTCTGTTCTTGATTAGTTTCTTAGCTTATACTTTCATGGGGTAGAAAAACTGGGTCTTGTCAAAGTATTAATTTTTATCTTGGTTTGGTTGTGGTTTAGTTGTCTGTGTTTGGGGATAACATTCTTTAATAAGAATTCGTGAAGGAATCACTTGTGTTCCTCTTTTTGGTGTCCCAGATCTGTATTTTTTACATATGTATATATATAAAGAATATTGGAAAGTTCCAGAGTAGTGCTTCTAAGGATTTGTAGAGTGTTTTCTTGTCTGTTCTACCAGTTTCTTAACGGAGGTCTTCATCAAAGAACTTGGTTGATGTTCATGTTTGTGAATTGGAACACATCGGTTTCATCGGAAAGATCTTGTTAGTTTCAACATGAGTAGTAGTCGCAGCAGCAGTAGTAATAAGACAATAGTCTGGTTTAGGAGAGACCTTAGGATTGATGACAATCCTGCTTTGGCTGCCGCCGCAAAGGACGCTGGCGTTTTCCCGGTCTATATATGGTGTCCCAAAGAGGAAGATCAGTTCTATCCGGGTCGAGTATCGCGGTGGTGGCTGAAGCAATCTCTTGCTCATTTGGAGCAGTCTTTGAAGTCTCTTGGTTCTGAACTTGTGCTCATCAAGACCAATAGTACTCTTTCAGCTCTTTTGGACTGCATCAATGCTACTGGTGCTACTAAAGTCGTGTTTAACCATCTTTATGGTATATTCTGATTCCTCTGATGATGTAATTTTAATTACTAGCGGATGCTAATGTGTTATGTTTACTGTTCGTTCCCAGATCCGGTTTCGTTAGTTCGAGATCATAACATCAAAGAGAAACTGGCAGAGGTCGGCATTTCTGTGCAAAGCTATAATGGAGATTTGTTATATGAACCATGGGAGATAAATGATGAGAAGGGGCAAGCTTTTACGACCTTCGACGCGTATTGGGACAAGTGCTTGAACATGCAAATGGAACCCATTTCACTTCTTCCCCCATGGAGATTGCTGCCTGTTGCAGGTAACTTTGAACAGAATAACATGTAATCCAGCACGGTTTGTTCTTGACAGTGCAATCAAAAGAAACTCGTAGATGAATTGTGTACGAAGAATGATATATATATATATGTTATATTACACATGCGTATTGAAGAAAATGAGTAACTAATTTGCTATACTCTTTCCTTGTTAGTGACAGGAACAGTAGAAAGGTGCTCGATCGAAGATTTGGGCCTTGAAAACGAAACAGAAAAGGCTAGCAATTCATTGCTAGGAAGAGCATGGTCTCCAGGTTGGGGCAACGCCGATAAGGCTCTAACTGAGTTTGTTGAACGGAATCTATTCGACTATTCGAAAAGTAGGCTTAAGGTTGGGGGCAACTCCACATCACTTTTGTCTCCTTATCTTCATTTTGGGGAGCTAAGTGTGAGGAAAGTTTTCCAGAGTGCACGGATGAAACAGTTACTATGGAGAAGAGAACAGAATGCTGAAGGGGAAGTTTTCCCGGACTTTTTTCATTATCGTTGAACTTTGTTTCTTTCAAATAATCGTTCACCAGTTGACCGAGACTAATTTGATCAGATAATTAAGATAAGTTATTTCATTTTTAACTTTAGATAATATAATAATTTGGATACAAATTATTTTCTCAGAATAAATTTATGAAAAATTTATTTAGATTATTGATTAATGTAAATTATCTTTTGTATAATATGAATACAAATAATCTTATAATGTATTTTATATTCAACTAAATCATTTGATAATTACTGAACCGATATTTACTTGACATTGTTTTATATACAAATCCATAGAAGACAAAATATACACAAAAGAGTAATAAATTAAACACCCTTCAATTTATTGGATAAATACATATGATTAAATGAAACTATACCAAAGAAAAAAAATATAACAAACTCACACTTGTCTCGATAGAATAAATGTATCGTATTTTATATTCTAATAAAAATCTTTTATTCTTTTCTAATGTTCTCGTAAAATTTTAAGTTTAAGATTTAAAATTTAATATTTTTAATATTAGACATAGAAAAAGGTATAAAAAATAATAAAGTATCGTATTCTAAAATCTCAATTTATGGTACAGGCGTATCCTACGGATTATCAAAGAAGAAAGTTCGAAAATAGAAATTAGGACAAATGTAGCGTTGCATACATGTGTGATAAAGACATGGCTTCAACGCTTTTCATTCATTATAAAGGGAACCAACACCACCAATTTCGTTACACTGCAAGAAAAACAACAACGATCTTAAACATGTCCAAAGTTTGTTTGCATTTGTTTCTCCTTGGAATGGTGATTGTTTCCACCACCATTAATCCCTCTATAGCTTACGAATCCGGTGACGATGAACCGCCGTATGTGATTCCGTTCGATGACAAACCGTCGGAAGATATGGGAGAGAAGCTAGGGAGATTAAAAGAGCAGGCACTTAAAATAAGTTCGTTCTATGATGACGAAGGAGAGAATGCAAGAGATATACGAAGAAGTATTTTGGCAAATCCGCCATCAATTAGTCCATTCTCTAATATGAGAAGACCGTCTGATTTACTCTACGTCAGCAAACCACGGGAACGACTGCCGCTAATCCTGCGCAACCGCAAGATCCCTGCCCGAAGCCTCCTAGGGGAACATGAACCACATAAGCCACAAGATTTCCCAGATGTCTTGAGAAGACCAGTCAGGCCTAGGCCTCCACATGAGCACAAACCAGGCTATGAACACCCATAATCATCTTCTCCTACACGTCTCTGCATGGCAATTACGTGCCAAAATTTAGAAGATCATTCCACAATACCAATAGTTTAGTGCACAAATAAGGGCTGATTTTGATTTATCAATTGTTATCAGTCTCCAACATTGTTAGTTTTATATTCAAGTTGGTCCATGTCATTTTCTTTTACATATGATATAGACTTCCTAAATTATATTCCATAGTTTGGTGTAGTATGTATGTTAAAGTTGAGACGTAAGAAATTATTAAATTTGAGTTTAAAATACTTAATAAAGCATTATATTTTTAAATTCAAAATTTTAATCTTCTCAACGTATGATTATGATTGTGATTCCTTAAAATTGATTACATGAATATTGAGTTGCAGTAAACTTAAGTTGAAATGAACAATTTTTAATACAAATAATGACTAAAACGTCCATAAAACAACATACATAATAATTCACGTATAATTCATATCTAGACAATCAACAAATAATTTAAATTTTATAAAATATCAGTTTTTTAAAAGTATAAATTATTATAAAAATTGACAATAATTATATATAAACTATCATACAAAGTGTCATGTCAATATATTAAAAATAAAATATTTTAATTAACATTTTTATTTTAAAAATAAGATAAAAATATGTCATTTCAAATAACATAAAAAGCCGTGGTCCTACATGCATAAGTACTGTTCACGTTATTTGTAGCTTAGACATTGACAATATATTCCCAGCTACATTACAAAATTATTTGTAAAATAACAGAAAATCAAGCAAGACTTTCAAGATACTTGACTTTGTCAATGGTACACTGCTATCTTTTGGCCACCGGGAATCCTTCAAAATTTCTGGTTCTTTTTCTCTCCAATTTCAAGAAGTTCTTCGAGCAAATTATCATCCAAATACTCGATTTCGAAGACTTGTTTGTCTCTCTCCGTCGACGAAGAAGACAACGCGGAACCAGCGGAGGATGACCGGCAGTATCCATTACCGGCAGCGCCACTGCCACTCCCCATGGGATACTCATGTGGGAAATTAAGAATCGCCAAGTGACCTCTCATGGCATATGCAGCTCTATCGTAAGCTCTAGCAGCCTCCTCCGCAGTGTTAAACGTCCCTAGCCAAACACGAGTTCCCTGTCGGTATGAGTCGCGTATCTCTGCCGCAAACTTCCCCCAAGGCCGCCTTCGTACTCCCCGGTACTTAGTTGTGTCTCCGCCAGTAGAATTCCCCTCCATTTCCCACAATTCAAAGCTGTTTTTGTATTATCTGCATGGCTGATATGTGCGAGCGGGAAATTGCGTTTTATATGGATTGGAAAAAAAATGGAATTTCTTAGGTGAGACAGCACCTTCGTTGGGTCCCTCTGAAATTAAACACATGAAGGCATCCCTGGCCAGAATTTGTTCCCACGTGTTTATCAGAAACTTCTCTTTAGCTTTAAATTGTTCCTTTTATTCAATGTATCTGGATGGTCAATGTGGATGGCTAATGGCTAATGGCTAATGGCTACGGCCTATGGAGTTGATTTATATTTGAAAAGTTGATGGCTTAAGGCCGAAAGAATTTTTCAACTTCAGGACACATGAGACTGGGTTTCAATGAGGTCATATGGCTTACGAATGTTTTGAACTGACTTTGATAGCTTAGTTAAGGAGGGAGTCATGGTCAGAGACGGAGTTAGGATCAAACATTAGGAGGGGCAAAGGCTATTAAGCTTTTAATCTAAAAATTGGGAGGGACAAAAACCTTATTTTATTATTATTTAAACTAAGAGGGATCTTAAGTGCAATTATACCAAAAAAAATTTGGGAGGGCAAGAACCCCTCCCAAAGTATATATAGATCATGGTCAATTAATTTTAGAATGAATAAAATCTTAAAATATAATTAAATTATAAAAATTTAGGAAGATTAAGTTTAATTTTATAAATTTTAAAGTTGAATTAAACCAAAAAAATAAAGGCTAAAGTTTAATTTTATTAATTGTAAATGATAAAATCCTAAACAAATAATAAATAAAAATTGAGACAGGATAATGGTTTAATTGCAATGATTTTAAAACTATTTGAATTTAAGATATAATTATCCCATCAAGTTTTGAGGGACAATCTCCCCTTCCATCTTAGATGTAGTACCGTCCCAGAGTTAAATGATTGAGATTTTTAATCGAAAGTATACAGATTCAAGTTCATTATGCATACATATCATGTGTGAGTTGTATTTATATTTTAAAAATAAAAAAAATATTTAATTAGTATTTCTCTCAAAATGATAATTTAAATGAAATAATTTTAAAATATAAAATTGATAAATTTATTGTTACAGAAATAGTAATCCATACACTTTTAGTACCTTAAAATATGATAATAATTAATCGATAATATTTGATAAAGATGTATTTATCTACATCTTTTTATTCTTTTAAATTTCATCCCTAGCATGACAACAAGAGGTATACAATCAGAATGAAATCAGCATCATTGAAGCGAAGTTTACTTTGAATAAATGTTTTGATTCGTTATGATATATTTAATGGAGGAATCTCAAGTTTGGAAGCTGAGGGCGCCACTGGTTTGATTAATCACTTTTTAATTATAGTTAAGACAAGTGATTGAAGTCAAACTTCGGGAACAGTCATGATTAGGAACTTCATCTGATTTCAAAATTTAAAAACATGTTTGTAATTAGTATACTGGGAGAGATGCGTGAGAATTTAAAAAAAAAAATCACTTAATCATGATATTTATAACAGTAATCAAGTCCATAATCAGTTCATCATGTCCTTGCCATGTTGGATTTGATTTTTATTTTAATGGGCCTAGAGGTAAGCCCACTAAACTTCTACTTTTGTTGGTCTGTCTTGAATTCACAGTAACTTTAGTTAGTAACTTTGTAATTTTACCCTGTATATTTATGACACTGTTCTAAGTCTACCCTTGTACATTTTTTTACCGAGTCGACTTGATGGCGATAAATCATGTGGTTGAAAGGGAGATGTGGTCATGGACACAGACACGAAAGAGTCAGGTCGGTCTTCAATGCACGTGACTGCACGTGATCAGACAAATTCTAAATTTGTAGGTACCCTCTGTTGTTGACCACGACTTGGGTATTACTTTTCACACGATTCCGGTTACAAATCTTTTGTCTCTTCTTTATGTCTTTTTATATATTTTTTTAAATTTTTAAAAAAATTAAATTTTAAACCTTAACCCTTATTTTTTATATACTAAATTCTAAACCCAACACCCTATCCCTAATTCCCTACATCCTAACTAAAACCCTTAACCTAGAACCCTAAACCTTAAACCCTTTAATTTGAAGTGGAGTATAAATGGAGGCATAGAGAGGAGACGATTTGCACCCCACTATTCCCTGTACTTTAACTATAGTAGAAATTCTCTATCTCTTTATCATGTTTCTATCCATGTCTTCTATTAAAAATTCTAAAAAATTAAATTTTAAAATCTAATCCTTATTTGTTATATCTTAAATTCTAAACCTTACCCCCTAAAATCCTTAATTTAAAGCGGAGGTACGAATGGAGGCATAGAAAAGAGGTAAACGATTTACACCTTTAATTAGGGGCGAGTATTTGAATTAAAATATTAGGATTAAAGAAGTTAATGAGTTATATTTTATCATTAAAATTTTATTTATTTATTTATTTTATTGACTTTATAGAATTTAAATTATATTATTTAAATTTATATTAAATTTAATCATAAATATTTTAATATTATAGTAGTATTACTTGATTTTAAGTTAAATGTTTTTTATAATCATATAATATATATTATTATATGTGATATATACATTAGATATAATTAAAGAATTTTACTCATATTTAAACATCGATATATTAATTATTACAAATATTTAAATACTTAAATTCGAATCTCAAGTTGAGTAAATTAAAATATTATTTACTTTTAAAAAAAACTGCTCCCAGCTCATATACTCACGTGATCCCGTCATCCCACGTGATCCTGATGCATTCTCTTCCAATTTCCCCATGTCCCCTGCTCCTTGTGCAACCTTTACTTGATGGTAAAAAAGTAAATAAGGAAGCAACACAGTCAAAGTCAACGGAGAGATACAAAGTTGGGAATGGACTTCAAAACTATACTAAAAACTGACAATCTGAATAAAAATTACTACATAAATTATGTATTTGTTTTACCCAAGTAAACTGCCTCTCCTCAACAGCTGGTGCTGTTCCTTAGCACCCCTCCAGGCTCCATGTGCTCTTTCCTCTGTTCTTTGTATTTACTATTTAGTTTCTACTACAGTTATTGTGAAAACATGTTTTAGAATGTTGTACAAGGGGAAAATTTCACAAAACAACTACAAAAATGGATTGTATTTAGTCCGATTATATAGTAATATTGGTTCATATTTTGTAATCGTTTAAAATGCAGACACCTTATATAAACAAACATTTAATTTCGGATATATTAAAATAAACATCATCTACATTTTTATTAAATTTATCGATAAATAAAATTTATACAATAAAGAATAATATTATTTTTGATATTCTTATGTAAATTTAACCATGTTTTGAATTTTATCAATAAAATAATAGTATTAAAAAATAAAAACCAATTTAATTCGATATTAAATTTATTTAAAGTTCATGTAATTATTAGCTAAAAAAACTAATTACCATCGATATGAACGTTCACCACAAATTCAGTACAGATTCCATGTTTTGTGACGTGAACAAAATCTATACAAATTATTAGGGTAGGCAATATCGGGTATCCGATTAATATAAATAAAATTGGTCTCGGTTTTAGTTAGTATCGGTTTTTAAAAATTTGAACCAGTCTTGGTAATATCGGGTCTTAAATTTTAAAAATCGGTCTCGTTATTAGTAGAAACCGATTTCAATACCGGGTACCCGATTGATATAAATAGAATTGGTCTCGGTTTTAATTATTATCGGTTTTTGAAAATTTGAACCAGTTTTGGTCATATCGGGTCTTAAATTTTAAAAATCGATCTCATTATTAGTAGAAACCGATTTCAATACCGGGTTCCCGATCAATTAGTTTATTCTTAAAAAATTGAGTAATTAAAGAAAAAAATTCAACCACCAATAATAATATTAAATAATAAAATTAGAACATTGTAGGCTTAAAAATTAAAGTTTTAAAACTAGTCATACTCATAATATTCATACATAAAGAGAAAGTTTGATAAGAAAAATAAACAAAAGAAAACCAATACTGAATATTTATGATTGATCCCGGTTTTATTGGGTATCCATCAGGTACCGAGTTCAAAAAATCAAGATCCAGTCTCAGTCCCGATTATGACCGGAACCTAAATTATAAATTCAATCCCGGTCTCATCAAAACCAATACCAAATAAAAATCTACTAAATCTTATCAGGTCCAAGACCAGAACCGAATAATTGAATTTCTTATCCACCCCTATAAATTACCATTATTATTCATGGTGTACAGGAACTTTGACTAAAAAAACACATGAGACGCGCTATTTTTCTTACACAAGTTCTATAGATTGTCAACACGCAAATATAGAGATGGACTGTCGGTTCTGTTCCCTTTAATGTATTTTTTATTTGGAGTTGGAAAATTTTGATATATTAAATTTGAATTTAATATTTATAAGTATTTTTACACCATTTGCATTTTTATTTATTTAATCATATTTTATATGATAATTTTAAATTATTAACGAGAATACATAAATGTTTAACAATATTTATTTATTTTTATTTTAAGAGCTTTGGATTTGCAATTTACAGATTTGACTTTACAGTGAAAGAAGACCCCACTAGGAAATAAACTATGCCCAAACCGTGTAACTCAAGTTGCTTTTGTTTTGTTTTGTTGGAAGCAAAAACTACTTTATTATTATTTTATGAAAAATTTAAATTATTTATCATATCAAAGAGGATCATAAAAATAAAATTTTGCTAAAATAGAATATACAAGTAAACATTATTATAGACATTAAAGTTTATATATTTTTTATTATATAAAGTTAAAAAATATGATTAAATAATTATTTTAATTAGACGAGGATAATACTTCATCAAGCTTAGTATGACGGGTGAACAAATATGCTTTAATTATTACTAGTATCATCAGTATTAATCTTATTTCTATTTTTATTTTAAAAGTATAGAAAGAATAGTTTCAAATAAAAAAAAATATTAGTTCAAAATCAAATAAAAACTTTTTTTCATGTACTAATTTATAATTTTATAATCTCCAGAGGAGTTTATGCGAAATTTTGTCGCTTCAGTTCTGACAATTCCACAAGTGGTCTTAATATATTGACAAGTGTCTTATTTATTTATTTAGATTTTTAAAGGGGGATTTTAGCCAAATAGTATGTTTTAATCTTTTTTCCCTACAAATGTTGTTTTTCGAAATTATTTTCGACAATAGGATATTTTACTATAATAATCAGAAGTCAGATAGATTATAATTCGATTTTGAATAATATTTTATTTAGAAATAATAAAAAAATTTAATATTGTTAAGATGGGTGAATTATAATCCAATTTTGAACAGTGATTTACTCTTTGAAGTCAGATAAATTATAATCCGACTTTACAAGTATCAATTTTTATTTTTATTTTTAGGTAAAACATTGTTTAAAGTCGGATTGTAAATTACCTAACTTCTGATTTGCTACAGTAAAGTACTATATTATTAAAAATAAAATAAAAATATTGTATTGTTGAAAAAAAACTTAAACAACAATATTTAAGTCAAAACTCCTCACACCTACTATATGTTAATTAATTTAACTAAATTAATTACAATAATTAAGATACCTAAAGTTTCAACTAAGTTTTAGTGTTTTATTTTATATAAAACAGATTTTAGAAAATAAATTTTGTAAAATTTTGTACAAATATTATTTGGATCAAGCTTGAAATTTCAAAATTCAAAAAGAATATGATGATTAAATTTAGAATAATGACTAAATTCATAATTTATGTATAATACAAGGAGTAACGGTAGAATTTGACCTTTTTCCTTGCACAATTTCATTTAATCCAGTATATATTGTAGCCTTTTTCTTGTCCCCATTTTAACAGCTCCCTCATTTATAGTCTGCCTGGTTCCTACCTCTCTTCCCCATGTTCTTCCCCTTCACTTGTCTCTTTTCCAAACCTACCTTCAACCCATCCAATGCTTGTTTTGTTGATGTTTCAATGGATTTCAAACACATAACAAGATCCAAGTAAACCCTTTTCTTTGCATTGTCTGAAAAAAAAACTTGTCTTTTTCAATGGATCTTGTAAGAAAAAACAGATTCTCACAAGCTTTTTCACCAATCACAAGTCCAGGGAACTGGACCTCGGTGTCTCATTCCCATTCATCTGACACGAGTTTCCCCATCATAGCCATTGCCGTGTTGGGGATTCTAGCAACAGCTTTCTTGTTGCTCAGCTATTACATCTTTGTTATCAAGTGTTGTCTGAATTGGCAAAGGATTGATCTTTTCAAGAGATTCTCATTGTCCCGTAGACGACACGAAGACCCTTTGATGGTGTACTCGCCGGCGATTGAACGACGAAACCGGGGGCTTGATGAGTCCGTGATAAGGCAAATCCCGATATTTCGATTCGACAAAGATTTGAAAGACGGGAGCTTTTGTGAATGCGCTGTTTGCTTGAATGAGTTCGAGGACAACGAGAAGCTGAGGGTCATACCGAATTGCAGCCATGTTTTCCACATCGATTGCATCGATGTCTGGCTTCAAAACAATGCGAATTGTCCACTTTGTCGGACGAATATCTCGAGTCACAGCGGATTCCACGCTGAACCCGTCGTTGCTCCTAGCTCAACCCCACTAGATCCGAGTCCATACACCGAGGCCATCGTTAATGGTGATGAAGACTTTGTGGTGATTGAAATAGGTAATAGCAACAGCAGTCGTTCAACTCATCAAACATTGCTTGGTGCTCAAGAAAGATTGAATTCGGCGAACTCAGCAGCGTTATCGACTCGTTCAATTAGTCCTCCGCCATGGAAATCAGACCAAAGATTGTTGCACAAGAAAGCAAGGAAGTTCCATAAGGGGACTAGCATGGGAGATGAATGCATTGACATCCGAGACAAAGATGAACAATTCGCAATCCAGCCAATACGAAGGTCTATTTCCATGGATTCATCGGCGGATCGTCATCTATTCTTAGCTGTTCAAGAAGCCATAAGATCGAACCGAGACCGGCAACAAGCGAGCGACGTTAACCCCATTGAAGGTTGCAGTAGCAGCAGGGTGAAAAGATCTTTTTTCTCATTTGGTCATATCAGAGGGTCCAAACCTGCACTTTTACCTGTTTATTTGGAACCCTAAAACCAGAGTTTTATGGTTATTTTTGAACATAGAGATTAGAGTCGTATTAAATTTGTGATATAGAAATGTTGAATTTTCGAACTTCGAAAAACCATTATTTTATTTGAATTTCTCTCTGGGTTTTTTTATATTATACTGACCCCCACTATAGTCATCAATATTGATCGTTTAAACAACAATTCCGAGTGAATGGAACAGAGGATGCTTTCAATGCCTTTCACCTGGTCCAGTCAAAGGGTTGATTGCTTCTTTCCCATAACTGGTAAAATTTTAAACTTCAGCAGCTCAATGTTTCAACATTTCTAGTGACACACCATTGGAAAAACAAATGCAAAGTGATTCATAAAAGAAGTGAAAAAAACAATACGCCTGTGGTGCAATAGTAAAAGAATTTTAGGTTGATATTAATTCTTAGATTCGATTCCAAACAATCTCTTCCTTTTTTATAATAAAAAAACTACTCCTAGCCCTTTGCTTATTTTTCACCCATGTGCTTGTAAGCATGGGCAAAGATTGTGATAACTGAGGCAAACCATTGGGGGATTGGGGGATGTTGAGATTCATATTATAATGTAGCATCCTTTTATTACAAATTAAAACATGACACACTGTCTTATTCAGTTTGGTACAAATGCTGAGATGCTTTGAGTTTGTTCTTAACACATTTGCCTTAAATCGGAACAATAAGTATTCCAATGGCATGGATAGTTTCAGCTTCAGAGCTTGTAGTGATCTATGGGAGGCTTGTCATCAAGTGGGCTAGATACAGCCTTGGCAAGATATTCCTTCAGCAAGAACTCTTTGTACCGAGGAAGGTTTGCCTCCGATATAAGCTCTTTGATCGGCCCGAATACGTCATCAAACTGGCTAGAATGTCCGGAGAAAAAGCACGGCACCGAAATTCTCGGTCCTTCATGATTGGCAGTCACTCTATGCTTCACACTCTTGAACTTGTCATTTGATAAAATCTACCATGCCAACATACAAAGTTGGTATTGGGAAAGTTGATTGAAAATTAACCGATGAGATTCGAACCTAACCTGAAGAAGATCGCCGATGTTTACAACGAAGCTGCCTCGAGCCGGGTTAACATTGAACCATTGACCTTCATGAAGGACTTGGAGGCCGCCGATGTGGTTCTGTAGAAGCAGTGTCAGTAAGCCTGCATCTGAATGTTGCCTTATCCCCAAAGCGAGTTCAGGCTGAGGGCAAGCTGGATAGTAATGTGCCAATATGCTACACCCTCTACAGCATCCGATCGAGCCAAGGTAGTCTGGTCGAAGACCGAGAGCTTCCGATAGCAACTCGAACAGAGTCTCTGCCAATCTTTTCATATACTTAATATACTCAACCGTTGATCCCCTGCAGATTCGAACAAACAAAACCAGAAAAACCAGTGTCTAAATGATGTTCTTGAAATAATTAAAACAAGAGCAGTGTTTAGTTACCTGCAGACCGCCGGCAGTTCTGAAGGGTTGGGATCGGAACCGAGGTGAGAAAGAGACAATGTCAATGTGTCTCTCCAATCAGCAGTTCCTGCCTTATGAAGATCGAAAGAGGTGAATTGAACATGCTTTGCACTGTCACAGCTATGCATTTCTTTTTTAAACTCCAAATCTTGCTCATTGAACAAACGTATCCCCTTGATCATTTCATCCAAAACACTTAACGGAATCCCATGGTTTATCACTTGGAAAAAACCCCATTCCTCTGCAGCAATCCTCACATCGTTCACGATCTCCTTACGTTGGTTACCGTCTCCGATGTCGCTTAGATCAATGATCGGAACTTCAATCTTTTTCTTGGAGGAATTCAGTTCCTCAGCAGCAAGGTCCTTGGCCGGTCGAACAAAAATCCGGGGGATGTTAAGTATTCCAGCATCAACGAGTCCCTTGACACCGGCTTTCGTGTCGAATTCCTTCATCTCATTGGTTCTGTCGTGAACAATTGAGGTTTGGGATGCCATTTTCTCTGCTAACTACAGTACTAATCAATGGGAGTTGCTCAAAGACTTGGATACCTAAGAATCACGTAGTTACTTTCGATATACATACTAAATTATCGATACATATATTATATTCATATTAATCCATTAAAATAAATCGATAATTATAAAAAATAATATTACATTCCGATTAAGTCCTTAATTTACATCTAATCATCGTAAAGTAGGTAGTGAAATTATTGCAACAACGTTCTACATGTGTGTAACTGGAAAGTACTGTGAAATCCGACCGAACGTGGTTATCACCACAATTTCAAAGCTGTGTTGGAAAATATTGGAGTCGTTTTGACTTCGGTACATGTTTCCATTGTCAAATGTAGGGAAAATTGGAGTGTCTTCTAGTACAACACGAGGACAATAGTGTCTACAAATAAAGATAGATTCAGATTTAATCTATATTAGTAAAAAAAATAAACTTATTTAACAAATTAAAAAAATAATTACTCTCTCTTAAAATTTTATGGTTTATAATTTTATTTTTTTTTATTGATAGACAATAACTAATTTTAGTATTAGTTATCGTTATTATTTTTTATATTTTAATAAGAATATATGTTTTTATGGTATATTTTCTTTTGTTTTTGTGATACGTTTTTATAGTTCGTTCCATTTTATCTTTGTAACATGATTTTAATATACTCCAACGATTTTTTGTTGCTCGCACAAAAACTTTTAAAAACAAAAAAAACTAAAATATTTTCTAATGATAGGTGAAAAAACAGATAAAGTTTAAATAAAAAAATACATTAAGCCTTTTTTTTTTCAAAAAGGGTTTAAATGACTATAAAATGACATTTATTATTTTTTATAATAAAATAAAATATGTAAAACTAATTAAATTAAATGTTTTTAATAATTAGTATTTTTTTTTCTTCAACTAAAACTACTCATCTCATTTTATTTTGACGTGAGAATTTTAAGCCACTTTTGGTAGGCTGCATGTGACTGAAACTTCTAATTTTTCTTTATGTTTGGTGATGACAGATTGACAAAACTAGCACAAGAGGGCATGAAAAGTCAATGTCCTTTTTTACCTTAAAATAAAGTTTGATTTTTCTTTATACAGTGCTCAGTTAATATTATGAACAGGGATGATTTAAGGATCTAAACACAAGGGATTTTGATCTGATTTAACTTTATAAGATCATTTTTTAAAAAAATCGAGTTTAGATCAGATAAAAATTTGATACTTCAAACATGAACTCTCATAAATTGTTAAAAACAAAAACCAGAACACAAGACACTGTTTTAGTGTTTTATTACAGAAGAGAATCTGTCAAGACTTCACACAAGGAACAAATGCTGAGCTTATTTCTGATCACATTTGTCTTTGGAACTATCCACCAATGTCCCATTGGCATTCAAAGTTTAAGCTTTACATCTTGTAGTAATCTATAGGAGGCTTGTTACCAAGAGAGCTAGATAGGAACTTGGCAACATAATCCTTTAACAAGAACTCTTCGTATCGGGGAGGATTCGCCTCCGAGACGAGCTCTTTGATCGGTCCAAATGACTTATCGAGCAGGGTAGCATGTCCAGAGAAAAAGCAAGGTACTGTAATCCGTGTTCCGGCACGATTGGAAATGGCTCTATGCTTCACACTCTTGAACTTATCATTTGACAAAATCTAAGATAGCAGCCAGTATGAACATCAGAGGCGATTCAAGTAGAAAAATTAAATGGATAACAGGTGTGATTCTATGCTAACCTGAAGAAGATCTCCGATGTTTACGACCATGCCACCTTGAGTGGGGCGAACATCGAACCATTCGCCTTGGTGAAGGACTTGGAGGCCGCTGATATGGTTCTGCAGAAGTAGTGTCAATATGCTGCCGTCTGCATGTTCCTTTATCCCTAAAGTGAGTTCAGGCTGAGGGCAAGGCGGATAATAGTGGGAATGTAAGGTACACCCTTTACAACATCCGATTGAACTAAGGTGATCCGGTCGAAGACCGAGAGCTTCCGATAACAATTCGAACAGACTTTCTCCCAATCTTTTCACATGTTTAATATACTCAATTGTTGACTGTCTGCAATTTTAAACAAACCAAAACCAGAAGAAAAGAAAAATCAATGTGAATTGCACCATAATCAATAGGAAAAACGAGAATAGAGCTTTGTTACCTGCAGACTTCTGGCATTTCTGAAGGATTGGGATCAAAATCAAGGAAAGAAAGCATCAAAGTGTCCCTCCAATCAACAGTTTGTGAAGCATAAAGATCAAAGTTGGTGTTGAATTTAACATTCTTTGCTCTATCACGGCTATACAGCGCTTTCTTCAACTCTGAAGCTTGTTCATTAAACAAACGTATACCTTCAATCATTTCATTCAAAACACTTGCAGGGATCCCATGGTTAATCACTTGGAAGAAGCCCCATTCTTCTGCTGCAATCCTCACTTCGTTTACAATTTCTTTATGCCGGTTACTGTCTTCAATGTTGCTTAAATCTATGATCGGAACTTCAATATTGTTTCTCCGGCTGGAATTCAATTCGTCAGTGGCAAGATCTTCGACTGGTCGAATGAAAATCTTGGGGATGTTAAGTATTCCGGCATCAACGAGTCCTTTAACACCGGCTTTTGTGTCATCAAATTCTTTCAACTCTTTGGTTCGGTCGAAATCGATGGATGCTTTGGATGCCATTTTTTCTGTTTCTTAGAAGTGATTAATGGAACATGTTTGCAGATTAAGAACTAAAATACTACTTTCGTTGAACATAAACAAGAATAAAAAACTACAGTGGACTTATGAACTACATTGACAGAAACCTTATTTTACTTGCAATTAGCTGCACAAGTTGCTGTCCAAGAAAGCTCAACATTCTGCACATTCCATGTTATCATCATTCAACCATGCTTGAAGCCATTATGTGATATCGGAAAATCGAACACGGTTCGCTTTTCTTGTAGATATTCTATGCAAGCATCATGTGGTATTATTACAAATTGAAGAAGACACTGTTTTATTCAGTTTGATATTACAACAGAGTAGTTGTAAGGACTTTAGACAAGGTATTGATAGTTTTAGCTTCACAGCTTGTAGTAATCTATAGGAGGCTTGTCATCAAGCGAGCTAGATAGGAACTTGGCAACATAATCCTTTAGCAAGAATTCTTTGTATCGAGGAGGATTCGCCTCTGATATCAGCTCTTTGATCGGTCCAAATGGCTTCTCAAGCAGGGTAGCATGACCCGAAAAAAAGCACGGCACCGTAATTCTAGGTCCGACACGATTGGCAATTGCTCTATGCTTCACACTCTTGAACTTATCATTCGATAAAGCCTACCATAACAACATAAAAAGTCAGCGGCTATTCGAAAAGACAAACAAAAAGCCTAGCTGATTCGAAGCTAACCTGAAGAAGATCACCGATGTTTATGACCAAGCCGCCTCGAGTGGGGCGGACATCGAACCATTTGCCCTCATGAAGGACTTGGAGGCCACTAATATGATTCTGCAAAAGCAATGTCAATATGCCTGCATCTGCATGTTTTCTTACCCCTAATGTCAGTTCAGGCTGTGGGCAAGGTGGATAGTAGTGGGAGTGCAAGCTACTCCCTATACAACATCCGATCGAGCTAAGGTGGTTCGGTCGAAGACCGAGAGCCTCCGATAGCAACTCGAACAAAGTTTCCCCTAATCTTTTCATATGCTTAATATACTCCATAGTGGATAATCTGCAATTTTAAACAAACTATGAAAAAACCACATAATCAGCAACAAAGATGAGATTTTAGTTCTTAATTACCTGCAGACCGGTGGCATGTCTGAAGGGTCAGGGTCCGAATCCAGGAACGAAAGGGTCAAAGTGTCCCTCCAATCAGCTGTTTTGGATGTGTAAAGATCAAAGTTTGAGCTGAATTTCACTTTCTTTGCTCTGTCACGACTGTACAGTTCTTTCTTCAACTCCGAATCTTGCTCGTTAAACAAACGTATCCCTTCGATCATTTCATCCAAAACACTTAAAGGAATCCCATGGTTAATCACTTGGAAGAAACCCCATTCCGCTGATGCAATCTTCACTTCGTTTACAACCTCCTTACGTCGGTTTTCGTCTCCGATGTCGTTAAAGTCTATGATCGGGACTTCGATGTTTTTCTTGCCTGTGTTCTGCTCCTCGGCTGCAAGGTCCTCGGCTGGTCGAATAAAAATCTTGGGGATGTTAAGAATTCCGGCATCAACGAGTCCTTTAACACCGGCTTTTGTGTCATCGAATTCTTTCAACTCTTTGGTTCGATCGTAATCAGTTGACGTTTGGGATGCCATTTTGTCTGAATTTGATCTTTCTTTTCTTACAAATATTGATCGGTAGGAGTTTTTCAAACACTTATCTGTGAACTAAATACTACTTTCCTAGAAGATGAACATGTCCGAGGCAGGGCGGATCCAAATTTACACGTGGGTTAATATCTTTAAAAAAAAATAAATTTTTACCGAAGGTCTTCCCTTTAATTAATTTTTTTCGTATAATTTTTTATTAAAAAGTAAATGATTAGTTATAAAATATAAGACATTTATATTACTGGTATATTTATAGAAAGTATCATAGCCAGTAAATTTTATGGAATTTATTTGTTACATATAGACATTGATCGGGTGAGAAAATACATGGAATAAGGTTTGAAAAAATATCTCATATAGTAAGGTCGAAAATATTTTATTTTTAAAGTGTTTTAATTTTAGTGATTAAAGATGCGATTTAGATTTATAATTTATGGGTTTTTATTTAAAGGTTATAATTTAGAATTTATGATTAAGATTTAGGATTTGTGGTTAGAATTTAAGATTTAAAGGTTAGGGTTTATGGTAATATGTTAGATATTTGGATTTTTACATATAACCTTTAAATTTTAATTTTAAGCCCTAAATCTTAACCTATAAAATTTAAATTCTAGACCCTAAATCCAAAGCCCCTAAATTACAAACCTTCAATTGTATCTTTAACGCCTAAAATTAGGGTGCTTGTAGAAATAAAATATTTCCTACCTTCCATTGCATAGTAAAATTACGCATAAGGTTTTAGATAATTATTCTATGCACAAGTATTTATAGAAATTTTGTTTCCACAAATTCCTTAGTTTTAAGGTTTAATGATTACGTTTAGAACCTAGTGTTTAAGGATTTTAGTATATAAATTTCGAATTTAAGGTTTAAGAGTCAAATTTTAAATTTTATAGATTAAACCCTAAATCCTTAATCATATTACGCTAAATATTAAATTCTAAAATCTAAACATTAAATTTTAACACAAACGTTAAATTTTATATTCTAACTATCTACACTTAAAGCCCTAAACTCTAAATCAAATCTCTACCTCGTAAAACTAAGACACTTATAATTTTTTATTTTATTTTGATGTCCTTGTTATTTTCCCTATATTAAACTCTATAAATCTAGAGTATGCCAATTATGTCAATTATCATAAAATCACGTTGAATAAATTTTAAAAAATCATGTATTTTAAAAATTAAACATGTTGCGTGCCAAAGGAGAAGAGGTTCCTAATCTCAAGTCGTATGTAAAGTCGGCAACAATTTAAAAATTTATTCCTTTTATAATTATCCCATGTGACAAACAGTGATCCAATAGGACCACAGTAGATGGAGATAAATAATAAAATTGTGTAATAAATTTTCAGTTCAGAAAAAATTATTATAGTCAATTTTCACATGTTATATACCATTTAATAAAATAAAATTGTTAATTATTAATGAAAAAATGTTTTTGTATTAATATTATAATTTAAGTGCAATATATTTATATTATAGTAATAATAAATTTAAATAGAAATTTTTTCTCAATAACGCATTGATATTTAGTTACAATAAAATCATTATTTTTATTTAAAACATTTTATATTAAAGTATAAAAATTAATAAGATTTTTGCCACCCAGATTTGGGTATTGAATATTGGACTTGTACAGGAGGGTCGGCCGAACGAGCCAACCCTATGAGGTTCCACAAATTATGTCGGCCATATGTCTTGATAGCCATACAGCACCCACCGAACGAGGATGGGCGTGGCATATTTAGCCAACCGACCCTTTTAAGTCTTTCCTTGACTTCAGCCGAGCTACTATATAGGCAAAGCCCGTTTCTGCTCTTCCCTCTCTACTCCATGTGGGAGCTTTTGCATTATGATATAACCATCGGAAGAGAGAGGTTTTGAGGCAACAGGATGTTAGAATCAACCCGAGTGGATGAAAAACTAATCCGACGAAAAGCCGCTTCCATTGACAATGGAAAATAGTGTGATACAAATTTGATGATGGCATTGATTGTGCTAAAGATTTGCTTCTTACTGAAAACTATGGTTGATATACAAGTTTCTTAAAACAAAACAAGGACCGGCCACCATCCGCCATCGAGCAGTAGCATGTGCTTTGCTATCTGAAACTTTAGCCAACAAGTTACTTGCTCCTGAAACTTGCACCTTTAAGCTTGTAAATGACCATTGCTTGTAAATTATGAATTTATGTAACACATTGCCTGTGCTTGAAGAAAATAAGAATCCTTGTATTTCCTGCCACTTCCAATGTGAATCCCATTGCGGATCCAGTTCTCTCGATGTACCCAAGCATCCCGACCAAAATCTAGGACTCCAAGGATCTGTAATAATCATGGTAGAAGAAGAAAAGTCGATCAGCAAATGCATTTACTTTGTACCAGAAACAAAAGAAACCCGAATGTGGAAGAAGAAAAGCGATGGGGGATGATGACTTACTGCTCCACCTTTCCAAGGCACAAAAGACGGGATCGTTCTTGATTGCAAAACCTATTTCACAGGTAAGATCCAAGAAGACAAATCATATAGACAAACTATACGTAAGTAACACCAAATCATGATTTTTTTTCTCTAAAAAAAAGTTGAAGGGGAATATTAAAATTAAGTTCATCTAAATATCAAGATGGAAAATATACTCGGATTCTAACCATATCAAAGTGACAACAACTGGCACAAACGACGGATATAGCACCTTTTTAGTGAAGAGTAAAATTTGGCAAGACTTACCTCAACAGTATGAATTGCTTCATTTGAAGGAATGGTATGCAAGACTCTGCAAGTATATAGAAAGAAGAAATCATGGTAAAATTATTAACTGCTATATGCTAAAAGTAGGAGGACAAGAAAGGGGGAAGAAAGAGAAACCAACCTCTCCTCCACAGCAGGAATGAGCCCACCTGTTAAAGCCACTCCACCAATCTGAAGCACATGACCAAGTTAAAAGTCCAATTCTTAAAATGGGAAAGCATATCACATTGTCTATGCTTCTTAAGAATCTCACCAATTGAATGCTACAAAACAATTTTCTTTGCAAGTCTATGCGACCTGTCAGATGAAAAATAAAAATCTAAATAGTTAGGTTGGGATGGTATTTTAGGTTAGAACATGCTGAATTAGCACTATGCAAAAACCTACCAGTTGAAAGAATGCTACTGGTTATAGCTTCGGCTAGGCCAACCTTCTCTTCTTTCTTAGGTTTCATTGGAAAAAATGGATAGTTATCCCACATTTGTAAACCAGCATTCGTGCTAGGATAAAGACCATCTGGCATGTCAGATCTTCTTGGGAATTCCATATGCCATGTTTCTTCCAGCATATCTTCATAGTCATGAAACCTGGTGAAGTGCACAGTCAAAATAACCCTAAAGGAAATAATTCAAAACTACTTCCAGAGAAGAGAGCAATAACTTGAACAAGTAGTACTAACCAAGAACGGGGTGGTGGAGGATATAAATCAGGAATCAAAAGTGTTGGGTAGAACAAACCCATAGGAGGAACCTGTTTAAAACGAACCATCAATGATAAATCCTTTGAGAGGAGAAAGAAAACGATGTCAAAGTTAAAACATACATTCAGAGCAGTTAGCCTCGTCTTATGAGATCCTGCGGGCATGGCATCCTCATAAGAATGAACTACAGCAACAGCATCAAGTTCACCCTCCTGTGAAACAGCACATTGAGAAAGGAGTATTTCCACAGAAAAGAAACCTAAGAATACCAGGTACAGGAGCCAAATGGTTCACCTTGATTTCACAATGGGACTCCTTTAGCCTGTTCAGCATCAATAGGTCTATAGGCTTTGTCAAAATATCAGTACGAATTTGTGGCCATGTCTGATGGTGCCTCTGGGTCCAAAGAAGACACCTTGAAATATCCTGGAAAAGTAAATAAAAATGATTAAATCGTCAACGAAAAGAAACAAATGATATCTTTATTTTAATCTGAGGAAGAAAGGTTTTAGAAGAACCCTATAAGATAATGAGCATAAGCAGATTTGACCAACATTGACAAACATTCAATAATGAAGATTCATCTTCTGAATGAAGAAAGCTGAGAGACAGAATGATGAGAATTCGAACCTCTCCACCAAAGGGTAAAGTCTTCTCTGTATTAGGTAGAGCCACTCCATCCTGCAGACAGACAATAAGAGTTCTCAATAGAGTAATGCCGCAGCTTTCTCAAGTTAGTTATTTCCCAGTTATGCCACACATGATAAAAATAAGCACAAAACAAATAACAAATGTTGAACTTGTGAGTACTATAATCCTTCTACAGAAGAAAAAGAAAGAATCCACAAATAATAAAAGAGATCTACATATATGTGAATCAGTTACCTCAATGCAAATGACTGATGACACTTGAGCACCCAAATTTACAACACAGGCCGTTGATAATCCATTCCCAAAAACAGCTGCCAGGCCTTCCTGAGATCATCATATTTGAAACAAATATTACACAACAGAAGTAATCTTCTACTTAAAGTGCTTCTACTGGTAGAGCTGAATAAAAGAAAATCTCATGAAATAGTCAGTAAGGAGTAAGTAAAAACTACATTATCAAGACAGGATACCTGTCATCAGCAAGGTTCTTTTGTTTATAAATTTGAGTATTATAAGACAGACACAAATCTTTGTAGATGTATAAGAAGACATGCATATTCACAGATTAAAAATGAGGCAAACAAGTTCAAGAGCGCACTTTTGTTCAATCCACGTTGTTCCTACGAAGGAAAACAAAAGATCCCTAATGGAGGGCCTCTATCGTACTGCTGCAAACTTATAGCAAACAACCAATATATCCATCAAAGACATGGGAGTACAAGCTAATCATACAAGACATAGTCCTTTTTGGTCTTTGCTTAAAAAGATTCCCGACTTGCCAAAATATCTGGCAAGTGCCAGTCTTAACAAAAGTAATTACGAAGTACTAATTGCACTACTACATCATTCGGTTTATACTGATATTGGAACTTGACTTACATTTACGAATAAGAAGTATGAGATGAATTTCTCACCTGGTGTACAACTGCTGAGCTAAAACACAAGTCTTCCAATAAAATAGATAAGATCTCCTTTATCTCTGCTTGTAACAACCCACAAAATTTGAAGTTACCAAATATTCCACATAAGCAAGAGCTTTTAATTTAAGTTGCAACAGATATTAAGAGAGAAAGTAAATCAGACTGTGGAGTGATCTTATTGGCACACATAAACTGAATATGGAATTTTACCACTAGACATAGTACAGAATCAATGGGATATGAAATTTTTAAATACCACGATTATCGAAAGTCTCTGGAACAACAAGAATGACAGAATATAAGCTCCTTTCTTGGTGAGGGATATGCAATTTCTCCAACAAAATCCAGTCCCATAGAGCATGGAGATCTTCAAGGACCTGCAAGATAATAAAATATTTCATGATGGTAGATTATTATCCTTCATTTTAAACACCCGTGCAGCTATCTCAATAGTTGGGTTCTTTTATCACAGCGTAAACAAAAAACGAGCAGGATCAAGATGATTCGATATTTAATTGTGGAAATGTCAATGTATGAATGTTCACAAGCATAGTGACAGCACCTGCTGCATGGGGTAGTGTTGCGAAATATTTAGATGCCCTCTACGAATAATACGTCTTAAGGAATATGGCTCAGAGGGAGATATCCTTAGTGCTTCCTCACCAAATATGACTTCTCTGAACTTCTGTTCAGCCAAAGTAGATTCCTTTGACTCGGTACCTTCATTTTGGACCGAGGACTCAGGTACAACACTTTTATCGATTGAACTTTCTGCATAACCAATATCCATGTATAAGAAGCTGAAAGTAAAACTAAAGAAGTTGAGCTTACAAAGGAAAATATTAAGAGACACTATCTAAAGAAACTGCCTAGAATTAGAAACAATCAAGGTGCACCAGCAATCTTCATAGATCCATTCAAACAAGAAACGGTGAGAATTTAGCACAAGGCAAAAAATTTGGAATTTCTAATCACCTTGTGGCATTGGAGACTTTAGGTCTTTCACATGTATATCAGTCCAAGTGAAGGCTCCATCTTTCCTGTTATTCTGAGGATTATACCCATCAACACGTCCCATCTGCACATTAGCTTAAGTGGTACAGTACTACTACGACAAGCAGCAATAGGTCAACATATAGCTACCACCAGATGTCATACTTCACTTCAGCTTAAAATCCTTACCTTTCGCGGAATAGAAGTACTGCCAACCTCTTCATCAAGGAAAGGTATCTTCAACAATGAAGCAATCTTTCAAGCAAACAAACAATGAATTCAAACATTGGACTACTACATAAAGAAGAGGAAAAGTGAAAGCCAAAATGAACACACTCATGACTCACCACATCATATGCTTTTTCACGCTCCATATGTTGCGCTGTGGTAACTTGAGAATTAAGCAACTGAAAACCCAAAACCCAAAATTTCAAAATTTCGTTCAAACAAACCTGAATTGAAAAACAAGGGAAAATAGAGAACAAGATATAGTTAAGAAAGAGGGGGGGCGGGGGGGGGGGGAGCAACCTGATCTTGAACATTTAACTTGGAGAACTGATCGGTACGTCGAGCAATACAATGAGGAATGCTGAAAGGAGAATCTTGCTTAGCTAACCCTACTCTAACATTTGCAGAGCCTAACCAAAATTAACAATCAAATGAGTCCCATCGCTTAATTTTAGGAATTTTTAAATTTAGAGGGGAATGGTAAAACGAGAAAAAGGAAGCACCTGGATTGATGACGACGAGATTGGAGCCACGTTCAGCGAGGAGTTGAGAAGGAACAACAGTTTTCAAATAATCCTGCAAAAACCCTAAAACGATTAGTATATATCAGAAGAAGAAAAAAAGATTGAAACTTTCGAACATAAATAATGAAAATTCATGTAACGATGTTAGCGTTTCATGGGATTTTTCTTTTTACCATGAGAGATTCAAAGAACTGAAAGAATGAGCTTTCGTTCTCTTGTAATTTGAAGAAAGTTCAGCTTAGTTCTGTCTTCTTCGCCCTGAAACCCACTGCGAGATTTCAGTGTTCCTATTTCCAAGTGTAAAGACGGCGCCGTTTCATATTGTTAACATTCTTCCCATCATGCCATTACATAAAACTGAATATTTACGAATATGACACATACTCATATTTGGCCCAATTGCAATACTTTGTTATATTTTAAATTGGAATATGTTTAAATTATATTATTGATTGAGTAATTAAAAATATTTATTATATTAAATATATTTAAATTTTATATGAATATTGAAAAGGAAAGAAGCAATAATAGATGCAAAGCCAAATTATACTTCCCAGTTTCCACTTTATATGGTTTACAACACATATAGTACATAGTGACTGGTTTATGTGTCCATTATCTTTGGTTAATGGTCCATTATTTGAGGCAAGTGGAACTTGACCTCATACAACTATTATAACATGAATTTTTAGATTTTTTTATTTTGTTTTAATAATTCGTGTCTCGTACTTATATTTGACATATACTAAGATATTGATATAAGATTATAATTCGTATATATGATATGTATTTTTATTCGATATTTATTGGAATCCATATTGATATTGGCTTACAACTAGACCAAGCTCCAAAGACAGATTTGAGTACTGTTATATGACAAATCCCCCCCCCCCCCTCCCTTTTTTTCTTCTTCTTGTATTTATCTCAACTGTTAGCATAAGATTTGAGTAGTCCATATGGATTACTCAGCAGAGTTAACCATGTTCAAGGGTACTGATGAACAAGATACGGCGAGTCCAGAACTCGAATATGACCGAGTAAGTGAGTTAAAAGCTTTTGATGAGACAAAAGCTGGTGTAAAAGGACTTGTTGATGATGGAATCAAACAGGTTCCAAGGATGTTCCATCAGACAAGGGATGATTACTCAGTTTCATGTGGCACACAGTACAGTATTCCTATTATAGACCTTGAAGGAGTGAAGCATAACCGAACTACTCGTAAGGAGATCGTTGAAAATGTTCGAAACGCATCGAAGATATGGGGATTCTTTCAAGTGCTTAACCATGGGATCCCAATGAATGTCATGGAGGAGATGAAGGATGGTGCACATAGGTTTTTTGAGCAAGATGTCAAGACTAAAAGCCGGTTCTTCTCTCGCGATTACACGAAAAGAGTGGTGTACAATTCGAATTTCGATCTGTATAGCGCACCAGCAGCTAAATGGAGAGATACAGTTGTGTGTTCCATGGCTCCTGATCCCCCCAAACCAGAAGAGTTGCCTGCAGTTTTCAGGCATGATAACAACTTGACTATTGAAGTATACGTATAAAACACGCGGGTCACACATATTCGATATATGAAAAATTGGTTTGAAAAAAATTGAATCTACCCATGTTGGCACATACATACATGTATTCTACACTGACATAGGCACTTTAATTTACTTGTAGGGATGTAATGGTGGAATACTCAAAGCAAGTAATGAATTTGGGTTATCTGCTGTTCGAGTTACTGTCTGAGGCTCTTGGTCTGCACCCTGATTACCTGAGAGACATCGATTGTGCCAAGGGGTTGGTCCTGTTGTCACATTACTATCCGGTTTGTCCTCAACCGGAACTGACTCTAGGCTCAAGCAAGCATGCAGACAATGGCTTTCTCACTGTCCTCCTACAGGACACCGTTGGTGGTCTCCAAGTACTTCATCAAAATCAATGGATTGATGTACCGCCGACTCCCGGGGCTCTAGTCATTAACATCGGAGATCTCCTACAGGCAAGTTCGATGTTACTCCGACTCTTCATTTATCTTAAAGCATGCATATTTGATACCGTCCCGATTTCTTTTTCAGCTCATATCGAATGACAGATTTAAAAGTGTGGACCATAGAGTTTTGACAAACTCTGCAAGTCCAAGAGTATCAGTGGCAAGCTTTTTCACCACTGCTCTTCTGCCTGATTCGAGATTATACGGACCTATTAAGGAGTTATTATCAGAAAACAACCCTCCAAAATACAGGGAAACCACTGTCAAATCCTACATTACGTACTTCAACTCGAAAGGTCTTAGTGGTGCTTCACCATTGCCATATTTCAAGCTCTCTGAACCCGGCCATGGAGATCGAAAACAGCAGCAGGATGATCATAAATAGTTTATTGAAACAAATGATGGTCTGATTGTCTATGTTTCTTATTTATAAACCTAAGCAGAGTGTGCTCTTTCATTAGTCTTCTTTGGCTAGTAGCTGAACAATTATGAACTGCATGAATTTATAAACAGCGAGTCCAAAACATATAACTACAGATGTTTATTTAGAATTTCCATATGTTTGGCTTTTTCATTACTCATTTCTGCTAATTGATAGCGAAACTGAAGCCGGGATATGTCCGAACGAGTGAACTGAAAGCTTTTTACGAAACCAAAGGTTGTGTTAAAGGACTTGATGCTGGAAGTAAACAAGTTCCTCGGATATTCCATCCAACAGATGCGTTGCACAAGAACTCATCTGTCTCGGGTGATGGCATCCGTGTTCGTATTCCGGTTATCGATCTCGAAGGCTTGAAACAAGATCACGAGACTCGTCGGAAGATTGCAGATAAAGTTACAAATGCATCGGAATCGTGGGGGTTTCCGAGTTCTGAACCATGGGATCCCATTGGAACGGAAGTCATTTAATCTTCTCTTTGTCCTCGTGATATATATTTCCTTTGCCTAGCGACATAGACGGATCTAGGATTTAATATTAAGAGTGATAATAATCTATTAAATCTTTAAATTTAAAAATTTGGAATAAACAAAAACTCTTATTTAATAAATATTTAAATTAAGCACCGTCCCTGGTTACAGGCTTTTCATCATTTATTTTATCTACTGTTTTTTGTTTGATTTTAATATATTTTAACAATCATTTAATATTCATATAAAAAATTTTATGATGTTAGTTTTTTATTTTGATTTTGTATAGAAAAATAGATCTTCATACAATGATAGTTGTTTATTAATGTAATCAAACTTAGATAACAAAATAATGTTTTTGAGATTTTAATAAAATAATTATTATTATTATTATTATTCTTTGTTTTAGATGCGTTACATTAAAATATCTTTTATAATTATTAATAAAATTCAATTTTTATTATAAAAAATTATATCTTAAACTATAATAAATAGATCTTATTTTTATTTTTTAAAATTTTAATAAACTTTAAATTTTAATATAAATTTAATAAAGAGTATATGCGAAATATAAACCGGACACTAAGAACAGGTAGTTTCCAGTCATCCTGACGTAGAGTGTCCTGAGGGGAATTTTATTAATAAACATTATATATTAATTAATAAATAAACACTTTCTTGCGTTAAAAATTAGACGACAATAATTGTTCAAAAATTAGACAGTACGTATGCATTTTTTTCAACATTATTGGGTTGACTTTACCAAATTAATGACTTTATGTTTTATATTATATACTAATAATTTTAGTCAATAATGACTACATTATGTGTCCATTTCAACATAAGTAGCCCAATATAATTGACTTTAAATAATGTTAGTTCACACACTACTTAATATAATTTCATTAGTCAATAAAATAATTGTATAAACATGTTATTTATATAATAAATTTTATTAGCTGAAAATATAAAATAACTTTTTAAATTATTTAATGTTAGTTAATTATCAATGTCATTTTAAATTATTTTAAACGTTAATATAATTTTATATAATGATGTATCAGTTAAACATAATTTTATAAATTATATATAAAGTATGAAATTATTTTATGATAACCTATTGTTATATTAATACATTATAAGTTGTTTAACTAACCGTTTTTATCGAGGGGAACATTTTAACTTAAAATAAAATATTAAGAGTTAAAATACTTTAAAAATAATATGAATCAAAATGATTGTTTAATTAAATATTATGAGTATCTTTTGATATTATATCTATTTTTTAGTGTTAGAATATAGATAAAAACACTAAAATAAATAGAGAATTTTTGTTTAATACACTAATATTATTTTGTTTAACCACTATACTCAATTCATTAATTGATTAAGGCATAAAGATAGTTTTAACTCTTAACGTTTATAATTTTTATCATTTGGGTCCTTATTTTTTTGGAGATAAATTTAGACCTTAGCCTATATCTTTTTGATAAATAGCTTATTTTTTTAACTATTATGATGACTAAACCGTTAAAAATCTAACGATGATGAAATGTCATATGCATATAATAATATATTTTAAATGGCATGATATCTAACCTATCAAATATACATATATATAGAATATAATTTTATTTTAATATAAAATATAAGACAATTAAAATTCAGATAAAATATTAAAAAAATAATTAATTCTAAAATAAATACTACTAAACATTCACAACCCTAACTACAATAGAATCAAAATCATATTTTAAAAAATATGATTAATTAATTTTTTAATATTTTATTTAAATATCGTAGTTAGGGTTATCTTAAAAACATGATTAATTAATTTTTTAATATTTTATTTGAATATCGTAGTTAAGATTGATAATGTTTAATAACATTTTATTTTAAAATTAATTAATTTTTAATATTATATTTGAATTTTAATTGTTTTATATTTTATATTGGAATAAAATTATATTTCATATATATATATATATATGTATTTGATAGGTTAGATGTCATGTCATTTAAAATATATTTCAATAGCTTTTTCAATTATAACTAATATCTTATTTTAAATAATTCTAATAATTTTAGAAGAAAAAAAAAAGACATTTACATGATAGATTTAATTATTATATATATTAATATATATTTACTTTACCACTCTTAATTTTAAAATCAGACGTATTATTCAGAATATTAAAAAAAAACTTGCTTAACTCATTTTCCAGTCAATTGCGAACATTTTAATTGAATATATCTGCGACACAATAAACAATAAATAATTGGCACATGAAATAGAATAGGCTTAAATAAAAAGTGTTAAATTATTTTTAAATTTTTTAAAGAGGTTTAAAGCAATTTTTTAAAATAGATGTGGAAAGTTTTAATTATTATAAATTTAAGTTTTTAATCATTAAAGATTATTTAAAAATATTATACGATGAAGATGAGACATGTGACATGAATATTATTATTTTTATTTCAAAAAAGCATTCAAATTTAAAAAAATGCAAAACAAAAATAGTCATTAAATCTGTAAAAATAACAAAACCTAAAATCTTTAAATTTTCACTGTTATTGTCATCTTTAACCTCGTACTTTCGATCGTTAAACTCAATCAATTATTTTCTCAATGTATTATTATCGAAAATCGACGAACGGTATACTAGTCGAATAATTATTTAACATTTATAATACAATATTCAATTGGTACATAGTTTACCTATTTTCAATAATAAAACATTGGAGAAAATATTCAATTGAGTTCAAAAATCGAAAAGATAGAATCGACGACGATATTGACAATGATAATAGTAAAGACTTAGAGATTTAAAGATTGAATAAATTATTAAAAATAAAAAATTAAATAAATTATAAATTAAAATATGACATGCAAATTTTTATTGGTTTATGAGTTTTTTTAATTATAGTTAACTATTAAACACTTCAAATTATAGAGGATGAAATCTTAAAAAAAAAACTTTAAGCCAATCGAGTTTAAAAGGGTAATTTACATTTCAAATCACTGAACTTAACATCCACTTTCATTTACATCACAAACCTTCAATTTAATTAAATTACATCATTCAACTTTTATTATTAGTAAACTAAATCATTTATGCTAACGCAATTAAATAATTTTAACAAAAAAACATAAATTAATACTATTACTTAAGATATTTTTCACATATCACTATTAAATAATGTTTAATTGACAATTTTAATAATTTTATGTAGAAATTTTCTATTTTGTTTAAATAAGTTTAAAATAAAAATAAAAAATTTCTTATAATTTTTTAAAAAATTAAATTACTAACTAAATATCATTTATTGATGATATATGAAAAATATATTAAATAAAAATATCAAATTCAATTTTTTTCATTATAGATATTTAATGATACTAATATAAGTGACTTAATTTATAAATAATGAAAGTTGAATGATATAATTTGATTAAATTAAAGGTTTATGATATAAATGAAAATGAATGTTAAATTTAGTGATGTAAAATATAAATTACTCAGTTTAAAAGTAATATAGTTTGGATATTTATTTTTTATTTAAGCGAATAGAATATACTAGATATTTAAAAATCTTATTCAAAGCTTAGGATTTTCCATTCTTCATCACAACAGTACTCTTAAGATCCACATTTCCTCCTGTGTTCCGCTGCTTATTCCAGAGGAAGAAACAGAGTTGTAATGGCGGAACGAATGCCTGTATATGATAGAATAAGTGAATTGAAAGCTTTCGATGAAACAAAAGCTGGTGTTAAAGGACTTGTTGATTCTGGAATTAAAAATGTTCCTCGGATATTCCATCATCAACCTGATCGGTTAGAGAAGAACTCAACTGTCTTGGATGATGGCATCCGTGTTAGTATTCCGGTTATTGATCTCGAAGGTGCGAAGGAAGATCTCGGGACTCGTCGGGAGATCGTGGAGAAAGTTAGACGTGCATCAGAATCGTGGGGTTTCTTCCAAGTTGTGAACCATGGGATCCCTGCGAGTGTCCTGGAGGAGATGGAGGATGGTGTACGCAGGTTTTTCGAGCAAGATTTGGAGGTGAAAAAGAAGTTCTTTTCTCGAGATATTAGGACCAAGAAAGTGGCCTACAATAGCAATTTTGATCTTTATAGCTCACAGGCAGCAAACTGGAGGGATACCCTTTTCAGCTTTATGGCTCCTGATCCTCCCTTGCCAGAGGACTTACCGGAGAGTTCCAGGTATCTGATCCGGTTACCGCCGGCTTTCGAATTACGAAACAAATTGAATGATGAAATATGATTTGGTATTTGTTTGTAGGGACATAATGATGGAATACTCAAAGCAAGTTATGCAATTGGGTTATTTGCTCTTTGAGTTACTCTCTGAGGCTCTAGGATTGCAGCCTGATCACCTCAAAGACATGGACTGTGCTAAAGGGTTGGTTATGTTGTCCCATTATTACCCAGCATGTCCGCAACCGGAACTCACTCTCGGTACTACTAGGCACTCGGACAACAACTTCCTCACGGTACTCCTACAGGACCATATCGGTGGCCTCCAAGTTCTTCATCAAAACCAATGGATCGATGTCCCCCCAACTCCCGGTGCCCTGGTCATTAACATTGGCGATCTTCTACAGGCAAGCTTCTATCTTCCTTGTCAATGCCACAGATGTCGAGATTCGAATCCCAGGTTTTTTAGATTTTATCTTTGACTGTGTGTGTTTTTCAGCTGATATCGAATGATGTTTTTAAAAGCGTGGAGCATAGGGTCGTGGCGAATTCTTCAGGTCCGAGAGTCTCAGTGGCCTGTTTTTTCAACACCGCTCTTTTGCCAAATTTGAGGCCTTATGGTCCTATTGAGGAGTTGTTATCAGAAGAAAATCCATCAAGATACAGGGAAGTCACTGTAAGCGAATATGTTGCTTATTACCGAGCAAAAGGCCTTGATGGTACCTCTGCCCTGCTGCATTTCAAGCTTTAAACATGCCCATGTTATATTGTAATGATGGAAGTTCCAAGCGAGTTTGATGAAGCTGAAACATAACATATCAGTTGATTCAGACGCTTGATGATATTCACTATGTTATATTGTTTATTTATTGTTGTTTTAGACCCTCCACTTGAATATTAATATATGTTCGTAGTTACCGAAAATAATTCATAATTGAATTATTGTGATATCAATCTATGAACGAACTATCATTATTATATGTATTTTTATGTTGGATGTTGTTTATTTATAATTGGTAATGATATTTTTTTATCTATCATTTGTTTGAATTATTTGCTTGAATTATTAACACTTTACTGGTTGATCTTATTTTATTTTTTAAAGTGACTAGTTTGTGCACTATACTTGTTTTATAAGAAATTCTCGATTAAATAAGAATTTTTGATAGGAGAAGAAAAAAAAATAGTACTTTTAACGTGTATTAAACCTATAATATAATAAAAAAAGTATATCAAATAGAATTTTCAAATTTTAACTGCAAATAGGGGTATAAATGAACATGGTGTTCGACGAGCTGTTCGTGAACCGTTCGTATAATATTCGTTTATTAAGTTAAATAAACGAGTATGAACAGATATTTTATGTTCGATTAATAAATGAACGAACACGAACATAAGTGCATTCGGTTCGTTTATATTCACGAACAAACTCGTTTATGTTCGTTTATATACTCGTTTATAAACTCGCAAAACATTGTTAACATATGTGAGAGAATACTTCAAATCCATGTGCAGAATTTCTTTGGGTTAATTCCAAGGGTTTAATTTTTTTCCACAATGACAAGGATAGGGGAATATGTTTCTTATACTACAAATATTATACTATTATTTAACATATATGTTCGAATCAAATTTTAAGTAGAAATAACTTAATTAAATGTGTAATGAGTGGTGAAAGGACATAATTCATGTGCTCTTCACAAAGGTTTGTCTTTCAAAATCCACCCAACCCCACATATCTAGCAACACGTACCAGAAAGGGTAGGCAAACTAGTTTTTCCAGTCCTAGCCGTGGAATCTTGATAATCCATTGGAAGACAACACCATGTGATGTGATCCTCATGAAACTATGCCTTTCTCATTACTGATCAGACCCCAGCAATTGCCCCTTCACCACTCATTACACATTCCCTACTTAACAGTTCAACATTTCCTCGTGACCCTTTCATCTATATATACAAGTAAGAATAAAAAATGGAATAATTTCATTTTATAACTTTTCAAATTTTATTGACACAATGATCATTTTCTCTCTTGAGAGTTTTGGAGTCAGTGATGGAGATTGAGAAAGTGAAAGTGAAAATGAAAATGAAAATCAAATTGAGCCGACAGAAGCCATTGAGCCGACGGAAGCTATTTTTGTGGTAAACAAAGAGAAATCTAACCGACTAAAATAAAATATTTCTTATAAATTTTAGATATTAAACAAAGAGAAATCTAACCCCAAAACGACGGAAGCAAAAATAATTTCAAAAGATTATTACCGATCAGTCTGACAAGGTGAATGGATTTGAGAAAATGTGACTTCGCTGAAAAGCAGGGAGGGGGCGATGGCGAGGCGATACCGTTCAATCCGACGAGGCGAGGCCGACGACGAAAGGGAGGCCGAGAATATCGAAGAAGAGGGAGGGGAATTAGGGATTTGGAGTCGGGGGAGGGTGTCAATTTGGGGGATGGGTTGTTAATTAGCAGGGGTCAAAATGACAAGCAATTCTGAGTTTTGGAATACAACGTTGCTGCGTTTGTACCTGAAAGCGCCGCTAATACACTATTACTTTGCGACGTTTTCTTACAAAAGCGCTACTAAAAGTTGATGATTGCGGCGTTTTTACAAAAAGCGCAGCTAGTATACAGGCAACAGCAACGTTTGCGAAAACGCCACAATATAATAATACTTTTGTGGCGTTTAATGAAAAAACGCCACTAATAGTTGATGTTTTGCAGCGTTTACCATAAAACGCCACTAAAATACAGGCCTTTTGCGGCGTTTACGTAAAAAGCGCCACTAATATTATCTCTTTGTGGCGTTTCTTCTACAAACGCCACTATGTGTTAGTTATTTGTGGCGTTTTCTCCAAAAACACCGCAAATATCGCCATTATATGCCAACTTTGCTGTAGTGTCGTTTATAGGCTTGTTTATGTTTGTTTATATACTCGTTTATTAGCTCGTTTATGTTCTTTAATAACCCTAAATTCAAAGTATATAAACGAGCATGTTCACGAACGTTAAACTGATATGTTCGTAAACGCTAAACAAACATGTTCATGAACATTAAACGAACATGTTCGTGAACGCTAAATAGACAAGTTGATGAATATATACAAACGAACTCGTTCGCGAATACTTAACGAACATGTTCACGAACGTTAAACGAACAAATTATCGAACATATAAATAAACACGTTCGTGAAAGTTAAATGAGCACGCTCGTAAACATTAAATGAACCGAGCCCGAACACGACAAAAAATAAACGAACCAAGCTTAAACATACCATTAAAAATTTAAACGAACACGAACAGAGTTTGAACACCTTCAAAAATAAATAAACGAACACGGACATACCCTTGTCCGTTCAAGCTCGATTCCCCTAAGTGCATATTCTAAAAATTGTTGATCTCTTTTATTCATATAAATAATATTTAAAAAGGTTAAATCAATATTTAATCCTTTATTAATAATAAATTCAAAACACATTATCACAATACAATTAATGAAATTAGTCATCATTTAAAAATTTGAAGTCAACTATAATCATTTTAATGTAACGTACAGACAATTAAGCAATATATAATTGACACATAAAATATGTGGATATTTAATCATCTTAGCCAGAGGATAGGCTTTTCCATTCTTCATTAAGTCGAAACAGAGTTGTAATGGCGAAACGAATGCCTGAATATGATAGAACAAGTGAATTGAAAGCTTTCGATGAAACAAAAGCTGGTGTTAAAGGACTAGTTGATACTGGAATTAAACGTGTTCCTCGGATGTTCCATCATCCACCTGATCCGTTAGAGAAGAACTCATCTGTCTCGGATGATGGCATCCGTGTTAGCATTCCAGTTATTGATCTCGAAGGCATGAAGGAAGGTACCGGGACTCGTCGGGAGATCGTTGAGAAAGTTAGAAGTGCATCCGAATTGTGGGGTTTCTTCCAAGTTGTGAACCATGGGATCCCTGCGAGTGTCCTGGAGGAGATGAAGAATGGTGTCCTCAGGTTTTTCGAGCAAGATTTGGAGGTGAAAAAGAAGTTCTTTACTCGAGATGTTAGGACCAAGAAAGTGGCCTACAATAGCAATTTTGATCTTTATAGCGCACCAGCAGCAAACTGGAGGGATACCCTTTTCAGCTTTATGGCTCCTGATCCTGCCTTGCCAGAGGACTTACCGGAGATTTCCAGGTATCTGATCATATGTATTGTGTTTTGTCGAGTTACCAAATCCGGTTACCGCCGGCTTTCGAATTACAAAACGGATTGAATGACTGAAATATGACTTGGTAATTGTTTGTAGGGATATAACGATGGAGTACTCAAAGCAAGTTATGCAATTGGGTTATTTGCTCTTTGAGTTACTCTCTGAGGCTCTAGGATTGCAGCCTGATCACCTCAAAGACATGGACTGTGCTAATGGATTGGCTATGCTGTCCCATTATTACCCGGCATGTCCGCAACCGGAACTCACTCTCGGTACTACTAAGCACTCGGACAACGACTTCCTCACGGTACTCCTACAGGACCATATCGGTGGCCTCCAAGTTCTTCATCAAAACCAATGGATCGATGTCCCCCCAACTCCCGGTGCCCTGGTCATTAACATAGGCGATCTTCTACAGGCAAGCTTATATCGAATGCCACAGATGTCGAGATTCGAATCCCAGATTTTTTCGATATTATCTTTGATATTAGTTTTCTGTTGTTGTTTTTTCAGCTGATATCGAATGATGTTTTTCAAAGTGTTGAACATAGGGTGTTGGCTAATTCTGTCGGTCCTAGAGTCTCCGTGGCCTGCTTTTTCAGCACTCTTCTTCTTCCCAATTTACGGAGTTATGGTCCTCTGCAGGAGTTATTATCTGAAGACCATCCCTCCAAATACCGTGAAGTCACTGTAAGCGAATATGTTGGTTTTTACAATGCCAAAGGCCTTGATGGTACCTCTGCCCTGATGCATTTCAAGATCTAAACATGGTATCTGATTTGGATTTCTTTTCCAATGAAAGAGACTTGATTTATACTTGTTACTTTGATGGCATGAAATGAAATTTTGGAGTTAAAAGGCTACTAATTTGTTAGCAGAACTAACTTAATTACACCACCAAAATATATTTTAAGAAAAGATAAAATAAATTAAAGGTTGTTATAAGTTTAATAATAAACAAATCACTCTTTTTTAAAAATAATAATTAAGTTATACAATTATATGTTTACTGAATATTAAATCCTAAGTCTAGCAAATTTTTTACAAAACCATGCATATGTTTTGTAATTTTTTTTTTTACTTTCTTTTACAAAGCTTTCATTAAACAGATCTCGAGCTTTTGAGTTTGAGAATATATATATGATCTTTTATGAAAAATTCAATTGTTAAAATTAAAAATACAAAAATAAATTAATCAAAATAATAATAAAAAATACAATCTTTTTCTATATTTCAAATATTTTTAAATGAAATAATTAAATTCTTTTTTAGACTATTCAAAATCAACATTAAATATTATCTTTTGACTGTATTAAAGTAGTGACATAAAAAGAGAAAACAATAAATAAATAAATAAAGTAATTTTTAAATATTGGTTTGAAGTATTCTGAAATGTCGGTCCTACCCTTGGCTGTCACTAGTTGTAAAATACGTTGGAATCAATCAAAACCTAAACGACACTCTGCAGTAAAATACTAACAAAAAATTGTGGGGCCAGAGACGGATCAGTCAGACAAGGCCTGCAATTGACCACGTAACTGATGTCCTAACCGTAGGATATTTATATGGCATATATACAAGGTCTAATTTGAATTTCATCCCTCTACTTTATTGAAAACTGAAATTAGTCCTTTTACTTAAATTTGTTATAACTTGGTCTTTATACTTTAGGAAAAGTAATAAAGTTAGTCATATTCTAAGTAAGAAAAAGAACTTGACTTGTGTACTTTTTGGAGATTTATTTTCCACATAAAATACTAAGATGTTAATTTATTTGTTATTCATTATATGTAGTAGGGATAAAGCTACGTGAAGGTGGGAGGGATGATTCTCTCAATCTCGAACGATTTTAATTATTTTTAGATTATTGATAGTTTTAAAACTATTATAACTAAGTTATTTTCACTTTGAAAAATTTAAGTTTATTATTTTTAAGACCCATTTTCAGTTGAATTAATGAAATTAAGCTTTAATATCATGTTTTTCTAGTTTAATTACTTTTTAAAAAATATTAATTTTAAAATTAATAAAACTAAACCTTGATTTCCTTAATTTTATGATTTAATTACATTTTAGAACTCTATTTATCGTAAAATGAATCAACTTGTTCCCCTTACATTTCTATCTAACTTTGTCCCTTGTTATGTGTGATTTGTTTGTTATATTCCGAAAAATTAAAATGGGGGATTAACTCTAATCCTTTTATGGTGTTCGAATTTGGATTAATCGGTCAATAGATCGAATATATGATATTTATACTAAGAAAAAAGGATTGAATTTTTATTTATAAATTATAGGGGTGAGATTCAAAGTTAAACCACCGTGAAAAGATCAGGCGATTGAATTATTTGTAGCTAGCAACATTATTGCTATATGTGGTCCACATCAGCGTTGGCGTTGGGAGGTCTTAATCTATCGGCGCGTGGACAACACTGACCTTACCCCACCCACGGTTTTTAGCTGCGAGCTGTGGGGTCGCTCAATCAACCACGTCATCTTTTTGCTGTTGTTTAGAAGGGAAGTTTTTGACCGAAGGTCTGATATCTGTTGCCCTTTCGGTTTGACCGGCTGGCTTACGAATACTTTATTTTCGGCTCGGCTGAGTCTAGCTGGATAATCCTTTCTTATTCTTTTAGGGATAATGCAACGTTTAGTGTTTGGAATTGGTAAAATTTTCCAATTCGGTCCAAGTTAGACCCTGAACTTAATAACCTTTCTCATTTCTAGCCCTTTTAATGACATGAAACAATATCATCAAAAGGACTATGAAAATAGACAAAAATCCAAGTTCAATGACTAATGTGGATTAAAAAAATTAGGACCAAATTGAAAAAATTATTAAGTTCAAGAACTAAAAGTTAATTATTCATTTTTTTAATTTCAAACTTCTCAATAGTTCTGTTTAGGGCAAGGAATATTGGACTAACAAAATTCCTAAAATTTTCTACTCAATTTGATTCAAATTCCATTTTTATAAACTTATTAGAAAAAAAATTAAATTATAAAATGAGACTCAAAGAAATTAAAATTTTAGTAATTAATAAATTAATTTATTTTTTTATTTAACTCAATTAAATACTCAATGTACTATTTGGTTAAATTTTACGATTCAATAAAATTAATAATTAAAAATAATAAGAAAAAAAATCATGAGGCTAACAATAAAAGGAATATTCTTAAAAACCAGTCAAAGTCAAAGAAAAAAAAAAGAGAGAGCCAAATCCAAGCCATATGTAGAGGTTAAAGTGCCAGCTAAGCTTATCTTTTTCACGTGCGTTCCATTTCCCCCTCTTTATAAAACCCTCCAAAAGCCAACCCACAATTGCAAATCTCATCATTTCTCAAGAAGAAGAAGAAATCATTTACTCTACCAAAGAAACCCTAGGATTCCATTTCCATCCATGTCGACTACATCTAAGAAAATCACCTCCTCCGACAGTCGCGATAGGCGGCAGCCCAGCCGACTTCAACGTCGCGCTCCGGCTTCCTTACAGATCAGTCCAGTTTCGAGCTGGAACATTGCGATCCCTCTCTTGTCTCCGCTCGTCTCTTCGCCTCCATCGATTGATAGAAGGGAAGAGCCACCGCATCAGGAACAACCGTCGCGAGAGATCCAGAAAACAGAGCCTGTGTTCAAGATGTGGCAGCATCCAGCGGCGCCGTTTTGTTACGAGCCGGCACAGCTGGTGCCGTCGTTTGTACCGGTTTAGTATACGAAGACGGGAAAAAAATGTAGCTAGATCTAACATCACCATTTTTGTATAATCTGTTCATATTATTATACTTTTTTAAGTTCGGAATCATCGACTCAACACAGGTTTTTGCATTTTCTCATTTAATTTCGTTTACTTTATTGGAAGTATGAAATGATTGAAAGCAACAGGTAACTAACGAAATTGATATTTCCATTCAAAGTTTGGAATAATAAATAAAGTAACAGGTCACATGGTGGTGGATTAGTTGCCGACTGGATTTGTTTTTCTGGGTTTATTATTACTATGACCAGATCTGGTTTGAATGGTCAAGAAACGGACAGCATTTATATAAGATAATCAAATGGAGTTGGAAGAATTCATATTTTTTATAGGAAAAGAGTGGTGTACTTTTTTATTAAATAGATAAGGTTTTTTTTATTTTTATAGGATTTAAATTTATATGTGATTAAGAGGGAGAAAATAATGGGATAAGATATAAGTTAAAAATAATTAATATTTTCATTTTTGAAACTTAAATTTTAATTTGATCTTATTCCATAAAACCAAATTTATTATTCATTCAATATAGTAATAAATTTTAAAACATATTAGTATTTAAAACTAACAAATGATCCTTGTAAGTTGTAACATCTAAGAATTCCTTAATTTTAAAAATTCTCCACAATTTGACATTGATCGCTTAATCACTGTATCACTGGTGCTTAAACCCATGATCTCTAAGAATAACAATCGTTTCATACCCCTAATTTTAAAAATCTAAATTTTAAAATATTTTGAATTTAGGAATTTTAAATATGAAACCCTAATTAAAAGAAATTGAGAATTAAATAAATTTTAAACAAATTTATTGACTGTTTTATAATCAAATTAGTATTACATGTCTACTTTGTAAAACCTAGAAAAATTAAGAACTTATCTCATAATTAACCCCAAAATGTATTTAAACACGTTAAACTCTCCTTTTCCTTGATTTCCTTATTCCCCCTCCCATGGAACCTATGTTTATGTTATCTACTTTAAATAATAATTAAATTAAATAAAATCAATACCAAAAGACATCAACTTTAAAAAATAATTATATTAATTTAAGTATATATTTTATCAAAGTATTATTTAAAGTTGATATTTTTTTAATACCAATTTTATTTTTATTTAATTTTACTAATGTTCAAAATATGTGATAAATGATATGATCTTTAAAATTAAAATACCATGTTTTTCTGTCTTTTTTTAAATTTAACTACTATTCTTTGCACATGTAACGAGGGTCCAAATCCAAACACAAACTTACAAGTGAAAGTTTAAAATGTTGGGGGACCAATATTTGGAATTGGGCCATTTAATCAATGGGGAAGCCTAAATGTTGAAATTAAAATTTCGGATTTTGGTTTTAAGGTTTAGAGATTTTATCTTTATAAGGTTTAATGTATGATTTTAAGATTTAGGATTTGGGATTATAATTCAAGCTTAGAGGTTAAAGTAATAGGATTAGGATTTATGTTTTAACCTATAAATCTTAATTTTTAATGCTAACCCATGGATTTTTATCACTCCCCTTAAGTTGAAAACTCCTGCATTTAGATCACTAGACATTAAATCATAAATAAAGTCCTTAATCCCTAAAATTAATACGTTTTTAGAAATAAAATTTTTACAATTGCTTGTACAAACTTTATTTTTATTTTTATAAGCATCTCAGTTTTAAGGTCAAGAGTATTCATTTTAAAATTTAGAATTTAGGTGTACGAGTTTTAAATTTAAGAGTGCTAGAATTTAAGGTTTAAAGTTAAAATTTAAGTTATATAGATTAAAACCTAAATCCCTAATATTTTACCTTAAACTTAGACTTTACCATCAAAACTCTAAAATTATACTTTTAATCCTCTAAATATTAGACCCTAAATTATGTCTCAAAACTATAAAATTAAAACATATATTTTTATTTTTACTATCAATACATAAAGATATATTCTATGCCGACCCTTAATCAAAAACGGCTCAAGATTTTACGGCCTCTGAAATTTATTAAAACTAAACTTTTATTTTAAAACATTAATTGTTTACTAATTTGAACTTTAAAATGGAAATCAACTGTAAATTTTCTCCATATACTTTATCACTAATATAAATTTATTTTTTTAATTTTCTTTTCTAAATATATAATTAAATTATCTCTAAATTTCTATCACCAAATATTGTACAATATTTTTTCTCTCCCACTTGTCCTAAACCTAGTAACAATTCCCAGCAGCAGCCAGCAGTACATATAGATACAACACCCAAGCCAGCAGCTGGCTGTACTTTATATATATCCCCAACATGAAATTCTGTCAGCCCACTCTCATAAATCATGAGTCCATTCTAATGAGTAATTACTAGTAATAATTATATTAGTGGAACAAACATGGGATTATGGTCTTAATTGTTAACTTAATTTGTCTAAAAAAATATTGCCTTAATTTATCTATATCTAAGATCTCTCAATATGAAACCCTGTCAGCTTGTCCCTTTACATTGCATATGGAGAGTATGGTGTCACCACATCGTAATTTTATAATATATACGAATTTAAATAAATTTTAATATTTGAGTTTAATTAAATCGAACTCAAATATTAAAATTCATGTTGTAGCTAGTTGTGGTTAGGTTGGGTATCCCATGTGGCTAGTTTGGGTTGTCCTAAGTAGCTAACATTTACTCTCTTGGCTCTATGTTTGGAATTTGTTAAATTGAGTTCAACTACTTCCTAGTTTGGATGACGATCATATTTACCTTAAAAGATTTAAATTTAAATAATTTTATTCGTAAGATATATTATAAAAAAATATTTTAAAATAAATAAATAAAATTTAACTGAATTAATTTATATAATTATTTTAAAAATTACATTAATAAAATTTAAATTGGCATATGGAAAGAGGGATAGTATGGTAAAACCAAAAAGGATCATTGACTGTGCAATGGCAAACATAAGTACATTCAAATGCTACAAATTTTCAAATGAAACAGAAAAGAACAAAGTCTTCTCCTTTTCCTTTCAATTCTTCTGTCTGCAAAATCCTCAGTCTGAATTCTCAATGAAGTTCTTTGTTTTAGACTCTTGAAACCCTAAAGTCAGAATCTTTATCCACAGTGGTTCAAGCTTCTTCAGCAATGGTAGCAGAAACTTGGATACTCAGAATGGGAAACCAGGTAAGTTCCAATCTCAAACATGCCTTCCTCCTCGATCATGTTTCCAGAAAAAAGAACACACAAAGCAACTTAACATCTAGAAAAAATGAAACCGTTGGGATTTTGTCTTTTGAAGTTGCCAGTGTCATGTCCAAAACCATTCACTTCCACAAATCCTTGTCTGAAACCGAGGTCTCAAAGCTCAAATACGAGATCTTGAAATCAACAGGCATTTCCAAGTTGATTTCAGTTGATGAGGATTACCTTCTTTCCCTTGCTTTAGCTGAAAGATTAGATGAATTAAACAGGATTGTCAATGTTGTGTCTAGACTAGGGAAAAAATGTAATGAACCGGCTTTGCGAGGTTTCGAACATGTTTTTGGAGATATTATGAATGGGGTTATTGATGTTAGGGAATTGCGTTTTCTAGTTAAAGACATGGAGGGAATGGTTCGGAAATTGGAAAGGTATGTTAATTTGACTGCGAAGTTGTATAGTGAAATGGAGGTTTTGAATGAATTAGAACAGAGTACTAAGAAGTTTCAGGCAAATCCTCATGAGGAGAGTAAGAGAGCTTTCGAGCAGAAATTGATTTGGCAGAGACAAGATGTTAAGCATCTTAAGGATGTTTCGCTTTGGAGCCAAACATTTGATAAGGTTGTCGAGTTGTTGGCTAGGACTGTTTGTACTATTTTTGCTAGGATTCTTGCTGTTTTTGGGGAATCTGCTTTGGGGAAAGATGGTGAATGTGGGAGGGTCTCGGGGAAGGTTAACGGGCACTTTTCGGATCACGTCGAAGTTGTTTCTAGGCAGTCGAAACGGGTTCTTAGTAAGAGTAGTAGTGTTGGGAGTGGTCAGCCGGCGAATGTATCCACACGAGTGGTGGAGAGAAGGGAAGTGAGTTCGAAGCATCAGGGGATCCATTCACGAAAGGGTGAAATTGGGTTGAGTAGGATGGAGGATTTCGGTTTGCCTTGTGGGATGACTCCAGGGAGACTTTTCACTGATTGCCTTAGTTTGAGCAGTTCAGCTTCGAGGTGTGATGATGATGATGATCGGAGCGTCGACTATGATGAACGAAGTAGCCAGATTTCGGGTTGTTGTAGTGTTTCAAATGACAGGCTGAAGAGAGAGTGTCCTTATCGCTCTCCTCCCTTTTGTTTGCCACAACGTAACGATCCTCTGGATGGAAATCACAGACAATCCGATCATGGTGTGTCAAGTAATGCGCAATTTGGCCCTAAAAGTAGGTTAGCTCTATATGCTACACCATCCACTATTGGAGGTTCAGCTCTTGCCTTGCATTATGCAAATATTATAATTGTCATCGAGAAGTTGTTGCGGTACCCTCACCTGGTCGGTGAAGAAGCTCGAGACGATTTGTATCAGATGTTGCCAACTAGTTTGAGGCTGTCTCTGAGGACTAATCTCAAGACCTATGTCAAGAATTTGGCGATATACGATGCTCCGTTGGCTCATGATTGGAAAGAAACTCTCAATGGGATATTAATCTGGCTCGCCCCACTGGCACATAACATGATCCGACGGCAATGCGAGCGGAATTTCGAGCAGCAGCAAATCATTACTCGGACAAACATTCTCCTTCTCCAGACATTGTATTTTGCCGATAGGCAAAAGACCGAAGCAGCCATCTGCGAGCTTCTCGTCGGGTTGAATTATATATGTCGGTACGAACATCAGCAAAGTGCGTTGTTGGATTGTGCCAGCAGTTTCGATTTCGATGACTGCGTGGAGTGGCAAATGCAATGCGGAAATTCCTATCTCGATTGAATTACATTGATGAAATTATTATGAATACATATAGAGCCATGTAGGGTATTTTTCTTGAGCCTCGTGGTCTCGTGAAAGCAGACGGAGGTTCAACAAAATACTTGCACACATGAAAGGCATTTCGAAATCAAAGCTTGAAGTATTTTAGGTATGGAAAACCATTCTCCTCTACGGATTGTGTATATGTTCTTTCTGTTCGTTCTTTACCAGTTTCTTACGCATACCGCCATCTCCGTATACCATAGACTAATGAAATCGATTCAGTTACATGATAATGCAGTGACTTAGAGTTCTGTTTGGATTACCATCGTGAGGACTAATGGTGCAAGATTGATGTTTTAGTCGACTTGACATAGACGTTTCCTTGTACTCCTAGTTGTTTTTTACTCGACTCGATGACACGGAATGCTTGACATCGACTATCAAATTGTGTTTTCTGAAACGTTATCATCAAATTAGATGTTGTCCCTTGAAGTAAGGGAGGAAACAATGAAAGTGTCTGAAGCATGCTTGAAGCACAACATCATGGGTTTTAAGCAGTCCTGGAATTTGCATGCTTTCTTTATTGGTTAATTTTTGGGTTGGGACCTTCTTTTGTGCAAAAGGCAAGTAACATGCTAAACCATTCTGAAGTTATCATATTTACATTTATTTTGGGACCAACACAACCATTGATGGTTCTGTTGAAACTATGGTCCTAGCAGACCAAAGCGTTTCTCTTTTTGTTTCACAAGTCCGGTCTCGAATTTTTTAAAAACCGGATTATGGTCCAACCCTATTCGACTCGTAAATATTTATAGGAAAAATACATTAACTTGTCCCTAAAACAATTCCAATCAAGTTTCCATGGAGATAATAAATCAAAGGTGTCATGAGTATCGGTCCCTATAGAAGCAAAAAGGCGCACGACTTCAGCCGCAAGCTTTGCAAAGTTACCCCCAAAACTAAAGGGTACTACTATATTTTTATAACAAAATAAATAGATGAAAACGACACTATTATAATGAGTTATAGTTAGGGATGTTTAAAAATATTTAGTTTGAGCTATTTAACTGTTAATTTGGTAAAAAAATAATTGATTTTAAAAAAAATTCTGGGATTAGGTATCTAACTTGATGGATTTTATAGATTTATGGGCAATGCTTATATCATAATTTTTGGATTACGGGTATTGATTTGGTACCCAACCTGATTCACTATTTTTATTTTTAGATTATGAGGTAGGATCCAATTACACAATATAAAAGTTAAAAACTGTTAAATATTTTTAAAATCATTAAATATGTAAAATTGGATGACATTAATGAAAATGTAAAATTTCAATGAAAATTTCAAGAAATCAGTTTGTTTAGTTGATTCATCGAATTACTTGCCTATGAAAAGAACTGCAATACTAGGATGAGTACTCTCTGCTTCAACTAAGAAAACCCATGGTTGATTTGATCTTTGTAGCTGACCTTGGATGTTTTCCTTTGAAGTTTCATTCTGCTCAATCATTCATCAATGAAATGTTAGTCTTGGAAATGTCCGGAAAAGTTGGTCATAGTTGAGACTTGTTGTATTCTTAATCTGTTTTTAGATGTTTGTACTCTCTAAATTATGTCTTGATAATTTATTGTACAGGGTTCACCGCTCTTCAAAATCAGCTCTATTTGATGGCTTTGATAATCTTGAAGAAGGTGGCCTCAGGGCTTCTTCATCTTTCTCTAATGACAATAAGGACCATGACAATGGCAAAGCTATAGAGAGCTTGCACGACAGAGTTGCTTTTCTAAAAAGAGTACGTTCTTTCAAAGAGAATTCACCTTGCTCTTGTCTCAACTTGTTAATTATTAACATATGTATATAAAGTTTAAACCTTTGCGTTGTTTTCAAGTTTTGGCGAATGGTCTTGTGGACGATGTTAGACTCTTGAATTTTATGGCGTTTGCATAGAGGCCATGTCGGACTGGGAGTTCCCTTGTATAGCAATAGCACTATCATGCATAATAAATCGTAAGCTAGCTTCATAAAGCCCTTTGTTAGGTTACCTTTCTTGCGAGCTCAAGCAGATTTGTTCAGAAAATCTATAGTTTGTGCATTGTCTGTTATTTTGTGGGTTACTAGATATGTAGATTATTCTCAAGCATGGAAATGCCAGGGGCATTGAATATATAGTATGTGAAACAATCAAGAGAATAGTAATTTTCTTTTCTTTTCTTCTCATCTTCTCCAAGCCACCCTGAAGCAGCAGGGAAGTACTGAGATAAGTTATTAAAGGTTGTATTTGAAGCTTAATAAGCCCCTCAATGTTAATGTGCCTACTGTGGGAGTTCTGTGATTATTTTTTATGCACAAAAACCAAGCACATGGTGGAAAATGCCCCGAGATTTTATTTTTTACACTCTTTGGACTAACTATCAATACACATAAATTGTTTACAGTTAACAGGTGGTCTTCATGATGAAGTAGAGAGTCATAATCGTTTTCTCGACCGCATGATCAGTAGTTGCAGATGCTATGCCTAAACGTCAATCTTTGTGAAAAAGCCTTGCTTTCAATGACTTTTGTTCTAAATCAGGGCAATAGCATGGATGCTTCAAGGGGCATAATGTCTGGCACCATGGATCGGTTCAAGAAGGTCATGTACGCAAGACATGCTCTTCTATTTTTGCCTCATGTTTGTTTAGTTTCAATAGCTGTTGCTCAATATTATGAGACTGCTGCTCTATAGCTATAGGTGTTTGAGAAGAAGTCCAGCAGGAAAATGTGTAAACTGGTTGCAGGCTTTGTGCTTTCTTTCATACTTATAGATATACCATCTTTTTAGGTAATATTTAAAAACTTAATAATAATATTTGACTAAAATATTATATTACACTACAAAAACCATGTTCATATGAGGTTGTCAACTAAAAAGAAAATGGCTCTCATGTCCATTAAAATCTCTTTGCAATTTGTTCAATAAAAAAAGACCCAAAGTAGCCAACTTTTTTTATTCCACTTACTGGGTATATTAGTTTATGTAAGTTTAGTGGAAAAAGACTTGAGGCCTAACCTAAAACAAAACAAAAGTAATTATTTTGTTTATATATAATATAAATTATAGTTTATATAAATATAAAATACATTAAACATGGGACAACATGTTATATTTTATATTTTTTAATATTTTAATCCAATTACAATAATTATTTTGTTTGATTTTAAATTTAAATAAATTCAAATAAATAAATTATGATATTGGAATTGTTTAGAAATAAGAAAAATATATATTATACACAATACACCCCGATACAAAAATTAAAATAATAATATATGTAGTCAATAATCTATTCCTTTTCCTTTCTGCTTTTAAATACTGGCACTGCAATTGTTTAATATCTCTCACTGCTGTACTTTATTCTTTCTCTATCTCTTTTTGTTCTTTGATGATATCAAGGGTTGTTGGATTCATAATCACACAGATGAATTGTTTCTATTCAATCTGTTCTTGATTCCTTGTTTGAAATTTGCATATAATTATCCTGTTCCCTACAACTTTGTTATATGCTGCAAACCCTAGTCTTATTATTGGTGGATTTACCTCTCTGATCTGGAAAGTGGAAAACTTTGATTATCACTTCTGGTTTTTGTGTTTGAATTCGATTTTTGCAACGCTGGCGAATCCTTGGTGGGCTAATCAGGTGAGTCTGACTGGCATGGACCCGACAGACAACTCACCAGCCTTAAACAAACGTGACCTAGAAATCTCCATGAACGACGCAGGAAAAAATAGAAGCAACGGAGGAGGGGATGATGATGAAGATAGAGATACCGGAGAAGAGCCTAAAGAAGGAGCGGTTGAGGTAGGTAACAGAAGACCACGAGGCCGTCCTCCGGGATCGAAAAACAAGCCTAAACCGCCGATATTCGTGACCAGGGACAGCTCGAACGCGCTCCGTAGTCATGTTATGGAGGTTGCTAGCGGCACCGATGTAGCCGAAAGCATAGCACAATTCGCTCGGAGACGACAACGCGGGGTTTGTGTGCTTAGCGGTAACGTCTCGGTCGCAAACGTTACCCTAAGACAACCGGCAGCACCCGGTGCTGTGGTTGCTCTGCATGGAAGGTTCGAAATCTTGTCTTTAACCGGACCTGCTCCCCCCGGATCAACGGGTCTCACCGTATACCTAGCCGGCGGTCAAGGACAAGTCGTTGGAGGAAGTGTTGTAGGTTCACTCATCGCAGCCGGTCCGGTTATGATCATTGCAGCCACGTTTTCCAACGCGACGTATGAAAGACTACCTTTAGAAGAGGACGAAGAAGTCGTCAGCGCCGGCCACGGAGGACAGATCCAAGGCGGAGGAGGAACCGATTCACCGCCAGAAATCAGAAGTAGCGGCGTCTCACACACGGGTATGCCCGATCCATCTTCACTTCCAATATACAACTTGCCTCCTAATCTACTCTCCGGTGGAGGACAACTAGGGCATGAGCCCTATGCTTGGGCACATGGGAGACCACCTTACTAATAAATTGGAAGACCATCTTCCATATATAAATCAGAGAGTGATACTTTAATTTAGGGTTTAAAAAAAAATGTTGTGTACTTTGTATTTAAAGATAAATTTGAATGGGAAAACAAAGATCGTAAAAAGAGATCTCATTGTATATTAAACTCTCTTTTCCTTTGCTTTTTGGTTTGCAATAATACGTAAAAATATGATTAAGCTACTCGAACATATGATACCGAAGTAAAATACACCAAGCTTTTAGTAACATGAACAAGGTACAACTTGAATTAAGTGGAGTTTATATTTTTATGTGCTTAGTAATATTATTGCTGCACTCTTCTCTTCGTTTCGTTATCTGAATATATTTTTGAATAACCAGATTACGAAGTAACTTTTAACGAGATATCTTTTTTCGAGAAAATGTGTTACCTTTAAACAATTTAACTCTGTATGCATGCTGAAACACACTTGTTTCAGAAACGTTTCAAGCTATGTCATTGTATTTCTGTAACTTTTAACAGAAAACATTCTCATCTGTATAGTTGTTTTTCATTAGCCAGAAGGAAGCTGCTAAGGCTCCTGCAAAATCAGACAGTTTGGGCATTGGCTTTAATATCCCGACATGTCTTGACCTAACCAAAGCAACTTCTTCCATTGGGAGTATGGCTCTTGTGTCTCCCACAGTTTCTTTTTAGTTAACCATTACACTCTCCTTCATCAGCATGGTTCTTGTATCCTCTAGGTATGGACGGGAGAGAATAGAATCAAATATTGATAAGGGGTAAATCATATAAATTCAAAATCATAGGGATTTATTAAGTATATGATCTAAAAAATTAGGGGGCAAAAATCTAAGATTAAACTGATAGGACCTAAAATGCTATTAGACCAAAATATTTAATAGGGGAAAGAGCCCTTCCACTCTCTGTGTACATCTGTCCCTTCCTGTAAGTAACTTATACTGGCTTCAAAGGAAAGCTCAAAACTAATGTGATCCATTTTTTAACATTCCATATTCGAGTAGTCATTTAATAATTTAATGATTAATTTAATAAAAATAATACATTAATTAAAATACACATAAAATTTCCCATCTAATTCAGTGAATAAATATTTTATTATTTAAGCTTTGTCTGAAAGTCAATGATTATGTCACATGTTACAAAGAATTTCGAAATATAGTAGTATAAAATAAATCTCAATTCTAAAGGGTAGACCATCCGATTAATTATTCAATTAATTTAAATTTAGTTTTATAAAAAATCATTAAAAATATATCGTTAACTAAATTTTCTTTATTTATGATGTATAAAATAAATCACATTTATTTATTTTAATAAATACGTATTATCATCTCAATTCTGTTTGTGATTTTTTTTCACATATAACACATTAAATTTTAACTTTATAAATTTAAGTTATTAGCATAAAACTCACGAATTAAAATATAACTAACGAAACACATAATAAAAATAAATAGGATTAAATTATAATTTAGTAGTATAAAATGTAAAAGTTGTTGGAAATTAAATAAATTAAATCACAGCAGCAACCAATATTATTATATATTTCGTGAAATGTTAATTAATTAATGGTGTGCATGGTAAACATGTATTGTTAAATTAATTATTATTTCCGTTATTATATAAGTTTGGTAAACGATGAAACCCACCAATATTTTAATAAAAAATATTTTATAATTCAAAGATGCGAAGTTGGAAGTTGAAAATACAGTGATAAATAGGATTAATTAGATTTGGTGTAGCTTTACAATATATCAGATTTTTTATATCATATATAATGTTATATTTTTACATAAAAATTTTATAAAAAAAATATTATACAACTCTTCTTTAAAATTTAAAATATAAATTAATATATTTAAAATTTTAAAATTTAAAATATAAACCTTAAATTTTTAACCTAAAATCATAAACCGTAAATTTAATAAATTTGTATAAACTAAAGTTTGCACCGTTTATGGATCAAAGTTGTTTCCTTATACATACATACATATAACAAGATTATAGATTATATAAAGATTATCATGTACGAAAAATAAAAAAAAAATAATCTCAACTATCTGTTTCACAAGTTCAATATTCTCTATTTAACAAGATTATGGATTATATAGTATATGTTTTTCTAGTTTTATATGTCATTTATATTTAAAAAATTGAATTTAAAATTATCATAAAATAAAATAAGGCGATATATATATGTCGTATGTTTTAATTTTTTAGTTATAAGATAATTATTTTAATAAAATAAAGATTAAAGTGATTGTGTAATCTAACGGTAGTTTATTTTTTTAACATTATGTCAAAAATTATATCATCAATGTATTAATTTGATTTATTTAATTATATAATAAAAAACACAAGAAAGGCTACAACATAGAATAGAATGTTATTCCTTCTTAAACATACGAGTTCAAATAATTTTATTTGTACGAATTTTATAATTTAAAAAAAGAAATATTAGAATATATTTATCATGAAATCGTAATAAGATTATCAAAAAATTATACCAAGATTAACATGTAAAATACAAATGTTCTTTCCTAAAGCTTCAACAACCAACGTTTAATGATTCACAGACATCTTAAGCAACAGCTTGTACTATGTCTTCCAATCAACCAACGAATCTAAGCTCCGAGTTTAGGAATGGTTTTCAAAAAAACATCAAAGTTATGACAGAAAAGAACATCAATAAAGAAAATGTTTCAACATATCTTCTATAATTTGTCTGTCTTATGTTTTTCCCCTGCAACAAGTTTCAGTTTTTCATTATACAGTTTTAGCAGCTCACAAGCTTTGTCTTCTTCATGACAATACACATATCTCTTAAGAAACATCTCCTCTGTAACCCGAAACATCTGCAACCTCCAGTCTTTCTCAAGTAAACCCATAAGTATAAGATCTTTAACAAACAAACCCCTGGGAACAATTCTCTTATCCAGGCTCATTCCTAGCAAAGCGGGAAATTTAGAGATGGAGGAAGCAGGGAATCCCATGACATTCACAATGAAATCCATCACTGCTTTAATTTTATCCTCGGAAGCTGCCAAGGCCAAGGGATTGATCCTGAAAGCTTCTAAAATCTCTTTCTCAGACCAACCACACTTGGTATAAACATCAAGCTTTCTCTCCCAAGTGGATTTGCTCATTGAAACCAAGACATAGACAGCTAAAACAAAATTAAACCTTCCAGGACTGAACCTCAGTTGCTTTACCTTCTCTACAGTCTCTTTGAACACAACTGGAGCAACACAGAATGTCTTAGGGAGCCATCGAACTCCTTTAACTATGTTACGTTCAGGCACACCAGTTTGCCTCAAAACATTGCAATTAGGCAAAATATAAGAATCAAAATCATAAAAAATGATACGGGGATGAAAATTTACAACATCAAGGGCAACATTATCCGATTGAAACAGATTGCTAAGGAAGTTAAAAGAAGGGGTGATTTTCCTCTCTAAGCTCAGACTAAGAATACTTGGATTTTTAACAAAGAGTTTGGTGAGATCAGTTCTTGAAATGCCTTTAGAGTTAAAAAACGTAACTTTGGGCAAAAGGGTTTTCTCAACATTAGATGAAAGTATAATTGGCATCTTTCCGATGATGGTTGCGATTTGGGGTTTCGAGAATCCATGGGTCGTTAGGAAGGCCATGACAGAGTCGGGTTGATTTGGGGTTTCAAAGTTGACATGTTTGGAGGCTGATAAAGCAGATTCTGGGGACAACCCACAAGTTTTCATGAGGTAAGAGACTGTGAAGGATTGTTGATCTGGAGAGGTTGATAATGGAAGTGATGGGTTGTTTTGAAGAATGTATAAAAGATTGTGGCTTTTGAAAGCTTCGATCTTGATGGGTCTCTTCCTCCCATGGAGGATTGTTTTGGATAGAAAACTCAACATGGGAATGGTGAGAATAGAGAATGAGAGGATGGAGTCACCTGGTCTGGAGAGAAACACTTGAATACCACCGGAAGAAATCAACCTAGCTTCTTCCTTTATCTGATCAACGGCCGTCGGAAGTTTGAGCAAAGACCTAGCCTTGGAGTCATTGGTAAATATCCAGAAATTCTAAATTTTAGAGAGGAAAATCTAAAAAAATATATTATAATTCTAATTTTTAAATATTAATTATATCTCATAAATTTAAACCTTAATTTCAGAATTTTAATGTGTACCAAAGATTCAAAGAAGGTATAATAAAAGAGTATACAATTTACACCTCATAATAGCGGGTATAATTTTATTAAAGATAAATTATATGTTATTTGTAGTCTCAACCAATAAAATTATTTAATTTTATTTTTTATCAAGTAAACTTTTAAACATATTTATTATAAATCAAATTTTAAAAATAATTTTTATCATATAAAAATTTATTTAATAAAAGAATACCTAAAAATTAATATTTTTTAATTAATTTTGGATATTCAAGTGATAATAAGCTTGTTCTTGTATAAATTAATTCGAATTGATATGAATCATATATCTGATTTTGATAAATTAATTTTTTAATAAATATTTTTTTGAATATATAAGATTTAAAATTTATTTAAATAATATCAAATTATTTATTATTTAAATTAACCTTGTTGACGATTGTAGTTGAATTGTCAAAGAAAAAATTGTTACAGTTTTTAAAGTTTAAAATAATATATAATTATTTAAAAATATTTTAAAAATATCTCAAATAAAAATTTATTCGCAGTAAAAAGATTTTGTTTTATGAATAAGTCACAATTAAAAGTTAAAAGATATATTAATTGAGTCATTTTATCATGACAAAATGATTAAATATACTTTTTGATAATTTAAATGAGTATTTTATAACTTCTGAAGATTGTGGTGATCATATGATAAGAAAATCATAGTCTAGGCACTATTGGCGCGCTTTCCCCTTTGTTAAGTCTTTAAAGACTATTGGTGTGCTTTTCATTTTCATGGTAATATGAACTGCTACTCTGCTAGGCATTTGCTCAAACGTCTGGTGGGCGTTATATCAGATAAATGAAGAAGCTGGGTTGATTTCTTCTGTTGGAATTTAAGTGTTTTTCTCTGGTAGAACATAAGGAGGTGAGTCCATTCTTTATTCTCATTATATTTATCAGTCCCCCATGTTTTGTTTTCTCTCTAAAACAATCCTCCATGGGAGGAGACCCATCAAGATCGAAGCTTTCAAATGCCACAACCTCTTACTTTCATTCTCAACCACTTCGAATCAGCAATCATTTACAGTCTCTTACCTCATGAAAACTTGTGGGTTGTCCCCAGAATCTGCTTTATCAGCCTCCAAATATGTCAATTTTGAAACCCCAAACCAACCCGACTCTGCCATGGCCTTCTTAAATAGCCATGGATTCACGAAACCCCAAATCGCAACCATTGTCACGAAGCGACCTGGTTTGCTCTTATCTAATGTTGAGAAAACCCTTTTGCCTAAGATTAAGTTTTTTAACTCTAGAGGCATTTCAAGCTCTGATCTTACCAAACTCTTGACTAAATATCCACATATTCTTGGATTTAGCTTAGAGAAGAAAATTATCCCTTCTTTTAACTTCCTTAGCAATCTGTTTCAATCGGATAATGATGCCCTTGCTGTTCTAATTTTATGGCCCCGTTTTCTTTCATATGATTTTGATTCTTACATTTTGCCTATTATCAACGTTTTGAGACAAAATGGAGTGCCTGAACATTCCATAGTTAAAGGATTCCGTTGGTTCCCTAGAACACTCACTACTGCTCCAGTTGTTTTCAAAGAGAATGTGGCAAAAGTAAAGAAAATGGGGTTCAATCCCGTGAAGTTTAATTTTCTTGTAGCTGTCTTTGTATTGTGTTCAATGAGCGAATCCACTTTGGAAAGAAAATTTGATGTTTATAAGAAGTTTGGTTGGTCTGAGAAAGAGATTTTAGAAGCTTTCAAGAAATATCCCCTGGTAATGGCAGCTTCTGAGGATAAAATTAAAGCGGTGATGGATTTCCTGGTGAATGTAATGGGGTTCCAAGCTTCACTCATTGTTAGAACACCCTATTTGCTTGGTGCAAGCATGGAGAAGAGAATTGTTCCAAGGGGGTTGTTTGTTAAAGATCTTATGTCAATGGGTTTACTTGAGAAAGAATTTGGGTTGTCGATGTTGTTTCGGTGTTCAGAGAAGAAGTTCCTCAAGAGATTTGTGTATTGTTATGAACAAGGGAAAGCTTCTGAGCTTCTAAAACTCTATAATGCAAAATTGAAACTTGCTGCAGGGGGAAAGCTTAAGACAAACAGATTATAGAAGATTGTTGAAATACTCTCTTCTGTCATAACTTTGATGTTTATCGGCTGGAGGTTGAACTGACAAGAGTCTTTGAAGCTTTTGAAAAGCATCCCTAAACTCAGAGCTTAGTTTAGTTAGTTGATTGTGGAAGGTATAGAAATTGTCGCTTAGGATGTATGTTGATCGTAAAGCATAGCTGTTGAAGCTTTAGGAAAGAACAAAAACAATTGAATCTTCCGTTTTAATCCTGCTCTGTTTCAACTGCGGCAATGAAATGTGTGTTCATTTGAACACCTTATTTCCTTATGTTTTATGCTATAGAAAATAGTAGCTTTATCCCTCATCTTTATATCTTCTCCAAACATATGTAATTTTGATGCCAGCGACTTATATGTAAATTTAATGGATAAAAATGGTTTCAGTTATAGTTAAACTAGCATCCGAGAACTTGTTTACCATTTTTCATTTATTAATTTTATTAAATTCATCGTTAATTTATCTAAGGTGCAACAACTTGCTTCCTACCTTTCTCTCTATCTCTCTCTCATGTCTACCAGTTCAAGTTTACTGTTAGATGCAGATAAATTATAATTCAAAGAAACCCGACACTAGTGATTCAGTTCTAGTATTTTGTGTTAGCTCATGTCTTGCTAAAAAAACATGAACTTTTTCATGGTAAGAGAGGGAGGCAGACATCAAGCAATTCAAAAAAGAGCTTGATATTCTAGGCAAGGCCGATGACAAGCTTCTACCATGAAGGACCATCACCAACTATTGAGCTGAAAAGGGTGTACTTCAAATTCCTTTTATTGTCATTTAGCATGGTTAAACACAGGTATCAGAAATAAGTGTCCGGTTCCGGTTCATTATTGATAAGCTATATCATCTTCTCGATTTGTGTTTAACATTTGATAAGTTTTATGTACAGATGCCAGACTCTGCCTTCTCATGCAAAGTCTCCAAAGATAGGCTGGAGGAAGAGCTGAAGTGATGAAATCAAATCAAGTCGAGGAGCAATGGGAAAATGTGTTTCTTAGCATGGAATTCATTCTTTTAAATTCAAAGATGAATCCATGAAAGTGCAAGAGATGTGTGAGTCAACTCCATGAAAGTACATTGGTTTCGTCTTTGGTGTTTCCGGTGAGTCATCCAATTTTAGAGGAGAAAAGGGTTTACACTCATGGTTTCTTGTGACTGCACTGAATAATGTATAGCATGTTCCTTTCAATCCCCGTAAGTTATAACCTTTTCAAGATAGTCTCACTTATATGAACAATTCAATAAATCTGAGCATAGGCTTCCTACTTCGTTTTGAACTGATAGGGAAAGAATCAAGGGAAGCACATATGTTTAATATGTTCCTAACTTTGACATTTTATTCTTGTTGGAGTTACCGTGTCCAATATGTCTGAACCGTATTAAGATATTGGTATATGATACGATTGTCTAGGGGTTCTCCAATTGTACCGGGACGAATATCAGATTTACATAGGTTGGGTGCATCTAGTTGACTTGACCCTCTTAGAGGAATAATCATTTCTTTCTCTGTCTGCTATAACCAATATCAAAACCTTTTGAACTCTGTGAATTTAGAGTATTGACTTTAGCCTCCATTAAGAGGTGTAAAATGAATATAAAGTTGAGTAGAGGGGCCACTAAGGCCTAAGGGGGATGCTTTTGTTAAGGTGGAAGTTGTGCTTTTGCATGAAATGTAGACACTTGTGTTTTGCTTAGTTATGCAAACCTCATCATGAAAAGGTCTTAAAGAAAAAGATAAAAGTATTCCAATGGAGTGTAAAGCACATAGATCTATTTACGCAATATAAAAATTTTAATTTACGTTCTTCTAATGGTCCAAAATTAGCGTAAAACTAAAAAAATTACATTGTGTCATTAGATTTTATTTATATATGATGACTTAACAGCAAAAGATTACTTTTTGAGCTGAAAATGACTCAATTTAGTGTTGGCAAACTACTGGTCAAAAAGGATTGTGGCATTAATTTTTTTTATTAACTTTGAGCAATTGGATTTTCTAAACCACTAATCTAACTTCTTTTTGGTGTTTCATATCTTGCTTTCTCCATATGCATACACACTATCTCACTTTCTGGGTTTTGCAAATTGAGAATATGTTATGATACTATCTTCTATTGATCATCGAGTTATTTTCGATTGTTAAATTATTTTACGCGAAACAAACATCGAATATATAAAAATATTTTCATATATTTTGGTCTAGTCTTGAACATAAATGTCAAAGAAAATATCTTACCTTCCATCATAAGGGAAAACGAAATTAATAAGCTTTCTATAATTGCATACTGGTACTAGAAAGGCAATGAATATGGGTTACCCTGTAAAATAATATTTTCTTATATGAATGATTTATTTTCCAATTCAAAGTATATGACTTTTTGTGAAATTAGGAAATGATTAAACCATAAAAAACAGATTTAAATATTGTTTTTGTGTGCATAATTTACCTATAAATAATTAAATATAATATAATTTTATTTGATTAAAATTTACCTTTCTTGGTTCCAACTTGATCTGTTTCCCCACAGCTACAGCCTAAAGCATTTCACAGGCCAACCTGTATTTCTTTCTATTTAAGCTTGGAATAAAACTATTTATGGCATTGTCATCATTGATGAATGTTTAATGTGACATTATTTGCCTTAATATATAATTTTAAATTTTAAAAATAATAAAAAAATAAAATTATATATAGCTGTCCTATGAAAATGTCTTATCAACGGTGTTAAAATTTTAATATTTAATCAGTGTTTTTGTTTAGAAAATAAAAGTTCAAATTTAACCAGTAACAAACAATGGCTTAAATTTCTTCCACCAAACTTCATATCATTTCCAGTTCTTTTCACATCTCATTTTTTTTCTTTTTCTAGTGGCGTGTTTGGCAGAAATATTGATAAATATGTCCATATCCATGTGATCTCCCTAAAGCAAATCGGTTAAAATATACCGTCGGTCCTTGTACTTTAACAAAGTTTGAGATTTAGTCCACACTCATAAAGTTAAGTCTATCTACTTTTTAAATTTAAGCATTCTAATCCAATCATTAACTGTGCTAATGTTTTTCATCAAAACCGCCCAAATTTAAAAATAAATTCTGAACTTCGAAGATAATATTATTATGAAAAACAATCATAAATCTTAAATATAAACCGTAAAGTAAACCGGTCATAACCAAACCAATGATAATGTCATATTCGGGTACTAAACTAGTTTCAACCCAAAGGCAACTCTAGAAACAAGTTTAAACATGGAAGTTAAAAAAGGAACACTTGAAATCAGTGTAAAAAAAAAGAAGCAAAGATATGGGGGATAGAAAGTGGGATTCTCTATGTCATCTAAGCCACATCATGAGATACTCATCCTCACGTATATGAAGGCCCCCCCTGAGGACCAATAAATAAATAAATCAAAATTCATTGCATGGCTAAATCAAAATATCAACCAGTCTCTTCTTCACCTTTTGCATCTCTCTCTTTCTTTTGTTTTCTCCTCCTGCAAGTCTTCAATGGTTGAGGAGAATGTTGCCTGGTTCGAGACCATTCATTTCGAAGGGTATCACGGCTTCGTTCCAAATGATCTCGGACCAGGCTTCATTCCCCCCAACTCAAGATAGTTCATGAATCCAATCCCGGTTTAAGGACAGGAGAAAAGGGTCGTAAATGTTGTCGTTGTTGATGTTTTCAAGCTTTATAAGCATGGATTAACCGAACGATTCGAGGGATGAAACCCTCATTTTCTTTTTTTTTCTTGTTACATTGATGAAAATCTCAGGTCAGGACATGTTTTTTTTTTTTTGTTGTTGATGTTTTCAAGCTTTATAAGCATTGAAATGTCAGATTTTCTTACAAAGAATGCCTGCAGATTTTACATATAAATAATGTATATATATATATATATATTCACCAGAATTCCCAAAGAATTTTGGATTTTCAAGTGATAACAAGCTTGTTCTTGTTGTTGAATTTCATGTTAATCATTGAGAAGAGTTGGCAATGAAGCAAGTTGTCTTGAAATCAGTTTGTCCACCTATTTTTGATTGAGAAAATTAAGATCATATGTCAAAAGAGGAATGCCCTTTTTCTAGATAGATATAATAAATATTATAATACAATATTAAGAATTTTCTTTTATTATTTAATTTCGAACATATTTTGAATTATTAACCTTTTCTCTATTTTGACCGAATTCATAAAAAAGCAACGATCCAATTCGAGTCCAGATAAAAATATGTCTAAAAAACGAAATTAAAAAAGTTATGTTTCATCTTTTTGCAGTTGATTTTCCTTTGGATCTAAATTAGTTTTGCTTGTGGAGAGTTGCAAAGAATATAAGCTTAGGAGGAACTTTAACTTTATTAGTTGCATGAGAGGGAGATATTCCCACATCAAAGTAAATCATAACCATTCATCCATTTCTCGCCTTTTAGAGAGCGGTATCGAATATAAATATGTGTTTAATATAAATTTAAATTTTATTTTTCTCACATATACAAAATTTAATACTCTTATATCATGTTTTTTACGTTTCAAATTAGTATTAAATACGAATACTTTAATTATTTACATAAAATTGAGCATATCTAGCTTTAGCCTTTTCATAGATTTTTGAGAAAAGAATTATTTCAAATTTATGATCCGTACAATAATGTAAGAAATGACATCATATGTAATTGTAATAATAATCATAAGTAATAATTAGTATTAGTCAAAAGACATGAGAAACATCTTGAGTATGCATTAGATTAAAAGTGACTCATATTCTTGATAAAATTAAAGTAGGAATTTATTTTCAAAATCATACTTTTGTATATGTTAAATATTTAAAACCCGTCGAGTAATTCTAGTGAAAAAAATATTGTTATGTTTAAGATATTCGAGTTCGATCAGTTTATTTGTATGATATTTATATAATATTAAAGGGTTAAGATTTTTTAAATATAAAAATGTTAAAATTAATAAATAAATATAATCCAAATATGTGTTATTTATACACCCCATCTATTGTGTATAAAAAATATGAATATCCACATCTCAATAGATATATAAAACTTTGTTATATGGTCCAAGTGGGTACAACTCTAGTGGTGTTGAGATGGTCCATAAACTCTATGCTAGTGGTGGATACAACACCAGAAATTTAGACCCAGATCTCTCCGTATATAAATATTTATTAGATCCGATAAATCCGAGTTAGAATATTATATTTTAAATATATTTTAAATATATTAATAATGGGAAAATATTTGTAAATAAATTTGTAATTTGGTATGTGAAATTCGAGTTTAAATAAATTTATTTATAAATCGTATATATTATTAAAAAGTATACTTTATAGTTAATTTTAAACTATTTAAAAGAATTATGCATGCTCACAATTTATTAAGATTATGTATACTCTAGATGTTATTAAACATGTGGGAAACGGCAAGTGTGAGAATTGACTCAAAATTCTGGAATAAAAAAAATCCAATCGAAAATCTCTGGGAATTCGTGTAAGGCCTGCAAGGATTCAACGTGTCAAGACCTGTACCTCAGGCTGCAGAATCCTTCAAAAAGCTTAGAATCCAGATTCATTCCCATGAAAGCTGCTGGCTGCTGCAACTAGCAGTCGAAAACAAGCTGGATCATCCATTGCCATGGCGGCACCCACTTTTAGCTTAAAAACAATCCATTTTTAGCAATTTTTTCATTTCCTGTGGACGCTATATAAAGGATCTGTTAAAGGGATTATATATATTGTGTGCAGCCATAGATCAAAGCTTCCTTCTTCTTCGCTTTTGTTTTTTATTTATGTAATTTTCTTTCAACTTTCTTCTTTCTGCATCTGCGTCTATCAGTGATTTACTTCGTTTCTTATTTGCTATGGTTTACTGTTTCTTTTCTTATATACGTATATTTAGCAGTTAATTTATGTGGTGAAGCTGCAGTAGGAGTAGAGTATTTGTATTATGTTACTCGGATTCGGGTGTATTTACGATGCGAGTATGCTTAGTTTCCATAATATTGAATGTCGAATATGTGTCGGATACAGATACGATTATTTATGCATATTAGCAACTCAATGACAAATGTTATGTATGTCTACCCCTTCATCATCTTCAATTGAATGAAATTTGAATGTTTGATATTGGATGTCAATGGTATAATTGCATTTGGTGTAGATTTTATCTTCGAAATCTCGAAATTTTTTGTTAAGTTATATATTCATGGTGGTTCACTTGAAATGTTCTGAATTCAGGTTTCATGAAGTTTAACTGCTGCTAGACATTCTATATGTTTTTGCCAAATGACAGTAACTCCCCTTGGATTTCAAGATCGCAGACCGCAGGAAGCATCGAACAAAAACGAACATGGAAAACGAGTACATAGAACCATTGACTGATTTAGGACTTGCGCTAGGGTGTTCCAGTTATAGGATCGTGAGAAGGACGAGCAATGATCTCGGTGCAGGTGCAAATGCAGCTTCAAGGATTGTCATGAATTTTGTGGCCCCCGATCCCTTGTCCGAAATAGTTTGGTCACCACAGAAAGGTCTCTGTCTCAAATGTACTGATTGCAGCCTTTCGGAGAATAAACATTCCCTTCTCCGGATTGCAGGACCGAATGATACAGTTCATTCACCACAGAAAATCAATACATCTACTAGATCAAGCAATGAAAAGCCTATAGACCAACAAATTATATATACATCCTCCTCCACATTCCCTGATCTGAATACTAAAGTTTCCGACATGGACAAGCCGGACAAATCCGCCGGGGATGACAACAACATCCAGTTGTGCCATGAACCTAAGATTGATAGTGATAATTCTTTCCAAGGCATGTTAAGTTTGAATAAACTAGTTATGTATTCTTGATTTAAGTTTCGATGCTGTCCTTTAAAATTGCTAATAAACTCTCCTGCAGGGGCTGCTGCCTTTGTAAATCTTGTTAAAAAGAAGGATCCAGGAGATTCTGAGAATAATCAAGCTGCTGAAAACTCTAAATCAATTGAAAACAATATTCCAATTTCACCAGGTACTTGATGACGCAATCTATGTATATGATTGATCTGTGCTTCCTATACTTCAGTATTTTAAATTTATGATCGAATTTTTTAATGTTTCCACCTCTTACTTGACATGTAACTGATATATTCTTAACCAAAAACCAGATGGACAGAAACCAGATGTGGCACAAACGGAGTCTTTATTCAATGATCCCGCAAATGAAGGAGATGTCGGCAATCAGATTTGGTTGTCACGGACGGAGGTGGTTTTGGCATCTGAAGTTCAAACCAACAATGAATTGGGTGCATCTGGACCTCCAGAGAAAATTTTGACTTCACCTGCTGAAAATGATTTGCAGGGTCTAGGGGATGGTGGATTTGTTGTGAAAGGTAAAATTTTGGGTTCAAGATCTGCATTTGAAGCTGAAAAGAACTCTGTGCACCATGAGGGGATACCATCGGAGAAGATGTCCACTGGCAAACATTCTCCGACTAAAAGCGGAATCCGTATATGCAAAAGAAAAGGAAAGGAAAAGGCTTTATCGGATGGAGATGTTAAAGGGATGATGTCGAAAGCTGAGGATGATGACAGTGATGAGAGTGTTGAAAGTTGTAACAGTGCTGCATTGTTCTCTACAGGCAAAAAACGGCGGGGCTTTGAGCAACAGTTGACTGTCGGGAGCAAAAGAGTGAAACAAGATAGTCCCTTCATGAATTGGATATCAATCATGATGAAAGGGTTCTTGAAAGCAAAAGATGAGACACCATCTCTTACTGCTGCAAATACGTTTGAACCGAATGCCAGTGCGATCGAGAATCTTTATGGAAGCAATAAGAACCAAGATCCGGAGTGTGGAAATATTGGTTTTCAATCTATTTTTCACACCAAGGTTCAAGGGAAATCACAAATTGAAAATGATCAAGCTGGACTCGACCCGACTAACAAGATTTGTGACATCAATGCTACTCGAATTGCCTGTAGTGGAGAAAACTTTAACTTCCTTAACATGTTTAATGAAATGTTCAAAAAACCTTTGTCTCCCAGTAAGAGCAGTAGCGAGGAAAATATTGCACAGAATATGAGTTCAAGCGATTTGCCTGTGGATGTGGGGAAAGAAAGAGCAAGCGCTAGTTCTTCTTTAGGTAAACATAAAATGAACATCGAGAACATTGATTTGGACTCACAATCAGTAGTGAAGACGGTTCATAACATTGGTTACAAAAACAACCTTCCAGGGAGTTTGTGGATAACTCGGTTTACTCCCAAGTCTTCTAGCTCGTCGATGAACTGGGATACTGCTGGCGTCGTTGAGTGCTTGAGTGACTGCAAGAAGCATACTCCTTGCTGCCAGAACAATGTTAATGTTCCTAACAACCTCAAGACTGTGGGGACTACGCAGCAAGGCCCCGAAGAGCAATTGATCAGTTCGGGTGAAGAACTACCTTCTGCCACTGAAATGGAGGCATCCATTTCCATTAGTTTACACTGCCCTGGATCGAAAGATTCAAAGGTGATGGCTTCTCATTTCTCTAGGAGATTAGATGCTCTCAAGCACGTCGTGCCTTCTAGTGTTTTAAACAATCAAACCTCATCGACTGTCACCTGTTTCTTTTGTGGAAGGAAGGGCCATCACTTGGAATATTGTCCAGAGATAACAGATAATGAGATTGAACATCTGAGGAACATGAAGTCATCTAATAGATTCGAAGAATTACCTTGCATGTGCATTAGATGCTTTGAACTCGATCATTGGGCTGTTGCATGCCCTACAGAATCAAAAGTTCTTCTCTCACCATGTAGAGCTTCTTCGTCTAGGTTCAGTGAACTGCATGGTTATGCAAGATTCGAAGAGAATGTGAACCTTTTATACAAAAACCGAGAAGCTATTGCTGGACAGACTGTTCAGATTGATACCGGAAAAGGCCACTGTACTCTTTATGAAGTTATTGCAGACAAAATGAAGTCAAACACAGATGTGAAAAAGAAATATGTAGGTTCCAGTTCCAAGGAAATCAAACCTCGGGATAATTTCACCAATCAGCAGGATACGGATACACCAAAGGTAATCTTCGACCCCGTGAGGATGCTTCGTTTGTCACGGACAGACATCCTGAAGTAAGTAGACCATCATTTCCATTGGTAAATTCATATCAAAACATGAAAACTTGATTGTAAAGCACGTAAAAAAGTGGGAAATATGATCACTATTGTCTGTTTATGTTGCCTAAAATTTAATTCTTCATTTTGATTTTTAATGCTATGTCGATGTCAGGTGGAAGAATTCACGAACATCCGTTCCACATCTCAAAGGATTTTTCCTGCGGTTGAGGCTCGCCAAGTGGGAGCAAGGATTGGGAGGAACAGGATATTATGTTGCCTGCATAACTGGTATGGCACTGAATCAATTGTCTATCATTGATTAATGGTGGATTGTTGGTATGTCAAGTTATCGAAGCATAATTTTCCCTTTATCTTTGTTTTGTTGTCTTTTTAATGTAATCATTTTCCTTCCTGTATTTGCCCAGAAGAAAACAAACAGGGCACACAACAAGATTCAAAGAACTCCATTGCTGTTAATGTCGGGGGTTTCAAGTGCTTCGTAGAGAGCCAGTACATCTCCAACCATGATTTTCTCGAGGTAAAAATCAACCTTCCATTGTTGTTCATCATGCTTGCTTGAGAGTCAAGCATCTTAATTACATTACTCTTAAGATCAGCTTGACAATACAGTCCAACTTACGCCATTTTTCAGGATGAGCTAACGGCATGGTTGCAGGCAACTAAAAAGAGCGGTGGAAAGATCCCATCGGAGGAAGAACTGACGGTTAGAGTTATGGAGAGAAGAATGTTAAGGTTTTAGGCACTTATATTTTGGTTTCAGCTGTTGATGTGTGTTATCTTGTTTTCACTTCGTAAAAATTATTCGATCCGATATTAGGTTATTTGCATAGATGGATGAATATATTGTGAAAAAACAAACTATACAACATTTGCTTTACATTATATGCAAACACATTGGGATTATTTAGCCACAATATTCACAGAACCTAGTACAGGATCAAAAGAGTTCAAGTCATTTCAGTTATTTTCAGTTAATTCCAGGGTTTAGATGGTATCAAACTGAGCCAACCACCTGCAGATTACTTTCCAGGCCACTTAGAGCAGGACTATGACAAGCATCCAACGAGCATTAAACTATATAACATTTTCATCCAGAAATAGTTGCTCTTAAATTTCACCCAAAATATAGAATCGATTCAATCGCAAGTCATCTACCAAGTTTACAGAGAATTTACTGACACAATAATCCGATATGACTTTGGTTGTGCTGCTAGTCTTCTCACTGTTGGCGCTAAACATATGTTAGAAGGAGAACCTGGAAATCTCTTCATCCTCATCCTCATCTATAAGATCTTCCTCCTCTTCACTGAACTTCTCATAATCATCATCTTCGTCCTCTGGTTCTTCGACTTCATCTTCGGGATCCATCATTGACTTTCTTCTTTCATCTTTGTCTTTCAAACCAGTACTTAAGACAACAGTTTCACCTCTTGATTGTTCCATATCCCTCCTCAACTTATCCATGCTCTCTTTTCGGTGTTCTTCCTCTAGGCGTTGTTTTTCTGCTCGTCTCTTGTCGAGATCAGCCCTATAAACAAGGATATCAAGATACAAATAAATTTCGAGAATTTAAAACAGCAAACTGATTTTGCAAGATTAAAAGAGAGGTAATACTTGTAATTTTCCATGTATTCCTCAGCACTGGCTTCAATGGCTTTAAAGAATTCATTTATTCCAGCACCAGAAATTGCTGATACTCCAACAGATCGCAAATTCCTATAAAATTCATCCAGAGAGAGGGACAGGCTCTCAGTTAGAGATGATGTGTAAGTAGTATCCGACCTTATTGCCGCTTGAAATGCCTCAAAATCTTCCATCCACTGCACAAGTGATTTATTTTTCTTTTTAAAAACAATAAACTGATAAGGAAGGAAGCAGCATCACATGTATTGCACGTCAACAGAAAAAAATTGGGGACGGATAAAAACTGAAGAATTGTGAACAAATGGATGATTGACAAAATTCAGGAAAAATACAACACAACCTAGCAAGATATTATCTAAATGCAAAAACAAAATATTTGCATCTAATATGGAAATTAAATATACCTCCAAAGCAAACTCATGTTGTGCAACATCAGTCTTGTTGAATGCTAACACAAGAGGCAATCGTGTCTTGTAAAGTATGCTACAAGCATAAAGCATGTTGCTCATGAAGGTAACCGGACTTGCTGAACGAGGCGTATCAACTACGTAAGTGACTACAGTAGGAAATGTTGAACCAAATGCTTCTGTAATGATAGCCCCTGAAGCAGACCAGGTAAATATCTCAATCTGCCCAGGAGTATCCACAAGAACATAGTCAAGTTGATCTGCTCGCCTCTCAATAACTGAGATAACCTGAGATTGGATATTTGGAAAGTCAATAGCATTAACTGCTGAATGTGAAGGTGTCGAAAATACACAAATAAGTAGAAATATAACAAGCACATCGATGGGTAGAAGATAGACGACAAAAACAGCTACTAAGACAACACTGCACGAACATGAATTGATGCAAAATAACTAAAGATAAAAACAGCTACGAAGACAATTGTGCATGTGCATGAATTGATGAAAATCAATTCTTTTTTTCTAACTAAATGCCTATATATGCCAGCACCATTATAGGTTTGAAGTAAAATCTATGTAGTGCCATCTCAACAACGCTAGCTATTTTCCTGTTCAAACATTCAAATATTTGTATCCAGAAAAGGTAATTTATAAGTAAATGTAACGGACGGAGACAGGTCATCCAAGCACCAAATCTCTTGGCATTGTTTCAACGGTTCCAATCACGAAATCTAGTGCAGGAAATTGAGAAGATTTTACCTCAGAAAACTTTGTAGCAAACAGATTAAGCGATGTTAGGATTCCGCCATTAGGTCCGAGATTGAACTGCTTCATAACTTCCTTATATTTAACAGTATCTCTTATATCAATATTAGCACCAAATGGGAGGGTCATCACAGCAGGATCAAGATTCATCACATAACCCCTAATATTCGAAGCTTGAGTGTGGCAAACCAGCCTATGAAGGAATGTTGTTTTCCCACTCCCTAATCAAATCAAACAGCCCATTTCAACGTTCAAATGTACTCACAACTTGCTAGTAATTTGAATTTCAATCAGAGACCAAAATATGCAACATACTTGTATAACAACATTAAAAAGAACACCCAATTCAAGTTTCTTGTTTTACCTGCCATTCCAACAACAATAATAATAACTGGCTTTCTCTTGAAACCGTTTGAAGACGACTCAATATTTAACTTGTTCATAGCACCAGCAAGCTGCTCCTTTTCATCATTGTCTCCCTACATAAAGAAAATCAAACAAACCAATACTGATTACAAGAAGAACCCACCATTAAAAACAATAAAATAAGTAACCTTTCTTGTTTATTTTCGATTGTTTCACTACAAATTACTTCATAAAAAGGTTTACAAGTTTAGTTACCTTTGTTTCCAATGATTCTTGTGTATCCATTTTCATTGAAGTGCCTTCTTCTGGGGTTTTAACATTTGGTTTTACGGACTCTGAATCAACTTCCATCTTCAACAAAACCAAGCTATTTCTGAATAAAAACAAAAGCCCAGAAAAAAATTACAAGATCTATGATCAAGATAAGAATAAGAAAACTGAGTGTTGATTAAAAACCCAGAAAATGGAGAAGATGAGTAGCAGAACCCGCGAAAGCCTATGAAAACGAACCTCTGTGAGCCTTGACTGAAACGATTTCGAGCTTCAAGGGTTTCCACTTCCCGGTTTTTGAGGGAATCATAGAATGACGATTTTAAGCAGTTTATATATACACATAAAATGGGTTGAATGCACGAAAATGAAGTGGGATATTTTCATGGGCCTGCTTTAGGCCCATAAAGATTTATAACCCATTCAAAAAAAGTTTTTTTTTTTAATTAATGATTACAATAGTATTTATTTTATAATAGTGGTTCCATAATTAATCTACGATTTTATAAAAATTATAATCAGACATTAAAAAAATAAAAAAAAAATAATTTTTTTAAAAATTAAAAAAATAAAAATATCATTCAATTAATATTAAAATTAAAAATACATCAAATGTTATTAATAACATTATTTGATTACAAAAATTACTATTCCTAGTCTCTTACAAGTTTTATAATATTTATAATATAAAATAATATTTAATTAGACTAACAATTATAATTTTTTGTATTATTTTGTGTAACATGACGTTGGAAAACTTGTATTAAATAATAAATACTTTCCTTTTTAGAAATTGGTATAATGAAAAAAATTATTGTTTGAATTAAATAATTATTTAAAATTTTAAAACTAATTTAAATTTTAGTATATTATTTTTATTAAAATAACTCTTCTGGGATTAAAATCGTTAGTCAATTGACGTTAAATGATATAATAATTCTATATAATAATATACGTTCCAATATAAGTTTACTTTAAAGAATAATACACCAATAAAAATATATAATTTTATAAAATTATATAAATTTAAAATAATCTTTTTGAATATCATTCTAAAGTTATTTTAAATTATAACTAATTTTTTAAAATAAATATTTTAATCTAAAATAAAATATTAAAAATTAAATTATTTTAAAAATAATAAAGATTAAAATAATTATTTAATCAGGTATTAAATATATTTTTTACCGTTATGCCTTAAAATTTTCCATTTAGTTAAATCTCCAAACTTAAAATAATGTAATGGTCTTTGAATAATTCATGATGACGTTATTGATGACGATGGTTTCCATCTTAGAACAAATGATTATTTTAATAATAGAACAAATTAATTAAATAATTGGTAATTTTACATTCATTGAAAATAAATTTCATTTCGGATAAACTGAATTAACCGAAAATAAATCATATTATGACAAAGAATTTTAAAATCCTTGTCTGTTTCAAAAAAAAATATTATTAAATAAATTTATAATAATCAAATTTAAAATATAAATTAATTTTATAATTTATACAGAAACATAAACTAAAAAAATATAACTTGACTTTATATATTTGATGACTATAGTCTTAATGAAGATAAAAAAATATAATTTGGACTAAAAATACAAATTGAAAAGTAGAAGTACCATAAAAGATCGAATTAAAGTGGAGGGGTTGAATCTAGAAAACATAGTATAGGGACCTTTATGCAAATTGACCAAAAAATAAAGGACCTTTATTTGACCAAGAACTTGGAATTTAATTTCAGATTTGATTTATTTAATGCCGTGGACGTTGACTTGTATTTGTGCTCAACGTATAAAAAAATACTCCATTTCCAAATCCCTCAACCAATCAGAATCCAAATCCAGAAATTTTTTACTTGTTTTTCCAGTGATTTCAACAACTTTGATTTGCAATTTTTTTGGGACATTTTCAATTAATATCAACAAGTATGAATCCCATTCATGGTAAGCTGATCAGGTAATTATTACTCTCTCTGTTCATTAATTTCTGATACTGATGTGATTCTCTATCATCAGATCATGGCAAAGTCAAAGTTATCGTTTTCCGCATCCTTGCTGCCTCTGTCGTTGGAGTCTTTGCAGCGGCGGCGGCGGAGAGGTACTGCCGGCGAAAGAGAAAGATTGTTGAAGATCGTCAAAGACTCGTTCCACTGCAACGCAGGACAGATTCAGGCCGGCTTGGGAACCTGGAAAGGTTCTCCCACTATGTTGGTATGATTTTTATGGGTTTGATTCGAATTAGGAAACAAATCGAAACCCATTTTTTGAATTTGTTTTCTTAATCTGGGTTCATTTTAGCACAGCTAGGCAACTGGGATTTGAAGATGTAAATGAGTGTCCGAAACTGTGCAAATTGGCGGAAAACTACATTAAGAAACCCAAAGATTGTGAGGTTAAGATATTTGAATATTTTGGTGATGAACCAGAAACTGAGAATTTGTATGTGAAGCTGATGGAAGAATTTGAGAGATGCATCCTAAGCTATTTTGCTTTCCATTGGAGCCAAGCTCCTAGTATGATTACCCAGGTATTACATATATATTCGAATCGACAGAGTCCGTTTATATTTTTTAAAGTCGTGAATTCGAATATGTTTTAACATAATTTTCTAATTAGTGAATGAGTCAGAAAACTTATTTTTGAATTAATGTCAGGTTTTGGCGGTTGAATCGGAGAAGAAAACAAAGCTAAAGGACTTTGTCATGGCGGCTACAAGGTGATTTTGATTTTATTAGAACAAGGTGGTTTTAATTTCATTATATATTGTTAATGATGTTATATCTATAATATTATTTAAGTGTACTAATGAGTAAATTTTATTAATTTATTAAAAATAATAATTATTGGGAGTATATGATATGATTATATATAAGTATGAAAATATAAATTTTATATGGACAAATATAACTATGTATTGTTTATTTGGATTGAATTTTGATTTTACATGGGTTGGTAGGCAGAGGAGATTTGAGAGGGTGATAAAGGATTTGAAGGTGGCAAGGGTGTTCTCAACGTTGGTGGAGGAGATGAAAGCGATGAGACGTGCCGACCGTGAGGCGAAGTGTACCGACATAATGGTGCCGGTGGCCCACAGCCAGCGGAGCCCCGTGCTGTTGCTTATGGGTGGTGGAATGGGAGCTGGCAAAAGCACTGTCCTCAAAGATATTATTTTGAAAGAGTAAGCCGAACTCCATTCCCCATTTCATATTAATCTAATTCTGTTTTATAAAAATTGAGAAGTTAATTCAACCGTATCGACAGATCGTTCTGGTCAGGCGCAGCGGCGAATGCTGTTGTTGTAGAGGCAGATGCATTCAAGGAAACAGATGTTATATTCAGAGCTCTCAGCTCAAGGGGTCACCACCATGATATGCTCCCTACATCCGAACTCGTTCATCAATCCTCCACTGATGCCGCATCATCACTGCTGGTAACAGCATTGAACGAGGGGCGGGATGTGATCATGGATGGAACCTTATCGTGGGAGCCTTTCGTCGAGCAGACAATTGCCATGGCTCGAAACGTTCACAAACACCGGTACCGGATGGGAGTCGGATACAAGGTGGAAGAAGATGGCACCATTACCGAAAATTACTGGGAACAGATCAACGAAGACGAGGAAGAAAATCAACATCGAGAAAACGATGATCACCGAACACAGAGGAAGCCTTACAGAATCGAACTCGTCGGTGTCGTTTGCGATGCATATCTAGCTGTTGTTAGAGGCATAAGGTAAGAAAAGGCAGTTCATAGTTTGATTTACATTCATCAGTGTTAATGTCCCGACCATGTGAACTCACACCACAGTTTCATGCAAACAACATTTCACAGATTTCATGCAAAAAATGTGCAGGAGAGCCATAATGGTGAAAAGAGCAGTGAGAATAAATTCACAGTTAAGATCCCACAAAAGTTTTGCAAGCTCATTTCCAAGATACTGTCAGTTTGTTGACAATGCCAAGCTTTACTGCACCAATGCTCTTAGAGGCACTCCAAAGGTAAACCCGGAATTCAATTAGGTTCGAATCTTGACATTTACAACTCTTTCTTATCCGAATAATTAGTTAGTGGAACTTCCATCTTCCCACTTCATGTTGTTTGTTCCATGGAATCCCATCTTAACTTACTTTAATCTGTATTCGAATTCGTAAATGCAGTTGATAGGTTGGAAAGATGGAGAAAACAAGTTGCTGATAGATCCAGATGACATAAAATGGTTGTCAAATGTGAGCCAGTTGAACCCAGAAGCAAACTGTGTGTATGAGCTTTATGAACAAGACCAGAGTCCAGTAGACGTGGCTGGTTCGGTCTGGAAAGACATTGTTTTGTCCCCTTCAAGACCAATCATTCAATCGGAGCTAAAAGCTTCCATTCAAAGAATCGAAAAGCAACAGCAACAATTGTAACATGAGCACAAATGTATAACACGGATTCAGTATTGATGTAGATTCTATGTTGCTCCCATTGTAATACGAGTGTTGACATGAGTATGGCCGGAGTGAGTAATCGATCGAATTGAGTAAAAGAATTTAGAGTTAGTTTAATTGACGAAGCCTATTATATAATTCAAACTTTATTTGAATTTTTTCGATTCGATTTTAGTTTATGAAATTCGAGTCAAATTATTCAAGTTTTATTTAAATTTAATTGTAAAAATTTATAGAGATATTGTACAAATCGGTTCTAATTTAAATGATTTTCTTTAACCAAATACGATATACATAGACATTTTTTTCTTATGCTATATACATATATAAAACAAATGAGAGACTCTACTCAAACTTAAAAATCAATTCACTAATTACTAAAAAAATCGAATTTTTCAAATGTTATTTTATAACTTATTTTTTTTCAAACATAGTTTATAAAATTATAATTTGGATCAAGTCGAACAATTTTTTTTAATTTCTTAGTCAAATTTTGTTCACTTATAAATATGAAAATATTTTTTTAATAATGTAATTTATAAAATGATATAGATTTATATTTTTTCTTAATCTTTCGATAATATACAACTTATAAACAATACTGCTCAAAACCTAAATTTCCTGATATGAACATCATTTCAGTGAGTTTGTATATAAATATTTTTTAATTTTTTTCAACGACCGTCATCTTTTTTTATTATCCAAAATTAATTAAACAAAGGTGAAATCCAAATTCAAAACCAAAGCCCAACCAAATATCAAGCCCAACGTTAGTACCCCAAAGTTCTAATTCTAGGGTTTTCAGACCATATATAAGCAGTCTATATCACAAAAAATTCTCTATCGTCCACCTCCTCAGTAAAACACTTAGCAGCCACCGCTCGAGCTTCAGAACACCAAAGTATTCAACCATGGTAATTAACTTTTGTCCCTTTGTTCTTCATTATTTGCCTCTCACTTTATTTCTTCCCATTTACTTTTTGTATTACTGCGTAATGTATTTATGCATTAAACTTTTACAGGCGGATGTGGAGACAGATGTTGCGGCGGCCGGAGTCCCCAAGAAGAGAACATTCAAAAAATTTAGCTTCCGAGGAGTCGATTTGGATGCTCTCCTTGATATGTCAACTGATGAGCTTGTCAAGCTCTTCCCTGCCCGTGCCCGCAGAAGGTAAACATCAAAGATTTCAATTTTTCTAACAATTGTTTCTAGTTTTTATAAAATTACGAAAAGGGTTTTGTTTTTTTAATTGTTTTTATGATTTGGTTTTAGGTTCCAGAGGGGTCTCAAGAGAAAGCCAATGGCTTTAATCAAGAAGCTTCGCAAGGCGGTAAGCTGATCTCTACATTTGCACTTTTTTTCTTGCTTTTATATAGATTATATTTCTGGGAATTATGTTTAGATCTAAGATTGATGTATAGTTATTGTGCATTGTTTATTTTGTTTTTGTTAAAACTTGTTGCAGGTTTCATGTATGTTCAAGCGATTAAACTGATATAGCATTAGATTTGTTTCGGTTATTTGTTCAAATATATCAAAATTGTTTTAGTACTTCTCACTAATCTAATGATCTTTAATTTTTCTTTTGATAATGTTGTCCTAAATTGTATTGAAGTATGATGTACTTGCTTGATTGATTATGTTTTGATTTGATGAAGTACAAGTTTTCAGCTTATTCAAATTGTAATTAACTAACACTGTTGTATTCGTGGTAGCCATCTCATCTTCTCTACTGTTTTATAGTTTCTTGATTCATTTTCCAAATATTTAAGGTTACTTGCCTAATTTTAGGGTTATTGAATTGCCATTTGTAGTTCTATAGCTTTGGCGAATATTATCTAGGGAACTACATTAGTTGTGATTGTTTTTGAATATTCGTTTGAGATGTTAATTTTATTTTGATTCCCTTGTTCAGAAAAGGGAGGCACCACCTGGTGAGAAACCAGAGCCAGTTAGAACCCACCTTCGTAACATGATCATTGTACCGGAAATGATTGGAAGCATTATCGGTGTGTACAATGGGAAGACATTCAATCAAGTTGAAATCAAGCCTGAGATGATCAGCCATTACCTTGCGGAGTTTTCTATTTCATACAAGCCAGTTAAGCATGGTAGACCTGGTATTGGTGCTACCCACTCTTCCAGGTTCATTCCTCTAAAATGAAGCTCTTTCTGTAGGTCTTGGATGCTTTTTTATCTCATGTTGCATGAACTGATACTTCTGTTTATCAAATTTTGATTGTTGCAAACTTTGGTATTTTGATTAATGACAATTTTATATCAATTCGGATGATGTTTTTAAACTTGTTATTCCTCGTTTATGTTTCTGTAGAACATAGAACATGAATACCATAGGTGTATGTTCATACGAACACCATATTAAAACTTTAAATAAAACAATTAAAAACCATATTACTTCATTGTTTAAAAAAAATGAAGAAATTCAAACCTAAAAGTCCAATCTTTAACACTAGGATTAACTTTCTTGTGATACAACTTGGCACACAGTATTTCTCATTAATTTACATCTTCTGGTCACTTGATCTTGGTTTTCAATTTTGCCAATTCTTGTCATCAATGACTTGTAGCCACGTGTGTTTTCTATTGCCAATGATAAAAGCTTGTTGTGTATTAATATATTTGTTTGGTCCAACGTTGCTGAAGTTTCCTCTCAGTTTCCTGCAATGTTAGTGACTGCCTGCTCTACTTTGGCAGCTCCCATCTACAAAAACACTTTTGGACAAATCATTGGCATTACTGTTATTAGCAGCAATGCTAATTATCAAAGTTAATTAAGTTTATATCTACAAGTTAACTTCATATGGGTATTCTTCCACCAACTACACTATAAACATGTTATTTATGTTTTAAGGACAGAGTACCTGAGTTTCATACTCCATGAGTGCAAGGAATTGTTGATTACTGAAGATTGAGTGAATCATTTTTGGTTTTGAATCTAAATCCTTTAAGCATTTCAGAACTTCCAGCATGGAATCAATCCCAGATGTGGGATTCTCTATCTTCACTCGGATCGTGTTTTCTTCCTTATAATCTGCACTCAGATTCGCCTGCAACTCATGCTTTCTCTTCTCCAAATCTTTCTTAAGCCATTCCAGCTCTTGCACTCGCTTCGCAGCCATTTGAACGATCGAGTTCTTGGCATTCTGCCAGCAGCATGAGACGAGGGATACACCCATTGGAACCAAATTCTTGATAATAAGAAGCCAATATTTAATATTGGGACAAACTATAAATATTTAAAAATGGAGATAATTCATAAATAATTTCTTTTTCGATAATGATATATAAAAACAAAGGTAAAAAAATTATCACCCCCGAGATAACAATGGTGCCACCAACCCCAAGTTCAAACTTAACTGCTTTTGAAAACTTTTTATCCGTATTAATCTCAAACTTGACTGATCCCTATATTTTTAGTTCTTTTAATAATGTTATACTTAAAGATCGTGATACATTATTGGAGAATTAAAATTAGGTTAAAAAATAAAGTTTTAGAAATTATTGTAGATTTGGAATATAAATCCTTAAAAAATACATAAATTAAATTAAATTAAATGTTTACAAGATAAACCAAAAAAAAATTATGGACTTTATAATAAAGTGTATGAGAAAATAAAGTGATGTTCTTTATGGATATAGAATCCTCTCAAACTCGTTTTTATTTAAAAATCGGTCTACTATGTACACAATAAATATTTATTTTATTTTTTAATTAAAATTTTAATTTTTAACAAATTTTACGAAGCTTGGTAAATCTTTAAACCGGCCTGAACGTTGCTAAAAGATTTAAATGACCAGGTTCAGTAGGTGGGAAAAAAATAGCAATCTCAAGAAGTAGAAGTTTTCATCCCTAAGTCCACTAAAAACGCAGTGTATGGATCATTCGAAGAATTTGAACGAAGAAGACGAAGGAAAATCAAATACCTACCTTAGTGCCATGAGGAAGCATGGAATGCAAGGCGCAGTAGCTAGACTTATGCTTCTCTCTTCTCATCCTCTCATTCATCATATGACGGAAATTCCTCTCTTTTTCACCATATTTAGCATCCACCGCCGCCGCAGGCCAACTCTTCTTCAAGAACCCCAGCACTCTCTTGTTCAAGTTCGCACCATTGTTGCAAACAGAAACAACACTGGTCTCGAAAACCGAATACGGAACGAAAGCACTCGGGGCGGTAACAGTTGACATCGTCGTTTCATACCAGAAGATTTCTCCTTGAAGCAGCTGCTTTATCAGATCACTGTCCATGGCGCTTTCTAATTTTTTTTTTTCCTTCTTGTTTTGGTTTCCTTTTAAATATACAGGTTTATTCATGTTATGTACATATATAGTTACTCGTTGGTACTCGGTTTAGTCGATCGGTTCTTGGTAGTTGAAATCCTGAGCTTTGTTTTAAGGCATATTGAAAACGTGGTCAAAACATGTTTATAGTTTTTTTCTTTGTGGTCCGAGAAAATTCATAGCTTGTAGTTCGGTCAAAGAGTTAAACTCAGCGTTTGTCAAAGGGGTTTGGTTGAGTGGGGTGACCAGTTTCGTCCCCTTGTTTAGCCCACAAGAATTGGCCATTGGCATGGTGGGCAATCAACACAAAGAAAGGTAATTCGGAACCTTAAGGTTTTATTTTGGGAAACATTAACTTATCTTACTACTCAGACTATAAATTATATTCACAACATCAATATTCAGTCTATTAACGTTTAAAAGATCGAACCGACACCTTACTAGTCCATGCGGTAGTTGATGTCTCCCTTTTATACTATTCTTTGAACCTCAAAGGATAAATTTCATTCCGAGAGGTACAGTTTACCTTCTCTCCTTGACTTTACCTGACTGCATCACATCTCTTCTTCCGACCTCGATTTGCAGAGGTTGTGCTAGCAGGCAGAATCCGGCATCTATACAAAATGACACATCTAACATGAAGGGAACGAGGGAAGTTGCTGTAGTTTATCAATAATGAATCAGGCACTAATTTCTGAAAACTTTTTAACCAGGCTAAATGACATTAAAAGGAATCTGTAGTTGTATCTTTTTAACCAAGTTCTTTCTGAATCGCTTTATGGCTGCCACCCTCTCTTCCATGAAAGTTTTCATGGTTTTTTATCAAGACAAGAGCAAAGACGAAATACAAGAATGGAATTCCCAGTGTTGGGTTAGTTTGGATTATGATTCATCCGCATCAAACAGTTTACACTAAGCAAAACTTTCCCCTTAATGAACTTTATCTTCATTTTTCATCTCTTAATGGAAGGCAAAGCCATTCCTCTAAATTCACACATTACCAATGAACCACAGAATTCGAAAACACAAGTCTCTGCAACTCAAAGGAAACATGATATATATTATTAGAGCAGTCAGGAGAAACCATGAGAACAGACCCTTTTCCCCTTTAAAATTGGATGACTCACCAAAACACAGAACAACATCCAAACGAACCGCATATGAATTGTTATGCGCATGAAGAGAAGATGCTATAGCTTATCAACAATGAGTCGGACGCTTATTTCTGATACCTTTTTAACCAGGCTAAAAGACATTAAAAAGAATTTGCAGTATACCTTTTTCAGCTCAACCTTTGGTGGTGGTCCTCCATGATAGAAGCTTAATGTTTGGCTTGCATTGAATGTCAAGCTCTTTCCGAACTGCTCGATAGCAGCTTTGCTCTCTTCCTATAAAAGTATCAAAGTTTTTATGTAGAAGAAAGTGAAGACAGGTTATTTTGAATTATGATTTACCTGCATTAGACAGTAACCTTGAACTGGCAGACATAACAGATAGAGAAATGTAGGATGCTAGTTCTTGCACCTTAGTCATGGCATGCTAAACTAAGGATAAATTATAAATGTGTAAATGGTAAACTAATGATGAATTAAATTAATGAATGAAATAATAAAAATAATAAACAAGTTCTCGGATGCTTTCCACTTTTTGTCATAGAAACCAAACCAACAAAAATGTAGAAAATGGTTATGGCAGATGCTAAATATGATCATGAAAAAGCAGAAAAATGAATAGCATAAAACATAAGGAAAATAAGGTGCTCAAATGAACACACATTTCATTGTTGAACTAGAAATATAGCAAGATTGACATGGAGGATTCAACTGTTCTTTCTAAAGCTTCAATAGCTATGCTAGACGATTAACAGACATCTTAAGTAACAGTATCAATGGAGAGTCAAATAGCACATCAAAATTATGACAGAAAAGAGTAATCTTCTAAAATTTGTCTGTCCTAAGCTTCCCCCCTGCAGCAAGTTCCAACTTTTCCTTGTACAGTTTTAGCAGCTCAGAAGCTTTATCTTTTTCATAAGAGTACACAAATCTCTTAAGGAACAACGCCTCCGAAATCCCAATCAAAGCATTCAACCTCAATTCTTTCTTGAGTAAACCCATCGACACAAGATCTTTAATGAACAAACCCCTCGGTACAATTCTCTTCTCCATACTCAATCCTAGCAAAAGGGGTTGCTTAGCAACGGATGAAGCCTGGAACCCCATTACATTCACAAGGAAACCAATCACTGCTTTAATTTTCTCCTCGGAAAATGCCATTACAAAGGGATGACACTTAAAAGCTTTTAAAATCTCTTTCTCAGACCAACCACACTTTTTATAAACATCAAACTTCCTCTCCCATGTCGATTTTCGCATCGCACCCAACACACAAACAGCTCTAAGAAAATTAAACCTCTCAGGATTGACTCCCATTTTCTTCACTTTCTCCACATTCTCTTTGAACACAGCTGGAGCAATACAGAAGCTCGTAGGGGACCGACGAAGTCCCTTAACTATGTTAACTTCAGGCACTCCATTTTGCCTCAGAACATCACGATTAGGCAAAACGTAAGAATCAAACTGATATTGAAGAACACGGCTCTGCAAGTTTAGAACTTCAAGGGCATGCTGATCCGATTGAAACAGATTGCTGAGGAAGTTAAAAGAAGGGATGATTTTCTTCTCCAAGCTGACTTTAAAAATCGATGGATCTCTGGATAAGAGTTTGGTAAGATCAGAACTCGAAATGCCTTTGGATTTGAAAAACGTGATTCTGGGCAAAGGGGTTTTCTCAACATTGGATGAAAGTATGCGCGGCATCTTCCGGACGAGGGTTGCGATTTGGGGTTTCGAGAATCCATGTGTGTTTAGGAAGGCGATGACGGAGTCGGGCTGATTTGGGGTTTCAAAGCTGACATGTTTGGAGGCTGAAGAAGCAGATTCTGGGGACAACCCACAAGTTTTAATGAGGTAAGAGACTGCGAAAGATTGTTGATTTGAAGTGGTTGAGAATGTAAGTGATGGATTGGTTCGAAGAATGTATAAAAGATTGGCGTGAGTTTTGAAAGCTTGGATCTTGATGGAGGTCCTCCCATGGAGGATTGATTTAGAGAGAAAACACAACATCGGGGAAGTGAAATTGTGGGTATAACAGCGAATTAAAGAAGGGAATACCGAATACCTAGTCTGGACACGAAAAGATCAAAGCCATTCAAGAAAATAATGGTTAAATTACTCAAATATCACTTGATAAGGATTGAAGTTGACATTATTATATAGTATAAGGATTGATGGAATAATTTGACCACAAAAATGTAGATGTCACAGAAAATTGGCTCGAAAGACAACATTTTGGGGCTTTGATATTTCAGAAGCTAAATTTGACCTTAATTCTCTCAAAGCAAAGAATTATTTGAAATTTCAGAAGCTCAATGTCTTCTTTATTCTCTAGCTTTAAGGGCACCGCCCAATCCCTCACCGCAATCCGCCGTCCGTTGCGGGATTTCTTCGACATCACCGCCATCGACATCCCAACATCCTCCTCCGACGCCACCACCCGAATCGCACAAAACCTAACCCATTTCCGTCTCAATTACACCATAATCCTTCTCGTAATCCTCTGCTTATCCCTAATCTACCACCCTCTAGCCCTCGTCACTTTCCTCGTCATCCTCCTCGCTTGGTTCTTCCTCTACCTCGCCCGCGATCGGGATGAGCCCGTGGTGATCTTCGGCTTCTTAATCGACGACCGGCTGGTCCTCGCCACTCTCGTCGGGTTGACTGTGGCCGGACTGGTTCTGACCGGCGTTTGGAGGAATGTTCTGGTGGCGGTTCTCGTCGGGGTCGGTTTCACGATCTTGCATGCGGTGTTGAGAAGTACGGACGATTTGGTAATGGATGATTTGGAGTCACCGTACGGGCACGTGCTTGCTGGTGGGGATGATGAGCTCGATAGCCCTAGAGGGGATTACACTGGTATTTGAATTTTGGGTTTTTGTTCTTTTGATTGAACATAGTCTATTTGAAAGAATTGTTTAACCCAGGATCATTGTTGACAGTGAAAAACCCATTAGAAATTATCGGTTTTTATTTTACTTCTCCACGACAATCTCTTGCATGTTCTCAGTATTCTTGAATTGTTGTGTTCTGAAATTAGTTTGAATGAAAGCTGTTACTGTTGATTTGGTTGAATTTGGAAATGATTGTTTTTGAAAATTTTCAAATAGGGATTTACATTAATGGCAAATTAATGTAATGATAGGAATAAATTAACTATTAGTGTTAAAGTCGCTATTTTGCAGTCTTTGTTGATAAACGGCAATTAACTTGTGGGAAGTATTCACTACATTTGCTACCAGAGGCGATGTCCTAAAACGATATGCGGTCACAATTTAAATCCCTATGGCTAGTAAGAAAGGGTGCTATTAAGCTTGCTGAAAGTTGACAATTGGTTGCAAACCAGATATTATGGCATTTGCAAAGTTGTGAAAGGTGAATCTGTCTAGCATCTGTAAGTTGGAGATATTGGGACGAGTGTGTGGATTGGTTGTTGCACCATTTTCATGGTGCCTGGTAAATGGTAGTAGGATGCTGGTATTTGTGCCTCTTGGGTTGCCTTTGTTCATTGAACAATGGGTGTAGTGAGAACCTTGGAATGCTGTTACCATTACAATTGCAGGGTTTCTAGTTGTGCAAATGAAGCATGTTTCAAACTTTGAGAGTTTGTCCTTGACATTGCCTAGTTTCTTAGTTGATGGAACAAGTTGCTCATGGCATTTCACCTAAATTGCTTGTATTCGCTGCTTGGAAAGGTATTTTACTGTGGATTGTCGGAAATGATGGGGGGATTGGTTTGGAAAGCTTTTGCAGGAATCCTCATGGATGCAGGTACAGCTGCTCTTGGTGAGAGCGACCGGCATCATAAGCTTGAGGTTACAAAGATTTAAGAAATACTTGTATTCTTTCTTCTAGTACTTGAATCTGGGTGCAAGCATTGATCATAGATGCCTCCGAAATGAAAAATCATATCAGTAGGTCCAAAAACTGTTAAAAAATATTACACTAAATACCCTGAAAAATCACTTTCTTCCTCATTGATTTAAAGGTTCTGACTAATAGTTTACAAAATACAGAAATGCAAGGCAAAAAAGAACAGATAGTATTAGATTGTAGCAGAAATGACATCTATGGCCCCTAAAGCAAATGTGTAAAATGATGCTTTAGCTCACTGAAATTGGAAACCACACTAAAACAAATATATGCAACCCTAGAGAGATGTGTACAAAATCTCAATTAACTAGCCCTGCACTGCAAGGGCTTGCAAGTGATCTATGAAAACCTGTATGCTCAAATCATCTGTAAATAAAATGTCAGAACCATCCGAATAAGTCGAATCTTGAGTAACCGACGGGTTTAACTTGGCTAGAAGAAACCTTGCTTGGCTGCTATGCTGGTCACATTTAACAAACTTTGGAGGTGGAACTCGTTCAGCCACCAATTGATCTGCATCGAGCTCTGGAGCTTCGAACAACTTTCTCAGATTCCCATGGTTCGGGTCCTTATCATATCCAAGCTTTCTCCATTGAGCAATCTTGGATCCATAGTGAATAACTACACAAAAGTAAGAGTCGAAGAGTAAAATAACATCCGGGGATAATGAGCGGATATCTAAGAGAACCGGAACTGGAGGTCCATCGAAGGAATATTGTAGAAGTGTGGGTTGGATCATGACAATAGAATCTGTAACTCCTTCACGATTCAGCATCAGTCGAAAGAATGCAGTCTCATCAGGTGTGCTGTTAAAGACATCAAGAAATTGGGACCTTCTTAAATAGAATATGAATTGGGGATAAAGCGAGAAGTTGGATGCAAGACGAAAGGACGAAGGATCTTCCTGTATATAGTCTCCAAACTTGGAAGCAAAACGTATCAGTGTATCATCCAGCCATCTGATAACATCTCTAGCAAGACATGTCTCCGCTCGATGGATGGCAAGTCTGGCCATTACTGCAGCTGCTACTTCCTGATCAAACCCAGCACGAATTTCCGGCGATTGCTTTGCAACCCATCTTCTTGCAACGGTTGTCACCCGTTTCGGAATTCCCATGTTCCCATCTCTATAACTAGTTATGAATTGTATCAAAAATGCAGCTCCGGGCTGAGGTTTATGCTCATAGTTTACTTGGAAGAAGAAAGCAATACATGTTTTCCTAGTAAGTGTACCCAACTTCCACATATAAGTACCACCATCCCCAATTGCATTCTCGCACACCAGTGTATTCAACTTCCGAAGAGAAACACAAGGCCCAAGAGCTCCACAGATTTTCAAATCTTTAGTAGTTACTATCTCAATGGTTGCATCGAAATACATCTTCAAATTCCCCTCTTCATCACGACTAAATATATGACGCATGCATTTTCTGAATTGATCGGATTCAAAAGACTCCCCTAGAATCATGAATCCACCTGAACTCTCAACAGGGACTTTTAGCTCTGCTGCTCCAACTTGATCCAGAGAACAAGCGAACAAATCAAGAACAACAGATGAATCGCATAGCCTTTGTGATAATCTCTTATAAAAGTCACAAGACTTTTGGTAGTACGGTGCCTGACAGTTTATGAGATCCTTATGATTCCTAATAGCAATAGCACGATCCGAGTCTACAACAATCCCAGGACCCCGAGTAGCAGGTCCAGATGTGAAGACCATAATCCTGGATCCCGTGTTAACCAAGCATCCTTCCAAAAGTCCTAGTGCAGTAGCTATTGCTGCTCCAGTCGATCTTTGAGGCCGATGACCTGGTGTCACCTGCACAGAGGAATGGATTTCCTCAATTGCAGATGTTATACTGAATTCACATTCCGATACTGGCAGAAGAAAACTCTGCTTTTGGATAGCAGGACTCTTTCCAAGTTGCAGTAGTTTCGTACCACCGATTCCGAGAAACTTTTGTATCTGAACACATCAAACTGAACAAAATTAATACCATATTACAGCTTAAAGCATTCCGAAAAAAGTAGAGTGCCGAGATCCTTAGCTAAACTCTTAAACATAATCTAACGACTTAAACAGTCTCACCATTCTCATCTTTTCAATTTAGCATCCAAATAACAATATGAGAAACTAAAAATTTCCCATCTTTCAACTTTAAACCAGTACTTTCTAAGCAACCAAACAGTTCTCTCCACTGCTAAAAACTGCATTCACTACCAATACTTCCAAGTTCCAACCTTTTAATTTAGCATTAAAATTACAACACAACATATAATTCTTGATCACATTGCATGATTAACTACAATAAACAAACAATTTGAAACTAATAATTCAACATATAGAAAAATGGGGTCTTGATTTTTTTTTTTTTTTTATCTCATTACCTGCTGGGAAGAAAGCTCGCGGTCACCATGAAACACGACAACCCTCAAACACTCGGAAAACCCGAGGTCATACACATTCACCATTGCATCAAATGTAAGCAAACCAACCAACGCGTTCTCCGGCAACTGTTCCACCACGCGCCGCAACTCACTCTTAACAGCTCTCAATTCCTCTTCCTCCATACACCCATCAACCACAAACACAAACGCCGGTCCTCTACCCCCTATGTCTCCGGCTACGGAAGAGGTCATCGACGACAACGAAGAAGATGACAGAGACGGCCCCATAGGCTTGGGTACGGAATGAACGGTCTTTGCGTACTCAACGGAGCTGTAATTGGGGAAGAGCTCGGCCGGGAGGTTGGATTCCTCGAGGGAAGAAGAGTAAGTTCGAGGGAAAGGGTTTTTGGAGAAACAGAAGGAGCAATACCAGATACGGTAGGTATAATCGACGCGCGCGTAGGGATTCAAAACAGCGCCGCACTTAGAACAGATTAGAGGCTCGTAAGGGAGGATCGGGAGCTCCGAGAACTCCGTCAACGGCGTGCACATGACGGCGAGTGGGATCGTCAATGAGGCGACGTCGGGCTTTGATGTGGGCCATGAGTGCCACGTCCATCGTAGGCCCTCGATTGCTTCTAGTTCGTTGAAATCCATTTGAGAGAAGGGGAAAAAATGTTTACTTTTGATTTTTCAGCTTGGTGGAGAGAGATTGGGTTTGCTTGGATGAAGAGAAAGTGATGGCGAAATGGGATGAAAGTGAAAAACCCGGGTCGGGTGCAGGGCTTCTGGAGCTTGATCGGAAGTCAATGATGGTTGCCGGCCGATTATGTATTTCTCATAATTCATTTTTTTGATGGGTTTTAGCTTTGGACTTAAGCAACCCAAACCCTTTTTTTTAATTATTTCTTTTTCCTCTTTATTACTTTCTCTTCCTCACCTTTTATTTAATATTAATACATAAAAAACTAATTTAATTTAAAATCATTTAAATTTGTTAACCAAATTTAATTTAGTTGATATTATTACTATTTAGAATATATCAAAATAATTAAATTAAAACACGCATAAATGTATAATATACCCGAAAATGGACTAACATCATAAGTTTTAAAATCATAGCTTGAGAAGCTGGTTTAAAAATTAAATAAAAAATTTACACTCAAAAACTAAGGGTGTTCATTACTGGGTACATGATTTTCGGGTGCCTGAAAAATTGGGTATCCAGTTCTTTTGAGTAATAATTTTTTGGTTCATATCCCGGTCCATTTATATCGGGTACCTATAAAATTTGGGTATCAGGCTAATCGGGTAACGGGTACTCGGTTCGTATATATATTTTTAAAATAATATTTTAAAATTAAAAAAATCACATATTAAACACAAATTTTAAAATTTTATAATATATGAACAAACATAAAAATAGTGATTTAAAGTTAATTTTAAAATATTTAAATATATATACATAGATTTATTAAAGTTTATCATTACAATAATATTAAAAATATTAATATCGTTTTTTCTTTTGATATTAACAAATTAATAAAATATATTTAAAAATTTTAAAAATTAAAACTATATAATACAAACATAAAATTAATTTAAAGATTTAAATTTAATTTTATGTACAAATATTAAGAACTTATAATAAAAATATAATTTAAAACTAAAAAAATATATAATTTAAATTAGTCGGGTCGAATACCCGATAATTGAAAAAAATTAGCCCAAGCCCGATCTAATTATTCTCGGGTTAGGTATCCGACCCGACTGAAAAAATTATTCATCATTTTTGTTTCGAGTAGTCGAGTCTAGTCGAATCAATCAGATCGAGTAATTTTGAACACCAATATCAAAAGCTATCCTTTTATTTAGTGTTTTGGTTGCTTTTAAAAATTTTTAAATAAAAAAACTAGTTTACGAAGCTCAGCTCAATTAAAACAAGGCCTAAGTTGGGCTTCAACTTTAAGCTTAGATTTGTTGGGACGCTTGGTTCAAGCAAAATAACTTTTTCAATTCTCTTCGCGAAATCTCGTTAACCGAAATTGTAAAGAGATTTAGATATAAAAAAATCTTTAAAATTTAAATTGAATAATTTTATTTATAATATATATATATCATGTATATTATAATCAAATTTTATGATTCATTTATCCCTATCATGACCAAATTGCATACATCATATAATATATAAAAGATTATTAAACATGATTTTTTTATCATTAAACAAGGAGCAAAAATTTTGTCTCCTTATCATGTCTTCTTTCATGCCTCCCGTTAAAAATGTTTAAAAAATTAAATTTTAAACTCTATTCATTATTTTCTATATCCTAAACCCTATAAACTTTACGCCCTAAAAAATACATCCTATCCCTAATTCCCTAAATCTTAACCATAACTTCTAACTTTAAACCTTAAACCTTTAACCTTAAACCACATAATATAAAACGGAGGTATAGAAAGAGCATAAAAAAAAAGATAAATAATTTACGCCGTAAGATCTAATAAATCTTTATGTATAGAAATAAAATAGAAATTAATGGACAACATGAACCAATGACCATGAATGAATACCCGAACAACCTTCACATGGCCATGTTCCCCACATCCATCTTGGGATCCTCTAAATTCTAATAAAATTTTCAATTCACATGGTAAGAGTTTACTTATATGTAAAACCCCAATATTAAACACAATAATTAAATTAATAAAATCAACAACATAAATATATGGAATATGAAGAATCTGTTTGATTCAGGAAGATAGAAAAAAGAAGTATCATTATCATTAAAACCGAGTGGGGGGGCAAAACACATGAACAACAAGCTATGACAGCCAAGACAATAGCAAAAAACACAAGGGAATTATTAAAAAAAACATAAGCCCCCCATCATCAGCAACAAACAAGACAGAAATTTATAAGTTTTTTAGGTTCATTGCTCCTTGTACAGTAAATGTCCCATGATCATATCTATATATACCAAATATATTATACATAAACACAACCCCAAAGCAAGGCTCAATTCCAGGATCTTGTTTCCAGCATGCAGCAGATGTATATTTATTTTAGGCTCTGCTCTTGCACTTCTCCAAGGCTCTTGGCGCTGAAAAAGTAAATAATTTTTACATCATTATTCATTTTTGTTATGCTTATTGCTAGATAAAATGTTAATAGAAGTTTGAACATATACCGAGGCCGATTGCTTCTGATCCTTTCATTATGCGTAAGCGTTTGCATGAATCAACAAACATCCTATCGAACAAGGATTAAAAAGTATGTCACTAAATTGAAAAAGGGGAATGTATATTTATAGAATGAATCAACTTACTGCCATGGGACATCACCCACGAGCATCCAGTCACCATCTTTATCTTCATAGCTGGGCACATAATCAGAACTGTTGAGAAGATCCATCAACTTGCTCTCATTCATGAAGTCTATCATTCCTTGAGATCCATAATTGCCTTAAAAACAAACAAGATCTCAACTTGACCTGTTTCATATGACATGTTCACATGGATATGTTCGAAATGGAACCGTGTATATTTACCCATAGTGAAAGAACTGAACATCTTGGCCAAGGCATCAGACAGCTCTTGGTAGCTGTTGTACATCTTCAAATCCACCTTGCGAAGATATGGTGCACCGTCTATGCTCACCTTCACAAACGCTGCACTGCTACTTTTCTCAGTTTCCTCGCCGGTGTTCTTGTTGTTAGCCATAACGTTCTTCCGGTAAGACCGAACTGGTGGCCAACCCACCACCTGCGCCCTGTAAAATCAAAGGACCTTCATGTAAACAGATGACACGACTGGTGTTTGTGCAATTGTATCCTAAAAAAATTTAAGTTCTCATATATTTTAGAAATTTACATCGATAATACAATCTCACTTCCTTTGAAATTTTAAATTTTTCATATAATTTTATTAAATATAAAAGTTCGCTCGCCTAATGTAATATCGTATAAGTTTTTTTTTTTTTTTTACATCCAAAGGGATCAAACTCTAGATCTTATTTAAGTGTCGGACACAAAATATAACCCTAATGGATACAAGAAGAAACAAAATAAAGTTATGGTGGTGTTATCATGAGTCATGACTTACTTGGCTGGTGGTTTTGCAGGATCTTTGGCTGAAACTGTTTTCTCTTCGGAACCGTTGTCTAGGTTCTTGATAAGATCCATGCCGGTTTCTTTATCCTGAAAATTAAGCTTCAAGTCGACAGTCTCCGAGAAGCCTCGTTTTCCAGTAGTTCTCAGAGAGCTGTCGACTTCATTTCCACCACCGCCACCGGGCAATCCAAGGCACAACTCAGTTCCAAGCATGCTAGCCATTGAAACAAACTCTTTGACCCTTTTGTTTTGTCAATCTTCCGTGGTATATATCTTCAACTCCAAAATTTCCTTCTTCCACCTGTTTGTTTGCTTCGGTGTAAACAAATTGCAGAGAACATGAATGATAGATGGAGGAGACAATGAGAAGATCGAAACCCTCAATAATATAAACTGTGGGGGAGAAGCTTGTATGTCTGCATGTGTATGTCACGTCAGGTTCATGATTCTATGGTCTCTCAACACGTGGAGGGAGATGGGACGTCTCTCTCCTCTCTTCTCATTGGTCAACTACGTATCACATGAAAAAGTATAATACATGATAGTATTTGGTAGATTCAAATTATTATGTTGATGCATCAATAACTTATAGTATTATGTAAATTTAATTTATTAATTTAAATTAACATCAGTGATTGGTTTCTTATTTCAATTTGACACTTACTATAATATCCTAACAATCGTTTATTTTTTGGTGGGTATTATAACAAATTTTTATATCTCATTCATATATGTGTAAACTACAATATTTTTTAAACAAGAATAATATGTTTATAATTAATAGATCTTGGTCGTATTTTACACCATACGTATATGTTATAAATAGGTATGTCTGAATGATGATCAAGTGATTGTGAAGGGTAATGGAGGGTATGGTCTTAAGTTAGAGACATGTCATATCCCTAGGAGAAGGAAACATCCCTAACACAAGATGTGCCCTGGCAGTGTCCACATCACATCCCCATTCAGTTTGGATTCTTTCTTCATAAATTATTTATACATCATTATCACATAATCTCTCTATCATATATATATATATATAATAGTTAATTTTTAATAATTACGGATCATGGATGACATAATAAAACCGATTCATAAGATAATTTTTCGTTTTATTACCATAAAAATACCATAGAAGACCACAAATAGATAAAAGAGTACAAATATCAATCTTGTTTTTTCTCCCCAAAGTGATTTTCATGCCAAGTTTGGTTGTCCTACCATGTAACTTGTCATATATATCTATCTATTTACATATTTATCTTACTCTTTTCTTGAGGAATGTGGTCAGATCATTCTTTCAAGTTTAGATCGATAAATTTAGTACAAACAGTTCGAAAAGTGGAATCGAACAAAAAAAAATGAACTACTTTAAAATACGATCAAGTTTTGGATACTAACATTTAAGGTTTGAGCTTGATCGATCTTGTCTGATTTTTAACTTTTAATTTTATTATTATATATTATGTAATATATATCATATAAAAATTAAATCTAATTTTTTTATAATTTAATTATTTTTTAAGATTTTATTCATTTTAAAGTTAATCAATTTTCATCTGTAATATTTTTGATGGGCTATAACAACCTTTTTCATTAATAAACATTTTTTTTTTTGTCATCGGAGATAGTTTGGTCTCATTCTTACCTTTGAATGGCATTGATCGGTTATAATAATCTTTTTATCATAAATAAACATTGTTAATTTTATTGAGTTCTTTTTTTATAATTTAATCCTAATTTTATTCTCAATCGTTATCGTTAAATTCTAAAGGGTTGCTGTTAAAAACAACCGAAGAAAAAATATATCTATTGTTGATTTATTTTTAAATTAATTACATGTGCCTATAAGATTAGATGCTAACTTTAGATATCCTCCTTCCTAACAAAGTAGACATGTCACATTGACAGTCCACAAGTTAATTAAACAAAAATAATAATTAGGACCACTAATTTAGTTTATGGTCCTACAAAACGCAATGTATTACCATTCAAAAATGAAAGAATCTCCTTCACACTGCTATTATTCCAAATGTTGGGGGGATTTGGGACAGTCGACACAATGGTGGGTGCTGACCAACCAACTATTCTCTTTGTAAATATGTCACAGCTCATGATGTTTACGAATCAGAGAAGGATCGAAAGGCATTGGAAGAGGTAATCTTATCTTTTTGGTGTATGTTATTTCTCTGGTCTTGTTTCATTGTCTGAGAGAAACACGCAGTCTGTTAGAATCCGAGTTTGTTAGGTTAGAAACATCTGAGGACAGTCATTAGTGGGTCGAGGTTTCCTTGAACGCTGCTCTGCTGGTCACCATACAAAACAGATATGTTTGGAGGCTGGAAGTTGGACTAGTTGAACTTAAAGATCTAAGCTAGACTCATTGGCTCCCAAGACAATCCCAAAACATCATTGGGCTTCAAAGCTAAACAAAGGCATGTGATATGCCTTGATATTACTTCAGGATCGACTCGAATCGAGAAAATTTTATCAAATATTATTCGATTAAACCCCTATCCATTGAATAACTAAATTTTATGGTAATTATATGAATGAATAGTAAGGTTTGAGCATAAGAATCTTGAATATAGGAAATAGAGTATGTGGTAATCTTGAATCCTAGTGAGCTGTAACCATGGGAGTTTTACAGTTTGTATTGTGAAGAGACAAGTTACTGTTTGAAGCAAAGACAAGAGCAGATACCCGAAATAGTAATAACTTAGGACAAAATATCCCGTGCTGATGGATCATGTTCCAAGAGGAGACCCTTCTGATTCAACCATGAATGGTTACAGATGTTTGGACGTGGCTTCATCAGCATCTGTCGCTTCTTCTTTTAGTTGGACTTTCCAAGCTTTTCGTTTTCAACTTGCTTGTTCGAATAATTAAATTGAAAGAATTGTTGTCTCTATCAGATTTATGTAAAAGCCGATCTGAACTAATCGACTAATAAATCAAATATAAATAGTTAAATCAAAAGATACAAAATAGATTAAAATTTAAAAAATAACTCTCAAGTCTTATAGCCAACATGGTTCAATAACTCTGAAGTCTTAAATGTATCCAGACATAAGCAACCTTTGTTTTGATTTTATAAAACTATATCAAAATTTTAGTTGAAATTCATGTCTGATCAGCATGGGTTTCGGCAAAGAACACAACTTTCCTTTCGTAATTTCCAATCAAGTCCACTTTACACTGAAACTAGACTTGTTTTCACAAATGTTTCTCAAGTTTGCATGCATGCATGTGCAAAGTTCAGTTCACCAAGACCAAACTTAATCTTACCCCGCAAGGTCTCCGCTGCTATCAACACTAAGATTGTTTTATGACAAAAACAGGATGGGTTATTTTCTCTCTGGATAAAGTAGATTTTATTAATGGTTCTAAAATACGATAATGACGAGTCGAAAACGATAATAAAAAAATTCTACATGGGATGATATATTACGTTTGTAATCGTAATAAATACGAATATATTTAAAAATTTAAATCTTAATATTTATCTTGGACATATAATTATATCTCTATTTAATAAAAAAATCGTTTTAAATCACATTTTTAACCTATGCAAAGAACAAAGAAGCAGCCCAAGTTCTGATAACATGTAAAAGGGGCCAAATTGTTTGTGTTAAAGATAACAAGAACAGATACCTAGCACTAGCTAGGGGTGAGCAAAACTCGATTCAATTCAAAAAAATCGAATAACTCGACTCGATTCGAGGCGAAAATACTCGACTCGTTTTTACTCGACTCGAAATTTCATAGACTTGACTCGACTCGAAAAAATTTCAAATAAAATTCGAGTTGTAAAATGAAAATTCGAATAACTCAAAATTTTTAGTAATTAAAGGATTAATTTTTAAGTTTGAGATGAATCTCTCAATTTTGTATGATATATATATACATTGATATATAAAAATATAAAGAAATATTGCTATATATGAAAAAAATCTATATATGCATATCTTATATGATTAGAGAAAGTTGTTTAAATTGGAATCAAATCATACTATAACTTGATAAATAATTACAATTAAATATTTATAGAAACTCGAAAACTTAACTCGACTCGAATTTCTTAAACTCGACTCGAACCGAAAAAATTTCAAATAAAGTTTGAATTATAAAATATAACTCGTCAACTCGAATAACTTAAAATTTTTTGACTTAATTCGACTCGACTCAATCGAATACTCACCCCTAGAACTAGCATGAATTCTTCTTGGTAAGTATTTTCACACATGGAACTGAAAACTCGGATTTGAAGATTAGTGTAACTGTTAGAAACGAGTTTAGGGTCATGTTTGGTGAACATGTTTTAAAACCAAAATTAGATATTTGAATCATTATTTAGTCAAATCTATTAATTTAGATATTTAATAAATAGAAAGATTGTAATTTATCAAGTTAATGAATTGAATATATTAATTGGTGAAGACTTTTTTGTCATTGACAATTATAAAAAAAAATCTTTAAATAATTTAACTTTAAATAACTAATAAAATTAAAAAATAATTTCATAAATAAAAAATTGTATATATACCCTCCAAATATGTTTGGTGACATTATATTTTAAAAATAAATTTATATAATCTAATTAATATTAATAGATGTAGAATATTGATAACTAATAAATTATTCAAACAAAGTATCAAATATAAATCTACTTATATGATATTTTGTTTATTTAAATAATCAAACAATTATCAGCTACCAATTAATTTTACTAAATACTTTTATATAATCAAATAATTCAATTAACTAATTTAATTGATTAATATAATATATTATCAAACATTCTATCCGTTAAATATATATCTATTTAAAAAAATTCCAAATTTTTATTATCAAATTTAATTTTTTTTCTTTTAATATAACCACAAGTCTCTTTATTTTTTTATTGGTTTTACAGTTTGAGACTGATTGTTTCTGGTCGACTTATTATCTATGTAAAATTCTTTTAACAATACTAGGAAGGACTCATGTCCTAATTTATTTTCTAACGATATTTTTTTTGTCACCGTTAATCTGAATATTTTTCATATATATTAAACATTGTCTTCCCTAAATTTTAGATTAAATATTTATTAAATTTTTGTTAATTCTAAATTAAACATTCTTTTATTCTCTAATCACAATTTCGTCCCTACTCATGATGTGGACGAACGGGTCTAAACCGGAGATTTTTGGGGGGGATAAATTCTATTTCCCTATCAATACACGTCTCTAATTTTATAGCCAGACACGACATCAGAGTCTTGAATGTAAGAGCCTTACCGAAGAATCCGTCACAATCATAAGCTTTGCCTATTCCAACTGTCGATGAGTCGTGTTTCAAATGCATCATCCTACCTGGGAAAAGCTTTAGAGAATCAAAGTCTGCAAAAAATAGGGTTTGAAAACTTGGTTTTGGTGTTGGTTGAGCATCGCCATCGAATTTAAGGTCACACTCATCAGGCACCACAAGAACACAGACTTTGAGCTCTGGGGAACACCACACGTTTCAACTAACAACTCCTTTGCCAAGATATTTCGTCGTCATTGCTGTGAGCAATAACGATGCCATGGCCGTGTGGGAATGAATATCCCATGCATGCATGCTCGAACATTAATTCGTGATAAAACTTAGGTAGGATGCACTCGAATAGAAATTATCTATCCTTTTTAGGGTTTTATGAATTCTCTAACACTAAAAATTATATTTATAATTTAAGATTATGGTTTAAGGTTAGAGTTTAAATTTTAGGGCTTATAGTGTATCTTTAGTTTTTAAGGTTTAGTGATAAGGGTTTAGAATTTTAGGTTACAGTGTAAGATTTGATTTTTAAGTGCTGGGACATACATAGAGACAATAAAAAAAGGATAAGGATTTTGTTCAACGACACTCATTACTTACATTTAGTTCACGAAACATACTTCTTCAATGTTGATTTAGAAATATATTTGATTAAGCGATCAATATTTAAATGTTAAGATATACTTTTATATAAATACTACTGTAACTACTGTAGTTGAATAAAAGAAATTAAAAATAAATTTGTAAACTTTTAAAATTCAGGGAACATGTACTACTTGAAGAAAAATGAAGTAATTATTGTTGGCTATTCAATGTTTATTTTTTCTCTTGACATGTATAGAATGTTCAAAAATATACTTATTTAAGAATTGAATTATTTAATTAATTTAAATAGGAGACGGTCAAAATAAATCTAGAATTTTGTTATTATTTTATGTGTTTTTCTTTTCAGACCAAAGTTTATCAAATAATAGGGGTTGGATGTTATGTGTACGACTACAGCAGGACAAGAATATTAATGATTAAACATCTTTTTAATGTGCACGGGTGAGGCTGAAATGGACCCTCAACAATAATTTATATGCCCAAATAATATTTTTAAAAATTGGTACATATTATACGATAGAATATATCATATGATATTAATATTTAATGATTAAAATTAATTAAAAATTTTAATTAATTCAGTTTATTAGTTTAAGTGTTTAATTAATTTAATTTATTAGTTTAAGTTTTTTTAGTGAAAAAAAGCTTAATTAGTTTTTCTTTTAAATTCAAAAGCTTCTTACGTTCTTAAATCTAAAAATATTATATTATAATATATATTCAAATAGAAGTATAAGATAATAATATTTTAATATATGTAATCAAGAAGTTTAAGTATCTTACATTTATTTTAGTCATATTAAACATGCTCAAGAGTCTAATTATCGATTTATATTCCCAAGTTAGAAGGTAAATAAATATTAATCAACACTAACAAGATTAAGCTTTATTTATTTATTTATCTTTGGTAACAAAATTCTATTAATATATCTAATTTTACTTTAAAAATTAAAATTTAAATCTTTAATCCTAAAAAATAAATAATAAACTTTATTTCTTAAACTCTAAATTCTAAATTATAATCATAAATCATATATTTTAAAATTTAAAATTTAAACCCATTAAACCTTAAACTAATCTTTTATACACTAAATTAAATTCATTTATATTTTTTCCATGTTAGTATATAAAATATATTTTATTAATTATTTAATTTTTGTAGTTTGAATTTTAACTATATGAATCTGAATAATTCAGTAGCTGACACATGAATTTTCAGTTCCCCATGTCACCACATGGGGATGTCGTCTAAACTTTTTTAATATTTTTTTTGATTTTCTTTTTCGATTTTTAGGATCTAATCGTGATTAATTTAAGTTTATTTATGTTATATATTTAATTTTAATAGATAATTTTTTAATAAATTTATGTATATAATATTCCAAATTCAAAATTTTATTTAGGCGATATTAAATTATTTTTTATTTAAATCTTGAGATTAAAAGTCATGTCAGGATAAATAAAGTTAAGAGTTAGTAACGGGAGTAATAGAAATCAGTCTCTAAATAATAAAAAAAAACTATAAAAGTTAGTGTTAAGATTCAATATGTTAATTTTTTTCTAGTAATGATTATTTTATAGTCTAAAATTAAGTTTTATAAGCCTTCTTTTTAATAATACTATCTATATAATATTTGATTTTAGGTGTTATGCTTGAAAATATAATATATTTTATTATTATATTTAATAATTAATAGTTTAATCTGGTATGTCTAATACAGTAATAATTATCTTAACTATGTGCATGATTAAAATTATTTTGTTAACCTAAATTTTTTCTCTACCCAGATTCTAACGTCGTAGTCTCCTTTTAAATTTTTTTAATATTAAATTAATATTGTTTTTATTTTTATAACATATTTTTTTATTGTTTATTTATTTATTTATTGTTTTCGCATGGTTTTAACATATCTTAGCAGTCGTCTGGTGCTGATACATAGATTATCATAGTACTAATTTTTTATATTATTTTATCGGTGATCATAGAAAGATAGATCCTCACTCACTTGATGTCTGTTTGTTGATGTAATCAAGCCTAAATGACGGAGCAATCTGTCTGATAATTTGATTCGCTCACTACTCTTTTTTTCATCTCATAAAACATCTCGTTTGAATAAATAAATAAAATTCATGAAAGTTTCTAAATTTTAATAGTATACTAATCTCTAAAAAACTATTTTTGTTTCGTTGTACCTTTTGAGTTTTTTTATTAAATTTAGATAAATTAATTGTATTATTCTCTCTTTTAAATATATTATATTTGTGATATTTTATATTTTTTATAATAAATTTTAAAGATCATTGTAAAAATATGTGCATGATTCACTTATAATTAAATTTCGTAAACCATACTGCTAAGTAGTGACAATCGATGATTTTATTTGTATCAGAGAATAATGGACCCGTAAAGTTATATGTTAATCCGATGGTGAACTTCTTAATTCAGTCCCCTCAAAAATTTATTTCTCAGTTATGACCCATCACAAAATTATTTAATAAACTATCATTAAAAATCATAAGTAGAAAGATTTTTAGATTTAATGTAAGTTTATAAGTTTAAGCGTTTAAAATTTAAAGTATAAGGTTTTTGAATAATAATATTAGAGATTTAAAATTAATCTTAAACTCTAAATTCTACAAGAATTTAAAAATTTAATCTTTAAATCTTAACTTTTTTTTAATTTAACCGTTGATATTCAACTTATTGATCAACTAATTCATATTGAATTTTGTAAAGACGTAATATGAAGACGATTCTCTCGATTTAACTTTTTACATTCACAATATCAGTATTTAGACCCTTTATCTTTTTTAAAGGATCTAACAACTCATCTTACTAGATCAACTAATTATTGGTCTAAAATTTAAATTTTAAACTTTAAAAATTAAATCTAAAATTAACACATTTTTTACCATCAATTTACCAAATAGTTTTACTATTTATTTCTCAATTTTAAGTTGTAACCCCTCATAAAATTTCTTATTAAAGATAAATCAAGGGCACTTGATATCATCCACAAGGTCCCCAAAACGTATCATGACCGTTCCAAATGAATTCTTTAGGGTTTTATAACATGGATTTTGTCCCCACCATTGTCCCCCTCATTACAAGGCAGGTTGCCTCAAAGTTGCTGCCATTGCTACCGACAACATAGCTTGCCTTTGTCCACAATTCATGCATTGAAAGAATAACATGGCTTTCCCCATCACTACTCTTCTCTAATAAACCCTATAAAAATACCTTCTCTTCCATCCCCATTCCCACCACCAAAACCAGAGCAACTCCTGACATTGTCTGCAGTTTCCTGTAAAAACTACCAAACAAACACAATGGAAAGCAGTTCGGCATATGGGAATGATCTCAACTTAAAAGCAACTGAACTAAGATTAGGGTTGCCGGGAACAACATATGAAGAAACAGCAGCTCCCAGTGTTAGAAACAACAAGCGATCGATGCAGGTGGAGGAGGATGGTGAGAAATGTGGAGCAAATGGCAAATCTGAATCTCAAAATGAAACAGCCCCTCCTTCCAAGTAAGTATGCAGATTGCAGAAACAAAGATTTGCCCTTTTGTATATTTACTATGCAAAAAAACTAATGGATGTGTTTGTTGGAAACTTGTAGAGCACAAATCGTGGGGTGGCCACCAGTCCAGTCTTATAGGAAGAACAACCTGCAGGTGAAGAAAACCGAGTCGGAGCCCGGGATTTATGTGAAAGTCAGCATGGATGGAGCACCGTATCTGAGAAAGATTGACTTGAGAGTTTACAAGGGGTATCCTGAGCTGCTGCAGGCTTTGGAGAACATGTTCAAGTTCACCGTAGGTATGAGCTATGATACTTACGATCGGGATTTAAATTACAGTTGCGGCCGCGTTTTCGGTGAAAATGACTTAAAAGATTTCAATTTTTCTCAGGTGAATACTCTGAAAGAGAAGGTTACAAAGGGTCTGATTATGCACCTACTTATGAAGACAAAGACGGAGATTGGATGCTTGTTGGTGATGTTCCATGGCAGTAAGCACACACACTGACACGCGTACATATACTGATATACATATATGTACATAATGATTGTGAAACTTACAAGGTTGTCTTTCTTTTATGTTTTACAGAATGTTCATCACATCATGCAAGAGACTGAGAATCATGAAAGGATCAGAAGCTAGGGGATTAGGTTGTGGTGTCTGAGAAAATCCAGTCTTATTAAACCAACAACACATATAAGAGAAAGTGGAAAGAATCTATCTCAGAGGGAGACAAGGGTTGTTTGAGCTTGGGTTGTCCAAGGAGATTGTTAGGATCTGATTCTCTCAGTTACTCAGAATTCAGAAAAAATCAACCGGCTGGGGAAAATTTACAAGGAAATTAAAACAGATATTCAAGCAAACATCTATATGTATATATAGTTGGTGGTTTGATCATATGTAATGTTTCTGTGGTTTTGATGTTGTATTATGTAACCATCAAACTAGTACTAGACTGAAGCTAAAAATCAGAGAGAAAAAAAGGATATACATGGAGCTATCCGAGCTTTTATATCTATTTTATCGTTTATGTTTAGAGTTCGTGACGAGATTATCCGAGTTTTGGTGATGTTTTCATAAATAAATATGTGTTCATCTGAGTTCATAAATACCTATTCTGAGTTAACTATGCATAACAGAAGAAGAAGAAAAGATAGATCCCATCAGATTCAGGAGATTTGCAGAGGTTGACAAATCTATTGTTTTATGGATTATTAATGCTTTATTTGTGTGACATTCAAGCAATTCATAGGTCAAATAATGGTTTTGATCTCTCTAGTATTATAAAATTTGAGATCTAGTCCTTATTTTTAATTTCACATAATTTGGTCCTATTTTTATTATATTATTAGTTAATTCAAATTGTTAGCACCGTTGATTATTCTAACTAAAATGTTAATGTTGAATTTTTTAAATAACACACCTTTAATCATTCAATTGACATATAATTTTTTTGGATTAAGTTTTTTTTTGATTTGTTTTATTAAAAAGAAATTGATATGTATAAGGACTAAATAACAAATTTTAACATAATATAAGGTCTGAAACTAAAGTTTGACCTGTTATATATATATGAAGTACGAGTTACATATCTGATATGTATTTGTCCAAAATTCAAGCATCAAATTAAGGGATTCTTATAAATTAATTCCCTTTCACAAGTATATAAATTGCCTTGCACTATAAAAATCAGTCAACCACTCGTCTTAATTTGCAAGACTAGAAAATTAAATAAAATCCGAGACCAACAATAATTTATTGGTGTAGGGAAAAGAAATATTAAATCTTTCGACTAACGTAGAATGTTCAAATTTTAACGTCGTGAATAAAACAAATTAACTTGGATGAATTACATTTATAATATATAATATCTTATCTAAATTAATCAACTATTATATCAACCAGAATTAGTAAGAAAAACTTTTTTTAATTGTATGTACATACATATGGAGAAATTATATTATGGGTAAGTCCCACCACGTCATCTATGGGACCAACCACTAAAAATCATCCATCTCATCAATTTTTCTATGTTATATATTTTTTTCAAGTGAATCTTCACTTGAAAAAACTGTTTTTAAAATGAATTAACAGTAAATATGAGTGAAGATTCACTTAAGAAAATATGACATGAAAAAAATGATAAGATAGATAGTTTTTAGTGGTTGATCTCATAGATAACGTGGTGAGACTTATCCATGATATAATTTTTGGTACGTATGAGAGAAGGTAAATGGTTAGTGAGATAATTAACTTATATACCTTTTATTAAGACAATCTTATGGAGCCCTGAGAAGATTTTTTTGAGTTTGTAAACATAGTTTCTTTTGGCAAAAGTGTGGTCTGTTTGGAGCCCCATGACTTTAAAGCGAAACTATCTCACTACTTGTCTTTAATTAACACAGTAGATATAGAATATGCAGTTACTCCATTGTTAGTAAAAACAGGGTAAAAAGGCGTTAAAGAACATAATCTGAATATGCACAAATATAAATAACTAAACGAATATAACTTTTTATTTATATTTATTTGTTAAAGTGATAAACGATACAAATGAACATAAATGACTATAAAATGTTATTTATTTTTTTATTAAGAAATCTGAGGTACCATATATTTAATATTGTTTATTTTTCTTTTTATTTCATATTTTTAATAAATATTTTTTTAAAAAAATAAATATAATATTTTATTATAAAAATAATAAATATAAATAGAGATGTGAATAAATTTAAATAAACATAAACGAAAAGATTATCGAATATTCATAAATATAAATGAACAAACAAACCTTCTATTCATATTCGTTCATTTAATTAAATAAATTAAAAAAAAAACTTATTTATATTTGATTTTTTGAACGTTGAATTCGTTTACAGTATGTATGATATTTGAATACAAAATCTGTCTTAAAAGTACTTTTGATTGAACAAGTATCGAAAACAGAAACAAAAGATACCCAAAAAATCTCAAGACCAAACGAAGATATAGCCTTAAATTTCCTTTGTTGAATCAATCCTATGGTTGAGAAAAGAATCAAACATGAAAGGTGATTGAATATCACAAATCCATCAAATTTTCAAGTACAACTTAAATCAAGTGGTGTAAAATGGAAATGGTTTACGAGACCATTACGACAGTCCCGAATCTATGGAACCCCGAACTAAACTGGTTGTCCCATTCGAGCAGCCAATCCGGGATGATAATGGCTTACCTACTGTAATCAACCTTAGTCTTAACAGATATAAAATGTACACAAGTTCTGTTAAATTTTTGCCAAGTTTACAAGTGCCCCTGTAAGTAAACAAGTTCCTACTTTCGGTTTTTCTCGACAATACCACAACCAGCATAACATCACAGATATCGTACAATCTCCTTCATCTTGCGGTTCACAACTCTAAGCTCGAAAGTATACTCATTGTATTGACAGTTGTTGCCTGATTGTTCGAGCCTGTTGATTATAATAGTATGTGCTGTCTAACTATCAATGATCTTCCAAGGAAAATGGCACAAAGGAAAGAGCTGAGTTCTGGTTATATCATAAGTGGTTTAGTGCACAAACTACCTCTGGTTAGTTATACACGCCTGAGAAGCCTTTTCATGATTGAGACGGACCGCTCTCCGGTTCCCTATCAGATGATTCCTTTACATTGTCATTGTTGCTGTCACTGGATAGTGATTGATTCGCAATTCGGTCAGAAACGACAACTATAGCATGGCTCTGGACCACAGTATCTTTTTGTTTAGTAGAATCATCTTCACTGGGTTTATCAACTGAAACTTGATACGAAATGTCATACTTCTGAGCATGAGTTAGTCCCGGACAAAGACCCTGTGAAAAAGATGAAAATTTCTATGAATACAAAACATTAATTTACCCTACAAATGAAATAGTAATTGAAAATAAATGGCCTCAAACTTCCATAGCGGCTCCTTTATTCCGCAGTTTAGCCATAAGAAAAAGTACATACAAGTGATCATTCTATAACTAGAAATAACTAAATTCATATCGGAGATAGCTGAAATAGAAATCCTTGTCAGGCACAGAGAGAACAAACATTAATCAATCTTTAAGTAACAATTACCATCAATCCGGTGGGAAAAACAAAACAAAAAACTAGAGGGAAGAAAACTCATTATGGTATACATAAATTTGATTCAGAAAAATAAAACACTGACCTTAATCAGCCCTGATACAGGACTTGACTCGAAAGAAGAAGAGTCCAAAGGAAATCCCATGCGAACCCAACCCTCAGATACTATACTACCATTGGTTTCCTGAGAATCAGCAGACTTGTCTGATGCACGAGGCTCTTCTTTTAAGTTGCCATGACAATAAGCCCCAAAATATGAACAATGCTCTTGTAATAGGGATATTTGAGGAGTTGCAGGCAACAAATGGCCCTCGGTGCTAAATATGTACCTATAAATGGAATTTTCCATTAAAAAAACAAAAATGAGAAGAAAATGTAGCTTGTTTCATGTATATAAATGCTTTTTTTGTTTAAAGGTACTAGGAAATATAAAGCTTACTTATACGGTCCATTTTCAACAAGGTTGTCGGGACCCACAGCCAAATCAAAAAGTAGCCACAAATATTTCACCTGACCATGTTCAAAGGTTACAAACAAGAATATACCGAATGGAAAAGAAACTGAGATGAGAAAACCAAAAGGCATCCGAGGAGAGGCAGCAGATGAAAAGGTCAAATTGGACCCAAAGTTCAAGCCAATCAAAATCCTAAAATCGTATTTAGGGAAATGGTGAATATGGATATACATGCATATTGTCACTTACTGTTTCTGCCAGGAAAAAGCTTTCCATGTGATCCTCCCTCTTATGATTCTCAACATCTAATATATGGCAATAACCACATGGGCACCTAGCCCCGTATTGCAAGCTAGCAACTATGTCTCGTCCAACATCCAGATATCTAAAGACAAAATTGTTTTTTAGCTTTTTTATTATGCAGGAATGGGGAAATAGCACATATATTAAGAAAAGCAGGACAGGTAACTGGAAAACATCTTAACAGCAGCAGGGATAGCTCTGCACTCTCATCAGCAATGATTGTTCGTAAAATACATTATGTAGCATGTCTGTTTTTATTTTATCACATTATTTTTTTGTAATATCTTAAATCATTGTCGTTAATTGTTAAATGTTATGATTATAGGCAGCAGCTTTATTCATCTTTAGATATGGGTATTTCTTCAATACTTAATGCAGACATGAATTGCTTCAGTAAGTAGGGGAGAAAGGAATCTATACCAGCAATTTTCTAATCCTGAAACAGTAAAGTCTCTCAGAAACAAAATATCTCAACTGATTAGATAAATGAGATTTCTTTGATAAACGAATATAATCATTTAGAATTACTCCAGTTAAAAGCATGAAAGTGATAAGTGAAGATGTTGCAATACTACCACCTCCAAATAACTATGTGAAAAGAAGATAGAAACGGTGCTTAAAAATTCAATCAGATTGACCTGGGATCTCTGGTAGCTTTGTAGAGCCAATACGTGCTTTCTATTAACTCCGGACGCAAAGGATAACTCTTTTGCCCATGCTGTCATAGAAACAGGGTATAATTCAGATAGACTGATAGATAGATCCAATACATGCTTCTTATTAACTTGGGAGGCAGGAGATTACAGCTTAGGCTGTCAAAGGAATAAGGTAAAAGTCTGACAAATTTTTATTTTTTAAAAAAATAAAAAGGGAAAAAAATATTTATCATGCAATGCAACTTTCACAGGTTAGGTTTAAATCATAATTGGGAACCATCATAGAGAAAATGCACCAATTTTATAAAACATGGTCCTTTAGTAACATGGCATATTTGGTGTTATTTAGGTTCATGTGAAATTAGAAAAAAAAAAAATCTAATTTGAAATGCTGAAAGAGAATGATAAGAATAGTACACTATTATGATTCAGATACCTGAACACTAAGAGTAGCAAGATTAAAACCCTCCGGAGTAAAACCATATCGTTTCCAGACACTGAAGAAGGCAGTATGTGTTCGAATAGCAGGATCGATATCTCCAGCTAAAACCTTCCAAAAAAGGTAAACCTCTGATTACCAAATATTCAATCATGTAACTTATTGTTACACAAAAATATATCATAAAGTTAAATCAGACAATATTAATAAATAATAACCTGAAGCCCAGGCCAAAATGCCTGCAAACTGTTAAATAGTGGCCAGACAATAGCAGCCGAATCCATATTGACTTCCACATACCTAAGTAGATTAAATTAGAGGTGAATGAGAGAGAGTAATGATTAAGTCCAAATAGATGATGCACAGAAAACGCTGAAACAGATAACAGGAATAATAGAATAAGAGAAAGGAAATTTTAATTAAATTGTGACACAACAGCACAAGTGTTTACCAGGGATCATTGTAAAGATAGTGCATAGCAGCACTATATGCTTCTTGGAATATGAACAAATACTCTTCATCCCCAAATAATAAATACGCCTGAAAAGATAGCATGGAAAGAAAAAAAATATTTGTTTTCTCTATTTCTTAATTGTGATTACAAAATTGCAATGTACGTTTATTTCGAATCACGTGACAGACCTTCAGAAGATACTCATAGAAGGAGTCAATGCTTGTACCTATTCCAGCATCCTGTAAAGCAGCGTAGAATCAATGGTGATTGGCCAGTATGGATTAGTGAAAGCAATGTATCACCTTTCTTATAGAAAAGACATACTTCAACATATTGGGAAATAATGACTCAGTAAAAGCAACACAAAATATAATCTTTTCCATCCACTTAATGACTAAACAATTGAAGAACATTGGCATTACCATTACAAAAATAGAAAACTGAGGCCCTTGACCATGCATGCGGTCAAGGTAAAACAGCAAGTTACCTTCTGTGTCCATTCGCCAGTAAATACATTGATGTGGGCACCAACTAAATTAAGCTTTGAACGGCGAGCCCATAGGCCCCGAACAGCATTCTTTGTAACTTGCTCAAAAACTACATCCATTTCAATTAAATATATTTCAGCAATGAATAGTTAACAGTCATTACAATTGATAGTAGTAAATGAAAGTCTCATCACTGATCTTCTAATAGCTGTTTGCAAAGTCTAACTAACAAATTTCAATTTATGCATTTCCTAGCAAATCTGGCAGCCCTGCAATTTTTTATACTGAGATTTCAAGTAAAACAATCCCCAATTTCCCTTTAGTTTTCTTGTCTGTTAGTATTTCCTTTTTCCCTTCAAATTTTGACGTTGCAGTTTTTATCAATAGAACTTGTTTACCCCCAGAGAAACCAAAGCTGGTCATTAACACTATAAGGAAGAAGAAATCACGAGAGCCAAAACTTGCTATCATACTTATTGTACCATACAAACTTCTAGAGAATGCAAAAACCTCAAATACAGGGGCAGTAACACTTACTAGGATCATTTGTCAAACGGCTTAACACTCCAAATTCAAGGGTCAAAGTCCCACCACCAGCTGTAGATGTTATCTAAACAGACCAGAATTGGAACTTCAAATTACATATAAATATAATATACATGAACTGCACACATACAGCACTCGTAAGTATCTGGCCTGAACTATAGGTTAATATGTGAATAATCAAATCATTTTACTACCTTAATCTTCACCCAGTTAAAATTACATGCAGAAATTAGCACAAGCTACATTCAAGGACAGACAAGCACAAGCTGAAAAACTAACTGAAGAAATCATCACTAAAGAGATTAGGCATTGCCTTGCTTTCATGTTCATCAACTCCATACTTCAAATTAACAGATCCAAATGGGATTCCTGCAATACAACATAGCTGGATATGGTCATGATAAGCTACTACATCTATTACAATCCAACATTCATGTTACCGCATCTTAATGGAAAAAGGATTCAGGGCCAATACCTGTAGGAGTGTCAAATGCAGGTAATAACCTCCTAGCCAGATCTTCAGCTAAGTCGAGTAATTGATTGTCATAGGAAGGGATTCTCATGCCCTGCAATTGAAATGACCTTGATATTTATTCTACAATAATGAAGTGTGATTAGAAAATATTGACTAAGGTGGACAAATATATATTACCGTCGCATAGTCACTTGCAATAAGATGTGCAGAAAGTAAACCTCCAAGGACCCTGATGGAGGTCTCAAAAATGGAAACTGTTTTATTCTGCAGAATAAAAGCAAACTCCAAAGGTAAGAATGATAGCTATATTCCCAGGAATCAGAAACATTACACATAGCCGATAAAAAAGTTATTAATTGATCAGAAGAGAACAGTGATTTGGAAACTGGCAACCATAATTTATTATCATTGTAGAATGTAAAAAAAACTGTCATAGTGCCATGTATGTTGCATTAAGTCATGAGAAATAAAAAGCACAAAAGGAAATTACTTTTATCACTGTACAAAAAGATCAACCTTCAATCCTATCAGTCACACTAAGGTTTCCTTGTTAAAAATAAATCCAATGGCATAAGCACAAAAGATAGATGCAAAAAGTATTTCACTCACTATATCAAACCGAAGATTTTTACCAATCCATTCAACAGAGGAAGTAAACCGTTCTCGATCTCCAAGTAAAGCCAGTGTATCTAAAGAATCAATCTGCTCCATTCAACATCACAAAAACAATTCAATACACAATCAATTTGTTTTTTTTTTTTGTTTTTTTTTTTTTGTTTTTTTTTTGTTTTTTTTTTTTTTTTTTTGGGGGGGGGGGGGGGGGGAGGGGCTGAAAATAAGGATTGTACCAGTGTCAACGCATAACCACCAAGCGTATCTTCTCCTTCACACGACAGAGGTCTCAACTCATCAAGTGGAAATGCATGCTCCATATAACCGTCAAAAGCATGATAGAACATTTCACGCACCTGCAGCTCCAAAACAAACGAATTGCTACTAATATATACCAATCCACACCCAATCAGAGTTATTGATACTTTATAGTCTAAAGGTTAAAACTTTAAATTCCATCTTTCATTTAACATCCTATTCGAACCAAGTATTTTCATACTATGTAAACCAATAATTCACCCGGTTCCCATTCATTTTAATTGTTTTTGCCCAAATGGGTTCTCAAAACTTGCCAGAGAAGCCTTAAACAATCAACTATCAATCAAAAAGCCAATCCACACACAGTAAAAAATCGCATAAATGCAAGATCAGTAAAGAAAACGAGAGTAAAGTTAAAAGGCCAATCCAATGAATCCTAACGATATGTCATTATATCTACAATTAAGAGCGAAAACCCTGCATTCAAAATATAAATTTAAGAGAAAAACATATGTTTTTACCTCATCCCTGAGTTGCCTGGCTTCCTCGGGAGTGACGCCATTAGCAACTGCTTTGTGTAAAGAAAACAACAAAATAAATAATAGAAACTGAAGAACAAAGTTCAAAGCTTTCATTGTTTTATTAGATGTCGATCTCTCTCTCTCTTTGCTAAGATCTCCGTTTTGACATCGATTTTTTATTTCTTTTCCCCCTTGAATCTGAACACTTCTGAAGTCTGAACTATCCCTCCTCTTCTCGCTGCCCGAGTTTTTTTGTTCCGCTGGAAAAGAAGATAAAAGAAAATAGGTTAAACTACACTATTAGTCATTAAACTTTAGTATTTGTCTCGTTTAGGTCACTAGTTTATACAAAAATATTTTTTGTCAATAACGCCAGTAAACTATTTTTTAATTTATTTTGAACTGACCTGATTTTTTTTTTCCTTTTATTTCATCTCGTCATTTTTACAGTAACACTTGGGAGTATTTACTCTTTAGACACCTAAAACTCGTACTCATGTCTTCGGAGTATTATTTTATTGGTTAAAATTTTATTTGAATTTTACGAAATTAAACTAGAAAAATTATTATTTTGGAGGTTTGAGGCATTTATTTAAAAATTTAAATGAGAGAAATATTTTTTGAGAAAATATATAACATATTTGGAAATTAGTTTTATTAGAAGAGATGATAACTTTAAAAGTCAAATCTTTAGATGACTTTCTATATGTATTAGATGAATTTGAACATAGATATTGATTTGACAAACGACGAGGACTCACCTTTGTTGTCTATGAAGTTATTTGCATTGTTAGATGAAGAAATGCCAATGCATATTACTCCAAGGAAAATCCAACAACTCAAGTTCAGACAAGAAAAAGGTAAAGACTTGGACATGAAAATGTACCTGGCTGAAGAAGAAGAAGGCTGAGCCAGCCTGGAAATTCTAGAGGGCAACAGCCATGGCTGAGAGCTCTGTAACTGACAAAACACCACTTTCCCCCTCTTCCATGTCAACGAAGGATCAAAAAAGAAACAAAAAAGTTGGAAGAAAAAAACAATTTTTTGATATGGGTTTGAAGACAGAGACAAAAAATGATTAGAAGGAAACGATTTTTGGTATGAAAAATGCTAAAAAGTGAAGAGAGATGGGGTAAGAGGGAAAGTGCTGCAAACATGGGAGCAGAGGCCATTGCCGTCATTTTCATTTGGGAAAAATGCTGCCCTCTTTGTTTCTATCTCAGATTTGTTATGCAAACCGGTTGGTTTGGGTGGCTGAAATTAAATTTTTAAAAATTTTAAGAAGAAAATGGAAGTTTTTGGAATTTCAAAGTTGATTGATCAATGAAATAATTTTCTTATTCTCGCATATATAGCATGTTGGAGTAATTCACAATCCTCGAATATGGTCAGCAAAATAGATATGAAAAATACAAACATACTATGGTACAATCTTCTAGACAAACTCTCATACAAGCTTAAACAAATATCTCTAGTATGTTACAAGTATTATCACCAGTTACTACAGATGTTTTTCGTATTCAAGACGAGTGTTCCGGCACGAGATTTTTGACTCAAATATGAACAATAGTTTACCTCGCAACAACCGGGGGAGCCGATAGATTATCCTCGGATTCGTCAATGTATAAACAATGTATAAACTATATCGACCATGCTAGGCCGTTCAGTAGGATCTTTATTCAGACAAGAAAAAGCGACGGACATAACATCCATCACACCCTCCATTGATAAACTATGCTCCAGTGAACTTCCATCCATAAATTCCTTTACTTTCCTCACCTTCCTCTCCTCATTACCATCCAAAACTCCTTCAACATTTGCCCACAAAAGCTTCCCTTCATCGTCAATGGCTTCCCTGCCTGATACAAGCTCGAGCAAAACCACCCCAAAGGAGAAAACATCCATCCTCGTCGAGACCACCCCATCAGCAAGATATTCTGGAGCGATGTAACCTGGGGTGCCGATTATATGCATTGTTATGGCATTGCAACCGGACTTCGCTAGCCCAAAGTTGGCGATCTTGGCCCTCATGTTGGAGTCTAAGAGAATGTTGCTGGTTTTGATATCTTTATGACTTATGTACCACTCTCGGCCTTGTATGTTCATGGATGTATTGCAGACCGTTGGCTACATCGACTGCAATCCTTAACCTTGTTTTCCAGTTCAGCTTTTCAGTCTCGTTTTCGTGAAGCCAAGAGGAAAGCGATGAACTCATAGACCAGATAGCAAGTTGTGTCTTCAGGATCGATGCAGAAGCCCTCCAACTTCACTAGATTTCCATGGTTTACCTTCAAATGACAGATACAGCCATACAGGATCAGGACAACAATACCAAAATGCAATATAAGAATATTCGGACCTTTTTAAATGACATTTTCTTAAAATATGACTGCGTGAATTCATCTTAAGAAATAGTTCGAACAGCTTCGTCTTCAAAAGATAAATATGTTGTAAAAAGAATTAACCAGAATGAATCACCGAAATTAATTAATTTATTAATTATTATTGTAATTAGTAAGCATATTTGATGTAATTAGCTGTTTAAAATACTATCCAGAACTAAATAAATGGGACCTATCCTCCTTAATCAATTTCAGTTTTTCAAAATTCAAGTAGCTAACAGCCTCACTAATTGGGAATATTAAAGACAATTTCATTTCATTATTTAGCCTAATCAACTCAACCTTATCATTATTCTATTGGTAATAAAAAAGTAGGCATTTGCTATCAGCATTTGTTAATTAAATCCCTCCCACTAATGTCCTTATCTTCTAAGGAACTATTGCCGGTTATTTCCACTTTACTATAATCTTTTCACATTAGTCCTTGGAATAATGACAGGAAACAAACAGAATTTTTTCCCCAGAAAACTAAAAGAAGAAAGGTGTTACCTTGTGTAAGATCTTAAGCTCCTCACAGGCATTCCATTTCATCTTCTTGATTGCATAGGTATCTCCATCAATGGAACCTTTATAAACAGATCCCTGAATCAAGCAACTGTCACTGAAGAAATCAGTGGCTTCTTTAAGCTCATCAACCTTGAAAACTCTATACTTATCCAAGCAATCTGATACATCCGCCATTAAATTAGCTTCAATTTCCTTCTTCCCCATCCCATTTCTGTTCATCTTCAACCTCTGATTCTATTCATCCTTCTCTTTTGCTCTCTTGTTAGATAAAACCTCTCTATAAACCAACACGAAAAGGAACAAAATCATCAAAACCCCACAAATTCCCCACCCGACGGACAGTCCAACAATGACACCTGTCCTCTCAGTTTTTCCGGGAGAACCGACAGGGGCTGGATCAGGTTGAGACAAAACCGGTAAACGATTCACAGGGATGAATATAGTATCATAGAGCTGAATGTTATCGCCGTTGATATCAATTATGTTCTGTGTTGGAACCCCAAACCTCGATGCAACGGCAGACAAATTATCAAACGGCTGGAAGACATAAGTAACATGGTAATTCACTCCGTTTCGGATCTGGGTTTCGTTAGGACACTTGCAGAAGATCGGGAACACGATCCGGTCGCCGATATCGAGCTGGGAATTGGGAATTGGGAATTGCCATGGAAGAAGAGGAAGAGGAAGAAGAAGAACGAAACTGGGATAAACTGCACTAATCGTCCCTTCTATTTTTAGTTTCTACTCTTCTAGTTGCCGTTTTTTTTTAAGAAAAAATAAGCCACTAATTTTATCGAACAAGAAAAAATTTAAGATTATAATAAGGGTATACAAATTAACATCGTAAATAAAATAAAAAAATTTAAATTTTTTTAAATTAGTTACTCTAGATCAGATAAAAATTATACATAAAAAGATTAAAAATTCATTCAAATATTCAACCGAAAAAATATCAAAATTAATTATATTGACAAACGAACCACAGAAAGAGATAAAACTATTGATAAACCACCGATAGAACACAAATCAAAATCGAGTATCATGAGAAACTCTTCACAAGTACAAACCGTATATCTAAATTCAAACCAAAAGGTTCAGAGCCCGAGAGATCAACGTGATTACAAATAAGCACTAACTTAATAAGTCGTGATGTCATCAAATACACCCTTAAAAATATTAAAAAATGACCAAGATAACCAAAGATGAAAAGAAAAACATATCAATAGACAAAAATAAACATACTAATAGACAAAGATAGAGGAACCATAAAATTAGAAAGAAAAAGTCATGTCACGTTGATTTAATATCTTAAACTATTAACAACAATGGCCAAAAGCAAATCCAGCATTTTTGTGTTGGGAGTTAAAGCTAAAATCCTAATGTTAGAAGGATTTAAATTGAATTGATTTTTTTTTAGAGAAGCCAATTCTATAATTTAACAGATTTTGACTTGGAAGTGTATGAAATGACCTAATTAAAATAAATGGAAAGACTTGAAAATTCTCGTAAGTGGACCGGCAATCACTTCTGAGTTGGACTCCCAGAAACAAGATAAAGAAGGATAAAATTACTTTTAGTCCCTAAATATGTTAACTTTTCATATCTTGGTCCTTGACTTTTTTTGGTCCATGTTAATCTGAATCTTTGATATTTTGATGACTGATATTCTTAAAGTTGAAAATATTTTCAAATTAAAAAATTAACGTGAATAAAGAAAATTAGAAGAAAAAAATATCAAATTCAAAGATTAAAAAGTTGTTTTATAAAAAGAAATGGTAAGTCGATAATATATTTGCACAGGTAGAATGAGGTATTAAATCACTTAAAATAAAGTTAAAAGTGTAAATTATGATATTAATTCAGTATTTAATATATATAGTAGTTGGTTGTTAATGAATAGATCTCAATATTTTTAGTTACACATTGTTGAATACTATTTTTATTTTAGATCGTTCATTAATTATAATTTAAAATATATACAGAATATTATTAATTTTAATTAAATTTATTTTATAAAATAATTTTATGCATTCTAAGTATATCATATTTGAGTCTTCTTAATCCATATTTTTTATATTAACAACCAACTAACATATATATTAAATTTTATAAACCTTATCTCAAAATAGAACTTACCTAGTGGCAGCCAAGAAAAATATAATGGTTATATCTAACGTCAATTCTATAATTAAATAGTCATTTGAGTATTTTTAATTTAAATTCTCAATTTTATTTTTAATTAGTGTAATTTTATATTTTTAATTTTATTATTAAAAATTAAGATTCTTCCGTCCTGACTTGTAAAATGGCTGCGCAGGTATTTTGCTTGTTTTAGTTAAAAATATTACTAAAATAAAATAAAATAAAAGCCATCTCACTTATATACCATATGTTACGGAATTCCTTGCAAATTTGAAAATGCCTTCCAACAAAAAAATGGTTGCTAAAATTAAATAAAACATTTATTTTGGTCAATACAATAGCTGTTTTGAAAAATATTATTTTCTTTTTATTTAGTTCCATCACGTGTAGAAAAAATATATTTTAAGTATATTTTTTAACATGTTTGAAGTATATATTATAGTTGCATGAGAATATATTTGACACTCTAAAATTTGTTATCATGTTTAACAAGTAGAATGTAATTATAAATTTATTCTTCCGTCGTCTTCTGTTATATAAATTTAAATTTTAAATAAAATTATTTTTTATAATAAAATCACTGATAAAAATAAAATTATTATAGTTACAATATGATGTTATAAATACATAAAATATAATATATACTATTAAACTATAATAAGATTCGATAGTTCTTCTGTGCTGCTGCCTGCTGTTGTTATTCTGTGAAGTTTGAGTGAGGCTGCTGAGTGACAACGACCGTAGATATTTTGTTTTGAATCTTGCAAGAGAGAGCTGGTCAGCTGGAGACAGGCGACAGGTCCAGGCCAGGGTGTGTATCCCGTGAGATGGTGGTTCAAACGTTGAAGAAACAAGAACAGAAAGGAGGAAGAACAGATCAAACACACGGAAACTCACTTTGTCACGGCCACTCTGCCCAATCAGTCACAAAAAAATCTTTTGATTATTTTCATTTCATTTTAAAATAATAAATAATTATTCCATGCTTGATAGATATTTCTATTAAATTCAAATAAAAGGGAAATTGTTTTTTATTATTAATGGGAGTGGAAGTGCTTGTCATTATCGAATCTTTTTAATTATATGAAATTGGTTTTTCATGTTTGTTCTTGAAGACTCCACTTTGAAACAGAAACATAAATTATATGTATAAAAACAAAATAAAGTTATAAAAATATTTTTTTAATTATATTTATTTATTTTTATAATGAATTGTGTACCGTTGGTTTATGTAATATATCTGAAATTAGGTTTCTATTTTTCAAAATTATAATGATTTAACAAAATCTATGATTACATGCCTAAATAATAGACTAGAAAACAAAAACAAATATTTCCTTAAATTAAATTAGATAAAAAAGAATAGTCAACAGAACAAACAAACGTTGGGGGGATTAATTATTAATTAACACTAATTATTGTTGTTTACTACCGTTGGTTATTAATTAAGGAAAAATCAAATAAAACAACACTTTAAAAGTTCCATTGGGAATTTGCTTTTTCCATATAATTTTGATGAATATAAAAAACTATAATAGTTTTATTTTTAATGTGTAAATAAATCTATATTTATAAAAATAATAAATTTATATATTTTAAGCTAAAAATATTTAATTATAATGATCAATTTTGATTATAATTGTATTATTTTATTTTAGTTGAATAATGTATTTTTTAATAAAAATTGAAGAGACTTGTTCTTATATCTAACCTAATTTTACTCGTAATTAGAGATTATATTCAACAGACTTGAATTAAATAATAAGGTAGATTATATTTTTAATAAAAAATTTACAACAATTAATATATATTAACAATAAATTGCAAATATGTCCTATAATCCTAATAATAAATTAAACAAAAATAACAAAAGAAAAACCTAGTCAAGTTAACCAACAAATAAAAGGGTGATTAAGGAAAACCGAAATCAAAAAGGAAATCCCACATCGGAGAGGACAGCGAGACGCCGAACTATGTATATATAAACCCACTAACCCCCCAATCAACACTTGTGGAACTCTCCCATTTGGTCTCTAACCTCCCTGTTTTCGCACCACCACTAGTGACCATGCCGTCAGGGGCTCCTCCGCCACTTCCACCGCCACCATCAACACCGTCACAACAAGCTTCACCACCGCCACTTCCATCGCCACCGCCGATAAGAATCACCCGAACCAAAACACCCACTGGCGGCATACTCCTGGGCAAATATCAATTGGGCCGTTTGTTTGGACATGGAAGCTTTGCCAAGGTCCACGAGGCGACATCAATCGACGATAGCAGCAACGTCGTGGCGGTCAAGATTATAGACAAGACGAAAACGGTCGATGCCGCCATGGAACCGAGGATCATCAGTGAAGTTTCCGCTATGCGCCGCCTGCAACATCACCCTAACATCCTCAAAATCCACGAAGTTATGGCCACGAAGACAAAGATTTATCTCATTATGGAATTCGCCTCCGGTGGTGAACTCTTCGCCAAAATTTTACGCCGTGGCCGATTGACCGAAACGACCGCTCGTAGGTACTTTACCCAGCTCGTCTCCGCCCTCCATTTCTGTCACCAAAACGGCGTCGCACACCGTGATTTGAAGCCTCAAAACCTCTTGTTAGACCAAAACGGAAACCTTAAAGTTTCAGACTTTGGCCTCTCGGCACTCCCGGAACACCTAAACAACGGGCTTTTACATACAGCTTGTGGAACACCAGCATACACGGCTCCCGAGGTTGTCCGGAGGAAAGGGTACGACGGTTCCAAGGCCGATGCTTGGTCTTGTGGGGTGATTTTGTTCGTCTTGTTGGCCGGTAAATTACCCTTTGATGATTGTAATCTTGTAAATATGTATAAAAAGATTCATCGCAGGGAGTTTGAGTTTCCATCTTGGATTTCAAAGCCGGTGAAAGCCATCATCCGGCAGCTTTTAAATCCGAATCCTGACACGAGGATGAGCCTGGTGGATCTAATGGAAACACCATGGCTTAAGAAATCTCTAACTGCGTATACATCTTCGAACAAGGAACAAGACAGCTTGTTACACGGCAGGAAGCTGAAACATGATATGGTTTGTAATGGGGTTAATGCTTTTGACATAATATCATTGTCTTCAGGGTTGGATTTGTCTGGTCTTTTCGAAGGATACAATGAGGTGAATAGGAAGGAGAAGAGGTATACGACATCAATGGAGTTGGAGGGGGTGATGGAGAGGGTAATGGAAGCAGGGGAGAGATTGGGGTACAGAGTGGAGAAAGGGAAAAGAGGTGTGTTGGGGTTAGGGAAAGGGAGGGTGGTGCTGACGGTGGAGGTGGTGGAGATAGCTGGGTTGTTTATTTTAGTTGAGGTGAAGGTGGTGGAAGGCACGGTGGAGTTTGAGGAAGGGCGGTGGTCTGATTTAGAATCCGGCCTTGGAGAGAGATTTGTTTGTTGGGATAATAAAGTTGTGAGTATTGTCGAGAAAGATTAAAGATTGGAAAAGTTGTAATTTCATTCATTCATACTCTAATCTTTCTGTAAAAAATAATTATATTTTTGGTGACCTATACATATATATATTATGACTCATATTCATAAATTATGAATTTTAACAATGTCCTTTATAAAATTTGAATTCATATATTTTATAAGAAAAACCGGTGTACCTTATCACATAATATTATAATCACATATTACTATAATTAATGGTAGAAAAATATATGTATTAATCATGATTTAATATAAAGGTTTAAGTTTAAATTCTATGATTAGTATTTAAATTTATAAATTTGAGTTTTAGATTTATAGTTTAGATATAAATTATTCGCATATGATAATAATGATAAGTATAAAGAGATTTAGGTTGATTTAAGTAATAACTAATAGTAAATTTTGGTTTTAAAATGTTATTTACATAAAAAATCTTTATTGAAAAATTTACTTATCAAAATTAAATATATAACTGGATTATTTTAAAATATTCAGAATAAAACACTATAAATAAAAAAATAAAAATAATAATAAATAATTTATATTTTAAATAAATAAAATAATTTTTATTGGTCATGATAATCACATCTGTATCTAATACTTCCGTTACAGAACCCAACAAAGTTATTTGTAATCTAAGTACATCTACATGAATTATTTAGTCTCATCGGTTAAAGGAACGGTTGTTGTTTTTAGAGGTCATGGGTTCGAACACCAGTGTTGTAAGCACTCAGTGATTGAAAAATCAATGTTGAAAGACTATTATTATTATTAACAATACTACTGACCATTGTAACTGAATAAAAAAAAAATCTAAGTACATCTCGTATTGCTCTACAAGGAATGGAATGCCACTAGTGACCATTTAGAGTGACAAAGACTATTATTATTATTATTCTATTTTTTAAAAATAAAAATGTTTTCTTTAAGATATTTTCATGGTTGGAACATTGCTATAGACGATGATCTGATTAATTAATACCATCTAACATCACTGGTCGGTGATAATGATTTTTCAATAGGTTAACATCAGATTTCTAAGGTTATTGAAGATTGAATGACTACACTATATATATATTTTTTATATAAAAAAGGTGCTCTGTTTATAGCATATTACTGATAGGGGTGGGCAAGACCGGATACTCGGTCAATTTGAATATAATTAGTCTCGATCTCGGTAGCCATCGATTTCTGAAAATTGGAATCAGTTCCGATCATACCGGGTCTTAAATTTTAAGAACCGATCTCGTTATTAGTGGGAATTGGTTCTAATATCGGGTACCCGATCAATTAGTTTATTCTTAAAAAAATTGAGTAATTGAAGAAAAAAAATTTAACCACGAATAATAATATTAAATAATAAAATTAGAATATTGTAAGCTTGAAAATTAATGTTTTAAAATTAATCATACTCATAATATTCATACATAAAAAGAAAGTTTGATAAGAAAAATAAAAAAAAAAACATACCAAATATTTAATATTGGTCCCAGTCCTACTGGGTACCCACAGTCTCAATCCCGCTTATGACCGGGACCTAAATTTTAGATTCGATTTCAGTCCTACCGAAATCAATACCAAATAAAAATTTATCGAATCTTACCAAATCCAAAACTGAAAGGGGATATTCGGGTTTTTTTATTCACCCATAGCTAGCAATACGTCACATTAAACGAAGTTCTTTGTATGAAAGTCAGAATGACTGAAATGGTGGATTTTACGGATTTTGTTGTTATACATAATTTTTAGCGTAAATTGCATACTTAATTACTTAACTATCATCGTATTTTTATTTTAGTCACAAACTATTAAAGCTTTCATTTTAGTGACTAATGATTTAATAAGATAGTGCTCATTATGTCCCGTAAATACTATTTTTCATTATTTTTTAGATTTTTTTAAATTTAGTTAATAACTATTTAAAATTTATTACTCTTAAAATTTTAAAAATATATTTTAAATATTTTTAATCGAATCAATTTTAAATATATAATTTATAAATTTAATTATTTAAAATATTTGATATAATTATAATTAAAAATTAATAATATTTATGGTACGAAAAAATAGTCAAATAAAAATACTACTATATAAAACAAAGTTTCTGTTTTAAATTGAATCCGATTTATTCCACGGTAGCTAGTGCATCTGCTCGAGTGGGCCCTTCAAATCCGTCCAATTGAGTCCAAACGCATTGTACCACCGCACACCGGCGCATGCTTCAGCACAGACGTGAACTTCAACCCCCCAACACGTGATAAGTACGTATCGACGGCGGCAGATGCATGACAGCAGGTACAACCTAAAAAAAATAGAAATCTCCATTTTTTCATCATAAGTATGTTTTCGCGTCGATTTAAAATTAAATTTTATAAATTTTAAGAAAATACATCTTAAAATTAAAATTTAAATTTAGAATAAAATTAATTTATAATTTTAATATTAGAATATAAATAATTTATTTCTCCAGAAACGTTTCAACAATTTTATAATTTATTAGATTACCAAATTAGGATACATAAATATGACAATTATACTAAGAGAGCATATTGATGTTGATAAGAAGAGAGCAAAATATGTGAAAATAAATAGAAAAATAGAGAGAAAAAAAATCACATTCACATTACCACTAAACTTTTAGTCGTTAAGGGTTAAAATGATAACAAAACGCAGTGGGATTTTGGACAAGCGCAATAGACAGTGGGGTTTTGGACAGGTGTAATAGGAGCGACTGCACAAAGACTTAAAAAAGAGGGTTCCCAAAATTTTTATGATGTTAATTTCGAAATTTATTGAAAATTTTTGAAAATGCTATTAAAAAAGATGCATTATAATTGTTAAAACATTATAATTATTTCTTAAATGCAATCATTGATTATAAAATTTTATTGATTATTATTCTTATTATTGCTTCTATAGAATTAGTGAGGTTTTGGACAAACACAATAGAAATGATCGCACAGAGGGCCCTAAAAAGGACATTTGCTTCTAAGGACTACAATTTTATAACTAGTGGAAGTTATGGACAATTACTTCTAAAGGTCGCATTTTAATAAATTGCACAGGAGCCCCAAAATCTTTGAATCGCCCCTGGCAATAGGAGCGACCGCATAGGGCCCTCAAAAAAGAGAGCCCCAAATTTTGATAAACTACATTTATTAGATGATGTTAATCTCGAAATTCATTGAAAATTTTCGAAAACGCTATTAAGAAAGATGAGTTATAATTGTTAAAATGTTATAATTATTTCTTAAATATGACAATTGATTATAGAATCTTATTTATTATTACTATTACCATTGCTTTAGTAGAACTAGTGAGGTTTTGGACAGACGCAATAGAAACGATCACACAGGGGTCCCTAGAAAGGATATTTGCTTTTAGGGGTTACAATTTTATAACTAGTGAAGTTCATGGACAATTACTTTTAATGACCGTAATTTTATAAATTGCACAGGAACCCTAAAATCTTTGAATCGCCCCTGGCAATAGGAGCGACCGCATAGGGCCCTCAAAAAAGAGAGCCCCAAATTTTGATAAACTACATTTATTAGATGATGTTAATCTCGAAATTCATTGAAAATTTTCGAAAACGCTATTAAGAAAGATGAGTTATAATTGTTAAAATGTTATAATTATTTCTTAAATATGACTATTGATTATAGAATCTTATTTATTATTACTATTACCATTGCTTTAGTAGAACTAGTGAGGTTTTGGACAGACGCAATAGAAACGATCGCACAGGGGTCCCTAGAAAGGATATTTGCTTTTAGGGGTTACAATTTTATAACTAGTGAAGTTCATGGACAATTACTTTTAATGACCGTAATTTTATAAATTGCACAGAAACCCTAAAATCTTTGAATCGCCCCTGACAAAACGTAATATTAGGAATGTTTTTGTTAAAAAAAATAATTTTTTTGACCAAAACAAGAAAACGAGGTAGTTATAGGTGATCATGCATGTAGTTATCCCTAAAATTTAGACTATTCTTATATATAAATCAAAGATATTGAATATTCAAGGCTTAACTCAGTAATAAGTGCCCAAAGTATAAATTTTTTCTGAAATAGGTGCCTAATGTTTTTTTGGCTGAAATAAGTGTCTAAATTATATATTTTTTTCTGAGATAAGTGCCTAATGTATTTTTTGGCTGAAATAGGTGCCTAAAGTTTTATTCCCTTAGTATTTTAAGGTAACACTGTTAAAAAAATTGTTTAATTTATAAATAAGTACCTAAACTATATATATATTTTAAAATAGGTTCCTAATATAATTTTTATTGAAATAAATGCCTAATTTTTTTTCTTATAAGTAATTTATATTTCTTATAAGATGTAAAATTATTTATCTATCATCGTTTTAATCTATTAAGTTATTTATTATAATTGATTAATAATTTATTTAAATTTGATTAGTAGCTGAAATTATGAGAAAAAAATATTTTTTAACAACACTAAAATAAAAAAATAATTAAAATTTATATAATTTTATATTAATATTTTCAATTCTTTTTCGATACAATTATAAATGTAATAGGAATATAAGAACTTTTGTATATATTCCCCATGTGAACCGGCGACATGTCCTTGCAAGTGAATCGATTTGTCCCATTGATGATTTTTGTGAAAAATATAAAAAATATTAATATAAAATTATATAAATTTTAATTATTTTTTATTTTAGTGTTGTTAAAAAATAATTTTTTCTCATAATTTAAAAGGTTAAATGATTAATTTAAGATATAACTAATTTTATATCTTATAAGAAATATAAATTACTTATAAGAAAAAAATTAGGTATTTATTTTAATAAAAATTACATTAGGTATCTATTTTTTTAAAAATATATAGTTTAGGTACTTATTTATAAATTAAACAATTTTCTTTTAACACTGTTACCTTAAAACACTAAGGGAATAAAATTTTAAGCACCTATTTCAGTCAAAAAATACATTAGGCACTTATCTCAGAAAAAATATACAGTTTAGGCACTTATTTCAGCCAAAAAAAACATTAGGCACCTATTTCAGAAAAGATATATACTTTGGGCACCTATCATTAAGTTAAGCCAATATTTAAATATATTTAATCTTATATTTTCTTTGTATATTTATCAGTAATATGCTAATCAAATTAAACTCAATAGGCTATAATATTATTTTTTCAAGGATATATAAAATGATTAAGTTTTGAATAATGATGAATAAAGTTTGAAAAAATTATTAGATGAGTCAGATTTATCATGTCATTTATGTTTTTATTTAATAATATTTTTATGTTATATTTAAGATAAATCTTCATTTCGATCGTATATATAACTAAAATTTAAATAATTGTTTAAAAATTATATTCAATATTATTAAATATAGTAAATTGAATTTCTCAATTTTTTTTTTTAATTCAACATTCAATTACTGTAAATTAATTTTAATTGTTAGTGCCAGTACTTTTCTTTATCAATGTTTTAATCTTATCAAATTGGGTTGTCATGTGCTATAGAAGAGCAAATCAAATCAAAAAGCAACGAAAACAAAAGTCAAATCACATTAGACTTTTTGTTAAAATAAATTAAGAAAATTAGAGTTTTTATTAAAATAATATCTTATAATTATTTATCAAATCTACTTATAAAAAGTAAAAACAACTCATTACTTGAGTATGTTTTAGATAAAATATGATTAAATTTATTATTATAAACAAAATATTTAATTAAAAGATATAATTTTAAAAAAATATTAAGAGCGATTAGAGTTTATATTCGACAAACTTTAAGCTACAATTATATATTACATATTTTGAAATAATAATTATATTTTAATATTAAATTTACAGCTATTAATTTACTTATTAACAAAAATTGTTTGTACGACTAATAAATACGAAGGTGATTAAGGAAAATTGAATTCAAAAAGGAAATCCTACGTCAGAGCGGACAGAGAGACGCCAACCTTTGTATATATAAGAAGATTTACTCAACAATCAAACCTTGTGGAACTCTCCCTTTGGGTATCAACCTCTCCTTTGCCGAACCACCGATAGGGACCATGGCATCAGGGGCTCCTCCGCCACTTCCACCGCAAGCATTAACACCGTTACAACAAGCTCAATTACCGCCGCCGATACGAATCACCCGAACCAAAACACCCACTGGTGGGATACTCTTGGGAAAGTATATGTTGGGTCGTTTGTTGGGACATGGGAGCTTTGCCAAGGTCCACGAGGCGACTTCAATCGACGACAGCAGCAACGTCGTGGCGGTCAAGATTATAGACAAGACGAAAACGGTCGACGCCGCCATGGAACCGAGGATCATCAGTGAAGTTTCCGCTATGCGCCGCCTGCAACATCACCCCAACATCCTTAAAATCTACGAAGTCATGGCCACAAAGACAAAGATCTACCTTGTTATGGAATTCGCCTCCGGTGGCGAACTTTTCGGAAAACTTTTACGCCGTGGCCGATTGACCGAAACGACCGCTCGTAGGTACTTTACCCAGCTCGTCTCCGCCCTCCATTTCTGCCATCAAAACGGTGTCGCCCACCGTGATGTGAAGCCGCAAAACCTCTTGTTAGATCAAAACGGGGTCCTTAAAGTTTCAGACTTTGGCCTCTCGGCTCTCCCGGAACACCTAAACAACGGGCTTTTACATACAACTTGTGGAACACCGGCTTACACGGCTCCTGAGGTTCTCCGGGGGCAAGGATACGATGGTTCCATGGCCGATGCTTGGTCCTGTGGGGTGATTTTGTTCGTTTTGTTGGCCGGTAAATTACCCTTTGATGATAGTAATCTAGTGAATATGTATAAGAAGATCCATCGCAGGGAGTTTGAGTTTCCATCTTGGATATCAAAGCCAGTAAAAGCCATCATCCGGCAGCTTTTAGATCCGAGTCCTGACACAAGGATGAGCCTGGTGAAGCTAATGGAAACACCATGGCTTAAGAAATCTCTAACTGCGTATACATCTTCGAACAAGGAACAAGACAGCTTGTTACACGGCAGAAAGCTGAAACATGATATGGTTTGTAATGGGGTTAATGCTTTTGATATAATATCATTGTCGTCCGGGCTGGATTTGTCTGGTCTTTTTGAAGGAGACAATGAGGTGAATAGGAAGGAGAAGAGGTATACGACATCAATGGAGTTGGAGGGGGTTATGGAGAGGGTAATGGAAGCAGGGGAGAGATTGGGGTACAGAGTGGAGAAAGGGAAAAGAGGTGTGTTGGGGTTGGGGAAAGGGAGGGTGGTGGTGACGGTGGAGGCGGTGGAGATAGCGGAGTTGTTTGTTTTGGTGGACATGAAGGTGGTGGAAGGCAAGGTGGAGTTTGAAGAAGAGCTGTGGTCGGATCTAGAATCCGGCCTTGGAGACATATTTATTCCTTGGGATAATAATGTTGTGGGCTGATGTTTGTTTCTTTCCTTCTATTTTTTAGTGAATTATTTGGTGTTGTTGGGGTGGCTTATTCCAGTAGGAATCAATGTAAATGATGGAATATACAGTGATATTTAGAGATTTATTTTTAGCAGCTGGATATAAGTTTCTCTGTTATTTTCTTGGCATGTTCTAATAAAATATCAGGTTTTGATGTTTACAAGCAGGGGAATCTCATAAACATCCCTGAAATGTTTACAACAAAACATAAATCGGGTAACTATACATAAAACAGAACTTGATATACATATTGCTAGATAGATCTTTCAAGTTAAAACAAGGAGCTACATTAGAAAACTGTTTGCTCTACCAGCTTCAACCTTCTAAAAAAATACATCAGCTAAATAAATTGCCATTGGACATTGAATACCAGCTATACATCTGTGAGATGCCTGGTGAATTCAAACCGAAAACTCGTTTACGAAGATACAATCTAAGCATAGTCATCAACCTCATCATCATGATTTCCATCTTCATCTTCATCCATTCCAACCACTGAGGAGAGGGTGGCCATCCATGATTGCAGACCACTCTGAGCATCCTTCGTCCTTGTAACTTGCAGCCTGTTAACAGCACGCTTTGGAACTCCACATTTGACGAGAATAGATCCAAGTGATTTGAATGTACTATCGTCAGGTTGAACGCAAGCATTCATCATTTCTTGGAAAATGCTAACTGCCTCCCTGAATCTCCCATCCATGGCATACAATCCGAGCACATTATTGTAACTCAACAAATCAGATAGAAGTCCCTTTTCTCTCATCTGTCTTGCGATATGAGTGGCTTCCTCGAACCTTCTGTTTCTTTTATACATACACAGCATCATTGCATATGTAAATTCATTGCCATCTCCATTTCGGTTTAAGTTCTTGAAAATCGCTTCAGCTTGACAAATCATAGAGCGCTCACTGTAGAGATCGATCATGCAATTTGAAGAATATACGTCAAGGTGGAGGCCTGATGACTGAAGTAGTTCGTAAACTTCCTGTGCTTCTTTCAAATAACCAACTTTTGTATAAAGCTTAATCAATGAGTTGTATATAACAGCATTTCCAGGCAAACCAGCACTTTTCATTTCATTCACGTACCTGGTAGCTTCTTTAACACTTCCGATATCAGCATAAGCATTTATCAATACACCATAGACGACAACATCAGGCTCCACCTTAGACTGAATCATTTCATTGTATATTCCTTCAGCCATTTCCAATTCTCCTAATTTCACAAAGCTTGAGATCACAGCACAATACGGAATGCAATCACTTACAAGTCCAGCTTCCTGCATCTTCTTCAGGTAGTGTTTCGCCGCGTGCGGTAAGTCTACACTAGCCAAAATTTGTATGAGAGAACTATAACCACATTTATCCGGAACTACACCATGACTCTGCATGCTATCAAATAGCCAACATGCTTTTTCATAGCTCTTTGCTATCCCATAAGCTTTAATCATTACATTGAACTCAAGGACAGTAAGGCTCTTCCTTTCTTGGCAACAGAGAAAAACATTTTCAGCTTCAGAAACATGTCCCCTCTCCCCAAAGGCATCAATGTTGGCAGAGTATCCTTCCGAACTCATATTCCCTGCAAGGTGAAACCTCTTAAACCATAACCATGATTTTTCAAGCATCTCGGCTTCTATGTACATTCTTGTCAGAGCAGATTGTGTATATTCATCAATTTTAAGATGTCTTTCGTCCATCTCATGTATGAGGTTTTCCGCTTCGCTAACCATTTTCCTTATTGAGTATGCATACAATACGGTGCGATAACTCACAGGATCTGGTTCAAGGTGGGCCTCCTTCATCTTTGCAAAGTATCCAGAAGCCATCTTTATATCATCGTACTTGGCATGAAGGGATATGAGAATATTATACGTTCTCGTGTCAGGAAGGCACTTAAACTCCTCCATCTTCTTCATCAAAGAAGCCACTTCTTTCAACCGTCCATGGTTACCGAAAATGTGAATCATAGTATTAAAAGTAACAGTAGTTGGAACGATACCTTCTCTAAGCATGAGTTCAAATATTTCAGAAGCCACTCGAAGCTGCCCTGCCTTGCCATATGTATCTATCAAAGTATTATATGTATACGAGCTTAAATGCGAATCACTTCCCTCCGTGCCGGATGCTTCACTTCCATCATGCTTCACAGATCCATTCAATGACCACTTCTTGAAAAACTCCTCAGCTTTTTGAAACTCGCCGGCTTTCTTATACAACTGCACAACGATTCCCATAGTTACCTCATCAGGTTCCATCCCTTGCTTATTCATCTTCCCAAGCCAACAAAGTGCCAGTTGCTTCATCCCACCTTTACTATAAACATCAATCAGAGTACCATAAGTAGAATTAATCGGTTCGATCCCTCTAAATCTCATCTCATTCCATAACCTCTCAACATAGCCCCATTTATGAGCTTTACCAAGAATTCTAAACATGATGTTGTAATGAATTACATTCAACTCATAACATTGTTTTCTCTTAAACCACTCAAAAATCTCTAAAGCCCTTTCCCAATTCGATTGCTCCTTCAAAATTATACTCCTTTCTTTATTACTTAACTTCTCAGCCCATGGCTTTAATGCCTCATCCAAATCCCTAACGCTATCCAAAGCTCCCAAAATCGCCGGAATACAACCTCCATAAGAAACCCATTTCGTCGAACACTTGGCGTGCAATTTATCCTCGCCAATTTTCCCACTAACAACACCAAAGTTACCTCTTTTATTGACAAATATGAACCTTTCCCTCGGTTTTTCTCTCCCTTCTCTATTTGGGGCTTTCTCCAAAGTCTGGTTGCTCGGCTCAGGTTGATTGTCAAGACCCTGTTTCCGAACTCCATTGAATTTCTTGGTATCGGGAAGTCTTTGCCGCTTGTTTTTGGTGATGGGTTCTAGCTTTTCTAAAGGAGGAATTGATACTGACACTGAAGCTCCATTGATGTTGGGGGCTGAGGTTTTAATGGAGCATAAAAGGTTGAAGCAACTGGTATCTAATTGAAGTTTTACAAACATTTTCTGTAAATTTCTCCGATAAAAATGGATTATTCATGAAAATTTTGAAGTGAGTAATCGAGGATTTCAGAACCAGAAATGCAGAAACTGTGTAACATTTTGTCTGGGTTATGGGGTTTGGATTGGGTACAAAATATGAAGGTTTTGATGTTAGACAATAACAGCTGCAGTATCTTCGGCCGTGAACTATCTAAATGGGTTTACGTCGCCGTTTTGCATTCTCCTTTATGTTTTAACTTAAAGAGTTAATTCAAAAATATGTCCCCAAACTATGACTCTTATTATAAATTGGTTCAAACACTTTTAAATGCTCCAATTTCATCCAAAACTATGATTCTCATTCTAAATTGATCCCAAAATTTTGAATGTTTCATTTCCATTCTTAAACTATGATTTTCATTTTAAATTAATCCCTAAACTTTCTAAATATTTAAATTTCATCCTCAAATTATTATTTATATCATGTTATATTATTACATAATACACATCAATGTTTCAAGACAATTAAATTTTTTATAACAGTTTTATTAACATAATATGTATTAATAATTTGAGGATGAGATTAAAACGTCTAAAAAGTTTGAGAATCAGTTTAAAATAAAAAATAATAAGAATATATAAACATTCAAGAGTTAATATATGTATTTATTTTGAATTTGTTAACATAATAATAAGAATATCTCAACACTATTATCTCATGTTCTTATGGAAAATTTTTTTGGATAAGCTTTGCATTCAAATTAATCTAAAAACCCAGTTACAAAACAATAAGAATATGAGGCTAAACAAATCCCATGCAACAAAAATGTTAGGATTTATACTTTGTACTCTAACGTTTTTGTGCTCCAATCTAACCCTAATAACACTTTTAATACAGTTAAAAAAAATTTAAATCTGTCCTTTAAGAACCCTTAAAGATCCTCCTATTCCGTTCCTCCCAAGTCATATACAAGAATACTTGTCTTGCAAGTCTTTGCACAAGAATACTAGGTGATTTCTCCTTCAGACGAGCTATCGATCACTCAATTTTACCGGACCAATTAAGAACCTCTTTAAAAACACCATTGCAACACAATATAATTACGAGAAATATTAGATTATGTAATTTAAAATTACATCACAAAATTTGAAATAATATGAACCAAACATACCTAGAAGAATATTTTTCTTGTAAATGAATCCAAAGCATCAAATTCTTAATGTTTTGAACCTTAAAAAATGTGGGTAAATCTTAGTATTTACTCACAAGACACCATAGAAAAATGACAAATTTCTGAATCAGGCTACCAATAAACTATAATTCCTATAGGCAAGGCAAGCTATTAACCCAAACAAGAAATGTGCTTGGTGATGACACAAAGGTTTAATATTACTTGATTTCGTGTTGAGGGTTATTTCTTGTAAAACCAATTTCCCCTTAAACTAAAGTGACCAAAGGCTTTAGCCCCTACGCCACCTACACCACCAACACAAAGTATAAAATTAAAAGGATTAAAATTTATTACAAAAGTAATGTAAAATTTTAAAGAGTTTTCATCTTAACAAACGTCAATTACGAGATTTATGTGAAATGATAATAATTTTTTTTATTTTAGATGATAATCGAAGATTTAATTATCGTTATGAGTATAAAATAATTTTAAAATTTATGATCAACGTTTATTTTTATATAGATTAATAGAATATAATGAATTATTCACTGAACTTGCTTAAATAAATATCTTAAAAAATATATTAATATAAATAAAAATCGATAAAATATAAAGAAATTAAGTTAAAATGGTATTCCATATATCACTTCTTTATTGAAATGATCATTCTAGATAGGAGTAGGATAGAATAATGAGATTAGGGTTTCAACGTGGGTGGGTGATTGGTTACAAGTTTTAGCATTAAATAAAAGGATATGATTTAGGTTTTAAATTAAAACCACAAGTTTGTCACGCAATTTAAAAGAATAGGTCAAATCATATAAAACATCCTTGTATTATGCATTTTTTGTAAATTTAGTCCTTCAATAGTCAATCATATTTTTATTATTTTCTATTTTTTAAACGTGTATTTTCGGTCAATGTTAATTTTCTTCATTAATTCCATCAAACATTTTCCGTAAATATTTTAGTGATTCGATCAGTTATAAGTTGACATAATAGATAAGATACTAAATTTCTTGAATAAATTAAATAATTCAATTCTTGACATAGTGAATTAAATTAGATTAAAAAAATCATCTTTATAATAAATCTTTATAATACCCGAAATAAATTAATCAATTATTGAATTAAATATCATTGATTATATATATACATAATTTTTGTCTTACCATATAAAAATGTCAACATGTGTATCATTGATTATAAATATATATAATTAAACTAAACAACGAATGTGATATATTTTAAGTAACATACAAGATCATTAAAATAGGTTAAATAATTTCTTTTACTGCTTAACTTTTAAATTTATAAATTAATCGTTAAAATTTATCAAAATTCGTTACATATTAATTCTAACTTTATGACTATTTGTATCTTTTTGTCTACGAGATTTTTGGAAAGCAATAAGTGATGAAAACGAGAGGACTTTGAGTTTCAAAGTCAAAGAGGACCTGTTCACAGTACTTGTACAGGCACGTGTTAGCTGTTACCAGTTAACTGACACGTGTTATTTTACTATTTTTTTATTTTATTTTTTAGGAAAAATAAATTTCCAGAAATGTAACGAGTAACCTAATTCATGTAAGTACTTCTGTACTTGAATTGATCCATTAGTTTCTTCAGTAGATAGTTATCATACTATAAAATTTGTATTGAAGTAGTCATAATATTTTAAAAAACGATAAATGCACTAGTCAATTATTAAAATAGTATCGAAATAGCTTCGACTGTTAAAAATTAACGGACTGATGACGTGGTCATTAAAAAATAAAATAATTACACGTTTACTCACTGTTATCTATACATTTTTGTAATTTAATTCTAATTTTATTATAATAAAATAATATAATTATTTAATTAAGTGGTTCCGTTACCTTATTAAAAAAAATGCAAAATTTGAGATCTTTGCAGCCAAAAGAAATCAAACTTGGGCATTTAGGAAGGAAAACACATGAGTGAGCCACTAAGTCAAATGCAAGATTAGAATATAAAGCACCAATACTAGTGTATTTAGGGATCGTTTATCTTTATTTTTCACATTCACATATATAATGTAATATTTATTTTTTAATTTAATTAAAATAATAAATAATAAATTTTAAATTAATAAACCTTAAACTCTAAACTATAAACACTAAATTAATTTTATTATTATTTAAATAAATCCAAACTTTAAATCCTAAACACTAAATCCTAAACATAATCCTAAACCTTAAACCAAACTTTAAATCCTAAACACTAAACCCTAAATAAAATTTTATTTATAATTTAAATAAACCCTAACCTTAAACCATAAACCTAACCCTAAACCCTAAATTCAAACTTTAAATCTCAAACCATAAACCATAAATAAATTATTATTATTTAAATAAACCATAACACTAACGTAAACCCTAAACCTTAAAACCTTAAATGTATTTTTATTATAATTTAAATAAACCTTAACACTAAACCATAAACCTAAAATTTAAAACCTAAATCATAAATAGCTTTTTATTATAATTTAATTTTTTAAATAAATTTAAGAATTAAAGTTTAGGGTTTAGGAATTTTTAAATAAAAAATTATTAATTTAAAATTTAAAATTTATTATTTAATAATTTAATTATTATTTTTAATTAAATTAAAAAAATAAATATTACATTATATAAGTGGATGTGAAAAATAAAGGTAAGCGAACCATAAATATATACTAATACTGGTGAATTATATCCTAAAGTTGCACTTGGTCTAGTGATTGACTCATGGGGTCACCGATTGGAGGATAAAAATAATTTTAATAAATTAAATATATATAAATATAACCCTCCAATGTCACCACCTAATTAAATAATTATATTATTTTATTATAATAAAATTAGTACTAAATTATAAAAATATATAAATAAAAGTAAATAAATGTGTAATTATTCTATTTTATTTTTAACAGTCATATCATCAGTTCATTATTTTTTAACAGTCGATGATTATTTCGATACTATTTTAGTAGTTAACCGATTTATTTAACGCTTTTTAAAATATTATAATCATTTTAATACCAACCCAATAATATAGTGACTATCTGTATAATTTTTCTTTTCGTGACATAATTAACATTGTAGACTTTTATTTCAAATTAATGTGGACTGGCATATATAAATATAATGTAGATAGCACCACTCTAGCTTAGTACCTATATGACCATCCATTATTATAATTTAATTTCAACAAATTAGGGTTTCAATTCTCAAATAAAAACCCTAGATTTGAGGAAAATTTTGAGATAATATATTTTAATTTTTATTATATTTTCTTTTTATTAAAAAAGAAGTGTAATATCCCGGTTGGCAAATTTAATGCCAAGGCGTGTTCACAATTAAAAGTTCGTTGGGGACTTGGGCAGTTGCATCCTCCCATGATCCCATCTTTATCCCCCCAAGCTCTTTAAATTTCCCACACTTTCCCGGGAAATTATAAGTCGGAATCACCCAAAGTTTTCGCTTTCCTTGATTCTGATCAACTTCTCGATCTGGGTTTTGCTTGAAACTTGATAAAAAATCTGTTTTGCAGCAAAAAAAAATGACAGAAGAGATTAGAAAAAGCTTGAATCCAGAGCCGGTTGAGGTTCAAACAAGTTTACTATCAAGCAACAACAACATTCTCCCGAATTTCCTTCTTTCAGTGAGATTAAAATACGTGAAGCTCGGCTACCATTATTTAATCTCCAACGTTGTGTATTTACTGCTGGTGCCGCTCTTATGCATTGCTTCGGCTCATCTCTCGACGCTTACGGTCCTCGATTTCTTTCAGCTCTGGGACCAGCTCAAGTTCAATCTGGTCTCGGTCTCTCTCTGTTTAGGCCTGTTAGTTTTCCTAGCCACGCTTTACTTCACCAGCCGTCCCAGGAAAGTTTACTTGGTCGACTTCTCTTATTACAAGCCCGAACCTGAACGTGTTTGCACGAGGGAAATCTTCATGGAGAGATCTGGTTTAACAGGGAGTTTCACCGATGAGAATTTGGCTTTTCAGAAGAAGATACTCGAGAGGTCTGGTTTGGGGCAGAAGACGTACTTGCCGGAGGCAGTGATGCGCGTGCCGCCGAACCCGTGTATGGCCGAGGCGAGGAAAGAGGCCGAGGCCGTGATGTTCGGTGCCATCGATGAACTGTTGGAAAAGACCGGTGTGAAGACTAAGGATATCGGTATCCTTGTGGTGAATTGCAGCTTGTTTAATCCGACGCCGTCGCTTTCGGCCATGATTGTTAATCGATACAAGCTTAGAGGCAACGTTTTGAGCTATAATCTTGGTGGAATGGGTTGCAGTGCCGGGCTCATTTCTATTGACCTTGCTAAACAACTCTTGCAGGTACATGTTCAAGTTCATTATATTCCTTTTTCTTTTTTAGGTTCTAGTTCGATATTATTCAATGTCTAAAAGATTTATTAAAAACGAAAAGGTTTAGAGATTAAATTCCAGTTGTACTTGTTCATTTTTATTTCGATATAAATTCAAATTTATCTAAATATTTAAATAATACGTATCGATTGTTACAGGTGCACCCCAACTCTTATGCCTTAGTGGTTAGCATGGAGAACATTACTCTCAACTGGTACTTCGGCAATGACCGATCTATGCTCGTTTCAAACTGCTTGTTCCGTATGGGAGGTGCCGCGATCCTTCTTTCGAACAAGTCGTTCGAGCGCCGCCGCTCTAAGTATCAACTCATCCACACCGTACGTACCCACAAAGGAGCCGACGACAAATGCTTTAACTGCGTCTTCCAACGCGAGGACGACACAAAAAGAATCGGTGTCTCCCTCTCGAAAGACCTAATGGCCGTTGCCGGAGAAGCCCTAAAAACCAATATCACCACACTAGGACCACTAGTCCTTCCCATGTCCGAACAGCTCCTGTTTTTCATCACACTAGTCGCGAGGAAAGTCTTCAAAATGAAGATCAGGCCATACATCCCAGATTTCAAACTAGCTTTCGAGCATTTCTGCATCCACGCTGGAGGGCGAGCCGTGCTCGATGAGCTCGAAAAGAACCTCGAGCTCAGCGATTGGCACATGGAGCCATCCAGGATGACGCTTTACAGGTTCGGGAACACGTCTAGCAGTTCCCTGTGGTACGAACTTGCCTACTCGGAAGCCAAAGGGAGGATCCGCAAAGGCGATCGGACATGGCAGATTGCATTCGGGTCAGGTTTTAAATGCAACAGTGCTGTTTGGAAAGCTTTGAGGACCATTAATCCAGCAAAGGAGAAAAGTCCATGGATTGATGAGATTGATGAATTTCCTGTTAATGTGCCCAAGGTGGAAACGGTTTCTTCTTATTCTTCACAAAAAAACAAATAATTCTCATAAAATGGGAGATTTAGGGAGAAAGCATTTGATCAGTAATTATTAAATTGTATGATTTGAAATATATATATATATATATATATATAACACTTTAATAATTGACTAATTTTTTTAAATAAAGATTGAGTTATAAAATAGACTTAACTTTCAAGATTTTTAATAATTAGTTAATCGATTTTTAAGTTCGAATTAAATCTATCAATTTAGTCAAATACATATATATTGTATTCATATATGAAAATACGAAGAAATACGTATGTATAGCATACATGATAATAAAAAGTTGTTTGAATTTGAACCGATTAGTACCATAATATTATATATTTATAAATAAATTTAAACAAAAATTGAAACAACTTAACTCGACTCAAATTATATAAACTTGATTCTACTATATTCGTAACAATAACAAAAATTAAATTATACAATAAAATTTGACTAAATTATTTTTATTTAAATGAGTATAATATTCACCCCTATATCTTATTATCAAAAGATCTACTCCTAGTGAAAGTGATAGAATTGTGAAATAAAAATAATTCGAGCATGACATTAAAAAATAATAAATGAAATAAATACAAACACAATGAGTTGGGATATATTTAAATGAATTATTAATAAAAATAATTTATATAAATTTATAATAATAAACATGAGGTGCATGTAATTTTCTCTACATCGAATACAAGACAAATAACGTCAAAATGATATTATTTCTTATTTTTTTTCATAAATGTCAAATTGATAAAATTGGGCTTTTGGTCCAAACTTTACAAGAATAAAACATATCGATCTCTTATTAAACCGATCTTAACCCTACGCATAATCAACCGCTACGAAAATATCTGATCCAAAAAACAATTGAATCGATATGACCCAATCTGACTCAGTATTCAACCCAAATATAATTAAAATCAAACCTAACTTAAACTTAAATGATATGAACCGGCCCGATCAAAATAACTAATTTGTCATCTCTATAAAAACTATTAAAAAATACTTAAATTATAAGAGAATTTAAATATTTAAAATTACGGTAATACCTTACAACCCCTCTGTCCGTCATATATCCATTTTTACTATATTTGTATATATTTTTTATTCTTAATCATTTAAAATAAAAACATATCACACAAATAAATTATTCATAAGAATAACAACTTCTCTATTTCGCATGCCCCCCAACCGGTTTCTTCCCTTATATTTTTGTTGGTGGGTATTGGTTGCGAAAGCCAACCAACTGCAGTTAAGTGACTTTGGAATCAAAGGTAATGAATTTTATGGATGAGAATCAAAGGTTTCATGGATAATATAGTAGAAAAAAAAATACTAAGAAATGTTATTGTTTTGGATAATGTATCAAACAAATAAAATCAATTATTTATTAATAGATCCAACTCACTACGTTATTTATGGTCTCATTTAATAATAAATTTTTGATATTTTTTTCGATCTAAATTATTTCAATCGAATGATGGTATTATATATAAAATAAATTAGATTGATGAATATTTTTAATAAAATCTTTATATTATCTCAATTGAAATAATCGATCAATATATTGAATAATCAAATATTTTATACTTTTAAAAACTATTTTTATTATATTGTTTTCTTTACATGATTTCTGTGGGAAGAGAAAGCGAATTGTTGGTGAGGGGTTCCTTTCGTAGAGACATATCATTATTAGTATTATTATCCAACTGGGGCAATTTGCTTGTAATTATTTCCTTTGGTAATGAAGACAAGTAAAAGAAAATTAAAATACATAAAAGAAATTCATAATCAATTAGTTTGATAAAATAAAATATTAATTTTTAAATAAAATTATAATTTTGAATTTATAATATTTGATAAAATAAATTATATTTAGAGAATATTAGATGTTCATAATTATTTTCTATAAAATTTGATATTAATTAATTAATAATATATATATATATTATTAAAAAATTATAATTTTTAAGAAACTGGTTAACCATTTTACCGGTAACAAACTTTATTATAAAATATTTTTATTAAAATAATTATATTAATGGATTAGAAATGGTCCACAATAATGATTATGGGATACATAATTTTTCCTAGTAAAGGAAATATATCATAAAAGATAAAGAAAGAAAATTATTTAAAAAAGATAACCATACAATTGAAAAAGGATATGTTCACATGCTTTGATTTATTTTTTAAAGTAAAAAGTAAAAAATCCAAGGATTTATTTGTATTTTGTCCCTAATTATAAAATTGGAAATTTATCTCTATTCATGAAAATGAATTTCATTTAATAATTAATCATTTACTTTTGTGAGAAGTAATCGCGGTGTATATAAGTAAATTTTTTATATATCAATTCTATAAAAAAAATTATAATTTTTTTAAAAAAATAAAATATTAAATCATAACATCAATTTTAAGCTTAGGACCTTAAAATAATAGGTTCATGTAACTAAACAATTTCTATTTCTATTTCTTTTCACACATTTGAGTTTATATTTTGATATAAAAAATAATAAAAATATATAATTATTTTTAAAATTAAAACCCTTAACCCTAAAACCTTATAACTTAAAGTTAAAAATTTTAAACTATAAAGGCTTAATTAAAAATTTCAAACTCTAAATTTAACAATGTTATATAAATTTTAATTTACATAGTTTGTATATTAATTATATAAGGATAAGATTCAATTACACAATATAATAATTTTTTTAACTTTTATATATTTTTTAGATTATTTGATGAGAAAAATAAATAATTAATATAGACAATAACTAATATAAAATTATCACTTAAAAAATAAAAAATTAATCACAAACATTTATTTTAACCATTTAAAATAAAAAAATAACATTTTCTATAAGAATCTTTCGTATATAATAATATTGTATTTATTTATATATTCATTTTCCCAAAATAATATGTTCTGAACCCAATTTTGACTTTTTGATTTTGCCAAGATGAGTTTAAGTGCGAACCATCTGCCGGCCATGGAGATTGGAGACAGTCAAAGACAGGAATCAGTCAAAATTCATACAAGGAAAATTATACACACGCTCAAAATTATCTGGAGTAACTGAAACTTAAATTAACCACAGAAATTATATGATTTTTTAAAATAAAAATAAATATATAAATTTAAAAACTACTCGTACAATATACGTGTCAAATCGTAGTAACTTCACATATCCTTTAAAATATGAAAAATTATTAAATGAATCATGTTTAATATGTTATCAATGATCCTAATCAATCAGGATAGTTCATCTCATTTTTAAGTGAATCATCACTTTTTTTATATATATATAATTAGTGGGTGAGTAGTTATTAGGTGATTATTTAAAAATGAGCGATCTTGATTGCTTGGACCATACATGACACAGTAAACAAAATTCACCTAATAATTTCTCCTTAAAACAGAGATAGTTATATATCAATTTTTAATTTAAATTCGAGACCTGGTCAAGAAAATGACTTGAATTATGAATAATATTGAGGTTTAATAAATAATAAATATTTTAGAAGCATTATGAAGAAGGTGCTAGAAGATTAAAAATAATGAATTAAAAAATGTTTGTTGATTATCCATCTTTTGATGCTCAAAGATGGAGACATCACGAGCAGAGGATTTGCCTTTCATCTGCCGTCATAAACAAATGCATCGGTATGAATTGTAATAAAAAATGAAATCCAAGACCATAAAAAGAGGAGGAAAAAAATAAAGTTACAGACTCCATTATTCCCATAGCATGAAACAGTACCTAATAAAATTGAACATAAATAGTTAAAAAAAATTGTCAATAACGATAAATAAATCATAAAAAATTATTGATAATTAATAAATTAGAATTAAATATAGTAAAATACTAACAAATATAAATATACTATAATGATAGATGATATAATATTTTTATTTCTCTAAATCAATTACTATAATAGATGAAAAATAATTTTTTAATATCATTATATATTTTTCTGGCAAAGTTATTTTTATTACAACAGTGATAGATTTCCCATCTCTCACAACGAGGAAATTAATAAAAAAGGATTATACAATATATCTATACTTATTAACTTTTTTAATCCGCTGAAAATTGTAACAAAATTATTTTTATGGTTTCTCTTTGAAAAGAGAAGCCAAACCGGTGACGATCTTCGTTCCTCTCTCTATACTCTTCGGTTTGACCGCCGGCGGTTGCCACATAGTCAATGATAACCCCTCATCGTCGGATACTTCCTCCGACGAGACTGTTTTGTCCTCGCCGAAAATCAAGTACAGTTCTCCGCAATCATCGGAATCGATTGTTTCCGTGACATCGGCTTTGGCCGAAACGTCGTCGGGTTGGGAAGAGGCTCTGGTGAATTGAGAGAGCCATTTGGCTCGCATGTACTCGACTTTTCTCCAAGGAGGAAGATGCATGCCTTTGTTTTTCAAGCTCTGTTTAGCCGCTTCCGATACGATCGAAACAATCCGGTCGAGTCGGTCGGGTTTCCCGACGAAAATGAACGGCAGCGATTGGACGATTGCTTTGTAGGTCCCGGTTGAGCGCGCCATTTCAAATTCCGATCTGAAATCAACGTCGATCAACATTCTCCCCTCTTCCACAAAAACCACATCTATATACTCATAATCACCTAAAATTTAAACAAAATTAAAGAATAATTAAATTTAAATTCCGTATACAGAATGGTTCAGTTTTGGAAGAATCTAGAACGAAGAGGCGTTACCGGCGGGGAAAGATGGAGATTTGTCCCATTTTGATTTGCAAATTGAAGAGTTATAGCCAAGGGAAAGTAAGCCGTCGGCCAAGATCTTCCTCAATTCGTCTTTCCGTTTACAGTTTTTGTTATTTTCAACAATTATCGCCGTGTCAGCTAAGAGGTTTCTCTCGACGACGGTGGCGCATTGTACCACACTCTGTTTTTTTTTTTATATATATATACAAAAAATTTCAAAAATTTCAACATTTTATTTGTTAAATTGCATTGAATTGAATAAAAAGGAAAAATAGATCTCACACTTCTATGAATTTTCTTTTTTAGAAAGATTTACCTGGAGTGTCTCGCAAGCATCGACAGGAGATGATCCGCCGCTGGTCGACTCGCTGAACACATCAAACTCGTCATCGGAGCTGTCGTTGCTATTTCCGTTAAAGCAATTACAGCGGTTACGGCCGTGTTTAGCTGGTGGTGGTTGCTTGTCGTAGTGGCTATCTTCGATGAAATTTTGAACCATTTTATCCAAACAAATCGAACTCGGCTCAAACTCGGTCGCTCCATCTTTGTTGCTGAACTGACTTTCACCAATATTCGGCTTATCCCCAGCTGATGTTCGCAGAACGCTTGGAAACGGCCGGTCAAAAATTCTTTTAAGAAGAGATTTAAAAACCGGCTTCACCGGTTCTGCTCGAGCCGGAGCAGTTTCTTTCTCCGCCCGTGAATCGATGTCGATCGGCTGAACCTTCATCGGAGAAAAGGTTAGAGCTTCTCTCTCCTTCTTAATCTCCCCCCCCCCCCCCCCAAACTGTGCTTCTCTGTGTTTAGTACTAAAAAAATCTTGAAAACATTAAAAAAAAAAAAAACTAATCAACTAATGACTCTGATTTCATCTGCATGTACATCCAAAAAGTTGAACCTCCCAAAGAAACTGTCCGAAAAACTAATTTCAAATTTTAAACAAAAAAAAACATGCACATTTATTAGCCAAAAACTTAAGATGCTGTTTTAGCAGCAAAAGTGCTAGGTTGTTTCGTGAAAGACATGGCGACGGTGATCGGAGATGCGAGTATAGCGAATTGATAGAAAATAAGTGTTCGCCGGAATATACATTTTCCGGCAACGGTGAATATGAGCTGGAGGATTACAGGAAGTTTTTTCTTTTACGATGAAGATGAAGATAGGAAGAATGAATGGGAAAGGTCATCTGGCTGTGGCTTTTTCTAGTTGAGAAGTCGAATTTTATTTATTTATTTTATTTTTCTTAGGAGAAGGCTGACTTGGACCTAGTAATCCACCTTGAATCCTGCGTGGCATTGTTTATCCTTAATGACGTGGGTAAATTTGTTTTGACACGCTACAGAAAGGTGAAATTATTGTGTTGTCCTTTGCCCACTGTCCCACGATTTTCGGTGATATTGGGAATTGTGGCTGTTACACTTACTGGTGGAAATAAGGCGGGGGGTAAATTTGAAATTTGACGAGATAAAACGTGCAGGTTAAGAAACAAGGGGGGATTGGAGTTTTAGATCGAGTGCTGTGAAAAATTATTAGGTGAAATATATTCATCATATCATAATTTTAATTAATTATGATTGTTTATTTTAATTTTTTTAAATGAATTATCATATTTTTTACATATAATTAATGAATAGTAATTATTAAATAATTATTTAAAGATATATAATCTTGATTATATATGACGTGATGAACATATTCATCTAATAATCTAGAGAGGTGTGGGCCTATCATTTTTCGACACGTACTCTGCTGCCAAAGGATCGAATTTACCGTGAGTTTGGACCGTCTGATCACTATCATTTGTCTTTTGTTGATGTTCAGTTTTTTAAAATTATTTTTAAATAAAATTATTTATATATCTTTTATTTATATTAATATTTTTTATATATTTAAATAGATACTTTATTTATTTAAAAATATTTTTCGATAACAATACCAAATATTTGTCCCTTTCCTCAAGACTCCAAACTGGGACAAACCTACTGTTTCAACCTTTGTTCATTTATGCCCCAGAATGTTTCATCCATTACAAACATGTCATTAATCCAATTGGTTTTAATCCTAAATGTTTGGATTTTTTTTATGTGTGAAAGACTCATTTATTTTCCTGATTTATGTTGATCTTATTGAATCTCCCTAAACAACAAATCCCATGATTTTCCTGACTTTAGTAAAAGACACTTCCTCTTAGCTTTGGGGAACTCAATTGCTTTTCATCAATGCCTATGGATATTATTAGACCTAGAATGATCAAAAGTGTAGGCTTTTTTAAAATCGATTTGATTGGTTCATTTATAATGTTGTCATGTACCTATTCATATGTTTTCTAAGTTCAATTGATTTTTTTAATATTTTCTTAATATATTAAGTAATTATTTTTCTTGAGTGATGAAATACCTTAAAAATGATAAAATTATCTATCTCAATCAGCATTGATGTGTCTAACTCGATATGATCATGTTATTTTTGAATTTTAAGGATCGAGATAAGTTTTAGAAAATATTGAGTCGAAGTGGGTGAGTTCATGTATAAGATAAAAAAAATTCATCCAATTTGCGATATATTTTTTATTATATATTTTTATCATACTTATGAAAAAGACTACTATAAATGAACATTTTTCTTTGGGGTAATGTTTTTTTCTTAGTTTTTATTATTATTTTTTTAGATTTTAAGTTTTAATATATTTAATTTTAGAGGTAATAAACGAATGATTCTGTTTGAATTTGATTTGGGTCATTTTGAGTCTAGTTATATTCAATTTAAGTTCGGTTTAGGTCTGGTTCGATTTTAGTTTATGTTTATGATGATTCTAGTTTGGGTATTGGATTAAGTCAGTTAAATTTTTTATTTAACTAATATCGAGTCGAATCAATATTAGGTTAACAAGAGATCAATTAATATAAATCGAGTTTTCAGCTCGAGTTAAATTTTTTTTTTTGCCTAATATACAACTTTATAAAACCTATATATTTATCTTTTTAATAAGTTATATGACACTTCATATTCTATTTTTCTTTCATTATTTCATAAATATATAATTATTGGATATTCTCGAAAATTCCTACCCATATTTGAATTATTTAAACACCTTTTAATATTTCTTTACCTAACATGTGTATTTCATTATTGTTATTTATTAAACAATTTTAATTAAACAATATCTTGGCAAATAAATACTATATTTTCTTTATCAACCTTACTTTTATACACATTGAAGGTTTGATGAGAGATCATGATAATTGCCTAAAAGGTGTCCTACCTTCATAATTAAAGGTTAGATCTTGATTTCCCCATATACTGATCTCATTAACTCCCATAATTGCTTTATATGCTCACTAATCTGTACTCTAATCATCTTAATTAGTTCATACCATCAAAATTTGACTTGATATTGGTGGGGTGAGTGATGAATTGCTTTCAATTTTTTATTTACAAAAACTATCATTTCGTGTATTGTAATAATTTATTATGATTATAGTTATATGAATGCATTGATTATAGTATAATTATATTTATTAATTATTTTGACTCATTCTAATTATTAAGATGTATAAATTATAATTAAAACTTTTGATATGTAGATATAATTTAAAACTTAAATATATAATTTAAGATATTTAATTTAAACATTGTTATTGAATTCGAGTTTTTTTAAAATAAATATTATCTATTTTTAATTATCTATTATTTAAATATAAAAAAATTTAGTATATATATGTGTGTAAGTCAACTACCTTATACCAAATCAATACATTTCTAACCCACCACATTTTAATTCAAACAACCCATCAATTATGAAGAAGATAATAAATAATATACGTGGATAGATTCACTTATCCACTTGCATTATATATATTTTATTTACTTAAATTATACATTGTTTTGATAAATTAAAGATATTTAATTTTTTAATCGTTAATTTTAATTATTTCGATAAATATAACATATTGATTCAAAACATTACATGTCATATAAATGTCATATATGTTTTTTTTGACACATTGATAACCACATAAACATATTTTTTTCCTTAATCTTTTTACAACCATACGTGAATATCGTAGATTAAAATTATTAATTGTGATAATGTTGGAAAGGGATTTAAAATTAAAAATACATATAATTAATTAAGGATTTAGATAATCTCGTATTGATCATAAAATTAATTTTCCTTCATGATGTAATAAAAATAGTGACACTCCTAATTTGTCTCTCTTCCAAATAGATTAATTAAATGCAAATTCAAAGTTTGATTTTATCTCTTTAATAAAATAACTTGATTATAAAGTAGAGCACAAATATTTTGTTGACTTGAAGAGACAATGAATATATACGTTTATTTTTAACTATTATTTTTGCAACGCGTATATTTATTATTATTATTTTTTAAATTTATGAATCAAATTTTATCTTAATCTGATTCAATTAATAGAGAAATTTATTGTCTAGTATATAGATTGCAGTCATTGTACTAGATATACATATCACTAGGGTATTAAAAAAAATATTTGATCTGATTAACTCGATTCGAAAATTTGTTGATTTGATTTAAAATTTTGAGATATTCAATCTAATTTTTATTTTTAGATCGAATATCTGATCCGATTTTAAATTTCTTAGATCAGATACGAATCATAATATACAAAAATTATTATATTAAATAATTTTTTATTTGTTATATTTAAAATTTTAATTTTTTTTTATAAATATAACCTTTAAATTCGAAAAAATAATTAAATTAAAAAATATTTTTGGATAATTGGATATTCAAAAATCTGATTTGATTATCTGATTATCCGAAAAAATAGATCGGATACGAATCATTATATTATCGATCCAAAAACTCAGATATTCAAAAAATTAAATCAAACTCGATCTAATATCCAACAATGAATACCCCTATATATCAACATCGTAAATATAAACCAAAAATCGAATCAGATTCAATCTAATATCTAACAATAAATACCCCTACATATCACATATAATAAATATAAACATGTTATCTAAGTATATTTTAATATGATTGAAACTTAAAATTAATATACATAATTAAGTATTAAAGAAATCAAATAAGGATAGTGATAAAAGAATAACGAACAAAATCAATAATTTTAAAGATTATTTTATTAAATAAATTAAATATATCAATAAACAATAATAAAGAATTAAATAATTATTTTTGTTTAATTTTTATAACACATATATCAACTATTTTTGTTTTATGTGTTTCCGTTTTTTACATTTAATTTTTAATCTATAAGTCTTAGGTCCACTGTCAAAAAAACTTAATAATTATATAATTAATCTAGTCTGATTATATAGTCTGATTATATTATTGGATGCTCACATTATTTTATTTTATATTACAAAAATATTATTTAGTATAATATGATAAAAAGACAATAATTTAGTATACACCTTTTAGTTGTAGACTCATTGATTGTATATACCATTTTCCTATTTTGTTTTTTTTAATCATTTTAGTGAACTATTATTAAGAATGTATGATTTCTATTTCCATTTCTATCTCATTCATAGGTAAAGTATTTAATAAATTCATAATTGTATACAATTATTTAATTAGTTTAAAACATATAATTTATAACTAAAAATAATGTTTTAATAAATGAGATGCTAGATCTTTTAATTAATGTATTTTAGTATAATTATCGATAATCGGTTTTAATATTGATTGTTAACCACTAAATCTATTTTTTATTTTTAATAATAATTTTTGTCTTTATGTCACACTTTTTTCCCTTTTTTGTGATACATTTTTTTCCTTTAAATTATTAATTTCAGTCATTAAGATCTATTATCACATATACAAATATATAGATGAAATTATGGTTTTGATTATTTATTATGCTCAAATTTAAGATATATATTCCTACACTTATTATGTTCCCCATTTCCTCCAATTCAAGCCTCTCCGTGTCTGCAAACCGTTTCAGAAGTTCCACCATCCCCACTTGGAGAAGAATGGTTATCCCAATGATCCCTAAGAACATCTTGTTCTTGTGTGTACCCTTGAATACGTTCTTCTTCTCGAGCTTCCTCGGATTGAAATCGTTGTCGAAGACTCGGCGAAGTTCGAAATTGTTGAAGATCAATGTGTCATTCACCTTCTCTGTTGTCCCAAAGATCGATTCACCGCTGAAGTGTAAGGTAAGAAGTACTGATATCTGATATAGAGCTTCAGCTAGTAGGTTCCTCAGCATGACGTTTGTGGCGAGTGGCTCGGTTCGACTGACGGTCGGTTTCTCCATCGACTCCTTTGTATGCCTCTCGGTGGCAAGAACCACAAATTACAAATTGCAGCTACACTTACAGTTTATCAGGATTTGAATGAATTTCTGAATGTTGGTGTAAACACATCTTCCTCACCTCAGGACTGACGACGGAAGCTAAATTATCGTAGAAGATGACGATATCCGAGCTATCTTTCACCACTTGGGTGCCTTGAATTCCCATGGATAGACTCTATCTGTATGGATCCTTTATCCCTACCAGTCCTAACAGGGTCAAATTGTGTTCTGTAACAATGTAAGAACTAAAAGAACAACTCAAATATACGAAAGCATCAATATTTATATCTAAACTAATTAGGAATCTGTAAAAACTATACAAGTTTGATAAAATTTGGTTTTAGGTAATCTTAACTCCCATCAATCAAATAATTAATGAAATATTACATTCCAATTTCTAAACAAATGAAATAGAATAACGTAAGATATCTGGTAATATGCTATGTAATCATGTGTGGTTTGGACCTGAGGCTTCTTGGGCTTGTTGGTTGTTGGGCTTAGGAGTTTTTAGATAGAGGATGATTTGGTAATTGTCTAAATAGATGGTAAAGAGTGAAGGGTTTTAGAGAATTATTTCTGCAGAAAGTAAAGGGGTGAGGTCATGGGTTTCATCTTCTTCTTTCTCTTTTCTTCATGAGAAAATCTTGCTAAAGGTGAGAACTTTGAAGTTTTGTTAAGGATTCACGTTTTTGAGGTGAAGAGTAAGTTTTTGAGGGGTTTAAGATCTATTCAAAGAGATAAGAATGTGTTGGTTTGGTGAGAATAAGAGTTTATGGGTATTGGTTGTGAGGAAAAACGGGAATGAGGATTCAAGGGTTTAAATCTCAATTTCTTTAGTCTTTGATGTTCTGAGAATCTCCCTAAGTGTGGTCTAATACTCGGTTTAACATCCCTTTGTAGAGAAAGGTTGGAGAACGTTCTACAAGCTTAAGAGGGGGAAAAGCTTGAAGAGAAGAGAAGAGGACGTTTTTGTTGTTGCCTGCAAGAGGTTGGTACTCCTAACTTGTTCTTACATTATACATGCCATGGTAGATTTCATAGCATATAGAATCATGTATGTATGCTTGATTTTGCTTGGTTTGAGCTTGGTATGTTTAAATGGTAAAAATGGTATTAGTGAGTTAAATGGCTGGAAAATCGTGTTAAGACGTCCTAAACATCTCTAAGAATTGATAGAAACACTTTAGAATCGAATAGTTTAATGTTGGGGAGGAATCCTTAGAAATTTCTAAGTGCAAACCTGTTTTTCGTGCAGGGGTATCGATACTCGGGCTACCGGTATCGATACCCATAAGTGGATTTTGGCTAAGTGGCCAGGTGTATCGAACCATCGTTCGATATCGGGACCTCCAGTGCATAATAGCATCGATATCCGTATCGATGCTGGAGGGTCCCCTTTTGTTGACTTTGAAAATGGTCAAAGGGTATCGATACTGGTATCGATACCTCCTTTGGGTAGGTATCGAGGCAGGGTGGTTCGGTACCCTATATAGGGGTATCGATACCCTCGCGAAAACTTGACAAGATAAGCTTTATTTGGGGTTCGATAAAGGGATTAAAGACTATTAATGAATCTTATAATTAATAAAAAGAATGGTTAACACAAGATTGACGTATTAAACCTTGAATGACTAAATTATGTTAAGTCTTGATATGTTTTGATGTGAGGATCCTAGGTGGATCGTTTATGTGTGTTGAGTCCTTGATCGATGGAAATCCGGATATCCAAAAGTGTTGCAACACGTCGAAGGCCATCCGATGTAACATTCCGGGTGATGTTTTTGAAGACCATTCCGAATGTAGGATCCCGATGCTGTGTGGACGCGGGCCTTATTCGATGATACTCGATGTGACATTCCGAGTATGGGATTTGGAGGATCCCGATGCTGTGTGGACGCGGGCCTCAAATCCCGGATGTAGGATCTCGATGCTGTGTGGGCGCGGGCCTCATCTTGAGTATGGGATCCCGATGCTGTGTGGACGCGGGCCCTGCTCGTAGTGTAGGATCTCGATGCTGTGTGGACGCGGGCCTCATCCTGAGTATGGGATCCCGATGCTGTGTGGGCGCGGGCCCTGCTCGTAGTGTAAGATCCCGATGATGTGTGGACGCGGGCCCTGCTCGTAGTGTAGGATCCCGATGCTGTGTGGACGCGGGCCTCATCCTGAGTATGGGATCCCGATGCTGTGTGGGCGCGGGCCCTGCTCGTAGTGTAAGATCCCGATGCTGTGTGGACGCGGGCCTCACTACTTTGTGTTGTTGTTTGACATGTATATGCTGTGTGCGTCATTATACATTGTTATGCCATGTGGTAGGCAAGCATGCTAGATCATCATTTCATGCACGATGTTTATATGTTATGCTTTACTGCTTATGATATACATGTTGTTGGCCGAGTTCGGCGTACCCACTGAGCTTTAGTAGCTCAGCGTTCGAAATGTGTTTTCGTGCGTAGGTTAGCGGAAGCCGGTTCGTGAAGCACCATCGAGGTTTGGATTTCAGCATCGACCTATGTCAGGGTACATTTATAGATTAGTGGGCTAGTACTTGGTTGGACCCTATGTATTTTGTAACTCTGTTATTTTAATTTGGGTCGAATGTTTTAATGGTTTGTAATATTTTGGAGCTCCGATTACCTTATATTATTTTGGACTTGCGTTTTAACTTAAATGGATTTTATAAATAGTATTTTAGACTTGAATTGAATTTTAATTGTTGGGCTTTCGAAAGAATTTTGAGATACAGATTTTGGGCCGGAGGCCCAATGTGACATCCGGGTCGAGGTTACAACAGCAGCCCTAACAGGGTTAAGTATTGACCTAATCTGCATCATAAATGAGCATTAAAGGACCCTTTTACACCCACCAGTCCTAACTCCTAACAGGGTCAGCCTGTTTCCATTAAGCTTCAGATCATCATATTCTTCTTCAGAAACTTTATGGGCAAAACCAACGCTCTCAAGGCTCGAATCATCTGCTGGAGCTTCGTCCTTTTGCAATCACCGATATCTTTCACAGCTCCAGAAGCATCATAGTAGCTCGAACACATTGCCAGTATCATCTCAGCAGCTCCTTTCCAATGAACATGATTACATGAACAGTGTCATCAATGCTCCTCCCAATCAAAATCCCACTTCGATTTTTCAGGTGATTCAACTCTTCAACTGCAACTAGTACACAGCTCTTCTTCGTTTTCGCCATGTCCATCTTCAACCCCATGCCAACCCAGGAAAGGATTGCCAGAAGTGCTGAAAGCAAGCCCTTGGTGGATCAATTCAAAGACAGATGGAGAGATGGAAGAAGCTGATTCTTCCATGGATTGTATACCGACCCAAAATTTCATGGCAGTAGTAGCCACTAGCCATTGGAATACAACAAACAACTGCAGAAAATGGAACAAAAGGAAGTGTTTGGTGTTTATTCGGATTGAAGTCGGGGTGAATAATATAATTGCAGAACAGAATTTATACTGATTTTCAGCCGCGTCTGTGATGTTTCCTTCATTATGGTAATTCTGGAAATCATGAAGAAGACATGCACAGTGTTTCATCGAAGTTGCCTTTCAGATTTCTCATGTTTTTTTTTTAGTTTGTGTTCATACAGAGAAAATCATCGTTCACACTTTGGTTTCTATTCCTCGTCTTATTTTATTAGAGTCGTCGCTGCCTGTGCGTGTATCTGTTTTCCTCTCATTCTCTTTCAAATATTTTAAGAAATTAATCTTCGGATTATTCTTCGTTAATTACCGACATCCACTAATTAGTTAAGCTCAGAGAACCTTATTGGTCGGGTTGGGTTTTTCGTTCGATTAAAAAATTTAACCTTACATTTTATTAGACTTTATCTTACTTAAATTTGATCTGAATTTTTAAAGTAAAAATTTGACATGGCCTGATCTAAATAAAAATATATTTTTATTTTAATAAAATAAAAAATTAATTTAAAAAATAATTATAATACTTATTTTATTTTTATTAGTTAAATAAAAAGATAATTAAATATATATATAACAGTTATATTAAATATTTAAAATAAATTTAAAATATTATTTTAAATTAAATATTTTTTTATCTTAAATTTAAATCTGATCCGACTTAAACCTCCTTAACGTGAATCTAAAATTTTCTTTAAGAATGTTCAATACTACAGTGTTAGTTCTGGATCAATGACTTTCCCTAATCAGTAATTAAAACTATTAATATTATTTTATATAAATTTATATCTTAATATTTATTTTTATGTAATAAAAAATCTCTAATTAATAATAATAATAATAATAATAATAATAATAATAATAATAATAAAGCAATTACTTGTCTTTACACTAAAATGAGAAGGAATATCTATTAATTTGAATTAATAGAATATCTATATAAACATATATTATATTATAATTATCCTTAGATTATTTATAAAAAAAACAATTAGGTTTTTATGATTATATAAAAATAATGGCTTTTTACTCTTGAATGGTCCTAACCCACGATTATGTTATATTTAATTATTTAAAATTTTAATTAAGTATATATGATAATTAGGATAAGAATTCGATCAAGTCAAGTATAATTTTTAAGTTAATTTACTGATAAATTTTATTTTATAACTTAAATTTTATTTAAAATTTTTAGAGTTAAAATTATAAAATTCGAGTTGTTCGGTTTTTTTTTTAAATTTAATTATAAATGTTTAAAATGTTATGACATTAACCGAATTTGATTTTAATATTTTTATAATCATGTATGATATATATATATATATATATTCTTATTTTTATATGTGGTAAACATATATCATATAAAGTTGAAGGATACACTAAAAATCAATTTTCTAATTATTGATAAAATCATATTATTCAAATTACTATAATCTTGTTTTATAAGTCGAACTTTATTTAAAATTTCTCAAATTTAATATATTTTACATAAAAAATTAAATTGTTAAATCAAATCAAATTTTGTACCGACTAATAACATCATATTAAGTCAATTAAGAAGAAGGAAAACTCCGCTAATATCCTAAATATATTTTATTTTTTTGTAAGCTCTGAAAATAAAATATTGTTATATGCTATAATCAAGAAAATGATATATTTAAGACATTGTGTACGCAAAAAATCTTACTAAGAGACTTATCCACTAAAACTAGATGTACGACCCGGGTCTATCCGGATTAATCAGGTTACTTTAAAAACGGAAAAAGCAATAAAAAAAATACTTTTATAAGTAAACTTTAAATGATCTCACATACTTTTTAAAAACATTAAATTTTATACTCTAAAAATTAAACTTAAATTTTAATTTAAATTTTAAAAGCTAATTTTAAACTAATATATTTGATAATTGATACTCCATCTTGTTTTGTAACCAACATCTTTTCATCCCCTGATCCCTACTAATCCTACCAGTGTCAAGCAGTTTCCATTAAGCATCTTCTTCTCATGTGGATCCTCGTACTCTTCTTCAGGAACTTGTTTATGGGCAAAACCGATGCACACACTGCTTCCTACTGCCATGCCTCGGATCATATGCTCAAGATTGGTCCTTTCGATGTCGTCCAGATCTTTCACAACTCCAGAAGCATCGTAGTAGCTCGAACACATTGCCAGAATCGTGTCGGCAGATCCTTTCCAGTGAACATGAACACTGTCATCAATGTTCCTCCCGATCAAAACCCCCCTTCGATTTTTCTGGGAATTCAAGTCTTCAACTTGGAGCAATTTTGCACAGCTCCTCTTCGTTTTATCCACATCCATCTTGAATTCCACCACAGTCCATGAAAGGATTGATTTTTCTGCAGGACCACAAAAGAACTCGGACTCTGTTCCTGGAGAATGAGTGAAAGCAAGTGCCTGATGGATGAGTTGAACGAGAAGTGATGGAATTGCAGAAACAGAATCCTTTTCCGTATGTTTTTGACCGACCCAGAATTCTGTGACTTTCATTCGGTTAAGTTTGAGAGTCTCTGTTCTGCAGAGTGTGATGGTAGCCATTGAAGAAGAAGAAGCTTATGAAACAAAGGAAGTATTTGGCGTTTACTGAAATCAACACAAGTGTGATGATATTATATAGTGATTAACGACGTGTATGATTTGTTTTCCTTCGTTTTTATAATATTTTCGGAAGTTTGAAGGAAGAGGTGAGGGAAATTTTGTGGCAGTTTCCCAGAAATTGTAGAAAAAAACACAAATCTTGGGGGTGAAGATTCCAACTAAATCACAAGGTTTTGACACAAAAAACTGTTTTTTAGTTTTAAAACATAGCTTATATGTCAAAACCCAAACTCCAACAGTATTTTAAACAGGGAAATTTCTTGGTCGTCCACATCATTAATATTTAATATTGTTGAACACCATTAAATTAATTAATAAAAACTTAAAATTTTAAAAACTCAGTATGTAATTAATAAAAGAATAATAAACTCATCATATAATTAATAATTATATGATTAGTCCTTTAAATTTTAATTCTTTATAAATTAATTTGATAATATTTAACGATACTTAATATTAACGGTGTTTAACGGTATTCGACGCACGTCGTAGACTCATCCTTTAAACGTACCTTATTGTCTATTGAGGGCAGATTATGGCTAATAGATTGGGCCCATAACGGGATAAATATTTATAATATTGTTTTTTTTGTATTATTATCCCATAATAAATTATTATTATTTTAATCATCAATATACACGTCACCTGGCCCGTGTCCACCAGTTCAAGCATCAATACCCCTCCATCTCTTTCTCTCTCATATTTACTCCTTTTTCCTCCGGAAAAATTTCCCACTTTTCCCCTAATCGGAATTTCTCCCAAACTTCCAATTTCTTCTTATTCACGATCGACGACGCCACCTCCATCGCCGCCGTTCATCATCTTCACCACCGACTATCTTAATTCAGGTAAAAATAATGTCTGGTTTTCACTATATTGTTTATTTAGTTAGATCCGATTATTTGATCGATTTGTTTTAAAAAAGAAAAGGGGTTGATTGATTATTTCTTTTTTTCTTAAGGGAAAATCAAAGATGGGGGCTTTCATATCGAAGTTTTGGTTTATGTTATTTCCCGCGAAGGAGTATAAGATTGTGGTGGTCGGGTTGGATAATGCCGGCAAAACGACGACGCTTTATAAGCTTCACCTCGGCGAGGTTGTTACCACCCATCCTACTGTTGGTAGCAACGTTGAAGAGCTTGTTTATAAAAATATACGCTTCGAGGTAAACTTTCACTTAAAAAAGAGAGAAGAATTTGTGATGTTATTTGCGATTTCTCGATGATTTAATTTCTGGGTTTTCATTGCTTTTATATTAGTGCGCTAGTTCAATGATTTGAATCTTTTCGATTTTTTCATGTTTTGATTATGTAGCCTGTTGAATGGGATATTTTTCTAATCCCGGAACCATGGTGAATATCATTCTAATCATGATCTTTTATGAGCTTGGTGAAATTAACACATATTCGAAGGGAAGTTAGTTACTATATAGATTTGATACTACAAAATTGTTTTTTGGAATTTGTTTAATGCTTAGAAATTGGTTTTTGGAACTTGTTTAATATGAGTTGAACATGTGAGGATGCGACTAGAAATAAAAACGAAAACAAGCATGACCAAAACACAGTCAAGACACGACTAAACATGCCTCTCTACACATTGAAGGTCTTATTTTTACTATTAGTCTCTTACATATGGATTCAACAACTAGCAATTAGGTTCCAATTGTTTTTCTATAAGGTTCATGTTCTTACATACAAAAGTTTTTTTAAAAATTACTAGATTTTTTTTTTGTGTTAATATTTAATTTTAAAATAATTTTACATTTTAACTGTGTATTATTATACAAAACTGTTTGTATTGTTGCATCTTACTATATTCCTGTCTTAATTGATTAGAAGCTTCTGTGCCCCCCCCCCCTCGTATTCAGTCATGTATGTATTGCTGGGTGCACATGTTTCCTAGAAGCCAAAAGTACCTCTGATCTTTAGATAGAAATTAGGATCCTGTGTTTGAAGTAATCTTCATAACGCTTCGCTGGAAATTTGGAAAGCTGATTATTGTTGTTTTATATTGGAGTTGTATTTTCGTGTTTGTTTGGACAAAGAAGTATGCATTATTGTACAGTTGAGCATTTAGATGTGCAATATTGTTATGATTGTACTAGGGATTAAATTGCGATCACGGCTATGTTTTCAGTTTCGTCACGCTTAACACAACTGCAGACAACACCTTTGTTGTTTATTTATGGTTTATAATATTTCATCAATACATCTATTTTTCATTATTATGTTAAAAATATTCATACTTATTGAAGTGGTCATTCTTATCTATGAATGTTTTTTTAATGAAAAATGAAAAGGACATTAACTATCTAACAACTAAAAGAAGCTCCCATTCTGCTCAATTCGGCCCACCCGCTCCTCCACCCCTAGTCCTTGACCTAAGTCTTTGAGTCCTCTCCTGTGCTCAAATGTTAAGAAAACCAAAGACCATAAGTGGGAAGTTAAACAAGGTAGATCTTGACAACCTAAACTTGAGTTGTAGATATCAGCTTGAGCAATGAGTTTATGAGTTTTGACCTGGTGTGTTATCTGGTCTACTGCTCTGCATCACTCTGATATTTTTTGATATCCTGTTTTTAGTCCCAGTACTTGTTACTCTTGTCTTATTTCATACTCCATCGTTCACATTGTTGAGAAGAAGAATGTTTTTGAAGGGTATCGGTTTAATATAAACAGTGAACTGTTATCGCAGTTGGTTTCCATTGAACTGCTATTTGCAGCTGCTATCAACCACAATTCATGAGGTCTTCTTTAAAAGAAAACACACACACTTCTATTTAGGCTATTGTGAGTACAGGACATTACATCTACCACTAAATAGCAGCTTCAGTACTGTTATGCCACAGCTATTTGAAACGCTGAGTTGTACAACTATGAAGCATCTTTCATTTGTTTTGCAATTTCATGTTATTCATGTCCATATGTTTATCCATAAACCAAGGGTTTCTCAAGAGCTTTGGAGTTGCCTAGTTACAAACCCGTTAAGCTCATTTTAGTAGTTCCAGTAACAAAGCTCTACAATTTTTTGAAAGGAAAAGTGCATTATTTGGTTTGATAAAAATAATTGTTTGCCTATATATATTGTAATATCCAGTTTTATATCATAGGTTCTTTTACGAGAATTCTTTACTCTAGCAGATTATACTGAAATGGCATGAAATTGTTCTCTTGAAATAGGAGGCACGTTAAATCCGATGAAATGGACACACTATCTTTGTTCACTATGCTTCTTGGGTGGATCTGTTTTGTACTCCATTCCATGTTTTCCATCATTTCTAATATAATTTAATTTATTCAATTGTTAGTTGAGTTACTTTTTCTTTCTCATTTAGTTCTCAAAATTCTATAATGTGGAGTAACTTAACTGCTGATTCTTATTCAGCTAGATAGCATAGGATTAGATTATTTTCATCAGGTCTCAAAATATGATCATAATGGATGTAACGATCTCATTTAGATTTTATGCATCTGCTGAGCATCTAAAATTTGTATTCATCTCAGGTATGGGACCTTGGAGGGCAAGATCGACTAAGGACATCATGGGCTACATACTACCGTGGAACTCATGCTGTTATTGTGGTGATAGACAGTGTGGATAGGGCAAGGATCACCATCATGAAGGAGGAGCTCTTCAGGTTGCTCTCACACGACGACCTACAAAATTCTGTTATACTTGTCTTTGCAAATAAACAAGATTTAAAGGACGCAATGACCCCGGCTGAAATCACCGATGCCCTTTCGCTTCACAGCATAAAAACTCACGATTGGCACATCCAAGCCTGCTCTGCACTAACCGGAGATGGGCTGTATGATGGTCTTGGGTGGATCGCCCAGCATGTTACTGGAAAAGCACCGAGTTAATAAAAGGAGGCTGATCAATGAAAGAAAGATGCATTCATCCTCCATATATTATGGATTCTGATTACTGAAACAGAGTAAAACATTTTGTGTACACCATCTGTCTGCTGTATGAACTTTTCTAGACTGTTTTTAACATTTCAAATTGCTTCAGGAAATTGATGTTTTCTGCACAATGAAAGCATTTTCATTTATAATCTGAGAATGAAGAAAATGTTGGTATAAATTACTGTAAAATTGTCATTTTTCTGCACAATGAAACATTTCTCACAAGCATCAACAACTTTGTATATAGAAACCTCTCCAAATTGAAGTACAGTCACAGTATCCAACATTTGCAACCTTGAGATTCCTGGGGGGCTTCAAACCATAGATCCCATGAGAGGTTTACGGGGCCACTTGTGCTGTCAACAATGGCGGACATAATTTCAGGAACAGTAAGAAATCCCAAAATATAAACACAAGGGAAGAAAGGATATACGTAATCACATTGGAAGTAATGGATCAGGTGTAGCTTCCACATTACCCAGCATCCTGCAGATGCCATGCATAAAAGAAAAAGAATCAGCTTTGCCTTTGATTTTTCATGCAAATTAAGAAGCCAAATGAATACCATGATGATAAATGCTTACTCTTTGCATGCAGCTGATGCATTCTCCATCCTTTCTAACTGCTCCAGCTCTTCCTGTGTGTATGCACACATCATCATGATAAGGTCAATAAATATGGCAAGAATTGCATATATTCGGACTCGAGTATGAATGTGTAAATGTCCAACATAAGTACATTCATGTATTTGGAGGGTTCTTGGAAGGCCCTATATTAGGTTGGTTTGAATATGTGCCGGAAACGAATGCTTCGAGAAAAATGAAAAGTTGGAGCAACATGCTAACGGTAACTGTCTGTGAAAGATCAAACTAAAGGGCCTTCTCAGAATGGCGACTACAATATTTCCACCTTTTAGTTGCAGTTATAGGAATTGATTCAGCATAAAGCAAGGAAAAGGAAAACTTAGTGGTTCATGCTAATTGGTATTTTCAAATATTCTCATATTATAAAATTGAAATCGAGACATAAGGCGTCTTTCATTGCAGCCAAAGTCAATCTCCTCCGGCTACAAATGACAGGATACAAGGTTTCCTACGTATGGGGCAACAACTCTAACATGATAAACAAATACGTTGCCGCCTTCAACCTATATAAGAAAGAAGGAAATGATCTGATAAATCTTGAATGAAACTAAAGAAAATGTCTCAACAATAGAGGCATATGGACATCAGAATGAAAGATATGCAAACAAGGAACCTGCATGTAAGGGATATAAAAGAAGGGAATGTAGAACTTCCTGATATTTTACAAGCAGTGCACTCAGAAAATGGTTTACCCCGTAAGTTTACAAGTACTTGTATTGGAACAATCAAATGACATTTCCAGGTTTCAGAAGGTGCTTTATAATGTCGATATCTTTAGGTAAGCAAGCTAACTGTAACTTGTGTGATTATACTAAATAGCACACTAGAATTACATATTAATTTCTCTCTAGTTGTCCGCAAAAATAAAGTCCCTTTCAAGGGATGTCCACCAGGTTGGGAATTCAAACCCGGTATAAAACAATATGCCGCCTTCTTGGTAATGGATAGTAACTGACTGGTAAAATTTCAAACCGTTGTTCAGGTTTCAAACAAGTAACTTTTGGGAAATTGTAACAACTTAAACCAAAAGAAGAAGAATTAAAAAGGGATTAAGAAGCTCAGAAGAACAAAAGGAGACAAAGAACCGGATTTCAGAGGAAGAAGATAATGGTTTCATTCATTCGATAAGGATAAACATGGCAGGTATCAGGCAATATAACCCTACTCTGCCAAATAGCAACGTTTCACGTAACGAACCCAGGGTCCAAAACGCACCGTATCATTAACTCTCTAACGGCTAATACAAGCTTAATTAAAGAAAACATAACGATAATATAAACTCCTCCAACAGTAAAAAGTCAGCTGTGAACTTTGACTCCTTTACAAAAGCCTTCCCATAACTATGGCGAGTAATTGTAAGTTATTCATCCAAGTAGATTCTAAGTACAGAATACGAGAAATTTAAGAAGAAACAAAGGAAATGACAATTACAACAAATCCGATTTGCCAAACACCGCAACCAAAAAAGTCAGCATAAATTATCCAATTTAATTAACAAAAAAAAAAAAAGATTCAAAAGCAAAATTCCAGACACTAGAGACTGAGCTGTCTAACATGACATACAAGTTCTTAAAGTCAATGCATCACAAAAGGAAATACCAGAACAGGGAAATACCAAAAATACGGTCATTGGACAGATGAGTTAAACATTAGGGCTTCGAGAAGGCTCAAAGGCGTTTACGACTTCGGAGCCAAGGACAGTAAATATGCAGTTTGTGCAATAAGAAACGAATATTCAGTTCAAAAGACCAGTCTACCAATGCAATGCCCGAATGAATAACACCAAAGAAAAGAGCTAGTGCAGTTTAGAGAATTCCTTTGTACAGCTGAAGGTCAAGAGGGCGATTAGGACACTCTTTAAGGATAATTAAAATACCATTTATAGTAACAACATCGTATTGAAACCAGGGATTTAAATTACGACTGCATCCACATTGCATTTATCGCGGTTGCATACGTTAACGGATGCTATTGCTATTCCTGTCATTTCGAGGATCGGGGTCATGAATTTTCAAAGAATATATGCTATTACGAACATAATTGATAGTGCCAAAACCTCTATATACCGGGCCGCTATAGCCGTCAACGATATTTAAATTCCTGCCCGAAACTATCTAGCAAACATAAATTTCATTAGACGGCAAAACAGATTTGATTCAAGCCATATGTTCCATACAATCCAACTTGAAATTGAATTCAATCTGTCTTAACAATCAGATAATCAATGAATGGATGAATTCAATCTAAAACAACTATACTAAACACTGCATACAAGCAAACCAACATTTCAGCAGCTTAAAGGAAACCCCCAAAACAAAGATGATATTTTTATTTACTAACCTCTAAGAATCTAGCTTCTTGCTCTAGCCTTTTCACTTCTGCTTGTATCCTATGCTTCCCTCTGGTATCAGCTGGTTGAAAAGCTTGAACCCTCTCCGGAATCGGACCCACCACGGATTGTGATCGACCCGACTGCATCTCCTTCACTATAAACTTCTATACAATTCCAAATGCCAAAACTTTGAAGAAACAAAGGAAGTGGTATGCGAAATGTTAAAGCTTTGTTAGCTTATTGTATCAGAAAAGAAAATGGGAAGAGAGGGGGAAATAAGGATGTCCCAAAAATCCTTATGGACCCCATAGAAACAGGAGAAAAAGCTTGAATTTAGTCAACCAATTACTCCCAAAACAAAACTCCAAAACAGAGTTAGCCTTGTTTTAGGCAACGACAAATTGGATCTTTGGGGTGAATTTTACGATGAAAGTGGCGAAACAGAGTTGGGTTTCTCTCGTCCCTTGTGTTTTGGCCTTGGGAAGAAATAAAAAAGAAATTGAATCAAAGAAGAAAAATATTTTTTAAAGTTTAAAAATGAAGAAAAAAGTTGATTTTATTTTTTTGCTTAACTGGTGACCAAACTAAATTATTTTTTGTTTGGTGTTTGTTTGTTTTGAACTAAACTGGTGACCAAATTATATCAAGTTTTAAAACAAAAATAAAATAAAAAATGTTTTTTTATTATTTAATTAAAATATAATACTTAATATATTTTTGATAACTTTTATTTTATAATTTGTTAAATTTTATAAAATTTAAATTTTTATATTTTTAAAACCTTCAAACTCAAATCTTAAATTTCTAAATTTCTTTTCTTTTATCGCTGATTTAATCACTCCTTACAATCCTTACTTTTACTAAATTTTTATAATTAAAAATTTTATTATCTCATTATCAAAAATCAACGAATAAATTATTAATTATATCATTAACAAACATCTAACAATAAAAAAGGATTGATCGGATTTTAAATCGACGAATAGAGAGTGAAGATAATCAAAACAGTGAGATACGTGATGTTTGAGTGATAAACAATGAATTATTGATGTGCGGGAAATGTCGATTGAGAAAGATGTGATTTGAGTGTGATTAATTTTTATTTTAGATTTTTAAAAAATTCAAAAAATTTTAAAATAAAAATTCAGATTATATATCATATTATAATCGGGTGAAAATATTTTTACTGACTGTTGATAAAAAAATAATTTAAATTAAAAATAAATATTAAACGCCAATTTAATCTAAATAAATGTTAAAATACCAAAAAAAAATATATAACGTATCTCATACCCCTACAAGAGGAGAAATTATATCATGGGTCAGTCTCACCACGTCATCCATGGGACCGACCAATAAAAACTATCCACTTCATTATATTTTAATTTTTTAAATAAAAAATCACTTGAAAAAAATATGACATGGAAAAATGGGTAGTTTTTATTGGTCGTAGAAGGTACTTCCAATCATGTCATCAGCGTATGAACCTCATGGGTTTAAATTTATTTTAAGGGTAAACTATCGTTTAAGTCACTTTCATTTATTTCAGTACATTTTTTGTCACCATTAAATAAAGTAAATTATTTTGGTCACCATTAAATTATATGAGTATATCTATTTTGATCATCAAATTATTAAATTCATTAAATTAATTTATTTTGATTATTGTTGTTAAAATCCTAATAGAGAGGTGATGAGATGATGTTATAAAAGTTAACAAAAATTTATAAAATTATATATTTGATCTTTATTATTTATTTATTATATCAATTTAATTTTAATTTAAATTTAATTAAATAAAATTAATCATTCAATCGGACGATGTATAGATTTATTTTAATTTTTAATTTATTTTATTTAATATTTAGTATATTTTCTCCTTCAATCAAGCAAGTGGTGATACTAATAAAATAAAAAATTAAAAATTAAAAAAATATATATTTAATATGAAATTTAAACTCACAACCTCATAAGTAAAATCTCATGCTTTAAATATTTGAATATAATATAGTATTCATTTTAATCATTAATATATATGTATAACAACAGTAATTACCTTTATAAATTGATTGTGAAGCTCTATTAATATAAAATCAATCTGATACTTTAAATTGGAAAATGGAAAAAAGCCTATGGACTTGCAATAGTTGTTTCAACAAAATTCGATAACGAAGCAAAATAGATCTTCATATGTTTACACATTAATGATTAAAGTATTTACGACTTTCTCAACGATATAATTAAAGAATAATATAAACTTAAACATGCTCAAATACAAGGGAGAGTAAAAAAAATAAATTTCTTAAACAATTATAATTAAGAAAAATAAAACAATGTATATTATAATACGATTTAATTTCAACAAATTTAATCAATAAAACAAAATTTATAGTGTCGATTCTCCTTTATTATTGGACGAGAATCAGTTGAAGTAATCCAAATATATTTTGATATTCCGTTGCCATCTTTTCTGCAGCGACAACTTAGACTAAACCTTCCCTGCAGTTGGGGTTGCACCGGCGGATGTCGTTGGGGTTGCGGGTACGGGTGCTGGTGCTGGAGCAGGAGCCGATCCCTTAGACGACGAGGAAGAAAAAAGGTTTCCGATACTGCTCTCAACGCCACTGAACGTAGATGTAAAGAACAAGTTATCATATAAAACAAAAAAAATGTAATAACAAATAAGCATCTAATTATCGAATTCGAATCAATATAGTGTTAGTTTTCATTTTTTTTTCTTTTACATGAGTTTTTCCTTGGTCCAGTCGGTCCACGATGAAGATTTTTCGTCTTTTTTATCAGTTTTTGGTCCGGAAGCAGCTGATACAGGTTCAGCAACGGCATTAACATCTGCGATGGGTGCTGATAAAGATTCACTATTTGAAACAGGTCCTGCGAGTGTAGTAACATCTGTGATCGGTGCAGGCGAAGATTCATCGTTTGAAACTGACTCTCCAAGTGCATTAACATCTGTTATTGGTGCAGACGAAAGTTCATCATCACTGACAATAAATTCGACGGAAGAAATCATGATCATTGAAATCAAAACAATGGATAGAGCGATCTTTGCCATTTTTTGTTATTTGAAAAAAAGAGAGAAAATAATGATCTTTGTGTGTGAATACGAATTTATTCGATAAAATGTGATAGATGATTTGAGATTAAATTGTCAAAATTTATAATATTTTATAAGAGATATATGCGGCAATTCAATAGGCATAAAATTATAATATTATTTTTGTATGGTTAGAATTTTGACATATGGCTACTATTATGAAAATTTTTGTTTGGTTAGTTTTTATTGGTTAGAATTTTAATAGTTATATTTATATAATTAATTTATTTATTTTTAATTTTCTAATTTCCAAATATTTAATCTAAAATTCCTTATTTTTTAGTTGGATGATTTAGCAATTGTGATTTTACGAATCAACTATTGAAGTTATCCGTTTGTAAGATAATAGTCTTTTTCATATAAAATTTGGGGTTCAAGTTCAACTATCTATATGTTGGATCATATTTTCAACAAGATATGTTGTCAAAAAGGTTTGTAACATTAGAAAAGAATGTCATTTTATCTTATGTTTTTTTTTAAAAAAATATTTTTATTTTTATTTTAAATTAAAATAACTTTTATGTGAATAAAAATTATAAACCAACTAATAATAAATCATTTGTAGACATAAATAATAAATCATTTGAAATGTCGTGATAAACCTATATAATAGCTCACGTTGATATAACAGTGTTATATAGATAATAATGACACAGGCAAAAGATTGGGGGTGTTCGGGAGTTTGGTCTCCGTCAATTGTTGTTTTCCTATACTACATAGAGTTAAAAAATTAAAAATACAATTTATTCTAAAGAAATTATTTTTGGTCCCTACCAATCTAAAAAAAATTAAAATTTATATTTTAGTCCCTCTATGATTCTTTTTAGTTCCGCTCCTGAATATTGTTGACTTTACAGATGACACATTAGTCAAAAAATAATTTTATAAAATTATATAAAATATAAAATTATTTTTCTATTGACGTGTCATTCTGTCAAATCATTTCAAATTATTTATTATCAATTGACTAAATTTCTATCAAAGTAGATATTCTGATCTAAATTAAAATATTAATAATTAAAATACTTAAAAAATAAACTAAAATGATTATCCATTCAAAATATTAAGTGTATTTTTTTTAATATTACACCTTTCTAAAAATACGTTCGAAGGAATCAAAATAATTCTAATAATTAATATTATATTTCAGAAAATTTATGTTCAGTTTAATTTTAACATTTTATCTTTTGTAACAAGGGCGTTGACCATCTAATTAAAATGTCTTAAATTATTTAAGCTTTATTTGTGTGTCTCTGTATATATATGTTTAAATTGAAACCTATAATAAGAAAAATATTTGCATAACCTAAAAATATTAATTTAATTAATAGTTACCGAAAAATTTAAAATTTAAGCACGGTTTCTAATACATATAATATTGGAACTTACTATGACTTTTTTAATCATTTAATCGAAAAATATTACACATTTACATACACTTAAATTTATATTCTTCTGATATGTAAAATATTGCATACTTGAACACATTAGAATCTATATTTTTAAATATTATAATAATAAGAAAAAGTTAAATAAAATCCAACTTAAAAATCTCTAATATTATTGAACAAAATAATACGTTACACGTTTTCATACATAAATTGCATATAAATCAAAAAATAATAACGAATGAATATGTCATTATTAGAGCAAGAATAGTATTTTTTATGATTATTTTTTATTTTTGTTGTCATTTTTTGGTCCTGCAGTAACCGACACAGGTCCATCAACTGCACTAACACCTGTTATTGGTGCAAACGAAGGTTGACCATCGGATACGGGTCCTGCAATTGCACTAACATCTGTAATTGGGGCAGACGAAGGTTGACCATCGGATACGGGTCCTGCAACTGTACTAACATCTGTTATTGATACGGGTCTTGCAACTATACTAACATCTGTTATTGGTGCAGACGTAGGTTGACCATCGGATACGGGTCCTACAACTGTACTAACATCTGTTATTGGTGCAGACGTAGGTTGACCATCGGATATAGGTCCTGCAACTGCACTAACATCTGCTATTGGAGCAGACGAAGGTTCATTGTCGCCGATAACGAATTGAACTGAAAGAATCGTGATCAAAACAATCGGTAAGGTAATTTTTGCCATTCTTGTTTATGTGAATAGGAAAAGGAGAGAAAGTAATGGTTTTTTATGTTAATTTATTCAATGAGTGTGATTGATGATTTGCAGTTAAATCTTTGAGAATTTATAGCATCTTATAGGAGACATGTACGGCAAATCGATAGATAAGTAGTTATAAAATTATTTTTTATATGATTAAAATTTTGACACATGGCTTTAGTTGTTGTGAATAATTTAACTTGGTTAGCTTATATCGCTTAAAATTTAAATATTTAATTTCTACAATAAACTTAATTTTTTTTAATTTTTAAATATTTAATTTAAAATTGTTTATCTGTTTGTTTAAAACTTTTTTAACGGGATTTGCACTTGTAAGTAAAAGAAATTATTATATGGTCTTGACTATCGTATTATATATAATCTCGACTCATCACATCATATATAATTTTATCTAATAAAATTCATTTATTTAATAATATGTAAAAATATTTAATAATATATAGAAAAGATGTGAAGATTCTCTTTAAAAAATGAAAATTCACTTTAAAAAATAAAATAAAAATTTATTATTAAATGTATCTATGGATTACGTAATAAACTAGACACATTTAATAATTTATTTTAAGTAGATAATATGTAAAACATTCTACAATTTTGCTCATAACATATCACTTTTAAGAAAAAATTAAAATCCATTTGAATTTAATACTCAAGTTTTGTATTCAAGAATATATGTTTAAACGAATAAAAGGGGTGATCAATAATAGGTTAACTCCATAGAAAAAATATTAAAAATAGACTCTATATTTTAAATTAAAATAAAATCGATTTTCAAATAAAATCAAATGCGACAAATCAATTTTTTATCTATTCAATTTAAAATTTTACTTAATCAAAAAAAAATTGTGTGTATATATATCTTTAAATTAAAACCTCTAATAAAAAAATATATATAGATAACCTAAAATTATGACATGCCACGTCTCGAAATATTAAACTATATATATTAATTATAGAGGGAGAAACATCTAATAAAAGAAATAAATATGTGGATGGATAACCTAAAAGTATTTATTTCATTTATAGTTAGTGAAAAATTTAAGAATTAAGCTCGGTTTCTGTTGTTTATTTTTATTTTTTATTTTATATTTTCTTAGGTCATAAATTATAATTAAAATTAAAATTAGAATTTATCAAAAAAATTAACTTAATTTATTATATATATAAAATTTAAATTTTATATGACTTTTTAAACTTTTAATTGAAGGATGTTTTATGTTTAAACACATTTGATTATAAATATATACAAATTTATATGTTTCTGATATATATATATATAATTTAAAATCCTTATAATATTTTTAAACTATTAAACGAAAAATATTACGTACTTAAACATCTTTGAATTTATAATTTTATATCATTATAATAATAAAAAAAATTAATCCAAAAATCTCTAAATTTACAAGATCTTATATAACAGCATTGATATCAATTAATATAATAACACGTCATATTTATATTGGGTATACCACGTCATATTTTTGACAAGTCAACTATGATGTGGCCTATAATAAATAGTTTCATCGGTCAATATTGATTAAAAGATAATTTATTACGATTTAGGGATTAAAAGATCTAATTGACTGAATTTTTATGTGAAAAAATCTAATGGGGCTCGTGATAATTCTTATTGTATAATTTTCAATTTTAATAAATTATATTATATGATTTATAAAAACAGTAGAGTAAGTAAAGAATTATACAAATTCGTTCCTAACAAAGCACTTAATGAGAATTCATTGAGAAAAACTAAAATCCATTTGAATTTAGTACACAAGTTTAATGGAGTAGCAGGGGAGATTGATAGGTTAATCCGATCGAAATAGATATTTATATTTTTAAATTAAAATTAAATTAATTTTTTTTGTCAATCGTTTTATTAAAAAGTCGATTTAATAAAAAAATGTGTATATAGATATTTAAATTAAAACCTCGGAAAATATGTGAATAACCTAAAACTAGAAAAATTTAGAAAAATAATGATGTCTAGGATTATATTTAGGGAAATATGTGAGTTTGGCGAGGTCTATGTTAGTCGTTGGATTGAATTAAAATCAACGGTGTACATGCACCTCGCCACCTACAAGTGATAAAGTTCAAAAAAGTATTATTTTTTTTTGTCTATTCTCTTAAATATTTTTTAATTACATTTATTTTTCCATTATTTTTTTTAACTTTATTATTCACCCAGATTAACCTTTAAAACTATGTCAAGCAAATTAAAATGTCTTAAAATATTTAAACTTCATTTGTGTGCCTCTGTATATATGTTTAAATTGAAACTATTAATAAGAAAAATATTTGGATAACTTAAAAATATTTATTTAATTAGTTAGTGAAAAGTTTAAAATTTGAGCACAACTTCTAATACGTACAGATACAGATACAGATACATATAATATTTAAACTTTCTATGAATATTTTAATCTTTAAACATGTTCGAATATAGTATATATTTCATTTACAACATAAAAAAATTAGGATACGAAATATACAAGGCGATTTATTAGTTGCTTGGGGATTGGTTTGTAAATGAGTAGCAGTTTTACTGCTTTTTTGGATTAATGAATTACAAAACTTATCCAAAAAGAATATAATATATTTGAATTTATAGTCTTATAATATATAGAATATTCCATACTTGAACATATTAGAATTTATATTTTTAAATTATTGTAATAACAAAAAGGTTAAGGTAAAATTTAATTGATAAATTTTTAATATCATATGATTTTATTAGTCTCGATATCACTGAACGCATTGACACGTTACAAATTTTTATACATAAATTACATATAAATCAAAAAAATAATAACGAATGAATATGTAATTATTTGAATAAAATATTACTTTTCATAATTATTTCTTATTTTTGTTATCACTTTCTGGTCTTGCAGTAATCGATACAGGTCCATCAACTGCACTAACATCTGTTATTGGTGCAGACGAAGGTTGAGCATCTAATACAGGTCCTGCAATTGCACTAACATCTGTTATTGGTGCCGACGAAGGTTGACCATCTGATACAGGTCCTGCAACTGCACTAGCATCTGCTATTGGTGCAGACGAAGGTTCGATATCACTGATAACGAATTGGATTGAAAGAATCATAATCATTGAGATCAAAGCAATAGATAAAATAATCTTTGTCATTTTTTGTTTGTATGAAAAGAAAAGGAGAGAGCGATGATTCTTTTTGTGAATATAAATTTATTCAATAAAATGTGATTGATGATTTGCGATTAAACCATTGAGAATTTATAGCATCTTGTGAGAGACATATACGGTAAATCGATAGATAAATGACTATAAACTTATTTTTTATGGTTAAAATTTTGACACATGGCTTTGATTGTTGTAAACAATTTAGTTTGGTTAACTTATATAGCTTAGAATTTACATATCTATTTTTAACAATTAATTCAATATATTTTTATTTTTTTTAATTTTTAAATATTTAATTTAAAGTTATTATCAGTTTATTTATAACCTTTTAACAAGATTTGTATTTGAAAGAGAAATTATTATATAATTTCGAGTCATCACATCATATATGGTTTCCTTCAATGAGATTTTTTTATTTATTGATATATAAAAAAATTGAAAATTCACTTTAAAAATATAATAAAAAATTATTCGTGGTGGCCAAATTCATCTAATAATTCTCCTTTTTTAAGTGCATAATAGATAAAGCATTTTATAATTTTTTTTCACAACAAGTCACTTTTAAGAAAAAATTAAAATCCATTTAAAATTAATACTCAAGTTTTGTATTAGAAAATATATGTTTAATGGAATAATAGGGTGGTCAATAATAGGTTAATTTGATAGAAAAAATATTAAAAAAGATTCCATATTTTTAAAATAAAATAAAATCAATTTTTAAATAAAATCAAATGCGCGGAATCGATTTTTTATCTATTCAATTTAAAAGTTTACTTAATCAAATCTTTAAATTAAAACCACTAGTAAAAGAAAAAAACGTGGATAACCTAAACTTATGACATGCTACTTGAAACGTCTTAAAAATATTTAAATTTTGTGTAGAGAGAGAATCCTATAATAAAAGAAATAAATGTGATGGATAACCTAAAAGTTTTATTTTATTTGAAAGGTTTTTATTTGGTCTGTTTAGGTTAAAAACTCTCAAAGCTGGGCATGAAAAAAATCTTGAGATTAAGAGATGATTTGATTAGAGGTGACGGATTCCAGGATAATTATTGTGCCAAGAAAATTTAGGAGCTACTTCGACATAAAAGAGAAAAGGTTATATGATCTCGAATTGTTTGGGGATGTCCTTTAATCCCTAGATATTCTTTTATCTCATGGCTTGTTATTTTAGATAGGCTACCAACAAAGGATAGAATGTTAAGATGGGGGTGTCAAGTTAATCCTCTCTATTTGTTATGTGGAGAAGAACAAGAATCTTGGGACCATTTGTTTGAAAATTGTGCTTTCTCAAAGTAACTATGGTCGATGATTGTGAAGGCCTGTAGATTACATTTCACCATTGGGAATTGGACTAACATCTGGCGTGAAAGAAATAGTCGGTTACATGGACATCAACCACAATTGATTGTTGATATGTTTACCATTATTAAGAATGATATCAGATTAAGAATGTTATGCTGTAAATATACGATAGACGTATAGCAGACGAGTGGAGAATTTGTTAATTTCTTCTTTTGTATAGTCTTTTTGAGAGAGGTATTGTTGATACTGGATGTTATTGGTTTTTTGTGAGTTCTTTGAATGAATAAAATTTCATTTATCCAAAAAATAAAAGTTCAAAAATTGGGTTAAAAGAACAATTGTTATTTCTGAAGATCACGGGTTCAAGTACCAGCAATGCCAGCTTAGTGATTGAGCGATCAATATCCAATGATTGAGAGTATACTCTAAAACAGATAATCATTGTAGTTGAGTAAAAAAAAATTTGTAATAAAAAATAAGTTACATATAAAATTTAAATTACTCATAACATTTTTAAATACATTTAAATTTATAATTTTATTTTATTATAATAACAAAAGATAAGATAAAATTAAATCTAAAAATATTTAGATTCATGAGATTTTAACGGTATTAATATCAATGAATATAATGATACATCACATTTAAATTATAGTGTATACTTTTTTTTCTTAACTAAATTTTAAAAAAATTAATGAGGCTCATAATAATTCTTCTCGTAAGATTTTCAGTTTAATAAATTATATATAATTATAAAAAAAAAAGGCGGAGTAGGTAAAGAATTATACAAATTCGATCAAAACAAAACACTTTATGAGAATTCATTTAAAAACAACAACTAAAATCCTTTTGAGTTTAGTAGGCAAGTTTTGTATTCACGTATATATGTATAATGGAGTAGTAGGGGTGATTAATAGGTTAATTCAATTGAAAATATTAAAAATAGATATTATATTTTTAAATTAAAATCAAATCAATTTTTTTAAATTAAAACCTCAAAAATGTGCGTATATAAATATATGTGCGTATATATATAAATATTTAAATTAAAACCTCAAAAATATATGTGGATACCTAAAATTATAACATGTTAATTAAAATGTTTTGAAATATTTAAAATTCGTTTGTGTCTTTGTATAAAGCTGTAATGAAAGAAAAATATTTGGATAACCTAAAAATATTTATTTCACTAATAGTTAGCGAAAAGTTTAAAAATTTAAACTCCGTACTTTATAGGGATGTTCAAAATTGGTCCAATGAGTATCTAACGGCCCAATAAACTTATAATACAAATTAAAAATATAGAAAAAATGTTAAAACATAGTAATGATATAGTATTGATATTAGATTTATTGAGTCGTTGGATTCATTAGACCGATTTTGAACACCTTTAATTTCTTATACATTTGTGGATACATATAATATTTAAACTTCCTATATATGACTTTTTAAATCTTCTATTTGAAATATATTATATATTTAAACATGTTTGATTATAAATATATTTGAGTTTATATTGTTTTAATCCATAGAATAATGCAGACGAAGGTTGACTGTTTACCACATTCATGTAACTGCAGAAGAAGGTTCATTGTCCTCAACAACAAATTAGACTGAAAGAATCGTGATCATTGAGCGAGAGCAAAACAATAGATAGAATAATCTTTATCATTTTTTCGTTTACATGAAAAAAAAACAATAAATTTTTGTGTGAATACAAAATTATTTAATGAAATGTAATCGATAATCTACTGTTAAACCCTTAAAATTTTATAGTATCTTGTAAGAAACATATATGACAAATTAATAGAAGATGACTATAAAATTATTTTTTATTAAGGTTAAAATTTGACACATAGCCTTAGTTGTTGCAAACAATTTGGCTGGATTAACTCATATCGTTTAGATTTTTTAATATTTATTTTTACGACTAATTCAATATATTTTTTCATTTTTAAAATATTTAATTTAAAGTTTTAAAGGGTGAAAGAAATAGAATTATCCTATTTTTTCTTTTTAATCGTTAGATGATTTAATTATTATGATTTTTCAAATCAACTATTAATGTTATTCGTTTGTACGGCATTAATTTTTTATATATAAAATATTAAAACGAGTTTTATTAAACACTTTTTAAATATAAACAAAGAAAAAGAATACTCATGATAATATATAATATTTAAACTTCCTATGATTTTTTTTAATTTTTTAATCTTTTAATCAAAAATATTATATATTTAAACATATTAGAATACAAATATATTTGAATTTATATTCTTCTAATATATAGAAGATTTCATACTTGAACATATTAGAATTTATATTTTTAAACTATTGTAATAATAAAAAGGTAAATTTTAATCAATAAATTTCTAATATCACATGATTTTATTAGTATCGATATCACTGAACGCAATGACACATCACAAGTTTTTATACATAAATTACATATAAATCAAAAAAATAGTAACGAAATAATATGTAATTATTCGAATAAAACATTACTTTTTATGATTATTTTTTATTTTTGCTATCACTTTCTGGTCCTGCAGTAATCGATACAGGTCCATCAACTGCACTCACATCTGTTATTGGTGCAGACGAAGGTTGACCATCTGATACAGGTCCTGCAACTACACTAACATCTACTATTGGTGCAGACGAATGTTGACCATTTGATACAGGTCCTGCAACTGCACTAACATCTGCTATTGGTGCAGACGAAGGTTAATCATCTGATACAGGTCCTGCAACTGCACTAACATCTGCTATTGGTGCAGACGAAGGTTCGTTGTCGCCGATAACAAATTGGATTGAAAGAATCGTAATCATTGAGATCAAAATAATAGATAAGATAATCTTTGTCATTTTTTGTTTATGTAAAAAGAAAAAGAGAGAACAATGGTATTTTGTGTGTGAATACAAATTTATTCAATAAAATGTGATTGATGATTAGCAGTTAAACCTTTGAGAATTTATAACATATAGTGAGAGAGATATACGGCAAGTCGATAGACAAATATCTATAAATTTATTTTTTATGGTTAGAATTTTGACACATGGCTTTGATTGTTATAAATAATTTAATTTGGTTAAGTTATATCGTTTAGAATTTAAATATTTATTTTTATTATTGTAATATTATGGTTCTATTTTTTTTATTGATAAATATAATTTTATAAATAAAAATTTATACGTAAAATAATATTAATATGAGTCTTATTAAAAATTCTTTAAACTTAATTAAAGAAAAAAAATATTCATAGTAATATAAAGAAGATCGAAACACCGTACAAATAGACAATAAATAATTTAAACTCTAGGAATTTTCTTTGGAATTGGTCTTAGTCAACAATCGTATACTCATGTTTGAGGTCTTATTTTATAAATAAAAAATTGTTTTATTTTTATAAAAAAATTAAGCAACTTGACTTGAAGTTAAAAACTATTAGAATATAATAAAATGTGATTAGTTGTTAATTGGTTAATAGTTTGTTAGGTTATTAGTCTATTGGATTATCTTGCTGAATGGGTTATAAATACCTAAGATCTGTAATTCTTTTGACATCAGTTCATTGAATAAAATCTCAGTTTTCTCTCTATTTTAGTTCTCTAAAACTCATTATCGGTAATCATCTTCGGTCATTATGTCACCATTCTCACAAAAACTTATTCACATTATTAAAAAAATTATTTAAATTTAAATTATACTCTCAATCAATGAATATTGATCGCTCAATTATTGTGCTGACATTACTGATTCTTGAACTTGTGATCATTAAAAACAACAACCATTTTTTTAACCGATAAGATTAGATGGTTCTTACTTATAAATTAATATTTAAAACCCTTTTAGCGGGTTTTGTAACTAAGTAGATAATAAAGCATTCTACAATTTTGTTGATAACAAAGCATTTTTAAGAAGAAAAATAAAATAAAATCCATTCGGAATTAGTACTTAAGTTTTTTTATTCTAGAATATATGTTTAATGGAATAATAGGGTAATCAATAATAGGTTAATTTGATAGAAAAAATATTAAAAATACTCTATAATTTTAAATTAAAATCAAATCAATTTTTAAATAAAATTAAATGCGTCGGATAATTTTTTTGATCGATTGAATTTAAAATTTTACTTAATGAAAATTTTTTTTTGACATGCTACTTGAAATGTCTTAAAATATTTAAATTGTTTGAGTGTATATATATATAAACCTATAATAAAAGAATTTAATACGTGGATGGATAAATATTTAAAAATTTTATTTTATTTATAATTAGTAAAAAAAATAAAAGTTAAGTTTGATTTAGGTTATTTATTTTTTTATATTTTTTTGGGTTATAGGTATTAGACTTATTAGGAGCACTCTTTTTTTTTTAAATCTCTTTTTCTTTTTTTCAATAAGATTATGATTAGAATTGAGATTTGTCAAAAAATTAACTCAATTTCTTATATAATATAATATATATTTAAATTTTGTATGACTTTTAATCTTTTAACTGAAGGAGATTGTATGTTTAAATACGTTGGATTATAAATATATATAAATTTATATGCTTATAATATATATGTAAAATTTAAATTACTCATAATATTTTTAAGCTTCTAATCGAAGAATATTGCGTACATAAACATATTTGATTTTATAGTTTTATACCATTATAATAACAATAAGAATAAGACAAAATTTAATTTAAAAATCTCTAAGCTTACAAAATCTTAACGGTGTCAATATTAATGAATATAGTGACACATCGTAAGTTTTTATGCATAAGGTACATATGAATCAAGAAAATAATAATGCATACGTAATTACTGGAATAAAAAATATATATTTTTAGTTATTTTTTTCTTTGTTGTCATTTTCTAGACCGGCAGTAACCGATACAGGCCCATCAACTGCACTAACATCAGCTATTGGTGCAGACGAAGGTTGACCATCTGACACAGGTCCTGCAATTGTACTAACATCAGCTATTGGAGCAGACGAAGGTTCGTTGTCACCTATAACGAATTGGACTGAAAAAATCATGATCATTGAAATCAAAACGATGGATAAGATAATTTTTGCCATTTCTTTATGTTAATTTGCCCTAAATGTGATGATGATTTGAAGTTAAAATCATAGAAATATATAATGTTTTGTAGGAGACATATACGGAAAGTCAATAAATTGATGGTTATAAAATTATTTTTTGTATGGTTAAAATTTTAACACCGGACTTTGATTGTTGTGAGAATTTGACTGGGTTAATTTATATTATTTTTGAATTTTGATATTTATTTTTTTACAACAAACTTAAAATATTTTATTTATATATTTTTAAATTTTCAAATATTTAATTAAAATTACCTGATCTGTTTGTTTATTTAAAGGGTGAGAAAATTTATTTTTTATTTTTTATTTTTTGAAATTATTAGATTATTTATCTATTATTATTTTACAAATTAACTATTAATGTTGTACGTTTGTTATACTTTTAAGAGTACTTTCGAAGGAGTTAAATTATTCTAATAATTAGTATTAAAATATTTTACGTCCTTATGCCTCTAACAAAATACAGGCAACAAAATTTTGAGGCTATTTTTTTAAGAGGGTAAGAGTTGGGTGGGTAAATATCAGTCGATTTAAAAAATAATTAATTAGTGAAGTTGATAAGTCATATTTTTTAAGTTAAATTTTATTTAGAAAAATTTTCGATATGAGTTAAGCTTATGAAATTTGAGCTACATCAAGTCAAATTGAGTTGTTCGAGTTTTTTTTTAAAATTTAATTATAATGTTATGATACTGATTAGTTGTTATTTAAATGACTTTTTATAACCATATAGAACACACATATATTTATATAGTGGACATAATTAAGAGATTTGACTCGAACTTAAAAATTAATTCACTAATTATTAAAAATTTTGAGTTATTCAACTTTTTATTTTATAACTCAATTTGTATGTGAAAATTTTTAGTTGAGTTTATGAAATTGTGATTTGAGTAGAATTATTTTTTCAATATAACATACATAATTGGGAGATTTGATTAAACCATAAAAATTAATAGATTAATTATTAAAAAATTTAAAATTTTTATTTTATAATTCAAACTTTATTTTAAAAATTAAGTTGAATCTATAAAATTATAAAATAACTAAAATTATTTAATTGTTTTAGTCATGTTCTGTATACCCCTATTAAAAAGATTCTCTAAATGATTAATTTTATTATAAAAACTAAAATATGTTAAAATAAAAAATCTTAAATTAATATTTGTATATAAGTACATAATAGGTAAAGCATTATACAAATTTATTCATTACAAATGAGTCTTTATTTTAAAGAACTAAAATCCATTTGAGATTAGTAGTCAAGTGTTGTATTCAAATATATATATTTAATGGAATAATAGGAGTGATCAATAGATTAATTCGATGAAAAATGTTAAAAATATTAATCAAATTAAGATCAAATCCATCCAATCAAATTACATATTTAAAGACATCTGAATTTATATTTTAAATAATAATAATAATATAAATTATAATTCATAAATCTTTAATTTCAAATGGTCTTAACAGTGTCAATACTATTTAACGTACTGACACATCATAAACTTTTATACATAAATTACATATAAATAAAAAAATAATAACTTAAATGCATACGTAGTTATTGGATTTTAACCATATATATACATACAACCATCTTTAAATTTTATTCTTAGTTTCTTCTCCGCAGTAATTGATTTAGATTCTTCAACTTTACTAACGTCTGTTATTGGTGCAGACGAAGGTTGATCATCTGATACAGGTCCTTCAACTTTACTAACGTCTATTATTGGTGCAGACGAAGGTTGATCATCTGATACAGGTCCTGTAACTGCATTGACATCTGTTATTGGTGTTGACGAAGGTTTATTATCGCCGACAACAAACTGGATTGAAAGTATCGTGATCATTGAGATCAAAATAATAGATAAGACGATCTTTGTCATTTTTATGTTTTTTTGAAAAGTAAAAAAAGAGTAATGGTTTTTATTATGAATACAAATTTATGTAGTAAAATGTGATTGATGATTTAAGATTAAAAACTTAAGAATTTATAGTCTTTCTTAGGAGATATTTGCGGTAAATCAATGAACAATTAACTATAAAATCATTTTTTATATGGTTAGAATTTTGACACTTGATTTTGATTTTGATTGTTGTAATCATGTTAACTTTTATTAATTAAAATTTTACTATTTATTTATTTTCTATTTTTAGATATTTGATTTAAAATTCTTTATTAATTTGTTCATTTAAAGGGTGAGAAATTAAATATTATTTTTAAATAATTAAATAATTTATCTATTGTGACTTTTTAAATTAACTATTAAAGTTATTTGTTTGTAAGAATATAATTTTTTTTATTAAACTTTTGAGTTTAATCATCTATATATTTTACCATACTTTCGAGACTAAGTTGGGAGTTAAGATGATTCTAATAATTAGTATTTGTTGTTCATGATTACGTAAAACGTATATAAATAAGATGAGTTTATTATATATCGAATATTATTAAATATAACTAACTATGAACATTGTTAAACATAGTTAAGTTAATTAATAAAAATTAAAATTTTTAGGATTAAATATATAATTTTAAATTATTTAAAATAAAATTTTAAATAAAATAGATATATATTATATATTTTATTTTTTAATAATTTATTTAAATTATTTTTAATTTAAAAATAAAAATATTAAATCAAAACCTAAAACATAAACTCAAAGTTCGAAAAATACTAAACCTTAAATTCTAAATCCAAAAAACTAAATCATAAACTTTAAATCCTAGAACAATAAACCCTTAAACCCTAAAATCTAAAAATATAATCATAACACTTAAACCTTAAAATAAAAAATTTGAAACTCTAAAAGTGTTGAGCCTACCTAGGCCATGACTCATGCTCTAAAATATCCTTTATTTATATAAAGAGGATTTTTGGGTAAATGAAATTAATAAGAAATGTCCCAATAAAAATTAGTTTAGTTTTAAATCTTAAATTAATTTAAAAAAATAATATTTAAGTAAAATAAAAGATAAAAAATATAGCCATTAATAATTTTATTACATTTTATAAATTATATAATTATTCTTAATAAATATAATTTAAATATATTTTATACTAAATAATTAAATATTTTAAAAAATAATTAAATTCTCTCAACATAATTAGGGTTTTACTCTAGTATATAACATAAACAACAAAACAACATAAAAATTTAGATCAAAATTTAAAAATTATTTAAAAAAAATATATTTTAATATATTTAGAAAAATACCTTAAAAGTAGATGAAAATGTAATATATTTCTTGATTATTTTAATTGAAACTTATTATATAAGTTAATATTAAAAAATAAATTTATTTTTATAATTTATATAAATTTAAATCTATATTTTTATGATTTATATTTTTGACAAATTAATGAAGTCATAAATAAAAAATTAAATTTTAATAAATATTTCAATTTTATTTAAATAAAGATAGAGATAATATATTTTTTTAATTATTAGAGAGTAAAATTTTAAAGTTATATATATGAGTTATATTAGATAATTTTTTATTTATATTGGCCCAGTCGATAATATTTTTTTTAGATTCGTCACTATATTGTTTAGTATTTTTAGGATTTTAAGTTTTGGATTTAGGGTCGTAAGATTTTATATTTTAGGGTTTGGAGTTTAATGTTTAGTGATTTAGGTTTTGGATTTTTGTTTTAGGGTTTAAAATTTAGTTTTTATTTTATTTTTTAAAATTAATTTAAATTACTATTTTATTCAATTATTTGAAAAATAAAATAATATATATAAAAAATAATTTATAAAAAATTATTTTAAATAATTTATAATTATATATTAAATTCTTAATTTTTTAATCTTTATTAATCAATTTAATAGTATTCAACGATGTACGACAACCATTATAAATTTTTTTCATACAAATAACTATATTTATCAAATATAAATAAATGCAATAATCATAAAAAAAACATTAACTTATATAATTAAATTAAGATAAATCCATCCAGTCAAATGCATATTTTGCATAAAGATGTGGTGGCGTATTTTGGCTTCAATTGTTTGGAAAATGGTCCGTTGTTTTAAAAGTTTATTACATACTTGAAGACATTTGAATTTATATTTTAAACTATAATAATAATATAAATTATAATTCATAAATCTTTAATTATAAATGATCTTAACGATGTCGATACTATTTAACGTAATGACACATCACAATTTTTTATATATAAATTATACGTAAATCAAAAGAATAATAATCGAAATGCATACGTAGTTATTAGATTTTATCCATATATATACATACAACCATCTTTAAATTTTATTCTTAATTTCTTCTCTGCAATAATTGATTCAGGTCCTTCAACTTTACTAACGTCTGTTATTGGTGCAGACGAAGGTTGACCATCTGACACAGGTCCTATAATTGCACTGACATCTGTTATTGGTGTTGACGAAGGTTCATTATCGCCGACAACAAACTGAATTGAAAGAATCGTGATCATCGAGATCAAAACAATAGGTAAGACAATTTTTATCATTTTTGTGTTTATTGAAAAGTAAAAAAAAAAGTAATAGTTTTTATTATGAATACGAATTTATGTAGTAAAATGTGATTGATGATTTAAGATTAAAAACATAAGAATTTATAGCCTTTTTCAGGAGATATTTGCGGTAAATCAATGAACAATTGACTATAAAATTATTTTTTATATGGTTAGAATTTTGACACCTGATTTTGATTGTTGCAAACAATTTAACATGGTTAACTTTTATTAATTGAAATTTTAATATTTATTTATTTATTTTCTATTTTTAGATATTTTATTTAAAGGTTTTTTTTAATTTGTTCATTTAAAGGGTGAGAAATTAAATATTATTTTTAAATTATTAAATAATTTATCTATTGTGACGTTTTAAATTAACTGTTAAAGTTATTTGTATGTAAGAATATAATTTTTTTATTAAATTTTTGAGTTTAATTATCTATATTTTTACCGTACTTTCAAGACTAAGTTGGGAGTTAAGATGATTCTATTAATTAGTATTTTGCTGTTCATGATCGTAAAACGTATATAAATAAGATGAGTTTATTACGTGTGTCGAACATTACTGAATACAACTAACGATGAATATCGTTGAACACTATTAAATTAATAAATAAAAACTAAAAAAATTTAGGATTAAATATATTATTTAAAATAAAATTTAAAATAAATTATTTATATATATATTATATTTTTTATTTTTTAAAATAATTTATTTAAATTATTTTTAATTTTAAAAATAAAAAATATTAAACCTAAAACCTAAACTCATAGGTCGAAAAATACTAAACCTTAAATTCTAAAATCCAAAAACTAAATCATAAACTTTATATCCTAAAATAATAAAACCTTAAACCCTAAAATTTAAAAATATAATCATAACTTATAAACCCTAAAATAAAAAAATTTGAAACTCTAAAAATATAAACCTTAAACTTGAAACCCAAAACTAGTTTAGGATTTGTGATTCTAAGATTTTAAGTTTAGGGTTTAGGGGTTTTAGTTGGTTTATGATTTTATGGTTTGGGTTTAGTGTTTATATATTGTTTAGTATTTTTAGGGTTTTAGGCTTTGGATTTAAGGTCTTAAGATTTTATATTTTAGGGTTTAAAGTTTAAATTTAGTGATTTAGGTTTTGGAATTTTATTTTAGGGTTTAAAATTTAAGATTTTTTTTATTTTTTTAAATTAATTTAAATTGTTATTTTATTCAATTATTTGAAAAATAAAATAATATATAGAAAATAATTTAATAGTTTTTAAATAATTTATAATTATATATTGAGCCTTTAAATTTTTTAATCTTTATTAATCAGTTTAATAGTATTTAATAATATTTATTATTAACGGTGTTCAACGCCTATCTTAGATTTTTTTATTCAAATAACTATATTTATCAAATATAAATATATATGCATTAATCATAAAAATACTTTAATACAAAAATTTTAAAATTTGTCATTAAAACTCTACCACGTGTCAGAAACAGCATAATTACCGTTTTCAAAGCTTAAAAAACCGGTAAATCCGTTAAAAGTGACCGACCGTCGAACCAACCAAAACTGCATCTGAACTTTGCTTCAATGCCACGAAATTAATTGAAAAAAATAATTAAACAAAAACAAAATTTCACAAAATCACGCGCTAATTCCCAACCATCTATATCTTCGCTCTCACTATCAGGCGTACAAATTCATTGACACTATCACTCTCCAACTTACCTTCAACGAAATGGCTTCCCTCTCACGCGCCTCCACTCCTATCCCTTCCCACCATTACCGTAGACGCGCCATCATTCCCGCGCCAAAATTGTTCTACCAACGAATTAGGAGAAGCGGGATAAGGCTGACGGTTGTTAGAGCCGTTGATGGAGACGATTCGTATCTCAGTATGTGGAAGAAAGCCAAGGAGAGGGAAAAGAAGGAAGCTGAGTTTCAAAAAATCGCTCAGAATTTGGCCGGCGATAGCGGCGGTAATGGTGGTGGGAAGAAAGAGGTTTTGAAAAAGAAGAGCGAGGAGTTCCAGAGGATTCTGGAAACTCCTAAGGAGGAAAGGGATCGGATTCAGAGAATGCAAGTGATTGATCGCGCAGCGGCGGCGATTGCGGCGGCTCGTTCCCTTATCCAGAACAAGGATTCCTCTGGAAAGGATGATTCTGGCAACGAAAATCGCAAACCAATTAGCTTTCAAGATGACGGTATGAACAAAAATCCTTCCGTATTTGTAATTTTAAATTGCATTTATTTTTTTTGTTGATATCTGATACTTTGTTTTCTTTTTTCTTTTTCTAAAAATTATTTCGGATATTATTTTTAAGAAAAGGATGACATTTATCGGAAGCAAAGTAAAGAATCCGAGAAGCTTTTTTAGTATTTTTATTGAGAATTAAAATGAAAAAAAAATGATTTTCTTTTAACCAGGAAAAGAAAAGGGGAGGCAAAACTTACCCCATTGTAATGCATTTAAATGGAATGAATGATCTCTGCTAATTTCACTTTTGGCGCTTATCAGCTTATAATTTTCAGAGAACACAAAGATGGAATGATAAACAGAGTTCAGTTGATAGTAAAATCACTGCTATTGTTGTTTTCTTATGGTAAATTTAATCATAATTTAACAGGAAAGCAGAGTGGGAGCATTTTTGTTAGTCGACCTGCAAATTCTGGAAATGAAACACCTGGTCCTGATTTTTGGTCCTGGACACCTCCTCAAAGTTCTGTTCAGGTTTCAAATGAAAAGGATGGATTGCAGGTAGCTAGACAAACTTCGGAGCTTCGGGTTTCTAGCATTCCGGTTTTAGAGAAAGATCGGTCTCTTGGTTTTCTCTCTATTCCTTTCGAAAGTAAAGCTTATGAGACGAACCGCAATCTTCCACCCTTTCAATCACTGGTAGAGGTTGATAAAACAAAAGAATCTGAGGTTGTTGTAGAAGAGACTTCTTTAAAAGTGGAACATGACCTTGAGGTCGAATTTTCTGCACATGCCGCGGAAGCAGCTGATGCCATTCATAAGGCCAAAGAATTATCATCCCAAGGAGTCAATCAAGATGGAACCAGATGGTGGATGGAAACGGGAGTTGAGCAAAGACCTGATGGTGTGATTTGCAGGTGGACTATGATTCGGGGAGTTAGTGTTGACCAAGCTGTTGAATGGCAAGAGAAGTATTGGGAGGCTTCTGATGAATTCGGTTACAAAGAACTCGGTTCTGAGAAATTAGGACGTGATGTTTATGGAAATGTTTGGAGTGAAAAGTGGAGAGAATCGATGTTGCAGGTCAGTAAAATCACCTCACCCGTGATACATTTCTCATGACATTTCCTTTTTACTGCATTTTACCTTTTAGTTGGAATCAGACTTGTAGAATTCTAGTAAAATAACTGAATGTGAGATGAAGCCCTTGTAGGTGTATCTCAGCCATTTATACACAACTATATTACTGTATTCAAATTTCAATATTTTCATGGGTTGGTGGTAGTGCATGATAGAAATGTGGGTTTGGATACAATTCAAGCATAAAAAACATAGAAAAATAGCTGTTGTTATGGGTTTACGAGATACCGGATTTTATGAATGCTAGTTATGTGTTCCCTGATCTATCTCCGTTTTCCGAGAGCAACATTAGAGACCTATAGAAGCTTCCACCAATAGTCAAGCCAGGTGGTATTGACAGACATCCTTCTTCGGACAAAAGGGAGAAAAGAATAAAGCTGAAGGGAGATGAAGTTATAATTCACACTAAGCTTGCTTTGTGAAGAGATCAAGAACATTGGCTTTATTTTAGCGTCTTTCAATGCTTTGCTACTGTTTGTGAGAATATCGTATCTAGTTCAAAGTCTATTGGTGACAGATTTTTACTTTCAAATTACGGCACCGTTAATAAATTTTAATTTTGCTTTCAAAGAAGTTCAAAACTTTGAAGCATGCTAAGATATTGTTTTTATGGGGAAATTTGAAAGTGTTGCCTGGTGCAGGAGAATGGGCTTCTACATCTTGAAAAAACTGCAGATAAGTGGGGAAAGAATGCTGAAGGTGCGGAGTGGCAAGAAAAATGGTGGGAACATTATGATGCGTCCGGGAAATCTGAGAAATGGGCTGACAAGTGGTGCAGCATTGACCCGAACACACCCCTCGAGGCTGGTCATGCTCATGTTTGGCATGAAAGGTATTTAACTTCATATCTAGTTTGGATAATTTTGCACCTTTTCTGTTTTCTTTATCCAGAATTATTTTTGGTCGTAATATTGATCTGGTCATAAATTTCTTACCAAAGCACTTCCTTGCTGATCCATCTAGAAATTTAACACTACCAAGCTCTCAAAAACATCTTGCAATGCTTAAATCTGCATCTCATGTCATCAAAGTTTGTATAGCATTGTTTGGGTCCTCTTGTTAGTTGACACAACCTTCTATCTTAATGTAATTCATGACTATGGAAAATTTGCCACAATGTTAAACGCCGTTCATCTGAACATGGAGATGTAATATTCATCCAGTTAGAATTTATATGTTTGATCTCAAGTTTTGCAACTTTGGCAGGTGGGGTGAACAATATGATGGATATGGTGGCAGCGTGAAATACACCGACAAATGGGCGGAGCGCTGTGAAGGCAATGGTTGGGCAAAATGGGGTGACAAGTGGGATGAACATTTCGACCCCAATGGGCATGGTGTGAAGCAAGGGGAAACATGGTGGCAAGGGAAGCATGGAGATCAATGGAAGCGCACATGGGGTGAGAAACACAACGGCTCGGGATGGGTTCACAAATACGGGAAGAGCAGCAGTGGGGAGCATTGGGACACACATGTGGAGCACGAGACATGGTATGAGAGATTCCCACACTATGGCTTCTATCACTGCTTTGACAACTCCGTGCAGCTGCGGGAGGTTAAGAAGCCATCCGAGATGACTGAACAGGTTGAGAAGCCATCTGAGACGTCTGAATCATAATTCATAAGCTTTTCATACCCTCATTCTACGTACGAAGGTAAAATTTAGTAATAAGCAGTAGTAGTAAAGAGTGTTAATTGAATTCAACAGTTTGTAAATAGTTTGAATTCGGTCAGTGTTCTGACTCGAGTAGAATTCGAGATCTTAACTTGCTTAGTTGAAACTTTAAAAAAGTTAATTTGTATTATTTAAAATAAATTATAATAATTAAAAATTTATTAATATTTCGGTTGGCAAGATAAAGAAAAGCGACCACTAAGTAGTAAGAAATTTCGAAAATGCCACAGTATGTCCCACGACTGATCTTTATAACAATGCACAAACCACACCGATATAGTACAATGCACCCTGAGCCAGGGAACCAATGGCATCCAACGTACAGGGAGGCAGGTTTTCATGTCTCTGTACCAATGCCTCTTATGGTGTTTTATTGAGAAATCTGCATCACACATTGGAGACTAAATAGTGGTTTACATGTTCTCCCATCATACAACGAATTCATCTAAGCGGGAACTGCTTCTTGAATCCTTCCATTGTCCGACGCTGCCAAGCTGTCGTAGTATTCGACCAGCACTTTCCAGCCACCAGGGCACATGAATCCGTTGGGAGGGTTCTCTTTGTTCTTTGCGAGCGTACGCATCTGTCGAATTGCAGAAAGTGTTTTTTGAGATGAATTTTAAAGTAAAGAATTAATATTGGAACTGGAATGTTTCTTCTGAATTGGGTTTATGGTTCATTTTCTAACTATTTCTATTGATAGTTGGCAAAAGAATGTACCTTGGTGCCGGATATGAAGAGGAAGTCTTGAGCTCTTGATGGATCGAAGAAAGCCATTTTACCTTGGGTCTGATCGTACGCAGCAACCTGAAAAATAAGCAAATCTATATGAATATGCAATCAATTGTATGAATGTGCTAGAAAATAGTGATGGGAATGCTGGTTATACCCTGAACGGAAGGATGTTCAGCCGCTCAAGTCCTGGAGCCATGCTCAAGACCTTTTTCCCATGATCGGCATCATAGAGATCTCTCTTCTTGATGGGATGACCCATGCCAGCTGGATCTCTACCGACGATGTAAAAATTAGCCCCTGCATTGATCCGAGCCTTAGCATGCCACTGCACTTCAGTTGGGCCAGCATAATGCATAGGAGATGGGAATATTGAAACCACAGTTGTTTCGGGATCAAGAACACCATCCTCAAGCACCTGATAGAACATAATATAATTAAACCCTAACACATTTTCATGGCAATTTACACAGCAAAATTAGAAGGTTGTAAGGAATACCTTCTCGTGTTGTTTCATTCGCCAACTTAGAGGGACATCATCAGCCTTTGTGTAGCCCCCAATGGATGAAGCAAAAGTATGGGGTTCTTGTACCCCATCTCGAGAAGCCGACGACGAGTATCAGTCATTAGCAAAGCATGACCATTGTGAACAGGGTTTCTGAGCTGGAACGCGAACACAGCATCAGCATTGCGTCTTTCAAATTCCTGACGTAACTCCACAGGTGAAAGCCGGAAACGATCAAGACCGTCGTGGTACTTGATCTGCTCTATAACCTCCAAGTCACCACCAACGAGCCAATTTCCAGAATTTGTTATAGTTTCTTCAACATAGGGTAGTCCAGGGGCAGTAGTTCCCCAAGTCCTCGCTATCCTTTCTTCCTTGGGGTGCTTGTAAATCTCAATGCTGAATCAATCAAGTAATGTATCAAATAATAAGGAACACAGTTACAGAACTCAACAAGACACCTATGCTTAAAATAAACAACAGGAAGTTCTCGCAACACATTCGAGTCCTAGAAAGTTCATATAATATCAACTGTGTTCCCCGGCTTTTGACACAAGTATCCTCTCCCAAGAATTGAAACTCAAATCTTAAGTTTATGCATTTTTAACAGGAAAACTCACACTCTGAGAACACAGGCTAGATAATAAGATGACCTACATTCACACAAGCTATAATCACCCAATTATTTGAATTTTCCATCAATTTCCCATCTGCTCGGGTTGTACCAAGGAAGCCAAGGCCAGGGCCAAACCTCCTCTTCTTCATCAGCAACATGAAGGAGAATGTTCTAATACACAATAATAGGCTAGCTCACATGAAAGCATATCAAAGTGATCTGTCAATCTTGTTTAATCAAAGTGGTAAAGATTTGCAGGTTCAATTCCAGAAATCATCACTGTAGCAAGTCAGATTGCATTGAAAAGTAACATTTTTATGATAAAAGAAAGTCCAACCACAAAAGTGACAAAACCCCATAGAAATAATCACATCAACAAAAGAAGAAAAAAAACATTACGATTTAGCATTACATTATTCCTCTATTACGAGTTAAACAACTTACTCTGTAAGGATCGCAACGGGGTTATCATCCGAGTCAACGAGAGTGACTTTATTGGACTCACCGATCTTCTCCTTCTGAGAATCATCGATGGCCAAGACAATCGGCACCGACATGTTGACGAATGAACCATCGTCGAGTCGGAGCGAGTTAAAATGAAGAGTTTGGAGGAACTCGGATTCTCTCATGAACCCGGCGAGAGGGCTAGCCCAGCCCTCACTTAAAACGTGAACCCATTGCAAGTCGATCGTAGTCAGCTTCACCCGAGGCAAAGAAGCCGCTTCCCGCTTCTTCAACTCCCGCTCCGGCTCCGGCACATGGAGGTCCACGAGTTTCCCACCGTCCGGCTCAATCAACCCGGCTCGAACTGAGAACCGCTTCCGAAAAGCGGTTCGTGAATTGAAAGAGATCGAAACGGGGAGTTTGAATGAAGGAACAAAATGGGTATTCAGGGATTCGTTCAAAGACTTCGATGGAAACGAGGATCGGATGAAAATGGCGGAAGCCATCGGAAGAGAGAAGAATAGAAACCAAACAAAGTGGACTCAACCCTGTTTGGCTTTTTGATTAATCGATAGGTGAGTTGAATAAAAATTTTGGTTTGGTAGAGAAAAGACTGTTTTTTTATTTGTCTGAGAGAAAGTAGAAGACACAAAAGTGGACTCTTTGTTGGATGTGGCTAAGCTGGGAGGATGAACCTGGACATACTTTTTAGGGTTAAATTCTGTTAATAGTCCCTGTAGGATACCTATCCTGACCCATATGGTAACGAATTAAGGTAGATTTTGTTAGCAGTTTTTGTACGACACCCACGTCTTAAGTCTTGTAATTTAGCCATGTTACGATAATTGTTGTTGGTTTTGTGGCTTTATGTTAAAGATTAGCGGAATTTCACAAGGTTTAATGCTAAATAAGTAATTGGGGTTTAATACTTGAGTTAGATTGGAAAGGGGCAGAGGACAAAATCCAAGAACTAAGAAAAGAAAATAAAAAAGTATAAGGGTTTGAATATAAAATTTATAGACAATACAAGCAGTAAGGACAGAATTTAGCCTTTATATGAAGTTTTTAAGTCAAATTTGGTCTCTCCACTTGGACCGTTGCAGTGGAATTGGTATTTCATGGTTGGAATATTGTATTGATTTAATGAAATTCCCTTCATTTTATTATTATATATGTGTCTTCTACTTTTTTTTTTTTTTTGTAATATTTGTGAAATTTTTTATGTTTATTTTGAATTAAATGAAGCTCAAATAATACTCATTTTCAAAAAAAAAAATTTTTTTACAACTTTTGGTCTAAGCTTGAGTCTCTCAACTAAAAACTTAATAAATTGGTCAAACACTGTTAATTCAACGATCGATGACGGGACACTTAATAAAAATTAATATAATTATATAATTAACCTTAAAGTTTTACATTTATTTTTATTTGACCCATTTTTAAAAGTTAACCTATAACTTTATTAATTGATGAATTTAGTCTTATTTCACTCTTAAATTTTAATTTTCTTTTTCAAAAACGATTTTTCGATCATGTGTTTAGGAGTTACAGTTAATCCGATTTCTATACAGGTTTATTTGACATTCTCAACTGACAGTAGTTTCAAAGAAGAATATGTTTTAAATTACTTCAGGTAAAGTCATTGTTTTTTTTAAGATTGTTGTTGTTTGATTTTTAGTACTTCTTGTTCTTGGTTTAAAGATTGTTCCTTGATCCTCCTTTGAATTTTTCCAGCATATATGGACTTGTACAAGATGTGAGAATCCCTTACCAGCAAAAGAGGATGTTTGGTTTTGTATCCAGTGACAGTGAAGCTGATTTTAGCTTGAAAAAAAGAGAGAAAAAGTTCAAGTACTAATTTGTGAACAAAAATTATTTAAATATTAACTTGGGAGAAGTTATCTAATTCATATACTAATTATATATTTAAACTAGATTATTAGTGTCTAAATAAAAAAATCATATTAACTATTAAATTAATTATATCTAGTAATGGTTCAATATATATAATTATGTATTCACTTTAATTTTTATAATTTGTGTCTATATTAAAATTTTATGATTTTAAAAAATTATGACTATCTTAAAATAAATTTTACATCCGTCACTAATGATGTCTGAGTTTTCTAGTTTGGAGCCAGAAAATGAAGCTGTTATACATAAGAAACACAATGGCAATAAGCTTAATTACCTGCAAGTTGCAGACTTGCAGTAATTCTCTACTTCGGACTAGAACCCAAGAATCCCAGCTGCTCAATCAGAACATCTTCATCTTCATCAGCTAGCAAAACTGGTATTTGTTCCTCAATATCATCATTCAATAAATCATTCCAAAACCCTTCATCAAATCTTTTATCTTTATAATGATAGCTTCCATGGTCTTCATTAATCCCAGTTGTTCCCTGCAAGTCCATGGAAATCTGACCAGACTCTGAAACTTCAGCTGGTTTAGTACTCTTGTGCCTTTGGTTATCGATCCGCCGCCTTCTTTTCGTGCAGATAGCTTCTTCAAGCTTATCTTTCTGCTGTATCAGTTGCTGAACAAAGCTTGGATTCTGCATTGCTTTGGCTAAGAACCCTATCATCTGTTGCTGTTTCATCTCGGTTCTCTGCAGCCTTTCTTCCATCAATTGTAAATATGTCCTGGTGCTGTGCTGTTGCTGTCTGAGTTTCACTAGCTCCGCCATTAAAACCTGCTTGTCACGCTTTAGACTATCGATCTCCCCTTCGACACCGAATCTCCCAACTTCAACACAAGGATCTAAACCACCATACTGTGAAGACTGGAGCTGCTGTGTTTTTCTCCTGCTGATACTCTTGAGCAAGTGCCTTTGACCTCTAAGGAACCTTTCATTGGCAAACTCCCATCTATCCGGATAAACCTTCCTAAACCCCTACAGTAAAATCAATAAAGCATCTCATTCCAGTTCCACACGGTCTAAAACAATGGCGAAACTAGGATTTTGTCAGAATTAAGTATGAAATAAAAGAATTTCCCGTAATATTATAATAAATATTATTAATCTTGTACTCCGATAAATCTAGTAAGATCATTAATCCCAATTTTGGTCTAAATCACATCTAAAGATTCAGTTTGTGTATCAACTCAACATAAACACTAATATGGGTTATTTATAAGCACAGACACAAGATTTTATATCAAAGATTAAGAACTACCAAAAAATTTATATTATAAATTTAAGGGATAAAATTATAAAATTTTAGAAGATGTTAACTTATATATTCTATAGAAAATATAAAAAATACATAAAATTATATGAAAATTTTGAATTCCCTCCGGTACCCTCGGTCCGTTCCAGGTTACTTACATAAGTATTGAGCTGCCTGACAAAACTGGAGAAGTTGTTGTGCTTGAAGAATCTCGGCAGAAGTGTCATGGAAAATGCTTGGGGATCCCATACAATGAAGCTGTTGTTGCCTCTGCTCCAGGAGATGATGTGATTGGTGCTAGAATCATCAATGATTTCATATGTTTTTGTGAGGAAAGGAGGAGGACCTGCATCGTGGAGCCCTTCCATTGGTTGAGGTTTAGCCATGGAATATGTTGAGCTTGAAGCTCCCGGAAACTCTTGTTTTACTCTTCCATAAGGATCCATCTCTTTCCTCAGAACCGAAAGAAAAAACAAACAAATGAACAACTCGATCTGGGTCTGCAGAGACTTGAAAAATGGGGTTTGATTTGCAGATTCAGGCCGTGGATGGATCCCCAAAGGGCTCACTGGTCCTGAAACACTAGGGAACAGGAAGAACACACAGGAGAAACTAGAGTCAGATGGGTGAAGATGGGTGTCATTAGGTTAAATGAATATGATTTCAATATAATATATTGCATTCATCATTTCTCCTGTTCTTGGACGGTCGGGAGACTGGCTGATGGTGAGAAAAAAGTAAGAAAAGAAAAAGAAAAATCTTACTTTGCAAGATGTTGTGTGGTTAGATTGGACTTTAGAACATCAAACATACACAATAAATTCATAATCTAAAATATTGATTTCGGATAGATAATGTTTAAGTAAATCTTAAATTTAAAATTTTATATGTTATAATTTTTTATCAAAAAAATTACTTATTAAAATTAAATATATAATACAGATCAATTTAAATTAATCAGATAATTTATTTTTTTTATATAAATCATAAATTTATATGTCGATCGGAAATTATGATTCAATCTTTTAATTAGAATAATTTAACAATTTGAATATAAATAATAATTTGTTAACATTAAACTCATAATAATATTCTACGATAACCCATCTGAATTAATCAATTTATAAATATAGATTAATAATTATACTAAAAAATAATAATATATTTATTATAGATTTCTTATATAAAAAATACTCAACACAAATTACATAAATTTTCAAAACTTTTATTATAGATTTCTTTAAAAATATCAGTACTTTCATTTTAATCTTTACTAACAATGGGTACAAGGAATGAATGTGCATAAATGTAACTATTCGTTGAGGTATAGTTTATAAGAGGTTGATTACATTATTTGGGACATGATTTTTGTATCTTCTTTTTTAAGATATAATAATTATATTATTTAATTTTTATAAAAACATTAATTAAATTAAACTCAATTAAAAGATACTTATTTAAAATACTTTATCTATAAATTATGTATATTATCAAACGGTTAAAAATATATAAACAATATTATTTTATAATTATTTTTAATTATTAAAAAATAGATACTTTAAAATATAAAAATATATATCAAATGAGATATATTGCTTCGAGTATTATATTTTTTAGAAAAAAATGAGATCGAAATTATTATATTAAATTTTTTATAAGAATATATGGATGACCAAAATAGCTGTATGCAAAAAATAAATCATATGATTGAATAATTAATCTTAATTAATAAAATATTGGAAGATTGTAGAATTGCATCTTAAAATAAATAATAGCACCCATGAGGAAAGTTGGGGGTTTGCCCAAAAAATCTAGCAATCGGTTCTTACTTTATTTGAAAATATCTGGAGATTTAAGTATTATTATATACACTAATCAATTACTTTAGTCCAAAATATCTAAGCATTTAAGTATTATTATATGCACTAATCAAACTGAATTTATGTTTCTTGTCTGCCTTTCAACCGGTCTTGTTTTGTATTTCTCATGGCAAAGTAGGTTTAGTCATTCATGTTTTGTAATAATTTTATATAAAAAAAATCATTCTAAAGAAATTAATTTCTTTTACTTTACTACTCATTTATTGAAATATTTTAAAATTATTATTTGAGTTAATTACATTTTAAAGATATGTGAAATTATTAGAAAATATAAATATTTTTTATAATAAAATTTGTTTTTATTTTCATTTTATAGTTTTTCAGTTGACATGTATTCAATTAATACACCACATCAACTCCACTAGATACTTTAATATTAAAATACATCGTATAATATAAAAGTATTTTTTTTACTTATTATATACTCAGTAAATAATTTAATTTTGTTTTTTAATTATAAAAATTATAACAATTGTATAAGATTTAGCTCATGAGTCAGACTATTCATTTACGAAGACATAACAGAGATTAAATATTAAAAATTTAAAAGGAATTAATTATATACGCTCAAAATAATATGAATTCATTATGTATTTAATATTAAAAATTGAAGGGAAAAAGACTTAATTTAATTTAAATTTAAATTAACAATGATCTAAAAATGATATTAATGGTATATTTAGTAATACCGTTATGCATAAGAGACGATGGATTAAAATTTTCCTTTCTATTACAATGATGATTCAATATTTTTAATTATAAATAAAATTAAGTTCAACAAGCGGTCTTAATTCTCAATAAAAAAGTGAATGATATTTATTATATGGTCTGAGTTTAAATTATTTTATCTGTATGGTGTGTATATTATCAACATATATATATAAACATATATTACCCTTTATAATATTTTAATTTCGATTAACGATGATAATGAGTCAGGATTTTAGTTGTCCAACCTTGACCTACCCTGAAAATTTACATTTCACACACTTAAAATAAAATTTAAAATCGACGCAACCCAAAAATTAAAATATATCAAATTTGATCCAAAATAATAATAATAGAGAGTATTATATATATATATATATATATTATACTAATAAATATATAATTAAAAATATATCAGATTGAGTCAATAATTTTTAATTTTTTACTCTAAACCCAAATTCTCTCCATCATACCTCGATACTCTAAACCCTAATTCTATTAAAGAGTGAGAATATCGAGAATTTGTTAACGGAATTTCATAGGGTTTAATGCTAAATAAGTAATTAGGATTGAAATCACTTGATTAATACTCGAGTTTATGCCTTACATGGTACAAAATCAAGGACAAAATTAAAATTTAAGGTTGAGAGAAAAAATATAAATATAAAGAAAAAAAAATATATATATATATAGGTTGAATATGATCATCGATGATTGTTTAGAATTTATAAAGGGTTGGATCATGAAAATAAGTATGGAACTAGGACTAAACTATAAAAGTGATAGATCAATTAATTTTAAAATAATTAAGGTATTAAAAAGTAACTAAAACGTAAAAATTAAAGGAATTTAAGTTCAATTTTATAAATTTTAAAATTAAAAAATCTTAGAAAAACAATTAAACAGAAAAATGGCGGGTAAAAGTTTAAACTATCGAAAGATCACCACGAATTGCAAATCAAATACAAACGTCGTAAGAAACTATCCATGGATATAAAATGTATCAAAATTTAGTTTGAGGATCCAAAGCATAAAAGATTATAATAATTATAAATAAACATCATTTTGATTAGTTGTGACGTCGTCAAATTTAATTATAAGAAATATAAGATTGAAAACAACCAATTGAAAATAAAATAAAATATATAATAAACATACTATAAAAATATATTATAAAAATAAAATTAATTTTATTAAAACAAAAAATTAAAAAATAATGATCAATAATCAATATTAAAATCGATCTTTCTCTCGGTTATATAAAATTAAGAATAGAAAAGGCATAAAGATAATTTTAACCCTTAATGTTTATAAATTTTATCATTTTGGTCTTTATTATTTTTTTGAATAAATTTAACCCTTAACCTATATCTTTTTGACAAATAACTTACTTTTAAACTACCATGATAATTGGACCATTAAAAATTTAACGATGATGACATGTCATATGCATATGATAATATATTTTAAATGACATGACATCTAACCTATCAAATATATATACATATATAATGAAATATAATTTTATTCCAATATGAAATATAAAACAATTAAAATTTAAATAAAATATTAAAAATTAATGATTGTAATGTGAGATGATGTTAATTTGTATTTGCCATTGGTATTGATAATGGTATCTCTGCAGACTTCAAATTAGATTGATGCAATTTTTGTATACTTTCACCGCACAGAAAATAGATTCAGGTCAAAAGTAACAGTGAGAAAAACAAAGAATGATCCAATAATGTAGCTATCTAGTAAAGGTCTGCACCAATAATGCAGCTGAATACGAAGCTTTAATTATGAGACTGAAACTAATTTTAAAGTTTAAGATCCGTCGTATTGAAATCTTTAGGAACGCGAAATTGATCATCAAATAAATGACCACGGAATATGAAGTACAATATGAAGACCTTGCAATGTACAATGATCTAGCTCAACGCCTATTAGAATGTTTTTCTAATGCCAACATTACTCATGTGTCAAGGAAGGATAAGCAATTGCAGAAGCCTTCAGAAACAAAGAAAAGACTTAGTTGGGTTTGAAGTTCTCGTACGAACTCAGAGTTGTGGGACTTAAATTTTTTGTAAAGTCTTGTGAATCTATCGATAAGGCAACTGTTTGTCTTTTTGTCTTTCTTGCCTTTCTCTTCAATCTTTCCGTCTATTCCCATGTCACACGACTTCTTTTGTTTGAATCGTTTCTTATTTGAATGATTATTATCACGGGACTCCTCCCGTTGTGAAACAATGGAAAAAAATAAATGAAAGAAAGATAAAAAAAAAAAGAAGAAAAAAAGAGATCAGAGGAAATAACCATTGATAAATAAGGAGAAAATAGTGAGAGAGGATAAGGGGTAGACTAGAGGGTGAGGCCATGTGGATGGAAGAGAATTTTGGGAAGAGTAACCGTAGAAACATATATAGTTAGTGTCATATTCATAGATTTCGCTAACAGACAAAACTTTGATTTTTGCTTTAATAGGTAACAACATCCTCACTAAAAAAAATTAAATAATTAAAAATAATTAAAAAATTATTCTGATACCACTTATTATATGATTATTATCCTCTTTCTGATACCGCATTTAAGATTTTAATTTTAATAAAATTATTTTTTTATTTTACAAAAAAAAATAGGGGAATTAACACATACATGATGTTTTTTTCTTACATAAAAAAAAAATTATAACTTTGATGTTGTGGTGTTTCTCACAATCTTTAATTTGGTCACAATATTAACTTACCAAGTTTATAATTTTATAAAGATCGCACATGATCAATTATATACTAACGTCATCGCTTGTGGGCATTAATTAGAAGTTGTGGGAATTAATGAGGAAAGAAAAAAAAGAGAGAGTATTAGTTCAACGGATGAAGAGGGAAGGAATGGATAATAAATAATTAAAAAATAGATAATATTATAGATAAATAAATTAGGTGAAAAAATTAATAATGGTTACTAAAATTGTAGGAAAGTTAATATAAGTTATAAAAAATAGAGATATTAATTATAAGTTGTGAAAGTTAATGAGGAAAGGAAAAAGAGAGAGGATTGGTTTCGGCAGAAGGAGAGTGTAGGAACAGATAATAAATAATAAATAAGAAAGTAATATTATATTTAAATAGATAAATAAATTAAATATAAAATTAATAGTGGTTATTAAAATTGTAGGAGAATTAATACCAGTTACCAAAAATAGGAGAATTAATTAAGAGTTACGAGAGTTAATGAAAAAGAGGAAAGGAGAAAAAAAAGAATTAGTTTCCGCAAGGGAAGGAGAAATGGATAATAAATAATGAGTAAATAGATAATATTATATATAAATAGATAAATAAAGGGTAAAGTGTAATGGAGATCACTCAATTATAGTTGAGGTTACGTTTGAATCATTCAATTATTAAAGGTTACATTTGGGTCATCCAATTATTAAAATGGTTACATTTAGATCACTCTACTGGTTAAAATTAAACACGTTAGATGACATCATCATTAAATATTTTATATTAATAAAAATTACACATGGGTAAGAGCTGCAACAGATTGAACAACTTATTGAACAGATTAAAATTTAAATATTTATTTTGATAAAAATAAAATTAAATATATATTTTATTTAAAAAATATTTTAAACATTTATTATAAAATAATTTAAAAATATTCTTCCTTGAGCATAAACCTAATTTTATTCAATAGTGTGTCGGCCGACATTCAGTCTGTTATTAGTTTATATTTATAATGATTATTCCCTTAATTATCTTATATTCCCTTCATACTAAAAAACAAATCAAAATATTCCAATATTTCACCTCATTTCTTTTTATATAAAATAAAAAAGAAAAAGAAATTGACTGAAATAATCCACCTGTCAAAATCGGTTCCTGTCAATTCAACGAGTAAAAATCTCCTGCTCTTAATAATATCTCTTTGTTTTACAGTATTATTGTGAACTCATATTTTATTTATGTTATATTTTTATGAATCTTTAAATAAAATTATTTAAAACTAACGAACGAGAATATAATTAATATATTGTATACAAATATTTTTATTAATATAAAATATTTAATGATGATGTCATCTGACGGTGTTTAATTTTAAATAGTAGAGTGATCTAAATGTAATCATTTTAATAATTGGATGACCCAAATGTAACTTTTAATAATTAAATGATCCAAACGTAACCTAAATTATAATTGAGTGACCTCCGTTGCATTTTACCCATAAATAAATAAGTGGGAAAGTTAATAGTGGTTATGAAAATAGTGGAAAAGTTAATATCAATTATCAAAAATAAGAGAATTAATTAGGAGTTGTGTGAGTTAATATCAGTTACCATTTCTAAATCACTTTGCTTTGCATATGCTACATCTTTTTTTACCAAGACCCGTGTTTAGTTCCTAATCACATGCGTTTGATTATATTTAAAGTCGAATGGAGACCCCTACTAGGTGAAATTAAATAGGAACCTCGTGTCCTCTCCCCCTCTACCGAAACAAATCTCCCCTCTGCCGAAACCAATTCTCTTTCTTCGCTAATTCCTAATTAATTACCCTCTACTTGGGCTTTTCTTAGGCTTTAACAATAATCGGGCCAGAAAGGTTATTAGAAAAAACAAACACCGACGGAGCTTGTAAATGGTACCCAAATTTTTTAAAAATTCTCTTATATATTTATTATAAAATTCTTTATACTGGAATATAAATTTTTTAGGTCTACATCAGAAGTTAAAGAGAACAAAATATAAGAGTTGAAACCCTAATTGTGCGAAATTGAAATCATTAGCCTCGAGTTCTCGAAAGTACTCTGCCTCACTTCTTTTACATCTTTGTTGATGAAGATTGGGGCCAAACTCGATAACGTGAAGATTGAGGACAAGCTTAATAACTTAAAATTAAATAATTAAATAATTGTTCTGATACCACTTATCACGTATTTATATCAATATAATTAAAAGGTGAAATTTTATGCAATATCTTGAATATAAGAGTAAAGACAGCGTTGACAGAATTATTGACATTTTTTATGAATTTTATTATGAAGAAATCTAGAAAAAATTCTAACTGTGTTTTTCAAATTTAGAAGTCATGTAGTTTTCAAATTTAAAAGGCCCGAATTCTAACTGTACTCGGTTCACAGTCCTACGATTTCTCAATAACTAAACCTCTTATACTTAACAGGCCTCAAGTGAGAAATTTTTGAATCTTCTTTTCGGTAATAAGGCATTTGGTTCCAGTAGCCTTCTTCTTTGTGGTTTGATAAACAAGCTTCCCTAATGAGGTTTTGAAGACGCGGTGCTGGTTGGACTTGGTGGCGTAGCTGTGATGGGTGCGTGTTAGCTGTGTAAGAGTCTTTCTACTCCTATATAAGCATTGTATCAACCATCAATGAAATACACTTGAATTTTCTTCTACATTTCTTTTGTTCTTGTCTGCATTCTTTTAGTGCGGTAAGTGAGCTGCTGAACCAGTCGAAGTACTCTAAATTTATTGCTCACCAACCATTTTGGAACCATGTTCAACGTGGAATTTTGTTGGAAAGTTGGTCGAAAAGATCCACGAAGCATGATTCATGTTGTTAAGTATGCTTCTAAGTGAATTTTATTACCTTTAATTTTTCTAGCTTCTAATCTACTCATCTCATAACCTTTTAAATTTTATTTTATTACCTTTAATTTTTTATTCATTAACCGCATGATAAAATTATCGAATGTTTAAGTATGCTCGTGTTGTATGATTGATAATTATTTTAAAAATTATCTAAAAGAAAATTTTGATACGAGTATGGGAGAGGTAAAATAAGTTATTTTAAATAAAAATATTTAGACAATTTTTTAAGTGTGGAATAATTAATTGACTTGTGACGTCACTTCAAATAAGATTATATTTTTGGGTCAAGATATGTTTTTATATATAGATTATATGTTTTCGATCAACCTAGATTTCTTCTTCACGTGGTTTTAAAAGTCACGTGGTTTTGAAGACGCCTTATACTCAGCACCTCCTTATAAAACCTTTATACTCAGCAGGCCTAAATGTTATCCTCTCCCGAACAGTCTCTACTCAGCACCTCCTTATAAAACCTTTATACTCAGCAGGCCTAAATATTATCCTCTCCCGAACAGTCTCTAAACCTCTTTCAACGTGGAATTTTGGAACCATGTTCAACGTGGAATTTTGTTGGAAAGTTGGTCGAAAAGATCGACGAAGCATGATTCATGCCATTAAGTTTGGTCTATCTTTGACATTAGTATCTATATTATATTTATCAGAACTATTATTCGAAAGATTTGGAAAGAATGTGATTTTATCCGTCATGGCAGTGATAACGGTGTTCGAATTCACAGCAGGTTCGGTTTTCTCCTTAAAAGTTTCATAGCATACATATTTTTCTTGTTTATTTTTCTTGATAAGATCATTTGATAGTCTGGATGGTAAAGTCCATTTTTCAGATTAGATATCTTTATTTAATTGTTTCATTAACTGTGGGATTTGCATCTGAACCGTAAAACAGGAAGCTAATATTTTTAGATCAATAGTAATTATCAATCAAGAGGAACTAGGATTATGTTGTATTGAATGATGTGCTGATTCAAATATTTATCGAGATAACTAGGATTAAGTCGATATTGAATATTGTGTTGATTCAAATATTAAAGAAAATCCTTTGTTGAGATGGTTGCCAGAATTTTAGGGACTGAGCCTGAATTAACTGTCTAGAATACACATTTTTGGCAGATTAACTGTATTTATTTTATTGATTTTTTTGTGGGTCGCATTTCATTTTATGTTGGAATTTTTAACTTTGTTTAGGAATATGTTTACACTGTTGCTCATGTTGTACAAAATTTTCTGTTACTTCTATAGCGATAGATTCATTTTGTTGCATATGGTGGAACTAAACTTTTGGGGAGTTTGAGTGAGCCGCATTCTCATGTTAACTACACATATATATATATACATAGTTTTCTTAATTTAAAAACAATATGTTAATTTTTGAATCTTTTATTTTTATTTGAAAGGTGAAACTCTATGCAATATTTTGAATATGGGAGTAGGAGACGTGGTGGCAGGATTATTAGCGTTTTTCATAGATTTTGTTACGAAGAAATTTGGAATAAAATATCAAGCTTTGTTTTTTGGAGCTACAATTTTTATGATAGGTAAGTACACAAAAAATTATTATGAATCTAAGAAAAATTTTAAAGTATTTAACCTTAATAAATTATTTTTTCTATTTTGTAAAAAAAAAAAAACAGGGGCAGCTGCCACATACATGAGGTCCTTTCCCTACATAAACAAAAATTATAACAGGGGTATTGGGATATTTTTCGCGACCTTCAATTTAATAATCATGTCAACCTATCAAATTCAGAACGTTATGAAGGTCGTACAAGAACAGTTATACACCAACGCCTGAGCAATATGTCTTTTCATGAGACTTTTGGTATATCCAAATTGGTCACGTGAAGAACTCCATAATTCCGCTGTGAACAAGCTTGAAGGAATAACTCCTTTATATAGGCAACAAAAAAGAGTTTAATAAATGTTAAATTTAATTAACATTTATTATCTATCAATTAAAACTGATAAACAGTTACCATTAATTAATTATTAAACCAAAAACATAAACATAAATTTAAATTTAATTTAATTAACTATTAATTAAGTATTAAATATTGATGTTGGTGTTGATATTTTAACATTCAATGAGAACACTTGTTTTTGTTTTTGCTTATTGACATGCTTTTATACAAGATTGGAAGCATATGAATTGGGTATCTTTATACAAATATGCTGATATTTATTAGTTGCTTTTCTGGCAAATTTCTATCCAAATGTATATATGGTAAAAGAAATCACTTAAATAGGCTAAGGAGAACACGAGGACTTTATATATGTATATTAAAATAAAATGTTTTTCATATAATTGTAATATATATAAATATGTATTGAAATAAATTATAATATATATTAAATGAGAACAAAAGATATAAATTGATTTGACGGTTAAAAATATTCATATTGCTCTTATTTTATACAGTGAATTCGAATTTTAATATAAAATATAGTATCTATTGAATAAAAAATTTATATACATTAAATGAGAGTAAAATTACTTTACATATATATGTATATTAAAAAAAGGTAATAATAAAATTTTTATGAAAAGAAATTGAAAATAATATATATCATAATTTATTTTTGCCACGTTAACGATATCAACAAATTAAATGTATATTTAATTAATTTTTTATTTTATTTTTTTACCAAGTGAATGATATTTGATTGGTTGCTCTCATATAACGTGACAAGAATAATTTATGATATAATTTCTCCTCTTGTTTTTTCCCCAAATCCAATACAAATAAATCCGCGTTGGATTGCTAAAAGAAAAAAAGAGTTCCGAGAAATCTTATTAATAAGGCTTAATTGTCAAAAAATATTTAAATTATATATATATATATATTAGATAGTTGTCTAATATATTTTTCAATTAAATAAGTGTTTAATGTTTATACCGTTAATATTTTAATTATCTTGTTGATAACGATTATTTAAAATTTTGTTAACCAATAAAAACATAATATGTGATATCTTTTATCTTATCTTAATTTAATAAAATTAAAATTTTTAAAAATATCTTAAAATTCTTAAAATAATCCACAAATTCTCAAATCTCCGAATCTCAATTCAAGTTACTGTCGCCACTGGTCACCATTGGTAGGGAACTTCAAAGCTAATAATAAAAAATATAGTTTGATCAATGTATACGGCTCGACAGTTGATTCTGACAATACTGTTTTTTTATCAGATCTGTTGAATTATGTTAAACTTTGGCAAATTCCTTGGTGTTTAAGAGGAGATTTAACAGCCTATAACTAAGAAAACATGAAAAATATTTACTTTTTCAAGAATAAGAAATGGAAGGCTGAAATTAAAGCAAAAATATTCGAGACAGAGAATTAAGGTAAGACTAAAAAATAAGGAAAGTTACTGGACCAGTCAGACGAATTTTATTTAAATATTTACTTTTAATTAAGGCCCAATTAAAAACTAATAAACGAATTTAAAAAACAATATTTTAAGGAAATTGCCAGAAAAGTTAGGCAAGTTCCATTTAAACATTCAGTTCAGTTATGACCCAATTAAAAATTAATAATCGAGTTAAAAAATTAAGGTTTTAAGGAACTCGACCATAAATCCTAATTAAAAATATAAAAGCTTATTCTGGTGAGTGGTGAGTTCCATGAGGGAAGGTAAATCAATAAATAATTTTACATAATGTCAAAAAGTAAATAAACAAAAAATCGCATATTTGGCTAAAATTGCTGAAGTTTAAGAAAAAAAATAAATATTAAATGTTCAAATTAAAATATTAAATATTCGACTGAATAATTAATTTTATTTAATTAAATTAAAATTAAAACAAAAATGATATAACAAGTAAATAATATGAACTAAATATATAATTTAATAATTTCTATTAAAGGTCATGTCATCCTTCCGTCACTCCTCGTTAGAATTTTAATGGCGGTTAAAATAAGTTAATTTAAAAAGTTTAATGATCTTATTAACAAATTTTTTCTTTATGTGACTAAACTAGATATCTCTAAATAGTTCGATGTACATCTTTGTAGTTATACCCAAGAAACCGATCTTCCTTTGGGTTGATGATCTGCTGGTCATAAATAAAATGATAAATTATACAAAAAGTCACTTATATTTGTGTAAATTTTCAATTTTTTTAGAATTGATGTTTGGAAGCTTACTTTCATGTCGCTAACATTTTGTACAATAAATTCGAATTTTGATATAAAAATATAGCATCTATTGAATAAAAAATTTATATATATTAAATGAGAGTAAAATTACTTTGCATATATATATATATATATTAAAAAAGGTAATAATAAAATTATTATGAAAAGAAATTAAAAATGAATATTCAAGAAGACAATCATTCCATAAATATACAATCATTAAATATCTTTCAAGGAAATTATATCATGATTTATTTTTGTCACCTTATCGAGATCAACAAATTAAATGTATATATCTTTAATTAAATTTTTATTTTATTTTTTTATCAAGTGAATGATATTTGATTAGTTGCTCTCATATAACGTGATATGAACGATTTATTATATAATTTTTCCTCTTAATTAGTTTTTTCTCAAATCCAATACAAATAAATCCGCATTGGATCGCATAAAGAAAAAAAAAAGTCCCGAGAATTCTTATTAATAAGGTTTAATTGTGGAAAAATATTTAAATTATATATATAATAGATAGTCGTCTAATATATTTTTCAATTAAAATAGATGTCTAATGTTTATACCTTTAATATTATAAGTATCTTGTTGATAACGACTATTTAAAAATTTTGTTAACCAATAAAAACACAATATGTGATATTTTTATCTTATTTTATTTTAATAAAAATTAAAAATTTTAAAAATATCTTAAAATAATCCTCAAATTTTCAAATCTCTGAATCTCAATTCAAGTTATTGTCGCCGCCAATCACTGTCGGTGTGCTCACCATTAGGGGTGCTTATCGAGCAAGTCAGTCGCGAGTTGAGCATTGCTCGACTCGTGCTCGTTAAAATTTTTTGTTGCTCAACTCAACTCGTTGCTCATTAAAATTGTGCTCGACTCGTGTTCGTTATGCTCGATTTATTGCTCAACTCGACTCGTTGCTCGTTAAGCTTATTAAAAAACTTACCTTATTTTTAATTAAAAGTAAATTTTAACAATATCATATGAGGCTTAATATTAACATAACTTAATAAATTTAACCAAAAATATTAAAAGAGTGTATAAAACAGTTTTAAAGTCTAAACTCAAAAGTATCAATTCATAAATACAACAAACTAACGTATTAAAATTAAAATAACAATTCATACGTTAATAATTATTATTTAGATTTATTTTTTGAATGAAATTATTTTAAAGCAATTACTAAAAAATATTTTAAAAAATTAATGAGCTGCTCACGAATTTATCGAGTCGAGTTAGACTTTACTCGATTTAACTCGTTAAGGTATCGAGTCGAGTTCGAATTCGAATCGAGCTAATCCAAATCGAATATTTATCGAGTTTTGATCGAATCGAATTCGAGTTGCTCACGAGTTACTCAACTCATTAAGCACCCCTACTCACCGCTTTTGTCTTCAATCTCCCATTTATTGGCATTGTTATGAACCACGACAATAGTGGTCGAGTTTATGATATAAAACTATTTGTCTTCAAACTCTAAGTCCAACTTTAATTAAAGTCATAATTAAAGTATATTCTTAATTTCTTAAACTCGATTTAAATTTATAATTTAAATAAGTTAAACATTTTATAATTTAAATATTAATTCAATTAAAATTACAATAGTTTTAATATTAAATTAAATATTAATTTAAATTTTAAACATACAATTTTAATTACATTTTAATTTAAAATTATAATTAAAATTAAATACACAACTACTAAATTAAATATATAATATTAAATTTAAATATCAATTCATAAATAATTCCGAAAGTTGAAGCCCAATTTCAATTTTCCAATTCAATTCTAATTCATTAAGTTAAATTTCATTTCTCTAAACATAATTAAATTAATAATTAAAATATAATCTCAAATTTCTAAGACCAATTTAAATTTATAATAAAAATAAAATAAGTATTAATAATTTTAATTTAATTAAAATAATAATGTTTTAAATATAAAAATAAATATTAATTAAAATTTAACAAATTTAAAATTTATTTAAATTTTAAGAATTATAAATAAATTAAATAAACAACAATTAAATTAAATATTAAATATGTAATACTAATTTTAAATATTATTCCATTAACTAATTCCCTAAGTCCAAGTTCAATTTTAATTCCTAAACCCAATTCTAATTCTTTAAACTCAATTTTAATTCCCTAAACCCAAAAATAATAATTAAGCTACGATCTCAATTCCTTAAGTTTAATTTAAATTTATAATTTAAATAAATTATATATTAATGATTTTAATTAAATATATTAATTAATACTAATTTAATTAAAATTAAGTATATAACAACTAAATTAAATATTAAATAAATTAAATATAAAATATTAATCTATAAACTAATTCCCTAAACTAATTGTGCATTTTAACCCTAAAATTGGGCTTAGGGAAATAAATCCATTGTTAATTTTAGAGTATGAAATATAAAAAGTAGTTCCTGATTTTAATTAAATTAGGACCAAAATGAATAAAAAATAAAATTTAAAACTTAATTTTTGAGTGATTATGATCAAATTAAAACAATTTTAAAAATATATAATCTGATTTTAATTATATGATGACCAAATTGAAAATAAAATAAAATTTAAAGCTTAATTTTCGAGTAAGTGATATTTATTACATCGATCGAGTTTAAAAAGTAAATGATATTTATTATATCGACCGAGTTTAAATTATTTTATTTGTAAGGTATGTATATTGTTAATATATAAAAACATATATTACTCTTTATAATATTTTAATCTCGATTAAGGATGATAACGGGTCAGGATTTTAGTTGTCCAACCTTGACCTACCCCGAAAATTTATATCTCGTCCACTTGAAAAACCTAAAATTTAAAATCGACGTAACCCAAAAATTAAAATTATATCAATTTTGATCTAAAATAATAATAATAGTAGAGAATATTATATATATATCATATTAATAAATATATAATTAAAAATATATCTGATTGAGTCAAAAAATTTTACTCTAAACACAAACTCAATCTACCATGTCTCGATACTCTAAACCCTAATTCCGTTCTAACCTAACCAAATTATTATAAGGTCGTGTGAATGTATAATCCCAAACTCAAAGTTAAGGTATTGTCCATTAATAGAGACAGTGCTAGAGAGTCCTCGTTCATGTGTTATTGGAATGCAACCGACTAATCTAACATATGAATAGCAATCATTTAAATGTTAATCTTTATAAATTTAATGGTTATGAGCTCTAAACCTAATTTAATTATTACGTTCGAGTCCAAAAAATTACAGTAATCACCGAATTGACCCTCAAAAACATTAAAGATTTTTAAGCCAATAAACGAAACAAAGTGTGCAAATATTTGAAGTGACGAAATAACCAAAACTTCAAACAAGTCATGCCACAACCAAAATAAATAAATTTTATATTCATGTCTCGTTAACAGAAAATTGTTCAAGAAATTCTTTTTCTTTGATTGTGGGTTGTTTTGTTTCAAAATGGGGAACTCTCTTCAACCCTACCTCAAATAAACAGATTTTAGGATTAATTATTTTGGTAAGGTGTATAAATGATTATTAGATTAAGTAAAAATATTTTTAGAATTGTAAAAATTATAAAGAGTCTATTAAATTTATCGAATTGTTATATAATAATAGGGGTATATTCGATTTAAGTTCAATTTAATTTGATAAATTATTTTAATAATTATCGATTTTTGGTTCAGTTAACTTCTATTTTCATGTATTCCATTTTCCTCCCTCAAAAGTATTTTTAGATGAGTTGGATACTTTGGGTTCATAAAAACTTATTCAGGTTTAACACTATGCTCTTAACTCTAGCTAGAGTGAAACCAGTCATGATATATAGATATGAGATTACATGAGAATAAATGATAATTCAGTACATTGGAACATATTATTAGATGGAGTTCAATGTTTGATATACATGTGCACAAAGTTTAATCAAGTTCAGAAACTTATGAAACTAAAGAGATAGATCATATACATATATAAATATATGGACCCTGCAAATCATCAGTAGCTCTAATGAGCAGCTAATGGCACACCAACTTTATCACTCAACCTTTTAGTGTACTCTTTCCTTGCAGGATGATCCTCTTGCGGCCGATTATATGCTGTCCAGATTGGTTCTCCGACAAACAACCGCATCAACTGCACATTGTAAAAACACAAGTTTGATTGACTGCAACACCGAGGCAGCATCCATAATTCGCTCATAGATAAAGTTTGTTGCATTCTAACCAATGAAAGTCTGCACGTTTTCTTACCTTGACATAGTTGCTGATGTCAAGAGTGAACCTGTGATAGATTCCAGCAGGCAGTATAATGAGATCACCAGCTTTGATCCAAATCCGAATCCAACGGTCATCCTTGTCCCTAACATCAAAATATCCGCTGCCTTCCAAGCAGTAGCGTATCTCTTCGTCGGCATGTATGTGCTCCGTGTAAAAGTTCCTCAGCTTCTCCTCGTAGTTAGCAACTTTCTCTGGGCATAAATCAAGCAAATCCTATATATACAAATGCTAGTCAAACTAATGTCCTAACTGCCTCTTCAAATTAAAAAAAAAAACTAGGCAACTATGTTACTCGTACCTAGTTTCGATTTTCTTTATAAGCTCTTCCATGTATTTAGAAGATCTTTAGAGTGTCATATTCCATACTCGTCTTTTGAATAGGCATTGGACTTAGTGTCATATATAGATATTCAAGAAAATGAAAGAGTTGGAATAACCAAGCTAGGCACAGCAACAAAACAACTGTATAGCCCTTACATTCTTTAATGTTAGAAGATCTGATCTGGTTTCCGTCTTGATGCAGTCCAATTAATAAAGATATAAAATTAAGGCAAAGTGGAGATCCATAGGGGCGGAGGTAGCCTAGTTTCATTAGATTTCTTGCTACACAAGAATCTTTTGTAATCAAGTTACTTATCCTATAAATATAAAGTTTTAGATGCACAAAAGCCTCTTGTAATCTCTTTGACATTATAGTGAATTTTCTACTCCTTTGCCTATATTTTTTTCCCGAAAGGGTTTTCCTACATAAATTTTAGTGTTTTCTCTTTTGTGTGATCTTATAATTGCCATTATTCTTTTTACATTTAGTGTGTCAAGGAATGGAAACGTTTAACTGTAAGCTGTAACTCAGCTTTTTATCAAAGTTGCAATTTGCCTTTGATTCAGAGTTGAGTACACAACACTTGATAAATGATTCTATCTATCAACTTCATCTTTCATATTCACGGACTACAGCATTATCATGGATACACAACCTAAAGCTATCATATTGTGCTAGCAAAACTGGTTCAGCCACAAGTATGTCTCTGTTATACACATGTCCGCAACGGCAGATGCACTTAGTCTATAGGGTGGGGCGGTGGGCCTATGCCCACCCTGAATTTTTTAAAATTTAGGTATTTGTCTTTAATTTTTGAAAATTTTATGAATTGATCCTTAAATTTTTTTTAATATATATAAGTTGTACCCACCTGAAATTTTAAAATTTTATACGTACCCTCAAATATTTTTCTAGATCCACCACTGCATGTCCGAATACGAATAAGAAATGGTTTGGCAACAAGTACATAGGAAAAATAAAAATTCAGGATAACATAGGTTTCATGTACACAAAAACCAGATTCAAAATCCATTCTGAGTGCATAAAGGACAAGAAAATTAGGCAAATCATACATAGGAAAGGCTAAGAACACTGATGAATTAAGCAACATCTTAACACTAAATTTTCTTAAACAAAGCTAAACGGGTAAATATAAAAGGGTTAAAAGAAATGAAATTACCATGTAATTGTAACCTCTAGCGTCTCTGATCTTCTTCAATTCCTCATCATTCTCGTAATCCTTGGGGTTCAAATCCCAATACAACACTCCAATCTCTGCCATTTATTCAAAACCCATCATTTTCATTAACCCTAAACCCAGAAAAAAAACATGATTGAAGAAACGAATAGAACTCACCGGCCAAGTGGTCTAACGAAACAGGCTCGTTGGGATTGCGTTTATGAGGAAGCCTTTGATCTTCCTTGCTTTCATCCATAAACCAAGCCTGTTTTTGCATTTCAAAAGAAAAAAAAAACAATTTGATTTATCGCTATTACGAAACAAAAAATTCCCAATTCGATTGAATTTATAATCGAAATGGTAGTGAAGAAACTTACCTCGATAGCCATGGCGGTTGATGACTCGCTTATGTGACTCAGTGACTTGGATTCAACAGTGCGAGTTTAGTGAGTTCCGTTTAGTATTTATAGACGCCATCGGTTTTAGCCGTCGTGTTAGATTTTAACACCGTTGATTTCCCACGTGTCGCCTCTGGTTTTCTCATGTTATTTTTGTGGTTTAAGTTAGGCTTTGTAAACCGATTTATCCCTATCGTTTTTGGGTTCCATTGAATTCTTTCATTTTTTATGGTCCAAAACGGAAAATAAATAATTCCACTCTATTATATAAATTATGAAATGATAATTTATGGGGACAAATATCATTACAAAAAATTATAATAACCACAAGTGGAAAAAAATCTTTAAAATTAAAAATTTATTATTTATATTTAACCTTATTAATTGTACCGAAATATATTATCTACTATTTTAAGGACTCATTCTAAAACTACTATAAATAATAATAATTTAAATATTTTCGAATCCACGGTATTCACATAAACAAATCATATAAACATATTTGGATTTTCATATTTTTTGGCATAGATTTTACATCATTCTATATGTACTACTCACAATAATAAAATTTAGAATAAATGTATTGCTTTTTTATTATAAAATTAATCTTATATAATATAAACCAAACATCAAACTAAACAGTAATATTATTTATAACTTATTATTTATTATAATTGAATTAACAAATAATTCATTAACATTTTGATAAGTTCCATAAACACTTATTAATGTAAGTGTAACCTTGTGTGTGCAAATATTTCTTTTTTCTTTTGAAAATAAAAATATTCATCTATAAATAGTATCATCTAAAACAATCGGTTCAATACAAGCAGGAATATCAAATGAGAAATAAAACAGATCATCCAACTCAAATACCCAATGTGCAAGAGTATGAGCACCTTTATTTGCTTCTCTATTAATATGTGTAATAAAAATAAAAAGACAAGAATGTATTATACGATAAGCATCTTGAAGATAACAAGCAGCAATCGAGAGGTCAAGAGTAGATGTCTTTAACTTGTTTACAATAATCATAGAATCACCTTCCACTTGAACTAGTTTCTAAGTATTTTTAAGTGTTATTTTGATTCCAACAACAAACGCCGAAGCTTCAGCAGTTCAACTGTGTGTGCAAATATACTTTGCATCAAAAAGGTAACACAGGAGGTCTGTGTTTTCACGAGCAAATATTATAAATGTTTATTATAAAATGATAAATTTAAGAATTAAATATTATTTTAATTCCTGAAATTCTGTTGTCCACCCACACCAATCTGTATAAAAATATTAATATTTATATTAATTATAATGGATATTTGTGGGAAATAGTTTGTGTACAAGTATGGTATGAGGCACTGTATAAAAACACCCTCATAATCATGCAACTTGCAAGGCAATGGTAGACCCGGGCACCAGGCCCAGACCCCATGAATTTTGCCAATCATTTAAAAACATTTTTCTAGTAGATTTGTAAATATAAATCGTCACATATTTCCTAAGATTGTCTGTAAATATATTAAAAAATTATGTATTCTTATCTTATTTATATTTTTAAAATCTAATTTTATTTTTGATTTTTCAATGATAATGTAATGTAATGAAGAATAATATTTTGGTACATTATATTTATTTTTCTTTATTTTGTCAGACAATATGTATGCCATTATCTTACTTATTTTCTTGTGTATTGTCTTCGACTTGGGACTCCCACCAGGGATGATAAATTGACATGTTTCTATCGGGTTCTGATCCAATCCGACTTAATCGAGTTTTTTTATTTAAAAATTTATATTTGGGTCAGGTCGAGTGATCAAAAATAAAGTAGGATCGGGTTGGGGTCAAGTTTAGGGTGAAAATTCTCTAATCCTACCTGGTATATTTATATATATTTTTGATATTTTTATATAAAATATTTAATATTTTTATTAATTTTCTTAGGTTGTGTCGAGTTTATTTAGGTTTTTATTAAAATATTAGAGTTAAATCAGAATTGAATTATGATGTTTATAATATCAAATCGGATCGAATATAAAAAATATTAAGATTAGATTAAGATCGAATCGAAAGACTTAAGTTTTGGGTTTAAATCGAGACGATAAAAATCCGACCCTATCCGTTACCATCCTGCTGGACGGAAACCCAAAATAGTAACCTTCAATACTAGCACTCTTTTGATCTGAGTTTGGGTGAAAATAATATATTTATTTAATAATATATATGCTCGTCAACTTTTACCATGCATGTGAATGGGGAGAAGATTTCATTGCTTTTGGAGTAGGACTTGGAAACTACATAGAGAAGAGTATCCATGGGAATAAGGGTGGGACGGGGGACATCTTGTTCCTTTGTTTCCTCCTATCCAACAGTATTTTCCATTCTTCTCATGTTATTTGTATTAAACAGTGATATGTTATATTCTTAAAATAAATATTAGAATTAAACTCGTATAAAATAAAATATTATATCATTTTCTTATACATCAAATCAACCAAAGAAAAGATTAATTATTTTAAAATTTTAATTTTTAATCGTAACCTTTATATGAAAATAAATATTTTATATTTTCTTCTTTTATACATAAAATAATAAAATGTAAAAGCTTTAATAAAAAACTTTAATTATATTATAATTTAATTTCTTATTAATACAAACTAACCTTTTGAATTATCGTGAAATAAATTTTTTTAAAATTTAAAACTTAATATTTTATGGATAAATTATCTAAGAAGTCATTGAACTTTTATAGAATTTTATCTAGCATTTAAACTTTTTAGAATATAATTTTTTAAGATAACCATAAAAAATAATTAAAAAGTATAAAAATAACGAGTTACTTATAAACTTATCAAATCGAGTTAATCATCTTATTAAGACTTCAAATTAAATTAATTCAAACTAAATTTTAATTGAATAAGGCTTAAACTATTCATAAAATGTTAGATTCATATTAAAGATCCAATATAAAATTACTAAGGGCATCCAAATCCTTTTATCAGACCACTTCACGTAACTTAATCATTATAGATTTATAATAATTAAACTAAAATGGTCATATAAAAATTAAATTAATTTTTTTTTACCTATCATATATCGATTAAAAGTAAGAGTGAAATGCATCAACATCCTCAAACTATATGTATTTATTCTAAACTGATCCATAAAATTTAAATATTTTAATTTTATTTTCAAACTATAAATTTTACTCTAAATTGATTTTTCAAATTTTTAAACATTTTAGTGTCATCCTCAAATTATAACTTTTATTTTAAATTGACCCTCAAACTTTTTGAACGTTTAATTTTATCCTTAAATTTTTAATATACGTTAATCATATCTTATGTTAATAAAACGATTATAAAAATATTAATTGTCATGAAACACCGATGTATATTATGCAATAATTCAATGCAATATAAACGAATGAAATTAGACTATTCAAAAAATCCAATGACCATTTTAGGATGAGCTCATATTTTAGAGATGAAAATGAAACATTCAAAAAATTTGGACTAATTTAAAATGAGAGCTATAATTTGGGATGGAAACAGACCTATTAAAAGTTTAGATACCAATTTAGTATGAAGGTAATAACTTAGGGATGTATGATGTAATTAACTCTAAAAATAAAACACACTCATTATCATATTGTTAAGATTCATTAATTGATCAGGCGGTTAAGACATATTATCTTATTTTATAAAAATTCAAATTCTGTCATTTATCTTAAAATTATAGTTATCTGTAGTTTAAAATCTAATTATTTTTTATATTTAATGTTTAAAATCTAATATTTTTTAAATCAAATTAAGGGTATTAGGGTCAATTGATGGAATTAACCCTAGAAATTAGTACTGTCCGAGAGGGGGTCCATATATAAACAACTAAACTTCGGGTTTGAGTCTCCCCGCCGACTGCTCTGCCCTTCCTATAGCTGACAAACCAAGTTTGAAGCATGGCCGTCGGGTATTCATTTTTTATCTCCTCATCTCCACTCATTCTTCAAATTCGTTTATCTTCTTTTTCTAAAATCTCATCTGTTTTCTGGGTTATCTCTTTGTTTTGTAATGCAGGAAGAACAAGAGGATTTCCAAGGGAAAGAAGGGAGGAAAAAAGAAGGCGTGAGTAGTGTTTTTTAATCGAATTTAGCTATAATTAGGCTTAGGGTACTTTAGAAGCAGATCTGTTGGCTAAATGTTGTTTTTTTTTGTTGGATTTTCTTTAGAGCGGATCCTTTTGCTAAGAAGGATTGGTACGATATCAAGGCTCCCTCTGTTTTCACTACAAGGAATGTGGGAAAAACACTTGTCACCCGTACTCAGGGTACCAAGGTTTGTTTTTTATTTTTATTTTGTATTTCGTTCTCTGTTGAAAATGTTTGCTTCTTATTGCATGTTAGATTTTCGGATGTTTTGAACCTTAGAGGATACTGGGAATCTATCAGAATCCTTGTAATTGATATATCTAGCTTAAGTTTCGACCTTCTTAGCTTTTGCAGGAAGGAACACTGGGTTTAATGTTATAATTTGTTCATGCCTGTTGTTTTGCTTCTATTTAATTCAGAATTGCAATTTCGAGCAGAGTCATGCCTATATTGCAGGTTGTTTTATGACCCTGATGCTATTTTTCTATGTTTCCTGTTCTTTTTGGTCCGTTGAGCAAATTCGTGCTTATTTTGTGACTTGAAAACCTGTTTCCTGTTATTTTTGGTCTTGTGGGTTCTTATTTTAGTCGGCTTGAGTTATTTAGCCACTTAAGAGGCTACTTTTAATATGCCGTGGCTGTGGGAAAGTGTCCTTGATATTTAAATTTGCATATAGGTAAAGTATAATGAACTTACACCTGCTTGGTACATTTTGTTGACATATAACCATAGTTTGATTCTAAGTATGCAAGTGTTTTGAACTTTGAACTTTACTATTCTGTTGATAGATTGCTTCAGAAGGTCTCAAACACCGTGTGTTTGAGATTTCACTGGCCGATCTTCAAGGTGGTGATGAGGATCATGCTTACAGAAAAATCCGTCTGAGAGCTGAAGATGTTCAAGGAAAAAATGTTTTGACCAACTTCTGGGTATGGAAATATAATATCCTTATTCACTTCGCTACCTTGGCTGTTCCAGCAATCTAATTAAGTAGTTTTGATTTGTTTTCCTTTTCAAATTTTCAGGGAATGAACTTCACCACCGACAAGTTGAGGTCTTTGGTGCGTAAATGGCAAACTCTGATTGAAGCTCATGTGGATGTGAAGACGACTGATAACTACACACTGAGAATGTTCTGCATTGGATTCACTAAGAGACGACCTAACCAGGTGAAAAGGACTTGTTACGCACAGTCCAGCCAGATTAGACAGGTAATTCACCTGATTTGCTGCAGAGCATTTAGTACGTCAAAGATCTTCTTATTCATGTTTGCTGTATGTGAATTCATCAATCCCATAATGACAGAGTGAAGTAAGTTATTATTTTTCAGATACGCAGAAAGATGAGGGAGATCATGACCGCCCAGGCAACATCATGTGATCTGAAGGAATTGGTTCAAAAATTCATTCCTGAGATGATAGGAAAAGAAATTGAGAAGGCAACATCTAGCATCTATCCTTTGCAGAATGTGTTCATTCGTAAAGTAAAGATTTTGAAGGCTCCCAAGTTTGATCTAGGAAAGTTGATGGAGGCATGTTTCTGACACCCATTGTCATACTTTTTCATAAAGGTATCAAAGATACTCCATGTTGTGCCATGTTTATTCATTTATTTGTTTTATTTAGGTTCATGGTAACTACTCAGAGGATATTGGTGTGAAATTAGAGAGGCCTGCTGAAGAGACAATGGCTGATGCTCCTCCTGCCGAGGTCGTTGGAGCTTGAATGAAGAAGGATCATTGAATATCTTGGTTTATGCTTCAAGAGATTTTGTTGGAAAACTTGTAGAGTAGATAATTTCTCCATGTTTTTTTATGTGAAGGATATACTTCTGCAACTTAATTTTGAGTAGACAATATGTTGCACTTTGGCAGACGTATGAACATGATTTGAATCCATTAATATCTAGAGAGTCCTTATGAATATAAATTGTTGAAATATCCTAAAAAGTTCCGGTATTAATATTTATGTATTTTATAATTAAATTTAGATTTAATATGTGATGATTATTTTATGCACATGCGGTGGATTTTGTTTAGAGTTTTAAGAGTATGAGTATTGAATTTAGTGGATATGATTAGAATTTAAAGTTTTTTTTTTAATTTATAGTACAAAATCTAAAATCTTAACCAAATAGCTTAAAACTTAATCTATAATTAAACTTTAAATTTTAATTGAATACTAAATTTTAAACTTTAATGCATGAGATATTTTCTCTCAATGTATTGTCCGCATTATATATAGGTTGGGCCATGTTGGCTCTTAATCTCTACTTATATATTCATCTTGGATCGGTTGAATGCTCCAACCTGCCATGGACAATCTGAATATTCTAACGTACAGGTGGTCGGTCTCTATTCATGTAAAAGATAAAAACTAAAAATGGCAGTGAAAACATATACTAGTTTAGCATTGTTAACTGGATTAGATAAAAGTGTCGGAGACGGCTTATTTAACAAAAACTTATTTAATTAAAAGTCAATTCTTAATTAAGAAAAAACGAATTAAAATTAATTTAAATTTAAAATAAATTTTAAAGATAAATATTTTTTTTATCAATTTCCAAGCATGAAGGGTGTTAATTTTTCCTCACGCGTAATCAACATCCGAACACTTTTAAATGAATCTCTGATTTTTATATCTAATTTACTTAAGTGACCAATGACGAATTCAAATTTTATTTTTAAGAATCAACATTTTTTTAATCTCTATTGTTTATAATCATAATAAATAATTTTTAAGAGATAATTTTAAGGGATAAAATAATAGTATCAAGACTTTTTATCCTAAATACTCACATATAAAATAAATCTTTAATTTTTAAGGACAAAAAAGTCGCTATATTGATCAGAAAAATAATAATTTTATTTATTTTTTGATAAAAAATTATCGAAAATCGTAGGGGTGCAGACAGGGTACGGGGACGAAAAAAGTGAGAAATTCAAAATCGTTCCATCCCCACTTGATTTCTTCCCCTATTAATGGGTCTTTACTAGGGGTGTTTATTGAACGAGTCGATCGCGAGTTGGCCATTGCTCAACTCGTGTTCGTTAAAAAATTTTGTTACTAGACTCGACTCGTTGCTCGTTAAGCTCATTAAAATTGTGCTCGACTTGTGCTCGTTAAAATATTTTGTTACTCAATTCAACTCGTTGCTCGTTAAGTTCACTAAAAAACTTACCTTATTTTTAACGACAATCTCAATTCTCTAGACTAATTCTCCAAGCTCAATCCCTAAATCAATTTCCTAAGTTCAATCCCTAAACTAATTCACTAAGCTCAATCACTAAATTGATTTCATAAGAGTAATTTCCCAATCTCTAAACTCATTTCCTACACCCAAGCGCTAAACTAATTCCCAAAATTCAATTCCATATTCCCTAAACTAATTTCCTACACCCAAATTTTTGGAAGAATTAAAAATAAGCTTTGATAATTATATAAAAAAGAGGAGAAAAAATAAGATTTTAGAGAGAATTACAATATATAATAAAATAAGGAGGCTCATTATTATTATTATAACATATAACCAAATAATAAACTTTGATTAAATATAATTAATTAAAAATATAAAAAAGAAAGATCAAATTTGGATATTCATTCTACACTACTTTAGATCAAATAAAAAGGTCCGCACATTTTTATAATTTATGTTTTTTTATATTTTAATTTAGCTTAATTAAATTCTAAGTTTAATAAATTAATTCAATTTGAACATATTATTATAATATATAATAAAATATAATTATACATAAAATTTTGTTATAAATGTAAACATGTAATCATACACATAATGATATTAACATGAAAGTTAAAACTTTAATTTAGTTTAAATTTAGCAGTTCAAGTTTAACAAATGATTTAATTTTTCATTCCCAAATCCATAACCCTAAACCCAATTCCCTAATCCTTAAACTAATTTCTTGAATTCAATCCTGATTCTAATATTTTAAACACAATTAAAAATTTTCTAAACTCATACCCTAATCTCAACCCTTAATCCATAAACTTAATTTCAATATCCTGAACCCAAATCTCTAATATCAACCCCTAATCCATAAACTAATTTCATCCAAGTCTAATTCGAATTTTTTATGCCAAGTTTCCTAGTCTATAAACTAATTCCTTAAGTCCATGCTTAAGCCAAGTTCCATTTCCCTAAGTCCAATTTCAAATTAATACTTTAGCCCAATTCAAGACCCCATAAGCTTACTTTCATAGTCCCAACCTTAATCCGTAAATTAATTCTCTAAACTCAATTTTAATTCCTTAAACACAATTAAAATAATAATTAAATTATATTCCTAATTTACTAAGCTCAACTTAAATTTATAAATTAAATAAGTTAAATATCTTATAATTTAAATATTTATTTAATTAAAATTATAATAGTTTTAATATTAAATTAAATATTAATTTAAAATTTAAAAATATATTTTTGAATACATTTTAATTTATAATTATAATTAAAATTAAATACACAATCACTAAATTAAATACATAATACTAAATTTAAATATCAACCCATAAACTAATTCGTAAGTCTAAGCCCAATTTCAATTCTCTGAACTAAATTCTAATTCATTAAGTTAAATTTCAATTCTAATCGCAATTTTCTAAATCAATTTAAATTTATAACACAAATAAAATAAATATTAATAAATTTAATTTAATTAAAATTATAATATTTTAAATATAAAATTTAAAATAACAATTAAACTACAATCTCAACTCCATAAGTTTATATTTAAAATAATTCATAAACTAATTCGGTAAGTCCAAGCCCAATTTCAATTCTCCGAACTTAATTCTAATTCATTAAGTTAAATTTCAATTCCCTAAGCATAATTAAAGTAATAATTAAATATAATTCCAATTTTTTAAGTTCAAATTAAATTTATAATACAAATAAAATAAATTTTAATAATTTTAATTTAACTAAAATTATAATATTTTAAATATAAAAATAAATATTAATTTAAATTTAACAAATTTAAATTTATTTAAATTTTAAGAATTATAAATAAATTAAATACACAACAATTAAATAAATGTGTAATACTAGTTTTAAATATTATTCTATCAACTAATTCTCTAAATCCAAGTTTAATTTTAATTCCTAAACCCAATTTTAATTCTTTAAACTCAAGTTTAAATCCCTAAACCCCAAAATAATAATTAAACTACAATCTCAATTCCCTAAGTTTAATTTAGATTTATAATTTAAATAAATTATATATTAATAATTTTAATTAAATATATTATAATTAATACTAATTTAATTAAAATTACAATAATTTAAATATTTATTTAAATAATAATTGAATTCTAAAAAAATTAAATTTTAATTTAAATTTATAATTAAAATTAAGTATACAAAAACTAAATTAAGTATTAAATAAATCAAATATAAAATATTAATCTATAAATTAATTTCTTCCCTAAATTCAAGTCTAATTTCCTAAGCTCAATTCCATTTCTTTAATCCTCATTAAAGTAATAATTAAAGTATAATATTAAATCCCTAAATTTAATTTAAATTTTATAATTTAAATAAATCAAATATTAATAATATTAATTAAATATATTATAATTAAATATTATTTTAATTAAAATTATAATAATTTAAAAATTAAATAAATATTAAGTTAAATTTTAAAATTATAATTTTTAATAAAATATTAATTTAAAATTAAGTATACTAAAACTAGCTAAAATAGTAAATAAATTTATTAAATTTAATATATAATACTAAATTTAAATATTAATTTCTAAATTAATTCTTTAAGATCATGCCCAATTTTAATTCCTTAAGATCAATTATATTTACCAACATTTGAATTTATCAAATCATAAATATCTTTAATTATTTGTCATGTAAATATCAAGTATTATTAATATTAGTCCAGATCAATAACAAGTCAGATTCAAAACAATTCGGGTCAGTTATCAGGTAATGTTCAAAACATGTCAGGCAAAATCATATCTTGGGTCAATTCAGTCTGGTAATATCGGTTATCTACAAGGTCAGACTCGAGTTTGGGTTTATTTCAGTCGGGTGCAAGCCAGGTTTAGGATTCCCAATAACAAACAAGTTCAAATCGTCTACGGGTCATTTTCAGTCGGATGCAAGTCGGGTTCGATTATAACAATAACAAGTCAAACTCGAATTTTTATCAACAACAATCGGATACAGATCGGGTTTAGATCATTACATCCTCAAATCAAACCAAATTTTAACTCGAATAAATTTGAATCAGATTTTTAAATTGATAAAGCTTTTTACATCCCTATTCCTTACATTGTTTCACCCATATTTAACCAACCTTGCATAAAATCTAGGAAAACTCATATAAGCTATCCGAACTGCCTAATTGCAAGAATAAGAAATGGAAGGCCGGAATTAAAGCAAAAACATTCGAAACAGAGAATTAAGGTACGACTAAAATATAAGCATAATTGCAACAAATAATTTCACATGGATGTCAAAAAGTATCTATTTCGAATATAAAATTTATATATATTAAATGAGAGTAAAATTATTTTACATATATATGTATATTAAAAAAATTAATAATAAAATTATTATGAAAAGAAATTGAAAATGAGCAAGAAGACAATTATTCCATAAATATACAATCATTAGATCTCTTTCGAAAGAAATTATATCATGATTTATTTTTGTCACGTTATCGATATCAACAAATTAAATGCATCTTTAATTAACTTTTTTTTTATATTTTTACCAAGTGAATGATATTTGATTGATTGCTCTCCTATAACGTGACAAGAATAATTCATGATATAATTTCTTCTTTTAGTTTTTTCCCCAAATCCAATACAAATAAATCCACATTGTATCGCTAAAAGAAAAAAAGAGTTCCGAGAAATCTTATTAATAAGGCTTAATTGTGGAAAAATAATTAAATTATATATATAATAGATAGTCGTCTAATATATTTTTCAACTAAAATAGATGTCTAATGTTTATACCGTTAATATTTTAAGTATCTTGTTGATAACGACTATTTAAAAATTTTGTTAACCAATAAAAACACAATATGTGATATTTTTATCTTATTTCATTTTAATAAAATTAAAATTTTTAAAAATATCTTAAAATAATTCTCAAATTTCCAAATCTCAATTCAAGTTATTGTCGCCGCCAATCACTGTCGGTGTGCTCACCACTAGGGGTGATTATCGAGCGAGTCGGTCGCGAGTTGAGCATTGCTCGACTCGTGCTCGTTAAAATTTTTTGTTGTTCAACTCAACTCGTTGATCGTTAAGCTTGTTAAAATTGTGCTCGACTCGTGTTTGTTATGCTCGATTTATTGCTCAACTCGACTCGTTGCTCGTTAAGCTCATTAAAAAACTTACCTTATTTTTAATTAAAAGTAAAATTTAGAGGCTTAATATTAACATAACTTAATAAATTTAACCAAAAATATTAAAAAAATGTATAAAACATTTTTAAAGTCTAAATTCAAATGTATCAATTCATTTTTTTTTATGAAAATAGATAATATTACTTAGCCAAAAATGGCATCCTTCAAAACAAGAGTTTCAATACACAAAGGAATGTCAAACGAAAAATAAAAAAGATCAGCCAATTCTAGTGCCCAATGTGCTAAACGATGAGCAACCTTATTAGCCTCTCGGCTTACATGAGAAACATTAAGAAAAAAAAACGAATTAACCAAAAGATGAGCTTCCTTCAAGAAATGAGCAGCCACTGATAGGTCTAAATCTTTAGCATTCAATTTATTGACAATTGCCATGGAATCACCTTCCACTTGCACCAATTCTCATTCATTGTTTATAACTAGTTGAATCCCAGCAGCAAGTGCAGATGCTTCAGCAGATTCTGAGGTATGTACACCATGAAGCTTGTAAGCCCTACCATCAATCATAAGGCCATTTGTATCCCTTACTATGATTCCAACAGCAGCTTGTCCAGTACTTGGTATGAAAGCAGCATCGACGTTGATTTTAATTCCAAGTCTAATAGGTTTTGACCATCTGTTATTCCTGTTACAAGGAACTAAAGGAGAGACTAGTTCATTTGCCATCAAAAAATCTGCAGCAAGAAGATGTGGTAGATCCACAGTCATCCTAGCTAGTTGTAAATAATCTCTATGAATCCAATTATTCCTTCTATTCCATACATGCCAAAGTAAGATTAAAAAGAAAGAGAACTGTTTCATATCAAGAAATTTTAACACATGTTCAAGCCAAGCCCTACACATGTACTAAAATTTCCTTGATATATATTAGAAGGCAAACCACTAAACTCATGAACATCTTTAGTCACAGAACAGTTTTTTAGAGCATGCAACAAGGATTCCTTCTCAAGATTACATAAACGGCATCTTCCGGATTCTATACCAACTGAAAATAATTTACTAGCAGTTGGAACAGCATTATGACCCACCCTCCAGCCAAAGATTTTAAAAAATGTATCAATTCTAATTTTTTGAGCTCAATTTTATTCTCCAAACCCAAAAATAATAATTAAAGTACAATCTCAATTCCCTAAGTTTAATTTAAATTTATAATTTAAATAAATTATATATTAAATATTTTAATTTTTAGTATGACACATGGTTAGACGAATGGTGAATGTTTAAATTTGTATATATTTTACTTATAATTTTTTTATTTGATATTATTGATTTGGTTTTATTTTGGCTTATTTTTATGCTAGAATTTATTCTGTATTTTTTATTTTTGGGACCGTAGTTGGAGTCATGGGCACAATATGAGACATAATATTTTTTGACCTGACAAATTTGGATGATCCAGTAAGTAAACAGTAACGTTTAGAAGGCTATCCACAATATTTTTAAAAGGTGAATGGACGAAATTATCATAAAGATAAATGCATGGAAAAAATGTGAGATTATTTAAAAGATAAATCAAAATTCAATCAGAAATTTCAAAACAATTATTTTTATCTTTTATAATAAATCTTTGAATTAAATGAGAGTTTTTTTTTTTTGATAAATGGGGAATACGATTGTGAGGGCCTTTAATTTAAAATATGCATCTCTTATATATCTTTGATTTAAGAGATTTTTATTTTATCTCTTTAAAATCTTGTGTATACACCCTAGGTTAGTTTATGAACTCATTTAAAATTTGTATTCCCTCGATGAATTCTATAGTAACTTCATTTTCTTTTAATCTTTTACTTTATTCTATAGTATTTTTTAATCCTTGTGGGGAATACGTTTCCTTCTAGTTTGCCTCTTTGTTACTCTGATTCCTACATTATTTTTTTAAGAAAGATTCCTACATTAGAAGGCATTGAAAGGGACATTCCTCCCACCATCTTTTTCTCTATTTCCTTATTCCTCATTTTCAAGCTTTGATACTACATAAATTGGAAGTGGTCCAACATGAATAGTTACTAAGTTTAAAAATCTACTAGCCGACCCTGAAATATGCAGCGAAATACTTCAAGATTAAGTTTATGAACGGGATCTTTCTATAGGTCAGCAAATTCATGTTCAAGTTCTCAAAAGCAGTGCATTGATCAGGGTGCATTCGGTTCGGTTTTAATTTAATTCAGTAAGTTATTTTAGTAATTATCGGTTTTCGATTTTTTCATATTAACGTTAAGTTTCAAAAATTTCAAAACAGCCTTATTTTATGACTTTTAAACATTAAAAGGTAAAATTTTTGAGATATTTTTTATAAATATTTATTAAAAACTTATTTTTAAGTAAAAAATAAAAAAATATATATCTATAGTATTTTAAGTATAAAATATATATTTTTACTTTACAAAAATAAATAAAAATCAATTGAAAAATCAAATTCGGTTAACTACGATTAACCACAGTTCGTAAATTTATGAACCATAATATCTCGGTTCGATTCGGTTTTCGGTTAACCATGCAATCACCACTTGCTAAAATTACAAATACTTCAATTTTATGAATACCTAATTAGCGATAATCAGGTATCTGAAAATTACAGACCAAAATCAAACTAAAAGATTTAATACTCGAATGTGGAATTAATCACAGTTAAAATTTCGGATACCTCATATTAGGTATTAAGGCATGAGTTGAATGCTGCCTCATATTAGGTGTTATTAAGTGGAAAAATCATTTAATATTACTATCTTTAACTGTGGAATTCCACACCCTATAAGTGTTAACTGTGATAATCAAGGTACCTGATATTAGGTACGAGTTAATGTTGCCTAATATTAAGTGTTTGGTAAATATTCAAATTAATTTTTATTGTCTCAAGGTAAATATTTATTAAAATCGATAATGTCATTACATCATATTTCATATGTGTTCATTATGCATAAAGGTGATGTATGAGATTTGAACCCTAAACTAACTAACACGGTAATCAGCATTTTTTGATGTCGGTTTAGTTTATGGTTCGGTGTATCGTTATCCTTGATAACTAAATGCATAATTAATTCTAATTAATCAATTTAACAAAATCCATTAATTAAAAGTCATTTTTGAATTAAGAAAAATCGAATTAAAATTAATTTAAATTTTAAAGGCAAATATTTTTTACCAATTTTCGGGCATGATGGAGGTGCTAATCTATCCTCACATGTAATCAACTCTCGAACTCTTTCAAATGAATATCTGGTTTTTACGATATTCGGTGTACCTAAATGACTAATGACGACTTTAAATTTTTGCTTTTAAGAATCAACGTTTTTTTTAATCTCCATTGTTAATTTATAATTATAATAAATAATTTTTAAGAGACAATTTTAGGGTATAAAATAATAACATCTAGACCTTTTATCCTAAAACACCCACATGTAAAATAAATCTTCATATTTTAAAGACCAAAAAAAGTTGCTACATTGATAGAAAAATAATAATTTTATTTATTTATTTATTAAGATAAAAATTTATTGAAAATCGTAGGGGTACAAATAGAGTATGGGACGAAAAAAAAGAGAGAAACTCAAAATCATTCTACCCCACTTGATTTCTTTCCCTAGTCTTTACGTGTTTTAGATATATCGTTTATAGGTTTCTCCGAATTGTTGCACATAGACATTTTTAGTTTCACTTATACTTATATGTGAGGCATCTAATATAATGAATTCGGTCTATTTTTTAATTAAAAAGGTATTTAAATGTCTTATATACTCAATTTAATATATTTATAGATTAATAATTTAAAATATTGGTCGAATTAATAAATAGTAATATTGGTCGGATTGAATTAATTTCAATTTAAAATTTATGTGCCTAAAATTAGACACAATTAATACTTATATTACTGACAATTTTAAGATTTATTATTATAATAACCATTACAAGATCGCGTAGGGACGGAGTCAGGATTTAGGGTTGAGGGGACAAATTCATAAAAAATCAATTTTTAAAAAAATTTAAATAGAAGGACAAAAGTGAAAAAATTCTTCAGAGGGTGGGGAGCGATTTCCCCTCCCCACCCCTGTGTAGCTTCATCCCTGAGTTCGCGATTGTTTTTTTAATAACATTATTTTAAATATTTGTATCTGATAATCCTAAAACTGTGATGTATCTTATTATTATACATATCGATTATCGGTATATATTATTATATAGAAAATTCTCAATTTGTTTTAGTAAAAACAAAAGTTTAGAGCAATAAATATATAGGGTTAGGATAAGTTATATGGTGTAGAACTTATTTAGTTTTAGAATAATTTATAACCATTGGATGAATATAATGGATGGATGAGATTAAAATTTGAAAATAAAAAGATTTTAACGACAGAAAAAATAAGATTGTTTAATCTCATTCATCTATTAATTATTATATTATCGAATGATCATGAATTAGTGTAAAACTCATTATAAAACTAAATGAGTTTTATACCATGTAATTTAATCTTAACCCATAGGGAGAGATATGATCAAATTACATAGTGTAAAACTATCTAAGTTTTACACATTTTTTAAATTTTGGATGACTAAAATAGAAAGCTCAGATTAATTCTTTACTTTTTCTAAAATGATAATTTTACATAATTAATTATTAATCTAAACTATCCAACGATCTAAAAAATATAAAATTTAAAAAAATATATATTATATAACTTAATCTTATATCATATAATATATATTCCTCTTAACCCTCAGCCCCAATAACTCAAATCCACCTCCCATACTCCAAATTAGACTTGTCAATGGTTCTTATTTACACGGCACTGACTAAAAGGGAAAGATTTTCTATAAAGACGTGAGAAAAAAAATACTTACATTTTAATTTTTTTCTTGGATAATATAATCTGTCACGCAAAAGTAATAAAAGATCGTAAATATTAAAATAAAAAAATTAGTGCATAAATTTAATATTTAAATAAGATTTATTTAAATTAAATAAGTGGGTTACACTATAATAACATACGAAACGTGTAAATAATATCTTATTATAATAAAAATAACAAAAACTTTATTTTTCGGGTATAGATAAATTATCAAGTGCATAATTATATAGTAATATATGTTTGGTTAAATTACATAAATAACCACCATAATATGGGGTTGATATCAAAATAACCACAATACTTTAAAAAGCGTCAAATACACTAGTCAACTATTAAAATAATATCGAAATAACTACCGAACTAATGACGTGACCGTTAAAGTAAAATAGAATAATTACAAATTTACTCCTACTATTCATACTTTTTAATTTAATTTTAATTTTATTATAATAAAATAATATAATTATTTAATTAAATGATAACACATGTCACCTCTTTATTAAAGACATGCTATCCCTAAAGTTTGAACTTGGATTTCTACCTTGGAGAACAAGAAACTTAACCACTAGACCAAGAACAATATTGTAATATAAAACACTATTATTTTGTATACATGTATTGTTTTTTATATTTATTTTTTAATTTAATTAAAAATAATTACATTATTATATCTAAATTAAAATTTTAAAATTAATAAACTTTTTATTTATAAACCCTAAACTCTAAACTTTAAATAAAATTCATTTAGGGTTTAGAGTTTAAATGAGTTTTATGGTTGAACTTTTAGTGTTTAGAGTTTATAGTTTATTATTTTAAATAAAATTTTATTTATAAACCTTAAACCTTAATATTAAACCCTAAATCTTAAACATTAAACCATAAAAGTTAAACCCCAAACCCTAAACTTTAATTAAAATCATTTAGGGTTTAGAGTTTATGGTTTAACATTTAGGGTTTAGAGTTTAAATGAATATAGGGTTTAACATTTAAGGTTTAGGGTTTATAAATAAAGTTTTATTAATTTTAAAATTTTAATTTAAATATAACAATTTAATTATTTTTAATTAAATTAGAAAAATAAATATAAAGAAACAATTATTAGAAACAATACATGTATACAAAATAATAGTGTTTTATATCATAAGATTATGCTTGGCCTAGTGGTTAAGTTTTTTTTTCTCATGCTAGAAATCCAGGTTTGAACCTAGGGTGACACGTGTTATTACCTAATTAAATAATTATATTATTTTATTATAATAAAATTAGTATTAAATTAAAAAATGTATAAATAACATGGAATAAATGTGTAATTATTTCATTTTAATTTTAATAACCATATTATCAATCTGTTAGTTTTTAAAAATCGGTGACCATTTTGATACCATTTTAATAGTTGATTGGTGTATTTTACGCTTTTTAAAGCATTACAGTCATTTCGATACAACCCCATAATATGATGGTCATTTATGTAATTTACCCTATTTATTTCAATCCTATTTCTTGAATCTTGATCCTTCCACTTGAAACAACCGGTGGGATTGTGCCAATTTGACAAGCATGGACCAGTAGGACCAATACGCCATTTACATTCATCACAAGTGTCTCTTATTTGTGAATAGATGTCGAACTTTTTGACCACTCCTTTTTCCCATTCAAAGCCGCAATGCAACGTCGCTTTAGACAACACTTGGTTTTGTTTTTGCTTATGTTGGTGCCTTGTCTTATGTTGGTGCCTTGTCTTATGTTGTTGGAGATATAGACAGTGACGCATTCGCCCCATGATACAAGGAACAGGAAGAATATGAGTGATAGTGAGGAGTTCTTAGTTGAAAATGACATGATGGATTCAGTGACAACACTTGGTTTTGTTTTTGCTTATTGACATGTTTTTATACAAGATTCGAAGCATATGAAACAAATGAATTGGGTATCTTTATACAAATATGCTGATTTTTATTATTTGCCTTGCTGGCAAATTTCTATACAAATGTATGTATATATGGTAAAAGAAATCATTTAAATAGGCTAAGGAAAACACGAGGACTTTATATATGTATATTAAAATTAAATATTTTTTATATATAAAAATATGCATTGAAATAAATTATAATATATATTAAACGAGATCAAAAGATATTGATTGATTTTACAGTTAAAGATATTTATATTGCAACCAACAGGGAATAGTCCAAGTGGTAAGCAGCTTGGTTCCGCTTAAGCAAGTCTCAGATTCAAGACGTTGTGTACGCAGAAAATCCTTGTTGGAAGACTCACCCACTAATCTAGGTATGCAACGCGGGTCGGTCTGGATTAGTCAGGGCTAGACTCTGAAACCAGAGAGCAATCAAAAAAAGATATTCATATTACCCTCATTTTGTACAATAAATTCAAATTTTGATATAAAAATATAATATCTATTGAATAAAAAATTATATATATTAAATGAGAGTAAAATTACTTTATATATATATATATATGCATATTAAAAAAGGTAATAATAAAATTGTTATGAAAAGAAATTGAAAATGAATATGCAAGAAGACAATCATTCCATAAATATACAATCATCAGATATCTTTCGAGAAAAATATATCATAATTTATTTTTGTCACTTTATCGAGATCAACAAATTAAATGCATCTTTAATTAATTTTTTATTTTATTTTTTTATCAAGTGAATGATATTTGATTGATTGCTCTCATACAACGTGATATGAACGATTTATTATATAATTTTTCCTCTTAATTAGTTTTTTCCCCAAATCCAATACAAATAAATCCACATTGGATCGCTTAAAGAAAAAAAGAGTTCCGAGAATTCTTATTAATAAGGTTTAATTGTGGGAAAATATTTAAATTATATATATAATAGATAGTCATCTAATATATTTTTCAATTAAAATAGATGTCTAATATTTATACCGTTAATATTTTAAGTATCTTATTGATAACGACTATTTAAAAATTTTGTTAATCAATAAAAACACAATATGTGATATTTTTATCTTATTTTATTTTAATAAAATTAAAATTTTTAAAAATATCTTAAAATTCTTAAAATAATCCACAAATTCTCAAATCTCCAAATCTTAATTCAAGTTATTGTGGTCTCCAATCACCGTCGGTGTGCTCACACTTTTGTCTTCAAACTCCCATTTATTGGCAGTGTGATGAACCATGACAATAGTGGTCAAGTTTATGATATAAAATTATTTGTCTTCAAACTCTAAGTCCAACTTTAATTCTCTAAGCATTTTTTTTAAAAAGTAAATTTTATTAGGTATAACGACGATAATTGTGTCTCATTAAAAAAAAACTAAGCTTAGATAGAAAAAAGAGTACAACGATTATCGCTTGATAATTACAACCTCACTTTAAGGATAGTACCTCTTTAACCATTTGCATCTTAAGGAAATCCAAAGGGAAAAGAAACGTAGAATAATCATCCCACATGATCAAATACCGAATCCGTAAACTGATGCTGGTAACTAATTGGGGAGGGGTCTCGATATGCCTTTTTTCGCCAACGTGTCAGCCGACTTGTTTTCCTCTCTAGGGATCCACTTTATGGACCATGAGAAACTGGAACACTCTTTTAGACAAAGAATGGTAAGCTCCTTGAAATTAGCTGGACATAACAGCGGATTAAGCAACCATTTAACAACAATAGAACAATCACTCTCCAAGGTTAGTGTTTTCTCCTTCACCCAAGGGAAATTCTTGAATTGTTTGCATGCTTCTAAAATTGCGTGAACCTCTGCCGAAGTCGTATCATTTACCCTGATTGGCAAAGAAAATGATAATAGTGTCATCGAACATTCATCTCGCAATATTCCGCCTATACCTGCTTTGCCGAAACTTCCTACGACCGCCCCATCGACGCTGAATTTAAGACATCCTTCTTTAGGAGGTATCCAACTCACTAACTGGGATGTCGAATTAATGCATTTGAACTCACTGAATTTTTTCGGATCCATTAAAAGATCATTAATGGAGATAGAACCTTCCGACCATTTCGCGGTGCACCAGAAGTTTAAGCGTTGAATACATAGCTCAAAAAGGTACTCACCGTTCACTTTAGAGCCTTTGAAAATCAACTCGTTTCGGTATAGCCAACTTGACCATAGAATACAAAAGAAACTCATGAGCCAAACTTTTGAATGAATATTGGAAGGAGCCAAGTGCATCCACATGTCAAATAGACCTTTGATGGAGTTCGGTAGGGCCAAGTTAATCTCCCATATATTGCACCATCTTTGCCATATTGACCACATGATATAACAATGACAGAACAAATGGTCTATAGATTCCGGGTATGTATTACACATTGAGCAAAGTGTTGATTTCTGATGCAGGCAGTTGCGTTTCAGAAGTTCCAATTTTGTAGGGATCCTTCCGCGAAGAACTTTCCAAGTGAAAGCTTCCACCTTCGGCATAACCAACCCCGACCATACTAAGTCCCACTTAACCCCATGTTCATTAGTTTGAAGTTGACTCGCATCGGAAAAAGACTTCACGGAGAAATTGTTGTTTGAGTTCGCATTCCACTTAATCGTATCGATTTTATCCGGACAAAGAGTAACTTCAGATAAAGTATTGAGAAAATTTTGCTACTGCTCAAGTTCCCAGTCCAGAGGACACCTGCGCAGATGTACCTTCCAGCTCCACACCCCTTCAGATAGAACACCAAAATCTGCTATGACGCCTACTTTAATCGTAGCCAATGCATATATTCTAGGGAAGGCAAGCCTCAGAGGGATTGAACCAAGCCATGGATCACTCCAAAATTGAATTCTTTTTCCATTTCCTACAGAAAAGCGGACATTGTCTTTGAATGTTTTTTCAAATTTCAGAAAATTTGCAATGACTTTTCTCCAAATCCACGACTTGTTATAAAGACTTAAATTGGATGGCAACATAGACACTAAATTATTCTCGTATCTTGCTGCGATAATTCGACGCCACAAATTGTTTGGTTCAACTCCGTACCTCTAAATCCATTTTAGCAAAAGCGCTTGATTCATGAATAAAGGGTCTATTAGTCCGAGACCTCCAATAGATTTTGGTAAGCACAACTGATCCCAATTTACCCAATGTATGGTTCGGTGATCCAGAGAACCCCACAAGAACCCAACAATTAGTCTTGAGATTATCCCACTGATTTTCTTTGGCATAGGAAATATAGAGATATAATATAACGGCAGATTCGAGATAACAGACCTTACTAGAGTTATGCGGTCTCCAAATGATAGTGATTTTGACTTCCAACCTGCTAGCTTCAATCTTATCTTTTCCACAATCGATAGCCATATCTTTGCGTCGTTTTTACAGCATCCTAGAGGGAGCCCCAAGTAACTACTTGGCAGAATTTCACTTTTGCAGTTAAGGACCTTGGACCAATCTTCCACCAGATTATGATCGACATTGATACCTATGATCTTCGACTTGTTAAGATTGAGGATCAGCCCGGAGACAAGTTCGAAGCCCCTTAGAATCCTGACAATATTTCGAATTCCCATCTCACTTGCTCTGCAAAAAATTATGAGATCATCAGCGAATTGTAAATGAGACACACATTCATTACTTGATCCAATTTGAATTCCCGAAAGAAGCCCTGAATCTGTTGCCTTTGATAACAAAGCACTAAGAGCTTCAGCAACTATATTAAACAGAAGCGGGGAGAGTGGACATCCCTGACGAAATCCTCGACTTGTTTGGAAAGATGCCGTGGGGATCCATTCACTAGCACTGAAATAGTCGCAGTAGAAAGACATCTCCAAATCCAACCGCACCAAAGCTTGCCAAAACCCATTCGGTTCATAATAAACATAAAAAATTTCCAGTCCACCGTGTCATAAGCTTTGCGGAAGTCGACCTTAAAGATAACACCCTTCAGTCCTCGTTTCTTTGTGTAATCAATAATTTCATTTGCGATTAATGAGCAGTCTAGGATTTGTTTTCCCGGGCAAAATGCAAATTGTTGTTCTCCGATAATCTCCTCCATTGCCCTACTTAAACGTAAGGCCAACACCTTTGCTAGCAATTTGTAGACACAACCTACCAAATTAATAGGACGATAGTCTTCTAAGGAAGCTGGAGCTAAATTTTTAGGTATTCGCACAATGAAGGAGTGGTTGAAAGAATTGTCCAGAGTCTCTCCTTTTTAAAATTTACTAAAGAATCCAAAAACATCATCTCTAATATATTTCCAAAATTTCTTTAGAAAGCCGATGTTAAAACCGTCAGGACCTAGAGCTCTCGAACCATCCATCGCACTCAGAGCTTGTTGGATTTCAGAAATTGTGAAAGGAGATTCCAAACTTTTTGCTGTCTTTGGATCAAGACGCTTGAGATTACATCTTAGATTGGTAATTGGGACAGTTTTAGACTCATTGAAAGTCGCTTTGAAATGTTGGTAGATAGCCCTTTTTATTGGTCCTAGATCCCGGATTAATTTTTCATTAACCTGTAATCTATCAATGTAGGAGAACTGTCAGATGGAAGAATTTCGAATTTCGGTCTCCTTCTGTGAACCATTTAACTCTGGATTTCTGAATCCACTCTCTTTCTTATTTTCTCATTCTATTCCAAAGCTTCAATCTAAGCTCTTTTAGTTTCGTCATTTTCTGAGCTGACCCATTGCCATTAGAGATCTCATGTTCTAAAGCATGGCACTTTTTCTCCAGTTCTGAAACGGAATTGGAATCTTTGTTACTATTTTTCTTCAACCACTTTTTTGATGCTTCCTTGCATTCACGCAATAATTTTGAGATTCTCAGTCCTAGATTATTTTTGCGAGTAGATTGTAAAGATTGGACCAAGACTTTCTCTTCCGCCCAATGATCAAACCATTTGAAAGGTTTAGGACCCCAATCGACTTCATATAAAGCTAACGTAATAGGATTATGATCTGAAAGCCCTCTTGGTAGAATTTGTTGCGATATAGATGGCCACCACGACACAAACTCAGGTGATATCAAGAATCTATCAATCCTGCTGAAAGATGGGTTTTCCCGAAGATTGGACCATGTGAAGCGACCTCCCCGTGGATGAATGTCGACTAAGCCTAATTCATCGATAAAATTAGAAAACTCATTCATGGTTGACCTGTTGATTTTCATGCCGGATTTTTCTTTTGTTTTTCTAATTATGTTGAAGTCACCTCCCAATATAACCGGTAGTTTGCAAGAATTCACAACACTAATTATTTCATTGAACATCTCTTTTCTCCTGCTAGCATCATTTGGTAGATAAACATTTATCGTCAAGCATTGCACATTCATCGAAACAATCTTTCCGATAACACAAATGAAACTTGATTTGACCATCGATTGATATACAGAGAAAAAATTGGGATCCCATATGGAAATCAGTACTCCTGAGACTCCAATGGCAGGTGAGCTCTCCACTATAAAAGATCTATCTCTCCCACAGATTGAAAAGATAATTCTAAGCATAATTAAAGTAATAATTAAAGTATATTCTTAATTTTCTAAGTTTGATTTAAATTTATAAGTTAAATATCTTAGAATTTAAATATTAATTTAATTAAGATTATAATAATTTTAATATTAAATTAAATATTAATTTAAATTTTAAACATACAATTTTAATTACATTTTAATTTAAAATTATAATTAAAATTAAATACACAACTACTAAATTAAATATATAATAGGCATAAAGATAAATTTAACATTTAATGTTTATAATTTTTATCATTTTAGCCTTCATTCTTTATTTGAGATAAATTTAGCCCTTAACTTAAGTCTTTTTTTACAAATATCTGATTTTTTAACTATCATGATGAGCACACCGTTAAAAATTTAATGATAATAACATATAGTAAACATGTGATAATATATTTTAAATAATACAACATCTAATCTATTAAATACATACATATGAAATATAATTTTATTCTAATATAAAATAATTAAAATTCAAATAAAATATTAAAACTTAATTAAATCTAAAATATTTTGACTATTAAACCTTAAATAAATTTACTACTCTATTTTTTATTATAATTTAGAATTTTTTAGATTTAATTAAAATTCAAAACCGAAAACCTTAAATTCACTATTTTTAAATTTAAATTTAATCTCAAACAATAAATCAAAACCCTAAAATTTCAATTTAGATTAAATACTAAAACACCTAAATTCTAAATTAAAATAACAAAAACCCAATTTATTAGTATCAAAATCATTTACCTTTGATTTATCATATTAATCTTTACAAAATTCTTCCTTTTTAGATTGTTCATATTTTTTAGATAAGATTTTAATTCTATTGTAGTTAGGGTTGAGAATTTTTAGTATGCTTTTGTTTTAGATTGAATTATTTTTTAATATTTTTTTGAGTTTGAATTTTTTATATCTTATATTAGAATAAAATTATATTTCACGTGTATGTATTTGATAGCTTAGATACCTTGTCATTTAAAATATATTATCATATGTTACCATTGTTAAATTTTTAACGGTCTAGTCATTATGTTAGTTAAAAAATGAGATACTTGTAAAAAAAAATATAGGTTAAGGGCTAAATTTATCTAAAAAAATAAGGGTCAAAATGATAAAAATTCTAAACATTATGGGTTAAAATTATCTTTATACCTATATAATACTAAATTTAAATATCAAATCATAAACTAATTCCGTAAGTCCAAGCCTAATTTCAATTTTCCAAGTCAATTCTAATTCATTAAGTTAAATTTCAATTCTCTAAACATAATTAAAGTAATAACTAAAGTATAATTTCAATTTTCTAATACCAATTTAAATTTATAATATAAATTAAATAAATATTAATAATTTTAATTTAATTAAAATTATAGTGTTATAAATACAAAATTAAATATTAAATAAATTAAATATGTAATACTAATTTTAAATAAATTAAATACACAACAATTAAATTAAATATTAAATAAATTAAATATGTAATACTAATTTTAAATATTATTCCATCAACTAATTTCCCAAGTCCAAGTTCAATTTTAATTCCTAAACCCAATTTTAATTCTTTAAACTCAATTTTAAATCTCTAAACCCAAAAATAATAATTACACTACGATCATAGTTCCCTAATTTAATTTAAATTTATAATTTAAATAAATTATATATTAATAATTTTAATTAAATATATTATAATTAAAACTAATTTAATTAAAATAATTTAAATATGTATTTAAATATTAATTGAAATTTAAATAATTTTAATTTTAATTAAATATTAAATATAAAATATTAATCTATAAACTAATTCCCTAAACTAATTATGTATTTTAACCCGAAAATTGGTCTTAGGGAATAAATAAATCCATTATTAATTTTAGGGTATGTAATATAAAAAGTAGTTCATGACTTTAATTAAATTAGGACCAAATTGAATAAAAAATAAAATTTAAAGCTTAATTTTTTAGTGATTAGGATCAAATTAAAACAATTTTAAAAAAATATAATCTGATTTTAATTATATGAGGACCAAATTGAATATAAAATAAAATTTAAAGCTTAATTTTTGAGTAATTGGGACCAATTTAAAACAGTTATAAAATACGGTGTATGGCGGTGCAAGATCTGATTTTTTAGGCATGGCCTGTATAAAAATGTGTGAACCTTTTTACTTGACCCAAAATAATGTAGAATAAATATCCAAATTTGATCTTCCTTTTTTATATTTTTAATTGATTATATTTAATCAAAGTTTATTATTTAGTTATATGTTATAATAATAATAATAATCCTTAATTTATTATATATTATAATTCTCTCCAAAATTTTATATTTTTTCTTTTTTATATAATAATCAAAGCTTATTTTTAATTCTTTCAAAATTTTGGGTGACTTACTCTAAAAATCTTAGACTAAAAATAAATCAATCTCAAACTTAAAAAATGGATGGCTTATTTTCCTATAAAATTTTTATTTTCTCTTTTTTATCAATTATTTTTTTTCTACTAATATCTTGGTTTAATTTAGTTGAATACCAAATTAAATTAATTTAATAAAAATCTACATTTAATTTTAAAATTCTTTTAATTATGTTTTTAATTGATGTTTTTTAGATTTTAATTTAACTTATTTAAATTTTAAGTTTAATAAATTAATTTAATTTGAACATATATATAATAATATTTTGATATAGATATAAATAAATATGTAATTGTATACATAATGATATTAACATTAAAATTAAAACTTTAATTTAGTTTAAACTTAATAATTCAAACTTAACAAATAATTTAGTTCTTCGTTCCCAAATCCATAACCCCTATGTCAATCCTTACTCCCTAAACTAATTTTCTAAATTCAATCCCAAATCTAATTTTTTAAGCATAATTAAAAATTCTCTAACTCCAATACCCTAATCTCAACCCTTAATCCATAAACTTAATTCCAATATCGTAAGCCCAAACCTTTAATACCAACCCTAATCCATAAACTCATTCTATCCAAGCCTAATTCCCTAATCCATAAACTAATTTCCTAAGTTCATGCTTAAGCTCAATTTTAATTTTCTAAGTCCAATTTCAATTCCTTAAGCCTAATTTTAGATCTCATAAGCTCAATTTCCTAGTCCTAACACTTAATCTATAAATTAATTCTCTAAGTCCAATTCTATTTCCATAAGCATGATTAAAGTAATAATTAAAGTATATTTCTATTTCCCTGATTTAAATTTATAAATTAAATAGGTTAAATATCTTATAATTTAAATATTAATTTAATTAAAATTACAATAATTTTAATATTAAATTAAATATTAATTTAAATTTAAAAAAAACAATTTTAATTACATTTTAATCTAAAATTATAATTAAATTTAAATACACAATCACTAAATTAAATATATAATCCTAGATTTAAATATCAATCCATAAATTAATTCCGAACTCAATTTCAATTTTAATTTCAATTTCCTAAGCATAATTAAAATAATAATTAAAGTATAATCCTAATTTTTTAAGTCCAATTTAAATTTATAATCCAAATAAAATAAATATTAATAATTTTAATTTAATAAATATTATAATATTTTAAATATAAAATTAAATATTAATTTAAATTTAATAAATTTATAATTTATTTTAATTTTAAGAATTACATATAAATTAAATGCACAATAATTAAATTAAATACTAAATAAATTAAATATATAATACTAGTTTTAAATATTAATCCATCAACTAATTCTCTAAGTCCAAGCTGAATTTCAATTCTTAAGCCCAATTCTAATTTTTTAGCTCAATTTTAATTCTCCAAACCCAAAAATAATAATTAAACTACAATCTTAAATCCCTAAGTTTAATTTAAATTTATAATTTAAATAAATTATATATTAATGATTTCAATTAAATATATTATAATTAATAATATTTTAATTAAAATTACAATAATTTAAACATTTAATTAAATATTAATTTAAATTTAAAAAACTATAATTTAATTAAATTTTAATTTAATATTATAAATAAAATTAAGTACACAACAACTAAATTAAACATTAAATAAATTAAATAAGGATGCACATAGTTAATCGCAAAATCGAAAATATTATAATCGAATTGAATCGAACCGAATTAAAATATGGTTTATAAATTTATGAATCGTGGTTAACCGAATTAAACCGAATTTAATTTTTTTAATTATTTGTATAAGTTAAAAATATATATTTTATAATTAAAATATTATAGATATATTATTTTTAATTTTACTTAAAAATAAGTTCTTAATAAATATTTATGAAAAAACATCTTAAAATTTTACCTTTTAATATTTAAAAGTCATAAAATAAAACTATTTTATCAAATTAAAATATTAAAAAACTAACGTTAATATGGAAAAGTCAAAAATCGAAGTTAACTACCGAAAACGAATGGTTACTAAAATTGTTTACTGAATTAAATCAAAACCGAACCGAATATACACCTAAAATTAAATATATAATATTAAATTTAAATATTAATACATAAACTAATTTCCTAAGTTTAAGCCCAATTTCTTTCATAAATTCAATTATATTTCCTTAAGCTCAATTCTAATTCATTAAGTCCAATTAAAGTAATAATTAAATATTAATTTAATTAAAATTATTATAATTTAAATCGAAATGAATTGAACCGAATCGAAATATGGTTTATAAATTTTCGAATCGTGGTTAACCAAATTTCGAATTTAATTTTTTTAATTATTTGTATAAGTTAAAAATATATATTTAAATAAATTAAAGTACAATCTCAATTCCTTACTTTAATTTAAATAAATTAAATATTAATAATTTTAATTAAATATATTGTAACTAAATATTAATTTAATTAAAATTATTATAATTTAAATATTAATTTCGGTACAACAGGCAGTATAATAAGATCACCAGATTTGATCCAAATCCGAATCCAACGGTCATCCTTGTCCCTAACATCAAAATATCCGCTTCCTTCCGAGCAGTATCGTATCTCTTCGTCGGCATGTACGTGCTCCGTGTAAAAATTCCTCAGCTTCTCCTCATAGTTAGCAACTTTGTCTGGGCATAAATCAAGCAAATCCTATATATACAAACGTTATGACTTTGTGGTCCTAACTGCCTTTTCAAATTAAAAAAAAAAAAAAACAAAGCAACTATGTTACTCGTACTCAGTTTGATTTTCTTTATAAGTTCTTCCATGTATTTAGAAGATCATTAGAGTGTCATATTCCATACCCGTCTTTTGAATAGGCATTGGACCATGTTGGTGGTGGGTCGGAGACAGCTTATTAACTGATTACATCAGAGGCCTAGTTCTTACAATGTTTCTAAAAGCTAGAAGTAACAATTCCCTCTAAAACCAGATTCTAAGCATATTATGATACTAGGAGAATTCCATGGGAACAACAGGCTTTTCCAATGTAAATGTGAATGATAGCCTCAGTCCACACTACTAGGTCTTGCACACCCACAAAAACAAACCTTCTTTTGCCTTCCCCTCCGTCTTCCGCCACTGTTGATGAAGTCCCTCAAGAGGACACCTGTTCGGCTTTTCCCTTTGCTCCTCCTTTCATCTTCGAGCTTCAGCATGATATATTCGATGCTCTGCACCTCAAGCTGCAGCCTTTCGATCTTGTTAGACCCTCTTTGTGCTTGCTCTCGCATTTTTATCAAATCGCCATTTCTAGATTCTACCAACTTGGCTGTGTTTGTTGTCTCATCGAAAGATGAACTCCATTTAACATCCTTGACCAATTTACTGTTGTCATTCAGCAACTCTGTGATTGCATACTCCACCTCTTGCAATTGCTCTTTAACTTGTACGTACTCTAAATCAAAAGCATTCTTCCTCTTCTTGACCTCCATTCTCTTTTTCAGCTGTTTGACGGTAGCTTGGAGAGTAGTCAATTTATGAGCATCGGGAGCACGTCTGTCTAAGACCTTTTTGTTTTTTGACCATTTCTTGGGCTCTCTAATGCTGGTGGCGATCTCAAGCTTATCGATGCTCAGCTCCTGCTTCACCAGTGTTCCCAAAGAACTATCGGGGTTCACGTCTACATCACTGAATTGATGAGAACCAATTATCTCCCCAGGAATGATCGCCTGTTCTTGCAGGTTGCTGAGTTTTGAATCAACAATGCATTCATGCTCCGCAGATTCCCATAGCTCAAACATTTGATCATCAGCTGTGCCGGACTCTCTCTTGCTCCTTGTGTACAAGGAAGAATCTGAGACTTGATCAAGAGGGATATCTTTCAACAATATCCCATTTCTCGTTTCAGGAATATCAGGTTTCTTCTTATTTGACTTGAGATTCCGAGCAAGATCATCACCAACTTGCGTACCTTTCTTCCTTTCATGACATGAGGGATTGATGCCATTAGATGGAACTGCCGTTTCACGGCTGTTCTTTTTACTTTTTTGCTTCACAAGCCTGTTCATCTCTTCCACCACTGCCTTTTCAACTGCTTTAAGCCTAGTGTGCATCTCCTGCAAGTCCGAAATCCCAGCCGACAAAAAAACACTTCGCGATTCTTCGGGTTTCTCAGAGCTCATTTCATGAAATACATTAACCATTTCAACATCCTGGAGGAAACAAATAAATAGTTTCACATTTAGTAAAATCTGATAATCCAAATAGAAAAAGGTATAAGCATGTACAAATGCAGATATCATGCAAATATTAAACTCGGATTTGAGATGCTAAGTTGTTTTAATCGTATATATTCCTTAACAATAAAAAATAAAATACCTTTTCTTCTTCATCACTTGGAACACAAAGCTTTGGCTGAATACGGACATTATGCTCAAGGGACGTTATACTGTCTCTCAGTGAAGCTATGACGGGAACATATGCAGACATTTGGACATTCAACCCTCCCATCTCAGTTTCCAAGAACTCGATCCTTTCCTTCATCTGTCCTAGTTGTGCACTCTTTACAGCATTTTCTTCTTCAAGAGTCCTACAAACTTCAGTAAGATCGTGTACTTTGTTTTCGAGTAAGACTTCACAGATGGCAGAAGCTTGGAAATCAAAGTAAAATGATGCCGCCTCAGCCTCCCATAGCTGAAACTCATTGGATTTTTCTTGCAGCTCTAGACTTAGGTTTTCTCCATGCATCTTTTGTTCTTCAATTTCCTTACATAATGTAACAACTTCGGAACCCAAATCAACATTTTCTTCACGAAGGTGTTCAATTTCCATTTTCTGTTCTTTGTATTCTTTAGATAGTTCATGAATCCGTTTCTCCAAATTTTCTCGAATCTGTTTCGTTTTCTCACATTCCCTCTTCAGTTCCTCAAGAGTCCGGTATAGTTCTGCATTTGATTCATGCGCAGCCTGAAGCTTTTCATCTGCTTTTGAAAGCTCAACGGTCTTCTGTCTTACCAAATCATTACCAATAACGATTTCACAGTATAATTGGTCGTTTAAATCTTTGACCGCATATAGCTCCTTCTGCAACTTTTCAACGTTTCCATTCAAATCCAAAATTTCAGTTTTTTTCTTGTCCAACTTCTCCTCCAATTTTGTAATTTCAACTGCTTTCTCAGCACCAAATGTCTCTAAAACGAGAGAAAGACTACTAAGGGATACTGCTTCTTGTAGGGCAATACTGTTCTCATTTTCAAGAATACGTATATCCTCTTTCAGGTCCGAAAATTTCTTGAGCAAAAACTTGTTTTCTTCAAGATGCTTGAAATTTTCCTCCTCTAGTAGTAAGCAAGTTCCATGCATGCTCAACAACTCTGCATGTTGACTCTCCAGTTCAGCATTTAACATTTCTTTATCGATCTTTTTATCTCGCACTTCCAACATCAACTGCTGGTTCATCTCTAGAAGCTCCTGCGTGTCTTTCTGCAGCATTACATTCTGTTTTTCCACAATCTCAAACTTATACTCAAATGCTCGGTTCTGCCACACAAGTTCACTGCCCTCAAATTTAAGTTGTCCAATCAAAGTTAACAGAACTGAATTCTCAACTACTAGTCGTTGCTTCTCCTCCTGGTTTATCGATAGTGAACTCTTTAAGTCTTCAACATTATCTAGAATGTGTGAAAAGGGAAATTGATCTGATTCAATCACATCCCGGTGACTCTGAATAGGATCAAACTGAAGAGCCCTGAAAACTAAATAAATCCCGGATCTTAGTTTTTCGATTTCATCCAATAGGAACTCACCTTCTATCTGCTGCTCAAGACTTTCACTCTCCAACTCCCTGATTAGTTTATCTGACAATTTGGATGCCTCAACATGTTTCTGACATTCAATCAACAGAGACAAGTTTTTTTCCTCAAGATCTTTTACAATTTTTTGGAAGATGAAAATCTCAACCTGAGCCTTGACAGCTTTATCAATCTCTTCTTCAAACTCTTTCTTTCTGGACCTACTTTCTTCTTGCAGTAGATGGACATGGTTTTCTAGATGCGCTAAGCGAGATTCACTTGACTGAATATAACAGGCACGCTCTTGTTGTTCCACACAGATGGAATCACGTAGTTGCTCCACTTGAGAGAGTGCAGATTCTTTCTCCTTCTCCAGGTCAGAATATTTTTCCTCCAATTTATCAAATCGAAATTCCAGGATGCATAGCCTCTTTTCAACAGTCTCTAGCTTCAAGATCAGGCTACTTCTTTCACCTGCAATATTGGATTTCTCATTCTTGAGATACTGGCAGAATTCTTCTAAGGTCTTTGACTTTGATCTCAAACCTTCAAGCTCGATATTAGCACAAGAAAGTGAATTTTCCAGCATTGTGTTCTTCTCCAAGAGCTTCTGCATATTCTCGGTCATTTTCTGTAACTGAGAAAGAAGGGTGGATTTCTCAGAATCAAGCGAAGATTTTTCTCCCCGGAGAGATTCACAGGACTTCTGTAATTCCTCAACCAGCTCCCTCGACCCTTCCAATTTGCCATTCAATTCCGAGAGTGAACTTCTCAAAACAGCATTCTTCTCCAAAAGGTCATCCATGCCTCTCAGTTTCTCATAAAGAACCCGGGTCTCACCTTTTTGCTTGCCGCATTCGTCCTTCAGCTTTGAGTTCTCGTCTTGCAATTCCTTCAATGATGATTCTAGACATTCCGGATTTAAACCTACATGCAGCAGCTGCTGAATTAATGCCTGGTATGCGCTACTCAACACCTCAATTTCATCCTTCAGTTTGTCAACCTCTTGCTGGAGGATGCTACTTCGTTCAATTTGTACTGCAATCTCACTTTCAAGTTTTTCTTTCAGTTCCTTCGAGCTGAAAATCTCCTCTTCCAAATTCTTTATTGACGTGGCAGAAGAATCGTTTAATTCACTGAGGCTCCTATTTTCACCTTGCACTTGCTGAATTTCATCCTCTAATTCCTGGTTGCTTACTTCCAACTCTTTCAGCTTTTGAAGCTTAATTAGAAGCTCTGATGTCAAAACTTTCTGCTCCTCTTCAGATTGCGAATTCAACTTCTGTAACGTTTGCAATGTAGCTTCAACTTGCACAAACCGTAAATGCTCGTCCTGCAGTGAGGTCTGAAGTTTCTCCAGTTCCTGATGCTTCTCTGAAAGTTCTCGATCCTTGATTGCTATTTTCTGCACCAGATTATCAGCCTCTGCTAGTAGAGATTGATTCGATTTCTCCAGCAGCACAAGTTGGCCTTCCACACTCCTCAAATTTTCAGCATTGACTAGTATCTCACTATTTAGGCGTTTTGACTCCTCTTGGGCGCAAGAAAGTTCACTCTCCAACCTGGCAATTGTTTCCAAGCACTGCTCATACCGGCAAGCCACAGTATCTTTCTCTTCTTTCATCCTCGCAAGAGCATCTTTTAGTACTTCAACTTCGCTTTCAGCTCTTTCAATTTGCATGTTGAGCAGTTTTGTGTTTTCTTCAGCAAGTGAGATTTTATTTTCTAATGCAGATATCATCTCAAGACACTGCTTGTATCGAAGAAGAACAGCCTCCTTTTCGGCCTCTAATCTAGAAAGCTCTATCTTAAGATTTCGAGCTTCAATTCCTGCTTTGGGAGCCCTCTCATTAAACCCTTTTGCATCCTCTTGGGATTGGGAAATAGTATTCTCCATGCTGGATATTCTTTCCAAGCACAGATTGTATTGATGAAGACCAGCATCTCTCTCAGATTCCAATTTACTTAATGCTTCATTCAATACTTTGATTTCGATTTCGGCTTTGCTGGCTCGTTCGTCAAGATTCCTAGCATAGGTTTGTGCTCCACTAAGTTCATTCTCCAGGCTAGATGACTTCTTTAAACTCTGCTGGTACTGCTGAAGTGCATCTTCCTTTTCATCTTGAATCTTGGCAAGAGTTTTCTTCAAGAATTCTACTTTGGTTTCAGCTTTACCTGCTCGGTCAGACTCGGAAAGAACTGGGTTCTTCATATTTTGATTCTCAACTGATAACTGAGAAAACCCACTGTGCTCGCTTTCCTCAGCTCCATCACCATTCTCCTCCTTCCTTCGTCAGTGTTGGCTTTTGGATGTACTTTTCCAGACTTGAATATCTCATTCAATTGCTTTAAACCCCTTTTGCTTATTCCAGAGTTCTTTAGCAAGTCATCTGAATCAAAGAATGCACGAATTCGGTCTGGCGTTTCCGGTGTGTAAGGCTCAGCCTCAGGGCCTGAAGAGCCTAAGGATAATTCATCAGCCAACATGAAAGGAACCTGGTTGGGAAAGGCTTCAGCCATGGTTTTCTGGGCATGGCGAAGCTCCCCAGTAGCATGGTTATACCTCTCTGCTAATGCACGGTAAGCCCTATAAAACTCCTCAACTAATTTCATGAGCTCTGGCCGTTTTTTATAGTACATTTCTGCTCTTCTTGCAAAAGAATCTGCGTCTTCTTCGATCAGTTTGATCATTGCTTTAACTTTAGAATCCATATCTGTGGAAAGAGAACGTTCATGTTGAGCAAACGGACCAGAAGACAACAGCAACAAAATATAAATGAAAAAAAGGAAATGACACATGCAAACACTGTAACTTGATCATGCACAAAACAAATCTGATATTAGAATATCACCTTATTTATCGTACAAGATGACTGTACCGAAATTAGAACTGAAAAAACTAATGAAGCAAATATAGATCTAAGTGAAATTTTTAACATTTATGCTGATCTTTTGACATTTATATATCATCCTAAACTAACACGGCAATGTATTTAGAACGAAAATCAGTACCTGTAAGATTATCCTGAAGCCATTTAGAATTCTTTGGAGTATTGTGGCTGTCCCACCACCAGGAATACAACCGTCTAGACTCGGAATGTGACAAAGTTGCCATTATTCCAGCAAAGAACAATAGTGCAATCAGTTTCGACTTTGCGAAAGACTGGTCCTTATACCAGTCAGAAAACCCCAAGTAATGAATCCAGGCCAGAATAACACAATCTACTCTATTATCTCTGCACTTAGATATATTTATTCTGAATCTCTTGCACCTATACAAACAAGATAATCAAGTCAAGCTACTTTGAATCCATTCGGAACAACAAAGTTCACAATGAACTATTCAAACCAAGGCTTGAAAACCGGGTAATCTGCATAGTTTTAAGTTACCTACTCAATCAAGAATCAAGATCACTCCAAAGATGTGCAATAGGGACTCGATTCGAGCTTTCAAAGTTAACAAGCACTAATCCACTGAAAAAGAAAAGGATCATATCAGATCTTCAGCTTTGTAAACAACCAATTAAACAAATAAAAATGCCGTGAATTTAAAACAAAAGGCAGCTTATAATATACATCATTTGTACTTGCAGTGAAAATGAATCAACATAAAAGAATGAACATTATATTAGAAAAGGGAAAGTTGTATGGACCCAGTTGTCCAATTCACAAAAGGAATTCATCATAGGAATCTACCATACAAAGCACAGGATCCTGGATTTTGTTTTTTGTTTTTGGCAAGGATCATGAACTTTATGCAAGAGAGGTCTCAAAAAGGAAGGAGAAAGGAATCAAATGAACAAGAGTAGTCATAGAAGTAAACACCAGAGTTGCAAAAGGAAGAAAATCTGGTAAATGAACTGTAATCACCAAAGGAAAGCTGCCATTCAAACAGCAACTATTGAACAGATGGCCACAAAAAAAGTATCTTTTCAACAAAAACATAAACTTTAAAGAAATTGCAATCAACGGAAATCAGAAATCTGAAGAATATGAGAAAACTTTAAGCAAAAACATAAACTTTAAGCAAATGGGTAAGTAAAAAAACTGCAAAAGAACAAGTCTGATCAAAAGTTTTGATAAAAAAAACATACCAAAAGCACATCAAAAATCTGGGAAATGTGATTTTTGATGATCAGCAGCTTTGATAGTAAATCTCCAGCCGCATCTATTCCAAAGTTACCTCCATTGTCGTCTCTTACAAACTCTCTCTAAACTCCATCTTTTCTCTCCCTCTCAAATGAGTCCTTAGCAATTAGCATTTGGTAGAGGAAGAAAGAGAGGGAAAGAAGTTAAAGTAAACCGACACCAGGACAAGAGCAAAGTAAACATGGTAAGTAATTTATGGATTTTATTTAAAATTTTCCTCTGTAAATAAGTAATTTGCATTTAAGGAGGAAACTGAACATGACATTGCATTGTTCAAATTAAGGCTAAAAAATTGTACTTTAATTATTGAGACAGTTTTGAGGGGATTGGTCAAATTGAATCCCTGTTGAACGTTGATATCTTCTCTAAGGATTTCCAATTTGTACATGAAAATTAGATGACAGCTCTGCCCTTGATTAAGATCTCAATCATCAATATTTTTCTTGGGTTTTGGATTCCCACTAATTATGATTTTGTTTTGTCTTGTGGCTTCTGACTTTTTATATGACTTTGAATTCCACAAATTCTACTATTTGTTCATATTTTTTATTTTTAATTATTTGAATAATAAGTTTAAAATAAATTATTTTTAATTTAATGGATTTTATTATTAATATTATAATAATAATAATATATATTTAGATTCCTGCGTAATATATATTTAAGTGTATTTAAATACACAGTTTTTTTATTTGTTCCAAAAAAGTGGATGAGAAATATGATTAATTTAAACGTTATATTAACAAATCAAATATAAAATTTTAAATAATTATAAAAAATAATTATTAATTATAAGAAAGATGAAAAATAATTTTATAGATTCACATGATTGATGTCACGAGAACTTTAAGATTTTATGTTCTGAGTTATATAGTATGTAAAATTATAAATCACGTGTGAAGAAAAAATTATTTATGAATTTTAATAATTAAATCTAAATTTATCTATAATTAAAAGATGACTATATTATATATATTCTATCTATATTTTTTATGTATATTATACTAGTAACAATATTAATTAAATTATATTCAACAAACATCTGTAACAATATCCATATATAAATAAAGGGTCTCATTTAATAAATTGTATGAGTCTCTTAAATCTTTAAACTTTTTCAATAGCATTGGATCAACTAGCTCGATAAGAATGAATTTTTATTTAAAAAATTAAAATTTGAGTCACCTTATATTTTAAAAGAAAATTAAATTAAAGTGAGACGAATTAGAGCTTAGGGTGAAAAGTTCTTCACCTAATATATTTATCGTTATATATATATAATTTTTAATATTTTTATTATTTTTTAAAGAATATAAAATTTAATCAAATTTCTTATTATAAATTTGATGTCAAATCAAAATCAAATTATATTTTTTATATCATATTTTTTATATAAATTAAAAGTGATAAAATGGTGGGATCAGAGCCTCTCCACCGCAAATTAAATTATTAAGCATGTTAAAATTATGCAACGGAAACGATTAAAAGTGTTGTATTCATAAAAAATCAGTTTGTCCCTTAATTGAAAAGTATAGGATACATTTTTTTTCTTTTTTCTAATCCATATTATATAAAATTATTGTGTATTTTATTGATATTTTCTATAATGGATAGGTATATGTATTTTGTACATGATACATATAAAATCATTGACTAGGTGGATGTCATTAGTAAACTAGAAGAAGAAAAAAACTTAAATTTTCATAAAATAGTCAATATTATAAGGTTGTTTTCTTTCGTACTTATGAACAATCATTAGATAAGGATAAAGATAAAAATATCTCTTAATGCCCCTCTTAGTTTCAAATTTTAGTATATTGGTCCTCTAAAATATAACAATTTAATCATACAGTTAATTATGATGCGACGATTTCATTCCATTTACCTAATAACAAGAACAATTCCTAATATTTACATATTAAATGAATAGACCTAGCTAAAAATTCCTACATATTTGTGGTTAGTCTGGTAGATAACTAAAAAGGTTTTCAAGAGAGAATATCCAAAAAAATCTATTAATATCAAATAAATTTAACCTTAATATTTTCGTCGAGAAATTATATTATGGGTAAGTTTTATTACGTCACTAAAAATCATCTATCTCATTATTTTTTTTTCATGTCATATTTTTTTAAGTGAATCTTTACTCGTATTTACTGTTAATTTATTTTAAAAATAATTTTTTTAAGTGAAGATTCACTTGAGAAAATATATGATATAAAAAAAAATATGAGATAGGTAATTTTTAGTAGTTGTTCACATAGACACATAGTGAGACTTACCCATAATATATTTCCTATTTTGTCATATTTTTATATAAATATTTTTATTTATTCATGGTAACAAATCTAAACAAAACTCTTTTAATTATTTCAATTGAGATGTAACTAATCCAACCAAGTCAAATTATTGTTCTCACTAATCCGATTGCAATTTGCAATTGTATGGACCACAAGCAAACAAAAAAAAAAGTCCCATTGGAAGAAAATAATGTGTGTTATGGTTGTTCCTTTATCGTGGTAGCTTGCTCCTTTTCAATGGTGGGCCTATAGATACACTATTACTTTTGTCACATTTTAGATATTAAATTTATGTTCAATAATCACAAATATATCTTAATTATATTTAAAGTTAAAATAAATCATATCCCTAATAAAAAAAACTTGAATTTTGAAAGGTACGTAAATATTACTTTTTATCACTCAATTTAATATGCAATGTTCACCTCATTCACTTTCAAATTAGATAATATTAATATTTACCGACATATGATTTTTATATCAATTTAATATTATTATTTGGGTTATAACAAGTATCTTTTCCCCTTAGTTGTAGCCTTGTGGGTAAATTGTTTGCTAGGATTGGTTTATTTCTGAACGGTCCAAGCCTAAAAGAATAAATGGTGTAGAATGGTTTAGTAAGATATGATATTAATTTTTTTTAAACAATATTATATATTTAAATCTTGATATAATAAATAAAATATTAATCTAAATTAATTAACTAATGAATAGAATACGGTTGATTATAAAATTAAATTGATGATCAAACTGATCAATTAATTGATTATATTTCGAATTTTTAAAAGTTTTGTCACGTTGAATAATATATATATACCCTACATGAGAAAAAGAACTAAACCTTTACTTCAAGGAATAGTTCAAGGTTTGGTGTCACTTCTCCTTTTCAAAGACCCTGTTGATGCTTCCTCAGCACCAAAGCCGGTGCCATTGTTTGAAGGAACAAGAAGATGATCCAACTCACCGACACTTCATTTGATTCGTCTCTATTACCAATGGCAATGATTGTATTATATAATATAAGTTGTAACAAAATAAAAATACATTAATTAATATTTTTTTACTGAAAAAAATTGAATTAATTTTTTTTATTTTATAGTATAATGTAATATGATTATAAAAATGCAATTTTGAAACATGGTTACGATAAATAAAGGCTTAACTCAGTAATAAGTATTCAAAGTATACACTTTTTCTGAAATAGGTGCCTAATGTTTTATTTGGCTGAAATAAGTGCCTAAACTATATATTTTTTCTGAGATAGGTGCCTAATGTATTTTTTGGCTGAAATAGGTGCCTAAAGTTTTATTCCATTAGTGTTTTAAGTTAACATTGTTAAAAGAAAATTGTTTAATTTATAAATAAGTACCTAAACTATATATTTTTTTAAAAATAGTTGCCTAAAGTATTTTTTATTAAAATAAATGTCTAATTTTTCTTAAATTATTTATTATAATTAATTAATAATTTATTTAAATTTGATTTATTAAATTATTGGTTAACGTTTAAATATGTATGTTTATATATGTATGTTTAAATTATTTATTAAATTATTGATTAACGTTTAAATATGTATATTTAAATATGTATGTTTATTTAAATGTAACGTTTCGAAGAGAACAGTGATATATAAATAATATAAATCAATTTTAAATAAATTATTAATCAATTATAATAAATAATTTAATAGATTTTTGGCACCTATTTTAAATAATTTTATATCTTACAAAAAATATAAATTATTTATAAGAAAAATATTAGGCATTTATTTTAATAAAAAATACTTTAGGTACCTATTTAAAAAAAATATAGTTTAGGTACTTATTTATAAATTAAACAATTTTTTTTAACAATGTTACCTTAAAACACTAAGGGAATAAAACTTTAGGCACCTATTTCAGCCAAAAAATACATTAGGCACCTATCTCAGAAAAAATATATAGTTTAGGCACTTATTTCAACCAAATAAAACATTAGGCACCTATTTCAGAAAAAGTGTATACTTTGGGCACCTATTACTGAGTTAAATCATAAATAAATAAATAAAAGGTTCGGATGGAAGTGGCCCAAAGTAAAATGTCCAGAAAAAAAAAGATACCCCCAGAGAGTCTTACAAAACGTCCCCTTGGATCCAGTCCATGCTTTAAAACAGCTTGCAATAGAGAAAATATTGTTGTGATTTAAAAAAACGGTCTGAGTATAAAATAATATTTATTTATTAATTTTATTATTTTAATCCTAAATACTAAAAATAAAACTCTAAGTTATAACCCTTGAATTATAATTTAATTTATTTACCTACATATAATATGTATTAAGCTTAAAATGAATCAAGTTTTTAAATTGGATTTAAAGTTTATCTGAGAGTTATGGGTTTGGAAGAATGTCCCATTGAGAATTGGTCTTAATTTAAACAGAACACAGACTGCTCTTAATCATCTATTCATCTGGACCTAGTTTCTGTGATTTTACTAAAAAAATTAATCTTAAATTTTATAATTTTAAATATTAAATTTTAAAATATATATTATATTTAAAATTTTAATTCTAAATTTCAATATTAAATTGTAACATAAATTTTAACCTTAAATTTTTAATTTAGGATATATATAAAAATACTTAAAAGAAAAAGGAGAAATTATAATAAATTTGGTCGAGTAGGACAAGTGATTGGGTTTTTAATAAGATAAAAGAGTTTTAGTTTTGATATTTATTTTATTATCAGTGTAAGAAATATTTTTTTGAGTTTATGTTATAGTAAAATTTTGTACTATGTAATTCAAGTTAAAAGACAAATAAATATTAAAAATAATAAATAAATGTTTTTTTTATCAAAAATAAAATCTTTTTTTTTTCATTCAAATCCAAAATTAAATTCTCCGTCATTCCTTGGATTTGGTTTATCCATTTATTAATCTCATCCACAGAAAATTCCATCCTCTTTTTAGCCGCAACAAAATAACTTTGACTATTTCTCTCGTTTCCTTCATCTTTTTATTGATTTTTAATTTTTTGATAATGGAAAAGAATTCAATTCAACGGCACCACCACCGACCTTTCCTTCTTCCTTAATAGAATTTAATTTAAAGTCAACCTTTTCGTCTTAATTATCCCATTTGTGATTACATTTTGCTTACTCTACATTGCATGCCGGGTTCTCTTTCCTGGGTTTCAGTTTAAAGTTCTGTTTTTTATTTCAATTCTGGGTCATGGCGACTGGTCTCGTGTAAGGGTGGGAATTGGGTCGTTTTCTTAGGGTTTACTTTTTAGCATTATTTGTTTTTGTTCTTTTCTGTTTAGAATTATATAAAAAGTTGGTGACGGGGAAGATTTTTTTTTTTTTTTTTTTTCAATTAAAGCTACAAACTTTCATTATTTGTGTTATAAGGTCAATTTTGAATACAGGGTTCTAACAGGAATTGGAGTTGGTGAAACTGGGTTTTATTTCATTGATATTCAATCCACTTTCTGGAATTCTGCAACTTTTTTGTTTCTAATTTAATTCCACAGGGTTTTGATTGTTGTTGGAAGTTGTTGATCTCCTTGAATTCTTTTTTTGGAGTTATGGATTTGAAAAGTGGAGTGGAAGACAGTGGTCTCAAGTCACCAATGAAATCAGGTGGTGGAGAAGATTCAAAGATGAAGGGTAATGGAAGCCTTAGTAGCAAAGACATGATCTTTAGAGCCGATAAAATCGATTTAAAAAGCTTGGATATGCAGCTGGAGAAGCACCTGAGCCGGGTTTGGTCTAGGAACATTGAGAAGCAAAGGCCTATGGAGGAATGGGAGATTGATTTGGCTAAGTTGGATTTAAGGAATGTTATAGCTCATGGAACATATGGTACCGTTTATCATGCCACTTATGATAATCAAGATGTTGCAGGTAATTGTTTTTACTTTTTGATCTTATGTAGAGGTTGAAGAAAACAATGTTCTGAAACCCTTATCCTTGTTGTCGAGCAAACTTGCCTAAGTACTTGATGTGGCGTGAGTGTTCTGGTTAATTAGCAATAATTCCTTGGTGTTTTGCTAATCATTGAGTTCCTCCTGTAAATATATGTGGATATGTGATTGAATTTTGTGTAGTTTGTCGAGTTAAAATACAGACTAACGTGCATTTTTAGTTAAGAATGCATAGAGCTGAGTTTATGCCAATGGTGTCTAGATAGGATCAGCTCTAGTGTTCGTCTGGTTAATGTGGCTGAGCGCTTTGATAATGCGTTGGTTCGGAAATGCTCGATTGGAACTCTTGAGTCTTGCCATGAAGCACTTAATTCAATTGGCTTTATCTTGTATTGGATTGTTGTGTTCTGGGATATTTCTGCTTGATATTGGTTTTCCTACTCTCTGTTTCTAAGTTATTGATCTTGTTGATTTTTGGAGAGTTTTTAATGTTTCCAACCTTTTAATCTGATTTTTATTTCATTTTCGATCCCCCTGCCATGGTGCCACCAAAGCACTGACTGACAAATATGATTTCTTGTCACTTCTTGTTTGGTTGAACCACCTCTATCTTTTGTGTAGTCTAGTATTTGCAGCTTTCACTACATCAGGATAGCGGCGTGTTAAACTGCTAATCAAAATAAAGATGGTTATATATAATGACTGTTTCTGTTTTTTTTTTCTTTTATGGAGTGCTTTCGCTGTTCGTGATTTGGTTTTACGACATTGTAGTTAAGCTGTTGGACTGGGGCGAGGATGGTATTGCCACAACTGCTGAAACCGCTGCTCTACGAGCATCGTTTCAGCAAGAGGTTGCTGTTTGGCACAAGCTCAATCATCCTAATGTTACAAAGGTCCAACATTTTCTTCTACATTGAAATGTTTACTTGTTGATATCATCATGACATCGAAAGTCTTTATATAAATATTGACCTTTTCTTAAACGTATTGTTATCCAATTAGAATAATTGGTAAGAACTTTAGCTATATCTTTTCATAATTAAGGTCTTTATTTTTAGTAGTTCTCATTTTCTGAAATATTTATGCCGTAATTTTTCTCACTTAAATTTGAGTTACAGTTTATCGGGGCCTCAATGGGAACTTCAAATCTTAAGATTCCTTCAAAAAATCCTTCGAACGAAAATCATGACCCCCTTCCTTCCAAAGCATGTTGTGTTGTTGTGGAGTATCTCGCTGGTGGCACACTGAAACAATACTTGATAAGAAATAGACGGAAGAAACTCGCTTTTAAGGTCGTGATTCAACTTGCTTTGGACCTCTCTAGAGGGTAAGAGGGTGAATCTTTCTTTGGTTTCGAGAGTATGCATAACTTTTCTCTACTGAGGAGTATGCTTATTCCAAATTGCAGTCTTAGTTACCTACACTCGAAAAAGATTGTACATCGTGATGTCAAGACAGAAAACATGTTGCTAGATGCTGAAAGAAATCTGAAAATTGCAGATTTCGGTGTTGCACGTGTTGAAGCTCAGAATCCACAGGACATGACTGGTGAAACCGGTACTCTCGGCTACATGGCCCCAGAGGTATGCCTTCTAGAATTTCTCAATGAAGCATGAGTTATTGAAATCTCATGTATCTCGTGGCACATTTAACCATCTGCATAACTTATATTTTCATTTTGTCCAAATTGATTTAGGTTCTTGACGGTAAGCCCTACAATAGAAGATGTGATGTCTACAGCTTTGGCATTTGCTTGTGGGAAATTTACTGCTGTGATATGCCTTATCCAGATCTTAGCTTTGCGGATGTATCATCTGCTGTTGTTCGACAGGTTAGTTTGCTTGTTATTCTGTTTTATCAGCAAAGCATCTTATTCGTTTTGTTGAATTTCGGTTTTCCGACTTTGAATGCCATTGAAGAATGATTACTCTTTTTTTCCATTTTTGAACTCTTGATTCGGTTATCACGTGCAAGCCTTGTTGTAGTAGAGTTTGAAGATTTTTAAATGGTTCAATTAATTTTAAGAATCTGACATGTCTATTTAACATTCTTTTCCTTCATCTTTAATGCTGATTACATAAGAGATCCATCCATCCTAATTTCGGCACCTGACTTTTGGTGTAGTATGCTAGAACTATTGCCTTGCTCATTTTGCATGTTTGCTACCTTATCTGTTCACCTATATACTATATCAGTAAATGGTTGAACCTATTTTACATGTTGTATCTGCAGAATCTACGACCGGATATCTCGAGATGCTGCCCGAGTTCTCTAGCAAACATTATGAGAAAATGCTGGGATTCAAATCCAGAGAAACGTCCTGAAATGGATGAGGTTGTGAGACTGCTTGAAGCTATTAATACAAGCAAAGGAGGTGGGATGATACCGGAGGACCAAACACCGACTTGCTTATGCTTAGGCTCTCCTCGTGGTCCATAACTTTTGAATAAAAATATTACGGATGTTGAGATTCGAATCTTAATAAATACCATCTCGAAAGAGTGTAGCACACCAGAAGTTTTTGAGATTGTGATCATGCTTTTCTATTAAGAAACTTGTCGTGTTTCAAATATGATTATTGTTAATATTACCATGAAACTCCATCTTATTAATGGAAGCTGTAAATATAGTTTTTTTCTTTTTCTAAGAGGTAAATTAAAGATTAAGTAAATTATTGATCGGATGGGATGAAAACACCAGGTTAGTTCTGTATTTTAGTATTAAAAACACTCGGTTAGGCTGATGACCAGTAAATTGGTTTCAGTATTAAAAGTTATTGTTTGTAGTTCTTATGATATTTTTTTATAATATAATTTAAATTAATCGATTAATAAATTATATTATATATAATTATAACATGAATGCTTTCATTCCTATAAATGGTGCAAGTTTGAGAGAACTAGTGATTTTGACCAACAATTTGTAAGGTGATGGCACATTTTGAATTGGGATGAAATTTTTTGACTAATTCGGAAAAAATATATATTTTTTTTATTTAAGGTGAGAAAACTTGATTATTTTGATTTGATATAAAATTTTATAGTTTGATTTAACTAAAAAATTAAATAAAATTTGAGTTATAAAATAAAATTTTTAATAATTTATTAATTGATTTTTAAGTTTAAATCGAGGCTTTTAAATTTTTTTATATACTGATATGAAAAATAAAATATATGCTACACATAAAAAATAAAATAAATTATTATAAAAATTTGTTTAAATCAAAATCAACTCGTATTATTATATGATAATAATTATAATTAAATTTATATTAAAACTAAAAATTTAACTCAAATTCAGAAACTTTACAAAAATAAAAAATTAAATAAAATTTAAATTATATCAACTTAAATAATTTAAAATTTATATTAAGATTTATAGTTTATGTTTGAATTTTATAACTCTTATTTTCAATAAAATTGTTTTTAAAATTTAAATATAACATTTAAAAAAAATAATATATTTTATCGTTATATCCAACATTTATCAATTCTTTTATCCGTTTAAGTTTTCAGTCCATCAACTGATTTTATATGATTTTATATGATTTAATAGTGTGTATAAATAAATATATTTTTTTTCTTCGAGAATCAAGATCTGTTTCATAATGTTTTATCAGGGCAAAAGGAATGAAAAATCTCAATTTCACTTTGTTCACAAAGGTAGGGGGCATGGCCGCTGTTGGTTTACCTAGGGTGTTTCGTAGGATATAATAACAATTTAAGTAAGTTTTAAGTTTGACTCTCTTTTTACGTAAAAAATATTTATTAAAAGATTCATTCATCAAAAATTAAGTGTATGACATGAATCGATACAGATTAATCAAGAAAAAGCTTTTGAAACCGAGTGAATCACAAAAAATATTTTTTATTTTAATTTCACCCTCAAACTATAATACTTATTTTTAATTAGTCCCTAATTTTGTAAAATTTCAATTTCATCTTCAAACTTTTATAATTAAGCATGTGTCTCCTCCTCAAGTGGCCATAAATCAATAGAGAAAGTGGAGAAGAAACCCCAAAATTAAATAATCAAAATGTGGTCCTAGTGCCTCAAAATGTTGTTTGAATTCAGTAGGTGAGCAAGTGATGAAGAATAAAGAACATTGACACCCCCTAAAACCTGGGGTACTTTCCATTTTAAGTGCATTTTGATTTTTTATATTTATATAAATCTCAATATACTAACAGTTTTTATTACAATAATTATTAAAGTCAGGATTATTTATTTATTTATTAGTATCATATGCATATTGTTAGTAATTTGGTTAGAATCAATACATGAGTCAAGTTGTTGTAAGTTGGTATTGATAACTAGGGTCCAAACTTTAATGATCCTTTTCCAAATTTATAATAATAAAAAATATAAATTCACTAAATTAAAGAGTCATCTTTATAAAAAATGATATTTTATTATAATATCAAAATTTGAGTAATTTTATATACAAGGTACGTATATTTTAATGACCCTTTCTTTAATCGTCTTCGTTTGTTCGATGGAACTTGGAAGTCCAATAAAATGGCTAAGAGTTTTTCAGCTGTGAAAAGGGATTCAATTTTCAAAGACAACTTGTCAATGGAGGGGGGAATGCCAGGTCTTGTCGTTTTAACCTGCATCACATACTAAAAACGACATTACCCTTTCAACCATTTTCATGTTGAATTAGCCTTGAGATTTGAGGAAACTGAAGATCATTGAGTTAATAATTAAGAAATACTTACAAAATACACTAAAAAAGGGGAAAACATCTCTCTCGATTCTGCACTTTATATTCCGTTCAAAATTTTGATACTTTGCTTTATTACTGATAACGAGGCTCTCTCTTTTGTTTAACAAAGTAAAGAGAGGTGGAGGGGTTGCTTGAGTCTGTTCTCATGAGCTTTGTCTCTATAGATTTTATTTTCCTTTATGTTTGCCACATTGTGTGTTGCTCTACATCAAGAATCTCCCTCTTCTTATTCACATCTCAACTTCCTTGCATTAAAGTGCTGTCTCTATCTCTCTATTTCTTCTATGGTCCTTGGACCCTTCGTATTTTCTGGGGGGTTTGAGCGTCTTTCTTTGCTTCCACATGCATGAAAGAGGAAACTAAGACAAACCCATTTCTTGTTTTTGCCTCAACTTTAAGCTTGTTTTTGAGCAAGTGAAGAATTCAGCTTGTTTTTGGGGAAGGATCAGTGGAGTGAGCTGCCTATGGGGTTCTAGCAACAGTGTGTTTTTTTCCTTGGTAATTTGTATCAAAGTTGAGAGCTTTAAGGAATAGTAAAAGAGTAAAATTTAGTGGTTGTATGAAGCAAAAGTTTCAATAATGAAAAATGGGAAACCCAAGAAAAAACAAGGTTTGCTTTTGCCCTTTTGCTTTTGTTCTTCCTCTTTCTCTGTTTCTGGTTTACAATACTCAAATTTGTGGAAAATAAACTTTTTTTGTTTGAAATTTGTTACTGATTAATTTTCCTTTAATGGGTATTCATTTTTTTTGGTGTAGCTCTCATGGTCCAAAAAATTGGTCAGAAAATGGTTCAATATCAAGAGCAAAACTGAGGACTTTCAAGCTGATGACCATGTTTGTCCAGGAGGAGGTGAGTACTTTGAGCTTTATTTTCTGGGAATTTCATAATGATTGCCTAGAATCCATAAAATAGTTAGGATCTCAAGCTTTCATGACAAAAAGAAAATGAAGGAAAGACGGTGGATTGTTTGGTTAGTTGGTTATTTCTAGGCTCTATCTTTTCCTGGATTTCATTTATAAGTACTCAAGATTCGGATATTTTCTCTTTTCATGCAATTCTCTCTTCAAACACACAAGGCATCCTTAAAACATTCATTTAACAATTTCATATTTGTTCTTTTTGGATGCTATAGTTCCTTCGTTGGTTCATAACATGTATGGATTCTGTTTTCCAATCTTTAGGAGGTGAAGTTGAATATAGGATCAGCTTATCAGAAAGGGAGCCATGCACAATAAAAAAGAATAAAACAGGTTCCAAATCTCAGCTCACAAGTTTTCATTGTGTGGATAATTTTGGTTGTTTTTAAGTTCTAAATGTTACTATGATGTGCAGAAAATTTTAGGAGTACAGAGCAAAGCCGGCGAGGGAGAGGGAATCTTGATCACCCTCGAATCATTGATGTCGAAAACTATAGGTATGTTTTCTTTTAAATTTTGTATAGGGTATTCTTTTATCTCTTTTATTCCTGGGTGATGCATCAGTACCAACTGTTCTTCTGTTTTCCATTGGAGCAGCATTTTTGTAGCTACAAGGAATGTGGCTGGAAGATCCCCACCTAGTAATTTGAATCTAGAAGATTTGCTGCATGCTTCGTCTCCGGCAGATATATATGTCCTTGGGTATGTTATGACAGTTTCAATCTTCAAGCCTTGCTTACCAAGCTTTGGTTGTTCATCAAATAATTTCCTTCCTATTTGTTTTCTTGCAGGTTTCAAGAGATAGTTCCTTTGAATGCTAGGAATGTTTTGGGTGCAGAAGACAATGGTCCGGCCAAAAAATGGTTGTCTCTCGTTCAAAAGACTCTAAATAATTTTCCGGGAACCAGTGGTGGCGGGAGTTGTTCTACACCATCTCCTGTTCCTCAGCCCATTGTCGAGGTGGATGCTGATTTTGAGGGATCATCTACGCAGAAGAATTTTTCTTTCTTTCATCGCCGATCATTTCAGACAACCAGCAGCTGGAGAATGGATAACGATCCCTCGATTCCCCAACCATGTCTTGATAGGCGATTCAGTGTTTGTGATAGGGTAATATTTGGTCATAGGTCGAGTGACTGCGAATCGAATTATAGATGGGGTAACAGGCCAAGTGACTACGATTCCAGTTCTAGATGGGGTAATAGACCTAGTGATTACTCCCGGCCTAGCGACTACTCTCGACCTAGTGATTACTCCAGATGGGGTTCATCGGATGATGATAATGGAATCACGGAATCACCGAGTACCGTATTGTACACGCCAATGTCTTATGGTGGATCTGCATCCGAACAGGGATATAGAATTCCTGGGCATTCAAGGTATTGCGTAGTGGCTAGTAAGCAAATGGTTGGCATATTTATCACAATCTGGGTGAGAAGTGATTTGAGAGACCATGTTAAAAACATGAAAGTATCTTGTGTTGGTAGAGGATTGATGGGTTATCTCGGAAATAAGGTATCACTCGACCATAAAACGGCACACTTAAAGAGTTTATTTCCCATATAATTTACTTGTCTTATACTCAAGAATCAGAGGCATAAATTGTGATTAACCAATATGGTTTTATTTGCCAGGGTTCTATATCTGTCAGTATGTTGCTGCATCAAACAAGCTTTTGCTTCATATGCACTCATTTAACTTCCGGACAAAAGGAGGGCTATGAGATTAGAAGGAACGTGGATGTCATGGAGATTCTTAAGAAGACAAGGTTTCCACGGGTTCGTAATGAAGAAAATGAAAAGTCCCCTGAGACAATCCTGGAGCATGAGTAAGGACTTTAGTCTGCAAATTATCTGTCTGAATTCTGAAACAAAGTTTAGAAATAAAACCATTACCGTTTGATGATAAACTGAACGTGTTTGCATGTACTGACTATTTATATGCTAATCCAGTCGAATATTTTGGCTTGGGGATTTGAATTATCGTATTGCTCTCTCTTACCGGTCTGCCAAGGCACTTGTTGAGATGCAGAACTGGAGGGCATTGTTAGAAAATGACCAGGTATACTTTTGTTTACACAAACTCTGCATCTTCATTTCGTTTAGAATAACATGCAATAGTTTAAAACCTTTCACTTGTGATATTTTGGCAGCTTCGGATAGAGCAGAAAAGGGGCCGGGTTTTTAAGGGATGGAATGAAGGAAAGATTTACTTCCCACCAACGTACAAGTATTCAAGAAATTCAGACAAATACGCAGGGGATGATATGCACCCAAAGGAGAAATGCCGAACTCCGGCTTGGTAAGAAATTACCTCCTGCCACAAGGCACAATAAAGTAGCTAAAATCATAGCTCTAATCCAGAACAATAAAGAAAATTAGCTTAATAAAAGAAGTGTACTGAATTAAACTTTTTTGTACAAAGGTGTGATCGGATATTGTGGTATGGAGAAGGTATCCACCAGTTATCTTATGTCCGTGGGGAATCCATGTTCTCGGATCATAGACCAGTTTATGGTATATTTTGGGCCGAGGTTGAGTCAAGCCGTGACCGATTGAAGAAGAGCATGAGTTACTCTACTTCAAGGATCGAGGTAGAGGAGTTTTTACCATATGCACATGGATACACCGAGCTAAATTTTTTCTAAAGGAGGTTACGATCCACATTCAAAGTATGTTCTCTCCCTCTATATACATCTCTGTGTACATTTTTACGACCCACATTCGTATGCGTATCTGTTCACTTTACTCAGTTTCGTACACCCAATTTGTCTGAAATGAAACAAATTTCCTGCGCTCAAAACACCTTTGTGATTATGGTCCTTGAACCTTAATCCTTTAGACCTATAGCTTTTAGACAAGGAAAAGACACCAACATATCTTCCAAGAAACTGAATCACAGTCACTTAGCAATAAGGTACTGAGACATTCCGTTGCTCACTAACCAAAAAAGGTTGGTTCTTTCTTCTTTCCCTTTCCGATGTACGTTTATTGGTTTCGTCGACTAATCCCATTTTCGTGTTTGTTGATCAGGTCTAAACTCTGTAATTGATAGTTTAACTAACTCGAACTATCGATAATCTACGATGTCAGCATACAACATACCAATCTCAGTGCAACTGATAGCTAAAGACAACCAATTAACAATGAATAGGTACTTATGATTACTTCTAAATACTCAGAAGGTTAAAATCAGCTTATTTATGTGGTAATAATGTAACATTTTTCGGTTTTGCAGGAAAGAAGTTGCATTATCAAGAATTGTGGAATTTCCACGAAGATTGTTTTGTTCACAATTTGTTAGTTTTATGGAAATTCTTTTAGATGAGTTGAAGAAGATGATCGATATAAACAGTTTAAGTTAAAACTCTCTTGTTTCAAATGCAAAAAGGGTTTCATATGATTCAATCAAATATTGAGATATCTTTTTGATATTATATTTTTTAAAATATAAAAAAATAATAATCATTTATAATTTTTAAAAATTTAATTACCAAAAATAATATATAATATTTTAAAAATAATTAATTAATTTTAAATTAATTGATAATTATTTTTTAAAAAAATAATAATAATTAATTATATTTAAATTTAATTCATCAATTAATAAAAAAATGAGTTTAATCGATTAATTGAATTAAAACCAAAGTATAACACACGTACATCTGCCTTTATTCACCTCCCCAGCAAACAAATGCTTTTTTTTAGTGCTTTATTTATACTCTCACCTTAAAAATATTAGGGTAGGGTTTAGAGCTATAATCAGAACGAAGGGCATATAGTTTCAAATTTAAAAATTAATAGTTTTAAAAAATCTTTTTTTATGTTTTTAATATGTTCAATATTAAAAATCAAAATTAAATTTAATTTAAAACTTATTTTTTTTAACAAAAATTTTCTTCATGTAATTATGTGATTTTTTATACTCACGTTAAAATATATTTAACATTTAAATTTTTAATCCATAAAATTTATATATTAAAAATATATCTTACCCCTAATTTTTTAAGCCTTAAACTTAAATCATGCGCTTCTATGCTCATTAGGGGTGAGTATTAGACCAAGTCGAGTCAAAAAAATTTCGAGTTGACAAGTCATATTTTACAACTAAAACTTTATTTAAATTTTTTTTCAGTTTGAGTCAAGTTTTTGAGTTCCTATAAATATTTAATTATAGTTATTTATCATGTTATAATATTTGATTCTAATTTAAACGACTTTCTTTGATCATATAAGATATATATATATATATTTCATATGTAACAATATTTTTTATATTTTTATATATTGTATATGTATCATAAAAAATTAAAAAACTCGTCTCAAACTTAAAACTAAATACTTTATATTTTTATATATCGAGTTCTTTTTCCATGAAATATCAACTCAAGTCGTTAACCAGGGTCAGATCAACTCATCCAAGTCATCTGTAACTCACCTTAGAACACCCCCACTCCCCAGTTTCAACGCTAAAAAAAACCACCGAGTTCACATAAAAAACCAACACGGATATCACGGACCACCATCTCTCTTCTACAAAAGCACCATCACTTCGCCACCTCCGGCACCAGATACATCCAATATCCCCATGAAATCAAAGCTTGTCGTAACCCTACCCGTACCAGTTTCCACGTGAAGGGATGTGGCGTCTCGATATTACACTCGTCACCTTGCATGGCAATGTTTTCAACACGTATATGAAGATTCACATGCAAAAGCTCACCTCATCTTCTATAAATTTATTACCACTTTCTGCTATTACCACAACACAAACACAGAGTAATCATGGTGACGAGTAAGTGTTTTTTCTTAATTCTATTCTTCTCGGTTGCGCTTTCCTTTGGCTTGCTTTGCTCTGCGTCTGATCAATATCGCAGAAGAAGCGAGGATCCCCAGAGGCGATACGATGAATGCCAAAGGCGATGCCAATGGGAGACTCGTGGAGACAGGGAGCAAGAGCGGTGCGAGGAACAATGTGAAAGGCAGTTCAGGAAGGAGCAACGGGAGCGACAAGAAGAGGAAGGGCGCCACCACCGCCACGATTCGAAATCCGAAGATCCCCAGAGGAGGTTCGAGGAATGTCAGCAATGGTGCCAACAACAAGGACAAAGGCAGCAACAATGCCAACAACAGTGCCGTAGAGAGTTTGAGGAACAGAGAGAGCAACAGGAAGAGAGAAGCCATCGCCGCCACGATTCGAACCCCGAAGATCCTCAGAGGAGGTTCGAGGAATGCCAGCAACGGTGCCAACAACAAGGACAAAGGCAGCAGCCACAATGCCAACAACAGTGCCAGAAAGAATTCCAGCAACAGCGAGAGCAAATTCAAAGGCAACTCCAGGAATGTCAACAGCAATGCCAACAGGAAGAACAAAAACCGGAAAGGAAACAACAATGCGTGAGACAATGCAGGGAGAAATTAGAACAACAGCTAAACAGGAGGGAAGAAGATGAAAGGGAAGAATGGCGTCAAAGCTCCAACCCCTACTACTTCCCTCGCAGGAAATTTGCTCAAGCTCGATTCCAGGAAGACAATGGCAATTTCTGGGTCCTCCAGAAGTTCTCTCAGAAGCATCATTTACTCAAGGGCATCAACGAGTACCGCGTTGCCCTCATCGAAGCAAATCCCAACACTTTCGTCCTCCCACACCACTGCGATGCTGAGAAAATTTACATAGTAACAAACGGTAAATATAATGATATGAATTTTTTTATCAGCATACTGCATATATATGTGACCATTAGCTAAGACATGGTAATTTTTTTGTAGGAAAGGGAACGATTACGTTTGTGACTCATAAAAACAAAGAGTCCTTCAACATAGTCCCTGGAGTTGTAGTGAGAATTCCGGCAGGAAGCACGGTGTACTTGGTGAACCAAGACAACAAGGAAAAGCTAACCATAGCAGTGCTTCACCGCCCGGTTAACAACCCCGGACAATTCGAGGAATTCTTCCCTGCCGGACAAGAACAACCTCAGTCATATTACCGAGTCTTCAGCCGTGAAATTCTCGAGGCTGTCTTCAATGTATGTTTCTTTCACTACTAATATTATTACCAGTTCTTTTGTGTCGTTATTTGTTGGTTAATTGATTGATTCATGTTTATTTATGACAGACACGAAGTGAGCAGCTAGAGAAGCTGTTCCATGGGAGGCAAAGCCAGGAGGGAATGTTCCGTAGAGCCAGCCAAGAACAGATAAAGTCATTGAGCCAAGGAGCCACCACACCAAAGGATAAAGAAGAGAGATTCGCCTTCAATCTGTTGTCCCAAAAGCCTAAATACTCCAATCAAAACGGAAAATTCTTCGAGGCTTGCCCCCGTGAATTCGAGCTACTCCAGAACGCGGACGCCTCCGTCGTAGGCTTCGAGATAAACCAAGTAAACTCGAAACCATTCGAACAAATTATCTTGTTATGCTAATCAAAAAACTTATACGCCAAACCCCTTTTCTGGCAGGGATCAATCTTTGTGCCGCACTACAATTCAAAGTCGACATACGTGGTCCTCATCACCGAAGGAAACGGACACGTCGAAATGGTTTGCCCTCATCTTTCTAGTCAAAGCTCCCGAGAAGAAGAAGAGGAGGAGGAGGAAGAAGATGAAAGTAGAAGCGGAGAATACAGGAAAGTGAGAGCTGAATTGTCTGCCGGCGACGTATTCGTAGTCCCAGCAGGTCATCCGGTTACATATGTTGCATCCCGTAACCAGAAGCTGAGGGCTCTTGCTTTCGGTCTGTACCACCAGAACAGCACGAGGATCTTCATCGCAGGCAAGAACAACATGGTGAGACAAATGGACAGTGCGGCAAAGGAGATTTCGTTCGGTGTTCCGTCGAAACTTGTCGATGAAGTATTCAACAACCCTCAGGAGTCTTACTTTGTGTCTCGAGAGGGGCAGAAGCAGCGTAGATCAGAAGAGAGTAGGGACAATCCCATATCATCTATTCTGGACTTTGGTCGCTTGTTCTAAGCTTTAAATGCTTCGTTTTGTTTGAGCAAGAGATGTACTGGAATAAATATGGTGAGCTTTGTGTAAAGAACTAGCAGAGCTTTCGTTTTGCAGTATGCTATGTAGCTTTCCCATTTTGATGAATAAAATAAAGGGAATCATAAGTGTTTTTTCTTCTATAGAAATCTTCTATTTAATGGATACTTTATATAATTTCAAATTAACTCTTAAATAAAATCCTAAATTATCTTAAATATTATATAATCTTTTGATATAATCGCATAAAAATTTATATTACGATCAATTATATGTAAAAATATGATAATATTCAAATCAATATATGATGATAGCTCATAGCTTGATATTTAAACGATAATTATGTTACCCACATGATACTTTATAATATTAATATTTTGAATATTTTAATTGATTAATGTCACATCAACAACCTAATTAGTTGTTGAAAACTCAAATCCGTGCATATACCGACCTTAAGACTTTAATTTAAGTTCTTCTATTCGGGGTATTCGGGGATAGAGCTGTGGGTGACACCCGAAGAATTTTTATTTTTCACTTTTGTTTTTTATTTAATTTTTTTAAAATTAATTTTTTTATGAATTTGTCCCTCTATTTATAAACATTTATATTTTGTCCCCTCAACCCTAAATTCTGGCTCCGTCCCTGCATGTATTTCCAATCGATTTAATAGAATTTTTATACCAAATTGAAGGGAAAAAATGTCGAGGAGTCGATCCATATATTTAACTAAAAATAAACTAAAAGACTTTAGGATATTTATTAAAAGAAACAAAAAGATTAGGGCTGCACCAAAAATATGCAGTTAATCAAACATGGTAAATATGATATAAATTCCAGAATGGGTTCTATTTCAACACATAAGATTGAGCCCAAACCTATGCATATTGGTTCAACTTACAGGAGTAAAGCCCAAGCCTATACTAGTTCTTCTCGGTTATAGTCGAGTCAAATTATTTCGAATTATTGAATATAATTAATATATTTTAATATTTGACATTTAAATACATATTTTTAATTTAATCTGAGTGTTTTTGTTATTATTTTATATAATCAATAACTTAAATTATATAAAACTTTTATTTCGGATACCCGTCATAGGGTCATAGATAGTCAAGTGAAATCCGAATACAAAAAATTTACTTTTTATCGTTAAAATGGAAACATATGTCAAATGAAGCCTAACATAATAATTTTAGTCTCTAAAATTATCTCGATCAATTTAATTCTAATTTAAAATAATTCTTAAATCCCATTTAAATATTTTTATAATATTATCAAAGCAACAAATTACATAATTGTATTATACCATAAAACAAAAGGCATTTCTATGAGAAAAAAACAAACAATTTTTTAAAAAAAATGATAGAATATATATCTTGTAGGGATTAAAATTGTTATAATATTAATTCATGTCACTACCTTTCATTAGTTTTAACTGCAAGTGATATATTTGTAATAATTCTTAATTAAATGACAAAATTATAACATTTAGAAAATAAGCAACCCCTTTGTAACTAAATTAATAATGAGTCACTTGGTCTGTATTTAACCCTATAATTATAATGAGCATTGCAATGGGTGGGTCCGGCAATTGAATTGGAGTTATGAGGCCCAATCAGGCCCTTGACTAAAAAATGTTATGATTAATGATAGGCTTACATGGTAGGTCCATATATTTATACGTTATATTTATATACGAAGGGCCCCACCTAGAAACGGACAACTTACCATCACCGATTACTTGGACTTTTGGGTTTATCGTAATTTAATAAGTAACTAATTAATGAAGATTTTACGTGAATATTGTTTAAGGATTTTTTATCTTAAAAAATAGTTTTTTTAAAATTATTTTTAATATTATAATATTTTTTGATTAAAATTAAAAAAACAGATTGTTTACTACCCGTATTTAAATAATATTTTATCCAAAAATATTAAAATAATAAATATTATTTAAAGTCGGATTGTAAACAATCCGTCTTTAAATAATATTTTTTTTAAAAAAAAATGGTATCCTTATATCATATCTTTTACATTTAAAAAAAATTATTTTAAAACGGGTTGTTTACAATTCGACTTTAAATAGTACTTATTATTTTAATATTTTTAGGTAAAACAATATTTAAAGACGAGTTGTTAAGAATCTGATTTCTTATTTCAACAATAAAATACTATATTGTTTAAAATAATCTGAAGAGAGTATTTTTTAAAAATTAAAAAATCCTAAATAATATTCATGTAAAAACACCTTAATTAGTACTTATAAAAACTGTAATCTGATTAACCCAATCTTTTTAGTATATTTGAATTTAAACATTTACTAAAATTTTTAAATATTCATTTGAAGGGAGTCATTTTTTTAGTATATTTGAATTTAAATATTTATCAATTTCTTTTGTTGTCTTTTCGGTTCTTTAAAATTTTATTTTCATTCATCGGATTAACCCATATTATATCTTTAACTCGAGATTTATTAAGTTATACCAATTTATTTACTACGGTCAATATTAGATCATTAATTTTTATTTTAATATTAACCATTATTTTCTTCTCACTAAAACCAATTCCAAGCAAATACAAGCCAAGATCAGGGCTGAGGAGGAGACCATGGTTAAGCAACCACGTCAGTCAGCTAAAGAAAGTCTTTGCGGTGGCGCTTTCGATATAATAAGTCAAACCCTGTAGGTCAAGAAGGATGATAAATTACTAGGATGACACAATTCCATCATCAACTATTCAACTTCCCCGAAGAAAGACAGAACAGAAAAAGTAGATTTGTATGTGCGTAAATAAGATTTATTTTACTAATTCAGGTTTTGATCCAACACTCTCCAACTTAACAACAACAGAAAAAAAACTTGTCTTTTATTTCTTCTTTTGTTCTTCTCAGTCACTCCCACTTTCTGTACTTTGTTTTCTTTACATTTTCATGCTAATGTTTCTGCACTGATGATGGGATACTGAATTGGTGGGGTTCCAAAAAATTAAACGACACATAGAAAGAAGATATCCCACTAACAAGAAAAAGAGAGGGTACTTTTGTTTTATTTTCTACTTTGCCAGTTTTGGGTTTTTCCTTCTCTTGCAGGGTTCTTTTATTTCCATTTTTCTTCCCATGATTTTGTAAAATTGTTGTCAAAAAATGGAGGCCACAGAGTAGAGAAACAAAAAGACAGGAGTGGTTTCATTTTGCTCTTTGGTCTTTTTTTCTGGATTTTGTAAAAGATGGTGGTTTTGAAAAATGAAAATCCTTCCTTTAGCTTAAAGTTTCCTTGAGAAAGTTGATTTATTTCAACAGCAGCAGTTTCTGGGTTAATTTTCCAAGCTTTCCTCTGCTAAAGTCTTCTTCTTTGATTTTTTTTTCACGTTTGTTAAATTTATTCTTCCATTGTTTTGCAGTTCAAGAAGTTAAAGGTATAGATTTTAATAATGGAAGACTGTGACGCCACTCTTCTATCTCCCACAGACAAGGTGCAGAAGACGCCCTCTTCATTCTCCAAGTTGCTCACTGGTTTTACTCTAAAAGCAATCTCTGATAATACTGAGTCTATTATGAGTCCAAAATCTATACTTGATAGCAAGCCCTTTTCAGCTTTCAAAAATCCTTTTTGGTCTGAATCAAGCACACCCAAAACCCCTGAACATGAAGCAAAACATAAGCTTGACTCTAAAGGGCTTGGTCTTGCCATTGTTGATTCTCTCAAAGTCAAAGATGATTGTTTTGATCCCCACTTGTCGAGGCCTGTTCTTTTTGGTTCACAGCTTAGGGTCCAAATCCCATCTCTGCCTAATGTTGTTTCTCCACCTGAATCTCCAAGAACACCACCACCACCTGAGTTCAGTACCAAGACAAGAACATCTCAGTTGAGTTCACTTTCTTCTATCTTTTCCCCTCCTGTAGTAAAAAGCAATGGAACCTTGAATTCTCCAAGGGTGTTGATTGGTGGTAGTTTCTCAGCTTCTGAAATGGAACTCTCAGAAGACTACACCTGTGTAATAACTCATGGAAGCAATCCAAGAACCACCCATATTTTTGACGATTGCATTGTTGAGACCTGTTGTGGAGTTGTTGGTTTCTCTATTCCCAAGGGAGAGAATGGATCAAGTTTCAGACCTGAAAATTTCCTAAGCTTCTGTTTTACTTGCAAGAAGAATCTTCCCCCAGGAAAAGACATCTACATATACAGGTTAGCCTTGTATCATGGAACCTGTTTACCTTGTTTGTTCGATATTTCTCTAATGTTTTCGATCCATACTCGATGGAATTTTGCATTTTGCAGAGGGGAGAAAGCATTTTGCAGTGAAGAATGCAGGTACCAAGAGATGATGCTTGAGGAAAGGGCAGAAAAAACAGAATCTAATGACATGTTTTCAACATCAGTAGAATAAATAAAACCAGCTCAACAGCTTTAGTTCATAAACCATAATGATAATCGTGTATCACTTTGTTTGCAAATTAGGCTATCAACTCAAATTGAACTTTGGTTCTGGTAATCTGGAGTTTTTGTCAATAGTTTTCTGGTTTTTCCAAGTGGGTGGAAAATGACCAAATGCCAATGATCATCAATCTGATTTGTGACCTAAAAAAAGCATATAAGAATATACCATCTTTGCTTTACTTTATATGTATTATTAATACAGCTTTTAATTAGGCACTAAGAGCCAATTACTTCATCTGAAGTAGATTCTCTTCTTTCCATTATGTCAGCCTGTTCTTTTCACTGGTTTTCTTGAAGGAATATGCAAATAGCCCTGATATTATATGTCTATGTATAGAACCCTGATGTAAGCATGTATGATTTTCAAAGATGAAATTATTGAACCAACAACAGGATAAAAAATCTAACGGAACGAGATGCTAATTTTTTAAAGCAATGTCAAAGTTTAAATCTTAATCTTATGAATAGAAAAAATTAATTAAAACAACCATTTATAATAAGATTCTGTAAACTCGATATAGATTAATCGATTAAAGAATAAGAAGTAGGTTATTATAAAAAATGAAATTATTGAAGCAAGAGAGTCCCCCACCTCACCACCCCACTTTCAAGTGGAGTAATTAAAAGGTAGGAAGATTTCCTATGATCTTTAAGTTAATTTAACCATTATTTTAAAGTTGCTAGTTGAAACTTTAGTAAGTTTATGTATGATTCTTCCTATTGTGTACAAGAGTAATGATGTAAAGGAACCTATTAATACATAATAATGTCTTTTTCTGCAAGTTTAACTGAGTAATTTTTTTTTTAAAAAAAGTTGGTATTATTGTATTAGGTATAATGATTGATGTATCATTTCTAGATAAGACTTGAATACTTTTTCTATTTTTTAGCTTTTAATCTACTCATCTCCATAATCTTTTAAATTTTATTTTATCACCTTTTTAATTTTTTATTCATTAACCACATGATGAAGTTATTGAATATTTAAATATATTCGTCTTATATGAATGTGATAATTGTTTTAAATTTTTGTTTAAAAAAAAAATGATACGAACATAAGAGAAGTAAAATAAGTTGTTTTAAATAAAAATATTTAGGCAGTTTTTCAAGTGTGAAACAATTAGTTGACTTGTGTCGATTCTTCAAATAAGATTATATTTTGGGTCAAGACGATTTTTTTATAAATTGACTTGAAATATTATTTTTGAGATATAAAAAATAATGATATTGCTCTCCCATAATCAAGTATTAAGAATTTTACATTGACTTAAGTTACTAATTTTCTTTTATTATATACTCTTTTAGGTCGATTTTCATGTTAATTTAATTAATATATTTTAATCAAAGTAATTAATGACTAACCATTTCTACTTAAATATACCAACGCTTGTTACTTTCATTAACAAGCTGGTGGTTTCTACTATTTGAACCGATGATTTAAGTGTAATACATCACCTTTTTATTATTAGAATACTTTACATTTTTGTGATTATTATATAGTAATAATATTGGTTCTTTAAAAATATAAATATATTATGTAAATAAATTATTTGAGTTTAAATCTTATAAAAATAATAATATTTATTTCTTTATTAGGATAATCCGATGGGCTTAAACAATTTCAATAATTGTATTAAAATTTGATATCACCGGTTAACATGGACACCAGTTCGATTATAAAATATTAAATAAATCTTAAATAAAATTATAATATAAATTACTTAAGTGTCTTAATTTTTATAAATATTTTTATAATAAAATATTTTTTCGTGATAAAAACTATTTGCTATAATTATTATTATTATTATTATTATTATTTTACAAACTCGACCAGTGTCTGCCGTTACCGAGGTTTGGAAATGAAGAAAAAAATGAATAGTACTTTATAGGACACTTTCGTAATTTCAGACAACAATTCAACAAAACGTCAATGCTTTAAATTAAAAAATCCGGCAATCCTCAATCTAATGGCTCCACATCCTCTCTCCTCAATCTCCCTCATTCCCTCCCATATCTCCATTTTGCCCTCTCTTTGTCTCCTCCTCCCTATTGCCACCAAATCCGCCACCGTACACCGATAGCTTTCTTCGCAATTGCCGCCTCTCACCGCCGCATAATTCTTCTTAAATTTCTCCGGTAAAAGAAACATTATGTCCGTCGCACTCCCGCTTTCCTCCAGAGAAGACGAGCCGTTTATAGAGGGTAGAAATAGTAAGTATAATGTTCCGTTTCCTAAGAATAGGAAAAAAAAACAATTGAAGAATTTGAATTTAATTTTGTTTTTTTTAATTAGGTGCTGGAAATGGAGTCACGTTCGCAATGGAGATGGAAGAAGGGACGAGTACTTCGACCAGTTCGGGCGGGAATTTGAGTAAAAAGAGTAGCTGGTTGAAATGTTTTGGCGTCGATCTGTCGCCGGACAATGTGGCAGTTGCTATGGTGTATTTTGTCCAAGGCGTTTTAGGCCTTGCAAAGCTTGCTGTCAGCTTTTACTTGAAAGATGATTTACATCTTGATCCTGCTGAAGTATGTTTCCTTTCACCTCCTTAATGTTCGAGCTATTCTTGTTGATAATTTGATAGTTAAACACTTGTTTTAAGTTGAATTAGGCTTTATTTGGTTTACTTGGATAATAAGATTCGTGATTTTATTATTTGTATTACATAATGGTAGTAGAATCAGTTTTACGTTTTAAGTAATTTGTTTACTTTAATCAATTATGGTTTTGTTTTTGATTCATTTGCTTTTGCTTATAGTTATTGATTTTGTTATTTATTTGAATTGATGGTGGTAGAGTCAATTTTACAGTTGAGTGATTTATTCATTTTAATCGAGTATGATTTTGTTTTCGTTCCCTTTAATTTTGCTTTCTGGAAAACATCTTGATGTTTTCTGCATTGCAGCTTTAGAGATGTAAATTGTTTTTTTTTCTTCTCTTTTTGTGCTTGCTACTTGCATTTTGCTTGTTAAACGTTGTTAAAAGCAAAAGCTAATGGTAGATGTAAAATCAGAATTAATTAAAATTAAAAGAATAACTTAAAACACAACATTTATAAGTATTGAATTATTTGGCTGTTTGATCGTATTAAAAATTTAAAGAATGTGTTTCATTTGATAAGTTAAAGCAGCTTAAGACAAGTATTTTAGTGAGCTTGCATTGCAGTTTATTGCATGTATATCTTATGATCTTCTTGAAGAATTGACTGGATATATGTGGTTGACTAGACAGCTGTTCTAACCGGGTTTTCTGCACTGCCGTGGCTTGTCAAACCACTTTATGGTTTTATTAGGTGTGACTCTGTTAATTGCCTATTTCTGTTTCTAATCATTTCTGAGAATTTTAAGTATTTATTGTCACTAGATTTTCTTGAGTAGTACTTTGTTTTAGCAGTGATTCAATCCCTCTATTTGGTTATCGGAGAAGGTCATACTTGGTTCTTTCGGGACTTCTTGGTGCTCTCGCATGGATTTTGATGGCCACCTTTGTTGACAGCAAGTATGGTGCTGCATGTTGCATACTTCTTTCATCTTTTTCCGTTGCTTTCTCTGATGTTGTAAGTTTCTTCTGCTTTTCCGAGTTTTTGTGTTATTCACTTAAACTATTTCTATCGAGGGAAGTTTAGGGTTCTATGAGTTCTTATAGTTATAATTTTCTTTCATCTTATCCTGTTTCCTTCTCTGATGTTGCAAGTTTCTTTTGCTTTTCAGAATTTTTAAGTTGTTCACTTAAAGATAACTATTTCTGTCGAGGACAGTTTAGAGTCTATGATTTCTTATACTTATCCTTTCTTGTGATGCTTGTTTTTCCCATGATAACGTTGATATGTATTCTAAGTCGGTGACATTTCCAATCAAACTGTCTATATATCCACCCTTTGTAAAAGAATGTTGTCTGATCCTTTGCCTATATTTGTTAATCATGAATTGGTGTCAAGCTAAGGTGTGTATACGAACAAAATAGTTAATTCAACAAGTTGTAAAAGTGCTCAAATCCTGAGATTTTGTGCATGGTTGGGATCAATATCCTGCTCCATTACATTCATCAAACCAAAAAGAAGAAACTTTAGTAGATTTTGAATTTGTTGCGACTGGTTGTTAATTTGTTAGGGCGTGCCTTATTTTGCCTTGACAACTTTCACATGACTGCATGAGTGTGTTTATGTCTAGACTACAATCAGAAGCCTTTTAAAATGTTGGTCTCAAAACGATTCTTTGTTCAGCTGTCATGCTATTCATTTTCTGGGAATGTTCCTGAATTATGCTTGAAATTGATGTTTGGTGTAGGTTGTAGATTCCATGGTTGTGGAGAGGGCACGTGGGGAGTCACAAAGTGTGTCGGGTTCTCTTCAGTCACTTTGCTGGGGATCATCAGCAGTTGGTGGAATTTTGAGCTCCTATTTTAGTGGATCTCTGGTGGATGCTTATGGTGTAAGGTCGTTAGGGTGATTTATGGACGGCTGTATGGTATAATTTTCAAGGAAAAAAGACAGTATTTGGCTAATCATTTTATTACCAATTTAATGTTTCAGGTTTGTTTTTGGTGTCACTGCATTATTACCACTGATAACATCTGCTGTTGCTGTTCTTGTAGAAGAACAGCGTGTGCTTGGCCCAGAAAGAATGTCAAATGTTCTTTCTAGAAACCCTAGCTTTCTAGAGAGCTCAAAAGAGAACATTATTCAGTTGTGGAATGCATTCCGACAGCCCCACATATTTTTTCCCACAGTTTTTATTTTCTTGTGGCAGGCAACACCACAGTCGGACTCTGCCATGTTTTTCTTCCTGTATGTTCTGTCACTTTGTTTAAAGTTCCTTGTCATTGCTTCACATTGTCATGTAGTTTTTGTGTCTCCAACAAAAGGTTATTTTGATTTCAGCACAAATAAACTTGGTTTCACCCCAGAATTTCTAGGACGTGTCAAGCTAGTTACTTCGGTTGCATCGCTGGTTGGAGTTGTACTGTATAATGGATTCTTAAAAGATGTTCCGTTGCGGAAGATTTTTCTTGCCACAACATTTGCTGGTTCAATTCTTGGAATGACTCAGGTTTGTGATTTGATTTACTTTTGCCGGTTCTATTTATAATGGATACTAACTATTCTTTGGAATGACTCAGGTTAGTGATTCTAACTATTTCTTGCTCATGGCTTTATATGTTTATTTATAATTTTTTTGTATTTACTTAGGTCTTTCTTGTCACTGGATTGAACCGGCAGTTTGGAATGAGTGATGAGTGGTTTACAATTGGGGATTCCTTGATTCTAACTGTTCTTAGTCAGGTAATATATAATTAGAGTTTGGAACTTGATCTGCCTATTGTAGATTGTAGGGATGGCAATGGATAGTATGGATATGATTCCATTATTTGCTTTGATTTATAAAAAATTTATTTAGTAAAGTTAGACATTAAAATCCAGATTTGTATTGGATTAAGATGTCTGCCAGATAATTATAAATTGTATTTTGATGGTTTTCCTTGTATAATAAACGATTTAGAATTTTAAAATAGATTTTCGAGTCCAGATTCAAATTTTACAAAAAATGCAGATATCTGACTTGGTGTCGTCCCATGCCTACGGTAGCCCTTGTCTCTGTATTTGGGAATACTGGGTGAAATTGATTGGGTTTTTTTCGAGTTACTGCTTGGTAGAAGTGCCCTTCTAAAAATTTCCATTTTAGATAAAATTAATTATACAACATAAAGGGAACTTCAAATGTCTACAACGATTTTGGAGTCTTATTATATACTCCAAAATTTAAGGATTCCTTTTACAATAATATTCTAGGGACCCTTTTCATAACTCTACTTTAGGCTTGGAATGTCTATTACCTACATACTCCGGTATGCGTCGGATATGACAATGAACATAGGTAGAGTCAGATTTTTCTAAGTTTTTCTTTGCTTTTGGAGGATATGTGGAGGTCATATATCCGTGCCCGCGTGCTGGAGGTAGGTAATTCATAAAAAAATAAAATAAAAAAGAGTCAGAGCAACTTGGGTGTTATAGTGAGATAGTTATGATCAACTATTTTACAGATGATGTAATTTGAACTACATATTGGATGCTACTTTTTAATGATGACTACATGTATCAATTGAGTTAATCTCGGGATTTATTAACATTACTCTTTATTAGTTCAATTCTGTCACCGGATCCGTATTCTCTTGATACTTGCAGGCTTCTTTCATGCCCGTTCTCGTACTTGCAGCAAAACTATGTCCAGAAGGAATGGAAGCAACACTTTTTGCAACTCTGATGTCCATATCCAATGGAGGCAATGTCCTCGGAGGTCTGATAGGCGCTGGCCTGACCAAGGTATTCGGTGTAACAAGGGACAAATTTGATAACTTAGCCGCCCTGATAATCCTCTGCAACCTCACTTCATTGTTGCCTTTGTCACTACTTCGCCTTCTTCCTCGGGATGACTCCAACACCGCTCCTAAGGTAAAAATGTAGATAGTAAGATTAAATCTAATTGAATTTTGAGTTGTTTTGTATTCTGTCCCACAATGTTGAACCCCTTTTTCTTTGACTAGAGATTACAGTGTAAACACATCGAGTCACGGATCCGAAAATCCGGATATTCATATTATATCTCTAATATTTTATAGATTTTGATACGTTCATATTCGAGTTTTTTAATCTTATTTTAATCACGGTTTTGTATGTACAAAAATTTGTCTGTTTTACAGATGGAAGAAACAGGGGAAGAGATCTGCAAATATCCTGGAACGGTTACAACTACGAGCCCCATATATTCCCCGATCGAAACGACTAACGCCGTATGAAGTAATTTACATGTAAGTCACCTTAATACCATAATTTTCATATAAATCACAAATTTTTAATTTCATCAAATTAAATCACCAAATTTACCATCAATTTTCATGTGGGTCACGAAAATTTCCATTGAGCAAATTACATCACTAAAATTCCTATAATTTGTAAATTAATTTATGCATACATTGTGTAATTGTTATTATTGGCACCATAGTATCAATTTTATAGGGTAAATAATATGAATAAAGAAATGCTACATAGTAAATTTTTTAAGAAAAAATATCTTAATGATATTTAAAAATCAAAATCATGTATGACAAATTTATTTTTTATGTTTGGAATTCTTAACATAAATGTTTTAATATGTTAGCTTTATAAGTTTAATAATATAATATAATCGAACTAACGGTTTGTGGTCTAAATAATAAAATTTGTTATTCAAAAGGTAAATTACCCTTTTAATTTTGGCATAGTGTAAATAATTCTTGTAATGGTCTATTGAATAGTCATTGTAAATATTAAGTTTCAAAGTGCAATGTTTTGGTGCTATAACAAGACATCAAAAAAAAATTAACGATTGAAAGACTTAAATGAGTGTTATTTAAAAATTTAATGATTGAATTAAAAATTTTATTATTAAAATATATTTATTTTTTATTTTTAAACTATCCGATATGATTATAATATCATGTTATTTTTTTAATTTTAATCTTTTAACAAGATCTATATATTATTTAAACAAACTATTTAAACCTGAATCATTTAAAGATAATAATAATATTTTTTTAATGAAAGCACTTGATTGGTTTTATAATTTATTTTTTAAAATATCAATTAAAAGAACTTCATCATCAGTCTATTATTCATATATTATATAGAAGATATATTTATAAATATCTTCTCAAAGAATGATATAAATAATTTGTATATTAACCGAGCAACCCATTTTCAATATTAAACAATGATTTTTATTTGTTTTATTTAAGTTTTATAAAAAGATAAAAAATATATAATAATATTTATTTTATTAAAAATAATTTTAATTTTTATATAGTATTTATTAATTCATTTTAATCTATTTTATATGATATCATATTTTTTTAAAAATAATTTAATCTATTTTAATTGGATATTTTATAGAAGATATATAATTAATTGACCTCGGGAGGATAAGAAAATAATAGTTGAATTTAACTATTTAAGGGTAAGAGAATGCATGTTCTGTCCATGCGATGAGCATTAAATTTGGTCTTTTTCTTATTAAAATGTTTTTTAACAAATTCAAACGTCTCCTAGATACTTAAGATTTGCGTAATTATTTAGTGTTTATATTTTTTTCATTTTAATAATATTTAATTTAATTATTAAGTTTACTTCATATAATTTTTTTAATTAGCTAATAATAATTAATATTTTTGTTATGGATACTCTTATTAAAAGATAAATAAGTAATTATAAAATATATTTTATTTTTATAAGTATGAATTAATATTATCTTCGATATAATACACAAAAGAAATTAGATTATTTTTATTTCTTACCGGCAGTCGAACCCTACCCAAGTTGAAGTGATAAAGACCTGACCATTGAGGACAAGGAGTGAGCTGGTAAAAAATAATATTATATAATTTATGAATAAGAGACGTCTACGTAATGTAAATATTATATCAAATTGTATATTAAATAATATATATTGATTTAAAGTTCTTCGATATGTTTAGTAATTCACATTCGATAAATATTTTTGAGCTATACGATTAGTCTGTCATTTTCCGTTTAAAATTATTAAAATTCAATTAAATCACCGAATTTTAATATTATTTTTTAATAATAACAAACGAATTTTATTAATAAAAATAATAAAAATTAAGTAAAATTATAACACACAAATATAGGGGGAAAATGGAGGCAATAATCACCGAAAACTTATGCATAAAAATAAAATATAAAACTTAAAGATATAAAAATATAAAATATTCTCTTAAAAGGTTATGTATAACGTCAAAAGAATCTAATAACTTTCGTAAAAAAAATATCTCCATCAGAAGAGACACTTTTACCGAAATATAAAACTTGTACATGTTGCTTTGCTATATAATTTTAATTATAACCGAATAACCTTTTTACTAAATAAGGATTTAATTTCATGTAATTAAACTTTCAAATTACATCTTCCAATATCTTTTATATGTCGGTGGTTCATCGTTCACTATCTAAATTTTATATAACTTATCGTCAATATTTTTCATCTAATCGATCTTTTTTATTCATTATTAGATATTCGTCGATGAAACAATCGACGGTTCATTTACTAATTTTTGATGATATGATGATGTGAATTTCAACTAGAGGGCGACAAAGATAAAAATATTCAATAATGATTGAATCGGTGGGGAAAAAGAATTTATGAATTTAATGTTTAAGTTTGAGGTTCTTAAAAAATTAAAGATGAAACACGTTGCTTGAGTATATCTGCGTCTGATAAATGTCATGTCTGCTCTACTAATGTCGTTTCGTACATACCTAAAATTGGAAAGAAAGAAAAAAGTTCAAGTTTCAGTAATATCCATAACATGGATCCAGTTTTAATGAAATGAACATTAGTATGGATTTGTTGTCATAATATTTCAAAGTCGTACGTTTGAACATAATTAAAATCAAATAAAACAATTGTATTAAGACAATTATCTTACAATAAATTTCTGTAATATAAACCTGAGGGGAAGGTCTGGTGCCCCTCAGGTAATTTACTGGGAACACAATGGTGGTGGCCATTGGAATTGCTGGAGATCTATCAGGCAATACTCGCACGTTAGGGCTGCTATTGCCTCAGCAACACCACGTGCTTGGACATGGCTTGTCGGTGGACCTTTAAAACATAGGATAAAGTACACAAGGAGTCACTAGGTTATGAAAATAAATGTTTTTTATTCATTAACCTTTCAAAAATTATAAAATGGTCATTAAATTAATTGAATTATTCTATTATTTTATAACATCAGGTGACTATGTTGTCCCCACCCCATGTGTATAGATTCCTGGGTTGAAGTCCTACTCTTGTAATTGCTTAAACACACACAATCATTGGTAATAGGAATTGAGGATTAGTAAAGATTCTGCAACAAAAAGTGCTGAACCTGTTGCTAATTCCACTACAGAATGGATAAGGTTTAGACTGCAGAGGTGTTCTAAAAAGAAGATGAAACAAGTTTGGATGTTTTCGATTATGTAATACGCTTTTTACACACAGATGTTCGAACATGAAATTTTTTAAATGAATAATATTTTTTATCGAAATAATTGTATTTTGAATTTTGTCTATAATTGTTAACCTTTCATCATATGCATGGGCCAGTTCTTTAATGGAAATCACCAACCAAGATTTTCCAAATCCAAATAAGTGGTGAGTAATCAAGGATTAATCAATCTCTATGGATTTAAAGGGTAATTATTGATGTCATAATATTTTTAAAGATTCGAGTTTAAGTAATATTTTTCGATTTAGAAGTTTAAACATTTATGAATAGTTACAGTTTTATATATTTTTTATTTTTGAATTATAGTTTTTTTTTGTTATATTTGAGACTGATATAACAATATTTTAAAAATTATATGTATTCGTTATTGACTTGCATCATTTAAAACACAAGTAAACGTAAAATTAATTAAATTAAAATTAAGATTATATAATTAATTTTGTGATTTATCTTATAAAATAACTAACTGATCTTAACCACATGTTCCAACTAATCAAAGTCCTTTTGTCAAATTAAATCAACATGATTAGAAACTACAATCTAGGTGAAAGCAACCAAAAACCAACCACAAAAACTATACTTTTCAAACCTAACAATATAAATACTTAACGATAGATACAGATTTTTTTAATAAAAAATTATAACACAAGATAACGAAAATTAAATAGTTACGGATACTAAAATTTAAATCCAATTTTACTTTTAATATCACATCAGTATGATTTTTTTTAATTATTTTTAAAACGGTACTATTATTATTCTCGTATAAAATTCGACTTTTACATTTATTCATGTAAGTTCATATTTGAAAAAAAAAAGGTTGTGCTTGAGAATTTGAAAATTGAATGTTCCATGTCATCGTCATTATTGCACTTTATATTTAAACCAAACATAGAAATATAGAATCTTTGATCTTAACTTACAAGCTTTAATGAATTATGCAGTTAACAGTTGAACTTGAAACTGAAAATAGTAAACGTCAGATATGAGTAGAAATGGACAGAAAAGATGGTCGGAAGATCAAAGTTATAGAGATATAAATTTTTTATGTAGGTTATTTATATATATTTACTAGTAATTTAATTTTATAATTAAAATTTTGTTATTTTTGTTTCTCAAGTTTATATTATGAATTTTTAAATATTTATGTTCTAAATATAAAATTTTGGATTCGTTTATGAATATAGGTATCAAATTGATCATAATTGAAAAATAAAATAAATTGCTCAACTGTTGCCATCAAGTTGAAAAAATTGTTCGTATTATTGCAAGACAATGCAGAAAGCAAAAATCACGGCGATGTTGTCATATTCAACTGTAAATTAAATTGTTTATTCGTAGTTTCATGTATTACATTATAATGTTCAAAACAGTTATTAAAAAAATATTAAAAAAATAAGATTAATTGTAATTTCTTGATATATATATATATTTTAATTCAGTCGTTAAACTTCTTTTAGGTCTACATTAATTTCTATATTTGGTATTTTCTCTCATTTTAGTGTCACATTATTTAAAATAACTAAAACATTTTTTAATAAATTTAAAGACTGACGTGGACATAAAATTAAAGAAATAAATTAAAAAAATATCAAATTCAGGTACTAGAAAATACTTTATATATTTACCTTTTAAGTTTTTTCCCCTAACTCCAACCTTTTTTCCTATAATTTCGTTTGAATCATTGAAAGGAACCATAATATAGTTTTTGACGATGTTATTGAAGGGTAACATCACTTTTTTTTACCCCCTTGACAAAAAATATATTATTTAGAAAAACAAAATTATTAATTTAGGAAGAATTTATTTAAAATACCATCCCGATTCTAACAAAATTATTCTCGAATAGTAAAATAAAATTGTGATTTAAAAAAAAAAAAATTGGTGAAGTTTTTAATGCTAGAAAGGGCCAGTCTGCCTAGGCCCCCTTACCCGACCAAATTGTCACAATTTCCACTTGGCCTTGTCTCTTAGAACATGGAGTAAATAATGGAAGCTTTCCCCCCCTAGTAGCTAAACTCCAAACCCCTTTTTCTTTCGGACATAACCATAGAAGCTAGCTCTCATGCAAATACCAAACATGTTCATATACTTCTTGTCCCAACAAAAACAATCAATCCCTAGGAAAATAACTTAGGCAAAAGCTAAAAAAATCAAATCGAATCCAACTATAAATACAGCCCTCAACATACCATCGAACACTTTGTTTTATAACTTGGAAGAAAGAAAAAAAGGGTTGACTCTATCTTTCTTCAACCTTCAAGACGAGGGAAATGGAGATTGAATCGGTTAGATGCGAGTGTTGTGGACTGAAAGAAGATTGCACCCAAGATTATATCAATGATGTTAAGGCCAAATTCGATGGGAAATGGCTATGCGGATTATGCTCCGAAGCTGTTAGAGATGAAGTGAGTAGGAACAAGAAGAAGCAATTCGGTGTTGAAGAAGCTGTTGCAGCTCACATGTCGTTTTGTGGAAAATTCAGATCGAATCCGGCAGTTCGAGTAGCTGATGGTATGAGGCAGATGCTGAGAAGGTCAGGGGTTAATTCACCTTCTTCTAAGAAGTTGACAAGATCAGCTACCACAAAACTGTTCTAATTGCTATTAGAAAAAAAAAATGAAGAAAGATGAAAGAGAGGGAAGGCCTTTACCTTAGATGGAATAATATTGGTAGCTCTACCTTTTGCAACTTGTCTTGTGCTGGAGATGTTATTTCAATGAAGGCTTCTTCCTCTGTTTTTGTTTTCTGCTCTTACCTCAAAGTTGATATGGTCTTTTCCTGTTCAAAGAAACAAAAAAGTTTTTTTTTCCCTCAAGATCTTAATTTTGATTCAAATATTAAATTAATTTTTTGTTTTTTTCCATGACATTAGTATATGATGCTTTTCCAACTACTGAACAAGCATGAAATGATTATAAACTTAGTATTGTTTTTACCATTTTTTCCATGACATATTTGTTTATGATGTGTTTTTTTTCCATTGATTGTTTTTCTTTCCCATTCTGAAAAATTATTAGGTAATGAACATTGAACAAGGAATTTGACATGTAAGAATGAGAAATTGGCTTAGTTGATTCTCAAAGACGGTGAAAATCAGCAACAAATCTAAACTTTTTCATTACTATAATAATACAGCAGTAAAGATCTACTTTCCACGACAGTAGAAAAGGCCAAACCAACAATATTTCCATATGGTTCAATGATTTGAGCTAAATTATGGTTATTTGCCAATACTAACAGTAAACTGATCTTGGAAAAATAAAATGTTCCTCAGAAAAAAAGATGCAAAAACAGGCATTAACTATTTGCTCTAAATATGATTTTGATGGTGATAGGAATATATAATAAGTACACATCATATTTCTTACAAGTGTTTACTTATATTTGAAGCCTTAAATCTTAAACCATAGCACTCTAAGATGTCCGATATGTGTTCCACATTAGTATCTAAAAAAACAACAAGGAGTTGAAATACCTGAGTTCCACAGCAAGCCAGCAACAAGTCCCCTGCATTAGGCTATGGATGTAAACAGATGCAACAATACTAATCACAATTTGAAACATCAAAAAAAGACCTTCACATGTTTCTTGAAAACATGTCTGAGAAAAATCTTAAATGTCAGAAGAGTCTGGGATCATTTGCTTAATAACTAAATTTAAGTATCCTAAGCAGGCACCCTCAACCAGTTAGGGAATTAGCTTGAACATGTTCCTTGTGATTCACTAAATTAATTATAGATATGTCAACCAATGACATCTGGAATCAGATTCTAAATATGCAGTGAAATAGGCAACAGATCAGTGTTTTCTAGTACATAAATTACTGGATGCTTTCAGATGAAGAAAATAAGGATTTAAACAAAATATACACTAGAATCATGCAATTTCAACTTTTGTACCTTAAATACACAAGTGTCAAATAGTCTGAGTTGTATTTATCTCACAAGATGATTAATTGTTGCTCGCTTTTCTTGTCTAGCTTCTTTGTGTTCACTTTGCATCCCTTCTCCTTGATATTCCTACAAATAGAATAATTGTGGAATAAAAGCAGTACCCAAATAATAATAGCAGCATTAAGATGATAGCAAGGTTAAACAAAGGTTTGGACAGCAATTTTCAAGTGCAACTCTGAAGGATCATGTTCTTCGTAATGGATACAACATATAATCAGAGAGAATTCTTAACCAGTACTGGATTTATATGTTTACTACCATAAAAAAAAAGGAAGAAAGGCTCAAAAAATGTCACCGGTAGTCTTTATAAAAACAAACAACGTTTCTCAAACAATGAAACCTTGTCCTGTCCCTGACAACCATTCCCCTCCATATACCTTTTAAACTAACCTCACATAGTTGTGAATGTCCTCCAAAGATAATCCATATTCATGGAAAAAGTTAAAATATCTGGCAATACCTGTGACAGACACATACTACCCAATACTCAGTTACTCACACCCTGAGTCTAAGTAACACAGGTTTCCCCCATTGATGAGCACATTTTTTTTCTTCCTCTTCTAAATCATTCAGCAAACTATGTGGATTAGGAGCATAAACCTAGCAGCTTCAATTCAATAACAGGCTCATCCATCATATCTGCAACCAAAAACTCATGCAACTCATTTTGATTATATCCTGTTGCAACCCTTTTCCTTAGATACTGCCCCTTCTTTCATTAATTGCCTCATATCCCCAATATATTGCCTCTTTCTTTGGCATAAATGTTTAGTAATACATACCACAAGAGCACCATAACAATTTCGCTCCTAATTCAGTCTCACCATGAATTTGACAAGCACCCATTGGGATCTCCAAATGACAAAATTAGGTGCCAAAGGCAGTTTCAGTAGAATCTCAACAGTAGCATGAAAAAAAAACAATTGACCATGCAGCTGTAATTTCAAGTTTAGGAGGAATCATGGATCAAAAACCAACAACCTAGAGAATGGGTACAAGCATGAAGCACACTCAAATAGACTCAACATGGGCCTCTCTCATTTCTTGAAAGAAGCCTAGAGCATTATTGGCATCCCCTTGTAGACCAAGTTTATGCTGATCATGCTAGTCCAAGATATTACATTTCTTCTAGTCATTTTCTCAATAACTCCAATCCCGCTTTCTAAACTCTCACATTTACCATCCATATCAAATGAGTATTATCAATAGGCAAAGTACCTCCAAAACCGTTCATATTAACACGTACATGTGTCCATTTGGTTATCTAGTACAACAAGATGCACATAAACTGGTATATCACTCAGAAATTTTACCTGATCAGGTTTTATTCCTAGAGCTTGTAGCAATGAAAAAATTCTTGAGTTTGATCACTCACACCATAACTAGAGGCAGAGGTCATTGCACTCCAAGACACCAACTTGTGTGTACTGAATACCCCGAAACCATTACAATCAAGTTCTTTGGTGTCACGTGATCAAACAATTGCTGATCCATATCCATGCAACCACAACTTGCATACATAGCCATAACAACACTATCTTTTCGAATAATGCAGTCATCGTGTACAGTTTTCCCATAATTAGATTCCCTGCACGATAACAAGCAGAAAGAATACCGGAAAGAATAAACTTATCCGCCTCAAAATTATCCCTCTTCACCTCAATAAGCTCCAATGCACTGTATACAACCACACTAATCAAACAATGGGGTTGTATCAAATGCACTGTATACTTTAGAATAAGTTGCTGAGCATAACATGAAAAGGGCCTAACAAAATACCATATCATAATAAATTGAAATTGAATAAACAGCAACACACAAATTTATTTGAGAACCAAAGAGTAAAACAACAAAATTTTTATTCAGTATTTGATTAATCAAATCATCTAAATTACAACCTAAGCAGTATCCCTTCCTCTAATTTTGTATTAAAAATATATAATTTACAGGGAACCTGTTAAAGTAGTAGCAGAAAGCCAGAAACCATACGCAATTATCATAATACTCCAGGCAACAATATTCCTGAACAGACATTTTATCAAACACCAACCGGACATTTTGAGATTAAGTTTCTTAACAGATCAAGCAACCAAGTATGAACAAAGTTCAACAATTTTGTTTTCTAAGGTAATATCATAACGTTAATGGGTAAAAGTCGAATACTTTTATGAAAAGAAATGTATTTCAGATTGAACCAAAAGCGCTGAACATCACTAAAAATGATTGCATCAATTGTAAATGATTTATCACAAGTTTAAAGTCGGATCCTTTTTCTCGACTGAACTTTGAGTGCTTCCAAAGCCGGTTAAAGCTTTCAAAACAGCTTACAATCATGCTGTAAAGGTGATTAATCTCTTAACTACTTCTATAATCTTCGAGAACATCAATTCTGTGATTATTTTTTATTTTTTCCCCTACCACAAAGCCAAAAATATGTAATATATCTATATAAAGAGTTCTTGTTACCAAAAAATGTTTTTTTTTTTTTAACTTATTTTTTAATGAGTCCCTATCTTTTCCCCTTTCTTGGAAGGATCCTGGCAGCTTCATCCCCCGTCCTTGTTTGCTTAACTTTCTGAATCCTTTGAACAACTACGGAACGTTTTACGACTTTAAAACTTAAATCAAATGTTTAGTATCTTTGGATACTTTATAGTTTTTTTTTTAAAATATTCGATATTATAAATGGTTGAAATTTTTATATTTTAAAGTTTAAGGTTAGATTATAGAATCGGATAATTGATGCTCTAACAAAGATTGTGGTATCAATTAGGGGTGGAGTATTCAATTGGGTTAAGTCGAGTTGAGTCAAAAAATTTTGAGTTATTCGAGTTAACGAGTTATATTTTACAACTCAAACTTTATTTGAATTTTTTTAATATGAGTCAAGTTTAAGAAAATCAAATCAAGTTGAGTTTTTGAATTTTTATAAATATTTAATTGTAATTATTTATCATGTTATAGTACGATTTATTTTTAAATTAAACGACTTTTTCTAATAATATAATATATATTTAAATTTTTCATATGTGATAATATTTTTTCATATTTTTATATATCAATATATATATATCATAAAAAATTAAAAGACTTATTTTAATTTTAAAAATAAATTTTTTAATTATTAAAAGTTGAGTTATTCAAGTTCTATTTTATAACTCGAATTTTATTTAAAAATATTTTGAGTCGAGTTGAGTTTAAAATTTTTTGATTTGAGTTAGAACAAGTCGAGTATTTTTATCTCGAATTAAAAATTTTATTTTAAATTAAGTTATTCAATCTTTTAAAATTAAATCGAATTTTAGTCGCCCTTCATATAACAAACTTAAAAGGTTTACTATTTTTTTTGGTTTCGTGGGATGGTATGATTAGTCTCTTTCATGAGTATGATGTTTAGTTAGTACGTGTTGTTTTTGTTCAAGTTATATGGACTAGGATGGAGAGCCTTTGGGGTTAGATATTATTGCGTATATTTTTTTTATAATTTAATCTTTTAAATGAAATATATGATAATAATTCTAATACATATTTTTTATGTCACTTGAAATGCATATTATTTGACCCCTAAAAAGTTCCGTATAATGTTAAACAACATTATATTTTGCAAATAAATTTTAAAGCTGAGTGAGATAAAATTTTTATTTAATTAATATTTAAATTTAAAAAATTAAAATAGTATTAGATTATAGAATTTAAAAAATCATATTGGCTTCTTTGAAGTTTCTTGGTGGTAAACTTATACGATATTTATACGATTTATATTTTGAATAAGATATTATATAATTTTTTATTTATTTTGAGATTGGTTTATTTGTTAATTTTTTATATGTTTTTTTTAAATAAATAAAATTTTAAATATTTATAAAAAAATTAAAAGATACCAAATAAAATAAAATTTTATCTTTCAAACAAAAAATATTCACTCATGTGTTAAATTTAGTTCGATTGGAAGTCTTAATTATGGACACTAATCAGTACTTCGTGGTAGTACAAAGAAAATAAAAACGGTGGGATTGATTTGTAAAATTCACAGAACTAAAGGACCTTAACCAAAATCTACTCTCGTTATATTCTATTTTCCGCCTGTGGTTTATCCAATGGCTCTTAGTTTTTTCGAACCATTTCTTTCACTGTTCTTGCAAAAAGGAATCGAATTCACCCAAAATCTAGTTACCCTTTTCAACAATCAATCTCAAAGAACAGAATTTCATCACGATCTTTCTGTCTATTTTAGTTTCTCCAAAAACCCTATCGAGGGATTTTTATCAAGATTTTTCAATAAAAAATTGAAGAATTTACACCATTGATCTGTATGATTTCTCCTCTTCCACTCCACAGCACGATCAGGGTTTCGATTCCTTTCAGAATTTCTTCGCTTTTCTCCGGGAAAGCATCTTTGTCGTCATCGTTGTTGTTGTTGTTGTTACTATTAATCTTGTTCCAAACTTCCTCCTTTGCTTCCATTTCTTCACGATTCGCTTTCGAAAGGTCAAATCATTGTGCAAAAAACCGGAAACCCGATTCTCGAATTCCCTCGAACTGCACCATGAGAATCCACCCTTTGCCGAAGAAGAGGAACATCACCATCCAATATGAGATGAACCCGAGAACCGCAAGGTCCCAAGCTGAGTCCTTGTTGAATGGTGGTGGGTACAACAAGAAGCTCCGTAGGCTGCCCCACATTTTCAGCCGCGTCCTCGAGCTGCTTTTCAGGTCCGATGCAGATGTGGCGGTCGAGGAGAACCCCGACTACTTCAGGTTCGTCGCTGAGACCGATGGGAGGATCGGAGATGTTGTCAGGGCTCATACGGTGGAAATCCATCCTGGGGTTACTAAGATTGTGATAAGGTCCAACAGTTTGGTGGATTTCGGTCTGCTGGATGGTTTGGAGCTTGACATGTGGCGGTTCAGATTGCCGGAGACGACGAGGCCGGAGCTGGCCAGTGCGGTTTACGAGGATGGCGAGCTGATTGTGACGGTGCCCAAGGGAGGGGAAGCGGAGGATTTGGAGGGAGGAGGTGAAGGGAATGAGGAGTTTAGAGGAGACATGGGAAATGGTAATAGCAATAATAATAGGCTTGTTCTTGTACAGTAAGTAATGACAATGGAATCATTTGCTCTGCTTTTTTCAATTGCATGCTGTTTTCATTTTAGTTTTTGAAGGCCACTGGTGGAGTTTAGTCCCTTTTTTGTATGGTTACCTTTTATTATTACTTAATCAAATCAAGAATTGTTGTCCCATGAAGATTGATATGATGGCTATTGTTGTTTGACATTGTTTTTTGGCATGATTTTATGATCCCTCTGGTATTTGGTTGTTTTTATGCTCGTGTTTGTGTGAATCAAGGTTGCTTATGGTGCATTTTGTTTCATTCGGCTAGGAAAGGTCTAAGATTCTGATGTGTTCGTGGAAAAGTACATGCTTTGCATTAGTTCTCTACTATGCGAAAAATGATTATAGACATGGTCATGGATGTTCTTAGCTAGTTTTTGTTTTATTTCCCGTGGAAGTCGGAATCGGCAGAGACCGGTAGAGATACTTGCTTGATTGAAGTTGGGTTCTTTTCGTCTCTCATCCCATAATTAGGCATATGGGAAGCTATGAATGGCCTCCTTTAGATAGGAGTCGTGCGGTACAAGGTATTGATTACATCATATGCATAAAACGTTTCTAATTTGTTAGCAATAGCATTACAAGTTATTGATTGCCTTCTCATCTTCATTACTACCTAAATGATTACTTTCCCGTCTCTATCTTAGAGATTCGTGGCATTTTACGAGCCAGCATTTTCTTGTTTACATCCTTGGTTGAAATTCAACCAGGAACACTATAAAGCAACAAATAAATTTTGTGTGCCGATGTTGAGACTTGAGAATCGGTTCCCTTTCTTACTTTGTGGTAAGGAATCTACGCTCTCGGTCCAGATCGTCTTTTATTTATTCATTCATACATGCATTCTTTCTTTCTTTTAATAGTATGATGAGTCTTTCTGTTGATCTCTTTCTTTCTTTCTCTAAAGTAATCTTAAAAGGAAGGCCATTGTTGATTCATAATGTCAAATAGTTATTAGTCTTGCTTTTTGTTATCAATTCATTGATCCAAAAAGACAATTGTGGCATCTTTGTTCTCCTTTTTGCTTCTCATTATCTACTTCACATTGATTCATACCAAAGCAAAGAATAAAGATGACGTTTAAACTTGTTTTCACCGTCAATGTTCTACTTCTATTGATTGCACCGGCTGCCATACCTGCATTCTCATCTTAATCTATGGAAATAATTTCTGAAGACGGGCATGTCATGCATGTCATCTTCCCAAAGTGGCATAAGCTTCATCTTTCTAACATCTCACAGAACAGTCGGTTTCAATTATTCAGAGTATCTTTGTGGGGTGAGTGACCATGCTGGTTGGGTTATTGTTGAAGCACCCAACCTTTAGATCCCCAGATCAGATGACTAGAACATGGATGATAGACATAGTTTGCATATTTGTGTTTGACATTCGTTTTCGATTAACATCTTAATATGAGTATGGGATATGAAAGATGCAGATATCCAATATGAGTATGGGATATGAAAGATGCAGATATCCAACTTTAGTACATACTCCCACGGAACATATATCAATCTTTGATGTCTCACTCGAATTCAGAGTAACATAGCTTCCAACTGCAGATGCTTTTCCTAAAAATTGTAAGTTTTATTTGCTAAAGTTTTGATTGTGGTAGGGTTGCTGGCTTGCTGCTTAAGGTAAAGAGTTCTTCAAAATCACAAATGCATTGTCTTATCTGACGTTACCATCTCTTTGGGTGAATCCAGAACTTCATGAATCAATGTATGTGATGTATTTCAATACAATTCTGATTGAATTTAGTGTCATGAGTCAGATGATATAAACTATAAACGCTAATTACATATTATAATAAGTTTATAAAACTTTAGACCAATTCTAAAGTGAGTTAAAATACAAACAATAATTGTGTCAGTTTGAGTTCCGACACTCCCCCATTGTTAAAGCACTACAAAATAGCAGTTTCATAATCATTACCTATGGCTATGGTGTTCAAAACATTACCAAACTTAGCAGACATTGTATTTTTTAAAGGGAAAACCCTTTCAGAGGAGCAAATTTAGCAAGTATTTCGGCCTCACGCCTTACTCCGCTTTTCTTCTTTAGCTCCCATTCTGGTTTTCTGGAATTGGCGAGCTGAACTTCATGTACGACTTTCAGAATCAAATCTGTCACCAACTTTTGGTTATGTATCAATTCATCATTGTCTTTCTTCTTCTTATCTATCAGCTCTGTGACCTCAGCACGATGTGCTTCGAGTTGTGCTATCTGATCGTTGATATCTTGCACGGCCATTGTGGTGTAATCTTCCTCGGACTGCAGATTTGTTACAGCTTGCTTTATCTCACAGTATTGTTGTTTCAGCGAGGTAACCTTGGCCTTGTTGTCCTTATGGGTTCTAAAGAACTCGTCTGCCTGCTCCATTACTTCCCTATTCTCGAGAAACACCTTGCCGAATGTTGGAATCTCTTCTATTAACTTCAACTTCACGAGTTGTTCAGCAGTAAGGATAGGATCCTTCTGGAGTTTGGACGCAAGACTCGTGAGTTCGTTGAGGTCTTTTAAGCAAATCAATGAACGAAAATCCATATTGAGAAGCGAAGATAGTTTCCTTCGAGCTTCAGCCATTTCGACTTCTGCTGCAAAGAAGTTATGCATTGTTGCCGGATGGTAAAATGGTTCTTGAAACGAAGGCTGAACAAGAATCTCATCCAAAGAATTGAGGTAGTTGTCAAACTCCTCTGCAACCATTTCAAAAGGCAAATGAATGGAAGAAACAGAACACCATTTTCGGGAAAAAGTAAACATCACAAATTCTAACCTCTTCCCATTTCATTGTCCAAGAAAGACCCGTCGAGATCAAGACCGTCACTTGTATCTTTAATTTCAGATGGGAGTGGGGTGTAACCTTTAAGTTGCTTAAGTCTGGCTAATCCTTTACTTGTCTTCTGCATCTTTGTACCGTCACTGGAACTCGGTATACTTAAGGGGGTACTGGGGGGAACCCTCTTCCTTTCAGTTGCATGGGGAGTTATTTTGTTAATTTGTTTTCTAGCATCATCCATTCCTTGTGCTGGTACTGAAGGAGTGGGAGCTGACATTCATCACAGAAAGATAAGAAGTATTTTAGTTAAGCAACCGAAGGGAAAACGAACATCATGCAACTTTGAACGTCCTGTACGAGTGAAGAATAGAGTTTAATAGATAAAAGAAAAGACATTTGAATGAATATAACATGGACTACTATTTCAACAGTTTCCTTATCCCTAGATGAAACTCAAATGAGGGGCATTGGATCAGTTCAGATAGTTGCACATCATCTCAAACTTGACACGCTGAAACGTTTACGGATTCTTTCTTAAAGGTCTTCAAGCATGCATTACATCAGATCAACTTAGTTGGGAAACAAAATTTTAATCTAATTGAACAAGATCAAACTCAGAAGCAAAATAAACCTTAAGGAAATAGTTCTGCTAAAACGTTCTTACCATGGCCTCACTACTAAAGTTTTCACTATAAAACAGGGAGTTACACAAAATATAATTCGAAAATGGTTATCGGGACAAGTCACGTAATTAAAAAACTACAAAGAAGCCCATCTCTTAATTTGACAAGGTATATGTAAAATCCTCATCCTGATTGACTTGGTAAGTTACCGAGCACAAAGCTAGAGCTAGACACACAACCATCCTTATCCGAGCAGGCAGGCACTTTGACAGCCTAATTAGCACATAGCTATAGCCTATACACCGGTCCTAGAATTCAGGTAGGGCTTTTCGGAGCTACTGAAGTGTTACAACTTACATCAGGACAATAGAAAGGCCTCTCCTTTGAAAATGCAATGGTGATTTTCATTACCATGAAATTTTGACATAATATTCAGTTCATCAATGCAGACAGAACACAAGAGAAAAGAAGTCTATAAGTTCAACCAGCTGTAGCAATAAGAAACAGATTAATTCTCAGTTCATAGGTCTTTGAGGCCTGCAATCCATGACCTGACTAAACATATTTGATGAGGATGGAAAAATCTATGTAACTTGAACTTGGGATTGAGTGTCAGATATGAGTACATGACCAACACGGGTATATTCATTTTTCCCCAAGTTTTCCATGTAGGTCAAGATATAGGTTGAACATGGATTGAAGAAACGGAATAACCTAGGGCTATAAATCATTGGCTGATATCCATGTCACCAACTAAAATACCATACCAAATATATCAATGTAGTTTAGCAACAACAATTTGAGAAGCAATAAAAATAAAATTCCTTTCATGAACAGAATCTTTATAAATTGTATAGGTATACAGTTAATCACTATGTAAGCAACAAAACAAAGCTCTCACCTTCAAGTTTGTTCCCAAAAGGGCGAGCATCCAATAAAGTCACAGTTTCATTTACATTTACTAAGAGTCACAATTGCCGGATGAAACAAAAGAAAGCAACGCCAACCATCATTGTGCTATAACATTCAAAGTGCATGCACTTAGAAGTTCCTTTAAAGACATCAATCGAGTGTAATTACAATCAGCATCTGAATGCTTTCGTAATTACACCCAATTGGTCATATAAGAAGAATAAAAGGGGTTTAAAGATACATAATTTGCTATTTCCACAACCAAGTTATAAGAAAAAGCAAAGGATAGGAATCTAAATGTTTGACTCATTCGATCCCAGTACCCCTCAAACTGTTCCACATTTGATACTAAATATTATATGATCAATATGCATTCTAAATTTCTTCCTATCAAAGAAGAGAAGAAAAAGAAGGGATAGAAATCAAATTTCCTCACAAGATGGATAAGGAAGCAACACAACAGCAGGAATCTTCCAAATAAAGGAAGCAAAGAACGCATTAACATCTGTATCCGGGAAATTCAATTGGAGAAAACGTTCAAGTGCTGGCTTGCTTGAAAAGACTTTAGGAACATTTGGCTTTCGAATACTTTCCGGAACTTTGAGAAATCTATCGCTGTAGAAGCCATAACTGTTGACCTTCCTCCCCACTCTCCAGCTCCAAATATCACCAACATTTGGCCAATTTATAGGTGCATAAGGTAATCCTTCTCCAGTACTACCAGGTTGAACTCGCGGAAGGGAACTATTCTCTTTAATTAAAGGAGCACAATGGTTACCTCCATTATAGATATCATTTCCCGGAAATGCGTGTTTCGGCTCACACAGAGTGGAAGCTGGTCCACCAAAATAACTGCAAATGGGACAAAATTCCAATCAATAAAACACAATCATGCACATTTAACTTACAAAGCTATATCTTCTAAATTATTTTAAAATTCATATGAACATATGATGTAGCTACTAATGTTACTCGGTTCCCGACACGGGTATGTTCGATTTCGGTGCATTTGGAGGGTTACATCCGATATCCATATCAGATCATGTATGCCAAAATGAGTACAGCATACAGGTACTCTAAGAAAAATGGAAAGCCTGAGAAACATACACAAGAACAACTAGAAGAACATTGTTTCTTACATATATGCTCACTTGTGTTTTTGCATGTTTTACATTTTTCTTCTTCACTCTACAAACATTCTTACAAACTGAAACTCTCATCATTATCATACCAAACTCATCCATCAGCAAAATATGTAAGAAATTGAGCAAAAAAAGACACTGGAACAACCATTGGGTGAAGAAATTAAGCTAAAAAAAAGCACTTACTCTGGAAAGAGATCTTGGTGGGTATCTATGTGTGGAATACCCAAGTCAGTAGGGTTATCAGTATGAGAGAAAATACCCATATGAGAAGGAGAAGCAATTGGCATCACTAGAGCAGATTTCCCAGTTTGACCTGCAAAAACAGAGCACCCCAAAAAATCAAAAGAACGAAAAATGTGATCTTTTGAGAGGTTTCATTTACGGAATTACAAGCTGACAAATGTTGTCTACCAGAGCAGGGACTTCGAGGTTTTGTATGTTGAGTTAATCGATTTTTAACGTAAATTATTACAAATTTAAAGTTAAAGTAATACTTATTTTTGTTTCTTTATTTATCATATAAATTAATAAAATTATTCGATACACATTATATATTACTTTTAAATTTAGAAGTTAAGAATTTAATTTTAAATTTAGGGTTTTGGTTTATATGGTTTAAAGATTTATTATTATTTATTAAATTTTAAAATTTAAGATTTTAAGGTTAATAATTTAAATTTTATTTTTTAAAAAATAAATACGTAAATTTATATTATAAATTATTTTATGTAATTCGTGTAGAAAAAAATACTCTATAAAATATTAAATAAAGATATTTATATCTCTTGTATAAGTATACGCATATATTGTCTCTTTATTTAATATAAAAATCAATCCAATTAAATGTTATTAAATTACTTTTACTTCAAATTATAGTAATTATTATTAAAATGATTTTTTATCTCTTTTCTATACGATGTTTAATAAAACAATTAGGATTCGCATTTTTAAAGTCAGGCCCCTATTTAATAAAATTTATGTATAATTTTTACCGTGCCAGATAATAATTACGATGACAGTTACTAAACATGTTTTAACTAAGGGTGAGTATCCAATCAAATCGAATCGAGTTAAAAGTTTTTGAGTTATTTAAGTTTTTGAGTCATATATTTAAATTTTATTTGAATTTTTTTTATTGGAGTCAAGTTTAAAAAATTTGAGTCAAATCGAGTCAAGTTTTTGAGTTCTTATAAAAAATTAATTTTAATTAGTTATCATGTTATAGTACAATTTAATTTTAATTTAAATGACTTTTTCTAATCATACAAATATATATATATGTATATATTTCTTTATATGTGATAATATTTTTTAATATTTTCATATATCAATATATATATCATAAAAAATTGATAGACTCATCTTAAACTTAAAAATAAATTTTTTAATTACTAAAAATTTTGAATTTCCATTTTACAACTTAAACTTTATTTGAATTTTTTTTCGAATCAAATCAAAACGAATCGAATATTTTTACCGAATTGAATCTCCCCTAATTCTAATAGTCCAATAAAGATTTACTTTGGTTAATTTTTAATTACTTTCTTAAATATAATCAACTTATTTTAACACAATATAAGCTCAATACATTCTAAAAAGCCACATTCAACTTATAATAGGTTTATAATCTCTTTATGCCAGTTCTAAATGAAGTTAAAATACAAACACTGAGTGTGAGTTTAAGTTTCATCACACAGAATGACAAGGGAACAGCTCCCTGGTGCTAAAGCTATTTAAAGTACCACAATCCTCAAAAGCAAAGCAAAGTCTCCTGGGCTACTTCTGTTGATTATTACTCTAGAAATGAAACATTAGTCCCATACCTATGGTGTTCAAAGGGAAAAACCTTTTAGAGGAGAAAATTTTGCAAGTATCTCAGCCTCGCGCCTTACTCCGTTATCCTTCTTGAGCTCCCATTCTGGTTTTTTGGCATTAGCGATCTGAACCTCATGTACAACTTTCGGAATAGAGTTTGCTACCACTTTCTGGTTATATATCAATTCATCCTTGTCTTTCTTCTTCTTATCCATTAGTTTCATGAGTTCGGCACGACGGACTTTGAGTTGTGCTATCTGGTTGTCGATATCTTGCACAGTCATTGTGTTGGAATCTACTTCAGACTGTAGATTTGTTACCTTTTGTTTTATGTCGCTGTATTCTTGTTTCAGTGAACTAACCTTGGCCTTGTTCTGCTCGAGGGCTGTAAAGAATTTGTCTGCCTGATCCATTACTTCCCGATTCTCGAGAAACACCTCGCAAAATGTTGGGATCTCTTCTATTAACTTCAGCTTCACTAGTTGTTCGGCAGTAAGGGTGGGATCCTTCCGGAGTTTGGATGCTAGATTGGCGAGTTCGTCGAGGTCTTTGAAGCAAATCAATGAAGGGAAATCCATATCGAGAAGTGAAGATAGCTTCCTTCGAGCTTCGGCCATTTCGCCTTCTGCTGCAAAGAAGTTATGCATCGCTTCCTGCTGGGCCAATGGTTCTTCAGATGACGGCTGAGTCTGAACAAGAATATCATCCAAAGAATTGAGGTAGTTGTCGAACTCCGCTGCAACCATTTCAAAAGGCAAACAAAATGAAGCAAAATTCCATTTTCAGGAAAATGTAAACATTCCAAATTCTAACCTCTTCCTGTTTCATCATCTAAGAAAGACATATCATCAAGAGCATCATTTGTATCTTGAATTTCAACTTGAGGTGGGGAAGAATCTTTAAGGTTCTGGCGAGTTTGTCGCTTAGGTTTGGCTGATCCTTGAGATTTGGCTGATCTCTGAGGTTTAGCTGATCCTTGAGATTTGGCTGATCTCTGAGGTTTAGCTGATCCTTGAGGTTTGTCTGATCCTTTAGGTGTCTTCTGCTTTTTTTGACTCTCACTGGGTGTTGGAGTGATAAAAGGAGGAGGAGGAGGAGCCCTCTTCCTATTGGTTCTCCGGGGAGTTATGTTGTCGATTTCTTTTTTGTCATCTGCCATTCCCTCGGCCGGTGCTGCTTCTGTTGGCGCTGAAGGGGTGGGATCTGCCATTCATCACAAAAAGGAAGAAATTTAGTCAAGCAATCAAGAGAAAATGAACATGATGCAACTCTGAAGTAAGACTAAGAGTGAAGAATTATGATAATAGGCAAAGAACAGGAGACATTAGAATGAGTATAACATGGACTACTATGTCAATAATTTCCTTATTCCTAGATGAAACAAGAACCAAGGGCAATGAATCGACTTGGATAATCGCACTTCATCACAACTTGGCACGATGAAACGTCTATCGATTCTTTTGGAAAAAATGACTGAATCCTTAAATGCAGAAGAGACCGTGATGAAAAATAAAGAACAAAGCAATGCACAAGGACACCGGATTTACATGGTTTAGACAGAAATATCTCTTACATCCATGACTGGACCATGCCTTTCGCTATAAAAGTGTTACACAAGATACAAATTGAAGATGCTAGCCACCCTTTTATAGGGTAAACCAAATAATTAAACAAATGGCAGGAATTAGGGCAACCCGTGTAATTAAAAAAGTACAGATAAACCCTTATCTTAATTTGATTTGGACTAGGACTGTAAAATCTTATCTTAATTGATTTGAAGTACATTATGGCTACAAGCCTATATTACATTATTCAACTTTGTTGGGAAACAAAACCTTAATCTAACAAACAAGATTAAACATAAAAGAACTCATAACTTCGTAAGGAAAAAAAAAAAACAGCACACAAAAGAACCAGATTTATGTGGTTTGGAGAGAAACTTCCTACATCCACCGCCACACTAAGCCTTTCACTATGCCTTAAATGACAGAAAGCCCAGTAGGGAAAAGCCGGTCTACAAGGAGTATAGGTTCACTTCCTCAAGCAGAAAATGATGAAAACATTACTAGTCCGAGCAGGCACATACATTGACAGCCTAACCAGCACAAAGCTAGGCACTCTTCTCAGAATTCAGGAAGGGCTTTTCTAGAGCTATTACACCATTATAGCAGCCAATAAAAGGCCGGACTCTTTTGAAATTCCCAGATGACTTTCATTATCAGGAATTCTAGACATAATGTTCAGTTCATAAAAGAAGACATAATATGAGAAAACGGAACCTGTAGGTCAACCAGCAGTAGCAGTATGAAATGGATTAATTCTTAATTTGTAGGCCAGTGAGGCCTGCAATCAACAACATTTAACTAACATATTTGATGAGGATGGCTAAATCTATGTAACTCGAACCTGGGTGTGAATGCCAGATACAGATATGTGTCCAACAAGAGTGTATTCACTTTTTTCTATGTTTTCCACGCATGTCTCGATTAGTTAGATATGGATACTTCAAGAAAATTAAAGAGACAAAGAAACATAGGGCTAAATTATATGCTAATATCAATATGGCAACTAAAATACCATACTAAATACATCGACGATGTTTAGCAACAATTTCAAAAGCAATAAAAATTAAATTTTCTTTCTTGAACAGAATGCTAATAAATTGTATGGGACAGTTACACAATACACAAGCAACAAAATATGACCTCTCTCACCTCCAAGTTTGTGCTCAAAAAGAGCGAGCATCCGATAATTTATCACTGAAGATTTAATTAATTCCAGCATATAAACCAAATTGAGGGTGAAAATTGCTTGTCGGAAAGTAAGTTCACAGTCACACTGAAGATTGTTAAAAGATGAAATTTAAATATTTGACTCATTTCATCCCAATGGTTAAATCCCATCGACTTGGGCTATGCCAGCCCAAGGAGATCACCCAGTCTAATTGAACACCTAATCATAAATAGTCAATATGCATTCTAACATTTCATCAGTATGTATGCATGTATATATGTGCATTATAACTTCAGACGAAAAAAGAAGTCAGAACCAAATTTCCTCACAAGATGAAAAAAAAGGCGGCAACAAACATAACATCTATATGTTTTTCAGCAAACCTTTAGTAGAAGGTTCCACAATGGCAGGTATCTTCCAAACAAATGAAGCAAAGAAAGCGTCAATATCAGCATCCGGGAAATTTGATCGGATAAAACGTTCAAGCATTGGCTTGCTTGCAAATTCTTTTGGAACATTTGGCTTTTTTAGACTTTCTGGAACACGCAGAAATCTGTCGTTGAAGAAGCCAGCAATGTTGACTCTCCTCCCCACTCTCCATCTCCAAATATCACCAGCATTCGGCCAATGCATAGGAGCATAAGGTAAACCTTGCCCGCTACTTCCGGGATGAACTGGTTCTGCTGCAGGGAAACTATCAAGTGGAACTGGTGCAGGGAAATTGTTCTCTTCAATTACAGGAGGAGGACAATCAGTACTTCCATTATCGATACCATTTCCCGGAAATTCGTCCTTGTTACTTCCATTATCAATACCATTTTCTGGAAATTCATCTTTGTTACTTCCACTATCGATATCATTTCCTGGAAATCCATCTTTTGGTGCAGATGGTACAGAAGCTGCTCCGCCATAGTAACTGCAATTGAGATAAAATTGCATTTAAGAAAACATAATTAAGCACATTTAACTTAAGAAGGTCATATGAACAATGCCAAAACTAATGTTACTCAGACTTGTGTGTGACTGTCAGATATACGTATGCATCTGACAACCGTATGTTCAGTTTCCATGTATTTGGAGGGTCATATTCCATATCTACAGAATATATAGGGTACTCCAAGAAAAATAAAAAATATGAGTAACACAGGCTATGAATAAACCAGAACAACGTAGAACATTGTTCAATAGTTTACCATTTTAGCACATGAATGATGATTTATCCCAAGGTTTGGAAATATAAGATTTCGCGGGTAGCTATAATACGATCAAATTCCAGCTAGTTTTTCCATTGTTAAAAATAGGGTTAGATTCATATGCAGCCCTTCTACATCAAAGTTACAGAACCAACACAAACCGATAAACTAGGGATTTCCAGAACATTCGCAGATTAAAGAAATTTGACATCCCTAAATTGAAAATTCTTCAATTTCGGGTAACTAGCCTTCAATTCATTTCATGCAAACTATTTTAAACATAAATTGGCTAAATTTCTATATAAGAATTTCTACTTCCTACAAAGTTTTACTTTCCCAAAAAAAAAAACCTTAAATTCTCATGATTATAACATCAAACTCACTCCAACAGCAAACATGTAATAAATTAAGCAAATAAAAACCATGAAAATGAAGAAACGAATCTAACAAACTTACTCTGGAAAGAGATCTTGGTGGATATCTATGTGTGGACTACCCATGTCAGTATGGTTATCAGTATGAGAAGGTGATGGAATTGACATCATTAGAACTAAAATCCCAGTTTTGACCTGAAAAAACAAAGCACCCAAAAAGATTAAAGCTTTGATCTTTGAACTTGTCACTGGGAAGTCAAAAGTGTGATCTTTTAAGAGTGAGAAATGTTGAGAAACCAAAACAAAGACTAAGCAAAACAAATTAAGGAACCGGATCTTTTACAAGCTGAGAAATGTAGGATACCTAACAGGAAAAAGCTTTGGTTATTACAATACCTATAGGAAACCCTCAAAACAACAGCTATACTGCTGGTCGCGGATCCATTAAAGGAAGAAAAATCTAACAGGGATAAGAGATTTAAATGACTTTTATACCCATAGAGAATGTTTGGTGTAATACTGTGTTAGAAGGTTATATTTGGGATGATTTGTTCTTTTCAATGGAACGTAGCTCAAGTGATGATATTATCATGAGTAAAGTATAAAAATGCCACTTAATTAAGGTTGAAGTTTTAATCTAGTCATTGATTTATTTATTTTATTAATTAGGTCACTTAAATTTTTAAATAATACAATTAAGTTATATGTAGTTAAAATTTAACAGATAAAAGTGAAATAATAGTTAATAAAAATTTATATTTTATACATTTTATTCCTATTTAACTATAATTAACTGTTATATCACTTTTTTTGTTATGTTTTAACGGGAAATAACTTAATTGATATTATTTAATTAGTTAAATAGTTTTGTAATACCCTTAAGTTAGAAATATTATATTTAGGACTCAAAACCGATTCACTGTCATAAAATTTCAATCAATTTTATCCCAAGTCATATTTTAGTCTTTATAAAATCTGATAATTCAAATATAAATAAATATTTAAAATGTTACACGAAAACTCTATTTAAAATATAATTATAAAAATATTTGACTCACGATTTAAATCTAATTTTTATGTTCTTCAAGTTTCTAGTTCTTTGTTATGGCCGAAAGGATCGCTACATGAATCAAAAGTAAAACTTGATAAATAGCAAATTTATATTGTTATAATCAGATAACAATACAAATAACTACTAATTTATTGTACCGCAAACGAAATATATAAAAATAGATTATTATTTCATTCAAGAAAAAGTATAAAAAAATTATTAAAACGCGTTATATTTCTTTAAGAGAACAACAAACTGATATACTGACCAAGGGATTTGATGTTAATCAGCATGACCAATTGATGATCAAGTTGTGAGTAAAGGATGTTCATCACCCTCCAATTTGAGGGAAGCTTTAAGAAAGATCGAGTCTGTTAGGACAATAAAAACTAGTTAAATAGTTAAAATAGTTAGGCCCTGTTTGTCATTGCTTATAAAAGTGCTTTTGAGTGAAAATCCTGTTTTGAGCGTAAAAACAAAAAAAAATATTTAAAAATTGTAGAAGCTTTTCTACCGCAAAAACTTTATTTACCCTTAATTTTAGTTTTTGAAACCTTGGTTTGTAAAAACTAATTTTTTAGCTTTTGTAAAATCTTGGTTTGCAAAAACTCTATCCCAAACCAAACTTTTCAAACAAAATCTCAAACTAAGCGTTAGTAAAAGTTATATGCAAAAAACTGTGTATATAATTTTAGATGATTATGATATATTAAAAGAATATATTTTTTTTACTTATTATCTTCGATCATCATTAATAAATTAAAATATTAAAAATAATTAAAAAAATTAAAAAATTTAATCAAATCAAATCGACATGAACTGGTTATTCATCCCTTGATTTTCTAGTTATTATGACCTCCATCGAAAAAATAGTGATGGGAAAATATGGTAATCGAAGTTCAGCTTGAGGCCGGAAAATATGGGACTTGGATGAGCCATTTTGGTTCAGTGACTTGTCTCTTGTATAGTTTTGATAAAAATAAGGTTGAATATATTTTTTTTCTAAATTATATTTATTCTTTCAGTTTATCCCTTAAATTATTTTTTGACATGTTTTATCTCTTAAATTTTATATTGTTATCAAATTATCCTCTAAATTATATAATTTTTTCTAAATTACCCTTAAAAAGGGATGATTTATCTAATTTTATAAAATTCAGGGGACAAAACTAGCCAAAAAAAGTTTAAAAGACAAATTATAAAACCAAGTGTAGTTCAAGAAGAAGAAAAAATGTGTTAAACCTAAAAATTTCTTTATTGATAATAAAACTTAAATATGATCGTATTTTTTTATTTAATGTATTAATAAATTTTTAATCGAATTAAAATCTAATAGGCAAGAACCAAATAATTTAGATGAACCCATTTTTTTTGCATTGACCGGTTGTTAGTTTCTAAGGTCGGATGTAAAATCCAAAGTCTCTAAAGTGCTTTAACATTTGTTAGCAATAGCAGTATAGAAAGCTTCAATCTTTGGGGTCCAATGAAAATGAACCTTTATCACAAAAAGCACGTAAAAAGGAGGGGATATACTATACAAGACTTTGTAATAAATTAATGCAGTATAGTACGTAATTTAGTATTGCTTAAATAATTTTTGAGTTCGAAAATTTGTGTATACATAAAATTTTAACTAAATCAAATATATAACGCAGATTAATCTGGATAAGTTAGGATAAAATCTTAAAAAATTAAAAGGACGATCAAAAATAAATTAATTAGACAAAAAATTAAGATTTTTTTAATTTTATTGTTATTAAAATTATTGGAGCAATAATAATGTCAATCAACTTAAAACTCCATTTAATTTCAAACTCTAAACTAATTTTACTCATATACACAAAATTATATTATAAAAATTTTCAAATATGTTATTAATTCTCCTCATTGTATCATATCAATTGATATTGGACGATCTTTACTTATTTTTATATTAAATTTTAAAAGATGTATATTTAAATTTATCATTCAAATAAATTAATGATAAAATCATTAATTTCTCCTCATGTATAAAAAATAAAAAAAATATAATTTTCCTCGTGTACAGACAAATTTATGATTCGCAGATGATATTCTTAAAACATTTCCAAAGCAAATCATTCCTTTTTCGCTCAATAATCATCAACTTAATTTAATGGCATTAAACATTAAACGCTATTTATATTGTGAATAAGATAGATCAAAAGAATCGAATTAAAATAAATTTATATATTTATTTTAGATTAATTTTGTACGAATTATTTTGTTTCAGTGATTAAAAGAACGATTGTTGTTTCTGAAGGTCATGGGTTGTGCACCGACAATGTCAGTACAGTGATTGAACGATTCGTGTCTAATGGTTGAAAATATACTCTAAAACAAATACTACTGTAAACATTATAATTGATTAAAAAATAAATTAATTTTTAAATAATTTAAAATTAATTATAAAATGATATATATTTATATATTTCGTAGATAAAATGATTTAAACATATTATTTGTTTAATTAATTTTAAATATAAAATGATTTTAAGATAAATATTATTTATATTTTATTAAAATATTTATTATTTTTTTAATTTTAATTAATTAATAATTAGAATATTAAAAAAATCACACAAAAAGTAAGTGCAGCTCAATAGACAATAGTAACACCAAAAAGAAAATCTTTGCTGCGCTCTCTTATCCCAGACCGGGTTCTTATTTTCACCCATTAAAACCCCCCACTGCCACCATTTTCTCTTTCAATCATCTTCAACAATATCAAACTGTCTCAGATTACGAAAAATGGCCAATATGTTCTCAAAATTCTTCCCTATCTGCTTCACAAACCTTAAACCAATGGATGAATCAAAGGATGCCTTTAAAAATTTCAACCCACTCTGCGAACTCTCTTCTTCATCGGCTTCAACCACAGACAAGTCCCTTTTGACACCCTCCACTCGCACCATCACCACTGACTACTCCGAATCCGACCCCGACTTGACTCCAGATTTCGCTACAGTATTCGCTTCCCAGCGTTTCTTCTTCTCTTCGCCTGGCCAGTCCAACTCCATCATCGAATCACCCGATACAAGGCCCGAACCCGAAACCAAAAGAGAGGCGTCGGTGGATGGAGGTGTTGCGGTGAAGAAATACTCGCCGGACCCGTACAAAGATTTCCGGGTTTCGATGCAGGAAATGATCGAAGCAAGGAACTTAACTGATGTGAACAAGAACTGGGAGTTCTTGCATGAACTACTCCATTGTTACCTTACTTTAAACCCGGAAAACACCCACAAGTTCATCGTTACTGCTTTCGCGGACATAGTTGTTTGCTTACTGTCATCAACATCGTCGTCGTCAGAATCCGATACACCAGAAAATCACCGCCGATGATACTCCTCTCTTTACCCTTTTCCCCCCTTCCATTTTCCTAGTACAATAGTTTTGTTAATCATCAAAAAAAGATAATGAAGAAAAGCGGGTGTTTTTTTTTTTTTTTTTTGGACTCTTGTTGCATGGGGATGTCGATGTCTCGAGACACTGTAATTTTGGCTGTTTTATAGCTAAGCATGCAAAGAAAATGCTGTACCAGTAATATTTTTCTTGTGAACTGTGTTCCTCCATGGACGACTATGGTGTTTTCTTGGGGAAGACAAAGTTGGGTTAATAAAAACAACAAACAATTGTTCTTGAGGTTGTGTTCTTGTGTAGTCCATTAGATGGGGAAGTTCTCTTATTTTTTGGCACACAAAATCACGAGGTTTGCAGTGTTTATGGAGATCGTATTTCAGACAAGGTAGCTGCTACATGTCGGGTACATGTGTTGATGATTATTGTAATAATTAAAGTCCCAATTCTAAGCATATGCACTTGTGGGATACTCTGGTTTCAATGTTCTTATAACATACCAGAGTAAGTTGTTGCAAAGGTTAAAATAAAATGTTTTTTTTATTATTATTTGAAATTGTACGAACATACAATAATATTTGCATGTTACTTTAATAAAAATATTAATTATTTTATTGATCTGATAGTAAATACTATGAATCGAGTTAGGATCAAATATTGGGAGGGGCAAATGTCTATTAAATTTTTAAATTTAAAAATTGAGAGGAACAAAAATTTTATTTTATTACTATTTAAACTAAAAGGGACCTTAAGTGTAATTATACCAAAAAAATTAGAAGGGAGAAGAGCCCCTCCCATAATACACACAGCTGTTATGAATCATGAAATAAAACTAAAGTATATTAAACTTTACAATAGTAAAAGAAAATTCAACAATAATATTCTAATGATTATCTTTATTATTAATAAATTAAATATCGTATAAATTATGTTGTTTTAATTTATTTTATTCCCAAGGATATGTATTCCATTGAGGTTGCTGGTAAATACTAATATTTTTATGTGGTGAGAAGTGAGGAGGGAGACAAACCAATAGGATCCAAAGAGAGAGGCTAACAACTGCAACAAAATAATGGATTAAATAATTTATTTTTAATTAATTAATAATCCCTAAAGTTAGTTGGCTTAGGTAGTGTTAAAACCAGACCATTTGTCCTAAAACCAATGTCAAAATCAGACAACTTCATTTTATATTAAGACAAGACAAATAGACATGTTTATTTGAAAAGACAACAATAATTATCATCTAAAACTTAAATAATTTTAATAATGAAACTCACAAGTTTTTTTTAATGAAATTAAATAAATTTTTAAATACAAAATATTTTCTTTATACAATTTGAGTTTTTTTATTGGTCCATAATTGTTTGAAAGTTTATTTCAAATTTTTAAAAATATTCATGATCATTATTAGTCACAGGATTGTTAAGAGTTGTTGAAAACTTAATTTTCAGTTATAAATATATTTTTTAATATAACGAGTATTAGTACGCATATTGTCATATCGATATTTGTTTCATGTAGAAAGAGTAATTATAAATATGATAGAAAATTTCAGTACGAACAATTGAGTATGAGTACTCACGGTATCATTACACATTGAAGAGTTTCGAGGCTCGTAACTGGATATCGATCCTGATTGGTGGTACCAATATCAATTGATATTTTAAAATTTGAAATCCTTTAATGTATCACTACTGGATAAGTCATATTAATATAAGTTGTTGTATATCGATATGAATCATATATTTTTTATGCTTAAAAGCTTTTTAAAAGTTGATACAAGTCAAAAATCACTTAAAATAAGTTTTAAACATATTTTTAAGTAATTTAAACTTTAATTTTTTATAAGTTATGATTAAATTCAAAAATATTTTTTATATAATTTTTATATCAAAATTAATATCTCAATAATTCATTAAATAAATATAAAATGTATTTCAAAAGAATTTTAGTTATTTCATTATGACATATAACGATAAGTGAGAAACAATGTTTCTAACATTAAAATCCAACGATGTTTCTTATTTCTTTTCAAATTGTTAATTAACTCATAATTAATTTTTAAGTAATCACTAATTTTATAATCAATACAATAAAAATGAAGATTTATTTATAAAAATTACATGATAAAAATAAATCGATTATTTTCATCGATTATGATAAAAAATTCATATAATAAATTTTTCAAAACGAAATAAAATGAGTAAAAAACAAATAACTGTTATTAAAACCTGATGAAATCAAATAATTGCAAATAATAATAATAGAAGACAGAACTGGAACACAAGTAGGTATGATATCATCTTTCAAACTTGATAGGACCAGTTCTGTCCAACAGGTAAATTGGGTCTACAAGAGGGCGGAATTGGAATATTTTGAAAAAGAAAATATATAAAGTATAATATTAAATAAATGTAATGTCTTACGCAAAATTCACAATAATCACACAAGTGATAATAAATTTTAAATAAAAAATTTTTGAATTTCTAATCAATAATTTTAAAATAAAAATTATAAAGGCAAATCAACTTAATTTCTTCAAACGGTTATACTAATCGATTTATAAAAAAATATTATATTTTTATATCAAAATTTAAACATATATAAAATATAATAAAATGATTATTATTGATTACTCCAATTAATATATTTTAATTAATTTTAATATTATTATCTCATGAATCTTATATAAAATTAATATATTAAAATTATTCGATCAATAAAATAACATAATCATGTATTAAAATTTTAATATATTAATCAATAAATTAATTTAAATAATAAATAATTTAATATCATTTAAATTCATTTAAAATTTAAAATTTTATATATACTAGAAATCATTACTAAAAAATTAGCTACAAAATCCACGACACACTTCGATCTAAACCAATGGGGGAAATCCGACCATTGTTTTTTCAAAAGAAACATCCTAATCAAAGAGTTCTGTCTGTCTACATTGTTTGCATCTGTGTCAACCAATTTGGTATTTGTTTCTGGAGATTATTTCCTCGGGACTTGTGTTCTTTTGCCTTTGTTCAGGCTTAGATTTTGAATCACAATTTTATCTTTGATATCCACAAGGGAATGAATGAATGCGTTCATCGGTCTGGGTTCGATTCATTAAGAATTTGAGTTGAGTTTAAATTTTATTTGAGTTTAATTGAGTTAATTATTAATTGATTTTTGATTATATTAAACTTGAATAACTCTTATCTGTCATGTCTCATTTAAAGCCTAATGAAAATAAAACATTGATATACAAATTATATAAACTCAAACTTGTTAATTTTAGGGTTTAGTGTGTTAATTTAAGGTTTAAAACTTATGTTAAAGGCTTAAATTTTAGGATTTTAAGTCTAGAAATTTATATTTTAAACTATAAAAATAAAAAATAATAATTTTATATTTTCAAGTAGCTCGTAAGCTTTTCAAATTGAATATCATGTAACTCGGTTCGACTCGTAAAAAATTTAAACCGATTTTGAGCTCAAGTTAAGTCCAATCGAATTAAATTTTAATCGAATTTTGCCTGAGTCAGATTCAAATAACTTATGATCTGTTTCGTCTCATTTATAGCCCTAATAGAAATGATCCAAAAATAATTTATATAAATTCTGAATCAAATTAATGAGTGATTTTAATAAAAAATAAATGATATTTATCATAAAAGATACGAATAAAATCTTTATAAAAAAATATATGCTTTATAAAAAAGTTAAATATATATATATTATAATCACGTTAAGATTATAACATGGACAATATTTTTTATAAAAAAATTTACCTTGACTTTCGAATATTGGATAATTATAAATTTAGGTTTGATATTATCCACTTGTCTTTTTCTCTTAAAATTATTTATTCTTAGTTTTTTAATTTTATTTACCAATTTATACTTATCTAACTATCTAAAATCAATATAAAAATAAAAAATTACATCCTACAACTAAATTCTACCTTCTAATTTAAAATTTAAAATTTAATTGATAAAATGTTCATCGTTGAGTAAGTAAATTAATAAAATTATAAATTAATTTTAATTTTTCAATTATCAAATTAAATTTTAAAATTCAAAAAATTCAAGAGTAAATTAAATCGTAATGATTAATATTTATTTTTTATTTTTGGGCCACCATCTGCCCTTAATGAATCAGTGGATAAGGCCAATCTTTTCGACTGCCAATGAATATATTTCATTATTTATCTGAAGAATTAAATAAATAAATAAAAAACAAGCATTTCCCAAAAGAACAAGCCGTTTCAATCATAAACTCCGGCGAGAGATGACGGCGTCCCTGCTATTACAAGTTTTACCTCCGACGAAAGCAGCCTCTCCTTCTCCGACCTACGTGCAACCGAAACCACTCACCTCCGTTCGCCGTTTCTTGTCGTTCCCTTCCAAAACCAAACATCTTCCCAAAATCGGCAGTGACTTAAACAAACGTCGGTTGTTTCCCGTTAAGTCCATCGAAGAAAGCAAGGAGAGCGTGGAAGATTCAGTGATCGCAAAGGAAACAGAGGCAGAGGTGGAGGCTTCGGCGATTGAGGAAAACGAGTTGAGCGCAATAGGAGCGGAGATAAAAAAGGCGATGAAGGAGAGAGAAGCGAACAGTGATAGCCTCGCCGGCGGAGTGGCGGAGGAGATAAGGGAAATCGAGTGGCCTGTGTTTGGTAAAGTGTTGAGGACCACCGGCGTTGTCCTTGGTGTTATTGCTGGTTCCAGTGTCGTTTTACTCACTGTTAATGCCGTTTTGGCAGAGCTTTCTGATCGTGTTTTTGCCGGTAAAGGCGTCCAAGATTTCTTTTAATTACAGTTTTCATTGTAATTTTCTACATGCCATTTTGGAAGGTTAATGAAAGGCTGTGTATTGGTAGATTTAGAGTTACGAATTTCCGAATTTTAACTGCACAATGATTTGTCATAAAATTGTTAGTCTCATTTACCAGAAACCCCACTTTTCATTCCAATCCATCTCCCATATTTCTCAGCAAACCAAAACACCCCATCACCACACTTCCAACCTTGAAATCTCAGCTCAACCGCAAAACCCACCACGGGTGTCGCTCAGACGGTTCTCAGCACTAATATCAAGCTCTACAAAGTGGTATTGGAGAACAAAGGCAAGTCCACGGAGCTAAAGGTTGAAGGCGACGAGACCATTCTATCCAAGGCAGTGGACGAGGGATTAACTGTTCCGTGTGACTGTAGGCATGGGTTTTGAATGACTTGCCCGGCTAAGCTCGTGAGCAGCACCGTTGATCAGAGTGAAGGCATGCTTACTTAGTGATGATGTTGCTGTGAGTGGGGTGGCTTGTTCTGTGTATCGTATCCAACTTCGGATTGCCATATCAGACCATTCCCGATGATGAGTTGCTTGCTTTGCAGTTGAAAACGGCCAATGTTTTTTTAACCTTTCTTGGTTTGAATCTTAGTTTCACGAGATTCAGCTCTTAGTATTGTTCAATTCCGAAGTATTGATGTAAACGTATCTGAGACTGAGAACATTATAAACGACACAGTGTCATTTGAAAAGTAGGTAAGAATTTAGTGAGATGCTTTTTAAGGTGACAAATGTCAATCCCTGAGAAGCGAATTAACATTAAAAAAAAAAAGAAAAATATCATATCGGTTTCTACTCGTAACGCCATTGCCACATCGGCAAAATGTGACGAAATACTTGCATAGAACACTCGCTGTCAAATCCGGGTGATACCAGATCACCCTGTTCAACAAGTTTCAGTGAGCAAAGGAGAAAGATGAATCCTGCTAGGCTACTCTATCGATGTGGTTGGCTAGATGTCTTCGTTATCTATAGTTGGATCAAAAACTACACAGCAAGGAAACTATAATGTCCAATTAGGCAGAGGATGCTTCATATGCCTTAGGACTTTACTTAGCTTGAGAGTCACCCAAATGGTCCCAAAAACACACAGCAGTAAAGAGTGGATGGGGTCCTTTCAAAGTCCCCCACAACAGTCCCATCTTCAATAAGAACCAAGATGGATGTTTTCAATGGAATCAAAGACTGACTAATGATTAAGCCATCTGTTAAGGAAACAAACACAAAGGGTGCGAAAAGACTCATCGGATCAGATAAACAGTAGCAACATTTTTCTACAAACTAATCCTACATGGTAGTCTTGAGTTTAGACATTGTTATGCTTAAACACAATCACCTAGTACTAGAGTTTTTTTTTTGATCAATACGGCTTCTTTCTTTTGGCAAAAAGCAAGAAGCGCAGCAGTTATAAACTAAACACACAGACATTGCTACCATTAAAACAGTTAGTGATATTACAAGCAAACCATTTTAGAAATATAAACTTAGACTTGGTTGGGTAGTAGTCAACGTATCAGTGGTTACCGTCACCAGAGTAGTCGTTGTCATTGTCTATCGGTAGTAAGCCTGCTGATATGCGGGTGCCAAACCATTACCGTAGCTCCCATATGCAGGATAGTTCATGGGAGCTCCAGGGTATGAACCAGCAAGGTGAGGTGCTGCTGCTTCTGGTGAGTATGCATAGGGATTGGCGGGTGGGCTCCTGCTTCCATACATGGCAGATGGGGGTGGGGATGGGTATCCTGGGACTGCGGCGGGGTACTGGGCGTGTGAGGGAGACCTTACAAAAGGAGGAGGTGCGGGAAAAGACGAGACATAGGCATTTGTCAAACGGCCAGCTTTAGCTGGAGGCATTGGACATCCATTACTTGCACGCGTTCTCTTGTTAGCAGGGACTATAATTGTCTTTCTCTTCTCTGTCTTGGTCTTCTCAAGCTGCTCAAGGCGTTTCTTGAGGTTTTCGGGTGGGAACTCAGCTTCAAGCTTGTACTCCTCAATGCACTTGATGACAGCTCGAAGTGCTGATTGCTCTTTTCGTGCAGCAAATTGCTGTGAAAACCATGAACAAGATTCCCCATCACAAAAAAAATGAAATGACTACACAATTAACCATACGAACCATGCTTTATCATATAAAAAACATCACATTTTAATTTATTTCAGTTAGCATGCAAATATATGACTGAAATAAAATCAGCTTACAACTTACGGCAAGCCTCAGGTGGAAACTCTTGCATCAAACATTCGATCAAGTAAAAAAATGGATAATCAAATCATAAAGAGTAAAACAAATCATCAGTATGAGAAAAACAATCAGCAGAGTAAATATGGGTATACCGCAGCCCGGCCAGTATTATTGGGATCATCTAAGATAGAAGATGCAGTCTTCTTTGCATCTCTCAAGTAAGCTTTCAGCAGGGGTACAGGGGGGAACTTGTCCACAAGGCCAACTTCATAAGTAAAATGAACTGCATCAAGCTGCTGTCCCTTGCTGATCAACTCTTCAATCATGTCTATATACAATAAATGAAGGTGTTATAAAAACTCAACCTTATAATTATAACTTAATGGTACAAATCACGACAGATTCATACAATAGAAATCCATAGAGAGAGAATCAGCAGAAACACAACAATCAACTAAAAACAATGTTTTAAATGAAAAATATACTGGATAAGGATTAAACAGTGACATTTGAGTAATCCAGGATACATCCAACACTGTTGAATTCACATTTTCTCTCTAACAAACTAAAACAACAGTTGGCTTAAAAAACAGACCTTGCTACATATTCAATCCTATGAACATCTAGTTTCATCCCTCTTAAAATGAAGTTTTAGTTCTCAACCTATTCCAACCACAACAAATCGGTACACTTCTCACAACATGCAGTTTCCAAATGCTAAAATTGAACACGATATTAGTTCCCCTAATTGGTCACCTTACCGACATGTCTACAGACCCCTGATTCAAACCCTCCAAATACAAGGAAAAACATTCTACCAATGCTAACGTACCACCATCTAGCTATAGAAAGAGGAATCTTAGACTCACTCTAAATGCAACATAGGTCATGAAATGTTCTAAAAATCTTATCTTCACAACAACTATTAACTCAGAAGGTTCAGTCGACAAGGGTTCAAATACATCAGACAATATAACCACTAATATCACAGTTAAACATCAAAAAGGGAAATCATACCAGGCATTTGATCGCCAAGGCCAAGAGAAACGGCGAGTTTGGGCATTTGTTTTCTCCAAGCAGAAGCAACAACAAGCTTCCTATAGAACTCTAAATCTTCGTTCTTAACAATCCCAAACGTAACCAGATGCTGCAAAAAGGTATGAACATCAGGGGTCTTCACATTCTCAATTCCTCCTCTCTCTTCAAGGCTCTTTTTCCAAGTTTCCGCGATTTCTTTCGCCTGCTTCTTCATACTAGGCGTGACCAACATCCTTGATTTTCCGATTACCGGATCAACCACAACCGGAATTAAGCTTTCGAGGATCAAAACACAAGCCCATGCTAAATCACTTCCTCCCTCATTCCCTCTTTTATCCACCGGAAATACCTCCGATATGGCCTCCATAACGAACCTCGCCGGATCGACGCATTCCGTCAAAGCTGCAGGGACTTTCTCTCTCAACAGATCGATTTCCTTCTTTTTTCCGGTAACGAAGTTCCAGAACTCTTTAGCTTCCATTTTCAAGCACGATGATTTCAGGTGCTCCAAAAGGCCGTCTCCGTTGTCGACCTCGCCGTCCGGATTCTCTTGGACGTCGTCGGCGAGTGTTCTCATGGCGGCTTTGGTGCAGAACTCAACTTTCCTGAGCGCGATCTTGACGCTTTCCTCGATGCTGACTTCGCGCTTCTTGAGTGAGTCAAGTGAGGCCTTGGTCTCCGAGTCAAGCGTCTCGATCTTGCGTTTCAAGGTCTCCGACTGCTTCATCAAGTTCTGCTCGAGTGAGTTTATGTGATCGGACAGTTCCTTCCAGAGTAGCGTGCAGCTCGTCATCAGAGACGTCTGACGCTGGAACTCATCGAAACTCGGCTGTTCCAACTCGGACAACTCGCCAGGATCAGGGTTCGACCCCATGGTGGTTGGTGAAAGACCCGTTCTCTTTCCTTCACTCGTTCGGTGACTCAGTAAAGCTGAAAACCGAGAAAGAAAAACAAAATAAAGAAATTAGAAACCCTAGCAATGGAGAAAAACAGGAAGTGAAAAAGGCTTGACGTGGGCACTTGAAAGGAAAACACGTGTAATGGCGACTGAAGAGAGAAATGATGACCAGCAATGGGTGCTCCTACCTTCCACGATGGTGCGTAGTATAAGGTGGTCGAACTACGAAACACGGGAGGTAAATGGGTGCGTAGGATAAGGGTTAAGGGCGTGTTTGGTCGTCAGTGATAAAAAAACACGGGATAGTGGAGTGCTTTTCCCGAAAATCGAAACGGGATGGAAAAAAGTAAATCAAGAAACAAACAGGTCATGAGGAGTGGAAAAGCTGGAAAAGTAAAATGCGGGACAAGTGATCCAGTGGACAGTCCACGTACCCACATGGGAGGCGTCAGAAAAAAGTAAAAAACACATTTCATGTAAAGGAAAAATAAATAGAAAATTTAGGCTAATTTAGGGCAAATCGAAAACATAAGTGAAGGTAGCCATACCCCTACAAGATTTTAGGATAAGAGTGGTTCTTTTAAAATATATAAAATTTTAAACGGTATAAAAATATACTATAATTTATAATATAAATAAGTACTAAAATACATTAAATTTTCTTATTTAAAGTAATTGAATTTAATAAATATTTTAATAAAAATACGGATGATATTTATCTTAAAAAATTTTTATTTATAAGATGTATGCGTATCGTAAAAGTGTTAATATATATATTATTTTAGAATTATCCTTAAACTATTTATAAAAGTATTTAAAATATTTTTTAAAATAAATATTTATAAATATATTTTTTAGTTAAAATAAATATTTAAAATATACTTTTTGATTTAAATAAATATATAGAGTAATTTTTATTTAAAATTGGTACATAAACAACTTTTTTTGTCAAAATAGGTTCATCTATGTTTCTAAAAAATATCATATAATATTGATTAAAAATACACTAAGTACTTATTTTGATAAAAAAAATATATTTTAAATACTTAATTTAACTAAATTTAAATACTTAAATAAAAATATTAACTTATTTTAAATACTTATTTTTTATACAAATCTTATATTTCAATAAAAATAAAAAAATATATTTAAAAAATTGAAATATTCGAATGTTACAAGTATTTCCAATACCCTTTACTTCATTTTGCTAGTGTAATAATAATTTTAACTTCAAATATAATTTTTAGTTTTTTCCTTAAAATATGAAACATGTTCAATTCTTTTTCAATCTACAACATTTATTACAGAACTATACAAATTGAATCTAAAAAAATGATTTTAAATAATTCTGTCTTAAATATAACTTAACGTTAGCTAGTCTTTAATGTGTATTTTTTTAACGTTTAAAATCGAATTCTTCTCTGAAATGATTAGATTTATGTTCCGAATGAACCGTCCCCAGTTGGTGTACCCATGCGACAATGACCATTAAAGATGACACGAATTGACTTGCTGGGTTCATAAATTTCTGAATTTAAGCGTTCTTTTATTATTTTATTTTCTGATTTGGGGAAAAATATCTCAATGATGGGTTTTGTTGTCAGTGTCTTACAATCAACTGTTGTTAGTATAGAAAGGAAAATTTTTCAAACTCCAATATAAATGGTAAAAGAAACAGGAATATAGTATAAAAGATAATCTCAATTAGAGCTGACATATTTGAATTTGAAATCAAGTAAATGGGGCTTAGTTTGAATGAGCTTAATCAAACAAGCTCAAACAACTTGGTTTGAATGGAGAACAGGAGACTAAGACACATACACCTCACAGACAAACTGCTTGAACCCGAGTCTCGTAAGAATAACAATATTCTACTTTTTATTTAGACCACTTGAACCGTTAAGTACTTGAGAGTTTATAATATATTCAACTCAACTTAATACAAACACTTTTTTTTTCCTATAAGCTAAATCTCTATGGCAAATTATACAAATATGGTAGTGCTAAATGCTTACCTTGTCTACTAAACATTCAAATATTAATCTACTTCTAAATAAAAATATAATAAATCATGAATCTAAGTGAGGGCCTAAGCCAGTATAACATCAGTTCCAGCAAAGTACTACGAGACAAAGCATTGTTGATTCATGACATACAACTATGGGGGTTTCACATTAACATACATTGTAGTAAGTTTTAATACATATTAAGGTTCAATAAAGAGAAAGAAAAAAACACTTTTGAGCTATGTTGTTCAAACTCTTTATTTTTCTTGAAGTACTAGTGTTCGACACACATGTCAGGGGATATGACCTTCAAATATCCTCCACATGCATGAAAAATCTCGAAAAATCTAAGCATGTCCGTGTTAGATACATACTCATACCTGACACTCAGTCTCCACTCCAAGTGACATAGCTTTTGAGCTTCCCCATCTTTTATTACTCTAATACACAAAGCTTCCAAACTAAAATAACATCAAGATCTTGATAGAACCCCCTTTGAACTGCATATAACAAATGTTTCAACAATTTATAAGTATATAGAAAAACACATGAAACATGAAATGAGATGTGAAATGATATTATTGATAAATTAAAAAGAAAAAACAAAGCAATTCAATCAATCATGAAATTACTTTTGAAATCAATCAAATGTTTCCCTATATGATTAGTACAACAAAATTCATGCAAATTTGCTAACATAACAGCTACCTTAACTATTCAGAAACTCAACATCTACTTCCGAAAGGAGAAAAAAATTGTGTGATAAGCAAAAAGAAATGCATTTAATTTGTCAAAATAGCAAAGAATCGAACCTCGGTATAGTCCCAAGGCGACGTGGATCGTGCTCCGTGGCCTGCCTAAGGGCCCTGGCAAAAGCCTTAAAGGTGGCCTCAATAATATGATGTGAATTCTTTCCTGCAAGCTGTAAACACGAAAAGAATGGTATCAAAAAGCTCTACAGATCAATTACTTGAAAATTTTCTTTTTAAGTACTATAAAAGGGCAGCCAATGTGCTGAAAAAAAACCTCTATAAGCAAGAATACATGTAATGCTACCTGCCGTATGTGTAGTGTCATGCCTGATGTATTGACCAAAGACTGGAAAAAATGCTCCACCAACTATGAACATTAGGTATAAGAAGTGTGTTGGTGAAATTCAGCACAAATATATTTCGAAAGAAAGCTATATAAAACGATGAAACCCCACCAACAAATTTACCCAATAGTCAACAAAATAAACATAGTTAGACCAGAAGATATAAACAATGTGGATTACCTGAGTGTCATATGTCCCGACTCTTGAAGTTGGAATGTTTAAACCATAACTTAAATGTGGTCGGCCAGATAAATCCTAGGACAAAACAATATGAAATTTTGAATTGATATGAATTTGAACATTTACTCTAAAGAATTACATAGTGAAAGTTCAATAATATTTCATAGAATCATCATCATTATGCCACATTATAAAGGTTGAGGATTAACTTTCTCATCAAGACTCAGGGCTTTCTAAGTCCTAATTTCTGAAGTTCACTCCATAGTTTTCTTTGTAAAGCTAGAAATATCTTCTAATCAAAATACGAAATGATCTCAAGCTTCAAATAGTACCATAAGATCATGGTTAAGAAATAACCATGCAGTGAATTCATACCAGTGAAACATGTACTAATGCTTCATCAAGCGGAGCTGAAAAATCACCGAACCGGTTAATCCCTTTCCGGTCACCAAGTGACTGAAGCAATGCCTGAAAGAAAACAGATAACTCACTTAGTCACTTAAGTCTTGATTCTCCCAGCCATGCAAATCAAAATCATCATGGATAAATTCAGTCATACAATTCAAGTAAAAGAAAGAAAACTACCGTTCCAAGAGCAAGGGCAACATCTTCATTTGTGTGATGATCATCAATGTGAATGTCTCCGGTAGCCTTGACGTGCACATCGAACAGTCCATGAGAAGCTAATTGCTAAGAGTAAATCCATGAAAGTAAACCAATCAGAAGCACAGTAGAACAACAAATTCACACACAGACACAGTTAAAAAGGAAAACAGAGAAGCATACATCTAGCATATGATCAAGAAAGGGGATACTTGTAGTAGAATTAGAAACTCCAGTGCCATCCAAGTTAATCTTGACCCACACATTCGTCTCTTTCGTTACCCTGTACACTTCTCCAATACGACCTAACCCAAGACAAAAAAAAATCCGATAAATTAAAAAGAAATGTTTTTTTATGGTACTTTGGGATTTTGTTTTTGTTTACCTGAGGCGGTTGAAGGGGAAGATGTTGGAGAAGTGGCGTTGCTTTGGGGAAGGGAGGAACAAGAAAGCGTTGACTGGGAATTGTTGTTATTCATTTGTTTCAAAGTGAGAGGGGAGAGGGAGTGTTTGAGTGGACGAAGGGGGATTGAAGTATGTCTATAATGAACTCTGGGCTTGGATATTAGAAGCGATGTTGCGGCGGAGGTAGAGGAGATGCTGAGTATGCGAGACGAAATCGAAAGCTCCATTTGTGGATGGTCTGAGAGGAAATGGGAGAGTGATGATGCCAGGGAGAAAGTGGATACGGCGTCGTTATTATGATTTTTGAACGAAAATTAGTAGAGTAAAATCTGAACCGTCCGATGGATTTCTAACTGATCCAATTGTTCATTTTGATCTATTTTATTTGTTAATATGAAATTGTAATTTTACCCTTATGTAAAAGCCTAAAATAGAACTATAAAAAACACACCGAATTTCTTAAGCTTGAAAAAAAAATCTATGTTTAAATATTTTATTTCGAATAATTTTGATTGGATTGTCAAATTATTTATTTATATTTTTACGTATTTTCTTAAATCATATATTGATTGTATGTAACTTTTAAAAGATAAAAAATATTAAAAAGAATTATAAAAATCAAATAGGGACTAAACACTATGTACAAGTGAGCAAAATTTAATTTGATTTAAAAAAATATATTTTATTAAATTATAATTTTATAAATTCATTTTCAGATTAAAACTCCATAACAACAGGTAAAATAGGTTCACAATACAAAATTCAAATGGATACTCAATAAAGAAGTAAATGAGGTCAACACTAATTGAAGTTCAATGGCAAACGACAGAAATGGAGAGGTAACTGAGTAAGGGGATGGATTGTCATTGTATTGCTGCATCAAAACTAGACCATGCCTATGGGATCTCACTTCTTCTTGGCAGCATCTCCAGCCTTGGTCTGCAATGTGGGGAAAGCCAAGATTAAAAGACAACATAAATTTCGAAGAAAAGAAACAGTCGAAAACGAAACACCCCGATTTACCTTCTTTACACCTCTGATCTTCTTGGCTCTGTTTTTCCTTTCCTTCATCTGCTTTCTAGACTTCTCAACCTTGGTATCGAGTCCATTCTGTCATCACCAGAAGAAAAGAGATTCAGTGTCAATGCACAAAGCATGTATGTGCATATTAGCAAGACAAAGAACATCTTAGAATAAACCTTTGCAAGGGTCTTTACTTAAAACTTCTTCATTTTCACCTCGTCTTCAGCTTTGCAAAGGTTCATTTTAAGATGTTCTTTGACTTTCTCAAGTGCCGTTGCTTCCGCCGTCAGTGTCAAAAAAATTTGAGTTGAAGGTGTTATGAACTCAACCAAAAGTAAAATATCAGTCCATGGGATAATAGCAAAGAGCATAGGTAATACCATCTATGATGACTTCTAGGCCAAACTAGAACATCACTACGGAAGTACAAAGACATAAACTTATTTAATCTAAGTTAGCATCGGAAAAAACAACTCTAGCGAAGAATTTCAAGCTTCTCGGTTGGCATTTAATCTCTAAGAAATGAGTTACACTAAAAAACTCCTAATTTAGTAAAAAGTAATTAATACCCTACATTTCTTTTATAAGCAAAATATTGATTCCATCCTTATATTACACCATACTCTTAAGATATACTTGAATGAACCTGTTCTTGCCATCCTACAACGACTGAGAATCCAAACAAAATTTGCCAAATGCTAAAAGTTCTAAAACAAATGCAGCGTTAACGAGTTATATATATATAATCAGCAAAGTAGAACAACACCAAGTACTTGTTCAACTAGATAAATCAAATGCAGCAGTAAACATAAAGAACTTCAAGTGAATATCAAATTGACCATTAATCTAAATGATAATGCTTAAACTGAAACATAAGTCAAGAGAATGGCAGTGATTTACCCTGATCAAGCGGTACTTAGGCTCGTACTTCTTCGCATTCTCAACCGAGTCATAAATAAGCCCAAAACCAGTTGATTTCCCTCCTCCAAAGTGTGTACGGAATTTGAATACAAAAATGGAATTGGGATCTTTTACTTCATACATCCTAGCCAATTTCTCCTTCAACTCAGCCTACATTCGAGTTCATTACTAAAACAAGTTCAAATGTACGGAAACATACATGATACAACCACATTGGGAACCCTAAACAAAACAAATAACTCATGACAATTACCTTTGAAACATTTGGTCTCCCGGGATGAAGAACATCAATGATCTGTATCAAAATCACAAAAAAATAAAGATGGTAACTTTTTAAGTTTTCAGCAGAAACCCAAAATTTCAAATGTCTTACTTTTCAAGTTCTTTATACATTTTCTTAGTAAACAAACAGTATAAAGCAAAACTAAGGGGAAAAACAAAGGAAACCTAAAAATTTAAAATAACCCACGAATTGTTTCCTTGAGAGGAGCCTGTTGGTCATGAACTTCCTTGTTCTTATGGTAACAGCCTTTTCTGCCATTGTTCTGAATGTTCAAAAGGAAAAACAAGTAAAGCATAAGCATACGTAGTTATATACGTATATAAATATTGACTAAAGAGGATATAGAGCCAAGGGCTTACTTTAGTTAGGGTTTTTCTGAAGATGCAGCTTCGTTTGTAGGGCAGGGGTGGTTATAAGTGGTTTTAGGGCAAGGCGCCGGCGCTGAAGCTGAAATGTAGGAGAATGTAACAGTAGGGTTTTCGGTAGATAAAGAGGAAGTATTTATGGTCGTGTTTGGTTGATAGAATAATTGTATCCTTAAGTTGAACATAGATTACCCTGTAATAGCTTAATGGAGTATTATTAAATGTTAGAAAGGGTAAACCATTTGTATAATCACTAAACTATATGGATGATTTTATTTTGACCACTAAATTAAAAGTTATATCATCTAGATCACTTAACTATTTAAATGATATTAATTAAATCACTAATCGTTAAAAATTAAGAAAAATATTTTATGCATTACCATTGAAAATTTTATTTTTTATGTGTCTATTTTTAAAGTGAGTTTGAGGTTTAAAGATAAAAAATTAATATTTAAAGTGTTAAACCTTTGAATCAAGTGGAAGTGGATCAAAACTTCAATCCAACTCTTCATCATCCCTAAATATGCTGTCCCAATAAGATTTATACAGATTTTTTTACCACATCATAATTTAATGATGTTTAAATCCATAATCTTCGTGTGTACTAATAGAACAAAAATATATCAAAAACCAGAAGGTAACAACACAAACTATACAAAGGCCATCTGCCTCATACATACTTCAATCACCCAATATTCATAGCTCATAGGAAATTGATTTCCACAACAAAGATTACCCAAAGATTGAAAGGTACATCAAGTAAGAATATGAAACAACAACTACCAGTATCACCACCAGATAGTCAGCAGACCATTCATCGAAAAAACCCGACTGTTTCGGCAACGGTGACAACAACGTTCCCGAGCTTATCGATCCGGGAACAAAGAAGGATGATTCGGTGCCTTTTCGACGGTGTCTCCTCTTCGAAGCTAACATGATATTGATCAAAGCCATGGCTAGATAACCAACAAGACTTGAGGATACAATTATTTTGAGAGTTTAAGAAGATATATGTGTAGATGTTGGGGTCTTGTATGAACTTTCTTGGAAAGTTCCATGCACTACGAAAGAGACTAAAGTTTTGACTCTTTGAATATAATGAATGGGTGGGGCGTCAGAGATGATGACAGCATGTTCATTTTCTTGTGAAGTAAATGAAGGAAAGCTCCAGGTATCCGATGAATGGTACAAAATAAGTTGGATTTGAATAGCACACAAGTTAAGATATTATTAAGATTCAAAATTGTCTTTTTTAATAATATTATTTTTTAGATTTTAAAATGATTATTTTTATTATTTTAAAATTTAATGTGTCTTAAAAAATACCGAAAAAAGTATAATTTTTTTTATTAAAGAATGAGGTATTATATTCTTTTATCAGAATTCGAATATATAAAATATATGAACATTTTTAACTATTGGACCGATCAGTAGATAAGATTGTTGCCGACCAATGTCCATGCAGAACGTGTGGAAAATGTAACATTTTATCCAATTGTTTAAGTGCAAATCAAGACATTGAAAAATCATGTAGGTTATTACATCCATTCAAAGCATTTCCCCTGTCAATTTCATACAAGAAATCAACTACTGGAAATTGACACAGCAACAACAATGAGACAAGTGAAAAAGAAAAGAAGAAGGAACAACTACCACACTTTCATCCAAAAGCTTTTCTAACTAACAGTCATAAATAATTATACTAATTTACTCGGGTTTTTCATTCCGTCGAATATCTTTATCGATATTTACATTCGATATTTTTCGGGAATAGAAAAAAAAAAAACAAGCTTAGTTATATGTGATACATTTGTGTAAAATACTAACTGAGACCGGAGATCGGATATAACATAGATGTTATGTACAAAAACATAGAGACTGCTACTCAGAAAATGGTGTTTCAGTGTTTTGCAGTCGGCGGTGAAGGTGCATTTGATTCCATCAGTATGGACCATAAAACATGCACATCTTCACAAGGGCAAGATTTCACATCTTCATACAGAATGTATATCCCTCTTCCTAACCAGAAAATCAATTCAACAAGTTAAAATTCCGAACACATCGGTCCGTTCACCGTTGTCAGAAGAAACAAGAAAGTTGATAAAGGACAGGAGTAGGAGTTAACATACTTTTCCTCTGAGCCGAGTGTAGGCGAAACCAGAGCTTCCTCACCGGAGAAAAGAGGGATTGAAGCCACCCCATTGCCAAAGGAGTGGCTTTGGTTCATGTAGGTGACAAGAAGAGAAGCCCCCAGAGACTGAAACTTAGAGAAGCATGATAAATTAGCAGTCCTATTTGTCCAACAAATTTTGAATTTGTTTCTGTTCCTTTTATTGGGAAACTTTCACTTGTTCCTTGCTTGCCAATCATGGATTGATTTTGATGTTGGTACCATGTCAGTGTCAAAACCCTGTTTTCTTTTCCCTTGTTGAATAAGAAGCCACCCCCACCAATCAGCTAGGGTGTTAAGAGCTCAGCTGAACCCTTTTTTGGCCACATTGGGGTCTTACTTAACCTCACTTGTGCTTCAAGCTACTAAGGCTTTCTAGTTTCCTACATTGTGGACAGGGGGATACTCCATTTGTGAGGTTTGCTTCTTTTGTAGATTTTGTAAAATAACCCGAAAAATATTAACCTATGTCGAGTCAAATAATAAAAAAAAAATATTTTTCAAATAAATTATTGATTTCAGATGTAGTGAAAAAATATATAAAAAATAAATTTAATTTATACTGGTAGGAAAATTAAGGCACCTATTAATGGAGGCAAAGATCTTGTTTATAGATTTCAATAATTTCATAATTTTTTGTAATTCCACTATTTCAATACAGAAGAACATTTTATGATCCACAAACAACACCATGATAGTGGTCACATGTTCCAAGTCCATAGTAGCCCCGTGAGTTCTAGACAGTGCTTCGGAACACAACTCATGTGACCCATTGACAGGTGTTCTTAGGAGCGTACAATAAATAAAACGTTCGACGAACTATTTATTTATTAAGTTAAATAAATGAATATGAACAAAACTTTTTATGTCCGTTTAATAAACAAACACAAACAAAAGTGTGTTCAATTCGTTTATATTCACAAATAAAGTCATCTATAGGATCGTTTATAGGCTTATTTATAGACTGATTATAGGTTAAAAATGCTTTAAGGATGTATCTAAATACTATTTTTTGTTGTCACTAAGGATGTTATATAAGTTCATATTAAAATATAAGTTCTATTTTGATGATTTTGTTTTATTTATTGTTAATTTAGTTAACATTTATGAACATAAAAACGAACATATTCACAAACGAATACATTCTTGAACACTGTTCGCGAAAACTTAAATGAATACGTTCGTGAACACTAAATAAACAAACACGAATATCTTCAAAAATAAATAAACGAATATGAACACAATATTAAAATTTTAAACAAACACAAACCAAACCTGAACACCTTTAAAAATAAATAAACAAATATAAACATAATTTTATTCATTTAAGCTCGATTCATTTACCCGCTCTAAATATTCATAAGTAGTCATGATAGTGTGTCTAGGTATAATATGCAAGCCCAAGTACCCCATTACCCAAATCTACACCAATTTGTCCACTTTCTTCGAAGGAGAGCCCGTGGATGATATCTCGAGTTACAACCCTAGGATAAAACCATGTGACAATATAAAACGTGTTTTAGATTTGAAATCTGTCAACAGAATGGTACTTATAAAACTTATTCAGACATTATATTATAATAATCTTCATTTAATATATACTTATATTTATGTGTGATAATCGTTAAAATATAGATACGAGTTGAGGTTTAGAATCCTTCAACAAAATCAAAAGTAATTATTAAACTTATTCAGACATTATAGGATAATCTTCATTTAATATAGGATTATGTTTGTCTTTGACAATTGTCAAAATATAAATGCTAGGCTTTTAAACATATAAAAAAGTGTGAACATATTTTTATATAAAGACTTGGTATAATAATATTTTTAACTCATCTAATATTTTTATATAATTTAAATATTCTTTTGTATAATTTTTTATTCCTAATTTTTTAATATAATTTTATAAAATTTGTATCTTTAACATAAAATTTTCACTTTAGCTATATCTAGAATAAACATCGGATTTAAACTTTGATCAATTAATCTTGTTTTATTGTCCTCTCAATTCTCTAGAAATTTTTCTTGATTAATCTAGATTGGTTCGAGCCGTACAGTTAAATGGATAAATTTTCTGCATATGTAAACCTTTAAATTTAAGATTTATTTAAACGATATCAAATTATTTATTATTTAGATTAATCTATTGGTTCAGCCGGCTGATCTTTAGAGTATAAATGAAGTGCTTAAATCGGAAGTGTCTTACTTGGCACGAGAATTGTTAAATAGATTGATTCAGCTTGAAGAACACCAACACCGTACACAACCAAAACCGATGACTTCCGTTGCTCAACTTTCCCTTTGGTCTTGTAGGGATAATATTAATAGAGTTTTACTCTTTGATTAGATATACGATTCGATACGACACTAAATATAATTAAATTCATATTATAAACTTACGTTTCTTATAAAAAAATAAATTAAAATGATAATGACAGACTAATTTTGTAATGTCAGCTGTTATATGACTTTAATTAACCCTAAACTCCATTAATACTCTTTTTCAAGTATTATAATATCTCTCCAGCAAAGCAATTTGTGGACTTTATAAAGCACAGGCTGCACCGCACGTCTGTCACTTTGCAAGATAAATTGTTGCTGTCAAATTATTATTGCTGTAATGGCAAGTAAAGAACCGGTGAAAGTTTCGACAATGTGTAGTGTCCGTTTAGAAAGGAATAATTACTAGAGTAATATATAATAAAGGAGGTAGAAGTTTATTTCGTGTCCCTGTACTTTTCATAATTTTGATATTTAGACATTCTATTCTCTTGATTTAATAATTGAAGTCTAATTCATAACAACGTCGAGAGAATTAATCTTAAATTGGATTATGTTGTGTTTTTTAAATGAAAAATGTGCTATTGTAGTCAGTTTTTATCTGTGGAAGACTAAATAAGCAAATAAAAATGTAAAAATTTAGTCTTGTAAGGTTTACGGTTCTGATTGTGTTATATGATTTTAAATTAATCATGTGATTGATTTTTTATTTAAAATACTAGATAATCCAATCTAACCGAAGTTTTTTGGTGGTGTTATCCGGGGGCGGTACCTGGTGAGGATCGACAAGGCCACGGTCCCCCTAAAATTTTTATTTTAAAAAAAAAATAAGTTATGTGTAATAGTAAAATTTTATTTTAGTCTTTTAAAAATATTTACTTTATACCGTTAGCCACCTTTAAATTTAAATATTTTTAAATGGTTTCCTTAACAAATAATATTGAGTTCTGCCACTGATATTTTCATTGGACTTTACTTATAAAAACAAAAGAGTAGAGGGGTCAAATTCCTAGAACTAAAAGAAGAGAAACTAAACTTCAAATATACAGATTACAGGGACTGGGAGGACAATTAAACCTTTAGAAAACAATAATTTCCCCCTTTTAGAATATTACACAATAATGTCATCATGCAAGGGACGTGATCAACACCATAATTATGATTAAAGTTTAAAGAAGACTTGTAAAAAGAGTAACAAATAATTAATGGCGAATCCAAATTTCAACTCTTAAGAGATCTACATTGAATATTCTAATTAACAATAGAATTATATAACGTGGGATATATGTTTTTTTTTTCATTTATTTTTTATGTTTATTTATTATTTTTAGAGTTTAGAATTTGAAATTAATTTTTTATTCGGATTGTGTGGAGTTGGCAATGAATATATTATGCTTTACTGGTGAGCGAACTTCACCGTTAATTTAGCAGTTGGACCTAGCTAGCTTTCTCCTTTGAGCACCTGTATATAATTCGAAACAGTTAGTTGCCCTAAAACACGACAGCTAGGTCAAATGCTTTTGTTAGGACATAAATCCATGACAGTTCCATTATTTGTCCTAGCGTTTTTATTACAATGTTGCTTATGTCTTGGTCTTTATCATCATCCCTTGGACCCTCTCACTCCTTCCGAAATAAACCAGATAAAGCTCATTGTCGACAAGTCTAAGATCGGTTCTCTTCCAAACCTGACATATCACGTCATTGATCTCGAAGAACCGGATAAAAAAGATGTTCTTAGATGGCTGTCTTTGGAGAAACCGAACCGAAACGCTCGTTTTCGACGAGCCATGGTGGTGGTTCGAGCCGGAGGAGAGACTCGGGAATTTGTCGTAGACATAGCCGCCGGTTCGATTGTATTGAACCATGTCTACACCGGTCACGGTTACCCGCCGTTCACTTTTAACGAGTTTGTCAAGGCTAGTACTTTGCCTTTTCAATACCCCAAATTCACGAAGTCAATTGTGAGTAGGGGTTTAAATGTGTCCGAAGTTTCATGTGTGCCACTCACCGTTGGTTGGTACGGGGAACTGGTGACGAGAAGAGCTCTTAGGGTCACATGTTACTATAGAGGTGGATCGGTTAATGTCTACGCAAGGCCGATCGAAGGGATTAGTATATTTGTCGACGTTGATTCGATGCGAATCACGAATTACATCGATAGATTCAGAGTCCCTGTGCCTAAAGCTGAGGGAACCGATTTCCGATCGAGGGTGAATATAGATTCCGGAACATGTAATAATAGTAACACGAAGGGAAAGGGGTTCGAAATCGAAGGAAACAATGTGAAATGGGGTTACTGGAAATTCCATGTGGGGTTCAATGCTCGGGCAGGGACTGTAATATCAACGGCTTCGATTTTCGACCCGAACTCGAAGAAGTATCGTCAGGTTTTATACAGGGGGCATGTGTCTGAAACTTTTGTTCCCTATATGGATCCTGAAAATGAGTGGTATTTCAGGACTTTCATGGATGTTGGGGAGTTCGGATTCGGACGCTCGGCAAGCACTCTCCAGCCGTTGATTGATTGTCCGGCGAACGCAGAATATATGGACGGGTATGTTGCGGGAGCGGACGGACGGCCTACGAAAATGCAAAGGGTTATTTGTATATTTCAAAGGACTTCAGGTGATATAGGTTGGAGACACGCTGAAATCAATAACCCTGGAACTGTGGTAAGGTACTCTATATGTAAAATACAATATCTGTGTCCGTTTTCGAATCTCGATAGAAAAAATCATAAATATTTAAAAGTATGAGACAAATTTATAAATAAATTAATTAAACAAAAATAATAAAAAAATCTTATATATAATAATATTAATATTCATTAGTTGTTGAGGGCAATATTGTCATACCAGTATGTGTTAGGTATGTGATCAGTATCTTTGAATAATTTTTTGTTTAACTTGCATTGTCTTGGTATGGTAGATAAGGAGTGGGCAACCAGAAAGAAGTTTGGTGGTTAGAATGGTGGCTACGGTGGGGAATTATGATTACGTGCTAGACTGGGAATTCAAGACATGCGGAACCATTAAAGTGGGGGTAATATTCAAACTTAATTAAAGTTCACGTTAATCTCGAATTCGATCTAAAAATAATATAATTTAAAAATCTTAAAAACCATATTTTTAAAAGATTTTATTTCCAAATTTTATCGATTCATCTCTTTAACTGATTTTTTAAAACTCAAATCATTAATTATACGTTTATATAATTTAATTTCAATATAATGTTCTAAAAATTTATATCTTACATGTTAACCAAAATTACTTTCTCAGGTGGATTTAACGGGGATATTACTGCTGAAAGGCAGTCCTTACACAAATAAGCAGCAAATGACGGCGGACGTGTACGGCACGTTAGTAGCGGACAACACCGTCGCCGTTAATCATGACCATTTCCTCACATATTATTTGGATCTTGATGTAGACGGTAACGGTAACTCCTTCGTCAGGGCAAAACAAGAAACGGTAAGAGTAACGGATTTTAACGCTTCTCCAAGAAAAAGCTACTGGAGGATCGTGAAGGAGACCGCCAAAACTGAAGCCGATGCACGATTTCGGCTCGGGTTAGAGCCGGCTGACTTGTTGGTCGTGAACCCGAATAAGAAAACAAAACTTGGGAATCAAGTGGGTTATCGGCTGATCCCCGGTGAGCCGCTGACTTCTCTGTTAACCGATGATGATTATCCTCAAATTAGGGCGGCTTATACCAAATACCAAGTTTGGGTGACGGCTTATAATAAGTCGGAGAGATGGGCTGGTGGGTTTTATGCGGATAGAAGCCGTGGAGACGATGGCTTAGCCATTTGGACAAAGAGGTAACAATTTCTTTTATATTTCTCGGGGGTGAGTTTAAGATGAACATTCGATTGAGTTATAAAAAAAAATTAAAATAATGAAATTGATGAGTTTTTATTGAAGTTTTTAATCAAATTAAATTTATAAACTTTGAATTAAATCGAATCAATTTTTAATTTTTTTTTATTCAAATTTAATTATAAATATTTATGGTTTTGCAGGAATAGAATGTTAGAGAACCAAGATCTAGTTGTGTGGTACACCGTCGGCCTCCATCACAGTCCATATCAGGAAGATTTTCCGGTGATGCCGTCCGTTCACAGTGGTTTTCAGCTCCAGCCTGCCAACTTCTTCGAATCCAATCCTACACTGGTTTAGTACCGACTTGTTCCGTCAGTTCGACAGTGTAACAAATCATGTAAATTGCATATATACATTGTTTAAAAATTCAAATACATTTATTTTTCTCATTAAATTATCAAACCCGCGCCGGCTTCTCGGAGTTGTATCGGCAAACAAAGTAGCTTTTCCAGCATGGTTGTGAATTGTGATGGAACATTGGGAGTGCTGGTCGTGTTGGCATTTTGTTTGCTGAAACGAAACCCTAAAATCAAATCTATATGTCACGGTGATCAAAGTGGTGGTGATATTGGTAAAGTTTGTTTCTAGAATTAAAATGTAAGGTATTGGTTGTTTTTCATATTCATTAATAAGTAGAGTTCATCTAATAACTTCTTATATTATTGATACTAAAAATAATAAGAAAAAATCAATTAATTGATTTAATAGGATAATACATTATAATTTTAAGTAAAGTTAGATATTCGAATCTTAACAGATAAAATAAAATAAATTAGATTAAAAAAATCTTTTTTATAATATTCGATACAAATTATTCATCTAATAAATTGAATAGAAATAATTAAATCAATAATAATAATACTAAAGAAAAAAAATAAAAGATGTAGTTTTTGAATTATTAATGCTTTTCAAAGAAAAGTTTACAAATTTAGCTTTCGGATATAATATCAGTAAAATATCATCAAATTTTTTTTTTATTTCCTAGAATTTCTAGTTTAACTTTTCAATTTACCTTTTTACGGTAATATTAAACGTATAATCTATTATTTTTTTAGATTATTTAATTTAAAAAACTATAAAACATTTGTTGTACATCGTTAAATACTATTAAGATAATACATCGTTTAAGATCTAATTTTTTAATAATTTTAAATAATTATTAAAAAAGTTAAATATTTAATATGTAATTAATATATTTAAAAATAAAATCATAACCTATTTTTATTATTTTATTCATAGTTCTACTCAATTAAATCAAACCATATATTTTTTTTCATGTAATATTTTTATAAATTTAAAATTCTATATTAGCATATTTTTCTCTTATACCTCATATGTTAATTCTAATATTTTAATAAATACAATTTTAAAATAAAGAATACCTTAAAAATTTAACTCGTGAATAAAAAAATATATAATTAATTTTAATCTATTTAAACCCCCTAAAATTAATATCTTCATTGGAAGACAAACTCTAAAATCAATTAATTAAAATAACCCCGATAATCACTCTATTTCCCTCAGCCGGCTATAGACCTAGCGTTGGTTAGTAAAGTACATTTCCTAGGGTTAGATATCCCAGCCGAAATCAAACTCAGACTGTCAACTGCCTAACCCTAGGGTTAGGTTAAGTAAGTAGAATACACCCGAGAGGAACGAGATTTACAGCAACAGGATACAGAGAAAATGATAAAATCGATTAATTTAATGTTAATTTAATTTTTAAGACAAATCATTTTGAATAATGATATTTTTTTAATTGGTTATAATAATATTTATTTTAAAGTATATTTTTAATTATTAGATATTAATCGTTCAATCATTATATTAACGTTATTGGTATTCGAACCTGTGATCTTTACGAATAACTTATAAACTAATTTGAAGAATTCTCTAAACATGAACGTGATCCAAGATAATTACTTTTAATTTTTTTTTATTAAACCTAAATTTCATTTAAGAAAATCTAACTCTATCAAATTTTATAAATTAAAATTCATCGTCTATAATTTTTTTATCGTCATTAATTTAAATTTACATATAATTACCCCCACCCAAATGTCCGACTTCTCCTTTGTACCCAAATCATGATTGCTATGCAACAAAAAAACGGACATCACCACCCCGACCACTTTCCCCATTCTCCACAATTGCTGCCTTCTTGGAAACTTCATCGATACCCACAAGCTTCTGTGTCAAATTTAGGGGTGGTAATGAGGCTCGCCGGCTCGCGAGCTATTCGGGCTCGGTTTGGTCAAATTTCGGTTTGAGTGAGTTCGACTCGGGCTCGGCTTAAAAAGCTCGTGAACAAGTTCGGAATAATTATATATATATTAAAAATAATTTGTTTAGCAAAGAAAAATAATAAAATAATTGAGGAAATCCACTAAAAATAAATTAAATAAAACAAATTAAATATTATCAACTAAAACAAATTTACAAAATTACAAATAAAAAATAAAAAATAAACTATGAATAAATAATAAAAATAATATAGAAAATTATCAATTTTGAGCCAAACCAAGCCGAGCTCGAGCCGAGTTATTTTATTATTTTCGAGCTCGGCTCGTTATCACCCATAGTCAAATTTATCATCCACTAAGAACAAAAATAAGATAAACTAGAATTTATTGTTAAATAACTAACTATTTCTTATTATGACTCATAAAATTAAAAGGATTTATACTCGATATATCGGTGACGGTGACTAAAAATCAGTCATTTTTGAGATTTTAGTGGTCCAAAGATGAACTTCAAAATTAGACACCTACTAATGAAATATCAAAAGATAAATTTAAAAGTGTGTTAATAATAACAAATATTAAAAAATATCATATTGATATAATGATGCATGATAAAGTTGATAATCATAATATTTTTAGACATAAACAAGAATATATACACAATACTCACATTAAATAATTTAAATAGTAATAAATTAAAATAAATATCTGCTACTAAAATTCAAACATGAGATTTTAAAATCCCCAAACCTCCATTAAACCAATATCTCATTAGTATGAGAGTACAATAATTTGAGTCGATAATATATAAAGTATGTTCTAGTTTTCAAAGAATTTTTCAACCAAAGAAAGGAAATGGGATTTATAATTAATATTTAAAAATAATAACATTTTTTATTCTTTGCTTTGCTCCATAGATTATGTTTTGTGTTCATATGCATCATGGGGTTGCACATGTATCATCAAAATAATTGATTTTATTTGGATTATTAGCTCAAGCTCACCATTCTATGGGTCACGTTAGGAGGGATATAATATAATATAATATAATATTCAAACATCACTTTCTATGTAATTGAAAAGCTAAGCAAACAATAAGGTGCGGATGTCGTATCTGTTTTCCTTGTATTGGGTCTGGAACGATTAATTGAGAGAACCAAAAGAAGGGTAAATTATGGTTTTACTTTGGTGAAGAAAAAGTTAAAAAATAAAAATATAATATAGTGATTTATTATGATTTGAATTTTAAACTAAATTTATTATTTTAGTTTTTAGTTTTTAGGTTTAAAAAAATAACTCTTATGATCATAAAAAAAACTTTGATGTCTTCAATTTTCTTTAGTTCTGATGATTAGGAGTGTTTATTGTCAGATATCAAATCGAATTCAATTTTTTCGGATATCCAGGTTTTCGGATCTAAAAAAAGCGGATATCCCCATATTCGAATATTCGATTATCCAAAAATATAATTTGGTTAAACTACTTTTTCGAATTTGAATATTATATTTATAAAATTTTAGAATTTCGAATATAATAAATAATAAATTTTTGAATAAAATAAGATTCATATTTATAAAACTTTTAATTTTTTAAAATTTTGAATATAACAAACATTAATGTGTTAAAATTAAAAATTTAAATTATAGTATTATCAATAAATTAAATTAGATTAAAAGAATCATTATATAGTAGATTTTTATGATACATAATAACTCACCCCACTACAAAGTTGAGTATTTATTAAATTAAATACTGTTTAACAGCGTAAATTATGTCAATAAATATTTATTTTAATCCTTTCCCCTAAGCATAATATTTATTTACATTATTATAGTTAACTAAATTAAACTAAGTGATGATGCGTCACGCTAAATCTTACTTTGCTTTTAAGTTTTTTAATAGAAATAATAAATATTTTGTTAAATATGAATTCCATCTCACTAAGATTTGACACGTGGATATTAAATATTAATCACCTCTAATTGTTGACTTAATTCCAACATGACTTTATCCATAATTATGGGAATTTATTCGTCCAATTACTACATCTTTCCATCATTTTAATAAGAAATAGTACTTTATAACAAAATATTTATTTTATTTTTTTATTTTACGGTTTATTACTATCTCAATATCAAATTTAAAAATTGAAAACTTTCCTTATAAATAAATGTATTATTGTACTTTATTACCGCACTAAATATATAGTATTTTATTGCTATAAATAACATTATTTTATCGTCAACTAATTTAATAAGGAATCGAATATAATATCAATATTTAAAATTTTATTATTATTTAAATGATTTAATATTTATTTTATTTTATATTGTTTGATTGACTTATTTTTTAACCCTTTTTCATAAGGACGGAGTTATTATCTCTCTCCATATGCATAATTTTACTTATTTTTATTCTCTTATTTAGTTTTTTAAAAATAATTTATATATAAATTTAATTTTTATTTATAATTATAATTATTTGTAATTTTATTCTAAATTTTAACTCCGTTTATACTCAGTTTCCTTTATTTTTTTATTGTTAATGAAAAATAAATGTTAAATTTAAAAAATTTAATCAGTAAAGAGCGATTTTAAATACCAATTATTATTTTTTAAAATACTTTTTAATAAAATATTTATGTTAACATACTTACATGACGCATAAAATATTAAAATCGATTATAATAAAATAGAAATAACGCTGGAGAAACGAAAAAAAAAATATTAAAAGTTGAATTACTAATTTTAACGTTTCGGCATCTGCAAAAAATATTTTTATTACGGCACGCTTAATTTAAATAATTATAATACTACTGGTAGAAAAATCCAGAGTAGGGTTCATTCTTTTTCCAAACAGAAGGGTTATAGGAGAGAAGAGGTCTTCCCGCAAAAATTACTCTTTTTCCGGCTATTGATCTCTTTTTCTCTGGATCAGATCTAATACTGTTTTATTTCTAAAACCCAAAACCTGTTGTTATTTATTAAGATTTAATTAAATTATAGCGTTCTGATTTTTCCCCAGAATCACACCTTTTTTTAATCCAAAAAACGGTGGATATTGACGAAAAAAACTTCATTTTTATTTGAGGAATTTGAACAAAAAAGAAGAAGAAGAACCCATTGTGGTATGTCAGTTTAGTGATGGATTCAAGCAAAAGCGCTGCTTCTTCTCAACAAATGGCATCGTCGATCGAAGGTCAGAATTATTTTCCCTTTTGCTACTCTTTATTTCCCCTTATTGTATTGGGTTTTTCCCTATTACTAAATTTTATTCAGGAACTTGAATCAAATTGCCTCCCCCCCCACCACTAGATGTATCAAAACCAATAGTTATTAGAAGGATTTAGTTGATGTAGGATAAGTTGTAAAGAAGTAGATTTTGGGTTTGAAGGTGCTAAATGGAAATCTTTTATTTTTGTGGACATGAATGTTTTAGCTGGTTTATTATCAGAGTGTGTTAATCTGAGGTAGATTCACTTTGTTCGAAGCACGGAAGTATTGGTGTATTATATAGCAGCAGCTTTTATGAAGTAATTGAAACTTTTCTGTTTTGTGGGGTGCTTCTGCTGGTGCAATTTGTGTGCTCTTGGGAGTTTTTTAGGTTATATGGACTTGGGTTTTCCAAGAAATAAGAATAAGTAGGGGGAAAGAAAATAGAGGAAAACTAAGTGTGGATTGATGATACATTTCGCGCCCTTTCATATAACGGAAATATGTATATAATTCTATACAATTCCTTTTTGACTGGATTCTATATTTATGTGTGTTAATCAAGGTTTAGAGATATCATCCATCTTATTTATGCTGTATTTTTTCCGTTCCCCTTTGTATAAGATTGGTTCGAAATTCTCATTCCCTCTAGTTGAAAGCATTCATAGCTTGATTCTGCCTTCTTTTCTAGGCAGGCATACTGTCAACATGATATATAAATCGATTGGTTGGTTATTATTGTTGAATATTTGAATTTTATTGAGAAAAAACGGAATGGCTATCACACTCAAGTTAACATAGAGTTATGTGCATACTATATCTGAAATTGGTACAAAACCATGTTGGCAATGTTGTACAGAGTTTATGGCAAGTGGAATGGTGGCTTTTAATCAGCTTATTTGCTTATGTGTGCATATGTTCTCAGAATGCAAAAGAACTTCTATACCTAGTAGCTAGTGCTAGAATGTTCTCCGCTTTTGTCATATAATGCCTTCTCCCACCTATAAATGGATTATAAGTGGACATGTGCGTTTCCTTATTCTGTCATACTGAATAATGTTAGCTTTATTTTTGTGTTCCTTGTAAAAAAGAATTTCAAGTTGTGTTCTTGTAAACTCATAGTTGATATGCTTGTTAAATGCCTGCAGAAATTCATGAGAGTCATCAACAAGAATTAGAAAATTTGACATTGACAACGCAGCCGTTCAAAACCTTAAGGTTTTTTGCTCTGGCTATCTATCAATATTTTAAACGAATAGCACTGTATCTTTTGGCAAAGGGTGGTTGGCTTATGCTTTCAAGCACTCTAATAGCAATTCTTGGAATTTTGCTTGTAACCATCGAGGGTCCTCATGAAAAGGTAGGTAAAATTTTTAGGTTATCAGAGTATTTCATGTCTTTATCATATTTTTTTCTTCTATTGATGCAAAGCATATGTTTGCAATTTTGTATGTAGTTCAGAAGGATCTTACTTTTCTAGAATTAGTAATTGTTGCATACTGTCTGCCCTTTTTAGCCATGCAATCGTGAGATGCAATTTGCTCATTATTAATTTATTTTTTCCTTTTATGGGGATTTGGAGTGGAAGTGTTTGTGCTGGTTCTTTTTATTTGAACCTTTTATTTTCCATGGTGTTGGTGATAAATTTGCACTCATTAGTTAGTAGAAACTTGAAATAATTTTTGTTTCTTGTTTTTTTATTATTTATTGTGACCTGCTCATAGAAACAATAATTAACTGTGATTTCTTCATTACATTTTTCATCAGCATGTTGAGGAAGTTTCTCAGTATGTTCGGTTTGGACTGTGGTGGATAGCACTTGGTGTTGCATCTTCAATTGGTCTTGGTAAGATCATATCTTCTTGATTTTTGTGATAGTCTGGAGGAGTATGTTTGATGTATATTACATGATTAGAGTTAGTTTCCGATTTTCTATTGCTGTTACCAGTGTATGATTCATAAGCTAAAACTGGCTAACTATGCAGAAATCATCTAGTTTTTGTGGAAGTATGCAATTCCTTCTACATCAAAGCTGGGGTGTTAGCTTTTACATAGATTTCTATATAATTATTGTTGCCTTTTAGATTCTAAAGTAGCTCGGGTCATCTTGATCTGGTTTCATCAAATCTAGTCCAATATTGTTGCGTATGGTTTGCCCGTGTTTGAAACATTCTACTGGTATGAAAGGTTGGAACTCAAATTTTCTTGTTCTGCTATGTAGACTTTTGTGGGACTGAAAATTTCTGGAATCTGATTGAATTATATGTGCATTTATATTCTGTTGTTTTGTTGTTTTCTTGGATACCTGATGCATTTTGCCTTGGTCTGACTTGTCACTTATCTACTTCAAATGTCCTATTTCCAGGATCTGGTCTGCATACTTTTGTCCTTTATTTGGGTCCTCATATTGCCTTGTTTACCATAAAAGCAATGCAATGTGGACGAGTAGACCTGAAAAGTGCTCCATATGATACAATACAGTTGAAGAGAGGCCCTTCATGGTTGGATAAATCCTGTGAAGAGTTTGGGCCTCCTTTGTTTTCAACATCCCATGGTTCAAGAGTTCCACTTAGCAGCATACTGCCACAGGTGCAGATGGAGGCGATCTTATGGGGTGTTGGGACTGCACTAGGAGAGCTTCCTCCTTACTTTATCTCAAGGGCTGGTATGTGTGCTGGATTTTATACTTGATATATTTTATTTACTATAACAAGATTTACCCATAGTATTGATGAGGGCATTTCTGAAAGAGTTACCACTTCCCACTCTGATTTACATCGGCTTTGATACTTGATATAATGCTTTAGCATATTTATTTTCCATAATGTGGTAACTTTGGGTCTTATCATTGTAATGGTAGTAACCATGTGAACGGTTTCCTTTTATTCCTTATTCAATAAAATTTAGTCTGCAAGCAAGCCATAGGCTTTGCAATTTACTTAAAATTTAAAATGTTGTACTTGTATCGTTGTTTCTTGAGCAAACTGTCTTGAGTTTGCTATTACTTACCTTTTTCTACTTTTGATACTGCTTTGGTTGGTAATTAATTTTCCGTAAGAAATTCAAGACCTTGGCTGTTCTCTGTACAAAAGTTGTCTACTAAAAATTGTTATGTACTTTTAAATATCTACCTTATGTTAATCTTTTGCTTTATGCAGCTAGAGAGTCGGGCAGAAAATTTGATGTCATGGAAGAATTGGACGCTTCCTCAAATGAGCAATATGGAGTCATAGCTACTCACCTGAAAAAGATTGAAGTCTGGCTGCTATCTCACTCTCAACACTTGAACTTCTTTACTATTTTAGTTCTTGCCTCGGTCAGCACCTCTCTCTTCTGTGCAATTGTGTTCCCCTATGTCTATGTTTTCCCTGTTTTTTTTCTTCTAATGGCACCTAAGACACTCTTTGCCTAAAAATATTATAATGTTTTTATCCCCAGTAAAATTCCTACTTTAAGACACATACATGCTGGTAAAATTTTCAAACTTTGTGAAGATTTTCCGTCTCAATTATGAAGTTTGGTAGGTACTTAAGCTGTATGTAACTTGAATGTTGCTAAAAACTAAATCTTGTTGATTATTTTTTCTTTAAAGATCATATAAGTTCACCGTGGTTTATACACAGTTTTTATCCCACAGTTGATTGATGATGTTATTGCTAAATCTGCTGATCTACTTAATCATATTTCAGGTCCCCAATCCTTTATTTGACCTTGCTGGCATCATGTGTGGACAATTTGGAATTCCATTCTGGGAATTCTTTCTCTCAACATTGATCGGAAAGGCATTTATTAAAACTTACATACAGGTTTGTCGTGATGTCTTTGTGTTTTACTGCAAGATGAGCCTATTTGCGTCGGTAGTTTTCATCTTTATCATTACAATTTCTTTCATTTCCCCGAATTGGTCTTATTATGCTTATTTTTTTCTTGGTACTGACATTGGCCAGAAAAATGTCTCAACTCTCGAATCATTAGATGATGAAAATATTCTATGTTTTTCTTTCATCTTAATGAACCTGTTTTGTTCCTTTTCTGCAGATGGTTTTCATTATCTGTGTCTGTAATAATCAACTTCTTGATTGGATGGAGAATGAATTGATCTGGATTCTCGGCTTCATACCTGGATTTGATACTTTCCTGCCCACCCTCACCGCAAAACTTCATGCGGCCAAAGACAAGTACTTGGCTGCCCCACGCCCTCTGCCTTCAAACATCAAGGTACTCCACTCTTAAACCAGTATAAACTATTCAATACATTTTAACCCGAGTTGACCGGCTCGACTCTAACAAATTCATAAACTTGTACAAAATGATTCCATAGGGGAAGTGGGATTTTTCATTTGCATCGATCTGGAACACCGTCGTATGGCTTATGCTCATAAACTTCTTTGTCAAGATTGTCAATGCTACTGCTCAGAGGCATCTTAAAAAGCAGCTGGATGAGCAGGTAGCCGATAACTTAGCTGCTTCAACAGATTCAGATTGACCGTTTCATCTCGATGAAACGGCTACATCGTACCGTGTATTTATCTTCTCTTCCTTATTTTTTCTTTAAATTCACCAGTAGCATTAGTGAACTATAAGTTGATGGTCTTTTTATAAACTGTTACCATTGAATCTTTACTTGAAAAGAAATCCCCAGCACTTTGTTAGAATGTTTTACAGACAACAGAAGCAATAGGTTATGTCCCATGTAATGCTGGTTACTGGGGGTGTTTAATCATTGTTTTGGGATGTTCTTATCCCATTGTTAAAAGACTGTTTTTGTTGATTCTCTTTATATTTTCTTCCTGTCGTCAATTCAAGCATCATTGAATTTATCTTATTAATACAATTATCATAAATAATTCTTGAAACACGAAAATGCTTATAAAATCCTGAAAATATTCTAATAAAATAACAAAATCGAAACGAAATGATCACTTTTTAATAATCATATTTTAATTTAATTATTAAATAATTATTTATTCATTTTTATTTTAAAAAAACATATAAAATACATTTTTATTTCTAAAAATGGGTTTTCGTTTCTATAATCAAACATGATTTCTGCTTTTGAAAAATTAAAAATTAAAATTAATTTCCGAAAATGACAACAGAAAACAAAAAAATATTTTCTAGAACCAAATGCCCCTAATTTTTTAATTATATTAATTAAAAATATCATTTTACTATTTAAATCTCTGTTTTACAGAAACATTTTTCTATATTATTTCCAAATATATATATCTATATCTATATATTTCTTTTATCTCACCTCCTTTTCATTGTACTAGTGTGTTTGAGAAGCTCATCAAAAGTATCAATTATTTTATAGTTAGTGTGGCGGATATTAACATCTAAAAAGAAAATATCATTTTGATAAAGTCATGATATTAATTAGTAAAATATTTTAAAATTTAAAGATTTAACTTCAAAATAAACAGAAACCTGAAGATTAAAATTATTAAAAAAAATAATCCGAAATAAAAAAGTTTGTCAAGTATCAAATTATAAAAACTAAAATTGTTATTAGATGAAAATTCAAAGAGACACATGCCCTTCACATATTTTTTTAATAGTTTTCTCTACTTTTTTATTTTAGTTTTTTTAAAATCTTGGAAACCTAGTAAAATTTCAATTGAATTGTATTTAGATTTAATAAATTTGATCGGAATATAATTATTGAATTTAAGATTTGATATGAATTTAAATATAATGATTTAAATTTAAGATGAAAGTTGAAATAAACTAAACTAAATCTAAATCAATTCGAGTTTTAGTTGAACTGATATGAATTCAAATAAAGTTTTTCTTAAACTGAAAATAACTCGAATAAAAAATAACTTGAATCGAAAATAATATGAATATAATTTATCCAAATCTGGTTTAAATTTGATATTGACTTGATTTTAACCTGTTAATTAAGTTGGAGTGAATTAATAATTTATTTTTACTAATGTTTATTTATTAGCATTATGACTCATAATAAAACGATGCATGTTTTATTATTTTTATATTATATTGCTGATTAACAATTATCTTTGAGAATAATTTAATGATTAATATCATCTTTTTCTCGTTTAAAAAATTATTTTTATATTTTATTCGATAAAAAATATTTTTATAAGAATATGTCATGATTCTATATATATTCAATTAGATTCCTATCTAACTCAACTCGGATTGATTTGAAGATCCAATTACTAGCTCGACCTGAAAATTAATTGATATGATATTGACCTGATCTAAAAATCAATTGTTCTAATATTAACCTGATCTAAAATTAATTGACTAATATTGATCATACGCGGAACACAACTAATATGATATTGATATGATCGAAAATTAAACTTTACTCGACTTGTGATAAACCTAAGTTAATTCAAATTATATTTGATCAGATTTAAAATGAACATAAATCGAATATACTCTAGACCCAAACTCGATCCAAGTCTCTCCATCCCACTACATCTGAAGATGATTCTAACACTAACCTAATGAAATCTCAAGTGTTGGCCAACATTACTGATCTTTAGATGTTGTGGACCCAACAAAACCCCACCAATACAAGTCCAAATCCAATTCCAACAACAACACAATGGTATGTGACCCACGGGCTATGCTGGCCTAGAGTACTGCAACATGTACTTCAAATTATGACCACAGGGTATCCATTGGCTGCCTTCTCGATCAGGTCCCACTCAAAAACATTGGTGGGACCCTTCATTATAAACAGAAGATCACTAGATCATAGGGTTCTGATTGATTGACACATTCCATCTTGTTTTTGTTCTGATGGATGAGACACAAACAGGAGAAACAAAACAAAGCATCAAAACACAAACACAACGATGCCTACGACACGGTCCTGGTGGAAGATGGGTTCATTGAGGATGTTGCACAAAATTTAAGCTCAGTTTTTCTTTAAACATTGGAAGTTAATAATAAGAAAATAAAAATAATTTAATTTAATAAAATAAGATATTAGATTCTTTATTATGAAAATAAAATAAAAAACTTTATTTTATAAGAGGTACTTGCTCTCAGAAGCAGGAGCCATGGCCTCCTTATATGGTTAATATCAACTTTAGTCCCTTTAAATTCTAATGTTATAAAGTTAAGGGAAATAGTGAAATTCACGTCCCCTCAATGATAGAATTACCTATTTTGAGATGTTTTTGTCTGTATTCATCCATATTTAGATGGTCAACCGGAATTCGAAGCATTCTAAAAATTTAAAGATCTAATTACAAGAAGATAAATTGTCTGATACAAGATTATTCTATTGTTCTATTTGTGATTTGACATAGATTGTTGTTTTTTAATAAAATTGTTTTTAGGGGTACTTTTATATGTAAGACATGTTGACCTATAATTGGGGATCTATATTAAAAACTACAGTAAATTGCGGTAATTGCAAATGACATCTTCTTGAATTTTTTATTATTAAAATTTTAATAAAAACGTCACAAAGACACTAAATTATAAAATTTAAGCTGTGAATCAATAGCTACAGTGAAAGAGTCCATTGTTTTAATCAAATAAAACTGACTCAACAAGATATCACGAGCTTATGACATACAAAGCCTGAATATGTCTGTTAGGTCTTCATCTGCATGTTAAAATTGATTTTTTAAAGGAAAAAAAACAAGACTAGAAGTTAATTTTTTACATTGTAAGCACACTAGAGAATTTGTATGAAAATTATTACCTTTTTTATTTTCACAATTATAACAAACCTTATACTATTTTTAGAAATATAACATTTGTTACTGTAATTTTAAAGCCAAATATTTAAAATCTAATTTTAAATAATAATTTAATTTTTTAATAAAAATATTAAAAATATAAGCTTACATTCATAACTATGAATAATAAATCATAGATTATATTTAAATTAATTGATTAATAAATTAAATACGAATAATTATAAAAAATTGATCTCCACCCTATGTTAAACTAAATCCTTGTTGACTTGGATTATACGTAGAAGAGATATTTGACCGACACAATTAATGAATTACTTACTTCCTGATCCAACTCATTAGATATGAAATGCCTCAAACTTTGGATTATGAACTACAGATTTGGCTCTTCAGGACTTCAAGGGCATAGCGGACGCAGAAGAGGAAGCTTCAGCACATGACTCCGTCACTCAAATAAAGACGAAAAGACAGAATTTTATATAAAAAAAAACTATAAAATTGAATTAATAATGGAGTCGGGATGAGTTAAAACCCTAAACTTGAGGTAAAACTCTTTACATTAGAATTGAATCGACGAGATTATGGAATAAAAACAACAACAGTAAAATTAGATTTTGAAGGGTAAAAAGTAAAACCTAGGTGACCAGGCAACGTTATTTTTATCTGACGAGATGATGTAAAATAGGGGGAAATTGATCCATACAGATTTTACCGTTAAATTTCGTTACTTATCACAGTGCCTTTGTTTTGAACCAGAGAATTCTTGCAATGAGCAATGGCACCTTGAATGGCGCTATGCAGTTCCTCCATTGACGACTCATCCGGGTAATGCATGACGCCACCAACACGAAACTTATTCATCGGAAAACCGTTCCGGGAAAGCACCCCGGAGTGGCTCGGAGAGGACCTCATCGACGATGGGCAGCTCGAAATGCAGCTTCTCCTTCTTGGGTACCTCAAGTTTCCCGAGAAAGAGAGAGAAAATCCGCCGTTGTTGCTTTCTTTGACGGATCTCATCGGTTTGACTGAGAATGATGCCGGGACCGATGTCGACGACGACAAAGCTGAAACCAATTCGGCTTGTTTATGCGACAGTTTCTCGTACAATGGCTTCACTTTCTTCAAGTACTTGCTTATAACTCGTTTCGCTGTTACGCTCATCTTTTTAACGGATGAAGAAGGCGCCTCCGCCGTGTTTACCACCTGGTCATGCTTGTTGTTGTTGTTTTCTTTGTTGAACATAGAAGAGAATCTGGACAAAGAAAAATACTTGTTCTTCTTGATTTGTTGTGGTGGTGGTTGCGGTTGATGATGAGTTGGATATATTTGGAATTGGTTCCCATTGTCTTCGGAGACAGAGCTCGGCCTCGAGGATCCGCAGTTATCGACGGTGAGCATGAGTAGGTCGCTGGAGAAAGACGAGTTGGAGTCATTGGATGAGCTGGCTGTTGAATCTCGAGAGGCTGTGGCGGTGGAGGAGGATGAAGATGAGGATAAGAGTAGGTTTCTGACCATTGAGAGACGAGGGGATAGGTGTAAAGGCAAGAGCTGTCCTTTGTAGAATAGGTCGTCTGCAGGGCATAGGGAGGAGGAAGTGTCTGCGCGTGGTGAACGTGAGATGGTGAACTCGAAGTCGGATGACGAAGATGAAGAGAAAGAGTGTGAAGGAGATGAGGGTAGTGTTTGAGATCTTGCACACAGCTTCTCCCTTCTCTTCCCCATCACCAGTGTCTTTCAAGCTTAGCTAAATATACATATAATGATTACATTACTATAGAAGCAACAATGGAACTGTTGAAAGTGTTGGTTCAGAGAGATGAAGAGAACGGAGAAAGGAGAGGGAAAGAAAGAAGAAAAAAAGGGGATGAATCTTTGCCACTTTGGGTTGCATGCGATGGAGTGGAATATGTGCCGCTATAAAATTCGATTCATTTTAAAAAAATTTAAAATTCAAATTAACTTAAATCTTAATATCATAAATTTAATTTAAAAATAATTAAAATAACTAAAATATATAAATTGAATATAAATTTAAGCATATCCCAAATATAATAAAGCATTAAAAATTATCAATCAAATTTTATATTAAAGTCTACCATACTTTTAAGATAATAATTTATCTTTTATAAATATTAACATATTAATTCTATATCATTTCTCGAACTATATTTTAGGGTTTTCCCTTCTACTCGTGTCACATGGTCACGGTATCAAATTATAGAGATTAGGTATGAATTCTAATTAAAAACTCTTTTAAATTAGATAATATAACCCCATTAGGTTTATGGTGTTTTCAATCTCTATTGTTTAGTATATATGTTCGTATATTTTAATAATATTTAATATAAATTTAATTTTTTATTAAAAATATAATTTTTTTAATACTCCAAGTAAAATTTGTTGGTGTTTTATTAGTTTTTGTGGTTCATTATTCTAATGTGGTTTTAAATTAGATTTCCAAAGTTTTTTAATTTAATGTATTTTTATTGATTTAAGATAAAATAATTTATTAATTGTGTATTTAATGGCAAACATTAATTGACATTTTTTTATATATTTGTTTTCTCTATGAATGTGATCAAACTCAGCAAGGAGTGAGGGGAAGTCATGTGCCGAGTGTCGTGTGATTGCATGCAGATAGGCGTCACGTGCCATGAACGTGAAAATTGGGGGAGTCATTGTTCAGATTAGGATCCCATTCATTTTTAATTATCATCTACTCTTAAATTAGATTGTTAATTCTTAAGAGACAAAAATGTAGTTTTTCGTTAATTCGAGGGTTATTAGGTATTAAATTGAACTAATCAAATTTTAAAATATTGAAATTGTTCGATTTAACTAGAAATTATATTATAGGTCTGGCTCATCACGTTAGCCGTGATCCCATTCAATAAAAATTACCCACTTCACCACTAATTTTCAACTCATTTTTTTTCAACTAATGAATCTTCACTCATATTTCCTATGTCATTTTAAAAATATAATTTTTGAAAATTATATTAATGACATGATTAATTAATGATAAAATAGATGATTTTTATTGATTAGGGTTAGGGACCACCGCTAACGTAATGAGTCGGACCTATAATATAATCTCTCCAATTTAACACTTTTTCCTGTGATTTCGCCCCTGTTTCGGTACTCAAGCATTAGTTTTGCTATATTAAAAAAATAATTATATCGTATATCTCGGATTTATTGATTTTTATGAATATGATACTTTGAATTTATAAATTTAAAATATTTCTCAATACAAGCTCCATATCTAAAATTTAGGCATGAAATGTATAACCTTTAAAAATACAAGTATGTAATTGGTACAATTATTATAGTATTCCATGAAAATACATGTCTTTGCAGTGTAACCAAAAACAAAATCAAACCAAAATTATTCAATGGAAAAACAACACAAAAACTGCAAAAGCAACCATTGCTAAACAAAGGCTAGTAAGACTCCCCTTGGAGGAAGGTTTCAAGGAAATGGCACCGCTCGGGGAAGGCGCAGGCCCACCGGCCGAAGGAACTGAAGCAGAAGCTGAAGCAGGGGTCATTCCCAAGGGAGTCGGAGCTGTCTCCGATTCACGAAGCACGTTGATGTCGACTTTCTGTCCGGATTGACAGTGTCCGGGAACGCCACAGATAAAAAAGTGGTGACCCTTTGTGGTTATGTTAATGGTGTCATTGCCGGTGGTGTAGGTGGCCAAAGGGTCCGAGGCATTGCAGGCCTTGTACATCGGATGGGTTACTTGCATCACATTATGAAACTGAGCGTTGTACTCAAAACCTAAGTATATAATATAAGAGATGCCAAAAATGTAAATTTTCCAATTAACCGAAAGGTTTAAAAAGGACTAAATTGAAATATTAATATTTGAGAGAGACTAAAAAGAAGTGAAAACTTACGAATACTGTCACCAACTTGAAAGGTCTTAGCAGCAGCCCATTGCTTGTAATCAAGGTTGCCAATGGAGGTCCAACCCCCACTGTCCCCAACCGTGTAAACAGCCGCATCGGATAACCGCAATAACGTAATCGCAACCATCACCGCCACAGCCCGAGCCACAACACTCTTCGAACAATCCATGCTAAAACTGGCAAAAAAAATGGACAGAGAGATAGAGATCGAGATCGAAGTGTTTGGTCTGTTGTTATGGTTCTTTCTCCTAAAGTGTTTATATATAGCTCTTGAACTATTTGTATTATATTCGTATCATGTCATCGTATCGTAATATATTACAACATGACTTAATAATGTTCGAATTTATTGTTGGCATCATCATTGATGTGCCTCCCATCACATATTGTTTTGGAGCTTTTAGAAGACAACGCTTGGAAGGAAAGAATGTTGGGTGGGTTGTAGATGAGATATATTGCAGATACAGTTAAGTAATAATTTAATCAAATGTTGTTCAGACAAGGAGTGGTATACTGAAATGATGCCTCATGGCCACTATCTTTATATATATATATTATTGGTACGTGCGATGATAACATAACAAAGTGTTACCAAATTCAAGTATGTACAATTTCATTTTGTTCTTCTGTCTTGTTCATAATCATGTAGATCCTTCACCAAATTAAATAAAAAGTAATGTTGAGGGGTAAATTAAAAAAAAAAAATTGTTAAAAGTTGGTTAATCAAGTTTTATAAATTTAAATTCGAACTCGAGATTGGAACTAAAATTCCCAAAGTTTGATTTCTTTATATAACAACCATTATACAACTGTCAACTGATATTAACTACTCATGCCACTTCTCTTTTACATATATGATATCATTATGTGTCTTCTATTTGTGATGAGATGTGCTTAAACTCATCTCAAATTTACAACTGTGAAGCTGGATCAAATACATTAGCATGACCATTTTTCTTGGCAAAATCACCTTTTGTAACGGCTGCTACACCATTTTCATCATCCATGAACCTCTTCCAGAACCAGTGCTGCTTCCACACCCTCTCTGTCATCTCCTCGATCGGGACGTTCTTCGTCTCCGGGATTAGGAACAACGTAAAGATCGACATAAGCAGGACCCAACCGGAGAAGAACAAGAAGATTCCAAACTTGAAATGGCAGAGCATGGAGAGGAAAGCCTGAGCTATGACAAAGGTGAAGAGCAAGTTGACACAAACTGTCACACTCTGTCCCGCGGATCGAGTCTCGAGTGGGAACGTCTCACTCGGGATTAGCCAACCGAGAGGTCCCCATGACCACGCGAAGGCCGATACAAAAGTACACACCATAACAACCACGAAGATTGCGAAACCCTTGTGGAGATCATCTGAGTGATCCTTAACCTTGATACCAAGAATAATTGCTATAATGACTTGAGAGAAAAACATCTGAACACCGGCTTCGAGTAGCAGCAGGCGACGACCCACTTTGTCGACCGAGTAAATCGATACCACGGTAGACAACACATTGACTGCCCCGGTAATAACAGCAGAGTAAAGTGCAGCATCATTGCCAAATCCCAATGTGTCGAACAAGACCGGGGCATAAAACATGATTGCATTGATACCAGTACATTGTTGGAAGATCTGTCCCATGTAAACATATCAGTAAAAAAAAAACGATTCATTTTACGACGTGACATGACTCAAATTACATTACCGATCATCGTGTTTACCTGCAATGCGACGGCAATGACAAGTTGCGGTCGGTTCCTACGTTGAAGGAGATTCCTGAAAGGATGTTTCACTTGTTTAGCTAAACGACTCGCCTCAACAAGCTCCATGAACTCGGGCTCGATGTTATCAGTACCCCGGATCTTTCTGAGCACGGCCTTTCCTTGTTCTAGACGACCACGCTCAATGAGACTGTTGGGACTATCGACGACCAGGAGTGCCCCGACAGTTAGTAGGAGTGCCGGAATTCCGGCCAAACCTAATGATAGCCGCCAACCCCATCCACCTTTGATTCTGTCGTTGCAAAAACAATGAATGATTTGTGATCATCAGCCAGGCCAGAATTAATCACAATTACTTTGGTGTTAATTAAAACTTGAACATATAATTAAAGAGTAAAACTGAGGCATACTTAGCAGTGTCGTAGTTGACAAGATTAGCAAAGAGAATTCCAATGGTGACATTAAGTTGGAATAATATGTTTAAACCTCCACGAATCCTTGTCGGTGCAATCTCTGACAGGAACAATGGCACCGCCTGTAATTTAATTGAAGTCATATCAACAATATAGTAATCTTCTAAGGTTTGGAAAGTAGGTGTCTTGGTGGAAATGACAACAACTTGGACTGTGACTAATACTTAAAGTAATCTAATTAAACAACAAGAATTGACTAATTAATTAAATTAGACTAATCAAATCAAATGTTTGAATTTTTGGCACTAAACGTTATGGGTATAATGTTGGGTGATCTAAGTCTGTCCATTTCTTACCAAAATCTATTCCCATCGACAAGTATTATCTTTTGTCTAGGTGTTGCAATGGGATTGGTTGGGATGTAAGAATTCGTGGGATATGTAACATGCTAAATGAGGTGGGTGATAAGGGATAATTCAAAGGGTATTATTACATTAGATTACTGAAAATGGTAGTTTAGAAAAACAACACTTTGAAAAGAAGTAAAATAATTTAATTAAATCAAATGATGTTTACAAGTGTTACCTGATTAGCGAAACCGACACCGCAACCTAGCAATATCCTGCCGATGATAAGCATGGCAAGGTCTTGAGCGGCGGCGTTTAGGACAACACCGACAATGAAAAAGAAACCGGCGATCAGCATGGTGAGGCGGCGGCCGAGCGTCCTGGTGGTGTAGGATGCGAAGAAAGTGGCAGTTAAACCGGCCAAGTAAAGCGAGGAAGTGAATAATTGCAGGCCTTGGTTGTCGTACTTGCAGTAGTTTCCTTCACTTCCCGGATTTCTGGTTTTCCGATAAACAACCGGGAAGAATTTTTCCAAGAAGTCGGGCATAGACGTAACGCCACCTACATAAAAACAAATTAATTAATTTCAATTCATTTGTTTTCCGAGTAGTGACGACGAACTAATTTTTCTTAATATTATTTTTGTTTAATTAATTAATTGAATGACATATTTAGCCCCCCCTAAGTTTTAATAGTCCATCCTACAATGGAATAGCTGAATTTAAGTCCTTTTAACGATATATAGCTTTGATCCTAATATTTTTTTTAATTTTATCCCGTTTGTATAGTTGTTTAAGACAAGAAAAAGGATAGAAAGAAAGAACACACATATATATGGATAAAAAGGCAAATTTACCCAAAATAAACATATCAAAGCCGAATAAATCACTATCGAGTTTAAGATTAAAATTTACTCAAAATAATATGAAGTTTAAGATCAAAATTTAATAAATTAAGGATAAAATATTTTTTTAAAGCTTAAAATTTAAAATTAAGAATTAAAAAATTAATTTTTTTAATATTAGTACGTAAAAAAACTAAACGGTAAAAGATTTTTGTCCGCCGGCTCTGTTAAGAATAACTAAAGAACTCTTTGTTCATCGATGTTATGACAATGAAATTCCAAAACTACCCCATAGAAAGGTACTTTATTATTATTATAGAGAATTTTCATGCAACCAAGAAAGAATGAATTTACCTGAAACACCGACGTCGTAACCGAACATGAGTCCGCCGGTTGCGGCCATTATACAAGAAATGATGACAATCGGAGTGATCTTAGCTTCGAACTCCACCCCCGCCGGTGGCACCGATGAAAATCCCCCCGCCGGCATATCTTCTCTATCCGATTATATATCACCTGAAACACAAAACTCTCTGTATATGTATCTCTCTTTGTTTCTTCTTTTTCTGTGGAGATAATCTTCTGAAATTGAAAATGGAGTATGCAAGGACGGAAACCATAGGGAGTTTATATAGAAGTCGAGAGTAGAGTTTCAAACACCTGCAAACTGGATGACGTGGTGGGTCACCACCATCAGGATCTTCCCACGTGTCTCTTGATTCTCTCTCTTTTATTGCTGGTTTTTAATTTTCTTTTGACGGCATTTATCCCAGGGGTACCGGTCTGAAACGAACAAAATTTTAAAAACTTTCGTTAAACCTAAATATTTTTTAACGAATTTAATAACATGATAAATGTTACGTAACTGAAAAATTACGGTGAATATTAATATTACTGAGTTATAGTTTAAAAAACTATGACTCATAGTGTTGATATAAGTTTTCAAAATAAAAAATTGAGTTTTTTATTAAAAAAAGTTGACTTTTGATCTTTAAAGTGTGAAATTGAAACGATTTTGTTGAGTTGGGTCAACTTGTAACCCTAAGCAAATTTGAAAAAAATAAGTGATAAGATCAAATTTGAGACAAACTTATTGACTCAACTTAAAGTATTAATTGGTGTGGAAAGAAAAATCAAAAGAAATGAAGACAAATAGGATTTTTTTATGGCTCATGTTTAACTGGATCCACTGATTTGGGAAATGAAATTTCAGCAATTAAAACCACAAAAAAAATATTGTAATAAAATTATATGTCTGTGTTTGATCTTATGAATAAAAAATTAAATTAAAAAAATTATTTTTATAATTTATATTATAATATTTAATTTAAATCAATGAATTAATAAATCGAATATTAATGATTATATAAAAAAATTATTTTCACCTATTGTTTTATAGTCCATATTAGGGTTGGGAAAAAAACTGATTATCCGGTCCCGGTATCGAACCCAATAAGAACAATAAATTTTTATCTGGTATTGGTTCCGGTGAGACCAGGACTAGATTTAAAATTTAGGTCCCGATCATAATTCATAACCGAGACTGAATCTTGATTTTTTGGACCCGGTACCTGATAGGTACCTAATAGAATCGAACCAATACCAAATATTCAGTATTTGTTTTCTTTTATTTATTTTTTTTATCAAACTTTTCTCTTTATGTATGAATATTATGAGTATGACTAGTTTTAAAACTTTAATTTTCATGCCTACAATATTCTAATTTTATTATTTAATACTCCCTTTGTCTCATTTAAGAAGTCCAATATTGATTTTTAAATATTTAAAATTTTGACTATAGTTATTTTAAATATTTAAATTTTATAAAATATATATTTTTAAATTACTTGATTAGAGGTTTCTAAAATATATATTTTTATATTTTTATCAATAATAGATTTAAAGTTATAGTGAGTCAAAATTAGAAGAAGAAAAATTGACCAAAAAAAGTCAATACTGAACAAATAAAGTGGGAAGGAGGGAGTATTATTATTGGTGGTCAAATTTTCTTCTTCAATTACTTAATTTTTTTAAGAATAAACTAATTAACCAGATACCCGGTATTGGAATCAATTTCCACCAGTAACGAAATCGGTTCTTAAAATTTAGGACCATGTGTGACCGAAACCGGGATTGATTTCAATTTTCAGAAATCGATAATTACCGAGACTAAAACTAATTCTATTCAAATTAGCTAGATAACCGGTATTGTCCACCCAGGCCCATATCACTGGCAACAATTTTGTTTTCTTTATTGAGCTCTTACCTCTTTTTTATGTGGGTGTGGATATATTTGTTGAGACTAAAACCAATCCTTAATTATGAAGTACAAGAAAGTAACATCTACTATCTGCTTTTCAAAAAGTAATCGTTAATAATTTTAGATCATTAATTAATTTATTCATCCAATTACATATATCTGCAAATCATATATTAATATAGGTAAGTATCTTGTCTATTCGAATAAAAACTCCACAGGCGGATTTAGGATAATGTAATGTGTTTTTAGAAGATAGAGTCCGTTTATACGTTGTAAAATTACGTAATCTTATATTTTTTTAAGATTATTGAATTAATAAAAATAATTATCGAGATTAACAGTTAAAAATAGAATGAAATTCTCACCCTCCATTCATCTAATGATTCTAAATCAATATAAAACTATTCAAATATGTTTATTTCTTATTTTTAAAAAAGTAATTGTACTTTAATAAGAATAATACTGAGGAATTAACGATATATAATTTTGAGATCCATTAATTAACTGAACGACCACTTATTTTTTCTTATCTTGTATATATTCGAATCTTAATATTTTTTTTAAATTAGAATTGTCTTTTTATTTAATAAAAAAATACAAATATATAATTTTAAGTTTTTCTTGTGCATTCTAGTATATGTCTTGACAAGTAGTTTTAAGAAAAGTACAGGTCTAGTATTGCACTAAAAACGTCTGATCTCACTATCAGCACTAAAGTATTCTTGTTTTTTTAACCCCAAACCGCTAGTCCTAGACCACGAGTTGGATGGAACCCCCCAAACAAGGGATTTTAGGCCACGCAATGTCTGAAAATATATACATCACACTCATATATGGTAGCAGTCCACTAAAGAAAAACATGTGCTTTGTGGGGATGTGGACCAGTCTTTGTTGCAATTTGGCAAAATCGTGTGTTCAAACTATGAGCATGCAACCACGAGTGAAAACAAAGGGAAAAGTTATAATAAATATAATCAGTATGAATTGTGTATAATTAATGTTATTTCAATAAAAATGATAATTAGAATTAGAATCGATCACTACAAATATTAAATTAATATAAATATAATTTAAAATAGTGGTAGTACTTCAGGAATAATATTTCTTTAAAGTCATGATTATATCTATAAGTACAACCACAATTAATATTATGTATTTGATAATAAATTAAAATTTCTAGATTAATTAGTTAAGATATAAATCTTACTACATTGTTATATCCCGCCTTGCCCACCACACATAACCAGGTCATACGATCCACAAAATTTAGATCAAGAGGATAATAATTCTAGACATGACCTCAATCTTGCATAGCCTCGTTGACTTGAAGATTTTTAATTAATTTAAAAATGCATTTTATATTCTAATTTTTCATATTCCTAACGAAAAATGTTAATTACGAAAGCATTGTAATCCTAAAATTCTAATAAATTATGGAACTTGTAAACGTGCAACACGTGGAATAAAGTATACAATTCTTTAGCAATGATTGTATCTCTACAAACCTAAAATAATTCATTTAAATTAATTATATCTTATTTTATAAAAAAGAATTTCAAGTTGCCATAGAAATTTATTTTAAAAACAATTTCGTCCTTAATTTCTTATTCGGCCATGTGATCAATCAACTAACACATATGACAAAGTTGTTTCGATTGGGTGGCATCCTGGATGGGACATAAAGTATTTAAATAAAATCATATAATATCAAAGGAAGATAGAGGTGGAGGCACCAAATTTGACCAATTGATATTCTTTGATGGTTTTAAGGTCATCTGTTTGGTTATGGATGTTTGAACTTGGACGGTGTAACTGTTAAGAATTTCAAAGTCCCGTAAATCCAGAACAATACATCATATAGTTCATATGGAACAAACAAATGCATTAAATATTCAAAAAAATATCACGTAAGATCAAATTTTATATTCGTTTTATAACTCATATCCGAAATTTATAATTAACTCTTTGAAATTTGGTCTGAAGTGTTGTTTTCGAATATATGCCATGCTTAGTAGGGGTGGGTAAAACCGGGTATCCGGCCAATTTAAATAGAATTGGTCTTAGTCCTGGTAACTACCGGTTCCTAAAAATTGGAACCAGTTTTAGTTCCGATCACACCGGGTCCTAAATTTTAAGAACTAGTCTCATTATTGGTGGGTACTGATTCCAATACCGGGTACCCGATCAATTAGTTTGTTCTTAAATTTTTTTGAGTAATTGGAGAAAAAAATTCAACCACCAATAATAACATTAAATAATAAAATTAGAATATTATAGACTTGAAAATTAAAGTTTTAAAACTAATCATACTCATAATATTCATACATAAAGAGAAAGTTTGATAAGAAAAATAAACAAAAGAACCAATACTGGATATTTGGTATTAGTCTCGTTCCTACTGAGTACCCACCAGGTACCGGGTCCAAAAAATCAAGATTCAGTCTCAATCCCGGTTATGACCGGGACCTAAATTTTAGATCTAGTCTCAGTCCCATCAGAACTAATACCAGATAAAAATCTATCGGGTCTTACCGAATCCGGGATCGAATAATCGGGTTTTTTTCTCACCCCTAATGCTTAGGGTACAATACAGTCCATATTTCTGGCCATATTGGGCTTAGAAATCCTTTTATTTTGACCTGCCCATTTCATAGATAGGTCTAAAACAATATTATAATTTTCAGAACGACATCTCCGAAGACTAACTTGAAAGTGTAATAATTTCGAGTGTCTTCTTATAAATTTCATATATTATTAAGAAAATAATTAATTGCACCATATGACTTCAAATTATGACTGATCTTAATTTAATTCTTGAGCTTTTTAAGATTTTAATTTTATCTTCAACTTATAAATTTTATTTTAAATTAGTCTTTAAACATATAAACATTCTAATATTATGTCATTTTAAATTGGACCTTAAAACTTTGACATGTTTCATTTTTATCGTTAAAGTATCAATGTATGCGAATCATATCCATGTTAATAACATCGATATAAAATTATGAACAAACATATAAACACATTATGTAATGAATGATATGTCGTGACATATGATAATTTGAAGATAGATCAAAACATTTAAAAATTTAAAAATCAGCTTAAATTAAATCATAATTTTGAGATAAAACTAGAACTTTAAAAGTTTGGGCGCCAATTTAAACCATGGGGAAAAGGGGGAAGTTTGACGTCATAGAAGCAGCATATGAGTTGTTTGAAATGGGAGAAGCAAAGCCTCTATGATTATGCTGAAATTATTTCCCCCTGCTCGATAAATTTTCTATCAAGTTCCCTACAGAAAGTGCAGCTCTCTGGGTTGAATTCTAAGTCAGGGACATTAGGCACATATAACTTTCAAACTATATACGGTATGGATCCACCTAGTAAAATTATGAGTTTTATATTTTTTAGATTGTTGAAGGAAAAAAATAAATAGTTAAGATTAATTTTTTAATTTAAACGATAATTTTCATATTTATTTTACCTATGCAACGATTTAAAAATGTAGAAAATTTAAAATTTTTTACACTGTATAAAAGAATATTATATATATATATATATATATATATATATATGTGGGATTATGATACACTTACACATTTTTGAACCGTTTGATGAGGGTAAACAAATAGTTATATTTTTTTCTTATTTTTTCTCATGATAATTTATTATTTATTATTATTAATCTCATTTATTCAGTTAACTTCATCTAATATGATAAAAAGTTTTTACCCCTTTCGATGCGCCAACACCAAAAATTTAAATTTCAAACTTTAACCTTAAATTTTAAATCCTAAACCCTATATCTTACTCCAAATTCTTTAATGCTAACCCTAAATCTTAAATCTAATTAATATTTAATGTGAAAACATAAATAAAGACCTTGAAAATAAGTACATAATTTTTATTTATCCAATAATCTAAAATATATATAAATTTTTAAAATTTTATATAACGTAAAATAATCTTTTATCTTTTATATATATATATATATATTAATTAGGTAAGGACATGCTAAAAATTGTACCAAAGTAAATAATTCTGTCTGAGACTTGTGGTGACACACCTCTACAATATAATCTGTTTTTGTAATCATTTATCCTGTTGCTTCAATCCTGCACTCAACGTGGCCTGAGCCTGATAATGTTTATGTCAGTCAAAGCGGGTTCCCTCTACAACCCTAAATCTCTATACATTTTACGTATAAACAAAACAAGGTAATAAACGTAAAATTAAATATTCAAATTTATATCAAAAATTTTAATCTTAAATCTTTAATTTTTAAAGCGAATTACTATCCGTAACAGATTCGAGTTATATTCAATGCTTCCGTGTAAGTGGAGCACTTGAGGTTGGCAATGGCTGGTTATGCCACTCGATGTGTGCCCCCCATGCCTTTGCTTTCTTATCAGCTTACTATTCCCCTCAACAGAAACACTTTTAGCTTCACTAGGAAACTTGTCAACCCAAGATCCACAAAGCAATGAAAACCTTGGGATCAGCTTAGGATCAGGCTTTTTAGGGTTTATTGCACCGACGTTATGAAACTATACTTCGGGTTTTGTATTAGTACATGAACTTTAAGAATGTTCTAATTAAGTTCTTAAAGTAATAATATCATGTATTCAATATTTTCGTGTTTAAGGTTTAGGGTTTATAGTTTAATTTTAATATTTTTTTAGTTTTGTATTCAAAATCGAATCTAAAATCATTAGCTTTCTTGTTGTCCTCTTAAATTTTTCATACATTAAGTTCATGTGTTTAATATTTGATCACATACTTTAAACAAGGTTAATGCACAATTTATCTCATGAAATATACATTTTTCTCACTTTGGTTAACTATATCAAATCTATCCTAGTTAAATAAAAATTATACTCAAATAATGAAACTTTATGATAAACAAGCACCAAAGTTTACGATTTCCAAACCAATAAAAATTCTATATTTATATTCGAAACATATCAATATTTAATCCAATAAATACTTATTCAACTATTAATGAAGATTTTTATTTGAATCAAAGGCAAAACTACATATCGACTAAGAGTTGTCCTTTCCAAAAAAAAAATTATAACATTTTAGATTATTTTTAATTTAAATATTAATAATATTCATTCAAAAATTAATCAATAAAATTTTTATTAATTTTATTATTCGATCCTAACTCTATTCTTGATCAGGCTGTTTCCTGATCCGACTGACAATTAATCGTCTTTAGGCCAGCTTCCATTACTGAGTCTAATGACTGATCTTTTTGGTCCAAGTTCGTTAACCCAATGTCTTTGAGTCAAAACTCCCTGGTGTCCTGTCTCTTTCTGCCTGCCACTCAGTTGTCGACACACCCTGACCTAAATAATTTAAGACTTGTAGTGCCAGTCACAGCTAAGCTGGGTGAGGAAAACAAACGATCAGGGTCAATCATTTTACTTTTTCAAAAAATATTTGATTATTAGTTAGTTTAGTAAATTGAGACGTTAAATTTTTAAAATAATATTTATAGTTTAAATTTTAATGTTAATAAATAGAGCAAGTTGAATTAGGAGTATTGTCCGTGTAATGAATATATATGGTATTCGATCAAAGATTAATTAACTAATAAATTATTTATCAATTGTTCTTATGAAATAAAACACGAAATTTTTTAAATAATATTCAAAGTTTAAATTTCAATATCGTAAATAAAACAAATTGAATTAGAGTACTATTCATATAATAAACATTTATAATATTTTATACAGATTAATTGATCAATAAATCAGATATATACAATTATAATATATATATATACAATAATAATTAATGGTCCCCCACACTTGAAGTGTTTAGGCACATTGGGTTTCATGCATGAGGTTTTGGAGTGTATTCCGGATCAATTGAACTTCCCCAAAAACCACACACACAAAAAAGTTGATGGTCCCATCATCTTCTTCACCCTCCCTAACCCTAACTTTATTTTTTTTTTTAAATGGGGCTTCGAATATGCTACTAAATTCTTGTCTTTTCACCCTTTTCCTCTTTGTCCCTAACTCCAATAATTAACCCTACCACACTCATCCACAATATTCAATCAAATATCATCTAAATCATATAATAAAAATTTATATAACATGAATTATTAGCTCAAGTGGTATCATACTTCCCCCTAATGACATATGTTTAAGGTTATGGTATCAAAACCCTCGTAACAAAATGTTTTATTATCATCTATTTAGATATTTTAAGATGTTTGTGTACTCTTTATAATCGAATGACAAATTTCAATGTTAAAACTAAGAATAAATATCTTGAGAATACGATATTTGATATTAATATATTGACTCTGTAAATCTATACGACAACTGTCAATGGATAACATTCCGTGAACTTCTTACAATAAGTATCATCAATAATTTTGAGTTTAACTGTTTTAAAGAGGAAAAGAACGAAATGAAAGGGTTAAAAAAGAATCACTAAAAAATTAAATAATTAATCTTAATTTAGACTATAAATCACATAGTAAGTATAGGTTATTTGTTTCAAGGTGTATTGTCTCCCTCTTTATATTATGCAAAAAAGAGCATAGAAGATGATTAACAAGCTTAATTATTAGTTGTCAGGAGTTAATTAAGAGATGTGCAAATCTTGGAGCAAGCATTTTAGGAGCTGGACAGGATCATTTAACAATTGTCAACTAATTTTCCGATGACGAAAATAGCCTTCGATTAGATGGATTTTAACTTGATATACCATATGGGTTAAGCTGTTTCAAGGGGTACAATGGTCAATGGAAGAATCATATATTTTTTGATACCGATGTCACATGGATTCAAATTTACTGTCATGTGAGCACATGCTTAAGATGAGTAAGAGGATACACTAAGCTTTTTTTTTAATATATTTTATCTTTTTAAATATAATCAAAACTTATATAATTATCGAATAATTATATTTGAATATTTCCAATATTTACTAATCCATCTAATATTCGAATTTAAATAATATCCTAATATATATATATATATATATATATATATATATATATAAAGCATATACCCACCTGTATTTGAGTGTTCTTAAAGATTAAATTAACACTTTCCAAAAACAAGCAATATTAATTATTTTTCTTCTTATAATTCTCAGCTTCGTCAATTCTTATGATTAATACTTTATAATATTTTCATTATCGGAACTATAAAAATAAAATTTTATTGAAAAAGAAATTCAAATTTTATATCCATAAGTTCATAGATCTTAACATTACATTTAATAAAAGAATATTATTATTATAATAAAACATGTGATTTTAAAAATATTTTAAACACAGAAAAAATCAATTGCAATTGGCTTAACAAACACACTTAAATATCTATAAACGCAGGTTATTATTTTTATTCATCGCCTATTCCCAAGTTTAGTTACACGAGAACCGATAAAACTTCATGATATAATTAAGTAATTACTAGTTTTTTATGGATTAAGAATAAATTTATGGTCAATTAATTTATTTAATGATAAAAAAAATTATCATTTGAATGTATTAGTTAATAATGATCGATAAATTAGTTTTTTTAAAAAATAAGCTAACATAGCTTTTAATAAAAAAAATAAAAAATAATAACAAATTGATTTAGCGAGATAAGATATTAGATTCTTTAAGTAAAAATAAATCTTTGAGTTCTGATGTTATACATGAAAATATTAGATTAGAAGGGACGTCTCATATAAGATCTCTATAAAATTCGATCTAGATTAATTGATTAATAAATTAAATATTAATTTAAAAAAACAAAGAATAAATAGAAAATGCCAGCAAGGAAAAGTTTAGTTTTTTTTATATAAAATAAACATTTTATCATATTTTATACAAAAGGGAAAAGAAATGATGGTTTATGATTTTGCATGCAAAACGCAAAAGATCTATCCGTTTTGTCCCTCCGGTAAACGTAGGTTGTAGTGTCCATGTGATGCTTTCAATATACTAAACACCTCATTAGCTCACTTGTTTCGGCTTTGCCAGACCACAATACCTTTTATAATCTCACCGTCCAATTATTTCACTTAATTCTATCATACATCCCTCAAACTAAAGTATATTTTCATTTAGGTCCCTATTATTTTGACAACCATGTAACATCCAAGCTGGCTGCATTTTAACTACAAAGCCAACGTCTAGATTGAGGATTCAATTGTAACATGTTGAAGTTTAGGGACTAAACTAGAATATACCCTAAAGTTTGGGGACATCTGTTGCAGTTAAGAAGCAAATGAACTCTAAAAAAGCATTTCATTCCGCCTTCCTCTGTATAAATCAGAAATTCCATGCATATCTCATAAGACACAGCTCCAACCTTTCAAAAAAGAAGAAGAAATACAGATATATTCTTTGTATCTATCTGTTTTCTCCTCTCATTGTACTCTGGATCTTAAAGAATGGCCATGGAAGCTGTTCAAACAAGCTCTAGAAACGCCACAGATTCAAGTTCGAGTCCAAGGATTTCATTCTCAGCTGATTTTCTTGATGAAACTGACTTTATATCCATCAACCCACATTCTCAAAGTGAAGAGATGGATACAGAGGAGAAAGATAAAGCAAGGGCTGCCGACTTCGAGTTCCTTTCGAGCAAAGTGAGCAGCCATGCCATGTTGACAGCGGACGAGCTTTTCTTTGAAGGAAAGCTGCTCCCCTTTTGGCAAATGCAGCATTCCGAGAAGCTCAAACAAATCAACCTTAGAAAAACTAATGATGTCGAAGAGGAAGACGATGACGACAATGGCGGGGTAGTAGTGGTGGAAGAGGTTATAAACAAGGATGAGAGCGGTAGGGTGAGTTGGTTCGTGGATGATGACCCATCCCCGAGGCCACCGAAATGTACTGTGTTGTGGAAAGAGTTGCTGAGGCTGAAGAAACAACGTGCTTCGTCTCTGTCGCCGTCGTCTTCCTCATCATCAACATCTTCGTCCTCGAGCTCGTTGGCCGACATAGCTGCATCTGAAGAAGGGAAACAAGGGTCTGGGAATAGAGAAAACAAGCATGTGAAGAGGATAAAGAAAGGGTTGGAAAGAACAAGATCATCAAGCATTAGAATCAGGCCAATGATCAATGTACCCATCTGCACACAAGTCAAAAGCAGTACATTGCCTCCTCTGTTTCCTCTTAAGAAAGGAAGATTAGAGAGGTGAACTAAAACAAAAACAAAGCCATAGCTGAGTAGAGTTTGATCTGAAATCTAGGCTTCTTCACTATGTTACATTTGTTTTTAGTTTTTTATTTTTTATTTTCAAATTTTTTCTGCTCTTTTCCCCTAAATGTTTAGATAAAATCTTTGAATATGATGGATGGATGTTCAGTTCAGTTCAGATGCATGACCATGTAAATGTTGACTGGTATTATTCAACTTGGTTTCACTTTCACCAGGCACTAATGTAATATCAGAGCTAGAAAAATGAGCAGTCATTTACAGAATACCACATGCAAAGATGCAGAGATTTATGAATTTTCATGGTCCCACTCTGAAACATCAGCCAAGGGAAAAGGCTGATGAATGGGGGTCTAAATAGAAATGAATTATTTCTGGGAAAGAAGGAAAGGATCTGAAAAGGTAAAACGGTTCCTGATTCATCATTTATGTAATACATTTAAATATATGGTGTATTTTAGCGCATCTGATCTAAGGCATATAGCACCCCAAGTGTATATATATATTATTCACTATTTCAAAAATATAAATATAAATTTGTTCTGATGCTGTTTCCAATGGATTTCACAAGTATAGGAAAAATGTATATGTTAAAAGCAAATGAACCTTCACTATCGATGCTTCTGACAAGTAAATGTCATCTAAAAGAACCAGACAGAAAGGACTCTTTTTACCAACACCAATACATCCTGGATGGTAATTCCATTAAATGGTGTTTACCCTAAACCTGCTAGTTTTTAGAGGACTGATACAAATATGTAAATGTGTTCAAACTTAAACATGATTAAAAGTAAAACACACACACAAAAAAATACTAATAAAAGCACAACACAATACACGGATTTTCAGTCTATTTTTCAATATTTATCTTTGTACATACATCTCTTAAAAATATAATGGAATGAGTGAAGTATGGCTATGATACAGACTAGATTTACAGACTGAATATGGACAAGTATTTCTAGCATAAATAGAACTGAGGATACTCCAACATGCAAAATATGAGAACTTTACAATCAAACAGGCAGCATTGGTGAAATTTCCAGCAAAGTTTCAGAACAAGATGATTTTTTATACAGAATAAACATAGACACAGAATTTGGTGAAATAGAGTATTTTTTTACAATTCCAATCGTGTGATGTTACCTCTGAATGCATGTACAATCTACTTAAGACGGTGCTGGGGATAAAAACTGATTTCCAGAAGTCCTAAAACAAATTAAAATTTTAGATTAATCCAATAGTTTATAATTCAGAAGATTTAAAGCTTTAAGTTTATACGCTAAGATGGCATGACTAGTGTAAATTTATACTTACCTAAAGTCCAGTCCTGGCTTTCCAACAAGGCTATCCGGTATGTGCCCAGTCAGATTGTTGTTTCGTAAGAATCTAAAAGACACAAAAAACTAAGTAAACACAATATAGAAACAAACAATTGAAGGTAATAATATATGTGTTGCCGCAAATGGCATTTTTTCAGGATATCATGAGACTGGAATCATATCCAACCAATGTATTTTCTTTTTCTTTAGGCATCGGCAAGGAGGGTTTATAACTTTTAAGCTACTAAATTATATACCTATCGGCTATCGTACAGTTTTCATATGTTATTACATTGGCTGGTTGATGTATTTCAAAAGCTATTGGAGACTAGAGACATGCTTCATTTTTTATTAATTTTGCAAAGTTATATTGCAAAATCTCAAGTTCAAGAAGAAAATATAAAAAGAGGAAATTTTGTTGTTAGTAGTGTTTAGCTCTGTCTTTAAGATAAAACAATGAAAATATGACAGAAAAAATTAAATGACAGAAAGTCGATACAGATCTAAACTTGATAACGGAACTCAACCCTTAATGACCTATGTTTGGCAAACAAGTGAAGGACCACAAACATATATGAAATAATAGCTGTTCCCTCAAATATATAGGACATCCCATGCCAATCCTACAGAACTCAGAGCAATTCTAAATGAAATTAAAGATCAAACACAAGATGTACTCGCATTTAGTGCTTTCCAAGGACACCTATGTTTTCTCCCTTCACAAATTCAACTAACACACTTGGTTTTACCCACATCTCAGAAATTCACTCCAGGGTTTCCCTTCCCTTAAATTTACAAACTCAATCAGGCAAGAAATGAAGAATTTAAAGCTTTTAACAATTGAATGCTTGAAGAATTGAATCTACCACTCTTGTACTTGTAGTGTTGAAAAGGCCCTATCTATGGTAAGACAATTAACATCCTTCTGTCAAGGGACAAGGGATTGATCCGTTCCTTTAAGGTATCAATCATTTTTGCTTTCAGGTTAAGGAGATTCTATTTGAATAAAGATTGATCGTTCTTAATCCTTCTGCTTCTCAAGACAAAAGAATAAAGAAATATTTTGTTCAAATAAGGATCAATCCCTTATGCTTGTTGAGCCAATTTTTCCACTTGAAGTACCAAAGAACTGACTCCTATGAATATTGAATAGAGGCTTGATCTCTTCAGGCTTGGCAACCAAAGTGATCATTCTGTGAGAAAAAGGATTGACCATTTTCATTTTCACAACGGAATAAATCCTTTGCTCAAAAATAAATTCTAAACTTTTTTTGTTTTGAAAAATGTCGATTTTGTAACTTAAACAAAGTTTGATCTATTGGAATATTTTCAATTATTTTTTTAAGAATAAAGCACGAATCATATACCATAAAAAAAATAACCAAATTTTTTTCAATATGCTCAATCAAGCTATTTGGATTAATGTTTTGCCATTTCAAAATAAGGGTCAACTCAAAGATGACATTATGCAACTTATGTCTCTATTAACAAGGATATTTTTCAGGTCATGTCATTCTCCATTAATCTAGGAAAGAAACCATGTGCAATAGACCAGGTACATGGGTCCAAAAATAATAAGTTCAACGGTCAGATAATGAAATTCATCAAAAAGGTCAATGGGAAACAACCTTTTAAGTCTACCACATTCACCCCCACCATTTTATGATGCAATCTAAAAATTTATGTAGGGCAAGAAAGTATCAATCGGATTACTTCAATGACACATCTAGTATCAAACATATCATAAGAAATTTTCTTTCACCCAAGTTTTTCAGGCGTCTTGAATAGAACAAGTTAACCAATATCCTCAAGAGGAATTGAGTTCTATTATTTATCCTAAAATAAATAGAGTTAGTTTAGCATTTAACCTAATTACAGATTGCACTTGTCACACTTAAGTGTTTTTTATTATTTATAACTTTACCAAAACAAATTGTATTGTAGAAATAGGAAAAATACACTCCTAAAACAACCGTTGAACTAGTTTGCTTTTGTTAACTAATCCCCTATGCTTTTGTGGTACCCAAATAAGCCATATATTTCGATTTTTATTTAAATTAGCCCTTATTCCAAATGAAATATTGATTATGTTTTTGCTTTAGACGTACATTAAAGATGGGTTAGTGGCTTATTTTGATACAAATAAAGATTAAAGGTTAATGACTTATTTAGAAACAAATTAAAGATTAAGGGCTTATTGGGATACAAGTTAAAGATTAGGGGCTTACTAGGATGTCAATTAAAGTTTAGGTTTTATTTAGGTGTAAAAAAAGAGATGGCTTATATAAATAAAGTAACAAAGTTCAAGGGCTTATATATTAGCCAAATAAGAATGACTTACGGTTCACACAATCTTCCAAGGTCTCCAAGTGATGATGGAATATCTCCATTGAATTGATTGTCTTCTAAATGCCTTTTAACATAAAAAAGTGGTAGCATATTAAATGTAGTTTTAATATAAACCCATTAGACAATTCTACATGAATGCCAACATACATACCAACTGTTTATGTAGCCAAATGACTCAAAGAGCAAAATGCACAAGAGAAGAATATGCTTACAATATTTCTAGTAGCTTTAATGAACTGAGATCAGGTATTGCTCCTGATAAACTGTTATTACCAAGCCAACTGTTGAGAAAACAGAAATTTCAATTAGAATGTGTTATTATCTCTAAATTACATCACTTGAGCTTTACTTTCAATACCATACATGCCACTTAGTGCAGTTAAATTAGCAATGCTAGATGACAATGATCCCGAAAGACCCATACCAGTCAAGTTCCTGAAAAAAAAAAGTTGAGTTCTTTGAGCAACAATAGATGATGCATAGACAGCAAAAAAACTTAATCTTAACTCACAAAGTAATCACACGAATCCGTTCACCCTCAGAACATGTAATTCCAGTTCATGCATAATTAGGAGGCAGGCAAGGATCAACGTTCCACTCAAGTGCATCTCAACTCCACGGCCTCTACTCGAACCATTGAAAGTGCTCCTTCGAATACTTTTGAAGGGGGTATGTTCCGGAACCCAGAAACAGGTGGAGTATTGTTGCTCGCTATAACATAAACATTTTCATCATATGGCTCCCAATATCGATCAAATTGATCATCAGGGTATCTGGTCATAGCACAAAGCATTTACATTCAGCAATATCAAAGAATACAGCTAAAAATCAGAAACTCCAACTTCAGACTTCAGAAAATTTCAAAGTGAGAACAGATAATAACTCACTATTTTCACAAATTACAACAAGAATAGATAGATTCTAGAAATGAAATTGTATTATTTAGCCATTTTTATTCAAAATTGTGCTATATAATGTGCAAAAACTATGAAAAAAACATAACAATAACATGAGCCTGCAAAAAAAATTGTTTGAGACTTACCTAATAGTGGATCCTTTGTGTCCAAAACTGTGCCTAGCAATCAAACTCAAAGTATTAGAAGTAAAATTCGTAGTATTATATAGCGAATCACCCAAAATAAGCATCTCCAAAGTCCAAACTCGAAACAAACGGGTCCGACTCCGTATAAGTATTCGAAGCAACACAAACACTCATGGTAGTCCCTCTAGCTTCAAACACCGCTTCGTAGAACGACGGTGATCCCTTCTGATAATCCTCCGTCGTGTTCACCCCCTCAGAACATGCCGTCCACTATCTGATCGAAAACGGGAGGCGAAGGAAAACTCAATCCGTTGACTCCGCCGTAGTAGTAACCCGTCCTGATCAGGTACCTCGCACCTCTGTAAACGCGTGCAGTGTAGCAAAACTTGCGGCGGAGATTGTTTTGAAGAGGGAAAGATCGGACGGTGGAGAAAGTGGGGGAGAGGTCGGAGACCGTTATGTTCTTTGATGTACCGGTGGAAATGAATTCCCCGTCGGGAAGCCATCTTCGACCGTCGATTACAGTTCTCTCCGCTGCGCCGCAATCAATCAAATATCCTACAAATACAAATCAAAAAATTGTTAGAAGATGATAGAAATGGAAATAATTAAAATTCTAAGCACCGTTTGATGAAATAACATATGAATTGCCTTTGGGGGGTCGTTGGGAGAGGGAAAGGGAGAGAAAGGAGAGGAGAAAAGTAATAGCGAAAGAGAAGATATTGGGAACATGACATGGAAGATGTAGTGGGATTTGTTGGTGGTTTAAGGTGTCCGAGTGATGAGTGAGTCGGAGACTGAGTCAGACCGAGTGTTGAACAAGTCAAAGTGGGGGCAAGGGTGAGTCGTTGAAGAGAAGGAATCGGTGTTGGTTGTAATTTCTTTGGACAAGATGAAAGGCAAAGGCTTTTACTTGACGCGGGAAAAATACTGAACCAGTCAGGTCAAAAGACGCTTGGTCTCTTCTCTTCAGTTCGCGGGCTGCTTAATTATTTTAGAGGCTATTTGCCACTTGCCAGTTAAAAAGAAAAAAAAAAATACTGTAATATCTATATAAATATAATTGAAAATCCCATTTTTTCCATACCAGTTGAAATGAAATGAAAAAAAAAAACAGCAGTTTTTTAATTAGAAATATTATATTCTCATATTAAAAATATAATATATTAAAATCTTTTTAATTTTATTTTTATCATTTAATTTAAAAATATAATATCTTTAATTAATAAAAAAATATCCTTAAACATCTGTAATCGGTTATTATAATTTAATAAATAAGGTGCAAGAACGTGGGGCCTAACATTACCAATAATTGCTTGGTTTTAACGTGACTACGTATTAAATCCTCTAATCAAGTTTACTAGTTTAAATTATGATTGTTATAAATGAAGAAAAATTAATTAAAAATTAAATTTTCTACATAATTTTAATTAATTAATTAATAAATTAATTATCAATAGTTAAAAAAACTTCTTAAATTTCCTTTTTTTTAGAAAGACGTCTCGTTCTTTTCTCAAAAATTATCAAGTTTAGGGTTAATTAGTATATTAATCCACACTAAACATTAAGATTAGAACATTACATGATTGATGGTAGGGATGGAGTTATTAAAAAGTAGGGAAGAAAAATCGCCCTCAATCTTCGAAGAATTTTTTTATATTTTTGTCTCTTTATTTAAATTTTTTTTAAAAAAGCTTTTTTATAAATTTATCCGTCTAATTTTAAATATTTATGTTTTGTTCTTTTAACCTCAAATCTTGAATCTGTCACTGGTTGATGGCTTTAAACCAGACCTGTCCTATTAGATATGGCAGGATTCGAGTTGTGAGAACTTCTTGTTTTGATTAATAAATTGGCCCACTATAGCTCAGATCATTATGATCGTAATAACCATTTAAAAAAAAGTAAAAATATAAATTTCATCGTCAAACTTTTTTTATCATTAAAATTTAAATTTATTTGTTAAAACTTAAGTTTACTCATATTTTTTTAATTTATCATTAAATGATTAATGTATTATAATTAATACCTATCTTTTAAAATTATAAATTATTTTTTAGTTTGTGAAAAAAAAATCTATTTTTTTTTTAATTTATTAACGATAGAACATCAATAAATATATTTTAATTTTACACTAATCAAACGGTGCGTACTGTTTCTTAAAGTGATTTGGGTTTTGTAAATTTAGGTTCTTTAATTAGTTTAACGAGTTTTAAATGATTTGGGAAAATATATTTAAACTGGTATATAATTTTTGTTAGTGTTTTAAGTGGTCAAAAAGTAATTTAAAAGCATTATTTTAATTCTAGATTCAATAATGTTTTTTAATCATATAAATTATCTTATCAAATTTTACTCGTAAAATTTATGATAAAATTTAAAAATTGTCATTGTTGTTTTTAAAATAACATACAGTTTTTGTAATATTTATTCATTCAAAAATTAATAATTAATAATATATAATTCAAAATCAATAATCATTTTTAAAATGAATCTAAAATTTCGAATCATTATATAAATACAAGGCTTATTTATTGATTTATCTCATAAAAAATATATAATGTTACTATTAAAACTCATTTTAAGAAATATTAATTTAATTTTCTTTTATGATATTTCAAAATTCAAATATCCATATCTTTCAAAATACATAATTTAAATTAATCGTTGTATATTTTAAATAAAACTATCTGAATTATGCTTATAATAATTTATAGCCCATCATCTAATTATTTTTATGGAATTTACGAAAAAAAAAAAAATTTACTCAAATCAATCATACTCAAATTTTAAAATATTAAATTTTTATTCAAAATAGGTAAATTATTCATATGTCCGGCTAATTTTGTAAATATATTAAGGTTTATTGCAGGTAATTTTTAGGACTCTCACAATGATTTAATTTATAAGAATATAATTTTATTATCCCACACTTTGAATATAACAAACCTCGTACCTATCCTTATTTAAGTTTTCGATGATAAAATTTTTCTTTGACATATTTTTGTAAACGAAGATTTCAATTATTTTTTATATTTGTTAATTCGAATCTTTACAATTTTCAATTATTCACCGTATAATTATCACTCATACTTGCATTTGAGATAATTGATGAAAAATAAAACAACCCTATAAATATATATTCTTTTATAAATTATAATTTAAATATATTTTATTTTACCCATAATACTAAGTTAACTCTATGAGACAAAAATTGTTAAAATTTACGGGGATTTCAATATGTTTTTGTTTGCTTTCAATAAAATAAAGTTCGTTTTTATATAAATTTAATCAAAACAAAGACTAACTAAAATACTTAAATCTTTACTTTAATATACAGATAGGTCCCTAAATTTGATAACTTTTGTTAAATCAGTCTTAGATTTTTAGTCAAATTGATCCCTCGTATTGTCAAACAGTATGCAAGTTAATCACTAAGGTCGTTAAATTTGGAATTGTTTATCGGAATGGGCCACTATTTATGGTAATGTGCGCCATATTAAATAATTCTATAACACTAGAAATTAAATTATAATTATTTTAAAATTATTTAAAATTATATATAATTTTATTTAAAAAAACAGAGATTATTTTGATAAAAGTTAATCAAATTTAAGAATTAATTTGTGTATTAAGTATTTAAAAATGGATGAAGGGAATTCACTTGTATAATTTTTTTCAACTTATAATTCGACTAAAAAGTATAATTTTTGTTAGTTTAAATATTTTTTTTAAAAATTATATCGTTTTTAAATTTTAGATTAAATATGAATTTAAAATCAAATAATCTTATTGTTCTTATCGTTTAATTTTGATTATGTCCCGATAAATAAATAATGTGAAAAGAAGAAAAAAAATGTTCTTTGTAAAACCCCAAAATACCCTTGATCAAGTCTCTCCCTTTCTCTGTCAAATCACGATTCTTATTTCTGATAAAACCTTTTCTCTCTGTTTCCCAAGTCCTGTCCTTTCTACTATCCCTTCTTTGATATGGAGCTTCCGGAAGAACAAGGCCTCCCAGAACGGAAGGGGCAAAAGCGGAAACTGGAGGAAGAGATCCAAGAGGGCCGTGATATCTCCCTCCCCACTGGCGACGCCCGCCGTGCCCTCTTGGCCGAAGTAACCGCTCAGGTTAGCGTGCTCGATTCAGCCTTCTCTTGGCGCGAATCTGATCGTGCTGCTGCCAAGCGTGCCACTCACGTGCTCGCTGAGCTTGCCAGGAACGGTAATTATTTTGATAATCTCCACTCCGAATTCCGATTTCATTATAATTTGAATTTTCTTGCCCTTTCTATGTGTTTTGTTTCATGATTAGCGGTCATGATCTTCTTTGTGTTTTTATTTTTATTTTTTTGCAGAGGAAGTTGTTAATGTGATCGTTGAAGGTGGAGCGGTTCCGGCTTTAGTGAAGCATCTGCAAGCGCCGCCATGTGAGGATGACGACCGAGGCCCGAAGCCATTCGAGCACGAAGTTGAGAAAGGAAGTGCTTTTGCACTGGGGCTTCTCGCCGTAAAGGTGATTTTACCGAATACTTCTCCTTTCATAACAATAAAATAGTAAAGATGGTTGTTGCCATCACTTTTTTATACTATATAATTTTGCTAGTATTTACTGTAGTTTACGTTTTGAAATTTGAATTATATATTAGTTCACTTATTTCGTGATAAGCATCATTTTTTTTTTAATTTTTAATTTCCTTTTAGTACCTTTAGTAAATATTTGAAGTTATATATAAGTTTTTCTTTGTTAAAATTATGTTTGATGGTACCACAAGTTAAACTTTGGGAAAGTTTGAGTTATGCTAATCTGTTAATTTGGGCTGTTATATTCAAGGGGGAAATAAGGAAGATTTTAGACATACAGATGAATTCATTTCTAAACCGCTAAATTGGCTATGTATTGAATCTGGTATTTTTCTTGGTTTGCAATTTTGCATGGTCTTAATGGAATATTTTTGTTATTCACTCTGCTTAATCATTGAATCTGCTAAATTATTTATTGTCTTTGCTGATAACAGCCAGAACATCAGCAACTTATAGTGGATTTGGGGGCCTTATCACATCTTGTAAATTTGTTGTGCCGACACAAGGATAGTTCTATCACTCGTGCTTTGTTTAGTGCCATTAGAAGAGCAGCTGATGCTGTCACCAACCTTGCTCATGAGAATAGCAGCATTAAAACCCGTGTCAGGTTTACTAAAAGTGTGCAGTTTTAAAGAAGTTATTTTTATTAACTCCTTGTTTATTCTAATAATTATCTTGATTGGTTTGACAGAATGGAAGGTGGGATTCCAGCTCTTGTTGCGTTGCTCGAATTTTCTGACACAAAGGTGCAAAGAGCAGCTGCTGGTGCATTACGAACCCTAGCATTCAAAAATGATGAAAACAAGAATCAGGTAATAGATCTACCTTCAGAAGTTGGATTGGATAAAACTGCCTACAATGCTGGTTAACGGACTGAATACTGTCTTTGCAGATTGTTGAATGCAATGCTCTTCCTACTCTCATCTTAATGCTAAGATCAGAGGATGCAGCTATACACTATGAAGCGGTAGGATTCTTGTTGTTTATGTTACTTAGACTCGGGTCTGAGGTGTCAGACATGAGTATACGCCCGTCACAGTATGCTATATTTTTTTTCAAGATTTCCATGCATTTGGAGAGACCTTCAATGATTATATCCTTGTACCCTTCTCTGGATATGTATAGGACACGAGTACTTCAAGACAAATAATGAGTAGGAGCAACATAACTTAGATGATTTTTAGGCAAATTCCATTGTGTTTTAATATCTTTTCTATCACCTGTTGCATCAAGAGTTTTTCCAAATGGCTTGTAGGTTGGTGTGATTGGCAATCTGGTGCACTCATCACCAAACATAAAAAAAGAAGTTCTTGCTGCCGGAGCTCTGCAACCAGTCATTGGTTTGCTTAAGTATGTTTAATTTGGTTTCATGTTTTTAACTTGTTTTACTTTTTAAATGGGTATGATTCATTACTGTTTGGGCTGTTGATATGCAGTTTGTTCAGGTTTTTTGTTTTCTATTAATTATGTTTTTTATTGGAACAGCTCCTGCTGTTCGGAGAGCCAAAGGGAGGCAGCTTTATTGCTTGGACAATTTGCCGCAACTGATTCTGATTGCAAGGTGAGTATTGTCCATTCTCTTCATACTTAACTAGGCTTAAGATGCCTCTTGGATGTATTTACCAATTTAGGGGTCACATGATGAAAAAGAAGATTATTAGCTCTGGAATTACTCTCCAACTATTTAAATGAATTTATCTTTTCTTGAGGTTTCCTTTGTTCTCGAAGTGATTAGGACAAGCACTGGTCTCTATGCTTTACTTATAGAATGCATTCCCCTCACCTTAAATTTTCATCATTGCTCCTTTGTAACACATGCTACTTTGGATATTGCAGGTTCATATTGTACAAAGGGGTGCTGTCCGACACTTGATTGAAATGCTCCACTCTCCTGATGTGCAGCTGAAAGAGATGTCAGCCTTTGCTTTGGGGAGGTTGGCACAGGTTATTATTGCTATTTCTTTGTTGTAAATTTTCAAGCATTCATTAGTGCTGTGAAAGATCTTTAATGTGATTGCTTATCCCTACCTAAAATATTTGTTTCTAAATAAAACTTGAAGTTAATTTAATTTGTGAATTCATGCCAGTTTCTAACACAATATATTCCATAATGCATTAATCCAATTCCTTGTTCTTTTGGTTCCACGATTGTTGTAAGTCATGTAATTATCGTTGCTTTGTTGGAATGTAGCCAATATGCATCTCTGGGTTTCCACTCTTTAAAGTATCCCGTCTCTCAAAATTGTCAGCATGCTTTTTTGCATGACATCTTAAGGAAACTTTGCTCCTCGTCGAACGGAAACAGCTCACTCTGTTTGTGTTTCTCTTTTATTTTTCTTGTTTGTGAGGTTTCCATTTACTTGATGACGTCTTTATAGTTGCTTCTGAGAAAATTAATACTCTGAAATTTCCTTTCTTCTAAAGCTGGAACTATTAGATAACAGTGTCACTAAAATGTAATTTTGATTGCAGGAAACACACAATCAAGCTGGTATTGCGCATAGTGGTGGTTTGGTTCCTTTGTTGATGCTTCTAGATTCAAAGAATGGATCTTTGCAACACAATGCTGCGTTTGCTCTTTATGGTCTTGCAGATAATGAGGTGTGGTAGTTGTCAACCTTTAAAAAGTGCTTGGACTTATATTTTGAGGTCATGGTACACATTGTTAATATATTCTTCTCTCCTGCAGGATAATGTATCCGATTTTATTAGGGTGGGGGGTGTCCAACAGCTGCAAGATGGAGAATTTATAGTACAAGTATGTCAATCCTTTTGGATGTTGCCTATTTACCCTCCTCTTAATTTCCATGCTACTAGTTTTTTAGTTGTTGCATGAGAAATCATAAATTTCATTAGCTCATTGCTTTGTTTTTAGTTCCTTACTGGTTTAATGTTATTGATTTATGGTACTTTCAGGCAACAAAAGATTGTGTAGCCAAGACATTGAAAAGACTAGAGGAGAAGATTCATGGGCGAGTAAGTATTTTCATTCATATAACTATCCTTTGTCTATATATCTTCATATATTTGGACTAACGAAGTGTCTGGAGTGCTCTTTTTGTTTTAGGTCTCATTTGGTTTATTTATCTTTTATAGGTTTTGAACCATTTGCTGTATCTCATGCGTGGAGCAGAGAAGGCAGTCCAAAGACGAGTGGCTTTATCTCTAGCTCATCTTTGTTCCCCTGATGACCATAGAACTATATTCATCGATAATAATGGTCATTTTCTTTTCCCCTTCATCCTATGTACAATTTAAAGTAGCATACTGCATAAATGTACTGCAAATGTTTTGTCACTTTGAGAGGTGATTATGCTCTGTTTTTGTGCAGGACTTGAACTCCTCCTTGGTCTTCTTGGTTCTACAAGCTCTAAACAGCAACGTGATGGTGCTGTAGCTCTGTACAAGTTGTCCAACAAAACTATGACACTTTCTCCTATGGATGCAGCTCCCCTTTCTCCAACACCACAAGTGAGTTTGTAAATTGGTTAGTCTAGTGTTATGCATTCTGATTGACAGAATTAACATCATTCCGAGAAATTGATGTTATGTATATCCATATCCATATATTCCATAATTATTTCAAGGGTAGATTGACAACATTCTCATAATTGGTTTTATAGGGAAGAGAATAGTTCATACTTAAGGAAGTTCTATGCAAAATGCAAGTTCCTGCTATAACATACAACTTCTATGCAGGTCTATTTGGGGGAGCAATATGTGAACAACGCTACGTTATCTGATGTTACCTTCCTTGTTGAAGGTTATACGATTTGCTTACCTAAGGCTCTGATACTTTCCATGGAAAAAATAGTTAGTTACATGTCAAAATATACCTTTTGTTGCAACTAAGATCCTTTATTTCTTTTCTCTTGCAGGTAGACGATTCTATGCTCACAGAATCTGCCTGCTTGCTTCTTCAGATGCATTTCGTGCTATGTTTGATGGTGGTTATCGGGTGAGTTCCCTTTTGCCTCCTTAATTTTCCAGTTGTACGTCCCGTCTCTCCTCTTCTTAAAAGGGCCCCAGGGATATATTTTATTCAAGTACCTCTCTCATAACTGGTAGAGTCCATCGGTATTGCTTTATCTTGCAACTGATCTTAGATAAGTCATTTACTTCTGATGATTCTGGATGTGCCCTTTACTAGTCTATATTTTTTAGAACTTGGGCTTTTTCACTTGTTACGGTAACATTATATTAGTCTTTTTGAAAATACAAGATTAATAGGACAATAATTTTCACTTTAGCTTTGAACTTAAACCTATAGGACTTTCTACAGGACATAAATGATGTTGTCAAGCCCCATGATCATTTTTTTAAAATTCTTCATGGCTTCTGTTGCAGGAAAAAGATGCAAGGGATATTGAAATACCAAACATTAAATGGGAGGTTTTTGAGTTGATGATGAGGTATTACGGATTCTTGGATCCAGATGTACATACATTGGATTTATATCTTTTGTTCCTTTTTAGCATCGTTTTATTTACTTGGATTTTATTCTTTGTACAGATTTATTTATACCGGATCAGTAGATGTTACATTGGAGATTGCACAAGATCTGCTCAGAGCAGCTGATCAATATCTTTTCGAGGGACTTAAGCGACTTTGCGAGTATACCATTGCACAGGTGAGCCGGAAAGTTTGTCCGTAGATATTTCTAATCCTTTTGTTGCCTTAAAGTGTCATCTGATTATTTCAATGTTCTCATTGAAGGATGTCTCACTTGATAATGTGTCGAGCATGTATGAGCTGTCTGAAGCTTTTCATGCCATGTCGTTGAGGCACACTTGCATTTTATTTATCCTGGAGCATTTTGATAAACTGTGTGCAAACCCCGGGTATGTGTACTTAAGTCAACTTTGTAATGTCCCTGCCCTTATGTATGTAAATCGAGTATAGCAATTTGTTTTGTGATTCTGAATCATTTGCAGGCACTTGCATCTAATCCAGCGGATAGTTCCCGAGATCCGCGATTACTTTGCCAAAGCCCTCACAAGTCCTAACCCACATAACCTGCGTCTATAGAACTCTTGGTCTCCTGATCTCTGACTAGGTATGTTGTACAGAAAGTAGCAGATCTAATCGATTGATTATTCGTAGCACGTAGACCAAAAAGCATTGATTTCTTCTTTGATTCATTGTCTTAGTTCTCTGATTGTGTTCATTGTTAGATATATAAAGTTATCGAAAGTGTTATCGGAGTCTGTCCTTGTTGAAAATGCTTGTTAAATCGGAGTCGTTTGCAGCATAAGTAGTTTCCTACAGTTATGTTAACAAAAATAGATACACACATGCAAGGTACTTGCATAGAGGTTTTAAAATGAATACTAATAAAATTCTGTAAAGCGAATACTAATTTCAAACGATTTGAGGCATTTAGAAAATAGTTTAAAATGTTTATGATATGTAAGGTGGGTAAAATTTGACTCAAAAATATTTATTTTTGTCGAATGAGTTTGCCGATTTGGTCGTTGGAGTGCGAGTCAATTGGTTCCCATTCTAAGAAAAAATATTAGATAAATATGATTTATTTATAATAAATTTATATATAGTTTTTAAAAATAAATTTTTATTTTTTTTACATATTATTAAATAATTTAATTTTATTAAATAAAATCATTATAAATCGAAATAACTTAATAATTTCTCCAATGCCACGCATGCAATTTATAAAACGTCATTTTTGGTCGGTTAGTTTCATCACGTTATCTATGGGACCAACTAATAAAAATTGTCTGTCTCATTATTTTTTAATTTTTTAAATGAAATTTCACTTGAGAAAAAGTTATGACATAAAAAAATTGATGAAATGAACAATTTTTACTGATTGGTCTCATAAATAAGTGGCGGGATTGACCCATGATATAATTTTTTTTTCTGACAATAGCTTTGAATCGATGCTCTCTTTGTACCAAACTGTCTCAATTCAAATATTTTAACTCATTTAATGGGACGAGAGTCATCATTTTTTAAATGAATATTTTAAAGTTTTTTTATAATATTGTTTTAATATTAAAATTTATATTTAAGCTTAATCTTTCTGTTTTAAACCCTTTTCATTCCGTCCAAATCCGTCATAAACCAAGATAGCTAACACCATGCTTTCACAGTTGCTACCTGCACAGACAACTAGATGATTAATACAAAACTTAAAATCTAATATCTTTCTTAAAAAAATATTTTTTAAACAAAATCAAATGCTTGATAACACATACCATTGAATTGGTCACGTTGAGAAATTTTGATGGAAGCCTAAGACTTACACTAGATGATTGTTGCTTATAAATTTATTATGTTATTTTAAAATTAATTTATTAATGATTTTTATTTATTAAAGATATTAGTTGATTAATGATTAATTAGCTATATTTATTCATCTAAAATTAATTTAAGTTAAAATAAAATATTATAATTAAAATATTTTAAAAATAAGATTTATAAATAATTATTTAATTAAGCATTAGATATATATTTTAAGTCATAATCATTAACATCTAATCTTTTAATTAACTAACTCAAGTTGATTAATATTTTTTTTATTATGACTACTATCTCTTTATTCAATTTATTGTATTTGAAATACTAAATTTTATCGTATCAAATTAAATTATTTAATTAACCATTAAATCTATAAAAGGGGCCACATGCACATTAATATTTGTTATCGCTCTAAATTTTATATTTATTTTATATAATTTATATATAAAAAATAAATATATATAATTAAAATTATTTTATAAATAATAATATTTTTTATAAATAATTTTTATTTTTTAAATATTAATAAAAAATAAAAAATTAAATAAATTTTTAACTCCGTTCTTATTAAATTACCACATTTTAATCTAAAAACTCAAACAAGGTTATTTAATCAAATCTGAATGTATCTAAATCCTTCAGATTCCTTCTTCTAAACAGAAGATAACAAAAAGAAAATGAATATTAAAATGTTCTTGTCACATGGAAACGCAAATTGTTTATTCCCCGATGTCCTACGCCGACGCATTAAACAAGGAAAGACGCCAGGCGTTGGATGAATTTTTTAGCAGTCTCAGAATCATACAACAAGATATGAAAAGCATGATCTTCGCCATCTACAGATACCAACTCAGATTCTCCGGACCAACCACTCGACTTCACGGCTGTATAATACATGATACCTCGGTCTCTTAAATTATCCTTTTCCGCAATACCAACAAGGAGCCTCGAACATCCAAGTCCAGACAAGCTTGGAGATCCGGGTGCAACAGGATTAACCATCGGGTTATCGATACCCCCAGACACATCTGGATACACCAAGTGCCAAATGGTGTGCAGTGGCAGCTTCTCCCGTTGCTCAACATCCTTGGTCTCAGACCCAACGGGATCAGAACCCCAGAAATAAGGATGTGTTAGAAAAGCTCCTTTGATTTTAACACCGTTAGTTAATCCCTCCGATCCGGCTCTCATCAGTATATTATGAGCAAGGTTGGCACCGGCACTGTCACCGCCGACATAAACTCGATCGAAATCGGCATAGTTAGAAACCCAAGGCTCCTTGTTGGAATCAGTATCAGCATTAGAATGAGAAACAACCCATTGAAGACCAGCCCAGCAGTCGTCGTAACCGATGGGGAGAGGGTGTTCAGGTGCCAGCCTATACTCCATCGATATAATGACAGCGTTGGCTAAAGAAGCCAAGCGGTTCATGAACTTGGTTTCGACTAAAGAGAAAGCTGACTCGAAGCAGAAGCCTCCACCATGGAAGTAAACTAAAACGGGAACCTTTGGGTGTTGATGTTGGTCAAGTATGTGTTTTGGAAGGTAGATTCGAGCTGAGATGGGTGGGTTTTGTGATACGACGATGTCTTTAGATGATACACCGGTTTCAGGGTCTGAGTCAGAAGGTGGTACAATGGGAGAGCCTGCCAATCGCTCGACAGAACCATCTTTGTAAACCCGTATGAAAGGGAGGATCTCTGTGGCTACTTCCTTGCCATTGGAACCCATATTCTTGAAGTGTGTCGAGGAAAGTGGAGCTTGGGAACAGAAGGGGCATGTACGCAATTTATAGAACGCTTGCCTCTTTAAGCAAGTCGGCCAAAGACGAACAAAAATGGTCTCTTTTCGAGATCCTTTTTTATGACCGAATATTAAAATATTAAATTTTAAGTTTTAATTTAATTTTTTTATCATTTTAATATTAATATTAAATTCTAGAAGACACATCTTGCGTCCAATATCTGATCTCTTAATTTTAAATTATAATATTAAATTTTAAATATAATTTTTTTAGTGTTAAAGACTAAAAGAAAAAAAAAATATATTCGTCAAAATAAGCTTGCGTCAACCTTTGAATAAGTTTGCTCCATACTTGTTCGTTTCTTTTAACCCTTAATTTATTTTTTAAAAATATGTTAAATTTAATGGGATAATTTACATACCATACAGATTATGCAGAAAATGACTAAAAATAGTTTTATTTTTAGTATATATTTTTTACTTTACGTTAATTAAAATTTGAAAATTACAAAAAATAATAAAAATTATGTTTTAACATACAAGTTATTGAAGCCGGCCAATACGAACAAAAATGGTATTTAATAAACACAGTCGGCACGATAAACGAATTAGGTGTCTATGTTGTTACGTCATGCGAGAATATTAAAAATAATATATTATACAATAAAAATAATAGAGGGGTAAATATATTATACAATAATTATAAGTATATAATAAAAATATTAACTACTAAAAATTAAAAGTGATTTTCTAAAATATAAAATATAAAATCTAATAACAACAATTATACACTATAATAAAATAAATAAATAAATAAACAATAAAAATAAACCCACTGCAGAGTCAAATTAAAAGAAAATAAAGTTTAAAATATCAAAATAACAAATAATTATTTAAAATTATATTAAAATAAATTATAAATAAAAAAGAACCAATATAAAATTATCCTAAAAGAGTAAATAATTTTTTTATAATAGCGATTAAAAATTAGGGTCAACAAAATTTAACTCGATAAAATTAAATAATTTAATTTGAGATAAAAATATTTGATTTATTTTGATTCGATTCGAAAATTTTATAAACTTTACTCGACTTAAAAAAATAAAAAATATTTATAAAATAAAACTCAAAATTTTTAGTAAGTAAATAATTTATTTTTAAGTTTGAGACGAATTTCTTATTTTTTATGATATATATTGATATATAAAAATATGAGAAATAGTATCGCATATGAAAAAAATATAAAGAAATATATATCTTATATAATTTTTTTTAAATAAAACTTAAATTGTAAAATATAAATTATTAACTTAAATATAACTAAATTTTTTTTATTTAATTTGATTCAGCTCGATGGAATAATTACCTCTATTAAAAACGAATAAAATGTGCAGATAATACATAAAAGATTGATTCAAAGTATGCCGACACTTGTATAAATTCCGTGGCAAATAGCCATAGGGTGGGGATTTGCACTCATTCCATATAACAAAACATTTAGTAATATTGGTCAAAGCTCTTGTTCCCAAGCTCACCTCTTTGAGTATGGGTTCCAATGGCAAGGAAGTAGCCACAGAGATCCTCCCTTTCATACGGGTTTACAAAGATGGTTCTGTCGAGCGATTGGCAGGCTCTCCCGTTGTCCCACCTTCTGACTCAGACCCTGAAACCGGCGTATCATCCAAAGACATCGTCGTATCACAAAACCCACCCATCTCAGCTCGAATCTACCTTCCAAAACACATACTTGACCAACATCAACACCCAAAGGTTCCCGTTTTAGTTTACTTCCATGGTGGAGGCTTCTGCTTCGAGTCAGCTTTCTCTTTAGTCGAAACCAGGTTCATGAACCGCTTGGCTTGTTTTGCCAACGCTGTCGTTATGTCGATCGAATATAGGTTGGCCCCTGAACACCCTCTCCCCATTGCTTATGACGATTGCTGGACCGGTCTTCAATGGGTTGTTTCTCATTCTAATGCTGATACTGATTCCAACAAGGAGCCTTGGGTTTCTAATTATGTTGATTTTGATCGAGTTTACATCGGCGGTGACAGCGCCGGTGCCAACCTTGCTCATAATATACTGTTGAGAGCTGGATCAGAGGATTTAAATAATGGTGTTAAAATCAAAGGAGCTTTTCTAACACACCCTTATTTCTGGGGTTCGGAGCCAGTTGGGTCCGAAATGAAGGATATGGAAGTACGGGAGAAGCTGCCAGTGCACACCATGTGGCACTTGGTGTATCCGGGGGTGCCCGGGGGTGTCGATAATCCGTTGATGAATCCATTGATTCCCGGAGGTCCTAGCTTGGCCGGACTTGGATGTTCGAGGCTGCTTGTTAGTGTTGCCGGGAAGGATATGTTGAGGGAGAGAGAGATTCTGTATTACAATACCGTGAAGGAAAGTGGGTGGAAAGGGGCATTGGAGCTGGTTGATGTTGAAGATGAAGTTCATGCCTTCCATATTGTTGATTCTGAGTCTGAGAATGCTGAGAACTTGATCAAACGCCTAGCTTCTTTCCTGGTTTAATGTCTTGCAACATGCGAAATAAACGAATTACATTATGTTTCTATTACAACATCATAGGTTTGATATAAAAGATATGATTGAGCATATGCCCGACTATTCTCATGTCTTGTCTGGTGATCATGTCTATAAGGAATTTAGTATCTTACTATCTAATTTCCAAGAATATGAATCTCCTTTTTCAGATCGTGTTACACATATTGTTTCAATTTTTTTATTAGGTAGAAAAGTGTTTATATTCGCAAGATAAAACTAGAATTCAAACTTATAGGTTAAAATTAATTTATGTAATGCTAATTTTTAATAGTTAAGGGTAAATAGTAGAACCGATTCATAGAATAATGAAAGGGAGGAAACAAAAGCATTGATGGATTGTTTTCGGTAAAAATAAGATATAGTACGGTGTAAAACTAATTTATTATAAATAAAATTATAGATATTAAATTCCTAATTTTGCCATAGTATATATATGGACTGAAACCATAATTAAATTCTCTGGATTTTATTTTTTTCTGTTGCGATGAAATTCCAACTCTTCCGGTAACAAATTTTAACTTTGAAAGGTCACTAGCTATTAGGGACGATAGATAAGTACAGTTTTGTCGATTTTGTATCATATCCGCTCCGATTAGAATAGAGATGGTATAAATTTGGTAGGTAGTGGACGAGTGTGATTGTAAAAAGTCTTACTTATCGTGGGTAGTGAGTAGGTGATGGGTTTAATATTTATTCGTACCGTATCCACTCATCTTATATCCGCCCGTTCCGCATTCGCCCGCCATATGAATTTTGAACCATTTATATTTATAGACTTTGATTATGCCTCTTATTATAATATTTTATGTATTAAGATATTAATTTGTTTTAAAATTTATATTAATTCTTAAGTTTATAGACTTTAAACTCAATAAATTTAATTTAAAAATGATAATTTTTAACCGAGCTTGAATTAATCAAGTTGTAAATTTATAATACGTGTGAATAAATAGAATTTATAAAAGTTTAAATATGCTTTCGCTAATTTAGCAATATATAATTCGTTAATTGTATTTAAGTAGAATTTATACCGATAAAAATGTGTTTTAGTTAAGTTGGCTATCGTTAGTTTATTAGATGTAGTTAAATTTATATTGATGTAAATATATAATATGTTATATATTTTACCGTAAGTGATAGGTAGGTAATAAATATAAAAATTTTAAATAAATATGAATATAAGAAAAAGAATATTTACCCGTTCCGTACGTTTGTCATCATTACTAACTGCAATTAGGAATGGCGGATGGGTATAACTTTGCGGATTCTGCACCGCACCCACATTAGTTGGAGTGGGGATGGGTATGAGTTTAGTGGGTAGTGGGCGGGTGTGGATGTAAAAAGTCATACTCATCATAGGTAGTGGGTAGGTGATGGGCTTAAGACCTTACCCGCACCGTATCCACCCGCTCCGTATCCGCCCACCATATGAATTTTGAACCATTTTTATTTATAGACTTTGATTATGTCTTTTATTATGGTATTTTATGTACTAAGATATTAATTTGTTTTAAAATCTATGTTAATTCTTAAGCCTGTAAGCTTTGAACTCAATTAATTTAGTTTGAAAAACTGATTATTTATAATCGTTATTGAATTAATCAAGTTGAAAATTTATAATATGTGGATAAGTAAAATTTATAAAAGTGTAAATATGTTTTAGCTAAGTTATTTAGCTATATATATTAGTTAGTTGTAGTTAAGTAAAATTTATATCAATAAAAATATGTTTTAATTAAATTACTTATCGTTAGTTAGTTATATGTAGTTAAATTTATATAGGTGTAAATATGTTATATATACATTTAATTAGTCAATAAAGTATACAATTTTTTTTATATAAAAGTCTATGATTTATTTTTACATAATTCGGTATTAGTAATTGCTTGTAGGCATGTACAAACGGATACGTTTTGAGTGGTGGGTGTGGGGATGGACTTAATAATGTACCCGCGTAGACGGGTGTGGATTTGAAAATTGTACCCACCGTGGGTAATGGGTAGTTGATGAATATAAAAATTTTAGGTGGGTATAGATATGAGAGAGGTATCCGCATCCGTCCCGCCCATTTGTCATCCCTAACTGCAGTATATTGATTTTCATATGTGAAGACAAGTGCCGAAATATTAGCCGAGACAACTACCGACACCAAGGAAACCGACAAAAATATCATTTCGTAGGCAATTTGTTCATGTGAAATGGTTTATAGGATGAATGAATTTAGTTGTGGTCTACACACCACCTTACATCACAATCAATTAAAAATTTGAAAAGGAAATAAATGTGGAATTATTTATGGAAATTAAAATTAAAATTTTTAACAATCGTATTTAAGGATATGATTTAAGGGTTTAATATTTAAAAATATCCCTTAAAATTTAAGGGTTTTAGTTTAAAAATTTTAGATTTATTTTAAAAATTGAATTTTAATTTTTAATCCTTAAATTCTAATTTTAAATCATAAAAATAATATATTAATAAAAAAAATTAATTTTTACCATTAGAGTATTAAATATAAGTACTAAATAAATTATTGAATCTTAACTCGACCATTGTTTTTAAAATTATTATAAGATGGGTAGGATAATTTAGATGGATCGAAGGTATTATTTGAAAGATATTCATTATATTTTTACAAAATTATCTTTATGAGAGTGTTTTTCTTTATCAAATTTACATACTATCAATAATTTATGCGAATTCGGATAATCTATGAGAAAAAGTCAAATTTAAAGCCTGACTATCGAGAAATTATTAGATGAATCATGTTCACCACGTCATTCATAATACAAGCAATTATGTTTATTTATCTTTAAATAACTATTTAATAATTATCCAGTCACTAATTACATATAAAAAAAGATAATGATTTATCTTAAAATAATAAAATAGATAAATCTGATTGATGGGACCGTAAATAACGTGGTAAACAAAATTCATTTAATAAATTTTCCTAACCACAATTAGATTTCCACGAGAATCACGAACTCTTTCGAAGAAATGCTTGGACGACATTCCTAACCACAATTAGATTTCCACGAGAATCACGAACTCTTTCGAAGAAATGCTTGGACGACATAACATGAAAAGGAGATGCTTGGTAGGCGATGGTTATGGAAGGGGCATTAATTACGGAAGGACGAGTTTATGACATAACACACAAAACTAAAATAATATTGTTTTAGACAAGCTTAATCTACATAAAACGAGATCATTTTATATCTTTATATTTTTTATTCTATTTTTATTTTTTTCATATGTCTAGGGTTCGGCTATTATTTATTATGATCGATCACTGTATCCAGTGTTGTTAACGTTGAATAATGAGTCCAATTTTTTTTTAAATTTGTTCTCTTAAACTCGAATCTAATATTTATTTACTAAGGACTAGTTTAGCATTGTTTTTGAAAAATACGGTGGAAAAATGGAGTAGAAAAGATCTTTTGAAATTTTTTATTTGAAATATATGTGTTTAGTATTGCTGTCAAAAAATGTTTTTGAGAAAATAAATGACTATTTTAGATATGATATTATAAATTAAAAATATATATTTAAATGATAATTAAATTCTTTCATAATATAATATTAACTTAAATTATGATAAAATATAAAAATATTAATAAATGAATACATAAATTATTTTTGAAAAGTACTTTTGAGAAAATATATAATTTTTACATGAATATATATAATTTTTAAACTAAAAAATAATTTATGTTAAATATAATTATGTATTTGTAAAAATTAAATTATAATAAAACATAATAAATGAAGGTTAAAATTGTAATCTGACTCCTAAAGTACTTTTCCAACCGCAAAAGTTAAAAATTTTAACTTTTACGTTTTGGTTGAAAAATAATTTTCAAATACAGTTTTTCTCCAAAAATTAATTATTTAGCATTGTTTCTACGTTTTAAATCAGCTTTTGAACTAAAAACTAGTTTAAAACGCAATGCTAAGCGTAGCCTAAAAAAACATCCTAAATTCCATAAATCTTGAATATAACCATGAACCTGTATTGTGAACTGAGCTGGGAGATTTAAGTGTAGTATTGGGCTCTAGTAATTGCAATTCAATCCAATGACTTTAAAATTGGTGGAACATTAGTTTTGAATTTATGGGCTTTACTCGTTTGGTATTTAAGACACGAACTGAATCCGGGTATTATACTAGTATATCAAAGAAGGATTAACTTAGAACCTTTAATTATAATTTTTTTATAGACATGTAAATGAATTCAACGAATACGAACGAGAGAATGTTTATGTTCGTTCGTTAATTTTAATCGAACAAATAAACAAACACGAATATGAAATTTTATGTTCGTGTTCGTTCATTAAGGAATATAGCTTATTCATGTCCGTTCATTAACATGATAAACGGATATAAACGAACACAAGTGAACATAAACGAATACAAATGAACTCAAATGAATATATGAGTTAAATATTAAATATTTTGGTTAGTTCGATTAATTTAGTTAATTAATCAATTTTAAACCGAATTAATCGATAATTGTAATTTGAAAAAATTCTTAATCATTAGTCATAAATCTAAAATTATCTAATAGATTAATCAATTTTATTTTAGTTCGATTTAACCTAATAATAAACACATCTAGATACATGTGAATAAATTAAATAAACAAGCGAACATAAATGAATATAAATAAACGGATTATCAAACGTCCATGAATATAAATGAATGAACAAACCCTTTATTGTGTTCGTTCGTTCATTTAAATAGACAAACAAAAAAAATCATGTTCATGTTCGTTAGTCTAATAGATAAACGAATTTCTCGTTGAACGGTTCACGAATGGTTCGCTAAACATTCAGTTCATTTATGACCCTACTTTTTTATAACTACTGATATTTAATCTATAATTGACTAATTTAAATCGGACATTATAAAATATATATTATACGATTGATTTTTCTAACTTAATTTATTTTATATATAACAATAAGATTTGAACCAATAACTTTAACTAAAAAATATAGTTCTTTATCTTTCTAAATCAATTAATTATTTTATTAATATTTTTTAATTATAGATTCTTAGTACCTTTAATCATACTTTAATAATAATGTTAATATAATTCAATATTCCACCTGAAATAGTGATTAATTAGATACAACATAAATTTACGACCATTTCCTATGAACTCGAAGGAGTAAATGGTTAAAAAAATTATTTTAATATTTTAAGATGTCTGAGTTTGAACTCTAAATATAATATTTTCTCCCTTAATTTATAATGCATCAATTATATGTATATATAAAATAGGATCTATTTATACGTTATAAAATTCATTTAGTTATATATATTAATTTTAAATCATTAGATAATGATAATAAATGGTCTCATCTAATGATCATGGATTAATATAAAATTAATAAATTTTATATTGTATCTCTCTATATAAGGGTTATATTTAAATTCCTTATAATTTAAAATCATAAATTTTAAACTCTATAACCTAAATTATAACCTAAAATTTTAAATCCTACTATTAAAAGATTTTTGTAAATTAAACCCTAAATTAAATTTATATATCAAAACATTTTTTCTATATATTGAGAAATTCTTGACTTCGTTGTTTATAGAACTTGCAACTGAAATGTAGTCAATAATTCCTTTTTATTTGGAATTTGATCCCTATGGCTATAAATGTTATAAAATTCCAATTTCTTTGAATAAAGGGTCATGTCCTTGTATAATTTATGAAACATAGATTTAGTATTTAGTATTTAGTATTGTCATGTCCTGCACTTGGGAATATTTCTGGATACGGCATGTCAACGAATTAGCGTAAAGGCACAAGGGTGGTATAAAATAAAGTACGAGAATAAGTCTAGGCCTGTGGACCGAAACACTGTTTACGAGCGGAATTAAAAAAAATTGAACGGAAATTTAAATAATTTATTTGATATATTTTATAAATTTAATTTGATTTAAGAATACCTTGAATAATAAAATAAGATTAATTAATTTTTTTATAAAATATATATCTATTTTATGATTAATATTCGGGATTTATAACTCTCTCAATATTATCATCTTTAAAGTTCAAATTTAACTTCTCTATGTGTTTTGTCATTGTACTAATTCTTGTTCATTGATTATTTTTAAATTAATTAATTAAATTCGATCAAATATCAATCCATAAGAATAATTTATTAGCGGTTATTGATGACTGGACCGTTGTCTTTGCATGGATTACTTACGTGGTCTCTGCCTTGTCTTGTTTCTATACGTCCCATTTGTTTTATTAATATAAAATTAATTACAACAAATGGAATGGTTGTAATGAAGGTGCTTTGTATGTGTGCTTACTTAAGCTGTGAATTGGATTCTCGTCTTTCTTTAAAGACACTAATTACTATAATTAATTAAGTTATGGAAAATATAATACTCATATAATCAACTTTAGGCCTAGGCCTAGCCTAGGCTCCCACTTAATCCAAAAGACACATGACGTACTCTTGGTTAATGCTCCACACTACTAATTAGAATTAAAAAATATAAAATAAACATATAATTAAAATTTTAAAATAATAATTTACTAGTATTTCTTTAACCGACGTCATTAATTTTTATTACACAAATACAAAAATAAGCTTTATTTTAATTTGTATGCAACAAATTACATTCTCTCACAGAATTAAAAAAAAAAAATCAGAGAGATTCTGATGTACTGTATTCACAAAGTTTTGAAAATTCTAATAAGATCTCTATATTTTTGGAAAATTATAATTAAAACCGTATAATTTTAAAATTATAATTAAGTCCCTAAATCTTTTTACCAATACCCTCCCTGTAAAGTTTGCCTTTCCAAATGCCTATTTTATATTTTTAATTTCACCAATTAATGCGTTTCTTTTTCTTTTGTTGATAAATGCTATGTTGCATGGGGACTAGACTAAATGGAGTAAATGCCGGGCCATGCCTCTCTTAAATGGTAAAATCTCCTCTTTAGTCCTTTTAAAGTTTTAAATTCTAAAATTAAAATAATGATAAAATTACTTTTTTTACTCCTTAAAAATGATTAATTTAAATTCAATCGTATTAAAATATATTTTAGTTTTTCGATAAAAATGTCGTTCAAATTTGACGCTTAAAAGAAATTCTGCTCGATCCTCAGTGTTTTTACAATTAAATTCTCTTCAGAATTCAAATTTAAATTCTTTTGACCTTTTCTTTCCATAGTTTCCTCACTTGAGTGGATAAGTTTTCAGACTTTTTGTGCACTAAAACAATAAAAGGAGAGAAAAATATCAATATACGGAAATGGAGAAATTATACAATGGGTCCTTTTTATTATATCATTTATGAAATCAATTAATAAAATATTGGTTTTATGAGAAATTTTATCTGATCTTTTAATTAAGTAATTTTTTACTTGATTAAAATTATTTTTAAATTTAATTTATAATAAATACAAATAAATATTTAATTAATAAAATAAATATATTTTATTTGTTGATCTTATAAATTATATTTTATTATACTGTAGGTACATATTGTGATGATGTTCACAATCCAGCTAGTACTTTCCTTTGTTTTTGCTGTCTATGGTGTGGTGCTGCTAGGAACCCCACAACCCTCCAATGGCAAAGACACTGAAAAAACAACTTTTATTGTAAGCTGATGTAATCCCTTTTGCCATTTGTTTAAACATTTTTAGGGTAGGTCATTTGTTGTCCACACACACATGGCATGGTCTCTCACTCATTTATATTTTATGATATAGGAAACCGATAAATGATTAATTCAGACCGAATATTATAAAGATTAATAATATGTTTTAATTTTATTTGAGTGATTTAATATGTTATCTCATTAAATCAATTAATAATATTTTTTTTAATAATTTTGATTATTTTAATGAATCTATGAGGGGAGAGTCTAGTTTATAAATTCGACTCATCACATCATCGATACTCTTCATCCACTAAAAATCAATTTATTTAATTTATTTTAATTAATAAACCCCTTAATATTGTAATGGTTTTGGGTAATAGAGATTCTATATTTAGCCTTCATAGGTAAGCACCTAGCCGACAAAACTAAAGGGGTCAGTTAGTGGAGAATCATGTCATATATGGCCATATATGGTTCACTGACAACCATAGCCACAGACCAAACAGAAGACTGATGCTAACCAAAACCAAACTCAACCAACTTCAACGGAAGTTAACACAAATGTTGCTCGTTGGGTCCAGTGGATAATTCTTTTATTAAGCAAACAATAATTTAATTTATATGACAAATATTACGATTCAAATTTATATAATATAAATATTTTTAATTATTCAACTCATTTAATCTCTGTCTGTGTAGTAACATGACCTATATTTGAATCTGTCTGTGGGACTCACACATGGATTTCTCATTTGTTTAAATTCCCATGGTGGGGTCGGAGGCTGTCGGTCCAAAGTCCAAACACCATTCAAATATCTTCAACGTTGAGATTTGGACAAATTTAGCCTTCATTGTGTGGGTATGTTTCTTGAGCCAGGGGTATTGTTTCAGAATTTGGTCCGCTAGACTCCATGTCCATTTCTGTAAAAGTCTCTGTGAAATTCAAAGGCTGTGTGCTGATGGTACGTATTATTATTCCTCCTTTTGAATGCAATCAACTTGGGTGTTGGACTCATAAAACATATGAATCAGACACGAAACAATGGATTCGGTATGCTTTCGGTTTACAATAAAGTATTATAGTCAATATAGCATTTGATATAACAAAGGAGCATGTACGGTTACTAGACAGATAATGGATATCATGTTTAAAATCTTTAAAATTAAATATAGATGATATAAAGTTAAATTTTAAAATTATAAATAAAATAAATTAGATTAAAAATAATGTTTTCAGAATAAATTTTATAGTATTTGATTTAAATTAATTAATGTATATAAATAATTTATCAAAAATTATTAACTAGTGACCTCCTTGATCACCTTGGATTGATATAATTGTTCTTTTAATCCCGAAGTTATAAAACATTTAGTTAATAAAATGGTAAATTTTCCACTGGCCTACTAGTTTCGTATTTTTTTTTTCTAAAATAGTAAGCTTCAATTAATTAAAAACAAGGTTAATTACATAGCACGTTTTTAAATTATAAATTTTATTTAAAATAATTTTTTTTAAATTGGTTTCTCAATTATTTGAATGGTCTAATTTCTTCTCTAAATTATGATTCTTATTTTAAATCAATTCTTAAATTTTTAATTTTTTAATTTCATCCTTATCGTTTATGTCATACTATATTATTATATAATAAACATAAGTTTTTACATGGCAATCGATAATTTATATACTGATTAATTGTATTAACATGGGATAGGATTAGCATATATCGATAGTTTCAAGATGAAATTAGAATTTTCAAAGTTGCAAGGTCAATATAGAATGAGATTGTCATCGTTTGAGAATGAAACTAAAACATTCAAAAGTTTAAAGAATAATTTAAAACGAAGATTATAATTTAAGAAACGTGTGGTTCAACTGAGTCTTAATGAAACAATAAGATTTTTTTACCTCTCTAAAATTTTACGGATTAGTCTTAACCTATTGATATGTTTTTTAAATTTTAAAGTCTATAGTTAAAATTTTGAGTTTAATTTTATAAATATAAAATTACAAATAAATAACTTAAAAGATTAAACTTAATGAATAGTTATAATAATTTTAGTAGATACGTGATGATTTTATCATAAAAGACTCAGTTTGAATAACTTTATTTATAAGACATACGTCTTATCCAAAGGTTAAGAAAAATATAAATAAATATTATTGTAAAAATAATCAAAATTTATAAGACCAAGTAATATTATAGCACACTAAATTAGAAAAGAAAGAAAACCATCACCATCAAAGTAACACTGAAATATTTTGTAGAATCGTCCGGGTCCTACATCATTTTTAGCCCTTTTTTTTTTTTGAAGGTGGGCAAATTTGGAGCAATGTATTCACACCCTCGGGATAAATTATATCATGAATAAGTTTCACCACGTCATTCATGGGACCAATCATTAAAAATCATTAATCTCATTATTTTTTTTCCATGTCATATTTTTCTAAGTGAATCTTTACTCATATCTACTGTTAATTCATTTTAGAAATAGTTTTTTCAAGTGAAAATTTACTTTAAAAAAATATATAACATGAAAAAATTGATGAAATGAATGATTTTTAGTGGTTGATTTCATAAACACGTGATGAGACTTACCCATAATATAATTTTTCCACCCGAACTACATAATTTTGATGGAGAAATTCAGTTGTGACATTCAAATTCCATTTATTTAAATCAGACAAAAAAGCAAACAATTAAGTAACATACTAAATTAAAATGCTTCCTTTTTACCATTTTCTTTTGCTTGTGTGTGACAGATTCAAGATTTGTATAATCCAAGTGGTACCATATGCCGGCACTTTTTGAGTGCTACAAATTCACAGACTCGTTCAATCATCTTTGCCTCATCTCTCAACTCTCATACCTTGTTTTCTCCTTCGTATCATGGCCACAATTGTTTGTCACCACCACCAAGGTCTACGGTCGTGTCTCGAGTCGCAGACGGCTGAACCGAGAACATTGAGGCTAACGTTATCTTCGTCAAGACCCTATTCCGCCCCGCCGCCTCACAAGTTGGTCAGTGAGGCCTTTCCCATTCATTCGAATCCTGAACCGGGTGGCTGGAGTTTACTCCAAGCTCTGTTCGATAGTCCTCGGTTGTCGAATGAAACTGAAAGTACTTATGTTCACCCTTTATTCAAGCGTTCTTTGTCAGCGCTGAGTGATAAAAGTCTGGAGTTGTGCACTGAGAATTTGGGTAGTGAGACAGGCAGTGACGAGTTCCTTGACGATGATGATATTTTTTCATTGTCGTTATCGTCAAATCCTCAGACATGGAAACAACATAAATCACGAGTATCGGGCGGTAAGAAAGCAATCGGTGGCGATTTCCCGCCCCCGCTAACGACGATAGCCGGAACGGAATCTGTTCGCCTTCTTCCCTGCCGCGAAAACGGGAGGCTTGTAATAACAGCCGAGAAGGGGCCATATAAAAACTCTATCTTCCAAACAGAACGGAGCAATGGCCGCCTTCGACTATGCATTTTGAAAAAAGAAGAAACGTCAGCCGACGAGGAAAATGGCAATAATGACAACATTAATAATGAAGAAGGATTTGAAGATGATAACTCTAACAGCACCATCGCCGAAGAAGAAGAAGAAACGGGGACGACAAAGTTAGAAATGAGAGAAAGCAGAGTCGGTGGCGGCGGAGGGAGGTGCACAGGAGGTGAACACGAAGATCAAAGGATGGTTAAATCGGGTTGTTTTCTGATTGACTACATCCATAGTTTTGTTCTGGATTTGCCGGTTTGATATTCCATCACAATATTTAGTTTGTCTTTGTTCTTTTTTTATTTTTATTTTTTGGGGTCTATTGAATTCCTCTGTTTCACATTTTAAGGCATGTAGTTTGTGATGGGTAGATACTAGACAGTTATTATCGTTATTTGAGTTCTGTCTACGTCTCTTACATATAAAAACACAAACTTCTTTACTTGTTCTTCTCTTGTCCTCAATCTCAATGGATAGATATTTGTCGGTAATGATTTCTTTGGAACTATTTAAATTGAAATTCGATTTTATAATTATATCAATTTTCAAACAAATATTTATTTGATTAACGATTAAAAATTATATTAAATAAATTTTATATAATTCAATTCGATCGCAAATCGAATTAACTGTCTCAACTCCTTCCATGACCAACATGTGTATGGTAATCATATTTTAAAGATGAGAGATTCGGTTGTAAAGACAGAAAGGTTAAATGAAAAGGCAAACCAAACCAAAAAGGAATAAAATACTGTTCAAGGGAGATTCGCGGCCGTACGGTACCCTTTGACAATATCCACGTAAGAATATTATGTTTTTAATTATTATTAATTTTGTATTATTATTTAGATTTTGTATCAAAATAAATATTCAAACTATTTTCTAAATAAATATTTAATATTAATGACTAAATGTATATAAAAAATATTTTATCCAAAAACTTAAAACACCTATTTCATAAAAAAAATATGGACATCCATCTAACAAATAGAATACTTTAGACATTTATTTTGATATCAAACAAACTCTATTTATCCTACAAAAATTATTTCTTATTTAATTTTTTGATATTTATTTATCTTAAACACACAATTATTCAAAATTACTAATAAAATATAAAAAATATTTTTAAAACCTCTCATTAATAATTTTCAAGTATATATTTAATATAATTAAAATTTAAAAATCAATTTAAAAAATTAATAAAAATTATTTTTTCTGAGACTGAAGTACTATTATTTAATTAAAAGGATTGACCCTTAACCAACAGAAAAGACTTCCATCGAAGCCCAAGTTGCAAGCTGTAACATGAAAACCTGACAAGTTGACGTACTTCCTCTGTAATATTATATAACGGTACATTAGCGGTGCCGCGGTATACATTTCTAACCTTTTTCTTTTATTAAGCTCCTTTATAATCCAAACCTGATTCGAGTTGAAAAGTGATGCATACAAGAGATTTAACAACTCCCTGATCAATGGATTCTTCTTTTTAAAAAATAAAATAAAATCTTTTTTTTATTTCCTTTTGACAAAGTAATTTGATTTTTTTTTTCAGAATGCAATCCTACAAACCATTCTCGATCTGATCCATAACAAAGAATGGCAACCAATCTTGACGTGCCAGATATCGATTATTAGGTAATTTCAACATTATATTTTATTTAAGAAAATTATAAAGGAAAAAATGGAGTTATATATAAAAATTATTGGATAATATAATATAAAATTCAGACAACATAATCTTACCTATTTTATTATTTTATAATTAAAATATATACGATATATATATTTTGATGCATAAATTTCATAAATATTAGTTTACATAAATTTTATTAATTTTAAGATTTAAGAGTTTAATTTAAAGTCTAATATTTTAAAGTTTACAAATTCAAATTTTAAATAAGAAGGGTTATATATCTTTTACCAAATTTACATATGAAAGTATTATTTATCTTCATCTTTATCCGTTCAATTTAGCATTCTTAGTTGTTAAGGAGTTCGCCTCCATGTCCATACAAGAAAGTTTCCACTATCTTTCCCACCTTGTAAAGCCAAATCAATTGTCTCAAATCATTCATTTTAATGGGAAAAAAACATGAATGTGTGGGTTGGGGAGTTTGTCTCAATCCTTTATGCAGACACTTTTAAAATAATTGACAATTAAATGGATATATATATTATGTAATTTTGTTGTATGAGAACTTATTTATTAAAATAAATAAAGTTTTTATTATAATTGTTAAATAAAGAATAAATCAGAGACAATACGATAAAAAGATTTGTTTAGCTTTGATTAATATCAAATTTAAATTTAATATTGAATTCAATAAATCAGCGTTGTTAAAAGTATATTTTAAAATAAATATTACTGTAATTTATTAAAAAATAATTTTAAAAAAATTAAACTACTTGGATATTGAGATTGAAAATGTAAGACCCATGAAAATCATAAAATCATACAAATTTAAAAGCAAGTAATTAGGAATAAAAGGTTCACATTTGTGGGTCCACTTGGTTGGTGTCGTCAGCAACAAAAGTATGAACCACACTAACTGATGGAAAAGCTATCCATTAGACGCCATTGCCACTATGAATATATGAGCACGACGCCCATTTTTGCATACAAAACTGAGATGAAAAGACTTGGTATCAAAGTGAGCATAAAAATAGACTCATTGTTGATAAAATTGTTAAACTTTTTTTAAGGAATAGAATCTTAATTCGATTAAATCAACCATAGTACAGATTAAGTTAAGTAAAATAAGATTAACCAAATTTTCAAATGTTAATTAAATTGAAATTTATTGATTAAATCAAATAAAAACTGATTTATTTATTTAGTTTTCGAATTAATTGAAGTTTGTTATAAAGTTTAGTGATTCTATTCTATGCTTTTTGTCACGTCTAGAAAGAGTCTTTCAAAAAGAAGGTAATGACCCATGATTTTCATTTAATTTTAAAATAGATTTGGCCTCAAAATCTTGATGGATCTCAAATTAAAAATCGATTCAGTTTTTTGACATTTTAATTGTGTATGTCAAAATTTGAGTAAACTAAAAATACTTTTATATATAAACTATTTTTTTTTAAAAAAAAACTTTATAGAATAAACTAACTTAACAAATGAAACATATTTTACATATGAATTTCACTTAATTTTATCTAAACTAATCTGTCAAAAAGAAAATTTTGATGGTTAATAAGTTTATATAGCCTCCATTCACTTAAAAAAATCGTATATTTATTGTTATCTAATTTATTGAATGCAAAATTTAAATTATATACTATAAAAAAATTATTATAAAGATCGTTCTTTCAATCAAATTACTTTACAATAATATTAAAATTTAAACTTTTAACTTTATTTAGAAACTAATTTTGTTACACCAAAATTTTACTGTAATAGAAATCGTATATATAATTGGTAAATTATTACTTATTTTTATAAATTCTCAAATTTGAAAATGCAACGAAAATATCAATGTTACAATCCCAGAAAATAAATAATTGGGGGCTTTTATTCGTGTATGTTTGGGCCATCCTCACAACCAGCTCTCCGCCGATGTTTGCCGGTTAGAACTGTCTAGAGATTCGTGGCCCACCTGAATAGTTTGTTCCAGGCCAACTTGGGCCACATCCAGTCTGAGCTAACTATAACTTAAAATGTTTTTAAATTAGATTTAATTAATAAATTATAAAAATATAAATACTAGTATAAAATTATAGTTTAAAAACTAAATCGAATATAATACGAGGAAACATTACTCTTATAAGTAGAAAATTCGAGTTTAAATTTTGAAAATAACATTATTGAGAGAGGTATGAATTCCGAGCATGAAGTATAAAATGGATATGTACTTCACCAGACCAATGAGTTTTGGTCTGAGTAGTAAAAAATTAGTATCGTTTAAGTAAGTTTCGAGTTTAAAATCTTGTGCATATAAAAAATCTATATTAAGAGACTTGCCCGTAAAAGTTAAATGTATATATAAATCAGTCGGAATCAATCAAGATAAAAACTTAAAAAATCTGGATAGAAACAAAAAAAATAATTATAGTTTAAAATATTTTATTGCTTTTAAACAAAGTGAATAGGTCAAGTCGACGTCACCTGGACTTAGTTGTTTGATAAAATAAAAAATGAAATGTTGAAAAGTTAAATACGAAAAAAATTAAGAGTTAAAATTAAATTATAAATATGTTTTGTGTTTTGTTAAATTAAATATAAAATACAATTAGGTTATTTGATAAATAAAATTTTTAAAATATGGTGTAGTTAAAAAAATAAAAAAAAATGTTGGAAATATCAATCTTAGGTGATAGATTGTAAAAAAAATTATATTAAAATTATTATTAACTCAAACTACGTCACCATTTTAATTTATTTTAAAAAAAATATATCAAAAGAAAACAAAATTAACGGTATATATTATTTTATAAAAAATAATTAAAATATTAAAAAAAAATACTCACATAATGAAACTAATAAATATATAATTTTCTCTAAAATATATGTAGTATTAAAAATAAAAGTTAGCTACAATTCATTGGTTATATTGAATTTAAACTCAGCTGGTAAACACTCCCAAGAGTCCCAGCCCACAACTTGGCCCATTAATATATGGTCAAAACTACCATTAAAGGGTGTCTCTCGAGAATTTATCTGCCCTATTTATGTTATATATATATATATATATATATCATCAATAATTTTATAATACGTTTATTATTAATTTTTTATTATTTTATTTTATTAATAATCAGGTAGTATAAAATTATTAATGAAACATATACAAGGATATAGAAAAAAGACTTACGGTTTTTATTTCTCATGAGACGTTTAGGCGCTTGCATGGGTGGAAAATCCTTTAATTCAAGTACTAAACAATCAAATTTGAGGTCTTTCTAGCCATAAGATATCTGCTCTAGAGGACTGCAAACCATACGAAGAAGCATCACAGATTGGTGGACGCTATTCAATTGGGATAACGTTGGCCCAATCTTTCCAATTTCATGCACTTCCATGAAAGCAACCCCCTCCCCTCCGGGACTAAAACATATTAGTCTTCACTAACATTCATTTCCAATTTCTTCGATAGGAAATGACGATGTCGGCTGATGGCCGGTTATCGCTCTCAGCCACTGGCCAACTCGGTAGCACGTTGGCATTGTCCGGGAGGAGATGTCGTCTTTCCAAGTTTTCAAATGGAGAGTTCATGGGGAAGAAGGTTAACATGACCCCAAAGCGTCAAAGCATTTGTACTAAGAATGTGAAGCAAAACATTTGCATGTCACTCACTGCTAACATTGCTGGGGTGTCCAAGGTGACTCCAATCTGCCACACTTGATGTTTGCCATGTCATTATTCGATAATTAATAAGTGGGGTTATGGATGCAGCTACGGGACCTAGAGATGGAAAAGAGAGACTCGAGGACGGTTGTGGCGATTATTCTCGGAGGAGGGGCCGGAACTCGCCTTTTCCCGCTCACCAAGCGACGTGCAAAGCCTGCGGTAAGCTTTTGTTACATAGATATAAGTTGTGGTGAAATTATGGCATCAATTTTTGGTACTGCAAACTTTGTTTTGTAGGTTCCAATTGGAGGTGCATACAGGCTGATTGATGTGCCAATGAGCAACTGCATTAACAGTGGGATCAACAAAGTGTACATTCTCACACAGTTTAACTCGGCATCACTTAACAGACATATCTCCCGCGCTTACAACTTCGGCAATGGGATCAACTTCGGAGACGGCTACGTTGAGGTCAGAGCATGTCACCATTCATTTACGCGCAATGCTGGTTGATTTTCTGTCTTAGGAAGCATCTCATAGAATCCTATTGCCTTGTACTAGATACTTGCAGCCACACAAACTCCGGGAGAGGCCGGTAAAAGATGGTTCCAAGGGACTGCAGATGCCGTGCGACAATTCCACTGGCTTTTTGAGGTATGCATTCATAGTCTGCATGATTGGAATTTGATAGTTCCATTGTTTTCGGTTTACATGTTAACCGTCTTGTAGGATGCAAGAAGTAAAGCGATCGAAGATGTGCTGATTCTATCCGGCGATCACTTATACCGAATGGACTATATGGATTTCGTTCAGGTGATAAGACACCATAAGATGTACATATAGTTGCAATTATGGACTATATTGATTAATTACATCGATTTTCCGAATTTCAGATACTGAGATTCATCCTTGTTGTTTGCAGAACCATAGGCAGAGTGGTGCAGACATCACTATTTCTGCCCTTCCAATAGATGACACCCGTGCCTCGGATTTCGGTCTAATGAAGATAGACAACAAAGGAAAGATTCTTTCCTTCAGTGAAAAGCCCAAGGGACAAGAATTGAAAGCAATGGCAGTGGATACAACAGTTCTAGGACTTTCAAAAGATGAGGCTGAAAAGAAACCGTATATAGCTTCCATGGGAGTATATGTTTTCAAGAAGGAGATACTTTTGAACCTCTTGAGGTACTGAAAAAGCACTCGAAATCATCGATCATGCACACTACATATAGGGGAAAAAAACAATTTTATGAAACTGTTGTTTCAATTCAGGTGGCGTTTTCCTACGGCAAATGACTTTGGATCAGAAATTATCCCTGCCTCAGCTAAAGAGTTCTTCATAAAGGTACATATGATTTTTCGGTTTTCCGACACATTCGCATATGGAAAAGATCAACGGTATGTTAAAAGATCTCCATTCCTCTGAGCAGGCTTATCTCTTCAATGATTACTGGGAAGATATAGGAACTATAAGATCCTTCTTTGAAGCAAACCTTGCCCTCACTGAGCATGTATGTGCATTTACCTTATGTTTTTCCTAGCAAAATGCTTCTGCATTGTTTTATAACATATGTTTTTCACCTCTGCAGCCCCCAAGGTTTAGCTTCTATGATGCAGCAAAACCGATATTTACGTCGAGGAGAAACCTACCGCCATCAAAGATCGACAAATGCAAGGTTAGAAAAAACGAATCTCGACTCAGAGATGAATCAATTAATACACTAACTGTTCCATTTTCATGCCAGGTTGTTGATTCAATCATATCCCACGGAAGTTTCTTGAATAATTGCTTCATAGAACACAGCGTAGTCGGTATCAGATCCCGAATCAACAGTAACGTTCACCTCAAGGTTCGTTCTATACATTTCACCGGACACATTTTATTACCATGACATATTTGGTTCCGGCAAAAAACAACTATGCCGCTTTAACCGTGGCTATGCCGGCATCGGACACGTAACTTGCCATAGCATATTGCCATTTCTAATGTGTAAATGAACGCAGGATACAGTAATGCTTGGGGCAGATTTTTATGAAACTGATGCAGAAGTGGCAGATCTTTTAGCCGAGGAAGGGGTTCCCATTGGAATAGGAGAAAACACTAAAATCAAGTAATTATGAACTTTAAAAGTATTATAAACTTTATTGCTATATCGTATCGAATATATATTCGTATCTACCATTAACACCGATAACGTAGCTGCATTGTAGTCTTTCATAGTTGTAGTTCTGATGATCTTATCTATCTATCTATATTGCAGGGATTGTATCATAGATAAAAATGCCAGAATAGGGAAGAATGTAGTTATTACCAACTCCGAGGTTTGATTCTTCAGCCCAGATATAGTGGATTAATTGCACCGAACATCCTCATACTATAATAAAATTTTAAATTAATCACTAAATTTCAGAACATTTCAATTGATTCCTCATATTAAAGTCGACATTTAACATCGAAGTTACAAACCGATTTATTTGATTGGAATGATATCTTAGTTGGAGGATTTATTCCACAAGTTTTAAAGTTTTGGGACTAATCTATAATCCGAACCATAGTTTGAGGCGTTTGATACAATTAATTCATATAAATTATGTCAATGCTTCGTCTATTCTTTAATCTCACTGATTTATGTATGCAGGGTATACAAGAGGCTGATAGATCTTCAGAAGGATTCTACATACGATCTGGAATTACAGTAATATTGAAAAATTCAACCATTAAAGATGGTTTTGTTATATAAATAAAAATGTTGATCACCCATTTTTGTTTGATTAGGATGGATCAAGAAAGAAAGTGTGAAATGAATAGTATGAATGCAACCAAGTGACTTGATTTAAAACTTTACAAAGTTGGTAGCTTTTACTATAATCACCGATTATAATTGTGTAAAAATTAGATAAATTAGTTCATTTTAAAAAATCTATTTAAAGCGTGTTAATTTTGAAATAGAGTAATATTATTTATTAACAATATATGAAAATATTTTAAATAAAAGTATCAATTTTAGTTTTTTTTATTAAAATCATTTAATGATTTCAATATAAGTGATAATTTATAATTTATAAAAATTGAATGATGTAATTTGATAAAATTAAAAGTTTGTGATGCAAATAAAAAGTGGAGGTTAAATTGAATGATTTAAAATATAAATTATCCTTAATTGGTTTAATAACCATTTTGTGTACTTTGCTCATAATAATAATAAAAAATTATTTATTGATACCATCCAAAGCAAACTGTCTGAATCGGAATTTACCTATTTTCTTGTCGTCTGGAGAAATTATATCATGGGTCAGTTTCACCATATCACGTATGGACCGACCAATAAAAACTAGCCACCTCATTATTTTTTAAATTTTCAAGTGAAAAATCACTAGAAAGATAAATAATTTTTATTGATCGGTCTCATGGACACGGGACTTACCCGTAATATAATTTTTCCCTCGCCTGGGTTTTCTTTCCGTCTTTTGCATATGTTTCAGTTATTTTCTATTTTTTTATTTTTAATTCTCCTAATTATAAATCAGAAGAAAAAAAATCTTTCTTGTAGTGTTGCTTTCCTTCGATTTTCCGTTTTTTGAGAACTCACGTTTCTCTTCTTTCTTTGCTCTGCCAAACACATTTTTGCTTTCAATGGCTGATTTCTCTTCCTCTCCTACTGCTGCTGTTGCTTGTTCGTTGTTCGAGAAGCCGATCGCATTAATGGTGGCCTCATCTTCCTCGCCGTCTCTCGGTGGAATACTTGATGATGGTGTCGAAGACTGCTGCTGTATCTGTCTCGAGCCTTTCACTGTTCATGACCCTACGACTGTAGGGATCATCAATGTATTTAACCGTTTCGTTTTCCTCTTAAATAATTGATTTAACTGTTTTTTTGAACTATGTTGTTAATTGATGATAGAGCCGGTAGATTGCAGTTTAGGTTGATTGTAGTTCATTGAGATTTTGTGTTACTTTTTAATTAGCATTGATTGGACACTTGGACTCACTGCTTAGTGATGATTTTGCGCTTACTGTTGTGATTGTTAATTGATTGTTTTACTGTTTGATTTTGTGATCTTTATTACCTTTTGAGCTTTGAGGTAAATTGTGATGGCTGATCGCTTATTTTTACTGTTTGATTCGACCTATTATTAGCTCTACGAGCTTTAATATGTACTGTTAATTTTCCCCTACTCCCAAGGCTTTCTATATGATTTTAGCATTCTGTTTAGTACAGTTGAAGGACACATGTCTTATGAATATTGATGCATGGATTCTCTACGTGTTTCCTCTCTTTGGTAGATAATTTGCTAAAAAATACACATAGAACTGAGATTAATTTAACTGTTCCAGTTCTGATTATTCCAACATCGATATACTTTTGAACACAATATTTAATCAGTCCTATTTTTAAGGGGAGAATGATTTCTATTAATTCTACTACTGTGAATATCAATGTCAACAACATTAGAGTATTCTTACTTTTTTCGTAATGTAACCCCTGCTGTTGTATTATGATGACTTTTATGCATTTCATGTTATAGACCTATACTATAGTCCTTCTATCTGTTCTTTACATTGCTTCTAGGTGGTTGTTTGAAGGGTCAAGCTTTCTGAACCTTATTTTTTGTTTTAGGTTACCAGTTGCAGGCATGAATACCATCTTCAATGCATTCTTGAATGGGGAGCATCTTTCATGGTTTTCCTCGGAATGCAATAATGTTATAGTTATATGTTGTGTAATGCTGTCAATCTTAAATTCTCAATTGACCCTGTTTTTACTAGGTCACAAAGAAGCAAAGAGTGTCCAATATGTTGGCAGTCATTTGTCCTAAAGGACCCTGTCAGGTGTATAACATGCTAATTTCCCTCCCTCTTCTCTGATTCTGTTCATACGTGTATTTTTCAGTCCGACTCTGATAGGCAGAAACCACCCAGCTAATCAGTGAGTTTGGTTATATATTATGCATCTTTGCAGCCAACAGCTTCTGGATGCTGTCAGAATTGAAAGGTACAGCAGGTCAAGGAATACATCAGTCAACCCCACAGATTTGCATCACTTCCATGACAGCTTTGGTGTTGAGGAGGTGATTTATGTGGTTCTTTTGAAGTTTTTGTATGTATTTACACTCATTATCCTGTTCAATCAGAATTATCTATTGATGAAATGTGCTTGTGGTCTGAGGATGCATTTCATTCAGATGACTCGGACTTTGATGAACGCATTTTGCAGCATCTAGCACTTGCTGCAAGCAAAGCTCATTATGTTTGCAGAAGGGAAAGACAAAGATCTGCTGGACTTGGCCCTTCAGAATTGTTTTTTTCTACCTATCCTGAAAACATGTCAGGCACGCTGCATACATATCCAACTTCACCTGATGAAAGTCAAACCTTGAGTCATGGGTTATCCCAGTGTGATCCACTGGCTTCTGGCATACCATCAGTTAATATTAGCCCTCGGTCACCTGTGACTCCATCTGTTAACATGGTCTCTAGTGTTGCTGCTAGTGGAGATGAAGCTATTAAACTGAGGTTCTTATTTCCTATTACTCTCCTAGCTTGTTAGAAACATGCTTTTTTTAACATGTCCTATTGGCAGGCATCCTTAAAATTTGCTTCCATCAAAGAATGTGTGAGATTTATATTAATCATACACTAGAGATCTTCTGACATGGCTTTCAATTGTTACCTATCAATATTTACTAAACTACTACAATAGTATTTATATGTTATCTTATCCTGTTTAGCACCTATAAATGGTATTTCTCTGAACTGTTCTATTTTTATTGACAGTTCATATTGTTTTACTTTTTATCTAGTCTCTAACACCTTGGAATGTTCCGATTTTCTTCAGTCAACCACCAGTGGGTACTCCATGTAGACCAAGCTCAGCTGAATCAGTCTCTTTCTCCGAGTCTATAAAATCTAAATGGTCTAATGCTTCTGCCAGGTATTTCTGTTTACATTCAACTTTTTTGACTTATCTACTGCTTGCTAAAGGCATGAATGTATTGCAACAGGTACAAGGAATCAATTTCTAAAGGTACCAGAGGTTTGAAAGAGAAGCTTCTTGCTCGTAATAACTCTGTTAAGGAGCTCAGCAAGGAAGTGCAGCGTGAGATGAGTGCTGGGGTTGCAAAAATGATTGAGCATCTAGATATTTCGTCGAAAAGACCTGGAGCCTCCAAGCTTGCTTCTTGTGGCATATGCCACACCTTAAACTTTTTATTTAAGGGAAAGGGTGTGGAAGAAAATGACATTGGTCAGAGTCTTGTTAATAACCATGTAGAATTCGCTCGTGGTTTAAAATCAGAAATACCATCTCATCCCTCTAGTATCTTGCATGACAAGCTAGAAGCTTCATTGAACCAGGTATACTGAACTTTTTTTTCTTCTGAACGTGAAATATACCAACTCATTGCTGCTTATAGTTAATCATCTGAAATAAATTGGATATTTGGAGAAAATTTTTGATATATGCAAATTGAATGTTCCTTGGACACAGATTTTAGGTTATGTGAAGTGGTTAAGACCATCATGGTATTGTTTGTGTTTCAGAGGGATGAATGATGCATTTGGCGTAAGGCATTTGCTTATTGGTGGTGGCGACAAAGTTCTCGCCATGGGAGAGATGATCTAGTGCAAGTGACGTAAAATGAGGAAACCGATTTGGTTAGTTGTCTTGCGTCCTGCATGGCTTATTTCTTTAATCATGTGCCAAGAAGTATCAACTTGTAACTTTAGATGGGCATACGTAACCCTTTATTTTTGTTGACAACGTCTCCGGTTGTCAAAATCACCCGTAGGAAAACCTTTTACTTTCCCGCCTATTCTGCACTTGCTGTTTGCATATTTGATTACTTGCAAGTTGCAACACAAGCTTGACATTGAGCTTTCATTTGGGCCCTCTGATCAAAATGTGAAAAATGCTTTTGTTTTTCTTACTAATTCCCCCCCCCCCCCCTTCTTTTTGATTCAGTTTTTACAATTCTCTATATCAGTTTGTTGTCACCAGTTGAAACTGGTCAGATCTTTGGTTTCAGATTCAACCGATCTGTTTGGTTGAAACAACACTACTTGAATCTGAAAAAGTTCTAATTTGACCCTTCAGTCTACTAATAAAACAATCACTTATGGTAGCGTGAGACCAAGGTCTTTCCCGGTCTCTGGCCCCCCGAGCTGTACTCAACGATTGTCTTTGGGTTCCGGCCTCCAAACAAGTGTTGTTTGCGAGGCCATGATCATTTACATGCACTAACTTTTCATTCGAATGATCTATAAATTGTTCCCAACGAATGAATCATCTCATGTTTGAGCATGATGAATCACTTCGTGAAACTGGAGCATAATGATGATGATAGAATAGAAGTAAATAAGACAACTTGAACCTTCAAGTTAAAACTGATATAATTTGTAACTTTTTTTTTGAATCATATGATTTGTAACTTAAAAAGTTCAAAATGTAACAATACTTGAATCTAAGCAATATATTCTTTGACAAACACTGCAATGATGATGGAAAACTTTGTGAAGAATCAGTATGATTATTGGTGACTGGTGATGATCATGCACCACCAGCCATATTCATATCTATAACCCCATCAACTCCCTTAAAAACAACACGTAATTTTCTTAAACCAGATGACTTCTTGTTGTCATTGTCGATCATACCAGTTGCATGGAGGACGTCTTTGGGGATCTTATCCATGAGGTCATATAAGGGTAACTCTAAATTTGATCGGGTCATCTCTTCCAGAACTGGAGGAGCCTGCATGTATAAACTCTTTCCATGATAGGTGATCGAGGCCTTTGTCATCAGCAACTTAGGATGCTCCTCCAGCATATCAATGAACTATTCCAATAAGAAAGAAGGGGGGGGGGGGGGGGGAGCATAGATGAGATCGTATATTGAAATTTACACAAGCAAACAGCTCCATAAATTTTGAAAAAAGTTTACCTTCTTTAGGGTAACTGTAGTATCCAGCTCGACGAGAACACCCGGACCACAGACAAGGCAGTCCTTGTCCTTCACAAATTCAGTCACTTTTGTATGAAGGCCTTCGACACCATTATACCTACAAAAGCAGTTTTGCAGTGGATTCTGAGGTTTAATTAGATGAGCAACATGTAATGATAATAATAAGCAAATTGATATCATTGTTCTAAAGCCAGAGATGATACTAAAACAATAATTGTTCTTCCAACTGCAAATATCAAGCTTTCTTATGGATTTCATCAATTTATCACAATAGGAAAATCAACATTTTTTCATGGCTTCAGAGATAATTGTTATTATCATTGTGTGATGTACGCACTATACATGGAAAATAACTAACAAAAGCAACATATCTGAACGAGATAATATGTCAAAACCATTCAAATATTTCCACCAAATCAGCACAAGTTGCAATGATATAGAATTGTACGTACGTAAGATAGTTTGATAAAGTTTTACTGCACCCAGATGCAATCTTCAAGGTTTCCAAAGTACATGCAGCAGAAATAATTGCATTGGTGGAAGCAATGGCCGGTATGATGTTTTTTACAACACCCTGCAAATAACAAGGAAATATTATACTTATACTTTTACACCACTTGCAACAAAGAAGGAAGACAGAAACTTCATAGTCAAAGAGAACAAGACATTCTGAATGTGAATTAAACTTTTAACAAATTGAAACAATTACTTTAAATATGGCATAAGGATGCCATTTGCTAATACATAAGTTGAGAAGTATCAAAATCTCGAAAAGTAGCTAAGAAGAAAACGTTTAGAAACCACATTGATACGTTGGACAACTCAAATATAAGCTATTTTCTTTAGGAATCAGTAAGAACACCAGTAGTAGTAGCTGTACAGCAATCAAGCATATATAAATCACAACTCCAATAATACCTGAGTCAGAGAATAAGTAACTCCTGGAATTCCGAAAAGTTCAGCTCTCTTGACAGCCTGTGATATATGGATGTATTAATGAAAGAAAAAAAATGTATAATCAATTTGAAGGAAAACAATGCTAGAAAGATCCATATAATTAACCTCATCATAGACCCACTTCATATGATCTGGATTATCTGGATCAAAGGCCTTTCCACTGTGAACCTATAATGTCGGGAGAACAGAATTGTCATGAAATATCAGAATCAGCAGATGCCATCTATTTAAGAAAGCAGAAACACGAAAAATTACTACCTCATCCCATTTAATTAAGTGAGCATATTCAATACAATGAGCTGCATTTCTGGGGGTTTCTGCTAAGGTACATAGAGGAAACTTCACTTGAGGTGGAAATAGCCAGATTGTACATTCAAAGCATGGTGTGACCCCGGGCACGATCACCCTTGCATGACCCTTGAAACCTTCAGTCCCACCATCTACCATAGGCTTCATTGTTTCCTCTCGTGGATTGTCATCAGAATCATACTCTTAAATAAAATATGCGCATAAAAGGATTAACCACTTTCAACACAGAAAATCTGTGACAAATAAATGTCGCACACATTGCAGGAAAGAAATGCATATGACAAAAGATATCTTTTCAGAATTCATGATGAAAAAAGAATACACACATGTCGAATGGTACAGTTACCAGACAACTGCTTCTAATCATCTTATACTTCAAATGATCAAACTCACTCCTCCAACACCAAGTATTAAGGGATTAAAAATGCCTCAGAGACTCAAAACATGTTGATACATGCCGTAGTCCAGACTACTGAGTTCTCATGCTTCTAACATCTCATCATATAAGAATAGGGAGCATATGCCATATGACTAAGTTCGATATATTACCCATTGTACTATCATTGGGCCATGATGATGAACCTGGAGGCTAGAATTTAGAAAATAAATGGCAGCAAAAAGGGAAAAGAAGAGAATTCAATGGTATGGTTAATTGATTACCAACCACCAGTGTCTAATCATTTTTTCACTTCAACGTATCACATTTGCTCCTTTCTTTTTGCCATAAATTCACTCATCCTTCAACACTAAGTATTATAGGATTAAGACATCTAATGTTAACTGTAGAGGTTTTTTTTTAATGAGGCCCTATCATTTTCAAAAAAAAAGTATTATAGGATTAAAACTGGCTCGAGCTATTAAAAAATGTTGAGAAACATGCCACAATACTAAGCTCTCATTCTTTTCACATCATAATAAGCATAGGAAGTATATGCTATAAGGCCACTTAAAATCTACTACCCTTTTGTGCCATCACTGTTCCATTGTGATGAATCTATAGACAAGTGTATTAGTGTTTTTGCTATCCCTCACTTTAAGATGCATTCTGAGAATTCCAAAATACAAGAACTCTAAATGCCCTTGGCCAAACATAATAGCTATAAAAGGCAAATTTCAAGTGAATAAAGTCATCTTGTAGTAGGTTAAAGAACACACCAAGGAAACTACAAGCCACAGCGTTAATATAGCTTCGAGCCTCAATGGAATCAAGACCGAGGGCAATGATATTGAAGTCATTATAAAATCCAATATCCTTATCCTCAATTCGGCAAAAATGGGGAACAATATTCACACCACTAATTCTTTCCATGACACGCCTTGCTGCGACCTCAGCCTTCGGCTTACCAACATCTTCCAGCCTACAAGTATTATTAACACCCAGAATTACACAAACTTCAAGTGTACCACTCCCAAATACAAACTAAATAGCAGCGAAAATGTAGACATACAAAGATGTAGTAAAGCAAATAAAATGATGGCAAAAATTAGCTGGTACGAAAATATATATACATAACCAAATAAATATCTAATCTTTTTCTCAGTACAGCCACGCATCTTTCTATGCTCGGTTACTCTTTTGATAAATGAGAAAACCTCAGCAGAATATTGCTATGAGATACTAAAAATCCCCTCCTGAGTCCTGCCCTAAGATCAAACCCTAGAATTCCAGGATTTTAAATATATTTAAGTGCTAGATGTTTTCTGATTGTAGTTAGATAATCAATTTGATCACAACATAGCAGCAACTTCAACTGACAATTAAAAACCAAAAAGAAAATTAAAGAGAAACATAGTAAAAATTGAAAAACAACAACAAAAACCTGAAGAGGAATTGACGGTTGAGATTGGTGACTTCAATCCGATCCATGTCGATGACCTCAAGGTTTTTAAAACCCGAGAGAGCCAAATCCTTAAGCAGCTCACAACCCAATCCTCCTGCTCCCACCACTAAAACTCTCGCATACTCTTGTAAATCATCGCGTAACTGAAAATGTCAAAACAAACCTCAAAAATGGAAACTCTAAAGCTAAAATAATCAATATTTAAAGATTGCAAATAAACTGTTCGTAAAAATGGCAAAGAGAGAAATAAAGAAGTATACTTGGACGCCAGGGTCGAAAGTGGGGCCAACGAGGTTTCCCGGTCGGAGTAGGAGCTTGTCGAGGTCTCTTGATTTACTGGGCGGAGCTGAATCCGCCATAGTCAAGGTTCTGTGATTTCTGTTTTTGGGAGAGAAAAATAAAAGTTAGCTTGGTTTCTACTCGACTCTCATCATCGGAGGGTGTTTGGCGTTTGGATTTCACGCGTCATTCACTGTTCAGTGACTCCTACAAAACTTTCATAATATCATTTTCGGTTCTTAAACTTAATTTTAAAGTTAATCTGATATTTTTTTAACGTCAAATATTACATATTTTTTTTAAATTATTTATTTTATTTACAACATTATAAATACACAGGTGATATATAACCCTAAACCTTAAACCTAAAATTCATTAAAAATTAAAATTTCTCTTCATCCCTAAGTAAAAATATTAAAAAATATATTACTAACTAAATTAAAATATACAAGACTAATGGGTTGAATAGACATTGTTAGTTGACCATGCCAAATTAACACTTTAAAGATTTAAAATTTGTGTTAAATTTTGCACCTTTGAGTCATCTAAAATCTCTTGGCACAACCTTTTTCCTTTATTTCTTCTTTCAAATATGAAAATATCAATAATATTCAAGTTTGATTTTTATAACAAACTGATTCAGTTGGTATTAATATTTTTACAAATAAAATATTCAAATGGACATAAATATAAAATGTATAGATTAAAAAATATAACAAAATCCGAAAATAAAACTAGCAATTTATATTAAACTAATAAATAAATCTATAACCATGCAAAATATAACATGTATGTTCTAAAATCTCATTGAGAAGCTCAATCTTTGTGAATAATGCCATGGCCCATTGGTTCAACCTTGCTTCTCAAGACCTTCCCTTTTCATCCCACCACAAGAAGATCAACCGGCTGCTGCACTAACTCCTTCCAAAAGCCAAGGAGTGGTGACTAAGCATATTACTATCAGGAGAGGATCTGGAACCACAGGCTTGGTCATGGAGATGCAGAAATTTGTACATGAGGGCTCCGAGAACGGCTCCGATTATAGGAGCCGTGAGATATATCCAGATGTTCTTGAAGTTTCTCGAGACGATTGCCGGTCCTATGGACCTTGACGGGTTCAGCGATCCTCCAGAAACGGGACTGCAAGGAAGTTGATCAGTTTCAGAAAGTGACCTAAATGAAAGAAACCGAGAGCTTAGTGTGTGTGTGTGTAAATATACCCTGAGATCAGGACTGCGAGACCAATGGCTATTCCAATAACCAAGCCAGAAACTTGACCAACCTGCAAAAATCCAGGGTTATGGATCCTGATTTATATTTTCATTTCGGTCGAAATACGATGTCAATACCTTTACTTGAATAAATTCGATTTGAAAAAATATTAATCCGATAGTTGACATCATTAGTATTTTTCATCAAAATTTACTATTAGTACACTCATTCAAACATGTTAACTTAACTTGGTAAGTAGATTTTGACAGAAAGTACTAACAACAAAGGCAGATCTTGGAAAAATAGTTTTAGGGTCTAATTAAAATTTTTGAAAAATTAAGGGGACTTGATTAAAAACATTTAAAGTTTAGGGTTTAATGAGAATTTCTAAAATTTCAGAGGGGTCTAAATAAAATTTACAAAGATTTTGAGGACTTAATTTAAATTTCCCAAATTTGTTTTGGAGCCAGAGCCCTCATCTAAATTACAATGTCAACAATTTAAGTAGAATTTCTAAATAAAAAGTTAAGAAGATTTAATTTTAAACTGAACTACATATAAGGTTTGGTCAAAATATAAGGACTGATAACGTATTTTGACCATTTTTATTTTTTTTAAGATTCTGATTAATATTGGACTAAATATCTGCAGTTCAGTTCCCTTACAGAATCTGATTGTTGAGTGACTGCTGCAACAACAAAAACGACGATGAAAGTTGAAATGAGCTCCACCATGAACGCCGATCGACACCCTTGGCTCGGTTGCGTCAACATAAGATCCGATTCGATGCCATAGATGAACTCTCCCATCAATGTTGCCAACACAGACCCCAGAATCTGAGCCAATATGTAAAGTGGAACCTGTCAAACAAACAGAGAAATTTCATGTTTTCTGCCACCTAAAAACAACAGAAACTAAAATGTAAGTTACTTGTAGGACAAGGTATTGTTAAAATCACCTTGGACCAAGGAAAATAGCCAAATGCTGCAATGGCTATGGTGACAGCCGGGTTCACGTGAGCACCGGATATCGATCCGATTGAGAAAATCAGAACAACAATAGTTAACCCTGCCGTAATGGCATACTCCAGCAGAGCCTCTCCTCCTTCTATCTGCTTGGTGCTCGAAATAATCCCACTAATGCAGAACATCAAAATGAAAGTCCCCAACATCTCAGCCAAGATCTGTAATGTACATACATTCTGTAAGTAAAATAATCTGTTTGAATACACGAAGCAAATCGGTTTCTTACCGCACGAGCAGGGTTGAGATCTTTGCCTTGAGGGAGGCAATGAAAGTCGTCATTCCCGACCGAAATGTCTGCATTCGGCGACGTGGGACTAGAACCCGTCTTGCGATCATCTCTAGAAAGGTCCCCGATTGATTCATTGCTGGGAATGGTGTTGGTGAGATTGGTGTCTTTGAAAAAATGTTTCATTCTGATGACTAGAGCGTTCATGGCAAGCGAGCCGATCGATCTGAAAGACAAATCAGTGTCATCTTGTTGTCCTATATATCTAAAGTCTATATGCAAGGGTGTAAAGAACATGTATATTAGAAAAGATGAATTAAAAATCCCTTCTTTCCCACAGATACTCTGGTCATTGATATAGCAAGGGTGAGTTTTTAATATGGTTGAGTTGTTTGTTGTTCACGCAGTTTCAGCTGCTAAAGTGGGATGGTGGAAGTTTGACAAGATTTTCAGGCATTTCTCAACTCAAAACACATTTCTTGTGCTACACAACAGGGGATGATGGGAGGAGACAAAATGGTTTGTACTTATCAACTGTCCGAATGAACTTCTGAGATTTACAAGTTTTTTTTTTTTTCTTTCTCGGATTTGAGTTGAAAACCATGTCTTGATATAATAGTATTATTCTTAAACATACATATATATTATTAAATATTTGAACTTTTCAGTCAAAGAAAAATAATGAGATACTTTTGTCATAAAGTGAGCAAAACTCGACTCATCTCGAAAAAACTGAATAATTCGACTTGAGACGAAAATATTCAATTCGTTTCGATTTGATTTGAAATTTCATAGACTCGACTCGAAAAAATTTCAAATAAAGTTTGAGTTGTAAAATTAAAATTCGAATAACTCGAAATTTTTAGTAATTAAAGGATTAGTTTTTAAGTTTGACATCTCTCAATTTTTATGATACATACATTGATATATAAAATATAAAGAAATATTGCTACATATGAATAAATATATATATATGCATATCTATATGATTAGAGAAATTCGTTTAAATTGAAATCAAATCATACTATAACATGATAAATAATTATAATTAAATATTTAGTAATTAAATATTTTTGAAATCGAATCGAATCGAAAAAATTTCAAATAAAGTTTGAGTTGTAAAATATGACTCATCAACTCGAATAACTTAAATTTTTTTGACTCGACTCGATCGAATACTCACCCCTATTTTGTCATATAACTTTAACACACACACCCACCACCAATTTATATGGTACTAAATCTAACTTAGAGCCCAAAAGATATAAAACAGCCCATGACAGGATCCGTTTGGTTTTTTTGAGCTTCACTGTAATGACTAATTGAAACTGAAGTAGGTTTTCAAAACATCCCATGGATCATGGACCATGGCAGTTTACCCTAAAAATAAAAGTATTTTCCATTGTGTGTGTTTCTTCCTTTGGTACAATCTCTAATATTAAATTCATTCGTTTTAATATAATCATATAAAACCGATAATTTTTTTAAAAAAATATAACAATTCAAAATTAATTTGGTTTTGATACTACATTAAAATAAAATAATAGCAGTCAATGACCTAGATGTTTATATAATAATTTTAATATTAAGATATGAAAAGTTATAGTAAAATTTATTTTATTCTGTTTATTTTATGGTTTAATAATCTTATTTAGCATGTACAATTTAAGAATTTAAATTTTAAACTTTAACTTTTAAAGTTTACAATTTTAATTTAAAATTCGAGAAGTCAAATAAACGATATTATATATTTGTAAAAAGAATACTCTTAATATAAACTCATAAAAACTAACCATTATTGTGGTTAGAAAGATACCACGTTATCATCAAATTATTTGACGATGATAGTAAAGAAACAAATTATAGGGGTTGTGGAGGGTTTCAATTCTTCCCTAGGGCATAGGTTTGCATAGGAAATTTGTTGACAAATCTACGTGAAAGGAGGGGAGTAGGACCTCAAAGGGATCGTCTAGTAATTGACAGTCTACCAACGTTCAATAAAAATAAGGGTAAATTATATTTGGGACTCATTAAATTTTTAATACGTTTTTAATATGGTCAATAAAATTAAAACTTTTCAATTTGGCCATAGTTTTGAAGTTTAGGGGTACTTTTCAAATTGCAAAAGTTCAATAATTTGAGATCAAAAGTGTTAATTTTGGAAAGTTTGATGTCACTTATAAAAACCCTAAAAAGTTAAGTGATTCAATATGTGATCTTCCCAATTTTAAGGGTGTGTTACGTCAATCGTGTCAACCATATAACAGTTCAATGATCAAAATAAAAATTTATCGACTTTGATGACACTTTAAAAACGTTCTAAAAATTCATTGATCACCGACGTAGTTTACCCTAACAATAAAATAAGAATAAATGCAAGGGTAGTGATTGTTTTAAGATGGTGGAGTGGAGCAATTAGCAGTTGTTTTTGGCCAAATGCTCTGAGCCGCATGCAACTTTATTACGTGTGATTTTTATACGGACGTCGTTGTTGTGTTGTTGATCCTCGAATGTTATGTCGTCCTTTTGCTACCAAGACAAACCATCGTTTCCTGCAATAAACAATACTATATAATAATATATCTCAAATTATTATATAATCTCAATCTACCAGCGTCATGTGGGTATGTGCGGATGAATGAACGTGACCCCTACTTTATGGTGTTTGAAATGACCATGCCTGTCTCGACACTGCCCCCTCGGTGCCATTGCCAAAACCAACAACCAAAGATACGCACTCCACTCCGCCCGCACCTTTGAAATCCAATCTTTTCTTAATCCAAAAACATTTTTAAGGGTAAATATCAACATAAAAACTGTTAGATTTCTGTGTTCACCTTTCCCTGCACATGGATCCGCACTGTTCGGTAGTCTGTTTGACGGAAGAAGACAATACACAAAGTTCTGCTTCACCCCAGAACAAGCTTGTAAGATTCGAAATATCAATTAATAATTCCCCCTGCTCGTCTTCCTCCTGTAGCTTCTTGTCATCGTAATAATAATGGAATAATAATGGCGTGTCGTTCATCATTGGATACTCATTACAGTAGGGAAAACTCAAATTGGCATCCGGTCCATCAGCAGTGTTGTTTTGTTCGGCAAACAGTTTTACCATGTCAATCATAGGTTTAAAATGTTTTTGCCAGTGTTTGTGGAGTAAATTAAGTACATATGGCGACCCATCTTGTGTTTTGTTGCTTGTCCTTTCGTGGTAAAAGTATGGTGTTTGAATTTAACAATTTGGGATTTTATTTTATTTTTTGTTTTCAGTCATTTATCGATTTGGAACTCTAAGAGACCAAGTTTAAAAAATAAATTAAAGACTAAAAAAAATATGAGTATTATAGTGTACAGTATATTTTATTTTATCAAAAAAAAATAATCCTAAAATAAATATATTAGTGTAGGTAAGATACTAAAATAATAATGCGAGAATAGGTGAGACTTTAACTATGTAATTATTATTTTATTCACCAGCAGCTGAACTTGTGTATTAAACTATTAAAAAGGATGGTTTATAGGAGTGTAAATCGTTTACCCTTTTCTCATGCCTTCATTCGTGCTTTCATTTTAAATTAAAGGATTTAGGGTGTAGGGTGTAAGGTTTTAGGTTAAGGGTTGTGGTTATTGTTTAGAGAATTAAGGGTAAGATGTATTTTTTATGACGTAGAGTTTAAGGTCTAGGATATAGAAAATAAGGGTCATGATTTAAAATTTAATTTTTTAAAATTTTTAATAAAAGGCATGGATAGAGGCGGAGGTAAAGAATTTTTACTTAGTTTATAGGTGCGAGTGCGACTACTGTGTGTTGTCATTGTTTTTGTTATGGATTGAGTACAATGGATTCCCATCTTCTGCTTCTGCTTGTTCTTTTGCTGTGGATATGGAATTCAAGGTGGCAACTGGCATGGACATTCTCCAAAACCACTTTCATCTCTTATGTTCGGGCGTGGGATTTGGAGCAGCAATGGAGACAAAAGGGAAAAGGAAAAGGAAAGTAACCGTTTCGGTCGCGGTGAAAACAAAACAAAAAAACTAGGTTAATTCCGACAAAAGTCCTTAAACTAATGCTGGAATTCAAAAGTATTTTTTAAACTTCAAACATTTTAATCGAATCCTCAAAGTATCAAACAAGTGCATCTAGACTTTGTCATGAGTGTGGTATGAAGAAATAAAAAAATTAAACCGATCGACTATGAAATATTCTTTATTTCATGATTAGGGATCGAACATTTATACCTTCATATGATTTAGATATATTTGATGAATTAATCCAAGAAAAAGTTCAAAATCTAGTATTTAAGTGGGGCATGAGGGACTGGATGAGAGAACATCAGAAGAGTGTGGGGCTAAGAAAAAGACTGATGCGCTGAGATCTTTCATGGCGGGTGGTGCATGGGGGAATGTGCGCCCTCACGTGTTCAAGTTGAAGGCAGCAAACAGTGGCATTGTAAGAAAGTGGGGTTTAGAAGACAGGACATCATCTCCCCAAAAGAAGTTCAACTTTTTTCCTCATCAAGTATAAATTGAGAGGATAGAATAATTTTATTTATCATTAATTTATATACTTATTTTATAGTTTAGCCGTAATCATACTAAACACAGTGCTTACCACAATAATATTTTAGTAATGGTTTCTCGTAAGATGTGCTTGCTTCTGGGTTCGATGGCAGTGTGCAGTCAACTTTTCAAGGATTTAGATCGTTGTTCCCACAACAGCACCTGCACCGTTGAAATATTATTACACAGATTTCCCACACAAAAGTCTAACCTACTGTCCCTGGTTTGGCTCTGTAAAGTTATATATACTATAACATTATTTTTCACGTTACGAGAATCAAACAATTATTTTAAACATAATATTAATAACATGGTATGAATAGATTGATCAAAGACAGAGATCTGTAAATGTTATATGGGGATGAGTGTCTTTGAATTGCATGGAATTATTATTAGGTATTAATACTATTCCTTGGGTTTTGTGGTCTGGCAGAAAGTAGGTGGAATTAAGAAATGAAAAAGCTGAGTTGAATGCAAAATGTCAAACACTAGGGTGGCTGTTTCTGGGAACTGGGGTTTCAAACCAGCTCCCCTCCCAGTGCTTTGCCTTGTCCTAATGTCCTTTACTTGCTAACCCTAATGCTCTTAACTTTACTTATTTACATACACCTCTACTATCACCATTGATTTGAATTTGTGTTCTTGTTGGCTAATGCAACGGGTGCTTCTAACACTTCCTATTCCTCTTATCTCTTGTTATGAGATTCTTTTTCAACCCCAAACAATACCCCTTTTTTTGTTTATTTATCGGATAAATTACGTAAATCATTAATAAATTTTACTCTCAAATTTATTTTGAACATTAAACTTTAAATGTTAAATGTTTTGTTTCACTCTTTTGTTTATTTTTTGATGATGTCCGCTTATCGACGAGTGAAGTTCATCTTCAAGATTCAAATAATAGAAAAACTTCATTAGCATGAAAGAAGCAATATATTATGAAACAAGCTTCATTCGACCGTGGAGAAGCAAAATCGATAACAGAGAAATCAAAAAAATTAGGTAAATTTATAAACTTTGAGGCACTTTTGGCCAAATAGAGATCGAATTCAAACTCACGAGCCAGATGAAGCAACTAATTAAATTTAGTAATAAACGACCTCCATATGTGGTGCATGACAGTAAACATTAGAGTGGTAAAAGAATTTAATGTCTAAACTTTAATGACAAAAAACATTAAATATTTAAACTTCATTGAATAAATATCCAATGTTTTGAAACTTTAAAGCACATTTAAAAGTAGAATTCAGTGATAAGTTACTTTATTTATTCATTCATTTGATTGCATTTTTAAATAAAAATCTTCTGCTATTCGATAATAAATTTAAAATCGAGTCAAATCAAATCTATTTCAGGAAACAAATCAACATACAGAAATGGAAAAGTTAACATTTTCTATTTCAATCCTTTTGATCAAAGACATTTCAATCTCTTTGAACTTTATAAATTGGTATAATAATAAAATTATACTTTAATCTTCAAAATAATTTAATAATTTAATCCTTGAAAAGAGACTGACAATTTTACCTTTAACGAAACTTGACCTGGAGATATAAATTTCTACGTGAGAGAATTCAAACTCCTTTTTCTCTCTCTATAAATATAATCTTAGCGTAATTATATAGTCATAAAGAAGGGAACAAGGGTAAAAAGGGCAGTCTACCATACAGTAATTGACTAATTGTGTCACTTTCCAGTAGTATGGACAGACATTTGTGTAAATATTACTGTAATTATTATAATTAAATAAAAGAAATAGTATAGCCAGTTTCTGTTATAATATATACTCCTATATATTTATAATAAATTGAGCCTCATTAAAATTTTATTGAAATCATTCAATATATATTTATTAAAATGTCTCCTCTTTTTATATTTTTAGTTATAATTTATTGTTTTTTATAAGATTATAAAATATTTGAATTTTATAAATGAACTTATTTTGAAAATTAAATACTAAAATATAATAGATGAAAAATGGAAGAAATGTGCATTTACAAAACAACAACCCAACCAATAAAGTTTCCCAACGAACCAAATCATATCATAAACTATATTATTAAATTCCCAATCTAATATATTTCATTTTCATGCATGATAATGATAGTAAGGGGGTGTTTTTATTTTAAAAATTTTATATTAATAAATGCCATTATTTGTGGGGAAAAAAACATTCTAGTTACTTCTTTATGTTTGAGTTTTTCTATTCATTTATTTAAAAAACAAATGAAAAATAACAAAAAAGGAATACAACAATTATCAATCAAACAAAACCCACTTCATATCAATCTACTAGTTAAGCATAGGAAGTAGGGACTAATAAAAATAAATAATGAATAAATAAATTTTGTTTAATATATTAATTTTGTATTGTTTCAAAAGAAAATGAGGTGACTATTAAAATAAATTTCATTTAAAAAATTGAAATATTAAAAACAACAATATTTAATATTCAAAAAGGTATTGAATATATATTTTAAAATATCACTATTAACTATTCATTAAGTACATTGGTTTTACTTTGTACTCTCCCAGGATGGGTATTTTATCTGGTCCGATCAGGTTTCGATCTGATCCGGCTTAATTGGATCAAATTTTTTTGATGAAAAAATTGGGTTTGGATCGGGTCGAGTCAAGTGAATTTTAAAGTAACATCGGATCGGGTTCAAGTTTAGGGTGTAAAATATCTGACCCGACCCAATCCATGACTAAATATGTAATTTTTTATAATTTTTTAGGGATATTTATAATAATGATCATCTATGTATATATTTTTTATAATTAAGTCTTAAAATTAATTTTTTATTTATAATTTAGTCCTTAAAAATATATTTTATTATAAATAAGTCACCAAAAATTAATTTTTTTACAATTTAGTCCTTAAATTTTTTTCTCTATAGGTCAGGTCGGGTTGAAGTCAGGTTTAAGGTATTTATTTTCGGATTAGGCCAGGACGGATTTTTTAGAAAAAATATTCAAGTCGGGTCAGAGTTGAATTTAGGTTATTTGTGTTCGGATCGGATTCAGGTGAACTAAAAATCTGACCCGTACCCATCTCTAACTCTCCCCCACCCTCAAAGTAAACTATATTAAATGTTAAAATATATTTGATCCTATATTATTATATAAATTATATTGATAATAATTTAATCGAATTAAACTGAATTAACGTATAGTTAGATGTATATTAATTTGATTGATTTAGATTTAATATTATTATACCATTGTCCCCAAGAGATTCATTATTGAAAACAATATAATTGGACCAACTTGATCGAATTCAATCAACTAGGTTTATAATCGACTGTTTTTCATCTTTGTAGGCTAGCCACTATCATTTATCAATTATAACTTCATCAAATTAAATTGAAATATTTATAAAATATTTTTTTAATGCAAATAATTATGTTTTATTTTAAATTGGTAAAAATATAAAAACATATATTTTTTATATAAATTCACTCTCACATTATATTGTCAACATTGTAGTTCAAATCCTAAAATTAAATTGAGAGATAAATAAACAGGTTTTAAGAAAAATAAACTTTTAAAACAATAAATAAGATTAGGAATGTTATTTTATTTGGCACGAACCATCTAGCTTCATCGATTAAAAGAGGTTGTTCCTAGAGGTCACGGGTTCGAGCATCAGTACTGTTAGCACAATGATTGAGCGATCAATTGATTAATGTCCAATGGTTGAGAGTATATACTCTAAAACAGATACTACTGTAATCACTATAGCTAAATTAAAAAATATTATTTTATTTGACTCTTAAATTAATTTATTGGTATAATGATTAAGGATTTATATTATTCTATCTTATATAGATTTAAAATTTGACATGAAAATATAATATCTTTTTATTTAATAAAAAATAATATTAAATTTTTTACTACTATCCTGATAAAAAAATAAATGTTCTATAGTATTATTAATTATATAGTTTCTATATTATCCTCCCCACGTCCATAAATGTGAGTCTTTTGTTTTAGGTACTAACATAAATGTCAGTACTGGAATCCTCTCTCTTTTGGCAGGGAGAATCACTTCATGTACCCACTCACCCACGTCTCCTTCTCCTTCCTCTTTAATTTCTCCGGTCTTTCATATTTGCAGAACTCATAATCAGCCAAAACCCCAACGGCGTTTCATGCATTAAAATATTCATTTCACCTGTCTGCCATAGAATGTCGTGCTGACTATATTAATTCTATTAGACCTGAGCTGAGAGGAATCCCGAAGCTGCTGTCCCTCTTCTCATGACAGTTTATGCTTGGAATCGACATTAGTATCTCATTTATATATTGTACTTCTTGATGCAGAGCTGTGTCTGTGGTTTTTTGATTAAATCTTATTGAGTTTGAGTGAGAGATTAGATGAGGATTTAAAGAGTGGTTCCATTGTTTTTAATGGCAGCTTGTGATTTGGTAGGTGAGAATGGAAGAGGTAGAAGAAACAACAATAGCAATAACAGAGAAGAAAACACAGTGAGAAGCAGCGCCATGAGAAAGAGAACAGCTTCGGAGTTTGCCGACTGCCAGAGGTTCCCTAGACGGACCCATCTTGTTTCCGATAACAGCATGGCGTGCTCTTTCATGGCGGTTAATAACCCTAATCCACTATTCAACTACTCCGCTATGAATATGGATAATAATAATAATACTGCTGCTGTTATCCCTTCTCCGAATTTCTCCGCCTTGACGTCAGCCGGGCCACCTGCTCTTTTATCTCCAACGGCTTCTAGTTTTTCTGGTGTCGACACCGTCTCCTCCACTGGTCCTCAGGCTCCCGCCGTGTGTGGATTCTCGGGTTTGCCTTTGTTTCCACCAACAGAGAGGAATCGAAACGGAAACGCCAACGTTTCCGCTGTTGCCGTTGCGGTCACCGCCACTTCCGCGAACAATACCGTCCCTGTTTCTTTAGCTCCGATCTCGAATTCCATGGATGACAGTTCCGCCACGGCGTGGATAGACGGCGTTATTCGGGACCTTATCCACACCTCGGCTAATGTTTCCATTCCTCAGCTTATTCACAACGTGCGGGAGATTATTTACCCTTGCAACCCGAACCTCGCTGCTCTACTCGAATACAGGCTCCGTTCTTTAATGGATCCACTTGAACGGCGGAGGAAGGAGGGGCCGTCATTGCATCTGCCGGAGGTGACGTACCCGAGGCATCAGGGCTCCTCTGGGCTGACGCTTAACTTGGACTCCGCCATAGATAGTCTTCCTAATTTCTCCTTCACCGATTCCGGTGCCATGAATCAATATTTGAGTTGGGGAATAACACCAGCTCCGATTTCTTCTAACAATCAGATTAGTAGTAGCCCTTCGGTGACGACTACACCGCCGGTTCCATCATTAAACCAACACCACCATGCCGAAGAGCAGCCGTTGGTACAAGGAAACGCTTCCCCGGTGGAGAAGACAACTACTTTGACTACGAATGCGACAGTGACTACTTCGACGCCGACTTCCGCCGTTCAACCAGTCCAAACATGCGGCGGTAGAGACCGGAAAGAGGAGCTACGGCAACAGAAGAGAGATGAAGAAGGGTTACACCTCTTGACGTTGCTACTCCAATGCGCCGAGGCGGTTTCGGCTAATAACTTCGAGGATGCAAATAGGATGCTGTTAGAGCTCTCGCAACTGTCGACGCCGTTCGGGACGTCGGCTCAGCGCGTGGCGGCTTATTTCTCGGAGGCTATCTCGGCGAGACTGGTCAGTTCGTGCCTGGGAATATGCGGCGGGCTACCGTCGATTCCGGCGAGCCATACTCAAAAGTTGGTATCGGCTTTTCAGGTGTTCAACGGGATAAGTCCATTCGTTAAGTTCTCACATTTTACGGCCAATCAAGCCATACAAGAAGCGTTCGAGAGGGAGGAAAGAGTGCACATTATAGATCTTGACATAATGCAAGGCTTGCAATGGCCTGGACTGTTTCACATTCTCGCTTCCAGACCCGGCGGACCACCGCACGTCCGCCTCACCGGGCTCGGAACTTCTTTAGAGTCCCTGGAAGCTACCGGTAAACGATTATCTGATTTTGCAGACAAACTGGGGATTCCTTTCGAATTTTGCCCAGTGGCTGATAAGGTGGGCAACCTAGAACCCGGCAGGCTCAACATCAGAAAGACGGAGGCAGTGGCAGTTCACTGGTTGCAGCACTCTCTTTACGACGTTACCGGTTCCGATACGAACACCCTTTGGTTCCTTCAAAGGTGACGACTAACTACAATATTTTTACAGCTTATACTTTATATTCGAAATTCATAATTATCTTGATTTAAACATGATTAATGCATAATTATTAACATTCATCCATGTTATACACGTGCATTAGGCCAAGTAAGGATCTAAGAGACATTCCCCTGTCTTTAGAAATTTCATTTATATTTTATATCTTCATAATTTTAAATTTTATATAATTTTATTAAATATAAAAAATTATAATCTAACATAAAATCATATATCAATGCAAGAGTCTGGGATCTATGCATACACGATCTTGTTTTGTTTTGTTTGCATGCATTCAATGTCTGAAGCATACAACTGGACTGTCCTTGTGACAATATCTGTGATTGGAAGGAGTGTTTTGTAATGGACTTATATTAGTAATAAATCTATTTTCTTCATATTAACAATATTAAATAATTTTGATTTAGCGTGATATTAGTGTAAATTCATATTTATAAATTCATAATGTAATAGTAATAGTAATGATAATAGTGTAGCAATTGATTAATCAATATAACAGTTGTGTTGATAAATAAAATACTAACAATGTGTGTGTTGGGATTCAGATTAGCACCCAAAGTAGTGACGGTAGTAGAACAAGACTTGAGCCACGGCGGGTCGTTTCTGGGGAGGTTTGTGGAAGCCATACACTACTACTCCGCCCTGTTTGATTCGCTCGGAGCCAGCTACGGAGAGGAGAGCGAGGAGCGGCACGTGGTGGAGCAGCAGCTACTTTCGAAAGAGATAAGGAACGTGCTCGCACTAGGCGGCACTTCGAGGACCAGTGAGGAGGTCAAGTTCCATAATTGGAGGGAGAAGCTGCAGCAGTCCGGGTTCAAGCCCATCTCCCTCGCCGGTAACGCTGCCACGCAGGCCACATTGCTCTTGGGAATGTTCCCTTCCGACGGTTACACCTTGGTTGAAGACAACGGTTCCCTCAAGCTCGGCTGGAAAGACCTTTGCCTGCTCACTGCTTCTGCTTGGAGACCCTTTCATCCGGCTGCCGCCGCTGCCACAACTCTACACAGCTAGCTTGCTTTCCTTTTCTGTATGCTGTCCTTTAGCCATATATATATGTCTTTGACTTGGTGCTTATGCTTCAAGTTCAAGGGATCCCACTTTGTTGTGCCAATTCCCCATTTACGTTTACATTTTGTATTATTATGAGATTACCAATAGTGTTCTTTTCTTTTGCTAAATGAATCAGAGAGGTTATTGTTTTGTTTAGTTCAGCAGTATTAGTTATTACTCCTTTCAATCATATGAGGCATCCCCTACACCACACTGTCACAAGTCGTTATTAGACAGTTACTTCTTAAAAGAATATAATTGTTTGTTGATTACTCAAATAAATAAAATAATTCGTAAAATGAGGTATCCAAATAATTATAAAATATAATCTCAAAATATCAATTATCTTTATATAATTTTCAATAATTTTATGATGTTTTATCTATCACAATTGTTCACCGAACCTATATCAATCACTCAACGTGAAAATTACACATTCAAGAAATACTCTAATACCAATTTTTATTACAATATAAATGGAATGCACATGACAACTACTAAATAAATGAAGTTGGTTGTTTCAACCTTGTTTTCTTATTTAGAAAAAGGTGTAGAGAACAACAAAGTCTATCAAATGTTGTAACCTACTAACTTGGTCTCAAAAATAGGTTCGATTGTCAATTGTCAAACCAGTAACAATCCACAGCTTTACAAAAACGACAATCATGGTCATAATCGTCAAACAAGTAAGATCCAGTGGTTGGACAACTGACACGTGATCGAAGGTTTAAAAGTAGCTTAAAATAAAGGCAGGAAACCATGTGCACACACATTCTCTAACTTTGTACAACCTGTAGTTCCCACTTATGGTACCCTTTTGACTAGTATGTGCTTGACAAATCTCACTCGACCCTTTCTGGCTGTTTCAACATTTCCATCTATAAAACATAACACATTTACAACATGATACTATGGGTGAAAAACGACAAACATGTTTCTGCCAAAATCAAAAATACAATTCTCTTGTCTTCACCTACAAATATCGTTGAATATGAGATAACTAGATAAGTACTACAGGTATAGACTAAGTGTTAATTCAATTGATACGGGTGTTGTGATGATAATTTAGAGAACAGATGCAAATCAAGACCTCACCTGTGTATGCTGATTCACAAAGCTAGAAGGAAGCAGATAATGAAGCTCACTCTCTCTGTAAGGATTCTACAGCAATCACTTCAATACCCCCCCCAAATCCATCTTCCCCTACCGACTGTAGCCGCCCCCAGAGGTTTCCAAGTCCTTTTATTTTCCGAAAAGGTTTCAGAATGCATACAGGTTTTCACCCATCGAGGTCATCACAGCTACACTTTTCGTTGTCGTCTTATGCCCTTTAAAATTCTACCTCGGTGTCGGAATTCTCTCACCATTTAGTTCCTTGAGGCTTGAGATTCAAAGTGTCAATCCCACCACCGGCTCATTATGGATCTACATTGCATTCATTCAGAAATTTATTTTCACGGTTTAGAAACTTCTTCCGGTACACCTTATATTTGTGAATTCCCAGCTCAAGCCAAGGTTTCATATTTCCATTATAGTGCAACACTGCAGCTTTCTTGTTGCTTTCAGTACTAATCCCATAGTTGTGACCAAGGCCAGATATAATCCACTCACTGTCAAGAGTGTAGATAAAGTCCTGAAAAGTAAGCATGCTTGCAAGCACGGATGATTCCTCCTTCGCGCTCACCTGTTGTGATTGTAAGAAATGAAAGTCAACCTGTGAGTTTGCGTAGTTTAATTGTTGCAGCTCATCATCGTTCTATGTCAAATGGATTTAGGTTAGGGGTTGAATACAGAGTCGTGAAATATTAATGTCATTTTTAAGTTTCTGAAATGCCTAGCTCTCTCCACTTGAGCAGATCAATTACATTCAATCCAGACATCCACGAGCATGAATCTTTGTTGAAGATGCTATCCCCCAAATAACTCTCCAGCTGACCCAATCTCACAAAGCAAATTTGGACAGCACCCATCGCTTTCTGTCCCATGTTAAGTTTCCAAAGTGTTGACAAGTCTTGCTGGACAACAACATCATCATCCAAAACCACTACTTTTTCCATGTTTTTGAATACCTCAGGAAGAACATAATGGGGATGAGAAAAAATGGATATGTACTGTATTCTATTATGCATTGCTGGTGCATTATCACTGTTGTGAAAGGAAACACGAAACTCCAGAGGTGAGTTCAGGTGAGATAGAGTTGTTTTATCGGAGTAATCTAGAATAAGCTGTTCAATATTCAACACCTGAACCACAGCACCCTTGAATGTATTCTTAAGGAACCAGTATTTCATTGCATAGTAATTCTGTCCATCAGTCAGCACGTGAAAAACCTGGTTCGTACTCTCCTGAAATATTGCAGGATGACCGATCAGTCCCACCACTAGAATTCAGACAGAGAACAATGAAACGATATAATAAAAAAAATAAGACATAACTTTGCATGCATAACAGTTGAGTTTATTACAACTGATGATGCAATGACGTTACTGGAGAATATAACATAGTGTTCTAATGTGGGATCAGAGAATTTTTCTGTCAGCTCTTTATCAAATGAATCGTCTCTGAAAAATTCTACAGTTAGTCTCATAGAAAGGCAGTGATGGCTCTTGGGCATCGTCTGGACTGCTAGTTGGTAGAGGAAGGCACTCTGCTTCATGTGAAAATTAGCTTCATCCTCAGTTAAGTCAAATATCTGTCTCAATTTCTTGTCAACACTATTACAATTCAGAGTAACTGATTTGGCTCCGGCTATTGCAGCTTTCATTCTTTCTGACTTGTTTTGAATCCTGATACAAACCAATAAAATAGACTTAGTGCTGAAGCAAGAAATATGAACAATCCAGCTATTCAAAAGAATACAAGATTACACTGACAGGGCATGTTTGATAATCTGTTGAAAATGTTTAATTCATTGAAAGTTTATAATTTCAAAGATTTAATATTTAAGCATTTCAAAGATTTAATATTTAAGCATGTTTGATAACCTAAAATTAAACCTATATGTAAGAATTTTTTCAATGAGAAAGTGTGGACAATGTTTAGATAAGAACCTATATACTTATCACTTAATGGAGAATGTTGATTAGATACAAGTGTGCATGCGGCAAAGATACGTCAATTTCCCAAGTTCTTCCATGAATTTGGAAGATCCTCCCAGGGTCATAGTCAAAATCCCCATCCAACGTCTATATATGTGCCGGACAAGTGTTGAACGCAGAGACTTTTCAAGAAAAATGAGTCAGAGTAACTTAATAAGAAGCTTGCTCTGGTGTTCTGAGGTGATATTAATTCACCAGGAACTATGAAAGGAATTACAGAAATATAATATAGTTCTACCAGAAGCAACACATTAAAATATCAGATGAACAAAGATAAACACCCCATTCGGCATAGTATTTCAGGACAAGATATGGCACCCAATTACTAAAAGCATGATCTAAGTAAGCTACAATATATAGCCCCTACTCTCCTGGATCAGGGCAAACGTAGCATATAGGAGAGAAAATGAATAGACAGATCTAACTGCAAAGGACAATTATCCATATATTGCATCTGTGTAAAACTTAATGTTAAATATTCCGGATTCAATGAATGTTCAGTTTCCCTAAATGAAATACATTTTCCCAATGTTTCCTTTTGATGAAATACTAACTTAAGGTGTCTCCTCTATTTTTTTACAGACACTTGAAGATTAAATGTTGGAAAGGACAATCACCTCATTACTAAAGCTTTATGTTATAGTGGAGGTTCAATTTGAAATGGAGTACAGCGATTCATTGTAAACTAACATTTATAGTTAGTAAATGGATTAGTATCCTCCTGGTATCAAACCAGGAGTAGTTGGCCATAACGTACCGTGGTATCAATTTGAAATGGATTATTTTTGATTAAATAATTTAAATTTGATATTATAGAATAAAAATGTAAGTAGGAGTAGAAGTAGAGTCGTAACATTAAGTTGTTAATTGTTTGTCGGTAGATAATGTCATTTATTGTCCTTTGAAGCTAATATGAAGATCCAGTCCATAATGTTATAATATGTACAAACATTGAAGTACATAATTCTATATTGGGCTACGGTCTGCTTTATGTCGTCAGGCCTTAACATAGGTTAGTGGAAGTGTCGGCTACACTTTTTGTAACGATAGGTAAAGGCGGTAAATATATTGTTTGATTCGGGTTTGTTTTGGATTATTTTAATTCGGTTTTGATTATATATAATTTTAGTTCAGTTTAATTCAGGTTAAATATATTCTAGTTCAGTTTTAATTTAGATCTATATTGATTTAGGTCGAGTCATATCACATCGATTTGGTTGTTTTTTGAGTCTATTGATATCGAGTCTGTTATTTTTTGGATTGGTTGATTTTTGGTGGGTCAAGATTGGTTTAATAAGATATAGATATGTTTTAGTCAAATTTTTAGGTCGGATTTGTTTTTTATACCCATTTATAATATTATAAAGCATCTATATTTGCTTTTTTAGTGAGTTGTATGACAATTCACATCAAATATTTCTTTATTTTTTTAATATCTTTTATTTATTTTGGGTTATCTTTGATTCAGTTTGCTTTCAGTCTAGATATCATCAATCTGAATCTATTTGGTTCCCTTGAAAATCGATTTAGGTACATACGATTTGATTAAAAATTAGATTGTGTTCATATATGTTTAACTAAAAATTTATTTTGGATCAAGTGCAGAACATTACATTCAACTCGATATCGAATCTCGAATCAAATAAAATCAATTCGAGTTTCGGATCTCGAGTCAGTTCATCACCTCTAACAATAATCCGCTTCATAATTCAAAAGAAAAAATACACAACAAAAGTGAGAAATATAAGAATAATGAAAAACAAAACTCAACAGATGTCTCAGTGAAAACAACAAATGATATTGATTTTAAGAATTATAAGTTCTAATTATTTTGTCTACCATCTATATGTGTATTATCAAATGATTAAGAATACGCATGATATAAAAACAGCCAACGGCACAAAGAAAAACACAAGACAAGGTTGAGAAATCCAGTCTCCAAGTCATGAGAACGTCGCAACAAAAAAATACGAGCCATCCACAACATCAAATGCGGTTTGTCATTCCTTGGTTTGACGAGGGAAAAGTCAAGTTTTGACTTTTGGGGTCGGTCGAATCCGGTGGTCTGAAGTCTTAAGTTGTCTTTCTTGACTATGGTAATGACAGGCAGGGGATTGATCTGTGATTTATTGATTTCCTAGCATGAAAAACGTGTGGAAATAAAAACAACCAACGGCTCAAGGCTATTTAAAAAAACAATTTTATTAGTTATCTAAGGGAATGATTCTCTCTAAAGTTTATTTAAAAAATATCATTAAATTTTATGAACTTTACGTAAAAAATTTAAAATTTATTTTTTTAATAAACTTGAGAGACAGTTAATCCTTTAAATAATTAATAAAATAAATAGAGCTCAAGGTAATAAAGTACTTGAGTCGAAGAAACAGTATGATTGAGAGAATCACAAAATTCGAATATAAAACCATAAAATAAAAATAAAATATTAAAAATAAGCTTATTGTAATTACTAGAATGTTAGGTACCAAGAAAATAAAGTACTAAAGTTGGTGGTGGCATACAAGTAATTTGGTTTGTTCCCACTTCCCGTTCCCACACCTTTCTTTCCTTTTTAATAGTTTGGGTTTTGAGATCCCCCTTACATTCTTATCTTATTTCACAAATTTTCAGATTTTTTTTTAAAAAAAAATAATTTTCACCACTTCTTTGTGCTTGCATCTGGGATTCCGTGCATCTTGTATTTATTGTTGTTTCAGGTGAATTTTCTGCTTAATTTTTGTTCTTCACTTGACACTACTATCTACTAATATGCTTTTTCTGTCACTCTGTTTCCATTTACAGAGGAGTTCCGATTACTGGTTTACCGTTCCCTTTCTCCTTCCTTGGTTTCAACTATGTTATTCAGATTCTAATATAAATGTCTGGCATAGATATTCTTTGAGAAATTAAGAGGAAGACATACATGGAATTGTGTTAAGAGGCTGTTCAGTAGGCTGAATAAAGCTTGGAGTTATTGCTAGACTTGTTAAGTAGCTAGGAATTTTGGATAGTTTAGTAGTTTTCTGCCATGTTCTTAGACTTGGTTTTTTTCTTTTCCAGCTTTCAGGGTGCCGGTTCATTGCTGCTGCAGCTGACATTTTTGGCAGTTTAGGAAGAAAACATGGGATTATGCTTTTCTAAGGTAAGTGCTTCGAGCACATTTTTTTCCTTTCAGTTTTTCCATTGTTAAAGTACGTAGGAAGAGAATTTATGATGCATGTGATGCTTGTAGAGTGGGTCTGCTCGCTCCAATTCCGATCAGCATGTTGAGTTTATTGGTGGAAACGTTCAACCTGTTACATCCAAAGAGGATTGGGATCAGAAGTTGTCCGAAGCAAAGAGAGATGACAAGATTGTAAGTAAAAATTCTCATTACTTTCAACACCAGCTGAGGAATCTGGCCACCATTTCCCAAATGTGCATATTGTTAGAGTTATGACAAAATTCTAGTTTAGGCTGTTAAAATCTGTGTAGAACTCTACTTCTCCCTCTGGATATACATTGAAGAGTTATAAATCCAGTTTGTCTGAGATTAATAGTTATTTCGCCATTATTGATCGTTTCGATAATTATAGTACACATCTTTCTGCTTGATCTTACACCTGAACGTGTTGTTTCATCTAATGTTTGAACCCCATGATTCATTAGGTCATTGTAAACTTCAGTGCAGCGTGGTGTGGACCTTGTAGACTGCTCGCCCCGTTTTATTGCGAGCTCTCCGAGAAGCATCTTTCTCTGATGTTCCTGTTGGTAGATGTGGACGAACTCGCTGTAAGTACAGACTAACGAAAACTATATTGTTATGAAGTATGGGAACAGAGTGGTGAAAATAAGAATGGATGTGTAATGCAGGAATTCAGCAGTTCTTGGGATATAAAAGCCACGCCTACTTTCTTCTTTCTTAAAGACGGGCAACAGATCGACAAGCTTGTCGGAGCAAACAAGCCAGAGTTGCAGAAGAAAATCAATGCCATTTTAAATTCTGTGAAGTGAAAGTTTTATGCTTCCTGTTTCGTAATGTAGCAGAGGCAGGCAGGCACTGAACATTTTCATCTGTTTTGGTTTTATGAGCTTGCGTTGCTTGTATATTTACACTTGCATATATCTATATGTACATGTTTCTGCTTCTTTTGGCAATGCATGGTTGCATGAAATCTTCCCATGGAATTTAATTTAGTATGCGATGTTATAATTATCGGTATATAATTCATTAGTTGGTTAAGTCCGATTATATAGTATAATAATCAATTATGTTCATACAACGGTGTATTATACCATTCCAGTAGGATGGTATGGTCTGTCACCCTTTTTGCTTTTGCATTGCAACAACTGGTTGCTTACACCCACGACCCAACCAACGGCAAGTTGCAACCACCCTATCCGTGTGGACCTTTTCCCCTTAAACATCATTAAATTCCTAACTATTCTTTGAACTTTAGTCCCCAAAAGGAAGAATTAACTAATCTACGTACCTAATCCAGCTTTAATAAAATAATAATACACATTCATATGGCCGCGTATCCAATACAGACAAAACTTATCTGTATCTATAAACACATACAGCTCTCCCACTATGTTGTTTCCATATCCCACGTTCTGCCAGCTTATCCCTAATATTCTTTCCCATGTGAAACACTTCAACCAATCAACCACTAGAACCCCCTCACATGGATCCAACATATCACATTGCTTTACCTAGGGATCCAAATAGGGGTTTGTTATCATAATAGAGACTTTTATATAACGGTATTGGCATAATAATGGTCCGAAATAATCACAATAACGCTAGTTATATACCTGCAATCATGACTGAAAATGTGATTGCAATCGCAGTTTAAATCCTTGGCTACTCTTTTGCCTCTCTTTCTCGACATTCAACAAAAACGACAGCAATGGAGTGGAAGCAAACCTTGTTTCCTATGGATAACATGTAAATGAATTGTCAATACATGATTGCAGACTACCATCTGAAAATGCAACACACACACTCTTCAGCAAAACAAATGTATACTTATAGATGAAATGAATACAACAAAGAAAAAAAGTTTGATTCCCATGGCGTCGAATGTCGATGGCTCGTCCTGGGCCTTGCTAGTTTAACGTCCCTTAGGGTTCATGATCTGTGAGAAAACAGCACTTGGTGTTAACCCATCGGAGTCTGTACTAGCAAGGCTTTGACCGCCGATACTCATACTCATGCTCATTCCACTACTCCTTGAATCTGTTATGTTACCGTCGAGACCAAGGGATGCATTACAGTCTTTCTTGCCTTTACATGTTATGTTGTCGTATGTACCTTCTTCAATGTCCATTCCACTGATTCCCTTGCCACTCTCTTCTGCACTCTCTTGTAGTTGCAAAGCGAATTCCAAGTTCCACAGCACGTCCCCCATCGATGGCCTGTCGATTCCTTGATCAGACACACACTTCATTGCGGTCTCGGCAAACTTTTTGAAGCATTCTGGTGCTATCTTTCCTTTTAGATAAGGATCCATGAATTGGTCAAGGATGCCTTTCTTGTGACAATGTGGAGCCCATTCTGCAAGGCTCACTTGCTCCTTTGGCAGTGTGGGATTCAATGCCGGACGAGCGCAAAGGATCTCGAACAGGACGACCCCGAACGAGTAAACATCAGACTTATCGGTTAGTTGTTGCCGCCTGAAATACTCTGGATCCAAATAGCCAAAGCTACCCTTAACGACTGTGCTCACATGTGTATGATCCAATGTAGGGCCAGTTTTCGACAAGCCGAAATCAGAAACTTTTGCAACCCACTTCTCGTCTAGCAGAATATTTGTCGTCTTGACATCACGGTGAATAATAGTGTATTTGGCACCGGTGTGAAGATAGTGCAAACCGCGAGCCGCCCCAATGCATATTTCAAGCCTTTGCTTCCACGGAAGAGGGGGCTTTTGTGTTTTGTATAGATGCTCACGCAATGTTCCATAAGCCATATAATCATAAACTAGGATCATTTCACCTTTCTCTTCACAGTAACCAATTAACGAAACAAGGTGGCGGTGGCGGAGCTTGGAAAGCATTTCGATCTCGGTCTGGAACTCATGGACACCTTGATCAGATAACGGGTTGCCCCGTTTGATTGCAACTTGAGTCGTCCCACCATCAATTTCACCCTTGTAAACTTTGCCAAAACCTCCCAACCCAAGGAGCAAAGCATCATCAAAGTTGTTTGTGGCAGCCTTGATCTCAGCAAACGAGAAGTGGCGGCAAAGGTTTGAAGGCAGGGAGGAAGCATAGCTCCCCGTGGTAGTCTTTTCCGAACCTGCAGAATGAGAATTTCCATACAACGAAAGAGGACGCCATCCTGAAGGACCATCACTTGTGCTTGTATACTTCCCATGCCTACGACGACGCAAAGCAACAAAAACACAGAAACCGATTATAAGCAATGGGACCACTCCACCAATGACTCCCCCTGCAATAATCGCCGTCTGGTTCTTAGAACGACCTGCATTAGATGGAAAAGCCAACGATGGGTCCACTGTTTCCTGTTTCGGACCAGGGGTCGGATTAGGCCCTGCAAGGTTGTTATTCGGATCATTTATCTTGAATATCTCCACACCATTTAAGATTGCGTCATAATACTGAGGCTTGTTACTCGTGTCCGGATGCAACGCAAGCCAAAGATCCTGCTGAGAATTCCCACCGGGAACAACCACAACGTAATCTTTATACATCGGAACATCAACTTGTTCCACCATGCCGATCACATCAACCCCTTGCTCAGCAGTTTGATTATTGAGGAAAACATCAAACACTCTCTGATTGATCTTGGTGATATTTTCAGTAAATTCACAGAAATGCAACCTCACCAAGTAAGAGAATCCAGAGTCAATGCTGAATAGCCATGTCAGATTGTAGTTATCGTTGATTTGAGCATTCGGCCCCATCGATCTCGCCGTGGTGTAAACATTCGTCGGAGCAATATATGTCGGCATGGTCCCGTAATCAACGGTGACATTCGGATCAGCAGATGCAGAAACACCAAAGGCTGCACCAAAAAGGTATGGCTGATCGTCGTACCAAGACCGGAAAAGACCCGTATCGCCGGACGGCGAGATATCTTTTCCACCAACATTCAATCTATAAACATTCTCCAGAGCCGTGGTGTTGTCAATGGTGAACGGAGTTTGTTGACCGACAACCGGTACCCCATCGAGATTACTGTATATATCAGGCATAGACAATACCTCGATTCCATTCACAAAGGCATACGCGTTACTAGAAGAGGGACTAAACGTTAAGTTCAAAAGCTCACCGTCGACATTAATAGAGTACTCCTTGACAACGAAAGCATAATTCAAAGCTTCACTCGTTTGAGCGGCGCTGAAATTCTTGAGCAGAGTAAAGGAACCAGTAGTGACTGAAAATAAAGCATTAGTTGCATTTTGGCCGTCGTATGAATTAGCGTAGAAATATAATCTTACAAATTTTCGTCCGGCGACCACCGGGAAACTGTAGGTGAAGTTGGAGCGGAAAACGCGGGCCGTCAAGTACGGAACTTCGGGTACAGCTGGATCTTGAGTGGCGGCCTGGGAAACGACAGATTTACCGGTTCCGACCAGGAACTTGGACCCGATATCCGGAGTCCATTTCCGCTTATCGTTGTCAGGTAGCTCGGATCTTTCGCCGCAGTTTAGGAGGATTTTCTCGGTTGGTACATAGTCGGCAGCTGAAATGAGATGAAAAAGAAACAACAGGAGGGAGAAAATGGTTAGTGGTGTGGGAAAAGGAAGATTAGCAGCTGAGTTCGTCATCGGGTCAGTGAGTCTGAACTGAGTTCAGAGAAGGTTCAGATTGGATCTCTGAGAAGAAATGAAAGAATCAACGGAAACCCAGAATTCCTTAGCTAAAATGGATTAAAGATTTGAGATGCAAATGACAGAAGGAAGCTCTTTGAGGATGCAATGGAAGAAGATGGGTAAAAGGGAAGAAAGGAGGTTTGAGGTTGAAGGAGGAGCTGAACCGCCCTTCCTAGTTTTCGTTCAGCTTTCTGTCTGAAATTAGTTAAATAAATTTGATTAAAAATATTAATGTTGGTTGGTTGCATTTTATAATTTTTTTTGCAATCATTCAACGTTTAGCAGCTGTAAGATTCGATAAACATAAAACAATTATATTTTTAGTATCTCAATTATATTTATATTATTATTTTAGTATTTTAATTATTTTTAGTAAAATAATATTTATTTTAATATTGATGTAATTTAATATAATTATTGTTTTAGTCTAAAATATTTATATATTTTTTAAAATTTATTAATTTAAAATATTATATTAATTTTACGGGTAAAACTTTATTTTAATTTTGATTGAATATTATTTTATTTCTTTTTTTATTCTTCATATTTTTGTTAGATATGGAGTTTAAATCTTTCAATAAATCTTGTATTAGCCTTTTATTAATTTGTAAATTCTAAATTTTTTATTATTTTTAATCTATTTTTTAAATTCTAAAATCAAAAATAATATTCAACTAAAAGAAAAAGGAAAATGAGAAATTTATAATTTTAATTCCAAAATTAAAAGAATATTTAAAGTAATGTATTATATAAGTTTTTTAGATTAAAATTATTATTAACCCAAGTTAGATCATCACTGCTATCAATTTTATAAAAATAAAAATATAATATTAAATAATATTTTATCAAAAATATTAATTAAACTACCAAAACAATATTATAGACATAATTAATATACTAAATATATAATTTCTCCTAGAAATAAAATCTATTCATTTATTATTAATCCAAGGATTAAAGTTTGTTTTATTTTATTTTATATGAATTTAAATTTTGATATAAAAATATTATATTTTTTATTTAATAAAAAAATAAAACTTGTATACGGTAAGGAATCAAAGATTAATTATTTTATACACAAATATTTGTGGATATTTTATTCACGTAAAAACTTTAATTTTAAAATTTATTGATTTCATTTAGAATTTAAGAGTTTAAGTATAACACTTTGAATTTAAAGGCTATTAATAAAATTTTGGATTTATAATTAAAATATTGAATTTATAAATTAAAATCTAAATTTTTAATCATATTGTTTTAAACCTTAAATTTTAATCTTAAACTATAAATTATAATCCATAAAATCTAAATCGTAAACCCTTGTATTAAAACCTTAACTTTAAAATTTTAACTAAAATTTTAAATTTTATTATTAAAATATTTATAAAAATAAAAATATTTTTATGTATGAGATATTATTTTTAGGCATAAAGATAATTTTAACCCTTAACGTTTATAATTTTTATCATTTTGGTCTTTATTCTTTTTTTGGATAAATTTAGCCCTTAACCTATATATTTTTGACAAATAGCTTATTTTTTAACTATCATAATAACTGGACCGTTAAAAATCTAACGATAATGATATGTCATATGCATACGATAATATATTTAAAATGACATGACATCTAACATATCAAATATATATATATACGAAATATAATTTTATTCTAATATAAAAAATAAAACAATTAAAATTTAAATAAAATATTAAAAATAATTAATTCTAAAATAAAATGATATTAAATATTCTAAACCCTAACTACGATAGAATCAAAATCTTATCTTAAAACAATTGAAATTCAAATAAAATATTAAAAAATCAATTAATCATATTTTTTTAATATAGGATTTTGATTCTATCGTAGTTAGGGTTGGGAATGTTTAGTAGTATTTTATTTTAGAAATAATTATTTTTTAATATTTTATTTGAATTTTAATTATTTTATATTTTATATTAGAATAAAATTATATTTCATATATATATATATGTATTTGATAGGTTAGATGTCATTTTATTTAAAATATATTATCGTATGCATATGATATGTCATCATCGTTAAATTTTTAACGATCCAGTTATTATGGTAGTTAAAAAACAAGTTATTTGTCAAAAAGATATAAGTTAAGGACTAAATTTATAAAAAAAAGAATAAAGGCCAAAATAATAAAAATTATAAACGTTAAGGGCTAAAATTATTTTTATGATAAACGTTAAGGGCTAAAATTATTTTTATGCGTTATTTTTATGTACATTAGAAATTTGTCTTTGATGTTGGGAATTGGTATGAGAGAGATGATGAATGACGCGTTGCGTTAGTTAACGCAATCTTTATTTGCTTTCTCTTTTCGTCTCGCCAAAATACAAAAGCGGTGCGTTTATTTGAGCTCGGCTGATTTTTTTTTTTTTTTTTTTATATAGTGCGGCTGTCATACTTGCACGGCGTCTGGAGCCAGCCAACTTTCAGCCTAGAGGCTAGCCTAGTAGGAGAATGATTTTATTTTTGGCGATCTGTGCTTTTTCGTACCCAACTTTGGCTATGTCCAATTTGAACACTCACCGATTATAACCATTAACCAGCATGTTAGGTTAATCACTTTACTTATAGACTGTTTTAAGTTGCATGGTATAGTCAAGTCAAATGGCAACAGATTTGGAAGTATTTACAAGTTGGTTTTAGTTTCAACCATTAATCTCGGATTTGCATATTAAAGCAGAAAGGTAGAAATTTGTACAGGATAGATTTTGGTGTGATAGGAAGGGAGACTTAGGTTGCATTTAGTATTACGTTCTAAACATATAATTTTTAAAGAAAAAATTGCGTTTGAAAAGTGTTTATCAACCCAAACACAAAAGTTAAAATTTTTAACTTTTACAGTTAGAAAAGTGCTTTTAGTAGTCAGATTACAATTTTAACATTCATTTATTATGTTTTATTATAATTTAATTTTTACAAATATATAATTATATTTAACATAAATTATTTTTTTAATTTAAAAACTATATATATATTCATGTCAAATTTCTAAAAAAATACTTTTGAAAATTAATTTTCTCAAAAGCACTTTTCAAAGATAATTTATGTATTTATTTATTAATTAATACTTTTATATTTTATCACAATTTAAGTTAATATTATAATATGAAAGAATTTGATTATCATTTAAATATATATTTTAATTTATAACATCATATCTAAAATAACCATTTATTTTCTCAAAAACACTTTTTAACAATAATACTAAACACATATCTTAAACTAAAAAATCCAAAATAACTTTACCACTACACTTTTTCGCCATACTTTTCAAAGCAATGACAAACTAGCCTTTAATAAAAAAAATTTAGAGGTCTAATCAAAATTTGCTTAAAAAATTATCTAATTAAAATTTTAAAAATGAGATATATTGAAAAGTTTAACAATTTGTGAAAATTATAAATATTCAAACATTTGTAACTTAAAAATAACTTCTAACAAATTTGAGGAGTATAATTTAAATATCCCCACACTTTGAACCAGAATGTCTTGAAGCTTATGCAACTTTTCCAAACTTAAATGGGCCGATGCAGTTTTGGAACCTGCGACCTCTAGGCTCTAACCGAGCTAATAGGCCATTTGAAACACAAAGGGTGATGAATCCTGATGGAACACAAGCATTATACAGATAAACAAGACAAGCCTATGTTTTCTGCAAGAACAGGAGGTAAGGAAGCACCTAATATGCGAAACAACCGACCGAGTTATGATTTCGGCAAAATCATCCTCCTTCGAACAACTAGCTATCCCGACCTATTGGCTATTGCAGATAAATATGTATTAAACTATTATTTAAAAGTGAATCCACAAACAAACATAAACAGAATGAAGCTTCCGAGAGGATCAACCTTACACCTCCATATGAATGATGGCATCTTTGAATTTGACTAACAGAATTTCCAATGATTGTTGCAGTTTACACAGGTTACGTAAGTTGTCATAGGTTCATCTGCACTTCTTGTCTGCATTTGATAGTAAGTGGTCTTGCGTTGACCACACCGCCCACACTTGAACTGATCTGTCGTGGCTTTTGGTGCACCACCACACTCACAATCAAATAGAGCCTTGTCTTTAATTTCTTTATTTTCACGTTGCCTCTCATCACTGGCCATTTCCTCTGGGGTCATAGTAATGAGTCTTTCTGGCTTCACTTCGCCCAGAAGAACCTTCCTCCTAAAATCTGGATTCTTTGGATCCTTCATGTTGAACATTATGGATCTGTACTTAAATTTTTGGGCTCCATTTGATTTACCCATCTTCTCAAACATCACAGATTCAACGGATACAGCAACCCGGATAGGGTCAGCAGCATTCACTTGATCCAACATGTCCTCGTCAGCCTCACTGGCAACTTTAGACAATGCCTCTACAAGAATCTCCCGAAATTTATCGCGCAAAGGATCATTACATTTGACCAATGATGTCAACTTCGGAGGACCAGCAGGCGGCTGAAATGGTTTCTTTACATTTGATGCTTGTCTCTCAGTCTTATAAGTTGTTTCAAGCTTACCTTGGTCTGTCTTCTCAGCCATTGCAGTATCTCCATTTGCCTCCTTTTTCTCAACTTTGACAGACTTTACTGACTCGCCTTTAGATTTATCAACCTTTACCGATTCTGTAGCAGAAAGCTTTTCAGATTTCACAGAACTTGGCTTCTGAAGTTTCTCAACCTTTACAGCACTAGTGGTGCCATTTTTCTTACTCTTGGTAGTCTTCTCAATAACAATTTTTTTCCACAACTCAAGCAAGTCAGAAGCCACAGTCTTGATTTTCTCTCTAGGATGCTTTGTGAGAGGCCGCAGCTTTTTTCCAACCTGTAATATATAAGGAATTCAGTTTTCTTTTCATTTTTAAATGTGTCACTTACATGCATGAAGCGACAGCAGATGTCAATGACTCGGGTAAGATCAACTAGCAGGTTGAACTATGGCACCGTTACTATAAAGTTGTGGTCAGTTCTGACTAGAAATACAAGGATTTCCTTCAATGTAATTGGATAACATCTTCAAGAAATTATAACCAAACCAATAACTACCTGTGATGATAGTTGTAATAGCAGGGAATCCTAAGGGTTGGTCATGTACCAAAATTACCTTCTTTTATGTTAGCATGAGAAGAAACATAAAACATTTTTTCATGATAACTCTACACAAGCAAAAAAATAAATAAATAATGTTCCCTGCCTTAACTCATGACTAATTAAATAGTTACAAAAAAATGCTTTTAACATGCTTGACTTGGAAGAAAATGAGATGCTAAAATGTGGAGGGAAGATGAAGGAAATAAACACTTTTAACTTAACAAAAGTGACAAGAAAATAAAATGTGGTAGTTGGTTATCACCCACAAAAAAATAATAAACAAATTAGGGGTCGGGTAAATGAGGAAGGTATAAGATACACACACATATGCAAAACTATTTCTCTCAACTTTCTATTTATCCAAGTCCCTATCATTCCTTCTAGTTTAGCAGTCAAAGTTCATACTATAACAGGGAGCCATTGGCAAGAACACAATGCATTTAAGTATTCTATATTTATCAGTAGATGCAGTGAAATTTAACTGTCCTAAGAGGGAAGCATTGTCAGACTCTAAATTGTATTTGCAAAGCCAAAAAGGATTCTGGCAATCTTCACTTAATACAGATTATTTACACTTCAACCAAACGAGATTATTAATTAAATATATATATATATATATACGAGATTATTAATTAATCAGAAACAATGATATAGCGGGGGAGAGGGGAGAGTGAAACGCACCTGAGAAGAAACAAGAGTATCGTAAGTGACGGGGAAACCCTTGAGGCGGTTCAAGGCGTCAACGCATCTGGAAACCTCGGGGGAGTTGGAGGAAACGTCGTCGGAGGCGGCCAAATCGGCGGCTTTCTTGGCGGCGTCGAACAAATGCAGCAGCTCCTTCTCCATCTGATTTACCCTAAAAGATAAAATTATCTGGTGGATTTCCTCACCTTCAGTTTTCTGTTTCGGTAAGTGTGGGATGTTTATGAAAAGAGATTTTGTTTTGGACTGAATTGCAAATATACGGAGAGGGAGGGGTGATTTTGGAAATAGGGAAATAGCAGCAAACCTATTAGGAGACGTTTTACAGAATTATTTATTAAATATTTTGAATATTTTTTTATCTAGTTTCGATTATTTCTCGTATTCAAAAAAATATATAAAATTTAATATAATAAAATAAATATTTAATATTAAATCATTAAAATTATAATCTTTTAACGTTTAAATATTTATATTTTTAAAATATATTAAAATTAATCATCTATATTTTAAATAAAATTAAATTGAATAACATTTACATCGATATATAGATTATGTTTTAATAATTTTTATAAAATTTTTATATTTTTTTAAATTTATGTCATTCATATTTAGGTTTTGAGATATTAGATTTTTATTGAAATGAATAAATTACCGTTATGATTATCTACTTTCGTAAAATGTAAAGACGTCTGCAAATATTTTTAAAATATTATAATAATATATATGATTATATTTTGATTATTTTCACAATTTTAATATAATAATTCTCGTCTTTATTCTCATTTAAACTTTAATTATAAAACTCTTCCTTCCTCATCTCTATAAATAAAAGTTTTAATTAATTTTTATATAAATCAATTTAATTTTAATTATTCTCCCCCTATTCGTCATCCTAAAAACTACCACACAAATAAATGATCAATTTGATCAGAAGTGGAATGGACGGTCTATGATATGTGATCTACTGATCTAATTTATAGTCGACTCATGCTTCTTTCGTTTCCTCAGTTGGGCTTTGTTCTGGGCCTATTTTGTTGGCCCTTTTATTTTAAGGTATTTAATATATATCTTTAATTTATTAAAAATATAAATATTAACATTAAATAATATATTTTTAATATCATGTTATTATTCAAATTAAATATTAAATGAAATGAAATATGCACTCCCTCTATTCTATTCAATACATTTAGTATTGATTTTTCAAAAATTAATTTCTAATTTTAATTATAATTATTTTAAATATCGTGATTAATTAAATTTTATAAAATATATATTTTTAAACTAATTGATTAAAAGGTTTTAAAATATATATTTTTTAATTTTCATCAATAATAAATTTAAAATGATAATGATTAAAAATAATAAAAAAATAATATCAAATATATTAATTTTAATTTCTAAAATTTCAACGGACTGCGTCGCACATCTGACTTGTCTTGTAGTGTACGATGAATCTATTACATTATATGCCAAAGCTCAAACATTGGATTTGTCGAATCATTTTTTCTATAAAAAATTGGCTATATTCCAAAACAAACACCTTGGAAACTGCTTCATCTCAAAACCCATAAGTCTACGCTAAGTTACACTGCAAGAATTGGTAATTTTCCAGCATTTTTCTTTGTTTCGTTCTGGGATAAACAAAAGATGAGAGAAAGGTTTGGAGTGTTAATTTGGGTATGCATTCTGTTATGGGGGGATTGTTCGGGCAGCTTTGTACTCGAGAAAAACACCTTGAAAGTGACATCGCCAAGCTCGATCCAAGGGGTGTATGATTCTTCCATCGGGAGTTTCGGGATTCCTCGGCATGGAGGAACCTTGATCGGCACGGTTGTTTATCTCGAACCGAACAATCGCGGGTGCAAGCCCTTTGATGAATATGATATCGACTTCGGATCAAGGCATGGTGCACTCCCCACTGTTCTACTTGTTGATCGTGGAGGTATTGTCTTTGTTTTTCTGTAACTTGCTTTAACTGATTCCTGCTTAGTAGTAATGTTGCTGTTGTGGCAGATTGTTTCTTCTCCTCCAAGGCATTGTATGCTCAGGAAGCTGGAGCTGCAGCTATTCTTATCTCCGACAACGTAGACGAGCACTTGATTACGATGCATACCCCTGAAGACGAGCATGATCGTGCTGAATACGTGCAGGACATCACCATTCCGTCGGCCTTCATCAGTAAATCACTAGGAGACCGCATCAAAGAGTCCCTTAGTAATCAGGACATCGTCGAAATAAAACTCGACTGGACTGAGCCTCTTCTACATCCAAATGAACGAGTCCAGTACGAGTTTTGGACTAATAGCGACTATGAATGCGGGACAACATGCGACAGCCAGCTTGAATTCGTCAAGAACTTCAAAGGTGCTGCTAGAATACTCGAGCAGAAAGGCTACACTCGTTTCACCCCTCACTACATGACTTGGTCTTGCCCTGAACCTTTTGTTTTGAGCAAACAGTGCAAGTCGCAATGTATCAATCGCGGGAGGTACTGTGCCCCGGATCTCTGGCATGGCTCAAATAGAAGATATGATGGTAAAGATGTGATGGTTCAGAATCTTCGCCAAGCTTGCCTTTTCAAAGTTGCTGATGAAAGTGGAATGCCATGGCTTTGGTGGGACTACGTTACCGAATTTGCAATCCGGTGCACACAGAAAGAGAAGTACACCAAAGAATGTGCAGATGTAGTTATCAGATCTCTTGGTATCGATCTCGATAGAATAGAAAACTGTATTGGTGATCCCGAGGCCAATGTGGAGAATCTGGTTCTTGAAGCTGAACTAGTTGCAAAGGTTAAGCTATTTCTTGAACTCTTACATGTGAAAAGGAATTAATCCCAACTTATGCAGTAATTTCGGTTTCAGACTGGAAAAGGCGTCCGTGGAGACGTTACTATGTTACCAACTCTACTGATAAATGACAGACAATATCGAGGTTCGTATACGTATTTACCGCTGCCGTCATCAACATGATTTCATGAATTACCTTTTGTCACCGTGCCTTTTCTGACGGATTCAGGGAAGTTGCACAAAGGAGCTGTTCTCAAGGCCATTTGTGCAGGTTTTCAAGATATCATCGAGCAAGCATCTTGTTTAAGTGAAGGTTATCATCTATTGCACTCAATTTTCGAGCATTTTATTGTGGAGTCGGTACATGCCGAGCCCTCCTTTTGATTGCCGATGAATCAAATGATGAATCAAATGAAAGAGTTACTTAAGTGCTGTTGAGTGGTAAAATGATTGCAGAAACTATCCTTTGCTAGCAGAGGACCTTTTTGTACCTATTTCAATTTTTTCTGTGATACTATATCAGATAGATGAATTTGTTTCGTATTTTAAATCAACAGCTTCACCGGACATACGGACTAATGGGTGCTTAGAAAACAATGGCGGGTGCTGGGAGGACAAGATTGCTAACATTACTGCATGCAGAGTATGTCAGTTGCTAACAAAAAAGGCTTGTTCGTTCTATTACATGTTCAATGTAACTGTTTTTGCCAATGCCCTTCTCTTGCTTGCAGGATACCTTCGGCGGAAGAGTGTGCGAGTGCCCCATTGTTAACGGTGTTAAGTACTCCGGAGACGGTTATACGCATTGCGAAAGTGAACCTATTAAGTATTCCGGAGACTGTTATATGCATTACGAAAGTGAACCTATTTCCTTGGAGTTGAAGGAACTACTTGGTTTCCCGGAACATAATCACAGAAAGACCATTGTTTGGCCGATAATTCTCGGATTAGCAGTCGCTGCAGTTGCTGTATATGCCAAGGTAAGATCATTGTTACGGTAATATCAAAAAGGCTTCACACGGTTCTTTAACATGTTTTCTCAGATGACAATATGTTGGATGATATTCATTTATAATGAAACTTAATGCAGAGACATATGGATTCCAAGATTTGGGGTATGATGGGAGAATACACAGCAGTGAATAACAAAGCATAAGAAGGTTCTGCAATATTATGATTAATTATTAGTATTATAAGGTGTAATATTTTCAGCCCTTTGCTATACTTAATATCTCCAGTGACTGCGGAACAATTATGTTGCTTCTCTAATCTTATACTATTACATAAAAATAAAATGTTGGAATTTTTCAAAAATCAAGTTTTTACTATTATAAACAAAATTACTAAGTCCAATACTCAAAATTCCTCTAATAAAAGTTTTGAAGTAGAGCAATCTTTCTAGAATTGTTGAATATTATTTCATATAAACAAAAACATTTCTGAAAAGAGCAAATCATGGGAATTCTCCTATGGCAAAACTTAAGCACGGCTCATGTACGTCCCAGTTCTCGTATCCACCAATATTTCTTCACCAATGTTTACGAATAGAGGAACATTCACCACGGCACCTGTATCGAGAGTTGCCGGCTTGGATCCACCTGTTTCAAAAATGATTACATTAGGCCAAACAATACGCAAAGTCATATTGATTCGGGCGTAGGCGTGAGTGTCAAATATGGGATTGTATCAGGGACAAGTATATCATAATCTACGTGGCAGACACAAGTGCTTAAAAGCAAAATGAAGCGTCTGAACAGCAGAGTAAAATAAAAGTGCACATACCTACACTATTTTCAGTTCAAGACAAATGTTTACAGTTAAGATTAATACCATAATGGGGTAGGAGATATGACCTTGAAGAGAAGCTATATTGCATTACCTGAAGCAGTGTCACCTTTGAGGCCAGGATCAACATCGGCCACGGTAAGCTTTACCGTGATGGGGAGCTCAAAATCAATAACCTACAACAAAAGTGGATATGTTAATAATGCTAATCTTTGCTACTATTACCAGATGCCACAATCTGCACAAATACAGGCATGTGATACTAATAAGTATCTATTGAGTATAGATACAACACCGATGGCTACAAGCCTACAACAACAATGTTTGGCATCCAACAGAACTATCGATATCCTTAGTAAGAGCTAAAGAACACATTCTTGAGCACAAATTTCATAAATACCTTTCCATTCCAAAAGAGCAAATTGCAGTCCATACCCTCTTTCAACCACTTTGCCTTGTCGCCTACCTCTGTCTCACTTAGACGGAATTCTTCAAACATGGTCTGCAAGAAGTAACCATCATTATAAGACTGAAAAGGAAAGAAATATAAGTATATAACCCATCAATGCAATTGTACAACAGAAAAGAGTAAATGAGGACAGTTATTGGATCTTCCAAGAATTATACTATTTGGAGCACAGACTCATCTCTATTTCAAGTATCAAAAAGGGGAAAGTTAAGTATTGTTTTCGCAGACGATTACAAGTAATATAGAGAGAAAAATACCAGGTCCATGAAAACAAACTGGGAACCATCTTTGTATGTGTACTGCTTTTGTTCCTTGAACACATCAGCCTCTTCAATCTGTAAAATCAAGTTCACATTTCAGGCATGAAAAACAAATTCACAAAGAAGCACTGCCGGCGGTAGATAAGAATCTTTCCTAGTGCAACATATTCGAAAAGAGATTATTTATGTTTAAAAATGAAACAACTTGCTCAGAAACACCAAAATCGGTTCTCGTCCTCTAAATGCTACTGAAGTATAAGCCAAAACAGAATCAAATAAATACATAGAGCCGAGTGATGGAATTAAATATAGGGGATTACCGTACTTCCAGCTCGAAACGTCTTATCCACGGTGTTGCCGGTGATATAATTGCGGATTTTGGTCCTCACAAATGCAGCCCCTTTCCCAGGTTTCACATGAAGAAACTCTAGAGAAGGGTCAAAATCCAACAACAATTCCATATAAGAAACACAATCAACCACATTTCATACAAATTAAACCACTCTAACTCAGTACTCTCATTAACAAAGCATATATTACCAGACATAATTGCAGAAACAAATAGAAAAAAAAAAAGAAAGAAAGAAAGAAAATACCTATAACTTTCCATGGAGCCCCGTCAACTTCAAGGTTAGTACCCACTTTGATATCGTTACTAGACAAAGCGTAAACCCCTGAAACCAAAAAGAAAAACACATTATTAAAAAAGGGTGCTTCAAAAAACAGAAAACGAAGTGGGAAAGTGGGAAAAGTACTGAGAATTCTGCGAGAAGACTGGGTTAAATGAAGTGGGTAAATGGAAAACGTAGTGACGATTCTGGGAAAAGAGTGGATTTTGGTGGGAAAACGCATTGGGAGAAGAAATGGTTTTGAACAGAAGTTAAGTGAAGATGAAGTCTTGAAGATTGCAGTGGGTGATGAAACATTGAAGGTCGTAATTCCGGCCATCGCCATGGACATGGCCGTATGTGGAAATGCGAGAGAAAAGGGTGAATGCTTCTAAAAACAAAGCTCAAATTTATAGAAAATGGAGAAAATCGAAGGCTTTATCTTCCATTCTCTGCTTGCTTTGCTTATATAAGGGAAAGGATTGGGTTCCTTTTTTTGTTGATTTTCCGATTGTTTGGGCTAAATATATCGAAACTTCTTTCTTCTTGCCGCCCAATCATGTTCTTGGGTCTAGACAACAAAATATTGTTATTAATTTAAGAAAAATATGTGAAATAAAATTAATTATAAAAATTATAAAACTAAATTAATTAAGTAATAAGTAGTTTAATAATATATAATTATTTAAATTTTAAATTATATTTCACATAGGACAAACGGATAAATTTTACAAAATTAAATTGTAAAATATGTGAAATATATATATATATATATTGGGTAAACACAACATATCTGATATATGATTGCATTCTGGATTGGGAGAAAATAATGGATCCATTTTCACATCAGGCTTGCACTCTTATCTACAAAAACAGCATGCTTTCTCTTTATCTAGACATAGGTAATATACGTGGAAGAACCACATCTTTTATCTTTCTATATGCTGGTGTTGAATTTAAGTAGGGGAAAAATTCATACTATAAACAATCAAAATCCTTCCACAGTAGCACTTCTGAGGGTTGCCGACGAAGATCTCCGACTTTCTTGCCTTTCGAGTTCCTCTAATGATAGGGTGGAGGAACAAGCTCGCGGGGGAAGAGTTGATGGCAAAGCAGCTGCTCTTGCAGGAGAAACAGAGAGTCGGGGTCCAGATGGTGGTGATGGGGAGAAACCGAATTTGGGAGCAGTAGTAGGAGTAATGATCCCGTTAAGACTAGGTGACCTCAACATATGTTTCCCGGAAATTGCTGCGGGTTCTTGCAGAGGGAACCGACAGGAGTATTTCATGTCTTGGATGATTTTGAGATTCTCGACTATGGTTCTCATAGTAGGCCTCTCCGATGGGTCCTTTTGGAGACATCTTTGTGCAATGTCGGCCACTGTACGTGCTGCTTTCATAGGAAACCGACCCTTGAGCAGAGGATCCATTATGAGTGATAATCTACAATCGTCAGCCAGGAAAGGTCGGCTCCACTTCACTAGGTTCCTCTCTTCCCTCGGATGATGGCTGTCGAGATTCTTCCGCCCAGTAAGTAATTCGAGTAGGACGATGCCAAAACTCCAAACATTGCTCTTTGGAGTTAGCCATCCTCTCTCCAGGGTCTCAACCGAGAGATTTGCCACAGCCTGCACCAATGGAGAGAATCAACAACAAAGAACTTAACGTTTATGGCATCAGAGAGATATCTTCCGTCTTTAAGAGATCGATAATGAGGTAAAATAACTTACCAGTGAATTAACAGAGATCTCTTCTGTCTCTAGGATATGACCAACACACCCATATCCAGAAAGTTTTGCACTGAAATCTTTGTCGATCTGTATATTGGCAGTTGAAAACTCATTGTACATTGCCTGCACACGATAGGACGTGTCCATTTATGTTTCAGTTATGAGCATGGATAAAAGATTAAAAGTGGAACAGTAATTGGGAAAACAGAATCAAATTTCTAAAGTTACTGGTAATACACAAACTAATGTAGCAAGAACGGAAAATTGTTTCATTCGATGATCCCAAAAGGATCAGAACGAGAAAGCCAGAACTTATTTCTAAAAGAACTGCCATCCCATTTGTGCATGATCAAAGTTCAACCGTAGGGGAACGTGATACAAAATCATTTAGTTCGATTATCTCGAGATTTAGATGCACAAAGAGATTTAGAAACTACCTGAAATGGTCCTTCCTCATGCAAGAAAGTAAGACCCTGTGCAGAACATAAAGCAATCTTCATTCGGGTGTTCCAATCAAGTGGCGGTCCATCTAATCTCCCATACAGAAGCCTGTCTAAGCTTCCATGAAACAGCCTCTCGTAGACCAACATTCTTTGTTCTGAACCATCATGTGCATGGAATCCGAGCAATTTACAGAGGTTTGGATGCTGCAATGACGCAAGAGTGTTTACTTCATTTATAAAATCCCTTAAACCCTACAAGAAAACAGGATAGAAAAATGTTAGACCGGAATTAAAGTAATCTTTTTTTGCAGCATAACAAGCACAATGTTCACATTTTTTGAAATTCTGGACGACAATAGCAAAAGTATAACAATATCATTTATAGAAAGATAACATTAAAGGACCAGCAACAAGACAAATGTCTCGTACTAAATACATCAACATTCAAAGATCTTGAAAATCATGCAAACTAATCTAAAATACCAACTTCCTTCTTTTAAATCAAGAACCACAAATCAATATGCAGAAGACTGTTAAAGGGATGCTAATGCAAAGAGGTTCACAAAACGGTCTGTGCCATAAACCAAGAAGTTTCATTAGTAGAAATTTTCTCGTACCTGAGGAGATGAGTGAAGGCGAGTAACAGTGGCTTCAAACTTCTTTGAGCTTGATGCATCATCTCCAAACGAAGCCATATACATAACAGAAGAAAGACCCTCAGACGTGCATCGATCACCAGAGAAATGATGGCAAGCAGCTGAAATTTCTTCATAAGAGAAGTTTCGTAGTGTTCCGGAGGGAGGCAAGGGCAACGGTCCAGAAGCAAACAGAGGGCCACTGGCATTCCCTGATTTAAAGCTTCCCATTGTCTTCAAAGACGTACTGCGTGGACTTGGAAGAGGCAGTGGTTGTGGACTTGCTGACCGCTGTTCCTTCGCTACCCCAGCATAACTCTTTAACTCTTCTTGTTCTTCAAATTCAACCGATGCAAGAGCCTCTTGCTCAGCAACATCGAGACTAGACGGAGCAGATAATGTACGTGCCCTGTTGCTGGTTGCCTTGTTATTAGGTTGAATAGGTTTAACCCTGGTTTTAAAACTCGAGGGTGCAGATTGCAGTGATCGTGTTTGAACTTTGGGCTCAGGGAGTGTGCTTGACATATGCTCCTTATGAGCAATAGGTTTAACAAAAACCGACCGCTCAGGTTTTTTCTTCTTACTTTTCAAAACTGTAAAACAACCCATCTTATATACAAATTCCACAAACTATGTTAAGTCTTGTATGTTTCTGCAAGAAGAATTCCGGAAACACACAAATCATTAGAAAATTTTCAGTAGGTGAGAAGTGAGAACACAAATCATTCCAGTATATAGGAATTGGACAAACTCATCATCTCATATTATCAATCGGACTAAGTACTCAAATCCACCAACAAAATTACTAAAATTCTGAAACTCCCAGCACCTAGAATACATGTTCGAAATGATATCTAAACAAAGATTGCACCACATTTTGATTCTAGCGAATCTAGCCACATCAAAGCAAACTCGTGTCTTCGATGCAATAACAGCATAGATTTCACAGCTACTAGTAACACCTTGCTCGAACCACGGAGGTTCAAGACTTCAAGTTTACAATAAACAACTACATAGACTAAGTGCAACAGATTACACCCTAAACTCTAAAATAATTCAGTGAATAAGCTGACAGCACAATTCAAGCAGATGCAGAATTGCAGTGAAAATTCCTAAACCTACAAAAATATCCCAAGCTCCACAAATCACCATATACACAACAGGGCAACATAAATTTACCATCAGGGTGAATAAAGCTAAACCCAGATCCAAAATAATCCAAAAGTACGAAGAAAAAACAAGCAAATTCCACATCTACCCAATAAGCTATGCATGATTAATATAAAGCTAAGACAACACATCTAAATCCCATATCAGGCAAAAATGCAATTTTTAAGCAAAACCCACCCTTGGAATCATTAATGAAATTTCAACAGTTACAAAATACAAAAAAAGGGTGCAAAGATCGAACCTTATGAAAACCAGATCATGCAAGCAAAACGGAGAGAGACGAAAACCCAGAAATCCCTGATTGGGATTTTTGGTTGATTGATGGGGAAGAACAACACCTTTACAAGTCAAAGAAGAGTAATGGAAAAAGCTGTTTTTAAGTGTGAATTTTCCTCTCTCTTTTTCTGGGAAAGTTTAGATGGAAAAGTAGGCAGATGATGAGAAAACAATAGAGTATTATTTGTATTTACTGATTCTTTAGGGAGAAACAAAAATGGAGCCGAATGAATCCTGGTCAAACTCAAACCAACCCAGACCAAACCAAAACTTACATTTACTTAACAATTCAAACTTAGTGATTAAATCTCTTTACACATCTGAAATGTGTTCCTCGTTTGTTTACACTTTTGTCCTCCATTTTATATTAGTATTTTTTTTTTAGTTTATCACAATTAATTAATATATAAGTTATTGTTTTATATATCAATAATAAAAAAATAACAAGTATATGTGATGTTATTTTGAAAATTTAAATTTAATTTTTTTACACTGAAATTCTATCTTTTTTAAATTAGACTTGTTATTAAAAAATATTTTTTCTATCATTAATACATAAAATATTTTATTTTAATATATTGCAAAAAACAAAAGTATAAATACATTTAATATATCCGTACAACTATAAAAAGAAACAATCATTATAAAATACAAATAAACAAATTAATAATCGAAATATATTTAAAACAAGACATTGTAAAATATAAATGAATAGAATGTTAATCAAAGTCTATTGAATTTAGATGAAAAATAACTTTAAATATGACTCTCGATAATAAAGTTTAAATAAACTAATATTAATATAATAAAAATATTTTGTTCTTTTTGGTACTTTAATTTATACGTTCACATTAAAAATTAGGTTTAAAATTAATGTTTAGAGTTAAAATTTATTATTAGAATTTATAAAATTAACGGTAGGTATATATTTTAAGATTTAAGGATTATAATTTAGAATTTATGATTAAAGATTAAAATTTAACATTTTACTAAAAATATAGAAAGGACAGTGAATAATAATAGTTAAAAGATGCGTGGGTAAAAGGGTAAATCAATTGTGAAGGTCGATTTTCATAGATCAAAGAGAAATTTGTTTATATAAAGTCTTTAGTTTTAGGGTTTAAATGTAATAATTTTGAATTTAATTATCGTAAATTTTAAAATAATTTTTAACCTTAAACATTAAATTTTAAATTTTAACTATGATCCTTAAATTTTAATTCTTACGCTAAAACTTTAAATTCTAAAATTAAAATATTTATTAAAAAAATAATTGCATATGTATTTGATAATAATCCTAATAAGAAACTTAAATTAAAGGGTTGTATTGATAATAGTTAAACGATGCGTGGGTAAAAGGGTAAATCAAGTATGAAGGCCGATTTTCAAAGATTGAAGTGTCCCCGGGGGCAGTCAAAGATTGGAAATTTAGAATTTATTTTTTAAAATATAAATAAATAAACACGAAGCATGTGTTGTTTTCCGGGTGTGGTCAAACAATGTGAGCTATCAAGATAGTGATCTGAGAAGGGATGTTCATCGCTCGATGGAATGGGGTTTGAAAGATGGACGGTCATGATCTGTTGTGTTTCAAAAGCTTACGTGGGATGATAATACCTCAACAAACATCAAATTTGTCCTTTGCTTGTGGGGGGAGATTGGTTAATATTATTATTATTATTATTATCATTATTATTAATGAAATGTGGTGGGATCCACGTGGACCCACTTGTGTACTCCTTTTCACTGTTTATACTTCAACACTGATATTGGACTGGCACAAATTTTATACTAAAAATAAATAATTTAATAATTACTGAGAAAAAAATTAAATGAATCATTTAATTACATAAAATATGAAGCAAGACAATCTCATCTAATGATTTTATCTCTTTATCATGTGTTCTTTTATGTTTCGGTAAAAAAAATTAAAAAATTAAATTTTAAACACTAAAGGTACGCTTGGTTCACAGAATGTAAGATTGCCATTGAGAATAAGATTACCGGAATGTTGTATTACTTACCCCATTACTGGGAATGTTGTATTTTCTTATTTGGTTTATTTGGCAAGAATGTAAGATTACGGTGTTTGGTTGAAGGAATATAAGATAATAAAAATGTATGTTTTACCAAAGTATCCTTGAGATATATTTTCTATTTTAACAAATTAAATTCTTAATATTAAAGTTAAAACATTTACATAAAAATTCATAAAATATACTATCCTTTTTAAAGAAGATTAGTTTTTTTATTATTTATTGTTTAAAGTTTATATCTAGATTATTTTTAAAATTAAACTTGTTATTTCTTTACTTTGATAAATTATTTTCGTTTCTCTTTTTTTTTTAAAATTTTTTAACCCTTCTTTGATTTGTTTGTGTAACAAGTAAATCTTTATTATTTAATTAAAAAAACCTCTAGGTAGAATGTATAAATTTATCTAGACGAGGCTTTAATAAATTTGAAGGAATGTCATTAAATAATTCTAATAGATCAAGCAACTTTATCAAACTTCATAAATTTTAAAAAAATATCGTTAAATTATATATTATATATTTTATTTGTTCAAAATATATAATTTATTTTATAAAAAAATATGTAGATTTATATTTTTTTCGAAAATACCTATATATTTATTTATTATTCTATGTTTTAACTTCGTATCTTATTCAATATGTATTTATTTGTATGTAATTATACCTTATTTAATAATTTAAAATAGTAACTTAACCTAAAAAAGGACATGATTGAAATGATTCTATTTTATCAAGGGTATTTTTGTCCTAAATGTCCGGAATCCTCAAATACCTAAGAAAAGCAAGGGAATAGGATTCCGAGAATAAACACAAAAACATGCTACTATTGGTAATCATCTATTCCGGGTTGGTGGGAATAAGAACAAACCAAACATGGGAATAAGATTCCGGAATGTTGCATTACCCCTGGGAATGTTGTATTCCGCGATCCAAACACACCCCTAATTCCTTATTTTCTATATCCTAACCCCTAAATTTTAAATCTTACACCCTAGAAATACATTATAACCTAATTCCTTATTAGGGGTGATAACGAGCCAAGCCGAGCCCGAGCCAGGCTCCGCTCGACTCAGAAACAGGCATATCTGGACTCGTCTCGGCTCGAGACTCGCCGATCTCGGAATTTTAGGCTCGAGCTCGGCTCGAAAATAATATTACTGTGCTCGACTTGAGCTCAAAGCTCGTCAGGCTCGGCTCGAGCTCAAAGCTTGTCCGGCTCGACTCGGTTTGGCTCAAAATGGACAATTTTCTATATTATTATGTTTTATTATTTATTTATTTATTTGTAGTTTATTTTTTATTTGTAAATTTGTTTTAGTTGATAATATTCAATTTATTTTATTTTATTTATTTTTAGTGGATTTATTCTCAATTATTTTATTATTTTTCTTTTTTAAACAAATTGTTTTTAATATATATATATATATATATATATAATATTCCGAGCCTATTCACGAGCTTTCCGAACCGAGCTTGGGTAAGCTTGGCTCGGCTCGTTTAGATCCCGAGCCGAACCTGAGTCGAGCTCACTCGAGCCGAGCTTTGACCGAGCCGAACCCGAGTAGCTCGCGAGCCGGACAAGCTCATTATCACCCCTAACCCTAATCACAACCCCTAACCTTAAATCCTAAATTCTAAATCCTTTAATTTGAAGCGGAAACACAGATGGAGACATAGAAAAGAGAGACAATTTCCACTCACAAAAGGTAAAAAATATTTGTCTTTTTATCGTGTCTCCATCTACGCTTAATTTGAATTTTTTTTAAAAAATTAAATTTATACTTTAACTCTTATTTTTTATATATTAAACCTTTAATTTTAAACTTTAAACCATCGAATGTAACCTTTTAATTTGAAAGGAATGCACAGATAGAAACATAAGTAAAAATAAAAAGAAAAAAAAGAAAAAAGACATTTCCGCCCTCAAATGGATACTTCAAATAGTTTGTGGCGCATAGGAATAGAAGCCAGATACGTCAAATTCTCTGCTTCCGACCAAGTACAGATCTCCAGTCATTCGTGGTTGTGGAGAAACATCTCTGCTTCGATTCTTACTCATGAAAACTTGTTTCTGCAGAACACTCGATTTCTAGTGGGGGATGGTAAGCGAATACAGTTCTGATCTGAACCTTGGATTGATCTTGTAATCTTATCGACTTCTTTCCCAAGGATTTACCCTCTAGTCACAAGAAAACACGGCGTAATTGCAGATTTTGGGAGTTTAGTACTTTAGTTAATGTGATTTGGCTGTGGAACATTTCTTTGAGCAGGAATTTGTTCGACCGGAACCTCCGGGTAGTATGGTCGATATGGCAAACATGGTGTAACCTCTGGAAAGTTAACCTGCTCTTCCTTGCATCGGTTTCTGATTTAATTCAGATTTGGTTTGCTTCCTCTCCTTCCCTTCTTCCCATCCAGGTTTAGAAGCTCAGTTTCTTTAACATAATGTGATCATGCTGGTTATTCAGAAATGAGGTTGTTTTTAAAGGAATCAAGGTGGATTCCGGCCAATTATTCGATTTGTGTTTGCTGTGCCTTAGCTTGTGGACCGTGGTGCAGTGCAAAATGGCCTGAGGCTTCTATGTGGACTAATGACTTGATTTCCTTCCCTTTATTTGTTTAGATTGATGAACCTGAATAAGGTTCGATCACAGTCGAGTGCCTTAAAATTCAATACAGACGGAGCTGTTGATGGCAGCTTCGGAAAAGCTGGAATATGAGGCTGCCTGCGTAACGAGCATAATAAATGTGTCTTATATTTCTCAAAATCTGCAGGTTTCGCTGATCCCACTACTGCTGAAATTCTAGCGATCCTAGAAGCTTGTTCCTTATTCTGCAATTCGCCTTGGGCCAATTCGAAAAGGTTGATGATAAGAGTGTGACTGTAGAGTAGCTGTTGAATGGATTAAGAGGCCTCAAAGTTTCCCTGAGAAATTCAAACCCCTGGTGTTCTCGTGTCTAAGACAATGTGATGGTGGGTGCTTTGTGAGCTTATGCTATAGCCCTTGCCTTCCTGAGTCTGCTGGGCTATCTGGAATGACTTAAAAAATGAAGCACTATCATATAAAACTATACATTTTAATGACTTAAAAAAGACTTGATTAAAACATGAATCAAGACTTAATTAATGAATGACTCCTGTTATACTAGAGATCAGCATGCCTGATGCCTATCATCTTATGCATCGTCTTTACAATCTCATTTCGAACTGTAAAACATAAAAACAGAATCAGACTTGAACTTAAGTATCCTTTCAGTACGAGATAGTACACAAATCCGAGTGGAGTCAATCACAAGATCTTTAAGCTAACAAGTAACATCAATGGAAACTTACCGTATCTTAACCCAGAAAATACATAATAAGACGACAAGAGAAACCAAATGCACGACATTACCTCAGTAAAATTGCAAACCTCAGATCAGAACTGATATGACCCGTAGGCTCTTCTGAGTTCTTGGTATCTCTAGAGATATTGAGAAGAACAGTTTGATCGTGTAAGTAGATATCACTATGATGTTCTTCATCGATTTCATCTATACTAGAAACCAGTCACACCTTTACAATACAATATAACCTAGTCTCGAAGTTAACATCAAATGCCCTTTCTCTAATGCTCCAACTGCGTTCATCGCAATGTGCATGGCGGGTGTATATCCGTTTGATATCGAAATCAACTCTAGGCACTAGTGATGCGCCAGCACAGTGAAGGATAACCCAGATTCGAACCTTGAAAAGGGTATCAAGAAGAGTAACCCCAAACATGGACCATAAAACAGACATGAAATATTCCAAAAAAGAAAAGTTACACAATGATTGCCTTTGGGTGATGATGAATGTAACATTTGTATGAACGAGGCAATGTCAAACAAGTGTATCTTCTTTACAAAGTCAACTAGATAGTGTAAATGGTGCTCTATTTTTTTGCCATGGAGTTAACCCACAAACATCATTTCCTACATTTCCTTCATTTGATGACGATCATCATAAAAAAGGGTGACTAAGAAAAGGTTTGGTTAAAATATATACCTAATATTGCATGCCAACTTTCTCTAGTTGAACAAAAAGAGTATTTTTCTTTAACTTTAACCTCATTGACAGTTCCTTGTCTTCTTGGCAGTGAACAATTGGCGAAGGAAACCAAACTTACCCTTTGTTCGAGCAGATAACTCGGTCATGGTTCTGTTACTTGTTTCTGCAGTCTCGCTGGTGTCAGAATCAGGTATGGAAGATGGAGGTGTGAGCGTGAAGAGAAATGCATTCAGCATACGCATTATCTGGCTGAAGCTCGGCCTCATGTTAGGGTCCTCGACCCAACACGATTGTATGATAAATGCCAGCTCAGGGGATATATCCTCTGGAAGGCTAGGTCGCTCTTGCTGCATATTCATGCAACATCAATCAAGTTAGTTATCCGCTAGTTTAAAAAAATTATCATGCATAACAAAACATGTTAAAGATTTGCACCTTAAAAGCAGCAGCATAAGCTGCCTGCAAATTTGACATGCCCTCAAATGGCATACGATTGGTCAACAGTTCCCATAAGACAATTCCAAAGCTGTAGACATCGACTTTGTTATTGTAATGTTTTTTCTCTCCCTGACGCAATGTCACTGTGCTATACAACTACAATGACACAGATTGATAGAAAGTGTGATAACCAAGTAAGATAAACTGTATACAAAAGTTCACTCATATAGATTACTTTTGTCAAACAAACCATAACCGCGAGAAAATGATGACAAAAACCGCCCTACATTATTGTCAGTTGTCCAAAGCTCAAACAGGCATTGAAGAGGTTAATGAGTACTTTAGATCGTTAATCCAGTCAGTTACTAAATACAACACCACCAGGCGAATCATGAAACTAAGGCTATTGTATCGATACAAAAGACTTAAGGTTTGAGACCTCTTAAGAACATTCCACGACTTGTAGGGCAGTGATGATATCAAACGTTCGACAATTTAAGTATCAAAACCAACAATATAAAATCAAAAAGTAAATGATTCAAATTTCAAGTAAATAAGTTTCTTTTTTCCATTTTGGTAATGCGATAGTGGTACGAACCTCAGGGGCCATCCAACGATAAGTACCGGTCTCTGCAGTCATCATCTCCGTCACAGTTTCTTCCCTCGCAAGACCAAAATCTGCAAGTTTCACAGACTTCTGGTTTGCTGTAAGCAACAAGTTGTCTGCATTATTCAATTTCCATGCAAGGAATTAGTCAAAGGACTCGAGAAATATACACCAAACTACGAACAAATGTATTACATCAAAAAATAAAATATACAATCCACATTCAGCTTTCAATATCAACGATTCAATCCAATTCAGGATTGAGTCATTAATTAGTCAATGCCGTAAACAAATATTTGTAACGAAGAAGCAAGTATACCAGGCTTTAGATCCCTATGTATAATCCCATTGGCATGCAGACAATCCATGGCTCGAGCAATATCCAGAGCAAAATTCAAAGCCACATGAAGATCCAAAACCTTGGGACGGATGCTAACTAAATACTTCCGGAGGGACATTCCCGGTAACAGCTCGGTTACTATCACCATCAGCGGGTCTTTACAAGCACCAAAGAACTGCCAAAGCAACAAATCCATAAAACAATAGGTTCCATCAATGAAAATGTCAAATTCACATTTCGAGCTTTGAACTGTCACCTTGACAAGGTTCTCATGTTTCACTCGAGACATCATATTAACCTCGCGAGCAAAACGACTCTCGAGCGCAGCTCTTGCCTCCGCAGTGTTCCCACGATTAAGAACTTTAATGGCAACAATCCGATCACCATACCTGGAAAAATACTCCACTCACCCCTATGTAACTAGACAGTATTTACATATTTCTATCCCCAACATTCTTACAACAAATTTTAACAATAAACAAATTATTATTTCTAGAAAAATTCGTACAAAAATAACAATGTTCTTTATATATTGACTGTTCCTGTTACATTCACACAAGCATATACTCTATTTTTTCATTTAAGAGCTAAAAAAAGTTTAAATTTTTAAATCTGGGATAATTAGCAACAAAAGCTCGGATTACAAAAATAAAATAAAATCCAAAGCTACTTCCTAACTACCATTAGGTGTTTTGAGACTGACCTTCCTTCGTAAACTTTGCCGTGAGCTCCTTCGCCGATTTTGGAGCCGATAAATAACAATTTCGGGTCAATGAGCAAATTTTGATCGATGGTCAACTCTTGAGCAACCGTCATCGACCCGTTCGAAACGACGACGCTTCTCGTTTCTTCTTCGCCGCAACTCATGGGTTCTTTTTCTCTTTCGTTTCGGTTTCTAAATTAGTCCAGAATTCCTCATTTCAACTTTTTTTTTCTCTTTTTGCTACAAAATCATCTTTAAAACAGAAGAATTTTTCTTTCAATCTTCCAAATCAGCTTCAACGTTCAAACCACTGATTCCCCTTTCACTCCCTGAACTAACCATCCAAATCAACTCCTTTTTTATAATCTTCTTTCTCTCTCTTTCTCCCCTCTGGAATCTCGCTTGAGCTCGAAGCTACTGTCTTGAAGATAATGGCCAAAAAAGGAAACGAAACCCTAGGAAAGGGAGAGAAACAAGATGAAGCAAAAGCAACTTACAGTCCAAGCAAAAAAAGAGAAAAAGGCTTAAGCTTCCACTTAAAACAGAGAATCTTCGATATATAATCGAATAAATAATCGATTAAAAATGACAAAAAAACAAAGAAAAAAGAGAGGAACTTTGGGGTTGGTTTGCTCTATCTAAAGTAAGAAGCTTTTCCGATGAAGATAAATATTCTGGGAAATTTGTTTATTGTTTTCCCGACGACGAGGGCTTTAATTAGTATTTTTTTTATTAAAGAGAAAAACAAATGGAAATACTAATAAATAAAAAAAACAGTACTGAAAAGAAATTCGAAAGGGAAAGGAGCAATAGGAGAAATTATTAAATAAATTTAATTTATGATTTGTAATTTAAGTAATAAAGTTTATCTACTTTAAAATAATTATTTAATGATTATCTATTTTGTATATTTTCTTATATAAATAATAATAATTTCTAATATTATTTCTTCTCTTAAATATAATATTATTTTATTTAAATAATAAAAATATATTTTATTTAATTTTAAAACACTTCACTGATAATTTTAAAATTTTGGATTTTAAAGGATGAGTTTGATTTTAAAATTATATAAATTGAGTAATAAAAATATATGAACATAATTTTTATAATTAACTATTAATATATTTAATTAGTGGCAAATATGATAATTATTATAAAAAATTATGAATTTAGAAAAAAATTTATATTTTCAAATATATAATAATAACAATAAATAAAAAATAATTTATATATAGTGTATACGTATATTAAAAATATATAATATTATACTATAATATTAAAAATATAAATTAAATCATTTGCGTAACAATTTTATAAAAAAATAGGAAAATTTTACAACGGATGTCAAACATACTGAGCATCGTTAATGTTGAATATTGTTGAATATCATTAAATTAATTAATAAAAATTAAAAATTTTAAAGATTCAATATGTAATTTATAAAAGAGTGATATACTTAATATATAATTAATAATTATATATTAAGTCCTAAAGATTTTTAATCTTTATTAGTTAATTTAATAATTTTCAATGGTGTTTAACATTAATGATATTAACAGTGTTTGACCCCATTCCTATTAAAAAATATATATTTTTTATAAATTTTTACACAAATATTTTTTATTTTAATAATAAAAGTTAAACTTATTAAATATATATATAACAAGGATGATTTATAAAATATATATTTTAATAATCTTATAATTTATAAATTAAATACTATAATTTTATATTTATATAAAATAAATTAAAAATAATAATATAATATTCTTAATATAATAGTAAATAGTAATTATTCTAGAAAAAAATATTTTTGAAAATAATTTTACATCTCCCTAATGAAACAGTTATTTTTTCAATGTTTATTCCAGTAAAAACACTGTTTTTTTTTCCTCACCGAGAAATCGACCGCTGTTACTGTATCGTAGGTGAGCGTACGTGTTGGGTAAACGTGGCATATCGATTGTCGTACGATGGTGTTGGGGTCTGCCATCTGACTCAATCCAAAAATCTGTGTGGAAGAGCTGGACCCACAAATCTCAATCAGCAGCAGCTGAAATCAGTCATCCGATTAGAAAGCAAACTCAGAGGGACCCAACTCTCATCTCTCAATATCATTCGTGTGAAACACCTTCTTCTCCGGGACCCACCTTTCTTCGTTTGTCTTAATAATATTTAACACGTGCCAAAAATAAAATAAAATGAGTATGTCTGGTTTTTTATACGTACAATATACTTGTAACTATTAACGCAATAAATAATGACTTGATGAAGACTATAGTAGTACCAGAAAAATGATCAGTGAATATTAAAATTTTGTTTAGAATCTTGATTTTTTTAAGAAATATTAGGAAAAATGCTGGAAATAAAATATTAGGAGAATATGGTTGGTATAAATAATTTAAGATTTGAGAGAAAATATTTTAATTTTATCTTTAAATTATAATTTATTTTTAATTTTTTTAAAAAATAATTGAATTGAATTGTATTATTACATACAATAATATTTACATGATATTAAAATGTGTATCGAGTTCTAGATGTAGTATTAGATCATAAAACTTAAATATAACCAATGGTAGAAGATAAGGGACTGTTTTGATAAATTCGTCATATTTAAGGTTAATTTGACTATATTTATTAAATTCAGGGGTCAGTTTATGTTTTAAGTTTGTTTTAATTAATTCTCAATTATTGAGTGAATTTTCACTATTAATTATTGTACTATATAAATCATAAATTTTATCATTTCGTGTTGTTATAATTTTATCATCTAAATTCCTCTATTTATTTAGATTATACTTTATGAATTTGAAGTGTAGAAAAAACAGGTAAAATTGCAGATTGGCGTGGTTAATTGAATTTTGAAAATTGGGAGTGGAGGGTAGAAGTGAGTGTTTATTGACTTAGAGTTAAATAATTTTGTGTTATTTTAGTTGATGAGTTTAATTTGATCATTTAAAATTTTATTAAAAAAAATTCCAAGTCGAGTTGAAAAAATTTGAGTCGAATCAAGCCGACTTTCGAGTTTTTATAAAAATTTAATTGTAATTATTTATTATGTTATAGTACGATTTGATTGTAATTTAAAAAACTTTTATATAAAGCATATATATATATATTTCTTCGTATGGAACAATATTTCTTCGTATTTTTATATATCGATATATATTATAAAAATTTGTGGGATTCGAGTTTTAAAAATAAATCTTTTAATTAGTAAAATTTTTTGAGATATTCAAATTTCTGTTTTACAGTTCAAATTTTATTTGATTTTTTTCTAATTATTCAAATTTATAAAATTTTAATTCGAATCAAAATAAATTAAATATTTTTATCTCAAAAAAAACTAAATTATTTAAATTTTTACTTCTGACCTTAGAAGGACGAGCAAAAAGGTTTGGAGGGAAGTGGTAAGGGTTATCGACTTGAGAATCGGGCCTTTCGCTCGGCAACATCAAAGCTATTTCCATCGGCCGAGCTTAACGTAGAATTAGCTTAAAAAGAAAGTAAATTTTAATATTTATTTAAAATATAAAAAATCAATTTAAAATATTATAAAATAATTAATATTTTAATAAATTTTAATATTTATCATTTTTAACTATACGTTAAATCTGTCGCATCTAAAACCTCTATTGCTTAGATATACGGGCAGAAACACCTTTGATGAGGGGTACCGGTCACCAAATTATATGGAGTATAAATTTTATTTTAAAAAAATTATTATAATTTTAGATATATACCGACACATATTTAAAAATAATTGATACTCCCTTAACAAGAAATTAGTATCACTTTAATAAAAATGAAATTTATTGTTTATTATCACATATTTTAAAATCTTTTAATTTTTTTTAAAATTTAACATCATAAACAAAATATTCTTACTTTCCCTTGTATAAATAAATTAATATCTATATAATTTATATCAGATTTAATTATAATTTTTTCAGTTGAATAAAATAATTAAAATTATTTATTTATTCCTGTTGATAAACCATGCCTTCCGTCTCGACTACCGTTGGGTCCACCGGCACCATGTGGTAAGTCCTCGACCGTCGTTAAGATGGATGGATACTTGAAGGGGTTAGATTCAAGTCATGATCGAATCCCAACCATTGATTAAGATCATACCATTTCATCTAAGATTGAAAAATCAAATCATTTTTCAACTCTGCGTTAAGGCAACAGATCAACTGATTATTATTTGTCTTCTAAATTATGTGTCACGACCACTTGATGTGACCATCATATAAAAAATATACGGTTAAAACACAAAAACAAGTGTACATGTGGTTGTACTTGTAAATGAGGCTCCTTGGTTACTGGGTCCCAGAATATCCAGGACACAACCTACTTTAAAGACTTGGTGAACCAAAGGGGACTCCTCCCCTCCGATCAAACCCTTTTCAATGGTGAGTCTACCGATAAACTTGTGAAGACTTACAGCTTCAACTGTGATGCTTTCTGGGTTGATTTTGGAAAGGCCATGATTAGGATGGGAAACATTAAGCCTTTGACAGGACATGAAGGACAGATTCGTGTCAACTGTAGGAAGGTGAATCATTCTTCTGTTCCACTCGGGAGCAAGGGGATTTTTAAACATCTTGAACCCTAAAACTACACTTGGTCCATCATCTCTCGACACAACTTATCACACTTGTTTGCAGCGCTCTTTACCAAAGAACCCATTACAGAAGGGGCTATAAGGAGTTCAAAACAGTTGCCAAAAACTTAGTAACATGAATGCTTTTGATATAATCCCTTCATCGACAGGCTTTTACTTGCCTGGTTTAGTCAAGGAAAATGAAGAAAAGAAGAGCAGTTTGCGTCGGACAATGCCGACCTGACCATCATTCTGAAGCTTGAAGACATGACAATGAGTCTAAAGATGAACACAAGTAAGAAAGTCAGGAAACAAGACATACGACTCGGTATTAGCGACATTATCTGGAGTTGGTAAGGAAACCAGCCACCACTACAGTATCAACAATAACATCTTTCAACTATGTTCATAGTTCATCACCATTTCCATGCTAAAGCACCTCAATGTAGCATGTTTTTCTTGAAACCTTGCTAGTATTATCAGTACAATAAATATTTGCATGTGTCCTTGGAACATGAGTACATGTAAAGTCAGTTTGAAGTTAGCTTTTTTATTCTCATACGAAGGCATTTTGAATATGGGGTTTTGTCTATTGAAAAATTCATTCAAATTTGGGTCAAAGAATCTTTTAATTTTAAATGATACAGATCCTAAAAGTGAATGAATCCCACGTGTGTCCCCTATGGAAGTTAATGTTAATACTCTCATCTCACCATGAATGAAGAGAGAACACAATCCAATCGGGAAATATTGTATTTCTCTATTAAATATATTTTTGAACTTATTCTTTCATTGATAATCACCAAAGTGACTGTACATCTGGGGTGGGAAATAAACCCCCAACATGGGTTGGCCTACCAATTGAAGACTTTCCAACAGCTTCTCCTTCTGAACCTCCTTGCTTAATACCCCATTCCTTCCTGCCAAACCAAACAACAATGCCCCAACATGAATAACACTGACAACCAATTTATAGTTATACAAATCGTAAACCGAGAGAATCAATAAACCAAAACATGGCCATGGGCCCTACATGTATATGCATGCAGGCGTTTGGAAATTGCTCGAAAACTTTAATGATAAACAGTTCAGCCTGTTATATCTTGCCTCAAATTTGAAAGTATATCTATGTTACTTGAACTCAGGTCTATGAGTTAGAGAATCTTTGGAGGTCATATTCCATATCTATATATTGGATACAAGTGTTGGATATGGGTAATTCAAGAATAATGAAGAGTCCAAGCAACTTAGTTGCCTTTTGTAAACTTGGCACATACAAAGAAAAAATAAATGTTTTGAACCTGAGATTAAGAACATATACAACAATGCAACCAGAAAACTGTTGTTGCAAACACAAGAGTAAAGGTGGGGCCAAAAGATGCAAAAACCTAACTCCTAGGAGACTAATAATGTCCAGAGGTACAATTCTTCCAGTCAATTGGGGCTAACTTAAAGATATCTTCTTCAAGTAAATAACTCAATTAATCAACAAATAAAATAGACAACATTCAAGTATTTTGCTTTTCCATCTACAACAATGTGAAACATTAGCAATTAATGGTAGGAATATAAGCTAGATGCACTCACTTGGGTCAACAATTCACAGGAGACAGCTCAAATGGATGTGTACAAGCAGCTCCACTGGGACTTCCATAACTGCTTTCACTCGCATCCTCCTGAGGCTTGATAGGAAAATGGTTACCACTGCCAGACAATGGTGGAAAGAGAGCATTCTGAAGCCATGGATCATGAGCACTTGGACCATTTCCAGGATAGAATGCCCCACCATGCAGGTCATTACCAAGAAAAACCTGCCGAGGAGATTGTGTGCCAGCTAGCAAAGGGTCCTCGTTCACGAACAATGATGCCATAGTTTTCCGAGTAGAAGGGTGGGCAAAGTTTTCCTTATTTGATGCATTATGCTCAAAGGGTAAAAGCCAGCTTGCAGGACAACCAACCAAACCCAGACCATCCTCAAGGGGTGAACTGTTCCACATATGCCATGTCCCCTTATCATTTGCATTTGTAACATTCACAGGGGAAGAGTGAAGATCTAAGGCCTTGGGAGAAGTCAGCAACCTATTAGAATTGTTAAGGCCTTCATCAGCATACGGTAATCTTGACAAGGGGCACTCAATAGGTGAGGGCTTGCTAGCTTCAGAAGAAGTGGATGTATTAGTCAAAGCTTGAGGCCTTTCCATACCCATGTCGATCTCCCTTCCATAGCCAGCACCCAAGTCCAGCTGAAAATTATCAAGCAACTCTGAAACAGGCCCAAGCAAGGATACAGGGTCAGGGACATAACAGGGGTCTTCAAAAAGCTCTGGTTCTTCAGGGATAAGCTTGTGAAGCCCTTCAGAAGCACGAGAAAATCCAGGTGCAACAGCAGGTGAGAAACCTAAACTACTACAGGGAACTCCATTTTGGTATGTAGAAATAAATGGTGATGGCAGTATAAAATTGATAGGAGTAGGACTATCAAATGTTTGCATTGTTGAAGAATGACCAGGAAATGGTGGGCTAGCTTCTGCCTGAACCTTTAAATTTGGTCTGCTAATAACATTTTCACTTGAGACTGGAGCAACGGAGGGTGAATTAGTGAATAACTGGTGCCAAGATTTTTTTGGCGCTGCCCTAGGTTGGGGTTCTGAAAGCACCTGCAGTGAAGACCCCATGTAACACTGTCAACTTCAAGATAAAATGTTATAATGCACTGAACTGCAAAACCTAAAAAGAACACTCATTCCTACAGAATTGGAAATTGCTCATCATGATAAAAGGGGGGTTAAGGCATAAATTCAATTAAAATATTAGACTAATAAGGAAATCAAGAAAAATTCCACTTAGCACTGAAGCTGACTGGTGTCTGCTTTTAGCAGCAATAGTCATTTATGCTAGTTGCAAGTAATTGACCAGCCCATTCATAAAAGCAATAGAAATATATACTAGTTGCAAGCAGTTTAGCATTTGGGATAAAAAAGATAACTTAAATTTCATATCATAAAAGTGTTATGGATTCCATTAATTTACAAAACCAATGAACACAAGAGACAGAATCAAGAACTTACAGGGCGGCTGCTTTTAGCATTCTTATCATCTCCATTGATACTCAACTTCCCAGCTACAAGCTCAGATGTATAATAATCTCTCCTCTGGGCAGAAGTATTTGCATGGTCAACAGAATTGGTAGTTTTGTTTTCTTTTGTAATAGTAGCAGGAGTATTGGCACTCTTCCCAAAGAAACTGCTTCCACTAAAAGCCTTAGATGATGAAAAAAACGAACCCCTCACATGATCAAAGTATCTAGTTCCAGAATTTACTCGGCTAAAGTTATTTGAAGAAGTATATTTCAGTCCATGTCCTGTTTCTACAGTACTAGCCTTGACATTATCCATCCCAGACTTCTGATGTTCCCAGTTATCAATCTCACTCTTGGTATCAGTGTCATGTTTCCGTTCAGTTTCCATACTAGTTCTCTTCTCAATCTCTTCAACATCAGAATTGCTCTTACTAGATGCCTTATCTTTCTCTTTCCTTCTATGTTGACGCTTCTTTTCAGCTTCCATTTTCATCTCTTTCTCCTTAACAGGTGCAGGTAATTTGCTGCAGTTTTTTTCATTCTTCATTTTTTCATCCCTCAGTTTCCTTTGTTCTTCCACCAATCTTGCAACCTCCTCTCTTTGCTTTCTCTCTTCGTCCTCCAAAAGCTCCTTTTCTAACCTAGCCTGTCTCTTCTCTTCAGCTTTTCGGCGAGCTTTCTCTCCTCTGCTTTCTTGGAAGCTTGTCCCATTTTCACCCCTCTTAGTCAACATCCCCCGATGGTCAGAATCAGACGTAGTCTCGTCCCGCGATGAACTAAACCTAAAAATCTTTCTAAAAAGCCACCTAATGCACAAGAAGAAGGATGTCAACAGCTTGCATGCAAAAAAAACAATGCCTGAATAAGACTTCTCTGCCAAACAATCCTCATCTCCACCAAAAACTCCAGTGCCATTCCTCTGCCAATAGCTAGGCTTCCTCGAAACAGACCCAGCAACCCAGTTGCCATTCTCCAACCAATCCTCTCCTGTCCACCCCTTTCCATTCAATATTTTCCCGCCTTTTCCAACGAGATCCTTAATAATCCCAGAATTTGAGATCCTCATACCAGGTGGTACAGGCAAGTCTAAAACAGGTCTCTTCGAAATGTGGCCACAATAAGAGCACATAAACCGACCGCCACCAGGGTTCTGATCCCGATATGGAGTCAGGCAGTTCCGACACCTTCGTGTTGCAGTCTTCCGAAGCTTCTGCAATTCTATAGCCTCAAACCTCTTGCGCTCCCGGAGACGTTGATTCCTTCTAACCCGCCAAGCAGATAGCTGAGGCATCAAAATCTCATACCAAAAAAGAGTAACCAGAAGCACAAATACACAAGCTAACCTTGGGGAGGTAATCTCAAACCGAAAATCAGGCGGCAAAAGCTGCGAAAGAGCCCATAAACCTATGAGAGGTATAACTAACCAAGGCAGCATGGTAGCAAGCCGGCGAGACCACTTCTGAATCATACACAGTATACACATTATCCTCTAACCCCCACCTATCTTCCCGGTTTATACAATCAACCCAAAACAAAGCCTAAAAGCCAAACCTCCAATCCCTGCAATTTCCTATACCGAAAACAATCTACCAAAATTGTAAACCCTAACTTCTCATCCAAAACGATAATAAATATTTAAACGCAACGATTCCTTGGTGCTGCAAGAACCCTACACGGCATTTACAATCGCAAATTCTTCAAAAATAGAAAATAAAACCTAACCCCGCATTAGTAGTTCAATCGTTAAACAATTAAATACATTTAAAAATAAAACAAAATTCCCAGAAATGGATCAATTTAGGGTTCCAAAAACAAAGTTTCTTTGCAATTACTCAATCAAATGCGTGAGGTATTCGAGGAACTTACAGAATCAGGTGTCCCTTCCGGAGCCCAATCGGGTCGGCGCGGAGAATTGATGCCTTTCTTTTTACCGGCAAAGAAACGGTAATAATTCTTTTATAAGAGAAAAAAACGATGAAGAGAGGAGGAAAATGGGGACGAAAAGAGAATTAACTTTTATATACGTAATCCTTCCGAACCAGTCCAGTTTTACCGGACCGGGTTATTTTGTAAACACGAATTCGCTTAAAGGTTCGGTTTAATTTTTTATGAGTTAATTTCATCAGAAATCCCTAAACTATAACCCTTATTTTAAATCAGTCTCTAAACTTTTGAGTATTCTAATATCATCCCTAAAACATGATCTTCATTCTAAATTAATCCTCAAACTTTTGAGTATTTCAATTTCATCCATAAATTATTATTTATTTATATCATATCGTATTATTATACAATACACATCAATGATTTTATGACAATTAACAAATTTTATAATAGTTGTATTAACACGAAACATGATGGCATATACCGATAATTTAAAGATAAAATTATAATGTTTAAAAGTTTATAGACCAATTTAAAATATGAATCATAGTTTGTGTATATAATTGGATTGTTCAAAAGTTTAGGGACCAATTAAATCAGTACGGATCCACCCCTCTTTAGAGTGGGAATGAGCCTACCCTGAACTTTTTAAAATTTACATATTTATCTTTAATTTTTTTTAATTTTTATGAATTAATCCTTAAACTTTTATAATAATTACAAATTTTATACCCATCCTAAGATTTTAAAAATTTATGTATTTATCGATAAATAAATTTCTAGATCCACTACTGAATTAATTTGTTCAAAAGTTTAGCACTATAAGCTCTATTAACTTGGTGAAGTAAAGGGAATAATTCATTTCCGATCAAACCTTTTTTTCATGTTGGATTAACCGAAAAACATGGGAAAATTAGAGGTTGAAGTATGCTAGTTTGAGAGACGATTTTTAAAAAACAATGGTTAAAATAAGAACAATTAATCCTTTGGTCGAAAAATAGGCATAGATTCATGACAGAGTTTTGAAAAATCATGCATCTTCGTCGGGGGCAGACCTAAAAATTTTAATTTGGTAGTTCACCGATCAATAATAAATTATATATATGTTTGATAATATTTAAAATTAGTTATTTAATATTATTTTATATTAAAGTATAAATAAAAATAATACCATTAAAATTAAAGTCCTTATTATAATATACTTCTAGGATTATATCCATTATAAAAAAAATTGTGATGATTAAAGAATCATTAATAAAGCGATTATTCTTGAAGTTAAGGATAGAACCTCGTTACATGAAGTGTGGTTATTTTAAGGTCATGTGTATAATTGTTTAGAGCTAATACTTTGAGGTTAGATTTTAGGGTTTTGGGATTTTCAATGTGATTCACCATTGTTAATCATTAAATCAATTTGAAACTAAATTATGTTAAATTTCTAACAAATAGATCAATTTAAAACTAAATTATATTAAATTTCTAACAAAGTGAATGTTTTCCACTGTTGGGGTATTTGATCGGCACCGTTTCGTCCATCAAAATTTTGACCTTGATAGTAATTGTAATTTGAAAAGTTAAGATTATTTTTTGAGAAAAAGACTTTACGTGTCACAACAATATTTTTTAACCGGTTAAAAAAAGTTAACATAATAAAAAAAATATTATAAATTTAATAACTATAATAAAATAATTCGATTTGAGTGACTAAAGTGCATCCGCCCCTGATTGTCATACCCAGACCGATATCCTCTCCAAGGCCACATGAAGGCGACTCCGAAACTGGCCCAACGAAGGATATTGAATAAATAAAACAAGAAAAAAATACGGGTTTATTTACCTTCTTATTTTTATGGTTAATTATATTTTGTTCATATAGGTTTAATTTTATTCTAAATATTTAGGGGTAATTGTTACAATATTTCCTTTTTATATTTTTTCATTTTTTATTTAATCTAATAAAAATAAAATAATTATTATAATACTTGTTGTGAAAGTCAAACAAACCCTGAATCATTAAAGCATATAAAGTTGAATTCTATTTAATCGTTAGGGACTTTTTTGCAAAATCTTAAAGTTCAAAGACTAAAGCATAAATATTTCAAAATAATGTACTTAAAAGAACTTATCTTCTATCTTATACTTTTACTAATTGTAGCTTTACTAAACATAATCGATTTGATTATTATCTTAGTGATCTTAATTCTTGAATAAGGACCAAAATATAATTTTTTTTAAATTTTAGTCCTTTTTAAAAAAATAAGGACGCATTCTCTAAATTCATGTTAATTCATGCATACCGGCCAAATTTTAGCTCAATTGGGCAGTTATAATTCATACAATTAATACATGCTTTATTTCGGACTGAAATATTAAGATTTTTTTTTTATTAATATGGACTTTATTATTGGGTAACAATATATTTAATATTTGATTTTAATAATTAAATTATTACTTTAATAAAATGATATTTAATATTATATTTTTATTTTATTTTAATATTTTTCATTTAAAATTAACAAAAACAATGATACAACTTGAGTTAATAATAATTTTAGTTCAAAAACATGTATAATCTATTAATTTAATCTAAAGTTTAGTTAATTTAAATATTATTTTATTTTTTAAAAATTTTAACTTATGTATGAATTTGTCTCTTATAGTTTTAAATATTTATATTTTGCTTTCGACCTAAATTTTGACTAAAATGAGTACTTAAAGTTTTATTTTGTTAGTGTTCTAAGGCAACACTAGCAAAAAAATTATTTGACACAAAAATAGATGTCTAAATTATAATTTTTTTAAGATATGTGCTTAATGATTTTTTAACTAAAATAGATGTCTAAATTTTTATTTTTTCAAAAGTTTTAAGGTAGCTATTAAAAACCATCCATAATTTAACATGTGTTTATTTTTTAATTTTTTATAAATAAAATTAAAAAATAACCTAAAAATCTAAAATTCTCAAAATTTCTAAAAAAGTCTCAAAATTTTAAAACCTCAAAATTGATACAACTATCGTCATCAATACTCTTATCGAATCTTATTGTTGCCTAAGATCACCATCCGTTTTTTTTCAATCACCCATTATCGTCTGTCAATAACCAGCTAGAACGTTGAACGATTAAAATATTTCGCGTTCGTTGTTCAACATCTGAATGAAATTCTTTCTATCGATTATTGACGATGAGTGTCTGATAAATTTATCAACATCAGTATTAACATCAATTTTGATTTTAAAGTTTGGATTTTATAAAATTTTTGAGATTATTTTATGTTTTTTAAAAATTTTAAAATATTATTTAAATTTATTTTTAAAATAAAATTAATAAAAAAACACTTATCAATATATTATTGAGTGATGATTTTTCAATAATATTATTTTAAAATATTAATAAAATAAATTTTAATCATATATTTAAAAAATATTAAATATTTATTTTAAAAAATATATAATGTATATACTTATTTATCGTATAAACCTAAAAACAATTATGCAATATGTTTGAGAAAATCGATTTAGAAAAAAAAAAAACAAGTAAAAACGTAAACATGAAAAATGATAGTATATGATTATATATATTACGGGTACCGCGCTCGACCGGAGATTCCCGGCACTGTTTCCGGTTCATAGATGATATCGGAAAGTTTCGGCCTAAGCTTATCTTCCCAAATATCACCGGTCAGACCAACGTTAACCTCCCGCCGCCGTATCTCCACCACCACTAAGTTTTCCGTCAACTGATGAACATTCACAGTGAGTGTACAATTACTATCTTGTCCTTCCAAATACACCCATCGCTCTTTCCTTTTACTCGCCTTCACGTTCTCGATTCTCCGGAACTCTTCTTCGATTCTCAACATTATCCTTTCTGGCGTCTCCTCCGACACAAACTGCTCTCTCCAGTCGCCCTCTTTAAACAAACCGGAGAGGTCGAAACCGGTCGAGAATGAGATTATATCGAAAGCGTTTAAGCAGTTGGTGGCGCTCTGGGTACTATCTACTTTCGATTCGAATTCATCGGAGTGGAATTTAGCATCTTTGTAACCCTTCTTGAACCATGGATCGTTGAAGATTTCATCGACGGTGATCCTTGTTCCAGGATTGGTGTCCAAAAGCCTGCTTATAAATCGCCGGAGATCGGGAGACGTCCATTTCGGGAACCTGAATTCGCCTTTATAAATACGACGGTACATCGCCATCAGATTGGGCTCGTTGAACGGTAGGTATCCGGCTTGGAGAACGTACAAAACGATGCCGCATGACCATACGTCGATTTTGGCGCCGTCGTATCCTTTCTTCGCGAGAATCTCCGGTGCCACGTAAGCGGGTGTACCGCATAAAGTATGGAGGAGGCCGTCGGGATGGATCTGATCCGTGACCGCGCTGAGTCCAAAATCCGTTATTTTCAAGTTCCAATTCTCGTCGAGGAGAAGATTCTCCGGTTTCAGATCGCGGTGGTAAACGCCTCTCGAGTGACAGAACCTGACCGCGGAGATCAACTGCTGAAAATACCGACGGCTGAGATCTTCGCTAAAACGACCCCTCGAAACCCTCGTGAACAACTCCCCACCTTTGGCGAATTCCATGACGAAATAAATCTTGGTCTTAGTAGCCAACACCTCGATGAGCTTGACGATGTTCGGGTGGCGCAACCGGTGCATGATAGCTATCTCCCTCTTTACCTGCGGCATGAACCCGCCTTTGTAAACTTTCTTCTTGCTGACGGCCTTGATCGCCACGCTCTGCCCGGTGTCGACGTTGCGCGCGTGGTAAACTTTTGCGAAGGCCCCACACCCAAGCAGCCTCCCAAACTCGTATTTCCCGAACAGCGTCATCTCCGATGAGATTTCCGACACCTCACTTGCTCCACTGGAGCTCGCCGTGTCTTCGACCTCAGGCATTGTTTTTCAATTCAAAGACTGAAACTTTTCTTTTCTCCTACAATTTTAACAAAAACCCACGAAGGAAATTGGGAATTTTTGAATACTGCAGATTGGATTTTCTTTCACTGTGAAGGCAGCTTTGAAGCTATTTATCCATGGTGGAATCGCTTTCTTTTCTTTGTCTTTTCCGACTCCGTGACGTAGTCATAGTTTTGAACATTCTTGAGGGGTAAAGAATAACATTAAATATTATTTTATATTTTTATTTTTTACATTTATTTATCATGTGCTTACCTTTTAATTAATATTTTAATGATAATTAAGGTCATTCAATTATGATAAAATTATATTCTATCATTTAATTATTAAAATTATATCTAAATTATTTAATTATGAGTAAAATTATATTTATATATCTAATTATTAAAAATTATATTTAAGTCATTTAATTATGGTTAAGGTTGTATTTAAATATTTTTTATATTTAGAAAATATATCAATTTAATCATTATTTTAAATCATTTGTAGACTCTCGATAACATTAGATTACTTTATTTAAAATCATTAATTTATTTAATATATAAATTGATACTTTTTTATATATGAAAGATGACTCAAATATAATTTTATCATAATTAAATGATCTAAATATAATTTTATTTAAAATCATTAAATTATTTAATACATAAATTGATACTTTTTTATATACGAAAGATGACTCAAATATAATTTTTAATAATCAGTGATCTAAATTATTAAATAACTCAAACATAATCTTAATCATAATTAAATTCATTTATTATAATTTCTGTATTGTAAATACTAATATTTAATTAATGTGAAAGTTTTTTTAAGAAATAATAATATCAAAACATTTAATATATAGTTAGAGAAGCTTGTCCCTTCTAGTTTTTTATTTATTATTTAATAACGTTTTAATTCCTTGTCAATTTAAACTTAAAAACTAAATTAAATTTTTATTTCATTTGATTAATTAATATTAAATATTTAACAAATCCATCTTATTTTTGAACTTAAATAAGTTTTCTCACAATATTCGGTCTTAATTTCATGTCCGACGATATATGCAAACTTAAAATTCTAGAATTTATTACTATTCCAACCTTTTTCTTAATGAGAACTTGGTTATAATTCACCAGCCAAAGTTGATTTAAAATATTAAAACGGTTATTAAAAACATATCTTAAAATATTAAAATAGCTTTCAATATATTTATTTTAATATTCGAATTCCACAAGAATCGACTAGCACAATGTATGCAATATATAAATAATAGATGTGTCCTCTTTCGAATTTATTTTTATGTACTCTCGAAATATTTTAAGATTTATCGTTAGTTGAATAATAAAAAAAAAAACTCGTATTATTTTTTCAACGAGTTTCCTTATAGAGCATGGAGGGAGGGAAAGACTCGTTTGATTAAAATATATAATTAAAGTATATATATTTTTTCAAAATGATTTTCTAAAAATTAATGTGTGATACTAATTAAAAATTATTTTGAATAAAAGTATATTTTATATACTTGTTTTAACTAAAATAGTTTAAATATTTAGATAAAAATATAATATATAATTTATTATGTTTTAGATGTTTATTTGTGATATATTTTGTATATTTAGATGAAAGTATAGGTTAGTAAATGAGGTCTTTAAATTTTTAAATGATTTTAAAAATACTTTTAAATATTTTTATATAAATAATATTTTTATTCAAATTATCATATAGGTAGTGTTTTACATTTATACTAAAAATATTATACATTTTTATTTATATTCTAATTGTTATAAATATAAGGGTTTAATATCCATTGGAATTAGGGTTTTCATTAAATGTGTATAAATATAGGCTTTTGGACAAAACATTATACACAAACTTTGAGAATATAATAAAATCTCTTTTTTTTATCTCTCATCTTTATTTTATTTTTATTCTTATTTTTTATTTTATTCACAACAATAATATTTTTTTCCCTCAAATTTATTCGTTTAATGTCTTATATATTCAACGAAACCCTAATACACACCGCTATCAATGACCTAACTTTGCTCGTAACACGACAAACCAAATGATGCCGAAGATATCACAATATATTCGCTGTCTTGTCTTGCTGCCATCGGTGGTTGGATTCCATTGGAATATGCCTTCAAGTCAGCAGCAGTGTAATTCGCGTTTCTCAGCCATCTCTAGTTTCCATCTTTCCTCTTTCTTGGTAATTTCCTCGAACAACTAGAGGGCATGGGCAAAACTCAAACTGTTCCTCTGCATTCACATATTTGCCATCCACAAACAGAATGATATTTCAGTTCTGTGGTGCTAATTCAATAATTCATGCAATATCCTATCTCTTTTTGCCACCTTCACATTATTGTTTTTTTAAAGAGAATATTCATGGCTTGAGATTTGATTCAGCAGCACGTGGGAACGACATGGGCGTGGGGCATCTCTGGTATTATTTGTCAATGTTCAGATTCGAGTTTTGGGAATTGAAGAAGATGTGAACATCTAACAATGGATCAGATTTTTTGAACATTAAATATGTTATAGAGAACAGTTTGGATGAAATATCTATAGTTTTATGATATTTTAGTAGTACTGGTACATAACTACGTATGATAAGTTATCGATCCATTTACGAGGTTGTGGAGGTCAGACGTCGACCGGAAAAATCTGGGTTCGGGCAGATTAGATCTCGTTTGCTGATTTATCTTGTTAGTTTGGAGGGAAAAACGGATTTGGAAAATGTCGACCCAAAGGTAAGTGATCGTAAAAAGTTTATGATAATTTTTTATTGTTATTCCGGTTTTCAAGTTTTCGTTTTGAGTGATCTAGATTAATTCCCGTCATATATCTAATTTTGGTGGTTAAATCTCTAAACAAGAATTATATATATATAATGCATTGAGCTGGAGACTTTTTAAACGAAACAAAATTAATTTTATGCAAATACAATAACTTAACTGGGGTGCAAATCGTCTACTATTTAATTGTGTCTTTATTGGTATCTCCGTTTTAAATTAGAGCGTTTAGAGTTTAAGGTTAGACGTTAGGAAATTACGGGTATGTTGTATTTTTTAGAGTATATGATTTAAGATTTAGAATATAAAAAATAAGGGTTAGAGTTTAAAATTTAATTTTTTTTAAAAAAATTTCGATAAGAAACATAAAAAAAAAACATGATAAGAAGACAGATTATTTCTACTCCTTAATTGGAATTATCTAAAATAAAAATATTTTTCAATAAAATCTCTTATTACTTCTTAACCACCTAAACCTGATTTCCAAGCATAATAAAAACGATGGAATTCAAAGTAACAAATATTCCTTCCTTCAACACCTACCTTGAGGGTTGATGGGTCAGTCCTTTGCTTTTAGGTGCATAGGGATTGGGTTAGGCAAGGCACTGTGCTCGTCGTATCTATGTCGAGGGTTGAAACCCATGGCCATGTGACGGTGTCTAGCACGTCGCCATGTCCTTTGGGGCATGTAATTATTGGTTGGAGACCAATTTTCTGATGAATCGAGACGAGTTTAGACCTCTCAAAATTGTAATTTTTATATAATTAAATATTTTTTAAATTTTTATTGATAATATAAGTTAAAATTTTAAAATAAATTTTTAAAAAATTTATCTTTCAGCGTTTGTATCTGTCTATTATTATGAATTAGTGTTGATTTTTTTTTAAATCTAACATTGAAAAAAATCTATACCCTAAAAAATTTATACATTTTTATTCGAGAATTATATATATACAAATCTATTTACTTATGAACATATATATCAAAATACACTATTTTCTTCTCTTCATGTTCCAAGTTTTACTTTCCATCTAATATTTATATCAAGGTTTATAGGTTAATATCTTAGAGTTTAGAATTTATGTCTTATGTTTAAAGTTTATGAATTTAAATTTTAAAAAATGTATAATATATTTTTATATAAATTTGTATATTTAAACATAATACTTAATGTTTATATATTATTTAGTATAATTGTATGATACTATTTGAAAATTTATACTATGTAATTTTTATTTTACGTTCTTTCTTTTTTCATGTTCTATTTTTGTATAACCAAATTAGCATATTCCAATTTTGGTAATATATACTAGTATTATAATCGAATTTATATCCTTTCTCGTTGTCTTATACTAATAGGTGCGTACCCTACTTCCAGGCTCGACTATGAGGGAGAGTACCCTAATCAGTCATTCAGGATCTCCGATTAGATTATTTTTTTATTGTTGGTGTATAAAAAGAACACTAAAAAAATAATTTTTTATTTAAAATAAAAATATATTTTTATTATATAAGAGATAATTTTAGTTTTCACTTAAGATCTCGAAAATCTTTTTTTTTTTCATTAATTCAACAAGATGAAGCATGTGGAGTACGTTTAGATGCCCACAAATATTTTATATATTTCAACATCATCAACAAATTCGAAAAAAATAAAAAAAATGTATGAGGTGGACATTTCAAGTTCATATGTCGATATCAAAATAAATAAATAAAACTAGAAGGGGAATTATTTTATACATTAATAATAAAAAAGAAATATTTTATAAATTAAGTTGTTTTGTTACGTGTTTAATTTAAAGTTTAAAATTTTAATTTGAGGTTTAAGAGTTTTAAAATTTATATTTAATATAAAAAGTTTAGCATCTAAGATACATGCAAAATCTGAAATATACTAATAAATGTGATTTAACCGCTGATTTAGTAAAATGGAATGTTATATTTTGTAAATAAAATTGAAATTTTGAATCATAATATTGTGAACAAAGAAATTAAATTAAAATTATTCTCATATTTAATCTTTATAAAATTTAATCTAAATTAATCATTTTATAAATTAAATTAAAAATATATTAAATGGTCTTAATAAAAATATTAAGAAATTAAGAGTTGCTTACGTGTCACCATTTTATTTTTAATTGATTTTAGGTACGTGTCACCAAATTCCGTGGGTAGGAAGTCATTGACTTTCGGTAGAACTTTTGAGAAGCGAGAAGATTATATTGTGAGTTTTTTTTTTATTAATTCGAATACATTTTTTAAAATAGAAAATAATGTAATTTTTAGGTGAAAATTTAGATCGTAAACGGGATTATAAACCCAAACAAAAAATCTATATTTTTGAGTTTTCGAATTTAAAAATATCTAAATTAACTATCATCATAACATAATATCTAAAATAAATGCTTTTATCTTTTTAATTTTTTTAACAATAATAGCAAATATTAAAAATCTTCAACTCAATTTTTTAAAATTATTTTTTATATAATATTTTTCAAATCGTTTTTTCAACTGTATATTTTAAAAAATAATACAAACAGAAATTTAATATTAAAATATATATCGATTGAAATAATACAAACTGAATTTATAAAATATGAACTATTTTTTTATTGCAATATATAATAAATCAATAATAATAATAAAGTAAATAGAATTTCAAAACACTTTAAAGCCTTAAACATTAAGATAACAAAAATAATAAAATGTGACAAAATATCAGAACTGGGTATAAATAAATATACGGTGCTATTCGTTTATATAGTCTTTAACTTTGATAATACGTATATATTTTAATAAAATATATATCAAAATACACTATTTTTTTTTCTTAAGATTATATATCTATATATTTTAAAAGATCTTAAGATTATTATAAGAAAATATATCTATATATTTTTTAATCATAAATAATATATACGGATAAAACGATTTAAACCTAAATATCTTAAAATAATTATTTTTTTTTTCTAATAAGATCGCTGACCGAGTTCTAAAAATATATTTATTTTATCCCACCCTATTCGATCCTATCATGTTGGACTCAAACATCTTATCCAAAATTCATACTTGCTAGATTCTTTTCATTCAGCTATACAATTACAATAGTATATGTTCTAGTGTATACTCTTAATTATTAGATATTAATCGTTTAATCACTGTATTGATATTATTTGTAACCTCTAAAACCAATAATTATTCTTTTAACCACGGAGACTAGATTTTAATTTACGAGGATTCGGATAATGCATTTGTGGTGGTCATATTGCAGTACTTGTATATGTTGGGTCTTGAAGGTGACACAATATATTTGTAATTGTAATTGTTGGTATGGACTTCAATTGTCAACACAATCAATCGACTATCAGTTAGGTGTAGTGGGTCACTTATTTATCCTATTTAAGAATTTAAATATTTAAATCTTAATTTACTTGTAAAAAGACCAGATAATTATTTTAATTACAATAAATCAAGTAAACTTCAAAAATATATTTTGTTTCACGGGATATCCTTCATTATAAAAATATGAGAGTTTCATAATATAAAGTTATTTAGAGTAATCTGTCAATTTCTTCTTTTTTTTATTGTCTGATTTGCAATCTAAAATCGTTTGTCAATCATGGTATAAATAACGACTTGAGATAGACAGATCGATATGTAACGTCTTTTATGTAATTCTGGTTTGGAGGACAAAGATCATTTTTTTTTACTAAATGCTCTTTTTCTCGACAAGTTTGAAAAAAAATTATGATTGTTTGTCAAGATGATGTTTCATTGGATGATGGACCTATATGATACAATGCAACTGGATGGTAAGGAAAAAAAATCCTTTTGACTGTTGTTATTCGATTAGTTTAGTGTTATTATCTTTATATTATATGGTAGGAATGCAATGATAGACTTCTTGAGAAACAATCAATACCGGTGGATGTTATTATTTCTTAGATTAAGATGAATGTGCAGATGCGTTTATCTGGAGAAAGGTTGCGGTTTGACTCATCAAATCTAGCTATGGACTGAAGTTTTGTATAGATTATTTGGTTTAGTTGATAGTTTAACTGGTATGTCTTATTATTTGTACAAAATATTGATTTTTTTGGATGAATAAAATTTTCATTTATCCAAAAAAATATATTTTATTAAAAACTCCCCAAGCGAAATAAAAAAAAATAATAATTATAACTAATAAACATAGGTAAAACATATTATACTCTAAAAAAATGAGTTTAAATCTTAGATTAAACGATATTATCAAAGGATTAAGTGAGAATTGGATTGATATCATAAAAATTCTTTTTCGAGTTTCAAAGATAAATGCTATAAAAAGTTAATATTTGAGGATTGATGAAAGGATTAGCCGGGAGTCGGATTGATATGAGCAATCCACCTAAAAAGTTAATAATAAGAATTTTAGCTAAAAAGTTTTAGTTGCGGAATTTTGTCAAACACCTAAAGTGCAAAGGTTTAAACAATATGTGTGAAAGGGTAAGTTTTTACAAGATAAACATAATATACAAAACATATAAATCAATCTAACTAAACCAATTTAGACAACAAATACATTAATTTTTGCAAAAAATTTCAAAATCCAATTTTTGATGGAAAATCTCATGCATTTTGATTTTTCAATAAAAATATGTGTTTAGAGGATGAAAATCAAGATAAATACTTATTTAAACATCAAAACTTATTATTTAAAATAAGATTAAATAAAAAATTCAAGAGTTTTTTAGATAAATATTTTATTTTCATTCCATCTAAAGAACCATCAAAATATAAACAAAATTCACTAATTCGTTTTACAACAAAATCAAAATAAATAAAAAACTTAAAACAAACTCAAAAAAAAAATTGAATTAAAATATATAATTTAAAAGATATGAAAAAATATTGTTTATTTTTATAAAAAAAACCCAACAATTATCATAAAAATATTTATGTTTTCTTCAATTAGACACTGTATAAACATATAAGTAGAATTGATACAACTAATTTTATAACAATTTCAATTGCATTGATAAGAATGCTTTATAAAAAATCTAATCATATCAGATCGTTAACCTTCTTGATCATTGGATGATAACTGTTATATGGACATCATATTATTATAAAGATAAATAAAAAAAATATATTATAACGGTTTAATCAAAAAAAGGTCGACACATATTGTACTATAGAGACATTGACCAACAAGTATAATTGATATAATATTTTTTTGTTGTCATCCTGATTATTAGGTATTTGTTCGGTTAATCTATATAATTCATATCGTATACTTGATTTTAATGAAAGTATTTTTTAGTAAAAAAATTTATGTATAAAATTTTTAAATTTAATATTTATTTAAATGATATTAAATTATTTATTATTTAGACTTCATAAGTATGATTGACGTAGTATCTTATAAACAGTACTGCCTAAAGAGAGTTAGAAGGAAATATCAAGCACCGACACGAAAACGTGTTACATCTTCAATTTTATAATTGATTTCATTGAAAGAGAAACTGGAAAAAGTCGATTTGTTGTAATAAAGTCAATCCAGCTCAGAAACAGGCAATGGATGAGCAACCAAGAAGCTTCAATTTGTTCCTTTTTATACAGAGCTTCCTAGTTTCGTCATGGTTTCATCCCAAAGAAATTAAACAGACAGTTTCTTCCATACTACAACAACAATGAGATCGAATGAAGTCGGATGCATCGTCGTTGCAGGTGTGGTATTAGTATACACCGTGCTCGTATCTCGACCTGTGTCCGCCAGGATCCGATTCATGGACGTCGATAATGTTGTTCTTACAAGCCAAAATTTGCATCTCCCGGCATCAGCTGCAGGCTATTACAGGTCTCCAGATCCCGACAAGGGAATGTTGCGGCTCCATCGGAAACCGGGTTCCGAGTCTCTCCCATTGGTGCTACATCTTCTACCCAAAGGCAGGTTCCCACCTTCTGGCCCTAGTAAACGGAAGAACAGCTTTAGCTAATTGTTTTTCTTAGCCATAGCTTCACAGTTGTATACACTAGATTTATTGTATTAATTATTTTTTATTATTTAAAAACTCCATCAAGGCATTATAACAGAAAAAATCAATGAGGAAAATGTTGAAATGCAGTAAAAGATGTCCTTTCTAATAAACATAATACCAGTATGAAACACTGAATATGAGACTTTTTTTTTTTTTTTTTTCTGGAAAATTTCTTCTTATCCTCTTAAAATGAATCATTGTTGCATGAAACATTGAATCAAATGGCAAACCCCATGATCTTTCTTCTTTTATAGAAGTGCAAGATCTGTTATTTAACAACAAAGACAAATTAATAACGTAATCAAAGATGAACTGCTCTTAAGTCTTAACAACTTCAATAATTCACCTTCCTACAGTTGACACGAATCTGTCCTTCATGTCCAGTCAAAGGCTTAATGTTTCCCATCCTAATCATGGCCTTTCCAAAATCAACCCAGAAAGCATCACGGTTGAAGCTGTAAGTCTTCACAAGTTTATCGGTAGACCCACCATTGAAAAGGGTTTGATCGGAGGGGAGGAGTCCCCTTTGGTTCACCAAGTCTTTGAAGTAGGTTGTGTCAAAGTGAACCGGCGTGGAGTCAAAAGGAGCCAGGTTAGTGTTCCCTCCGGTGCGTGGACAAGTGGCTCTACGCTCTTTGGCAAAAGTAGGATCGATGTTAGTGGCATTATAGATTCTGTTCCTGAAGATTGAACATCGGGATAAACCAAGGGTGTGGCCACCCGAGAGAGCGACCAGATCTCTCCTGTTCAACCCTTGTTTCTTGAAGTTGTCGAGCAATGCAGGGAGGTCCATTGATGCCGATGGAAGCTCAGTGTTTGCTAAATCTATTCTAGCACTGGTGGAGTCTCTACGACCCAAACGAACCTTCCATGTCGGGCCTCCGAGCTACAATAACCATCATAGTTTTCATCATTTAAGAAATCAAATACTGCGTTCGTACATGATTCAATAAATATAAATAATAAAGTATTTGGAGTTTTACCGCAACTACTGAATCTCGAGCTGCTACGGCTAAGATATCAGCACAAGACACCACAGGGCGTCCACAGACTGTGTCCACTTGGGCCTTAATTTGGTCTACAACTTCAAACCCTCTCACTGAATTCAAATTCCCACGTGCATTCTTCTCGGTTTCGAAAGCAGGTGTTGAATCCAGAAGGATTGAACCATCACAACCCTGCAATGAATACACTACTGATTTGTTCTAGATCACAGGGTACGTATATAGGCAGCCACAGCATAGAAAATAGGCAATACAAAAGTGTATGTAAAATGAATGAACATACATTAACAAAGCAGTCATGGAAGTGCAGACGAAGTAAAGAGGCTCCCATCCGACGCTCGCGGTGTACAGCAGCCTCCACTACTTTCCTGATGGCAGGCAAAGCTTGGGGACAAACATTGTCATAAAACTTGGGGGATAAGGAAAAGGCAGTGGTTGCAAGAACCAACCAGAGAAGTGCATGAACAAGGAAGTGATTGGGGGAAGCCATGATCAGAAGTAGGTAAGTAGGCTTAAATTTACTTAAGCTCGATGTGTTTTGTGTTGTGATTCTTGGGGTTCTGGGGTTCGTAATTTATAGATGGAGACCTACGTAGGAAGTTGATAGAATTAGGAACAGAAGAAGTGCATGCACTTTGTTAATTTGTTAATCAATGATACGACTGGAAAAGGAAAATATAATTGGATAAAAGAATTACAACACGAGGCTGCTCCTCCAAATATGATTGGATAAAGAGAGTCTGCCTGCCATGGCCATGCATAGACCCTGGAGTCTGATCTGCTCGTAATGTTAAGAGTGGCTTTATCCACAGTGAAACAATGTGCTAATTAAATCGTAAAGACTTTGGAGCTTAGCTGCCGGTGGCTGCCGCTTCCCGGGTTTAGGCGCCTAGGCTGAGGAAATTAGGCACTGTAGCATTCTTTGGACTGTTCTGCATGGAAATAGAAAAGAGCGTGATTTGTTAGTTTTAAATTTTGAAGACACGACACCTGGCTGCTAACATAGCACAACAATTCTAAGTTACTTGGAAGCTTCATACTTCAGCTTTGGCTGCTGTCGGCTTCACCTTTCTTTTAATTATCTACCATGAACAACTTGTTATATATTTTTATGTTTTTTTTTTTTATCTTAAATAAAATTTGTATTTATATTTTTTTATAATTTTATTTTTTGAATTATAAATCTAAATATGAATTTTATTTTCTTATTTATATCTTATTGTATCCACCTATTATTATTTAAAACATGTTTAAATGTTTTGGTGAAATTATAAATCCATAGCATAAATTCTGAATTTTTGAGTTTTTATTTTATATATACATTCTTAAGATTTTTTAACTTCATTACATGTAATAAGTTTCGATTGAGTCACACAATCATTTTTAAAAAGAAAACGTTTTTAGGTTAATTTTTTTAAATCCTCGCATCGTATAATAAATATAAAGTCACATACCTTGCTGTTTCTAACATCTATATTACAACATATTAAGTTATGTTTGATATACAAATTCAAATTCCCGACCCTCCCCATCATCTGTTTTCACTTTAAGAGTTGTAGAGTAGGTAATTAGCATCCTACCCTACATGTTAGCCTTGTCTTTAGAATCTGTTTTCTTTGATTACATGTACAAGGCAGTGGCATTGGCCAGTAGGTGCTGTGGTAACCACCCCTGAAATCGCAGAGGTCTTGACTCACAGAAGTTACTTCAATACCTCTGGTGGGAATCCTGTATGTACCGTAGCAGGGTTAGCCAAATCTTGGCCAACTTGAAAGGCTAGGTTTCTTCCAAACCTTGGCCATGGAAAGTGGAAACCATGTAAGTGATGATATCACAAGTTGTTCTAATCAGTGCTGTAATATAAACATCCTTTGTGTCAATGAAAACCATGATTCTATAACTTCAATAGACTTTGGAGCTATGATTTGAAAAGAGACGAGTGAAGAACTCGTTTCCTGGTCATGGATGAGTCAAATAACTCGGTTCTCTTGTAGTGGAATGAACGAGTTGATACGAAGAGTAAAGTTTGATGGGTTAAACTTTTTTCCATCATGCATTTGTAAAACAAAATAACAGAGTAGAAATCCTCTATCTTTTTTAATATCTTATTTCATGTATTTTTTGAAAATTTTCTAAAAAATTAATTTTTAAACCCTAACCCTTATTTTCTATATTCTAAATCCTACGCCCTAAAAAATATATCCTACCCCTAATTCCCTAAACCCTAACCCCTAACCTAGAACCCTAAACCTTAAACTCTAAACTCTCTAATTTGAATTGGAGGTATAAATGGAGGCATGTGAAAAAGGGTGACGATTTCCACCCAAAATATGATACCATATAATTTATATAAAACAAAATGTTGAATCTGTAAGAGTTTACGTATTATAATTCATCTATACAATATAAAACCATAATCATGTATTTTCTATTGATAATCTTATCAATTTATTTTTCAGTCACCCAACATTCATAAATTTAAATTATTTTATATTATATCAATATATACTAATTTTATAAAACGGATTCGATATATATAAATAAAGTTAATTAAAAATTTAAGATTATTTCATTTAATAAGCAATCTCTAGTGAAAATTTTTGGTTAACTCTCTTTTCTTTCTCTAGATTACGAGTTTAATACACTTATTTATTTTTCTAAATTAAAAAAAATTATTTTAGTAAATTACACAAACTCTAGCATCTTTGAACTGGATTTAATACTTCTAAGATACTTTAAAATCACATGATTCATGCATTCAGTAACCCTCCACGTGGAAACGTAAAACCTTTAACAAGCTTATGGATCAGACATTAATATCGCAATTCAAAATCCAAAATGAAGAAACAAACTGAGAATGATAGTATTGAAAAGAAGGTGATCGAAATAGAAACAATACTAACCAAAACGATGAAACTCTCAAATGCAGAAAAAAGAAAAGGAAATGAATAATTATTCAAGTTGGAACGGCCATGGGAGACATGGGATGGTGGCGGTACCGATGATGGTCCTCAGAATATCCTCGTCGTTGTCGGTGTCGAAACAATCTGAAGCTCGAGAATCTGATGGCTGAGATTAGAAGAGCAGCTAAATCTAGGAGCAGCCATGAAAGTTGTTGTAGAACGCTTAAGCTCTTCCTCAACAAGAAACTCATCACTATAGGAATTGTGGTGTGCTCAAATCTAGGCATGGGTTGGATCTTACGCACATGTAGGGATAGAATAATTGAAGGATATTTTATTTTATTTACGCAAATACTAAATTACCCTCTCTTGTTTTAATTTATATTTTTATGTAATCTTCTATTTAATTTATATTTTTAAGATTATAATATGATATTAGCTGATTTAAAATTTTGACCATCTTCGATATGTAATTTTTAAAATATAGATTAAGCGTTAAGTAAAGGAAAAAAAATAGAAATTGGGTTTGTGGGTCAGAAAGTAAATTCACATGGTCTGTAAAGATGTATATGAGGACATGATGGGCTCATTTGTAAGTGTGGCGGCTAAATTTGAACCGTTTGTAGGTTCAACCAAATGGATTTTGTTCCAAGAATGTCGACATCCATACAAGGATAAAGAGAGATGCATTTTTGAATCTTAAAAAAATATATGATATTTTTAAAAATATTTTTCATTGAGTTAGATAATTCAGTTAATTAATTTGTATTATATAAATTTCAAAATATTTAAATATTTAAATAAAATCTTATATATCGTAATAGTTGTAAAAAATATTTAAATAAAATCGAAAAGAATATAAAAATTCTAAGATCCAAAAACAAAATAAAAAGGGTCATTATTGTACTTGCCGGTATAAAGAAGTATTAATAATTAGGCTTTTGATTTTGTTGTTGCTTTAATTTGTTGAAAAGACTATTAAAAAAAGTTATGTTGATATTACCTATATGTTTCATATCTTTCGTATATTTTAAAGAATAAGAAAACATTAATTTTATATAAAAAATTAAAATAAAAAAATAATAATATTATATATTTTATTAAACATACCGTTTCTATTTATATTTTAAATGCTTAATAAAAAGGTGATATACTTTAAGTATTTATTTACTATATAAACCGCTACCAAATAAAAACTAGATCAAAAGGCAAATTCTATGGCAATGTAAAGCAAAGCAAAGTTCCCTGTACATGGCTCAATCTTCAGAGAGGGAAAGAATATCCACGAAGATACTTGGAGTCCACACCCGACTCTCTCACCAATGCTACAAGCCCGGTTCGTGCAACCTTTATATATATATATATATACAGAAAACTATCATATTCTCGTACTCATGTCTGAATATGTATCGAACACAAAAACGAAAAAAAAGAAACATTATGATGTACTAGTAATAGATGCAGAAAAAATTATGAAACGGGAAACTAACCTCACAAATGCCATATGGCTCCAACAATCGTTGCAATGCAACCATCTTGTTTATATCTCCTGAAAGCTGGAACAAGGCATTCGGATCATGTTTCGGATGTATCAGAAACCAGAAAGAAACAGCTACATACTACTGTTAGAACAAAGATATAAAGTAATGGATTGTGGAGTATTTTTACCTCAAGAGTGATTGTGTGGACAGAAATGTCAACAGCCTTGGCCCTGAAAATGTTGGCGATGTCGAGGACATCTCGTCGGGCCGCTTGGTTTGCAGCAATCTTTATCAGCATTAGTTCTCGTTCAGCATACGGCAAGTGAGTAATGTCTTGTACCTAAGGAATGAAACGCTGTCAGCCATTGATTCACTTAGGATATCATGACAAAGAAAATCATAATCATAACATATATTGTCTCTGTGTTACTCGGATTTGGAAGCGAGTGTTGATCTCACCTCATGCAGATCCACCAGCTTATAGAGTTGCTGCACCAACTTGGTAATTGATTCATCAGTGCCAGGGATAACGGTTGTAATGCGGGAAAGACCCTCGGTTTCCGCATGTCCGACAGCCAAACTCTGATGATAGTAAAGATGGTTCAGCAGATGAGACACCCAAAAAGTAGAAAAGGATGGGAGAAGATAAGAAATAATGACAGAAAACTCACCTGAAGATTATAGCCTCTTCGAGCGAAAACCCCTGTAACTAAGTTTAGAACTCCAGGATCGTCATTTACTAGTATGGATAGAGTGTGAGATTGAAGTTCACTTGTCTGAAAATTATTATAGAAAATGTTGATTTAAAGGAGGACATGAATGGTGATCAGAGAAGAAAAGATAGAGAAATAAGGATTCTTACATCGACATCGAAGAGAACACCCCAATGATCATCAAGAACTTGATTGACGGTGGAACCATCAGAGGACTCCACCGGATAAACATCCCCCTGCACTAACAGGCAAGAAAACCTGAACTATCGATGAGAACACCCCAATAATTATCAAGAACAACAATCAGTTCGAAGACTTATCATACAAAACAAAGACATCAACCATTCATTATTTCAATCTATTGGACCATGAATGAAAAAGCAAATCAAGGCTTTCACAATGTACATAAAGAGGCATTTTCTACAATAATCTTATAGGGTGCAATACACAAGCCCTCCTTGACTCATTCGATTTTATGTTCATGTTTTTAGTACAGACTAAAAGCACGATGGATAGTCACCATTAGGTTAATCAAAGACACAGAATGTTCCAAATACAAAGAAACTAAAAATACATTCTGAAAATTTTAAGGAAGAAAAAAACTTCAAGCTTAGAGAAATGGTTACCTCTCTAGAAACATCAGCCTCAATAACTACTGATCTATCTCTGGCCCCTGCAAGAGAATTAACAGGTACTGTTTCTTGAAGATCCGGATATGAAGCTGCTGAAAATCGCCGTAATGGAGCAGAAGCACCAATTTTTTCCCTTTTAAGAGCAATCTAATAGGAGATAGAGAACAAACATAATAACCTTTAACTAATAAATGAAGTTAACTGATGGAAGACTAGCAAATAGCAATTAGAAGATTTTCTTCCAAGTAACTCAAGGAAAGTTCGTTACCTTTCCTGTTCTAGCAATTTCTTTGATCCCAAACTTGCTTAAATTTCTTTGCACAGCAGCCATCTTCCCAGGATCTCCTGTTACCTAGGTGCATTGCAAGAAATAGAAAACAACTTGCTTAAAATTTGATACTTAGATAATCCATTTTGTGACATTCATGTGTTCATATGTGTCAGTATTTTTTCATGTTATGTTTTAGTTGTTTTAATCGTCTCGTGTTCGTATTGTGTCAAATATTTTCAGGTCACCATTGAAACAGAAGGGGCAATGATGAAGTTATTTCTGCAATTCATTACCTCAATAGTTACTAAATGTTCAGAAAAATCCACAATCTTTGCCCTGAAGATGCTCACTAGCCACATGATCTGATAAACAAGACAAGGTTAGCCAATCAAATTGAAAAAAAAAATATTACAACAATAGATTTTAAAATGACCTATTAACATTCTATAAAAAGCCATAGCAGGATTGACCTCAGCACTGCACTTAGGATTCACATTCACTTTTACTAGCATTATCTCACGTTCAACCTGGGGCTCATTTGAGAGATCTTCAACCTGACCATCAAAATGAAAGAACTAACCTGATAAATTGACAAGAACAACATTCAATTTTGTAGAAAAGCCGACCAAAGTAATCGCACAATCCTAGTTCATACTAATCGAAAAAAGAATGGCAAATGATGAGTCTATGATTAAGAACTGTAATCTACCCTTTCAATATTTCCTAATGGACAATCCCAAGATTCTTAAGACTCCGCTGATAATCATAATTCATAACAATATCATGTTTATGAAGAGTTTGAATGTACCTTCCAAACATTCACAAGCTTTTGAAGTTGTTCTTTAACTTGTTGAAGCACTGTATCATTACCCGAGACAACTATGGTAAACATTGCCTTCTCCTTGTTCAAAGCAACAGCAAGGGACTCAATGTTGTAGCCTCTCCTGGCGAAAACTCCGGCAATCCTATTAATCATTCCACTTTCGTCGCCGACGATCACAGAAATCGTGTGTCTTCTCACCCTTGAATATTCAATCACAGAGAAAACAAAGATTTCAGGAAATCATGGCCGGCAATCAATTTTAAACAATGGAATCGAAATAAAAAAAAGAAAATTCAATTCTGAAACGAGCGGTGAATAACATGCTTTGATCGAGTGGAAGGAACTGATGTGTTAGCAGAGAAACTGTTGCTGGAGATCTTTTCGTCGACACTCCTCGGAGACAGCTCGAGTTTGTTCGGAAAACGGCCGAGGGGTCTTCTTCTAGTTGATGGAAAACAAATGGATTTCGAAGCATTGTCTGCGTTAGGCTTCGAGCAGTGGATCGGAAAGTAAGGAGTCGATATAGCCGCCATTAAAGAAACAGGGAATAGAAAGAGACGATGGGAAGGACGAACTGCTAAATAGGAGTGACCGTTATTAGATGAGCGGTATTTTAGGTTGGCGGTTTTGGTATTCGGGTCGGTCATTGACTCATTGGATCCTGTGTTCTGGTTCCCGCCAATGGAGTTCTTTAAAGGAAAATGCTGAAATTAATTCAATCTTGAGCGCAGTTTAGGGTGGAACTAGGGCGGTGGAAAGAAATATTATTAGATGAATTTGATTTATTATATTATTTAGTATAATTTTTATTTTTTTTAATATCTTATTAAATAAATAAATTTTATTATATATTATAATATGATGAGTTAAGATCATATAATAATTTTTTAGCGACTATGAGATAGATATTCGAGTTTGATTTGATCAAAATTTAGTTAATATTCAATTTAATTAAATTTAACTTGAGCTTGAACTGAATTTTAATTAACTAATTGAGTCAATATAATATTCAACTCGACAAAACTCGTAAACTACTAAAAAATATAATATATTATTTTTTTAATTTTAAATAAAAAAATAGTACAATAACTCAAATTCATAAAAAAAATATAATTATTAAATTTTAAATTTAAAAATACAAAAACATTGACATATTTAAACCTTGATTTTTTTTCCAATCAAAATAGATAAATTATATTATGTGTCATTTTTACCACTCATATCAATTAATTAAATATATTTATTTAATTAAAATTTTTACCTCACTTTTTTTATTAAATAAATATTTTAGTGAATATTCACTTGACGAATAAGATAAAGTGAAAAAATAATTAAATGAATGTATTTGATTTATTAATTTTATAAATTATATAACGTGAATAGCTTATAATATAATTTTCCGTTAATATATATATATATATGATAAGATTTAAATTTATGTACCAAAATATGTGATAACAATTAATTTTTAGAAATCGGTTTGATTAAAATGCAATCAATTTGAACCTAATTATTGAATTTAGATACTAGTTTGTCGATCAAACATGGCTTAACTCAATAATAGGTGCCCAAAGTATACATCTTTTCTGAAATAGGTGCCTAATATTTTTTTTTGCTGAAATAAGTGCTTAAACTATATATTTTTTATGAGATAGGTGCCTAATGTATTTTTTGGCTGAAATAGGTGCCTAATGTATTTTTTGGCTGAAATAGGTGCCTAAAGTTTTATTCCCTTAGTGTTTTAAGGTAACAATGTTAAAAGAAAATTTTTTAATTCATAAATAAGTACCTAAACTATATATTTTTTAAAAAATAGGTGCCTAATATAATTTTTATTAAAATAAATACCTAATTTTTTCTTATAAGTAATTTATATTTCTTATAAGATATAAAATTAGTTATATCTTAAATTAATCATTTAACCTTTTAAATTATGAGAAAAAATTATTTTTTAACAACACTAAAATAAAAAATAATTAAAATTTATATAATTTTATATTAATATTTTTTATATTTTCCACAACAATCATCAATGGGACAAATCGATTCACTTACAAGGACATGCCGCTGGTTCACATGGGGAATATATACAAAAATTCTTATATTCCTATTAAATTTATAATTGTATCGAAAAAGAATTAAAAATATTAATATAAAATTATATAAATTTAATTAGTTTTTATTTTAGTGTTGTTAAAAAAATATTTTTTCTCATAATTTCAGCTACTAATCAAATTTAAATAAATTATTAATCAATTATAATAAATAATTTAATAGATTAAAACGATGATATATAAATAATTTTATATCTTATAAGAAATATAAATTACTTATAAGAAAAAAATTAGGCATTTATTTCAATAAAAATTACACTAGGAACCTATTTTAAAATATATATATAGATTAGGTACTTATTTATAAATCAAACAATTTTCTTTTAACAGTGTTACCTTAAAATAATAAGGGAATAAAACTTTAGGCACCTATTTCAGTCAAAAAATACATTAGGCACTTATCTCAGAAAAAATATATAATTTAGGCACTTATTTCAACAAAAAAAACATTAGACACCTATTTCAGAAAAAGTGTATACTTTACGTACTTATTACTGAGTTAAGCCATCAAACATTAGCTCGATCAACATCATTATTATTGTAACATTTAAGAAGCTATAGAATCGAATGTATTTAAAATTTAATAATTAAAAATATTTATATTATTTTATTTATATTAATTCTGATCTCGATATAAAAATATAATTTATATTTCAGTAGAATTTAGTTGCCAATTTAAGCCCAAATAAAAAAAAAAAACAAAAAAACAGTAAGTATCAAAGAAGTTATTAATTTAAGGTCGTTTAAGAAACCGGTTTTGATGTTTTCCATCGTCTCCAGACAAAACCCGACGTTGAAATGCGAATATGAAAATGTCCCCACGCATAACAAGAGGCAAAGAGTGGCGCCAAGTCGGCCATTAAAAGGATTAAGGAAAATCTAATAGCTTCAACAAGCCACACAATTTTCCATCGTCACCCATCGCTCTCTATATTTCGTTCATTTTCCTAACCTCAGCCATTTCTCGACTTGTTTTTCTGTTTCAGCCGCATTCAATTTTGTGGGAAATTTGCATTAGAGAGAGGGAATTACTTGGTACCCATTTTAACATTTGATCTTATCTTTAGTTATTTATATAGTTTTCTAGAATCCTATGTTGAAGAACACTTTTTTTTATGTTATTGTTTTTTTCCTGTGATTTGGGTGCTGTTTAATGCAATATAGTCTAAATGTTACTTTTTGAGAAATTCAAAAGAGAAAAAAGAGTTAAAGTTTTGATCTTGTTGCTACAAATATGAACAGGGGTTGCCCTGAATATTGACCTTTTTTTAAAGAAACCCCCATTGATGCTTTTGATTCATTCGACTGAACTTTCCTAAAAACTTGTCCTTTTTGCTTTTTTCCCGGATTTCATATTATGATTTTTGAAATTTACCATTAACCCGGTGTCTACACATTGGAGAATGATGTGGATTATTTTTGTTGGAATTTTGGCAGATGTCAAAATTGGTTGAACTTTACCGAGTTTGATTTGCTATTGAGAACATTTGAACAATGTTGCCTGTTTGCTCAGCTGCTGCTGGTTGTTCTTCACATTCTCAGGTGGAGTTTTCACTTGCTTGAACCATAAAGTTTCTTCTTTTATATACTATTTAACTCGCTTGTACTGCTTTTATGTGTTCAAATCTTTTCTGAAAATGTTTCAACTTTCAAGCTTGAATAACTAAGTTCTATTAAATTTATGAATTTTAACTGCTAGAGCACTGAGAATAGAGCTATGTTGAGGAATATGATTTGTATCAGTGAAGACCATAATATGTCCTGATCATTTTGAGAATTTATGTTTATAGGATAGATTAGTAAACAACCATATGCTGCTTGTTTATCTTGCTTTCATTTCTAAGGTATACCTTTTCTTGTGTAACAAAATTTTACCCCAAATCCTGACATACCTTTTAAAATGATTTTGCTTAATTGTTTTCAAGTCCATTCATGTGTTTTCCATGGAATGAAATCGTGACATATATTTAAAATGGATCTGGTTAACTGCCTTTTAAGAAGCAGTTCGTTCATTATTTGAAATGATGCCTCTAGCAGATTTCATTCCATGGAGGTTTACGGCCTTTCACTCCACTTGAAAAGGACGTTCAGTTCAGATGTAATTTTCAAGACAAATCTTCTTGGGGAATGTCAAATGGAAACCATCTCCATAAATTGTGTTTTAAACCACAAGCAACGAAATCTTTGTACTCCAATTTTGTTGAAAGCACTGAACAACCGGTATCCGCGGACCTCACTAACAGTTATTCTTCCCCAGATGTGGTAGTTGATGTTAAAAGCAAAATTTCTAATGGATGGAGTTCTTCGGTTGAAGCAATAATGTCACCCGCAGGTATGGAACTGAAATATGTTGAAAATTCTAGTGTATCTGCTGCAGAAGAGAAACTTGTTGATTTGTCAAACCAGTCAGTTGAAAATATCAACGATTATATGGGCTTGGAGGGACCTGAAACCATATCAACTATTGACACAACACCCGATGCTCCCATCGCAGCATCTAGCTCCCTGAACTTTGATAATGATTCACTATCCAATGCGAAAACTGGTTTTGATGATTTTCTGGCTGGGGTTAACGAGTCGGTTAACTCTTCGCTAGACAAGGGAGAGAATGCTGTGAAAAGCTTATTGGAGAAAATTACTTCTTCTATAACTTCTGTTAAGACAAGTGCTTCTGAAGCTGTCGATAATTCTCAAGTATTAGTTGACAATAAGCTTTCAAACTTGTCAAATGACTTGAAGGAAGCATCAAGTAAAGCTAATATTGTTGCTGTTGACTTGTTGAGGCGTACAATTGTTGTAGTGGAGGATTCTTTATCAAACGGGGCTTCGTCTTTCATATATTACTATGCTTCTGCTAAGGAACGTCTTCCGCCAGAGATCAAAGACACACTAACTTTGTATGAAGAGAAAACAGGAAAAGCCTTGAAGCCTGTTGGGGAGGCCCTGCAACAGGTATCATTTTATTTGGTATTCATGTCAGTTTCATGACTTGTGGTTTTAATTCTTAGATGGTCCACAAACATACTTCTGCTTCTAGATATCTGCAAGTAGTTGGGACCAATAAAAGTTATTGTAATAAAGGTAGAGCAATGAGTTCAAGCATATAAAATCCCTTAGGATTCTATTTTCTAGTTCAAGGATAAATATTTTTCCTATAAACCCATTATTTATTCAGTTTTGAGCTTCTTTTTATTTGTATTTTAATTGCAGTTTGCTGCAAGCAGGTTTACAATGGTATTGAGGGGCTGGAAAGGAGTCTAGGCTTTGATCTGAATGATCCCGTTGTCTTGTTTTCCCTTTTCGTTGGCTCCTCAGCCACTCTATGGTATGAATGTTCTTATGTGTGCATTTTAATTATAAGTTTTACCAAATATTTTCTTTTTTGCTTGGGAGTTTATATTTTGTATCAGATATGTGCAGGGCGTTTTACTGGGTATGGGCATATGGTGGTTACTCCGGGGACTTATCTCCTAAACTAACTTTTGAGCTATTGTCTGGAAAGGAGAATGCTTTACTCATTGATGTCCGGCCTGAGGCAAGATACACTAAACTTTTTTGTCTGTTCTTTTGCCTTTTTTTGGTCTTTGAGAAAGACAGGAAGGCACCATAGCTCAAACTTAGGTTCTGTCCTAAGCCTACCCTACACCCACCTGAGCAAAACTCCAGTGAGTTTTGGGCTTTCAAATTTGTAGCATGGATTATGTTATGTATTTTGAGATTCAAAGAGACTTGCTCAACCTTTTTCTCATAGTTCTTTCATGCTCTCTTCCTTGGGTGCTATTTGCCCTCATAGATGATTAATAATCTATTATTTTTCTGAAGCTGAAATTTGTTTTTCCTATTATATATTTATATTGAATCTAAAGTGGCTTATTTTTGCGCATTAACTTTGTCAAGGTCTTAAGAGAGAGAGATGGCATTCCTGATCTTTGACGAGCAGCTCGGTTTCGTTACGCTAGTGTATATTTACCTGAGGTCTGGTTTAACTTCACTATCTTACTTGAAAAGTTTACTTTTTTCGCTTTCCTGAAGCTTTATCTTTTATGGTTTAAATTTTCAGCAAGTTAATGGATCAATACGGAATCTAATGAAGAGTGGAAGAGACCTGGATGACTCCTTGATTGCTACTGTTATTCGAAACTTGAAAACAATTGAGGTTTGTATCTTCTTGTTTCTCATTGTTTACCTCTCACTGGCTTTTGTTGTTTTTTAAGCTAGAGCTTTGCAGAAAGAGTGAAAGAAGAACTTATGCTCAGTCTACCGAAAACTCTGTAATGCATTCACATTTAGGCTACTGAGAACATTTTCGCATATGATTTTGTACCTTCGTGTTTCTGTGAACTTATCTACTTGCTCTTCTTTGTCAGCTTAGTTTTATTGTCATTCTGTGAATCTAAGTTTTTCAAAGTCATGGCTCATTAGATAGGTTGAAGGAAGGGAAGGGGAGAAAGGGGGTTGTAAATGTTTTAAGTTGTGGGAACAAACAAAGATCATTTCTATAAAGTTATGCTTAAGCTATTATTTCCATTTGTCTAGAGGTTGATCATGCACATCCAGTCTTTTCCTTATTGGATGTAGTTAAAGTTAACTACTGAGTGTGGCCATTGTTATGGGACTGTGAATCAAACATCATAATTTATATATTTTCTTTTTCTACCACTTGTAGGACAGGTCGAAGGTCATAATTATGGATGCTGATGGAAGTCGTTCCAAAGGAATTGCAAGATCATTGAGAAAATTTGGGATTAAAGTAAGCATTTCTAAATTTTCAAAGTTTATTCTTTAAGAAAATAACTTTGAGAAAGCTCATATGGTGTAGTTCTTTTCTTTTCATGAATTAACATTCATGTCATAATGTTGTGTCTTGCAGCTAGAGTGTGCCTTTGATCTAAGGAGTGAACATATTCAGCTCAAATTGAAATAACCAACATAGATGAAACCCGGTTAAAGTTGAAATTTTTGTTAATTTGGTCAGTTATAGTTTTGAAGACTTATGACCAAAATCAAACTGAAATATGCAGGACCCAAATGGATAATTCCTTACATCCTATAATATCACATTTTTGGAATATGAACACTGAACTGTTGTCTGCTGTCTCAGTCTAATATAACTCCTTTTTTTCCTTGATATCTCATCTTCTAAGCTCTTGGACACATCTGAAATGAATTGATACATTTAGTAAGTTAAATACGTTTTTTGATATTGTGAAATGGATTACATAAACTAATTTTTAGTTTGTGTTTTAAATTACAGAAACCATACCTGGTCCAAGGTGGCTTCCAGTCTTGGGTGAACCAGGGTCTCCGAGTTAAGGAACTCAAACCAGAGACAACACTTGGTATACTCAATGAGGTATTTATTATGTTGTATTCTCTTTCCTTGAAGTCTTTACATAGAAAATGCCATAGGATTATGATTCAATTAGAAGACCTCAACTACCTCTAAATTCATATGCGACAGAACTGCCTAAAGTATACTTTAGACCAGGAATAAAAGAGGGATAAAGTAACATATTGTAATTGAGACCAGAATTCCTACCGGTCAACACTCCCACTCACATAGAGCGCAAGTGACAATTGAGAAGGTCTATCTTGTTATATGATGGTGAAATGAAGAAGAAATAGAGAAACAAACAGCTAGGATATCCACATCCTGTGAAAGTTTAAACATCCATCCTTAAAATATAAAACACTTCCAAGCCAAATTATTGCTGATCTAGGATTTCCAAATTTTGCATCCTTGAATGATTTGAATAAAATGCTTTAACTGTTTATTTATTCATCTTATTAATGTAATTTTTAACTTGTGTTAACCACAGGAAGCTGAGGCAATCATAGAAGAAATTAGTCCCTCACCAGTGCAAGTTCTTGGGTTTGGTGCGGTAAGAGGCTCAGGTTCCTTCTGTGATACGTAGTTTTTATAGTTTTTATGTGCTAGCTAAAAGAAGGGTGTTCTTATTATTAAATTAGCTTGAGCTATGTTGAAGTATGTTAGGTATCTAGTAAGGCGGTCCAATGTGATTATTGTTCTTGCATGTAACATGTAAATTAACAGTTAAAAAACCCATCAAATTCTAATAAATATCTTTGTGGCAGGGTTCTGTAGCAGCAATTTACGCACTACTAGGTGTGTATTTTATCCTTTGAAATATATCAATTCCTTCTCTCTTTTTATTTTGTTGAATTGGAACCTGGATGAAATGATTGATTGTGACCTATTCCAATTTAGTCAGTCTACCAATATGCATTTTGCACTTCATGGACTGAAATTGATATTTGTCATAATATTTTATTTGTAAATTATGGAGAAAGAGCAAGAAAAGTTGTTATTTAATATGTCTTCTCTCTAATATAACTTTCCAGGTGTTTTGTCTTCATAACTATTTTCTTTCTTTTTTTTTATGTTTGCTGATGTTCCGATTCTTTTTAGAGTGGGAGAAATCATTACAGCTTATCGGCATTTTTGGTCTAGTCCTGGTATGTAAATTTCCCGGTTTAAAATGTTTGTGTCAAGCTCTTTGTATATGAGATCGATTTCCTATGTTTTAATTTGAAGTGTATATTTTATCTGTTCATTTAAATTTAGCCCCTTGATAACGGTGATTTTAGAACTTATTCATTGCCGGCTTGTGATTTAACTAGACCATTTTTCGGCGAGTCTCTTCATACGAGAGTGCTGAGGATTTGGGAAAAGACATAAGGTATGTCCTTCAAAATGCTTATATCACCAAATACATGTGATATTAAAGACTGCTTTTAACTACATTGCTTAAACTCGTGATTTCTCTTGAAGTACCGTGTTTAATACTGATGCCCAAGCTACATGGCCATTGACGGTATCGTCTCACATGATACTGTTGTCAAAAAATGGCCGGGATAAACTGTTGCCAATGTATTATTTTCGAGGTTGGCATGTTCTATTTGTCCGCAGTGATGAGAATTAAAAAAATCTAATGAACTTGAGGCTTGAAAATGTATTTTTGACTGTTGGTTATTCACATTAAGAGGAATTGTATTACCTTGTAAGTTATGAGTTAGCTGCTGATCAAGTTATTTGATATGTTTTTCATGTGATTTTGCATAATTATTATGTTTCTCGTGGATAATTATAAATATTCTTCATCCTTCTAGCTGTTCATTCGGATTTCACTGTAACCTCGACTATAATTGTGTTCTAACTAAAATGCTTCTTGAAGGTTGTTGCTAGCTCCTGTCAGATTTGGAGCTCAGGCATTTTCATGGGTTTCCGTGAAGTTAGAAACCAATGGCATTGGACTTCCAACCTCACCCTCATCATCAGATGTCCAAAGCCGAGTGTTGCAGGCTGCTGCGAAGCTTGAATCTAAACCATCTGATTCAGAAGATCCATCTGCCGATGTAATGGCTCCAATGAACAAGAAAGTCGATCTCTCCGAAGCATAGGTGTAGTACATTTTTCTTACAAGAAACTATCTCATTTGATAATCAGAATGGTGAATGCAAGTTGACCTGGCTCACTCGCAAACAGTGAACAAAGAGTTTGCACATAAACCCTAAGAACAAGTCCACATTATTATTTATATCAATAGAGTTCTGTGATAACCATACCAACTGCAACCAATAAAGAAGTTTCATGTTTTTTGTTCCTTCCAAATTTCCATGTTCGTTTTGGTTAGAAACAAGTGCAGATATGTCAATACTTTGTTATGGATTTTATTTCGTGGGCACTGACATAAAATTGGTGATGTGGAATCGAATCGATCGGAGAGAAATCAAATGATTATTGAAAATGATCCAAATACTCTTGAACCCCGTTCAGGTTTGAGAAAAGCATATTACAATAACAAGAAACTGTTATCAACTCGAATCGAATCATCCTGGGCCTGCTTGTGTCAAATGTACAGAAAAGGCAGTGCTCATACCGGATTCATTAACATTCATTTGGGTATTTTATCCTTCTATGATTCTAAAACCATTAGTTTTCCACTTCTTAATCACTACCATGGAACGAAAATGATAGGAAATGTGATCCCAACTCGCACAACGGAACTCAAAAGTGAGTCCTCCTACATGATCAATACCAGTTTCACCACTGGATGCAGGACCGGTGGCAATGCCAGAACCAGGTTGGTTGTAGACTGACTGGCCAAGCTGTATTACTTCTTGGTTGAGGGCAGCCATGGCATCCTTCATACCTTGCGTCCCTTTGATCGCACCAGGAGGCAGGAACTTCTCAGCTCCCTTTACCATTCTATCAACCTGCATGTCACAATAGAATTCGGAAATGGTTCATCAAACGATGACATTTCTGATATAATTTACGAGTTGAGAGAAATTCATACGACCAACAACAGAAATGTTGGATATCCATACCTTATCACAGGGCATGGTACTGGCACCAGTACTAGTGATGCCCTGCTTCTTCCCGGTTCCATTATTAACAACAATGACGGAGAGAATTCGACATTGTTATCAATGTCGAATTTGACTTCAATATGAGGAACTCCACCTGGTGTCGGTGGGATCCCATCGAGTCGGAAGTTGCCGAGAGATTTGTTACCCCTAACAAACTTTCTCACCTTGAAGTACATTAATCTCAACACCATCAGCAGCGGTTGAAACACTTCTGATTCAGAAGTTGGCAGTGTAGTATTTGTAGGGATAATTTTGGTTATAACACCATCAAGAGTTTCTAGACCAAGTGACAATGGAGTTGCATCCAAAACCACAATATCCCATATTTTCATAGAATAATTTCCCATATTTCACTACTTTTAATATAACAAATTCTGTAGGATTTATATTTGTTTATTTTGTTGTAATAAAGAAAAAAATATTGTCATTCTAAATAACTTGTCGATTAATTTAAACTCTAACAATAGGCATTAATCAGGTAAAGTTCGAATTCTGAGTTATGAATGGAATAAATTAGATTAAATATTTCATTTATAATAAACATTTAGTTTGAATTAATTCAACAACAAATTAAATTTTAGTGGTGGTTATAAAATAAAATGCAAAAAAGTATCCGTTGCAAAGCTTGTGAACTTCTTTTCTCAACGATCACCATTTAAAAATTCGAACGTTAACCCCAAAACATATCACCTTTATATACTTCACTCCCCTGACTTATCTTCAACAACAAACAACAATCTTTCTCCTTAAACAAAATTTCGAAGCAATTTATCTTTTCCATCCTTAATTATCTTCATCAATGGGTCTTTCGATCGAGAATTCAGTAACAGAATCCCACAGTCGAACGCACAAAATCTTCTTAATCAGCAATTACCTTCTGTTGGGAGCCGCCTCCAGTTGTATCTTCCTCATCCTCGCTCTCCGCCTAGTCCCTTCCCTGTTCGGATTCTTCTTCATCCTCCTCCACGTCATCGCCATCGCCGGCGCCGTCTCAGGTTGCTCCGTCGCGGTTTCGGGGTCAAACAAATGGTACTTGTCTCACATGGTAACGATGGTGCTGACATCGATATTCGAAGGCTCTGTTTCGGTGCTCATATGGACCCGAACATCGGATTTCTTGGGGTATTTAAAGTCTTACGTTAGGGAAGAAGATGGGGTTGTGATACTGAAACTGGCCGGCGGATTATGTGTGGTGGTTTTCTGTTTGGAATGGGTGGTTTTGGGTCTTGCATTTGTGTTGAGGTACTACGCGTTCGTTGAAGGTCATGGGGTCGGCAATGGCGGATCGTTGAAACATATGAATGGGAAAGTTGCAGACGAGGATTTGAAGAACTGGCCATGGCCTTTCCAAGTTTAAAGACTGAGAATTTCTGGGTTTTGTTTTAAATTTTTGGTTGTGCAAATCTGAAATTCAATTATATTATATTGTAAAATACTGGCGATTTTTACTGTTCTTGGCCTTGTATTGTTCATGGATCTGTTCGTTATCAGATTGGTTACTTGAAAGTTCAATAAATGGTTGATTTCTTTATAGTTTATTATTGTTATTTTTAAAGCAGAATCGTTGTCTTAAAAGATTCAAAATTTAAGTTATAAATAGATTAAATTAAATTAATTAATTATTAATAGATTATATGAATTTCATTAAAACATTAGGAATATGATGGGATGGATCTATCACGTACGTGATAAACACCGTTGAATAATATTAAATTAATTAATAAAAATTAAAAAATTAACGCTATTCAACACCCGTTGTTGAATTTTCCATACGAATATAATTTATATATTACATTTTCACTCGTGAAACTGACCTCTGATGCCCTCGAAAGGCTATGTAAGCTTTTTCCTCTACATTCATTGAACGTAGACATTATTTTCATAAATATTTTCTAAAATTGTCAAAAATAGAACTTGCGGTGCGCATGGTATATTATTATATGCCTAATCATTAAAGATTAAATTATTTAATTAATAATCGAATAATTTAGTTGGATGGTCAAATATTATAAATTTTTTAGTATTTTTTTTAAGTAAAAACATCTCATTTCCATGTCAGTCTTATAATTGTTTTTATAATCGCAGATATTTAATTTATTAGTAAATTTATTCTAATTAAATATCGTAAAATTTATTATATACATTCTTATATTTTATTTAATTGGTTTATCATATCAAAAATTTAAAATATTAATTTTATTTAAGTTTAATTAAGAAATAAATATTTAAATTATATATTTTTTAGATGGATGTTTAATATTTTTTTTAAAAAAAATATGTCTAAAATTTTCTTTTTATTATGTACATCATTACAAGTTTATTACCTAATCAGAATTTAACATGTATTTTTATTTTTTATAAAAATATAAAAGAAAATATCTTTTAAAATCTAAGTCTTAAAAGCTTAAAATTAACTTCATAATCATTGTCAATAATCTCATTAGAACTCGCTGTTGCTATTGTTTGTGATCACTGTTTACCTTTTTTTTTAATCATTCATTATCGGTAATCAACAAGAGACATATTAATCGAACATCAAAGATTGAATTTTTTCATATTTGTCATTGATATTAATTTTAAGTTTAAAATTTTTGAAATTTTAAAAATATTTTATAATTTTTAAAAAGTAGAATATTATTTAATTTATTTTTAAAAATAATTTTTATATGTCAAATTTTTTAACAATATTATTTTATAATAATATAATAAAAATTTAAATATTCATTTACAAAATATTTAAAACTTATTTAAAAATATATAATTTAAATACCTATTTTTAAATTAAAACCATGGAGACTTACGTTTGTTAGCCGTGCGTTCGATATTTTTTACCTTATCTTATTGTTTATATATATTGTTCGATATTATTAGACGAAAAATATTTGCCTTATTTTTTAGGTATTCTAATTTATTAAGCCAGAGGACGCAACGCAACGAATCACAGATCATAGATATCTGCGGGGTTCTGAAAACGAACCAAAAACAGCAAAGAAACATGGCTGCCACTTCTTCTTCCCATATCCTCTTCAATCCGTTGACTTCTCAGCTCTGCAACTCCAGCAAGAAGCCCTGTTCTCACCTCTCTGCCGCCACTCTCAAGCTGGGTTTTGCTGGACCCACCACTAACACTTCCGCTGCATCTCTGAGATTCAAGAAGCTGAATCATGGGAAAGGATCGTCTTCTGGTTTATCAGTTGTATGTAAAGCTGTCTCGGTTAAGCTTGACACTGAGATCGAAGGTCTCAACATTGCTGATGACGTTACTCAGGTCTCTTCTTCATGGTTTATTTTGTGTTTGTTTCTTGAATTTCATTTGGATTTGGAAATGGGTTGATTTTATTTCCAGAGAATTTGAGTTTCAGTGGCTTGTTTGCTTGGACTTCTGAATTGGGTCGGATTTGTTTCTTAGAAAATTTCAAGTTTTGCATTCTGGGTAGCGGGTTATTAATTTTAATGCTACTAAGTGCGTTTTGCTGGTAAATTTTGTCAAGGCTAGGTAAACTATTGAAGCCGAGAAGGTGTCTGTAATATATTTAGATTTATATTGAGGTTAGCTCGTTTGAAGTTCACTTTCATTAGAATGACATAGAACTGAATGAGTTAAGACTATCTGTTCAGCTCCCAAAAAGATTATCTATTCAATTTAGAAATTATTCCATTTATAAAAGTACAGTATCTGAGTCTTTTTTTTCCTATATGAAACACTTTAATATTTTGCTTGTGGCACTTACTATCTCAATGGAGAAAGAACTGAACTTCTATAAATTTATTGATCGATACACCATTCTATTTCTTGCGGTATTCTGTTTTGATATTTATTTGGCTCTATGGGTTGTTTTGTAACACAGCTTATTGGGAAAACACCAATGGTGTACTTGAACAATATTGTGAAAGGCTCTGTGGCAAATATTGCAGCCAAGCTTGAGATCATGGAACCGTGCTGCAGTGTTAAGGACAGGTAGCCAAACTTTTCATAAGCATCTTGGAGCTTATATGCATTAGTTAGCAAGCTTGTTGTAACGTTGTTTGCTAAAGCATTGCCAATGAGACCTAAGAGGAAATTGTTGTTATTTTATGCCGAACCCTCTGCTAAAGTTTTGATAAGGATATCTTTTAATGGGTGTTCAACCAGGAAGTCTTTATATGTACATGGATAATTAAGTTCTTCTCAAGCAAAGTTTATGCATATATCCTTGTTAAAATCCAGAATCTCTTGGATGAGGCTTGATTTTATCTTTTCTGCTATTAAACTTTTAATACAAGGAAGACCAGGAAATTAACAGCATCTTTAAATTGGTTTCAGGATAGGGTACAGTATGATTTCTGATGCTGAACAAAAAGGACTCATAACACCTGGAAAGGTAATGGGAGGTTGATGGGACTTCTGTCCATATGTGGTGTATGTACAACAACAAAATTTATAGTCAGAATTTGCTTTCTCACACTGTTTTACTTTTGAATACTTTGTCTTAAATTTGTCATTCTTGGATAGTCTTCTGAAAAGGCAAATTGGAGTTCTATTTAGGCATAGGCTCCCACTGTTAGATCAGTATGCTGCTATTTCAACAATCTTGAGCTCATCAATTATGCCTAAAACTGTGGCTTTAAATATAAACTGTAAGGCATTCAGATTTTCATGTCTAATACCACAACCAATGATTTAAGGTGTCATGTTGCAGAAAGAGGCCTCCCTTTATAACAAAAGGTCATATGAGTGATGTGTGTCCCCTTACATATGCCTGTATTTTGGTTATTCATTAGAAGATTTTAGTGTAAAATTCCTGTTTTAGTTCTGTTTCTAATGGCTTTCCTAGCTCTGTATGTTATCCCGTGATGAATTAGAGCTTGGGCTGCTTTAAGAATGAAAAATATGATATAATTATTTTATCTTTTCTATTTTATTATTTATGTGCTTACATTTTGGAGATCATGGTTTAAATTAAAAAAGTCCTATCTAGATCATTTCTTAGTCTTGACTACTGTCAAATTCATGTGCGAGTGTTACCTGTTGCACATGCTTTTTAATAAATTTTCGTACTTATGTCCTAATGCTCTCCATTTACTCATATTTAGAGTGTTCTTGTGGAACCTACAAGTGGAAACACAGGCATCGGCCTTGCATTCATAGCTGCCTCAAAAGGATATAAACTTATCTTGACAATGCCATCATCAATGAGTTTGGAAAGAAGAGTTCTTTTGAAAGCATTTGGAGCTGACCTTATTTTAACTGATCCAGCAAAAGGCATGAAGGGGGCTGTTCAGAAAGCTGAAGAGATAGTGAGCAGCACACCCAATGCCTACATGCTTCAACAGTTTGATAATCCTGCTAATCCCAAAGTCTGTATTTACAACTCCTTATTAGTACCTTGCTGAGTTTGTGGCCTTAGGTAAAAATTCATATTTCCTTTTGCAGATACACTATGAGACAACTGGTCCAGAGATCTGGGAGGACACCAGAGGCAAAGTGGACATTTTTGTTGCAGGGATTGGAACTGGTGGAACTATATCTGGAGTTGGTCGGTTCCTTAAAGAAAAGAATCCCAACATAAAGGTGATCATCTGCTTTGAACTAACCCTGAATGACATTTATAACACATGTCCTGCTGAACAGTATCACATTGAATTTCGGAGAGAATTTTTAGAAAATTTATGATCAATGAAAGCAATTTTTTAGTATCTACTAACACTACTGATTTTCTTTAAGGAGTTACTTTCATTTTATTTTTCAGTAAGGGCCTTGCCTTCTTTTGCAACTGAATAGTTGACTATATATGTATGACTTTGCATGTATCAGGTTATTGGTGTCGAACCTACGGAGAGCAACATACTTTCCGGCGGAAAGCCTGGTAAGATGAGATAACCTTTTTTAAATATAATTATCTTCATGTGTCAATTTTTAGGAATGTGTATCTTACATTGACACCCCATCTTCCCCTTATCAAATACAGGTCCTCACAAGATTCAAGGGATTGGAGCAGGTTTTATACCTGGGAATTTGGACCAAAATGTGATGGATGAAGTTATAGAGGTCTGAGTTTTATGTGGCCTTAGTGCCATCGAATTGGTTTTCAGATTTTCTTTGTACAAGTTTCTCTAGTGGTTTCGGTTCATGAAGTCATGTATCCTTCTGATGGATTTGAATTCACAGATATCCAGTGATGAAGCTGTTGAAATTGCAAAGCAATTAGCCCTTCAGGAAGGCTTGATGGTAAGTTCATTTTCTTCAACGTTAAAGTGACTTTCAAAGTTTGGTGGACTGTAAGCTAGAATGAATGGTTCTTTACCAACATTAATTTGTTATTGCCCTGTTGTTAATCCTCACTGCAAGAAGTTAATACAAAAGAGAAAAAGTCACTTCTCTTTGTACATATGACCTTAATAACTCAAAAGCTTGACCTAAGCTTAAGCAATCGGTAGGTTCTTGGACTTGGCTCATTCATGAAGTAAGCAATGTTTGTGGAAGAAAAAAAACTAGGGAAAAAAAATAATACGTTTACTAAATAGAGAAACAATTGCATTCCATTCGTCTATTGTATTCTACATGTGCTATAATATTCGTCCATTACTATGTAATATCAGGTTGGCATATCCTCTGGAGGAGCAGCTGCTGCTGCAATGAAAGTTGCGAAAAGACCGGAGAATGCTGGGAAGCTGATTGCTGTAAGTATTTTTTGCATATACTAAGAACTTGACATGCAGTTTTTAAGTAGGATACTTGTATTTTGGAAATTATAAACATCAAATATAACTTGAAAGCTAGAAACGGGTATGGAGGTGTCAGTCTTTTGTTAAACTATATAGGAATGGCATATATCAAACAATTGTCACAGTGAATAACTGAGTGATAATATTAAAGAATGACATGAATTGAGATTTGCACATTTAAGAGCTGGGAAGTGAATGTAAGCTTCCAAACATAGAATTCTGATTCAGAAAAGCATGGTTCCCATTCTTAAAAACTAGCCATCTGTCACCAATGTATACATACACACGATTGCATGCTTATTCTTTTCCCATTTTTGGTAGCTATAAAACCATTCTCAAACATTTAATATGATATAACTCATAAGCAAGTGCTTTCAGGTCGTGTTTCCAAGCTTTGGTGAGCGATACCTCTCCTCAGTACTTTTCCAATCTATTCGAGATGAATGTGAGAAAATGCAGCCTGAACCATGAAGTCTCCTGTAATTTTTTATGAATAAAAGCAGTTTTTCCTCCATAGGATTAGAGATGTTGTGAACCATTTTGGCGATGGTATGTAAACCATTGAGAAGGTATTTCCTTGAAATTCTTCAACTATGAGTTATGATGGCAACAATAAAATTGAGTGGGATTTCTGATGCAATTTCTTAAACAAAATTTGTATGTTATTTTGCTGTTGAAGCAGCCCTCAGAAATGAAAATCTATTAACAGAAAAATATTAAAAAGCTGCCTTTCTAACTGCTAGGCTAATTCCTTTGCTGCATTTTTTATTGTTCATATTACTCTACCAAGTGATATGTTGTTTCAATTGTCAAAGTAAATAAGGTACGTATTGTTATACTCCGAATCCAAATAACATATATATTGCCAGAAGCAATGTTTATTAAGAACCACATGAAATCAAGAGTTAGTTTCTCTAATATCACTTTAAAGCAAAATCAACTGCTAAGAAGAAACTAGGTTCAAGTAAAAATATGTGAAGCCTTATCACAGATGGTCAATAATTAAGGGCATTGCTAGGCAGATGCCTTGAATATTATCTCAAGCTTTGAGTTAAACATCTGTAAGTAAATAGAAATGGGTCACAACCACTTCTAATACTCATCCGGGCTCAAACGCCAATGTTGAAAGACTTCATTCTCCCAACAAGGTGCGGCAATGTCTTCATGTTATCCTCGATCGGCTGGTTGACACACGACTCAAACTCGTTGATGGCGCCGGTTTTGTTATGTTGAAGTTTAGCTGATTCAAACTTGTCTTGGCAGACTGTCAAGGATCGATTTAACCTTTCCTACATCAAACAGAACAATTATCCACCATCGCATTATAATGATGCAATATCTGGATCAAAGGTCAATAGAAGAGCACAATCTAAACATGGAGAACCTTTAGATTGCTAATTAGAAAAGAATTAACGTTATTTGCTCCATAATAAATACTGAAGACGCCTTCGTCTTAACTCTTAAGTCAAACACTGAGATTTCTCTACATTGGACACAACCACCGATTGTATTACCTGAACAACTCATTTCCCTCTTCTTTGTCGGATATTCCCATTCTTTTTCCCTTCTATCATATCATCTAGTTTCCTGTTACAACCTCCAAATATATGATGCTAAGGTAAATATTAAGTTCGAGCTACTTCGGAATAATTAAGCACTTTTGATCAGGTGTAACTGTAAACTACCAGTTTCTTTCCACTAATAACAATTGCCATTTGAATATTCTGCAGCACTTACAAACTACCTCAAGATGCCATATGTTGCCTTTGATCATTTTCTAATAAGTATGCAATGCCAGTAGCTTAACATAGCTTTCAATCTTGACTTGACCAGAGGAGTGGGACATCAGTCCAATGATGTTTAATGTGAACATTTCTTGAACATTATCCAGATTTATGGGCAGTCTACTGGATGATTAAAGGAGAAGGACGATGCATTGCCATTCGATCACAGACTAATCTTTTTTGGAAAATGCAGAGTGAAAGAAGAAATGCAAGAGCAATGTGCTAACTTTCAGAAACCACCCTTCTAAAATGAAACTCCGGAAAAAACATAAAAAACACAGACTAAGGGCAGCTTGATCTTAACACGATCAAAGAAGAAAAAAATTGTTGGGACAGAAAGCAAACTGAAGAGAAAATTAAAAAGAATTCTATCCATAGAGATGTTAAAGGTGTTCAATGAAAGAATAAAGAAGCTTAAGTAGCTTCCTTGAAACCATGATTAGAAAACATACTAAACTTACTTGAAACTTGGCCATTTCATCCTCGAAATGATGTTGAGCATTAAGAACGGGAACACTGCAATGTTCCACACAATTGCTTATCTCCTCTTGTTTCCTTGTTCTATCAAAGCATTCATATGCACACTTGAAATACGCTTGCTGTAACCGATCATCACAATAAATAAAACCAACACAACCAAGAAGCTCAAGTTATTATCATAGCTGGTCAGAAAAAAAAATCTATCCTGACATCTGATAATATAACCAAGAAAATGTAAAATCATTTACTATCTAAAGAAACCAGCAAAGTCGAAAATTTTGCTTTCGAATCCAATTTAGTTCCAAAAATTCCTAACCAAGAATTAAACAGAACCAATTTACTATAAGCAAACAAATACCCCAAAATAAATCATATTTCTATGTAAAGATTTGAGCTTGGATAGAAATAGAGAGAAACCTGAAGAGTGAAATTGATGTGGTCTTGGACAGGAGCAAGTTGAGCTTGAGCTGCTGTATTTACTTCATCAAGTTTCCTCCTCATACTTTCTGAAACTAACTGTTGTTCTACTGCTGCTATATGATCCATTTCTCGTCTTCCTTTTTTTTTCTTCCCGTCAATTAGATTCGAGAAAGGGATACAGAGACTTAGATGTTAGGGTTTATAGGGTTTTTGGCAGCTGCTTAAAGGGTTTCATTTAAGCCTCAAAGCTCCATTTTTTCTTCTCTTGAAGAGTAGTTGTTTCCAAAATCCCAAATTTAATACCCATTGGGCTCACTGAGCCTGTCAAAAGTGGAACTTTCCTAAATCTAATGGGATGAGTCACAAAATCATTTAAAACAAGATTGATAGTTTGAATTCTAACGTTAGCCAATGTAAATGAAGCAAATTAAACTAAAAAGAGAGTTCATATAGATTTTTGTATTATTTAATTTAAATTAGTCAATTAATAATTTATTTTATATCGATGATTATACAAGAAAGTTATATATACAAAAAATTTCGAATGTTTTTAATTACATTAAAGAATATAACTATGACAATAAAAAAATTAAATTATCGACTATTAATTTATATAATGTGATGAAGTATCTAATTATTTATATAATTTTATAAAATTAAATAAATTAAATTAAAAGAATCGTTTTCGTAATAAAATTTTGGCATAAAGATAATTTTCACCCTTAACGTTTATAATTTTTATCATTTTTGGCCCTTATTCTTTTTTTCGGAATAAATTTAGCCCTTGACCTATGTCTTTTTAACAAATAACTCATTTTTAACTACCATGATAACTGAACCGTTAAAAGTTTAATAATGATGACATGTCATATATATGTAATAATATATTTTAAATGACTTAACATCTAGTATATCAAATACATACATACGGAACATAGTTTTATTCCAATTTAAAAATATAAAATAATTAAAATTCAAATAAAATATTAAAAATTAATTTTTTTATTCATTAAAAATTAATTAAATCTAAAACAAAAGGCTATTAAATATTCTCAACCTTAACTATAGTAAAATTAAAATTTTATCTAAAAAGGTATGAACATAATCTGAAAAGAAAGGGTTTTGTATAGTTTATTACTGGTGAATCAAAGATAAAAGATTTTGATAATAATCAATTGAATTTTTATTATTTTAGTTTAGAATTTAGGTATTTTAGTTTTAATCTAAATCGGAGTTTTAAGGTTTTATAAAGATATTTTAGTTTAGTTAGGGTTGAGAATATTTAGTAAATTTTTGTTTTAGATTTAATTAATTTTTAATAATTTATTTAAATTTTAATTGTTTATATTTTATACTGGAATATATATATATGTATATATTTAATAGATTAGATTTTATATCATTTAAAATATATTATTACATATATATGACATGTCATCATTATTAAATTTTTAACGATTCAGTTATCATAGTAATTAAAAATGAGTTATTTGTTAAAAAACCATAGGTCAAGGGTTAAATTTATCCCCCAAAAAGGATAAAGTTCAAAATGACAAAAATTATAAACGTTAAAGGTAAAAATTATCTTTATACCTAAAATTTTAACATATCGAATATACGAGGGTATTTTAGTCATTTTCTTATAATTCAAGTCAATGTATCTCTCCATTTGTTATGGGTTAGGGTTTTTGGTTCCTGACTTCCCATCCCCTATATAAACCTTCCTTTAGATTGCTCAATCTCCGCAGTCTAATCTGGCTATATTCCATCTGTTTTCAAATTGTTCTTTATTTTTCCATTGTTTCGAATAAAGGAAGCCAATTTGCAGAGCAAAGGCGTCAAATTTATGTTAATGGCGTGATTTGCATTGAAGGTTGGCAATAACATTGAGCGATTCTCCGTGCCCATCAAATTTCAATTTCTCGTTTTGATTGTGGCCTCGAACAAGTCGCTACATCCTTGTAATATCTTATAGTCTAAACCATTTTCCTCTCTTAATGATATTTCGATTTCAGAACAAAGTTCAAGTTTTTTTCTTTGATTATGAAGACAAAGCAGGTTATTGATTTTGTCCTAAATTTGTTTTCATAAAAAATGTCAAATTTGAAGTATAATTGAAATCTGGGTTTTTTTAAAGGAAATCTGATGGTATTATCATCCAAATTGAATGGATATGCATAAGTTTTCTTGATGATATAAAGATTAGATCTTTTAACATATTATTGCAATCGATAATAAGCAAAAAAGACAAGGAAAGATATTCACCAAACCTTAAAACTGTTACAACCAAACCATTGTTTCCTATAGTTTAATATTGTAGTTTACATCGGAACATAATTCAAAACATATATGACCATACACTCAAGTAAGAACACCATAGTACTAAGTAATCAAAGGTTAAAGATCAGAGAAAAGAATGAAATTTGTCACACAAATCTGTTAAATGGCTTTCTTCCATCAGTGGCATTGGTTGGCGTAGAGACTCTTGAATCAACACTCATGTTGCTTACGGACCCTTTGTTTGATCTGAATGATCCGGTTCCTTGTGTAAATGGGTACGAAAGCCTTCGATTTGACTCACTTCGGGGAGTTCCAATGTATCTCTCTTTTGGGTTACTGCTGGATCTAGCTTTTGCTGCCGTCGAAACTGTTGGATTCATGTAGTTAGGAACCGAAAATGGTGGGCAGCTCATGAGGCTATCATCGTCTTTAATGTGCATTTTGAATGGTGAAGCAGCTTTATTTGCCCTTGATCTTGGATACTGGTTTTTACTTGAACTTGAAGGTGGTGTTCGCATCAGTCGTGGTGCAGGGAGAATTGTGGATCTTGTTGATTTTGGTGTGGGAGTTTCCATGTTGTCGTAGTTGAACTGCCTTTGCTTGCTGCTGGATGGTGGCCTTGAGCCTGTCTTCATTTCGGAATTTGGCCATGGCGGTGTTAATTGGAAGCTCTTCATGCCTTGGCTTTCAGCAGCACTGATTGGAGTTAGATGATGATCTAACCGGTTCCACCGCCATGGTAATCCGCCGGAAACACCTGTGTAATCTGATTCTGGATCTGTTCTCCATAGCTGTATGAATATAAGTTTTAAATCATATTGAAAAGCAGACAAAAATCTCCTACAATTTGACATCGAACTATTTTCTTCAAAACTTTGTCCCAACGCACACACCAAGACCACATAATCAAAAAACGTCCATTATGGTGCAGTTGAAACAAGCCTATGCTGGTAAAAGTAAGACTACCTGGTTCGAATATGCATATGCCAAGGCCCTTTTTCTCTTAGTGGCTGCCTCCACTTTTCTCTGTTTTCTTGCATCTCTTTCCTCTTTCGTTACTGTGCTATCATCCCAGTTTTCGTTGCCTGCCTCAGACTGTTCCAACATTCAATTAGGTTAAGGCATTTAACATATGTTTGCTGGTTTCATTTGGTTCAATAAGCCCCTATAAACCAGATCTCATGCGTAAAGAATTGTCATTTGATAACAACTTAAAAGAAATATGAGACATTCAATAACCAACTACTTACTGCCTGGCTTATCCAATTGCCCAAGGTACTCTCTGCTTCCTTTTCATTCTTAAACTGAACATGTGATTGGTTTTCGAACATCTGGATCCTGCGTGACTGAATCTGAGACTGAACTCGCACCACAAGCTGCATATGTTTCATGGCATTCGTAGTTTGGCGTCTCGCATTTTGACCTCTCACAACTCCTTGAAGCCTCACTAGGCCTTTCAAAGCTTTAAAACTTCTCCTTGCCTGCATTTGAGGTTTTAAGTTAATCAAGTCGGGAATCAAATATAGATACAAAATATGTCAATTACAAATATATTAATATTGGCAGGTCGCAAGGTGAAGGGGAAAGTGATTCAATATAGACCTATTGCCCCCATGAAATTGCATTTAAAGGATCATGTTAATTAGATTGACAAAGGACTTACCTTATAACCTCTATAGGCAGCTTGAATTTGGGTTGCTGAAGCATGTTGGTTCCTTAAAGTTGGTTCTGGTCGAGGACGGACAATCCTAGGAGGTGGAGGAGCTTTTGGAGAAGCAGCTCTTGGAGAAGCAACTCGTGGAGAAGCAGCTCGCGGGGGTGGTGGTGGAGGTGGAGAAGCAACTTGTGGAGGGGAAGCAGTTCTTGGAGAAACTGCCCTAGGAGAAGCAACCCTGGGAGAGGCAATCCTTGGAGCGGGAACCTGTGGAGAAGCAGGTCTGTGAGGCACAGAAGGTGGCGGTGTTGGCTGCTCCGGTGGTGAGGAAGGCCTGAATATCAGGTTATGCTCTCGTTCAGCCTCCCCCAGAATTTTCTCAATACTGCTGGGCTTTCTGAAGAGTGGAAGGAAGGAGTTGTTCTCTCCATGCCTCAATTTTCCTAGGCCTTTCTTCTTTTCTTTATCACTTCGTTTATCCGATTCCTGAAATGATACAAACATAGGAAACATAAGGTGTCCTTTCTGTAACATTTAGAGAAAAATTCATGCTTTACAAGCCAAGAATGATAAACCATGTCTGTTAAAGGGGCAGAAGAACTAATTTCCAGTGCTGCTTCATTTTTTACCACATCAATAGTTCATCAGAAGGTGACAAACTGTATCCGTTTCATTTTTTACCCTTTCTTGCGTTCTGATTCTCACTAGCTAAAATTTGAAGTTTTTTATGATGAAAACATCAGAGAAATAACAAAATCGAGCAACCAAATATTATCTACGAGAATCGATCTTACACAAAATCGCATACAAAGTGGTAACATCCGTATTCAGCACTGATAAAATAACAACTTACATTATTTAGCTTTTCCTTGGAGTGTGGTAAGAAAAAAAATTTAATGGCAGAAAACCAACTTCCCTTCTTTCCCATATTGCCAGCATTACCGTGTCCTTGTCGGACTAAGCACGGTAAGAAATAAAATAACGAAATATCAGCAGCCCCAACCGTGTATTATCAAGACGTTGATCCTTCTATCTGCAGACATAAAAGCATGCATAACTCATAAGAAGGTTTGTGATACGAACAATACGGATGAAAAAGAATATGCAATCAAAACGTTTTCCCAGCAAATAATATTTCATTTAGACTTTAGAATTCAACTTCCCAACCATGAAATCAGATGAAACTGCCTGATAAAAATCATGACAAGGAACTTTTCAGGCCTTCATGGATATGAACTGAAACTTTCTTGATGAAGAACAGAGATCGGAACTCAGTAACTCTCATAAACATGATAATAATAACATAGCTTGAGTATTTAGAGGGAAAAGAAGTCAACAAGAAAATCACAGCAGCTCAGAATACATAGTTCCATACCAACAACAGGCAAGAAATTTTACTTAAGATTGTCCACTACCAGCAACGAATAAAACAAATACAACATCGAAAAACTCCATATGAACATAGGGGAAAAAGAAGAAACAGGGGAATCTTCATACAAAAAAAGCCTCTGGTTTCTCACTTGACATCATTGAAAATATTGGTTTAACCCACTATATTGTTTCAGGTTCCAAGTTATGGTCAAAAATGATGTATCAGTCCAATTGAAGAAATATACATACATACATACATACAGGCAGAGAAGTCCAAAAGAAATCGTTTTTGCTAAACACCAAGAAACATATATTTGTTATTTCTTTACATATTAAAAAATTATATATGAAGCCTTCACAATCAGCAATTCAGCATAAACATCCTTAAAAGATCTTTTCCAGAAGAAACTTCCCCTAGCAGTAACAAATAAGAAAGTGAAGAGAAAAGATAACAATTTTCTAAGAAAATATCTGACACTTAGATAAAAGAGATCCAAAGGTTAAAACTTGAAATTTAAAAAAAAATGAAAAAAAGCTCACTTTTTTAGAATTATAGTTGTCTACCCCTTCCCAGAACATAATTAACACACATCCAAATTCATCATGAACACCATAATTAACAAAAACCCCAAACCTTAAACACATGAATATACTTTAAACCCTCAAAAAAACATCAACTTTAAAAGAAATCATACATGTATCATGTATGGTTACCTTCAATGGAGAGCTTCCAAACCCCAATTTCTGCAAAGAACCCTTCAAAAAGCTGTGTTATAAGAAGCTAGAGAAAGAAAGAAAGAAAGAAAGGTAGTATCAGTCAGCCATAGAAGACCCTCTTTTTTTCTAATTTTAATTATCATTCTCTTGCTTTTTATTCCATGGGGTTTCTTATTTTTTACTAAAAAAACAAAAGAAACTATGGTAATGTCCTCCTGGGTGTCCCCCCTTCTCTTTCTATTTTTCTATCTCTATGAAGGCTGAAGCTTTTATTGTGGTTGCTTCTTTTTTGTAGCTTTGGATGCTATGAAATGTACTACTTTTGCCACCTTTTTGTTGAATTTGGAATTGTTTCTGGGTTTCTTATATAAAATTAAAAATAAGAAAATTCATCGTGATAATCATGATGATGAGTAGAATTAATAAGAAAATAGAAATGGGTTGGCCACTTGCTCACTCAATGTGCTCACAACTTCAAACCCCTGACTTGTACGGGGGATGACTATTTATTTAGTCCTTATTTCTTTTCACTAGTTTTATATTTTTATTTTATGATTTAAGCGTAGAATTAATGATTGATTCTTTTAATAATATATTTTTTAACTTGTAATATAGATTTTTTTAATAATATGATTTAAAATAAATAATAATATATGTTTAAGTATACTTAAATCTATATATATTTTATATTATAATAACAACAATATTATAGAATTAAAATGGGTCAATTTGGTATTATTTTTTAAAAAATATAATAAAAAATTGATTTTAAAAATGATTTTTTGATTTAAAATAAAAATGTTAGTATTACTGTCAAAAATATTTTTAAATATATAACATATTTTATTAAACATTATTTTTAAAATATAAAAATATCAATAATATAAACGATGATATTAATATATAACTAATTTTATTTAAAAATATTTTTTAAAAAGTTGAAATTTATAAATTTAAGCTTCCAAAAATTGCTTTTAATAATAATTTAGATACAGAAATTATATATATATATATATATTGTCTCAAATCAACTCTTAAAATCAAAAACTGATATAAAATAATACAAAATAAAACCTTAATCGCGGTTGAAAAAAATATTTTAATTATATATTCTTTATTATTATCATTTAGAATTTTTAAAACGGCTTCTCCGCTCTAATTCATATCCAATTAATGTTAAAAATGTATATTTTTTTAAAATTTATGATTATAATTTATGGTTTAAAATTTTTAATATTAAATGTTTTAATTTTAATTTATAAAAATAAATATTTAAAGTCTCAATACTTGATCAATAATTCTCAAAACTAAAATGATAATTTTGTTTCTTATGTGAAACAAATGATTATGTTTCATTAATTAGAAAATTTACTGGAATTTTATTGTTAGAATTTTTAATTCTAAGTATATTATTTTTTAAAATATTATATTTTATTATTTAAATTCAAATACTAAATGTTTATTATCAGTTTTTACACAATAAGTAAATAAAAGATTATTTTATTTAAACCCGTCTTCGAACAGTTTTGATTTACCTGTAAGTGAGGAAAACACGTAGTGCTGGATGGGGAGGGTGGCCACTGTTCAAAGACAGGTTGCCCTCCCCTATTTTTGAACAAAATAATTTTTTATTTACTTACCGTGTAAAAACGGATTATAAGCAATTAATACTCGAATTTAAATAATAAAATATAATATTTAGAAAAATAATATGCATGAATAATATATTTAAAATTAAAAATTCCAAATTGGTAAATTTCCCTTTGATGTGATCATTTATTTATATGACGGTCTAATAGGACACATTTTATGCCAGTCCTAATCATGCACACACTTGTAATTGAATCAATAAGAAATTTAACCCATTTATCATTTTGATTTTGACAAACGCTACAACAAATAGATTTTTAATAACATTGGCAATAATGCAACAGCGACCGTTGGACCGTTAGGTCCGCGTCATTGTGATGTATGTTTTTAATTAATGAAATATAAATTTTAATGATGTATTTATATTATTAAAAATAATTTTTATTTAAATAAAAATCATTCTAATTTGAAATAAAATATTGAGTTAAAGTACATAAAAAATATTAAAACAACTAATATCAAACATTTTGGGATGAATGTTTATGATAAATAAAATATTTAATGTGAATTTTAACATTACGTCGCAATTTCCCAAACTAATTGTTTTTTTTTAATTTCTTACAGAAATTTAATTAAAAAAACATAAAGATAATTTTAATCGTTTATAATTTTTATCATTTTGACCCTTATTTTTTAAATAAATTTAGCCCTTAACCTATATTTTTTGACAAATATCTTATATTTTAACTAGCATATTAATTGAACCGTTAAAAACTTAACGATGATGACATGTCATAGGCATATGATAATATATTTTAAATGATATGGTATCTAACCTATCAAATACATATATATGAAATATTATTTTATTTCAATATAAAATATAAAACAATTAAAGCTCAAATAATATATTAAAAATTAATTAATTCTAAAATAAAAGGCTACTAAACATTTTCAACCTTAACTACTATAGAATCAAAATCTTATCTTACAAAAATATGAACACAAACCGAAAAGGTAAGGCTTTGTAGAGTTGGCTACCGTGAATTAAAGGTAAGGGATTTTGATACTAATCAATTGGGTTTTTACTATATTTAGAACTTAGTATTTTATTATTTTAATAAAAACCCAATTGATTAGTATCAAAATATATTATCTTTGATCCACTGATAGTAAACTTTACAAAACTCTTTCTTTTCGGATTGTGTTCATGTTTTTTTAAGATAAGATTTTGATTCTATCGGAGTTAGGGTTAAGAATTTTTAGTAGCATTTTATTTTAGAATTAATTAATTTTTAATATTTTATTTGAAATTTTAATTATTTTATATTTTATATTAAAATAAAATTATATTCCATATATATATATATTTGATAGGTTAGATATGTCATTTAAAATATATTATCATATACATATGACATGTCATCATCCTTAATTATTTAACGGTCTAGTTAACATACTAGTTTAAAAATAAAATATTTGTCAAAAAAATATAAGTTAAGGGCTAAATTTATCCTAAAAATAAATAAAGACAAATGATAAAAATTATAAACGTTAAGGATTAAAATTATCTTTATATATATAAAAAAAAAAGAAAAACATAAAAATCCCAACGTCATAATTTTATAATTCAAAAAGTTTGTCAGACGCCCTGCCTTTTACACGGACAGACAGGGTAGGTAAGAAACGGTCAAAACTCAAAATGTGCTTCATAAAGTTCGTATGCAACGCGGTTTGTGTGTGAACACGACAAGGATTATGAAATAAAAAATATATATGATATAAATGATTGATTCAGTGAAAAAATAAATAATAAATAATTATTTTATTTATAAAATACATATATTATTAAAAGATTAAAACTATATATAAATAAATATTATATTATAATTATATTTAAACTATTTAAAAAAATCAAATCAAATAATTATTAAAAATACGACATCCGTTCATTAAAACTTATATTATGTATTATTATTATTATTATTATTATTAATATAGTAATTTATATTAATATATATTCTATGGCCTATGCATACTTCTAAAACTTGATTTTTTATATAATTATATATAGATTTTGTATTTTTTTATGAAATTTTTCATTACGTTTTCGAAAGTTATGTACATACAAAAATTAGGAACATAAAATGTACATATCGCATAAAATATTATTATCTAAAATGTGCTGTCACTATCGAATGTTCTAATTGAGTTTTTTCTATGTTAAAAAGTAGGTTGGGTTTGGCCAACGGTATTAAAATTATTAAAGTTTGAAAAATAATTGCAAATCGAATTCTTAATTCAAATTTATAAAATTTTAAGTAGAATATTTTACCTCGAGTCAAATTAAATTATTCGATTTTTTTTAATTGAGTCGAGTTTTACTTACCCCTACATACGTGAGGTGTGTTTATTTCAGGGTAAAGTTTGTTTTTGACCCGGTAAAACGAGTATAGTTTACTCGTATCAGGACAATGGATGGGTACCCAACAAATACATCTGAACCAAATCCCAAGTTTGGGTCAAAGTCAAAAGTCAAAGGGTCAAGAAAAAGTCAACTTTTTCTTTTCTTCTCTTTCCAATCAACCCCTCTACCAAGGCATGGCTCATTCAACAGTCATTGCACTACAAAACAAATGATAGTATCGTTCATATAGGTAGAGAGTGTGAACGAATGATTGTATTGAGAGGTTAGAATATTTGAATGGATCAAAAATTTTAAGATTTTGATTCAATCAGTTAGATTAATGATTGTATTAAATTTAACGAGTGATTCGAATAAAAAATAATATGTATTTAAAAAAATATGAGTTTATGTAGTTTTATTTGTAAGATATGTGCACGTTATAAAAGGATTAAGAAAAGTATGAACATATATTATCTTGTAAAGAAAATTTTAGAATAGACGACACACATTGTTGAATATCGCTATTCACTAATGCAATATATTGTTGGACACTATTAATTATTTAATGATTTTTATATAATTCTTAAAATTCTCAAATGCTAAATATACAATTAAATAAATTAATTATATTTTAAAATAAAATTAAAAAATTTATTTCATAAATCATTCTTACAATCTCATAATCATACCAATTAAATAAACTCACATCATATTTATTTTTAAATAATCTTCTTCTTTATATTTCATATATTTATTCTAATATATTAGAAAATGAAATCGTTAAAAAAAACTAAAAATCATAACCCATGAATTAAAAAGATAAAAAATAAAATTATTATTAATAGAATAATTGCATTCCAATATCAACCTAATCTTTGGTACAAATCATTAACAATATATATTATTTTCTTTTTTATTCATGAGTTATATTCAGTATTAATATGTTCATTTTTGGTGTAATTAGGGCAAATATTGTCTAGCTCGGTTTGAATTTATAGTGATTCAAATTAAATATTGGATCAAATTAGATTGAGTGATTTTTAGGTCGAATAATTTTAGATCAAATATTTTTAAACTAATTGATTTCGGATTAAATCAAGATTAATTTAATAAGAGATCGATATGTTTCTGTCGGATAAGCCGAATGTACCCAACACATGGTTTCAACTTTATCAAGTCTTGCCTATGTGTAATTAGTCTATATTCGATTCAGGTTGAGCCGCTGCTGCCCCCTTTCGTCGTCGATCACTAATAATTGCATGCTTACGACTTCTGTTTATTGTCGATTCTGTTACTGTTTCTTGGTTCGTTCACAGTGTTGATGATCGGATTCAGGATGTTGATGACCGGAGATGATTCCATGAATTCAAGCTTCAACATACTTTGTTCTGATATAGCCATGGTCTTAAGTTTATCAATTTTGCCAGTGTTTTGCTTTTCTGATTTCCATCTGGTGATTACATTCTCTGTTTGGTAAAATACTTTACAGATGAATTTGCAATCAAATGCATGATCTGAGTAGCTTTTCGAGCATACAACCGTCTTGATGCAGTGCTTGTCGGAACAAAGGATGAGATCTGTGCTTGAAATGAATCAAAACAGAAAAGATTATCATCAATACAGGTTATGCTGTGTTTGAGATAAAACAAACTGGTTCCGACATCAACTCAAGAAATGGTCGGAATCATTTAACCACGACATGGTAAAGAATTTTGAAATTCAGCCATTAATGCACAAGTGGTAATTACAATAAACAGAGATTAAGCACAACATTCACTCAAAAAACAAAAAGAACACGTAATGTGAAAAATCCAACATAACCAGATGGAAACCACATGATAGAGGGTATATGATATGAACTTGAAAGGATTCGAATTCTCCACCATGGAAAACAATGCCTGCACTGCCATGCGTGGATGCATAGTTTCCTCATTTATGGAGTCTTGAACTCGAGAAAGCACAACATTGTAACCACATGGGATCCATGTGCTTCTGCAAATAGAAGGGGTAGTCTTATTCTAAGCACATTCAACAAAATAGCTGAAACTTGAAAATTTTAACTTGAAAGTCTTGCATTCGAATCTTGCAATGGGAGGAACATGATTATGTGATAGAGAAGAGTTACCTCATTGGTTGAAGCCCGGGCGAATCTCCATATATGTGGAAAATATTTGAAGAGGAAGTTCAAGGACGAAACACGTAACTATCACCAATTCCAACTCATTCTCAGCTATCAAATGATCCTACTAACTTAGCTACAATATTTGAGAGCTGCCTATGGTCAGACCCGGACTTATGTCATCTTTTGATTCTCACAAAATTTTCAACAGATCTCCCCTTTGATAAAGGACTCTTGATGTGGATGCATTGGTCCTGGTTGAGGCTCTTCTCGTCATATGAAACTGAGAAACTTTCTAAAATCATCTTTATTAGTGTCATTTGGCCAATCCTGTTGGTTCCACCAATCTTCTGTGCACTGAATTGTTCTCAGTTTCGACGCATTTTGAATTGTATGCGGTAAATTTTTAAGCTTCATGCATGGCTTGATAAATACCATCTCCAAAGAGGGCCATTGCAAAGAGGCATGGGAAATGGAGCATAATTCTGGCAAGTCGGAGAGCTGCAAGTTCTTCAACTTGGGGAAGGTGCGGGATTCATCTACACGTCCGTCTTCGATAATCTCTTTCAAGACACAGCAGTCCTCCACTTGCAGATTTTCTAACTGAGAAAGTCGTATGATCATCCCCGGTGAAAAAAGCACTTCTATGTTGTTGCATCGTTTTAGCGAGAGAGTTGTGAGGCTACAAAGGCTTTTAGATTGTATCGGGCGCTGCCAGATACCTTTCAGTTTCGGTAGATTGCATACTTGTAGGCTTTTCAAGCGTTTGAATTCAACACCTGTGCTGTCTATGATGTTCTCCATCTCGTTGCATTCCTCAACGATACATGCCTCCACACCTTGTAAGTTATCAGCATGGAAAGCTGATAAACTAGTAGCAGTTTGGTGACCAATCAGTTCGAACGCTTTGGCTTGCTTTAGTACTTGTGAAATAGCATCAGGGAACTCGTCTCCTGCCGAAAACCTCAGGTGTTTTTCTGCTGAGCATTCAAAGACTCTAACTTCAGATGCAGAACTGTTTCTCTGGCAACCAACAATGATCTTGAATGACCTGAAGCTATTGCCCGTCCATGATTTGCTATTTTGGATAAAAGCTTTGAAAAACTCCATCTCGGGGAAGAAGAAACAAAGTGAGGTTAACTTTTCCAAACTGGAAATCTCACGAGCGATTTCGGCAGCATTTTGATATCGGCTGCTACAATGGCTCACAACAATGCTCAATTCTTCTAACTTAGAAAGCCTTGCAATCACGTTTGAAGGAATCGTCGGCTTCAGGTCTTCAACATGATTCTGGTTTCCAGCATCTTCGGTGAATGAAACTCTCAAACATTTTAAGTTAGACAATTCTCCGATCTCTACAGGCAAACTGTGGAGACCAGTGTTATGTATATCAAGGATTTCGAGATGCTCAAGGTCCCCGATCTGAGAAGGAAGCATTACTAACTGACTACAATTGATTATCAACAACCCTTTCAGATTTATTAAGCTGCAGATTGATGACGGAAGTGCAGTAATTCGCGTTTCATGCAAGTTCAGCACTTGAAGATCACACATATAGCCGAAGAATTCCCTTGGAAATTCAGCCAAGCTACTCTCCTGCAGTAACAATGTCAAGATACCACAGCATTGGGGTCTCTTAGGTAGAGTGGATAGGCGAACCTGAATAAGTGACATTCTCCTTGCACGTTCCCAATCTTCGTCTATAATGTTTTCATCCTCGGTGACAAAAAAATTGAGTTTCTCTTCTAGATTTGCTATCCTTAATGCCACTCGCTGAAAATACTCGTACATCTTGAAATGCCCCCACTTCTTTCCCTTTTCTAGTAACGACTTCCTCACAAATTCATCTAATATCATATGCCCCCTGTCGCGCGTCGATGAAAGGTTTCTTTGGCTTGGTAAGAACTGCTCGGCTTTCCAACAATCAATTATATGATCTCGGAAAATTTCATAACCTGCCGGAAAAACCGCCCAATACAGCAAACAAGGCTTCATCTCTTCCGATAGGTTTTCATAGACAAGTTTAAAAGCCTTGTAAACATCTTCCAATTGTTCTTGTGGTTCCATTGTCGGTGACCTTAATTGGGACAGCATATCCCGCCATATCGCAGGATCGTCCTTTTTTGCCAATCTATTTCCGATTAACTTAATCAAGTTTGGCATGCCACCGCATTCGTTGATGATGAGCTTTGCAACAGGCTTGATGTCGGGATTACTCTTAAGATGAGAACCAACTATTTTCCAGAAAAAGTTTTCAGCATCCTCGTCTGATAATCTCTGCACATTCATCTCTTCATCCGTGTCACCACATATATTGTTGTTTTTGTATCTGCATGAAAACACCACTTTTCCATGCTCATGTTCATCATGAGTACCGACTTTTCTAAGATCAATCTCAGAGAAGACGTTATCGAGATCAAGAAACAAAACATATCTCTTGTCCTTTAGCTCCTCAGATATCATGTTTGCTCTTTCATCGGCACTGTAGTTGCCGTCCACTCTCATATCTAAACGCTTCCATATTACATCCTGTATGTCTCTTATTCTACCATCGGCTGATACAGTCACCCAAAAGATAATGTCAAATTTACCAGATTTACCGACTCTGTCATGCAAAATCTCCATTATTGTGGTCTTCCCCACACCCGGAGGGCCCCATATGCAGATTCTTTTCAAGTTTTCATCCTCTAGCCACTCCACCATTGTCTCCACACGCGAATCAAATGATGGCACATCACTTTTTTTCCGTGCATGCTTCTCTATAACGGGAACCGGTGGTGCCGGTGGCTTCTCGTGCATTATAGTTATTTGACCCAATTGTTTCCTCAGCTCAACTACCTCAGTCGTCTTCTTCACAATATTCTTGCCAAGCTTTAGCAAACTGGGAAATGGACATAGTCCGCAAAAATACGAACTGGTATTATTGTAGTCGACCTTGAGTTTTTCAATATTCTGTTTCATATTTTCGACCTCATTGAGCCAGGTTTCACATCTGTTCGTCTTTTCTTTCGTCAATTTGTTCCTATCCAGCGCCGTTCTAACATCTGCATCATCATTACACAGATATAATTCCTCCTTCTCAAGCTTGGCAATATTCTCTCGTATATTCTTCACATAGGCATATTTGCGCTGAAAGCAGTTGAATATACCCTTCCCACCTTCGACTGCTGGTGTAACCAGTGAGCCAGCTGCTTGCCCTGCTGCTTGCACTGCCAGCGTTTCCATTCTGCCAATGTCTTTGTGATGAATTAAATCATCAAACTGAAACCATTTTTCTCATGGAGCAATAACAAATATCACAGACACATATTCTTAATCTTAAGACAACATAACTAGGTAGTTGCAATTGCATGTCACTATAACAATACCATCTAAAACATTATTACCCTATATATCCTAGGTATAGCAAGTGCACAACTCGGATTTTAACCTTGGCTTGAAAGTCTTGTTCTCGGAACTAATTATTTCTTTCCATTTTTTTCTCACTCCCAACTTGTATTCTCCTTGTGATTCTGGCAAGTAACCATAAACTATCAAGTTCAATAGGTCAGTTTCAGAACTAAAGTTGATTACTCTTATTTACAGTTATATAGACATCGAGAATGCAGACTTTTACCCGACTTGCAAAGTATTGTCCACTTTGACTTGAAAGTTGAAAGTCTCACAATTTGATGGTAGTGATACCTCAAAGAAAAGGGATTGAGTCTTGAATTTTTCAATACATCCGGGCGCATAGAACAAAGATTACACCAAGCACTTGAGATTATAGAGGTGGATCTCATTGGCATTACATCTAACACATAAAAGACATCATCTCACCGAGTTTCGAAACTCCGGTGCTGGTGGTTAGAATTAGAACATCCGTACATGAATCTTAGTTTCTTTCAAGAGCTGAATTTTGCAGTACTTTCCAAAATTTATGATCCATTGGTTAAACCTAAGAGGAATAAATTATCTTTTTTTCCCCCTAATTTCACAGCATAGCTTCTACAGTCAATCAACCCTACCAGAGTCAACTTTTCCTATCAGCTAATAACCTCATCAAACTCTCAACAACAACAAAATTAAATTACCCAAAGAGACACCAGAGCTAATACACATGAAACAAAGATAAAAACAAAGAGAAAGATGTTAGAGTTCCAAGCAATAATAACATATGGCATTGTAGATCATTTGCAGCAAAATCAACAGAGTTCAAATTCAGACAAGAAAGGATAAGAATACCTGGAAAGACTCAAGCTTGCTTAGTTCTGAGTTTACGAAAGTTGTGTCTGAAAACTCGGTTGGGGGTGTTCCAGTTTGAGAATTTTTGTTGTTTCTCTTCCTAAAAGTTGACCAGACCAGATGAGCCAGTTGTTGTTTGAAGCTATAAAACTTAAGGGATGGGTTTTAAAGAAGTCAGTCAATGTGCCAGCCAGGCCAAGGACCCACTCATCCTTGTTCCAACCGCACTTTTTTCCTACCATTTTCCTTCTTTCGTTTTTTACTATTAAGAAAGTAAGAGAAAAACTTTCGTATACAAGTGAGTAAACTTTTAGTTTAGGCATGTTTGTTAAATTTAAGTATTATGAATTTAATTTAAGGTTTATATTTTAAGATTTAAAATATATATTTATATGTAATAATTAACGATGGAAATTATTTTTTTATAATTATATTATTTTTAAGGTTTAAAGTTTTAATTTAAGACGTGGGAATTGAGATTTAGAGGTTTAGTAGTAGAGGTTTATAATTTAAGGCTTAAGATTAAAATGTAGAGTTTAAGTTTATAATTTAAGGTTTAGAGGTTGAGGGTTTTATTTTTAGGGTAATATGATTAGGATTTAGTTTTAACTTATAAATCTTAAACTATAACTCTAAACTCTGAATTTTAAATACAATCCCTAAATTCTAAACCCCTACCTTCAAACCCATAAATCCTACACCCCTAAACTAAGACCCTAAATCTTTAACATATTAGAATAATAAATTTAAATCTTAAATTTTAAAGAATGTTTGTGTAATATTATTTGAGTAATTATTTCATACACAAACATTGAAAACTAAAAGTTTTCACAAGTGTTTTAGTTTCAGGTTTATGGGTTTTAGTGTAGGATGTATGGTTTAGGAATCTAGTATAAGAGTTTAGAATTTAGGGATAACGGTTAAAATTCATGGTTTAGGGTTATAATTTAAGATTTATAGGTAAAAACTTAAATTTTCTCTATATTACCTTAATAACTAGCCCTAAATACTAACCTCTAAACAATAAATTCTATCAACTATCCTTAAATTCTGAATCTCTACGCTTAAACCCCTAAACTTTATACCTTAACTTAAATTCTTAAACCATATAATTAAGACGTTTGTGTATTAAACATAAATCTATATTATTTTAGTATATCAAAATATAATTTTAAGAAAAAATAAGGTTCCGAAGGGGTAAGAAATTAATTTTTCTAATTCTTTTGTTAAAAAACATCTGCATGTATTTTACATGTATAATTTTGAATATATTTGAATAAAAATATAACAATTCCCATTCAATTATTGTTAAATGATCCGTACATATTTTCATGTCAAATTGAGCTGTATGTCACAAAAGAATTCTTAGTATAATTCGAACCCACAGCTTTTGTCCTGCATCTCATTTTCATGGCAATTTCAGGGAATTTTCTGAATTCAGCAAGAAGAATGAATCCTGTTCCTATTATATTTTGAAACCACATATTTGGTTCTACCTTTAGGGCCGAGCATTCGATCGTGTCAAACGAGTTTATAAACTACGAGTCAAATAATTTTGTATCAAATCGAATATTTAATCTAATTTTTCGAGTCGAGTTTTACCCACTCAGCCCTTGGAAACATGAGTACCTAACTATTTTCCAGTAGAGATCATTTCGAAACACTCTTTTCCCTTTCACACCATGAACACTCCATAGCAAATAAATGGTATATGAAGCTGTTGAAAGACATCAATTCCATGCACCAAAATCAATAGACTGAAGTGATATATGACCAAGATATAAATCCTTTAAATGTATCTTACACAACCCGATTCGCCGTTTATTCAAGCTTGGATGGATACAACTTGGGAACCCTGTTTTCCAACCAGGAAATTTCTGTATTTCCATAGCATGGAGAGTATAGACACTCGGTGCTGCAGCTGAGCAACCCAGAACAAAACAATTGCAAGGCCTCGACTGGCTCACCATTCTTGACAGAGATAGCAAACACAAACCACTATACGAAATTCCATACATCAATGCTTCATCGGTATCGGAAGGGTGAGAATGCGATGTTTCATACATCAGCTCTTGCTCCACCTCTTCTATTGAGGGGATTCTGCATAGTTCTGAATCAAATCGTTTCTCTATTTCATTTTCATGAATCCTGTATTTTGCTGCTAGAGTACGAACACAAGATTTACGCAGCAAAGTAGAAATTAAAAGCTTGACCTCATTGAAGTTGTCACAGTCTTGATACCACTGAAGCCACCGATAAACAATCCCAGCAAACCAGTCAATTATTTGGAGGCTATCTTGTAAAACGAGTTGTGAAGCCACGCGAGGATATCCTTCAGAGGTGATCAATCCATATCGGAACAGACGCTTCTTTATGGCATCAGTTGGAGCAAGAATCTCAGCAATGGTGACAGATCCGGTGTTTGAGCTTGAATTTCGTAAAAGAGCAAGTGTAGCAGCTGTTTCGGAAGAAACATATTCATCCACACGCTTCAGAAATTCATAATAAGATTCAGTTAGTTCGTGAGGAAGGACTGGTTCAACAACATACTTAGACAAGATGGATTTTTCATTCTCTGCTGCTTCGGCTTTAATGTCTTGCATCCATACTTTCATTAAGACTTTGTACCAGTGATCAGTTTCCATCCCAGCTTTACGGAAACAAGAAATTTTACTCAAAGTAGAGCCACTATCCACTAAATGCTTGATTTCCGACTCCTTAACCTTCTTTAAACCATGAGCCAACCATTTCTTCCCAATTCTGACACTCCCGGCATTCCAAGCATCTTGTTTCTGAGAAGCAAAGAGCTTTACTTTTTCTTTTAACTTGTGCACAGCATTAGTAGCAGGACCTCCTTGCACTTTTCTTTTAACCAAAGCTCCTAAAAAGCGAATGCCATTAGGTCCATCACAAGGTAGAATTTCTGTTTGCTCATCATCAACATCCAAGTACAAAGAATTGTTAAAGAAATCTATAATCTCAGACTTGAAACTAAGAGCAATATCTTCGGAACCAGAAATTGCAAAAAATATCTCATCCATTAACCGACAACAATGAACTCTTGGGCCAGAATTATCATTAGTTGTGTACTTACAATCATTTTCCGTTAACTGTCTCCTAAACCAGTTCCGTAGCTTAGAATGTGAGTTATCTTCGTCCTTATTGGCTCCTTGATGAAGAGCTTCATATCTCATCGATAGTCTGTAAAATTCTTGATCAAACAAGTCAAGATACACATTCATTAAAACCGGGGATAATACACCCTCTTGTGGGAGGCCATGGCCTTTTGGGAAACCTCCAAACTCAAAATTGAGGACTTGTGCATCAAACATGCTTCGGATAATAAAAAATAACTGGTTGTCTTCTATCTTGTCCTCCAACTTTGAAATCAGCTTAGCAAGGATACTAGCATCAGCCTTTTTGTTTAAAATTAATGTGAACCACCAACTTGGATACAATATCTCTTTCTTGATGTATCTCAATGCAGTCAAGTGACCCCTCCCACTTCGACAACCATGTGAAATTTTAGAAAAATGGGGCTTGTAAACAACTTCCAAAACTATTCTGATAGCTTCCTGAATGATTCTTATCTTTAGATTTGGAAGGACAAGGACTTCTTTATCAATACCTCTTGTTGAGAAGGAGAAGGTATTTCCTCCAACATCGAAACTCCCATCAAGGAGCTCCTTTGCTATGGAATTAAAACATATAGAATCATCCTTCGACAATATGTCGACATTTGAGTTGAGCTTAATACAATTATAAGCATCTTGAAGTGTATTTGGATCGGCAATCACATTAACCATCAAGTTCCGAAACTTCCCATCAATGAAATGCTCTTTTACTCTCTTCTTTACGCGAAGTTCCAGAGACCTCTTCAACTCCATTCTACTCTTAGGTTTCCTCTCATCTTTATGAGAGGATTCCTCAACAAGATATGCCAAATCCTTTGCCAACATCATCTTCTCATGGCCTTTCTTTGAGTAATCATTGGTTGCAAAACTAGAATCCATTTCACTCTTAGTTTTCCTCTCATCTTTATGAGAGGATTCCTCGACAAGAAACGCCAAGTCCTTTGCCAACATGGTCTTCTGATGGCTTTTATTTAAGTCATCATTGGTTGAAAAACTGGAATAACACATCAAAGCCTGAAGTTTATCAATCGGTTTTCCTGATCAATAAAAAAAACATTACATCACTATACTAAATTCTAAGCTATAAACAAAAGCATTAATCTCAAATGCTGGACATAAACCAATTACAGTAATGAGATAAACTAAGTTTTTTAGCTGGTTTTCCTATTAAAATGTATAACTAATAGAATTCAATCAATCAAATTAAAACCCAGATTTTCTTTTAGAGAAATATACCCAAATTACATCACAGGAAATACGTATGAGCTTATAGTAATTAAAAAAAAATCAAATCCATAAAATCCCATCAATTTTTTACCTAGCTATTACTATAAGAAATTCAAAGTTATAAACAAAGCATTAATCCCAAATACCAGACATGAACTAATTACAGTACTGACGCCAATCTCTAAAGAAAATCAAAAGCAAAGCAGTGAAAGTATACCTTGATGTGTGAAAGAAGATGGTGTTGAGTTCAGTTGCTGAGAAAGGGGAAATCCCTTTAACTTCCCAGTCAAAATAGTAAACGAACCCTTAAAACGCATTATTCTGGACACTTTTACACGGACTTTTCGATTATTTCCGGCGTTCCGAAACCGGCGCGACACCGAGTCTGGTGCACGACAGGAACTATGCGTTTAAAATATGATCGGAACTGTGGAATAGGCTGGATAGTGGATACTGTGCCTGGGGAAGAAGAAGGAATAAAGTATATTTGGGCCCAAACACTTGGGCCTAGTCCAATTATGGACAAGTCTGAAAATTAAACTAAGAATTAGATTTTGTTTATATTTTATGAACCGAACTTCAGTTTTTATATTCCCGGCCCGATTTATTTTTAATATTACTATATTATTTTATTAGAGTAATTATTTGATGTATTATTAATAATTTTTTATAAATTAAAATTAAAATTATCATGTATCCTTTTTAGGGTTCTAAATCCTGACCCACATCAAAAACTTTGAAAAATTTTGTTGTCAAGATCTGTCCTATATATTTTATATCTTAAAATTTATTTAAATTTTTTCGAATCAGAACAAGTTTATAAAATTTGAATTGAGTTGTTCAAGTTTTTTTTCAAATTTAATTATAAATATTTATAATGTTATGATATTAATTTAATCTAATTTAAATGGATTTATATAACCATATATAATAAACATATATTTTCTCATATGTAATATACATATATTACGTAGAGTAAAGATGCTCGACTCGAACTTGAAATATCTGATCCCTTAATTACGAAAAGTAGAGATATAATTTAAATGTATATCTGTTTTATAATTTATATTTCGTATCTAAAGATTTATCGTTAATAAGATATGCCGATATGTCATGAATATTGTCTAGTGCTTTTAAATCCTTAAGCTAGATGTTTAACTATGAAAAATTAAAGAGGGATACGATGTTCATTCCCCGTGCCATGCAGGTCACGTAACTTGTCATGCAATCCACCTGTTTATATATGATTTTCTATTTCTTTTTGGTAAGCCACTCATATATTTTGGTCATTTCTATATAAATGACATCTTTTACAGAACCTTTCCCATCAATCTATACTCAGAATATCACACTGAGTAATGGAACCCTTGAAGAAGCTTGCTTTTGTACTGGCGGTGGTTTTAGCAGCCACCATGCCCCCAACGGCAACCGCTGCTCGCAACGAAGTGATGGGTTTCCCTATCATCAAGTCGACATCGATCGGCACGAATAACACTCTAGTCAACATTGTCGACGTCCACGTTAACGGCACACATGGTAAACAATGCCTCGGACATCGCGACTTTTGTCTGTTTCACGATCACCATTGTTGTGGCAATTGCACATGCTTCGGGTTGTGCCTGATGTGCTGAGGAAATAAGAAAAAGTGGTCTCATGAAACAATGGTTTTTATAGTTAAATAATGAATAAATATGATGTCCATCTATCTTATTTTCTTTCATTTTTGTATCAAAAGGAAATAAAATCTACATTATACACACTCTAAACGAAGATTCTTAGGAAGATATTTTGTAAACTTTTTTTAGAAAATGAGAAGATTTATTAAATAAAATAACACATGAACTCAAATATGAAAAGAAAAAAAAACTCGAAGAAATGAAGAAAGAAAATAGAGAACATGACAAAAGTTAAGACAAAGTATAGCAGGTAGCCGCTTGACAACAGTTAAATAACCTAGGAGGATATTTAAAAAAAAACTAGGAAGAAGAAGTGAGAAAGAGAACTAAATGACTTTCGGTTATTTGACTGGCAATATTTTAACACATTAACGTTTGTGATTATTTTATTTGGGTAAGTAATAGTTTAGAATAAATTATCAATAATTAATTAATTTAATAGGATGATACATTAGATTTTTAAATAATATTGAGATTTATATAAACAGAAATAGATAAAGAAATTGGAGAAGACGGTTACGTCCTTATTTGTAATAGTACCAGAAAAATGTGATGTATGTTGCTAGACAATAGACATGGCATACTTGGCATGACAATGACATTGTTAGTTGGGTTACAATTGGTGTCCAAATTGGGAAAAGGAAACCCATCTCCTCTCGTGGTAGTAGGCAAATCTTTTTAGTAGGAAATACAATATTATTTGAAAAAATAACTTTTAAACATGATTTTTTATTTTTTTCAGATCTTTTCATTTTTACAAATTCATTTAATAATTAAAATATCTTTAATAATTTAATTATTTGAGTTCAATTCGATAATTATAGAGTTCATATTGTACTTGAACTTATGTTAGAAGTACAATGGTCTCAAATATGTCTCAATCTTAACTTATTGTCAATAGATTTTAAATACTCAGCCCTGCAAGTCACGTAATATGTCATGCAATCCACCCGATCATGCATTGGTTTAACTTTGTTTATTTTCCGCAGCATTTCTATATAAAAGACCTCTATATTTGTATAACGTTTCCATCAATTTATACTCACAACAGAACACAGAGAAATGGTGTCCTTGAAGAAGCTTGCTTTCGTGCTGGCTACGATGGCGGTGGTTCTTGCCTCCACCCTACCTCAAACGGCAGATGCTGCTCGAAACGAGGAGATGGTTCTAACAGCCGACACCCCTATTGGAGGGAGCATCAAGTCAACCTCGATGAACACGAAGAACACTTTGGCCAATGCTTTCGACGCCGGCCTTAATCACTACAAATGCATCCCTAAGCACAAGTTTTGCGTGTTTAAAGAGGGTTTCTGCTGTGACAATTGTTTTTGTGTTGGATGGTGCATGTGGTGCTAAGAAAATAAGGAACTTGGACAAAACTATAAGATGTTTTCTCTGGGTTTTTATCGATAGGATCGAATATAAAATTTTATATTAAAAGATAAATTTATAAAATATTAAGAAAAATTAAAATACATTTTCAATAAAAAATATATAGAAAATTTTGAATGAATGATTTTGCATATGTTCTTTTTTCTGCTCAATCAAATAAATTTCATTTATTTAATTAGTAAGGAAAGATGTTGGACCAAATCAATTTTTCTTATAGAGTTCTAACAACAGTTCTCAAGGAAGTTAAGTACAAACAACACTAGTAAACGTGAAACTAAACGGATGAGCACTGTGATACTAGTAGAGTGATTGAGCGATCAATGTCAAATGATGGAGATTATATTCTAGAAAAGATACTACTGTAATCACTATTAGCTAATTAAAAAAATATATAGATGTGTTTTTTCTGTAATATCAAATGAGGTTATTGAAGAGATTCGAACAATATTTTTTTTATATAATTTTTAAATTATTTATAAAAAAACTTCCAAAATTTAAAATTAATTAAATTAAAAATAATACTATGCATTTGAGAAAATTCTGTATACATTATATCACTGGCGGAATTTGATACTAAGTATGGTTAATTAAAAGTATATATATATATATATATGGAAAAGGAAAGAATATAACATAAAGAAATCTTATTTTATCAGCGGTGGAATTTAATACTAAGTTTCGAGACTAATTGAAAAACTTTTAGGGATTTCATGAGTTTTTTTTCTAAATAATTTATAATTAAAATTTTCAAGATGTTTAAAAAAAGTCCAAATTTTTTTGTGCATGCATAATTATAATATAAAGGAAATTAAGATTTAGGGTCATTTTTCGTTAGCTTGTGGAATTAGAGGCACTTTTAGAGCTAAAAACAATAAAAAATAAAGTTTAAAAATATAATTTCTTTTTATAATAAAAGTAAATTTTATGTGATAAAAATCATTGATTATCGTGTAAATATTTATGTAAATTATGTAATAATATATTATGGTATAAAAGATAATTTGAAGATGAAATTATAGTATTCAAAAGATTAAAAAATCAATTTAAAATGAAAGGATTATTTTAAGATAAAATTATTATATTTAAAATGATGGTCAAAATTTATAAACATATAACGTAAGTAATTTGGTCTAAATTTGATATTTTAACTTTTTATATAATTTTTTATTGTAATACCAAACACTTTTAATTAATATTTATAGATAAATTAAATTAAACATTAAAATAAAAATTCATACTTGATAACGGTAGGCGAGAGATATCTTTTTAGATATCAAAATTCAAAAATGATACATGTTCATTTAAAAAGTTGTTACTTTAATTTTGGTGTCATCAATAAACAAAATTCATCTATTTTTATGTTTATTTTTATGTTACATATATTAATAATTTTATTATTATTTTATTAATAATATATGTAACATATTGATGTCCACTAATGAGAGCTTAGTGACTAATCTTTCACCTTTTGTTAGCTCATATAGGGATAAATGTTGGCAACAAATTTTAAAGCTACTGGATCGTACTATCGATTATTGATTAAGATAAAAAAGACTCGTATTATCTCACCTAAACTTCCATTAATCTCGATTAATATTTAAAACATACTTTCTATAAAAAAAAAATAATTAAAGCATATTCCTAAGCAAAAGTATAGGCATGCATGGTACCATTGATTATCTAAATTGCATTATATTATTATATAGATATAATATCATTGATAATCCAACATTCCAAACATCAAGAATACACATACCAACAATATATACTAACAACAACAGTAAATACCAACACGACAGAAGGCAATAAGACAGCTTACCTTTGGAAACAACTACTTATTTCAGACCAAGAACCAATATTTTAGCAATAAAAACATTATTTTAATAGGCAGAACAGGCACCATCTGTGCATTCAGGACAGCAAGGTTTCTTGATGTTTAACTCCTAGAATGTTGGCCCAAAGGTTGTTGACATTACTCAAGGTCGTTCTGATAATGAGAAAGATGATGGTAAGTGTTTCGGGTTTTTTTCTCGAAATATTTCTTCGCCTGACGGAGTACAACGCGACCTCTTCTTTTAATATAATTCTTCATCAAACGAGACGCACCGTAAACTTTTCGGGTCAGTTTGGAAGCAATTCGGTTCCCCATTTTTAGCGGAACTAAAGCGGCGGTTGCCATCGCCACTGTCGCCAAGACAAAAGCAAGATTCTTGCTGTTCTCCATCTACCCTAATGTTGAATCTGATTATAAGTAGATGGGAAATGTTATAGAAAAATGGAGGACCTTTATATAGAAATGCTGGAAATTTTCAGTGGCTTAGCAAAAACAGAAGAAAAAAAAAATTGTATAAAACTGATGGGTTGCATGACAAATTACGTGACTTGCATGGCATAGTGATCGGAAACTTTGGTTATCAAACTTCTCTCTGTTGTTTGTCGTTTTAAATTAAAGCATATGAAGCTTGAAAATAAAGAACCCTAGCGTTTAGATTATTTATAGACAGATACAAGATTTTATGTCGACTTTAAAAAAATTATATTAAAAATTAAAAATATAAAATATAAAATTATAAAAGTTTACTATAAAGAAAATACTTAAAGTATATAAAAATTTAAAATATTAAAATTAGGGGTGTGATCACATCCCTCAGCATTGCTCGTTGGATTATTCGTTCAGATTAGAATGTTTGTTTAGAATTTGAGAAAGTTTAGATATAAATAATAGATTAGGTATATATATATATATATATATATATATTAAAATAGACTAGTTTAAAATAAACAGATAAATATATTTTTATATAAAGCGAAGAATAACAACAAAATATTTATTTGTGGTCAAAACAATGACTCAGTGTATTTTAACATCACGAAATAAGTAAACTGAATTGATAGGTTTTTGTATAATCTAATTAAAATTAATCGTTAATAAATTAAAGATTAATAATTATAAAAATAGCTGTATGGTGTTGCTTAAAAAATGATAATATCTAATAATTTTAATATATTTAACCATTTTTTTAAAAACTTAGGGGTCATAAAAGTTTTACGATAAATAAAAGTTTAACGGTTAAAAAGGTGTCTAATCTATATTATTTTTTAGTTTGGTGTTTGACGTTTTTTCGGCTCATTTTGATGTGTAATATTTTATTTTGTAATTTAAATCAAATTTTTTCGTGACAGACATCTGAATGATAAGGTACATGATGCTTAGATAGTGAACAATGAACTGACGACGTGAGGGGGTGTCGAATGTTGAGGGATATATGATTTAAGGGTTTGATTAAAAGAAATTAAAACTTTGAATTTTTAAGTAGTTCGTATTTTTAATGAAATTCACAAAAATAATAAAGCATGTCACATGTCATAATTAGATAACGATTTTTTTAATGATTGTTGACAAAAAAATATGATTTAGATTATGAAAGAAAATATTAGACACTAAAATAGCCCGAAAAAATCATTAGATACCAAACTAAAAAAAGATGTTAGATCCTTTTTTGACTGTTAAACCAATAATAAAATAGAAAATTAAGATTTAACAATTGACCGAATGGTCAATGATGTTTATATTATCTTATTTTATATGAATTTAAATTTTGATATTTATTTTAAAAATATAATATATTTGCATATAAAAATAAATACATTAGGAAATTCAATATGTATGAGTATGACCAAAGAAATTTCTTATTTCCTTACCAAAAATCCAGACCCGTCGTTTTAATGTTTACTCGTCAAAGTTAGTCCCCAGGACCGGCTCGGTTGAGGATTAAAGGCGCGAAATGGCTGCTTTCTTTGCACATGAAACGGACGGTTTCTCTCTTTACACCGTAACCACTCCTACCTAAAAGTCCGAACACAGAAGTCAGCCTTTTATTAAGCCATTAGCTGCAAATTATTCTTAAAACTGGGTTTACAACAGATTAATCAGAATAATAATTTAATCCGATCGAGTCGGAGAATGTTCAGCTCTTTCGATATATCTATTTATGTCGGATTTTACGGATGGTTAATATGACAAGTTATTGTCTTGTTAGAATAATCTTATTTCGAACAAGTTTGAATAATATAGAATCTAGAAATAACTTTAGCAAAATCAAAAGTCTAACCTTCAGCTATTTCCCTCCGTTGAACTTATGATTTTCTAGAAACCCTAAATGTCAATATTCACAAATTCAAATAAAAACGTTTCTCTACACACTTTGTTCAGCTATATGTAACTCTCAACCATCCACCACTTTCCTCACATCAAAACTTAGTTAAAATATTATTTCATAATATAATGCAGGGTCTGCTAACCATTGTTGTGGCCGGAATTCTTGCCGAGTCGGTGTCGGTAAAGGCTCAAACGGTGGTCGATATTGTTACCGATCAGTTCTTTAATGGGATAATAGGTCAGTAGGATCCAGGTTGTTTAGGGAGGAACTTTTATACAAGGGCTGCATTTGTTGAGGCTCTCAATTCATTCCCACGATTCGGCACGGCGGATGATATTAGGCGCGAGGTTGCTGCTTTCTTCGCTCATGTCACACATGAAACCGGACGTATGATCTCTCTGAAAATCGGAATTGCGACAGAAAGATATATGTTTTAAATAATATTGTATTTTTTGCGATTACGGATATAACGAATGCTTTTGTTTTATACAGATTTTTGTTACATTGAAGAGATAGCTGGTCCGAGCTTCCCTAACAGTCAGTACTGTGATGAAGTAAACACCCAGTATCCATGCAACCCCGACAGAAGTTACTATGGTCGTGGTCCGATCCAACTTTCCTGGAACTTCAACTATGGACCAGCTGGGGAGAGCATCGGGTTCGACGGACTAAACTCTCCCGAAACCGTGGCTAATGATCGTGTTATCTCCTTCAAGACGGCCTTATAGTATTGGGTGAACTTTGTTCAACCGGTCATAGGGTAAGGGTTCGGTGCAACGATTCGAGCCATTAACAGTATCGAGTGCAACGGTGGGAACCCGGCCACGGTTCAGTCTCGAATTAACTACTATACACAATATTGTAACTAGCTTGGTGTTGATCCCAGGTCTAATCTTTCATGCTAAGATAAAAAATATATATAATAAATAAATAAATTGATATGTACCAGAATAAAGTATTTATTCTTGAATTAAAATATATAAATAAATTGATATTACCAGAATATTCATGTTCAATTTCCCAGTCGAATAAATATAACTAATTAAATAGTTTATTAATTAAATTTTTAATTTTTTAATTAAGTGATCAAAACATGATATGGACCCAATAATTAGATCCTCAACCATATAATAGCTTTTCGAGCCAAAAGTGTTTTTTAGTTTGGTTTGAAAAATGTTTTTCAAAAGCTAAAAATTTAAATTTTTTTTTATTTTTTTAAAAATAACATAATTATTCATTTATCCTTATTTATATCTTAAATCCATTTATATTTTAAAAAAAATTAATGTTTAAAATAGATATTTTATCCACTTAAAATCACTTTGCGATAATAATTTCAAACACCTATTTAACTCAAATGAACTTTATTTTAAAATTACTTTTTAAAAATATTTTTTACTATAATTTTTAAAAATAATATCAAATTAACTCTAACATGTAAGAAAACATACATGTTTAGTTACTTTTAAAATATATATAATGTATTAAAAGAAAACTTACATGTATTAATATAATCCAGTGGAGCAGCCCATGAATAGTTTCGATCTTATTTGAGTGCAACCAAACCGTTTTAAAGAATTTATTTTACTGTTTTTATTTAAGATAAATTATTTTATTAATCAATAAATTATGAAGTATATTCTATTTTGATTATGGTATAAAAATTGTCGATTAATCAAGCAGATTTTTTATCAGTGTTCTTGTCTGTAGTTTTTATTTTTTTATGGGTAAAAATCATTTGTCTCTTTCTTATACCTTCATTCATGTCTTCTGTTGAAATTTTTTTAAAAATTAAATATTAAATCTTAATTCTTATTTTTATATCCTAAATCGTAAACCTTAAAAAATACACATATCCTTAATTCCCTAAATCTTAATCACAACTCTTGACTTTGAACTATAAACCTTAAACCTCTAATTTAGAGCAGAAACACAGATAAAAACATAAGAAAAAGACAACGATTTTTAATGTTTTTATGAGCCATGTTTCAGTTTTGATGTTAGTTTTTCCTAGTTTGACGTCATTAATAAAAATTCATTGCCTTGCCAAAAAATTTAATAAAGTCATAAATTTTAACTGTTAACAAAATTATTGATATAATAATTAAATATTTTTATATAATAACATATTTGGTTCTATTATTTACGTATTTTATTATTATGATTTTAATTTTAATTATTCGTTAAGATTAAGAAACGTGTCCATCATTTTACTAATGAAAATAAATACAACATAGAACAAAAACTGCTTTAGAACATGGAAATAAAGCAACGTTTAACGTAGTCAAACTTATGACCTAAATAGAAATAATAATTAATTAAAGAAATTATTTAAGTTTTTTTATTAAATACGAATTATTACATTTTCAAAATATATATATATATAAGATAATATTAGGTGAATTAATGATTCTCAGAAAATTTATTTAAGTTAAATTGAGGTTATATAAATTTTGACAAATGTAATTTAATATTTAATATTTTTCTCTCTTATTGTTTTATAATTACTTAAGTATAAGTATTGATTTAAAGTTTTTAATATAATTTATAATTTTATATAGTGGTAGAGTCAGAATTTTTCATACCTAAACAAAATAAGTCATTAAATCTAATATTTTCATAAAAAAATTTATACTAAAACCCCATTTATTTCTTCAAAAATCTCGTAATAATAAATTAAGTGAGATCAATTGACCCCTTTAATTTATATTTGGCTCCGTCGTTTAATTTATATTTTTATAAAATAGTTGTCAATAAAAAACACTTAATAGTAAGAGAATTATCATTATGATCAGTAATAGATACCTTGATTCAAACAAAAATATAATATAATTATATAAAAATATATATAATAATAATTTTGAATAGAATTCATATACTATTTTTATATTATTATATATAATAAATACACGTGACCTAAAATTATTAATAAAATATATCAACGTGGAAAAGTTATATGCGATTTCTATTCTTCACTCTTAACCCATCTTCAAAGTCTTCGATACAGCTGTCAAATAACTACGGTTGTCAAATATAAATTAGGCAATAGAAATTAACTCTGCCACGATGGTCAAGAGAAATTAGGCAAGTAGTAACTAACTCTAACCAAGGCCAAGTGTAAATACTAGACACAAATTTGATAAACATATTTTACAAATATTAAAGTTATTTGATATTTAATTTTTTTATATAATAACAGTTTTGAAGTTTATAAATTTAAATATTAGATAAATTTAAATTTTATTTTTTAAATTTAAATATTTATTAAATACCTTTTGGTGTTCGATTCTAAATTTATCATGACTATTAAACCTAAAGTCGGAAAGTCTGACTCTCAATTCTCTCATTTAAATATATTACGTCCTCTAGAAACCTTACATGCCAACGTTAGTTGTGCTATATATACATGTTCTACCACCCACCATTTCCTCCACACCAAAACTTAGTTCAATCAAGATTTGATACTAAAAAAAATGTTTTTTTCAAATATGATGAAGGGTCTGCTAATTATTTTCGTTGCCGGAATCTTCGTCGGATCGGTGTTGGTAAAGGCTCAATCAATAGCTGATATTGTTACCGATCAGTTCTTTAATGGGATCTTAGATCAATCTGATCCAAGTTGCGCAGGGAGGAACTTTTATACAAGAGCTGCATTTCTTTCAGCTGTCGAGTCATTTTCACAATTCGGTACGGCCGATGATACTAGGCGGGAGGTTGCTGCTTTTTTCGCTCATGTCACACATGAAACCGGACGTATGATCTCACTCTCACTCTTATAAACCTAAAATTACTATCGAAACATACATATTTCAAATAATATTGTGTTTATTACGATTACGGATATACAAATATTTCTGTTTTATACAGATTTTTGCTACATAGAAGAGATAGCTGGTCCAAGCTACCCTAACAGTCAATATTGTGATGATGACAACTTTCCTCAATCCCAATATCCATGCAACCCCGACAAGAGCTACTACGGCCGCGGTCCGATCCAACTATCTTGGAACTACAACTACGGACCGGCGGGGCAGAGCATCGGGTTCGATGGACTAAACTCTCCTGAAACTGTGGCTAATGACCCTGTTATCTCCTTCAAGACTGCCTTGTGGTTTTGGGTGAACAATGTTCAATCTGTCATAGACCAAGGGTTCGGTGCAACGATACGAGCCATTAACGGTGCTGTGGAATGCGATGGTGGGAACACAGCTGCAGTAGAGGCTCGGGTTAGCTACTATACAAGCTATTGTAACCAGCTCGGTGTTGATCCTGGATCTAACCTTAGGTGCTAGAAGTGTACTTTTAGTTCTGCCTACTCTATCCCCGAAAATAAAATAAAGTTGTATGTCACGAAATCAAGATCATAATAAAAATAAATATATTTTATAAAACAATTATGTGATGTATTGTTAGTAAAAATTACAAACAATCGTAGAATTTTAACATATGTTCTTATAATAAATTCTAAATTTTATGAGATTTTAGATAACTTTAGACGTAACGTAGATATAAAATATTAAAATTATTTGAATTTGATTCGACACAAATCTTTAAAGTAATTGCTTAAACAACTCAAATGAATTTTAAGTGTTATCAATTTTTTATTAATTTTTAAGTGATTATTAAAAAAATAAAAAATTGGTATATAATTAATTATATTTAAAATAAAAAATATACATAAAAAATATTATTTTAAACATAAGTTTCATACATAGTTAAATAAAAATACTTATCAAACTAATCATTAACTATTATTTTTAATGATTTAATTAACTAAAATCATTTAATTTTAATATTAAATTAATTAGATTATAAAATACGATAATTATATCATTTAACAAATACGATTTATTTATACACCCTAACATATTTAACACCTTCAAACAACTGAGATGCATAATAATTTCTTCCATGACTATAACTTCTTAATCTATTTATAAAAGAAAAAAATATTAATTTAAAATTAAATTCAATGTATATAAAATAAATAAAAATATTTTTATAAGTTGTTGTTCACTTTCATGCATCAGATAGTTTGAATGAGAATCACAAATACTTCTGACCACCACACAAAGGAAGCCGCCAGCATCAATCGTGGCGGAGATATCGGTTGATTTAAATATCTAAAAAATAATTAACGGAAAGACTTTTTATTTTTAAAAAATATATTTGTAAATTTGATTTTTTTACCGTTTAATGGGTAGTATTTTGAATAATTGAAAACAACTTTGAAGAATGTCAACACTCGACACGAGCCCTCTAACCAAAGTAATTAAAAGAATGATTGTTGTTCTTAGAGGTTACGGGTTTGAGCACCAACGATCTCAGCAAAGTGATTGAGCGATCATGTCAAATAATAAAGATTATATGTTAGAACATATACTATTGTAATCATTATTAGCTTCAGTAAAAAAAAAGAATGTCAACCCTCGTCCCATTGTATCAGCATGAATAAAAATTAACTTGATTCGAAGAAAATAAAATTTAATTTAATATGATTTAGTTTGGATAATAATTTTAGATTTAGTTTGATTTTTAAAAAATTAAATAAATTTTAAATTATAAAAAAAAATTAAATAATTTGAATGTGGATAATTTTTTAAGTTATTTATTTGATTCAATCAAACATTTATATATAAAAACTTTAAATTCATGTTTTAAGTCGTAATATTTTAAAAACTATAAATTAAAGTGTGTTTAAACTAGTGGCGAATCTTGAAATTCAAAAATAAAATCTTAAATAATTTTTTTCTCAAATATATATATATACAAATTTTTATTTTTTTCCTCTATACAGTAAATTATTTTTAAGAAACAATAACATTAAATTAAACATTTTTTCAAAAATAAATATGCAAATGTACATCCACCCCCCACCCCTTAACATATTTTTTAGTTAAAGTAATTTAATTAAGATGTCAATTTAGTTGTAATTTTTTAACACAATATTATTAGAAAGATTAATCATAATTCATAAATTTATATATTTTATTAAATAAACAATAAATATATTTTCAATTTGACTTCATACAACATGAATCGTTTAATTTATTAATGTATCTTAAATTTATAAAATCATAAAATAAAAATGAAAAATACCAAAACGTTGAAACAGGAAAAGGACGTGTCATGACTTTTATATTGTACGACTATAATTTACTACATAAAATAAAACATTTTCCTTTTCCCTGTATCAGTGTAGGGTTAGCCTTAGGGTAGTTCATAGTAAGGAAAAGCGTAGGCGAACCAAGTCAAAGTCAGAACAATCGCCACTGAATCCCTAACGTTGACTTTCAAACCACACCAGTTTGCAATCTATAAATCTTCTTCTCCATACAGACATATTCTTCAGTTCCAAAAAATCTCTTTTTTTCTCAGATATGAGGAAACATGTACTAACAATTCTTATGGTGGTGATGATTGCTACCGGAGCTACCGCGGTGATTGCTCAAAACTGCGGTTGCGAACAAGGTTTATGTTGTAGTCGGTGGGGGTTTTGTGGCACCGGAGACGATTATTGCGGTACAGGGTGCCAACAGGGTCCTTGTAATCCACCGCCAACTTTGAACAACGTTTCGGTGGCTGATATCGTTACACCGCAGTTCTTTAACCGGATTTTGGATGTTGCGGAAGCTAATTGTGAAGGGAAGAATTTTTATTCGAGATCGGCATTTCTTGAAGCTATTGGTTCTTATCCTCGATTCGGAAGAATCGGATCCGTCGATGATTCTCGGCGAGAGATCGCGGCTTTCTTCGGCCATGTCACTCACGAGACTGGACGTAAGATCCCTCACTAATTTCCCTCGTAAAGTTTACTTTGAGACTAAGTTTTGCATGCATTTTTATATATATCGATAGTGGTAAGAGTACAGTCGAATCTAATCGAGTTTAGTTCAAATAAAAGAAAATTAAAGTTTAACTCAAAATCTAGTTCGGATTCGATCAAATTCATTTTTCATAGCTATTAACCAACATTTTTTTTTCAAATATAGATTTTTGTTACATAGAAGAGATAAATGGTGCCACAAGGGACTACTGCGACGAAACCAACACACAATATCCATGCAACCCTGACAAAGGTTACTACGGCCGAGGACCAATCCAACTATCTTGGAATTTCAACTATGGACCGGCCGGTGAAAACATCGGATTCGATGGACTAAACTCGCCTGAAATCGTTGCCACAAACCCAATCATCTCCTTCAAGACCGCTATCTGGTTTTGGGTAAACTTTGTTCAACCGGTCATAAACCAAGGTTTCGGAGAAACCATCCGTGCCATTAATGGTATGGAGTGTGACGGTGGAAACCCCGCCACCGTTCAACGACGTATTGAGTACTATACCGATTACTGTAACCAACTTGGTGTCGAGCCTGGGCCTAATCTAACCTGCTAGATTTCATTTTCCAAAAATACATTCCACTTTTAATTACGTTAAGTGAAGAAAATGTAATCATACAGTATTAAATTGCCTGTTATTGGAAATTCTAACTCGGATGTTAGATTACTTGGACAATCCTTTTTATGGATTGCAGTTCAATAATACAGATGATTCGGATTTTGCTTTATCTCGTTATATTTATCGTAATTGTATGCTTAACAAATAAGAGCAATTTTTTATATACATATATACTCTTTTTAAAAAATAAAATATAAACCCTAAATTAAAAATACGGTAAAAATAAACCTCTAAACTCAAAAACTGAAAAGGTTGAATAAGATTACACATATGAAAGCCTTGTCAACGGATAATATTGTAACTAATTGATATACAAACACAAGCCGTGGGAAAATATTGATCAATATTTTATGTTTAAACTATAAAGATTCAAAATATTGATCTCGACCCGAGAATCTTAAATCACAAACTTTAAATTTTAAACCCTAAAAATTAACTTTCAAACATAAACCTTAAATTATATACTTTATATCCCTAAATCATATGCACAAAACTAAATTATTAAACCCTAAATAGATAGACTTGTTTACAAAATCCGTGTATCAAATTTCTTTCGTAAGATTGTAGTCACCATTTAAGACCATGATTTTTTTTTATATTTAATTTAGGCCTAATACATTTTCCACCTAAATTATACATGTTTTTCCAACTTGTCCCTTAAATTCTTTTAGCCCGTTGAGCCCCTAAACTTTAGAAAATTGGACCAAAATCACCCCTATATAGGAGGCAACTTGAGAAAACTAGTATAATTTAGAGAGTAATTTGGTAACGACATAAAGCTTAAGGGGCAAAATAGGTAAAAATAGTTTAGGCGACAAGTTGGGAAAACAAATATAATCAAGGGAGAGAAAAGAGCATATATATTCAATTGTAATAAAAAATCGATAATGATAAAAACAATATCTTATATTTGAATGTTCTCAGCCTAACCTGAACCAATCCTAAACCCAAAATAGCATGAAACAAAAACAGCATGATACAACTTGATCAATGGCCAAAATGATCAGAATCTCATATGCCTAAGCTCAAAATGATCAGAACTCGATATAATCTGAGGCCTGAGCTCAAAATAACCCAACCCAAAGTTTTGGATTCACACTTGTACCACAAATCCACACACCAAAAAGAAAGGTCATGGGAAAGAAGCCATGGATTGTATTAAGAAACTCCTATTACTGATTTATTTTGTAGATAACAGTACATTCTTCCAAGCTGTAACAAGTAATGGAAATGGAGGTTGAAAGTGCGTAAGTACATCGGATTCTGAATTAGTTATCATGAGATTGTTATAATCATATACTAAATACTACCTAATCAACATCCTATCCAAATTCCCATTGCTTTAGGAAACATACAGAAAAGAAATCCAAACTTACAAAATGGTAATATAGCACATCATTCCTCGGTTTTACTATCAGTTTTCTTCTTGTTGCCGTATATCAATCCATTATCCTGCCATCCAATTCACATGAAAAAGTCGAAATTAAGGTTTGATTTTAATATAAAAACCCAAAGGGTATTAGATCGAACACCTGGGGATCAGGAATCGGTTTTCGTTTCTCTATATAGCGATAAGGATCTGAAGCTGCAAGAGCTGCCCGTTCCTACAAAATCAACTGTGAAACTTTTTGTTTTAAAACAAAAATAGAATTGGGAAATAAGTTTGATTCCGGTGAATTGATTAGGGGAGAACGAAAACCTCTTGTTGTCTCTTGAGATCTTGAGAGGGTTTCACCCAAAGGAAATAAGCGAGAGTTCCGGCGACGATCCAAGAGGCGATATTGGGGCCGCCGCGGAGACCTCCCATCGAATTTCCGATGAACGATCTCACATTTCCGATTCCTCTGCTCCAACTGCTCCTCCCCATGGTTTTCAATTGGTTTGTTAGAAACCAGTGAATTGAAAATTAATAGAGAGCTTAAACCTCTATAAGTTTATATAATTTGGTTTTGGTTGGATAGGATAAATAAGTAATTAGGATATCAATTTTTATTTAGGTAATTTGAATATCTTTTAGTTAAATTAAATATTTGAATTATAATTTTAATTAAAAATTTAAAATATTTTTTTATTAAAATAGATATTTAAACTATATTTTTTATTAAAATAAATATTTAATATATTTTAAATAAATAGTTAAAGTATTTATATATACATTTATCATGTGATATTGATTAAAAATATCAAATATTTATTTTAACTAAAAAATATTTTGTGTGCCTAAATGAAAGGGTTGATATACCTTAAATACTTTTGTCCATATAAATCTTTAAGATAAAAAGCCACATGTATATTTTGTTGGGTAAAATACATTAGAAGTCATTTAATTATTGCTTTAGCAATAAATATGTCACTCTCTTAAAAGAAAGGATTTAATAATTTAATTTTAAATTTAAGAATAAACATATATAATGTTTCTTCTAAAAAGTAATAATTTAATAATTCAATTGTAAATTTAAAAACAAACAATTCATTTAATTAAAATTTTATGACAAATAAATTATTATATCATTAAAACTAAAACAAAAATTTAATATAATACTAATTTTAATTCCAAAACTTATATATTTTATTAATTTCATCTTAATTTAAAATAATTTAATAAATTTTATTTTCTTATGCTTAAAAATATCTTAATAAAGTGATTTGTTGATTAACATGTGATATTAAAATTATAATAAATCTATTTCATTAGTCTTTTAAGCGTTCAATAGTAGAATGAATGTATTTGTTGAACTATCACATTTATTAATTATTAAACTGATGAACAATATAACAAGTGGTCGGAGGGTGGATCAATATAATATAATATCAATTTTTTTAAATATAAATAATTAATTTATTAAATTATTTTAAACTAAAATAAACTAATAGAATGCATAAATATTAAAAAATTAAAATTGTTATTATATCAAATACTAATTTCAAATAAATGAGTTAGTTTGAAAATAAAATTAAAATATTTTAGAATTTAGTGACTAAATTAAGACAAATATCATAATTTTTTATAAATCTTATAGTTTTTAGGGCTTCACTCCAATTTATTTTATATTATATACTTAATTTTGATGAATGAATTTTTTAACAAAATTTTTTATATATACAATCCTCAAATTTAAAAATAATTTAAAAAAATCAAATTATTTTCATTTAGATTCATATTTATCAGTAAAAATAAATATCATAATTTAAAAATACAAAGTAATTGACTCTTATTTTATTATATAATTTTATCATTTTCCACGTGGATTTTTGTGTTCCTGTGTAATACTGTGGATAACAGACGGAGGGAACATGGAAAAGCTCCAAATGGTAAAACTTTTCAACGTCAAAGAGGGTATCCAATGAAGATGAATTACGAGTATTTTATTAGTAACTATAAATCAATGCATTGTATGAATTATTATTATTATTATTATTATTATTATTATTATTATTATTATTATTATTATTATTATTATTATCTTTTTCAACATATTGGTATGAAAGGATCCATATTTGTTCGATTTAGTATTCAAATAGGTATTTGAGTTGATAAATCTTCATAATTTGGTATTGTTTTTAATCAATATGGTATAAAAATTTAATTTTTAAAATTAAGGTTCGATTGATACGATATTTGATATTTTTATGATATTATATTAAAAAATATCTCTAAATTCAACAATTTAAAAATATATTTAAAAATAATGATTGACGATGAAAGTGGCGGTAATTTAAAGGTTCGAATTATAAATTTTTAAAAAATTTAAAAATTGTTTTACAAAAATTAAATTTTGGGGATTTTTGAAAAAAAAATAAATTTTATATTTAAAAAATAAATAAATTAATATCACATGTGAATATTGATTAGTTAATATTTTTTATTTTTTTAATAATTAAACACCTAAAATTACTCCAATATAAACTTTAAATATTTAAAAATAGAAGATACCTTTATACACTTATTTTTCATTTAGGTATTCACCCCTCAGCAGCAGCGTCTCCATTTCTAACTCACTCGCTGACTCGTACGCTCACTCAGTCACTCAGTAAAAGAAATCCTTCCCCATATAAATAATACTAAAGAAAGAAAAGATAACAAACAAAAAAACTCTCATTCATTTTGAGTAATTTTTATTGTTTATTATTATAGGGGTTTCCAAAAAATTATAAAGAAAATAAACAATAATACTAAAATTTGGTCCTTTTCCCACACCGATTCAACCCTCCTTTTGATTTGATAACTTATGTTCCTCTCGATTTTCACCAGAACATGTTATGTGTTCCACATCTTCAGGTAACTTTTCCTTCTTCCTTTTCCTTCTTCCTTTTGATTTGGTAGCTGAGAAAATGCTGGAAAAGGAAGGAAATTTGAGTGGATGTTTTTTTTTCGGGGTTTTGAGCTTAGTACGGAAATTTGGGTGGGTTTGGTTTCCTTTATTTTCCTCTTTTTGAGTGTTTTGAGCTAACTCTTCTTTGTTTGGTAAGAGAAGAGTAAACTAGAAGCTTGAACACAGATTTTTTTTCCTCTTATTTTTGTTTTTTTCCCTCTTTTGGTCGCTTAATCTGGTGGGCTTTGTTTACTTAAGTTATAATTTATATTTTCTTTGAGATATGTGCAATTTCGTCTTTGTACAGATGGTGAGATTTTAGGGGGAAATGAAGATTTGATTCTTGATTTAGTGTGTTTTCAGGGAATTTTGTTGCTTTTTTAAGATTGATGTGAGTATATGGTTTAGTTTTGTTGTTTATGCTTAGTATATTGCTTACTCTTTTGTTTGCTAATCTAAGAAATTGTTTGGGGGGAAAAAAGGGGGAAATGGGTACCCCTCCCCTAGATTTAGGTTTATTAACAACATCCTGTTAAAAATGGAAAATGAAATTGAAGTTTGGGTGATCACTACCTAGGTTTTAAACTACTGCTATCCATTTTTCCTTAGATTTGCAACTCTTTGTGTTAGCTGATGTGATGATGGAAGAAATGAGATATTGTTTCTAGTGTTCTAAAGTAAATAAACTTAATTATTTGTTTGATTGAGGTGAGCCAGAGCTTCTGTTATGATACCTCTGATCTGAGGTCTGTCTTCAGAAAACAGAAGAACTTGATGGTGATTTACTACTGTTGTGAGGCTATTTTGAGTGGGGTTCTTTATTTTTGAGAAACGTATGAAAAAGGAAACAGCATAGGAAGTAATGCTTCCCAAAATTGTAATTTTTCCTCTCTATCTGGAGTTTAGGAAGAGCCTTGTTAAGCTTGTCTAGGTGTAGTTCTTCTAGTAGAACTGAGAAGAAAGGGTCTCTAGGTGGGTGACTGAGGGAAAAGGTTGGTGTGGTTGAGAGGCTCCTTAAGATTGTATTTGGGAAGTTTTGTAGCTAAAACTTTGCTGAGTGGCTTGATTATCCCGGATTGTTAAGTTAAATCTTGATTATGTTTTTATGGTCCATAAAGAGTTGAAGGAGGTAAAATGATGCTCACTAAGTCCATATTTTTGTAACCTGGTTAACGCACTGAATGATGAGAGGAACTAGCTGTTTTACTCTCAATCAGACAAAGCCTAAACTTGAAAAGGCCTAATCTACAGAAATATAAAAAGATTTAGACTTGAATCTCTTAGGTAGAGTGACAATGCCTTGTGCTGCAGCTGTATTTTTTAATAAAATAAAGCTATATATATGAAATCTGGCATCAATATTTAAGCATGTTTTGTTTTATTGCTATTCTTAATTCTCCTGCACAATTTGACGCATATGGTGCTTTTCTTTTAGCAAAGATAAAGAGTTACATTTAGTATACTTTATTTATTTTTGGGCATTGATTTTTCTTTCCCAAACTTCCTCTACCATTTGAAGCTGATATAGGCTTTACTGCATCACTGCAATCATTGTTAAGGAGCTACAAGAGGGTTTTCTGTTGCTTGATTCAATGGTGGCAAAAGGCTAGAATAGCTATGGACTGCTTTCAGATTGTTAGCCGCGTTAAAGGCAAGTTGTTTGAATTAGCTTGTTAGATTTACTTAAATTTAGCGTTAGACTTTACATTGTGTTGTTAAGAAATCAGCAGAGGTCTCCAAGACTCCAACTTGATGTTATAAAGGTTTTGAGTTGTTTTTTTCTTAATTTTAAGAGAAGCTGGTTTTGGTTTGGCGGGGATAATGTTTTATGATCATCAATTAATATTTCTATGGATATTAGACAAGTTCTCTTTTATTGTCAAGTTGGACCCTGTATTTCTATGTTTGCTCTGGATGATAATTTGTTACTTGAAGTTCGCGGTCACGTACAGGAATCAAGGGTGTCACTATGTAGAAATAATTTATTAGAGTTTATATGACGATATGATTAGCCATAATTTATATTTTATTAGAGTTTTGGCCTAGATATCTTACTTTTGTTCTTTGTTTTTACCTTACCAGCAAAAAGGCGTATATGGTGCTTAGCTTTAAACTTGATCTATTTATCTTAGATATTTATTCACTTATGACAGAATATGGTTTGTGTCTGATTGCAGGTTCCCTATGCCAACAGTTATTATTATTCATTTTCTGGTTATCGAGTTTCCAAGATGTTGCCACATTGCAGACATTGCATGACCCTAGTCATATATCTTCCACATCAGAGCTAGCTAAACCACCGGCTACTGCATTATTTGAACCTATAGAAATATCCCCTGCTGTCATTCCTCGATACCCTTATCCTGATGCATCTTTGCCACCCATGTATCCAAGCTTCCCCTCAACATATGAACCAAATTTAACTGGAAGGTGCCCTGTAAATTTTTCTGCCATGTCGAATATCATGGGGAAAACAGCTTCTGATTGTTCTCTACCTTTGGCAGCACTTGTAGGAAACGTAATATGTTGTCCACAGCTTGGTAGTTTACTCCACATCTTTCAGGGTTACTACAGTGTTGACTCTGATAAGTTGATCTTGCGAAACGCTGTTGCCAATGATTGTTTTTCAGATATCATTAGTATCTTAGCTAGCAGAGGGGCCAACAGTACAATACCCACAGTGTGTTCGGTAAAATCATCAAACCTCACGGGTGGTTCTTGTCCAGTGAAGGATGTTAGCACCTTCGAGAAAACAGTGAATACAAGCAAGTTATTGGAGGCTTGCAGCACTGTTGATCCTCTAAAAGAGTGTTGCAGGCCCGTTTGCCAACCTGCAATTATGGAAGCTGCTTTACAGATTTCGGGAACACAAATGATGCTCAATGATAACAAAAATGTTGTTGGGGAGACTAATCATATCGATGCCATCAATGACTGTAAGGGGGTGGTATATTCATATCTTTCAAGGGAACTTTCACCAGATGTGGCCAACACTGTGTTCAGAATACTATCTGCCTGCAAAGTCAACAAGGGTACATATTCTATATCTCTTGCATGTATGTTTTCAGCATTCTGCTTTGCATCGTGTTCTGGTTGTTTACATGTTACCGAAGTGTCCGATATGAACTTGCTTGGGTGTGCATCTTATAATGGGAAGGTTCAAGTTGAGATGATCTTGTATTGCATGGTGCCATTATTTGGTGAAAGAATGAAAATGGACGCAATGGGTCATTTGAATGGATGGTAGATCATGTTAAACTGCTCTGACTCATCATTTTTCTTAAAAATACATGTGCCTGACATTTGGACATGAGCGTATTGGATTATGGCCTCCAAATACAAACAAAAAAACTTGGAAAAAAAGTAAACATACATGTGTCAGCCATCAGGCACATAATTGTGTGTCATGCACACCCAAGTACAAGTAATGTAGGATTTATGTTTAAATTATTATTTTTTACATGTTTTTTATCTTTTTCTTCTTCGCTGTTGGTTCATTTTTATTCCCCCACATTTTGGTTCTACTACAGTACTTTTATATCGGGTAGAAATGCATATTTTTAGAATATATGGTAGAAATATCAAATATGACAGACAAGATAAAATTACAACTTCAGTTTCCGTATTAGACCCGGGCAGCCTTGACCAATACATAAGTAGATTTTGAATATGTTATTTCAAGCTTCTCAGACTTGCATGACAAGGTAAGGTCAAGTAAACACTTAGTTTTGTAATGAGTTTCTGCTTCATTAGTCATTATCTCTGCTTTTTCAATTCTCACTCTCGGTTCTCACAGTTATTTTCCGTTTGTATTGCAAGATATTGTAGCATTTGTTTCAAATACTTTTAAATTTTATGTTTTATCTACAATGGGATTTTTTTTTGAATATGCAGTTTGCCCTTTGGAATTTAACGAGCCGTCAGATGTAATTAAGGCATGCAGTAACATAGCTGCTCCGAGTCCTTCCTGTTGTAGCTCATTAAATACATACATTGCGGGGATACAGAAGCAAATGTTAATAACAAACAAGCAAGCCATTGTTTGTGCAACAATGTTTGGGTCAATATTGAGAAAAGGTGGAGTTCTGACTAATGTTTATGAGCTTTGTGATGTTGACTTAAAAGATTTTAGTATCCAAGGTATAGTGTTCTGTTTGATGTTCTTCTAAATATTGCCTATTTTGCTCTGCTGTTTTATCTGATATCGAGTTTTCTTCTTCTCTTTCTGCCTGTTGATTTCTTATGGGCGATTGCTACAACAGCATATGGCCAACAAGGTTAGTCATGTTTCCTATTATCTTTCTATCACCCACATCTGCATATTCATTGGTTAGTAATATAAATGGTGTATGTATGACTGTGTTTTATATATGCCAGTTTATGTATGTATGTGGCATATGGACAACAAGGTTCAATGTGCTATGTGCATGCTGGTTAAGTCATTGAATAAACCACTTTTTACACGTTTTGTTTTTACTCTTGGATCTGTTTGTAGTCATGTTGAATGCATACTCCTATCCAACACGCACTTGAGTCTAAGTAACATAGGTCTTGATTAGTTAGATGATTATCACTAAAACTTGAAAGAAATTAAAATTACCATAGGGACTGAAATTTTTGGTATTTTTCTACATATCTAGGATGCCTACTCCGAAGCTTGCCTGCAGATGTGGTATTTGACAATTCAACTGGCTACAGCTTTACATGTGACTTGACTGACAACATTGGAGCTCCTTGGCCTTCATCATCGTCAATGTCATCCTTATCTCTTTGTGCTCCAGGTAATTTGTTTGCAGAAAAAGGGCTTTCATATGCTTGGTTGTCAATCGGAAGGGATAACACAATTGAAGTGTAGATTTAATGAAGAGCATGATTTCCTTGTGTGCTGTATCATATCCTAACGACTGTTGCCTTCTGTTGCAGAGATGTCGTTGCCTGCCTTACCAACATCCGAGACTCTAAAAAATCCAGGTTTGTAGCATTTCTTATTCGTATTTCTTGTCTATCTGTTTAACTACAAAGTATCCATACCTAACACGTAACACGTGTATACGAAATACATTTTCGGGTATGGGGATGGATAGATGACTCTCCAAATAAATGTAATAACTTAGACAAGAAAATTAAACATACACACCCATATCCAACACTCATAAGTCTGAGTATCATAGATAGGCTTGGTATACGTAAGTCTAAGATTTTTCTGAAGTTGTTTAGGAAATTGATGCAGGCTGCCGTGGATGCACATTGGAACTGTTGGTACCCATTTTTTCATTTTTTGTTTTCAGTACATTTTTGTACTGAAGAGAGTTTGTAGTTTGCAGGTAAAGCTCTGGTTTTAAAAAAAGACAGTTTAGGACTTTTTGTGTGGTGGAAGAATTTACTTGCATTGTATGTTTTCACTAGGCCTTGTATAGTAAGTAATCTATTTTGCTCTTCATGTCCACTGCTCTTTCTCGTACGATAACGGTTCGATTTTCGATAAAACCAGAACTTCAAATTGAATGGAATTCTCTAATTGGATTTGAGGGGTGGAGGGGGGAATGGTTTCAAAGTAAATGAAGCTATTGCAAAATGTAAAAGTGAATATGAATCTGTCCTTGCGATTCATATAAGATGAGGGGTAAATAACATCATGGTCACGAAAATTTTCCATCTTTTTTGTTTTGGTCACCAAACTATTCTTTTTGACAAAATCATCACTAAAGTTAAGTTTTGTCTTCTTATTTCGGTCTCCCACGCACGTACAACCAATAAACAAAATAGGAAGAAAAAAACGTAGCATTAACGATAATTTTGTCATTTATAATAATATAATTTGGTAATCAAACAAGAAATTGATTTAGTAATGGATCGTAGTTACCCTAAAATAAGTGGGACCGGAACCTCGGCCTCTAAAGCCCCTATGAACTCTCTTTAATAGTAGTACTTCTATGTTTACTATTGATTTTTTATTTATTTTTTTTTAATTTTGATTATAATTATTTTACATATTTTAATTTATTAAATTAAAAGCTAAAGCTAAAGAAAGTAGAGTATCAACTTAAGAAAAGTCAATAATTAAAAAGATCTCTTTTGGAATGCAAACAGTTAGAGTCCTACGATTTTTTGGGTATATTAAATGTTTATTTTATTGAATTTAAGATTTTGCAAGATACAAAATTAGGATATTCAATAATTTAATATTTCTAAGATACAAAAAATAAAAGCTGGTATCTGCAATTTAATAATTTTGAAAATTCATAAATTCTCAATTTTTATATTAATTTTATTAATTCAATTTTTATAATTAGGGTATTTGTCTATTTTCTATTTTACTTCTTTTAAATTCGAAACGAATTCAACTTATCATACAATATAAACATTTAATGTTTTAAAATTTAATTGTATTTAATGTATTATATATTTTATTTAATTTTTGATTATATATTTAATAATTAATATTTTAAATTCAACTTATTTTATTTATATTATCAAATTTTTTTAAAAAAATTCAAATCCTAAAGAAGATAATGTTAAAAAAAATCCTTATATCTAGTTATTCGGTTATGTATTTCATATTAATAGTTATCCTAATAAAATATATTTTATTGTTTTAAGGGTAAAACAGTCATTTTAAGAGTTTACGTAGTTCCTAAAGTCGGCTCTAATATTAAAGACATCGAAAGCTGGCAATTGAATATTAGAGAAAAATAAAATAAAAAGAATTATTTACACTTTTGAACTCTGTAAACTTCAAATCAGAAAGCAACTCTCTGTTTCATGTCTCAAGTGATTTGATTTCTCAACTGTTCCTACTTTTTCCATATCAAAATCTCTATTCGTCTCTTTCTTGAATCTTTAAATTCTCTTTCAATTTCTTGTTTTACCCTTTCCCCTGTTATTATGGTTTCAAAGTAGAATATCTCCCTTCACTCTTGTATTCCCAGACTTGACCTTGAATTCTGTTTTATTTTTCATAACCGGGGATGATTCTTCTTCTTCCCTTTGTTTTATAATCTGGGTTTTGTTTCTTTAATGGCGGGAACGCCTCACCTGGCTCGAAGGAACTAATTTTACTACCTCTGACATTAGTCACAATTCTGGGGTTTTGTTGTTATTATTTGATTCTTGTTAAAACCTAAAAAAAGGGTTTGAATATCGGAAATTAATTTTTTTTTGAGGCTAAATTTGATGGAGAATCCAGCGGGGAACCATCAACTAGAGCCGAATCATCCGCCGTCTTATTTCAATGGAGCATACTTGAACGACGGGAATCCGGCACCCGAGACCTTGGGTTCGGGTTTGAAGCATAACCCTGGTATTTCATTGGATTGGTCCTTAGAAGAGCAAGCTATACTCGAAGACGGGTTAAAAAAGTGAGTCATCTTTTTTTATATATACAATCTCTTTTTGTCTAAAATTCTCTTTTGTAAATCTTTGAACATTTTTTTTATCATAAATCTTTGAAGTCTTTAATGTAGATTTTGAATTTTTAAATAATTTAAATGCGAATTTCGTTGTTGGGGTCTTAATTGTTGTGGTTTCTTTGAATTGTTTGTAAATGATAAATAAGCCAATAGTCTGTAAATATTACAGATTTACAGTGGTTGAGTTTTATATAGGCCAGGGAAAAGTTAGTAGCCAATATGCATGGAGCAACGTATTTATCATAGTTTGAGATGTTTCTCTACTCTTAACTTGTTTATCATAGTTGCAATCTGAGTATTCAAATGGCTGAAAGCCAAGTTACTTGGACTCGGGTATAAGTGTTTGTATCTGAACGGGTGTGGTTAGAGTAGACTTTTCTAAGTTTTTTCATATTTTCAAAGGATACTTGGGGGTCATATCCCATATCCATGCGTCGGACACAGGTATTTCAAAAAATGAAGTCTGATCAACATAGGTTGTAAGCAAGGTGTTTTAAATGCTGTTTAGAAATCTTATGCACGTTAATTTAGCTTTTGTGTTGCCAAGCTATGGGAGGTAAAATGAAATATTATCGAATGAATGGATTGAGTTATCTTCTTCCTGAAAATTCGGTTTCTGTCTCTCCCTTTGCTCTTCAATCTTCTCCCTTAATGAATATACTTCTTCTTTTGATTTGTGTCTTGTGCAACAGAGACAAGTGATTAATTCAGTGGATGTTATCTTCTTCTTTTGATTTGTCTGTTACAAATAATCTCTTCAAGCATCCCCCTGAATCCTGATTTGTAGATATATAATATGTTATTTCCATCCTGTCAAAAGGAGTACACAGGAAACATAAGGTGACTATTGTTAAGCAATCTAAAAGTTTGATGCACTAAATGTAATGCATAATACGCATGCTCGAATTGTTATCGTAGTCTTGTTTCTAATTTTCCTCATGTCTCATGCTTAATTCAGTGGTAACTGAAACTAACTGTCCCAAGCTGATAGCCTTGTGAGATAGAACTTTATGTATCATATCTGAATGGATTATGACATATCAGTATGTACCTCTCTATGGAAAGAAAATAAATGATTTCCTTATTAAGCTTATTTTATTCTGTATTTTATCCCAGGGAATATTAGATAAATGATATCATAATCCTTTATTCTTTTCAAGCTGACATTTGAGGAAAAAGAACTCAACTCTAGATCGATAAATCAGTTATTGAGGGGAATTTGTTCCTTCATCTAAACCACAATAGTATGAGTACTATTGACTGCTTTTCCTTAGACAAATATCTAATTAGATGAGAAAAAAATAGATTCATCTACAACACAAAAGAAAGGAAACTGAAGAGATCATTGATAGAAATTGTTTCTTAATAATTTGGTAGACAGTTAATGAACCTAATTTCTATCAGTGAGGTATTACTGGTGAGATGGTCCCTTTCTATCATTGATAGAACTAGTTTCTTAATAATTTGGAAGGGAAGATAGTCCCTCCTCCAGTCAGTGAGGTATTATTGGTGAGATTGGTTATCCAAGTTTCTGGAGGGTTAAAAACAGATAGTCCCTTTCTTCCCTTCCCTCCCTCCCCTCCCCTCCCCTTCATTTTTTTGTTAACTAATACCGGATGAACCTTTTGGAGGATGCACTCAAACATGTTTTTTCCCTGCACGTTATGTTTACTTCTGTTATTCAATTCGTCTTGTTTTCTTTTTCTTTCATGCCAATTAATTGAGCTACTTTGCTTTCAGGGTTAACAAACTGAATTGTTCCCCCCCCCCTTTCCCTTGAACTGAGTTCATCGATTTAATTTCCACAGTGGTATTCTTGCAGGTTTGCGTCAGAACTGACCATAAATTGTTACACTCAGATAGCCATGCAGTTACAAAATAAGACAGTGAGGGATGTGGCTTTGCGTTGCAGATGGATGAGTGTAAGTTTTTTTTTTCATTAGTCTCTATTTAAAACCTTCTGTTGTTTTTTTGCCAGAATTGTAGAATGCAGACTAATATATATAACCAAATGTGCATATTTCACGTCAGTTTGCAGCTTCAAACGATACAGGCTGTAGTCATTTTACTCATTTCATATATTTGGCTAAATGTTCAAATAAGGGCCTAACCTTTTGGAGATTACTCACATAAGGGCCTGACCTTTCAAGACCTTTGAATAAGGGCCCAACATTCTCGGATCTGCTCAAATAAGTGCCTAACCTTTTGAAAAGGTCAAATAAGGCTTTAATGTTATTAAATTTGCTCAAATAAGAATCTGACATTTTTTAATATGCTCAAATAAGAGCCCTTATTTGAAAACCTTTTCAAAAGGTTTGGCACTTATTTGAGCATATTTGAAAACGTCAGACCCCTATTCAACCTTTTCAAAAGGTTAGGGCATTGTTTGAGCAGAATGATAGTCCCTTATTCAACCATTTTGAAGGGTTAAGCCCTTATGTGAGCAACAGGGCTAGGCCCTTATTTGAGCACTTAGCCTATATCTTTTTGGATGGTTTCATCTTGAATGTACTTTAGAAGATGAAGCATTAATGATTGGACAGAAGGATATTTACTCAAATTTTACAGAGCAAAATGTTGTTTATGCAGGCATGTGTGTATTATAAGAGCATGTTTTGATTTATTCTTTGTGCAGAGAAAGGAATATAGCAAGAGGAGGAAGGAAGAGCTCAACTCAACCAGGAAAAGTAAAGAGAGAAAGGTATGACTTACTGGTTTTTCCTCTTTATGCGTGCAAAGTTGAACTAATTTGTCTTTTGATTGCTCCAAAGATCTGTCTTAGTCCGTTTCGAATTCATAAAATTAAACATAAGCTAAAAGTAATTTATCTCTCTGTGCCAAGCAGACACGTCTGAAAAGATGTGAATGACTGATTTCATTCACTTCAGCTGATATTTAGACTTGGAATTTATTAGATTTAACTGCAAAGTTTTCTTTCAAAGTTTCCACTATTTTGTTGATATGATGAGAAATAAGGCAATAATTTTATTTATGATCTTTTTTTGGGCCAATAGATACTTAACAATATCTTTTGTTTTCTTTTTCAGGAAAGAGTTGCTGATCCTTCAGCAAAGACTAATCATTTTGCTGGTCAATCTAGTAGTTCCCAAAATCCAACCCAAATGATTCCTTTGGACTATAATGATGGTATTGCATGCAGAGCTTGGATTTTATCTTTGACAAATTTTAATTTATGAGCAAAGTCATTGTTGATTCTTACTTTCAAGCTTTATAATTCATTAAAATAAACCTATCAGCATGCAATTTTAATTAAATTTATCAGTTGTTTACTTTTTCACCAAGATCTATTTAGTATTTTATTAAAAGTTCTATATACATAGTCTTGAAATTTTACTGTTTCATATTTCGTTGTTTTAGTAGTTGCACTGAATTTTTGGTGCTTTCTCTATGTTTTTGTTTGGGAATGGGATTTATTTGATCCCTGCCATGCATATATCTGTTCTGACCTCTTTTTGTTTTCTTATAAAGAACCCTATGAGTTTTAAGGGATTGAAACAGGTGAAGCAGATTTTCTTTCCTTAGCCAGTGTTGCTTTCTTTGGCACGACTTTGTCGATGCCCTTTTTATGTCTTGTTGTCAAGTTACTAAACTAAACAATTTCGGTGAATGCAAGCAACATAAATAACGGTTCCAAGGCATGCCTAAAAATTATGCAAAGAGCTAAAAGTTGCTGCAATAGTTTATCAAATGCCTTCTCCTTTCTTTATTATTGATTTTGCAAACGATGGAGCATGAATTTAGTTTTACAGTTACCAAAGTTTTCTAAACATGAAAATCCTTTTTCTCCTATGCTGTTATTATTGGAAATTTTAATTGAAAAATTACATTAATGCCGTTTCACAGCCATTGGCGGGGTACCAGGTGAACTTCTGGAGCAGAATGCGCAAGCTCTAAATCAAATATGTGCAAATCTTGCAACTTTTCAGGTATTTTCATCTTATAAGTTAATCGATTTTACTGTGTTGCACTTGCTCTTCATTTTTCTCGAAGTACTTTTGTTTACACCACTGTCCGATGCATATTCAGACATGAGTATGGGGTGGGATCTCCCAAAGATCATTTAGATACAAGGAAAAACATAGAAAATTTTGAACATACCAGAGTCCAAGTATTATAGTTTCAATTCTCCACCTACTATAGTCATGTGCTGCTGACTAGTATTAGGTCATTTACCGATTATGATTAATATTTGAAGAGTCTCTTCTCTTATTATCTGCCATTAGAGTGTAGCTGCAATACAGGAAATGTTAAAGCAAATAGAATTTCTGTCCGTTGATATGTATGAAGCCAAATTTATGTGCTTGTTCACCTCAGTGGGTCTAATGGAATTTGTATCCTTTACCCTTTTCCACAGATACATGAAAATATCTGTCTCCTCGCCCGAACTCGTGACAACCTTCTCAGACTCATGAACTCGTAAGTTCCCAGTTTTTGTTGAACATTCGTTTCTATAATAGTTGAAATCTTAATTTGTTTGAGATAAAATAAAATTTAATTCTTTAAACAAATGTCAAGTTTATGCACATTTTTTTCTCCGCCTTGTTTACATATGATTGGGTACTATTCTTAACTGTTAAACTGTCTAGTGACACCTATGTTGCCGACTCTTTTACTTTTTAAAACTATCCTTTGTTCGTCACTTGTGTTCGAAACATATCGAAACATGGGTATCGGAAAGATTCTTACAAGTTTCTATTAACTATTCATTTGTAGGATGAATGACGCTCCGGATATTATGAAGCAGATGCCACAGCTTCCGGAGACATTGAACTTTGCCTTTGCCAACGCCATCCTTCCCCCTCCTACCCCCCTCTCCCTTCCCCCTCCTCCTATGCCATGATCGTACTCCCAACTCATCAAGCACATCTATTTTGTTTTCCCCTCAGACACAGTGTGGTGAGCGTCTCTGCTGAACGAAAAAAAAAAAAAACCGCCCATCAACGGAGCGGTCTTACCTTTAGCGTTTAAGAACTTAGGCTTAGTATCGTGTTTTATTTTACTTTTGAACTATACAGTTTGTTTTTCTTAATTTATGCAACAGGTAGTATAGGGGTTGTATAGGGGCGTTTATGCATAAAGCAAAAGTTGCAATATAAACTTCAATTCTTTGCTTTTAAGATTAAAATCTTTACATTAGCCTTCTTGGTATGTATATAATATTTATATACGTGTGTACTAAATAAAAATAATAAGAAATAAAAGGATGGAAACTAATTGGAAAATTCTAAATATAAATAATATAATTAGAATAAATTTGCATTGAAATTAAAATGGTTTAAGGTAAATAATAATAAAAAGTAATATAATAAAAAAAATGGTTAAAATATGGTCAAAACCTTTGTACTTTTTTTACATTTAGAATTTCGTATTTATACTTTTATTTATAAAAATTTAGTCTTTTATTCTTCATAATAAAAAAATTAAAATTCAATTAACCAGTGTATAAAAAATTGAGTTCCAAATATGCAAAACCTATTCATCAATTGTCATCATAAACCAAGTACTAGCCAACCAGTCTGCTGCTACATCATACATGTAAAATTGTCAGTACAATATAATTCAGATGAGTTTTCATGAGGGAAGCAGATGAGCTTGATCGCTGCTTCAAAAAGGAAGGGATACTTGGTTGGGGGACGCACGGTGAGATAAATAACATGCAGAATCAGAGAGCAAACACCGAGAAGGCTCAGTACAAGTGGGTGGAAAGCAATGGAAAAAATGAATTCCATGCCTCTCTTGGTAGTTTGGCTATGATCACGAATCTTCCTGCCATTGCATCTTCTGCTAGGCCCACCAGGTGCAAAATAGACAAGGATAGAGAGTGCATGAAGAGCGATATAGGCTAGAACCAGTTTGTCTCGATGTAAAAGAGGAAACATAGAGAACATGGCAAAGTGTGTTAACCAGAGTAACGGTTGACGCTCTTCCAAAGCTAATAGGGTAAGAGGCAGAAGCGGAAGCACTCATAAGGAAGAGAAAAATGTAGCAGAGAAGTTCTATTAAAATCAATAAGAACAAGCTAAGGACAGAAAGCTAATTAGGGAGTCAAGAAACTTAGTAGAGTAAAAAGAGAAAGGATTTCATTCCACCACTTACAGCCAAAGCAGCCTCTTTTGACTGAAGATATGGCCACCAGACAACAGCAAACGTTCCTATAACCATAAATCACCTGTTTATGGTTGAGAGCAAGACAATATAGCACAGAAGCAACAAGATCCTTCTGAGAGAGTGCTGCAGCCTGCAGCAATGGCAAATTTTCTATATTCTCCAATTCCCTTCTATTCTTCCCATTTCCTTTTTTCTGAGTGATTTCCTTCCAGTTTTCTTATCCTATGTTTAATTCGAAAATCTAGTGTTGATTTCTCCCTCCCTCAAATCCCAGTTCATTTTCCCGGAAAATCTTCTTCCTTTCCCATTATTTTCCATTTCCTTCACCGAATTCTCACTTTTTTTTTTTTACTTTTCACATGATTCCCTTGTAATTGTCCTGCTCGATAGATCTTTGCTGTCCTTGGTTTTTCCTTTTCCCCCACATAACTCGTTTATGTTTTTGGGTTTTCTTCTTTTTTGAATTTCGAGTTTCATATATTAAAATGGAGAAGCATAAGTCTCCAGGCTTACCGCCGACGGCAGATCAAGTTTCGGGGTTATCTTCTGTCGGAAATGCTACACACTTTTTAAATGCGAGACCCGAACCGGACAATTCCTGTCAAACTTCGGATTTGAATCATTTCAGTCACGATATTATAAGCGAAATGCCTGATAATCCACCGAAGAAATTGGGCCACCGTCGTGCCCATTCCGAAATCGTAACTCTTCCGGAAGATCTTAACTTCGACATTGATCTCGGCATTGTGGGGGCAACCGTAACCGACGGGCCTTCGTCCGACGAAACGGAGGAGGAAATGTTTTCTGCCTATCTCGATATAAATAAGTTCAGTTCATTTTTTGTCACCTCGTCGTCTCAGGTTGGCGAGTCTTCAGCAACGGCGGGTACGGGAGGAAGGACGGGGACGTATGGTGAGGAAAATGCGGGTACTGGTGTTGGGTCCTCTCGTAAGCCTAGAGGTAGGCATCAACATAGCCTGTCGATGGATGGGTCGGTAAGTGTTAAGCCGGAGATGCTTCTGTCTGGTTCGGAGGTGGCTTCACCTGCTGAGTCTAGGAAAGCAATGTCAGATGCTAAGCTTGCTGAGCTTGCTCTTGTTGACCCCAAGCGTGCTAAGAGGTGTTTTCTTTTGGTTATCTTGTCATTTCGAATTCTTAGATTGCTAAGTGAATGGAATTTTACTGCCTTAACCATTTATTCTTATGAATTGACATAAAAGGTTCGTGTTTTATAGGGAAAGTTTGAGGATTTTGGCAATAAGTAGGTTAGGATTGTTTCCTTTATTTGTATTAATGACTATAAGTTTCGTCTATATGAGTTTGGTCGCAATATTTTGGAATGCTAGTATGATCTAACTCATGACTGAATGTATAGTTAGTATGGATGTGTTGCTTATTGAAGTTACCCTTATAATGTGGTTTTGCATAATTGGATTAGACTGGAACATTAAGTGACTTGCTGTCTTGTTGAAACCAGTTCGGTAAAGGTGTGGTGGCAGCTTGACTATGAAACTATGTTTTGATTTGAAGCTAGTGCAAACGCTTATGTTATAGTTGATTTCTTTTATCTCCCCTTGTTTGCGTCATTTGATAATTCGCCTTCTGTTCCAATCTTTCCGTCTAGTTTAAGGGATTTATGTCTTTCTACCGGATTTCAGCTCTTCTAAAACTGGAATGTATGTTGGTACTCTGATATGTTTCTCTTTGCCACCACCTTTATTTTCTATGCTATCATGCTATGTAATAGGATCTGGGCAAATAGGCAGTCTGCTGCAAGGTCAAAGGAAAGAAAGATGCGATATATAGCTGAGCTCGAGCGGAAAATACAGACACTGCAAACAGAAGCAACTTCGCTCTCTGCTCAGCTGACTCTGTTACAGGTATTTGCATATCAGCTTTGAGCCTTCTTTTCATGTGTTTGCTAATTCAAGGGTTCTGTTCATATACATATGTATGCGTGCATGTATCCCGTTGAACCTTCATTTTTATTTATTTTGTACTTAATTTGACTCTTCCCATGGTAACTTATGAGCAGAGAGACTCCACTGGCCTGACTGCTGAAAATAGTGAGTTGAAACTGCGGTTGCAAACAATGGAGCAACAGGTTTACTTGCAAGATTGTGAGCACCTCTTGATATACGTCATTTGAATAACAATAGCTTTGCCGTATTGCCTTTACTTATTATTTTTGTCTATTACCTCTTCATCGTAATGGAAAAAGTTTTGAAAGATTTTGCATGTGAGAATTCAGTTGGGCGGCAACCTGAGAGAGAAAAATAGACTGAGCCTGCAATATGTTGGATGTGTGTTCTTTGTATATGCGTACCTTTCGTGCATTGCTTATAGATATGCGTTTTACACTTAACAGTACCTACTATACGTGTGTGTAGAAAAATATGTTTTTCCAATGTAATTGAATGGTTCTTGGAGTAGGTTTTCAACTTTTGGCTTGCATATTACCGGGAATAAATTGCATCTCATTGTTTTATCATGAGCACCACACTAAAGCTCAAGCGGTTTTTACTGTTGCCTGTATTAATGATGTTTTCTCCTTTTCTTTGTTATCCGATAGCATTAAATGATGCACTAAAAGAAGAGATCCAGCATCTGAAAGTGCTGACTTCTCAATCCATGGCAAATGGTGGACCAATGATGAACTATGCATCTTTGAGAGGTAGTCAGCAACACTACCCGAAAAATCATGCTATGCAGGCTCTTCTAAAGGCACAGCAACTGCAGCAACTTCAGATTCAGTCTCAACAGCATCTGCCTCTGCTCCCACCACATCTACTGCAGCAACTGCAATTGCAACATCATCAAAATGAGCAGCAACTGCAGACAGGAGAAATGAGAGTTAGAGCATCTATGCCTTCACCAAACCGGAAAGATGGTCCATCTTCATCAGATGTCAGCTCAACCGCATCAAATGATTGAGGAGTTAAAGATCCATAGGGACAGGTATTGATAGGCCTTTCATTTCCGCTTCAAAAAAAAATTTTGGTTGCAATCCATTGTTAAATAGGAAGATATTTATTCTTTCACATCTCTTTATTTCTTTGGGCATTTCTATATAACATTTATTTCTATTTATATATAATCATCCAGTATGGTATATCTTTTATGGAATTGTCCAATTTTCATAGGCTACCCATATCCCCTGCAGACAACATTGTTTGAGCATTGGAACCACTCCTTGGGTTCTTTAAACTTAATATTTAAATTATAAACCGAGAACGAGATATCTAATCAGTTTATTCTCTGATCCAATTTTCTCAACATTGCAGCAAGTTCATGGATAAAGTAGAGAACAAAACAGGGATAAAAAGTTCATAGAAAGGAAATATAGTTGAACAAAACACAATTATAGTCTAGACAAACATAATAATATAGAGAAATTGCAGGTAAAATGAGATCAAAGGTTTTCAAGGGTAAGATAAAGTGGCAATGTGATTATGAGCCACAGTTCCAATCCACAGTTTCCCTTCAACTTCCCTCACTTCACTCACTAACTTCATCACCATGCCTTTTCGATCTTCGAGAACTTCGATGATCTCGCCATTTTCATCAAAGAGTGAGATCACCGTGAACATCTTCATCCCCAAAATTCTTGCTAAAATCTTCATTTTGATGGGTAATCTGAAGTATAAGCTCCTCATCCATGGATTGTGAACTAGAATCTCTTGTGCTTGAGTTCTGCAACAGTCTATGGCTACCCAGAATTGACCTTTGTCGTTTATTCTTACATTGTCAGGAAAACCAGGCAAATCTGCAACAATCTCCATTGTCCCAGCCTTTGGTCCTTCAAGCCAGTATTTCATTAGCCTGTCACCATGTCAAAACTCAGTATCAAAATGCAGAATAAAGTTCTGGTGCGAGTTTCAGATATGGGTATGTGTTTGGTATATAGTTCTCATATTAGTTGAAAAGGGCAAATAATGCAACCAATAGTAAACATCAACAACTTAGGCCTTAGCCAGTTGGTTCATGCAAGTAGACTCGGGATTCGAATCCTGGTATCTGTAACCCTTATGTTATCCTTAGAACACAGTCTCGTTTGTACCAAAAAATAGACTCTGAAGAGCAAAAAGAATGAGATGGAATTGCCTGCAATTGCTAGTCTCGGTGAATAAGAGGAAACTCTGGTCCAAAGATAACTGAATTCCATTCGGAAAAGCTAAGCCATCCAACACTACATGAGTTGTCTTTGTCGGAGGATCATATCTGAGAATCCTTCCTGTCGTTTCGCCTTCCAACAGTATGAAGAAATGATACCTGCTCAATAATCTTCTGTAAGTAACCTTCATTGTATATATATTGAGAAAAATAATGGGATGTTTTAAGTATTTACACTCTGTTGTACTTTCTGCTTGTGTCTGTGAAAAAGATAGAACCGTTTTTATGGATGTCCAGATCATTTGCAAACAATATTTGCTTCCCTCCAACATGAGTCGCCAATGGTGTGGCAAGTCCACCAGCCGGTCCGACCACAAGCAGTCCGTAATAGGCATCTGCAATGTACAAATCTCCACTGTTTTTGTTGAACCTTAACCCGAGTGGTCGACCGCACCATTTCTCGTGTCTCCATTGCTTTGATGTTGTTGAGTCCACACCTCTGGCACATAGCTTCTCTGACCTTTATTTTATGTACATTTCCACCACAAATTAGCACAAAGTTTATGTCTGTCTAATCTTATATTACTCGGACTCGAATATAAAATAAAATAAAGGAATGCGACCAATAAGGTTCTGATATTTGGTTTATATTTCCATCAAAGTTTTGAATATGAAGCTCACCAGTTTGATGTAACAATGGCGAATGTCTCCCATCCGATACCCTCACCCATCCATCGAACAACTCGGCCATCTGCTAATCCGGTGTAAGGCCCCCGACCAAACCCGTCAAACTCCAACGATTCAGGTCCGAAAACTTCATCAACAAACTCAAGTTTCCCATTTCCCAACCTGCTTTCATTGTCTCTGGGCCAACTTCTCATCACTTCCTTGTACGGTGCAATGTCATGTTTCACCGGCCTGAACTCAATCCCACCTACTGGTCCAATCTCAAAAGGATCCATCAAAACGAAACCGAGAACCAGAACGGCAATGAACAAAACCGGGTGCTGCAGAAAAGCTTCCTCTTTATGCTTTCCTTTCTTCTCCATTTCTGGTTCTTTCTCTTGTCTCTGGTATGATGGTTTTAGTGTTTTGATGTTTGGTTGGGTAGGAATTCATTGGTTAAGAAGTTAGAGAAACATGCATTTTCTGTGATATATACAAACAATCTTGTGATATATGATGAAATCTGGTTGCTTATTGTTGGTCATGTTTGTTTTATGAGAAAGATCATCAAATGGACTTCTACTCAAATTGTAAGTTGAATATCTGCAATTCTTTCATGGAAAAGTACCTAGTTTTCTTGGTAAACAAGTCTGTCAGCACTTTTGACATGAATAAATACAAATACATGCAGTTGAATCTTGATAATATGGCCTAGGTAAACTAAGCAAGGTGTGTGCGTATCCAAAGGTTCAGAAAAAAATATGAAATAATATTATAAGAGATAATATTTGATGTAAGTTTTTTCTTTTCACAAACGAGTATTATGAGTATAAATTCTCTAATTTTTTATCGTGCCTTCGTCCATATCTTTAAAAAAATTTTAAAAATTGAATTTTAAACCCTAACCCTTATTTTTATATCATAAACCTTAAACCCTACACCATAAAAAATACATATTACCCCTAATTCCTTAAATCCTAACCACACCCCTTAACCTTAAACCCTCTGATTTAAAGCAGAAACACAAATGAAAGCATAAAAAAAATAGACGATTTGCACTCGAATATTATATGATATCATGTGTATACAATTAAAAACCGTCAAGTCGATCTACTAAATTTCAATTCCAAATTAATCCCTCCGTTTATCAGAATTAAATTTCAATACAGTATTACTAAATTTTGTTACTTTGGATAAAGACATTTTAATATTAAAAAACACAATTTTATTGAACTTTAAAATTAAAATCAAATGAGGGACTAAATTCTAAAATTCTGAAGGATACAGGGACTGAGGATAGATAAGACAAAACCCAAAAAGAGTACCACACTCCATAATAAATATCCACCAACAACGGTGACCACAAAACACGTTTTCAGTTGGTAAAATGAACACATTGCAGTGTCCTTAGCCATACAATCCATCAACATGGAGGGGATTGAGGGTGACCCTACCATTGGCTTCGTTGTAACACTAAATTTCTTGATTTTGATCACAAAAAATCTATAATCCCCTTATCTCCAATTCAGTTCTCTCACTCTTCCACTTGATTTCTACACCATTTACTCCTGCATTCTTGTATCTTCCATTGATTCCAAGCTTCTGCTTACCTCTGTGTTCCCCACTGTTTTCTCTCTTAGCTTCTATCTTCTTTTAAAGCCTATATTTTCCCCAGATTATTTTCTCAGGAAAAAAAGAAGTAGAAAGGAAACCTTTTTAAGGTATACCCAGATCTTCTTTACTTCTTGGCTTCAGTTTTTCATCGTTTTCACAGGGTTTTAAACTCTGGGCTTCTCTTGAATTTCTGGATACTAACCTCTGTTCTATTGAGTGTTTGTTTCTCAGGAAAAAAAAAGTCTTCTTAGTAGGTTTTAAACTATGGGTGTCCCTTGAATTTCTGAAGCAAAAGGGGAAATATTTTGTTTTGAGAGTGAATGAATCAAAAGTTCCAAGTTTTACAAAAAAGAAAAGATGAAAATCCAGTGTGATGTTTGTGATAGAGCACCAGCAACAGTGATATGCTGTGCAGATGAAGCTGCACTTTGTGCCAAGTGTGATATTGAAGTTCATGCTGCTAACAAGCTTGCCAGCAAACACCAGAGGCTTCTCCTTCAATGTCTTTCAGACAAGCTTCCTCCTTGTGATATATGTCAGGTAGTTGAAACTTCAATTTTATGGTTTATTTCATGCTTTTTTCCAATACATATCGTGATCTTTTAAATTTTGAATAGAATATATTCGTATCCCATACTCACACTTTTATCTTTTATGAATCTTGTGTATGTATGTATATATGATGTACAGGAAAAAGCAGCTTTCATCTTTTGTGTTGAAGATAGAGCCCTTTTTTGCCGGGATTGCGACGAACCGATTCATCCGGCCGGCAGCCTTGCCGCAAATCATCAAAGGTTCCTCGCTACCGGAATCCGAGTCGCCTTGAGTTCGAGTTGCAATAAAAAGGCTGAAAACAATGTGTTGGAGCCACCCAACAGGAGTGCACCTCAGACTTTAATGAAAATGCCTCCACATCAACACTCGAGCTTTGCTTCCTCATGGGCTGTTGATGATCTGTTAGAACTTTCGGAGATTCAATCTCTAAACAAGGTGAGAAACATAATATATGATTAGAAGATGTTTGTTCACTCGTAGTCGACACAAACCCGAGTTCGAATAACACAGATATAAACCGGTACTTCTTATAATATTTATCGTTGTCTTGTTGCAGAAAGAGCCGTCTGAGCTTGAAGAGCTTGAATGGCTAGCCGACATTGGTCTTTTTGGTGATCAATTGCCTCAGGAGGCATTAGCACCGGCAGAAGTTCCTCAACTTCCGATACCCCCACAGTCAAGCAACCCGAACTTGTACCGACCTGCCAAATATTCCATGGCTCTTAAGAAGCCTAGAATCGAAATCCCGGATGACGATGACGAGTACTTCACGGTCCCTGATCTAGGTTGAGTTGGTGTAATCGGTAGTTTGATCAAACTATATGTTTATAGTTTCATATGTACGCATACTTAAGTCCGAATGCATCTTATCATGCTCGATGATTATGTTGCATTTGTTTCTCTATAAATATTCAAGTATCCGACTTGTATTCAATCATGAACAGATACTTATAGATATGATCTTTTATAACTTTTCAGGTTCATGGGAAATCATAGATGTCAAACATACTTATACTGAACGTATTTGTTTTCAATATTTGCAATCGAATAACCCACTACTCATTCGCTGGAAAACAATTAATTTGCTGAGAATTTTGAACATCGGGAACCAGAGCTATTATGGTAGAGCAGAAAAGATACTGGCATATCACCAGGAAACCGAAAACACAACCCCTAAAACACCAAGTTTGGAGGCGAAATTTAGATTTTTAATAAAAAATACATAACAAAAAAAGAGTCCGAAGAATATACTATATAATATTTATGGTTCAAGACCCTGAGATTCATGTTCACGTGTAAGATTCAAGTTTTAAAATTTATGGTTTAAGATGTAAGGATTAATGATTAAAGTTTCGGGATTAAGATTTAGGATATAAATTTTTTCATCCTTGAAAGTCATACCCCATATACTATAATATTTCATAAAAAAAAAATGAGTCCGAACAACATAAGCTCCAACATTCCTGAGCAAAGCCACAATTGTACCATCACGTGCAGATGATGCAGCAGAAACTGGAGAAGAAATACAGGAATTTCGAACACAATCAGGTTCCAAAACATGAATCACAGAGGCACCAAAGTACTACAATATGACACAAATCAAATCAGATGGCTCTTTCGTTGAAGTTGCAAAGCACATCAGTTTGCCACATAACGGCCGAGATACAAGTCAATTCCCTCTCTCACCTGAGGAATTACATATATATCCAAGACAATATTCATAACAAAAGATCCAAACTACAGCAGCAGATATAAAATTACTGAAATTAATTACTGCGGCAGCAACTGAAATCTAAGATTCACTAGTTGGCTAGGCCAAAACAAGGGAAATCTAATCTCCGCTTGCACAGCCCTTACATCCACAATGGACACATTCAATAACCTTTTCCTCCCTTAGGTGTTTGGGCACACGGCACACACATGTAGTAGCAAAGTTGTGATCCCGTGTCTGCATGCATCTCAAGCAGCACAATCGCTCGTAACCCGGCTGACATAAATAAAACAAGAAACCATAAAGATACAACTACAAGATTGAATTGAAGAATTCAGAAAGATTGAGCACAAGAGAGAAGGAAAAAGAGAACACAGAAGCAGCTGTGTGTGTGTCTGAAATATGAATTTATCTGCATGAATATGTCAACCTGTATTAACAGACATAGATAGACAAACAACATGAATTGACCTCTCAAATTTTGAATAAAAACACATCCCTTAATATGAAAAGATAGAATAAATAATGAAGCACTATAGTTTACTATTACATGGTCTTCCTAATGTCTGTAACCACATCACCATCCAAAAAGACAACAATATACTATACTATCCAACATTATTCTATATAACAAACAGATGTGTCAAACATTCAACTCTCGTATAAGTAAAAAAATCATATTGGAGGAACACTTGATGCAAGAGAAATAAGCTGCGGAAGGGGCATAGGCAGACCTTCTTCCATTTAGCAATAAGATTGCGGTCTGCATAGCCTTGGTCCAAGCAGAACTCAAACAATTCCTTAGATATCTCCTTCCTCCGGTGGTAAAGGTCAAATATATAACGGCTCTTCTGATGTGCAATTTTGAAAATAGGCCACAATGTCTCACATTTTCGCTTACCATCGTGAGGATCATTCTCCGCTGTACAACTCCAAAGAGTTAAAAATATGAAGAAAAAAAGATTGAATATTCACGTTTGATGCTGAAGAACCAACCTTCTCTCATCTTTGCTTGCAGTTCACGAAGGGTAGGCTCAATCAATTCCCATCCTTCCGGATATTTTACACGGTTTGTCTTCACCTTCGGCATTGTTCTACATGTCATCGATGTCAATCACAAAATTAATATTACATACTTTTTTCCTACAAGTTTCAATACGCCCATAAATAGGGTTTCAAAAAACGGCCCACCACCGCTATTTAGCTGCAACGCCGCCAGCCGAAACCGCTATCGACGAAAACAACGGTGGGACGCGGAATCACACTAATAGCGGTGGGTCACGGCCGCAATTTAATGGGTAGCGGTAAATAACGGTAATAACGGGCCGCTATCCCCGTTACTGTAAAAGCAAAAAAAAATCCATGGGCGGGCGATAAGGGTGAGCGCGAGAGTGTAAAGGGAAGCGAGATGATAAGACTTACAGGGAGAGGATTGGCCGACGTTGAGGAGAGGGGATTGACGGCGCGCAGACGACAAGAGATGAAATCGCGCGGCTGTAGATGCTGGTCTGATGAAAACAACCCTTTTAGGGTTTGAAAGGCAAAGAGAAAACGAAGATAACGAGGGATTTAGGTTTGAAAGCCAAAGAGAAAACGAACAATAAAGAGCAAACAACTCTTGGGTACCGAGAATCCTATTAAGAAAAGATATTAAGAAAGCTCATTAAAGTTTTTTAATTTAAAATTAACGGTTAGAGTTTAATTTATAAATAAAAATTTAAAATATAAAATATCAACGTGTTTTTAAGGTTTTAGGTTAATTTTTATTTTAACTATTCTACTTTTTATCTTAGTCATTTTAATCTTTGAAAATTTTCTAATTCAAAGTATAATTTTTTTTTCTAATATACTTTTAATTTTAATAATATAAAATTTTCAACTAAAACATTCTAAAAATCATTAGATCTAACTTTTTAGATTATAATTATTATATTTTATATTAAAATATTTTAACCGAAAACACTCTAATTTTTTATAAAAATTTTGGTTATGTCTTAAACTGCAATAGTCGCGATACAATAAAAAATGTATGAAATAATAAAAATTGCTTAAATTAAAATCTCTATAAATCACTGGCTTGAAAATAATAAAAATATATTTTTATTTATAATTATTTGTATTTGATTTATTAATCGATTAATTCAGGTTATCATTAAAAATAATTTAATTTAATTTATTTTATTAATAAAATATTTAATATTAAAGAAAACTGACCTTACCAGAAAAATCTATAATCTATGCTACTTCATCTCTCTATTAAAAAACACTTTAAATTACTTTTTAAATCGTGATTTATCGTTCATTATTAAAATTAAAACATGGACACGATCGATTATTGTTCATACAAAGATTTAATCGGTATTAGTTTCTGATTTGTGTTTTGTCGGTGATCACTTTGAAAGTTATATCCTCACTTGATTGATGGTTATTTGTAGGCGAGATCAGTCCTAAGTAGCGGTACTTTTTATGTGACAGTTTGGATCGCCTATAACTCCTTCCTTCTTTATGCGTCTCGTTTGGATAAAGACAATGAGATTTAGAAAGCTTTTGAATTTTATTGATATGCTTATTGTTTATCTTCATAGAATTTTTGTTTGTTTGTTTTTGGGTTGTATGACTTTTAAGATTGTTTAATCTAATTATTTTACTTTTTGGATACGATATAATTATAATTTTTCTATGATTTTAATAAAAATTCAATAGCATTTGTCAAAACAAATAAACCAACATGAAAAGTTTTAATTTTTTTGTTATTAACCTTTTAAAACGCACACACAATATAGATTATATTACTCGAATTTGAATCATTTAAGAGAAATAATGTTATTTTTATTACTGTGACACTCAAAAATACTATTTTATTAATCTTAATTAAACTCGGCCAAACTTAAACTAATATTTTGACCCCCTAGTTTAACATGGTTGCTTGTAGTATTAGCCGATAGAAAGTAGGCTGCAAGGAGTACAAGATCAAAGTCTCTGCCTAACATACGATTCCCCCTCGATCCAACATGATCCCCCCTTCGTCGTACATTAGTTCATGGGATTTCTCGGTGGATCCGTGTGATTATATCGGAGCGAAATTCCTTGGGATTTGGTGTTAGAATCCTGAAGACAACATGACGAATCGGATTGTGTGGATCGAGCTTGATAATGCGGGATATGAGGGTTTTTTAACGCACTACATAGGGAACCTCACCGAGTTAACCTCGCTCGACCTTAGTAGGAACCAGATATTAATGGATTATGGAAATTGGAAACATTAGACCTAGGGTCCAACATGTTTGTTGGAAGCTTCCAGCAAAACTAAGAACTTTAATATTGTCGAATAATCAATATTCAAGACGTATTACAGAATTGGGGTCACTTAACGAGCTGAGACATACCGACTTAGTCACAACAAGTTCACAGGTTACATTGCAGATTATAAAAGGGAAACTTCATTCTAATATATTAAAATCACAAAAGTGTTTCCACCATTACACCGCAAGGAAATAAGGAAAAGCAAAGGGAAATAAATTGACAACTCTTTGAAATGTTGAGGAAAGGGAAAGAAAAACAATAAAAGTTGCTTAGAGGCTAAGCTCCATTGATTAAGGCAAGGGCATCTGCTTCGGTTGGCAGAGCTGGGATGGCCCCCTTCTTGGTTGTAGTGATGGCTCCACATGCATTTGAAAATCTCAATACTTCCCGTAGTTTTGATTCATCCTGGCATCATTTCAACAAGAAAATCAAAACCCAGTTTTAAGAACAAATTTAAAATAAAAAAATGCATGTATGTATGTATGTATGTATGTGTTTTACCTCAAGAATGGATGGGTCATGGACAATCTTGCAAAGCAAAGCACCAACAAAGGAATCACCAGCGCCAGTTGTATCCACAGTGTTTACATGGAATGCATCCACTGCCCCATGGAAGTTCTGACATTTCATTAACAAACAAAACATCAGTTCTATCCACAGTATCAGTTGTTTCATACCTAAAAAACATCGAAATTTGACATTGGGGCCATTGGTTTTTGAAATTAGATGCAACCAAATACCCACAGTATTTGAGTTCAGGTTAAAGAAACCACCTACCACCAATCCATTATAATAAAATAAATAAATAAATAAAAAGGACTCCAAGTTGCAAAATAGGGTCCCAATGCTTCACTTTGTAAATTGCTTTAGCCGTTGGTTTAACTCAAAGGACATCAATTCCAATGGAATGAGCCAAAAACATAATTAATATATTCAATGGTTAATCTAAGAGAATAATTTCTATCTAATTTGGCTATCTGAGTCAGTTCCAGCACAGGAAATTGAAAACCTTGGAAAAATCTACCAAAAAATAAATGCATCACCTACCATTACAGACACAGCTAAGGGTCAAATTTTGTGTTATTGAATTTCAGATGGCTGAATCTAGCATACCTTGGTGTAGTACAGGCTACCCTTTTCACCAAGGGTGACCAAAAGCAGGGTAAAGTTGGGGCGCCAGAGTTTCATGGCTGTTTCATCGTCAACTTTATTGCTACCGGTAAGGAACTCGAGCTCAACATCGCTGACCTTGACAATATCGGCCTTATCCCAGATAGACAGAATCTGTTTCCTAGCCTCATCGGCTGAAGGCCAGAGTGGCAACCGAAGGTTTGGGTCATAAGAAAGCAATGCACCTGCTTCTTTGGCCACTTCCATTGCCTTCAAATGAGCTGATCTGCATGGTTCCACGATCAAACTTATCGATCCATAGTGAAAAACTTTGGCCTGCAAGAAAATATAAAATTAAAAACATTATACTAATTCTCAGTGGTTTAAAATATTACATTTATTACTGTTGTAAACAAAACAAATATTATTAATCATTGCTTTAAATTTTTTAATAATAAATATTATTAAAGACACAATAATTACAGTAGAGTGGCCGCAATTATGTACTAAGACAACTATTTAAATCCCTTTTAATTATATAACTAATTTTCTACCCGGGTTCATTTGGATTTTTCACGACATTCGGATATTACATCAAAGCCAGGTGACGATATCAAAGCCAAAAAATTAGGAAATAATTCGAAAAAACAAATACTATTTAAGAGCTTAGATACTGTATGTGGGTCCTCAAAGAAGAAAAGAATCTCTAACGTTAAAATGCAACGCTCAGAATACAGCGCGTGAGAAACACTGGATGCATTTGATTTTAAAGTCAACATCGAATAAAAAACAAGGAAAAACGCGATAAAGCGAACGAAGATCAAAGAGGGAAAGAAATCAACAGATTCGTTAATTTTAAGCAAAAAAAAAACGATAAGATGACTTACGGATCTGATAAGATCAAGGTTCAGTTCCTCCGGTTTCAAAAGCATATCAGCGCTGGGATTCCTGTAGAACATGAACTCACGCTCTCCGTCGGCGCGTAGCGTAACGAAGGCAAGAGCAGTTCTGGCTCCCTGGTCAAACAAGATCCCATCGTCGGAGACACCGTTTTGCTTGAGAATATCCGCCAGCATGCGGCCAAACTCATCGTCCCCGAGTTTCCCGACGAATGAAGCTTTACCTCCGAGTCTAGCAACGGCGATGGCGACGTTGGCAGGGGCTCCGCCAGGTGCTTTGAGGAAGCCGGGTGCTTCTGCTAGGGAAACGCCGGATACGGTAGGGACAAAGTCGATCAGCATCTCGCCGAAGCTGACGATCAAGCTCTTGCCGGAATCAACGCCATTGGCTGCCATATCTTCGCAAGTCAGAGCTTTTGATTGAGGAATAGAGAAAATATAAGAGGGAAGTAAGACAGACGAATAAAGGGGTGTTTATATAGGAAAAATAAATGTAGAAAAAATCTGAATTTTGATTATTTATTTATTTTGCAATTAAATTTAAAGATTTTGTTTTCAAAATTAACTCTAGTTAGTTATATTAGATTTCATCTGCTCTTATTTATCCAAATATCCATATCATTATTTAATAAAGAGTAAAATATACTTTAGGCCATCAATTGTTAGTTCAATTACAAACAGGTCATCATTTATCTAAAAATTACAATTTAATCCATGTTCTTCTCCTATAAATGTTTTTGTTACTTTCATGTTATCTAAAAAAATAGCTCCCGACATCTAAAAAATATACTTCAGACCATCAATTGTTACTTTCATTTTAAGACTATAATTAAAATTATAAATTTAAATTTATATTCAATAATATAAATTATATAAAATTAATTTTATTTTAAATCGTACTCTATAAATTGTTTTAGTACTATGAATATCAACCTCTTTTGTTGTTTAGTGGTTTCCTTGGCTTAGTAGGTTAGTGAACTTTTAAAATCTTATGAACAATACTTTTACCCTATTGTAAGAAGTTCATAAAATTATTGGCTCAGTAGTTCACGGGGCTGTGTAGTTTAAAAGAAGACAATAGGATCCCTGTTTTTTCATGTCCCCGTACATAGAAAAAAAAAATCAATATCATCTTTAAACAGACAAAAAAACGTGGTTAATTTATGATATTAATAGAATCATTTATGATGGCGATTATATGTAAATGTAATACGGTAAATAAGTTTAATTGAGTTTTTATAAAGTCCGAGAACTTATTAATTTTAAAGTATAAATTATTTACATTTTAATATATTAAAATGTAAAAAAAAGTTTATTAATAATTTCAAAACTAAAAATATTGTAAGATATAAATATTATATAATAAAATATAAAAAATCAAAAGAAAAATATTTATAAAGTAATAAAATTTAAGCTTTGAGACTTATCTATTTATATTATCTTCATTAATACAAAATAAGATAACCAATTTCTAATTGATTTAATGGGACTGAATATTATTATACATGGTAACACAATAAATACACAAATCATCAAAATAACACTAATATGAGATGAATATTGAATTTCAATGGATCTATATGTGTGCCAAAAGAAACATAAAGAATTTTGACAAATAGTGTATCTCCTTGTTTCAGGGTTACTTGTTTCCCAAGGAATCAAAGTGTTTAGAATCAGATCTTTGGCAAACATTCAATGAACCAAGTTTGGTATATGAACTTCCTTCGCCATCTTCATCACAAGAAGCATTATCTTCACAGCATGTGTCACTTAAAGATAAATCCTCTTCATCACTCTCATGCAACCAGGATGAGCTTCCTTCACTTTCTTCATCAAGATACGGAACTTCAGTTTTGAAATCTGATCCTCTCATCGACAAGTCACCTTCCGAGTCATCTTCAGTTTCTGATAGTTCTTTATATATGAGATCGTCTTCTGTATCTGAAATACTTGAAGAAAAGTCAGCACGAGTGGAATCATGACTATCTCTTTCAAGCATTTGTGGTTCCTTGATTTCCTGGGTGTTTTTTGTAGGACTGTCCAAGATTGAGATTGGATTCCGGTTATTTGGATCACCATAGAGTGCGATGTGTCTGTAGTACAATTCAAGTTCCTTCTCTGCAATAGCAATGAAGTGTCTCACTGACTCGAGTGATTGCTCGTATTTTGATTTTTCAAGCGCCTGAGAAGAAATGAGAAAAGATGGTTCAGTTGACAACTGTTATATACACCTCAATACTCATTAAACCAAAATCACCATGATCATCATTAGCTGCCAGATGAAGAACAATGACAATAGTTCAAATAGATGCCAAACGAAATCTTTCCCACACCCTCCCATTCACAGATAAAGCAAAAAATGGCAAAAATATGATACAATCAAGGAATAAATAAAAAGAATCATAAACAATATTAGCATCCTATCAAGAAGATAAACGCCGCTGACATCTTTAAGATACTTGAAACCAGTCATAGCATCTTACATACAGTTGTCAAATACTGGAAATTTAAAGGATTAAAGAGAAACGAAATCCAGAAAAAAATGAATAAAATTATTCCATATTTTTAAAGTTTTTTCAAAAGGCATAAAGACCCTGTATCAGGGAACCCCTTCAAAAAGTGTATTCCCAGAAGGAATAGATCCAATACGCTTTGGACAAAGAGCATATTTGAAGTATCATGACCACTGTACACAAGAACAAATTCTGGACCATTTCCTATGTTAGTGCACTCAAGTATGAATGCCAAATCTCGATATGAACATGTTTAAAATTTCCCAAGATCTTTATGCATTTGGAGCGTTTTAGGAGGATAATATCCCCATAACCATAAAAAAATATCTTAACACGATTAGGCAATTAGTACAAAACACTCACACACATAATGGCAATGATATCATTTCATTGAAACCTACATTACCAAAAATATGATTATAACAATGATGCTATGGAAAATAATGGTTAAGGATGTGTGTGCATAAAGAATGTGAGGGGGAAATGTTCTGTCTACTGTAGATACTGCTAATGAGGACTATTTTCAATTTGTCCTTACCAATAGCCCAATTTGCTGGAATTATAATCAGATGATGACCTTCGTGCATTAGGATACGAAGTTTTGGACAAGTGAGGGTATTTTTTTTCTTATGCATGTGTGCATGTGAAGATCTAACTAGGTAATTTAGAAGCAAAACTCACCCTTTTCTTGGACAATGTATCTACCGGAGACATAACCTCAGGCTGCACGTAGTTTTTCCCTCGATAGAATACTATAGTGTCATCGCCAATTATCTGAACCGGGATCCCACCACTCAGTCTGGCAATTTCATCTGCATATTCATGTACTTGGCCAGGCTTACAAGGCTTGCAAATGACTTTAACAGTTTCGTGTTTCTTCCAATGCATATGCATATTCAGAATAAGCCCACCAAATATTCCTCTTTTCCCAACCGGCACATAGTTGGACCTTTTCTGAGCCATCTTTTTCATATAGAACCGTTCTTCACCCGTCAGATCATGAGGTTTAACCACAGGTCCCTGAACTTTCGGAACTTCATAGCGCTTAAGTCTTTCAACAAGTAACGCTTCCTTTATTTTGGCCTTGAGTAAGTATCATAGAGACAAAATTCCATATATTAAAGGTTTATAAGCATGGGAACTAACAAAAGAAAGAAGACAATAATCCATAGAGAGCAAATCTTGAAACTTAAACTGAGTTAACTGGTTTTCACATAACAGACTCTAACAAATGTATTAAAATGACATCAATAAAGTTCTTTATAAAGTTTAATGTTTACAATTCACTGAGCTACTTGGACAGTTGGACTCGAGGGTTTGTGTTGGATGCATGTTTCATATTCGGGTATGTTCAATATTTTCTAAGTTTGCCATGTATTTGGAGGATCTTAAAAGGGCTATATCCTTATAAAGTGATCAAAAATGGATCGGAGTATTGAACATTGGTGTTGCACACAGATACTTCGACAAACTTAAGAATCAAGCAACAGAGACAATTCCGATATTCTAATGGAACAAACCATACTAAATAAGGTTTATGCTATATTAACAGCAGAAGATGCATATTTCATTATCAAACATTCATGAAATAAACCCAGTTTAGAAATTATTCATCTAATAAACCTACATTATACCAATGTCATTTATACATCTGAATACTAATCTGCTACTTAGTAAGTTACTAAGCTTTAACAAGCGTTGCAAAAGGTATTGCTATCAGAAAGCTAACAAATCAAAGTATCAATCTTACAATTACAAGGAAAAAAAATTATTGATTACCTTCTCAAGCTTGTACTTAATCCTCTCCTCTGCATTGGCAAACTTCTTCTTTGGTTTCCTAGTGATACCGAGATGACGTGGGTCTCTCCTGTTGGCCGCTTTCCTCTTCTCTTTCTCTCTCTTCTTCTGCAATTTGAACCTTTTCTTATTCCTCCATTTCTCCTTCTTTGGAGGCTCAATTTGATGAGTTTCAAACTTGGGTTTCCCTTGCGATATCACTAGGTTTACAGTTCCATGGCTCAAATGCCTCGAAACCCACGGTGGGGTTGTCGGGTTTGGTGGAACAATGAGAGTCGATGGACGGAAAATTGCTGCTTCGGGGCCGAGGGGGAAGGAATGGCGGGGAATTGAATCGGAAAATCGAGAAGCTGCTCTTCGTAGGCTACGAAATAGAGCTTTCGCCATTACAACTATTGCATCAAAAACAGAGTCAGAAATCGGGAAAAGATCGTTAATTTCTATGATAAATCATAAACCCCAGGCCCATCGAATCAAGTATGAACCGAAGGGCTTAAACCCCATACAGCCAACAGGTTATGGCGGAATTGGGTTATCCAATTGGTATTTCAGCCCGACCCTGATAAACATATATGGTGCGAACCGTATTGGTTTTTTGAGTTAATTACACTAAATGTCCCTGAATTATGACACTATTATATTTTAAAACGTTCTAAATACATCCCTAAACTATAGGTCTATATTAATTAAATACTACTATTATTAAAACCAATATTATAGTTGTTAACGGTTATGTCATATAAAACTGATCTTTATGTTTTAGTATTAAAAACTATTTTAATATATAAATTTATGTAAAATTTTAATTGTAAGATTTAGGGTTAAGGAATTTAGGTTGTATTATGTAGAATTTAAGATTTATGATTAAATTTAAGAGTTTAGGGTTTGAGAATTTTGGGATGTTAGAATTAAAATTTATATTTTATTTTTTTATAATTTAAATCTTTTAATTGTGGAACCTTCTTCATTTGGAAAAGCTATTATAGATTTATAGCTCAAACCATTTTAAAACCTAAATTTTGTTCAATCTTTTTTATTTTTTATTTATAATTTTAATCCCTTAAAATATATAATTTACAATTTTAATCTTAAAATTGAGATATTTACAGAGCCAGCATATATGACGAGAAACGTTGTATCCGTACGAGGTGAACGGTTCAACCATCTACATAAACCACGTGAACAGAAACAGAGGCTCTATTCGATTTTCAGTTGCTTCCAGTCTGACACTATGAACTGTAACACTCCCAGGTTCAGGTTGCTAATGCCTAATGATGCTCGACCACTGAACCAAGTGTGAACAATTAATGGATGTGAATCGTTTTATAATTTAAATTTTATTTAATTTTTAAATTAATTTATTTTTTATTTAAATTTAATTATAAATATTTATAATGTTGTGATATTAGTTGATTCTATTTTAAGTTTTTGCGGTACTGCCCTTCCTATGGCTATATATATATGGTGTGAAACAGTAGGTTTTGAATCCCAGGTTTAAGTTTTCATCGGTAGCTAAAGATGATGAAACCATGGTTGTGGATTTTCTTTCTGCTCCTCATTAATTGTCTTAGCCTCCCGTAAGTTCATGTTTCATACATCTGTTTCTTTAAGAACTATATACGTACGTGATTGTGTCTGAATGTTGGAGTGTGCGTTGCAGCCGGGAGAGGCCAGGGTTTGCGAGTCGCAGAGACATAAGTTCAAGGGTGCGTGTTTGGGGGACCACAATTGCGCACTGGTGTGCAGGAACGAAGGATTCTCAGGCCCACTTAAATTTTATAAGTTCATCTATAATTTTTTTAAAAATTGAATTATATAATATAATTATCTACTTAATTAACTCGACTCCTCTTACTTGAATACTTGGTCGTCGTAGGGAGCACCCAACCCAATCAACAAAGGTCATGAGAAAGTGTTTATAAGCATCACATCAATGCCCCAAAGAGAAGTACCGGTAAATTCAATCAGCTAGGAATCGGGTGGAGCTTGAGAATGGGCCAAAGCTTAGTCACCAGACCAGATCCATAGATATCAACTCATCTGGTGGAACTGGAGACCCTGTTCAAACATGAAAAACACAATATGTAAAACATGTCAAACAACCAAAAACAATGGGTGAAAAAACTCTTCCGACGTAATTGAGCTGTTTTGTTTAGTTTATTTAATTAACGTTGATATTAATTTTAGGGTCAATTGTTAACCTTCTATATTTCATATTTCATATTTTTTTTCTTTTTTATATATTTTATTAGTTTTTTTTTCTTGTTTTTACAAATGTTTGGTATTTAGTAATCGTACAATGATTCTTACATCACTTGTTTTTAATTCGTGTTTGTTGGTGGTCATGAATAGTTTAATCCCTTTTAAATTGTTTACCGATGTTATCTGTAGCAGACCATCTCTTTTGATAATAAACATGAAATGTAGTTGTTGTTTTGAGATTTTATCTAGTTTATATTTCGATAAGTCTTTAAGAATTTTTTTTATAAAAAAACCGTAAAAAATTATTTAGCGTAAAGAAAAATTGTTTGATTTTATCGGTGTAGTGTTGGGACTTTCTTTTTGTTTTACCATTTCAAAATAAGAGTTTTTTAAATAAAGTTTTTATATAAGAGTTATTTTTAAAAAGCTCTTATTAGTAAATTTTTTAATTAGAGTTTTGAGCTCTATCCTTTATTTAATTTTATTATTCACCCAACATTTTAATTAGTGAAGTTGACCTGTCAAATCTCTCATTTTAATTCAAATCCTTAATTTTTGTGCAAATCGTTATTTATAAAGCGTGGCTATTATTTTTTTAAATTTACTTTTTAACACTAAAATATAATTTAATTAGTGGTGAATATTTTATGGAATCAAGTAAAAATATTTTCAATTAGTTAAATTGATGAGTTTTATTTTATCACTCAAATTTTTTTAAAATATTTTTGAGCCGAATCATATTTATAAAATTGAGTTGAGTTGTTTAAGTTTTTGTTCAAATCCAATTATAAATATTTATAATATTATAATACTTAATATTTTTAATTTAAACGATATTATATAACCATTTACGATATATATATCTTTATATTTTCTAAACTTTGAATAAAATTTATAATGTTACTTAATATGTATAATTTAAAACTATATAGTATATTTATAATATTATCTTTTTAAAAAGAATCTTGAATAAAAATATTAATTGACAAAAATGCAATTAATCGATTAAATTAAATAAAATTTAAATTTGAGACTAAGTTTTGAAAAAGGATACTCATTTAAATTTCGAATCCTATCTTAATGAATGATTCAAAATTTATTTTAATTTTTTAATTAAATATTTAAAAATCAAATTATATCATATTAAATTTTAATAATTTTTTAAGTCGGGCTTTACTTACGGTATCCCAACAACTAGAATTGAAGTTTTAAATAGCGACATCCTCTCCCTTTACATCATAATTGTACCAAAATAGAAATAAAGAAACAATTTACTTAACAAAAAAAGTAAAAAGATCTCTTTGCTCCAAAATTGTTAAATTTTTTAGAATTAGTACTAATATTTTTATTGATTGTTCTTTTGGTTTTAAAGTCTAACTCTGATTAATTCAGATCGACCCGCGTCGTACACCTAACTTTGGTGGGTGAGTCTTCCAGCAAAGATTTTCTGCATACACAACGTCTCAAACTTAAGATTTACTTAAGCGGAACCAATCTGCTTACCACTTGGACCAACCCCTGTTGATAGAATTAGTACTAATATTGATATAATGTGTAAACATTAAACATTCAAATTATTATTATATTAACGAGAAAATATGTAAAATCGATGGCTAATATTAATTTTGTAATTAACTATTCTTAATTTTTCATTTTTAAAATTAAGTGTTTAAATTATTATTTTTTTAAGAATTAATTTGTTTCATTTTAAAATTAAGGACCTAAGACGAGGATTTGAAAAATAGAGATAAAAAGCTATAACCTCACCCAAAGCTGAACCAATCAGAATCCAGCATTGAAATACCTCAAATCCTGATACTTGTGCCTTTATATTTCCCTCCACACCAGCAGCTTATCTAAGCCTCAATCGTCTCACACAATCCCACATCGACAAGTACAAACACAGAAATTATGACCACCACCAACTCTCTAGGCTCCATCCACCACCGGTACTCTTTCCTCAAACGCCTCTCCACAGCAGAATCCAACGTCCCTCCTCCTCCTTCATCCCTATTCCTCCACCCCACCACCACCACCACCTCAACCACAACCATAACTTTCTCTGTTTCCCCTCCAACTTCCACCGCTACCACCTCCCAACAACAACCTATCTCATTTGACACCCTCCAACACCACCTCTCCACTCAAAACTTCTTCCAAGCCGATGAGGAGACTCGCCGCCTCCTCATCGTCCTAGCAGGCGAAGCCGCTCAGAAACGCGGCTACGTCTTCTTCTCCGAGGTGCAGTTCATCGCCGAAGCCGACCTGAAAGCCATCGACGAGCTCTGGAGACAGTACAGCAACAACAGATTCGGGTACAGTGTGCAGAAAAAACTGTGGCAAAAAGCTAACAAAGACTTCACCAAGTTCTTCCTCAAAGTCAAGTGGATGAAGAAGCTGGACACCGAAATGGAGCAGTACAATTACAGGGCTTTCCCGAGCGAGTTCACATGGGAACTCAGCGATGAAACGCCGGAGGGTCATCTGCCATTGACGAATGCTTTGAGAGGAACTCAGTTACTCAACAGTATTCTTAGCCACCCAGCTTTCGACGGCGAAGAAGATGCCAAAGCAGCTGAAAATGAAGTTAAAGGAAGCTTAAGAGATAATACTAATGGTCCGAAGCCACTTGGCAGCTTATTTCCAAAGCCAGATTATAGCTTTTGATCAGGTTTTTCAATGGTTTTTTTAGCAAAATACACCGTGAAATGAATCCGAGTTGACTCAGTTGGTTCTTAAATTTTCCGGTTAATTATGTAAACAATGCTTGTAATATTCATCACGTGCAATGATTCACTCGCAATGATTTTTCCACGTGGACAAAATGGCTCTTCGGTACCTTTTAAAATATTAAAGTTTTATTTTAAACACAGATATTCGAATTATTGACATTAATTTAAATCAAATTTTATAAAATTTGAATGATTTCTTTTAGTTTAGTTTTAGATTTGAATATTTTTAATTTAAATTATACTTTATAATATTTTTTTAATATTAAACTTTTTAACATATATTTAAATATATTCGCAAACAATTAAAATTATATTAATAAATAATAAATACATCAACAATAAATACATATGTTTTTTACATATAAAATATCCAACATAAATAATAATTACATTATAAATAAATACATTCTTTAAAATTGTTTGTTTAGCGTATGAATATAATTAATTATTTATTTAATTTAATAAATAAATAATATAATATACTTTAAAAATAATTCCTGTACATGATGTTAAGATACGATAAGTCTGTAACGCACGTAAATGTGTCTAAATCTCATCCTTACATCGAGATGATATTTCTTAAAATGTAAACTAGCACGTTTATCATTTATGTATTATATTTTTGTATATTTGATTTTGTAATACTTTTATAAATTGCACAAAATTAAAAAAAAATGTAATAAAAATAGTGGTCTGCATTGCATGAAAATTGGAAGCTCCATATTTATTTAAAAGAATAATATTGTTTTTCTTTAAATCTCTGCCACTTAAGTATGTGTTTTTATTCTAATATTAAAATAAATTAAAATTTTAAATTATAACTCTAAATTTCACCTCTTAAATTTTAAATTTTATAATCTAAAAAATATTTTTTTTATAATTTTAAAAATTATAATCATAAATTTATTTTTACATGATAAAAAAAATACTTAAAAACATACTTTACATATATTAAATGTTAATTTTTAGTTTTAATTTTGTTAGAAAGTAAAAGAAGGAAAAGAAAAACAAAACAATTCCTTAATGTTCGGAACCGTAGTGTGTTTTTTTAATTGTTTTTTCAGTTTATATTGTTGGAAATAAATAGAGATACTCAAGTTACAACCACAGGCACAGGAAAACACAAACTAATGAATGATAGAGTTACACGTGGCTCGTTCTTATTTATTGAATATCAAACCGGTCCGTAACGTTATCCTCACGGTTTTTCCTTTTAATTTAATTCTTAAGAAAAAAAGAGTTTTTAAAAATATTTTAAATAAACCTTTATTTTATATAATAATTCTATTAAATTATTTATCGAATACTCTAAATTAAAAAATATATATATAATTTTGAAATTAAAGGGATTCCTGACCTAGCGCCTTAAAATGAAATTGTTTTTATAATAATAAATCATAACTTTGGGCCTCTGGAGGGAGACCTGAGAAGCCTCTTCTCTTCTCTCCTCAACTGGAATTTCTTCAGGTAAGAGAATTTCAATTCGAATTCGAATTATTTTCATGTTAATGTGTTGATAATTTTGTTTAATTCTTTTATTATTGTATAAAATGTAGAATGAATTCGATTTTATTTTGAAGTTTCTGGAAACTAATTTAATTGAACCGTTTTTTTTTTTTGTGAATTGTTCATCAGCTTTCAAGCTTACGCGGATCGGATGGGCTAGTTTCTCTTGGTAATTAAGAGTTGCGATCAATTGAATCGGTATTTATACTTAATTTCTTATAAATTCGTATTCATTTCTTTGCTTATAATATATATTCTTTATTGTTTGAAATTAAAAAAAGAAAAGTTGAACCATAAATTCTACATTTGATGTAAGGACATTGTGGTAGAAATGCAGTTGATTTTATTTTCTGTGTTGTTTTGAATTTGAATGTTATGATCAATGAGTAAATTGGCAAATATTATTTTAGTTTTTCTTTTTTTTTTTCCAATTATTTGTTATGTTTTTATTTTAGTTTTTATTGTTCATTTGGGTTTTCAGGTTAGTGTTTGAATCCCCGTTGTAACAATGGGGGTAATGTCAAGGCGGGTTTTGCCCGTCTGCAGTAACCTCTGTTTCTGCTGCCCTTCATTGCAAACCAGGTCAAGGCAACCTGTTAGAAGATACAAGAAGTTACTATCTGACATTTTCCCCCGTAATCGGGTATTCTTTTTAGCTCATCTTCCATCACATTTTTACTTGAATTCTGGGAATTTCAACTTGTTTGTTCATGTTTGGTTATTAGAGTAAAATACGTGTCTGGAATTTGGATGTCAGTCTAGCTGTTCATTGTTTTGTACTGAATGAGTGATGATCAACGGGGTATGACATTGTCTGTTTGTATGAGTTATGACTTCAATACATGTAATTAATATTCCATTATGAATGTTTTAGAAAACTATAAATTCATCTGTAGATCTATTGCAGCAGCTGCTGCTATTTTTTAGTTTAGGCTACATTTCTATTGTATGTGGTGTTATATATTTTTTAATGAAACCAATGTCCAGGAAGAAGTAGCTTTATTGCCATTAGCTTCTTCTGATATTTGGGAAGTAAGGCATTTATACAACACTTGCAAAGTCTTTAGGCCTCTTTGAAGGATATTCTACCACCTTATCACTGACTCTGGGTGGAAAACAGCGACAAAATGTACAAAAAACAAAATTGGCGTTTGATATGCTTACCAGCTGTCCAGTTACATTTGACAGGAACCTGAACCAAATGATAGGGCAATTGGGAAGCTTTGTGACTATGCTGCAAGGAATCCACTAAGGATACCAAAGGTACTGCTTTTCTGTTGGTTCATTTTTTCCTTGGAGGAGCTTGATACGGAATTCTGAAACTTAAATTTTATTTGTTTATTTATCTAATTTTCTGTTTGCAATTTTGTTTCCTCCATTTGTTGGCTGGTTTTTATCCCTGTGTTCAAATATTTAATGTTTTCTATGTGCTAGTTTCCACAAATTTTGTGCTTTAGGATTTAAATAGTGTTTTAAGATGATTAATTTTCTGAATTGCTTGTAATTTTTTTGTCAAGAAATGTTCAAAACTGATTTTTTTTTGAATTGGCATTTATTTTTTGTATATCAAATGTATTGAAGCATCCTTGGTTTATTTGAATATATGACACATATTAATGACAAGGAGTCTAACTCTTTTATACTATTGGGGGTTCTAATTTTAATAAAGTTAATTATGTTTGATATATTTTTGCACTTTAGGATTTGAATATTGTTTTTAAGATCATAAATTTCTCAAATGTTGGTAAATTTTTGAATGGACATTTATCTTTTGTATATCAATGATCAAATGTATTGAAGCATCCTTGATTTGTTCGAAATTAGTGTGAAATTTACCATATTCTATGATACATATAACTTTACTGAATTTCCAGTTTATTTGTTTTTTCACATCTTTAAGAATTTGTATGCACAGATTACAAGTAACCTAGAGCAAAGATGTTTCAGGGGTTTAAGGAACGAGAAATTTGGACGCGTGAAAGTTGTATTGTGTGTTTACACAAAAATGCTATCGACATGTAAGGAGCAGATGTAAGTTTGGTGCGTTGAAAATTATATATTTAATTGATATAAAATTTTTTCACAGCATCATTTTTTCCAGCCAAGTTTCATTTTGGGGTGAACATTTAAGAGAGGAGTTTCAATCAATGAACCACTGAATTTGGATAATGTAATGTTAGGTAGAACATAATATTTTGCCTGTTATTATAACACCATTAATGAAGGGGCTTGTGTTGGGGGATCAAATTCTAGCGGGAGCTAAACATTAGAAGGTAGCTACGTATCAATCTACAGTATGATTAACTTTATCTGTTATCAGTGAAGTTTTGCTTTGTGTTTGACCGCGTTGAAAGAAAACCAAATTAGTTAACAATGATTAATTCTCTTTTCAGTATCATAAAATCTATGTAAGCTTTGGTAATGTAAAGAATGTATACAATAACTCTTTTAATTTTTTGATTTAATATTTAAAAGTATCAGTCATTTGATAATTAATAATTTAATGCTTTTTTATACTTGTGTTGTGATATTGTGGTAATGTGCAGATGCTTCCTTAAAAGTTTGCAGGAACAAATCATGCTTATTGAAGGATTACATTATTTAGAAAATTATTCTAATAACTTGATCTATTTTCCTGTGTTCAACTTTAAGCTTTAGTATTTAGGGTCAGAGGCATTGTTTCATATTTGTTTTAGTTTACGCGGTAGCCATATATTGTAAATTATTCCAGTATCAATAAATTTTATACATGATATTCACAGGAGTGCTTTCTTCTTGCAGGCCGCTTTTTGCTAGTAGTTTATTAGGGATCATTCAGACTGTTTTGGAGCAAACTCGACTGGATGAGATGCGAATTATAGGTTGCAATGCACTTGCAGAATTCGTAAATAGTCAGGTGTGTATTAGTATGTAGTATTAAATTATATGTGTCACTAGATAACAGTTGCTAAGGAGCCCCTTTGAACTTTACGCTTTCTGTCTGTGTTTTTATGTTGTTAACTTCTCTTGAAGAGCTCTTCACAGACCCGATGATTGGAATAAGACCTGCAAAATTATACATGGCAATTCAGTCGGGGTCCGGTTCTCCTCCATTGCTTGTGTCCTTTACTATTCAATACAAGTTCAATCACCATTCACAGATATTATCTCCACAATTCATGGAAACCCCTAGACATTTGAATGGTGGTGATTAGTGTATTAGAAAATAATGAATAAATAAGGGACAAGATCTCTACCAATTCAGTTGTAGGCTTTAATTGCAGACAGACTATAGAAAGAATTATTAAGCCTCTAACCTAAAATCAACTGGCAATAGGTGGAGAGGACGAGAGGTCCGACTTTAATATAAGACCATAGGAAACCCAATTATTAACATATGTGAAATAGCACCACTTAACTAGAATATTGTACATATTAGCTTGTAACTAATCAAGTTATTCTGATTGTATGGGGATTTGAAACTAGACGGACAGTACCTACATGTTCCACTTCGAGGGCCTTATTCCTAAACTTTGTGAATTGGCTGAAGAAGATGGAGATGATGACAGAGCTTTACGTTTACGTTCAGCAGGATTGCAAGCGCTGGCTTCCACGGTAGTGTTCTTTTTAATCTTGACCATTTTTACGTAAAAAGCTTTTCTTTCCAGAAAAAAAAAATACATGCAGTACATTAGCTCAAGCTAACATTTATAAGTAGCCAGAGCCTTTTCATCATAGATTTCCTACTCTGCTGATTTTGACTTGTTTCCAGTGAATTTACTGGCTGTTTATAACAGTATGGGCCTAGTAATATCGTGTTCCAGCTGGTTGGCTTAAGTATTTTCAAGTTGCTTCTGCTTCTACTTTTGTGCAACAAGTGAAACCCTCTGTTAGAAGACATCTTTTAAATTGAGAGGCTAACTTTCTGCTATATATTTTGATGAGCAAGGGTTTGAGTTTTTGCTGGTTTGTGTCTTGTATTATTAGGTTGAGATTGAACTTAGATTAGTTAAGAATTCAATTGATTAAATTTTTCGATTGATCTTTCTAGATTTGAAACAAGATGCTTTAACTTTTTGGACTGAAGGGGAATATTGGGGTTTTAGGAATAAATTTATGGGAGAATTGAAAATTCATTACTGAAGGATCATAGGTTTAACTTGCTGCTTAAAGTAGCCTGCTAATAGCCTTATGTTCTAACATGTTCAACTGACTTACAAGTCTTTACAGACCAAACAAGTAGGAGAACAATTCCTGCATTTTTCTTGTTTCTTTTTTTCCGATTAAGATCATTTTATTCATTAATATTGTTTTATTTTCTATACTTCTTTTCCTGTTTCTTATATTTTTTTCACTCGTATTTGTTTTCTTTCACTTCAATATTTGGTCACTTACTACTTTCTATTTCCTCTTCTTGTGCCTAGGTCTGGTTCATGGGTGAGCAGTCTCATATATCAAAGGACTTTGATAATGTAAGTTATCATTTCTTATAGTCTCTTTGGCCTAGCTGGAGCTTCATTAAAAAGATTGAAACAGAGTTTTGAAATTGTTACAAATTACAAAATATGCTTTGTCAATCCAAAATTTGGATTAAGCTCTCTATTGGTTTCTCTCGAGTTAGCTCCTCATAGAAGCTCAGTTTTTTAGTTTCAGCTTTTCACCTCTTGAGCCTCTTTTAAGATATTGAAACTAAAGCAAACACTAGAAGAATCAATGTGCACTAGGTGCTGTTTCTTTTCTTCATCTTAAATTTATTTTGCTATCTTGTATAGATAATATCAGTTACCTTGGAGAACTATATGGATAACAGTAAAGTGGATGAAAATGGCTTGTCTGTCCCAGACATCAATGAGAATGCTACTTCTGTACCAAACCTTGTGAATAACCCTGACTTAGATCGTACCTTGTAAGGAATTGTTTCAGTATATTTCACTCTGCATTCAATTCATAGGATATATTTTTTGTTCGAACATCATCCTTCACTTCATTTGGCTATTTAATAGGGATACTTCCAAGAGTCCTTCTTACTGGTCAAAGGTTATCTTACGTAATATTGCCCAAATGGCAAAAGAAGCAACAACTATCCGACGTGTTCTTGCACCACTCCTTAAGAATTTTGACGATGAAGATCACTGGTCTCAAGAGAAGGGAGTTGCTTTTTCTGTTCTAATGTACTTGCAGTTTATAATGGAAGAAACAGGTTACTTTAGGAGTTTTAATGTGTATCCTTTGTAGATATATACTTTTTCTAATGAGTCTTTTGTTGATATAATGGTATTATGTTTTAATTCCAGGTGAGAAGTCCCACGTATTATTTGCTATCTTGGTGAAGCACATAGAGCATAAGAATGTAACCAAACAACCTCATGTACAAATTAACATTGTCAACATCATTGCTCAACTTGCACAAAATGCAAAACCTCTGCACCCAGTAGGAACCATTGGTACAATAACTGAATTAATGAAACATCTACAAAAATGCCTACAAAATTCAGCCGACTTATCAAGTTCTGTGGGTGATAATAAATATAACACTGATCTTCAGTTGGGACTAGAAAATTGTATCTCACAGCTCTCCAATAAGGTTGCGAATATGTTCTTTACCACATCCAAGTTTTACTTGAATCTTATTTTTTTAAGATACAGGGGTGATTTTTCTTGTTATTCAATTACTTTTCTGCATGTATGTATCAGGTAGGGGATGTGGGACCAATTCTTGATACGATGGCTGTGGTACTAGAGAATATTTCCTCCAGTAGTATTGTTGCCAGATCAACAATTACTGCTGTTCATCGAACAGCAGACATCATCTCTTCTATCCCAAACATATCATATCACAATAAGGAAAGTTTTCTTGTGTAATATATTTATTGTATTTGTTATTATCTTGCGTGTGCATCTACGTTTTGACATTAGACTATGTTCCAGGCCTTCCCTGAGGCTCTATTTCACCACTTACTCATTGCAATGACCCATCCAGACCGTGAAACTCAAGTTGGGGCGCACAGAATTTTCGCTGCTGTGCTTATGCCATCCTTGGTTTCACCTTCGTCAGATAAAAATAAAAGATCTCCTGAAGCTGTTTGTTCTGACTTATCACATAGTGCATCTAATAAGTTAAGGAGTAGCAGCTTTGCCATGCAGACTGAAGGTAAAGACCAAGAAGAATTTATTGATGAAAGATTAAAAGAAAATGGAAACCCAACATCAGATATTGCTGTGAGAAATCCAGAATTGCTTAAGTCTCATACACACTCATGTAGCTTTGAGCATGCCCTGCGTGATGGAAATATGGTATGAACCAACTTTCTCTCTGTTGCTAGTGTTATTGTGAATTCAGATACTATTTAGTTTTCTTAAATATTTTAAAATTTCAGGAGCCTACTTCCCTTAGGTTAAGTAGCCATCAAGTGAGTTTCCTGCTTTCATCAATATGGGTCCAGGCAAATTCTGTTAAAAATACCCCTGCGAATTTTGAGGCCATGGCTGGTTCCTATTGCATTGCAGTATTATTTACCCGATTCAAGGTTAATCATAATTTTATACTGCCTTTGTTTCAAAATATAAATCTCTTTTGTAAATGGACAAGATTCAAGAAACATGGTTGGCTTTTATGATAAGGTTTTGCTAACTAGTGTCTAGTGCTTAAGGGCACTCTTTAAGGCTATCATATAAGTTTCTATTTCAACTGCGTTGTAGTTCATTAAATTAATATGATGAATTACAATGCATTGATAATTGTAACTTGTCTAATATGTAACCTTAATTAGTGCCCTTAGGGCACTTTTTATCAAAACCCTGTAAAATATTACATTAAGTGTAACTTAACTATCCTCAACAAGTGGCCTAAGGGCAACAACATTTATGATCTTACCTTGTGATGAGTGATTTTATTTTTATTTTTTGGTGATGATGTATTATGTACTAGAGGTAGAATATTGAAAAAGACAAATGATTGTTACTTTTGGTACTCAACAAACATTTTGGAGCAACCCAAAATGGAAGGATGGACAACTTAATTTATTTATTTTACCGAGAGAGTATCTGGTTAATTTGACATTGCAAATGTCCTTTTCAATTGTTATTAGAGGTTCTAATTTCTCACCATGTTGCTTTACATAAACGTTTAAAAATGTTGACTGTTTCAAGCTTTGTATTTATCAGCGCCATCTTCCATTATCTAGGAACTCAAGGTGGCAAAGTTCAACCTTTCTGTTTCAGGCACTAAATTTAGGTTTATCATAGGGCCATTGGCTTGATGGCATTTGGGTCTTACCTTGAGTTTCTACGAGGGATGTCACAGATCTTATACTAAAAAATATTCCTTTATCTTTTTCATTTTTGTGGGGATATTTGTGACATATCTTTCTATAGTAGAGTTTATCTCTTTCCAATTCTGTAGCTATTTCCTTAATTTTGTGTGTTGATAAATTTTATTGATAACAGACTTCTAGTCACATGACCCTAGTTCGGAGTTTTCAGCTGGCACTCTCCCTTAGGAGTGTCGCCCTGGATAAAGAAGGTATGTTACATCTATAATTACTTAAGTATTTGCATATTTTATGGGGTATGTTACATCCTGTCTATCCACTTTGAATTTGTTCCTAGAGATGCTATGCTAATTTTGCTCAGTCATCTCAAGCTGCTACTGGATAGGAAACTGTGGCTCAGTGAAGTTCACTCTTTTTATTGTTGCAAATATTTACCTAGTAGTTTATGCTAACAGTATATGGTGTTATTCCTGTCCAGCTTTTCAGGCAATTAGAAACCTTGTAGCACAAACATTCATGCACTTGCAACTTGTTCCAAAGGAATTCATATAGAACCTAGCTGATTTGGTCTCTAATGCATTTTTTAATGTTTCTCACAATCACCAGAGGGAAAAACAAAAAGAAGCTTTATTAAATATGATTTTTTTTCTTGCCCCCTATTTTATTGAGGAATTCAAAACTTTATTGGTTTTTAATGCCACTTGCTCAAATGGTATCACTAACCCACTTGGTTTCCTTTAAAAAAATTAATGAGTTGGTCTTTTAGAATTTACTATAGCCAAACTTCATTTCCCTATTTTCTCCCGTATTTCATCAACTAAAAGGCCACACAGTATGATATTTAACTAACTTCGCTAATTTTGTTCCTCTGATAATCTCTCTTTTAAAAGTAGTGAATAGCTTTTTTCCCAATGTCTGTGGTAGGGGAAGTGGTACTTGTTGCTCAAGTTCTGTGGGCTTGTTAAGTTTGGTGAAAACTTCTCCTGACATTTGTGTCTTGCTTGCATGTTGAAGGATCTTTAAATCCATCTCGCAGACGGTCTCTCTTTACCTTGGCGTCCTACATGCTTATTTCCTCAGCCAGGGCAGGCAATTTTCCAGAGTTGATCTCTATTGTTAAAGCATATCTGACAGATAAAACGGTCAGTTTCTTATCCTTGATCCAAAGGTATGTTTTTTAATGACACTATATTTTCCGAGTCTTAAGCTTAGTCTTGAGTTTATCATACTTTTGCACAGGCCGATCCTTATCTCAAATTAGATGAAGATGTTGGACTTCAGGCTGTATGTGAGAAATCAGATATAACATACGGATCCAAGGAAGATGATGATAATGCATTAAAATCCCTCTTGGCAATAGAGCTAGATGACCTTCATTTGAGGGAGATTGTCATATCCCATTTCAAGACGAAATTTGAGAAACTGTCAGAGGTGATATGTCAGTTTCTTGATTATTAGTATTTTATTCTGAGGTTTATGATGTGCTAGCTTCCCTAGTTTTATTTATGGACAAGCATTTACAATTGAAGGTTGAGTGAAGGGTGGTTCCTTTGGCTTTTAGTACATTATCCTTTTTCGGATAAATGTTACATTAACGTGGAATTTTTTCCTTGAAGTAATGAAGTGTTGAACCAAAGATACTCTAGACTAGTTAATTAAATATTCTTCTTTAAAACTATTTCATGTGAAAGATTTTCTTATTTGAGGACTGAGGAGCTACTGTTAACTAATAGGAACAGTTGCCATGAAACATAATGTAGTTAAGAGTAATGTTACTTGTAATTTGATAAAATATAAGGAGCAGAAGACAAGACACGGACCAGATAAAATGAGTGCATCTATTCCTAACTTGTAATTTGATTTTCAAAAGTGGATTATAGTCCCCCCCCCCCCCCCCCCCCCCCTCTTTTCAGATATTTGACTTGTAAAGAATAACAATTACATTATCAACACTATTGAATATATATGATAGGGATTATTTGTTGCACTCTATTAAGTTGTTTCATTTTCATGTAAAAGGAATTACTAGCATTTACGGGAGCATGTTTGCAAAATGATTATTGTTATCCCATGTGTTCTTCCAGGATGACTTATCAACTATAAAGAAACAACTTCGTGAAGGCTTTTCACCAGATGATGCATATACATTAGGTGTTTCATTGTCAAGACCATGTTCTCTTGAATGGATGGAGTCCCCGTCAGTTGAAGAGGTAGATCGCGTTCTATCACATTCACTCCCTATAACACTTTGAAATTGTGTGGGTGACTTATGGTTTTCTTTCAGATGGCTCTAGCTGCAGTAACAGGTGAAGAAGCCGGAAGTCAGGCATGTCAGGAAGCATCATTACCCATCGGCAAAGTAGATGTTTTAAGTGCCAATGAGCTATTGGATTCGGTAAGATGAGCACAGTTCGATTTAATATATTTTATTCTATTTTTATTATAATTTCATAATGAAGTTGGAGACAGTAGGATGGCCTCGTTCCCCAACTTCTAGCTGACCAAGCTTACACAATCCTTCTTTGTGCTTCCTGCTCTTTCAATTATGGAGCTGTACCTAGTTCTGGCCAACAAATGAAACAACTTCCCCTCTCTTTTTCTCTGATTTCGTCTGTTGTTCTTCGAGATTTTCTCAGCAAGTCATACTAACCTGGCACACAGCTCTGATGGTTGGTCCCCTTTTGTGCCCACCCTTTCCTAATGTGATTGGGTTGGTTACTTTGATACCTTTTCCTCAAAATTGAACAAAATATAAACACTAGAATGTTTCCAATGGATGTTAAGGAATTTAAATGAGATAGCTTTCAGGCCTTGAATTAGATCATAGATAATAAGTTTGAGGAAGTACAGAAGTTAACTAGAGTAAGAATGGTCTATTTCTATTTAGACAATTGTACTTGTAAAGAAACTAAAAAGGAGAAAAGAGTGCAGGGTGACTGATTTGAGCGGATGTATCCTTTAGTGTATGGATGCTAATTTACAAAATTTATCTACTGCTGTAGTCTTCAATCAGAAACCAATCAAACCATTATCATTACCAGGGCAGTGCTATAAATTTATTAAATTTGGATTTTAAATACTCAAGTAGAGAGAAGTTATTCAATCATTTCTGTCTGCTAATTTTTCATGTTCTTTATACATTAATCCCCTGTATGTCTCCAGAGTTGTATCTAGCTTTCGTTTTTCACAATCTGTAACCGTTTGTTATGCCAATAGGTTCTGGAAACAGCCGGGCAAGTTGGAAGCTTTTCAGTTCCCCAAGCACCCATTTCTTATGACCAAATGAAGAGTCAGTGTGAAGCTAGTGTAATGGGTAAAAAACAAAGTGAAATTCTCTATTTACCAAGTGAGGTGAGCTGGTTCTAATATTCATGATAAACAACTGTTTGAATGTCTTGATTAAACTGTCTGGTAATTTTACATTTACCCTAAACCCAAGAAAGAGAATACTCAAATGTTTTGAATACATTTTACATCCTTTACTTTGAATCGGATTTGCCTGTTAGGATTCACATGCTTGCGAAAGACAATTTTTCAGCTGTGCTTTCCCTAGTTCATACTACCAGAACTTTTGTGAATACTATATGTTACAAAATTGGCACACACTACTACATCATGATATTATGAAAATGATAACAATAGGTTTCGAGAATTCGTTTTTTTATTTCAGAAAGCGGAGTTTTCGGAAGATCTGAAGTTAATTAGCAATGGTGAAGGTCATGTAAGTGGACAGCTTTCCCTCTGTTCACAACAAGGGCAATATTCTTTCAGATTACCGCCGTTAAGCCCGTACGACAAGTTCTTGAAAGAAGCAGGTTGAATATACATTATTATATACAGTCGTATAACAATCTATGGTGTATTATACCAATAATACTAGTTTTGGTGGATTTTACTTCAGAAAGTGGAGTTTTCAGTAGACCTGAAGTTAATTAGAAAGGAGCAAGTTCATTTAAGGAACCAGACTGCCCCTGTTCACAAGCCCTTATGATGAGTTCTTCAAAAGCAGCTCAATGTTATAGAGGTTTGATGAGTTTTATACTACTAATAATAATCACACACACACACAGTAATAATATGTATATGTATACACGCACATTAATAATATGTATATATAAATGTGTGTATATGTATATTTATATATCAATGGAACTATAGTTTGCTTTCTTCCTGTTTTTTTCTTTTTCCTTTTTCCAAACAATTGTCAAATATATATATGTGTGTGTATATATATACATATATGTTGCCATGGAAGCTCATCCACAATGTTTTTCTACCCATCAGACACCAGAAATGGAAGAACTGACTAGTGTAGTAGGATGGGGGTGAATATAGTTGTATTTGTTTGAAAAATGTTCCTTTATTTATTTATTTATTTATCAATTTTCATTTTCAAAAATTGTCAAATAGTTTACGAATAGAAGAATTTGTACTCTCTAATTATGTAATGGATGTAGGTGAAGATGAAGGGCTTTTTCTGGGTGGGGCCGTGGGGGTGAGTGGGGTGGGGTGGTTGTTGTGACAACCCATGTATATGTAAAGCTTTAATATACAAGTTGTTCAAATTATAAATTTGTCAAATTTAAAACTCATAAATTTAGTTTAAGATCAAGGAGTTAAAAAGGTGAAAATAGTAGAGTTTAGAATTTAGTTCATAAATTTAAAGTTCTGATATTTAAATTTTAGATTGTATAGTTTAAATAGGTGTGTTAAAATATAAAATACGAATATGATTTTTTAATATATTTGTTGTATTAATTTGTGTAAGTTTATCAAATTTAGTGTTTAAATTTCAGGCTTAGAGTTTTAGATTTAAGACTTACATTATTAGAGTTTAGATTTTTTTTTTGTTTAAACAAGAAGGGTTATGTAAATATTTTTACATTGTGCGTCAATTTATAATTCTATAATACATATGTATAATCTTTAGGTTATGTAACTTTTTTTTTTGAAAATTAGAGACTTTATTTAAGATGTAAGTTTTAATTTATATAGTTTAAACTATATTATTATTAAAATTTAAGATTTAAAGTTTAAATATTTTTTTATTTGTGAAGTTAAAAAAATTATTGTTATTAATATTATCAATTGTACCAAAATAATCACTCAAATGTAATATCTGTAACCTAGATTACAGAAGTCTAACATAATACATCAAAGGTGCTTATATTTTCTATGAAATTTCCAAATATATCACTCATAGATGAAAATGAGTTTTCTTATTCCTTTTTTTGGCCAACAATGGTACCATACTTCTCTTTATTCCTTTTCTTTTAGATCTCCTGTTAAAAATGATATGATTGATTTGAAATTAAATATATAAATTTTTATAATTTTTTATTATCTATCGATCGTTAAAATCTAATAACAAAATATCTAAATTTTCATTTAATGTAGATGCGATCCAAATATAAATTAAACACATAAAACTGAAATTAGATTCATTTATGAAAAACAAATATAGCCATTAATAAAATATTTCTCAAAAAACTTTATCATTTATTAGTATTTATTAGGATCATGTTAATTAACTTAAAAAAAATTAAATGTTGATCTTCATTATTTCTGGTTTACTTATTTTTTATGATCTTTTAACAGATGAATCTATCATGTGTGTCGAACACCGTTGAACATTATAAATATTGAACACCGTTGAACACTATTAAATTAATTAATAAAAATTAAAGTCTCAAAGATTTAATATATAATTAATAATTATTTAAAATGAAATTTCAATTTAATTATTTTTAATATATATTATCTTTTTTAATTATTTTTTCAAATAATTAAATCAAATACTAACCGTAGCTAATCTCTAAATTAAAAAACCCTAAAACATCGATCCGAAAAAAAAAGATGACGATGATATCAATAATTTAGAATTCTTTTTTTTTCTTTAACAATTCCATTGAAATCATCATTTTTACAGAAATCATGGTCTTTGATTAATAGCAGTTTTCTGAATTTTTTTCTCAAGTTAACCTTTCAGTTCCATCAATTATATTTTAACATCCAAAATATCATATTAAACTTCACCAATTTAAACTCTGAACATGTTTTTCTTATATAAATTTATCATCATCAAGCTTGAAACCATCGTATTTGGATTAAAAGCTTTGATCATTCAACACTGAAATGTATATCAAATGTTAAAATTGAAAATTCATAGGGTTATTGGAGTGATTTCCAGAATAAAATTCGGGGATTCCTAGTTCCCTTCAAGGGGGAGATTTTCCATGTCTTCAGTTACAAGCATCTTAAGCTTCTGAAACTAAATGTAAGACAGAGAACTATAGAACAAACAGTACCTTGGATAGAAACAAGGTCAGAGACTTTGTGTGTATTCAATTCGAACCCCTTCCGAACCAATTGAGGAACTGCAGTCGATAAAAAATAGCAAACATAACTACTTTGCTAAGAGATAATAATCGGATCGGATAACGAACATTATGTCGAATGCATTTTCGTATACGTGCTTGCGTAAACACGAATCCATCTTTCTGATTAGCAAGAAAATGAGTTAAAGGATTTCATAGCAGCTTAACGTAAATTGCAGATGTTTATTGGACCAGAAATGGACTGGCATTTCCGTGACTCGAATGGTTTCCGCTTTCCAAACAAAATTGGAACAGCAATGCATTTCAAGCTATCATGCAAACAAAAATTACAATGAGGTAACCAGAAAAAGTTCATCAACGTACCGAGACCGGATACTGTATAACCCATCCAACAACCGGAATGTGACAGAGGAACACACTGACTGAAGGCCAAAAGCCACTATAAGAAAAAAAATGGAACTGAAGTTTAGATGCAGCATAAGCAAGTTATCTTATTCAAAGCTTACAACAAAACACGAAACTAACCCGAAAAGCCCAAGACAACCATATATTTCCAAGATTATGCCAACAATTGGCCAACGGACAAATAAGAAAAAGAGCCCCAGAAGAAAAGAAATAGAACCCTGTGTAAGAAATGAGAAAGAAAATTACATCAGTGTCAATCAATACTATGTATTTTCAATTTTCCATAATATTGAAAACATTTCTGAATAAATAAAGCAACTTCTTAGTTCTTACAAATATTGTTATGATATAACAAAGCAAGCATAAATAATGCATCAGAGCTGGAAAAGGTATGTTTATATTAAGGGAACTCAAGACTCATATAGGTTGATCTGAAAAGGTAAGACTGCATACTGTTCATATGCGGCATGGATTTTTGTGTCCTCAAACATGATACTCAAGTTACTGAAGGTAACAAGACCCTTTATGAATGATGTATTCTGATAGATACACATCAAGAAATTAAAACATTTTTAGTATGATAGGACAAACGAATTGACACATTTTTGTATTTCGTACCTTGTAGTTCTTTCTGAAAAGTTGCAAAGTAGAATACCAACCGATCAAAACTACGACCCCTGCTAACCACAGAATCTGGTTGCAACATGTCAGAAAGTTAGAATACTGAAATAAATGAATTATCATATTGTATAGCATAATGAGGGTAAGAGAGGTATTTAGTTTCTACAGAAAGCCTTACATTTCCTAAAGCAAGAAGACCCCTGTCAAAGAAGAGAGTTATGCCAAGAAAGGTGAAGGAGATACCGAAACCAATAAGACCCAAGCCAACCTCTGCAAATTAAAGCCAAAACTTCTAGTGTTAGAAGCCAAAAAAAACTTATTAAAGATTTAGAGACTATAATAAAAGGTTCAATTTCAAATAAATCTTATGGGGTTTGTCAACACCATGCATGCCATTTGAGCTAGTACTCAGTAGGCTAATCTGAGTGATTCCTGTATTTATTTTAGAAATTTTATTCTTTACGTATATAATTTACGGAATCAATAGGGAATAAAATATACTTTTGGTCGCTAAATTCAACTCAAGCAATACAAATTCCTTGGAGCTCTTTGTATTTCATTGTGGTGTCCGAACCATTAAAATGAGTTTTAATTTTGTAAACTCATTTAGAGCAAACGAAAAAGGACTTAAATTAATGGAGGCAAATCAGCAAAATACCAACTAAGTGTTTTCTATAAAGCTTGAATTTCTTCAGCCATGGCTTGTACCCAGGGAGAGTCAGTTCTAGCTTCTCAAAAATGTATTAGGTTCAAACAAGGAAGCAATGGCAGAATAACAATGATAATCACAAAGAGACAAGTGAAACATTAATTACTAACATCAATGAAGTAATCAACCATATTAGTCAACAATCTTTACACAATAAGCTCAAGCTAGATATTTCAATTTTAAACAAGAAAAATTATTAGGTTCAAACAACAAAACCATGACAGAATAACAATGACAATCACAAAGATACAAGCGAACTATTAACTACTAACATCAATGTGAGAAACAATCATGCTAGTCAAACAATCTTTACACAAGAAATTAAAAACATAATATTTCAACTTTATTCAATAGAAATATGCTTACTTTGTTGCTCAGTTATTTCAAACACCATCTTGATATTCGCAGCAGCAGTCGAGATAAGATTAAAACTTGTAGAATTTCAACTAATCTACAACACAAATATGAGATCAAATGAGAATTGAAGCTTTAGCATTTAGGAATGCCTATATTTGCAGTAAAATAAAACCATGGCGTCACGAATTTATGAATTAGTTTTCAATTCTGTCAATTTGCTGTCAAATTCACAACCCCAAAGAATGAAAATAAACAAATACACAGATTGCATTTTCTACCTCAACTTGGACAGGAAAAACAGATCATAAAACAAAAGAAATGAAGAATATAAGAAGAAATTTGTTGAAGTTAACAGAAGAAAATAAGAATCCAAACCCAGAAATTAAAATGGCTGGACTATTGAAAATCAATATAAAAAAAACAAACCGAGAGTTACCGGTAACTGTAAGCAAATGATCGAAAGCTGGTCGCTATGCGTATACCTCGGTTGAAACCGGAAACACTGACGCGAATCCCTGCTGCCGTTCGACCCTACTTGAGACCCGTTTGAAGAACCATGAACGTTGCAGGCTTGGGCTTCAAATTAGACATCATTATTCGATCAGTAATTTTCAGTCTGTTGAGACCATAGATCTTGATTGCGATTCCTAGCCCAGACTTCTTTGATTGTTAATACAATAATTAAAGGGTAAATTACACAATTACTCAATGATTAATTTCTTAAATCTTATTATAGTCACTAAAATTTATAAAATTTTATCTGATTATCCCTCCGCGGTTAACTTTGTAATAGTGTTATTACATGGATAATTAAATAACAGCTTAAGGGTATAATAAGTCTTTGAATTAAAAAAAATCAATTAAGTTTTTAAACGTTTTTTTTTTTTGCATTCGATTATACTCTTATACTCTAAAATTTTATCAATTAAGTCTTTCGATGGTCAATTTTTGAGTATTTTTTTTTATATATTACTTTCATATATAATACAATATAGTTTTTTCATGTGACACTTATTTTTCATAATTTTGAGACCTGTTCATAGCTTCAATTGTGACACAACAAATGTTAAGAAACTGTGTTTTGAAAAATGTTCTTTCAAAACTTAGGATTCTAAGGAAGCTTTTAAACTACGGCATGGATCCTCTAGATTCCGGCTTGCCACCTCTGCGATCGCTGTCCACAATCTCCCGACATAACCAAAAACTACCTGTGAAAGAAAAGGTTGCAATGTCAACAGCAAATATGTAAACACTTAGAAGTCAAGTCTCAAACTTGTTGGACGCCACCATTAAAGGTGATTGTTATAACTTGTATAAACCAACATGGTTTAGCCTTGAGTTCAGATCAAAACATAATATTTCCAGATACGGAAACATTGAAACAGAACACTGACTTGGCAAGGAACCATGTTTCAGACTCGAATTTGAGTGTCGGGAGGAGCTTTGGATGGTCATATCCTTGTATATCTAAATATTCGGTCATATTTGTATCCAGGTGGACTAAGTGAACTGTTACCCATGTCAAGCACATATTTGTATCTAACACTCACACCCGAGTTCAAGTAACATACATAGCTCTAAAGAACTCATGCAGAACAAGATTATTGCATTCACCGGCTGATGCATTCAGCCTCAGCGGATCAACCAAGGAATGAAGTTCTGATTTAGAGCTAACACTTCTCGATTTCAGGTCAAAATAAGCCATTAAAGATCGGAGAAAGGTTCGATAATGAACTAACTTTCCTATTTCAGGCCTAACAAATCATTAATGCAAATACCGAATAAGGTTAACTCGTACCTTCAACTTTCAACTCTTGAAAAGCTCAATTACAATGGGTTTTCATTCAAGAAAGACTTGAATTCTGTCACCCATTGTATCATTAAAATCCAACAACACTTTCCCTCCAACTTCCTCGGCAGCATCGTCCAACAACGCCTTCATGTTTACGCCCCCCAAAGCTGTTGAAAACAGAAATCAAACGCTTTGCTGTAATTTTTTTCAAGAAACATGGAGTTAAGTTTGTGAAACAAAAACATACCTGGAACAATATTTGTTATTCCTTCCAAAAACCCAGCCTGCAGAAGAAATCAAAAAGCTAAAAGGAAAATAAAAATGAAAAGACTAAAGACCATATCCCCTCGGGTGGAAGTGTCGGACTTTCATATGAGTGACACAAGCGATTCAACTATTTCCAAGATTCTTGACCCTTGAGGTCTTTGGAGCCATCCCTCTACACTCATGTTCAATCCTTCAATTTAAACACTCTAAATGAATTTTGTCAATTCAGCAAATAAATTGACCGTTGATTCTTTTGAATGTTAGTTAAATTTTATGTTTTAGTCGTTAAGCACTGTTTAATGATACGGTGCGTTTAATGTTTTTTCTTAATGACTGCAGACTAAACGCTGCGTTTGATGGTTAGGATATTTGTATCCAGGTTGTTGGATTTTGGAGACTATCGAATGAATATACAATGTTTCTCTTGTTTCTTGAACCCCTTTTCTTCCTTTCTCCTCTTGAATCTTTAAGAATTTCTTGAAGATTTTCTTGTTATTTGTTTGGTTAAGTTACAAAGGCATCAGAACCAGGTTGGACCTCAGAAAAAATGGTAGACGGAGTGAGGACAAGACACCAGGCTGCGTTAGCAGCTCAGGCCACCGCCGAAACGCAATCTGAACCAACAGAAGAACAATCGGAGCTGAGTCAATTGGAAGATAGGTTGGATGCTCGTATTGATTCAAAAATTCAAGATTTGCGAGTGTCGATGATGTCGGATCTTCATAGACTGCTGGAGATAGCTTTGGGGAAAAAGATTAGTACAGAAGATATGCCGAGCCCGCAGGATGGGATTGTTGGGAAGGCGCCAGTAGCTCCATCATCATCGGGAGCGGTCGCAGAGAAAGAAAAGCCAAAAGAGTCAGACCCAGTCCAAGTAATTTCTTTAGAGGAAGATTCAACTCAGAAAGAGCAGGTTCAGTCGACTAATTTTGCGTATAGATTATTATGCCCAAAATTTGATGGAGAAGATTTTAAGGGATGGGTATCCAAGTTGGAGCAGTACTTCGAGGCTGAGAAGGTTCCCGAATCAGCAAAGATTAGAGTGGTGATGCTTCATTTGGAGGATCGAGCATTGCAATGGCACCAATTTTTGACCAAGTCTCATGGAGATTTGAATCAAGTGGGATGGACCAATTATTTAAAGCTAATGAGGGAAAGGTTTGCACCGGATGGATTTCATGATCCCTTCACAGAACTTCTGGCATTGAGGCAGACGGAGTCAGTGGAACAATTTTACGAGGAGTTCATCAATCTCTTGAACCAGGTACAACTTCCAGACGAATATGTACTGAGTATGTTCAAAAAACATTTACGTTTAGAAATTAATCAGTATTTAGAGCTATTACAGCCTAAGACTTTATTAGATGCGTTTAATATGACTAGAAGAGTTGAGATGATGTTCTACCCTAACCAGAAAAAATCTTATCGAAGTGGTTATAAAACCTTGGCTCCAGTTACTTTGAGCTTACCTTCAAGGCCTAATAGTAGTATTCTTAGGAGCTCATTTAGTCCTGGTAGTATGTCAGTTCATCAAGTAGCATCTAGAAATAGCTCTCCTGAAAAAATTAATTCAGTCAATCAAAGGGGTGGACTTGTAGTTGAACAAAGAGGCAGGGGAAGAACACTGTTAGCGGCAAAAATTACAGTGGAGGGATTAGAAGATGAAGGAGACCCTGAAGAATTTCTAGATTGTGAAGAGTTAGGTGAGTTTGGAGGGAATATGGGGGAAAAGAGTGAGGGAGCAACAGTTTCCTTGCAAGCTATTTGGGGAGCTATTAGTAGCAATTCAATGAAGCTGGAAATTGAGATGGAAGGAAAGAAATTAATAGCTTTGCTTGATTTTGGAAGCACGCATAATTTTATCAGCATGAGTGCAGTGAAACTCTTAGGGATGAAATTGGAAAAAGGAAAGAAACTCCAGGTAACTGTAGCTGATGGTGGATCTTTTGAAACTATGGGGATTTGTAAAGAGGTACACTGGCATGTGCAGCAACAGGAATTTGTGACAGACTTCTTGGTTATTCCCTTAAAGGGTAGTGATGTAGTGTTAGGAGTGTAGTGGTTGGCATCCTTGGGAGCTATTAGCTGGAACTTTGCTACAATGGTTATGAAGTTTAAGCAAGGGGGAGTAAATGTTAAATTGCAAGGGATTTCTTTGAAGTGGATTGAGCATAAGGAATGTTCAAAAATTTTAAAGAGAACTAGTAGTAGCTTCTATGTGGGTTTTGAATGCTCAGTGGGAGTTCAGAAAGGAAGCTGGTCCTCTATCTGAAGATATAGAGATGTTGCTGAAAGAATTTAAAGAAGCTTTTGATGAGCCAAAAGGTTTACCTCCAGAGAGGGGCCATGATCACAGGATTTCTTTGGTGGATGAGAAATCTGTAATCAAGTTAAAACCTTTCAGATACCCAGCTTGGCAAAAAAGATATTGTGGAGAAAATAGTGAAGGAGTTGTTGGAATCTAGAGTGATAAGGGACAACAACAGTGCTTTTTCTTCTCCAATAGTGATGGTTAAGAAAAAAGATAACTCTTGGAGGATGTGTGTGGACTACATGAAGCTTAACCAAGCTACTATCAAAGACAAAATTCCAATGCCCATAATTGAAGAGCTGCTGGATGAGTTAAGAGAAGCTAGAGTGTTTTCAAAATTGGATTTAAGGTCTGGCTACCATCAGATAAGGATGTGGCAAGAAGACATTCCTAAAACTGCTTTTAGGACTCATGAGGGGCATTATGAGTTCCTAGTAATGCCTTTTGGACTCACAAATGCCCCGGCCACCTTCCAAAGCCTGATGAATAAAGTTTTTAAGGCTCAATTGAGAAGGACAGTGCTGGTCTTTTTTGATGATATCCTAGTGTGCTCAAAGGACTGGAAGGCTCACTTGGAACATTTGAGGGAGGTCTTGAACATATTGAAGGGACATAAACTATTTGCTAAACTAAGCAAATGTTGTTTTGGAGCAAAGGAGATTGATTATTTAGGGTATGTTATAGCTAATGGAGTTATTGCTATGGACCAAACAAAAGTGGATAGCATTATGAAGTGGCCTACTCCTGCAACTTTGAAGGAATTGAGGGGGTTTCTAGGGTTGTCAGGGTATTATAGAAGGTTTATAAAAGATTATGGGCTGAATTGGGGAGTTAAAGAATCTGAAGCATTCCAGAAATTGAAAGAAGCTGTTTGTTCTGCACCTGTTTTGTCATTACCAGATTTTGAAGAGGTATTCATGGTGGAGACAGATGCATCAGAGGTTGGAGTAGGAGCAGTCCTGATTCAGAAGGGAAAACCATTGGCATTTTTTAGCAAAGCTTTGGGAATCAAGCATCAAAAATTATCAGTATACGAGAAGGAAATGTTAGTAGTATTAATGGTTCCCTTACCTAGCTGGAAGACATTTTAAGATAAAGACAGATCACCAAAGTTTGAAGTTCCTCAATGAAAATCAAGCTATAACCCCTGCTCAACAAAAATGGGTAGCTAAAATGATGGGTTTTGATTTTGAAGTTAGTTATAAAAAGGGGTTAGTAATATTGTAGCAAACTGTTTATCCAGAAGACCAAATCAGTATAATTGTTTTACTTTGAGGGCCAGTAGCATCAGTACGGATACCTTGGAGAGGGTGGCTGCAACTTGGCAGAAAGATCCAAGACTGATAAAGATTATTAAGGAGTTGGAAGAGGGAACCAGAAGGGGTGGAAAGTACACTTGGGATGGAAGACAATTAAAAAGGAAGGGGAAGTTGGTGGTAGGGGATGATGAAGGGTTGAAGAAAGAAATTTTGAATTACTTCCATAACAGCTCTGTGGGAGGGCACTCTGGAGCTTAAGTTACTGGAAAAAAATTACTATTGTTTTTTATTGGAAAGGGTTAAAAAAAGTGAGGAATTGGGTCCGAGAATGTATGGTGTGTCAGAGAAATAAAGATGAAGCTCAACACCCTAAGGATTGCTGCAGCCTCTTCCTATTCCAGAATGTGCTTGGTACAGTGTGGGAATGGATTTTATAGAGGGGCTGCCAAATTCAAGGAAGAAGAATTGTATATTGGTGGTGGTAGATAGGTTGACTAAATATGGACATTTTGTTGCAATTAGTCACCCTTTCTCAGCCAAAGACATAGCTCAAATATACATGGAGAATGTGTACAAATTACATGGATTGCCTGGATCAATTGTGTGTGACAGAGATAGGGTCTTCATGAGTACTTTTTGGAAAGAATTATTTTGTAAGCTGAGAGTGGTAGTGACTCCCTCTACAGCCTATCATCCTGAAACGGATGGATAAACCGAGAGGCTTAACAAGTGTTTGGAGAGTTATTTGAGGTGCATGACCGGGAAGAAGCCAAGGGAATGGAGGGATTGGCTACACCTAGCAGAATGGTGGTATAACTCATCATATCATTCTGCTATTCAGACTACCCCTTACCATGCTTTATATGGGCAAAATCCTCCTGTACACCTCCCTTATGTTGCTGGGGATTCATTGGTGGAATCTGTGGATAGGTCACTACAGAATAGAGAAGCAACTATTCGTATGCTCAAATTTTATCTTAAAAGAGCTCAGAACAGGATGAAGCAACATGTTGATCGTAGGAGAACTGATTGTGAGTTCCAAATTGGTGATTGGGTGTTCTTGAAACTGCAGCCCTATAGGCAGCAGTCGGTTAAGGTGAGAACTTGTCAAAAGCTGGCTGTTAAATGGTTTGGACCATTTGAAATAATGGAAAGGATTGGTAAGGTGGCATACAAGTTGAATTTACCTGCTCAATCAAGGGTACACCCAGTTTTTCATGTATCCCAGCTGAAAAAACATGTTGACAGTGATGTTTCTCAACCTGATCTACCAGTTATTGGTCCTGATGGAAGTGTGAGCAAGGAACCTGTGAGGATTCTGAAGAGGAGAATTGGGAAGAGAGGAGGAAGAGCTGTTACTGAAATGTTGATTGAGTGGACAAATTCATTTCCGAAGGATGCTACTTGAGAAGTGTTACAGCAATTCCAAACTCAATTTCCAAACTTCAATCCTTGAGGTCAAGGATTTCTTAAAAGAGGGAAACTTTGTCAATTCAGCAAATAAATTGACCGTTGGTTCTTTTGAATGTTAGTTAAATTTTATGTTTTAACCGTTAAGCACTGTTTAATGATACGGTGCGTTTAATGTTTTTTCTTAATGACTGCAGACTAAACGCTGCGTTTGATGGCTAGGGTATTTGCATCCAAGTTGTTGGATTTTTCTTGAAGATTTTCTTGTTATTTGTTTGGTTAAGTTACAAATTTTGAAAATAAAAGCACTTACTGTAAATTAGGATTGACGTACGGGCTTGTTAAGTTAGCAAAATGTAAGCTACCTAATTATTAAGGCACCTTTGCTTGGATCAGAAGACTTACAGGAACTCTAACGTCAAGTTTCTCCATTCCATCTCTTCCAGTAATCTTGATTCTCAACGTCCGAGACCAGATCCCAGAAAAAGGATCCCTTGAACCATCTGCACGATAGTTACTGTATACATCAGGAGTTATCACCTCGACAACTGGATCTTGAGGACTTTGACCTCTTTGTTCCGAGTCATCTCGAACCCTTTCTATACTGTATGCATTACTGCTCACTGAACATAAACCACGATTATAGGATTAGGAAGACAAGGCAACAAAATTTCAGTATTCTCGAGAAAGACTAAGGGTTTAATTTGGGAGCCCAAGATGGAAATGCCAACAAAGAAGGTAGGACAAATACCAAAACTTCCAATATCCAAACATGGTTTTAGGGGAATGACACACCAGAGACCCTCCAAATATATGGGAAAGAAATTGAAAACTCAAGTGTTGGGCACATACCCCATAACCAACACTAGCACTGAGTCAGAGTAAAAAAGGTTTTAAGTTCAGTTTGGACCTTAAGACTAAGAATACTAAATCTCACCAACCTCTGTCTCCATATAGCTGATTGTTGCTGGTAGCATATCTTTTTCCTTCCTCATAATATTTGTTGAAGCCTAAGATTTCCTTGATTTCTTCAAAAGATGGCATGCTTCCTGGAGGTGGAATACGGCCGCCTTTGAGGGCAGTCAGTGAATCCTGCAAATTCGTAGAGGTTGACCTTTGAGAAGCAACATTTATTAACAATTGAATCATGAAAGAATGAAGTGCCACTAAGCATCTGTATTCCGGACATCATAAAAAAGTCGAGAGCTTTAGACTTTTCATTAGGCGACATAAAAGTTTTATGCATCCCTCTCTCATAATGCAAATGAACTTTTGTACCGAAGATGTAAGACTGAATATTACGGAAGATTAAGTGAGATTTTATATGCATGAACAAAGTGAAGATGCATAACCTGCATTGCTTGGATAGATACTCCAATCAAAGAAAGCGGATATGCCACGAGTTTATATCCGATTTCCTCAAGTTCAAGCGGAGTGATTATTGGTGTTTTTCCCCCACCTTCAAGCATGTTAGCCTACATAGGAACACAAAATCTGCATCAGTCATAGAAGATGATGGAGAATTATTTGGGAAGGACAAGTGTATGTCGTAGCAAATTTATGAATCAGAATAAAACGAGCAGTTACATATGGCAGGTCCAATGCCAGAGACGAATACCCTTGAAATACATATCAGAAAGCCTATGGAGATGCTAAACATTTAAGCAACAAAAGAGAATTACCAGCCTACCACTGGGCAAAGTTATGTTTCCTCAGCGTTCTATTTATCACGCAATTAACTGTGTATATAATCATGTATATAGCCAAATTATACTTTTTACTTTGTATATTTTCAAAAGAAGACACAATACCATTTTTGGAACTAATGGAGAAACTTCACAAAAAGCTTTCATCTCTTCTTTAGAAGCTAGTGCATCAATAAAGAGGACATCTGCTCCGGCATCCGCAAAAGCCCTTGATCTCCAAAGTGACTCCTCTAAAGATAGTGCTTGACGAGAATCCGTTCGTGCCACAATAACAATGTCTGAACCAATCTCTTTGCGAGCGTCAACTGCTGCTTTAATTCTCATAATGGCTTCCTCTCTGGACACCACCTTCCTACCTTGTGTATGACCGCAAGCTTTCGGAGACACCTAACAATGAAATTTTAAAAAAAACCGAGCCTCAAATTACAAACTTAACAAGATCAGCAATTCAAACTATATGTAAAACTGCTTAGAGCATCATAATTTTTTTTTTCAGAATTACAAACTTTCGGAGACACCTAACAATGAAATTTTAAAAAACCTGAGCCTCAAATTACAAACTTAACAAGATCAGCAATTCTCATAATGGCACTGCAATGCTCTTGTAATGTCAATACAGCAACAAAAATATTTGAAAAGCTGATTTTTTTTTTTCAGAACACGAACCTGATCTTCAAGAATGATCCCTGCAAAGCCAGCTCTTATATATCCTTTAACAGTTCTCTTCACATTCATCGCATTTCCATATCCATTATCACCATCTCCAATGACAGGAATCGACACGGCCTGGGTGATTTGTTGACCCTGATCAACCATTTCCCCATAGGAAATAAATCCTGTGTCTGGTAATCCCAGGCGAGCAGCAGAAATGGAAAATCCTAACGATAACAATCAAAGGATGTTGTTAATGCTCAAACCATCTCAAAACAGTTGATCAACAAGATAGAAAAAAATTCTTTTAAGCAAATACATTTGTGAAAGAATATACACATTTCAGATTTGATAGTGGAAAATGGGAATGCATCAAACTTAGGGATATAAAGTAAGAAAAAAGTGTTCTACAATGAAACCAACATGTGGTAAGATCATAAGGACCAAAACTGCAGTGATCACTAAGTTTTTACTAAAAAAAACTACTGAATTCATATATGGTCATCAAATTAAGTCCAAGAAACTAATATCTGACTTTGGAAGTAGAAGGAAACAAAAGATAAGTAAAACAAAAAAGACTTGGATAAAGAAACCCAGCTTCAATGAAATGATCAGTTAGCACTAAATAATTGCAAATTCACAAAGCTCTTTTCTACTTTGAATTTTAAAAAAATGTAATTTATCAATCAGAAAATTGTAATCAATGGAACTGAAAAAAAAGGAAAAAATCAATTTTAAAGAACCCATTAACCATTGCAGCTCAGATATCAATACATAAAAAAAGTCTATGGATTATTAACTCGAAGATAAAAATGCATAAACCATCAAAATAGAAGAAACCCAAATCACAAACACCGCCAATTTACTGATCAATAAACAGAAAAGATAGAGTTTTTTAGATCCAACAACTCCAGCTGATGAAAACCCACATCTTGAAATTCTTAAATCAATGAAAAAAATTAAAAATTGGAAAAGAAACGAAGGAAAGAGAAGAGCAAAAGTACCACTGGTGAAACAATACTGAAAGCCAGCTCTTTCTACGAGCTTAGCACTGAGACCATCAAAACAAGCAGGGCCTTGGTGAACCCCAGGCGATTCCAGAATCTGTCTAAGTGTCTTTGCAGCTGAACTCCTCTCACCCAAACAACCACTGATGACTTGGAATCGCTTAGGAGCGGTAAACAAAGTGCAGGTCTTTGGCTTCCTTGTCTCGGTATTATTAATGGGACATACAAATGATCCAATTTTGAAATTTGGAAGAGGGGAAGAGTGAGATTTTGAGAAAGGGTGGTTGAAAACAGAGACAGCTTGATCTCTGCTAATCAATAATGATGATGATGGATTCATGCTTGCAACTTGAAGGTAGAAAAGCTCAGTGTCCCACTCTCTTTTGCTTTCGTTCGGTGCAGTTTATAAATCAATCTACCAATGGAAATTTGGTGAGCAAAATATCATTATATAATTCAACATTCAAACGCTTGAGATATTTTAGTATACATGATATATAAGCTAGGGGAATATCTCGTTTTCCCTTTTTTATATTATTTTATCTTTTGTCCCCTCGTTGCCTATCTGTCAAATTTACGTTTCCTTTCCTTTTTGCCTTTCAAATTCAAAAGGAAAAACCCTTAAAAAAAAGACCATCAAATTCTTCCAATTTCTGTAAAGAAAAACTAATAAACGAACAAACTCTGGAAGAGGAACGGAGCGGATTTTCCAAGAACAAAAGAGAGAGAAAAGCCAGGTACTATTATTAATACAAATGGATTCTTGTTTTCCAATTTTTATCTATTTTAATCCTTTTTGTTTCGGTTCAGAATCTGAAAACCTGTGTTGTTCCCGTGTGCTTATCTGGCTCCATTGGTTTCTTCAACTATTATTAACTACCCCTTGCTTTCCTCATTTTATTTCAAATTTAAAGTTCAAGGATTTCGTTGAGCTTTTCAGTCTTTGATTTGATTTGTGAATTCTCGTCGACCCTCTTTCGACTTCGGCCTTGATTTTCCTGGGTTTTGTTTATTTTTTTATTTGTTTTCGTTATTTATCTTTAATTTCTCTGATGGAAGATGGTTATCGAGGACAAGGCTTGGTGGTAAGGCTTAACGGGTCTATTAATCTCCTTCAGTTTTTTACGAATTTGACTGTTAAAGATGTTAATTTCATCGAAAATCCATCTCATAACGTTTGATTAATCATTTATTAATTAATTCAATTGTATTTGTAGCTTTTACTTTTGTGTTAAATCGTATAAACATTGCCTTTCGATCAGTAGTTGCTCTGGGTACATGGAATTATTGATTTTTCTTTTCTTGCATCAAGAGATGAACGAAATGGAATTCATATATGTATACATGTTCACATGTTCTAATTTGAAGTATGTTGTTTGCTGATATTTTAGTTTCTCATATTACAATGTTGGATTCATGTTGCAGATTTGGTTTCAACCTTGTTCTTCATATATATGTTTGTTTCGATTATCATAGTTCAATTTAATTCTACTCTTTTGTTCATTGGATTTTTAATGAGTTTGTAAAACTTAATGCAGGCACAGGCACCTCCCCCTGGCTACTTTGTTCGACTAGAAAATTCTGACGATTTGTATTTGAGGAAAAGATCAAGATGCGTCGATGGCTTTGCTGTACATGTCTGGTCGAGGAGAGGTACCAACCACATGAAAATGAGTACTTGAAGACCCCTGATCATGACACAGATGGTATGCTTTAATGCTAACTTGATTCGGTAGTTCCGACTTGCTGTTATGAGTGTTTTTATGGTGGGAAATGTGTTGTTATGTTTGTGACATTATGTGCCTTACTAAATTCTACTTTGTTGAACACCTTATACGAAATTACCTAAAACCACTTAATGGAAATGTAACTTGGGCAAGGCATGAGAGCAAGATAATAACTTCCGAAATGTTTTGATTATTATTCGAATTTTGAAAATAGTAAACCTTTGTGTCTGTTGGGCGAGGGAGGGATTTGTGTTTTACTTGCTAATATTAGAAAACTATTTTGAATTGTCTTCCTAGTTTTAGTGTACCCAAAAGGAAAAGATGTTGGCATGAATTTCAAGACGTATGGAATATGTTGTGTGATATTCTAATATCATTATTTAAAATATGAATATCTCCGACAAAAGGTTCTTGAGAAAAAAAATCTTATTAGTGTTCAATTATTCAATATATATATGTTCTGTTTGCATGCTTGTGTTTTTTCAATAATTTGTCATTGCTGATGTTGTGTGCTTTCAGGGAATCAAAAGAACTCAAAGGCAGCAGCTCCTGGCAAGAACGAAGTGCAAAAATCAGCACCGCCTATTGAAGTGCCTGCAATATCATTGGAAGAATTGAAAGAAAAGACTGAGAATTTCGGATCAAAGGCTTTAATTGGTGAAGGTTCATACGGAAGAGTTTATTATGCAAACTTGGACAATGGAAAAGCTGTGGCTGTGAAAAAGCTTGACGTTTCCTCTGAGACTGAGTCAGATGTTGAGTTTCTGACCCAGGTGATGGCAATTTGACACAATGGTCTTTCCCAATAAATGTTTTAGTTCTTATTGATAATACTAATTTATGTCGTTTAAGTGTTTTGTGCTTCCTCCTTTTTCTTAAAACTTCAACTTTACGAATTTTCTTTTTTTAGGTTTCAAGGGTTTCAAAATTGAAGCATGACAATTTCGTCGAGTTGCAAGGTTACTGTGTTGAAGGAAATCAGCGCGTGCTTGCATATGAGTTTGCGACAATGGGATCACTGCATGACATATTACATGGTTTGTGAAGTCATCATCTTATGCATTAGCTCCTGACAGATTTTTCGGACATGATCTTGTTATATAAAATACACTGTTAGTTTGACTTCTTTGTTTCTGGTGATTCTAGGAAGGAAGGGGGTTCAAGGTGCACAACCAGGTCCTGTGCTTGACTGGGTACAACGGGTAAGAATTGCGGTTGATGCGGCAAGGGGATTGGAATACTTGCATGAGAATGTTCAACCCTCTGTTATACACCGTGATGTCAGATCTAGCAATATCCTTGTCTTTGATGATTTCAAAGCAAAGATTGCAGATTTTAACCTCTCAAACCAGTCTCCTGACATGGCTGCTCGTCTTCATTCCACTAGAGTTTTGGGGACCTTTGGCTATCATGCTCCAGAGTATGCTTTCTAAGACCTTTCTTGATGAACCATCCAGTCATTAGCTTTTTGCACATGGTTGATTATGTTTAAGTGCATTCTCAGATAACATCTAGGAAGTTATGCATAAATACTTTTCGATTAACTATTTTCCCAAATGATGCCACTATTTATGCTCCCTATATTCTTTTCCACCTCTTTCACAATAGATAGAAAATGCATCGAAGGTTCATCGGGCCATATCGGACTCTTCTGTCTGTGTTGCTAGAGCTACAGACATTTAGAGGAAGAGTCTAGTTTTTTTTTATGAATACACCACACTCCCGGAGGTGCTGCGGATATAATATATATGATGTAATGAATTATGGTTCCATTTTTTCCCAGATATGCAATGACCGGTCAGCTGACGCAGAAGAGTGATGTGTACAGTTTTGGGGTTGTCCTCTTAGAGCTTTTGACCGGAAGGAAACCTGTCGACCACACAATGCCGCGTGGACAGCAAAGCCTCGTTACCTGGGTGAGTTAATGCTTTCTCTTCTCCCTGTCAATCTTTTACCTTCTCTTTATCTAGCGCGATGGAGAGTTTTTGTTTCGTTTATATAGTTCCCAAACTTTCCAATTCACTTTAAATGTGACCAACTCTTCAACATTTCTTTTTCCTCCATTTAGGCTACTCCAAGACTGAGTGAAGATAAAGTTAAACAATGTGTAGATCCAAAACTGAAGGGAGAGTATCCTCCCAAAGGAATTGCTAAGGTACTTCTATCATCCCGTGTCTTCTTAACTTGCACAAGTTCAGTTTTTTTCAACTTAAATATGTTTCCGGGTTTTGGGTGCTCAAACAACGGACGACACGTAACAGCCACACCAATCCGAACTAGCAGTTAACAGTTCCAATTCCATTTTGTTAATGCAGTTAGCAGCTGTGGCAGCATTGTGCGTGCAGTACGAAGCTGAGTTCCGTCCAAACATGAGCATTGTTGTCAAGGCTCTGCAACCACTGCTGAAGGCTGCCGTTCCAGCTCCAGAACCCGAGTCTTAAATCAGATAAGCCCAGATTCCTCACCCTTCTGCCTTCATCGAAATATCCACAACCTATTCCCCATTCGGATTCATTCGTCTGCAGATTTCATCGTATCACTAAATATTATTCGTATTTCTTTATTTCCAAACTTTTCAAATATAACATTCAAGTCCAACTGTTTACCTTCGCCGATATGAACTGTCTGTCACCGGTTTTCAGACATCGGGTGCTGAACTTTTTTCGAGTTGTAGACATAGAAAGAATTGGCCAAGGAATTTGGGTTGTGGTGAATATAAATGTTAAATGAGTTGTGTTTGCTTTGGTTTCTTACTTATTCTTTGTGCAAAAATAATGTTATTATTTTTCTATAAATGTTGGTTTTGATTTGTGATGTTTTAAGGTATGCTTTCATATTAATGTTAAAATTTGATTTTTGTGAATTATTATCGTGTGCCAAATTCCATTTTACTTGTAATCTCTAAGGTAACATAGAATGGATATTAAAATGGTCGGTTCGATTATTAATTAAATTAAATATTATTAATTAAATAATTTAAATTAAATTATTTATAAAAATAATTGATTAAATCGAATTAATTTAATTAATTTAAATTGAATCATGAGATTTTCTTTAAAAATGTCCTTAAGCAAAGTTTAATGGTCTAGTTCACTACTAATATGATAAGTGTAAATTGCTTCTTGATCCTTTCAATTATGAAATATTGTAAAAAAGACTTTATTTGATTGGAATTAGCCATAATAATAATAATAATAATAATAATAATAATAATAATAATAATAATAATAATAATAAACTTTAACCTTCAACTTTACATTTTGTTTTAAATTAATTTTAAATTGACTGATGTATTATAATATAATATTTTTTATTGATTTAAATTATTTAATAACGTATATTATGTATATAAGCTCCTCAAACAAGGAACAATGACATTCTTGTTTTTATTGAAACCACTTGAAGTAAGAAATATATTTATAATTACACTACCAATTTATTTTCATTAATATAAAAATATACCATTTATTTTATTTTTATTCCTATTTCTAAAAATATTAATTTAAATAAAAATATTTTTAATCAATTCTATTAATTTAAATATTATTTAAATTCAGGAATGTGATTGAATTCTAATTAAAAAATGTTTAAACATCCAAAACAATTATATAAAGTATAATTATTTTTTAACATTTTTAATATATTTTTAACATTTTTTAGTAAAGGGATGGATAATTTTAGACAAAAATAATTTATTTAGTCGTTATTATTATTATTATAAGATAGTTTTTTCTATAACGTTCTTTTATAAAATTATTAAATAAATTTAATTTAAAATAATTATCGAATAACTACTGTATATGAAAAAAAAGTAATTATTCACTTGAAAAAATGGAGAATTCGGCATACTATTTATTAATGAGTTAACCCTAATTTCAGGAACATGATTCGGATTATCATCAAAATCATAAGTAAATTAAGGGATTTAATTGATGAAACAAAATGCAAAATCCACCAAATTAATCGTTAATATCAACAGAAATTATAATAAAAACTAAACAGAAATCGAAACTTCTCTTCATCAAAACTTAAATATTTTACGTTGAAACCCTAAATCAAAACCTAGGTTAAATCTACAAATCAAACCGAAAAAGAAAACATCCAAACATCTTTCCGATGTTGTTTCGAGGAAATCGCTAAGGGGAGAAAAATGCTTATTTTACACTACATTGGAGATCATCGAATCACTTACAAAACTTCCCATATTGTTCGAGACGAGAGACGACATCGGGAAGCAACAATCGTGATGAAGCAACGAAGAACGATGAGCTCCGTTGTTGTTCCATTGAGATTCCAAAATAACCAAGGAAATGTAGATCAGAGCAAGAAACGAGATCGCCAACGATAGAAACATCCCTTGTGTGAAAAAACAAGATGAAACATCCATTTTTTATAATCTTTTTTGGTGGTTTTGGTTGAGATTTCAGAGATTTTCTGATGAACGATGATCAAAGAGGAGGAGATAAGAATGAAAGAAATGGATTCCGATAGTTTTTAAATGAAAAAAAAAGATGAAATATCAAATCCAATGAATGATTGATTAGTTAATTTAGCGTCTAGGGAGAATGTAAGAGAAGAATAAATTAAAATTATGTTTAAATATTATATATCAATTTTAAATAATCTTACTATTATATGTATATTTTATTTAGATCTAAATATATTTTAATTTAATTAAAAAAATATTTTATGTATTGATACTAAAAATTTTATATTTAATAAATAGGTCTAATTTATAATTTTAAAATTTAAATTTTAGTATTAACAATAAAAAACATATTTTTAATAAACATAATATTTAATTTAAGAGTTAAAGTTTATGATTATGATTTAAGATTAGATTTTAGATTTATATTATAGAGTTATCAGTTTATTAATTTATATATTATAATAATTAATTTTAGTGTTAGTTATAATTATAATTATATTTATGCATTATATTAATTAATTTTATAATACTACTATGAATATATTAATTTCAATTATAATTATTAATTTTATAGATAATAAAAAAAAATATTTTAATTTCACATTGAAATAAAAATAATAATAATTTTTTTGTACACTGGGTGTGCAATGAATCTGTTAAGGAAACATGTCTGTTGGGTCCCTGTCACGTGGATGCTGCCTTTCTTGTTTTCTAATAAAACAAAATATTTTCGTGACACATAAGCATATGTTCTATGAACCTATTCCCCTTTTCAAAAGATTGTTTTATTATCAATGATTTCTATGTTTTAGGAATTGAAAATCACATGGGGATGAGAAGTTATATCATACTTTTTTTATCACGTTATTTATGGTCTAAACTAATTAGATTTATTTATTTTATATATTTTTTTGAAATAAATGATCACTTTATATATATATAATTAGTGAATAGATAGCTATCAGACAATTGTTTAAAAAATGAACAAACTTAATTATATGGACCACGAATGACGTAGTGAATAAGATTCATGATAATAATCTGTCCATGCTGATCAATCTCACACAAATAAATAATATTTTTTTATAAAGTCTATTTCTACGTAAAAAACCTCTAAAAATGCTTTTATTAAATTTTAAACTTAGGATCTTAAAAAAAATAAAAGTAAATAATTATAATCGATTGATTATTAACCCTATTTAAATAAATATATATTTTTCAAGTTTACATTTTATTTTTACTTAGAAGAAAAAGATAATTCTAGAGCAATGAATACTCTTAATAGGGTTTGAACCCAAGACCTAAGAAATAAATGAAAAACTTTGGCCAACTAATTATTAATACTTTTTAAATATTTATAGAGTAATTATTAACGGATTGATAATCTAAAATATTATATTATTAATAAAAACTATATGACCTATTTATCATGAAATAACAAGTTGAACTCAATGACATAGTTTAACCCTTATTCTAATAACCCAATACATTACAGGCCACTTACACGTAGTATATTTTCATGTACCAGTTAACGATTTTGGGTTCATATCAGACAGTTAGCTCATTTAGACCTTTATAATTATGAGGTAAAGGATACTTTTTTATCATATTATTTGGTGGCAGTTTTATTGTGAACAATACTTGACAAACTACTCGTGTCTTGGCTCTCAAGGCTTTGAAGCTATCTGATTCTTGGGAACTTTACCGGGCTAATAGCTTTACCGGAGACAAGTATGATCTCTCCTTGCTATCAAAATTATCGAGTAATCTATTGGACATTGATCATTCAATTATTATGTTAGATATTATTGATGTTCGAACCCGTAATCTTTAAGAACAATAACCGTTCCTTTAACCACTGATCCGAAAAAATGCAACGTTCAAGGCTGCAGATTTTGCAGGTTATAATGCTTTGCCTAGATAAGCTAAAAGTTTTTGCAATGTCGAGTATAATTATAAAGTGTTGGTAGCTGTAATTTATGATCGTTAAGCTTCTAGGGTGTAATATTGTCCTGCTAATTGATCATTAGTTATCAAATCAGTTGTATTCTTTGTTGATTTAAAGAAGGGAAATTTAGGAAAATAAGTAGGCATTTGTTCAAGAAGATATTCAACAAGAACTGTTGCCACTAAAATAATAAGAACAAGTTCAGTGGATGTAGAAAGAAGATATTCAACAAGAACTGTTGCCACTAAAATAATATACAGAAGGATGTAAGATCGGGTGTGTTTAAATGCTTCCACTTCCGCCATTGAAGGTCTACCATGTTTCCATTCTTTGTGCAACTGGGGTTTTGATAACTTGAAGTATTTGCACAACTTCTGCCATTGAAGGTCTACTTGAAGGTATCTGGGAAGTGCACACCAGAGCCAATTTAAGCGCTGGGAATACTTCATCTTCTGGATAATCACCTATGCTCTGATCAACACAATCTAACACGTTCCCTTGCTCGACCAAAACCCGTACGTGATCGCTTAGTATCACAATGTTATCTTCCCCGTATTCGACCGGCCTCCGTCCGGTCACAAGCTCCATGATCAACACCCCGAAACTGAATACATCACATTTCTCATTCACCCTCAAGCTTTGACATGCTAGCTCTGGAGCTACATATCCTAGTGCACTCTGAAACCTGTTCCGGATCACATGCTCTTCGAGCTTCGGTGAAAGTCTTGCTAATCCGAAATCCGAAATCTTCGGATTGTAGTCCGCGTCGAGGAGGATGTTACTTGGTTTTATGTTGTAATGAATTATCGGTGGTCTGAAGGAATGGTGCAAGTGAGCCAGTCCCTTAGCTGTTCCGAGGATTATTTTGAACCGGTTGGACCAAGAAAGTGGTGGGATTGAACCATATCTTTCATGGAGTTTTGTTTGCAAGTTCCCATTAGTTGCATACTCTGTTATTAGAAGTTGAATTTGTGGCGTCCAATAGTATCCTTCCAGTGATATCAAATTCGGGTGCCTTGCTTTTCCAAGAACTCGAACTTCTCGATCAAAATCATCTGGATACTGGATCAAGTTCGACTTCACAAGCTTTTTGATTGCCACAAATCTTCCTTGAGGACTCAATGGGACCTTGTAGACAGTCCCGAATACTCCTTCACCGATCTCTGCAGCTTTGTTAAGGAGGGTTTCAGGATTGCTAATCCCATGAGTTGATATCTTTGAATCGAACAGAAAGAACTTTCCAGCAGGCGGACTTCCGGATTTTGTCGAACTTGAACACATGCTTTCCAGTGCAGTCTCCACAAACTCAAGTCTCCTTCGAACCGAAACATTTAAGAGACTTATAATAAACACCCCGGTTACAATCAGAACAGCTGCTGAAATCGCAACAATTGCAGAAACACTAAGAGAGAGACGATGACGGAATCTCATCGGAATCACAGATCCATTTCTTTGCCTATGGTCACCCATTTGACCATTGTAAGCATCCGGATCGATAAATAAAGGTTTTGGCACATTCAACTTACATGGTCCTTTCAACAATGGTGAACAAATTCCCAAATTTCCCTGCAAAGCACTTTGATCCAAGCTTGGAAATATGCCTCCTACTGGCAGCCTGCCTATAAGTTGATTGTATGATACATTCAAGGCAAGAAGATTTTCCAACAATCCGAGCTCTTTTGGTATTTCTCCACTTAGTTCATTGAACTCGAGTCTGAGAATCTTAAGTTCGGTCAACTCCGAAACAGATTTTGGTATTGAACCTGTTAGATTGTTGTGAGACAACGTTCTGCAAAAAATGATACATTTTTTAATAACACTAGTCCAAGAACTCATGACTTAGCATATGATAAACAAAAATGGATTAATGAAACTTACAATGAGTACAAAGATGAACAGTTTCCAATCTCATCCGGAATTGACCCACTCAATGAATTTTCATCCAGTTGAAGAATAACCAAACTCCCAGATTCACATATATCCCCTGGAACATCACCAGATAAAGCATTTTCTCGAAGGTCGAGCACAGTCAGGTTCAGAAACAAACCGAGCTCTGGTGGTATCCTCGACTGAAGCTTGTTCCATGATAAATTCAAGTACCTCATGTTGGCAAAAAGCCCCATTTCTGCAGGAATGGTTCCTTCGAGGTTATTTCTAGACAGATCCAAATTCCGAAGAGACTCGAAGAGACTACTCGAACCTCTCGGAATCGAACCGTTGAGCCGATTATCAGAAAGATCCATATCTTCCAATCCCAGATCAAATAAACCAGCTGGTATGCTACCAATGAGCTTATTATTTGACAATCTCAAATATTTTAGAGCTTTGAGATTACAAATTGATAATGGCAAGCTTCCAGTTAAACTGTTGCTTGAGAAATCCAGATATTCCAAGCTGCTCAAGTTACCAATCCATGGAGGAAACTCGCCGGTAAACATATTATTCGATAAACTGAACAAAACCAATGAATTTAGCCTCCGGATAGAATCCGGAAGCGGTCCATCGAAAAGATTATGGCTGAAATCCAATGAATTTAGATGCGAACATAGTCCAATATCTCCAGGCATTGGTCCAGAGAAGCTATTAGACTGTAAATTGAACTTTTTCAAGTAATGCAATGCTAAAACTCCATCTGGAACTGACCCAGAAAATGAATTATAAGAAAGATCCAAAGCTCGAAGCCGATTCATCGACCAAATCCCAGAAACAAAATCTATGTTACCAGAGAAATGGTTTTTGGAAAGATTAAGGTTGTTCAAGTATGAACATCTGTACAGTGTGCTTGGCAGTTGGTCTTCAAATGAATTCTCAGCTAAAGAAAGAAATCTCAATGATGAACAGGATTGAAACAAATTATCAGGGAGTGAACCCGAAAGAGAATTCCCAGAAAGATCGAGAAATCTAACGGAATTCATATTAACAAAAGAGCTCGGAATCGATCCTGAGAGAGAATTAAAACTAAGATCAAGCCTTTCAAGACCATTAATCACACCAAGTGCTCGACTAATTGTCCCACTGAAATTGTTACGAGACAGTGATAACACCTTCAAATACTCCAACTTTTGAAGCCCTTTCCCGATCTTCCCCGATAATCCCAAGCCGTCAAGAGAAATCTCCGAAACTCGACCGTTGTTCGGGTTGCATTTGATGAATCTCCAAGAACAAGGCGAGTTATCATCTTCGTTCCAGGACTGGAGATAAGAGGAAGAATCTTTGATATCTGATTTGAACACTATCAAGCCAAGAACATCGTCGTTGAGTTGAATTGAAGAAACTTCATCGACTCCCATGCAGAAATCCATGGAAAGAAACAGATAAATCAGAAGATAATAAGAACCCTTTGTCATTATCCCCATTGTTTTCGTTTATGTTCTTTGAAATCAAGCTTGCACCGCCACGGAAACAATGGAATCCTGCATGGTGTTTTGCTAAAGAAAAATGCAGTTTTATCGGTAAAATATGCTATCATTCCCTGTACTTTGACAAATTTTGTAGTTTAATCCCTGTGCTAAAATGGCTAAAAATTAATTAAAAACTCATAATTTAAGCACAAACACAATATTTTAACTTTTTCTTAGCATCAAAATATTAGATTCGTAAAATTTAACTCGAAAAAATTAGATAATTTAATTCAATTTGATATAAAAATATTTTATTCGTAATTTTATATAAAAAAAATAATATAATGATTTGTTTGAAAAAAAATGTTCCAAACTGGCATTCCAATCACATTTTCCGGAAAAGCCTAGTGATTTGTTTGTAAGCTTGAAGTTAAAATTCTGACGTGTCATTTCTTTTATATGCCTCTTTCATGCATTCCTTCCTTCCATTTTTGAATTGTCGATTATGTATTTTCACAATTATTAGACATTATTTTATTGAATTATTGAATTCAGAGTGTGTGTTTTCAATGTAATTTCATACTCATCAATAATATGTGGAAATAGGATATTATAGGCACAGTTGTAACCCTAAAAGGAACCTAACACTATGAAAAAATAAATGTTTTATAGGTATATATTAACGGTGAAAATTAATTTTTTATAAGTATTTTAATATTATTTTTTTAATGGGTATAGTTTATGAGGTTAAAATTAAGGATAATGTTAAAATTTATTGTTTATATATAAAATTTAAAATTTTCAAATATATAAACTCAAACATATAAACCCTAAATTTTAATCATTATGTATAAATTTTAATGTATAAAATTTCTAAATTTTAAATCCTAAACTAAAACGCTTACAAAAACTTTTAATTTACATATATGTACTAAATAGATTTATATAAGTCTATTTATTTAATGTATTGATAACATAATTATTTTACATTTTTTTTTTCTCATTAAACTACAATACCACTTATGTTAAAGATACCAATTATATTTATAGTTGTATTTGGATACAAAAGCTATATAACCAAATTCACATAATTTTTTTAATCCATTTATTGGCCTAGTGATCAAGATGTTTATCGTGTCTCATTTTGTATGAGTTCGAATCCCGATAAAAAGAAATTTATAATCTCTCTATTTAATTTAAAAAAATTCACATATTTTTATTTTTAAAATCTAAATTTTAAATTTGAATTCTTAAATTCTACATTTTTTCTATATGAAATGATGTCCATGGGGCCCAGTGTTCACGAGATCCAAACCATGGTCACGGGTCAGGCTGAGCAATATGTGTGGACATTTTTAATTTTGTCCACAAGATATGTAGGCAATTTAGGGTTCACAAAATTAACTAATTTTGTCCTTATATTCGACTCGATTGAATATAAATCATTTGAATTTTTTATTTTTTTAAAATAAAAATAATATTAATATTAAAAATTTATTATAAATATCTTATAATCCTCTCTATCCTTATATCCCAAGTCATTATACATAAGGAAAATTATGAGCATTTCGACTCACGACCGTCACGAAGTGTCAACCGGTTTAAATTGTATTGGGATAATTTACACAGGAAATCTAATCCAACGTGCATTTGGAGACTCAGGAAAAACCGAAGGACACAGAAAATCATGATTTTAATTTAATTATATTTATTTAAATACTAAACAAATATAATTATTTAAATACATAATTATACACATCTAATAGTATCATATGTATAATAACGTATAAAATTATACAAAATTAAAATTGTTACAATATTCTTATATCATATTTTATTTTTCATTTATCCATCAATCACCACCATCATTGACGTCCCATCCCCAACCAGTATCCTTCCCAGTTGTATTAGTAGTAGTATAATTCGATTGGAATACTAACCAAATTAACTCGAAAAAAAACTCTATTATTACATGACATTTCATTTAAAGAATACTATTGTACTGTCAACATCAAACTCTTATTTGACGGGTTTCAATTATTAAGACATTTACATGTAGGAATCTAGGTATCCGTAAGTGTGTCGTTTGTTATACTGCAGTAAACTAGCATAGGTCCTATCCCAGACTCCTATATACAGGGATTCGTCATCAGGACTAAGTGATACGCCGGAAATTTCACCGAAGAAGTCGATCTCTTGACGTGTCGTGTAACCGGATTTTGTACTATACACATGAACGAAATCCGCTGGTTCAGCAACGACCAAGAATTGGCCATCGGACGAGAAACGGATGGATCGTACGGCACCCAAGTTCCCTTTGAGGGTGGCGACAGGCAATGCCAGGTTTCTTATGTCCCATACCCGGCAGGTCTTGTCTTGGTTCCCTGTGGCAAATATGCGTCCATCTGGGTGCCATGCTGATGAGAAAGAGTAATCTCGATGACCTACCGCGGTGGCTACAGTCTGAGACCACGTAAAAGAGGAGTAAGTATGCTACCGGTAGCACGACATATGATTCTTCCACTTTCATAATGTTCAAAATATGATACGAAAACTCATCGGTTAAAGTTCGGATCGGGATAATAGTAAAGAACAAGCGAATCAGCTAGACGTATTGTTTCTTATCAATGTCAGAAATTACCTATGAAAAGTGATGGTCTATTTTCATACCTTTCCATTTTGCGAATCCACAAGCAACCCATCCAAGTGATCTCCAACAACAGTAATAAGTCTGCGATCGGGGCTGATGGATGTATGCTGCATCAGAATAAACATGTTCTAGTCAAGTGATTAGAAAACAAGCTAAATCTGTGAAACTATCTTTGTTATTTTAGATTTCCTTTTCTTTATCGTGTTTGAAAAGCAGATACCGGAAGTCAAATTCACCATTTGTCTCCATTAAATGACCATAAAACAACCTCGAGCCATTGGCTATATGTAATACACGAGAATAAGATAGAACTTAAGGGGTTAACATAGAAACAACTCGAATGGCTTACGTTTATAGGCCAAGGGAATCGAAAATGATTCAAAAGTTGAAATCTCTCAGTGTCATATTCTCTCAGGCTACAGTCGTTATTGGAGGCCATGAAATTAATGCCACCCCTGCAAAACAGGTTCAAAACTTCAATCCATATCTCATTAGATTTATAGTGATCAATCAAACCAGCCAAATCCATAATTATCAAGCTACCTCAAGCTGTCATATATCTCAATGGCATTCGTAATTGCATTATCGTCATAGGTTGTCCGGGTACAGAAGGTTACACCTTTCCTGTCCAAGTGCTGCAACAACAGGAATATGGAATTGATAAGATATGAATAAAAGAAATCGACTTATCTTATAAAATGGCTGCAAATATAACTTACCTTAAAAGTAAGCTCTCCTTGGAAGCCTCCTGTAACCATGAAGTTATCCTTGACCGCTAGCGTGCTTATTTGAGTTTTCGTGAACCCTTCTAACAAACTTCCCGGGTGTTTCTGGTTGCAAAAAATAAAAGTTAAAGAGGATAAAAGTAAGCAAATAATTACGAAAACAATAGTTATCCTCGAAAGTACTCATGTTGTTCAGCTACAATACCTCAGTAGGTGCAACATGCCCGGCAAAATTAATGACCTCGGACAGATTGCATGACAAGGATGACCAATGCATAACCGAATAATTGGACATAAGGTAAACATCATGCTTCGAGGTAGCCCAAACCAAGTTCCTGAGCTGCAAAAACATTCCACAATAGGTTATTTAAGCTTACATAACAGGTATCTAGTTGCACATAAATGCTTCTCCAAACTAGAAACCAAAAATATATCATCAGGGTTCAATTACTGAATGGATCTTGCGAGTAGATAATAAAATGAAAATAATCAGAACTCAATATTAGAGCCATCACAATGCTTGGGAGGCATGTGGCACGATGGAAAAAATCACTTCAAGAGAGTTTAATTAATGGAAGAGTGATTCCACCATTTGATGCGTCAAAAAGTATCAACTTTCCTGAGTGAGAATGTAATTATGCTTTGGTAGTGACTTTAGTCTTGGCTTAGTAAGAGACTTGTTTTTAGTTACTTTAGTAAGTCTTTTATTTGACCTAATGTAACCTCTATTTAAGAGGCCAATATGGAAGAAATAAAGTAAGGAGTCAGATTAAATTTCTTTTTACAAGATTTAAGATTCACTCGTACGAGTCGGTCTGAAGATGGTAACAATTTGGTCCGATCATAACAGCTTTCCTAGACATTTTTAGCGATAATATTCCTAGGAATCACATCCCACTGGAATCAAGACATGGGAAAGAACCAAACACAACCCTACTGTTGAGCGTAGACACCACTGCAAAATCGAGTATAACTGCAGGAAAGCTGTAATTTATTGATCAATAGAATATGAGTGAACATATTGATAGCCTGTCGTATTCTAGTCAAAGAACAGTAGTCTTGAACTCAAACGATAAAACCCGTATCAGCTATCAAATGTCAACACTTGAGCCAAAAGATATTCGAAGAAAAATCCAAATCCTATTAAACAAACCTAAAGGCCTCTTAATTTCTAACAAAAGGATCACAAACCAAGTTCCACAACTTACTAACGTAGGATAAATTCCGAAAATTATGAATCAGTACAAACAAGTAAAGCGCCAAAAAGAAAAAGGTCAACTTTAGATACAATCAACATGTGGAGGGAAAAATATTCAAAACAGCCATATGCTAAGCTGTGAATCTAAAAGTAGTAGTTCGCTACAAGTGTCCTTTTAGGTTTTTACCAAAATATGTACAGACAAACTAATTCATTCATGCAGGTGATGGCGTGATGCTATAACAATGATTCTTTATGTTCCTCTCCCTCAACTGCATTCCAATAATTACGATATATACCAATAGTCAAACAAATACAGGATAAAAGCGTGCTTTCGATAAAACTCTGCCAACGTACAATGACAATGTGAGTGTGCAGAGGAGAGACCTAGAAGTTGATGAAACAAACAAGCACACATAGAAGTGCAGTTCACAAGTGTTAACGTCACTAATTGACCTCATACACGAGAAATGACTGCTGATTAACATAATCGAAATACCAAAGAAGAATCTAGCAGAGCCTTCAAATAATCAACACATTGAAGTTGTATTATCATCTAAAAGGAAAAGAGAAATCCAACAACAAAACATAGTTCGACAATAAAACCGAAAACTTCTGAAAGCAAATATACATGATAAAAATAAAATTAAAACAGAACACTTTCTTACTTACGAACCTGAAAATGGAGGATTGTAGGCTTAACCGATCTACTGTTGTGGAAGAACTCATAGTATTTCCCACCCTTTTCAATCTGCTTGCATTCCTGAAACAATGCCAATTACCAAAGAACTTAACACTATATTTTCTTTAGAGACACTAGAGATGATATGAGCCGAAACAAACCTTGTCGACAGCTTCACCCGAATACGGGATATTCTCGTAATTCTTATACTGTTCAATCCTTGTCAGCCTATACTTTTCCCTAATTATGCTCAATTGTTCCCACGGAATCCCCTGTATGTCTTTCCCCTTGCGAGCTTGGGCAGCAGATGTATCGGTCACCCTGGTCAGCTGCTCAAAGTATATAGTTTGAAGTAATGAACATCATTCATCCAATTATACAAAGAACTAATAGCAACAACATATATATACAAACACACACACACAAAAAAAGGGCAAAACAAACCATGTCATATTCATCAGCATCGACGTCTCCACCAGCACTGCCATAGTTGCCTTCATCCATGTCATCGACAAAATCTTCAGCCATGTAATAAAAACCCTCTGCTTCCTGATAGGACATGCTATATATGCATTCAACTGCAGAATATCTAATTGTTCCTAAAAGGGGGGAAATTTTATAAAAGAAAAATCATTTTGAAATACTAAAGGGAAGATTAGAGCAAAAGGGTATTCCCAAATTTCATACTAAACAAAAGGGTATTCCTAGACTTCACACACAAGAACAAGAACCCCAAATCCTTAAACCCAAAAACAAAAAAGGGAATATTTCATACAAATATCTCTATTTTCATTTTTCTACCGCAAACAAAGCTTAAAAAGAACATAAAAATAAAGTTAAGGAGAAGAGATTCTTACCTGGTTTTCTGTGGAAGCTTTGGGCTTTGGGTGTTTTCTTCTTGCTATACTCCTTTATAAATTGAGTGTGTATTTTGGATTTTTCTTCTTTTTTTTTAGTGGGAAGAAAGAAGAAACAGTGGTAGGAGACAGTGGAGATAATTATGAAAAGATTTTCTAGGCGTTTGGGCCTCACGTTTCCTTTGTCGGCGTTTTAATTGATGGTTTCCACGCATGCAGATGCAAACGCCAACGCGTTGTGCATGATTATCTGCGTAGATATTACCAGAACTTGAAAGGAATTTTTTAATAAAATATTATTATCTACATCGATGTTTATATTAATTTTTTAAAAATTTTAAATTTTAAAATTTAATTTATATTAAATATTTTAAATAATTAATTTTTATAAGGTATATTTAAAATTTATTTTTTAAATATACACGTTTTAAAATAAATATATATAGATATTATTTTTAATATAAGGTATAATTATACGACAATTATAATTATCTTGTGATTAGTACGTTATGTCCAAACACACCCTTTTTTTATTTATATTTATAATCTATTTTGAAAACACACTTTTTTGTCCAAACACATCCTTGTTATGTCCAAACGCACCCTTTTGTTAAATAATATTATAAAGTAATAAAAGAATAACTATTTTAAATGTGTATTAAATTTTTTAATTAAATTGTATTAGACATCGAGTAAAATTAATTTTTTTAATTTATGTTTAATTTTATCGTATACTAAATTTATTAGAATTTAAAGAGAGAAAAAAAGGAAAAGTAATTCAATTCATTGTTACTATACATAATGAAATAAAATTAAAATTAATATATTAAACATATATTTCGTCACATGCCGCAAGTAGAAGTCCGAGACATTAGTATCACATGGTGCGTTTTGTCTTGCCAAGTAATTTCAAAGATGACTTTGGGCTTGAGAAGACCATCAATATTGACCCGATCTAGGAAGTGTTCTAAAAACCTTATCGATTCAAGGTGTGTGAACACATTATGTGAATACAGAAGATACTTTTCATAGTTAGGTGGGAATATTTCCAAAATTATGCTTTGTAAATGGATAGAGTTGTATCATAGTCGTCGATGTAAATCTGTATAGACCGTAGAATAAAGGGGAGTTCAAGTATAAATAGAGATCTTTCTCACCTCATTTGATGTATTTTATTTGAGTATAGAGTTAATCCAAGTTTCCAAGGAATAAAGACATTTACTTTAAAAATCCTCTCAGCGTTCTTAGTTGTTCTTTCTTTGTTTTTCAGTGTTCTTGAGCGTTCTTTCTTTCTCATCTCATTTGATCTGTTTCTGTTTAAATGATTCGCGTTTGTCGGTGCTTGAAAAGTTTGATCTTCCGAAAGTAGTGAAAATGCTTACTTAGGCGTTTGTCTCGAGTTATACCGCCTAAGGCCGCACATTGGGCTGGTTTAAAAGTCTAGCCACGTGACAAGTTGCATAGTGAATAATCTTGCTACAAATTTCATTATTACGATAAATAATATAAAATGATTTCTTACATAGAACGAAGAAAGGAAAACCCAAACCGTCTCTTTTTACTTTAGTCGATCTTTTTAATTGGTAGTCGACAATTAATTTTAGTATTGATTGTCAATCACCGAATATATTATTTTTTTCTTATTTTATTTTAATAAAAATATCAATTTTTTTATCTTTGTGACACATTTTTTCTGTCTGTGATATGTTTTTATTTTTGTTTTGGGGTTTAGTTCGTTGCCTTTGAGTTGCAAGAATTTTTGGATTGTTTAATTCAATTATTTTATTTATTAATTGCGATGTAATTATAATTTTTCTATAAGTTTAATAAAAATCAATGATATTTATAAAAAAATATTACATACATAATAATTTTATCGTAATCAGTGATGAAGCCACATGGGGTGGGGTAATCGCCCTCACCCCGATTTTTTTTTTTATACTTCCATCCTCTTATTTAAAATTTTTAAATTTTTAGTTTTTTTATAAATTTGTCTCCTACTTTTAAATATTACAATCAACAACCAGGAAACTAAGAAATTTTCAAGCACTTAATCAAGATTCATACTGCAATCAAATGTTTAGTTTCATTTGAAACAAAATTTGACTTGAAAACCGAAGTCGGGTAAAAGAACAACAATTTGTTCCAAAAATAAGCTCAAAAAATCTCGTTGATTTCAGTTCAACATAAGCTATTATATATATAAGCTCCAGATTATATATATATATATACATATATATATATATATATAATAACCTAAATACCTATGAAACAGAAGAACAAATCATAAATAGCAGTAAAAATTAAGTAAGCCATGAAATAATGATATATAAGAAACATAATAAAGCATTAGAAAATGGGAAAATATACCTTATTAAAAAGGGCTTGGAATCTGCTTTAGCTTCATCATTTTCACAATCCATGTTTTAGCCGCAAAGAAAAGGTCGAGAACCGTACGTTCAGGAACAAACAATAAATATTTAGAGTGGGATATAACTCAATGAGAATCGAAACGGGAAAGAATCCAGTTTAAATTACAGTTTCAGAAGAAATCTGGAAGATGAACTTAGCTGAAAAGCACATAAAATTACAAGTTCTTTTTCATTAGTTTTGAAGACCTAAAAGGATTAAAACAGCAAGAACAATGGAAGCAGAGGAAGAGAAAAAATGGAAAATTCGGGAAATGATTTTGAAAGGAAAACCGAATATTCAAGAAGATGATGTGGGAATAAAAATAGGAAGCAGGCCTAAAGCAGGCGGAGTAGATGAAGAACAATAGCAGTATTTTTTTTATATCAATGGAGGGTTTTTTCTTATGATAAATAGGGAAGCATCTTTCATGGTGAAAATTCAAATAGTAAGGTGGTAATTTGTTGAGAGGGCAAGAGATTTGATCAAAAATTATATCGGAAGTCGAATTAAAAGACGGTAGTTTACTTAATTTTTATTAAGAAAAATTAAATTTTAATGGTATATAACGGTAGAGACTATATCAAATACGAATTAAAAATTAAATAATATAATTAAATGCGAATTAAAAATTAAATAATTTTATTAAATATTTTAAAATTTTGATAATCAAAATAAATCTTACCTAAAAATTTGGTGATCATTTATATATACCTTAAAAATTATATTGGAATTCAACTGGATATCAAAAGGGAAAACAATGAAGTCTGAAGATATGGAGATCCAAGTTTGCACAAGCCTTAAAAATATCATTTTTTTAGATAATCTAATAAGGATAAAATTTTAATATATAATTTGTATAAATTGATTTTATATGAGTATGTATATTTATAGTATAAAATTTAAGTCTTCAAGTACTAACTCTGATCTTAAAGATCATATCTTCAATTTTAAACACTATACTAACTGAGGCAAAATATACTCTAAATTTAGAATGTTACCACAAAAATTTTACTATAAAAAAATTATATTTATAACAAATCATAATAATTATAAAATTATAAAATAATTAAATATTCAATAATTTGTCAAACTCAAGCGTTAAAATAATAATTAAAATTTGATAATGGAATAAAATTTTAAATAAATCATCTTAAAAATTTACTAAGAATCTAACAATAATATTATAATCTAAAATTTTTAAATAAACTATTTAAATATAAAATTATATATGTATATTGAAATTAACTTTAATTCTTGAATGTATCAAAATTTCTCAAATAATGATAATAATATATCCAAAAAATAATATAACTTACATTAAAAATACAATAGAACTAATAAAATAAAAAGATTTTTTACGTATAAATAGTCTAAAGTCTAAAATACCTGTAAGAAAAAAATTATGAGGATAAATTATAGAAATTAAAAAAAAATACTGATTTTTAGTTTAAATTTTAAAGATATAAGGTGTATTGTCCTATAATTGATGATTTACGATAAAAATTATAGTAATTTGAAGGTGTCACTTATAGTTGATATATTGGGTAAAATTATAAAATTTAAGCCGTCAAATTATAATATAAAATAAAATATGCACATGATCCAACTATTAATTTCCGACTCAAATTTTAAAACTTAGCTCAAGATTCCACATAAAATAATGTCTTCATTAAAATTTAAATTTTATTAGTAAAATGTACAAAAAGACACATTATATTGATAACGTCTTTATATTACTATAGTTTTTTATCATAAATTCTCAATTATAAAATAATATATCCAGAGCCGGCTTTGAGGGGTGGGCAGTAAAGGCGATTACTCAGGGCCCACCCTATTCAGGGTCCTAAATTTTAATTTTTTATTAAATATATTTAATTTTAATTTTTAATATTTATTATTATGAATTAATTATTTTTAATACTTATTATATACGAGTTTAGTTTTAGTAATTATTATTATGGTTTTATTTTTTTTAATAGTTGTATTAGGTCTACTTTTAAAATTTATTTTTCACTATTTTTTATTATGATTTTTAAATTTTAATTTTTTGCAATGCTTGTTGTTAGGGGCCTATCTTTTACTAAACTTATTATTAGGGGTACTTTAAAAAAATATTTTTTAATATTTATTAATATATACTATTAAAATTTATTTATTTTCTTTATTTGCTATTGTAGTCGAGATTTTTTTAACACTTATTATTAAGAGTTTAATTTTAAAATTTATTTTTCGATATTTATTGTAAGAAATCCATTTTTAATATATTTGTTACTAGGGTCTAATTTTTTTAATAGTTATATAAGAGGTCTATTTTTTTCAATAATTATTAATAGGACCATGGATTTTCAATATTTGTTATTAGAGATTAGGTTTTTCACAATCTTTGTTATTAGATGTTTACTCTTAAAATTTATTTTTCTCGTATTTATTATTAATGATTAATTTTTTATCAATATTTATTATTAGGGGACTATTTTTTTTTAATATTTATTAGTAGGCATATAATTAATTTAATTTATTATAATTTTTATTAAAAAATATTTTTTTAATATTTATTATTAAATGTCTATTTTTTTACGTTTGTCATAGGGTCATTAAAATCTCAGGAACGGCTCTGAATATATCTTATACCTTTCTGTACGCACTCGATTCTGGGGTTACCCTTCTCGACACCTCCGATGTTTACGGCCTTCACACCAACGAAATCCTCCTCGAGAAAGGGACATATATTATACCGACGGAAAACGGACATCCATGGTGGTGACCCTGCTTATGTTAGAGCTGCTTCTGAAGGTAGCTTGAAACGACTCGGAGTTGATTGCATTGATCTTTATTATCAGCATCGGATTGACACCAAGGTTCCCGTTGAAGTCACGGTTAGGGTTCTGCTATATCATCCCTCGGCTTGATGCTCTTGTAGTTGGTAACGTGTTTGTATTAATGTCACACTGAAATGGTTATTTATGTTCATGGCTATTTTGGCCCAGATTGGGGAACTTAAGAAACTAGTTGAAGAAGGTAAACTGAAGTACATAGGTTTGTCCGAGATGTCGGCTTCGACGATTCGGAGGACGCACTTGCAGGTTTATCCTGTGAATCCAGTCGGTGGCAGATCTATACTTGTAATAGGTAACCAATATTCATCTTAAACTTTTTAAAATTTATATATTTATTTTTATTTTTTTATTTTTTATAAATTAGTCCATAAGTTATTTATAAGTTCAACTCAATTAATATCTTCAAATTTAATTAATATAAAAATAATTTAGTTGGTAATAAAAGTTAAAAGATAGGAGAATTAAACCCGTTAAAAACATGTTTTTTTATTAAATAGAAAGTTATTATACTTCAAAGATAAATAATAAGATTCAAGTTTACATAAAATAAAGGATAAATTATTAAAATAATCACTTATATTTAGTAAGCATATAGTTTTGATCTCTAATTTTTAAAATTAATTGTTATGATTATTTATGTTTTTAATTTGTAAACTTGTAGTTATTTAAATTTTATTTTGTTGAACGTTAATGGAGGTTGATATAACAATGGCAAACTACCATAATGATCACTTTCATTTTAGTTTTGTTTACTAGCTTTGGAAAACTAACGTTTTGATTATTTATGTTTTTGTTTTTTAAATTTTATGTTCACACAAATATTAGTTATCGTTAAATTTTAACGGAAAGTTAACTTAATATGATTAAAATTTTAAAATTAAAATGCACGGAGTAATTATTTTATAGTGAACAAAATCTAAAAAAAAACACTTGGATGACTAAAAATTAAAAATCGTAAGTGACTAAAATTGAACAAAACTGAAGTGAAAATGATCATTATTATAGTTTATCTTTTATAATTTTTCATTACCATATTAACCTCTGTCAATATTTAACAATTATAAACGTCCTAATATCGTAAGATTATAAATCAAGATCATAAGTGATCATAACAGTCAATTTTAAAAAACTCGTGATGAAAAATACGCTTATTAAATATATATGACCATTCCAATAATTTATCTTAAAATAAAATAACATGCACATATTCTTGATTAGTGATTACTTCATCAATTAATAAATTCTAATTAAAAAAAAAAATTAGTTGATCATATATATCGACTCGGGATTTTTTTATTGCTTTTTAAACTAGTTTTTGATTTAAAAGCAGATTTAAGACCAAAATCAATAAAAAATAATAAAAAATTATGTCAAAAATGTTTTTCAGTTCGGTTTTAAAAAGAAGATTTTAAAAATTAAAATTTCTAATTATTAATTTTTTTAAAATCATTTTTAAATAAAATTATTCATATATCTTTATTTATATCATAATTTTTTTATATTCAAAATAAATGTCTAAAATAAACATTTTATCTATAAAAATATTTTTTTGACAATAATACCAAACAATTCAAAAATACATTTTAAAATCATATTTTATAATTATTTTATTATATATTTTAAAAATAATATCGAATTAACCCTTAATCTTTAAGTCTAATTCTATTATTTTACATCGTTGGAAATAATATGTTTTTGACTGATTACGAAAAACAATAAATAAATAAATAATGGTGTGGAATAATTGAAAAATAAAGTTGATTGAAAGTGGGGTTGAGTCAGTGACATAGGTGAAATACAAGATCAATCTAAATAATTTAAACGTTAATTAATTTTGTAATTAATGGATAGCTGTAACAGATAATAGTAATAGTATTAATTAATTTAATTAATTAATTATATAAAAATATTTAATAGAATTAATTAATAGTTTATAGTTAATTGATTATTTAAATAAATAAAATAATATATAAAAATATAATTATATTTAACACTTATTTAAATAATTTTTAATTTATATTTTTAATATAATTCTAATAATTATTCGATATATATATAAATTTAGTAATTATAAAATTATATTTTGAGTATATTTTAATTATTAAATTTAGATATATATTGATTTTATTTTTTAATTTTATTAGTTATTTAAATATTATTTATTTTTATAATTATCAAAGATAAAAGAATTTTTATATTGTCTAAACTTTTAACTCAAAAATCTCAGATTTTTTAAAATAAAATTTTTTATTTTAATTCGTTATTACAATTCATTATTTATCAAATATTTAAATTAAGAGATTTAATTAATTAGATCCCTGATTTTAACTCAAAAAACTATATTATATCAAATATGATATATATTTTTAATTTGTATTTAATATAAAAAAATGAATTATGTTTTATTTAAATGTAATAATAAAGGTAAGCTATGACGTGTATCCTGAATTCCTGATGCAGTTGGAGAGTAGCGCTCACGTATTTATTAAAAAAAGTTTATTTTTTTTTTGTTATCGAGCTTCTAATTTTTTTTTGTCAAATAAAATCAATCGACGAAAAAAGTAATATGTTTGTCAAACTTGATAACATTTTTTTCAATTTTTCAATATATGTTTATAAAACTTACAGTAATTGATAATCTTAAAATATTTATTTAAATTTAATATATTTTTTAATATTTTTATCAATTTTAATATTTTTAAATATTCTTTGATATTTTACTAAAAAGGAAAAGAAATAGTTTACACAAACATTGACAAAATAACTAACCTTAGTTAAATATTTATTTTTTCATCAGTTTTTTTTTTAATCATCAGTTGGTTCAATTTAAATAAAAAATAAAGATTTGAGAAGACGATTAGGGATTATTTTTTTAAACTAATCTAATAATTATCTAGTCAGTTGGTTCAATTCAAAAGTTTGAAACTTAATTAAGCCAAATCAAATTCTAGTTTTAACATTTGAACTCTATTCAAAACAGAAATCCGAAATCTGTTGGATGTTTTGAATACTGGTTGAATCGGTTAGGGGTGAGGAAAACTTGATTCGAAAAAAATACGAATAGTCCGATTTGATTCGAAACGAAAATATTTAATTCGTTTCGACTCAACTCGAAATTTTATAAACTCGAATTAATTCGAAAAAAATTTAAATAAAGTTTGAGTTATAAAATATAAATTCGAATAACTTTAATTTTTTTAGTAATTAGAAGATTTATTTTAAAGTTTAAGATGAGTCTCTCAAATTTTTATAATATATATTGTGATATATAAAAATATGAAGAAATATTACTACACATGAATATATATATATATATATATATACATATCTTATATAATTAGTGAAAGTCTTTTAAATTACAATTAAATTGTACTATAACATAATAAATAATTATAATTAAATTTTTATAATAACTCGAAACTTGACTCAAAAAATTTGAATGATAAAATTAGACTCGTCAACTCAAAATTTTTTGACTTGATTTGACTCGACTCGATCGAATATTCACCCTACAACCGGTGAAGATAAAATGAATTATTTTTTTCAAGTTTATAGTTTTTGACTTAAGTTTTAGAGGTTTCGAGTTTTCTGTTTTTAAATTAACAAAAGTTGATATTTAATTCAATCATCTAAAAAATATTAAAATATATAATAAATAAGGAAAATAATTTAATTATTTTTTAAAATAATTTATAATTGTATGTTAAATTCTTTTTAATCTTTATAAATTAATTTAATGGTATTTAATATTAGTGATGTTTAATAACATTTAATATACGTGTAGAATTTTTCATAAAAAATAAACTCGACGTGTCTTCAAACTTCGACTCTAATTTCGAAATTAAAATACTCAATTGTAGTAATAATGAACGGTTGCTAATGAAGAGCGACAATTATATATGCGAAATAAAAAATAACATAAAATCAGAAATGAAAAGAAAAATATTTACTGGGTAATTTTTTAATATATCATTTACAGATATTTTTTGTTTAGTCCAATAATTTTTTAAAACTATGATTATTTTTATTTTTAATGATTAAGCGAAATTTAAAAAATTAATTATTAATGATTAGTTTAAATATTTTTTAATATTGATTTATTCGAAAAAATTCTTACCGAAAGATTTATCAATTAAAATTAGATGTACGACATAATTCAATTCGAATTAATTAGAGTAAAATCTTATTGGAAGAGCAATAAAAAAATATATATTAGAAAAGACAATTATGTATTCTTTTTGACCACGATGGCTTTCAAATTCATTCACTTTTCCCTCCTTTCCATTTGATATTCCGGCGGCTAATTGCATAGGCTACAGGGTGTTTATCGTGAAAATTGATAACGAGTTCGGTAGTGTTTGATTTATATTCATAAAAGTAATTATTATTTAATTTTATTTATTATTTATTAAGTTCGTTAAAGTTATACTCGAATCGTGTTTATTAAAAAATTATTGTTTAACTCGATTCGTTGCTTGTTAAGTTCATTAAGCTTGATTCGTTTCTCATTAAACTCACTAAAAACTTATCTTATTTTTAACTAATTTTTTTAATAACACTATATACGAGACTTAATATTAATATAAATTAACACATTTCACTAAAAATTATTAAAAGAATATATAAAACATTTTCAAAATCTAAATTTTAAACTAATAATCCATAAATACGTTGAACTAACATATAAACTAAAGTAACAATCAACAAATTAATAATAATATTTAGATTTATTTTTTTAAATAAAATAATTTTAAAGTAATTATTAAAAATATTTTAAAAAATTAACGAGTTAATCATGAATTTATCAAGTCGAGTTAGATTTTGTTCGATTCAATTCATTAAAGTCCCGAATCGAGTTCAAATCAAAATAATCCGAATAGAACTTTAATCAAATTTTAATCGAATCGAATTTAAACAACTTACAAGCTACTTAACTCGTCAAACACCCCTAACACTATCCTTTTCTTTTGTACTATTAATAAAAAATTTATGATCTCATATATATTTTGAGATATTTAAAAAGATAATTATTTAAAATATTAATCATTTTAAAAATATATTTAATATATTAGTGGTAACAATATTTAAAATATATATATATATATAATCAATAAATTTGGAGTTTTGATTTAAAAATCGTTTTTTAAGTTTTTTTCCCCCAAAATACAACACTTCTTATTCCTTTAAAATATTTTATTTTTAAAAATTCTCTCGTTTTCGTATGCCTTTAAAATATTTTATCTTATATAAATTTATTTATATAATTTTGAGGATTGCTCTGTTTTTAAATGAGTTAATATTTGATGCATAAATAATATTTAATTTTTTATTTATAAATATGTCTATTTAGATTTTAAAATTTTAAAATATAAACTTTTTAAATCATAAATCATAAATTTAATTTTATAATATAAGATATTTTAATTATAAACAAATAATTTAATAATAGATTATTAAAAATAAAATGATTGAATTATTAAAATTTCAATATTTTATGACCTATTTGTACAATTTACTAATTAAGGGACTGTATTGGATTTATTTTGAACATGGATGTTTGACGATTCCCTCTCCATCCCTCCTCCCTTTCACATTCCGTCCACTATATAAAGTACTGAAACCAACCTTCTTCATCACCACAAAAAAATTTCTTGAATTCTACAGCAGATTCAGTGAAAACATCAAAAACATGGCGATCACAAAAGTGGGGAGGATGAAGTTGGGTTCGCAGGGCCTCGAAGTATCAGCTCAAGGCCTCGGTTGCATGGGGATGTCAGCTTTCTACGGCCCCCCAAAGCCTGAATCCGACATGATTGCGCTTATCCATCACGCGATCGATTCTGGGGTTACCCTTCTCGACACCTCCGATTTTTACGGTCCTCACACTAATGAAATCCTCCTCGGGAAGGCGTTGAAAGACGGTGTTCGAGAAAGGGTTGAATTAGGTACAAAGTTCGGTATATATTTTAACAATGGCAAAATCCTGGCCCGTGGTGACCCTGCTTATGTTAGAGCTTGTTGCGAAGGTAGCTTGAAACGACTCGGTGTTGATTGTATTGATCTTTATTATCAGCATCGGATTGATACCAGTCTTCCCATTGAAGTCACGGTTTGTCTCTTGTTGTACCTTTGTTTGATGATCTTGTAGTTGATAGTGTTTGTATTAATGTCACACTGAAATGGTTATTTATGTTGATGGTTGTTTTTTTCTTAACTCAGATTGGGGAGCTTAAGAAACTAGTTGAAGAAGGTAAAGTGAAGTACATAGGTTTGTCGGAGGCGTCGGCTTCGACGATTCGGAGGGCGCACGCAGTGCATCCTATAAGTGCTGTGCAGTTAGAGTGGTCTTTGTGGTCTAGAGATGTTGAAGCTGACATTATTCCAACTTGCAGGTTTGTTTATTCATAAGACTTAAACAAATTTTAAATAAAAAATTGTGGGAATTCTTTAGTTTAATGAAATTTCTTTTCTTTTCATTTTCATTTTCCAGGGAACTTGGGATTGGTATTGTTGCTTACAGTCCCCTTGGGCGAGGGTTCTTTGCATCAGGGCCTAACATTGTGGAAACTTTGTCCAATAATGACTCCAGGATGGTGGTTTGTGGTTTATCTTTCATAGTCTACTGAATAATTTCTCATCAGCCAAACACTAATTTCCGCATGTATTATTTGCTGAGTTGAATCATGAAATGCTCTGGTTTTTGGTTAATTATCATTACTTTGATGACTCAATAATTTGAATCAAAATCTGCAAAAGATTTTTACAGAGTTTTCCAAGGTTCTGGCCTGAAAATATGGAGCACAACCAACGCCTTTACAATCAAGTTAACGAGATAGCAGCAAAGAAAGGGTGCACTACATCACAACTTGCATTTGCTTGGGTCCATCACCAAGGGAATGATGTCTGTCCCATTCCTGGAACCACCAAAATCGAAAACTTCAACCAGAACGTCGGAGCTTTGTCCGTTAAACTAACACCCGAAGAGATGTCCCAGCTCGAATCCATTGCTTCTGCGGATACTGTGAAAGGAGATAGATATGGTGGCAACGTTGCTACCCAAACCGAATCCGAAACTCTCCATTGTCTTCATGGAAACCCTGAATGTGTACGCCTCTTTCCACCACCATATTTGGTGAAATCGTCTTAAACTTAAATGTAACATCCTGGATGAGTGTTTCGAAACCACCACGATAGAGTCTGTATGCTGTTTCCAGAGAATAAGTGTCTGTCAAAAGTATCCATAGGTCTGCAGATAGATCACTAAGTTTGTTGCATTTTATCGAAGTTTGTTATGTTGAGATTATGTATTTATTCCAGGGATAATAAAGCAAAAATTTCTAAAACAAACAATTTAAAAGTATATTTTTAATGGTATCGTAGATATAAGTGTGACGTCCGAAAAAATTTATAAAAAATATTAATCTTATATTAAAATAAAAAAAGTGATTTGAAGATATAAACAAGTGACGGTGTAATCATATTTGCAAGGTATTAATCCTACTTGTCATGAGTACAAGGTTACTTTTTTTTTTCTTTATCTATCATATTTGTCCGAAAAATATTTAAACATGAGTAGAAGGTTATTTTTCTTTATTATCTATCATATTTGTCCGATAAATATTCAAATATGTGTACGAGGTTGGATTTTTACGAATATATGAAAAGAAAAGAAAAAAACATAACAGATGTATGCCCTTTTTGTGTAAAACTATACCCAAATCTATATTTGCAAAGTTGAGTCAATGAATTACTTCATCTAAATGTTTCCCTAATCTAATCTTTTAAGGCATGATTAAGAAAAAGGATTTGTCGACTTAATCGAGAATCGAGAGTTTATCGAGTTCGATTACCTATTATTAATCGAATTAATTTAAATCGAGTTTAATTAATAATAAAAATTAAAAGATCGGATTGAGTCAGATAAAAACCGATTTTATACATTTTTAAAATATTATTCGGGCAAGACTCATATGAGAAGAACATGTGTGTGTTCAGACAACACTCAACAGCAAACAATCCATGTTGACTCCATCATTGCCATGTCTTTTATAAAGAGAGTAATGACCATGTGACAAGTGATATCAGAGCGACTTTTTGACTGTTCGATTTCACGCCAAGCGCTCATGAGAGGGGTAAGCAGGGTGAACAACTGTGACAAGAGGCCAATCACGAGAGTAGAAGCTCGTGATGAGGGTGTCACAAGATTGAGTGAGAGAGAATGTCACGCCTGAAAAGAGGTAAATAACATTAATCCCACATCAAAAAAAAAAAAAAGAGAGATCTTGAGATATATAAACGGTGGTGCTACATATCCTATCAGACATATCTTTTAAGAAGAGGGTAATGACCTCGTGGCACACTCAACATCAAACAGAGTCAGACCAGACTCAAGAGAGAAGAACATGTGTGTGTTCAGCTTATCCACAACGCAAACTATTATAGGATGGGTTTATCACGTACATCGAATACGGTTAAACATCATTAATATTAAATTTAACTATTTTTAATTAATTATATATAAACTTTAAAATTTTTAATTTCTATTAATTAATTTAATAATATTTACTATTAATAATATTTAACGGTATTCGAAGCACATTTAAATCAATTAGTCAGACGGCAACAAACCTCGCAACGGATGAGATTCCCCAAATTTCACAATTTTAAGTTTAACTATTTTGTAGGGGTGAAGACTGAAGATGGAAATGAAAGGGTTTGAATTATTAATAAACCACTAAAGATTAAGCACCGAAAAAAGCATTAAAAATAAATAATTAATCTTAATTTAAACTACAAATCGCATGGTAAGTATAGATTATTTTTTTAACAAGCTAATAGTGATTACAAGTAATATCTGTTCTAGAATATAATCTCCATCATTTAATATTGATCGCTCAATCACTCTGCTAGCATCGTTGGTGCTCGAACCTGTGACTTCTAGAAAAATTAATCATTCCTTTAACCACTTAAGCTAGAGAGTTCGTGCGGTAAGTATAGGTTATTTGTTTCAAGGAGTACTGTCTCCCTCGCATAAAATATGATTAACAATCTTAATTATTAGTTGTCAGGAGTTAATTAAGAAATCTGCAAATCTTGGAACAAGCTTTTCAGGAGCTGGACAGGATCATTTAACAATTGACAACTATTTTTTCGATGACGAAAATACCCTTCAATGAGATGGATTTTAACTAGATATATCATATGGGTCAAGCTATTTCAAGGGGTACAAGGTCAGTGGGAGAATCATATAGATTTTGATTCAGATGTCACATGGATTCAAGTTTACAGTCACGTGAGCACATGCTTAAGATGAGTAAGAGAACACTGAGTTTTTTTTTTTTAATATTTTGTTATTTTATATTTTAAATCTTAAATCATTAATTTTTAATATGTACAAAATATATATATATATATATATATATATTTAAAGCGTCGGCTACTTTTTATCTATAAACATGTGGCTGGTTTGTTTTCCTTATCTTCTTCGTCAATCATTTCTAAACCCTTCTTGTCTTCTTGCATAACAACATGGTTGATTTCAGCTAAGATGCCAAAGGTACCTAAATGATTCCAACATTTAATTTTTGTGAAATTTCATGAATCTTTGAGAAAATCATTTATGTATATATGTATTATATATTACAGGGATGTACAAGGAGATTACACTGGTGTTGTTAATCGTTTTGGTGGCATGGACATACCAGACCATTTTGCCTACACCTCCCAAAATCTGTGGAGCTCCAAATGGTCCTCCCATTACAGCGAATAGGATTAAACTGAGGGATGGAAAGCATTTGGCCTACAAAGAACATGGTGCGGCGAAACAACTGGCTAAACATAAGCTTATCTTTGCTCATGGTCTTACTAGTTGCAGACATCATGAAGTCCTTGTCACACACTCATCTCCGGTACCCTACTTCTTCGATGTTTCGTATTTGTTTTTGGTGTTACCAGGTTCGATAATTTGGTTGATTCGATCTGTTTCCAGGAAGTTGTTGAGGAGCTAGGGATATACAGTGTGTCCTTTGATAGACCAGGGTGCGGAGAAAGTGATCCTCATCCGAATCGAACACCGAAGAGCTTGGCACTTGATATAGAAGAGCTTGCTGATCAGTTGGGACTTGGACCCAAATTTTATGTGGTTGGATATTCTATGGGAGGTCTTTCTGTTTGGAGCTGCCTCAAGTATATACCTCATAGGTAAAACCGACATGAATGGTTGAACTGATAGACTTGGGATGAGTTTCGGATACTAACTAGCTCGAGTCGACTCGATACTATGTTTTTTAGGCTAGCGGGAGCAACACTAATGGCACCTGTTGTTAACTACTGGTTGCCTGGCTTGCCGGCGAACTTATCGAAAAAGGCATACCGTCTTCAGCTTCCTCAAGATCAATGGGCCATGCGTGTTGCTCACTATCTGCCATTTTTGTTCTATTGGTGGAACACTCAAAAGCTGTTTCCTGCATTTGCTGTTTTTTCTAGCAGGCCTGAAGTTTTCTCCCCACATGATGTCCAAATGCTACCTAGAATTGCTTCTAGACAGAATTACAAGGTAGTTTCCGTCGATGAACTCCCGACATAGAGCAATTGATTGATCTAAAAATGAACAAGAATTTTACTACTTCATGTGTTGTTCTGTGTGCAGGGAGTGGTAACACAGCAAGGAGTATCCGAGTCCTTGCATCGTGAAATGAAGATCGTGTTTGGAAATTGGGGCTTCGATCCCCTCGATCTCGAAAACCCTTTTCCGGACAACAAAGGTAGTGTTCATATTTGGATGGAGGACGAAGATCGGTTGGTGCCGGTTATTCTTCAACGTTACATTGCCGGAAGGCTTCCATGGATCAAGTACCATGAGATCACCGGTGGTGGACATTTGTTTGTTTTTGCTGATGGGATGAGTGAAGCGATCTTAAGGGAGCTAGTGGATGGACGCAAAGAACATTAGGATGCTCAATTTACCTTGAATGGATGGGTTTCGACCTAACCTTAAAAAGTTGTTTCTTTTAGGACAAGGTGGAGTTAGATTCAAGTACAGAGTGAAAATATTTGACCCGAAATAATAATATAATTTTACTTAAATTCATATCAAGTTGTTTTTTTATAATGATTTAGGGTTTAAGATAAAACATAAATATTTAAAAGCAATGGATAAATATATAAATAAATTATTATTTTTTAATTTAAATAGGGGGCAAAATTTATTTTCAAAGATTACTCACCTTCACCCTTTATAGTTTCGTTCTTGTTTATACATAGACATAGATTTTAAAGGTAAAACTGTAGACAAACATATTAACCAACTCTTACAAATATATCATCGACTGCATATGTTCATCGTTCGATAAATAAGACAGCCCATGCTTTAGTTCATTGGGCTTTTAATAATCAATTATATATATTTCTTTTATTTTTGAATATCTTAATTGTACTGAATGAATTGTAGTGGGTACTCTTTTATTTTCTAATGATATCTGTAGAGAAGTTCTTTTAACGATACCTAAATTTCTTTAAAAAATAATAAATATTTAACTAATATAAAATAAACATAAGATAAATGAAACTTCCACGAGTTGGTATCATAGGCTACAAAAGTTAACTACATGGTTAACTCCCTCAATATCTTCATCCGCTTCCTCTAAAATAAAATATTACTCATTATTCATAATTTTTGGTTAAATATATGTAATTTAGTAATGATTAATCTAATCATTTATCAAAACTCGTAACCATAATCAATAACTATGATTTTTAGTTAATTAAAATTATTCGATTTTAATAATTCAACTAATTAACCCGTAAAACATATCAGCTAATAGTTAAACTGATGACTTAGTAATTTCGTGAAAAGAAACAGATGAATAGAGTAGTAATTTGAGAGATACATTTCCCAAATTAAATCCAATAGTAGAATCGTAGTATGGATATGGTTTACATGTTTTGTTTTGGATTGATGGTGTAATAAGTTTGAAGAAGAGTGAGCACAAGTCCAATGATGGCGGCCAGAAAAGCAACCAAACTCCAGTTGGCACCAAAATAATCAGAGTACATCCTTATGAACCACGAGTTGCAGTACTTGTGGATGTCCCTAAAGATATGATCGTAATTCCCAAGATCTAGCATCAGGTCCCGGCTCATTCTACGGAAAAGATTAACCACTTCCTCGTCACTGCCCAAGTAATTATGAAGTACGCCTCGAACTCGCAACTCCTTAACATCTTGTGGTGTTTGAATGAGAGAAGCAATGAAGCATATGTAATTCTTGACAGCAGAATCATTGATGAAATCTGGAAAACTTTCCAAAGCTATCAAGTTCATGAACATGGAAGCTCTATCCTCCCTCACAACAAGGGCTGGCACCTTCAGGATCCCTGGGAGCTTGCAATGGAAGCTGATGTTTTTAAGGTTGTTTATCTTGCTGGGTCGCACTTGAATTCCCGAGTCTTTAAGATCCATAACGCTATGAACCGACTTCTTGTCTTCAGCAAGGTCTCCCAACCACAAAAGCAGCCGACCCATCCTGCTCATGTCAGATTTCTCTATTCCTTCTTCTCCTCTCAGTAAATGCGTCCGCAATCGCTCCAAAAGGTGAGCATACATGCTGTCATCGTCGAACCAGCACTTGTGCCGTCCAGATGATGGCTTTGCGGTTTCATGTATCAAATCTCGGATTGATGCTTGATAAGATTGAGGATATGAGCTTAATTCAATGAGTATCTTCAGAACTCCATAAGGCAATTGGTTTTCCAGCAACCAGATATCAAAATTAACAAGTACCATGACATCTCCTTGAATGTTAAGATCCAAAGGCAGTTCTTCTTGTCGGATGATGCAGTATATACTGTATAACACTGCACAACCATCCACGAAGAGCATCCAAGCTAACGCATTGTCATTGAAACCTTGTATGTCCTCCTGATAATAACACTTCTTCAGATCTTTTATCTCAAGCAGAATCCTGCTGAATCCATATTCCTCGGAGATCATATTGTTCTCCAATAGGAAGAGAGATTTCAATATAAGCTTGGTTTGCTCTCCCCGACTTAACCTAGGGTTACCATGATGCAAAGGGCCCAAGGCAAACATCCTCGGTTCGAAATATTTCGCAAACTCCTCTTTCCAATGCCATAGATTGGGTGGAATTCTTTGTATTTTAGGTGCAACGCCTTGCGTTTCACTTCCCCGTCTCACTGCCGGATTGTTTTCGATTCCCAGCATAGTTGAATATCTTAATTTCCGTAGCTGCTCCCGGATGAATATTGGCGTTTGCTCCTCCTCGGGCATTGGAATTATCACATCCCCCGGGTTTCCGTCGTCCCTCGCCATCGAATTCTTCCACCAAACTTAACACTTCCGCTGGCTGGAAGAAACAACACCACAAGGTTAATTTTGGTTTTACATTGCTTATACGTTTCCATTTCTTTTTGAAAGAATACGATACCTAGATTCATGCATGCTTTCTATTTTACTTTATTAACCTAACAAGTTTGGTATATATAAATTTGAACTTAAATTCGATCCAGTTACGGATTATAATTTGGATACTTGTATTACAAGTTAAAAGTTATTCGTATCTTCTTTAATAACTCATTATTCACTATTGATTGGTCAAAATTTTAAACTTTAATTGTGCCTGGTCTAAATAATTAATTTTATAAAATATATATTTAAAAGATTTAAGATTTTAAAATATATTTATTCAAATTTACTAATAAAAAATTTAAATAATAAAAATCAAAATAAAAAATGAAAAAAATTAATAAGGAAACATATTAATGAGAATATTGTTTTTAATAAGTTGATACTATTTAATTTTATATTAGTATAATTAAACTTACATCGAACAAATATATTTTATCAGTTAATTAAATTATTCATGTTTATTCCCTTATATTTTTAGGTAATGAATTCTATGACACATTAGTAACACTTCTCTTCTTTTCTTTAGAATCTCTATTACCCTCATATCTAAGTAGAATTAGAATTAAATTTGAAAGTTGTTAAAAAAATACAATAAACTATTTATCTTTTTTGCAACAAAAAAATATAATACTTAATTATTCATTTTTGATGAATTTTAAATTATTTATTGATGATATATCCTCATATATAGCTTATTGAGTATAGCATGTTCGACGAATACCGTTAAATACTATTAAATTGATTAATAAAAATTAAAAATCTTAAAGACTCAACATATAATTATTAGGACATGTTCCACTTTCATTCATTCTTTCTTCTTACTTTATTAACTTAACAAGCTTTGTATATATAAACGTGAGACATGCCGATAGTCTATGTATTTAGAGAAGAAGTTAGAATTTAAGAATAAAAAATATATAAAATATTATTAGGTTTGTTAGACAATCGGAGATATGATATTTGTATGGGGTGGATAATTTTTTTACGCTAATTATACCTTATATTAAAATGAAATTTAAAAATTAAATTTTAATTCATAATTCTAATTTTTATATCCTAAACCTTAATCTTAAAAAATATATTTTATTTTTAATTCTCTAAACCCTAATCACAATATTTAATCTTGAACCTAGTAACGAATCTAGGAAAATGGTATTGATTGGCAGGGCGGTTTATAACCCTCACTAGTTCAAAATGTGGCCTTTAGAAGTAATTATCCTTTTAGGGGTCCGGTCATTTCTATTGCGGTTGTCCAGAACCTCATTGATTCTACATAAGCAATAGTAATAAGAATAATATTTTATAATCAATTATCACATTTAGGAAACAATTATATCGTTTTAACAATTATAACTCATATTTCTTAAGAGTATTTTTAAAATTTTTATAATGAATTTCAAGATTAATGCCATTAGTTTATCAAAAATTTTGGATCATATTTTTCAAGGACCCTGTGCGGTCGCTGCTATTGCGCATATCCAAAACGTCGACCGTTGACTGGGTCAATATAAATAGAATTAGATATGAACAAAATTTGATGCTAAAAAAATAATTTTTTTAATAAAAAATAGTTTTTTAGTAAAAATTTGAGACTCGAATAAATGAAATTTTTAGTAATTATTTGATCGAATTTCATGTTTAAGTCAAATCCTTCGACTCTGTGATATATGTATAACACATATTAAAAAATATAAAGATATATAGTATATATGATCATAGAAAACTATTTAAATTAGAACAAAATACTATTATAATATTATAAACATTTATAATTAAATTTAAATAGATACCCGAATGATTAGACTCAAAAAAATCAAATAAAGTTTGAGCTATAAAATATAACCCATCAACTTGTATCACTCAAAATATTTTAACTCGACTCAATTTAATCAAATATTCACCCTAAATAAAACAAACATTTTATCTACCATAACTTATATATATATATATATATTTGAAATTAGAAAGTTACATTCTTGAATATTTTTTTTTCATTATCTACATATTTATTTAAATAAAATGAACAATTTTCTTAAAATAAGCAATAAAAATATATATTTAAATTTATTTACTTAAATATTAGTTAGTTTATCCTCCAAGTTCAATGAAAATTATTGAAAAATATACTATATTTGTATCGTCTTTTAAATTATTTATAAAGATATGAAAGATGAAATATATGCTTTCTATTTTATAATTTTAGTTTTGCTTTTTATTTATATTTTATCATTAGTATATATTAGAGTAAAACTCTAATTATATTCAAAAAATATTTTTTAAAAAATATATTTAATTATTTAATAACAAAATACATTCTTAAAATATATTTTATTAAAAGTAATTATGTAATATTTATAAAATTTAATAAAAATATAAACAATTTCAATTTTATTTCATTTCTTACTCTTTATTTTACTTAAAATTCAAAGTTTAAAAATTAAAACAAATTTTAATATTCAATATTTAAAAAAAATAATAAAATTTTTAAAAATAAGATAGTTTCATATTAACAAAATTTTTAAAAAATTATATAAAAATAAAAATAAAAAAATAAAAATTTTAAAAATAAAAACAATTAATCTCACCGACCCTTAATAGTTGTGTCTCTGTTTATAATGTTGAGAAGATAAGTAAAGAGAGATGTCTAATGGCAGCGAACGATCATGTTGATGGTCATCTGCAATCTGAATGATGAGTTGTCCCTCTCATCTTGTAACTTTAAATATTAATTATAAATTTAAAATTTTAATATAAGATATAAATAAAAAAAACATTAAAAATATCAAAGATTTTTATTTATGTAACGACTTAATAAATTAAAGTTTAACCGTTATGTATTAATTTTTTATATATAAAAATTAAAGATTTTTAGATTTGATCTTAGATTACTGATATTATTATAAAAATATTTTTTCGGAGTAAAAATTTTATGCCTCTTTATTGTGTCTCTTATTTAAAAAATTTAAAAATTGAATTTCAAATCTTAATCTTTATTTTTTAAATTCTACACCCTAAACCCTAAAAAATATACTCTACCCCTAATTCCCTAAATCCTAACCATAACCCTTAACCTTAAACCCTAAACCCTAAACTCATTAATTTAAAGTGGAAGCACCAATGGAGATATAATTAAGAGGTAGACGATTTATAATTTTTTCATGCTTATTCACTATATTTAAATAAAGTGATAAAAGTATCATTTAAAATTACACAAGGGAGTAACGAATACAAAGGTAAATTAGCAGTCCAAACTACGAATCATTTAATGATCAAATAACACTCAAACATTAGACAAAAGTGGAGTAAAAAAATTATTACATGATCTGATTTATCACGTTGTTCATAATTTTATTTAATAATATATAAAAAATAAAATAAAATTATTAATAACAGGATGTACTCTTATGTTTCTTTCTCTGCTCTTAGATATTTTTGTATGGCGAAATACGTCTGCACCAGAGACATGATGAGCTCCCCCATGACGCCCAGAAAAGTAACAAAACTCCATTGTGCACCAAAATAGTTTACAATCCTTGAGCTGCAATACATATCGATTCTCTCTGTCACAAAATGACGAATCTTGGGATCTAAACTCAGGTCACTGCCCATTTGACGGAAAAGAGCAGTCACATCGTCATCACTTGTCAACTGGTGTTTAAGCAGACCCATCTTTCTCAACTGCTTCACGTCTTCTGGTGCTTGGATGAGATAAGTAAGGAAACCCAAGTAAGACTTGACAGTGTTTCTGTTTTTAATAGAATCTGGAAAACAAGATTCAAGAGCTAACAAGTTGTTGAACAAGTAAGGTGTGGAGTCATCCACATGCAGGATTGGCATCTTCAGGATGGCAGGGAATTCGCAGTGGAAGCTGATGTTGCGAAGGGTAGATTTACCCTCGGTGCGTCTCAATAAAATGCCTGAATTGACGAGATTCTTAGCACCAGATACTGTCTTCTCATCTCCGCCCCACCCTCGGAACCACAAAAGCATCCGACCAATCCAGTTACTACTCTCACCTGTTTCTTCTTCTCCTTCCACTAATTGTGTCCAAAATTTGTGCAGAAGGTGGCGCTGATCCTCATCATCTTCACTTCTGACAACTTCCGCAGATCTCATACTCCCTCCTAAGACTGTTGCTGCCATTTCATATATGAAAGAATCGACCCACATGTTCCACAATTGAGCATCAGTCGTTGAGTCGATCAAAATCTGGAGGACTCTATAAGGAAGCTGGTTTTCTAGCAACAACAGATCAACATAGAAAGATGGAGATAATATCTCTCTATATCGCATAGAAGGATATCTGTAGGCATATATGGCATATAAAACCGCACAACCGTCCACGAAGAACATCCAAGATAGATCTCCATCGCTGTATCTTTCAATGTCTTTGGGATCATAACAATCCCTCAGATTCTTAATCTCTGCCATAATCTTTTGGCGTAGATCTTCATCACTCGTCTCGTTCTCGTCGGCGAAGAGAGCTGCAAATGAAAACTTGGCTTCCTCTGCGTCGGCCAGCTTAGGGTTACCACGGTGGAAAGGACCGATGGCTACTACCCTCGGTTCAAAACTATTCTTAAACTCCAACTTGAGTTCCTTAATTAGTGTCCGTGGAACTGTTTGAATTAATGATGTTTTGGATGTCTGAGATGAATACTTGTCCCGCTGAACTTGTTCCTTTGCCGATGCAAATTTTACTTTCTCGCTCTCCACGTTGATCAAATCCTGTATTGACATGGCCTTAATCACTTTCGAGTCCTATGGCAAAATAATTATGTCATTAAAACGGAATCAGAATTTAGGGTTAGATCAAAATATAATATTTAAAATTAAAAGTTAAATTTATAAATAAATTAAATAATTAAAAAATTATAAATAAAAAATAAATATATTTTTAAAATATATATATAAATAAATTTATATGTCACTTTTAAAAATTATTTTCATGCAAAATCAATGAATTAAAATAAATCATCAGATTGATTAGTAAATTAAAAAATGGAGAGTAAAGAAAAAGTATAAGTTATAGTTTTTTAAAAGCAAAAAATGGGAAAATATAAATTATATTTTTAAAACCTCGAAAATTTTTAGGAATTTTCAGGGATTTTTTTCTTTCAAAATTTTAATTATTTTTAGCATTTTGAAAATTATAAATTATTTATATATTTTAGGATCTTTTACATATTGATTTTTAATTTTCAAAACCATCTTAAAAGAAAAACAAAAAAAATAATTAAAATAGACAAATATGAAAAAAGCTATTTTGGGACGGAAAAATTATATCATAGGTCAGTCCACTCCCACCACGTGTCCATGAGATCAACCACTAAAAGCTATTCACTTTATCAATTTTTTCATGTCATATTTTTTCCCAAATGAATTTTCACTTGAAAAATTAAAAATTGAAGAAGTGTGTAGTTTTTAGTGGTTGATCCCATGGATGACATAATGGGACTGACCCATGATATAATTTCTCCCATTAAAGACTTCCACGTCTAATAGAAAAATAAAAGGCAGTGAAATTCCTTAAAAACAAAAAAATGAAAAAATTATTTTTTAAAAACTAGAAATTTTGTAAGAGTTTTTTTGGCTTTTCACTTTTTTAGAGTTTCTGAATTTGAATGAAAATAAATAATGTATATTAGGAATTTTTAGAATTTTAAAAATTATAAATTTCATTTTTAATAAACTTGGAATTGTTGGTTTTAGAATTTTTTTGTTATTTTTTTTATATTTTAACAATTTAATTAATTTTTAATATTTTAAAAATAAATAGAGAGAATAAGGTAGTTGTCAACTATGTCTATTTTTATTCACCACACATTCATGTTAAAAACTAATTAACAGGGGGAATAAGTGTAGTTGTCAAGTTCAAAGACGAAAAATTATTTTATTTTAAAAAAATTGAATACAACTTTTTATATTAATAATTATTTGTCGTTCGAGATAAACTATTCATCGAACTCAATTTGTATCAACTCGTACCTTTTTCGGTGTTGATTCCGACCTTTTCCTCTCCTCTTCGACAAAACCCGACCCCTCCATCTCAAGTATTGGCACTATCACTTCTTTCGGGTGTTCATCGCCGATCGCCATCGAACCGTAGGACCAAAATCAACACTTGATTGGTAAACAAAGAGGGACTTAAGAAAGATGAAACAAAAAAGGTTAGCTAAGGTTGTGTTTTGCTAGTACATGGGTGTGTTCCAATGTTCTAAACCTCTGAATTTATAGTTGCACTAACACAGACATACATTGCAAGCTGTTTGAGAGTGACATAATCCACTTTATTACAGTAACAAGTTTGGTATTTTATAAATTTGTATGTTTTTTTTTTTCCATCTTTTCCAGGGAACATGATGCCTACTTTCATTGATTCTTTTTTCTTTCTTTTTTTTACTTTATTATGCTAACAAGTTTTGCATATATAAAATTTGGATTCGAACGTGAGACATTCCAAACTCCCTCTGCAATTTTCTCAGGTAAGGTTTCAACGCATAAGGTTGAGCAACGAGTGATGCTGCCACTGTTCCTATATTCAACAAACAAGTGTAACAAACAACAGTTTATAGGCTTAATATGGAATCACATTATTATATGTCATAATAAAAAGACCGGTAGCACGTTTCATATATTTTCGGGTCCTAATCGAAAACTCAGAAATAAGACCAGAACAACCCAATGATAGTTTCAAAATGGTTACTTGTTTAGTTGTGGATTCATGGTATAATAAGTTTGAAGAAGAGTGAGCACAAGTCCAATGATGGCAACCAGAAAAGCAAGCAAACTCCAGTTTGCACCAAAATAATCGGAGTAGATCCTTATGAACCACGAGTTGCAGTACCTCTCGATGTCCCTAAAGATATGATCGTAATTCCCAAGGTCCGGCATCAGGTCCCTGCCAAATCGGAAAAGATTAGCCACTTCTTCATCACTGCCCAAGTAATTTTGAAGAACACCTCGAACTCGCAACTCCTTAACATCTTGTGGTGTTGAATGAGAGAAGCAATGAAGCGTATGTAAGCTTTGACAGAAGAATCATTGATGAAATCCGGGCAACTTTCGAAAGCTACCAAGTTCATGGTAGTGCAAGCGTTCATCTCACTCACAACCAGGAGTGGCACCTTCAGGATCCCTGGGAGCTTGCAATGGAAACTGATGTCTTTAATGTTGTCTGTCTTGTTGGCTCTCACTTGAATTCCCGAGTCTTTAAGATCCATAACGCTATTAACCGTCTTCTTGTCTTCAGCAATGTCTCCCCACCACAAAAGCATCTTACCGATCATGCTACTGCTAGATTCCTCTGTTCCTCTTCGTACCAGCAGTTGAGTCCGAAATCGATCCAAAAGGTGAGCGTAATCTCCACAGTCTTAGTATAATTCCGAGTTCCGTACAGAAGGTGGTTTTGTCACCTTATGTATCAAATCTCGGACTGATTCTTCCCAAGGTTGAGGATATGAGCTTAATTCAATGAGTATCTTGAGAACTCGATATGGCAGTTGGTTTTCCAGCAACCAGATATCAAAATTAACAAGTACCATGACATCTCCTTGAATGTTAAGATCCAAAGGCAGTTCTACTTGTCGGATGATGCAGTATATACTGTATAACACTGCACAAGCATCCACGAAGAGCATCCAAGCTAACGCATTGTCATTGAAACCTTGTATATCCTCCTGATAATAACACTTCTTCAGATCATCTATCTCAAGCAGAATCCTGCTGAATCCAGATTCCTCGCTCATATCGCTCTTCAATAGAAAGAGAGATGTCAATATAAGCTTGGTTTGCTCTCCCCGCCTGAATCGAATGTTACCATGATGCAAAGGGCCCAAGGCAAACATCCTCGGTTCGAAATATTTCACAAGCTCCACTTTCCGATGCCATAGGTTGATTGGAACTCTTTGTATTTTAGGTGGAACTCTGAGTTTCGCTACCGGATTGTTTTTGATTCCCAGCATAGTTGATCTTAATTCCTGTATACGCATCCGGATAAATTCTGGTGGCTCCTCCTCGGGCATTGGAGTTATCATCACTGCCGCCGCGTTTCCATCGTCCCTCGCCATCGAATTCCACCACCAAACAGTTCAAAGGATTTTAAATTCTTCGCAGGACATTAGAAATATCATTCATCAAAAGTTTGAAAATACTCTTGTGATGGATTTGAAAACATTGTCATTATAATAATTCTTTTTAGCTAATGTTAACAACAGATGAACAGTAAGAAGATCGAAAAATAAAAAGGGAAGCAAATTTTATGTTGAAACCTTTACTCTATATAAGAACTCACTCATGCCGGTTCCTTCAGGGTCACCTACATCCGGTTCATCCAGAAAAGGGGGATCAGATTGGTATGGATATGGAGAGCCGGCGGGAGATTTCCCGTCAGAGTTTTCGAAGGTGGATCGGAGTATTGAAAAGAAAGGCAAAAAAATTGGAGTTGAAAATTAGGGTTTGAATGGAAGGGTGATAAGAGATGATGCGGAGTAGCAGGTGGATAGCGATCTGGATCCATCTGGAATTGGGTCCCATGATAATCTAAAAGCAAGCTTGGTCGTTGACTCTCTTTAATGTGTCCCAGCGAACTCGTCCTGTTGAGTAGTTTTTAGTTTGAGTCGAAATTAATTGGTTTTCGATTAAATTCGATTAATAATTAATAGTGTTCATGACTAATTAATTATATTATTTAATTTAAACGATCAATTAATTATTATAATTATTATTAAATTTAATCTAACTGTAAAGAATCAGTTATGATTAACTGTTAATATAATATAGTTAATCGAGGGTGTAGTTATATTATTAAGACCTGTTTAAAGAAATCTAAATCTAAAGGTCAAAATTAATTAAACTAAACAAACTTCGGACTTTGTTGAGCTAAATTAAAACCTATAGTCGTGATTTAAGGACCTGTGCTATGCCATACAGGCTGCAGCAATCTGCAGGTTTTTTAGCTGAGTATTTTTTTTGGTTCTGTTGCGTTTAAAGTGATGAACTTTGCTTTGTATTGCTGTTATTTGCTATACTTTTGTAGGTGATGAATTTAAGAAGTTAAAAAAGGTAGTGATCTGAGGATGAAGAACTTCATGTAATTACTTCATCATTATTACAGTAAGTCAGTAACATTGATTATATTGTGAGATATATGTAAGGATCTAAAATATTTTGTCCCGCACGAATGGTATTGCTTCCTTCAATTTCGGTACAGCCAAGGAGATAATAATATCCAGAACATATAACTCAAAATAGAACCGAACTGAATGGAAGAAAAACAATGGAAATCACGAACCGTGGGATGAAGCCTGTAAGCTAGCCTTGCTCCTCGCTTGCCCTAGAAACACATTTCACAACCGGAATTTGCGTCGACAAACACTCTCGCCATTCAGTGCAGACCACGCTTCTTTATTCACTTTCATTCTCCTGCACCCCATTTATGTATATATATCATCATCACCAGAATTATCAATCAAAATATACACACACAAAAAAATCAAAAAAAAAAAAAAATGGCAAGAACCAAGCTGACAATTCTCATATTGTCGTCCATGTTCGTGACGATGTTCACAGAGATTAACGGATACGGGACCATTGTAGGAGGGCAAACTCCGATCAAAGACGCAAAGATGAACAAAGGGGTGCAAGAACTGGGAAAGTTTGCGGTGGAGGAGTACAACAAAAGCCTGCAGCAGAAGGGAAACGGGGATGACGATCTGGTGTTCTCGCAGGTGGTGGAGGCAGGAAAACAAATAGCATCGGGTATCAAGTACTTCCTGAAGATCGAAGCGAAGGAGAAAGGGGAGATGAAGATGTTCGATGCAGTGGTTTTGATCAAGCCTTGGGCTCAAACCGAAGAGATGGAAATGCTTAGCTTCAATGCATCTAATCAATAAAGATCATTGGATTTTATCACATATATGTAAGGAGTTTTGTTATTACTTAGTGGTTCTAAACCTATAAGTAGTGGAATTGTAATATTAATGAATAAAGATATTAAACACTGCAAAGTATTTGTCATAATCCTGTTCTTAATGGTTCCATTAAGTGCATTACAGTAACATCATGATCATCATACATCATATCAAGGAAAATAGAGGAAAGGGATGGACGAGAAAACATGGATGACTGCATCTGCAACTTCATAATATCATGCCTTGCTATCAATGGCCATCGGCGTTGTCTCCTGTTTTGCCGACTTGTTCATCTTCGCGAATATGTTGCCGTAAAAGCGAGCATCCTTCTTGTTGTATTCCTTGACCTTCTCCTTCAAGATTCGGTATTCCAGTTTCACATCCCTGTTATCAGGATCAATCTCCAGGGCCTTCTTGATGTCTGCCTCGGCCAAATCCAAATCCGCAAGCTGGATATATGCTTGAGCTCTCCTGTATAATGCTTTCACATTCCTACTGTCAAGCTCCAACACCTACAAAATCACACAATACCAACTGTCAGCTCGAGAGAATGAACATTCTGTTGTCGTCAATAAAATTCTGAAACCTATTACAGTTACAACCTTAGTACACAGTTTCTCAGCCTGCTTGTAATCTCTGAGCTTCAGTTTGCAGGCTGCATTGTTAAGGTTGCAAGTTACTTTGAGCAGCTTGGCTTGCTTCTTCTCCTCGTCGCTGAACGAAGAGTCGTAGTCTATGAACCTAACAGCCTGCAAAAGGTATCATTGTCAGATACAAATCGAGTAATGACGAGTCTCAACTCGAACTACACAGAGAAAAACTACACCTTTTCGTATCTTTTTGATGCTCTCATGTATTTACCAGCTTTGAACAATGCATTGCCTTCTTCTTTCTTCTTCCCGGCAGCTTCAATCTTTTCTGGCGTATTCATTTCCCAGTATTCTTTCTCCTGCAAACATGAACTTACTTAGAGTGTATTCATCACCACATCCATAGCGACAAAGAATGTAGTTGAAATATAGACACAAACCTTCACAAAGGAGACCATCTCGACCTCGTAATAAACAGTCGAGTTAGCAGGAACAACAGCCAGCTCTTGTTGTGACTCAGATGAACCAAAGGCATATTCTGGCTGAATGGTGATCAGCGCATTTTCCCCTTTCTTCATGGTCTTCACAGCTTTGTCAAGGCCATCGATTACTTGTTCTGTCATGCATGCCAAATGTATTAGAAACAGACTTTTGAGTTTCAACAAAGATCAATCTCAAGAACCAATTGCCAAAACTATAATTACCTTCATCAATTTTGAACTCAAATGGCTCCTCGTCGTAACCCTTCTTTACGAATACCGTCCCGTTGGGTAGCTTCCCGATTAGTTTCACTAGCAAGTACATAAAACAGTTATCAATAGACTGAAAAACCAAACATTCATAGGCTACAACTCCATGAAAGATTCAAACCCATCTTACCTTGAACCAGTGTTCCATCATCTGGTCGCTCGTAACCCTCTCCCTCCTTCAAGATCTTTTTCAAGACCTTCTTGTCTTTCGTAACATCCGAAACACTTTTCCATGAAACCAACTCGAGAGTTATATGGAGGGTAGCATTCGGAGGAACAGCACATTCACCGCCCACTGCTGGCCTACCATCCTCACCGAATGCATCTATACGCAAATGGGAGTCAATCGAATGTCTTGGTTTCCCCTAATCAGTAAAAGCATTAAAAGGTACATAATTAACTTACATTGCGGCTTCACTGCCAACAGAACTTTTTCCCCTTTCTTCATCATCTTCACCGCCTTTGCCAATGCCGGGCAGAAATAGCCTGCAGGGAAACAAATTTCAGTGCCGAATGCAACATAAAATTATCGAATTAAGTCGGAAATACATATAACAAAAGGGAATGACAATATGACATAATGACACTAACCATCTCCAACGGTGAACTCAACGCCATCCGATTTCGAGATCAGCATACCATCTTCTAAACAAGCTTCATACTTGACTGTAAAAAACACAAGGACACCATTTTAACTGCAAATTGACATTAAACATTGAACGGTTTAAGCAGCAAAAGGAAATGAAAGTATAGCATACCAAATACTTCATCCAAATCTTTGGGATTTTCCCAACTTTCCCCTTCAACAAGTATTTTCTTCAAGATTCCTCCATCTTTGCATATGTCCTTGACGCTCGTCCAAGAAAGCAACTCGACATCGAATTGAAGAGTAGCGTTTGGAGGAATCGTCGGTGGTGACCCGGACTCACCATACGCCAACTCGGGAGGTATGGTGAAAACGGCATTTTCGCCTTTCTTCATTGTTTTGATACCCTCATCCCAGCCTTTGATCACTTGTCCTACAAGTCAATAACAGAGCTATAAGAACGCCTAACTCATATATATACAAAAACACACGCACACACATATATGATAACAATCAATTTGGATAAGATTAATTTACCAAGTCCAAGCTTGAACTTGAATGGGGTCCCTCTATCACGGCTGGAATCAAACTTGGTTCCATCAAGCAAAGTTCCAGTGTAATGCACTGCAAACAGAGACCAAAAGAACCCATTTAACCAGAATCTAACAAATAGCAATTCAATGAATGAATTAAGAGGGAAGAAAGGGAAGAAAGAAGATCCATTACCTTCAACTTCATCACCATTGCCAGGGTGCTCAAAACCTTCACCTCCCTTGACCAGCTTCTTCTTCAACCCATTCTTCCCAATCTCCTTTTCCTCGCCCACTTTGAGGATTGGGCTAACTGGGTCATCTTCTGGAACGTCCATCTCGTCTTCTTCCATGTTGGTGGCTGTCGGGAACTCGAAGTCGTCTTCCATGGCGATTTTTGCTGGATTAGTCGAGAAAAAGTTGAAACTTTAAGATTTCTGAGAAGGCAAACAGGATCTTGGTTTTCTGCGGAATGATTGATCGTTGAGAAATGCACTGAAGTCATGGGATTTATATAAGGTGGTTTTGAAGAGTCGAAGGGTGAGAGAGTCTAGAGAATTCTACGTGGTAACAAACGGAAAGAGAGTTCCAGAAGTCTCCTGGTTCTTTTAGAGCATTCTTTGACACCATCACTTTGAAATCTTGGCGCTAAGTATGTAAATATAATTAAGACATAAAACTATAACTAAAATAATTAAATAGTCATGAAAAAAGTAATTAAATTGGAAAATTGTTTTATAAAAAAGTTTTTACATTATTTAATTTAGATTAGTCATAGATTAGATATATGATTATAGTAAAAAATAGTGGTTAGAATTAATTAATATAAAATATAAAAAAAACGTTATTCAGCTGCACCAAATGTATTTAAATTATAGATTTAGTAATACATATATTTTTTTAAAAATATAAATAAATTATTTTTATATTATAAATATGTTATTTTATTAAAATTTTAATATATATCAAATGTAATATGATACGATAACATTTTAATTTTAAAATTTATCTATTATATTTATATTGATAGAAAAGATAAATTATATCATTAGTTTGGTTTATCCATCAGTTATGATTAGGATTGGCAAGACTGGGTACCCGATCAATTTAAATAGAACTGGTCTCGGTCTTAGTAACCATCGGTTTTTAAAAATTGGAATCAGTCTCGGTTTCAGTCACACTGGATCTTAAATTTTAAGAATCGGTCTTGTTACTGGTGAGTACTGGTTCCAATACCGGGTACCCGGTCAATTAGTTTATTCTTAAAAAAAATTGAGTAATTGGAGAAAAAAAATTTCAACCACTAATAATAATATTAAATAATAAAATTTGAATATTGTAGACTTGAAAATTAAAGTTTTAAAACTAATCATATTCAAAATATTCATATTTGATAAGAAAAATAAACAAAAGAAAATCAATATCGGATATTTAGTATTGGTCCTGTTCCTACTAAGTACCCACCGGGTACCAGGTCCAAAAAATCAAGATCCAGTCCCGGTCTTGATTATGACTAGGACCTAAATTTTGGATTCAGTTTCGGTATCACCGGAACCAATACCAGATAAAAATCTACCGGGTCTTACCGAGTCTGGGACCGGGACCAGGTAATCGAATTTTTTGCCTATCTCTAGTTATGATCCTATACAATTATGACTATCTACTTCATTATTATCTTTTAAGTATTTTTTCTATCAATGAATCTTTACTTATTTTTTATGTTATTTAAATTTTTTTCTCTAGAAATTAGATTAATGATATGAATGATTAGTGGTGGAATATGTGATTTTTATTGGTTAGAAACTACGGATAACATGACGAGCCAAACCCATAATATAATCTCTCGATTTAAAGAGTTCAAAGAATATAATCATTAATATTTAAATTTTTTTTATAAAATTAGTTACATTTATTAAATTATTTTAGATTTTAACTAAATTAATAGATTATATTAATTTTAAGAATTAAAAAACTTAATCGTATCGTCACTATTCGTATCAAATATTTAACTATCAATAACTTATTTATAAAAATATTTTAATTCAATGTTTATAGGTTTTTTTAAATAACATAACTCCCCTAATTAAATGTCTATAAGTGTAATTTACCCTTTAATTTTACTCCCACACTATTTCAAGTTTTCAATGCAAGGCCCATTTAAGTCATCGGAGAAAGCTAAGCTTCGTTGGGCTTCGCTAGAGCTATACTTTAAATATCTTTAATGTCTAATTATATTTAGTTATAATTTGTATAATTTTATTTGTGAAAAATACTAATGTTTTATACAACTAATTATTAAAAAAAAACAAGGTAATCAAATAATAATAATTTAATTAAAAATGTATTTAAACGGATTTTTTTTGAAATAAGTTAATAGGAGTAGTTAATTGTAAGTTATAAAAAATATTTTTTAATATTAGTAAATAATAATTTTATTTTATGAGAAATTGAACAAATCTGATTTATTACGTGAAATATTGATGAAGAATTTAAGAGAAATTCTGATAAATAAATAAATTCCTAACCTCCCGTAATTACAATTTCCCCCCTTTAAATACCCACTTCAGATCGAAACAGTTTTTTTCACTCTTTGTTTTCGAAATCATCTGTTCTTTTGTCTCTGTTTTTTAATCTCTAGGTGACCCCTTCCCCTTCAGATTTCTATTGGGGTCGCCCTAAAATCATAAAAAATTATAAAAAAATCCAGAATTTTCATTAGTTTTCTAAATTATTATTGAATTTTAATCCAAAAAAGTTTTTTTTCTCGATTTTTCAACCATGTCGGAAATGGCCAATGTGGATCCGGAAGGGATCGACGCCGTGCGGATGACGTGGAACGTTTGGCCACGAACCAAAGTTGAAGCCAGTAAGTGCGTGATCCCTTTGGCGTCTACCATTGCTCCGATCCGCCCGCATCCGGACATCCCCACGCTCCCTTACGCGCCTCTTCGGTGCACGACGTGTACAGCTGCTCTGAACGCCTTTTCGCGCGTCGATTTCACCGCCAAGATATGGATCTGCCCATTCTGTTACCAGCGCAACCATTTCCCGCCTCACTACGCCATGATTTCCGAGACGAACCTCCCGTGTGAACTCTACCCGCAGTACACTACCGTGCAGTACACGCTCTACCCGGATCCAAACAACCCTGCCAATCCTCCTCGTTCCCCGCCGGTGTTTGTATTCGTGTTGGACACCTGCATGATCGAGGAAGAGCTTGAATTTGCCAAATCGGCGATGAAGCAGGCGATTGGGTTGTTGCCGGAAAACGCGCTCGTGGGGTTCATTTCGTTTGGGACTCAAGCTCATGTACATGAATTGGGGTTCTCGGATATGTCGAAGGTCTATGTTTTCAGGGGTAGTAAGGAGATTTCCAAGGAGCAAGTGCTGGAGCAGTTGGGCCTTGGTGCTGCAGGACGGCGGCCGACTCCCGGGTATCCGAAAGGCTTACAAAATGGGTACACAGATACTGGTGTTAATAGGTTCTTATTGCCTGCTTCTGATTGCGAATTCACACTGAATTCGGTGCGTTTTATTATCATTTTTGTGTGTGGGAAATCATCTTTTAAGTTGAACTTTTTATTAAGTGGTTGGTTGATTTTAATGTAGTTGTTGGATGAGTTACAAACGGATCAATGGCCTTTACGAGCGGGGCAGAGAGCTTCAAGGTGCACCGGAGTGGCCTTGAGTGTTGCAGCTGGATTGCTTGGTGCTTGCTTGCCTGGTACTGGTGCTCGGATTGTTGCTTTGGTTGGTGGTCCATGTACTGAAGGTCCTGGGACGGTAATGCCAATAAACTTTTTGTATAATATTAGGGGCATCATGAGTTGTAAGTAGGTGATGGATTTTACTCATAATAAATGTGCCCTATATACTTGGAATCAACATTTTTCTTCAAGTTCATGTATCCCATATGGGTACAAGGATATGATCAACACTGAACCCGATTCTAACATGGATTCTATATGGTTGAGCTCGATATGGTTTGTTGTAACTTGTATGTAGTATGATCTTTATATCTGCTGTCTTTCTGAAAGTTCTTTTTGATGTTACACCTCTGGTATAATGGTGCATTTTACTTTTCTGGATGGCATTCAATAAAATCTTCAGGCGTTCAAACAGAAACAAAATCGCATTATAATTAGAGCACAATTACTGGTGCACATCTTTGTTTGTAACAAGTTCATGTCAAAAACTTAGTTTTCTGTAATGTCGGTGCATTTACTTATGAAATTTGTTAAAAATTGATTCTAATTCTCGAAAATTATTCCTGTTTTCATTCTTTCACCGAATTTATTTGCACAATTTTATGTTATCTTCATAGTTCATATATCTTTTATTGCCTTAATAAGCACTGTTTCTTTGTCAGTAAGTAATTGCCATTATCAAAATACTTTTTACTAGTAGTTTGAATGACTCATAGACGACAATGATTTGATTGAGAAAGTGGATATTAGGTAAATAATCTTAATATGAAGATTGCTTCTTGTTTGGAACATTCATTCTTGTTTGTCATCAAGATGATACCGATTTATATGACTCTTGCAGATTGTATCAAAAGATCTTTCAGAGCCTGTACGTTCCCATAAAGACCTTGATAAGGATGCTGCACCTTATTTTAAGAAAGCTGTCAAATTCTATGATAGTTTTGCTAAACAGTTGGTCAGCCAGGGTCATGTTCTCGACCTTTTTGCATCTGCACTTGATCAGGTGTGTCTCGGCAACATTTTAGGTTCTCCAATTATATTTACTCTTTTTTGTTCTTATATCCGTCTGTGATGTTTCTGCTGTCAATGTTCCATCCCACTAGTTTGCTCTCTTCATAAGGATGGATTCACTTGACAATTTTTTGGTTACTTTTGTGCATATAACTGGTCCAATGGATTGAATTTAAACATTGATGAACCTGCTGAAGCAGATAAGATATAAAGACCCTAATCTAACTAGAAACTTAAACAACCCAATGTGTAAATATTGCTATGCAAAACTCTCTTCTCTCTTGCATGTGGAGTTAACTCTTTACTTTCAGTGCATATATGATGCAGTGGAAATATTAAGACATTAAGGCTTTTCCCCCTTCCTTAATTGATCAGTGACTTGTAATGTAAATGCCTTATGTTGTAAGGAACTGCAGGTGTTAACTGTTATTCTGTTTAACATGGTCACAAAACTTTTATTTTAAATAAATGCTAGTAACCTCAGAATTTAAGTAATCCTGACTATGTGAACTGTATATAAACACATAATGGATTTTTATGTGTTCTCAGGTAGGGGTTGCTGAAATGAAAGTTGCTGTTGAAAGAACAGGGGGCCTTGTTGTTCTAGCAGAAAGTTTTGGCCATTCCGTGTTCAAAGATTCTTTTAAACGTGTGTTTGAGGATGGGGAACAGTCTCTTGGCCTTTGTTTTAAGTTAGTTTCACTTTTCACACCATTTCATGTTCAACCTTTTTCTATACTTTTCCCTGCTTGTTAATAACTATATTGTTGCATTCTTAATTTTTTATTTATTTTTTGCTGCAGTTCAGGTAAGCCTTGTGTCATATTTTTTAAGTTCTAAATGTGCCAACCCCACAGTGTGCTTTTAAATTAGTTATCACTCAGCACTAGGTTGTGCTGCTCTGAAACATTGTAAACTTTTGACATTAAAGTTTGTTGACCTTGCTATTTTGTGGAAGCAGAGCAAAAATTTATAAATTTGCAAATACTTCTATTCTGTTTTGGTGTACTCTGCCATTTGACATAATAGTTTTTTCATGTAAATATTTGCAAATGTGATTGCCTGTATTATTGAAAGTAATATATGTATTACCTTGTTGCAGTTGGAGTATAATTTATGATTTCAAATTTAGTGCCAATTGATGTAAATGAACTGTCTTCATGACTCTCCATCACAGGGCTACCCATGAAATTAATTTATGATTTCATGTCTTTTTATTGGCATGCATAATCTGTAACTTATATGATTTTCCTGTGGCATGGTTTGGTGCACCCATGAAATTAATTTACATTCTCTCTTTTTTCCCCTAGTGGCACCCTTGAGATCAATTGTTCTAAAGACATCAAGATTCAGGGGGTTATTGGGCCTTGCTCGTCATTGGAGAAGGTTGGGAAATTAGAAAATATTACACCTCTCACTACCTCAACAAAGACATGAACTATAACGTAGACAAAATTTACCTGTATTTATGGGGAACTAAGCTGATAGTTTTGATTGTTGCAGAAAGGACCTAATGTCGCTGAAATGGTCATTGGGGAGGGGAACACTACAGCATGGAAAATGTGTGGTCTTGACAAGAGTACTTGCTTGACGGTTTTATTTGATCTTTCATCAACTGACGGATCAAATGCTCCTGGAGTTGCTAATTCACAGCTCTATTTGCAGTTTCTTACCAGGTTTGCTGCACGAACTGCCAAAAGGGTCCTCTTTATTTACCTTAAAACTGTATGTGGAATTTGTTTCCTAACTTTCCCTTCTAGTAATTTGATTCGATATTACTATTGCAGCTATCAAGACCCTGAGGGTAAAACAATGCTTCGCGTTACGACTGTGACTAGACAATGGGTAGACAGTGCTGTTAGTTCAGAGGTTAGTTTTGGTTGTTTTATTTGTCTAAACAGTACCTAATTGTATGTTCTTGTTTCTTCCTTTTTATCCCATTTTATGTTTTGTTAAATTTCAATGATGGTAGGTGAGCTAATCTGTATAAATTTCACTGCCGTAGTAGGTGTTTTGGTTTGGATACTGTAATGATTGATTATCTGTTGGAAATTGGAATTAATTTATTCTAACCATGATTAATATCTCCTTTCTAGGAATTAATACAAGGTTTCGATCAAGAAACAGCGGCTGTTGTAATGGCAAGAATAACTTCCCTGAAAATGGAGATGGAGGTAATTAAGGAAGTCCTTTATTCAACCATCCAATGTCCACCTGTTGCTTATCTCTTTAGAATGTATTCATTGTTAACTTATAGTTTATTTAGCTGTTATGTGCCTGCTTATTTCATTACGATAATTTTTATTGAATAATTTCCACCGGTTGATTATTCTCCTAATTCTCATAGTTTTTAATTGTTCTCGTTCCCCCTCGTTATAATTTCTATGTATTATTGTTTGGCACTTTGCCAAACGATAAGATATTAGTTACTTAACCCCTTGCATGATCATGGCTTTTTGTTTCATTCAGGAGGGGTTTGATGCTACAAGGTGGCTAGACCGGAATCTCATTCGATTTTGTTCTAAATTTGGCGACTACCGAAAGGATGATCCATCATCTTTTACATTAAACCCTTCTTTCTCTTTGTTTCCTCAGTTTATGTTTAATCTGCGGCGGTCACAATTTGTGCAGGTAATTTCTTATTCCTAATTAAGCTGCCTTCTTTTTAATAATATTTACTTCAACTACGTTCTTAATGTCTTTTCCCCCTTTTATGTGACAGGTTTTCAACAACAGTCCAGATGAAACTGCCTATTTTCGCATGTTATTAAACAGGGAAAATATTACAAATGCTGCCGTCATGATTCAGCCATCGTTAATATCATATTCATTTAACTCTTTGCCGCAACCAGCATTGTTGGACGTGGCTTCCATTTCGGCTGATCGTATTCTCTTGCTGGATTCATATTTTAGTATTGTAATTTTCCATGGCATGACAATTGCTCAGTGGCGCAACATGGGTTACCAGAACCAGCCTGAACATCAGGTATGTTCATTTTGTTCATGCCTCCTGAATCTAGAACTTAATTGTATATTAATTTAGAACCAGAATGATTTTAATGTGCAAGTTTCAATCATGCCTGAAGCTAAAGTTGTACTACTCACAATGATCTGCTGCCTCATTGTAATGTTGAATACAGTGAAGTTACTAATGTGCTCAAGTTGCATGTTTATAAACCATTCTGTATCCTAGTCTATGATAAAGCTTCACTTTTTTCTCTGTTTCCACAGGCATTTGCACAGCTTTTGCAAGCACCTCAGACAGATGCACAAATGATCATTCAAGAACGCTTCCCTGTCCCTAGATTGGTTGTATGTGATCAACATGGATCCCAGGTCAGTATATTTCAGTAAGACTTTTTTAAAATATTTCTTTGCATACATAAAAAATGCTCTTGGTTTACCCTTGTGAAACCTATCATTTCTAAATAGATTATATTTTATGGGTTTAGCTTTCATAATCTATCCATTACATGGTAATTGTAAATCGGGTTTCTTTACCATTATGAAGGCGATTAATTTTTTTGTTTCCTCGAGCAGGCAAGATTTTTATTGGCGAAGTTGAACCCATCAGCAACATACAATAATGCCAACGATATGTCTTCCGGCTCCGATGTGATCTTTACAGATGATGTAAGCTTACAAGTCTTCTTTGAGCATCTCCAGAGGTTGGCTGTACAATCTTAATCATATCAAATAGTCAAAAGACTAGACAGTTTCCGTATTGGTATGAAAAATTCCTCAATGTGAGTTTTGTATCTTGTCTTACCATTCGCTTCTTTTTACCTTCCTTTGCATCACTTTAATGAATGTGACATCAAACATCATGAGGATATTGGGGGGGGGGGGGGGGGGGAATAAGGATAAAGATAGCACCACACAGTTCCTTTGAGCATTTTCCTGTAAGTTATCACTCGAATAAGCACAGCATCGAAGAGGTTAGTTTGAGTTGTCTTTCTTTTAGATTTATACGAAAAGGAAGGCATTGGGGAGACTAGGAACATGTTTTGTTTTCCTTTTGGGGATGTTGAATCAGATGTGTGTTTGTGTTACTGAATTTAAAAGGTCATATAGTGTGTGTGTCATTGTCTGGGGGTTTACAGACTCCTTTCGGTTGAGCAGTTACTATGTACCTGGGAATTCCAATGTCATGGCTCATCTTCCTTTGTTTCAAGTCTTATTGGTGTGTCTTCAAGAGTGATACCAGCATTATTAAGTATACAGCCAATGATACCCTACAAGGAACACGAAAAATCACAATCTACTTCTGTGCCGACATACCACTTTTTCTCTGTCTAAATCCATAAGGTTGTGATATGACCCCGGCTTCTGGTTCAAGGACGGTGAATCTATGAAAATGTCCCTGTCTGAACATGGAAAGAACCAACGGCAGCGGATAGGTAGTCCATGAAGGATATCCATCTTTCTCAAAGTCGAAGGTTTCATCCACATCAGACCTGAGCTTGATATCTAGTTATATTATATAAAATTTAATTAGTTTTATATTATATCTATGATTATCGGATAAATAAAATGGACGAGTGAGATATGTAACGATTATCTCTTAAAAGAATGAATTAATTTAATGATAATTTAATAAAATTTAAATTAATTGAATTTTACATAGTGTAAATGGATTTTAATTCTATATATAATATTTGCATATGTACCGATTAAGAAACTAAATCTCAAAACTGAGGAATTGAATCATTTAAATATTTTGATGAAGTTTAATTGTTAATTCTAACTAAGATTTTAAGCCTATCACAATCATGTGACATTTTTAGATTTTTAAGAGAAAAAGTATAAAATTTTATTAAAAATAAAAAATTAAAACCATAAATTTATAAAAAATATATATATATCATATGAATATTGTGATATAATATGTTGTATTAACTAATCTAAGAATCACTAGAAATAACGATAATATTAATTAATAAAATTTTAGAATATGAAAATTTAATTGAATTATAGATTTAATTATTTTTTAAATATTTGAGGGACTTTGACATCCTTTGACTTAAATAAAATAAAAATAATAAAATAATATTTATTATGAAATTTAAAATTTTAAAGATTAATCATAGTTATTAATCTTATTAAACACTGACTTTGAATCAAAAGCATTTTATTGGCAATCAAATCAGTAGAACTAAAATAAAATAAAATATTACAACAACATCAGCTAAAACATAAATGGACTCATGGTGCGATCTCTGTGACTCTGTCCTTGTCTTCATCAGCCATAATAAGGAGGAATACTCTGTTCATGTCTGAAGAAATTCTCAGGATCGATCCTCGTCTTAATCGTCACCAACCTGTCGAAGTTGTTCTTGAAATATTTCAGACCTCAAACGCTCGCCTGAGCATAGCTCGTGTACCTGTCGTCGTTGTTTTTTCCGATGTCCAGATCCCTGTAGTTAACGTAAGCTTCCCTCGGCGATTTCGACACGAACGGCGTCATGTAGCTGTAAAGCTTCCGCATCCAGGATATGTACCTCTGAGAATTCACATTGTCCTCTTCCCGCCATCGGATGTTATAACTTATTTCGTATATGTTTCCTTTCCGGTGAGGGAAAGGGACTGCGGATTCTGAGATTTCGTCCATTACGCCGCCGTACACGACGAAGTTTAACGAAGCGCCTCTTGCTTCCGGTTCCCAAAGCTGAGACCAGATTCCCTGGAAACCTATTTCTGGGATTGGTTTCTTGACGTAATCGGGTTTCGACTTGAACGACGGAGTGGCGACGAGAAACGAAATTCTGTAACTTCTGTCGAGTAGGATTTCGAGATTTTCGTTCGGATTCCGAAGCATTCCCAAAGCGAGAATCGATTCGACGAAGCTCATTTCGTTGCAATTTTGCGCGGTGAGCCCAAGTTCAGGGAAGATGTTTTGCATCATGAGACGAGTTCATTTGCTCGGCCGAGGAACAAGGTAATAAAGGTGGCGGCCAACGTTAGATTTTGACCGTCCACGGTGGTGTTCGTAGTCGCTATCGTGATCGAAGGGTACATTTCGTCGGGGAATCCAGCGGCGATGTACTACCAACGGTGAAGAATTTGGGTGACGTTTTGTTCGAGAGTTCTACTTATCGAAAAAACTGTTACGATTTCCGGGGACACGAACCAGTTTAACCTTCCATGAAAGTACAATCCCGAAGCTTCCACCTCCGCCGCCGCGAAATGCCCAAAACAGTTCTTCCCCCATGGAATCTCTATTGAGAATCCTCCCGTCCACATCGATGAACTCAGCATCAACGACGTTATCCGCCGCGAGACCGTATTTTCTGAACAATAAACCGTACCCACCGCCGCTGATCATCCCTCCAAACGCCACTCCATGGCAAAGAACCGCAGGAAACGCCAGAGTTCTACTTTTTTGAGCGATCGCGTAGTACAATTCTCCCATTATCGCACCAGATTGAACCCATGCAACTTCGTTTTCAACGTCAATCGCACGTAAGTTCGCCAAATCAACAATAATAAAAGGAGCTTCCGATTCAAATACATAAGAAACACCCTCGAAATCATGGCCTCCGCTTCGAGTTCTAAGCTGGAGACCGTGTCTCTTTGAGCAACGAATCGTTGCCTGAACATGGGAAACATGCAACGGCGTCACGATCACCAGAGGTCTAGAGCTTGTCGGAGTAATGAACCGAGAATTGTGAATCGTTGATTCCAAAACAGAATAGTTTGAACTCGTTTCTGGGTAAACAATTCAAGAAATGGAAGTTGAATCATTGGAACTGAGGAAATCTCGGTGGGAACTCGTTTGTGGGTAAACAATTCAAGAAATGGAAGTTGAATCATTGGAACTGAGGAAATCTCGGTGGGAATTGGCTGAAGAAGTGATCGACCATGAAAATGAAAAGACGAGAATCATAAAAAAATATATATAAAATATTCATCCAAAAAATATAAAAATATATTTGATAAATTTGAAAAAAGAAAATGGGAGTATTTTTATAATTTTTATTATTATTCTAATTCAATTAAAATATTTTATATTTTTTACTAAATATTTTTATATATTTTAAATAATAAATATTAAAATTTAAACTCACATATATCAATATTATTTTTGTTCGTTTGAATAATTAATATTTTTTTTTCATTCATTATAATTATCTAACTGCTCGGACACTTCAAATCTGTTAAATCAAAATAATACACATAAAATCGATTCAATTTTGTGTCGATATTTCAAAATAATCTAACTGCTCGGACACTTCTAGATGGTCGGGAAGTTTGACCATTGCGTAATCTTATAAAACAAACAGACCACGTTGACCAAAATGTCAATAATGGACTCTAAATATGTATTTTATTCCTTCAAGATATTATAGAAATTTATAATATTTATTATTATATTAGATGTAAACCATTTAATTATTAAAAAAAAACTAAAGGTCAAACAAAGCATTACAGTTTAGTATTATAAAATTATTAACAAAAGGTAAGTCTCAGTTTTATATTAATGAAATGTCAGGAAAAGTCTAACTCAATATTAAATAAAACTAGGTTATTTGACAGAGATATAACACAAATTTAGCTTCAATAAAGCATTTTTTAATATTTAAAAATATTAATAAAAATATTAATTTAATATTAATTTAAAATAATTTTTTTAAAAATATCATAAAATAAAAAATAAAATACGGGATTTTACTAATGAGACATAATCATACCTTTTCATCGAATAAAAACGTGGAATTTTGCTTGCCCACAAGAAATATTATTTTAATTTGGTGAAGGGAACCATCTCTAATTAATTATTTAATTATTATATTTTTTAAAGAAGAAATGATAACGGTATATAGTGATAAATAAAATAATAATGCAAGGACCAAACAGATAAAAATTGTATAGGTACTAAATTGATAATTTAGCTATAGTACGAGGACCAAAACAACTATTAAGCTATGCACTGATGATCCTAATTTACGTAAGAACAGCATACAAACTGTGCCCAGAGTGGCCTACTCTTCACTTTCTTCTTCTCTCTTTTAATATCTGCTTGATACCTTGCCGGAGAATTCCATTCTTTCACTGTTTCTACATCGGTTGGCTCGGCATCAGGCGACTCAGGTCCCAGAATTGAGCTAACTTTAGTAACCATGGCTCCATTATCTTTAGCTACTTTGCCCTCTCTTAGAGGTTCCTTTGTGTATGAGGACTTCGGCTTGGTCTCGTTAACGGCTTCAACAAGTAGGCTCTTCAGTGGAGTGTGCTGCTTCGCATTCCAGTTAGTTACCTTTGCTATGATCTCTTCGTTCTCCTTTCTTCCTTGCAATTCGTTTGCCGTGTGAGGCACGACGGTGGTTTGTTCGCTATCTCGGGGTTCAACTAGTGTCATGAAAGATGGTGGCTCGAATTCATCAGATTTATTAAACTGTTGCTCTCCTGATGCGACTGCTGGTTTCTTTATGTTGATTTTCTCTGGTTCCGACGGCTGGTGTGAACCAGTTGAAGGTAAATTTTCCATGTCGGTTGCAGGCAGGTTGTCCGATCGGGTTGAAAGAACTGTTCCATGCACAAAAACAGACGAAATGAACTTGGTTATCAGAACACAATCTGCTTATGTTACTCGAACTCAGGTGTGTGACAAGCATTTGTATAATCGGATTGAACCAGTTCTAAACTTTGTACAAGTTCATAAATGATTAAGTCAGATTACAAAACATCATCATTTTAGGATAAGTTTACATAACAAACGTGTCTGCAACATATTTAATGCTGAAGAAGATGCTAGCATACCTGAAACGGATCCCCACTGACCATCCAAACTATCAGTTACACTACTTGATTTCGAAACATCACCGATGGTTGCACCAACCTGAGGTATAATGGAGCATGTATCGTCCTCCCCTTGGAAACTTAGAGTACTAGTCCCCGAAATGTCCATTCTGGACTCTTTGGTATGGATATCATCAACGGCACCAGAATTTTGAGTGGTAGGCTCGGGATCTGAAGGTACATGTATCGATCCATTGTTCAACTGGTCTGGTGAAGTTTCATTAGACTCATTTCCTCCACTACTCTCTACTGCAGAAGCCATAACCTCACCCGCACACTCTCCTTGTTCCTTGTTATCCTTGCTTATTTCGGAGTCCTTTATGTCAACTGGCTGCTTTTCTTCAAGAGAGCATACTTCTGGGACCTTCTTGTTCACAGTTGTATCGGCATCAACAAAAGAACCCAATGCATCCGACCCTTTATCGAGCTGAATCACATCAGCTTTCCCCTCGACAATCCCTTCTTTAACAACAGCCGGATTGTTTCCGATTAGTGTATAGCTATCTTCAGCAACCCGAGTACATAAAGTATCTTCTTTGTTGTCTTCATTCAGTTGATTCGATGGGAAAGTAACAGATTTCTCATGGGAAACACTGTCCCTAACTTCATCTTCCTTTTCCGTTTTGTCGTAGACCTCATTTGAATTGAAACAAGCATCAGACATAGTAAATTGCGCAGCATCAGGCAGTATTTGAGAGGTACACAAAGAAGCACCAATGTCTTTTGCAGATTCAGGTTTAGGGGAGAGATGATCAATAAGCTTGTTGAGAGCCAATTCATCACCATTCTCCTTATCTTCAACAATTTTACCGGCTAACCGGGTGTTTGAAGTTATATCATGTCCTTTTGGATGTTACACTTGCTACCTTAGAGTTCGATTCTACGACATTCAATAAGTTTTCTTCTAAATTAATGCTCGGGTTTCCATTTCCATCAACCTCTTGCTCAGCATTTTCATTAATGGATGTTTTAGAAGCCGTCCTGTCATTAATCTCTTCCTCCAATTGAACCTTTACTTCATTCAAAACCATACCTGAAGTGTCGTCCGGTCTCTTTTCAGACATAGACACGGTTTCAGTTATTTCATCAGCATGTTCGCCAGGCAGAATCAAGGTATCCGATAGGTTTTTCTTTAAATTGTCTACATCATTTTCTTCTGTATCAGTCTCATGCCTAACAGAGCCTTTGTCCACCTTATCATCACCACCGACTTTCCTACTCTCTTCTAAGACATCCTGCCTAACAGAACACTCTGCCACCTTATCGCCACCACCGAGTTTTCTGCACTCTTCTGGGACATCCATTAGTGGTTCTGTTTCGATCGGAATTACATCACCTGTTAAACGACCCAACAATTAATATATGGTGCACACATCTGACCAAACTTGTGAAACAAAGCAATACTTTTCAAAGACATGAAGCATCAAAAACATTTGCCTCTCGTACACTCTAACCGCGGAGAAATTATTACATGAATCCGTCTAAACCAATTAAATTATGATACATCATATATTTTTTCCATATCATATTTACACATAAGCATCATCCAAATTATACACATTAATATCTTTTATTTAAAAAAGAAAAAAAATATTATCAAAGATTTTTAAAGTTGTTTTCTTCTTTATTATTAAATTATTTTAATTATTTTTTTAACCCCTAAACCCTAAACCATAAACCTTAACCCTAAACCTAAAACATGACCCTTAACCCTAACCCCTAACTCTAAACCTTAAACCATGACCCCTAACCTAAACCCTAAATCATAACCCCTAAACCCTAAATCTTAACCTAAACCCTAAATTATAAACCCTAACCCTAAACCCTAAACATAACCCCTAACCCTAAACTCTAAATCTATATTAAAAAAGAAAAAATTAATTGAAAAAAAAATTAAAGAACGAAGAGAAAGATGACACAATAAATCTTTGGTAATATATTTTTCTTTTTTAAATCAAAGACATTAAATTAGATGATTTGGACAATGTTTTTGTGTAAATATGATATAAAAAAAATATATGATGTCTCTTAATTTAATTGATTAGGGACTATATCCTAAATAATGGGTTCATGAAATAATTTCTCCGCGGGATTGCAAGAGGATTGTTTCCTTTTTCGGTTATAAATGAAGCTGTAGCCTAGGAATAGAGGAACATGCTTCAGATAGTGGATTCGAACCCCAAATGTGTTGAATGCCATGTCTTAACAGCGACTAAATTAGCTAACTGGACTAAACACTAGATTCATGCAGGACGATAACAAATTAGACAAGGCCATATAACTCGAAACAACAGACAACAATGTATCAATTCATAAGTCTCATGGAAAAAACTTACAGGTATCTTCACAATCTTTGAAAGAAACGTTGGGAGTAAGATCCTTATCAACAGAACTGTCTTGCCTTCCCAGACCAAAACCACCATCTTGAAACTCCATTGCCGCATCGGAAAAGACTTCGTCTTCGGATCTGTTGGAAGTTGCTCCAACTCCACCAATATTCTTCACCAGATCACAGCTTTCCATAACTTTAGGAACTCGAGCAACTAGATTCAACAAAATCAACACATTTGGTTCATTAGTTCAGCCTAACTAATCATTTACATGCGTCAAAATTGATTTTTTTCCCATACAATTTGGTTTACTTACAGGGGGTTATGTGAGACTCTTCTGAAAGTGGTTCCTCATCTGAAGCAGCTGAATTAAAAATCTTGTAACCTTCAATGTCTCCACAGATCTTCCTGTGAGAACGCCTGTGTTTTGCACTTGGATGAGGGTTTGGAAATGGCCACACACATTTGTGACATACATGAACTCCATGGCTCTCATGCCCTGCAAATATCAAGGTTATTCTTATCAACCAGCCTTAAAAATGCTTAAAAAAAGTAGAAATGAGAACTCAAAATAAAGGGAAAATGAAAGAAAAGGTTGCAGTTTTCAAGGAACAAGAAAACCCAGAAATTTTTCCCAGGAAAATGTGTAACCAAGGGGAGAAAGTACAGGGAAAAAAAAAGGAAAGTAAACAACTTCAACCATCTCAGAAAATAATGACAAATAAATGAACATAAAAAAAATAATGGGGAAAACCTGAGGCATGATTTTTCCGCTGGGTTTGAATGTCCATAACTAACAGGACTAAGAACAATAGACAAGAGGAACCTTATGAAGAAACTTTAAAAAAAAATCCCTACAAATAAAACTGAAACCAAACAGCTAACAGGGAAGACTGTCTTAAATGAAATGTGCGTCTGAAGTTGGATAGCAATAGTATGAAAAAGGCAGGGTTCAACTGTTTATGCAAAGAAATTAAACACAGAAGGGATTTTTTTAATTAAAATTTTTAGTAAAATATACTCATGACATTCAAGTATGTATGTGTTATATTATAAATACTTTATTTTTAGTTAAAATTTTATTAAAAATATAATAGCGTGTAATTAAAATCAAAATAAATATTTAATATGATATGATATAATAATAAACTTAATTTAAAAAATTATACACTTTATTAATATAATTTTAAATTAAAATAATTTAATAAATTTAATTATTTATATTTAAAAATTTAATACTAAAAACTCGTGACATACTTTTCGACATTTTTTATACTTATGATATTGTCTATAGTTTTGATAACCAAAATTTAAGATAGTTTAATGTACACAATCACTTTATTAATAAAATATAAATAATTAAATTTATTATGTTATTTTAAATTATGATTAAATTAATAAAAATGTATGTTTAAATATTAAAACTGTTATAATATTAACGTGTTACACACGCATTCTAAATTTAATAGTAGAGCGATTTGATTGTAATAGAATTTTGATTGAATAAATAAATTATATGAAATTTATTAAATATTTTTTTCATATATTTTACCCATTAAAATTTTATTTTTTTAATGCTGCGTTTGTGAGGTTTCATGGTGGTTGGTCGTCAGTCGTCACAACTGGATAAGAGCTAGGTAGAGGGTATCTTTTAACGATTTATGGCGAGAAGTAGGGGTGGGTATGCCACGCAACCCGAATTTGACAGGTTTTAATTTAATTCGGTCTGATCGGTTGAATTTTTTTGATGAAAAATTCAGATTTGGATTTAGGGTGAAAAAAATCCGATCCAATTCGGGACTAATAGTGTAATTTTCTCATATATATTTTAAGATATTTACAATAATGATCCTCTTTATATATATATTTTATACAATTAGATCACTAAAATTAAAATTTTTACAATTAGGTCACTAAAATTAAATATTTTTACAATTAGATTCCTAAATTTTATTTTTTTACAGTTTAGTCCCTAAAATTTTAATTTTTAATGAATCGGGTCGGGTCGGGTTGGATTTTAAAGGTTAAAAATCAGGTCGGGTCGAATTTTTTCACCCTAAAACCGGGTCGGATCGGGTGACGGGTATAATTTTTTGGGTCTGGTGCAAGTGGGCCGAAAATCCGACCCGTGCCCATCCCTAGGGGTGGGTAAAAAAACCAATTATTTGATCTTAGTTTTGTATTCGGTAAAATCTAATAAATTTTTATTTGGATTGGTTTTGGTAAGATCGAGATTAGATCCAAAATTTAGGTCCCGGTCATAATCAAGAACAGGATTGGATCTTGATTTTTTAGACTCGGTATCCGGTGGGTACCCAACAGAACCAGGACTAATACCAAATATTTTTAGGGATAATTATATATTTAATATTTTATTTATTATATTATTTTTATATATTTTATTTTAATATTTTTATATTTCAAAAAATAAAAATTGATTAAGAGAGTAAAAATCACATACAATAGGTTGATATGTTTTTTTCTTAATTAACATATCACGATTAAAATCATAGAAAAACACATAATATATTGATTAAGAGAGAAAATAATAAGATAACTATCTTGTATAATTTTTTTGTTAATATGTTGTATGTTTTTTTCTTTAATTATTATATTATTAAATTTTTAACTGAAAATAAAAAATAAAAATAATATTAAATATCATTTTATAAAAAAATAAGAGTATTAAAACAAGTACTGCATTAGGACCAGATTTAATCCCCTAATTCATCTGATTAGTTGATTGTTTAGGGTATATGGGATTCAAAATTTGCTTAATCACTTGTCTCAGTTTATTCCGAAAAAATATATTATTTTCTTAAAATCATAAAAATATTTTTTTATGTTTAAATTATTTCAAATAGATATGATTTTGTGATATTGATATTTTAATTATTTGAAATATCTTTATTATATTTTAACTTACATGATGAAATTTTGTCAAATAATTTAATATTTTAATTTAAAATCTATTTTTAAAGAATTAAATCATAATATGTGTTATACTTAAAAAATTAATCTGACTTTAAATTAATAATTACATTTTATTCAAATTAATCTCTCGACTAATCAAACCTTTAAACAGATGTAATTAATTGTTAGAGTTCCGTAACTACAATAAAAAAAAATGCCAAATTTATATATTTTTTTGTTACATCGGTGGTGGTTACGTTATGAATTTGTCGCAGTTTATTACCCATTCCAATCACAGTACAAAAGATCTATAAAAATGCCTCACTTTTCTTCGTTTCAATTGACAAGGTCAAGGGAGAAGGATTAATTAATTTGATTTTATTAACTAAAAAAATTTAATTCTTATAATTATATACATAAAAAATTTTAGCAATAAAATTTCTCATTATATTTAGAGTTTCGAGTTAATGAAAACATTAAAGAAAAAATTCGAGATAAAATTGATTAAAAATATATAAAATATTATGAATTTAGAATAAATATGTTTGGAAAGCCAAATTCAAAAACAAAACCCAGAAAATATCCTAAATGTACATGTCTATTTACTAAAACGAACTTAAAAATATCTATTTTTCTAACTCGTGAAATAATTTTAATAATGAAAGATGATATATTTTATAAAATGATTCGAATTTAAATATTATATATGCACGATGTGTATACATTATTAAAAGGATAAGAAATTTTGTATAGAAAAAAATATATAAAATATGAACTTGTTCTGTATATTACTTATTAAGTATGTCTGGTATTTTTTCCTTAAATTTAATAAAAATATAATGAATTAAAAATAATAGTAAAATTTCTTCTTTTTTTCATGAATGTTTTAGGCTATTGTCTTCGACGTAGAAGAAACACTGTTCTCTGTTCATTTCGCCATTGCCGATTTCTTCACTTCTTTTTTCATCGCTGGGAAAATATGAGGAAAAACAACGGTTAACGTTGTTGAAACGACATCAAATCCAACAAACTTACGTTGTTGGATGATCAAAACCGTTTGTTTTGCAAGAAAAATATGAAAAATTCCGACCAAAACCGTCAGAACCACATCCTCCTCCGTCTCCTCATCGTATCTTCCGTCCTCGTCTCCGCCGCGGATGACAGTGAGGCGATTCAGAAGATAGCTTCCGGCTTCCGTAACGCTCCAAAAGGGTGGTCGGCAATCTCGACAGACAACTATTGTAACTGGCAGGGTATAAGCTGCGACAAATCCAACCGTGTCACTTACATCAGCTTGGCTTCTAAAGCTGTGTCGGGCACCCTCGCACCCGAAATAGCCAACCTGTTGGCACTCCGCGGCGTCTCTCTCCAGCGGAATTCCTTGTCCGGGAACATCCCGTCGTTCGGCACGTTATCGAACTTACAAAACCTTTTCCTTGATTTCAATGCCTTCACTTCAATCACCCCCGATGCATTCGCCGGATTATCAAGCATTCAAACATTGAGTCTGAGTGAAAACCCGAAGCTCGGTCCCTGGACTTTCCCGAACGTGTCGGGATTGACAACACTCGTCGTTCTCGGAGTCGGCAACACTAACATCTACGGTACCTTGCCTGATATCTTCGGATCTTTAAGCAGTTTACAGAGTTTGAGGGCATCCTACAACAATTTGAACGGCACATTGCCGTCTTCTCTCGGCGGTTCAATGATTCAAAAATTATGGATCAACAACCAGAACACCGGCTACGGTTTCACCGGTAAGTTAGATGTTTTATCGAACATGACACAGTTGGCTCAAGCTTGGGTTCATGTCAACTCGTTTACCGGTCCGATCCCGGATTTGTCGAAATGCGAAAGCCTATTCGATTTGCAGATTCGAGATAACCAGCTAACAGGGCCAGTCCCGGCATCGTTGTATAACCTTTCGAGTTTGAAGAATGTTTCGATTGATAACAATAAATTGCAGGGTCCTTTCCCTATATTTCCTAGCACAGTTGAGAGTGTTCAAATCAATGGAAGCAACAATTTCTGTACCACAAATGGGGCTCCTTGTGATCCTCAAGTCTCGATATTGATCGAAATCGCAGGCGGTTTCGAGTACCCGATTCTGCTTTCGGATAGTTGGGAGGGAAACGATGCTTGCAAAATGTCCTTCGTCACTTGTGATTTGAACAAGAGTGTGATTACAGTGAATCTTGCGAAGAAAGGTTTGTCTGGGAAGATTTCCCCTGCATTTGGGGACCTCAAGGGGCTGAAGAATCTGAATTTGAATGATAATAAGTTAACTGGTCCTATCCCTGATAATCTCACTAAATTAGTCTATTTGCAGCTTCTTGATGTGTCTAACAATGACCTCAGTGGAGAAATCCCGAAATTTTCGACTTCGGTGAAACTCATTATCTCGGGGAATAGTTTATTCGAAACACCTGTAGTTAATCTGACTGGCGGTTTCGGCAATGTTTCCATTAGTCCTAGTAGTTCGAGCGGAGGAGGGAGTTCAGATTCCGATTCCGAAGGAAGAACTTCTTCAAGTGGTGGAGGTTCAGCTGGTAATAGCACCCTAAGCACAGCATCTAGTCACACTGTCAAAGGTAAAACTTCCAAGGCTTTGATTGTAGGCATAGCTGCTGGTGCAGTGTTTTTCCTTGGTATTATTTGCTTTGTTTCTTTCAAATTTATCATGAAAAAGAAAGATGGGAAGCTTGGAAACATGGAGAATAAGGACGATGCCGAGAAAGGTGTGGTTAAGACCGTGGCAACCAGTGTCAGAAAGACCAACACCGAACACCAAAGCCTTTCCAGTACCGACCAAAGCAGCAGCCAACATCTTTTCGAGGGAGGAAACGTTGAGATCTCGATTGAAGTTCTTAGAGAAGTGACTAATAACTTCAGTGAAGATAACATACTAGGCAAAGGAGGCTTTGGGGTTGTTTACAAAGGCGAATTGCATGATGGGACACAAATTGCAGTCAAGAGAATGGAATGTGTTGACAAAGGAACAAAAGGAATGGATGAGTTCCATGCTGAAATTGCAGTGCTTTCAAAGGTTAGGCACAGGCATTTGGTTGCTCTGTTAGGTTATTGTATCAATGGCAACGAGAGGCTCTTGGTTTACGAGCACATGCCCCGGGGTACGCTCAGCCAGCATCTCTTCAGATGGCGACGGCAAGAAGGCGGTTCTCCTCTCACTTGGAAGCAAAGGCTCATCATTGCTCTCGATGTCGCGAGAGGGGTCGAGTATCTTCACTCGTTGGCTCAACAGAGTTTCATTCATAGGGATTTGAAGCCTTCCAACATACTACTTGGAGATGACATGAGGGCTAAGGTTGCCGATTTCGGTCTAGTTAGAAATGCACCCGATGGTAAACATTCTTTGGAGACAAGATTGGCCGGAACATTCGGATATCTTGCACCTGAATATGCTAGTATGTTGATTCTCTTCTCAATATTAGGCAGATTATAACTTCGAAGTAATTTATGAACATATATATGTATATATATATTGTTTTTTGCTTTTATATTTACTTAAATCTTAACAGCAACCGGAAGGGTGACAACCAAGGTGGATGTGTATGCATTTGGAGTGGTCTTAATGGAGCTAATCACCGGCCGAAAAGCATTAGATGAGACCTTACCTGAAGAAGATTCACATTTGGTCACATGGTTCCGCAGGATGCTAATCAACAGGGACGAAATCCCGAAGACGTTAGACGAAACAATCAAACGTGACGCAGACAGTGAGACGATGGCGAGCATCTTGAAGGTTGCTGAGTTAGCCGGTCACTGCACGGTTCGCGAGCCGTCCCAGAGACCCGACATGGGCCATGCGGTTAATGTGCTAAGCCCTCTGGTTCAGCAATGGAAACCGACGAACCAAAAGGAGGACGAAACGGTAGGCATCGACCTCGACTTGAGCCTTTCTCAAGCTCTACAAAAATGGCAAACGTCCGAAGGGGATTCATCAACGTTCGGCGATACATCACTCTACGAGACACAAACGAGCACCACGGCGAGAGCCTCAGAACCAGGATATACATGGAGCTCGAGTGATACCCGGTGATGGAAAATCGAATAACCTGGCATGGTTTTAAAGAGGTATGAAGTGTTGAAAAAGGAAAACACCGAGGAATTGGGAAAAAGCCATGTTTGTGAGCTTTGAGTTGATAGCAAATATCATTCATATGGAACGCTTATTGATTCAATTTCTTGCTTTTGCTGTGCTGAACCTAATTAAGCTAATAGAGCTATTGTTTTTTCCTTACTAGATTCTTCAAAAGTAGACTAATTAGTTAACCCATTGTTTTGTTCTGTTTTGTCTTCTTTTGTGGAGAATTTGCAGTAGAAGAAAACAGTATAACGAGTCTAATAATTAATTCTTTCGTGTTTTATTAATTAATATAAAGGGTATATATTGATCCCAAATTCTAAAATTATTTTATACTTAGAACGAAATTTAAACCTTTAAACCCATTTAAATCTTTGGTGATGGTGTAAAATGGGTTACAAATTTATTTATTTTATGATAAATTTTCTATAAATGGTACTCAAAGACATTCAAGAAGAAATCTTCAACTTCCAACCTTTGCAAAACTGCCTTGCTTTGAATGCCAAATAGTAAATCCATATATTATATTATTTATATCTATGAGCAAGAATACCCCACTTTTACTTTTTACTTTATAATCTTTAAAATTTTACAATTTAGTTATATTTTTAAATTTTTTAAAATTTAATATATTCAATTTATTGGAATAGAAGATGAAATAAGACTAGATTAAATCTTTGAGTAATCTTTGCTATGTATGTATGCATATGTATGTATCAACAGTGTTGGTTCAATTGCTTTCTTTTGCGCTTCAGCAGTGGCAGAATTGTCCGGCAAGATTGGGATAAACTATGGTCGAGAAGGGGACAATTTACCGTCTCCATACGAATGGGTTCAGATCATGACATCCATGAAAGTTGGCCAGATAAAGCTCAATGATTCGAACCCTGAAATATTGACAATCTTGTCGGGAACCAAGATCCATGTTGCTGTTACTGTTCCTAATCCGAATTGGTTCGAATGAAACGTATGCCGAGCAATGGGTCTGGAACAGTGTAATACCTCACTATCCGAATACCCTTATTCGGTTTGTGTTTGTCGGTCATGGAGTCCTCAACTCCGACTTGGATGGCAATTGAACCACGTTGTATGATTCCCTTCTGCCTGCAATGCGTGGGATTAAGAATTCCTTGAATGTTCATGGTATTAAAAACGTCAAGGTCACTACGACGCTAGCAATGGACGTGCTGCAGCCTGCAGATGAGTTTCCCGCTGTCGAATGGTACGTATCGTCTGATATTTCAGGCACCGTGATGCCGAGGGTGTTGAAATTCTTGAACGGGACCAGATCGGTTCTTTTCCTTGACGTTTACCATTATTTCGCATGGTCCGCTAACCCGACAAACATTAGCCTAGATTTCGCTCTTTTAAGAGGAAACGTAACGCAAACTGACCCTTGAAGTGGCCTAGTTTACACAAATCTCCTAGACCAAATGCTTGACTCGGTCACATTTGCCATCGAAAAGCTCGGATTCCACAATATCCGACTAGCAATATCTGGAGCCGGTTGGCCTTCTGCGGGAGATATCGATCAAATCGGTGCAAACATCTACAATGCAGCCACTTATAACCGAAACCTCATCCAAAAAATGACATTGAAACCACTACCGGGGACCCCTAAAAGTCCCGGTGTGATCGTACCAACATTCATTTCTTCCCTATATGATGAAAGCCGAAAGATAGGTCCAGAAACAGAGAGGCATTGGGGATTGCAGCTACACAGGAACGGAACACCGGTTTACGAAATTGATCTCACTGGGAGCCGTAACATGTCTGAATTCAAGCCGCTGCCGCACGCCGAAAACAATCAGCCTTATAAAGGGAAAGTTTGGTGTGAAGTGGCTCCGTGGATCAACGAAGTGAGCTTGCCATCAGCATTGTCCAGTGTATGCACCATTGATAATCAAACTTGCGCCGCATTGGCTCCTGGTGGAGAGTGTTATGAGCCTGTATCAGTGGTTTGGCATGCAAGCTATGCTTTTAGTTCATATTGGGCAAAGTATCGAAACCAAGGTGCAATTTGCAGCTTCAATGGATTAGCCAGAGAAACAACCGTGGATCCGAGTAAGTTCTCAACGAACTCCGATTAGAGATGACAACGGGACAAGTCTGATTGACTTTTTATATACACTCCATAATTAACAAAATGAATGTTTTTATACTTTAGCAGGTCGTGGACGCTGCAATTTCCCAAGTGTGACACTGTGAAGGACGATTGAAAGCTTCAAGATTTTTGTCATGGAATTCAAGGCTGCAATAACTCAAATTCTAGGAAATCTGGTCTCAATGTCTGTTCTTTTAAAACCATTCTTGTTAGTTCATGTTTTTTCATGGCAATAACACTAGTTTTCTGACATCAAATTTAAAAGAATGGAATTGCTTGTGTCCACATCCAAATTTCAAGACATTTGCATATTTAAGTAATTTCTTGTATCATATGATGTTGCATCTAATGTTTTGTTTTATTTTTCATTAACAACTGACAAAGTAAATTCTTTGGATATCGCTTTCTATAAGTATAAGATTCGAACTTGAAACCTTGCTCGAGAAACATTAAATTCCTTTTCATCACTTTCACCTGGCCGGCATTGATTTGTTGTTGATGCTTGTTTTACATTTCTGTCTTGAAGCTCTAAATCATGAATATAAGCACCATGGTTGAGAGGTAGGGTTCCACTCAGGACCCCTTTAGCAATTAGAAAAAAAAAAAAAGAAAACTTCAATTTGATCCCACCATGGACTGGGCAAGTACAACACTTGCGGCGGCTGCACTTCTCCTTTTCTTTCAAGTGTTGGCATGAAGAAGAAGGGATAACACTAAGAATTACCACCCGGTCCAAGTGGGATTCCGATTCTCGGGAACCTTTTGATGATAGGGAGCAAACCGCACCAAGATCTTCAACGATTAGACCGGAAGTATGGCCCCATCATGCACTTACGCTTCGGATTGATGCCTGTGATCGTCGTCTCATCCCCTGAAGCAGCCGAGCTATACCTCAAGAAATATGACATTGTTTTTGCTAGCAGGCCGCCTCATGAGGCTTCCAAGTACATCAGTTACAATCAGCAGAATCTGGTCTTCTCACCATATGGCTCGTACTGGCGCAACATGCGCAAGATGTGCACCTTAGAGTTACTTAGTAACCACAAAGTTAATACATTCAGGTCCATGAGGAAACAGGAACTCGAACTCTTGGTTCAAGGTATCCGAGAGGCTGCTGCTGCTGGTGTTGATCTCACTCCTGAAGTTACATCTTTTAGTACTGATGTTGCGTGTAGAATGGTCATCGGAAAGAAATTTAATCATAACGATTTCAGTGAAAAAGGGTTGGAAGCTAGAATCCGAGAGGGGCTGCACATAGCAGCTGCGTTTAATCTAGCTGATTACATCCCTCAAATCAGAGGAAACTTGTTTTAATTCTATTATGATTTAATAATTTACTTGAAAGTATATTATTAGTATTATAGAATCCAAACAAAATGATGGTAAATCAATCCAAATTAATGTTTTGTGTTTAGGCGCCATGAGGGTAAAGCTAGAAGATGCTCGGCTCTCGGACAAACAAGTCCGAACTCCTCGGTCATATCCAACTCAGTTGCCGGCATATCGTTTGGAAGCTTCCAATCAAAGCAATGAAACAACTGTGCCACCACCAGACAACAATGGTGAGACCCAATTGCATTCCAGGGCAGCCTCTACGACCGGAACCAAATGGGATCAGCTCAAAGTTTTGTCCTCGGACATCAATGTTGCTTCCAACGAATCGTTCCGGATTAAACTTGTCCGCGTCGGTCCAAACCCCTTGGTCCCGACTTATGGCCCATGTGTTGATAAAGATGCGTGCATCTTTCGGTATGTGAAAGCCGTTCACAGTGCAATCTTCCCTGGCTGCATGAACAAGAAATGGCGCTACCGGATGAAGCCTTAAGCTTTCTTTTATAACCATGTCCAAGTAGTCCAATTTCACCAGGTCCGATTCTTCGACCGTCCTCTTCATGCCTACCACAGTTTTGAGTTCCTGTTGGAGTTTCTTTGTCACATGTGGATGTCTTATGAGTTCTACCAGTGTCCAATCGATCGTAGTCGCCGAAGTGTCTATTGAAGCTGCAAACATGTCCTGCAAGAATCACGGTAACCAGGCAATTTTTAGACGCGAAATATGTGTTCGAAAAAGGACATAGATTGAGATATAGAAGAATACCAAGGTGATTGCTTTAATCGTGTCTCGTTCCACTCGGTACTCTGTTTCTTCAGACCCCATGAATCCCAACATGACATCTATGAAGTCCTTGGTTCTATTTTCATCCTTAGATCGAACATGTTCTTCAAATATTTTTTCAAAGAAGTCGTCAAAATCCTTGGCAATAGATTTCATGCGCTTTCTTTGTCCCTGAAGATCGAGTCGTCTGATTTGAGGGATGTAATCGGCTAAATTAAACGTAGATGCGATTCGCATAGTCTCTCGGATTGTAGCTTCAAATCCTTTTTCGCCGAAATCGTCACGATTATACTTCTTTCCAATGATCATTCTACAAGAGACATCTGTACTAAAAGATGTGATCATGGAACTGAGATCAACGGCAACACCAGAATCCGCTGCCTCTCGAATATGTTGAACTAAAAGATCAAGTTCTTGCTTCCGCATGGACCTGAATATACTGATTTTGTGGTTACTAAGCAACTCTAAGGCGCACATCTTGCGCATGTTGCGCCAGTACGGACCGTATGGGGCGAAGACCAAGTTCTGTTGATTGTAACCGATATATTTGGAAGCTTCATGAGGTGGCCTGCTGGCGAAAACAAGGTCATGTGTCTTGAGGAATAGCTCGGCAGCTTCCGGGGACGAGACGACGATCACGGGCATCAATCCGAATCGTAAGTGCATGATGGGGCCATACTTCCGTGCTAATCTTTGCAGATCTTGGTGTGGTCTGGTCCCTATCATCAAAAGGTTCCCGAGCATCGGAATCCCTCTCGGACCTGGCGGTAATCTCTTGTTTTTCACCCTCGTTCTCCATTTCAACGCTTGAATGAAGAAGACAAGTGCAGCCATTGCAAGAATTGCATTCATCCACTCCATGGTGGGGAAGAGGAGGTTGGATTGAAGCCATATCTCTCAACCATGATTCCTTATATAATACCTGCTTAGGGGTTTAGGGGCCATATGCATTAAAGAAGGGTGTTTGTTACACTAATTTCAATGCAAAAATATCCCATTTTATATTCAAATTTTATCTTCATCTGATTCAATTATTTTTGAAGATCTCTAGACTAGAGGGGCGGACCTATTATGCGCATGATAGGTCCTTGACCTACCATTATTTTTTAATAAATTACTTTTTATTTTTGTTATAAATTATTATTTTTTATTTTAACTACTAATAATTATATATATTTTTTAAATTTTTGATCACCAACTTAATTTTTTTCTATTTTTTAATTGAATTATTATTTTTTTATCACTTTTTAATGGTGAATCATCAAAACTAACAAGAAGATAATGCTAATGACGACTTTGCAAAATATGATAATTCAGTGACCAAAATTAAATATTTTTTAATGAAAGTGGATATAATAAAATTGAATCAAAAGTTTATTGATAGTAAGTTTTTAGATTCTAATAATCAAATTAAAAACGTATTAAAAGTTTAATGATGATTAATATAATTTACTCTAAAATATTAAATATTTTTTAAAATGAAAAATTAACCGTTAATTATTATTATTGCTTTGTGCTCTTAAACTATTTTTGGTAAAATAGATATTTAAACTAAGCTTTCTGTAACTATTTTAAGAATATTTAATTTGTTTTATTAATTTTTTAATAATTACATCGATATCTATATTAAATAATTTAATTAAAATTTTGATTTAAAATTTAAAATAATTAAAAAAATTATTTCTCAAATAAACATATTTGCCTCAAAAATATTTTTTTTGTATAACCCTTTTTCATTTGAAAAAGTTTTTTTTATTCGTATCATTTCAAAACTTAAATTCCTCTTTTTATATTTATCGTTTTTAATAAATTATAATCAATTTGAGTTTTCGAAACCTAAAATGATTTTTAATTTTTAATTTTAAAAAAAAAAACTCCAAAATCGATTTTTTAAATATAAAATTTATATTTGCATACACAAAAATTATCACCGTAAATACTTAATTTCACTCAAATAAGTTTTCTATTCTTAAACATATTCATACAATATAAATTAGTTTTTTAATATCAATATGTTTATGATTCTCAAACATATTCACAACAATTATCATTTATTAATATATTATTATATTGATATAAATTGATTCTCTATTATTATATTAATAATTATCAAATTTAAATTTTTAAATCCGTCATTAAAGGAATTTAAGTAAACTTCTTATCTAACATTTTTAATCAAATTAATTATCATATAGATATATAATATGATTTAAGGTTTATAGACTAAAACCAATAACGAATCTAAAAAAATATTATCGATCGGGTCAATATAAATAAAAAAATTATCTAACATAGCTCATATGTATAACTTTAAAATTTTAAAATTTTACTCTTCAATAATTAAAAAATATTATCTATATATTTATTTAATTAGAATTAAAATACTTCTTAAACAAATAAATTTTTATCTATAATTTTTTTTTAAATTTGTCAAAAATATAAATCATAAAATTATGAATTTAAATTTATATTTCATAAAAATATAGATTTAAATTTATTTTTAATATTAGTTTATATAGTATGTTTTAACCAAAATAACCAAAAATATATTACATATTTTTGTCTACTTTTAAGGTATTTTTTAAAATATATTATAAAGATTTATTTATTTTCCTTAAAAAATATTTTTTAAATTTTGATTTTGTTTTATTGTTTATATTATATACTAGAATAAAACTCTAATTAAGTTAGATGAATTCAATTATTTTTTTAAAATATTTAACTATTTAATATAAATATATTTAAATTATATTTATCAAGAATAATTATATAATTTATAAAATCTAATAAAATTATAAACAATAATATTTTTTATATTTTTATTTTATTTGAAAATCCTAAAATAATATAATATGTGGTTTAAAATTATTTAATAAATAATAAGTAACCCTATTTAAAATCTGGATTATTTGTCCAAATTCAAACACGCGTAGAAGCAGTCAATATTTACGATTTCTGGGAACCAATTAAGTTGAGAGTCTTAGCCATCGCCCATCGGTTAGTAGAAATCAGTCATATTCGTCAATTAACGAATAGATAATAGTTGGTTGTATTAGTTGATTTAATTCGTAAGTTATATTAGTTTATTGAATAAAAATGTTAAGTAAAATTAATTAATAATTAATAATTATTTGATTATTTAACACATAAAGATATAATTATATTTAATATTTTATTAATTATTAATATTTTATATTTATTAATATTAATTAGATTATAAAAAATATTTTTTAAATATATTTCAAATCATATTTAAAGGACCTATATATTAATTTATTATTTATATAATTATTTTTAATATAATTTAATTAATTAAATTTAAAGACAAATATAAATATATGAGAATAAAAAATATATCAGTTTATGAATGTCATAATGTAAATATATAAGGCTGAAGAATCTAAAATTTAGACAATTTGAAAATTTTTGGTAATTGATATGTTGGGTTGTTTAATTGACCCTATTTGATTCTTTTGTAAAAGTAGTGTAGAGACAGGAGATCATTTATTTGTGAATTGTATTTTTTTCAAGATAATTATAGGAATGGATATTGAGGAATTGTGATTTGGATATACCTCATAGTTGTTAGACCGAAGTCTTTGAGTGGATATTGCAGCAGGGAAAAGATTGTTAGTTAAGAGCTACCATTCTTCGGTTAGCTTGGTGTGAGTCGAATTACTATATATGGCAAGAAAGAAACAGACGGTTACATAGTAAACTAGGGCGTTCAAATTATGAAATTCTTGTTATAGTAAAGCATGATGTTAGAAATAGATTGGTAGATTGTAAAAAAATCTCTTCCGATAGTCATCTAGTTGTAAATCGGAGACTCACGGGAGGATTAACTCATAGTGAAGTATAACGGTGTTTAATCTTTTTTGATTGTTAGTTAGGCGTATATTTTTAATTTTATTTTTATTTTTTGTTAAGTGATATAACTTAAAGTTTCTTGAATGAATAAAATTTATTTATTTAAAAAAAATTAGTAATTATTAAGATAAAATATCTTTTACGGATATTATGTCAAAACCTCTAATTTTAAAAGTTCATATTAGTATCCTTTTTGATATTAGAGGTTTTTCCTAATTCGTTATACACCTAACGTCCAAATTAATGCATGGATTTAACGGAACAAACTTTTAATTTTTATTCAAAACGTTGTTTATTAAATATAGCTTATATTTTTTTTTGTGTTTTTATTTATGTCACACATTAAAAAAATAAATTTAAAATTTAAAATTAAAGTTTAAAATTTTGACTTTTGAGGATATGTTATATTTTTAGGGTTTATAGTTAAAAATTTAGAATTAAAGTTTATTTTTTTTAACGTTTAAAATATATAGAAAAATACCATAAAAGAAAATTTTTATTCAAAACAAGTAACTTTATTTAGAGATTTATAAATCTTATTATGCACGATAACAACAAATATAATTATCATACAATGAAAAAATATTAAAAAATACAGTGAAAATACTTCTACCGGAGAAATAATTAATTGAATCGAATGCATTCACAATAATATCAAAATAATTTAAAAATGAATTTGTATGACAATAATTTTATTAAAACAGTTTATTAAACCCTGACCTGTAGTGCATACATATAAGATAAAAATATAAATTTACTACGGGCGTCAAACATCGTTGAACAATACTAATACTGAAGATCAAAGAATTATTAAATTAATTAATAAAGATTAAAAATTTCAAGAATTCAACATGTAATTAATAATTATATGTTGAGTCTATCACTCTTTTATTAATTACATATTGGATCTTTAAAATTTTTAATTTTTATTAATTAATTTAATGATTTTAACGGTATTCAACGTTAATGATATCTAACAATGTTTTACGTCCGTCGTAAAAAATTTTATAAGATAAATAATTATATTACAAAGAAAATTTGGCCGGTAAGAATCCATTCAACTTTCCTCCTTTCCGCACGAATCATCTAGCCTCATCGGTTAAAGAAACGGTTGATATTCTTGGAGATCACGGGTTCGAGCACCAGTATTGTCAGCACAGTAATTGAGCGATCAATGTCTAATGGTTAAAAGTATATACTCTAAAACAGATACTATAATATAATCATCGTAGTAAAAAAAAAAAAAAAAAAAACTTTCTCCTTCCCACATGTCTCCGATGTAACGTCCAGTTTATATATTATCTAATTTGATGAGATCAAAACAGATATTTTAGATCACAAACGTATGAATCGTACAAGACATGCAACAAAGAGACCACAACGATCCAACAACCACTAATGTCTTGTCTAAACAAAAAGAAAAGGTAGGAAAAAATGAGATATTTTTGCATTGAAATTTTGCACCATACATCCTTTTTTTAATTTAAATGGCTCCTAATTTCCTTATCACTTCTTAGTTTATTATTGTTGCTTGTTTTACGTTTCTGTGTTCAAACTTTAAACCATTGATGATATAAGTAACCATGGTTGAGAGGTATGGCTTCAATCCAACCTCCTCATACCCAACATGGAGTGGACATGTTCAATTCTTGCAATTGCTGCACTTGTCTTTTTCATTCAAGCGTTGAAATGGAGAACGAGGGCGAAAAACAAGAGATTACCGCCTGGTCCGAGAGGGATTCCGATTCTCGGGAACCTTTTGATGATAGGGACCAAACCACACCAAGATCTTCAAAGATTAGCACGGAAGTATGGCCCAATCATGCACTTACGCTTGGGGTTGATGCCCGTAATCGTCGTCTCGTCCTCAGAAGCTGCCGAGCTTTTCCTCAAGACACGTGACCTTGTTTTCGCTAGCAGACCACCTCAAGAAGCTTCCAAGTATATCAGTTACAATCAACAGAACTTGGTCTTCGCCCCATACGGCTCATTCTGGCGCAACATGCGCAAGATGTGCACCTTAGAGTTGCTTAGTAACCACAAAATCAGTACATTCAGGTCCATGCGGAAGCAAGAACTTGATCTTTTAGTTCAACATATTCGAGAGGCTGCGGATTCCGGTGTTGCCGTTGATCTCAGTTCCATGATCACATCTTTTAGTACAGATGTCTCTAGTAGAATGATCATCGGAAAGAATTATAATTGTGATGATTTCAGTGAAAAGGGGTTCGGAGCTCGAGTCCGAGAGACTATGCAGATAGCATCAGCGTTTAATTTAGCCGATTACATCCCTCAAATCAGAGGACTCGATCTTCAGGGGAAAACAAAGCGCATGAAAGCTATTGCCAAGGATTTTGACGACTTCTTTGAGAAAATATTCGAAGAACATATTCGATCTAAGGATGAAAATAGAACCAAGGACTTCATAGATGTCATGTTGGGATTCATGGGGTCCGAAGAAACAGAGTACCGAGTGGAACGAGACACGATCAAAGCAATCATCTTGGTACTCTTCTATGTCTCAGTCTATGTCCTTTTCCGAACACATATTTCGCGTCTTTCGATCTAAAATTGCCTGGTTACCGTGATTCTTGCAGGACATGCTTGCAGCTTCGATGGACACTACGGCAGCTACGATCGATTGGACACTGGTAGAACTCATCAGACATCCACATGTGACAAAGAAACTCCAACGTTCACTCGAGAATGTGGTAGGCATGAAGAGGACGGTCGAAGAATCGGACCTGGAGAAATTGGAGTACTTAGACATGGTTATGAAAGAAAGCTTCAGGCTTCATCCAGTCGTGCCATTGGTGGTCCATGCAGCCAGGGAAGATTGCACTGTGAACAGCTTTCACATACCAAAAGATGCACGCATCTTTATAAACACATGGGCCATAAGTCGGGACCAACGTATTTGGACCGACGCGGACAAGTTTATTCCGGAACGATTCGTCGGAAGCGACATTGATGTCCGAGGACAAAACTTTGAGCTGCTCCCGTTCGGTTCCGGTCGTAGAGGCTGCCCTGGAATGCAATTGGGTCTCACCATCGTCCGGCTGGTGGTGGCACAATTGGTTCATTGCTTTGATTGGAAGCTTCCTCACGATATGCCGACAACTGAGATGGATATGACCGAGGACTTTGGAATAGTTTGTCCTAGAACCGAGCATCTACTAGCTATACCAACATGGCGCCTAAATACATGAGATACGAGATTTAGTTCTTGAATTATATTTGTTTTACCATAATAGGTAAAATATTAAATCTCTTATTATCGAATATTTTTTTACTGTTAATTTGTGTATGAAATAATTATTTAAAATTAAAAAATACGAAAACTTGGCATTGTGATTTGTGATTGAGAAAAAAAAACCCTTAAGATTGTGTGCACCAAACGTTAACCAATATTGTTGACCCACTATTATTTATTGGTTTAAATAAAAAAATAAGTATCTAAAATATATATTTTTTAATTTTAGGTATTTAAAGTATTTTTTAATTAAATAAGTGTTCAAAATTTTAATTATTATGATTTTAGGTGTCTGACCGTTAAAGGTTATTAAAAAATATATTAATCAATTAATGTTTAATATGTGCCATGTTTATTTTATTTTTTTAAATTAAATACTTAAAATATATTTTTTAAAAACATTTAGTTTAAAATTTTAAAAGTTTTACAAAGTAAACTTCAATTCCTTAAATTATTTAAACCTAAACTCTAAAATCATCATCGTTTTCATCACAATCGTCACCCTAATCACACACTTTTGATCATCAAACGAAAGAGATTATTTCCCCAACATGATATCATCAAAAACAACAAACAACGTGCAGTCAAATATCAAACACAAAATCGACCAATTCTTATAATATAGTCATCATTGTGTTATGTACCTCAAACTTTCAATGTTTGACTACTAGACCAATTCTAATCATAATGTCTAAATAACTATTAATATATGCGATACTAATCACATGGTCAATGATATTTTGATTTGTCAGAATTTAAATTTTAGTTCATCAAAATTTAGTTTTCAACTAGGTATATCTTAGGCGTATTACGACCTCTCGTTAAAATTTAATAAAAATAACGTAATAATTAACATAAATTTATATAATTATATATTTAGTTTTTGTTATTATACATTTTATTAATTTAGTTCTGATTTTAATTTAATTAAATAAACTAATCTTCAATCACTTAGTAGCGTATGTGTTATCGTATTATTGAATTAAATTAAGATTAAATTAATAGAATATATAAGTAACGAGAACTAAATGTATTACTATACAAATTTATGCTAATTATTATGTCACCATTTTCGTTAAGTTTTAACTAGAGATGACTTGATCGATATTATATAAATAATTAAGTGATCATATTGACATAATTGAAAGTATAATAATTACATTAAGACTAACCCCATAATTGAATGGTAATTTAAATAATTTATCCTATTTTTATATATCCATCCACATGAATGGTGACGTAACTTTCCCGTCGCCCGCCACCACTGACTTTCGTCCCCGAACTCTCTTTTTCCACATTCAAAAAGTAAATAAAATATTAGCGACAGCCGCCGGTTACGTGTCCACACACTTAATTTGACAAAATGTTAGCTCCACAGTCACCATTTTCATTCCTCAATATCAGCTTCAAAGCTCATCAACAAGCTCTCTTCCATTCACTTTTAGTTCAATAACATTTTCACCAATTTTCTTGATTCCCAAATCTGCAAATGAAACTCTATGCATTGATTTCACAGTTTTTTGCTGCAAATCCCACCAAGAATCTCAAATGGAAACGCAAATCGAGGAGGAAAAACTGCAGCAATCAGTTCTGGTTTGTCATGTTTTTCTCCATTGTTATGTTCTTATTATTACTCTGTTTTAATCATCTATTCTTTGAGAACATCAAAGGGTTGGTTTACTTTCCGGGAAAATCAACTGCTTCTGCAACTTATTTTCCTGGAAAGTTGAAAAACAGCAGCAAGGATTCATGCGTGGGTCGATATATTTATGTTTATGATCTTCCCAAAAGATTCAATGAAGATGTGATCAAAGATTGTGAGCTGATTACAAGGCCTAGTGATAAATACAGTGTGTGTAAATCTCTAGAAAACTCAGGTTTAGGACCTCGGATTAATGGTTTTAATGGGTCGGATTTATGGAAGAACAGTTGGTTTTCGACGAATCAGTTCATGTTAGAGGTTATTTTCCATAATCGGATGAAGAATTACGACTGTTTAACCGATGATTTCACGGTGGCTTCCGCCGTTTTTGTGCCGTACTACGCCGGTTTGGATCTTCGTCGCTACTTATGGGGATTCAATACATCAATGAGGGATTCATCGGGCGTCGATTTGATTGATTGGCTTGCAAGAAAACCTGAATGGAAAAGAAATTTGGGTAACGATCATTTTTTAATTTCAGGTCGAATCGCTCGAGATTTTCGACGAAAATCGAATCGAAAATCCGAATGGGGCAGCAACTTCAGGGTCTTGCCGGGGTCCGAAAACATAACGATGTTAACAATCGAATCCGGTACGTCGAAAAACGACATCGCCATACCATATCCAACATATTTCCATCCTTCAAACGATTTCCAAGTCCACAAATGGCAAGAATTTATCAGGCAACAAAACAGGCCTTACTTATTCTCCTTCGCCGGTGCCCGAAGATCGAAACAAAAAGGAACAATCCGATCCGAGATTATCGACCAATGCCAAGCATCAAACAAGTTATGCAACTTCCTCGACTGCGACTCATCATCCAACAACTGCAACGATCCGGCTAACTTAATGAACCTGTTTCAAAGTTCAATCTTCTGCTTGCAACCTCCAGGGGATTCGTTAACCCGAAGATCGACATTCGATTCGATTTTATCGGGTTGTATTCCAGTTTTCTTTCATCCAGGAAGTGCTTATACACAATATGTATGGCATTTACCAAAGGATCAGAAGAAATATTCAGTGTTCATTTCAGGAAAGGATTTGAGACCTGGAAATGGTCTGATTAACCAGACATTGCTTCAAGTTTCAAAGGATGAAGCAATGGCTATGAGAGAAGAAGTCATACAATTGATTCCAAGGATTTTATATGGTGATCCCAGGTCTAGATTAGACAACATTGATGATGCCTTTGATATAGCAATCAAGGGAATTTTGAAGAGAATAGAGAGAGTAACAAAAAAATTGATTTGATTGTAAATATTGATTTATATTTTTTTTTTCAAGTTGTAAACTATACGGTTGATTTTATAATTTTTTTTAAATCTTAAAAGCGTAAAATATATTAGAGTCACTTCGTTATAGTTTAGTAACAAACATATTATTATTTTAAAGTAACAGTCCAATCACTTTATTATAATTTTATAAATATATTACTCAATTAAAATTTTATGACAAATAAATTATTATATCGTAAAAATTAATAAATTTATATATTTTATTAATTTGATCTTAATTCAAAATAATTTAATAAATTTACAAAAATACTTTAATACATAAGTCTGTTTAAACTAAAGTTTATAAGCCTTTCAAATTTAGGGTTTTGAGTTTTAGGTTAGGGTTTAGGGATTTAACGTGTAAGATGTAAGATTTAATATTTAGAATTAGAATATAAAGTTTATGATTTAAGTTTTAAAATCAAAGTTTTGGACATTAGAATTAAGAATTTAGGTTTAAATTTTATAATTTTTTTGAATTTAAGTTCAAATTTTATAGTTAAATATGAAAGATTGTGTACCAAGACATAGACCATAAATTTAACTGTTCATATTTAAAATCTTTCAAAATGTATCATAAACTAATAAAATATAGGATAAACTACACGGATAGTCACCATATTATAAAATAATTATATATTTAACCCCTGTTATTTAATTACACATGTCACCACTTGATCAAAGGAGAAAAGAAAAAACACCAAACATGCTTCTAAAGGGGTTTGAACCTGAATAAAAGAGCATGGAATTCAAATGGTTTAACCATTGAGCTAAGCATATTATACTCATACAAAACACTATTATTTATATATATTTATTATTTTTAATATTTGTTCTTTTGTATTTAATTGTTTTTAATTTAATTAAAAATAATAATTAAATTATTAAAAGATTCAAATTAATAAAAATTTATTTATAAACTCTAAACCCTATATTCACTAAAATGAATTTTTAAACTTTAAACCCTAAACTATAAACTCTAAACTCTAAATTCATAAAAATATATTTTTAAATATTAAATTCGAATAAAAATCATAAATATTTGAATATAAAAATATTCGAATAAAATATTTAGCTTTTAAATATCTAAATAAAATTATTTGGATATTCAAATAAAAATATTCGAATAAAAAATCCGTATATTCAAATAAAAATATTTGTATAATAAATACTCGAATAAAATCATTTATAAATCCAAATATTCAAATATTTATGAGTTTTATTCAAATATTTATTATACGAATATTTTTATTTGTATATTTATTATTCGAATATTTTTATTTGAATATACAAACTTTTTATTTGAATATTTAAAATTCAAATATTTTATTCGAATATTTTTAAATCAAAATATTAAAATATTTATTATTTTATTCGAATATTTATTCTACGAATATTTTTATTTGAATATCCAAATAAATTTATTCGGATATTTAAAAGCTAAATATTTTATTCAAATATTTTTAGGGTTTAAGTTTTAAGGATTTAAGATTTAAGATTTTGGGTTTAGAGTTTATAAATAAATTTTTATTAATTTGAATCTTTTAATTTATTATATAGTAATTTAATTATTATTTTTAATTAAATTAAAAACAAATAAATATAAAAGAATAAATATTAGAAAGAATAAATATATAAAAATAATAGTGTTTTACATTAATATATTATGCCTAGCTCAATGGTTAAGCTATTTGAATTTTATGCTCTTTTACTTGGGTTCTAATCTTCTTAAAAGCATGTTTGGTGCTCTTTTACTTGGGTTCTAATCTTCTTAAAAGCATGTTTGGTGCTTTTTCTTTTCTCTTTTGATCAAAAATAAATATAACCCTCCAATAAAGGTGACACGTGTCATCACCTTATTAAATAATTATATTATTTTATTATAATAAAATTATGACTAAATTATAAAAATGTATGAATAACAGGGACTAAATGTGTAATTATTCCATTTTATATTTAACTGTCACGTCATCAGTACGTTACTCCCTTAACGACAGATGACTATTTTAATACCAAATTAATAGTTTACCAGTATATTTGATTCTTTTTAAAGCATTGTGGCCAAATCGATACTAACCCCATAATATGGTGACTATCCGTGTAGTTTACCCTAAAATATACTTATTATGACCTTAACATTGCTTATTATTAGATACAGTCACTTTACTAATAAATTTTAAATATAATGAGTTAAGTTTATTTAATTATTTTAAATTAGGACCAAAATAATAAGCCATAAAATTTTAAAACCTAAAATCATTATTATACCAAACCTGCCATTTAGGGATTGAACTATTACTTTTAAAAGAAAAATAGCTGGTTTCTAAACTCATAATTAATTTACTTATTGTTTTTAAAGGAAGTGTGGTCTGTTTGTTACTAACCTATAGTTAAGTGACTTGTACTGTAATTTATCCATTATATAAACTTGACAGTTGAAAAGTCTCCTTTAGGCAACTCCACGCCTCTTCTCATTGACTCCATTTCCCACACTTTCTTGTTTTCTCTACCGAAAAAAAGAAGTATCCCAAAATGGATCCGACAGTACCATCTTCATCGGCCGCCGGCAACGGTGGAGGCGTCGGAGGACTTGCACCTTTCCTTCTGAAGACATACGACATGGTAGACGATTCTGCAACCGACGAGATAGTGTCATGGAGCTCCAACAATACGAGCTTTATTGTTTGGAACCCTCCTGAATTTGCTCGCCTTTTACTTCCCACTTATTTCAAACACAATAACTTCTCCAGCTTCATCAGGCAGCTCAATACCTATGTGGGTTTCTTTCCTTTCTTTCTGGGTTTATATATTTATTGATTTATCTTGATTGAATCCCATGAGAAATAGCTGAAACTATGGGTTTTAGTTTAATTTGTATCTGTAAATATTTTGTGATAGCAAATATATGGAGTAAATTAGTTAGTATAAATCGATTGTTTTGTTGTTCAATGAGCTTTAGAAGTGAATAGCATTAGGGGATTGTAGTAATCCTTGTTTCTGATTTAGAATTCAAGAATCTTATGTTGCATTGTTTTAGGATTTCGTTTTTGTTTGATTTACTTTGTTATTCGGACTCGGATATGTTGGTGATTTTTTGTGAATCATATCCAATACCCTGTTCGGATATATATTCGATTCGGCTTTAAGACATGGACATTTCAAAAAGATGAGGAGCCGAAGCATTAGTACTTACAGTTTGCTTGTGTTGTAGATATATGAGCATTGATGTGATTAAGCATGATACTAACGTTCATATGGATGTAATTTGGTTACAGGGATTCCGTAAGGTCGATCCGGAAAGGTGGGAATTCGCTAATGAAGGTTTTGTTAAAGATCGAAAGCATCTTCTTAAGAATATCCACCGGAAAAAGCCAATTCACAGCCATAGTAATCCTCAGTGTTCTTCGGTAGACAACGAAAGAGCTGGATTTGAAGAAGAGATCGAGAAGCTTTCGCGTGAGAAAACTGCCCTCGAGGCCAATGTTTTGCGGTTTAGACAAGAACGTTCCGCTGCTAAGCATCGGATAGAGGAGCTGACACTGCCAACCGCTCAAATGGAGCAGAGGCAGGAAACTTTGTTTAACTTTATAGAAAAGGCTTTTCGAGATCCTACTTTCGTTGAGCATCTCATTCGTAACATTGAATCAATGGATGTTGCAGCATGTAATAAGAAAAGACGAGTGCCTCAAATAGATCAAACCCAACCACTTGGAGAAAAGTGTCTTTTGGACAACAACAGTAGTTCTAGAGCTGAGTTTGTCAATATTGTCCACCAAGATTTCCCGAACAAGCTAACACTGGAGCTACCTCCAGCTGTTTCAGATATTAATATGTTTTCTCAAAGCACACAAAGTTCCGATGAAGATGGAGCAAGTCCACAGAGGACATCTGAAGAAGAACCGAGGGATGCCTATACAAGACCTGAGGGCCTTTTATTTGCACCCGAAACATTAGACCTTTCGGATACGGGCACATCTCTTTCATTCAAAATGGATTCTGTGCAACACAGATTATCCAACGAGGAACCAGATAGTCATATTTCATGTCTGCTAAATCTAACTCTGGCATCTTCTTCATCGCATGTCAATAGAAGTCCAAGCTTAACTATGATGTCCCTGTTCAGCCAGGAAATCACAAAAGACCCGGAGTCAAGGTCAAACGCCAAAGAGTCGAATAGTCGAGCTTCCAAGAACAGTGGAAACATGATCAACGGGGAAGCAACACTATCTGTACCAAAAGAAGGCTGTAATACAATTGCAGAGCCTGCAGCTCGGCCGGTTAGAGTGAATGATGTATTTTGGGAACATTTCCTCACAGAAAGACCCGGTTCCTCTGATGATGAAGAGTCCAATTCCGACTACCAAGCAAAGCCGTATGAAGATGACAACAAAAGCTCGAGTCCCAGACTAGCAGCGAATGCCAAGAACATGGAGCGACTTTGTCTTTGAGCAGCAAAGTTCCCATAAATCATGTTGTATAAGATTTTTATACATGATACATACATATATATGGGTCAATTAAGTCTTATCACAGTTGGTCCCGGTGCTACTGCAATACCTTGGATGCCGTAGGTCCGAACGTGTATTGTTTGAGATTTTTGGATTATGTGTAGTTTATAAATTATATCATACATACAGTATACAATGCCTGCAATTAGTTTGAACAACATAATTTTTAAATCCTTTTGTATGGTTGAATGTTAATCTAGGATGTTCAGCTGAAAAGTCAACTCAATTCTCATACAGTTTGGTAGGGTTTCTTGTAAACATTCAACTCAATTTTTAGAAATTATGTCATGTTTTAGTTTATTTTAAATCCGAATTTAATATAATTCAAAATCTTTAAAAAATTTAAATAAATTATAATCTAAATTTTAGATTAAGATATACCCAATCCAAAATCCCACAAGTTGGATTTAAAAAGAAATAACTCTAACCAGACCAAAATGTCTCTGATCAAATAAAAATTGAGACCGATTTAGCATCTCAATATTGTTGCTTTCCTATGTAGGTTACTATTTCATCATAGACTTAAAAAATTGAGAAAATGAAAGGGAAAAAAATCATTCCATTTTCTAAAGATGAAAAGCTGATCTACTGCCGAAAATATCTGAATATATAAAATTACAATCAAATAAACCCTACTCCCAGTCCCACCACCATGAAATCACAAAAATCTTTGTTTAAAATAGGCATTGTGAACTGTAAATTCATTTCTTTAAACTCAAAGTACTCGATAAGAACATCCTACCACATAAACTACTCAATAGATTTGATTTATTTATTTTAAACGGTATATTTTTATATTGTATTTGTATATAATTAATATGTACATAAACTATCCAATAAACTATTTTCTAAATATATCAATTAAATGTAGTACAGCCGTTGGATTAAGGATAGATGATTTCACCAGTCTGTTTACCTTACCAGTGTAGGGATTGGACTCTTCTCTTTATTTCCCCTTGTGTATAGTGAAACACATCATGTTTCATTGGTGTTCAGTTTACAAATTTAGTCACTAAAAACACACACTGTAATTGCAGTGGACTCACTGGACACTGGACACTGGACAGGGAGGTGATGACTCATGTCTCAGTCTTTTAATTCAGTCGAATCCAATAGGTGGAGTCATAAGTACAAATAATTCAAGAAAAATATATAGATCTTAATTTTAAGATTTAAAAATCAACCAAATTTCTAAATAGTCCTCACATTTGAAAATTTTGTTTATTCAATTTTAGTAGTAGATTAAATTCTACTGAATTAAAATTGAAAATCGTTCTCGCTTCTGGCTTGCATTAATTTCTAGGGTTTATCTGCTACTGCAGACTGAAGTACAAATATTTGTGTACCTACTATTGCAGTAAACAAAAAGAAACTCCTTGTCTTTTTCACCCAACTGCAGGGACAAATAGGACTAGAATCGTTTCACACATCCAACAATACTTTATTCAAACCCACTCATCTTAAAAAAAAGATGAACAAATCCACCATACTTTCCCACAACAAAAACTTTCCCATCAACCAAACACACAAAAAGAACCTACACAATCAAACCATCCGGACATATTTTTTTCTTCTCTCAAGAACACTCCTCAGTACCTGTAATGAGGAGGCTTGTACGGACCTTCCACGGGGACACTAATGTAGTCGGCTTGATCCTTAGTGAGCTTAGTGAGCTTAGCTCCAAGCTTGCCAAGGTGAAGGGCGGCAACCTTCTCGTCGAGGTGCTTTGGCAAAACATACACTTTCTTCTCGTATTTGCCAGTTGCCTTCTCCTTCCATAGCTCAAGCTGGGCAATTACCTGGTTGGTGAATGAGCAGGACATGACAAAGCTAGGGTGTCCAGTGGCACATCCCAAGTTCATCAATCGACCTTCAGCCAACACAATGATGCCAGTTTTGGTTTCAGGGAAGACCCACCTATCAGTTTGAGGCTTGATAGTGATGCGCTGGATGCCAGGATAGGTCTCAAGACCGTGCATATCGATTTCATTGTCAAAGTGACCAATGTTGCAAACAATGGCATTGTTCTTCATCTTCCTCATGTGATCAACCATGATGATGTCCTTGTTACCAGTCGTGGTCACAAAGATATCAGCCTCGGAGACAACATCTTCGAGGGTCAAAACTTGGAGTCCTTCCATAAGAGCCTGAAGGGCACAGATGGGATCGATCTCGGTAACAATGACACGAGCACCGGCTTGTTTCAAGGCAGCAGCACAACCCTTACCGACATCACCATAACCACAGACAACAGCAACCTTACCGGCAATCATAACATCAGTGGCTCTCATCAAACCATCGGGAAGAGAGTGACGGCATCCATATAAGTTATCAAACTGTTCCAAGAGATCAAATCATATCAACCATTAATGATCAATAAAACCACAATTCAATAACTAAAACAAGCATACTAAAGTCTATAGAACTCGAATTCAATTTTCCCCTAGATTTAAGATCATATCTCCATAACCATGTTCAAATTCACATCAGTTTTACATAATTAAGCAATCAAACACCAGATCTGAAGTAATTAACACAAAACAAGAAACCCAATTCATCAGATCTGAATAAAAAACAAGAGATCTACACTACAAAGAAGCTGATAAACGATTACCTTGCTCTTGGTGACAGAGTCATTGACATTAATGGCGGGAAACAACAAGGTTCCATTGACTTGCATTTGATAAAGCCTCTTAACGCCAGTAGTTGTTTCCTCAGAAACACCAACCAATCTCTCCTTCATCTTCCTGTACTTCTTGGGATCTGATTTCAACCCATCTCTGATAATGGTCAAAACAATCTGAAACTCCGGGTTATCGGTCGAAGCTGGATCCGGGACCTGACCGGTTTTCTCGAAAATCTCCTCAGCTTTAACACCTTCGTGGATCAACAAGGTAGCGTCCCCACCATCATCGACGATCAGATCAGGTCCACCGGTGGGACCCCAATCGAGAGCTCTCTCGGTGCACCACCAGTACTCCTGTAGGGTCTCGCCTTTCCATGCGAAAACGGCAGCTGAGTCACGAGCGATGGCGGCGGCTGCGTGGTCTTGGGTGGAGAAAATGTTGCAGGAGCACCAACGGACTTCGGCTCCAAGGGCGGTGAGGGTTTCGATAAGGACGGCGGTCTGGATGGTCATGTGGAGAGAACCGGTGATCTTGGCTCCCTTGAAAGGCTGGGAGGGACCGAACTCGGTCCTACAGGCCATGAGACCGGGCATTTCGACTTCAGCTAACTCGATCTCGAGTCGGCCAAAGTCGGCCTGAGACATGTCCTTGACCTTGTACTCACGGCCGGCGGCGGTTTTCTCGACGGAGAGAGCCATGGGGGAGAGAAACGGAGTGAAAAAGAGGAGAAGAATTCAGTGAAAACACTCTCCCTTAAATGAGGATTGGAATGGGAGTGGCGAGGAATTTGTGAAGAAGTGGGGTTTCTATAAATAGACTAGAGATGAGGAATTGGACGGTCGGGATTCGGTGGTAGGGTTGGTGGATCACATCCAGACTTAGATCTTGATTTAGCACAGAATGTTGATATACTTTTCTGATATTTTAATAATTTAAAATCATCAAAATTGGAACACTCCGAATTCAACAAATGATTTTTAAAAAAATTATAATATTTATTTTAAAAGAACTGAATTAATTATGTGTATATTGAGAGGCGACAAACAAATTATTTGGATCTGAGTTTGGTTCGAATTATTTTAATTTTGATTATATTCAGTTTTGGTTTAATTTGGGTTAAATATGGTATAGTTTGGGTTTAATTCGGGTCTGATTCAAGTAAGGTATTATATTAGATCGGATCAGATCGATTGGTTACTTATTGGATTACTTACTATCGAATCAAATATTTTTAAATCATTTGATTTTGAATCGGGTCAAAATCGATTTAATAGAAAATTACTTCCTCGTGAGTTGTGTGATGACTCATATAAAAAAATATATTTTAGGTTATTTTTCAAATTGAGTAACTTCTAATTTAGATAAAATCGATTTGGGTATATTCGGTTCGATTGATAATCAAATTGGATACATTCAGTTTAATTAAAAATCAGATTGGATTTATATTAATTCAACTAAAAATCGAATCGGTTTCAATTCAATTCATTTATTATAAATTTTAAATTAAGTTCAAATCACGTTTAGGTTGATATTAGATCTCGAAAAATAAAATCAATTTGAGTTTCATATATTTTTTCACCTCTATACATATATTATTAAAATATTAAAAAATATATATATAAACACATATTATTTGTATAATTATAATTTATAAGTTTATTAATAAAAAATATATGATGTTTATTTTAGGAAATATAATTTTAAATCATTTTATTTATATTGTATATGTTCATTATTAAATGATTAAAAATATTAATAAATAAATATTATCTTATAATTAAAGTTTAAATCATTTTATCTATAAACATAAAGATTATTGAGGGATTAAAGATCTTATCTTTTAATCTCCTTGAGTTTTTAAGATTATCTAAAATAGGTTAGTTTAGCGGATAAGGTAAAAGAAAATTTTACATAATATTCATTTGTCTATTAAGTTTTACTAGAAATTAAAATAAAAAATATATATAAAAGATAAAAACACAATAAATTGAAAAAAATTAAAAAAAAAATCAGAACAGAAAACACCAAATAAAAAGAAGCAAAAACCAAGAGTTTATGTCTTTATCTAACTACATATTTTTCAAGTTAGAAGTAAAGAGCGGTGAGTAGGGGTAGATTGGATCGGGTATCCGATTGATTTCAATAAAATTAATATTAATTTTGATAATTATCGGTTCTTAAAATTTGATAATCATTGGTTTTTAAAAATTGAAATCAGTTTTGGTATCAGTCATACTAGGTCTTAAATTTTAAGAATTGGTCTCGTTACTGGTAAAAACCGGTATCAATATTGGGTACCGATCAATTAATTTATTCTTAAGAAAGTTTGAGTAATTGGAGAAAAAAGTTTTAACTACCAATAATAATATTAAATAATAAAATTAGAATATTGTAGATTTAAAAATTAAAATTTTAAAACTAATCATACTAATAATATTTATACATAAAGATAAAGTTTAATAAGAAAAATAAACAAAATAACATTATTTATTAAAAGCAAGAAAATCAATATCAGATATTTGGTATTGGTTCTGGTCCTATTGGTACCCACCGGGTATCGGGTCCAAAAAATTAAGATTCAGCCTTGGTCTCAGTTATGGTCGGGACCTAAATTTTAGATCTAGTTTCAGTCTCACCGAAACCAATACCAGATAAAAATTCATTGAATCTTACTAGATCCAGAATCATATAATCGGATTTTTTACTCATCCCTAATAGTGAGCAAAACTAATAATTTTGAAGGATATTTCGTAAAATAAATTTGACTATACAACAAACAAATCATAAAAAATACCAAACTAATAAAAATCATCAGTAATCTATAAATGAAAGTAAAAAAATCATAAAAGATATATCTACGAATATAAATATATCACAACCATAGATAATAGCGTACCACTAAACATAAACTTATGGTAAGATAAAAATCATATTAAAAGATAAAATATATACTACAAAATAGATTAAATCTATAAAACTCGTATAAAAAAATAAAAATTAATTTAAAAAATCTCTGACAATGACGATTGTCACTAAAACTAACCACCTCCATGACTGAAGAAGAAGTGAGGTCAAAGACTAGACAAGAACTAAGAAAGCCGCGCGAGTATATGATAGTATTCCTTTAGCGAGGTAAAAGATGAGAGTGCAGATCCACGACAGTAAAAATATCTTAGACATCATTTTTTTATTTATGTCTTATTAAAAATTTTAATTTTTATATCTTAAATCTTAAATTATATATCCTGACTGTAAAAATAATTTACAGTCTAAAAGGTACTCCTCCACACCAAAATATGACTGTAAAGGGTGCGTCGGTGGTCATTGGATGTGCAAGCCATGTGCCTGCAGCGATGGGATACCAGGATTCATTTAAATAGGAAAATTTATACACTGTGGACGATTCTAGTCTCAAAATATGAACTCATATTTTTCTTTATAAAAGACAGAGAAACACAATCATGACGGAGAGAGGGCCAATTAGAATGATAAACAATGACATGGATTAATGATATTTATTCTTTATTAATCAAAATTATAATATAATAGGATATTTAAGTTGTGACTGAAATGTAAAGAAAATGTGTGGAATTGGAATTAAATATTTATTAAAAAATATACAATTACTTGACCCACTACCATTGTTTACAAGAGAAAGGGTCCACGGTCCACCCACACTAGTTGGAAGTTGAAAGGTGCTTTCACCGTGGCACCACCAACCCCGAGGTGGTGTGAACGGAGGCGAAAAGGAAAATGGTGTGAGTTTCCGGCGGTGGTGTGGTGGTGGTGGTTGAACCGACAGAACATCCAAATTAGCCACCAAAACTTTGAGAGTAATGGATTTCGGCTGACGATTTCATATGGTTTACCAACCTCGATGGTAGAGACAGGTAAGCTAACATCCCCATAATTAAAAACTTATTTGATTAAAAAATAATTTAAACATTTATTTAAAAATATATAAAAAGATCTTTATAATAAATATATTCAACACCTGATTTATATTAATTAATCGAATATAAAAAATTATAAATAACTAAAAAAAATACTATCACCAACCACATATTAACCCTTTATAAGTTACCAAAAAATCCTCCATCTACCACCGACACATTATTTTTAATAATATAAACATTATCATAAATTTATAAGTATATTTTTAATTATTTAACAATAAATTTAAATTTTTAAAAATAGATATTATTTAATTTCCACAAATTATTTATTGGGTTTAAAGATTTTATTTTCTTAATCCACCTAAAAATTACATTATTTTTATTTTATTTATTTTCTGTGCCAAATCAATATTTCATTAATAACCAACGTCACTTAAGTGAGTATAATAATATTTTTCTAAAATTTAATGAATAGAAATGAATACTTATAAAGCAAGTGACCATTTCAGTAATTTGCCCATAATACGATCACCAACCACATCAGACACTTGTTGTATAAGTAGCCCAAAAAAATCCTCCATCCGCCACCAATTTTCCACCACTTTGCGCCATTTCCACCACTCTTTTCATTTCGCCGACAAAGAAATGGATCCGGTGAACGTTTGGGGAAACTCTTCTCTCCAATCCGTCGACCCCGACATCTACGACCTCATCGAGAAAGAGAAGCGACGTCAATGCCGCGGCATCGAGCTTATTGCCTCTGAGAACTTCACTTCCTTCGCTGTCATTGAAGCCCTCGGCAGCGCCCTCACCAACAAATACTCGGAGGGCATGCCGGGGAACCGTTACTACGGAGGCAACGAATTCATCGACGAGATTGAGAACCTCTGCAGGTCTCGGGCTTTGCAGGCTTTTCAACTTGATCCCACCAAGTGGGGTGTCAATGTGCAGCCCTACTCCGGTTCCCCGGCCAACTTCGCCGCTTACACGGCTGTTCTCCAGCCGCATGATCGGATCATGGGACTGGATTTACCCTCCGGAGGTCATTTGACTCATGGATATTATACATCTGGAGGGAAGAAGATCTCGGCTACTTCGATTTACTTTGAGAGTTTGCCTTATAAGGTGAATTCCAGCACTGGATACATAGATTACGATAAGCTGGAGGAGAAGGCAATGGATTTCAGGCCTAAGCTTATCATTTGCGGTGGGAGTGCTTATCCTAGGGACTGGGATTATGCTAGATTCAGGGCTGTTGCGGATAAATGCGGGGCTCTCTTGTTGTGCGATATGGCTCACATTAGCGGCCTTGTTGCTGCTCAGGTACGTCGATTTACTTGGATTTTAACTTTGTTTTCCTTTGATCTTGCTTGTTGTTAATTTGTTGTGTTTGATCTGTGTTTTTAGTTGGGATTTCAGGGGGGGTTATGTTGTTCAAATTTCATGGATTTAATCTTGGGTTTCATGGTAACTAGCCTGAGTTTTCTAGATCTGGATTCAGGATTTGAGAGCTTGTTTTACTTATTCTGAGACAATTTTGTGATATAATCATAATTTATACTTTATAAGCATTTTTCTGTCTTTGAGATCAAATATTGGATTCGATATTATGAATGAAATGTGTTTTGATTAAACATGAATTACCTCTGAGAATTCTTAGTGTGGCTAGGTCTATGTTTGGATCCTAAGAAAATCTTGTCTGTACTAATGAGGTAGGGAGTAAAATGATTCATGACTGCTTGTATTTGACGCATTTTCAGACTTGACAATGAATATGATGATAAACTAAAGATACTCATGTTGTATAGAACCGGTATATATTACTCGCATCCGATTCTGAGTAACATGGTACTGAACTACTGACTGTTGAATTCTTTCTGGTTTTATTGTTGGAGTAGGAGGCGGCGAACCCGTTTGAGTTTTGTGACATTGTCACAACCACCACCCACAAGAGCTTGAGGGGTCCTAGGGCAGGTATGATTTTCTACCGCAAAGGACCGAAACCCCCAAAGAAGGGCCAACCTGAAGGTGCAGTGTATGATTTTGAAGACAAGATCAACTTTTCTGTCTTCCCTTCTCTTCAGGGCGGTCCTCACAATCACCAGATCGGTGCTTTGGCTGTTGCCTTGAAACAAACCATGACACCTGGGTTCAAGGCTTATGCTAAACAAGTTAAGGCCAATGCAGTTGCCCTTGGAAAGTACCTGATGAGCAAGGGGTACCAGCTTGTTACTGGAGGGACTGAGAACCACCTTGTCCTGTGGGATCTCCGACCTCTCGGATTGACCGGTATATCAGTTAAATGATGAATCACATGGCCTTATGATAATTGTTTAGTTGCATTTTTATTTGATTCTGATCGTATTCTTATTGTTCTTACAGGAAACAAGGTGGAGAAACTTTGTGACCTGTGCAACATCACCGTCAACAAGAATGCCGTATTCGGTGACAGCAGTGCATTGGCTCCCGGAGGAGTACGAATTGGTAAGACCTGCTTCAATAACCATTTATCATGAGCACATCAGTGTTTATTCGTGGTTTAGAAACAAAAAGATGATGTAGAAGTTGTTTTCTATGCGCCTCCTCTCATATTCCTCTATCCTAGTTCTATCGAATTTTTTGTTAAAATGACCCGATTTATTTTGATGTTTATTTACAATGCAAATTGCTTGCTATTGACAGGCACACCTGCCATGACTTCGAGAGGTTTGGTCGAGAAAGACTTTGAGCAGATCGGCGAGTTCCTCCACCGAGCAGTGACCATCACCTTGGACATCCAAAAGCAGTACGGAAAGCTGTTGAAGGACTTCAACAAAGGTTTGGAAGACAATAAGGAGATCCAAGCGCTCAAGGCTGATGTAGAAAAGTTTTCGTCCTCGTTCGACATGCCAGGCTTCAAGATGTCCGAAATGAAGTACAAGGATTAGATCTTAACAATATATTTACGCTTTTACTGCTGTTATTATCGGTATCTGGGTGTTTAGGAAATTTGGCACTGCTAATTTCCAATGAAGTAATTGCTTGGTTTTCATTATCTAGTGTTAGTAGTCCATTTGGTCTGATTTTCTCAGTTTCTGATGCCCATTTCTTGCAAAAGTTTGCATAAAACTTATGTACCCATTTTATGTAACGTTTTAATTACCAATAAACGAGAAATTTGGCTTATAATTTACATGGCTCTACAGATCTATCGTTTGTTATATCGTTTCGGATACAAAGGGTATCATTTGATCAAGTAACATAATTTTGAAATAGTATAGTTTATAAATTATATTTTATATTTTAATTATATTTAAAATTTAGAGTTGTGTTTATAAAACTTAAGTTGAATAAAAATTTTAAATTAGTTGCGTTAAAAGAGTTATATTTTATAACTTAAATTTTATTTAAATTTTAAATTAATCGAATAAAAAATTTAAATCTGTCTAAGGTTGAATAAGAAAATTAAAGAATTTGGAAGACAATCTCTCATTTTCTCCAACTCTATAAGGCCGTAAAGAATAAAAATCATTAGCACCAGATTGATTTAGAATCACTTTTCATCCCATTCTGGTTCAGAAAAAAATATCAATCAAACACATCAAAATGAAGTGATTTATTGAAAACCCCTACAAATTGTTGAACAGTCCGACATGCCTACAGCATTTTGTTTAGGTATTCAACCAAGTTTCCAAGTGGGACAAAAGCAAATTGCAATTCCATCCAAGTAAATACCAAGCTACTGCAACAAATCATTTTGATTTTTTACCTTGTTTCTTCTTGATAACTTCATCAATGTACAGTATACCTTTGCCTTTGTAGACTTCCGGAGGCTTGCAACTTCGAACCGTAGCGGCAAACTGATGCACCCTTTGCTTGTCGAGTCCAGTGCAGCAAACAACATTGTTTTTGAAGCAGAAAACGCGGACAGCAGGAGGAACGGTGAGTTCGACCTCATGACTGTAACCTAGTTTCAGAAATAAGAGTCTTCCCTCGGCTTCAGCTCTGGCTTTGTAACCAACTCCGACGATTTTAAGAAACCGAAAGAATTTAGCTTCCATGACGATTGGAAATAGAAACCTGAATAAGCAATACTCATTTAAAAAACCATTGAAAGAAAGAAAGAAACAGAAACAAATATCCATTCAAAGGAAGTGAATGTAGGATACAGCCTACAGGTACCCTAACCCGGTTAATTTTCAGACTATCCGAATCTGATGAATACACGGTTAACAGTTTAAACTTAGCCACCCATTCCCTTCCATAATAATTTTGGCTAAATTAAGGGGTTCTCTATTCCTAAACCTAAATCCAAATCGAAACAGAATCCAAGCAAGAAACAGTTGTCTAAGGATCTCAAGATGTAGACAGAGTAGGTTGTAAACTAGACACCAGTTCTAACAAGGTACTCAAGTTCGATTCAAATAAAACTTGAATTTAACTCAGTCATTATCAACTTGAGCTAAGCTATCGAATAAACCGAAATTGAATACCCTAACAATTTACTCGAGTAGCTTGCAAACCTAATCAGGCTTTTTCAATTTTCAAATTAGCATTGACAAAACACAATTCAAGCTTAAACTCACAGTTGAAGCAAAAACAATCGAATATGAAGCTGAGAATGAGAATCAGACTCATGTAAGCGAGATTAATCAAATCTAATAGTACAAGCTCGAGTCAAATTTAAGGTTCAACTTTCAAGCCACAAATTTTGAACCGAACTCAAGCTTCTTGTAGCTTGAGCTCGGCTCAATTCAACTGCATTCTAAGCAATTGCAAAGGCATCCAGCAACAATCGGATCTTGCAAATTGTCGCTGGATCTTAGAGTTAACAACAGCAAGACAGTGCAAAGGCAAATTCACAGATAAGATACAAATTTTAAGATTGAAATTAAATGGCATTTCAAATTGTCGCTGGAACTAAGGCCAGATTTCATAACAAAAAGTAGCGTCATTTTGACATCTATAGTCATTCAAATAGCGATGGCGTAGCGGTGTCACAGCTGTTATTCGCGGTATCGACGCCGTCCGCCACCGCTATATTGAGCAGATGACCCAAAATCCTATGATTCAAGTAGAAACCAATATTCAAGTTGAATTTAGGGTTTCAAAAATTACCTTATTTGAATTCCCTGGTCTGGCGGCGGATGTGTGAAGAGAGATGAGAGCAGGACCGGAAATTTTAAAAAAATTATATTAAGGCTTAAATGAAAAATCAGTCCTAAACTATATTTTTTGTTGATTTAGTCCCTAAAATAATAATATATAGACTAAAATGTGGTTAATACAAATTTTTTATAATTTAAAATTAAATTATTTTTTCTTCATCAATTTTGTGTTTATTATTATATAATCATTTATAATTTTTTAACCTAATTAGTAATTTTAAGACTTATGTTTATATATAAACATATTTCATATATATGTAATTGAAATATATTTCATTAGTACTATAAAGAAACGGTATGTTCATTGGTATTATTTATAGTGTTAATCTTGATTTTTGTAATATTTTTAGAATCACTAAATATTACTTTAAAATTATCATATTTTTATTTAATTATTGATACAAAATATGTTTTTTATAATATTATTGTTTTCTTTTTATTTACATTAAAGCTTTTTAAATTATTATTATCAGAAGAGAAGAAAAAAATACGCATAATAAGTATTGAATTTATAAACTAAAAAATAAAAAAATGATAATTAATAATTCTTAATTATATATTTTAAAATTAATGATATTTTATAATTTATTCAAAAGATTATAATTAATTTCAATTATAATTTAATATAAATGTTATTTTTATCAATCATGTAATAATCACATAGTTTGGCTCCACGGTTCAAATCCATTTATTTTTTATTGACAAATATATGATGATATATTTTAAAATTTTATCATTGTACTCTCTTGATACACCTTTTAATCATTTCACTACTAGATAATTAATAGACGTGATAGTTCGATAGATACAAACATTTTATTACTAGATCACTGATAAACATTAAAACCTCTATAAAATAATATAGTTACAATCAAAAATTTTATTAAAGTTATTAATTTATGATAAATTAAAATTTATTAATTTAAATAATATTTCATACCTTTTTTATCAGAAAGCCAATATGTATATAAGAAAAATAAATCAAAGTAAATTGATTCATATAACAAAAAATTAAATGATTGATTCATGTAATAAAAATGAGACGAGATTTGTAATAATTCAACTTTTCAATAAGATTTATCACCACTGCATTATTTATATATACTAAATTTTTTTATAATTTTATTAAATGTTATCTTCTTTTAATTAAAGTAGATAACTTCACAATCTAAACTTATACTTTAGAATCCAATATTTTTTTTATTAAAGGATGAATACATAAACTCAAAAAATTCTCACTAGATATTTCGTATACACAAAATAAAATTACTAAAAATTCCTCAAACTTGAATGAAAAATTATGATAAAAAATTCTCAACTGAATTCATAAAATTTTGACAAATTAAATTCAAAAAATATTAGATATGTATTTAAACATTTTTAAATACATAAACATTTCGATATTTCAATCGTTTATATCTCTTATTCTGTATCGATATGCAACTTAGTGTATTAGTAAGACTCGTAATACTAACAATTATTTCCTCTTTAGACATGTACCAATACGAGTTTTTGTATATCGTACTCACATTTATCAAATAATAATTATTATAAAAAATACACCTTAATGACTATATGCATTATGCAATATCTCAAGTTCTCAACTATCTAAACAACTAGAAATCAATAATAAAAAAAGTATAAAATGTCTTCAAAACTTTTTTAAAATCAAAGCAACAATAAGTTCAAGTAATATCCGAAGTCACAAAAGCTTCATTTGATGACCAAAAATAAAAAGTGTTCAAAAATTTTATTTTAAAAGTAAAAGTTAGAAACACGTACAACACATTTGTCTCATTTCTTCTTCGGGCATCAATGGTCTAATACTTCAGAGATGTAACCATCTTATCGAATTGACCCATTGATGATGGACGAAACTTTGCAAACACCGGCCGATGTGGTCAAAGGAATATCTTTATAACAGGCTACAAGGTTAGCATCGCTGTGGAGATCAACTTGAAGACTCTCCCAAACTTTCTTCTTTGGGTTTAACACATCGTCTGGTTCGCCAGTGAAACCTGGGAAAGTAACCCGCTCTCCAACTGCGGCCGACTTTGGTGGTTCAACCAATTCCACCTGATGAAACATCAATGAAAGTTGGATTCAAAAGTTTATGGTTTCAACGAAATTTGTTTCAGTATACAAGCCTATAACAGTGTCTCCGTTGTAACTGGTAAATCATAAGTCAGGGTTGATGCCAAATCAGAGCTAGTTGTGTACCTTGGTGTGGTCGTCGTTGGAAGCAGCAAGAACCATTGCATGTGATTTTATACCGCGCATGGTTGCCGGCTTCAAATTACAAAGAACACAAACCAGCCGGTTCTGCTCAATGGTGAATACAAACAAGATATTAGAAATAGAAAAACGACATAAAACAAGCACATCATATCCCCTAAAAATGATATACCAATTTGTACAATTACAAGGCAAAGAATGAATACCTGCATCTCTTCCAAAGGAATATATTTGACGAGTCCACTAACTACTGTTCGAGGCTGGGCTTCACCCACGTCGATCTCTTCAACATACAAAGAATCAGCATCAGGATGCTTTTGAGCTTTTATAATTTTGCCAACCCTGATATCAAGTCTTGTAATGGAAATTTCAGGTTCAGCAGTAGGCTTTTCTTTGGACTCGGCTGAAGATTTTTTTGCCTTCTGTTTCTTGTTGTCTGTAATAAATAATAGCTCAGACCTAAGAAACCACACGTACAAACATATCTAACAAATAGGAATCAAGAACCAAAAATTTCTCCGGTTGTTTACGGAACATATTTATAGCTAAAGATCAAACCTCAAAAATGAGCTAAAGCAAACCAATAGATAATGCTGCAAAAGAGAGTATCGGGACAAGTAACTTCTTGCCATGTTCAATACATTTTTTGTTAGGATGATTATTTCATACATTGGCAGAGGAAACAATAAGTTTCCATAAGCATCCTAATTTTAGGGTTTAATGGTTTAGGTCTAAGAGTTTAGAATTTAAGACTTATAAGTTAAAACTTAAATCCCTAACCATCTTAATTTTAAAAGGCACTGCGAGGGGTAAAGGGTCCCTAGAGACGAGGCACCAAATGAAGGAGTGCCTTTTGTAGGCAAGGCACACCTTTTATGCTGAAAACTAAATAATCAATTCTAGAGCATATTTTGTGCTAAACGACAATATAATATATATGCTGCTTAAAGATCAAAATGTCTATATCATTGCACTAACAAGTAATCACTTCACAATATAAACAAGTAATCACTAAACTAGAACATGATAAACAATATTTATAATTCGATTTAGGCCATTCACAAGACTTGATTAAGCAGTAAGCACACTACAGGCAACCACTAAACCGACATGATTATAAAAGGGGAAAATAAACACGAATTTATCAAGAAAAAAATTAAATATTAGAGGTTAATAAATATTCTAATCACTAATCTTAGACTACAACAAATTTATTGATTTGTTAATATAATTTAAATAATTAATTCATCATAAAAGTGAAAATAAAATATTTTCCACCTCAAACCATTTCAAAAATTAGCATACTAACTAATTGACTGCAATCGGTTGAATTAGAAAAAAACAAAGAATTGGGGAAATTCTTTTGCGTCCATGAAAAGGCATGTGCATCTTTTTAAAACAAAGCTAACCATAACCCTAAATTCCGACCCCAACCCTTAATTTCTAAACACAATCCCTAAATTCTAAAATCCTAACCATAATCCCTAAATTGAATCCCTAAAACTAATGCACTTGTAGAAAACTTATGCTTCAACCTCCGGTTTATTGGATGTAAAATCTTTTTTTTTTATAGTTAGTTTAGCTTTAATAATAAGATTAATTTTAAAAATAGTAAAGAACTTTAATTATATTGAGAAGTTTCTATTAGAGTAAAATTCTTTTAGACGATAATACTCGAAATATAACAAAAGTAAACAAAATATTTAACCCGAAATTTTTGTTTTCTTCAATTGGTCAGCGGTCTTTGCAGCATCGGCTTCTGCCCTAGCACGCCTATCCGCTTGACTTCCAGCATATTTCTGCCTCAGTTCTTCAACTCTTTCATCTTTCTGTCATCAATTAATGTTTACAATATAAGTATGACAAAAATATATATAAATAGATAAAAGAAAAACAAGTACTATAAGCCACTGAAAATAATAGTGAAAAACTAAAGGAGAAAGAATGAAAGATGACATATTAATTGTCATATAGTATATAATACGTACTAGTTCCTCAAACAAAGGTTTTGGATCTCCGATTTTATGCCCAGCAGGTATTATCTCCCACAATCTTCTAGCCCTATCAACATCTCCTTTCTCATCACAAAGCGAAATTTGTCCTTGAGGAGGTAAATTAAGCTGCTTAAATACCTTTAAGTGCACACAAAAAGAGAAATGACATTGCACGAGAAATCAAGTTAGACAGCCAGCACATGTTAAAGAACTATTTTCAATCACCAGTAAAAAATAAGTGCGCCAATTGGATTACCTCAATAGAAAAAGATGGAATAAAAGGTTCCAATAGACATGCAAGAATATGCACTAGACCCACTGCAGTTCTCATGACAGTTGAACAAGAGGGTTGGTCTTCTTTGTAAAGCTTCCAAAATTGGCTTTCCTGAATGGAAAATATCAACAAAACACTTCAGAAGAAGTACCATAGCCAGGAAAAAAAAGTAACTCAAAAAAATGATTTCTAGAACTAGCGGTCTCTACAACTTACTTGCAGATATGCATTTCCTTCACTTGAGATGCTCATGGCAGTTCTTAATCCTTGCTTTAGTTTCACCTGCAGAATGTTCAAAACATTTTGTAAAAGCGGTTTTGACAAAAAGAGGATGAGAAGGGTGACAGGTTCCAGTCAAATGTAATGTTAAAGTTTAAGACCAGACACCTTCTCCATGGCTTCTATATATTGCTCCATGAGTTTACCAACTTTCTCACTCAAAGCCTTTGTCAAGGGATGTGACTCAGCATTTGGAGCATCAGGAATTATGGAACCATATCCTTGACCTGTAGACAGCAAACTTAAGTCAAAATTGCTTGGCATAGAGTTAATTTTGAGTAGACAAAAAATGTTAGCTAAGTATACATTTCCCAAAATGAATGAAAAGTAGAACAAAAATGATGTGGTTGAAGCACCGAGCTTATTAACAAATTCTCAACCATAGAGACTGTTTCAGATGTAGCATCTAGTTATTTCACCACCATGATATGTAAAAAGTTTTGGAGGGTAATTTCTTGATATTGGGGACCTAGGGGGTATAATTTCGTTCAACTAGATAAATCATCAACGGGACTAAAGCTTTAAGCAGAATAGAAACCATCACGTCAATTATGAACTAAAATTCAGATCCTATCACAGACAGCTTGATTCTTTCCCCGCCAAATAGAATATATCATTACCAATGAATTTCAAACTTCCAACACAAGAAAATATCCAACATAAAAACAAAAGGACTCCAGTAAACCAGATGACGGACCAGGAGGTTTTGCAATAAAGCTCAAAACTCTATTGATGAAGTTGCCCAAATTACTAAGCAATTCATTGTTCAGTTTTGCTTGCAAGTCGTCCCATGTAAACAAGGTGTCAGAAACCTAGTTTTCCAAAACAATAAAATCAGAAAGCAGTGAGTAGAATATAAGATCAAATGGAACGGTCATAAATGATGTCAGTGAACAGGGATACCTCAGGCCTATTGGTTAACAAGTAATATCTCCAAACTTCTACAGGTATTTTTGTATCTTTTACATCATTGCCAAAAACTCCTACACCTTTACTCTTGGAAAATTTCCCTACAGAAACCAAGCAATTAAAAATATATGACAGACTGTTAAGATGGAAAATATATGACTTGTAAGACCTAAATCGATCAAATGGACGCTTACCAGCTTCATAATTTAAATACTCTGTAACACTGATGCTCTTCATCAATGTCCAGTTTTCACCGGTACCAAGAAGAGTTGATGGAAACATCACCTGAAATAGAAATATTTTACATTTAAAACTTGCGGTAGAAAACAACTCCGTCATTATTATATTTTACAAGGATAAAATACATTTCTTTCAAGGCTTTCAACTGGAAGTTAATAACACTACCACTGTGTAGTGAATGAAAAATAACTGACACTACCACCGCTATGATTGATTGACATGAAAGGCAGGAATAAAAAATATTAGATTGATAGACTGAACAATTCCACATAAGAATTGAGACATATCCGATCAGAAGTGTATTTTCCCATGAACAGGTATGATACTTACAGTATGAAATGGTATATTGTCTTTTCCCATGAACTGAAACAGCTCCACATTTTCAGGGTTTTTCCACCATCTCTCCCAATCGGAAGTGTAGCATGAAGTAATTGAGACATATCCAATAGGTGCATCAAACCAGACATAGAAAACCTATCACCAGAAGGTTGGAATATAGATTGAAAATTGAATATTAATGACAATATGGGCTAAAGTGCTATCATTTATTAAAACATTATCTTACCTTGTCCTTAAAATTCTCATGTGGTACAGGAACTCCCCACTTCAAATCTCTTGTAATGCACCGTGCTTTAAGTCCTTCTGTGAGCCATGCCTGTGTTGTGTAAATAGCATTTTGGCTCCAAGAACCAGCAACCGACATTTTGGTGATGTACTCAACTAGTTTATCCTTTAGCAAGGGAAGCTCAAGAAATAAGTGCCTTGTGTCACGAATATGTGGAGTGTTTTGGCAGGCCTGTAGGCAAAGTTCAAGTATCTTCATCAATTGCAATAATTTCATTTCTTCGAAATTTTCTTACCAAAACTATCATTCTTAAACAAACAGTAATACAAAAATAAACAAAGTAACAATATAGTGGGAGTTCAAAATTGATGATACATTTACCGGCCTCATCAAACAACAATCAACTTCAGCAACAGGCTACATGCACATCTCCGGATATAGTATCTTTTCATAATTTGAAAAGCAATTCTCATTACAATGACTTGGAGAAAAAGAACTAACCACAACAATCCCAATTATTGATAAAAAGAGAAGTCAATCTAGCTATTGATCTACTTGTACCTTACACCTAGGATCTTTTAGTTCAGTAGGATTCAAAAGCTTCCCACACTTTTCACATTGGTCTCCACGAGCAGAATCATAGTTACACCCTCCATCTGGACAGGTGCCTTCCACAAGCCGATCAGCCAAGAATCTTTGACACGTGTCACAAAAGAGCTAAACACCAAAAGTAATTTGTGTCACACAAAAAAACTAAAACAGAATATTTAGCAGCGCAATAAAATGCAATAATTGTGCAAACGATTTTATTTTATTTTTTTATAACAAGATACATAAACTTACTTTTACATAAAGCAAATTTAACTAACACTTGCTTTCAAATCTTCAACATTTTCCTCCGATTTTATATGATTGTACCATCGACTTAAGAACAAAGGTCGATTAAGCATGTGAACTCTTTCACAAAGTATAGCCTACATACCTGTTGCATTGTATTCTCCGTAAGCCAATTGTTCTCCCATAGCTTCTTAAAAATAGCTTGGCAAACTTCAGTTTGTTCTAGAGTGGATGTTCTTCCAAACTTATCGAAGCTTATGTTGAACCAATCATAAACTTCCTTATGAAGTGCATGATACCTAAAAATAAAATAAATTAAGAAACTTAACAAACAACCATAAAAACACCGGAAATTCTCAAAAAATAAATAAATAGTTTACTTGTCACAGATCTCTTGAGGAGTACAATTCTCTTCCATGGCTTTAGTCTCCGTCGTCGTTCCGTACTCATCGGTACCGCAAATATATATAGCATTATAGCCTCGCAACCGGCAATAACGAGCAAAAACGTCGGCGCTTAATACAGCTTTACCAAACAAACAAAAAGAAAAAAAGAAAGAAGATTGTCACAAAATGCTTTAAAAAAAGATCAGTTGAAATCTAGGGCTAGATGCGGAGATAACATACATCCGATGATGTTGCCGAGATGAGGGACGTTGTTGACGTAAGGCAATGCGCTGGTGATGAGGACATTGCGTTTCCCTGGGATCGGAAGCTTCGGAGTCGTCTGATTTAGGTCTCCCATTGGCGCCGGCGACTGTGAAATGTTTCGGACAGCTACTAGGGTTTAATTTGTTGGGTTGGGCGATAGGAGACTGTAAATACTAAATAGAATCAGGTGCCGTTTTGAAGCATATAAAATGAAAATAAAATATACTATAAGTCACTTAATTTATAGATTTAATATTAAATATGTTAAATGTTTTAAGAAAAATACATAATTTAATTACTCTTTTTACAAATAGATCATTCGACTGTTAAAATTAAAATATGGTCTGATATTATTGTAATTTTAATAAATTTATACATTTTCTTTATTTTTGAACCTAATTCTAAACTAAATATTTATTATAAAAAAATTAAAACTATTGACACACTATCCTATTATTTGTCACACTCTATTTCATTATATATCTATTATAATTGCAAATGTGATATTATGATAAAATATTAAAAAAAATTATGAATAAATATTATATTATAATATTATTAAAGAAAATATTGAAAAACTTATAATATATTTCTTTCTTTTGTTCCGAGTAGGGGTGTGCATTTCGGATTATCTGATCCGATCCAAAATTTCGGATATTCAAAATTTTCGGATCGACATTTTAACGATCCGTATCTGATCTGAAAAAATTAGATATTCGATTTTTCGGATATCTGAAATTTCGGATCGGATTTTTGAATATCCAAATATCCGAATTTATTAATTAATTTAAGTATTTTTTTAATTTAACGGTCTTATTCATAAAAATTTTGGCTTTCGAATATAATAATCAACAAATTATTGAATAAAATAATATTTTTATACATGAAAATTTATTTTTTTCATATATAACAATAAAAATATCGAATATAACAATATTTATATATATAAAAAATTAAATTTTTGGATAATCGGATATCCGATCCGAATGCAAAATACCTATCCGTATCCGATCCGAAATTTTTAGATATCCGATTTAAATTATCCGAAAAATAAAATTCGGATCGAATATCTAAAATTTTGGATCGGATCAATAGATAATCGGATCGGATCGATCAGATCGGATTTTTTTGCACACCCGTAGTTCCGAGGACATCGATTTTATATTCTTACTCAAAAGGTAATCTATCACATATATAAATCAACAAACAATTAATTTTTAAAATTAAAAATTTTATAAAGCTACAAATATAATTTTTTATTAAAAAACGACAAGTAAAGCAAGATCATAAAATAAAAAATGTACTACAAAAATATAAAAAAATGCTACAAATATAATTTTTTATTAAAAATATAAAAAATAATAAATGGTAAATTCAACGATTAATAATTAATATTAAAATTAATTATCGATTATCATATAAAAATTATGATTTAAAATTAAATAAAAATAAAAATTAACTCTTTAAATATTTAAACCAATCAATCAATAAAAAATTCTTCAATTATTATAGTAGAAATAAAAGTACCAATATCTGTCCATTTTTTGAAGCTGTGACTCAAACGTGTCGTTTTATGGTTGTTAAAGATTAACTTTATGTATATAATTGGAACTTGGAGCTTGCTAATGATATCTTATTATCATATTACTGAATTGACTTAATGGTATAAAACAATCAGTTGTTAAATAATGTTTAAATTTTAATGTTTTAAATAGAATAAATTATATAGAAAAATTGATTTTTAATTATTTTTTATAATATTTAATTTAAATTAATTAACAAATAGAAGGAACTTAAACACTAAAAAAAGAAAGTTTTACTCCATAATCATATTACAGAAAGTATCAGTCATGGAAGTAGGTATGTGTGGTGAGTTAACACCGACACTTGGGTTGTTGAATGGCAACTTTGTCATTTCAACCACACCAACCCCTTTCCTCTCATCTTCTTTCAAATACATGTAGCTCAATTTCCCACATTATCTGCTGAACATCTCTCATTTAATCCCCAAAGCTCCCCTACTTGTGAGTTGTGAGTTCCCTTTCTTTTTTTTCATGTTTTCTGGGAATATTTTCATAGGAATTTATGTTGCATTTTTGGCCCATGGGTATGGGAATGTACAAATTGTAGTATTAGTTAGTGTATCATTTATGTTTCAGCTGATCTGATTTACTTGCATTTGAGTGTTGTGAATTCTTCATCTTTTTAATATTTTCTGTGTTGTTTCTTCAATTTTGAAACTTGGGTTCATCTCTGAATTATCAGTTCTTCTTTCGGATTAAAGTTTGTGTTTGATGTTTCTATTTAAAAAAAAAAATCTGGGTTTTGATTTTCAGTTCTTGAAATTCACTCTTTTGCAGCTGTTGCTGGCACTGAGAGTCCCAGATCCAATTAAAAATGAAGGTGATAGAAAAGATCCAGTCTTTGCAACAGGACCAAGGGAAAGTGGTGTTTTCCTTTGAGTTCTTCCCTCCAAAGACCGAGGATGGAGTGGACAACCTGTTTGAAAGGATGGATCGAATGGTGGCTCATAATCCATCTTTTTGTGACATCACATGGGGTGCCGGTGGTTCGACAGCCGATCTCACTTTGGACATTGCTAACAAGATGCAAAACATCATATGTGTCGAAACAATGATGCATCTTACTTGCACCAACATGCCTGTTGAGAAGATTGACCATGCTCTTGAAACCATCAAGTCCAATGGCATTCAGAATGTCCTCGCCCTTCGAGGCGACCCTCCTCATGGCCAGGACAAGTTCGTCCAGGTCGAAGGCGGCTTCGCCTGTGCCCTTGATCTGGTAAACAATATTGTTCTTTCTTTATTTACTTTGCTTCTTTTTTCCCATGAAAATGTTACTAAATTTTCTTACAATATTCTAGGTGAAACATATTAGAGCTAAATACGGTGACTACTTTGGCATAACGGTTGCTGGTTACCCAGGTGCTTTTGATCTTCATTTAGTTGTCTACTGCAAACATGCTTGTTTTATTGTTGGTTGTGATTACTAATGGTGTTCTTGTTTGCTCAGAGGCTCATCCCGATGCTATAGGAGATAACGGTGTAGCAACACCGGTAGCTTATCAGAACGATCTTGAGTACTTGAAGAGAAAGGTTTTTACTTTTAACTCATCAGTTAATTGGAAAGTTTTGTTCTAAATTTTAATGTTTCCATTTCCATGGATTAGTTAATTGTCATGCTAAAATCTGTCATCCATAGGTTGATGCGGGAGCTGATCTGATTGTTACTCAACTGTTTTATGATACCGATATCTTTCTCAAATTTGTCAACGATTGTCGCCAAATTGGAATTAATTGTCCTATTGTGCCTGGAATTATGCCTATAAATAACTACAAGGGTTTCTTGCGAATGACCGGCTTTTGCAAAACTAAGGTATGGGGCATAACCAGTTTCACTTTTCATAGCTAACATTTTAATGCTTTTTCCCCCCAAATAATTCCGTAAGCGGAGACAATCTCATTGAGGTAAACTCATGCTTCTAGAAAGAACTCGCAAGCATTTCCTTGGTACACAGTATGTATTTTACTAGTGATTGAACATATTCATTATGGCTGCGTAGAAGAGTGAATATGAAGGGTGTATTTTGTGGTTACTTCCATTAATAGTTTTTGATTGCAACATCTACATTTAATGGCTCCTTTAGATCCCAGATGAGATTACTGCTGCCTTAGAGCCTATCAAGGACAACGATGAAGCTGTCAAAGCCTATGGGATTCACCTTGGAACAGAAATGTGCCGCAAGATTTTAGCTAACGGGAATAAGACGTTGCACCTTTACACATTAAACATGGAGAAATCTGCATTAGCTATTCTAATGGTTGTTTCTTTATCCTACATTTCATTATTGCTTTTGCATGCCAAATCTGTTATTTATTGAATATCATTTGATTTCTTGAACTGAGATTTAAAAAGAAAAATCTTGAATAAATATGTAGTTCATGGTTCCTTCTTCAAATTGAATATTTAACATAAGAGGTTGTGTGAAAACACGAACTTTATGTTTTGTTCACTTATTTTAGAAAGAATATCGAATTAATTGGTTTCAGTTCATACATTTTCATAGATTATTTTAAAATAATTAAATATCAGTTGATTGAACGAAGGGACCTAAAGGCATGCAGGTATAAAATAAGTCCGAAACTCTTTTTCTTCTACAATTGAAAGAAAATGAGAATTGAACTACGGCAATAGTTTTGGGTCGAGCTAATGTTCGTCATTATTCATTTGCTCCATGCTGATCATAGGCTTTGTTTTTGCAGAATCTTGGATTGATCGAAGAGTCCAAAATTTCTAGGCCTTTACCTTGGAGACGCCCTGCGAATGTCTTCCGTGTTAAAGAGGATGTCCGCCCTATATTTTGGTTTGTGTTAATTGTCAAGCATCCCAGTTTTTGGCTAAATGCCTGCAGTTCACTCGTTGTAGAATAATGTGAACATTCCTGAATATATGATTTTCTGGCTATTGATGGCAGGGCTAACCGTCCAAAGAGTTACATATCCAGAACTATTGGTTGGGACCAGTACCCACAGGGGAGATGGGGTGATTCTCGAAATCCTGCATATGGTGGGCTATCGGACCATCAGGTATACCATATACACAATGGTTAAACTTTGCTATTTGTTTGATGATATTCAAAGTATCTTTGGTCCATTCAACATCTCTTGGAGAAATCACAATTCAATTTCTTTCTGCTTGTGGCGATAATTGTAAACTATTGTTTGGTCGACGAAATGTTCTCTTGTACTCTCTCGTTTGAATGATATAACCTGTGTATGACCAAAGTTGGTTTCATTTCTCAATAGTTCATGAGGCCCCGTGCACGTGACAAGACACTTCAAGAAGAATGGGCTACCCCATTGAAAAGCATTGATGATATTCAAGAGGTGAAATTTCTATCTTGGAATCCATTTGATCTCTTCTCTTCTCATTTTCAATCCAACCGGCCTTATTTATGTATTCTCTAATTCGGGTTTATCAGAAATTTCAAAGTTATTGTTTGGGTAAGTTGAGAAGTAGCCCTTGGTCCGAGTTGGACGGGCTTCAGCCGGAGACAAAGATCATACATGAACAGCTAGGAAAGATCAATCTGAAGGGTTTCCTTACCATCAATAGCCAACCAGCTGTCAACGGAGAGCGGTCTGATTCTCCATCTGTTGGTAAGTACAAGTATCTGACATGTTTTCTTGTGTATCCTCGAATATGGTTCAATAGAAAATTTCTTTTGCAAAGAATACTACCATCCGGTTTTGTTTGTTTTTGAGTTAATTGTACGAGAGAGTGATTTTTTTTCTGATGAGTTAAAAGGGAACTGGTTTTTATTCGAAGGAACAGACTGCACTATCATGTTGAAGCATTGTAGTTTGTCCAGTTCAAACCTTCTTCCCTTCGCTTTGCTTTCTCATTGTAAAAGCCGGTGCTATTTCGGATCTAACTTGTTCTGATATATGGCTTTGCAGGTTGGGGTGGCCCCGGAGGGTATGTTTACCAGAAGGCTTATCTCGAGTTTTTCTGCTCGCATGAAAAGTTAGATGCACTCGTGAAAAAGTGCAAGTCCTTTTCATCTTTGACCTATGTTGCTGTCAACAAAACTGGAAATTTGGTATCAAACATTAGCGTCAAAGATGTGAATGCAGTAACTTGGGGAGTCTTCCCAGCTAAAGAAATAATCCAGCCAACCGTGGTGGATCCTGCAAGTTTCGTGGTGTGGAAGGATGAAGCATTCGAAATCTGGTCTCGATCATGGTCCGCCTTGTACCCGGACGGCGATGCTTCAAAAAAATTACTCGAACAGGTTTGTTGTTCACTTTGATGCTCACTCTTGCACGTCATATGTACTAGGGTTATGCACAATATCATCTCTATAACATCTATGTTCTTCCTACTTCCGACCCTTTCATTATCCCCGAAGTAACTGTGTCGGACATTTCGACACATATTCAGGTATAGGTATGGGGCGTATGATTATTCGAATATACACAAAAACATAGAAAAACTTGAGCATGCACGCATGGGAGACATATACTGCATCCGACACTCTCTAAAGTCCAATTAACGTCGTATAATATGTCGCCGCCGTTTTCGGCTCCATGTTTTCTGCAGATTCAGAGCAGCTACTATTTGGTGAGCTTGGTAGATAACAATTACATGGATGGTAATATCTTTGGCGTTTTTGAAGATCTTTGAAGGCTCTTGAGGAATGAAATTGAGAAATTGTTCAACTTATGAATGCCATAGCCATTTTACCTATATGGTTTAGGTGAGTTTGAAGAGTATTATTATTCGTATTATACGTTTGAATTATAATATTTGTCTTAAAAATGTACTTGTTTAATAAAAAATATTACATTCTCTTATTATTTGATCGTATTAAATGATTAGGCCTTAAATTTTAAATGGTTAAAAACATATAAATGATAATTAAATTATATTAAAATAATTTTTTATCACTGAATTTTTAAATTTATAAAATAATTATTAAACTTTTAATTAGATTATCATTAAACTTGTTCAAATATTACGAAATGACCGTTTAAATTTATAAAGCTATAATAAATTAATTCTTAAATTTATTAAAAAATATTTTATATCTAATTAAAATTTTAATAATCAAATATTTTATATCGAATTAGAAAATAAAACCATTATATCTATCGTTCATCAAAACAATTCATAAAAACCCTAACCGCTCTCTCCTTTCTTCAAAATTCTTTTGTTTTTAATCGTTTTTCACTTTGATTTATCCCTTTGATCGGTGGTCGACAATCAATCTTAGTATTAGTTGTCGACCACCGAATCTAAAAATCTATTATTTTTATTTTAATAAGAATCTCTGCTTTTATAGCACGTTTTCTCTGTCCTTGTGACACGTTTTCTTCTGTCTTTGTGACATGTTTTCGTTTTGTAGTTTGATTCATCTGCTCTTGTGGCATGTTGCAGCATACCTTAGCGATCGATTGTTGTTTGCCGATGGTTTGATTTATTTGCTCTTGTGGTTTGATTCAATTGATGTTAGTTTCTGATTTATATTTTTATCGGTGGTCTCTCGAAAAGTTATATCCCTACTTCATTTGATGGTTGTTTGCCGATTAAATCAGTCTTGAGTAGCGATGGTTATTACATGACAGTTTGGATCGTCTACAACTCCTTCCTTCTTTATGCGTCTCGTTTAAGCTTCTGAATTTTATTGGTACGCTTAATTCCATAAGAATTTTATTTTCTCTGTTTTTTTTTTTGTTGTAAAATGTTTAGATTGTTTAATCCAATTTTTTACTTCTTAAAATTGATGTAATTATAATTTTTATGGATTTAATAAAAATCCAATAGCATTTGTCAAAAAAAAATCATTTTACAATTTCTATAATTTAATTGACAAAAAAATCGTTGCTGGTTTAATATTTTATTCTAAAATTTATTTGGGTAAACTACTAAAACGACTATTTATACTTAGTAATTTATATTTAATAAATGTATGCATTTAATTATCGATTTTTAAAAAATAAATCTTATAATTATTTATATTTTCATTGTGTAATTTTATGATTACTCAAAATTATTTTATTGTTAAACGATAACCCGTTTTTATAAAATTATAATCGTTGCATTGATTTAAAATCGTAAAAGTTAATAAGGGACCAATTAGATAATTTACCCAATTTATTTACATCCTCAATCAAATCAAATTCAATAACGGTACGAAATCACTTCCTTATTAAAAAAAAATCTTAGCTTTTTCCATCAATTATATAATCCAACGAACGTGCCTTTCGGCCTGCCTTTCCCCACAAATAATATTCCTGCCCACGCCACGCGCGCCCCTACTTCCTTCATTCCACCGCTAGATTCCTTTCACGAATCTTTTATTTTGTTTCGAAAGCACCTTAAGATTGATTGCGTCGCAACACCAGATCTTACTTATTTCCATTCCAAAGGTTACTTTCAATTTCACTAGTTTGTTTTCAGTATGTAAATATATTCATTTCTTTCTTTGGTGAACTATGTGGGCTATTTTTTTATTAAGAAAGGTTTTTGTTTTACTTCTTGAGGAATGGGTAAGGTCAAATTTTGTTTCTTTGGGTTAGGTTTTGGAGGATTAGTACATTTGATTTCATGGGTAGCTGAAATATATTTTATTTCCTTCAAATTGTAATTTTTTTATATTAATTTGCTATGAAGTTTATTTTTTAATGGTAGAAAAAAGAAAATAGATAGAAGAAATCTGATTGATTAGTTACACTATGGTGTGTAAAGATTGATTTGATTGCTATGATTATATGGTATCTTTCATGGGATTCGTTTCGGTTTGGGGGGACCTGCTTTGAGATATTCAATATACTAAGGCTATTTTTGAACCTGGGCTTAATGTTTTGGTTAAAGGTGGAATAGAATCTTGAGGTGCTGCATTTTTAAGAAGATTGCTTCATTCAGATTCGATAGGCGAAATAGGCTTAATGTACGTTTCAGGGTGATGAAAATGAGATTTCAGCAATTAATTGGATTTATTAGTTGAAGTTAGTATTTTTCTTATTTGGTAGAGGTTTTAATGCCTTATATTATTTAAGTTTTGGAATAGATTGATTCACACATGTAGCTGAAATAGGAACTAGTATATCGAGTCTCGACCTCAGCATTGGGATCCTTGGGCTAAAATGAGATGCCACTTCTCTTGCCTCTGTATTGGTGTCATTGCAGGCTTATAGAATCTGCCATCTGGTTTGGTTGAAGTTGAATGATTTTTAATGGCATTCTATGTGTTAATGCTGGGTTGCATTTTTTTTACTTGTTCTATGTGTTAATGATTTCTTTAACTCGAAACGATTTTCCATTGAATAAGTTGAAAGCGGATTGAAATGCTATGATAATTTTATTTCACCAGATAGGTGCAGGGAATCTTGTGCGCAGCTGGCATAGAACATTTTTCAAGTTCTTTAATTCGGAAATCGTCAACAGCTGATCTTAAAAAAAGTTTACCTTATACTGGGAGTTGTGTGACTGTGTGAGAACACTTCACTCTCATGAAACTAAATGCTAGAAATTGCTTCGAGGGTCGCTTTTATGTGCATATCTGAATCGGACAATCGGTGTACATATGCCTCAGTCTAACGTGTTGTGACATTTGTTTACTTGTCTCATCCTGATAAAAGAATATTTTAGTCACAGCTAAACATGTACATTTTGTTTAATGTGTTATAATCTCAATTCTTATGGACGCTAAATGCAGGTTTTATGACACTTCCAGCACTTCAGTAAAAGGTGGATTAGCTGAACGATAATACTTTTTTAGTATAGGATGGAAGATGGATTTTCAAGCTTCTGGGGTCCTGTCACTTCCACCGACCGGTGTGAGAAAAACTATGTTCACTCATCTTATATTGCCGAGTTTTTCAACACTATATCCAATGTCCCAGGCATTCTTTTAGCATTAATTGGACTTATAAATGCCTTGAGACAACGATTTGAGAAGAGGTTTAGTGTCCTTCACATATCTAACATGATACTCTCCATTGGGAGCATGATATATCACTCCACACTGCAACGCTTGTAAGTATTCCCCTCTCACAAATGCTTCTGACATTCAGATAAATGTCTCTCCAACCGAGACATAATATTGGAAAATATCGTTTCTGTATGTCTGGTTGGAAGATTGTGTTTTCCTTGTATTGGTTATAAATACTTATAATGACTAAATTTAGGGTTTATTTGATTGTTAACTTGGTATGGAAATGAACTTGAGAAACATTGCTCATTTATGTAACTTTAAGAATTAAGATTTAATATTTGTAATCCTTTATTCTTTACCAAGTTGATTTGTAATGTGAATTTTCAGGCAACAACAGGGCGATGAAACTCCAATGGTGTGGGAAATGCTTCTATATTTTTACATACTCTACTCACCAGACTGGCACTATCGGAGTACAATGCCTACTTTCCTGTTCTTTTATGGAGTTGGTTTTGCAGTAGTCCATGCTCTCTTCCGTTTCGGAATTGGCTTCAAGGTGCATTACGCTATTCTTTGCCTCCTCTGCATTCCCCGCATGTACAAATACTACATCCACACGAAAGATGCCGCCGCAAAACGACTTGCAAAGTTATACATTTTAACTTTGCTCCTGGGAAGTATATGTGGGATTTCAGACCGGGTATTCTGCAAGCAAATATCTCAATGGTACTTCAACCCTCAGGGTCATGCTCTATGGCATGTTTTCATGGGCTTCAATTCATATTTTGCCAACACATTCCTGATGTTTTGTCGCGCACAGCAGCGAGAATGGGATCCGAAAATCGTCCACTTCTTGGGTGTTCTCCCCTATGTCAAGATTCAAAAACCAAAGAGCCATTGAAAAGCTGCTTTACTGCACAAGCCAAATTCTTTTTTCTCAGAAAAGATGAATGGAAGAAAGTTGTTTTGTGATTGTTCCATATTTTAACATCCATATTCTCTTATTAGCTTTGAAACCCTTGTCTCTTAAAATCTTGAATAGCTTTCATGTGGATTTGAACACTTAGTTTTACAGAAATTAGTTTAATGTATTTGTGAGTGACATAAATAGGTCAAAAATTTTGTTTTTTGAGGCTATTTTCCCCAACACTTATAGAATTTGAATAATGTATTAATGATTTTTGGGAGGGTAAAATTAAGGTGACTTTAAGAATTAAATGAATTAACTTCAAGTGTTATTATTATTTTCAGCAAGCATAACTTTTACAGATGCATACATACTTGTACAGACATGAGATCCTACATCATTCTCAACTAAGCCATAAGCACTCACAACTCTAAATACCCAAAGCACACAAATACAACAAGAACACACCAGTTAAACAAGGCCAAGAATGAATGGAATCAATCAAAAACTAGAACACACACCAAACAGAGAAATGCCCCTGAAATCAGGTATTTCTTGCTGATTCTTGTGAGCAGTTGCAGAAAGTATCTCTTCTGCAAAATAGGAATCACTCTGCAGTCACTTAGCTTGAATGATCTCCTGGTTAATGGTTAATCAATGGCATTGTTACAGAGAAGCCATTGGATCATGGGATAAAACAGTTTTAGGGGGAGTTAAATGAAGCCCCACTTGTTTGTCGGGGTGTCACCAGCCATCCTTTCCATGTGGAGGACTTTATTAGCTTGCTTTCCATGAGCGAAACTCGGTCATCTGCCTTTTAGGAGTTAGTGTCAGTCCTGTAGTTCCTCAGCATCATATTCAGCTTCAAGAGTTTCAATTATGTAGATAGTTATGGTGTCTTCCACTAAATCTTCGAGGATGGTGTCACCCATCTCAAGACCAATACAATCAGTCTCGAGTCGAAGGTCCATCCATGTTTCTGTCTTAGCCATGTCTTTTCTGACTATCTGGTCCAAAGTTCGAGGCTGTGGCATTGGAAGCAAATGCCAATAAATTCCTTGCCAAACCTCTTGAATGGTGTCTTTCGTGTTTGGGATCGGACGGATATTAGGTTTAACAAATGAAACACCGAGGGAACCAAAATAGTTCTCGCAAATCTCCATGAGAACTTCATTAATGCAATCAAAGAGCAGTTTTTGGTTGGGGCAAAGCTGGTTTGGAAAGTATTCTACCTCGTCAAGCAACAAAGGGTCAAGAAGAAGTTCGGAAGAAAGGGACCTGATGTAGAGTTCCTCCCAGTTGAAAGTAGAAGGTTGCAGCACGGCCTTTACATGCTCGAATATCAGTTCCTTATCATCCATACAAGTTTTGATACGATTACTTTGATTTGTGGCTATAGAACCATGTTCTTCGAATCGAATTCTTATTGGTTGTATGGATGTTTCACCTGAAAACTCATGAAAAAGAATGGCATTAGACGGAATGTGGCATAATGAAGTTGAAAACAAATGTGAAATGCAAATAAACAAAGGATTTTCTCATATGCCTTACCAGAACGAGATCTGATGCTGGTCGGGCTGAAAACATCCTCGGTGAATATTAGATCAAGAACAGATACGGGACTTGGCCTCTCCTGTGTATCATTAACACTCTCTGGACCATCAACCTTTCTGGTGACTGATGAAGTTGATGGAGATTGTAACGGAGAAAACGGTTGTTGGTCTTCTTCAGATGAATCCTAGAGATATAAAAAGAAAATCAGCTCAATGAGACGTAAGATATATAGTACCTAGAATGCCATGATAATAGAAATCACAGCAAAATCAAACATGCCATGTCTTTTTCGATCTTTGGGAGATTAATTGAAGAGCATAGACAGCACGTTACTATATATATCGGCAAGTGGCATCACTGTACCTGTTTCAAGCATTTGGGATATTGTTTTTCATCACATACTTCAGACATATCAACATTTTTGTCATCTCTAGTAATTGAAGGGTCACTTGTCTCAGAAGAAGCATCTGAGAGCTTGCTGTCTTCCTGAACCATAATTTTTGTGTCTTCAACAATATTCACACCACCTGCATAGATTTTATGAAGGTTACATACATTAATAAACCTTGATTTTTATGATTGCATCATCAAATAAACAAACGGAAAACAATACCTTTAGAGTTCATTTCATCTTTAGTAGAACAATCATCAATCAAACAAGTGTCAATGTTGTTTGAAATTCCATTGTCACCTTGGACTTCATTGCTGGTTTTGCTATTCGGAACGCCAAGCTGGCTCTCGTGTTCCTCTGCTACTTGACTTAGATGGCTGACATAGTTTTGTTGATCATTTTCATTCACTTTCAGGAATTTGTCAGAGGCAGAAAACCTCATCTGTGCAGTTACAAAACTAGACTCCGAGTTCCTACCAGGGCTGCCAAAAGGGGAAGTGTTATACTCCGGGAGAGAAAGAATCCTACCCAAGGATTTTGAAACCCTTCGACATGAAAGGTCCACGTTTTCCTCCCCATTTGTTATCATCTCAGAGAGATGCTTCTTCGCCTCGATATAGATGTTTGAATGCCGGGAAAAGTTGGTAGTCTCATATTCTGTACCGAGTTCAGAGCCTTTTAGCTTGCTTGTCTTTTCTCCTTTTTTAACACCAATAGATGACCTCCCAATTCTTTCAATAAAGAAGTGATCTTTAGTTGGAGAATTCATCCCGATATATTCCTTAACTCCTTCGCTGCTCACTGAATTTTGTCGCTCACCCGAAAGTCTTCCAGATATACGATCAGTGGGGAGTCTTTGTTGCTCCCTTCCCATAGCATGTTTCCACTTTCTTTTGAGTTCAGCAAGAAGAAAGTGGGAACCGAGTTTCTCATGTGGCTCTCTATGTCTTACTATGTACTGAGATTCTGGTGATGTTCCAAGGCTGCTTCCAGTTTCAGGAGTTATTGGCCCAGGCTTCAAGATTACTATTTTACTTGAAGCTTCAGAGACACTTTTTTCATTTGACATGTCTCTTTCTTGAGACTTCAACTTTCTTCTAAAGAAATTACGCTGCTTTCTATTATCAGGCTCATTTGATTGTCTTAAACGAACAGGCTCATTCTCAGAAAAGTTGGATGGAGCGAGAAGCTTAGACTCTTCATCCTTCAACTGAGAATCCGGCATGTTTTGAACATATTTGACCAACAATGAGTTCGGATCTCGTAGAAGCTTCAAAAACAACTCCTCGTCTAAACTCAAAATCCGAAGCGCGTCCATGACATCTTTCGAGGCTTGGAGTTCCCCATCTTCGGTAATCTGATTCCCGTCAACAAGCTTCTGACTCACTAAGAACTTGATTGCCTCACTCAACCTTTCTTCTAAACCAGAACTCTTCGGGTTTGACTGCATATTAGCTTCAGGAAGCTGGTCATGATTCACACAATTCATTCTTTTCCGATGGATTTGCCGACAAAACTCTTTCATTAGACCGTCCATATCAAGATTGCCTGTAGTTTGTTGTTGCTCGGATTTATCCTGACACGATACTTCAGATAACAGGTTCTCAGCAGCATCCATATCAAGACTGTTGCCAGAACTTCTCCTACGATTTTTGTTTTTTCTTTTTCGGTTCTTCCTCCCATTTTCTCCTTGCACGGAGTCTAACTTCTTTGCTTCAACGTCAGAATTATTAACCTCTTTTTTCGCAGCTTGCTTTCCCGACATTTCTTCTTCAAGGAGTTTCTTCACACTCAGCTTACATGCATTGGTCGTTTTTGTTTTCTCTTCACCATCCTGTAAACGTGTGCGTTAATATCAACAAGAAATGAAAAGCTTACTCCAATTCTACCTTACTAATGAATACATATACATACATATCTATATTTTAAAAATTATGATGGAATCAAGTCAAGTTTCCGAAGCTTACATTAGTACTCGAACACTTGTCACCGGAACGAGCCAACATGTCAAGTTTATTTCCCGAATTCCCCACACCTGCAAAGTTGAAGAGAAAATACAGCATTGAAAGAATACTTAGAACAATGTGGACCAGAAAAGGCATAACAAATTTCTAAGTACAAGGAACAAACAAGACCAATGATCTCTTAAAGCCATAAGGCCAACCAAAAGACCATTTATAATCACTTGCACCTACAAAAAGTTCAATCTGCATGCAAGCAATCGAGAAGATCAACTATAATAGCTTTGAAACTATAAACCGAGTTCCATCAGCATGCACACAAATGCTTCAAAGTTTCTTAGAGAACTTACCACCTGCATGCTTGGTCCCACGTCTTCTATCAGAAAGCAATCTCTGAGTTGATCTGCCAAGGCGGAAGTCAAACATACTAATCAAGCCCCACATACAGCCCAACTGCTCTTTCTCATTTCGCACAGCACGTCTACTTGATCCCTTAGCCATTACAAGTGTGATTTTTTACGAGATTATAACGATTTGGTGATTGATTTTTTTTTTTCCGTCGAAAGGTGACTTGGAATCTGATAAACATATAAAATCATCAATTAGAAAGGATAAAAAAAGGAAACATAAGTTCAAAAGTCTTTGAACCTAGTTTATAAATTATTAAAAGACAAGGAACATCTTCATCCTAGAATTCTTAGAGCCTATGTTTCTCCCATGGTTAGTTTCTCTTAAGAGTATCCGAGGTCAACACATTTTCGGACCCAGGTTATGAGTAGATCACTCCCCAATCTGAACATTCCCGTGCCATTCATATGCCCGTATCGGACACTCAAGTACAATACTCCAATTAACATAGCTACTAGTTGTATTGAAGAAGAGAAGCCATTGATATGTTGATACCAGATGCGTGAATGAACTATGTCAGAATCCAAGTAATTGCAGACAAGTTCTCAACATAATACTGAATACAAACCAAGTTGACAGATCAACCAGCACCCGAATCCGACATATATACAGGTTATAATTGAACATCTTCGAAAGAAAAATCGAAGATATCCATGTTACTTGTTAGATACATAGCAATATTCATAACATACTAGTTCTCATCTCATCTCCCTCAAGCAGCACCTATATCATAGTCCAGTATTATCATACAAACTTTTTTAAAAAATTACAAGAAAAAGAACAGCAAAATTAGAAAGCTGATGAAGAAATGCAAGTTACCTGAAAGAAAAGAGTGTCACAAAATTCGATACCACCAAGAACAAGAAGAAAGCATCAGTTACAATGTAGCTGGTTTTTTGTTGGACATCAAAAGGTCACAAAACAACAAACATTCCAATTTCAACATGTCCTGTTTTTATTTTAATTCCAAGCTGCGTTAACAACAAGGACCAAAGCCGAATGTTTCTTTGGACACCATTGCCAAGGTATCAAAACATGTCCCTTTTGCTGCCCTTAACCAGCACCTTGGAATTCTTCAACTCAAGAGAATTTTTGTTTCTCTTGGATCTTCACTTGTAATAAGCAAAGATCAATTTGGATTCAATATTACAAATTGACGACACCTTCAATCAACAAAGAAACATGCAAAATTCATCAACTTGGGAATCAATCATAAGACCACGACATTCATTGAATTCGTTTTGCATGATTCCAACACTCATAAATGCTTCATTTTTTTTGTCATTTTCAGTAGAGAAAAAAAACACACCTTGAAACAATCAAAGTCTCACTTGTTTTCCACGAATGGCGACCAAAGAACGGAGCTTTCTATAAACAAACACCCAAATAAACTCTCTTGAAAACTCTAAGAAACAAAGGGGGAAACTTTAAGAAGAAAACAAAGGAGTAAAAACTCAGCAAGACCAGAGATACAGATAATGAGAGTAATAATGAGGGACAGAACATGGGGATTCTGGTGAAGATGGGATCTTTTGACAACGAAAAAGATAGAAAAAATGCTTGAATCTGGTACCGACCCTAGATATTTTATGAAGAAAAACTGCAAAGTGCAGGCATTATAGACCTGCAAAAGGTCGAAGGAAGGCAGCTTTAGAGGCGTTGAGAGGGATATAAGATAGAGAAAAAAGCGAAAGTAAAAGAAAGAAAAAGGAACGTAGGCTGCTTGCTTAGCATAACAATGTTGGATTGTTGTTGACCAAAAGACAAGAGCGGGATTAGTATATGGTTAGGAATAGGGTATGCTCAAGTCAAAGATTGAACTCAATCACTAATAAATCTTGAACTCGAATAGATTCTATTTTTTAATATGTTAGTGTAATTATATATATTTATATTTATTTTAAGATTTTAACAATATATATATTTAAATTTTAAAATAAATATTATTTTTTTATCGTTAATGTAATGAACTGAGCAGATTGTGATTGATCTTTTTGGACTGCACTGCTGTTTTGTTCCACGTTGAAGCATCATCAAAACCTGCAACTTTATCAATTTCTTTTCATCTGATAATGGGAGAATAAAGCGTAAAAAGTCTGTCTGAAATGGAAGTCTCTCTTTTCTTCTAACCCATTGCTGGCCTGGCTGGCAACATATGACTGCCATTGCCATTGCCATTGCCATAGCCATTGCCGTTGCCATTGCCATTGCCATTGCCATTGTAGTTAGTAAGTGGATTGGTTAGTTGCTTCACTTTTTCACAAGGCCCTCTTCTAGAGAGCAGTGAAAAGTTATGTCCACCCCTCTCTTTTACCTTTAAATTATCGGTTATTCGAATATATTTTAATTCTTTCAAAAAAATTATAAAATTATCTATTATACAATCAATCATTCTAAAAACGAAGTTAAAAAAGAATAAATAATAATTTTGAATTTATTAAACTTATGTCACTCTTCTAACAAAAATCTTGACTTCGTTCTGAATCGATCGAACCTTCAATAAATGATGAGTGAAGGAAGGCATGAAAACCACCATAGCGTGGCCTTGTTTCTTGTCTTTGACTCCATACCATTATGATTTATGATGCTCATCATACTTCTTCCTTTTTATTTCCAACTTTATGTGCCAAATCTTTGAATCCCCCGCTCTTCAATTACAAATTTATTCATCAACCATGAAAATGAATTCACAAGTTAAATAATATATATAAGAAACATCATGACTTTATAATTAATAAATTATTCAAACAAATATTAAATATAATAATGTCTTTATATGTTGTTTTGTTTGTATAAATAATCAAACAATTATAAACTATCAGTTAATTTTATTAAACACTTCTATACAATCAGCTAATATAATCCCCTAACTAAATCAACTAATGTAATCAACTATCTGCTATAAAATAATATAATCCGCTAATTATTAAACATAATCCAAAACTTTAATGTTTAAGGAATAATTCAATTTAAAAGCATGTGTATGTTGATTTTTTTTGAATTAGTTAATAGTGATTAGAATAGTATCTGTTTTAGAATATAACCTCTATCGTTTGACATTGATTGCTCAATCACTCTACTGACATCATTGGTGTTCGAACTCGTAACCTCGGTGAAACTAATTTTAACCATTTTTTCATACCAAACAAATTTCCAGACCGGCTTAAGCTTATGTCCAACCGATATTAAATAAGTGGGGAGGGGGAAGAAACAAAATTGCTATAACTACCTGTAATTGTACTCTTATAGAACTTGTTTTGTTGTGTTTGAATTGACTTTTTGTATGGGCGTGAATAAGAACAATGCCTGTATTTTGTAATGAAATTGCTGGGGACCATTTCATTAATTTGTTGTAGAAAATTGTATAAAAAATATAATATTACCAAAAAAATATACCAAATCACATACATATACATAATACATACTTTGTATGGCATGCAATTTAACATGATGGGACAGTAGAAAGTGACCGGCTAACACCATGGTTTGGTTGTTTGTTCATATTTATGTATTTATTAATATGATTGGCTGAAAATAAAGAGATTATATCATGGATTTTGTTTATTGTGTTATTCGTGATCTAAGTAATTAAGTTCATTCATTTTTAAATAGGAATAGGTACGGAAGTTGAACCCGACGGGTTCCGACCCGATTCAATCGGGTCGGAATTTTTTATATATAAAATTCGAGTTTGGGTCAGGTTTAGCATGGAAAAAATCTAATCTGACCCTGACCCGGAATAATTTTTCTATATATATTTTAGGGATATTTGCAATAATGATTTCTCTTTATGTATATTTATACAATTAGGTCACTAAAAATAATTATTTTTACAATTAGGTCACTAAAATTTTATTTTTTTACAATTAGATCCCTAAATTTTAATTTTTTTACAACTAAATCCCTAAAATTTAAATTTTTTAATGATTCGGGTCGGGTCAGATTTTTTCACCCTAAACCAGAGTCGGGTCGGATGGCAGGTGGAGGGTATGATTCTTTGGGTGCGGGTGGGCCGAAAATTCGACCCGTGCCCATCTCTATTTTTAACTACCTGATAACTATCCACTCACCTATTACAAGTAGGAAAGATGTGATGATTCACCTTAAAAAAATATATAAAATTAGTGAATCTGATTAATTGAAACCACGAATAACGTAGTGGAAAGGGTTCGTAATATAATTTCTCCCAAAAATAACATAAAAAACACATCAGCACTATTCTTTATTCCAATAAGTATAATAAAAAATATATAATTTTTTAATAATTTTTATTTAAAAGAAAAAGAAAATTTGCTCTAAATAATTAATGTATTCAAGTAATATGAGTTATTTTTTATACACATATTATATAGAAAACCATGTTTACTTTTTTAAAAAATTTAAACATAAATGTTTAATTCTAAATTGTACAAATTACTTGGTGTGTATACAATTTGATTTTATAAAAAAAAACATTAATAATTAATTGAAATTTTGGTTTAATTAATTTTAATTATCGACTTTTATATATAAACCTTAGATTTTAAGATTTTATACTATTAATTTCAAACATTATTTGTAAAGTTTTGAAGAAATTTTTATAAATGTCTTAAAAAAAATTCAAGTAAATAAATATAATTAATAATTTATATATAATATTTTAAAGTTAATTTCACTATTTTAAGTATAAAATATTTAAAATTAATTATAAATTAAATACAAATTTAATTTAATTTAGTTTTAATTTGATTAATCATAATTTTTTAACTTGTGAATCATAAACTATCGTGAACATAAATCATTAAATGAATAGAAAAACATCATAAAAATATTACAAATTACGATCATATTTTATATCTATAATTATAATGTATTTAATAATTTATTTTATGTTTATAATTATATTTAGATTATTTAAAAAAATAAATATAACATGTACATCAATTTTTTTTTTCTTTTTATAACAAACTTTATTTTTAAAAAGAAAATAGCATGCTGGAACAGAGCCAACCTTATTTAACATACTTGTTTTTAAAGCTATTGAAGATGATTATTAAAGTGAAGTTGGTCGTTGGATGGATTAAGGTTCATATAAAGTAGAGGACCACAGAAATTAATTGTTATGTTTTATTATATATTTTAATGTATTAGATATATCAAACTTCGAAGTGGGATTAAGGTCACACAATGATTCTTTCATTTTAAATGTAAACATATATTATAAAAAATAATTCGTGTTTAGTTCAATTAATTTATATAATCAAATTTATCGATTATAAATCTTAATTCGATTGATATAGTTAATGTTATTTGAGTCCTGTATATACATAATCAGGGGCGAAGTTAGGATTCAATATTAAAGAAGATAAAAAGTCTGTTAAACCTTTAAATTTAAAAATTAAGAGGGGTAAAACCCTTATTTAATTAACATTTAAACTAAAAGGACTAAAAATAGAATTATACCAAAAAATTTGGGAGGTACAACAACCTGTCTCACATTATGAATAACTCCGTCTATGCATAATCGTTTAATCAAGTCTCAAGATCGAAATTTTATGTACATAAAAATTTTATTTAATTTTTTTATTAAAATTAATACGATAAGATTTAATCTGAATTAATCGAGATAAAAATTTCGAGAATCATAAGAAACGGGTCATATCCAAATTGGATACTATCTCCACCCACATTGGATGCTTTGTTCTTAGAGTATCCAAAGTCTTTTGAAAATGACATGAAAATAATAATTTTATAAAACCCAGTAAGTTTCATTACACTAAACAGAGAAAACAATGAAACTTAATGGGGTTTGGCACGACACACGGCTATAAGTTGGTACAGATAAAGATGTGGTCCATGTCTTAACTTTCTTTATTATTATTCGATTCGATCAAACTCAAACATACGAATTTAATATTAAAAATTTAATCTAATTTAAATATTAATTTTGATTAGTCTAATTACTAATTACTTTATTAAATTCGACTCGAATTCAAAAATATATTATAACTCACTTAAAAAAATAATGGGGATTTAAGAATACCGAATAAAATCACTTCCCCACTTCAAATTTATTTTAACTAAAAACATAGAAATTTGATTCTTCATTATTTTAATCCTGAACATTAAACTATTTAAGTTCACTTATAAAATTAAAGTATTTATATATTTAGATAGAGAAATACTATAATATGTTAATATTAAATTATTAATATGTTTGTCTTGTTCATGATGTTTTTTTTACAATTATTCCCGATTTTGTCTTTGGTCCCATCTTTATTTGATGGTGGTGAATATCAGGATTAGGGTTTAGGATAAATAATTAATAAAATAAAAATGATTTTTAAATAGTAAATTAGGTAATCAGAAAAGATTAGGTAAGTGATTTGAATAAAATTCAAACAACACAGAGACAAAAATATTATGTTTTACTCGATAGTAATAAAAGAAATTTATATATCATATTCTATATTTTATTATGTTATAATCGTATTTAAAATAATACCTAAATTTTAATGTTTTAATAATTTATAAAAAAAATATTTTGAATACTCATATATTTGTATGATATTCATATTTTTTAAGTGCGAAATTTATGGTAGAAAAGGATAAGGTGATATTTTTTTTTTCGGAAAAATTATATTACAGATCATTCTCACCATGTTATCGATATAAGACAAATTAATTAAAAGCATTCCTTTAATTATTTTGTCTATATTATATTTTTATCATGTAAATATTCATTAATATTTACTGTAAATTAATTTTAAAAACAATTTTTACTAAGGGAAGATTCTCTTGGCAAAAATAATGAGGTAAAAAAATAATTAAATATATACTTTTTATTGGTTGATCCTATAAATGATGTGGCAAGAATGACCCATAATATAATTTCTCTTGCGAGTGAAAGTAGAGGTAAATAATCGATCAAATTGAGTTAATTTTTTGAATAAGTTGATAATTAAAATTTTATTTTATTTTTCAGGTTGAATCATTTGATTTTTTATTAAAATATAACAATAGACATTTATATTCTACGGTAGCAATTGGTTCTAATTTGAACATTTTTCTATAATCATATAGATATATATTTTTCATGTTTTTCATACACGATATATATATATATATATATATATCATACAAAGTTATTAGATTCAACTTGAACTTAAAAAATTAATCATTAAAAATTGTGTTATTTAAAATTTTATTTATAACTTAAATTTTATTTTAAATTTTATATTTAAATTACGTTGAGTCGAGTTTTTACTCTTCTATTCGAATAAAAAATTCATTTTTTTTGAGATTAAATCGAATTTTATTACCCCCGGTGAAAGTGGTGGTGCAATTATCGTAGTAAGGCCTTTTATAAATGTTTGAATAGAAAGCAGTCCTGCGCGTTGTTGGGTTATAACCAGTAGGCCATTGCAGCAGTGTTGGTCTGCCTGAATGTTTCGCAGGCACTTTTGCTCCCAACACAATGGTCCAGAATGAGGAGAAAGAAGAGTTTTAATATCCTAAATAATGGTCGGCCTATGTCCAATAGTGAATAAGTATTATAAAGTTATTGTTTTTTTCTCAGAAAAACTATGTTTAATAGAAGTTTAGAGGTTTTATGGATTCTAGAAGTAGTGATGTTCAGTAAATTCTACAAGAGACTATAATACACAATATATTCTAATTGTATGCTCAATGTTGTTATTTTTGAAATGTAGTAGGATGATGCTATAGTTTCTTATTCCAGCATGTACCAGAGATTTAAATTAAGGTTATGTTTATGTATTCGATCACAATATTTTATTACGATTGTGGACAATAATAGATATATTATGATTATTGTAGATTGTTATTTGAATCCCTGACATGTACAAACTCGAAATTCATTATGTAATCTAGTGTCGTTAAAGATTTTAGACTTCAAAAGTCGCATTGTAAAGGTGAAACACACACTTTATTATTTTATTAAAATTGTTTTATGATGGCATCGAGCATGCTCAGACAATTTTGATGAATAATAGAGTTGGGAAAAAAATGAGGGAGGTGTATTTAAAAAATATTTGAGAAAATAAACCAATAATATTAATTGGACCTCACCACTTACAGGTGATGAGGTTATGTACACCATTAATTTCAGATCCAAAGGTCAGATCCAAAGGTCAACATAGACTTCGCCACCTGCAGATTGCGAGGTCTAGAAATGGCGAGATTTAAAAAATACTGTACATTTTGACCTATTTTCAAAAATACCCTAATTCACATATTTCCCTAAATATAACCCTAAACATCATTATTCTCTTAAATTTCCCTCTAAAAATGAACATAATATTATTTTATATTTGCTAAGCTCAGGGTAATCTCGGTCAGCTTCCTTTTTTTTTCCTTTACCTTTGTTTACAGGATGTTTCCGTAATTGCCTCATGCTTACGAGTTTCCTTGCGTGTGGCTGTGGTTCCCGCACATATGTTAGTGAAATTGTACCTCCAGTAGAGACAACACCTTCGGATTTATCATGGAATACATTGGTTTATGAAGCTGTAAAGCTTCTAAGGTGTGTCCAATTTATACATTCTTGAAAACTAAAAGAAAAGAATATTTACTGCATTGAAAACCATGATTATGAACTCCTTGAGTGTAAATGGAATTCAAAAATGTACTTGTAGAAACTACAAAAACGTACACTTTCAAATTTTACATCCCGAAAATGATGAACTCGTCTGATCAGACATAAAACTAGTCCTGATGGTTAAGAAAATCACATTCTAAAACTACATGTATTGATACCGCCGGCGGTGTTGATCATTTTTCTTTGAATACCAGTATCCAACAACGTCAAATGCAAATTCATTTAAGTATTGTATAGAACCCTACAAAATTCTCTAAATACAGGGAGAAAATACTTTAAAATAATGAATATACCAGTATGGGACATGTTTATGATGATGCAAAACTTTTGAATACAAGAATACGTATCGTCTGAGTGTCGAATCTATGTTGCAACTTCAGGGTAAGAATTGTGCAAGGGGGAAGGAAAAGTGATTGGAAACAATTTATGAAAATCAGTTCCATAGATCATTGGCACCAGCAATACTTCAGGGATTTAATGAATTGACTAGAAAACAAAAATGAGTACAAGGAAACAGAACTCAAGGTATAATGCAACATTTTATGCGCAATGTACACAATAGTACATGATACCTTATAAATACGGATGTTTTAGCCAAAAATTTTAAAATACTTTTCTAAATACCTACAATTGACAGAAGCATCCTTGTGTGAGTCTAACTAAAAAAATTCCAAGCATTGTCTAGGGTCAAGAATCCATGTCAAATATTTACCTCGACTTTTTGGGGTAGTTTGCTCTGTGCTTAGGACGTGTCAGCATTGGTGGATATCGAGTTGCAACACCATAATTAGAGATATTTCAGATTATACGATTTTCAAAACCTGTGACACACAAGTAATGACCACATTATTCTCAACTCAAATTTCTTTTATTGACTGGAAAGCATAGAAAAAATAGCAACCACATAGTTGGCTAAAGCTCATAGATTGTCACTAAATCAGGTTGGAAAAATTCATACTGCATATTTATATGCTAAGATCAATAATTAGAAAATAATAATTATTGCAAAGATCAATTTACTCCAAGCTAAATAGCCGCCATAGGATCAAGACATTGATATGAAATAAAAAATGAAAACAAATCCGTAAAAGGGAAACGAAATCGACAATCGAGCAAAAATACTTCAATTGAAAGAGTTCAATTCTGAAAGGATGTGGTACATGGATTTTATCATTTCTGCCACCAGCAAGGGAAGGACAAAGGGATTCGAAAGAGTGCATAATATTATACACGCAACATAAAGAGCCCAAAATATGATCAAATAAAAAAGATGGATGAAGTAGAACTATTTCCAGAATTACCAATTCATGAGCCCGAAATATGATTTGGTAATGAATGATCTTGAAAGAAGAGAAACAAAAAGACAAAAATTATGCTACCACCACTAGCAACATAAAGAGGACAGTTCAGGAGATTATCCCAATTTATCAGCATTTAGGATCACCACAAGTTACAACAAGAATGTCTAAAACATTTCAGCAAATGGCAAGTGCTTAAAAAAGTTCACACTTCTTCCGAGTGACCATAAAAATGATAGCAATGTTTAGCAAAGTCAAAACTATGTTCAGATACAATAGTGATTCCTATAGAACACAATTAAAATCATTAAGCATGAGCTCAAGAAACACATAAAAGTGATTACGTGAAAGTGTACTAACCAAGTCAGAAATATGGGCCTACACTCAGAAGCAAATGTTTCTTGGAAACATTTGTCAGGAAAAATTACAATATACACAATCCTGCCAAGAGCCTCCACAAGTTATCAACAGAGCCTTCATGTGATAATTGTATTTTGTCCACAAATTGCACCACCATTTAATGAAACTTGTCTTGCAGCCAACTACAAAAAACAACATCAGTCAATGTAGCAAATTAAGCATGAATTGATCAAGTGTAAAGGATAGGCAGAGATTATGAGTCCAGGATTCCTTCCACCCTGAAGAATAAACTGCTATTTTTATAACACAAATTAGAGATTGACGGGAAAAAATTGTAAACTTAAGCAGGAAGAATACGCAAGAACAAACAAAAATAATAACAAATATTCTCCATTCTTTCAACAAAAGGGGCAAAAATTTTAAACAGCAAATTTCATTCACTTCAACAACAAAAATCAAATGTTGTATTTAAAAAGAATAAAATGCTCTCAACAAATATTTCATTAACAAATATGAATATTTACAAAGTACCTAATAAGACTATTTACTTATTCTCGAGATGGCCTCCAACTATTAACAGCAGACATGTCCGGTCGACATGGCAATATGGGTGAAACACCATGACCTGAAAGATAAAACCATGAAGTCATTCTCTGGTTTAATAGGTGCTATATTCTTTAACTGGCAAACGGAGGAAATTACAATCAACCAAAGAGAAAACAAAATTGCAATACCTGAATTTGGAGCTCCAGCTGGTAGATTATTGGTGGAAGCAATCGGATAACCCATACTAGTAGAAGGCGGCCTTTCAACGGGCGGTCTAAAAAAACCTGCCAAACAATTAACAGAAGTGTCATAGAAAAGTAGGTACATCTTATCAGCACATTAAGCCCTGCATGAAAGAGGAAGTCGAGCACAAGAGATATGCAAGAAGAAATATAATCAGAAGAACATCTCAGATACTAATTCAAGGGCATTGAGCTCTAAAAGGGTTTCCATCTGCAGAGCCTCATGGATACATAAGACATACTGTATTGTATTACTTCAACTTTTTCAATAGACTTGGTGCCCATCATGTTATTTATATTTTAGAGAATAAGTGGATACTACCAGTTCCAACAAAAACTTGATAATACAGTATAAGCATAGCTTTCATATTATATGATCACATGTTTTACATTTTTAGGAATTTTGTCCCTTTGTTCAGAAGAGATTCCATGACAACACGCAAAACTATTTAGTCCGACTACCACAGCCATAGAGGGGGAATAAGTTAAATTTGCAGGTAAGAACAATACAATCAGATAAAAGAAGATAAATTTAATGCTATACTCCTAAATATAGATCTTTTAACCACAAAAGCTTCAAGGGGATTAGGGACAACTGACAAGGTAATTCATACCTTCCTGGACAAACAATGGACCAGCAGATGGTGGATTTCTTCCTGTTATCCACCCACACTGATTATCAGTATTATAATCTCCGGCAGGCATTCTCCATTGTTCATCAGCAACAAATGGCCTGCGGCCATCATGTTGTGACGGCAGTGAGTATTGAGGAGGAAACGACTGCTGAGGGTGTGGAGGCATGGAAGACTTTGTGAATGAGAAATGGCTAGATGAAGTTTGCGGCATATTCGGGGGAAAAGGTCTTTGCACAAAGGCTGTATTACCAGGTTGAAATTGTTGACTTGGTTGAGAGGATTGGGCATTTAAGTACATTTCATTATGTCCATATTCCAATTGCCTCGAAGAATTATATCCAGAAGACTCTCGAGAATTTTGGGGTCTTGAATGAAAGCAAGGTGATTGCTGCAGAAACAATTCACTTTTCCCAGCAACATCTATATTTACCCCATGAAGAGCAGTTCCACCCATTTGAACAATCTGATTACCCTGCACATGAAGGCATAGGTTTTATAAATTAAAAGGTACTGATATGATCTGTGACAAGCAAAGAAACATCTAGAAGACCTACATTTGGTGTGCCCCGAAATTCATGATGTACAGGTGGTTGAAATGCCAATTGTGGTGAAGACTGCATTGATGATGGGGGCAGTACCATGGGTTGAGATAGTATTGAAGGTTGAGTGGACAATGGTGGTTGAGGTGCAAAGGCTGAAGTAGGGCATGAAGGCAGTGAAGGGGGAGGAGGTGGTTGTGTTGGTAGGGCTAGAGGAGGTGGAGGTGGAGGTGGTGGTGGTGAGGGAGATGATGGAGGTGGGGGCGGTGGGGGTGAAGGTGGCAAAGGTGGTGGGGGTGGAGGAGAATCTAGGGGCAATGGCGGGGAACCCTCTGGTAGGGGAGAGCATCCGTCGAAACTATTTGAACCTGGTTCCATAACCTTATCAGTGTCCAGCTGTTGCATGTCCTTTTCAAGAGTATCATTAGTGGATGATGGTCTGTCATCTTTCTGGTGCGCAGAAACATCTTCCATTTCAAGCTCACCATCCACATCTTCTAAGATGCAATGACGCTTGTCACTTGGAGTAACTGCACATGCTTCTAACTCTGCTGAAGTCTGAACTGTTTCTAGAGGAGAGACATCAACATCTTCTCCGCAAGGACCGTCTGAAAGATCTTCCTCGTCATCTTCAAATGCATTTGAAGACAGAAGGCCAGGAAGCTGAAATGTAGCATTACTGGTTACAAAATCAACAAAATTGGTGTCAGGAAGTTAATGTTCCACTCATGTCACAGATATAGGAAGTAGAAGATGGAACGCAAATGCCACAAACAGAACTTCAGAAACAACTTCAAATTTTAGTAATTTGAGAAAACTTCAACATAAGATAACTCAGAAAGTAAAGTAGCTCAGCAGTATATTCCAATCAGATCAATGACAGTGGCATAGTGAAGGAGTGTTGATAATTTGGCCAAAGCTAAAATCAGCTAAAGGTATCCAAGTTGGTTTGGCATAGCTTGAAAAGCAAAAGGTTTAAGTCTGAAAATCAAGTTGATAAGTAAATTTGGTCTTAGTTGAGCTAAAGATACTTGTATCCGTAGATATTATTTATTATAATTATAATGATTTCATTTAAATAGTTGAAAGAGGTTTCACACCTGCCATACTCATCCACAAGCATGCCTTCCATTTCTCTTATAGGATCATCTATAGCACGTTCAGCTCGAGTCGGGCGCCTGAGGGAAAACCCTGAGATTGTATCATCATTTGAAACTCCAATGTCGTCCATATAACGCCGCAGAATAGATTCTGGTAAAATTTTCCTCTCAAGCCACAACCGTAAAACCTAGAAAAGACGAGACGTCCCTTACCATTCAGAGGGGTGAAAGGGTGGAATGGGAAGGAAAGAACAGAGGAATACTCTTACTTAAAAAGTAATATAATACCTTGAGACATTGACGACGATTTTCACGAGCACTTGCCCCGGGTGGAGCAGCTGCACCAAGGAGACGAGGCAATGCTGTTTGAACAGTAGGGATATATGAAGCACCAGCAATGCCTAAATAAACATTAACCACAATTTTTAATTGCTGCATTAATAGATCGCAGTTGACTATTTTAATGTGTGCACGTAAGTAGAGGGCATTTAAAATGTGTTCTTGTTAAAATGAAGAAGAGCTCCTTCAAAGGTCGAAAGATGTGACTCAGTCAGCAAGGGGGAAAAGCACAACATAAATTCAAGATTAGGCAATTGAATGCATCACTAATCAAGGGAGAAATAACCTTTCTGATTATGTGAACATTGGGTGATTGAATCAACAAGAAAGAACAGGTCAACTTTACGATGAAAACTGGGCTCACTTTCCAGCTTCCGGATGAGAAGTTCAACGACCTGCATACAGATTATTAAATCTACACCTCCATCCAAAAAGCAGTCTTCAAAAGGATTATAATATCATATGTAATCATTACCATATAGTTTAAAATAAAATTATAAATCATAATATACAAATTTGAGTTCAAACAATTTCATCTTGCACTAATATTTAACTTACTTCATTTGCAATTCCATACTTAGCACAATCAATAGCAAGGCGAGTTGCACGCCCAATACTTTCTTTCGTCCTTGATAAAGTCTCTATCATTCCTTCAAAAGCATCTCGAGCAACAGACGCCTCAGTACCACCACTGAGAGAGCCGCCACCAGCTGCGATGTGTCCTGAACTAGCTCTTCTCTCTTCGATCTCCTCAGTATCCTGTTGATCTTGTGATCCTGACTGGCGACCTAGAGTTGGTGGAGAAACTATACTTGTTCGATGAACAAATCCCTGCACATCAGCCTGCACTTCATTGTTGATCGCAGAGGGAAAAGGCTGGACTGCAGGACTGGAGCTCACCCCAAGAACCTCAGACATTGACAGATACACAGAACTAGGATTTCCTAGAGAATACTGTTGAGAGTGAGCTTGTTTCCTTTTCGCCTGAGCTGCAGCAATAAGATGCTTCATTGACGTAGCAGAATCTGGAATTTTGGAATCAATCAACAAACCGCTTCTATCTTCGCTAAAGACATCAAACCTATACAGGAAGACATTAGTTTACACTATGAAATGAAAACTAACATAATAATTACAAAATAGATTAATTAAATGTAATAACAATAACAAGCGTAATGCAGAGCCATACTCCATTGAAGTTTCAGTAACAAAAGTGGTTTCATTTACACGAGCAACTGCTTTTGGAGTAGATTTCGGTCTCTCTACGGAAGAAGCTTGTTTATATCTTTGACTCAAAACCTGATTTTGAGAAGACTTTGAACCATCAGTAGTCACACCTGATCCCTTCACAGAGCCAGGTGGAGCCTTTTTCAAAGTTCCATTACCTGAAACCCTGACCGTGGCTTTAGCAGTTCTGTGTTGTTCAACTTGTTTTGTGGCATAAACCATACGAGGAGACTTCCTTGGGGAAACCAGAATTGGTTTAGCTTCCTTGGAAGACAACTGTTCTGATTCTGATTTTTCAGGAGTGATGGAGGCATGAGTAGAAGGCCTCTTCTCAACAGTTTGTGGTTGAATAGGAGACACAAAATCATTCACCAATTCTGAAGAAGCCTGCTTGGGACCATTGTCCTCACATTGGTTGGAATCTCCAACACTACGTTCAGCATCAGTGGCAATTGAGTGATTTACATCAACACTTTTTGAAGCAGCAGAAACAACAGAAGTTACTTTAACATCCCGGGCTGATCCCCCGTGAAGTGGGGTTTTAGGATCTTCTTCTTCATCATCAAAAAGACAAACAGCTCTACGCCTTCTGGGCAATTGGGTAGCTGGAATTTTCACATTACCAGAACTTGAAGTGTCATTCTTTAATTCAGCAGGATTTTTTCTAATTTTATTTTCAGAATTACTAGAATCAACCATTGCCTCCAGAGCCCGCCGGTGGCGCTTTGGTAAGGGCAGCACAGCTTCATCACCGGAAACATCAGAAATAACAGATGTCGGAGCTTTCAAAGCTAAAACATGAGGTAAGGGTTTCTTTGACTCTGATTGTTTAGCTTCTTTGTCATTGACATTGTTACAGCCTGGAGAAGTTTTCATTTTTTTGACAAGAGATCCCTTGGAAGCCTCGTTTTTCATATCTAAAACCTTTGGCTTTTTGGCAGGATGTAGAACTTCATCTGCTCCCAATTTAGGCTTCCCAAGTCCACTTTCAACCCTTTTTTTCTTGCCAGTGGTCTCACCTTTTGGATTGGCCACATCATCCTTTACATCATCAGTAGCCTTCAAGTTGCTTTTGCTTTTCAGCAATTCCTTTGTCCTTTTACCACCAGTGTGATTATTATCTGTTTTGAAAGCATTTGGTGAGATTTTTCTTACAGTGCCATCCGAGACTTTGCCTTTTAGTCTATCCTTCAATTTCTCCTCAGAATCAGGCCGATCAAGACAACCACCAGATTTATCATCCCTCAATAATGTTGCAGCTGAACTGATGTTTTTCTGCCCTTGCTCAGTTCTTTTCTTTAACCCAGGAGACATCCTCTTTGACATCTGATCACCCCTCAATGATTTCTTAGTGCAATTGACTGTAGCGAGTTTATCATCAGATAATTCCTCCTTTATATGAGAAGGCTCGTCTAAAGATGCCAGAGATAACACCTCCTTTTTAGTTTGTTCACCACTTGAAATTTTATTTTTTACCTCAGAAGACATAAGTGGTGATGAGCTATCATCTGCATGACCTGAAATTAAAGGCTTTGTGTGTTCACTATTACTTTCACCTTTTCCTAAACTGGTGGTTTGTTCACCAGGTGCTAACGCAGCACCATTCTTTAAGTTGGCCTTAGCGCCATCCTCCTCAACACCATTAGCAGATGAAGCCTCACAGCCAGATGCTGGTCTATCAGATTCATCCCTCAAATCACTGGACTTCTCTTTATGTAAATCATCAAATGCCTCACAGATTTCATTAACAGCTTGGACAAAGTACCTGGTTTTAACAACCTGACACTTAGCAGACAATTTACTCTTTGTCTCGCTTGTAAACACTTGAATATCAGCAGGGGCAACAAAAGCTCTGTAAAAAATAGAAAGCACAGGGGTAGTAAGCAACTGGAACACAAGTTAACTTTAGTTCAAAAAGTACTCTACAGAAAATAATGATGCATGCATGCTCCCCCAGTCCCCCTAATATTAAAGAAATTGTAAAACAGACTTCAGTAATCGAATAAGATATCCCAGTTACATTAATACTAGCTTTAAGAGAGAAAAGAGGCAGATAAGCAACTACCAACTTGTGCACATGCGCATGAACATTATGTACAGAAGGAAAATGAAAATATACCGCAAAGTATTAAAAAGTAACAAAAATAGATTGAACAGGTTCTGATTTTCAACAAATTTAAAGATGTCTGACACATAATTGAGGAGCAAAGGCATCATCAACCAACCATTATAATCCAAAAAGGAATAAAGTTTTCCATTAAAGGTTTAAGATCTAATCCTCACAGCTTAGACCTTAAGCATGATTATAGATATGCAGATATGGATGCAACGGCACAATAAAAATTTAGCGAAAAAACAGTACAAGAAAGACTGGATGAAACAATTCGAAAAACCAAAATACATTCCCAGAGCCGCTTCACTATTTACACATAAATACACCATTTATGCAAAATGCTACTAATGATAACTCCAGCAGCACTTACATTTAGGGCATTTAAAATGCCTTTACTTGAATGCCTGCATATATATCATATGTAAACCACTGTACAACTTCAGCTAAAATCTAAAAACTGCTAAATTATAAGATATACAATAAGATCAAACCAGAGACTGATTGGTTTGAAATTGGGAAAGCACTCAGACACAATTTAAGTTATTTATCCATGACAATCCATAACAAGATAGTAAAAGTGGAAACCCCATGTCTAAACATCTTTCAAATACATATAAGATTGGTTTGAACTTTATTCTTCTCAAGATAGTAGCTACAAGCCAACAAAAACAGCCTGTCCAACAATCAAGAAGAAAAAGCAGATAAAGAAAAGCTAGCAACCACATTAAAGTTTCATTGTACAAAAAAAGATCCATCACTGTGCCCTAAAGGCTAATGCAATAAATTATGAACAAATCCTACACCGAGACAGATTATTGGCGAGAAAATACTTCTAAAATTCTATATGAATATAATAAATGTGAGAATGAAATCTAAAATAGCATAAAAACTAAATCACAAATCCATTCAATGATAACAATTAATAAATGGAAATTGCAGTGCTTTTTCCAAAACGTCAAAATGCTACACCAAAATTCAAATTAAGCACAGCACAATTAAGTTACAAATTTAATCATTGTGACTCCTCTATGCTGACTATAATTCATTTCTTAAAAGATGTGACTTTGAAAATTCGCTACAACCCACAAATGCATCTATGTCAAGAACCAATGCATTGTTGAAAAATAGCATTCAAGACAATAATGGTAACAAATAAAATTATTTAAAATAAGATTTTAGCTCTGCTAAATAATTTCCTTGAGACCTATCACCTCTACAAGAAGAAATGTCAGTTTTGAGCTTCACTGTTAGCTGTTACAAGCTCATGGAATGAGCTTTAAAGATTAAAAAAAAGTTAAATCCATGTTCTGCCTACTTTAATTTCTAAAGTAGAGGACCTATTTCCTTTTTATTCATTTGGAAAGATCAGTCAATCTTTTCATTTTTAATATATATAATAATATTATTTTGAAGAGAAAAAACACGTAGGAATTTTTCTCAGACATGCCTATTCGCAACTAAAACTTAAGCACAAAAAGTTTTGCCTCATTGAAGGGGCCTTGGTCAGAGGCTCTTGAGACGCTAACAGATTCAGGCGCCATGCTTGACAACAAGGATTTCCATTTGGCATTGTCAACACGTTATTTGGGATACAAGCATACAAGAAAACAAATACTTTTGGAAGGAAATTTGGCAGTAACACCTTTCATGTGTTTATCCCATGTTCCATCTTATAGTAAAATGTGTTTTCCTTCATACCAGAAACCAAATGCAAAACCTATAGGATATAACAGAGGCGTCACCTCTCTTCAATCACCAAGTTGCCATCTCACTCATTCAACAAACATGTAGAAATTGAAATGCGGAATACTTACATTTCTTCTGTTCCAAAGAATTGAACAAAATATTTCTTAGGGTCAGGTTCTCGCTCCCAATCTTCAGGCCGGCTAATCTGAAATTCATAACCCACAGAATCTTACCTCAATAACCAATGGCAAACCAATATCACAAAATAACCGTTCCCTGATTAACAGAATAAAAATTTGAAATCCCTAAATGATTTTTTGATGCACTCGGTAGGATCAAATTGATCTAGCATTCAAGAAAAATTGCATATATATGTATTAGTCCCAGAACCAACCTTGCACATTTGCATTAAGAAACCAATTAAGAAAAAGATAAAAATATTACATCTAAAACACTAAAAACACAATCAGTTAACATAAGCATGGAGAACAATGAAACCAAAACTAGTACCCACGCAAAACAAACCAAAACTTACTGAAAAAGAAAACAAATTAAACATAAGAACAGCAAATATACTTCAATGTAAGCACAAAACTACCGTTAAAAGAAATTCCCCAAACTCACCATGGATTTATTCAAATTTTAATAAGTTCAAAAGAGCATAAAGAAATTAAAAACATAATCATAAAATTGCAACTAAGTCTTGAGAATTCAAGCTAAAAACCAAAATTAATGAAATTAAAAGGAAATCTAAGGAAAAAGGGGTAAGAGAGACCTTGGCAGGCCAAGCAGGGAAACCCTTGACTTTGGCAAGAACAAGATCGCCCAAACTAAAATTCTTAACTTTTGCTTTGTTCCCTCCCCGTTTACGACTCCCAGCCATAAGATTAAAACCCTAACGGATCCTGCGACGCCGTTGTCGATACGTCGTCGTTGTTATTCCTTCCTTCACGAATCCAAATCCCAAATACGATTCCAGATTCCAATCCAAATCACCCAAAAAACAAGCAAGCCCTAAAGATAGCAAGAGTAAAGAAAAAGTAGAAGATTCAGAAGTTCTGTGCCACGGATATCGCCGGCGGCGGCGACGCGCCCAGGGGAATTCCGGCGAGGGCAAGTGATTAGGGCATCGAGAGGGGTAAAAAAGGAAGGCGGTGGAAGTGGGAGACGAGAGAGGAGAAAGATTATCGGGTTATTGAGTTGAAATTGGGGGGTGTTTCTGATTATTTTGGTCGCGGCGCGTGAGTGATGAGTCATGAATTTGCCTCATGGGGGAGAAGAGGAAATAAGGGAAAAGTTTTGCGTTTTGGTTATGTCGGTGTTTTCGTTTAACATTCTTTTTTATTTATTTTTCTTTCTAATTTTACGTGAAATTTCTTTCTTTAAAAATATTTTTTTTGAAATAAGATATTATTAAAAATATTAGATTGTTTTATTTGATTAATTTAGTACAAATATAAAATTATATTATTTTATGAGAAAATATAATATTATTTTATTTAGTATATTATTATGATATATTTTTCTTAACAATTAAACTTTTAATATCAATTTAAAAATATTTGCTTGATGATTCATATAATTATACTTAACATATACTAACATAATTAGTATAAACAATATGAAATGTATTTTCATTAATATTAGGATTCTTATAATTAAATTTAAATAAATAAATGTTTAATAAGTAACAATATTAAACTGTTAAACTAATATAAAATAATTTTAAAATAAATATACTCCCTAAATATTAAAGCACGATTTAAATAATAAAATGAATAATAAATTTATATAAAGTTAAAAAAAATGATAAATAAGATATAATGATAGTATCATAAAATGAGAATTTCTACAAAATATAACAGAAAATTAATAAATTTAAAAATTCACCTTTCTATATATTATGTGTGTATTTTATTTTTTTATCGAAATTTTAAAGATTATTTAGATATTTTATCAAAAATATTTATAATCATAATTCTATAAATTAAATATTAAAATAATCTTTAAATACGTTTAAAATCATTTAAATATTAAATTAATATAAAATAAAATTATTTAATAAATTTATATCATTTTAAATATATTACAAAATATCAAATAAAAAACATTACTTTAAAGTTAATTTTATCTAAAGTGTTAGAAATCCATAAATACTTAAAAAATAGTGAGAATTATATTTTTAAGATATTGATAAAAATATTATTATTGGTGATATTTTTTAATTACTGAGAAAAAAGTTAAATCAAACGTAAGGAAAAAAATTTAAAAAATATTATATTTGATAATAATTTTTTTGTCAACCAAAGGGGACTAACACCTAAAAATAAGTTATTAAAATATATTTAATATAAAAAATATTTCTAATATTTATTTTTATGATTATTTTGTTTCTATCATTTTTAAAATATTTTAATTTTTAAAGTTTTAATTATCGTTAAAATGATAAAAAAATTATTAGCATTAGCTTATGATAAATAATTTTAGATAATTTGACAGAATTATATATCTACAGAAAAATATATTTGTTTAATATTTTTTTATTGATATTTTTGTCTATATAATATTATTATATCATTATTTATTATCATGTATATTTATCACGTTATTTCAAATTATTTATTGTCGGTGAGTAATATTTTTCATCAACGTAACAATTATTTTGACCTAAATTAATACATATAAAGTTAAAATATTTTAAAATATTATAAAATCAAAACGATTATTTAGATAAATATTATGAGTATTTTATGACATTATCATTATATAGGCAAGTGTTTTTAAAAAGTTGGTTCTTTTATATTTTAATTTTATCATATTATATTTAATAAAATAATCAAATTAATTTTTAAATACAATTTATGTAAAATTTTAAATCCTTTACTTTAAAATCATAATATGTAAATGGATTTGACTCAGATATAAAAATTATGTATTAATTACTAAAAATTTAAATTAATCAAATCAAAATTTTAATCCTAACAAATTAAAAAGGATTGAAATCAAAGAAATAAAAATCTCTATAAAAATTCTGAAATAAATATTTTACGGGATGAAGACAACAAAATAATATAATATTATTATCGTGTAATAAAATAAAAAATTATCTTAATTAAACACCCTAGCACAAAATTAAGGTCTTTAAAGTTTTGTATTATACTTATAATACTGATATACTTACAATAATTTCTAAAAAAATTTTCAGTCTATATCATTTTATTTTATTTTAGTCCTTAAAATAAAAAAAAAAAACGTTTCAATAACACGGAAGAAAACAAACGTTTTTGTTTAAGTATTTTTAAAAGTATTTGTTTTAATCTCTCTAATTTTAATTCTTTTCATTTTAGTCCTAAAATAATAAAAAAAAACTCAAATCCGCCAATTGCTACCCTCGACTCCAATAATCGTCATCAACCGAATACAACTTGAATTGAAATTTTTTACCTTAAAATAAAATCAAGCTAATCTGATTGCCTTTCTTTAAGTTGATATTATCATGTAGCAGTAGCCAAAGCTTTTACTTGGAGTCGCAGTCTATTATGGGTAGGGTGAGTATTTGATCGAGTCGAGTTAAAAAATTTTAAGTTATTCGAGTTGACGAGTCATATTTCATAACTCAAACTTTATTTGAAATTTTTTGGGTCGAGTCGAGTTTTCGGGTTCTTATAAATATTTAATTGTAATTATTTATCAAATTATAATTTGATTAGATTCAAATTTAAATAACTTTCTCTAATCATATAAGATATGCATATATAGATTTTTTTCATATGTAGCAATATTTCTTTATATTTTTATATATCATAAAAAATTGGAGATTCATCTCAAACTTAAAAAAATTAAGCATTTAATTACTAAAAATTTTAAGTTATTCGACTTTTCATTTTACAACTGAACTTTATTTAAAATTCTTTCTAGTCGAGTCGAGTCTATGAAATTTCGAGTCGAGTCAAAATAAGTCGAGTGTTTTCGACTCGAATCGAGTTATTTAATTTTTTTGAGTCGAATCGAATTCTGCTCACCCGGTAATTCTTCTTTATGAACTGAGACTTGATACATTAGGACCTCTGCTTTGCTTTACATTTCAAATAATGGTGTTTGTACTGTTACTGTATACGACAAAATCCATATCTTTTCCTTCTCATAGAAAAGATATCATATTCGTTTATTTTCTTAGTTTAAATTCTTCGACACAACGCTCACATTTCACTTTTATGTCATTTTTTTTCTCTGCATTTAAACAACTAATATTTTACAAAAGATGTCGCAAACTGACAGCTGTGGCGGTAGTGTTAATGGAAGTGGAAGTGACCAAATCATTAACCGTGCCCATCGACGTGGGAGACGAATCGTCATTCATATAACGGGCTAGGTGCGTTTTTTATCATGTTTCCCCCCGCGTTCTAGTTGTATTTTCTTTTGAAAATTCTGGGTTTTTTCCTAATCGGCTAAGTGATTAAAATCGCTTGCTTCTATCATGTACTAGATTATGGGTTCAAATCTGATCCTTTAAACATTTTGCTAAATGTTTTTTGGGTTCAATGGTTGTGGTATTTCTTTAGGCAGTTGTTTTTAATGATTGTGTTAGGATTTATTTTCCTTTAATTTAGAAAATGGTCAATGACCATATATATGTTGTCAAAATCATGGCGTTGATTGTCAATTTTGATTCCATCAAAATTCAAGAATTTTGGTCATATATACTGATTTTATTTAATGATGGATTGAATCAATCAGTTATAAATATATACACAATAGGGTCCCAAAATACTAATCCACATTCAGAAATATACACCATCTATAGTACGAGTAAGTATTTTGAAGATTTTGTTTGTTTCTCTTGATTTTTTTCTGAATCCGTGAGCAATGGCTGGAGGTAAACTGAATTTAATTAATTGCTTCTGCTTTATTTTTTATTGTTCATTAAGTTTAGAATGTTGTGTTTTTTTATCATTTGGTATCAGAGCAAGTTCTCTTCTACCTTGTTTTGTATTTTTATTTTTCTGGTCGGTTTTGTTTTTGATTCGAGTGGGTTTCTATCCATCATGAAGTTAAAGACGATCTATTCATAAAGAAAATATTTTATACTCACTATTTCTGGGCTTGTGGTTTTTAGTTAAATTTTATATTTTCTTTCAAGATATATCGTGTGATCAAAATTGTTTTGGATTATCACTATAAAACTGGTAATTCATTTGATTTGGATTTAAAATTCATTCATCAAAATGTTATGTTCTACCGTAAGATTTTTTATATGATCTTTAAAGATTATATATATAATTATTTATATATATATATATAATTTATAGTTTTCTGATCAGGTTGTTTTCTAATTGTGAGTGATTAATCAAATTATCATTTAATTAGAGTAAAGATTCAGAAATTATGTAAAATAATAATTTTAATTTATAAGATTATTATTATTTGATTAATTTCTAATTTAGTACATAGAAATTAATGTTTTAAGATAGTGTATAATATTTAGAAATTACTCTAAATAGTTTTGTTGCTTAAATAAAATTATATGGTAAATTTATTTCCTAATTAAGCACAAAATTGACATAATGTAATTAGTGTAATTTTGACTAGTTAGATAATAGCCACAACATCTCTAATTAATTAATGTTATTACATAAGGTTAATAATTACATAAAATTGTCTAATTGTAATTAATCATAACTGATATAGTGAAATTTACCCACAAGGATTTTACATGATCATCTTGATTAATTATGATGAGATATCAATTATATTTCTTAATTTACCCACATGAATTAAGAAAAGGAACATAATTTGATAGTTTTATCATTAAGTGTGGATCTAATTGAGTAAGACTTTAGCCCACAGGCAGGTTTTATGTCACTAGATTCATGGTATAATATTTTTTTGATAAAATATTACTTTATTTTGTCTCAAAATTACAGTTATGAATTTTCTTTTGTTTACAGTTGTTATGCTTATTAATACTTCTTATTTCAAGTATGATATTCCTGACTTAAAGGTGACAACTATAAGGTGTGGAAAGAGAGGATCCTACTACAATTAAGTTGGATGGACATTGATTACGCCATAAGAAAGCCCGAGCCTTCAGCTATTACAGAGACTAGTTCTCCTGATGCTGTTGACTTGTATGAGAAGTGGGAAAGGTCTAATCGCCTTTCGGTGATGTTCATTAAGACTCAAATTTTCACTGGCATTCATGGCTCTATCGACAAGATCGACAACGTTCAGGAACTTTTGAAGGCCATTGACGCACAATTTGCGACTTCAGATAAATCATTGGCCAACACCTTGATTTTGCAATTTTTCACTATGCGACTTACTTGAGTAAAAGGAGTTCGTGAACATATTATGCGGATGTTGGATATATCAGCTCAACTCAAGCATTTGAAAGTGACAATGTCTGAGGACTTCCTGGTTCATTATATCTTGTGCACATTGCCTCTGTAATACAGTCCATTCAAGATATCCTACAATACACATAAAGAAAAATGGTTCATTAATGATTTATTGACCATGTGTGTTCAAGAGGAGAAACGTTTGGCAGCAGAAGAAGTAGAAAAAGTGCACTTGACTACACCCGGAAAGGATAGGAAGGACAAGAAGTATAAGGAAAAGAATAAAGGAAAGATCAAAATGATAGCTTCGAAATCGAACATTAAGAAAGAGTCTAGATGCTTTTTCTGTAAAAAGAAGAGGCACATTAAAAAAGACTGCGTGAAATTCAAGTCCTGGATGGAGAAGAAAGGTAACTTTTCATTTGTATGTTATGAATCTAATATGGTTGAAATTAATTATAACACATGGTGGGTTGATTCTGGATCTACAATCTACATTTCAAATACCTTACAGGATATGACGTAACATATATACGTTGTCAAAATCATGGCTTTGATTGTCAATTTTGTTTCCAATGACCATATATATGTTGTCAAAATCATGGCTTTGATTGCTAGTTTTGATTTCATCAAAATTCAAGAATTTTGGTCATAAATATTGATTTTATTCATTGATGGAATGAATCAATCAGCTATAAATATATACACAATAAGGTCTCAAAATGCTAATCCACATTGAGAAATATACACATCTAGTGCGAGTGAGTATTTTGAAGATCCTGTTTGTTTCTCCTGATCTTTTTTCTGAACCCGTGAGCAATGGCTGGAGGTAAACCGAATTTAATTGATCGCTTTTGCTTTATTCTTTATCGTTCATTAAGTTTAGAACGTTGTGTTTTTTTATCAGATTGTTCATTTCGAGAGGGTTTCTAGGAGAGCTTATTTGTGGTTTGAAGTGTTTAGGTCTTTTAAAATTGCATTAGTGCTAGAATTAGACTTGCATTTCGAGTTTGGAGATCAGGGGACCAACACAATAACAATTGCTAATGGGATTTCTTAGTAGCTTTTGGAAAACCTTTGCTTGCTTCATCATGTTCAAAGTACACTGCAACAGCAGTGTGTTGCTTTGCTATACCTTCACAAATGGCATTGCTTGTTCGTCCGTCGGTTCGTTCGTTTTGCAGCTTATATTAAATGATGTCTTTTGTTGATCTTACGATTCAGCAATTCGAGGACACTCCTGAGCATGACGTGCAACACTTTTAAACATTTATGTTTATGTAGGATGGGAATACGATATCGTTTCTTATTTCGCGCGAGCTCAGGTTCAGAGTATTGTTTGATGATTACTGTCAAAGGAAGCAGTTAGTACAGAGGACTGCTCGGTTTTTCCATGAAGGTGATCGTGTTCTCGGGAGATATACGCCTGCTTTGGTACCCTTCTTACTTCTTCAGTTCTTCCCCCCGCTTCTGGTCTGTTAAATGGCTATATATGGAGCATTCTTTTAAAAACAGTTCTTACTTCTTACTTGTAAGTGTCCGATATGAGTACATAAGACATATGATATCGTTTGATTCTCTATAGCAGTTAAATGTACGGAGAATTGAATGGTATAAGATGTGAAACGTTTTAGTAATTATAATACTTCTTCCTATTTATACACGTATTCGACATTTAGACTCGAGTCCAAACAACAAAGAAGTGAATAACAAGGTTGATGTCGAACAAATTCAAACTTTAGCACTTTTCACCCCGGTTCGCATGATTATATCCAAAACCTAGCGCCCTTGTCAAGTGTTGCTGGTGTTCTAACCATTACTAAGCATTTGCTATTAGGGCTTCTAACTGTCAAAAATCTCTCTTTTTTCTTAAGCTGAATTTGGAGGACGGAGCGAAATTAGTTGCATGCTTCACCAATTGGGAGGTGGCTTCTATACGTTTCCGGCGACTACTTAGTTCTGTCATCTTGTTGCACTAGTTGAACCTCTTTTAACATATTGGCATCGACTAGCAAGTGACGATGATATATTCGTGTGATCATGGACGTTATCGATCTCAAACTTATGTAGTAAAAAGTTTCTATCTAGGGCTTAGGACGTAGATGTAGTAGTTAAAGTTTATCGGAGTCTGAACTTTCGTGCATCTTGGATCGACCATTGGACCTTTAATCATGTATCAAATTATATGAAGACAAAATTTCCATTTTGATTCACATAATGGATCCGTACATCAGCATTAGGTGCATTAATTTTGTACCGGTTGACACTTCGTTTTCCAAGTATACAAGTGCCCTCTTAATAGCTTTCCCCCTCAGTACGAGATAACTTTAATGGATTTGCTTCTAAAACAGTGATATTTTATGATACAATTTGTATATAATTTGTTTTTGCTCGATTTATTTTTCGGTCAGTACTAATTTAAGTAGGCTGGATCCCTGTGGTCTGGTTCATGTCAATGTTGGTAGTGGTAAGCATGCCGATGAGCCTGTAAATTAATTGTCCAGTTCCCTCTAACACCATAGACATCACAGATGCATCTATGGGTGGCTTTTGCGGATTCAATTTTACATCCGATCCGGCAGCCGGTAATTTCTGCCGGAACGATCAGCTTGAATATAATGCTTATAGAGAAAGTAGCTTTGGCTATGGGATTCCAGAGGCATTACACATACTGCAAGTAGGTAGTACACAGGGAAAAACAGACTCATGCCTTGTAGATTTGGTACCGTAATGAAGACCGCTGCATGTTCGATGCGGCCTGCGGGTGTAATTTACATTGTACGACAGTCTGATCGGTGTCCCGGTTGAACCAAAGTGATGACTTGCTGCACAAACAACTTAACATAGGTTATATTAACCATAGCTTTTTGAAAACCATTAAAAGAGAAACAATCCATACCTAGAATCCGAATTCCAACGTCGACATTCCTTTCCACAATTCCATGTGTATGACCTCTATAATATGCTCGATGCTCTGGCATATTGTATCATCGACATGATAACCGAATTGTTAAAATTTTTTTATCGAATAAAATGCCCAAAAAAGAAAAAGAATCAGCCTATTGTTGTTTGCAAGTGCCTTCATCACAGGTCTAGAACCATCTATAGACTATATTATTCATGAATGAGAATTTTAGGGTTGGAAGTCTTGACTTCTGTTCAAAGAAATATATATTTTGCTAAAATGCCAGGTCTTTCAATAAAATACAGAAAGGAAAAATAGAGCAGTGGTAGTGATGAAGATGTTGAAGATTACGTGCCATCCACGTCACTTCACATATACGTTACTATTATATTTTTAGTAATCGATTCAAACCATATTTAATCTCATAATTATAAAATAAAATAAAATTTTGGTCAACAACTCATGACCATGGCGCTTGCACTTTCCAACAAATTATTTTCACCTATCTAATTAGCATGATTAGCCTAATATAAAATTTTATAACCTTCTATATTTAAGCTATTGATTAATAAATTTTAACAGAATACTGAAATAAAATTATTATGAGTGACTCTTAATGTAATTTTTTATTAATTTAAATATAATTATAAAATAATATTTATTTATAAATATATTTATTTGACAATATATTTATAGATAAAACGATTTAGACTTGTGTCTTAACATCATTCATTTTTCTATTTTGATATTTGTTGGGTTCAAGATCAATATTATAAACAATATATATATATTGGATTGATAATCGCAATAATATTCGAATAAAATCAAACATAATTAGAGTTAAATTAAAATAATATATATATATATAAAGAAAACTTACCCATATAATAAAATTTTATTTTAACGATTCTAGATAAAGAAAAAATGTTTGGTTATTGTTACAATCTTTTTACCTAATACCATAATTAACCTTCACGTTGTTTATAAAACTAACATTAATTTGTGGTCAACATTTCACAACCACGAACCATATGACACGTGGGATGTTTTAATTGGTGTTCCGTTCGGCATGTCCATCTAATTTGGTCCTCATAGATTCCAATATGGTCCCCACGAAACCTCTAATTCCATCTGTCTTGTCTCCAATCATTAAACTAATCACAGGGTAATTAATAATTGCTTGCTCAAATAAAATAAAACATGAAAAAGTGAAAGTCCGATCTTAAAAAATTCATTTCTTTTAGGTTCTGCTATGGGTGGAAAGTCATGACAAGAAAAATTAAAATAATAAAGATTTATTAAGTATTTAATTTAAATATTTGGAAAGAACAAAAATTTAATTGAATATAAGTTAAACCGATAAAAATTTAAAATATTGTTAAATAAAAAAAATGATGCCCTTAATTAGGGGTGTCCAAAAATACCCAACACGAATTACTCGATTCGTTGACCCGCTTACCCAATTAAAAATTATCGGGTACTTATAATAAAATATCCGAATTTTTGGGCCGGGTACTTGACCCGTATTTTTTTTGGTAGTTGGGCCGGGTCAGGGTAAAAAAAATTTAAGAACCGGGTACACGACCCGGTAATTTTAATAAATATATTTTTAAATTTTAAATTATTTTTTATTATATATTTTTTATTATTTTTTCTAAAATTAATTTTAAATCTTGAATTTCTTTTTTATACTTGTATTATATACTTTTAAGTTTTGATTTTTTTTATAAATATTTATATTAATTTGTCAATATGAGATTTGAAAGAAAAATTATGATCCCGAATAATACATTCTTTTATCGATAAACTTTAATATATGCATATATATTCAAATATTTATCTTTAAAACCTATCTCAAATCAATAATTTTGTATTTAAAATATATATCATAAAATTTTAAGCATTTCTTATATATTTTTTTAAAAAATAAATTAAAAAATATAAAAAAATTAAATCGGGTACTCGGTACCCAATTTTGCGGGTACCCAATTTTTATAAGCCGGATCATGAATCGACGTTTTGGTATCCGGTTATAAACACCCTTACCTTTAATATTTATTTAAGTGAAATTATTTAAGTAAAAAAATGGTGGGAGTAGTTGCACCAGACAATGATGATGTTATTTTTGTTCTAATGTTGAGATACATTTAATATTTATTTTACACATAAATGCTTAATTAAATTTCATACGAGATCATTAACATTTAATAATAATAAATAAAATCGTGAACTTAATTTTGATTCAAGTTAAATAGATAATCATAAATATTCGGAAAAAATGTATAATTATAATCTAATCTAATTTATAAATATCTTCAATTATTGATTTTTTAAATCAGATTTAAATTATATATCCGATAAATATTAATTATAAATACATCAAGATTATGAATATGATTTAACAACATGACCCATAGATGTTACTTTTCCTTTCTTCATACTCATATAATTTGATAATCTACTTTTTAAGTGGCTCCAAACTCATCTAAAGAGACAAATTTAATAAAATTAATGAATTTTCCATTTTTTTAATAAATAATTAATTAAAATTAATGGGTTGGATCTATGTGTAGAAAGCAGACATGATTTCCTCATCGAAATGCATTATTAATTCAATTATAATTATTTTTAGAGCTAGTATTTGTCTAATTATTTAAATTTAATTATGATAATATTATTAATAAAGCTCTGCTACTGAGAATAATTAATTATAGTATGTTTATGATAATATTGATAATAATGACAATCATGGATTACATCATGGAGCCTAAAATGGTAAGATTTCGGTTTTAGTCCTTTAAAAATTGAAGTTTTAATTAAAACAATGGTGAAATTAAAATATTTGAATTTAGTCTTTGTAAAAACTATAAAATTATACGGTTAAAATAATGATAGATTATCATTAAATATCATAATTTAGTCAAAAATAATTATTACAGAAAATAAAGGCTTTTTTGAAGTCATTTCGGTCACTTTCATGGCCTAATCCCTAAGGTTTTTGATTGGCTTGCACGAATGCTCACGTTTATATATTGAAATTCAACAAGCCAGAGCTTACTTGGGTGGAAAGATAACATAATACAAATAGTTTCAAACATGGTTAACGTCGGATATAGAGATGGATCGAAGACCGTTAAAGATCTAATTTTTTATCCCGTAAAATTTTATAATTTCGTACTCTAAATTTTTAGTATAACTTGGTAATAGTTTAAACACCTTCACATAAAATATTGCATTTGTTCTTGGTCAGAAACAAATATATATATATATATATATTCAAGTTTTATCTCGTATAATTTTTGTTCATGTTATTAGTATGCTTTTAGTTTGAATATTTTTAAATTATTAGTTTAATTATATTTCATAATTAATGTTGTAAGAATTAGATTGGGAGTAAATTAGTTCGACCGGTTAAAATACCGGTTCAATGATAATTATATACGATATAATTTTTTAATCTTGATATTGAGGCTTATATATAAATCATAGTGAATTCATTTGCATCATTACTTATCTCTTTCATTTGTTGTTGTGATTTTTGTCCAGAATCATGAGTTTGGATGGTCAGTTTCCAAAAATGGAAACTTTAATGAACAAGGAATGGCCATCTTTTAGTTATGGAAATCCAACAGCTTCAGCATTTTTCAACAATCCAATCAGTTGGGATTCTTCATCTCTTTCACCAGTTTCAGATGTTCATCAAGCTTCTCTATCAACGGTGAATACGTTTCGGATGGAACCGACGATGTTCGGTCCATCGAAACCGATCGTCGACTCGATTATTGATAAACAGCCATTGCAGGTGTCTCAACAATGGCTTGGAATCAATCAAGGCTTCACAAATCATCGATCTAATAAAGGTTTGACTGACTATTGGCTCGGCACCACCAAGACCCACCCCATGAAGCACGGTGGAGCTGGAAGAAGATTTCAAAGCCAGCTCAAAAAGGGTTGTTCATCGTCTGGGAAACTATTCCGGGGTGTAAGGCAAAGGCATTGGGGGAAATGGGTGGCTGAAATTAGGCTGCCGAGGAATCGGACTCGAGTTTGGTTAGGTACTTTCGAGACCGCCGAAAAAGCCGCTATCGCATACGACACGGCGGCTTACATATTGCGGGGAGAATATGCACAGTTGAATTTCCCGGACCTTAAGGATCAAGTGATGGCCAATTCTCTGAATGGCAACACTGCTGCTGTTCTCAAAGCCAAGTTGTGGGCAGTATCGCAAAAGTCTGGTCTCGATCTGTTGACAACGACGACGATGATGCCAACAGAGAAAGCTTCGGATTTGGGCCGGAATACGTTAGAAAGTTCAGAGGTTATATCATCGGAAGTTGATTATCTACAGTTGAGTAGTTTGCCTTCCTTGGACATGGATATGATATGGGATGCTCTATTGGTCCCTGATTCATGACATTTTCGCATTGATTTTTCCATTTGATACAAAATTTCGAATTTGTTTAATGTTATTTTTTAAGATTGTATAAATAATGTTATGTTTATATTAATTCTTTACTTGAGTAAAGAATTATTCTCTCCACAATTTTTCTTTATTTTCCTTTGGCTTGGTCATTTTTTCCCACAAATTTTGTCCTACTAATTTTTTTGCTTAATATATTTTAAGGGTTGATTTAATCTAACTTAAGATCGTCGATTAAGGTTGCACGATTTTATTAATTAGAATCTAGATCCGTGAAAAGTGATATTAAAACGACCATTTAACAACTCAATTTTATGTCGAACACTAATAAGTGGAGTAGATAAGGTAGACACATCACAAGTACAATTAATTCATAAAAAATGGTCTTAAAGATATATAAGTAGTGACGCTATACATCTTATCATATAACTTTAGAAAGAAGATCATAACCCCGAAAAACTCCACATTTTTAATAGATCATAACAATATACAATAGAATAAAATATTTTTGAACATTTTAAAGTGTTGTTTCGATTTTTTAAAAATGAAATAATAGTGTCCAACATTTGCATCTGACGTATAAGAATACGACCATTAAGGATTCTCTAACAGCATGAAACTAATATATCATTGTAGTAATAGCATCACATTTGGTACAAAAATTCGACACCATTTACAGTTCATTGCTCGAAGATATTACTACAAAACCCGGAATTTGTAAATCCAAGTTGTGGCTACGAGAAGTGCGGTAGACAGAAGCTTATTTCTTTCGGGAACCTAAAGAGAAACAAAATAGTCAAAATTGGATTTTATACTCAGTAAGAATAAGATGAAATAAACATGTATAAATATGTGTATGTATGTGTCACGGATTTAGAATCGTTCTAATAAAATTATACGGTCTTAGTTCTTGAATCGCTTTGTAAAGATAACTTAAAATGTAAAAAAATGAAAGATAAAACAAGAGAACTTTTGAGTGAATGTTCTTTTATTTCTTTCTTTGTTTCGTTTCCGTGAGTTAAAAAGCTTTGAGGGCTTTGTTTAGATATTGATTTAGATGAGTCGAGACCTAAAGCCGCACGGTTTTGCTAGAACCATTCTAAACCTATGATATATGCATGTGTGTCCTTTCAATTTATATTTCTTAAAATGTAAAAAGCTTCTGCAAACAGCTTACTGGTGCTTTCCTACGGAAGTAGAAATCAAAGCCGTCGGAAGATATCAGCTTGATACCAAACGGATCAAAACGAATTGAATTATCTATCTCATCCCATTTGCCGGAATTCATATGTACCTTTCTCTCCTTTAAATGCTTTTCATCGCTCCTAAAAGAGGAGTAGCACGTCTATGTTTTTTCTTTGACATAACCTGAAATCATGCAGCTTGAGTAAGCAATCAAGTTGTTACCGGATTAGCAACATATAATGTCTAAATGCTATACTACTAACTAGCACCAATTTATATCTTGTAGAAATCAACATCTACATTAAAGTACGAGTATTGTTCAAAGTCAGATCGCGTGCATTGGTTAAAAGATCATCTACATCCCAGATAACCCTGATTAGGGCATTTTGGACCGGTAAAGGGTCGGGTGATGGAGACCATCGTTCTGGTTTGTGACATGTAATATCCTAGAAATGCCTACTGCAAGAAGAAAGTCATTCAACATAGATTTTGACAATGCAGAGAGAAATACAGCACCTTAGAGGAGGGAGAGGGCAAAGATGCTTGTCGCAAAACCTTCGTGGGAACCGGTAATTGTCGTATCTCTCGAAGTTGACTTTCAATATTTTCCATTATTGGCATCTGAGGGTGTTCCCTATCCTTTGGCGCTGCAGGGATGTTAAGCTTTTCTCTTCCGTGCTGTATAATCCTTAGCCTTTCTCTAAGCAAGCCGACTTCATTGTCGATTATATACTTCTCATAATCGAAAGCAGACACGGAATTTCTACGAGAAATTGAAGGGGAAGATTTGATCCGTGAAGGAGCAATTGGTGGTAACCCACTAGATCGGTCTGAACTGTTTCTTTTCTTCCCAGACTCAGTTTCTGATCCACCACTGGTTGGATAATCACAAGTTTTAGGTGAGTTTGAGGCAATTGATTTGCTGTCCTTTTTGTTTTCACAACCTTCATTAATGACATGAACATCAAGAACATTACGATCAATACCGGCATCTTCACTGAGTCCTGGAATTTGCAACTCTTTCCCAAATTTGAGAGATTGATTTGATGACTCGATAGACGTGATCTCACACTTCTCACCAACAGATTGAGGGATCTGCTCCCACATTAGCAACGGCTGCTCAATGGAAGTCATTTGCTCCTGTGCAGCTGCCATGTCATACACATCGGTATCCAATTGATCTTTGTCGAAAAACATTTGCTTGTAAGCTTCAACTTCCTTCTCCAAGAAAAGTTTTTCCCTTTCTCTTCTTAATAAAATCTCTTTCAGAATGTTCATTTCTTCAGCATCGAATGCAGATTTTTCTTCTATCATCCTCAGATATTGCTTTGCTTCCATTTCAATGGCTGCCTTCTCCTCTTGCAACCGCAGTATCATTGCCATTGCCTCATCTGCAGCCGTAGAAGCAGCAATTCTCTCATTTTCAAGCTCAAAGTACAGAGCAGTACAACTAGCATGCTCTTCATCCAGAGCTTGTTCTAAGACCCTAATTGAATTTTTGTCACCGCCATAGTGAGACTCAAACATTGCTAATTGTTTCTTAGCCATAGCAAAAGGGTCATCATCAATTTCGAAAACCTGAGAACCTTGCTTGAGCAATCCAATCTCTTTCGAGCTCTCTTTGCCATCTAAATCACATAAAAATGCACATTAAATGGGGTGTTAGCATATGAAATGGAAATGCAAGTTAAAATGCAAATGCATATATTATGTGCATTCCCTTACATATTCAAAGCATTGTACAGAATTTCTTAAAAAGACACCACCTCATTAAAAACAATCTACTACTTTGGAAGTAGTAACACTAAAAACTTCTATAGCCACGAATATGGCCATCAGCTTCATTTACAGCAGTAACTTAACACGTGCAGCCAATGTTATTTGAACTTGGGTGTGAGGATTGTTGGAGGGTCATATCCCGATAGCTATGTCTAAATATGCATTAGATACGGATATTTCAAAGAAAATGAAGAGTCAGAGCAATATTAGCTTATTGCCACTAGTCCAACAGATTTTATTCAAAAGGTTTCGAGTACCCGATAATTCTCAATTATCTAAGCAAATCCTAAACATGCAGAATAAAAAAAATAAAAACAACAACCAATGGACATGAATGCAGCAACACTTAAACCTTCTTGGTTATGTATATGGCCAGCAGCTTCATTTAACAACCACAACTCTCCACTTGCTGTCTATGAGAGTGATATCCCCGTTTCTATGTCCAAACTACATGATCTTATTGCATTTGCGAATCACATTTGTTTAAAATCGTCACTAGTTCATTAGATCATATTCGAAAGGTTTCCAAAATCTAATGCTAAGGTAATTAATGAATCATCGATATGCAAACCAGTGCCAATTCTAGGAGAAGTTATATCATAAACTCTTTCCACCACGAGTTATCCGTGATCCCAATTCTAGACATATTTCTATCATTATCATCCATACGCCATGAACACGAAATTCCAACATAGACAACACACACACACAAGCAACAAAACAAATCAACATCGAAACAACACATACAAAAGAAGCAGAGTTTTACAAGATCATCATCACCTTCAGAATTAGCAGAAGTAAAACCAACACCAGAAGAAGAACTCAAATCAACCACCTCAACATGATCATTCAAACCCGAAAACTTTCCACCACAATCACTAGCAGTCCTCTTACTCCTCCTAAGACCAACTCTAGGCCTTTGATTATAACTCCAAGCCCCCTTCGGATTCGACTCAAAGTTCCTCTCATGCCACGAACTAGAAGACGCTTCCCCTCCCGTTTCAACGTCGTTCCCATTTTGCCATTTCTCAAAATTCGAATAGCTACAATTGCCATCTTCTTCTTCTCCTCCTCCTCGATAAAGACTTTTCCAGATTGATTCAAAGGGGAATTTTTTCATAGCAGAAAATTGAATCGATGAGATTCTATATGATGGGTCGTTAACCAACATGGATTGGACACAAAGGTTCTTATATCGGTACCCAAACAATCCATTACAAGGACAAGGCAAGGACAGTCCGAAGAAACCCAGAATTTTTGAAGCCATATAAGCAACGACTGATCCACAAAGCAATATATAAGCTATGAAAAGATCAAGGAAAGCACCCAATAGGCCGATGAATGTCCATGATTTTATGACCCCGCACGCCATCGATTAAAAAAGGATGGATTCTCTTTCTTTTTTAAATTGAAAAAAAAAAGGAGAGATTTTCAATCTGGGAAACTCGCCCTCCCCGAGTTGGTTATTGATCGACTCAATGGAAAACTCAATGGAGGTTCATTGAGTCGATGAAGGGATGGAGAGGAAGAGATTGGAAGGAGAAAGATAGCAATGATATTTGTCAAGTTCCAATTTTCTTTTTTTGCTCCCTTTTGATTGGCGTTTATATACGTTTTCGTTTTCGGAGAAAATGTTTATTCAAAGGTTCCGCTACGTTTCCGAGCTAAATTTTCGATATATTGTAATAAATTTAGCCTTTAAAATTCAACATAAAATGTGTGTATTTTTTAAATAAGAAATGTTTTTTTATTCATTTTAATATTAAATATATTTATAATTATTAAACAATGTATACATGTCTAAGATTGATTATACTGCAATAACAATTTTACTTTAAAAAAAAATACTACTACGATATTAATTGAAAATAAAAGAGTTCGACCAAGCTCACAAGTTACTTGTATCATCGGTTTCGGATCGGAACACTGTTCCGATCCGACCAGTGTTGAACAAGGAAAAGCTTGTAACCCCATATTCAAATTGACGTACCTTAAGAAATATACACAACATTGATGAAAATAAAAGGTAGCATTTCTAAGATTGAAATGTCCTACAAATTAACTAATATTAGGCATCCCCCACTCTATTTCTTGCCTAAAATTGCCATCCAAAGGCAAAGGGTCATCATTACCAAACAAGGGTCTTTGCCTCTTCTTGGTAACACCGGTCTGTGAACCAGGACTTCCGGTTGAAGTCAAGCTGCTTTCGATAGAGCAGTCTCCGAGTCGGGATGGCATATTGGGAGTGGTAGCATTGTTCTCTAAAGCTGCAGCAAGTTCGGGTAAAGAAGGCAATTTTATGTTATCGAGAGGGACCATCCCTTGACAATCGTTGGAAACCTTGATCGCCAGTTGGGAAAGCTCTTCTCTGGCAGCTTCGAGACTGGTGGAAGCAGCAGCCTGATCATTCAGAGCTTTACAGGCTTTCTCGAGTATTGACTGTAGGTATTTGCTTTGTGCTTCTATCCGAAGCTGAAGACGACGCTGTACCTGCAAAGTGAAAAACCATTAGGTTTCGGAAAATCCATACACAAAAAATGCATCTCAGACATCCAAGAGTAATCAATATTAGCAGGTAGTTTTATTCAATAATTAACCGTACAACTATCGAAAAAAGTGAATGTTACCGAGAAGTACACTATACCAACCTCTAACTGTTCATGTAGTCTTCGTTGCACTTCCATCTGCACTCTAAGAGCTTCGGTAACCTGGTAGCCACTGTGTGGAAGAATGAAGTTCAGCATTACTCCAAAGCGCAGGAGAAAGTAACGAAATTGTGAAACGAGAGAAGAAATAACATACTCATTCAACTCTTGAGCTATTATTTTCGACGTTGTTGTAGACGAACCAGTGTCCTGACTTTCTGCTACACAAGATGCTGAAACACCAATGAAACATCTGGTTATCAATCAACTGCTAACATGATAACTACTATCTTAACATCTTTCAGTTAACACGAGAATCCTTGGGACCTCCACCAAGAACCTCATATAATACACACACATAACAGAAAGGAAAACAATTGAAAAGAGGTTAAATGCAAAAAAAGATTGACAAAATTCGATAAGTACATCAAAGGCACGGACTCTAAAGTAAATAGTAATTTCAAGAGACGAAGAAGCTTACCATCCTTAGAATTATCAGTTGATTCCTTGCAAGCTTGTTTCCCCAGTCGATATTTCTGCAAATCGAGGGCATTAAGTAAAAGAAATAGAAAATACAAATGCTCAAGGATCAAAGTCCATTCCTTCCAACAAAAACACAAGCATGTATGAATGATGCACGGTAAACACGCATTAAGCTTAGTAATTCTGGTCTATGTTGTTCTGACTCGTCATTATTCTCGAAAACCTCACATCCTAGACATATTTGGCATATAGGTATTAGGATATGATCCTCCAAGGACCCTCCAAACACATGCAAAACACTTGGAAAATTTTGAACATACTCATATTCAACACACACCAGAGTATGAATAACACGCATTCTAGTAAATCTTGTTGCAAACAGAGATCCATATTCAACATAGAAAGAGAAGTGGTTAAGACATGACAGCACGAAATAGCTTCAGCTAACGATCATTAAAGATACGACAATAATTACAAACCTGAAGATGTGATTTCAAGTGATAGAGGGTAAGGCCTTTTACTCCCATTGTTCGCATGATAGTTTTCGGGGTTGCTTCTGCAATGCATATAAAGACAAAACAAGTAAATAACATCGAGATTTATAACCTTAGAATAACAAAATGCAAGAGCATCTAGGACATATCCCAAATGTTGATTGTAATTTTGTTGTCAAATAGCTAGGTTTGGTTCACATAAAATCACTTAGGTTTTCAAATAGACAAGCACATATGATTACCCTGGCTAAGTGACTGTATTAACCCATGGCGCAACAATTATAGTTAGAGAAGTCGGGGAACCAATCATCTACATTTTTTGTTGCGTATGAGCCAAAGCTTGGACGCATATGAAGCCTGATTTGCCTCAGCAGTGACAAGCCTCGATTGAACAAAAGAATGCCAGAATGATCATTTAGCAGACTGACATCAGTGGCCTATGGGTTAGGTGGTTTCCATTCAGCCACCACAAAATCACTCATAATTCCGTACTTTGTTATTTATATGATAGTGTTTTATTACATTGAGACTCGTCCCAAATCACTCACAAAAGCAACTACTTTCGTACTCATTTCCTCCATTTTGTGACCTCGCATCTTGATTACAATTACAGCACATGGATCAGCAATCTCATTAGAAATCCACATTAGACGAACAAGAAATAAGCTAGAGATCCATTTAACCTGTGGTACGCTTGAGAATCTCATTAAAGACAGTTACACATTCAGAGATAAAGGAAAGAACATGATACGATGCTTGTACAATTATTTCTTACAAGGAATGTTTAAACAACATAAATAACTTTCCGCACAAACCTGATCTTAGTCCCTTGGCATAACTTTTACAAGGAAACACTAGTTCCAAGAATATTATTCTCAGAACAGGGCAAAGTCCCATAGTTGCTCAAGTTTGTCTTCCAACAAAATGACAAAATTTATTGAACATAACGGTTACTTAAAAATAAAACATGGTTTTGTCTTTTGGTTGTATTTTATCATTGAAGAAGTACCTCGGAAACATAGAGTAGGCACACAAATTTGAATATTACCAGAGAATTGTATAACCAGAAAGCAGTATTACACGATTAAAATGAAGACAGACCAAGCTTAATTGAGCTCGGTCAGCGTGTATGTATTCATGCATAAGAAGGAAGTCACTTCCTGTACAATCATAAACTATGATGAAAAATATATAGGATTGGCATATATCTTCCCTAGAGAAACAGCCGACCGCAATGAGATAAAGTTCCTTGATGTCTAGATCGATTTTCAACTGATGTTAAGTAAGCGTCATTAATAATCGAACATGATGGCAAATCAAAGCAGATATGAAGAACATTGTAAAAACATATCTTCTTCATCCAGAAAAGTCAAATCAACGCTCATTTTAATCACTTCAGCTCAGCCTATAAAAAGTAACTATTCATCAAACATCCCCAACAATACAAATTACATACATACATATATACAAACAACACGTGTAAACAGGTTAAAGTTTCAAGATCAAGGCTAACACAAAGAAACCTACCCAGAAACCAAAAAAAAAAAAATCAACCCAGTGACCAAATCTCATCACTATTATATCACATAAACCAAAGATCTAAAGCAACAAAGAGAGCAAAAAATCAAGAAAAGCCGATCCACATTTTAAGAACTAAAAGCTTTAGAAAGTGAAAATCGACCCATCATTCAAAATTCACTAAAAAAACTTACAAAACCTCGATAAACATTCCAATCAAATGAAAATAAGGTCAGTATATAAGTAACCCAGAAAGAAAAACTCACTGTCAGGGCCGCCAAGTTGAGTAACGGCATCGACGAAACGTTCATGGAGCTCAGCCGTCCACCGGAGTTGGGGCTTCGGATCCGTTGTTAGGACCAAACAAGCATCGCTGGGCAAGTTGGTGGCATCAAACGACCCTTGATAATCCTCCACACTTCCATCCAACGGTAACGACCGAATACCTGAGTACATTTTCTTCTTCTTCTGAACCCACTTCCCTTTTCTTCCCAGGAAAGTAATGGAAAATGCAGGGCCAACAATGAATAGGAGGAAAATAAGAGCTGGGTTTTCTTCGTTTATCGGGTCGGGGCACCGTACTTCGGAATCTGACAGAGAGACATAAATTATAAAAGCGAAGTGGGTGAATTTAGAAGCATTGCAGAGGTTAAGACAGCGATGTCTTGTTGTGTCTTTGTCTTTCACTTTCAACTCTCTGGTTTTTACCCTTTTTAAGGGCTCATTTTGTTAGTATTTATTATGCTAAATAAATATACTTTTAATTCATAACATTTCTCTTTTGCATTTCTTATTTTACATAAAACTCGAAATTCGAGTTTAAATAAAACCTTAAGATTTTTTTAATTTTTTATTAAATAAAGATATATTTTTTAACAGAATTAATCCAAACTATAAGTAATCAGATATCATACCACTTAAATATTTTTTGAGTTTAAAGTACTGTATATATAAAAAAATTAGATCCGAGATCGAATACTTGATCGTAGAAGTGAGAGTGGGGTTGCATTTTGTTTTATTATCGTTTTTTAATATATCTATTTTAAACTTGTTTTGAATCCGAATCTATAAAATTTAATGAATTTAGATTTAAATCGTAATTTTTTAAATTCCCGGATGTAAAATAAATTTAAATCTATAATATAAAAATATATTTAAATCTAAATCCAATCCAAATCCGACTTGTTGTTGTCCCTGGAGTCGTGAACAAGGACAACCTGCGTGTTGGATTGGCAGGGTAAGAAAGGTACGATGATATGACACAACAACAAAGCGTACTACAACAGGGCTACTCTCTGGGCATTTTTGTATTTATCACTTGCAAATATCTTTACAATAATGGGCCCATATATTTTTTTAGGAAAAATTGTTTGTAAATTAGTTTTAATAGGATTAAATGTTAGATTATTTAACTAAAGTTAAATATTTAAATTATAATATTATAAATTAAATAATTAGATTGAGACAATTATATTTTGTATCAAATCTTTACGATATTTGATAAGTATTAATCTATTAATGATTTAAATATCGATAATTATAAAATTATTGTTTTGATTATTAATTTTTAATAATTATTAAATTTATTAAACTATTATAAAAATAGTCTTTGAATGTTATAAAATAATATAATAATTTATTAATTCAATGATATTTTTAATAATTTATTTTTCTGAAATGAATATAATTAATTAAATATGAATTTATATAAATTGTTGAAGTTTATTTGTTTTTTTCCTATTTTTTCTTGTCCGTCCAAACCGCCCCCAGTTGATGAAAAGATGTAACTTGTAAGAAACAAATATCTCGTACAAACCATTTATTTCCATATAATTTATTCTCGTACAAGTGGACCCAAAATCATGGTTTAATCCCAAAATATCATACGAGAATATGATATAAATACTATATAAAATTGTAGGTAAAATATATAATATGATATGAAAGATAATGCTAGTATACAAGTATATGTTGATGTTAATGTCCATATCACAAATTTTTAATACTTAGAAATTATAAAAATATATGATACTTTAAATACAACTATAATAAATATTTGATTTTTTTAATTAACTAATAAGGATTACAATAGTACCTGTTCTAGAATATAATCTCCACTATTTGATATTGATCGCTTAATCACTTTGCTGGTATCAATGGTACTCGAACCCGTGATCTCAATTACTTTGCTGGTATCATTAGTACTCGAGCCCGTGATCTCTAAAAACAACAATCGTTCTTTTTGATCGATCTAAAATCTCTCGGATTGTATAAATCTGACTACTGGCTTGATCATTTCAATCTATACATCGACTTAAAAGTCAACTGTATACTTATCACTTTGACTTAAGCTATGGTAAGAAATGAAAGAATTCATTGACTTAAAATCCAACTATATATTTATGGAAAGATATCAAAATATCTAATTTTATTAAATATAATTTCAATTTTAAAAATAAAACTCAATCCAGTATTTACATGAATTTCGAGCATAATAATTTAAGTTGATGGTCGTTTTCGTTGTCTTTAAAAATATTTTAAGAAAATGCTATTAAATGATTTATAAAAGTGAAAATAATTTTAATTTAGATTTTCATGAGATGAAAAAAATGATTAAGATAATTTTGGATAAAGATTACCACCGGTAAATAATTATAATACAACAGAGGTCACTCAATTATGAGTGAGATTATATTCAAGTAACTCAATTATTAAAATTTATTTATGAGTTATTCAATTATAGGTAATGTTATATTTTTGTCATTCAATTATTAAATGTTACATTGAATTACTTGGGTAAGATTATATTTGAGTCGCCCTTCATATTTAAAAAAATATATAATAATTTAGTCAATTTTCTTTCAAATCATGTGTATACCCCTTCTAACACGAATACTTCATTTGAAATCATTAATTAATTTAATACAGAAATTGATATACATTTCTTAAGTACGAAGGATAATCCAAATATAATATTACCCATAATTGAGTGATCGAAATAAATTTTTTAATAATTGAATGACTCAAATATAATCTTATCTATAATTAAGTGACTTTTATTCAAGATACGCTACTAAAACGAGATCATGAATAATCTTAACCAATTTTAGCCGTACCACAATTTATTTATGTCCCATATAATGCAATCAAGCCTATTAGGCTAAATATTTTTGATAATGTATAAGATAAAATAAAGTGAAGCGAAGAATCTAAATACTTTTGATACTACAAAATATAAATAAAACCCCAAAATACTAAAGAGGAAAGCTTTGGAGCCACCCATCACTGTTGACGTAGGACATGCCGGTTAACTTCACCAACGTTTGAGGATCAAGTTTCTTGACCCACTTCACCCTCTTTGATGTATCTGCACCAGGGCCATAGTTTCTGTACTCGGAAAATGATAAAGTATGCCTACACCATTTAAAAAAAAACGTAAATGTTAAGATTCGAATTCAGATATCGAAATTTAAATTTGAAAGGTGTTGAATGTAGTTCGAGATTCGGATTCAAGGTTAGCACAGAAGCCTTACTCTTTACCAACACTCTTCCAAACTTGCCAACCAAGAGGATACACCACTTTTGAAAAGTTGCAATTATAAAACAAAACCCTAGAATACTCCCTCCATGGCCTGCCCAAGTACGTTGCCCCTCTGCCATTGATGTTGCAGCTCTTGAAAATGAATCCGTTCGGATCGGACGGGTTGTCCCTTCCTTGCGCCGTGATGAAACCTACGAAATGCGGCGGCAACATCTCCCCGAGATAACGTATAGTACAACCCTACACAACAATCTTTTCATGTAATGACTCGTGTCTATTATATTCGATGTCAATGTAATAATCTATAAAATACCTCGTAAATACTTTGGCCTCGACCGAAAATGAAATCGGCGGCACCTTCGATGTAGCATTCCTTGAAGTAATGGCGACCAGTAGCATCCCATAGAGTATCTTGAACACCCGAGAATCCACATTGGTGGAAGAAACTTTTGTCGCCATTAACCATTGCAGCTAATGCAGGAATAATAGGTTTTTTGCTACTTGGACCGTTGTATATATTCTATTCATTTCCATACATAGATATATAAGAAAAGAAAAAGATTAATTTATTTTAAAATATATAAAACAAATGCTTTGAAAAAGGGAGAAAAAAAATACTCAATTTGCCTACCACGAAACTCATGGATTTGACAATAATATTATCAGCTAATGAAGTGAAAGTTGCGCTATGTAGATATGGCTCATTCCAGACCACCTTGGTGTTCGTTTGTCCAGAGCCTTTGAGAAATATAAAGGGCTTGTCAAGTGGGATTTGCACCTTCTCCCTGCATAAATAACATTTTTTTTTATTTCTGTTGTTCGACTTATTGACAGACTGATCTAAGTATGATTTTACAGACAAGGGATTATCTGGGACTAAAGGTGACGATAACCACTAAAATTTTGAGAAATTAGAATTTGGCCGCTAAATTAAAAAAATAATTTGGCACCTTCAAGATTTTAAAAACTCAAAGTTTATTTTCAATTAAATCATATAATTGTCAAATTTATAAAAAAAAATAAATTAATTTATGCCTTCAAATTTTTTAAAAATATTCTACTAACAGAGACGACCCTCACAACCCAGTTTTCTCCATTCATAATATCAAGATTCGAATCCTGAACCTTGCTTAAAAACCTAATGCCTCGTCCCGCTAAACTAAATAATTGTTGGTTGCGTACATAAATATTTCATAAAAATATATACCTGTATGTACCAGGATTAACATTGATGCAATGCCAAAATCTATTTTTGGATGGAACTGAGTTTATAGCTGATTGAATAGTGGAGAAATCTCCCCGGCCAGATTGATCAACCGTCACCGTTTTACAATTTCTTGCTGCTGATATTTGTTGAAAACACAGTAAAAAAACAAATAATATAGTGCAAAAGCAGTGAATCAGTGACATCTTTGAGGTTAAATTACTGGTAGAAGTAATAATAGAAAAAGGGTTGAATATAAAAGTAATATTGGTGGGTAAGAACTGGAAGAATGATGATAATTTGAAGTGAAAATCAGTACAGCTTTTAAAGGTGAAAATTGTTGATGATTCATTGGAGTGAAACTTAAAATTCAGATATATGTTTATGGAAAGATATCAGTAATAACTTATGTGCATCATTAGTTTCTATCTCAATTCTCTCTTTAGATTTTTTTTCTTCTTTTGTTTTGGATTCGATTACGTTATCTGAACTTGAAATCTGATTCGAACATAAATGTTAAATAATAAGATTGTGTATTTTGTACGAATCGGAATACATCAAATATAGGGAAAATATTTCATGCACAATCGGTATAAATAAAAAGTTTCTACAAGTTTCTTAGTTTTAGGTTTAGAGATTCAGTTTAGGGTTAACTGTTTAGATGTTTATATTTAAGGGTTTAGAATTTAGGGCCTATATTTCGGGATATATAGTTAGGGATTTAGATTTTAACTTATTAACCCTAAATTTTAACCCTAAACCTTAAATTCTAAACACATAAACATAAAACCCTGAATCTTGAACTATAAATTAATTCTCTAATCCCTAAAATTAAGACACTTTTTGATTTTTTTCACAGTCGATACATGATATAATTACTTTAGATCGTAACGTAAAAAATCAAATAAAATATAATTTTGGACAAAATCATGTTATTCTAAAAAAGTACTCTCGCAATAAATAAGCATATATTTTGGGGTTAACAACCTTGTTGCAGTAAGAAAATATTACCATAAATAAGGGGAAAGGTAATTAAGGAAAATGTTATAAATCATGGAGCATGATTAGTACAAAATGATATGCATTATATATTAATTTTAATCAATCATGGAGAATTATTTCCTTCTGTGTTGTTTTCCATGAGTTTATGCAGAAATTTCAGCATTTTCAGACAACAATATCTTAATTTGATACTTTACTACCTTTATTGATTAGCATTTTAGTTTGATGTTACAAACATGAAATTAATGACATTTAATTCTTATGATTCGAGCCAAGAATTTAATGGGGAAAATTATATCAATATTATATATATTTAGAGTATTTGACGATTTTATATTTCTTATTCTGTCTATAATATTTATTAAAGATTTTAAAGATTTTTCATTCTCGTATCCTTCTCGTGCCGATCTTTATTTTTTAGAATTCTCATCACAAAAATTTAAATAAAATTAATATTTTATTGACTAAAATAAATGGTAAATTCGATTTAAAATATAAATTTTAGATACTTAGATTGAAAGCACATACAAGATGATAAAGATCGAAAGGTGTTGTGTCGTGAGAAATTTAGATAATAATTTTAACTTATATCTAAAAATTAAGATAAAAACATGTTGAGAAATTTGAATATCGCTAAAGTGATAATAATATAGTTAATTTTTTTTATTAAGATATATTAGGGACATATAGATAAATAAGTTTATATTTTAAAAAATCTTGTAAAATATCGAAATTATTGTGGATATTTTTAGGATTAATATGGTTATTTATACAATTACAGTTCAGTTATTCTCACGGTTCAGATGTAATAATTTTTATCCCCAATTCTATTTGAGCTTCGATATAAAACTTTCCTGTCTTTGTGAGTGAAAATTTTAGTTATCTCCCATATCGTTGCTTTAAATCCCTAAAGTTTCAGATATTTATCGCGTAATTTTCACCCCTTATGATCTCATACCTCGTAATCATATGTAAGCTATTATATATATTATTTAGATATATCAATAGCTTGTTTTAAAATTAATTTTATGCTACAACCTTATATATATTATTCGTGATATTATTTTTTCGGATTTTATTATAAATATTTTTCAGAAGGTATCTAAAAAATAATATTTCAATGCATTCCTTTCAAAAATGAGAATAAGAAAAAATATTTTATGATCGAAAAATATCATTTATTATCTTTAATCATTCTCAATTTTCTCAACTAGTATAACCAAATACAAATAATATATTTTTTTTTATAAAATAAAAAGGTAATTGTACTTTTAAGGTAAATATCACGATTGTAATTTATATAAGATAGAATAATATAAATATTATTGATCACTCAATTAATTAATAAATCTCTAAAATAATATATTTTATAGTATCCGATATGAATTAATTGATCAATATATATGCAGTGATAATTATATTTTAAAAGTAAAAAAAAAAAAATCCAACAATTTCTATCTGCATTTTATTTTATTTTATTTTATTTGCATAATTCTTAAGTTTTCTCTTACCATAAAATGCAGGTCATATCTGAGCTACCATTTAACACTCCAAGCTAATAGCTAGTAGTTTCATTGATGAAATTAATTAAAACATTGATGATAGTTTAATGATTTTATTAGAATATTTTGAACTTCAAGGACTAATTTAAAATCTAAGCTTTAGGATGGAAATATTTTGCGCAATTAACTCAATTTAAATAATAAGTTAAAATACGTAGCAAGTCTTGATCTTTTATTTATCATCGTAAATTTTGGCGATATTTGTATCATTCTTTTATTTCAAGTCTTTGGATTAAGTTTTAACCTTTTCTTTATCTGATTTTTTATGACCTCGTGCTGTTAATTTTGTTTATTAGGTATAGGTATATATCTGAATTTAAATATTTTATTTAATAAGGTGTAAACTTTCATTCTATTTTCAGATATATCCTTATTTAATAAAATTAGCATCCAAAAATTAAACAATTTTAACTTTTTATTTAAAGTTTTACTTCAATAATAAAAAAATAAAAATGGATGAAAATTTAGCATTATCAGGTATGCTATATGGAGTTGATAATGATTTTACTTGGGTAGTAGCTGGGACAAGGAGCGGGCTCCGCCCAAAACTGGTACAATAGCCCTTGAGTCCCTTAAATTTTCAGAAATTATAATTTAATGCAATGGAAGAATCACTTTGACAGATCCTGAAAATTACATTTGTTCAATCCAAAACTTACTCTGGCTGAAGGAGTTCAGATAGAAGCCGAACCACATTACAGGTTGTTCAAATTCAGATCATTTCAGGTCAAGAATACATTCAAGTTCAATTCGAGACAACAATAGCAAGTCATCGAGACAAGTCAATATTGAATCGATAGCTTTACAAATCGAGTCGATACAAATCGGTCTGTATTCGATACGCAAAATAGATATAACTAACTCAACCTGAAATAGGGTATTTGCAAAATAGAAAAATGCCAATACACTAATCAATTGGTAAACTAGTTGACTCTCAATTCTAGCAAAATCAAGATCAAATCCAGAAAACATAGAATATCAAAAAGAAAACTGTTTCTCAAGCAAAGAGGCAAAAAAACACCGAGTAACATAAGAAGGTGCATAGCATAACATTTACTTGAAATGATTCGGGCAATGAAATTACGAGCTACTGAACACGACGATATATTGATAGGCATAAAACATAACCCGGACGTTTCAACTGATTTTAAATCAGTATTTGATGGGAGCAATGACTTCCAACTGGGCACCAAGCTTCTCCTCGGCAACCTTCTCGGCTTTAAGCCTAAGTTTAGTAAGTTGCTTCCTTCTCTCATATGCCACTTGAGCTCTTTCCTTCCTCTTCCTCTCGAGCTCCTGGATGGAAGAATCAGGCAGACATAAGTTAAAAGAAGTTATACAATCAATGCCAAAAGTATAGATGGTTGTATGTAATACAGAAAAGGTCTAGTAAAAAGTAAAGATAGGCCTGTCTGTGGCATACAGGTCAGTCGGACATTTCATACCGGAGTCCAACCAACATAGTTGGAGAGTACAAAACATATAAAATATGCTTCTTTGCTTTCCATGTAAGATCTTTTTATAACATAAGGAAAACACAGAAGAACAATGGTCACAAATAAATATATACACATGTAATTACACACATGATATATATATATATATATAATTCTGAACTGAGAATTAAGTAAAAACCATTGAAAGGCAAGTCGTAATCAAAAAGTTGAACAGGGTAATGAATCTTCACCTTGATAGTGTCATAGTGGTTCCATCCGACCTCAGATGAGAGCTTGCCCAACAAGCAGTACTTGTGTCCTTTCTGAAGCCTCAAAACCCTAATTCAAAAACCAAAAGAGCAACAAAAACATCAAACATAACAAATCATTGAAGCAATCAAATTCCAAACCAAGCAAAGAAGACAACAACTATTTCGAAACTTACTTGAGAGCATCAGGAATAACCATTCTCTTTGTCTTATCGTAAGGGGATGGAACCCCCTCATATACCTTCAATCGAGCAAGAGCTGCAGCTCCACGCTTGGTCTTGTGAGGAATCATCCTTAAAGAACAAAACAGATATCAATAATCACAAGGAACATTAAATTTTCCCAAGAACCAAACAAAGAGGAAACAGAAAAATCATCCAAAACTTAACAGTGAACCAAATACAATAACCGAATAATAGAACTAATCCAGAACTTCACAACAAACTCTACATAAAGAAACCCAAAAAATCTCCTTTCATTCGCAACATTGAAGACTTACCCACGAATGGTACGCCAGAGAATCTTAGAAGGAGCACGGAAATGGATGGGACCATGAGAAGGCTTAGTGTTCATACGTTTCCGCAAGAACCTCATGTACTTCATCTTCTGCCTGACCAGACCACCGGACATACAGATCTCTTCGCATCTAACGACGACTACCTTTTGGCCGTTCAACAACTCCTTGGCCAAAATGGAAGCCAGCCTTCCGAGCATGTGGTGCCTTGCATCCACCACTACCCTCTTGGCGCAGATCCCAGACCCTGAAACCATCTTCTCTTGAGATTTTCTCTTCTTTGCTTGATAGCTTAGGCCGCCTGCTGGAGTCACTGCGATTGTAACAAAAATATACCATTCCTGATTAGGGTTTTTAGGGTTAGGCCTTTTTTCGATCGCAATGGGATTGGGTTTAAGAAATATACATGGCCCAATTACTCTAGGCCACACCTAATTTTAGAAACCAATTTGTTTTAAAAGTAAATTAATCGATTATAATTTTTAAAAAATAAATTATTCGAGAAATTATTAGATGAACCTTATTCATCATATCATTTGTGGTCCAAATGAATTAGATTCGTTCATCTCAAAATAATTATCAAATAACTATCTACTCTCTAATTACATATAAAAAATGATGATTCACTTTGAGAAAAAATAAGATTAACGAATTCGATTAGTTAAGTCCACGAATGATATGATTATCAAATAAACTATCTGATTAAATCTAATAAAAAATATGAGTACCACAATTAACAAAAATTTATATAATTATATTTAAATAATATCAAATAAACTATCTGATTAAATCTAATAAAAAATATGAGTACCACAATTAACAAAAATTTATATAATTATCCATTTAATCCCAATTACTTTATTAATTTGGTCGAAACTAAATTGTTATTCTAGCATTAATAATCGTGTTTTACCATGTAAACTTTATGAAAATAGTTTCTATCTGGAATCAAACTCAAACTATTAGGAAGTACTAAAAGAATGTATCAAGGGATCAAATCTTAGTTCTCTCTGTATCTCAAGACCTAAATGTTTGATGAAATTTAAATCTGAAATGATGGTTGTTCGATCATGGGTGTATACAACTATCTTTCCAAAGGAATAAAAACACAAGATAAAGGGGAACAGCATCCTTCAAAATGCAAATTCGTGCCTGAAAAGGGAAATCAAGATAACCCTAAAAGAACTAAATAAGATCTCGTGGGATTACTCCGAGGCTCCACGAGTTGAGGACGTCAAACGAGAAAATGTTCTAGTTTTTCATTAGGGGTTTAGAGAGCTAAAATGAGAAATACCACTCCTGGTGTAGAAAAGTATTGTTGGTCCTGTTTCAGTTCCATGATCCGGGAAATTCAGGATGTGTACTCGAAGGCCTGAGGTGGCTGAGGTTCGTCATCGACGGCCATGGCTGATGAAGAACTCTGTAGACCTGCTGTAGCTGCTGATCCATCTGCTGAGGATGCTGCTGATGTGGGTGAATCTGTTAGAGAAAGCACCTCCGGTTCATTGGGGCACAGGTCTCTTAGAAGAATAAACCCGGATGGTGCCGACTTCACGGGCACGTATCGACTGTCTTCTAAAAATTTGATGAACTTCTCCTGAGAAGGAACCACTCTTGCTGGGTTGGTCAAAATCTCAAATGATGGCTCAGGCTCAGATTTCTTCTCCGGAGGGTTATCAACCTGCCCAATACAGAACATTTTCGTTTTATCACATGTAAGCAACAATGCACTTGAAGAGATTCCATCCCTTGTTTTTGAGTCGTAATGATGGCCAGGCCACTAAGCCCTCGCAACACCAAAGTTTTTAAGTAATAAATTCTATAATCTAAATCATAAAAAGATGAAAGATTTAAAGTGTTCAAATGGATCGTTTATATATAGACAAGACACAATTTCAGATAACTTCATAAATCTTACCTGCATAGCTTCCCCATCCTTCTCACCAGATGATTTCCCCTTTCCAGCATTTGCAGCAGCAGATGAGGGCTCGGCTCCAGTTGACTTCTCAGCATTTGCCTTTTGTTCTGCCTCTTTCTTGGCCCTAGCTTTAGCCTTTGCCGAAGTTGATAGGACAGCAGTAGGAAGTTTAACAGTGGATGTAGTGGTGGGCACAGTAGTTGGTTTTGGATACTCAAAAAGTGAAGGTTTTGCATGTGATAAGAACTCAAATTTTGGAACCTTCAGGTCGTAGTTCAGTCCAATGAAAGCTGTTGGCGAAAACGACAAGCTTACAAAATAAATGAGCGGATACCAATACCAAAATTGGCTAAAGACTGCAAGACCCACAACTGCAGTGACTTTGTCATGCTTTGTCTTGGAAAGCAATCTTATTGTTACATTCCTCCCACCAGCATCAAGGATCCCAGAGGCCAGGATTGCTCCCATCTTGCTCATTGTGTCTTCGTGTTTATCAAGTATTATCTTTTCCAATTGTCGCCTAGTTTAAGGAGACAAAAAGAAGTTACTGGGGGAATATACATACGATAGTTACACATACAGAGGAAAAGAAGAAAAAGGACAAGATAAAATAATAGCATACCTGAATGTTCCAACATGAGAATCACTGGCTTCATTGATCTGGACCATAACCATAGCCATTGCAATTAGGGCACCTTGACGAACAAAATCAACGACGTCTGATGTTAACGGTTCAAGCAATGATATGGCCTCTTTCAATCCAGTGCCAGCACATGAAATGCCCACTGCAAGTGCCGCACCATATCTAACATGTGGGTTGTATGACTCAGATAGTAAGGAGACTATTCGAGGAGTCTGCAGTATTGAACAAGCAAAACAGGGAGATCTTCAGAAATTTACATAGCCCAATGGCAAATCCCAAAGGTACATTAGAGTTAGAAAATATGGGGTAAACGGTGAGACAAACATAAATCACACCCCACCAACACAGAAGAGGAGAAACAGTACTACCTGCTCTGGCTCAGAGTAAAGGATAAACCCCAGAGCTAAGACAGCAGTTCTCCTAACATCATCACTCACATCAGATACAGCAAAGTGCAGCAGCTGACGAATGGCCTTGTTGTTGGCAGTTCCTGCATAGGCCAATGCTAGAGCATACATACCGCCGTAACGTAGTATAGGATCTTGATCCCGAGTCATCTGCTCAATTAATGTATCTGCTTCATCTTCCCTTCCATAAACTGTAAGAGCTATCCCTAATGCTAAACCCCTGAAACCATATGAGAGCAACACAAGTAAAGACCACTTCCGCAATAAAACCCAGCTCAATATGAAAATACCAACATCACACAAAATCGAACTTCACCTGATAATTTTCTCATGCTGTGTCTCATGTGCATAAGCAAGCATCTCACTTGCTTTCTCACTAGCAGTTCCAACCATAAGCAAACCCATACTGATGCCAGCAGCATCACCAGCAACAGCACTGTCAGTATAAAGCACACTTTTGATATCATCATAAATTTCTTCATCAGCAGTTCCCAGAGCTGCCAAACCGAGACCTAAGCATGCACCATGTTGGATAACCTGCATAAGAAGTGTCTTACATTTTATTTCTCATTTACTGAAGGGTAATGCTATTTTGTCTGACAATCAATGAGCATGCAATTCCTGTGAGTAGATGGAAGTCCGCACTTAACAATTCCTCTTTACTAAAGGGCCTATTGGTAATAAAAAAGAGAAGTTATCACAGGAGAAGAGAATAATATACCTCAACATTAGTCCCACGTAGGCTATCACGAAGGAATTGCTTAATGCCTTCACCGTGGTTGGCATGAATGAGACCTAAAGCATATAGAGCCCCACCTTCAGAGTATGGACTCCCAACACCAGCCCCACCTTGGGGCAGGTAAGGAGCCATCAGAGACCTCCCCTGCTGCAGATGTCCTCTGTGAATAACACCAAGCCCAGCGGTTGCACTGAATTTGGCCCAATTGGTGGCTCTACTCAGCCAATCCTGATGACCAGTCATAAAATTAAGTTTACCCATTATGTACATTAGTCTAGAAGATGAAAGTAGATACCACAAGACAAAGATTTACCAGATTGTCCCTCAGGAATGTATCTACAGTTGTTCCGGCATGCATTATTGCATTAGCATAGATTGTGGCACTGTGACAAACACTATTCCTCATTTCAACAGACTGTTTTATCGTCTTTAAAATCAATAGATCAGATCTAAAACAAGAGAAATGAGAACCAGTTAATAGCTTGTAATGTAAATATACAAAAGAAACATGATAATTTACTTCCACTGGAAAATAGCACAAAATAAATTGATGCCTCACTTGTTATAACTGAATAAGAATTGTAGAGTCAATTGTATGGATGTCTCTCCAGACAAAATTCCCTTGATTTTTGTCAATCTCTCGGCATACACAACTTCTTTAGGATCTGCCTCATGAACAGCAGAAGTTCCATCTGTCATTTGAACATCCTCTGGAGCAGTAGAATTTTCATTTTGAACGAGAGCAGGATCACTGGAGCCTGGCAGTAGTGATTCTGAAGGAAGAGATTTGAGAGCTGAAAGTCGATCTCTTACATTTAAGAGAAAAGCTTGGTGCTCATTCTCCACAAGGTCAAATGCGATTTGGAAAGCCAAAAGAGCATCCTCCTTATTTTCAGAACGGAGAAGTTTCTCCAATATATTTGCAACACCTTCGGGTTCATACAAGAACATGAGACACTGACAAATGCTCAAATAATCAGGAGAAGGAAGCTTTTCATAAACTTTAACAAGAAGCCGAAGCACCTGCATTAACCAAAGTTCAAGAACATTAGGGATCTTGCAGAATTTACAAGGTTGCACCAAATTCCAAGAAAAGATCAGCTAATAAAACAATATTAATTGTTCTAATAATTGTCCCAAAAACTAGTGGCTATGCAATTTATATGAACTACTAAAAGAACTCCTTACCTCTTGTCTATATTCTCGACGATACACAAACGAATGGGAGGCATTGATGCAATATGCTAAAATCCCATGAACATTATCACTCCTTGTTATTGCTTCCTCAATTTTATCCAGTCTCCGGCACTCAATTGCAATACCCATGGCTTGTTGGTATTTTCCATCCATAATACACCTAAATGAAAGGAAAAAAATAGTAAGATAGCAAAACAAACCCCAAAACATGTCATCAGACAAAAAATAAAATTCTACATACTTATCCAGCATTCTCTCTACAATGGCCTCCAACCTAGGGTCAACCTTTGCAGCTTCATCACTTGATTCTGTTGCCTTTGACCGAAGGCTGACATACTCATCTATCGCCTTGGCTAAAATTAAGAACATAACCATTAAAAGTAAGTGAAATAAATATAATCAAACACTAAACGGACATTTAGGCCTGCCAAGAAATCAATTTCAGAAAAATACAACCATAACTGAAGGACTAAAAATTTTCAATTAATCAACTTGTTAATGATCACAAAATATAGCAAATAAATACAAGTTCTTACAAAGGAGAGTATGAACATAATTGGAATCCTCAGAAACATCAAATAGGGGACCAGCTCCAAGAGCATAAGACAGCGAATCATTGAGTTCACCCAAGTAATAAAAGACCTGTAGGAAATAACAATATACATTAAATAAGTGAAAGTCAACAAGGCCAAAATAAAACTAAAAAAAATTAAGAGAGAAAGCATCTACTTCTATTAGATCTCATTTATAAATTCTAAAAGCAGACCAAACAATGTTCCACAAATCAAACAGAAGCATTGTTTTGACATGATGGAATCTAATAACAATTATAGATATTGCATACATATTTTTACCTCATCCATACAGATATACACGTATATGGATATATGTGATTTCTAACAGATTATATTAAACCTAATTTTTGTTGTTAGTCTTACAGAAGTGGACTACTTCTGTTGGGTTACTAACATTTGCTAAATCAGTGATGTCAATTAAGAAAACTTGTCCAGAAAAAAGAAAAAGATGCAGATCAAGGAGTGCAGATTTTTTCCATTTACTAAAGGATCATATTAGTTCTGTTTCCAGAAATCATGCTAGTTACAAGCATTTGGTTATGAACATGCATATGCACATGAATACTGTGACGGACAAGAGAGGAGGACCTTCGAGACAAGTAAAGCAGCAAGTTGTCTCTGATGCTGGCCAAATTCCTCATCTTCATACAAGCTTTCTCTGAAAAACACAAACATAAGATCAGTATCCACATCCAAAACTCATTAAGTAAACTATTTGTATTGTACTCGCTCCCATTTACCAGTCGTCAGGTAAGCTATACAAAGTATTCATGAATGTAATAAATCTAGCCAGAATAAATTTAAATAAGCTGAAAGCAGATAAGTGAAGATAAACCTAATACCATCATCCCTATCTCTCTCCAATGCAAAACAGGTATATACATTTTCCCAAATACGGTGAAAAACCGAAAATAAAACTTAATATAGCGAAAAACATTAAAAACAATTTCCCCCACTGTTTTTATTCGCTCAAAAGCTCAATTTCCTAAGTGAACAAACTATTAACTACATTACAATTTACAAATAAATGCAATTAGTTCCTCCCAATCTGAAACTTAATTATGCATAACATATAGTTTAACTAAAGTAATCAATTATCACATGCCCAGAATTGCCACAATATAGTTGTTGAATCCAAAATTTTCACCCTGCCACCTAGATAAAGAATTGAAAACCAAAAGGTTGACACATGCCAAATCTCCACGAACAAGCAAACAACCCAAGCTTACCAAAATTTGAAATTTACCAACTTAACTTACTGAATTTCAAACTAAAATTTTGCTTTTCTAATTAACTAAATCAAAACATCAAAAACAACTTTCTTTACCATGTTTCATCCAATTTTCCCACCTAACAATCAGATCAAAACAACCAACACCTACGCCCTAGCTAGATAAAAGAAAAGTACCAACGAAGAAAAAAAAAACTCATGCTTACATGATAGGAACACTGGTGGAGATCTCAGGCCAAAATTGGTCAACAAAGCTAATTAAATTAGAAAGAGCATGATATTTCAACTGAGGATGGCTCTCGTTAAGCATCGCCAGTAACCCTCCAGCCGAACTGACCATGGTCACCGCAGCAGCAGCCATTTTTATTCTTCCCCAAAACAAAAACCCTAAATTTCTTTAATTTTCCGGAGTTATCCCGTCAATAGAAGAAGAAAAAGAAAAATAAAGGGCTAAATTAGAGGGTTTAGTTTTAGTACTTCGTCGGGGAAAGGAGGCAATTTGTTTTCCTCTGAATCTGATCAAAGATGAAAATAAAAATATACACTTTTCTTGAAGGGAAAGAAAATGATTTTTTATAATTTCAAATATTAGCCCCGAAACGTTTTCTTTTTTCACGATTAAGTCCTTTTTCTGTAAATTTACATAGCTCAAACTTATCCTCCTCGATTTTTTTTTTCAAAAAATGGAGATGACAACGTAATATCTAATTAGATACAATGAATATAAAAAATAATATTAATAGATTAAATATCGATAATCATATATAAAATATTAATAAATTAAATATTAATAATTATATATATAAAATAATATATAAAATTATTTTATATAGATCATAATTTTAAATTATATTTAAATTGGTAAAATTTTAAAAATATGATAATTTAAAAAAATATTTTTATTAGTCATTTTATTTCTTAAAATATTATACTTTGAATAGTAACTTTAAAGATGATTACAAAAAAATCTAACTTTAAATAATAAAATGAATTAAATCGAATAAAAAATAAAGTCGATACCAAAAGATTTCGACTTTAAACATAATTAAATTATATAAAAATCAATTAAAAAATTCGATCAAACAACTCGAACATGGTTAGAAAAAAAATGTTAACACTAACAATAAAACCAACTACTTTCTTCCTGGCATTTATTATCACTGAGGCTTTACTGAAATTCATAGAGCGGAAAGCCTTGGTTTTGTTGGTTGGTTAGCCCACAGAAACTTTACCTGCTTAATAAATATTTGAAGAAATGCCCATTCTTTCTCTCTCTCAGATCTCTCTCTGTCCCTGTGTTTTAGAAGAAAGAGTTGGTGTTAAACTAAACTGAAAAGAAGCAAAGTAAAGCAAAAAATGGGTGGTGGTGAAAAGCTCTTCACTTTGGCTCAAGTCTCTGAGCACAACAAACCCAAAGATTGCTGGCTCATCATCAATGGCAAGGTCTATTTCTTTCCTCTTCTTACTATGATGCCTTTTATGTGTTTGTTTTAATGCCAAAGTTATGGACTTCTGCATTTTTTTTACTTGTCGGGTGCTTTCAACTTTTCTCAAGTGTTTTGTTTATTGGTTTTTGAGTGATCTGATGAACCCATTTAAGAGTTTTTTGAATGTGTTTGAACTGGTTAGTGTGTTGGTTATCTCTTTTTGTTCTTTTTTGTTTTGGGAATTTAAGTTCCTGGTAGATGTTGGATTTTAGTTGTTTTACAATGCAATTGAACTTTAGCTGTTCTGGTTAAATCTGTTAGCCTGTGGTAGAAATTGATTTAGTATGTTCCTAAAATATCTGTATCTACACACATTCCGACTTGGATATAGGATGTAATCTTCTATATGTTTGTAAAAACTAGAGGGGGGGGGGGGGTCGAGCATGTCCGAATCCGGTATAAATCTGTATCCGACACTCATCCCGCGTCTGCGTAACATAGTTCTTAAGCCATTCAAGGCCTTATGCTGTTGTTCTTAATTCATATCCGACACTCATCCCTTCCTATATTGGAACATTAGGACTTGAAAACTTATCCAAAAGTGAACATACGGTTGTTGCTGCTGGCTCTTTTGTTGTTTTATTATATTTTGTTTAGATGGCCATTTGAATTCGCTGTTACCATAGGTATTGTAATTTGTAAGGGTTGGTTTCAAATAGCCTCTAGAGCCAACTAAGAAGAGGGTATCGAACTTTTAATCTATGCGTCTTATGATTATATCTTTAGTTACAATAGGTTACGCCATTGTTGATTGAGCTTTTCTAAATCGTAAGCCGGACATCAAAAAGGATGGTTCTGTTTTATTATTAAGAGAATGCAGCTTAGAATTTAGATGCAAATTTCCTTAGGATATTGAATTACTTGATAATTGAGTTTGGGAGTTGTGTCTTGTATAGTCATACCTTAACGGTATTGTTCATATGATTAATCGTGTACTAAGTTATGAATGCACGCTCAGATCATTGAAGATCTATGACATGTTACTTATACTGTTCCTTTTTCTTGAGTTCTCATGTCCAGTGTGTATCCGAACATAACCATGGTATATAACCCCCTAAATATTCGATAATCTTAGACAAAGTAAAGTATGCTTGTATACCAAGTCCCGAGTAATATAACTTAAGGTCTGTGTCGGGATGGATAGCTGTTGAGAATTTTCGGTAAAAATAAACCGGAGCTTGAGTGCTTCTTTTTAAGTTAACTTATTAAAATGGGGAGGGCTTTTCTTTGTCTGGGAAATGTTGTTTTCGTCGTATTTTGTTTGGTTTTGAAATGATATAATTTGGAATAAGAAAACTATATTACCTTTTTCGTTCCCCTAGCAGTTTTGTTACGCTACGCAGAATCGAAAGCTCTTCGCTGTATTTGCTCGTATGTCATAAAACTCGATCCCGGTCTTAAAAACAAGACCCTTATCTGCTGCAATCAAAGATGAATTCAATTTCGAAGCAGAAAAACTTCCATACCAGTGTCTGTAGTGATAGATTACATGACATGTTCTTGAAATTTTTGGAGAGCACAATATCTATATTGTTTATACAAGTTTTAGTTCCTATCATTCCCTGACATGAACGTGAAACAGGTTTACGATGTGACAAACTTTTTGGAAGACCACCCAGGTGGTGATGAAGTGTTGGTATCGGCAACAGGTACAGAACTTCGAGTCTATTTTCTTCTTAAGTAGATATGCTGCCTATGTTACTTGAATGACAAGTCGGATCTATATAGTATACTGCAAAGAAGTTGACATGGTTTTAATGCGGGTACATTTTCACAGGGAAGGATGCCACTGATGATTTTGAGGATGTTGGGCATAGTGATAGCGCTCGAGACATGATGGCTCAATACTATGTCGGAGAGATAGATGTCTCAACCATCCCAAGGAAGATAAAATATAAACCACCGAGCCAGACGAACTATAATCAAGACAAGACATCGGAGTTCATCATCAAGCTCCTTCAGTTCTTAGTCCCCCTTGCCATCTTGGGGTTGGCAGTCGGTGTTCACCTCTACACCAAATCATCTTAAAAGAGAAGCTAGAACGTGTTCCGATGACCCGAAAAACATGGTTTTCATTTATGCTAATCTTTGAAGATTGTTTGTCTCTTCCCATGAAAGGGATCGTATAGTCTTAAATTTGGTTGCATAATCTTAAGACACTGCATTTACCTAACCCTGATTAGGGGTAGATAAAACTCAATTCAATACGAAAAAAACAAATTATTCGACTCGAGGTGAAATAAATTGAAATTTTTGACTTTTATGAAATCATCAAAGTTACTTTTTAATACATTACCAACAAAAAAAATCTTACCCCACCGGCACCTGAAATGCCATCAACAATCTTATACTGGGGAGGAGGGTAATGGAAGCAGTTGGCCAAGTTTCGATGAAACAATACTGTTTCCGATCATAGTGAAGCAGTTGGTCATGGCTCAGTGAAACAAATATCGTTCCCGATCCCGATCATAGTATCAGACTGCATCATCATCTGATCAAAGTTGCAAGGATTATAAGAGAGAAAAGATAGGAGTAACGTTTAGTCCAAACTCCAGAGTGTCAAAAAGGCTCCATCATTACAAGTCACGACAAACAAGGGGAGGAAAATACAAAGAAATTCTGTACCAGATCAACAGACCTAATTGACTGACCCTAAAGTTTCTAGACTCTAACCTACACCTTCACTCCCTTTCTCAGAAAATCTGTTAGACAAAGGACTTCAATTCGTATTTGTTTGTTCGGTGTGTGTTAGTCGACACATTTTTAACAGTCCTACTTTCTTTACATGTAAAAATAAAGGAGATGGAAAAGGGAACTAACACCATCACCCTCACAACTGAGATATGGACAAGAAATATGATTCTAGGGATCCACTTTCTCCCATTGATAACGTCCCGGAAGTGGTTTATCCTTCAAGGGATCAAAGTTGTACCTGCAAATAATCCCGCATCTTCAATCAGAATGGCCATGATATACTAAAGTTTCTACTGAAATTTTAAACAATCATAAAAGAGAAACAGGGTGAAACAAATATAGTATACTTCTCAATGAATTGTCTTTGCTGGTCTACTTCTGCAGGAGCAAAGAACTCATCCATTTCATGATTTGTTGGGATGTGTTGCCGCATTGAACTCCGTAGTCTCCTATTAGTATCTGCTGAGTTGGTAGGCCTTGTAGTAGAACCCGGGGTTCTTATACTCTCTGGGTCCCTTATCAAGCTACAAGGAGTTGATTCCCTACCACCCCTGGCACCAGAAATAATAGCTATTAGTCAATGAAAAATAAAATCTACAGGTAAACACTCGATTCTCGGAAGCCAGTAAAAAGGCATTAACTATTCATTTTTTCAGCTTTAAGACATTCTTTATATCAACATTTAAGCAAGACGAATCTGCAATTCATGGGGAAATAAACAAAAGATTTTCCGCTTTCATTGTGTTTCAGATCCTCTTTCCAAATTGACATGCTTCAGTGACAAGTATTTTAGCAGGAAATACATTAAAAACACATGGAGTCCATTCAATATGCACATTAAAATCACAAAAAGCTGTTCTACAATTATTTCTGCAAGGACAAACTGAACTGCCAGAGTCCTCGTTTTTGGAGGGGAGGGGGGTTAAATTAAAACAGACACGAATTTGATTTGATCAAGAAAAAATATGAAAAAAAAAGGCAATGCAAAACAACCCAGACAATATCAAGCAAAGAGTATAGTTCTATTTATTAGAATCTCCAAAAATCATATTAACATCCATTAGCTAAACCTATGCGCATGGCACTGAAATACAAAGCAACTTTGAAACCTATCTTCCAAAGGGATAAACTCAATTCGCATATTAATCCCCAATAAAAGGCCGGGCATCACCACATGCAAAACAAGATGTTTTTGTTTCTTTCCATCCGAATAATGTAGCAGCATACATGCCTAAAATACCTACACAAAAGAATCTATCTATCAACCTATACGAACATACATGCATATTAGCCAAAGATAATTAGACAAACCCAAGTTTTAACAGCATAATATATGAAAAAAAGGGGCCCGAAATCAATCATATTAACAGACAGAAGAAGTTATGAATGGCAAGGGAAGATTGATAATGCCAGCTTTATTTTAAAAACAAGGGATTAGGCAACGCAGCAAACTAAATAAAACACAACACCACGAGTACAGAGATGTCTTGCAATCTATATAATATCTTTAACATAAACAAATTACAACATAGTACACAAACTGTCAGGTCTACTTCCATCAAAATTAGAGCTAATTAAAACCGTAAGAATCAAGAATAGCTAACTTTAGCCTGTGAAGCAATTAATGACATAAACAGGACTAATTTAATTTCTCTGCAAGACTGTAGAAAATAGATGAAATAAATAAATGTCCCCCAAGCATTTAAAATTCTTTCTAAAACAATAAAGCTCAAGAATTCGGCTGAAGTAAAAAAGTTCCCAATTAAAACATAAAACAAATAATAATGATAATAATAATCAAAACTTCCATTGAAATATATATAAATTAAGAGGGAATAAACCCCAAACCTCTCTTTCGCTTCAATGTCCACAATGTTTTCTCCAAAAGAAGCTTCAACGCTAACATTATTGCAGTTGATAATACTGTCATTTCCATTATCTTCTTGCACAACGTCTCCTCTTCCACTTTCACCGTCCTTTGTCTTTTCCACTATCGAGTTTGATCCACAACTCACCCGAGCCCTAGAATCCGAATTAGGGTTAAGATTTTGTCCACACCCATCCTTCTTCCTCCCCTGTTGCTGCTGCGTCTTCGAATGATGGTTGTGCGCCGGCGGCTTCTCTAGCCTTCGGCTCCGCAGCTGGAGATACGACCCGGCTCCATTAGCCGGAGCAGGGGAAGTTGGAAATTTTTTTTGGCGCTGAAGGGCGAGTGTTTTGGATCGGGTCCGAACACCAAGGGAAGCCTGGGGGAGTTCCGTCACTGCAGCTTCTTCGCCTGCCGGTTTGGGCTTCTTAATGTATTTCCCCATTTGGGGGTTTCGAAGAATTGGGAGGGTTTTGGGGAGGAAACAGGGTTCGAGGCTTTAAGCTCTGAAAGAGAAAGACAAGGCGAAAATGTGAAATTAACAAATAGAATTTGGACAGAGGATGGAGAGATTTTCAGGTGGCTACCGCGAGAATTTACCGCTTCATTACGCTTTTCAATTTCTATTATCGTGTATATATTATCTCGTGATATTTTTATTATAAAATTTCAAAATATTGTATACTAATATTAAACATTTTATGGTTTATAAGCTATTAATTTTTTTAAAATATATATTAAGTTTTTTTATTTTTTCAACCAATTAAGTTTTTATGTTCTAAAATTTTATTAATTAAATTATATAACCATCAATCTTTAACAATATTTTAAAAATTTATTATCATGCAATACAGTACAATTTGATTATATGATATTTATAGATATTTTAAAAAATTATTTTTATAATTTTTAAATTTAACAATTAACGTTAGTTGAATAGATTAATTAATAAAAAAAAATTAAATATAAGAACTTAATTTGGTGCAAAGAAATAGAAACTTAATTGATTTTCTTAAAGTTTAGAAGCTTATGCTATTATGAAGTTAACCTTTTAATCACTTTTTTAACAAATATTTTATTATCTCTTCTTAATTTAAGAGAAAAACTTTAACATAACGTAAATTTTAATTTACATATTTTTTAATTTTAAGGATTAAGAATTTATTTTAGAGTTTAGAGTTTTAGTTATAATATCTAAAATTTAAAATTAATATTTAGAATTTAAAGTTTAAAATTCAATATTTAACTTTTAGGTTTAAATTTAGTAATTTAAATTTTGAGTTTATAATATACATATTTAAACTTGAATACAATAATTTTTAGCGATATATGCATCAAAATTAAATCCTTAATTTAAATTCATTAATTTATTTTGAATATATTTTTAATGAAATCAACATTGCACTAAAGTAATAATAAAACTTAAAATATATTTTTTTTCAATTTTCAACGTCAAATAATAGTCATTAATATCATTTTTGAACCACATTATTTAGAGAATTTTTTTTATCATTCTAGTACATGTTAATTTCGCGTTTAACATATTATTTACTTATAAAAAATATTATATTTATGATTTGTCATAATTATACTAGAAATGATATTTAATACGATTCAGTTTTATCTATCTTTACTTACGAGAAAAATGAATAATTTATTAAAATGAACAATATATTATTAACGTCAAAAATACAAAAAATACAGATATATTACATCCTATATATCTAAAAATTCGATAATCTCAAAACTCAGTATATCCAAAATACTTCTCTCAACATCTCTACCATATTCATTTCTACAATATTGTCGTTATAGTTACAAAGGTCCTACAAGTGAGATTCTTTTAGAATAATTATGTCTCATTATTTAAAGGTTAAAATTATAATCTATATTTATAGATTTAAATACTTGATTTTTATTCAATAAAATTTCTTAATTAATATCCATATTTACTCATTTAAATTAACTCTAATTATTAAATAGTTTTTAACCACTACAATTACAATAATATTCAACTTAATTACTAAATAAAATTTGAATTAAAATATAATAATAACTAATATTATTTATTATTAAAATATTATTATTATTTTATATTTTGACCGTCAAGTATTATTTTATAAAAAAATATTTTAATACTATATTTTGATCACTAACTCCTAAAACTTTAATAACAAATGATGCAACTTTCTCTAAAATAAAAACCGAAATAATTTAGAACAGTAATATTATTTATCCTATTTCAACTTTTACTAAAAATTTAATGAACCCAACTTTTCTTTCTATTTTAGACCACATTTTAGATACTATATGATACGTGTGTGAAAATGTTACATTTCATTTTTCTAATTAAAGAGTTTCCTTCTGATTTATTTTACTTTACTTTCTAACGTGTTTACAGACAGTTTTAAATAAATGCCCAACTACTATTAAACAGATGACTCAAAATCCATGAGAAAAAAAAACTTTCAAAATTGTAAATATGATGGCATAATTCTGAATATTATATGAATATGATGTATATTGTAATAACATTCCATCCAACATCATAATATCAGATGTTCAAAATATTCTTGTTCATAACATCCAATAGGTCAAATACCATCGAATTGGAATCCACAAATCCGAATTCAAAACTTACTCGAACCCTTATATTTAAAATCCGCAACCAACATTCAAGTGTAAAAAATCCATGAAGCATAAAAAAAGAATGATGTTTACGATAGAGCATAGCGTATAAGGCAAGTAATACATACCCCGTATAATCATGTACGCCTTGTCTCTCCATTTATGAGCTTCTTCAACCCTGTAAATATTGACAACCTTCCCAAAGAAACAAGAGCAGAGTTTATGAAATGATCTAAAGTTCCTTTCGATACATATTACCGAAAAGAAAGAAGTTACCAGTTGCCCCACCAGTACCTGAAATGTCACAATCCATCTTTATACCCCGAGAAGTTTAACGGAAGCAATCGGTCATGACAACGAAACAATATTGTTTCCGGTCAAAGTGACAGGCCCAATTGAAATCATCATAGAGAATGCAATAATTTAGCAGTGAAGATAGTAAGGGAAAGGTAAAAGATAGGAGGAAAGGGATCCTGTTTTGTCCAAAGTGTATCAAAGTTCTACAAGTATAGACAAACAAGGGGAGGAAAATACAATAGAAATTCTGTACTGGATCAACTGACCTAATTGACTGACCCTAAAGTTCCTAAACTATAACCTACACCTTCATTCCTTTCACTTCTTGGATGATCTGTTGGACAAAGGACCTTGATTCAGTTTTTTTCCTTCATTTTTTAGAACTCATTACTGTTATGTTATAGACCATTAGTCCGGACACATTCTTTTAACAGTTATGGGTGAAGGAAAACGGAAATAAAACCGTCACCTTTACAACTAAGGCTAATTCCTAGTAGCTAAAACTACCTAAATTTAATATCAACTGAACATTTAACAGGAAATATAAGTGCTGATGGAACACTAATGCTGTCAGGGGTCCACTTTCTCCCATTGATAACGTCCTGGAAGTGGCTCGTCTGTCACCGGATCAAAGTTGTACCTGCAAATAATCCCACATCTTTTATCAGATCATAAACCACAAATATACTCAAGAGTTTCTGCAGAAGTTTAAGGCAATCATAAAAGAGAGAAACAGGGTGAAAGAAATATGGTATATACTTTTCAATGAATTGTCTTTGCTGGTCTACTTCTGCAACAGAAAAGAACTCATCTATTTCATTTGGTGTTGGGATGTATCGTCTTGTTGAATTCTGCACTCTTTGGTTAGTCTCTGCCGAGCAGGTCGGCCTAGTAGTTGAACCCGGGGTTCTTATGCTCTCTGGGTCCCTTATCAAGCTGCATGGAGTTGACTCCCTAGTGCCCCTGCACAAAAACAATAGCTATTAGTTAATGAAAAGTGAGTGAATCTAGGCATAAAAGATCCAAGGAAGCCAGTAAAAAGCATTAACTATTCCTTTTTCAGCTTTACAATCCCCCCTCCTAAACATGTAGAACCGGACAATAGCAATCGTTTGTAGAATAAAGCTGATGATGTTTAAACAAAAGGGTTCCTCGGTGTACAAATACAATAAAAGAGTCTTTTTATCAATGTTTAAGGAAAAATGTCTCTACAATCCAGGGGATAAATGAAAATTTTCCACTGTTTTCATTTTGTATTGGATCCTGTAATCCACATGGACATGCTTCAATAACAAGTATTTCCGTAGAAAAAAGACTTTACAAATACATCGAGCTCATTATACGCATTAAAATCACAAAAATCTGCTCTACAATTATTTCCGCAAGGATAAATTGAACTGACAGCCTCCTTTTTCTATAAAGGAGGGGGGGTTAAAACTAAAACAAGATAAATTTATTAAATTAATTTGACTTAGTCAAGCAAATAATTACAAGAAAAGGCAGTGCAAACTAAACAAATAGTGATCAAAGAAGAGTAACAAAAACATCATATTTTCTTGTTAATCCAATGTCCAAATATCAGATTTAACATCCACTGTATTCTATTCTCAAAGCATGGAAATATAAAGTACAATAGAACCATGTCTTCCAAAGATATATAAGCTCAATTAGCACAATAATCCCCATGGAAAAACAAAACAAGCACAAGATAGTTTTGTAAATTTTTATCTTGAACAAGTTATGACATCCACCACCTGCAAAACAAAGAAAAAGGTTTCTTTCCAATAGAATAATTAGCAGCATAGACAGTAGACACCAAAAAATACTTAAACGAAAGAACCCAACAGATCTAATATCACCGCGGAATTTGACAAACTAAAAAAAAAATGGAAAAAAAAAATTGGACACCCATATACACACTCACACCCGAATCCTAACATGGCTGGTAATGGTATAGTTTTATTTTAGAAACAAAGGTGTCTGTCATAAATCATAATACAACCACCTTCTTCCATCAAAATCAAAATCAAAATATCGAAATTCAGAAACAACCAAAACAATGAATAATTAATAGCCAACTTTTGTTTGTTAGGAATAAAGATATAAGCCCACTGAATTAATTTCTCAGCCGAGGAAAGACTACAGAATCAGATAAGAGATAAAATTGCAACAATTTCAAACAAATAAATAACACTTCTTCTCAGCAATTGATTCACAAAAAACCCACAGTAGCAAATTTATAAGAAATATGGAAATCATGTGAAAATGAATTGAAAAGAAATCCCATTTGTTGGCAGATATTTTCATTATAGCAGAATCCCAACATGAATTTTTTTTTTTCATTTTCATATTTTTGGTGAAACTAAGCGCCTAAGACATCAAGGGCATGAAAAAAAATGCATGGTTTAACAAAAATACATGAATTATGGTACAAATATTTAAATTTCATCCTAAAACTACAAACCACAGGAACTCAGTTGAACTAAAAATTTCTACATCTACTGGGGTCTAAAAATAAAATAAAAAGGAGAAATTTTGAAGCATTTTAATATCAAAACTTCGCTTTCTCTTCATTAAAAAGAATAAGCAGTTAAAATTATGAAGAAAAAAATACCCAATCCAATGTAAATAGAAAATAAACTAAAATAAGAGAAAAGAACTGAACCGACCTCTTTCTAGCTTCAATGTCCAAAATATTTCCCCCAAAAGAAGCTTCAACACCACCAAAATCATTGCTCTCACTATTATTATTGTCAATATTGCTATAGTTCACAACATTATCTTCTTGCACAATGTCTTGGCTTCCAACTTCACCCTCCTTTTTCTTTTCCGAATCCGAGCCCCCGCTAACACTAACCCTAGAATTCGAGTCAGGGTTTGGACTATGTTCACAGTTATCCTTCTTACTCCCCTGTTGCTGTGTCAGCTGCTGCTTGTGCCTCTTCGAATCATGGTCATACACCGAAGCAGGCGGCTTCTCCAACCGTCTACTCCGCAGCTGGAGATACGAGCCGTCTCCTTTACCCGGAGCCGAAGCAACCGCAGCCGGATGAGAAGCCGACGATTTCTGGAGGCGATGGAGCGCGAGGGTTCTGGCTCGGGTCCGAACACCGAGGGAAGCCTGCGAGACTTCCATTACCACAACTTCCCCAGCCGTTTTGGCCTTTCTAATGTACTTCCCCATATGGCGGGTTTGAAAATTGATTTCGAGGGTTTTGGGTTTTAGAAGAGAGAAAAAGAGGGAAAGGAGAAGAAAAATAGGTTAGCAGTTGTTTGTGAGGGAGAGGAAAAGAAGCAAAATTAAAATATTCAAAAGGCTTTTTTCTTAATTTAGTTTTTTAATATTAAAAAGGTTAATTTCGAATTCTGACATGGTAATAAATTGGATTGAAAAGTTTAATTTAATAATTTTTTGAACTTAATTTGAATTAATGCATCTATAAGTCAAATAGATTAAAATCTTAGATTCTTATATTATCTTCAATTTTAAATATTAAATTATAACTATAAAATATAAATTTTAACCATAAATCTTAAATCATAAAATGCTAAATTAAAATTTTAAACTCTAAAATCTAAATTAAAATCTTAAAATAAATGTACTCGTAAAAATAAAATAATTTTAACGCATATATATAAAATAATGATCTTTAATAATAATAATTAAAATATTATATATATTTTTATTATAACAATCCAATCATTTCATTTTTTTTAATAAAAAAGGTAATATTAAACTTAAAATTTAGCTATGACTAGCTTTAAAATAAGGAGGTCATTAACATCTCTAGAAAGCAGATTAGTAATGTAGTGCGGGATTGTTCATAATGAATCAACTCAACTTGAGAATATGAGATATGCTTAGCCAAAAAATCAACAAATCTATTTGTTTCTCTTGGAATCCAAATGAATTCAAGGAACCAAGCTTATCGACGAAGATTGACAATCGCACGAACCAGTGTAAGAGCACTATTTTCTGCCTTGGGATCGTTGATATACGAAATCGCTTGAGAACAATCTGATTGAACTTTGTAGTGATGCATAGCCATTTAACTAGGAAAATCTTAAACCATCATAGATGACCCATAGTTCAGCAGTGAGAGCGTCCGTAATACCAATGCTTCGACCGAATCCTGATATCCAATGACCATTATGGTCTCGAAAAAGTTTAGCGCTGGCACCATAACCAGAATCAGAGATAACTGCACCATCTGTATTGAGACAAATCCAATTTCAAGACGGGTATTTTCATTGGTGAAAATGATTGATAACTGATGAAGGGGAGTTAATCAACGGCTGGTGAATTATAAAATTCTTAGCCTAAGCAAAACTTCGTGTTAGAGAAGCATCCGGAGAATAAAGAAGGTCATTAAAAACACAATCGTTACGTATCTTCTAGATTTGTCAAATACAAGAGATGAAGAGGATGTTCCGTGATATATCCTGAACAATAAAACTAACAGACAATTGGATGTTAAAAAGAATCCATACAACAATACCATCATCGTAAAAACTACCATAATTAGAAAATTATAGAACACGTCCCCAAATAGATCTAAAAACTACCATCATTCCATTTTATTAGTTATAACTATCATATCACTAAAAAGTAAAATGTCCGTCATAGATAAAGCGACATGATAATTAATAGAATGACTTGATTATGAATTTTCGAAATTTAATGACCCAATTATAAACTTAAATATGATACAATGACTTGCATTGTAATTTAACATTAGCTAAAATACGTACATCAATTCACAATCGTAAAAACCACAACAAAGATCGGGCTCGCTCTTCCAATCATTCATTGCTCTCACAATGAAGATCGTCATTTTTTCCCTAATTTCATTCCTTCTCTTCTCGATTTCTAGGGTTCTCTCTCTCTCTCTCTCTCTCTACGTCTGTTGTTTTGTTTTCATATATAATTTACATCTGATTGTAGTAACTTCTTTTAATCGATCTTCTGATTTTTGTTATTGCAGGCTGAATCTGCTGGATCTGTTTTCTTTATTGATAGTTCTACTCGTCAATTCCTTCGCACTCGATCCTCCAGCGATGTCTCTCTGGTATTTCTTTATTGATTGTTTCATTTTTCTCTAATTCAATTCTTTTATTTGTAATTAGGGTTCAAGAATTATAGATTGGCGGTGATTTTTAAGCATTGAGAGATCGTGGATGGTTAGGTTTATCCGGATAGAATATGTAACATGGAAAATAACATATTGAACTTTAGTAGTATTTTAATTTTGTGATTTAGTTACATGCTGATGTTTTACCATGTATAAGTTATAACAACATTGTTTTTCTTTTTATTATTATTATTATTAGATTTGAATTGTTTAATTTCAAAGACTGTATTGATAACTTGATGTTACTAAAATTTTACTTCCATTTTTATATGATATGAAGTGCTTTTAACGTGAATCTTAGATGTACTTTGTATAGAAGGGGAATATGTTTTCTATACTCTTCATATATAAGGCTTATTGATGTTGAAACATCCATTTTCATGTCTCTTTTAACAGTCGGAGTCAATGCTGTTACCTGAAATTGGCGCGACTGTGTCAGTCTTGCTTGGTTTTGCACCACCAGTTACTCTTTCAGCTGCTGGTTCATCTAAGGTTATCAATATTGAGTAATAATTTTTTTAGTTTTCATATTTCTTTTCTTAGAAGTTTTGATTCAAAGATACTCTGCATTTTTTTTTCAGTTGAATGAGATTCTCATTCCTAATCCATTTGATAGACCTCGTGCTGTTTTTGTGCTTGAAGTTATTGGTGTTGACGGTACCTTTACTTTTTTGTCTAAGTTATTCTACTCTGTTTCCTTCTCCCTGTACTCCTCTTCATTGTTTTGGTTAAATAAATTTTATTTGGTCTTCAGATCCTCTTGTTGTTGACCCCAAGATTGGTCTCTTCCACAAAGCCTTGAAGAATAGTGTTAGTTTTGGTTCACATAAAGTGGACATTGAGCTTCCAGGTATCTGGCCTTTTATCAATATTTAGTACTGGTGGACTTTTATTGTTTTTAGATTTTTTCCTGAATGTATTATGTATCTATTCATGGTAATTGTTTACTGTGTAATTTTTTCTTTTAGATGAAGAGGAAGTATCTGTCATTTCTTTGGACGAGCCCCTTAGAGATAACACTGAAGAAGATATCAATGACTTGGTTAGTTTATAATTAATCCATAGATTCAGTTTATATTCTGGTTGATTTTTTATTTGTCTCATGCATCTGACATTTGATTTTGTGTGTTTAGGCATCTTTGTTGGGTGGATCTTATGTCCCTGATGCTACTAAATCTCTGCATGGTGTATTGACAATTCCCTTGGACAATGGTGACAATGTGAACCTTCATTTGTCAAAGGTCTTATTCAGGAACCAATATATGCCTGTTTTTTTTATTTGTTTGACTGATACTGTATCGTAGTACCAGTCATATGCAGTCTTGAATTCTTATTTACATCATCGAGTTCTTTTGATTTTATTCGCAGAAAGTGCACAGGGAATTTGCATCAAAACTGTTTGCTCTGTCCCACAATATAATGAAAGCAATTGAGACGCATGAAGATTTCTCGGAGAGTTTGCATAGACCAGCAGAGTTAATAATGGGTTCTTTTGATGGAATTAAGGTACTGATCATACAGACTTCATTTGGATAATAGTAGTATTTTGTTTTTATACATAAAGGTCTTGTCTGAAAATATATTTGGAAACCATCATGTTTAAGTGGATGGTCTCTTTTATCCTTTTCAACTCACTTTCCTTGATAGCTTTCAACATCAATTAAAACTCTTGAATTGTCTCTAATTGAAGGCCTCAAGCGTAGAAAATGGTTAATTCAGGTTTCTATTTAGACATGTATTTTCATGCTACTGTTATGTCTGTACTGCCTTTTGTTCATGTTTGCTTCCTCCTCACTTACCTACTTGCTAATCATCTTAACCCTCCCACCCCACCCCCACCCAAAAAAAAAAAAGGCTTTGCAGGAGCAGCTTGAAGCTGATAGTTTTGATAAACAAGGAAAGAGGCTTCTGCTTGTCACGCTTTCCAAGATTTTTGATTCACTGCAGACAGCATATAAAGGTTGGTAAAATACCGAACACTCTATTGTGGAAGGGAAAATGCTTCAATTTACTAATTGATTAAGGTTGACTGTTATTCTTGTTTTCATTCCACCATTTACATACTCCATGTATACAAATGCAAAGGCAGACATACATGTGTGTGTGTGTGTGTGTGTGGTTGAAACTAGACATTGCCAATTTATGTTGAAGTCTGTGTGCACTTGTGATGGTGATATAATTCACAAAATTTAGAGTGGATGGTTTTCCCTCTTGAGTTGTGGCCGCATTTCCCTTTTTTTTATTCTTCTCCCCTTAATCCCTGGCTGGAAATTGGTTTGAAAAACTAAAGATTGGGCAGGTCAAATTGTTGGAGTTATTGTCTTTAATGAGGCATCTCAGCCAGAATCAAAAACATTGATGAATGTGATAACTACCTCACGTCAATCTCCACGTTGGTTGGAAGAAACAAAAAGTTCAACCAACACCACCCTTGCTGCCCAAGTTTTGGTTAGAAGAACCCTTGCTTGGATAACTGGAATTGTTCTTCTCATTGCAACTCTCTTGGGGGTAAGACCTATTTTAAATATTAATTTATTTTTATGCCAGCCTTGTATTGTTCCCGAAGTTTTTTTTTAAATGTCTTGTAATACTGTAGCTTCATATTAAATCCATTTTCATAAAACTAAATAAGCATAGGCCTTTTAACGAACTTTGGAAGGTCTTTCATCCCAGGTTTTCCATCTAGTGAAAAACTCATCTTGACCAGATGTACTTATTTATTTATTTATTTTTCCTTCCAATATTCGTAAGACATTCCTTCATTCATTTTACAGACAAAATGAACTTCGTATTTTCCAGTAAAAAAATAAAAACCTGAAACCTTGGTTTCCTTTCTTGTGGAATATGCATTGATCCGTAGAATTTGTTTTTTATACTGCTTTGAAATCTATTGATTGATTTCTAAGAAGACCATGTTACAGAGTGGGTTCACTGAGTAGTCTGAGTTACTGGCTATAATTCCTCTTGGGTGAGGGAAAAATACTCTCTAGATTTTCAGTGGTGAAGGCTGGTGGTATATGCCATCATTGCCTTGCCGTTTACTGATTTAGGAGTTTTATTGACTCTGTTCGTTTCATTTATTCGGAGTGTCCGTAAGAGTCTGTTACCGGCATTGATTATGTTTTTTCTTTTAACCGTGGCATTTCTAATATCCATTTTTTCTTTTTCATTTCTTTTTCACTACTTCAGGTTTACTTCCTTCTCAACATGCCATTGACGAGGGACACACTTTTGTACTCTAATGTCAAGCTAGACTAAGGTGGAATAAGGTGAAAGCATACTGAATAGTATCGGAAGTGGTTCCTGGTTGGTATGAAATATCTTTTCTTATTTATGTGAATCTATTTCATTCCTTGGTTAATCCGTTGAACCCAATGCTCGTTTTTGTTGGGTAGGGTATTAGTATCTGCATGAAGAATAACTTTGTCTATTTTCTGTTATCATATATGGCTGCCAATGAGACAGGGACTGGGATGATTGAATTTTCTGTAGTTTTTTGCTATTTGTATTCAATTTCCAGATATTTGTTTTCTGAAATTCCAAGTAAAGAGATTAGGCTTTATAGCTGTCTTTGAACGAAATGGAGGCTTGTCCCTTCAAATGATTCACAAGTTAACTATGGGTAATTTAAATCGAATTTTAATTCTACTTTAAAAAATAAAATTTAAATTTTAAAAATAAGATTTTTGAAATGTAATATGGCTTGACATGTTGTTGGGAATGTTATAGTATTTTGTTTAATTTATTTGACAATAATGTTTAGTTGAAAAATATAAAATTTTGATAGCAAATTTGATAATGTTACTTATTATATAGATTTTTTAACAAGTTAAACTCTTAATTTAAATTAAAAATATTTTAAATTTTGGAAAGCATACATATTTTTTAGATAAAGATGATTGAACTCGTGTTTCTTTGAATAAATATTATTTATTTTTTATTAGATTCATTTGTTAGTTTATAGATTAAATATATATAATATATTTTTATTGTTATAAATTATTTTTAACTATAATTAACTAACTAATTATGACTTACACGGGTATAAGTTTTATTGAATTATAATTTTCTATAATTGATTATGATTAACTTATATTGATATAAATTCTATCGAACTACAATTAATTAATTATAATTAATTTATACCGGTATAAATTTGATCAGTTTAATTGATATAAACTCTACCCGAGTTTAGAAAATTAACCCCCGGAGACACGATAAAAGCACACATAACTACTCCATACTAGGCACTACTCATAGCCTTCATGATGCTGTAATTTGTAATTGTTATCCATGTCCGGTAACACACAACAACAAGATTCAAGGCACTGATACTACTACAATATATCTTCCTTCAGTTTCAGGAAAAATCAATAGATAAAATCTAAAACTTAAAAATATTACTAATCAATAATTCTGATGAATCCATTTCCTTTAAAATCTAAATAAAATAGATTAAACCACCAAAAATAATTCTTACGATTGCACCAGATGTATTATGGCTAGATTGGCTAATTTCCACCGCACGAATAATAATTCTTAAATAAATTGTCTTTGCAAATTGGAACTAAATCAAATCCGACCATTTATCTTAACAATTATTCTAAATACTTCATTCAGATATAAAATTTGAGTTTAAACCATTTAATAATTCTGAATTTAATTATCGAACGCACGCCATCAAAATTAAACCTCTCAATTAGATCAATTTGCTTAACTTTAGATCAAATGACCACTTAAATAATTCCATTTGATTCTAATCTTTAAACTCGATTTCGATTATTTTGAGCTCAAATTTAATTACTTTTACTTATAATTTAGGTCATTTTGTTCAAATCCAACTAATATCAATAATGTATATATATGAATCGCATCCCAATCCGAAATAAAATAACTGGAATCAGATATATGAACATACAATGTTTTTCTAGGAGGATTCAATAATGATAAAACCTTAATCAATGGAAAAATCACATGCTCTAGATATGAAAAATCAGGTGTTAAAAGTCACAGTAACCATAAGGACTCACTATCTTCTCAGGGGAATCATTTTTACTATCCAGTTTCATTGTCCGGCGATCGGTCCCAAGACGGGTGCACCACCCTCGAATTCTGCTGAGAAACGGGTCAAACAGAAATGGATAACAAACTTATTCTGTTTGCCGGAACCACTTCGAAACGAGTCAAGAGTATAACAAAGTAAACGTATGATGATCAGCGCGAACAATGCAATACCGACTTTCGGAACCACTTTGCTTTATTAGCGATCTTTAGAACTCTGTTACCGGTTAGAGATAATGAAAATGTTGCCGGAGATATGAGGATTCTATCCATCATGTTTATTTTAGGGGCATCAAGGATTGCTTTAGGTATGGATAGTGCCCATTGCATACCCCATATTGCGAGAGGCCTCATGTATATAAGAGATCGGAAATGGCCGTCGGTATATAAGAGATCGGAAATGGCCGTCGGTCGTCCATGCCTCTGGAGTCTGGAACCAGTAACTGTTTGGAAAAAGAAAGCAGAGTTTAAATAGAGATTTTCACACCGTTGTATGTAAATTAAGCCAAAAATCACAGAGGGAAAGAAAAACATTAAGAAAACTTCTATATCAGATACAGTTATTGAAGGCTAAATGAGTTGGAAAGTATTAACATTGTACATCATGTGAACTAATAAGAGAAATTAAAAATCGTTTTACCCGAACCCCTCCTCGGACCAGCCTGCAGTGAAAATGCCTTCAGCTGTTGTGAATGCCTCTTTCTCCATTCCAGCAAGAATCATATTTGCCGCTACGGCATAGGTAACACCGGTCCATATTTCACGTGACTGCATGCATGTCTCATCCACCTTTCCGTTGGGATCCATCCCGTTTACCGCACCCATCCGACCTCCTTTAACTTTCATCACATTGAAATCATATATTTTCTGAAGAGCACTTCTTGTTTTGAACTCATCAAAAAGTGGAGCCAAGCCGGAAGATGCTGTGTACCATTGTCCTGCCAGTTGGTCTGCTTGTATAGACTTACTATTACTACTTGACCCACTGTCATAGTTGAAATAAGATCCATTCCACAGTTTCTTTTCGAATGCTGATTTTGCAGTAAAGAATTTGGTTTTGCATGTTTCAGCGAAGAACTTGTCACCAATCTGCTCAGCCATTGCAGCGGCAGCTTGGAGTGCTGCAAGCCATAAGCAACCACAGTAAGCACTTATACCATGGACAGTCCAAGTATCATAAGTTTGATCTGGAAATCCATCATTTTCGATTAGCCCATCGTCATCTCTATCAAATTGTTCCATGTATTCCATTGCAGTACGAACAGCAGGCCAAACTTCGACTCCAAATGACATATCCCCTGTGGCAGCAAAATCTCTATACACTTGAAGCACAAACTTGGGATTCAGATCCTTCCACTTGCTTGTGTCATGTATATTATACGCATTCATTTCGTTCCACGGATCATGAGTCCCTAGATCATGAGGAACAGCTCCTCTAACTTTGCGAATTCCATAGTTACCCTCTGCTAGAAACTTTACTTTCCTTCCATCCTCGGATAAAACAGCCTTGGCGAAGTCACGCTGAATGTTGAGTTCAATTTTAGGAAAAAGCTTGAGAAGGGCAAAAGATGCATAAAAGTGTACATCATAAGTGCACCACATGATATACTCAACTCCCTCCAAGTACAGAAATCTACCAACATCGTCACTGTCATCTAGTTGATCCTGCCATTTGAAGTGATGTGATAAGTGGTTGCTGCTTCCTTTATTCTGAGAAATATCCGAGTCACCAGTACAACGCTCAACAATGGTACTATGCTTGCGGTCCACTTTAGCTTCAGTTACTTTCACATCAATGCTTTCTCCGTTTATTGGTAAATCTTGATCATTTTTCACATTTGTGGATGGCAAGGAAGAATCTGCACAGTGGTTACAAAAGATGAATGTGAGCTTTAGAGACTAATCTGCTATGATACAAGATACTATATGTAAATGATGTCATATCGTACAATTAGCATGCACGTACTAATTACTAAATTTAAGCTAAGGCAAGAAGTAAAACGAGCAAGGCACATTGCATGAGTACCTATCCAAACAGTTCCACCGGCAACCAAAAAGTAGAGCTCATTAAACAGTGTAAATTTGTACCTGAAATACATAAAGAGGATTTTCCAATTCATTCTTTTTGGATGCCAAACCAAGAAATCATAAATAAAGGTGCATGTAAAACAGAAGGCAATATAAGGCTAATTAGAAAAGTAAAAGGTGCATTGGATGTTACCATTCTGGCAGTCTTTCATCATTGAGGATAGGACTTTGCCATTTTTCAATCTCTTCTTCCCACCGCTTGTAATCTATGAATAACCAGAATGTTATCGGTCTTAGATGTATCAAGTTTAACAGAAATCTCTTAAAACAAAATAATTACGAGAAAAGAGACATATCGGAAAGCATGATCTATGTCAATAATTTGTAAAAGAAAGAATTGCCAGAAAACAAAGTATATTTGAACCAATTGCATACTTGTCAATGCATCATTAGCCAAGTCCAAAGCTGCTGTTTCAGAAGTGCCATAGAATTTTGTGTACCTCCTGTAAAAAATAAAAACTTTTCAGAAATAATCACCTAACTGTAATACCACCCTGACATGTCACTGGGCACAAGAAGAAAGGCAAAAAACAGCATTCCTTGATTTAAAAACAAACAATTGGGCATCTCTCTCTAGTACACAAAATGTTCACCAAGAAAATTACAAGTTTAACAATCCTATTGTACAACGCAGACCTAATAAGGATGGTTGGCATCAGAGAGATTAATAACTGGTGTTTTTCCCACAACTGTAAAGCATGGAATTTCTTGTGGCTATAGAGTTGGGGCATCTGCATCTATTATGAATTCATTATAACTAGGGCTGCATGATAGAGGCAAATCAGGCAATACCACAAACATCCGACGTTTGTAGTAAGTGCAAGCAATTAAACAAGTTGACAAGCACTGATGACTAAAAAAAGTAAATTGTAAATACCTATGGTATGAGCTCCCTTTTAAAAATTTTATTTTTGGAGAAGACCAAGCAAGAGAAAATGCAATGGTACACTTTCCATGGGGTTCCACCCAGGCAGAGGCTGAGACAGCAGCACAAAGTGTCTCTCCCGGTGCTGAAGGCATGCTTGGGCCACAATTGAAATTTTCACGATCGAATTGTCCATCCTTTAGACACAAAAACAACAATTTAATTCGCAAATGGGTCAGGAAAAAGCATAGCCGTGGCAATAATTTATGAACAACTTGGAAAGAATATTGTAGCACTATTAGGAACTCATACAGTAAGATATACAAATTTGAAATTGAATACATATTCAAGGTTGACAAGTTCAGTAAATTGAAGGCATGATAACTAAAAATAAAGGCTGATAATCCTTTACAAGAAAAATTACCTGCATCATTTTACCCCACATCTCCCTTGCTGTTACAGACCTTCCCTCCGAAAGACCAAAACATGGTTGGACTGTCACGTTGACATTCTGGGTTTCGCATGCAGCTATGGCAAAAGTAACAGGAGGGTTACCCTTACCAGTCCTGTGATATGGTGTCAATTCTTAGAAATATTTGAAATCTAGTTATTGTGTTAACAATATATATATTTGTAACTTATGCACCCAAGCACAATATGCAAGCAGGCTAGCATGATAATAATTCGTTGAGACAAAGAAATAATATCAATGCAGATAAATGTCAAGGAAACTCATGGACCAGAGGAAAATTCCTGGGCTAATTCAGAAAAAAGAGAAGAAAATGAAATTTATAATATTGCCCCAAATAGAGGAAAAGCTTAATACTAGAGGCTCAAAAGCAAACTTATAATATTCTAACATCCTTTGAAATTAAAGGCCTCGGACAGAAAGAGAAACAAAATGATTCAAAATTTATATTAGGAATGGTAACAAAATTCTAAAGAAATATTATAGTTGTTTTATCAAATACACACACAAGCGCATAAAAGAAATAACCTGCTAAATACAGTATCAATGTTTTGAGGAGCATACAGAAAGCCTCCAAATCACCTTTCAAACATCTAAAAGGGCTGAAGGTTTATAAGGAAAACAGGTGTCATGAGACAAGGTAAACTGAATGACTTATGCCTGTTCACATCTGAACAATCAGCCATACTTGTGATCTCTCTCATCTATGCGTCACATAAATGGCATAATCAGACATTTCCCTCCATGATTTCTCATCACAATTCCTAGGAATGCAAGTGCAACTACGTCCCTCCAATTTTTAATAAAAAGAAAAAGAGCAGTACCTAGGTTTTATAATATCTATCCATTAGTCACAATTATCTGTAAACTAAGACTCTAAGAGTAAGTGCAGGTTTGCCACAAAATGTATATTGATTAGATTTTAGGAGCTTTTCATCCTTGAGAAAAATGCCATGCCCCCCTGATACAGTAACAACTTTTGCTGGCAACGGAAGTATGTTCTCATAACCAAAATAACATGTTGCTCATTCTTTCCTTTTTTAAGTGAATGGTGTACTTTAGTTAAGCTACTGATCGTCATAAGGAAAACATCTTTCTTTCTTTTAAGATAAATACATACATTAGTCCAACATCATATTTTGTTTGTTCCATTTATTTTTCCCTAATTATTTTTGAGTTTGTGTGTATTAAGAAAGGGATCAAGGATTTAGATAAAGCCACAAAGGTTCTTAGCACATAATGCTCCCTTTCACCTCTCATTACAGTGAAATAACCAGGAGAAATATGCAAACCAACCGTCTTATATAGCTATTAAGGTTTGATGACTTGCTTGTGATGGAGAAGGACACCAGAAACTCCATCTTCGCCTCTGTCAAAATAGAAGAGAAAAAGGTTAAGACATTTTCTAATGTACATAGTACAAGTAGAAAGAACATGTGCTAAATATGCTCACACGAACGGTTCATTCACATGATCCCCTGATAAGTGTGAAACTCCACCAATTGAATTCTGCAGAGCAAACATTAATTACTAAAAATGCAAGAAACAGTCTTTTATTGATTGAGTAAAATTAAACACAATATTGAACAAGTCTGGATCCAGAAATGAACTTACCGCCCATGTTAAGAGTAGGCTGACTTTTGCCCTTTCTTTTCCAGTATTCACCAACTGCAATGGAACAAGTAATGACCTTGTAAGAAAGTGGAGAAAAAAGAGAGCTACAAAATAGGCTTGTAAATAACCAATTATGGAAAAAATTCTGAAATAGCACCAAAAAACAAACAAAAAGGACTGTGTGTATAACAAGTCACTAAGTTCTTAACATTTAGATTCTCGGTAAACATACTGTGTAGACAAAAACAGCTGTCGGAAGACTAGTATCCTTGTAATTATGTGGTATAAAAGGAGATATCTGTCGACAGGACACTTTTAGGTCAGGATCTGGTTCACCTGAAAAAAATAGACCATTATAAAACATGAGGTAAAGGAAAATAAACTGACTTGAATGACAGAAAGTTCAAATAATACCATCATATATTGTCCATGCTCTAGGAAACAAAGCATGGTATGTAGAATGTTGGCCACTCAGATTCCAACCCCATGATGAAATACCCTCATCACTAGCTTTCCTGTGAAAGCATGCAACTGACATTAGACTTGCAATATACAGTAGCTCTAATGACAAGTCTCATACTGAACTTCAAAATTATGGCCAGAGACCAATTAATCTTTCTTTTTCAAATCTAGGCAAGTCACAGAAAGTTCACTGGAATCTCTCTACCTTTCACAGGTAAAAAAGGATACTTTGGATACACAAAACATAGCTGCATCTAGGATTCATTCTATTCCAAAACAACTAACCCCATCTGTTTTTTCGAAGTTTCACTATTCACTCTGTCCCAACTCAACAAATATGCTTGTTAAGCATTTAGAAATTACAATAATAAAATATAAACAATGAAGTAGCAAGTCGAGAGTAGTTTCTCGGCCAGCAGTTTGCCAAGACATCAGTTTTAATGTTAGAAACAAGATAAGAACTCAGATGATAAATAAACACACATTACTTGATCTATAGAAATATTAAAAGCTAAAATCAATACAACCAAATTCTGCAGTCAGTTGTGATGATATCAACTACTGATCTCTGATACGGCGATAAAGCAAAAAAGAAGAGTGAGAATAGAATGAATCAAAGAAGATAATTACCATACAAACCAAAATTGGATGCCTACATGCACACATTGATTAGTTGACAAGTTACAGATGTACGAGATGCAACTGTTTGAAATATGAAACCAATTCATAGTAATAACTAATAAGTGTTGCAAACCATTAGAGGAATAAATATTTTCATATCAATATCTATTTCATTTCTTTTAGCAACGTGTAAACATTTTCATATCAATATCCTATAGAATGATTGTAATAGAACTTATCTTACCCTAATCCTTCATGCTGTCCTGGAGCCAAAACTGATGCATACTTCTTATTCCCACCATCACGAGATATAAAAATCTACAGTTTCAGAAGAGAAATCAAACCATTATGAGAATGGAAAATTGGTTTAATGTTTCTAAAAAACTAATGTATTCTTTTTATTCCTCACTGGGGTGTTTTTTTGGGAGGGGAGTTGGAAAAGCACCTATAATCCAAACCATGTTGTTGGTCTATATTTAAAAAGAATAAAAAAGAATATCACTAGATTAATTCTCAATGAAGCCTTGAAAATTCTTTTAGGTATTGCTTAGTATTGAGGATGAAAAACAGTGAGAATGGAAAATATGTTAATCAAATGGTTCAGATTTATACCCACTTCCCCACCATGTAGCTTAACCATTATATTAACAAAATTTCCATATTCACTCGTTTCATTCCTATGTGCCAAGGAGAGCCTTAAGAAAAAATAATGTCTTATAGAAACACACATTCAAGTTCAATACATATTTATTTGTTCAAATGACAGTCCCGAAACAATAAGTACACCAATCTTATTTGGCATGTAGACTTCTGGATAATTCCTCAAGTTAATAAATTAATTAAAATTATATGAAGAATAGGGCGTCAACAAGTAAACAAGTTGAAGATCTGAGCTTTACAGAAAATTGATTAGCCATAACAGGTGAAGGGTCACAAGTTCCAGGAACTATTTGCCATTGCCTGAACTCGCCTCTGAAACCCCTGGATATACTCCCACTCCTGCAACACAAATTGCCACGGTCAGATGCATAAAACATTCCATCACTACAAACTAAAACATTTAGCTAAACCACATTAAATACCCAATTCCTCCCAGTGGAACTCCTTGAGATGCAGATGGCTTATAGCTTTCTCGGGTGAAAGGGTCAATAGGTGCTTTCTGCACATAATCATGCCACAAACATATAAAGTTACTCAGAGCTATCAAGGAAAATAATTGCCTGTTTTCAAAAAATAAGAAAGAAAAAGACGAAAACGACTCCAAACTAAATCAAACAAGAGAATTACCCTTCCATGAGATGCCTCTTCCCTGACATAGGACCATAGACGAATACCTAAACGCACCTAAGGTTTCAAATTCCAAGATCAATTAGAAGAGGTAACTAGTACAGTACAGGGATCGTATCTTAAATCAGTCAAACAAGATTTTCAATCACATACCATCTTTATTGCTTCCTTAAATGTAATACTGAATTCTTTAAGAAGATTAGCATGACTGTTTAATCGCCTTCTCCAAGCTTGTTTTGGTGGGCCGGCACTATCAAAATCAAACTATACAGGAGTACCAAACCGGGTGAATTTGTATAGCAGAATATTAAAAAAATCATCTGAAGCTAAGCCTACAACCATAATGTCAAAGAACTAGTTTCATATAGAATCAATATGACATTCAAGGCAGAAAATCTAATACGCCATTTGCAATATCAGTATGATTATGAATTAAAAAGAAGGCAACCAAAAAATATGTAAAATTTCAAACTGTATGAATCAATTTCAAACTTTATAAATCATGATGGAGCTAATTCCGTGGAAAAACATACCTCGATCCTATTAATTTTAATAGCAGTACAAGTCCCCCCCCCCCCCCTTCAAGAACCAAACAGAATAAAATCAACTAAGAAAATGATCCCAAAAAGGCTTACCAACTGTAAAGTGTGACGGCTGATATATTCCTCAGGCGGCCATGAATTCTTTCTGCTATGGAATATATTGCTAGTAACCATGTCGAGTGATCAAAAATTCAATTTCCAGCCCAATAATTTACTCTTATTTTTCCTTTTCTCCTTCTTTTCAGCTAAAAATCTCTCAGAAACACACGATCGCCAAAATAAACGCAAAAAAAAATAAAAATTGAAGAATGAAACGAAGTGCTTAATCAAACAGGGAATCGCGGGATCAGAGATCTCGAGAGGACTTTGAGATTTTCATGAAAGAGAGCAGCGTAAAGGCAGTGATGGCGTTTCGATTGGATATAAAGAGAAATTCTAAAATAAAAAGGGAAAATCTGAATCGTCGACGAGTGTAGCCGTGGCGTTGGCATCGGCGTGTCGCCTGCAGGAAGAGCCGTTTGGAGGTTTGTCAATGCTTGGTGTAATTGCAGCTCGCTCTCGCCTCTCTCCGATCGCCAGCTGGTCCCAATTGTACTTGTTGGAAACTTTTCAATTGTTGTATTATAGAAAATTAATATGGAATGAAAAAAATAGAACTAATTTTTTATATAACTAAATATTTAAATTAATTTTTAAATAAATTTGAAGGGTTTTATTTATTTTTTAATTTTAAGGTCTAATTAAAATTTTAATTCTGATAGTTCTAATAAAAAAATTTAAAATTATGAGATGGATTTAACTAAAAGATTCTAAATAATTTGGGGTCTCACTAAAATTATTAATTTAATGAAAATTTTAAAAATTAAAGATCAGTTAATTAAAAATATTTATTTTTTTAAATTTAATAATTTTTTTTAAAAGGTCAACTCTTATTTATTTATTTTTTAAATTGTGGGAGGCAAGTCCCCATTAGTTTCAAATCTCAATTACCTTGATAGGGGGGCAGAGTATTTGAATATAAAAATATTAATTACAATTTACAATATAAATAAATTACAAATTTTAGTTAGATCAGTATTCATTTAATTCATGACATTAAATTTAGTTAATTTTAATCATTAGTATAAATCATTATAAATAAAAACATAATAAGAATATACGTTTTTTTAATATAATAGGAATATAAAAATTTGTTTACATCTTTTATATTTCTGGATTATAATTTTATATAAAAATAGTTTAGTATACTGCCATATGTATTTTTGTTAGTTATTTTATTTTCACCAGGACACGGTCATTCTTTTTTTTAAATTCTAAATTACTTTTAGTGTATAAAATAAATATACATATTTATTATAATATTTTTTATTTTCTAAAGGTATAAAGATAATTTTAACCCTTAACATTTATAATTTTTATCGTTTTGGTCTTTATTCTTTTTTGGATAAATTTAGTCCTTAATCTATATCTTTTTGACAAATAACTTATTTTTTAACTATCATGATAACTGGATCGTTAAAAATCTAACAATGATGATATGTCATATGTATATGATAATATATTTTAAATAACATGGCATTTAACCTATCAAATATATATATAAAATATAATTTTATTTTAGGATAAAATATAAAAAATTAAAATTCAAATAAAATATTAAAAATTAATTCAAATAAGATAGGTTCAATATTTGATAGGTTAAAATTATCTTTATATCTTTTCTAAATAACTGCGAAAATAAAAGGAGGGAAAAGCGTTTGGTTTGGTATTTGAGTGGGAAAAGGGTTCGTTGCGTCGACTGCTTGTTGGTCTCGGTGGGGCGTGGTGTCGCTTTTGCCGCCTCCTTTCCCTCTTTTTCTCCGAATATTTATGGAAGCAAAAAGTTGGAAAAGTATAGTCTTTAAATTTTTTTAATATTTATGAATCGCTTTAAAAAAATTTTAAAAAAATTATGGGTTCATTTTTAAATATTTTTTAAAACCATCATAGACTAAATTACTATTTTAATGTGAGTATATATATATTTTTGTACATGAGTTTAGTTTTAAAATCTAATTTGGCATTTAGATGATTTTCAATTAAGTATATAAATTTAATTTTAAAATTTAATATCTAAATTTTTATTTAATTAGATATATTATCCGAATATATTTTACATCGATTGAATAGTATTTTTTTATAATGTTTAACTATATAATTTTAGTGGTCGAGTTAAGTTTACAGATTTAAGTTTTAGAATCTAGAATTTAGATATAATTTTTAGAGCCTATGATTTAGTTTTTTAGGGTTATGAATTAAGATTTCTGTTTTATAGTGTAAATATGTATGTTTGGTGGGTGAATTTTTCGATGTTTTTTTTTTACATATATAAAATATTGAACTTGAGATTAGGCTCGGCTCGATTTTTTTTCAATTTTGAGTTATTCGAGTTGAATCGAATAACTCAAAAAATTTGATTTCGAGTCGAATTTAAATTCTCAAAGTTCGAGTTACTCAAAAAATCGAATAACTCAAAAAAAATTTCAGGTTTTAGTTACACTTTTAGTCCCTGTAATTTTATTTTCAGTTTTATTTCAGTCATATATTCTCTTTTTTATTAATTTTATATTTTAATTTTTTTTACAATATGATCATTTTTCATATTTATTTTTATTTAATATAATTTTATTTATATTTTTTATATTATTTAAATTATTTTATATTTTTTAATTTATATTTATATTAATGTATTTAATTTATCATTATTTTTTATCTCGTTTTGGCCTTTTCTAGATAAGAAAAGTTTTTAACGAAGTTGTAATTTAATGAAATAACATATTTATACTTAAGGTATTTGATGATAATAATAATAATAATAATAATTTAAAATATTATTTATACATGTAAAAAATAATATAAAAAAATATGTATGTAGATACAAAGAGAGAGTTATTTAAATTAAAGTTAAAATGTACTATAATATTATAAATAATATAATTAAATTTATATATAAACCCGAAAAATCAAATTGAACTCATTAAAACCAACACTCGAAAAAAATTATTTCAAAACTATTTGAAATAGAGGATGTTTGGGTAAATCTGCCTAATATGGATCTAAAAACCTTTTGAGTATCAAATTAAAGAAAATAAATTTAGGGAGTAAAAGTCACTTTAACTGGTGAAATTTGAAAACAAAGCCGGAGTTATAAAACTGCGTGACTGACTGTTCACCTTCCCACCAAATCCAAAAATCTCTCTGCGTTTGTTCCATTTCCCTATATCTTCTCCGATCCCATCGCCCCCTCCTTATTCGTAGCTGATCGAATCTGTTGTTTGCGAAGGGGGTAGGGTTTTCGAGAGATGGGGCAGCAGTCTTTGATCTACAGCTTCGTGGCACGCGGAACTGTGATACTCGCAGAGTACACCGAGTTCACCGGTAATTTCACCACTATCGCCGCTCAATGTCTCCAGAAACTCCCTGCTTCCGACAACAAGTTCACCTATAACTGCGATGACCACACCTTTAATTACCGCGTTGAAAATGGATTCAGTAAGAAATTTTTTTTGCTCGGTTGCGAATTGCGATCTTGATCTTCTTTTCTTTTTACGTTGGTTGAGTTTTTTTTTTCAGAAATCGGATTGTTTGATTAATGCTTCGACTGTGTAAATCGGTGTGGGATCCGTTTTGTTGTTTAGTTTGTGATTCAGCTTTTCTTTAGGTGTTAATTATTATTGACATGCATTGGATCTGGGCTTAATTTTGAGTTGCTAGGTGTTTTTGTATGGTTTTGTGTTTTCATATCCTAGTTTTTCGGTAGGGATAGTAATATAATCCGAATTCGTAAGAAAAAAACTCGATCCAAATCCGATTAAAAAAAGTCCAAATTCGAATCCAAAAATAATATTCAAATCCTAATAGGAGTTGGATCGGATAGGGATATTGCCATGATCCGATTCGAATTCAATCTGAATCCATATCCAATATGAATTCGATCCATATATAAATCCGAATAAAAATATTTAAAATTTTTATATTTAAAAAGTTTGAGTTGTTACTTTAATTTGTTTTATATTGGATTGTAATATTTGTTTAGATTTGTTTGCGTTATAAATTTAAAAATATTTGTTTGATAAAAAAATATTTTTTTATTTAAAGATATTTGTTTGATTTGTTATTTTAAAAAATAATTGGATTTGGATTTTTGGATTTGAATTTGGATTTGGATTTTAAATATTTTATTGGATTGAATTTGGATTTATATAAATGGACTTGCATTTGGATTTGAATTTTTTTAAAAGTCCGATTATTAATTGGATTGAAATTGGATTTTATAAAGTAAGATCCAAGTCCGATCTATTGCCATCCCTATTTTCCACTATGTCATGTTTGATCAAAGCGGAGGGGAAGGGATTTAATTTGAACATTTTGGTTGTATGTAAATGATGCGTTGGATTCCATTTTTGTGACTTTTTATACTTTGATTTCCATTTTAACTCATTTTATACGTGCTTATACTTGCGTAGCCTGTGCTTGTTTATCTGTATTTCTTGGGGTGAATCAATGAAAAAATTATTTAGACATCCAAACAAACTTCATCGTTTTATATTACAGTTTTATTACACAGTGATGCTTGTTTGGATGTGTAAAACATTATTTAGAATCGTGATAGTTGATTTAATGGCGGATGTAAATTTCTTCTTTATAGGGTGATGACCTCTTCCATTTCTATTTTTTGGATAGGCAAATTGATGTCATATACAGTGTGTGTGCATAAATTAGATGAGCCCAAAACGTTATCTGGTTAATGTAACTTCATTTAATGGTTCACATAATTTACAATTTGCAAGATTTGTGCCTGATGGATGTTTTATTTTAATTGTTGCTTCTATGTCTGTTCCCTAGCTAGTTGCATTTCCTATTTGTTTTTTTTGCCCTCGTCTGTTAATATCTGTGAGCATGAATGTGCTCTGCATCTGGTTTTCATGTTGGTAAAATGGAATTTATGTTTAATAAATAGAAAGTATAAGGACGATGCTAGTAAGGAAAGGGATCTTGTGAAGATATGATCAGTGACAAACAAGGAAAGAAGAAAATAGAACTCCTAGTTACACATTTTAAATTATTGTGCGCTGTCTTGATCACTCTTTAAATCAAAGAATATCAGCTTGTAATCATACCCATTATTGGTGTATGTACATGCTACTCTTGTTTATACATTGCAGCTGGCTGCTGGCTTTTAATTGCTATTTGTGTGCTATAGTGTTCATATTGATATTGAAGCTATAGGATATATGCATAATGGATTGCCTAAGTAGAGAGAAAAGGAGAGATTCCCTTCCTAAACTTATGGTTTTAACTATAGATCTTCATGCTGACTTCTGGTATGATTTTTGTAACTCATAATTTCTTAAATTTGTGTTTCATATACTAATGTTTAAGAAACACTTTTGGTGCTGCAGCCTACTGTGTGGTTGCTGTCGAATCTGTTGGCATGCAAGTTCCAATTGCATTTCTGGAAAGAGTTAAGGAAGACTTCAACAAGAGATATGGAGGAGGGAAGGCTACAACTGCTACGGCCAAAAGCCTGAATAGAGAATTTGGGTATATAGCTCTATGTTTCTTCATATATATTTACATTTGACTTGTTGGGTACATGCTTAGCTCTTTGTACATGTTAGTTCCAAACTGAAGGAGCATATGCAGTACTGTATGGACAATCCTGAAGAGATCAGCAAACTTGCTAAAGTGAAAGCTCAAGTTTCTGAAGTCAAGGGTGTTATGATGGAGAACATTGAGAAGGTAATAGGTTGTAGCTAATTGTATCAATGTTCTAGGTGTAGTTTGAGGGTTAAAACATGGCAAGATGCATAGAACTTTCAAGGCATGACAATACAAAGCAGAACGAAACTGTAGATATATTGTTTGTAGCATGTGGTTTTCTTTCATTAATAACACTTTTGGTTGACCAGGTCCTTGATCGTGGTGAGAAAATTGAGTTGCTGGTGGATAAAACTGAGAACCTTCGTTCACAGGTTAGTCCTATTCAAACTGCATTTTATGGGTAACCAAAACAATGGCTCTTTTGTGCTTTGATGAAGTTGTTTCCTTGTCAAGTGTAGAAAATATTACTACTATAATGCTCGGTCTAAGTTTCTATTATAAACATTGTCTGATATGGTTTCTTTATGCTGCTTATTTTGATACATCTTATAATGCATTTAACTCCGATAAATATAAAATGCAAAAAGTACGATGCAATAAACTTAAAATTGGATTACAGGCTCAAGATTTTAGGCAGCAGGGAACACAAATGAGGAGAAAGATGTGGCTTCAGAATATGAAGATAAAATTGATCGTTTTGGGTATCCTCATTGCCTTGATTCTTATCATTGTGCTGTCAATCTGCCATGGCTTCAATTGTTAGTCTGTCTCGGATTTCCCTTGTTCCGACACTTTGCCTCATTGCTGACTAAATTGTCTTGGTAGATTGGTTTGCTTTACTTTGTTGTATTAGGTTTGCATATTTCTGCCATGCAGACTACAGTAGCATAGAGGGAGACTTTGCATCTTGCTTGATTGTATAGGTCATAGTTCTAGCTTCTGACTATATATTGATAACTTGTATGTCTCTGCATTTCCTATTTCCCCTTTTTTATTCTACTTCGTTGCTTCGATTCTTCATTTTTGCTCGAATACTCCGTGTTTGATACACACGATCAACATATACCTAAGATACGACCTTCCCAATATCGATCACTTGTATATTATTATTAAGCATGGTTTGTTGAGAAGCTTGTTCGACCATGAAACAAATTGCATTCTATTTGGTAGTTGGCTTGTTTCAAACTTTACATTATCGATAAGCAATTAAAGACTTGACTGACTAGATTGTCTTGATATATTTTTGTCCAAATCCTCTCGAATTTAAAATGAAATTTTTGGTTTAAATAAGTATTCGTATCTTTTAAGAATTTAAATAAAATAAACCTAAATTAATTTTATGCGTTTTTAATGAATTTAAAATGATTTTTTAGTTATAATTTGATTATAACTGTATAAATATATGATATTACGCTCACATTTTTTAATGATTTTTTTTTTCATACCATTAACACGTTCCTCCTTTAAAATTTTAAAAATTATTGTTTTATATTTTGAAAATTTTACGATAGGCGTTGAAAATCATTAATATTGAACATTGTTGAACACCATTAAATTTATTAATAAAAATTTAAAATCTCAACGACTCAATATATAATTAATAAAAGTGTGATAAACTCAGTATATAATTAATAATCGTATGATTAGTCCTTTAAAATTTTATTCTTTATAAATTAATTTAATAATATTCAACGGTGTTCAACATTAAAGATACTTTGACGTCGGTCGTAGATCCATCCTTTATATTATTTTTATTTTTATATTCGTATTGGTACAACGTTCATAAAACACACGATTTCCACACCTCGTCGCACAAGACGCTCACTCGCTGGAAACCAACGGTAGTTAATTTTAGACGTGATAAAAACATATTTATGATATTGAATAACGACCTTTCCTTGCTCCAACCTTTGCCACGTGTTCCTCCGCCGGTCAGGCCATACTGTCACTTCAAAGACAAAGGTGAAGTACAGAAATGACCATTAAACTAAGCAAAGATGATCCTTTTGGCTATTAAAGTTTCCGAAATTATAAAATGATCATCAAATGGATTGAACAATTACACAACAGTAATTGAAAATTTTCAAAATATTACAAAATTTTCATTAAAAATTATCCAAATTTTACATTTTTTTCTTAAAATTATCAAGATTTATCACTATTTTATATTATATAGTGAATTTTGTAATAACTCAATAAATTTAGTGATTATTTTATTATTTATGAAACTTTAGTTTTCAGAAAGATATTTTTTCTTAGTTTGGTGACAATTTATGTACTTTATCCAAAAAAACAAACGTTGAAATTCACTCTCCTTTTCTGCTCAAAAGTTTTTAGATTCAGAAAATCACAACAATCTTTCTCCCTCTTCCTCTCTAAAATACGTTATATTCTCTCTCTAGAAAGGAGTTTCCGTCGTCGATTCCGCCATGGACGTAGCAGCACCGCTGCGGCTCGTCTACTGCGGTGTCGATCCGGTCCGTTTCTCTTCCCCGCGCTCTAACAGAGTGTCTATTCGTTCGCGAACCAGACCGGTTCGCGCCGTAGAAACCGAGCCTAAGCCTGCTCGTAACGCGCCGTCTCAGTCTTCTCCTCCTCCAAACAACAACATCAACGGCTCCTCCAAGTCCTCTTCATCTAAAAAATCCATGAACGGGGTAATTTATCAGCTAAACACGGATATAAATATTCATTTTAAAAAATAAAGTTTAGTGTATTCAAAAAATGTTTAGTAAATCTAATAAGCCAAACACGTGTATAAAAATGATGATTGTAATAAGTTAAAAAATTCAACATATAAAACTTAGTAAATCTAATAAAGATTACACGTTTAATGTTTTTTTTTATATATTTTTTTTGGATAATTTTGTTATTAACACAGTCAAGAATTTGGTTACTTAATGATTAACTCAAATTAGTTAGTTTGGTTGGTTGCTTCATTTGGGTTTTACTGAATTATGCACAGAAGAGTTTTTGTTAGAAATTAATTGTTAATAAGTATGGCACTTTTAATTTTTCATTGGTGATTTTTTTAGAACTTTTAGTATTCTTCTACTTATTGCTTTGATGATAATTGAACTACCAGAGGATGGAAGAAGTGTCACAGGAAATAAAAAGAGTGAGGGCACAAATGGAAGAAAATGAAGAATTGGCTATACTAATGAGAGGACTTCGTGGGCAAAATTTACGGGATTCACAGTTTGCCGACAACAATATTCAGCTCCGATTGGTTGAGGTAAAAATCCTTTTATTGTACCATATGTGTGCCATGTTTGAATTATAGTATACTTTTATTCTCTTAGCTTGATGTTTTATTACATGGGGCAACTCGTTTCATTTCTGAAAAGTGGAATGTTTTGAAAGCTTTAGAAGAGTTTAATGAACTTAGGGCAGGTATAGTGATGTTTTGGCGGAAATCATTTGTTCGGGTTACTGTTTCTAGCATCTGTTCTATTTATATGTCGTGCTATATTTTTGGCTGGTCATGTATAAATAATTTTCTCGTTACATAGGTTGATGAAAGCTGTGAGTTCTTACCATTGGTATATGATCCGGCTAGCATCTCTGCATACTGGGGAAAACGGCCCCGTGCTGTTGCAACTCGTATTATACAGTTACTATCTGTTGCTGGGGGTTTCCTCTCACGTTTGGCTGTGGATGTGATAAACAAGAAGGTCAAAGAGGTGAATACGTGATACGTGAGACTTTATTACCTACTTTTTGTGTTAGCTTCTAATTTCTGAATATCCTAATTGTCATAATTTTTTAAAATGATCCCCTCTCCTTCCTCCATGTTCTTTCATTAACGTTTTGAGCTTCCTTGGCTTTTTTTTTTTTTTTTGTGTGTGTGTTAGCATCTAAACCTCCCATAATTTTTCTTGTTCAAATTTGTTTCTGTCTTGTTAACAGAATGAAGTGGCTAGAGCTATTGAATTAAGGGAAATCGTTACATCTTTGGGCCCAGCGTATATAAAGCTTGGGCAAGCATTGAGCATTCGACCAGATATACTTTCTCCTGTTGCAATGACTGAACTGCAAAAGCTTTGTGATAAGGTAGAATATCACTTTGGCATTTCTTCTGTCTTTCCTTTCAAAGTTAATATATTGATTCAGTTTTTTTCCAGAAAATTTCCTAAAGAAGTAACTTATCAGGAGTGAAGAAATTTGATCCTTACATATAGACCGTTATAACAAAAAATTTCCTAAACAAGATGTTGTCTTATAATTGGGACGAGCTCCTCTAGTCTTCAACCTCAGAAATGTCTCCAGTGGATGGCATGACTTGTTGCACCCAAATTGTCAATCTTTTTTATAGACTTAAAACACGACATGCAATTTATTTATTGGTTTTAATACCATATCTGTTTGCAAATCAATAGGTTTTGGGGAAATTGGTTTGGATGGATACAGTGCCCTCTTGATTGGTCTCTGCAACTTTTCATCCTTTTATGTATAAACCATTCACAGATTTCAGCTTTTGGGGAAAATGACTCTCAAGTACCACATGCAAGGGATTTTAATTTGAAATTTTCATTTTCCTCCAAAAATGCTGAAAACATTCCATAATGTGGATATTATTAGTTACGATTAGTATATTCTTCGTACTCCTTTAAGGATGGTATTGGAAGTATATGTTTATAACTGACTTTTCTTTCCTCATATGTGAAGGTTCCTTCATTTCCAGATGACATAGCAATGGCTCTTATTGCAGAGGAACTTGGTCAGCCATGGCAAGAAATCTACTCTGAACTTTCCTCTTCGCCAATAGCTGCCGGTAATCTCAGCTTGAATATGTTGTGTGCACACACACATATATTAATTTATGTTACATTATGTAGATAATTTTATTAGTTTTTGCCTGGTATTCCAACTATAAATATTTTGAACTGTTGTGGGATACCTTTGGCAGCATCTCTGGGACAAGTATATAAAGGACGCTTGAAAGAGAATGGAGATCTTGTGGCTGTCAAAGTGCAGAGGCCTTTTGTTCTTGAGACAGTGACTGTTGATTTGTTCATAATAAGAAACTTGGGTTTGGCGCTCCAAAAGTTTCCTCAGGTATATAATGTATATGTTGATGCTTAACTTGTTGCGAAACATTTTCCCTCTTATAACGACGTTTCCATATTCTGTAGCCGTACTATTCATAATTTCCTGTTCTTTTCTCACTTGCTTTCCCTTATTCGTTCCAGATCTCTATAGATATTGTTGGGTTGGTTGATGAATGGGCTGCACGATTTTTTGAGGAGCTAGACTATGTTAATGAGGGTGAAAATGGGCAACTCTTTTCTGAAATGATGCGAAAAGATCTTCCACAGGTTGGTATGGTATTTTTTAGGGTATTACTTTATAATGTCTTTTTAAGTAGAGAAACTAGTCTGCTTATGCAATTCTGGTTAAAAGAAGTTATTTCAAGTTGTTCTTTTTAGTTAGTTTCTTAAATATGTAGTGAAATCAATAGATTCTCAAATTTTGTTTTTAGGTTGTTATACCAAGGACCTATTCCAAGTACACGTCAAGAAAGGTTCTTACTACAGAATGGATTGAAGGAGAGAAGCTATCACAAAGTACAGAAAGTGATGTTGGTGAACTGGTCAATGTTGGAGTCATATGCTACCTAAAGCAGGTAATTGTCATCCTACTCTATGTTTAATGGACATAAGGTCAAGGAAGAAACTTGACTTTCATGTCAATCTTTCCTGGGTGCATCTGTGTTGCTTTTTTGTCACTTGTTTCAGATAGTTAGTGTTAAAATTGGATTAGCTGCCTTGACCTGTTAAATATTGATCCTTCAACTTATTGATGATAAGAAGGGTAGTAATGTCAGAGACATTCGTGAGTGTTTCAGTTTCGCAGAGTGGCAGTACTAAAAAATATTGTGACACTTAGGAGTGCTATTCATTCCTGCTTTAATTTCTAAAACACTAACCAATTCTTTAGATATTTAATCATATCCTGTGTAATTGGCAACTTGTTGCAGTCAAATTGTAGTCTAAAATTCCTTTCGTTTAGCTAGTTATATTGAGGATAAGAGAAGGAATCCCTCATACACATTTTTTTGGCAAGGCTATTTGTCTTTGTTTCATAAATATTAGTATGTGCAGTGTTTGTGCATTAGCATCAATAACCATCACTCAAAATATGTCTTCATCTTTCTTTCTGTGCTTTTCAACTGTTGTAATTGTCATCCAGTTGCCGATCATTTCTTTGTTTTAGAGATATTAGTGTTCTACATTGGACAAACTCCTAAGCTTATTATCTATTCTGTTTGGCTTCGCCATTTTGATTTCAGTTGCTTGATACCGGGTTTTTCCATGCTGACCCACATCCTGGGAATTTGATCCGTACTCCTGATGGAAAGCTAGCCATACTTGACTTTGGTAAGAATTTATTCTTAAGCTTAGATTGGATAAGATTTTTTCGTCAACATGTTTAATGGCATTGCATAGATTGAGTTGCTTCTTTGTTGATAGATTGATATATGTTGTTGTTCAATAATTATTTACTTTTCTCTTTACAAACTATTTATCTTATGTTGATCATGCATATAAATACTAAATTGTTACCATGACAATACCTTATTCATCAAGTCTTTATTTTTATAGATTTTAAAGTTCACTTCTGTTGTAACAGGTCTCGTGACAAAATTAATAGATGATCAGAAGTATGGAATGATTGAAGCAATTGCTCATATTATTCACCGTGACTATAAAGAAATCGTTAAAGATTTTGTTGTACTTGATTTTATTCCTGAGGGGGTCAATTTAGAACCAATTTTGCCTGTTCTGGCAAAGGTTTTTGACCAAGCACTTGGGGGTGGGGGAGCGAAAAACATTAACTTTCAGGACCTGGCAGCTGATTTGGCACAAATAACATTTGATTATCCATTTAGGATACCTCCTTATTTTGCTCTTATAATTAGGGCAATAGGGGTGTTGGAGGGAATAGCTTTAGTGGGCAATCCTGAATTTGCTATCGTGGATGAGGCCTATCCCTATATTGCACAGGTATGAATATTCTGTTTTTGTTATTTGACTTTTGAAAATAAATTGATCTAAAATTGTAATTTTGCTGTGAAATATGAACTCTTCACACTGTTATTTTGAATTTGCAATGACTAAATAGTTTATCAATCGATTCATTAGTTTTATTAAATCAAAGTTACTTGTCTTAAGGACAATTATTGAGTTTCATGCTAGCTAATAATATTCCCTCAAAAGGTTAAGTTCATTTGGTTGAAGTTATGAAGTATTGACCATTTATTTTTGTTTGAATTTGAAAACAAAATAAATCTGAGAAGACATTTGAATTCACTATATGTTAATGCATAAACTTAAATTTAATACTTCAGGTTTTATTTTTTTGGTTCTGATTGACTAGGTTGTTGTATGTTAGTGGTCAATACAAATGTATAAAAGGTTTAGTTAGAGAACACTTGGAAACTTGTCTTAAATGAATGGTTCTAACAACATAAAATTAACATAATTCTATGGCATGATGCTTGAAGATCAGAAAAAGACGGTAAAGTCAACCAAGGACGGATGAAGCATGTGTTGAAAATTTTACATGGCTTGAAGGTTGTCAAGATGAAACAATGCTAACATTCATACCATTGCTGTTGTGCCTTCTTAATAAATTGGTCCATTTACCCCTGATTATAACATTTATCCTGTCCTTGTATTTTTTTCTCTGATCAGAGACTGCTCACCGATGAATCCCCACGGCTGAGAAATGCTTTGCGTTACATAATATACGGGAAAACCGGCGTTTTCGATGCTGAAAGATTCATTGATGTCATGCAAGCCTTTGAGAATTTCATAACTGCAGCAAAAAGTGGAGGTGGGGAAGATATGAATGGAGATATGGCTGAACTAGGTCTTCTACAGAATCAAGCAGTTATTACCTTCCCTAGATTTTTACCAAGTGCATCTCAATCAAAGCAGCCTCTTCAAACCCGAGCAGCCTTAGCATTTCTTCTGTCTGAGAAGGGGAATTTTTTCCGAGAATTTCTTCTGGATGAGGTATTTTTTCCAGAGATAGTTGCTCATTTTGTGTTCGCATGTGCGTGCACATGTCCTTATTGATTCCTTATGACATTTCAAATATCGAACAAATGTTTCTGGGTTTGGTAAACAGATTGTGAAGGGCATTGATGCACTTACCAGGGAACAGTTGGTACAAATACTGTCAGTGTTGGGCGTGAGAAATGCTACCCCAGTGTTTAGCTTGGTTCCAACAGTCGGACCCTTCAAGCCGGCAGGACTTTTGCCTTCAGTTACGGAGGAAGACAGGATTATATTAAATAACGTCCAAAAAATTCTCGAATTCTTAACAGCGGGAAGTTCAATATCAACCACTTCGAGTCAGGTACGCCGGAGTTTGTAGCTTTTCAAATCAAAACCGTTTACGAAGAAACTTCTCTCTTTCGGAGCATACAATCCGTTCTTCATGTCTCAATAGTTGTTTTCATTTTGTTGAACATCAACAGGGTGTAAATGTTTCTCGGGTTATCCAGGAATTGCTTCCAATGTTGCCAGGCTTATCTGCTAGGGTTCTTCCTGAGGTGATTAGCCGGTTATCGTCTCGGGTATTAGCTCGCATAATCCGGGATACCTTTTTGTAAGCATTTTAACGGTAACACCACTACTTTCTTCAATTGTGTATATGCAGTGGATCTTGATATTATATATAAAATGCAATATGATTAGCATGTCTTTTGGCATTTAGACATGGATACACACTAGATATAACACAAATTTTCTTGTATTGAGATATTGTTTCAACTTTAAATAGTAAAAAAACTTTGAATTTTAAATATACAACTAAATTCAAAACAAATATCAAACTGCTCGGAAATTTTTAAATACTAATCCTCGATACAGGGAATCGCTATGAAATGATCCTTCCAACCCAGTTTACGAATCAAGTTGCTTAAACTTAAACGCAACTCGGAAAATGACCATCCAACGAAGGTCATGTATCTTGCAAAATTATGAGAACATTTGTCAGGTTTACACCCCTGGAACGACATGTGAAAAGTTTCACAATTTATTCATCAAAGCTTAGCAGAATGCAATTTACTCACTGTACAATATGATGCTGCAGAACACTCTAAACCTAGTTTATCATCGATTCTTCGACCAAAGGTCATCTTCAGGCAAATAGTGGCAATCTCAGTTCCCCCGATGCATATGAGATGATGCTCTTTTTAAGCGGTGAAATATGGTGAGCCCCGTGAAATGCAGCAGCTCGTACAATGTTTAGAGGACCAAAATCAACAGAGTATGCCTTTTGAAAACCATCCAGGACTGCCATCATCATAATGTTTGCTGGTTTTCGGTCTGCCTCGTATTTCTTCAGTAGTGATACCTGAAAGTGTTAAAAACACCACATTTTAAGGATCAGCATCGTGTTTCCGATTCTTTTCTTGAAAGAGATACATAACTAGATTCATCACATCTTATGGCGACTGTTTTTATACATACCTCCCCGATGTCTGTGCCTACAGCAATGCCCTCAGAAATGACACTTGAAAGACTAGATGCATCTCCAAAACCCATATTAACTCCTTGGCCAGCCAAAGGATGTACAGTGTGAGCGGCATCGCCGACGAGAGCAACACGCTTTGATGCATAGTCGTTTGCGTGCCTCAAGGATAACGGGAATGCCATTCTTTCAGAGGCCAACTTGACTACTTTTGGCGGAACTTCGAAGCAATCATTAGCTGAGCTAGAGATACCTCCTTTGAACCAAGAAAATAAGTCTGAACCACCTAATATGCTTGATGTAGGATGAGGACCATAACCATAATCAAGAGCGTGATTTACAGATTTCAGAAAGTCATCTTCGGTCATTGATTTGAAGTCTGATGACTCTTCCGGGGTCATAGTCCAAACTATATTGCTAAACTTATCACCTATTGGCAGAAGTGCAAGTGGACCAGAAGGTAGAAACCTCTGCCATGCACAATGGTTTTCTACAGCATGTTCGACAGTACATATGATGGCATTCTGTGAGTAATTCCATCCAGTAGTTCTGATTCCCGCTAACTCTCTCACTCGAGATTTGCCTCCATCTGCTCCTACCTGAGATGAATCTCATAGTAACATAACACACAAAAAAAAACTAACGAATAATGTCACACAAAATATCCGTAAGACATTAGAAAAATAACTATTATAACATTATATTCAAAATGAGCAAATCCAACTCATGCAGGTGCAAGTTCAATTACCGCCAACTTTGCATACAGGCTATTGCCATCCTCTAGTTCTAACTTCGCCAAACGCCCATGAGTGAACAATGCTGTCATCGATAATGTGCTGCCCATTTCCGAGGACGAAGAATTTGGTAGTATAGACATTGAAGTCAATCTTGAAGGGTATATTTTCTTCAGCAGATCCGTATCCTGAAAATATTTAGTGGAATGTGCCATCAAAATTGAAAAAAAATGTGGACAATTTATTTTTAACTTGAAACAGAAAATGAGGGACAAATACTGTTACAAGGATGACCAACAACAAAAATATTTCAAGCGAGAGAAATTCAGGTAAAGGTTTCTTGATAAATCGATACCTGCACATGTGACAGCAGAGAACTAAGTAGCACCTTATTTTCCACAACGCACCTAATGTAGTATCCAAAACCAGCACATATGTATTAGCATTTAGCACGTAAAGAAAATATAGTTGCCTCTTTAGCTTAAGCAAGCGCATACCCGAGTATTTCTTTGTCTGCATCCCTGGCATTGTATTTTGCGTAACTTAGGCCAGTATAATCCCAAACCTATAAAAGGTTATATAGAATCTGTTAGCATTTTTTATTGAATGCATTCTAGGTGCTATTTAAAATCAACGATGTCCAAGGAAATAAGACCAGGTTCTTATTTAAACTGAGACAAAGGTATCTGCAGAAGAGCAAATATAACAGCCAGCACCTGCATCTTATCAAAGTAGGCAAGTCGATTCTGCTCAACAAATCGCCAAGCACCAATATCTGCAATATATGCTATAACTATCACCAAGAGCAGAACATATGTGACAAACAAGCACAGTACAATGCTAATCAAGGGAAAATATCAATTAGGCCAACATTTTCCTTTCTTGTATGCTTCCCTTGATGGAGGGTCTAAAAATGATAGTAATACTCATACGATAATCAACTTTAACAAATCGTGCCTAACGTCACAGTCTTATAGCCGTTTCTAAAACATAACCAAATATTAATAAAAAAATTCTATTTAAAATTACATTTTTCAACACTTTTAAGATGCTATCACATAACCATTCTTTTTTTTTTTTGAAAGATTTAGATCACATAACCATTCTTTTTTTTTTTTTGAAAGATTTAGATCACATAACCATTCTTAGGCTTCCTAAATGGTGACAAAAACATAAGGACTAAAGTTGTCAAATACAATATGTTTGTTACCTTTCAAGAAAGATATAGTTGCAGGCGTAATTGTACTGACCCTGGGATCAGGGAGGTCATCTTTCTTAATGAAGTGCTTTCTCCCCAAAGCTGGATTGCTGTCGACGATGGCCACATTCAAGTGTTTTGTTAATGGTTTACTAGCTGCAAATTAACATAGTATAAAAACACAACATTTCAACATCACCAAATTGCATCATCATCAACAAGAGCATGCTCTATAAGATTACAATAAGTCCTAATTATACATATTTATAAGTGTCACCAACATCCATGTGCATGCTATCACGAAAGTAGTGCCTATTGATGATTGTTCACACCTTTGCCAAACTGCTGAAACATAAGTACAGCCAAAAATAGATTTCATAAAATAAGAAGAGAATGATTTTATATAAACGATTTGGCTACCTAAGGAACAAGCAAGAGCCAGGCCAACCATGCCACCTCCAACAATTGCAATGTCATATTGTTGAGCTTCACTCCCCTAAAATGTTTAAAAAGATAAAGTAACTTAATCCAATATTTTACACCAATTTATATAACTAACTATAACAAAATTAGAAGCCATAAAATTATATAAAAAGAATCAATCAGATACATTTGAATTCAAAATATCATTAAAATGTGAAATAAACCAGAAACTTTAGCAAGCAATATAGTTAAAAAAATACGTTTTCAGGGTTTCCAGCATTTGGGCTAGACATTGCTGAGGCTGCATCATTAGAAAATGGCCTCCAGAGTATTCTCAATCTATAAACATTTGAGCGAGCTTTTGTTGCAAGAATCCTATTATCAAAACCGATAGTCCATTAAAAGCTAAATAAGCACCGCAAAAAGATGTTAATTCAATCCTATTATCAAAACCGATAGTCCATTAAAAGCTAAATAAGCACCGCAAAAAGATGTTAATTCACCAAAATAAAAGATATTATAAAGGAATTCCCACCTGTTCATTGTTGGAATGCAGCTGCAAACTTGTTGAGCTCCTCCTTTTTTTAAGAAACAACACTAGAATTAGTCATTCATTTTTCTTTCTCGTCCATTGATTTTCTAAGCAATCAAACAAAAAATAAACGCAAATGAATGCAGAGTCCAAAATATAGGTTCAAGATCAAACCTGATTGATTAGGTTTAGCTTCAAAAGATTGAAACAGTGAATCGCTTTACTCGTGTCGACTCAGTCTCCCTCACAACTCGCTGCGTAAACTCAAATCTCCCTCTCCAAAATAACAATTCGTTGCTGTCAAAGTAAGGGCCGAGCGTTCCGGTTTGCCTGGGCCAGGTTTAGGGCTGATTATTTAATCGGTTTGGTTAGTAAAATTTTAAATTTTTTAAAATTGATTAAATTTATTGAAATCTTATAAAACAATCATTATTTATTTATTTATTTATTTATTATTATTATTATTATTATTATTATCTTCTCACTTCGATGTAAATTAGTCCAGATTAATTTTAAAAAAACATCATCGAAAAAAGAGAACAAGATTAATAACGAAAAATATATCAATATTTGAGTAGAATTTACGAATTTCGCAACTAATACAAAGAATTTATAGTTGATGTACGAAAAATAGTAATCTTAACAACAATAAGATATTATTTGTTAAAAAAATAATCATTTTATTTTTAATAATTTTAAAACTATTTATTAATGTAGTAAAAATTGTATCATATGGCATTCGTATAAATTTTTTTATAATATTAATTTTTTCTTATGATTTTGTTGATGATCATAGAAAGATAAATTCTTGCTCAAATGATGATTGTTTTGCTAATGTAATCAAGCATGGATAACAGAATAATATGCTTGAAAGTTTGATTTGCTTATCATTCCTTTTTTATCTCGCAAAACGTTTTGTTTGGGTTAGAGACAAAAAGATTTAGAAAGACTTCTCGATTTTATTGATATATTAATTTTATGAAAATATTTACTTTTCTTTTCACCTTTAGGTGTTTCGTACGAAATTTTAATGGACTAATCTCAGTATTCTTCCTTCTAGAGGTATTATATTTAGAATATTTTTTTAATAATTGTTAATATAATTCAATTGTCATTGTTAAAAATTTATTTATTAATGTATCAATAAATATTATCTTGTAATTATATTTAGACTATTAAAAAATCATTTATTAATGATGGATATATAATAAAACTTCTATAAATTAATAATTTGAGGATCATATAATTTTATTAATTTAAGGAGGTATTAATTCATCAATAAATTAATAATTTAAAAAGAATTTTTTAAATTCAACAAACCTACGTTGTTTTCGTGAATAAAATATATATTATATTAACTAATCGAATTAAGTTCATGTATAATGTGATTGACTAAATATAATACATACCCCTAAAAAACGAAACTTTTGTTGCAGTATGAGAATGTAACACTGAAATTTTTGGATGCAGTAAAAGAATTTAAAGATAAAATACAACTAGATTTAAATTTTAAGAAATAAAGAATAACATAATCATATTTTATTAAATTATCTTAGTTATATTTATATTTTATAAAATTATTAATTTATAATATATAAGGTCTTTCAAAAATTTATTATCTTATTAATTTATCAAAATTATTAATTTAAACCTTAGACCTAACTCAAAATAATAACAAAATATTATTTAAAAATATTAATTTATAAAAATTATACTATATATAATTTAATTTTTATGCGATGCTTTTTCTTTCTGTAGTTGGATGTGAGACACGTTAAAAATCAGAATAAGTGAGTGTAAAATGTTACTTAGCCATTATGACAACAGAGCTATGGGCTTCTATAAAATATTTTAACTATTTGTAATCTTAAGGCTTTTAAATTGAAGACAATTACAATTAAATATAATCAATACAATAATATTTTAACTATTAGTTGAATTAGTAAGATAAAAATAATAGTTTAATTTTTTTAATGAGATTATAAATTAATTCCAACGTTTTAAATAAAATTTTATAAAATTTAATTTGAATTAATCAATTAATAAATAAAAAAACTTAAATAGTATTATGATTTTTTTATCTTATTTTGTGAGGTGGAATGGATAATATTTTATTTCACCAAATAAGGAATACGAAGACTTTAAAAAAACACTGCTTAAATATGTGAAATAAAAAAAATCAACTACTCCGTTTCATAAGAGAAAAAAAAATTCATTGTTGAAAAAATGGTATAGGAAATAGATATTTTGAAGCTTAAATTTGAGTGGATTTCATTAGTCAATTTAATTGAGACTAAGTGGATTATTAATCTACTATAAGAGTAGATAAAATTTGTATATTTACATGCTTAAAATGTTCAATGAGTGAATGAGAAATTATTGCTCAATGTAACACTCACGATGTTGAAAAAAAAATGAAAAGTAAAATATCCCAAATTTATTGGGAACATAGATGTGAAAAGCTTTATATGTAGAAGCTCTTCATGTTATTGTTGAAATAAGAGACAAAGGCTTAGACTAGACACCTTGGGTGCGTCTTGAATTTTATAAAAGTCAAAGATGGGCCTTGTGCTAGCCATGATAGATATTTTTTTTACCTTTCTGACTTATTTTTTTAACATTTACTACAAAATTAAACCACCTTTTATAGTTGCAGACCCTTCAGCTGGTTGTAACCTTCAATTTATTTGGATTAATTCAATGATAAATACCATTTTGAATTCTGAAACTTGTAACTCTTTAGGAATTGTTAATTATACAGATTAATTCTGAAATTAAACATGTCCCCTGCCTGAACACTATAAACGGAGACCTTTGTTCCTATCTCAAAACACTGAAAAACACAAATATCCTCTAGCTAGATAGTGTTCTGCATCTGTAAAGTTCGTCGTTGCGGTAAGGTAGCGTTGCTCTTCTTACTGTATTCTACCGTTGTATCTTGGGAGACAAACGTTCCATAGTAACTCTAGCCCTGGGAGGGGACGAATCTGTTTTAAGGACACTGTATAGCATAGGCCTCGATCAAGTCTACATAATCGTTTATTAATTCCTTTGTTTTCTGTGAGCTTTATATTTCTCATTTTTATATGTTTATTTCTATTTCATTTACAGAAATTGTTTAACGTTTCATTAACTTGCTTCGTTTGTTTTTGAATTACACTCATAACACTATCTTAAAAGCCTTATAATCAAATACCGAAAATTATTAAAAAGATAATATAATTTATCAAAAATATTATTTTATTTATGATAAATTAAATAAATCATCATTAAATTTTATTTTTAAAATTATTTTTGTCATTATAGTTTTAAAAGATTCAATTTATTTACTGAAATTTAGATATCGAACGTTTATATATATATTTTAAATTTTTTAACGACATCCATTTATTAATGAACAAAGGAATTTGTTGAAGATTTAAACGCTGAAAAACTTCAACGACATGAAAAAAATAATATACTAAAAAACGTGTTCCATCCAAAGACGAAGAAAGATCAATAAGTAAAAAATTAAAAGATTTTTATTCGATATATAAATTCCGTAACATTTTTTAACGAAACAAAAATCATATTTAAATTTAAAGGTATAATTTATCATTTTATTTATTTATTTATCCTAATGATTTCCTTTCTTAACTCCTCCTTTGATTTCAGTCTCTCGTGCCCTGAATAAAGCAAGACCAACTTAGAATGATTATCTTCCCAAACTTAAAACTACAACAAAACAATGAATATAGCTTTGCCCCACAACAACAGTACAAAGCTGAACATTTCCCACTCACTAATGAGTGCAGAACCTTAAAGACAAACACAAAAACTTTGAGTGGGGAGAGAGGGTTTCTTTCACTTTCATATTTAATTATTATATCTTTATCGAAATTTATTCGTCGAAGAAAAAATCAATAAAAATATGACATATGTTATGTTATTGGATGTTGATGATTCGGAATTGGATAGATATATAATAAGATTTTTTTTTATAACTATTTGTATCAAATTTATTGGTTGATGAGGAGAAATTATATCATAGGCCTGGTCTATTACGTCAGCCGTGGTCCCATCCAATAATAACCACCCACTTCATCATTAATCACCAATTCATTTTTTTCAACCAATGAATCTTCACTCATAATTTACATGTCATTTTAAAAATATAATTTCTGGAAATTATATTAATTACATAGTTGATTAGTGGCGTAATGAGTAGTTTTCACTTGACTGAGAACCACAGCTGACATGATAGGTCGGGTCTGAGATATAATCTTGAGGAACTTGATTTTTGTTCCAAACTTGTGCTAGGCTACAGTGGCAGAGCCACGTATGTTTTTGAGTCGGCCTACACTCTTCTTGTATTTTTTAAAATTTATATATTTGACATTTTATGAATTAACTTTTAAATTTAGTAACTTGTGTCCACCCGAAATTTTTGAAGCTTTTATAACTATTGTCCGATTTAGGAAATATTTTAACTTGTACCCAATATAAAAATATTCTGGATCCGCGGCTGCTATGTTACATCCTTTATTTAACTATTATACTCCTTAATATTACAATTCCTATTCCTCTCTCTTCTATGTAAAGCAAAGTTACACTAATACGCCATATGCTTTCTATATAGATGAAGCTGTTTCTTCTCCATTTTTATTAGGGCTTGGTAGATCAAAGAGACACAATAGACAAAGCAGGGATTCCAAGGTATAGAATTAAGATTAGGGTTAGGGTTTTCACAGTCTCATGGTACGATCAACAAGTTGTTAGGAAGCAAATATATATTTAAGGTTGATCGGATTAGGGCAGCACTCCTGGCGGCGTCGGCGCAGAACCGGTGCACTGCTTTAGTCTGCTCTTGCTACGTACCGTCGAGGAATTCGAGTTGTGAAGGTGAAGACAATATTAACGACAGAAGCAGCATCAGTAGTAACAACATCAAGAAGAGGACCGGTACCGTGGGAAAGAACATTAATAAAGATGGAGTCATGGAACAAGTTGGTACTAACAATGATGAAATACAGTTGAGCATCGGCAAGATCGGCAACGGCGGCATCGGCAACAGTGGGACTAATGGCTCTCACGTTGAACGAAACCCGACTCGCAAGAGTAATCTGAAGAAACCAGTAGCAGAGAATGATCGAAATACCGAGTTAATAAAGACCGAAATGAGGAAAGTGAGTTGGCCAGATTCTCATGGGAAAGACATTGCTCATGTCCGGGAGTTCGAACCAAGGTAAATACATACACATATACATATACACATACATACATACAAGCTTGTAAAGCTTATAATTGAATCAATATGATATATTTCTGATTTTGTTTTCAATTGTATAAAGTGTGTCAGATGATGGAGAGCTGGAGGGAGTTAGGAGGTCTTGCGTTTGTGTCATTCAATGAAGCAATAAAAATTCGGATTCGACCGGATGAAAATGCAGGTTCGAACTTTGGAGACAACAACCACAAAAATCGAACATAAACTGCAAAATGGACATGAAAGTTATCAAAAAGAATCCCTTATAGGTAAAGTCCTTCAAGATGATCTTTGCAACTAATTTATGATACTCTTTGATGAGAAAAGTGTAAATCTATGGTTTTACATGCATGGATCTTGTACTATATTTATTACAAAACACAATGTTTGGCTATTTATTCTTTAGCCGGAGTTGCAGAGTTTGGAAATGGAAGATGAATCGAACTCCAATTTCTGTGCGTCTTGAAAATCAACTCGAAATTTTATTTTATTGGTTCATATAATATATATATATATATGCCTCCATCAGAGTTAACAATGTTTGAAAACTGATTTGTTAATGTTGGTTAAGGGAATGCATGCAAGAAATGATTTGTTGATGCTTAATTAGTGCCCACAAGAACAAGTTTGTTCATTGTTCAATCAATGTCTTTAAATCTAAGGCACGGGGTGAAGAGGAAGGGCCCCCTCAAAGGAAAAACAAAAGCAAAAAAATGGTCATAATTATTACACAACAGCTGAGTATGTTTCTTCCTTTTTAGGTGCATGTTTTCTCATTTATAAAATATATGTATTCAAAGTTATTCAATACGGATATGAATGAGTTATAACTCATATATATGATGTTCAGAATGTTATTTTAGATACGAATTCATAAAATTAAATTTTGAGTTAATATTTGAGAATTATTCAGAATCGCCATCTCTTACTTTTCTGTCGACAAAACTGAAAATTTCCTAGAAAATTTCAAGTTTGAACAAAGTTGGAAATGGATAGGTTGACAATTTTATAACTCAAACTTCATTTGATTTTTTTCAAATAGAGTTAAGTATATTTTATATCTAATCGAATAATTCAATTTTTTAGTCGAATTTTACATACTCTTCAACATTATGATGAAGTTTGCAGATCTTTAAGCAAGTAGGACCCTGTAAAGACGAAAGCTAATCGAAATCTTTGCTCATTAGCAGAATCATGGCATAAATGCACACGCCTCTACAGCACCAAAAGCAGAAAATATAAAATAGAAAAGCATATCATGGCTAAGCTGCTTTTATATTTTGATTGATTTTTTTTTTCACTTTACTTTTTGTATATTTTAACTATTTAACATATCTTTCAGACACACTTGGATGCCTAAATTACCCACACCACAGCATAAACAAATCCCATGCTTTTCTTCCTAATTACAGCTTTGAACAGTTAAACATGAAGGTGATTTTGAAAGAACCTTGCTTTGCCTAGATTCCACTTGGTTAAGAAAATTTCAACCTTATCTTTTAGATGCTTGTGATATGAATTTTAACTTTTATATTGTTTCCGTCGACCCGTTTAAATTTTAACGGTAATGGTTAAAATATGTCAATTTAATAAGTTTGGTGACTTGATTGACGAGTTTAATAGTTTAGTGGTCAAAATATGTATCCTAATTAGTTAGATGACCACTGGAGTAGTTTACCCTAAAACTAAATAAAATGTGTCATGAAATCTTATAAATATGGAAATTAAAATATATGAATATTTATAAAAAGTAAAATATGCATTATAAATTCTTATAAAATGATAAATTAGTAAATAATTGTTATAAATTAAAACAGAACTGTGTTGGATTATCAAAAATAAAAACGCCCTATAGGATGAATGAGAACCTATTTCTTGTTGCTTTGTTTTGTATCTGTGGCCTTGGGGTTCTGATTCTTGCCTCTCTTTGCTGCTGCCGCCGCCGCTGCTGCTTTGTTCTTCTCTTGGATCCTCTTCTTCATTTCTTGAGCTGTAACCCAAGTATAATCTTGGGGAACTGCAAATGGATCCTGAAGATTTTCGAACTTGTTGACATTAGGATCGGATGAGCCCTGGCGAGAATACGGTACCTTTATCCACTGAAACCAAGATGAGCCTGTCGGACGAGTCTCCGAGGAGTTTTCTCGTCCTGAACGGGGGCTCGAAGGGGGTGTCGAGAACTCGTCGACGACAGACTGTAGTTCTTCGAACTTAGTGAAAGAAATCAATACTCTCACTGTTGGAACCACAGGGAAAGCAACCTAGGTGCAACCATGGGCATTTCTTATTATAAACATGAACTACAATCATACATTCTATTTGTTACCCGTAAATGTGTGCATTATTTGTGTGAATTAGTAGATTAATAATAAAAAATATTTTAAAGTTCGATTATCGGTCCGAAATTGATTATATTATATTCATTAAGATGTAAGCTTCAACTAAATATCCTAATTAATCTACCAATGGACGAAGATAATTAAAGAACGTACCTTGACAGGGAAGGTACCGGGTGGAAGTTTTGTAGTGAGCAGTTCTCTTAACCGACGAATTGCCTTGACTTTGTTGGCAAGAATGTCTAGCAATGGCAGGAGTTCATCGGTTTGCAGTGGGAAGTTGGAAGAAAGCCAAAGAACAGGCCTCAACCCTTTCCTAAACTCATTTCCCCGCCCATTATCCTTACGCTGATTGCCACTCTCCGAACTCGTAGAAGTCGATGTTCTCGAATCAGTTGTCCTCCGAAGATTGTCTTCCTTTGCCACGGTCTCGGACGATTGTTTACTGGTTTTTATCTGACTCCCGGAAGGAGAGTCTCCAACCGTGTCACTTGCTTTCTCTTGCTTCGGCTCCCGTTTCTTCCATCCACCAAACCATCCTTTCTTTTCCTGCTTAGTCTCTGCATTTTTATCGTCATTCTCGTTGTATACCTCAGACGGATCCGACTTAAGAGCAACTTCGAGTTGTTTCTTTTCGTCTTCTGTCAGAATATCATCGAGCTCTTCGCTCTCTGTTTCATTCTCATTGGAAGCTGCTAAGAACTCTTCCTCTGTCATGGCCCCTGGCACTCTCCTGGATTTGATAAAAAACACAACATTGTTCATATCGTACACCTGAGCCTTCCAGGCACCCACTGTCTCGGTTCTCACATGTCGTCTCCATGTCATTTGCGGCGAAAGAACAGCCTGCGACACATTAATCCCCGGCCGCATTATGTTGGTTCGAGACATTGCAGCCACTTCTTGTCGAATCTCTTCCTCGGTTGATTGAGTACCGGAACCATCGAATTCGAAAGCATTTATCACCTCTCTATCCTTATGTTTGATCATACAAAGTGACCCGGGAGGAAGCTTCCCGTCCTCGGAACCTTCACCGAGGAAAATGATACTCTGATCCGAACGTTGAATACTTAGTCCGTCGAATCCGGCCAAAGTCATATCGGCTCGCATATTTGCACCCCTTTTCCAAATTTTATACGTATCCGAAGGAGCGATTCGGGAAATGAAAGGTATCACGGAACTCTCGAAATGGAACGTGATCTCCATATAAAAGTCTCTCATCCTTCGCATTGTTCCCAACAAGCGAGGCAATCTTCGGCACCATTTCGCCCATGACAACCGCGGGTAATGCCGGACTATAATTGCAGCAATAGCTTCCTGCCTATTGCAAATCGCTTCTTGGAGTGGACTCCATCCATGCTCATTCCGCAAGCTCCAATCAGCACCAGCAACCATAAGCATTTCGGTTGCGGTTTCGTCAGCAAGTTTAACAGCCATGTGAAGAGGAGTATCCCTGTTGGGAACATCACGCCAATCAACCACAGCAGAGATTGCATCGGCCTTCTGTTCCTCAGCCAATGAGTCTTCCTCTGTTCGAACCAAATCGGGGTTCCCGAGACACGGGAGCGCCGCGAGTATCGTCTTGAGACCAGCATAATCCTTCGTCACAACAGCTTTGTGTATGGGACTATGTGCGTACTTAGAAACATCAATACTCGCCATTGCCAACGCAGGAATAAAAATAAATTTATTTCAATCATTCGACATTAGAACGCACTCGATTTCGACTCAATATCCCCCAACAATTAGAGCATATAAGCAAACTATTCCTCCCTACAAAACAACAAATCAAACCCAATTTGCAGTATCAGACAGTTAATATAACTACCACAAAAAAGAATCCTAGGGGGACAAGAAATGTGGATCCAGAAAATTCTCACCTGCTTCTTCCTTCCTGTTATTTTCTAAGAAACCAAACAATGCTCCCAGAAAAAGAAGGAAAATTCATAACTTTTTTTTCACTAGGAGGAGCAGTGAATTGTGATTTTGGCCAAAAACCAATCAAACCCAGAATTAGACAGTTATTGTAACGACCATAAACAGGATCTTTAGGGGACAGCAACTAGAGATCCAAAATAATCTCACCCGATCAATGGTGTTTTTCTTTTACAAATGTCACTGCATGCCAAGTCTTGTGGCATTATTATAAAAAAGAAAAATTACAGGAAATGCCACTATATACCCTTTCTGCAGTAGTGAATTGTTTTTTTAACCACATGAATCACATACCAATTACTTTCCCCAACTTTTTTTATTAACTAATAGAAGCACAAATTTTTATGGATTAATAGAACTCTACTATTTCCTATTGAGCTATCATCTTCTTCTTTGCTTCAGCTGTGGTCCAAGCATAATTTTGGGGTATTGCAAATAGATCTTGAAGATTTTCAACCTCGTTGTAGCTGTGATTGGATGAGCTCGAGCGTTGGAACGGCGACTTTATCCACTTAAAGCAAGATGAACCTGTTGGATGTGTTACCATGGGGCTTTCTTGATTTACACCGGGGATTATGGGTGTGTGACGAGTTCGTCCTCCGGGGGTAGTTCTTTGATCTTGGTGAAAGAAGCCGATACTTTGATTGTTGGAACCAGTGGGAATGCAACCTAAGTGCATCAAGAACATTTCTTAGTATTATTGATGAGACGAATATGACCGGAACATATTCGAACAAGAATCTCATAATTTTAATCAGAACATACTTTGACAGGGAAGTTTCCATCCGGAAGCGTTGTGGTGATAACTTCTCTTAACTGATGAATTGCCTTGACTATGTACGCAAGAATGTCTAGCAATGGCAGCAGCTCTTCAGTTGTCAATGGGAATTTTGGCGAAAGCCAAAGAACGGGCCTCAAAACTTTCTTGTACTCGTTCTCCTTGCCACTATCCTTTTGCCCATTACCAATCTCCGACCTCGTAGAACTCGATGTTCTCGAATCTTTTATCATTCTAGATTTGATACTAACTTCAACATTGTGCATATCATAGACCTTGGTATTCCAGGAACCCACCATTTCAGTTTTCTCCTGTCCCCTCCATGTCACTTGTGGCAAAAGAACTACCCGTGTCACATCTATCCCGTGCCGGTATATATTCGTCCGAGACATTTTGGCCAATTCTTGTCGAATCTCTTCTTCGGTTACTTGAGAATCAGCTCGATCGAAAGCATGTGTCACCTCTCTATCCTTATGTGAGATCATACAGAGTGATCCAGGAGGAACCTTCCCATCCTCGGAGCCATCACCAAGGAACAGAACACTATGATCTGAATGCCGAATTCAGAATCCATCGAATTCATCGGCTCTCAAATTCGCACCCGTCTTCCAAATTTTATACGTACAGGAAGGAGCAATTTTCGAAACGTAACGTGATTTCCATGTAAAAGTCTCTCATTCTTCTCATAGTTCCCACCAAGCGAGGCAACGTCCTAAACCATTTCGCCGACACCGATGGCGCGTTGTGCCAAACGATGATCCTAGCAAGTAGCAATAGCTTCTTCCCTGTTACAAATAGCTTCTTGGAGCCACTCCATCCTTGTTTATTTTGCAACCTCTCATCAGCACCGGCAACCATGAGCATTTCGGCCGCAGTTTTGTCCCCAAGTTTAACAGCCAAGTGAAGAGTGTCCCTGTTAGGAACATCGCGTCGATCAATCACGGCAGAGATTGCATCGGCCTTCTCTTTCTCGGCCAATGAGTCTGCCTCCATTCGAATATCGGCCAAGTTCCGAAGAGGGAGAGAAGCGAGTATCCTCTTGACATCGGCATAACTCTTCCGGGCAACAGCTTTGTGCACCGGACTATGTGCATACTTAGAAACATCAATTCCCACCATTGTCACCCGGTAGTTAAAATATGGTATTCAACCTCAAGATTAGAATCCAAATCAAAAACACCATTTTAATAATTCAACGTTAGAACCCTCGATTTCAACTCAAAATCCCCCCCAAATGCAAGAACATTAGTAACTATTACTCCTACAAATCGACAAATCCAAACAAATTATATACAGAGAAAAACAAAACAATTCCTATCCAATTTGCAGTACATAATTTTATAACTTGTATTACGTATTAACTCAAATTCTAATTTATATTTAATTTAAGTTATATTTAAGAAATTCTAATTAGTAATTAACTTGAATTTTAACTAATTATATTATTTTTTAAAATGTATTTTATGACAAAATTAAATTATAAAAAATAAAATTTTCTTTTCTAAATTTTTAATTGAATTGGTGTCTGATTAATTCGAGGAACTAATTCAATGATTAATTTTTATTGTGTTAGAATTTAGCCCTTGTCACGTGCTCAAAAGCTAGGGATATTTGGTCTTGTTATGGCTTGTAGTTTATTTCTCTGCTATTTTTCTAGAGACCGCAACGTAATATAATGATTGCATCATAATAACTCTAAAGATTATCACAATTCTCAATACCGTAAATTATAGCCACATTAAAAGTTTTATTACATGATAATTCTAATTGTTACTTGGTACGTCTTGATGTCTAATTGTTGATATACTTAATTCAGACACCAATTAATTTAAAACAAAATAAGAAACTTAACTGAAAATTTCAAATATATGGAAAAAAAAAATGAAAATGATGATACACTGAATCAGATCATTATCTTTAGATGAGATTGAGGTAAATAAAAATATATTAAAGTACATATCAGTTATAAAGTATGAAATTATAATATAAATTAGGATCAGAAAAAAATTATTTCCGTGACATGACCATAAATAATTAAATTTTGACTTTTATTCTATCAACGAATATCTATTTATAAAAGATAAAATCTTTAATAAAATATGTGACATGCTATTAGATGTGAAAACATAGAACGTCTGGCTAAAGTACATGACACTTTATTACATTCATATGAACATTCAACTGATTATGCATAATTATTGTTCTTAATTTAGTTAATTCCCCCTTTTATTTTACATTAATTGATGTTTTTTTAGTTAATATATCCATTGTCGATAATAATGAGTAATTATCTTCATTGCAGATACTCTTATTAAGAGGTAGACAATTACTTATAAAATATTAATTGGGTTTGAGATCCACTAATTGGCCTAGTGGTCAAGGATACTCATCCTGCTCCATCTTATATGGATTCAAATTCTGGTATGGGAAAAAGTTATAATCTCTATATTTAATCAAAAATATTAATTGGGTTTTTTTAAATATATAATAAAAATGAAAATTATGATATATTAAATTAGATATATCATTTATTTCAAGACGAGATTCGGAGTAGGTAAAAATATATTAAAGTCTACGCCCGTTACGAAGTCTGAAATTACAATATTAGGCCGGGGTAGGTAAAAGTCTATCAGAGTAAAGACTATATCGGTTACGACGTATGAAATTACAATATTGGGTCGGGGTAAGTACATATATATTAAAATAAAGATATCGGTTACGAAGTATGAGATTACAATATAGGTAAGAGTCGCCACAGAAAAAAACCGTCAAAATATAATTACAAAATTATCCCCATAGTAGTGCTTATAATCTACCTAGACCTAGAGCTCTCCCACTCCTCCATCTCCATCTCTTAGATCTGCAAGATCCTGAGGTATTTCTTTCTTTATTTTTCCCTTTTATGTTTTGATTATATAACATATAATGAAAATACTCTTCTTGCTCTTTATCTTCTCTTGTTGATTGCCGTTAATCATTGTTATAGTTAATTTAGTTGATTTCCCCCTAATTCTTTTAATTAATTGACATTTTTTTATAAAATATATACAAAAATGAAAATTTTGATAGACGGGACAGATCAAAATTGAATATATAATTTATTTTCTAGATTGAATCCGACTGATTATAATTTAGATAACAAAATTAATAGTTTTTCAATTAAATTTTATCGAAAAATTTAACCAAATAATGTAGTGAGAAATTTTATTGTCTAAAATGAGTGTACGACTACAACGAAATTGGGTGGATATTGTATTTTAAAAAATATTTTAGAATTTATAGTTTTTTTTTACAGTGTTTTTTAAACTCGTGAAGCTTGATATGAAATGTCTTAAAATATTTTACTTCACCAACTCATTTTAATAAAAAAATTCTACTTAAAATCATCAAGATTTCCCGATGAATTCGTAAAACCGTGTTGAAGTGTCCGTAACTTTTATTTTTATTGTAGAAATCTATTTGATGAAATAAAAATTCACCAACCTCATTTCACAAAATATTTTTTTCCACAGCATTATCCAGAAAATATTCCCAATTTTATTATAAAATATTTTATATAGTTTTTAATAAATATAAACTATTTTGATCCAACCTGGCCCATATTTAAAATTTTTAATATTTTATCTAGTTATAAATAGATTTTTTATTTTATTTTATTATAGTATCCGGTAAGTTAAAGGATTCAATGTTTTATATTTGGTTTTGGGTCATCGTATCCTCGGGTTAAAATTAAATTCTAACTCGAACAGGTTTTAGATAAATTTTCGAGTCGGATCAACTTTTTACTTCACTAATTTGAAGTAACACAACTTTTTAGGTTTCAGATAGGATTTTTTTTATATCATTTTTTTTTTATTGAAGCTTGATATGAAGTTGTACACTTTATTTGTACCAGAGAATGGAGGACATGAACATGGATTCATCAGTGGACATAGCCGATGCTCCGGATCGGTCCTCTTCGCCGCGAACGAATGGAGGTGGTCCTGCTGACAATTTATATTTAGCTGGTACTGTGGGAGATTCTAATTCACCATCTTTGGATATGCTCAGACCTGAAACAAAATTTCCTCAAGGTGGATCAGAAAATTTATTAGCTGAAGGAGGAAACCAAGGTAATGTACCCAGAAACAGTGGTTCTTATACATGTAGTTCTTCAACCAATTCTGCAACAGCCAGAAACAACAGCAAAGGAAAAGAGAAAATAGAAGACATTGGATTTACAGGTTTTGGTTTAGTTATGGATCATGCTGAAGGGGTGGATCTCTCTTGTGGTTCACCTCTTATATTGGAACCACAGTTGCCTGGATCTCACCATTTCGACGTCGACTCACCGAGACTGGTTCCAAATGGCTTCATCTCCCCCCAGAACTGGGGGACTACACAATTCAATGAACAAGCCGAGAGCAGCTTTAAATCTGAACAAAACTTTGGGAACATAGTTAGCAACAGACCTTGTACAGACATCAGTGAGATGCATGCTGAAGATGGTACTTATGGTTATGGAACATCTCGTGGACCATTGAGAATATGTCCGTCTAGAATTAATATTGCTCAACATCTGAATGTTTTTGCTCTTGCTGCGCCATCTGAAATGAGAGGGACTACTGGCAGTGTGACTGGTGAGGAATCATCGAGTTCAAGGTGGTCTAGAATTAACATTGCACCGCAAGTTGAAGCAGATGAAGTTTTTGCCCTTAAACTCCGAGAAGCAATATGGCATTTGTACGAAGTCCCGATACAGAAAGTATCCGAGGAAGAGGTCGAGGTTGACCCTGGTTTTATTTAACACTTATTATATTTGCAGTTTGCTAGCTTTAAATGTTTAAGAATCTTTCAACAGATGAGGCAAAAATTTTTAAGGGTATTTCAGCAGGAGGAAGATACAGTCCCCACTACTTCTATTCGTAGTGAGAGCCAGCCTCATCAGGTGAGGAAGGTTGTTTTTTTTCGTTATATGACAGAGGTTGACTTGTTTAGGTATATTTTCTAGCTTTATATGTTAATGTCTCTTTCAACAGATTGATTACAACATTTCAAGGTTACTTGAGGGAGAGGATACTACAATCTTTACTAGATATGTTCGTATTCTTCGTCAGCATCGTTTGGTAAGTAAGCATGAAAAGTTTATTTTATTTTAGTGATTTATTGATGTTACCTGAGAGTGTCATAAAATAAGTCTGCTTCATGAAATATTTTAGTGTAAACATATTTTTAATAGTTGGATCTTATATTTGTATTTAGGAGATAATTTCAGAAAATTGATATAGTTTAGGAGACAATTTGATAACATCGTAAAGCATAAAGGTCAAAATAAATTAAAAAATAATTTAAGAGACAAGTTAGAAAAACATGTATAGTTTAAGGAAAAAGAATTTATTAAGCCACAATCAAGGTTTTTATTTTACAAGCAAAGATCGAGACATTAAGGGGTCGAGAGAGGCAATTAGCCCCTCATCCCAAATTTTTTTCACTTTGGTCCTATATAAATTGTCTTAAAAATTAGTTTATTTTTGAATTTGTCCCTCACTTTTGAATATTTATATTTTACCCCTTAACCCCAAATCTTACCTCGTCCTTTTATACAATATTAAAGAAATCTATTGGACAATCCTATTTTGATCATTTTTCTTTCTTCTTTAGATTATGTTCTTTCTACAACTACATGTAGAGGTGGAGCTAGAAATTTATCTAAGGGGTGTCATTTTCTTGAATAATATTAAAAAAAATTAATTATTTATAAAGGGGTATTAAATAAATTATAAAGAGGTATCAATTATATATACTTTTAATTTTCTATATATAAATTATATAAAAAAATATAATTTTTTAAAAAATTTGGGGTGTCAACAGATAACCCAATTCTGTACATGACTCCGCCCATTACTACATGTATTTGATGCTTTACTTTTGAATTTGTATAAGTTCCTCAAGTAATATTATTCTTTCCTTTGAATACAGAGACGTTCGACAAGAGAATCTCGTACTCAGCTTTTAATACGGACTTCTCAGACTTCTTCAAGTGGAAGAGGAGTATGGTCTTAATTTTCCTAGTTATGCTGGAATGCTTTTCCTTTTGAATTCGTTTAAGTCCCTCCTGCTATTTCCTATACAGAGAGGCTCAGCAATACGATCTCGTACTCGGTCTCCGTTACGTACTTTTCATACTCCTCCAAACAGGAGACGTAGACTAGCTGGTTTTGCTACTATTACAATGACACAGTTAGGGTTCAACCAGCAGTATCGAACACTACCATCTATGACAAGGAATTTTTTCTTTCCGACAGACATGAATTTGGATATGGTAATATTTTACACCCTTTGGCATATCCCATGTTTCTTTACTTCAAACATAAACTGATTATGCCTGTCTGATACAGAGACTTAATGTAATACAAGCCATGGAAGATTTTATCGAAGATGACATCTCTGGTGATACCTTTCGAGTTCAAGATTTTAGCGAGTACGAATTTTTATAATTAATCTTTATTTTCTATAATTTACTGTGTTTACTTTTATTTTATTACAATTTTTTATCTTTAAACACAAATGTTAAAACTATTGCCTTGTCTGCTTTCTTGTTCCTGCAGTAGTGATTTTGAAAGGTATTTGGCCCAGTGTGAAAATGATGAAGGTGATGACGAGTCTACTGATTATAGGTATAGAACAAGTACTAATCTGTCTACAGTTCTTAATTTAAATAATTAATCCTTATTTTCTGCAATTTATCATTTTTATTTCTATTTAATTATATTTATATATTGATTTAATGTTTTATTTACAGTTTTTTTTATTATAAATATTGAAATTGTTGTATCATCTTCTTTCGTGTTCTTCCAGTAGCAGCACTAGCAGTAGCAGTAGCAGCGATTCTGAAACTTTTTCGGACAGCGATGATAATAATGAAGAACAGTCTGGTTTAACTACTCTACAGATCAACAATTTACCTGTCTCCAAAGTGCAGGTAGATTTATAAGTTAAATCGGTTATAAAACAGATAACTATAAATTATTGTTTTTAATCCCTTTATCACCGCAGATCGAAAATTCCGATGATGTTTGTGTCATATGCATCGAAAGTCCTGTGATCGGAGAAATCGTTCGACATCTTCCTTGTCTACATAAATTTCATAAAGACGTGAGTCATTTTATCTTCGAAATAACACTTTAATTTATTTATTTATTTATTCCGATTGATTTCAAGTTTATTTATATAACGATGTTCACAAGTATAATGTTTTTTTTTCAGTGTATTGATCCATGGCTTGGTCGGAAATCATCGTGTCCAGTTTGCAAGTCGACCATAAATTGAGTGAGAGCATGTATTCCTTTTGGAATGTTTGAATTAGAGAAAACCATAGAAAATAGTGGCTGAACATATAAAGGCAGTGCATGCAACTTTTTCTTTAGTTTTTGTTCAAAAACAGTGAATTTACCATCAAAATAGTATTTTAACTTTTTATATAAAATGTTTGAAATATCGTATTATATTTATTTAAGGGTTAGTTAACAAAATAAAAATTAATATATGTGGATTTGAATTGGATTGTGTATGTAGATTTGAATAAAATTTAAGTTTTATATTTCAAATTGAAAAAACATCGAACCTTTAAAGGCAAAAATAAAATTAAGAAAAGAAACAAATAACAAAAATAACAAGAAAGAAGATTAGAGTGACTTTTTTAATCAACTACATTATTACAGTAGTATTTGTTATAGAGTATATTCTTAACCTTTAGATATTAATTGCTCAAACACTGTATTGCTATTATTGGTGCTCGAACATGTGATCTTCAGGAACAATAATTATTCCCTTAACCACTGAGATTAAATGATTCGTAGATTTAGAGTGAATTCTTTATATAATAGAAATGAGATGGATAAATTTTTTATTTATAGTTGAATTATCTTATAATAAATGATTGAGATTAGTTTACAATAATGATTTAGATCAAAATTTACTTACCAAATCTTAATTAACTTCGCTAGATATTTTTAAGGTAAACTATAATGGAGGTCACTTAATTATGAGTATAGTTATATTTGCGTCACTTAATTATTAAAAATTATATTTAGGCCACTCATTTATGGGTAAGGTTACATTTGTGTCACCCAATTATTAAAGGTTACATTTAGATCACTCAGTTATAGGTAAGGTTACATTTGGGTTACTCTTCATATTTGAAAAAAGTTTATCAATTATGTATTAGATTAATTAATGATTTGAAATGAAGTACTCTAACATTAACAAGGGTATATAAGTGATTTAGAAGAAAAAACGATCAAATTGATGTACTTTTTCAAATATGAAAGGTGACCCAAATGTAATTTTACTTATAATTTAGTGATCTAAATGTAACCTTTAATAATTGGGTGACACAAATGTAATCTTACTTACAATTTAGTGATCTAAATGTAACCTTTAATAATCGGGTGACCTAAATGTAACTTTACCCATAAATGAGTGACCCAAATGTAAATTTTAATAATTAGGTGACCCAAATATAAATATACTCATAATTAAGTGATATTTATTGTAATTTACTCATATTTTTATCTGAAATATTTATTTGTAAAATATTATATATTAAAGTATCAAGTTTAATGTGATTAAATTTTCTATCGGTCTCTAATGATCGAACCAAAACAAAAAGTCTCCTAAAAAAACAAGATTTTGTTAAAAACCTCTTGAATGATTTATGTATGCATCTCAATCACTATCTCGTGGGATGCGATATTCTCCCTCATTAAATCTAATGATGCCCTGATCGGTAACTTGAATTAAACTTAGTTATGTTTGATCTCCCTCGATACCTCGACTTGCTATAAACATGGAATTGGTTATCGATGTCCAACAAAGAATGACTCCGAGTGTTCAACTCGACGCTAGGTTGTCCCCCATCTTAATCGCTCGTCTTAGCCTATGCCGTCATGTAAAAATTCAATATTAAACCAAAGCCTAACCATTTTACAAGGGTATATATTCTACGATAACAATTGGCCTTTAAATATTTTAGTCATATGTTTTTTTTAATATAGTTATATGAATTTTGAAAATATAAATATTAGATTCAAATAAATTTTAGTGTCTATAAAATTAATAAATTTTATTCAAAGATGAATTTTATTGATAAAAAAGTATAGAATTCGATTTTGGGTTTGTAAAAAAATGAACGTCAACATTACTCTTATTAGATTTATTTTAAATAATTTATAATTATATATTGAGTTGTTAAAATTTTTAATCTTACAATAATTCAATCGGTTTTTAATTTTACCCCTTTGATCAAACGATTACACCCCAAATTTTGTATTCAATCCACTGTTCTGATCTGATTGATACAATCCAGTCTGCAATAATACTCCTTCAGCCCAAACCTTTAAGAATTGGTTTCTTAATTTTCCATAGGCCACACCACACAAATTGAACCACGGGACAAAAGCTTGAATTAGAGGATCTTTTGTACGGATCGGAGTTACACTCAAATTCTAAGGAAATAATTAGTGGTGTAACGAGTCGAGTCAAGTTTGAGTATAGCTAAGCTCGGTTCAGTTTGTTAAGATTTTAAGTCGAGTTCAAGTTTTATTCGGACTTAATTGTGTTAGGTGTTGATCGATCTTTGACCGTATTAGACTTAAGTAACTATTATTCGTCACATCTCATTTAAAGTCTAATGAAGAAAAAACTTTGATAAATAAGTTATATAAACTCAAGTTTGTTAATTTTAGTGTTTAATGTGTTAATTTTAAGGTTTAAGATTTAAGTTTAGAAATTTAGATTTTAAATTATAAAAAAATAAAAAATAGTATATTTAAATTTTCGAGTAGCTCGTGAACTTTTCAAGTTGAGTATCATGTAACTCAGTTCGGTTCAACAAAAACTCAAGTCAATTTTAAATTCGAACCAAATTACAAGCAATTCATGATCTTTTCGTCCCATTTATAGCCCTAATCACTCATGATTGTTGAGTATAATTAGATTGGTGTTATCATTACTATAACACAGAAAAATATGAGACGAATATATTTAAAAGTGTATATATCTTTTGATGTATGGATGAGGTGGGATTTGTTTATATAGGTATTGTACATTTAATGTTTAAAAACTATATAGGCGAATATCGGATGCGTTGATGGTGCATAATTCCATGCACACTTAGTGATAAAGCTGAGCATGTTGAATCAGAGGTGATAATTGAATTATTCGATTCAAATTTGATTCGAATCAATTTAATTTAGTTTAATTTCCTATTTAGATTATATTCAATTTGAATTTAATTTAGATTGAAATCGAATTTATGCAATTTTGTATCAGGTATTGGGAACCAACTACATGCAATTGTTTCTTGGTTGATAAAAACGAACTCAGTGTCTGATAATGAAACTGAAGTGTATACAATGGGAACATTGGCCAACAATTGATGGCAATGTGAACTTTGCTTTGTTTTTATCAACCTTTTTTGAGTGCACATGCACCCATGTGAGAGGATCCTTTGTGGACCTACAACAACTGTCTTAGGAGTGTTATCCATACATACAGAAAATAAATCAAATATATGACGTAACGAGATAAAGCTAAATTATAAGGGTCGTTCTTATAATAAATATCTATAGTACTTAATTCGAATTACTCGACTAATAAATTAAATATCGATAGTTATGCGATATATATGCTTTCCATGTAAAGGTATAATATCTTGTGGACCTTATATTAACAACTAATATCCAGCATAAAAGGGAAAAACTATAAGTGTACATTTTAAATATTGTTGGTGTACAAATTAATTTATATACCAACGGGACTTTATTTCTTTCGTATATATGTATTTTGAATTCAATGCGTGAATATAGTGGTGCAGGGTAAGTTATTTTATAGAAGTAATCAGAATTTAAATAATTTATCTATAAATATATATAAATTTATCTAGATTTAAAATCAAATATAAATATTATCTTATATAAAAACAACAACTATTATATCCCTGCACATGCATAGAAGCACATGATTCTTTTTTGCTGTTATTGATTCCATGGTTGCATGCGTGCATGGAGAAGAAACAGCCTTGAAGAATCATTGATATGAATTTCTTTTATCTATTATATTTAGAAAAACATATCCAAAATATTGGGTTGCTGAAAATTTCAGCAAATGTGTCGCATGCATGAGTCTGGGTCCACATTTATAAATGTAAAAAAAATATATTCGAATAAATTTATAAATGTATTAAAGTTCAAATCCTGATATTATTGATCGAATAGATTAGATGAGGATTGTTCACTTAAAAAATTATAATATTTTATTAGAATTAATCGTTTAATAAATTGATTATTGATAATTATATATATTTTTTAAAAGCTTTGAATAAATCTTTTGTTCATCCTATTTCTTCCCTAAATCCATTTCATTTGTTGTACGATATTGTCCGATTAATCCGATCCTTGGTGCCATATATTCTTGACAAGAGTTTAAGAATTTTAAGCAAACGTTTTGGTCATGTTCTTTGCTGGGCACAAACCATATGCCAGTTTAGGTAAATTAGATTGCTTTAAGGACTAGATTACAGCTAAACCACATAAATTGAGAAGGGGGTAATCAGCTGGCCAGAAATTTAATTAGGGGTGTTATTTTCTTAAACGATATTTTAAAAAATAAATTATTTATAAAGGGATGTCAAATTATTTATAAAAGGGTGTCAATTATATATATTTTTAATTTTTTTATTTATAAATTTTATAAAAAAAATATGATTTTTCAAAAATTTTAGACCTCAACAGACACCCATTTATATTTGGACAACCATTGAATAGGGAGGGTATGGTCCACTTAATTAGATATCGTGACATTATTTTATGATATAATATGATATTTTTTATAAATGAAAATCGTTTATTTTTAATTATGTCTCTTTTTTATATTATATTTTAAAATAATAGGGTTAAGATTTAAGAAATTAGGGGTAGGTGTATTTTTTAGGATATAAAATTTAGGATTTAGGATGTAGAAATTAAGGTTAGAATTTAGAATTTAATCTTTAAGTGTGGACTATTTTAGAACTTTTTAGAATTTTAAGATTTTTTTTTGAAAAAATAAAATTATTAAAAATAAAAATTAATTAAAAATTAAAATATGGCATGTGTCAAAATTTTATTAGTTAATATTTTTTAAACAATAATTAATTTTTAAGCACCTAAAATTATAATAATTAAAACTTTAAGTACGTATTTTTATATAAAAAAACTTTTAATCTTTTAAAATTAAAAAATATATAATTCAAACACTTATTTTTTATTTAAATTTTTAAATTGTTTCAAATTCTTTGTTCATAAAAAACTAAATGAGTTGAGGTTAAGACATGACATGAACTAGAAAAACAAGATACCTTGTTCTTGTTGCTCCAACAATATCGAAAGCGTAAACTACAAACGAAGGTTTTTAAAAATAATAAATAATAAAAATAAAAGCTGTGCTTCCACCAATCACTCGGCAAGCAAGAACCAAAGAACAAAATAAAGATGAAAAGTAGGCAAATCATTCAAAAATGTTAAAAGTTTTCATAAAAAAATAAAGAAATATTTTTAAAAATATGAGAGTTTTAAGTTTCTTTACAAAAAATTAATTATGAAAATTTTAGATATTTTAGAATTTTATGATATTTGTAGAAATTTTATATTTGTATGATTTTTTAATTAGAGATAATTTAAGAAATTGGAAGGACGTGATAATATTAATTATAATTTAAGGATTAAAATGAAGTATTAAATTATTATAATTAAAATTATGATCAAATTAAAATATTAAAAATTAAATTTATTAATTTTTTAGAATTAGGATTAAATTGGTTAAATGTATAAATGTAGAGAATAAATATATTATCATATAAAATATTTTAACAACTATATCTTTCTTTTAACAGTTATTAACGAGTTAATAATCAAATTAAAATAAAATTAAAAATTTAATGATAACATTAAAACAATTGAATGTTAATTATTAAATTCAATAATTGATCAAAATTTAGTGATTGTTTATAAACATTAACCTTAAATTAAAGTGAATGTTAGAATTATTATATAATAAAAATTTTAATTAAAAATAAAAAATAATGACATTTTAATCCTTAAATTTTTAAAATTAATTGAAATAATTAACAATATAATATAATACATATAATAATATATTACGATACATGTTATTTATTGTATAATTATCCGAATAAATCGCTTTCAGTTAGGGGTGTTCAAAATTATCAGACTCGATTGATCCAACCTGACGACCCGAAACAAAAATACTGAGTAATTCCCGGAAAAATATTCGACCGGGCCGGGTACCCGACCCGAGAATTAGTGGATCGGGCTTGGGCCGAAAATTTTGAATTCTCGGGTACCCGACCCGACCCGATTAGTTTTATTATATATATTTTTTAGTTTTAAATTATACTTTTATTCTAGATTTCTTTAATATTTATACTTAAAATTAAATTTAAATCTCTAAATTAATTTTATGTTTGTATTATATACTTTTAGGTTTTAAAATTTTTAAATATATTTTTATTAATTTACTAATACCGAAAGAAAAAAACGGGATTAATACTTTTAACGTTATTTTAGTGATAAAATTTAATAAATATAGATGTATATATAAATTCAAATATTCTAAAATTAACTTTAAATCACTCGTTTTTATGTTTGGTTATGTATTATAAATTTTTAAAACTTATATGTTTAATATGTATTTTTTTAATTTTAAAATAAAAAATAAAAATTATGAATTGGGTATCCGTTACCCGATTAGCCAAGTACCCAGATTTTACGGAGACCGATTTTTGATAACCCGAAGAAATACCCGGTAATAAACAACCATACTTTCAATAATACAATTGTAGTTAGTAATCCATGTGGCAGCCACCGATAGAATAAATGCTTCCCTTATTGCCAACAAACAGTTCGGTAGAGTAAAAGGTATGAAGAAAAATTCAAGTACAAAAAAAAATAATTAATACATTTCTATAATTTCAATCAAAATATGATTATAAAACATAAACAAACATATTGATAACAAGAAATATTTATTGACGCAATAATAAAAAATATTTAAAAAGATATACGAATAATTAATTAATCTAATAAATGAATTATTAAATCTTTTAAATAATATAAAATATATGAATTTTAATTAAACATTAATCGTTAAATCACCGTGTTGATATTACTGACGCTAATATTAATGGTTGGTGCTTGTAAACTTTTGTTTCCACTCTTCTCAAGTCAAAGAAAACTTCATACTAAAATGTTGTTTCAATCATTTAGGTGATTGGTTGAACTGATTTCTAACTTCATATCAATCCGTGTGAAGTAGTCCTGTGGCCTTTGCGTTTCCTTTCACATCTACCTAATTCTCGCCATTTACTGCTTAGATGCGTATTCGATCGAGTTAAATAAAAAAATTAAATTATTTGAGTTGATGTACCATATTTTATATTTTATTTAATTTTTTATTTAAGTCAAATTTATGAGATTCGAATTGAGCTTTCGAGTTCTTATACAAATTTAATTTTACTAATTTATCATGTTTTAGTATAATTTGATTGTATTTTAAACAAATTTCTCTAATTATATAATATATATTCATATGTGATATATTTTTATATAGGCATATATATATATATATATATATGTCAAGAAAAATTGAAAAACTTGACTAAAACTTAAAAATAAATTTATTAATTACTAAAATTTTTGAGTTAATTGAATTTTTATTTTATAAATTAACTTTATTTTAAAAAAAATAGCCAAATTTATGAAATTTTGAGATGCGCCGAATTTTTTGTCTCGAGTCAAGTTAAAAAATTTAATTTTTTTCAAATCAAGTGAAGTTCTACTCACCTCTTGGTAGTATAAAATTAAGGCTTTAGGGTCCTTGAACTTTTGAAAAAAAATCAATTAAGTTTCTTAACATTCATACCTAATTTTTTACTTAAAATAGAATTTTTTTTGAATCAATTACAATTATTATTATAGTATCTTTTCTATAATATACTCTTAACCATCAAACATTGATCACTCAATCATTATACTGGTATTACTAATATTTGAACCCGCGATTTTAAAAAACAATAATCGTTTTCTTAATCATAGAAGTAAGATGATTTGTGCACACAAAATAAAACTTAAATGTGAAGAATCAAAGTTGCATATGAAAATTATATAGTTTCCCTTAGCCGCCTGAAAAAAAGCTGTTACACCCAACGGATATGAAAAAGTTGTTACATCCCACAACGTAAGTTATTTGTATTAATTGTTGACGTGATTACAACCAAAACTCTAGCCATTTGGGAATATAATTATTAAAATACATCTATTTATATATATATATATGATTATATTAATTATTGAAAATTTAATTGATTATTTGATAAACTACACTTTAAAGATTTATCGTTACAGTGAATAATATCTTACTTTTGTATAAACTTAATACGAAACATGTCAAGTGAGTGATGATGTGATTTGGATTGTGTACACCATGGTTCCACCCAGCACATGTAGCCACACATGCTTGGTCTAAGTCCCTATCCAACAAAGAACTTTATGTGCTCTGAATTAGAGGATGACATGAAATGATATCCTAATCTACATGGATGAACTAATAAATAAGATTCCAATAGTGTCACCATGGAGCAATTTGTTGTATGTAGGCTAAATTGATGGGTGATGTGGGCAAATGCATGTGTGGGAACATTAGGGGCTTCCATGTTCATAGTTTATCAAGCACATATACGTATTTGAATTAATGACATATGTATCTTAAATGACTTGCTTTGGTTTGGGGTTCAATCCATTTGATTTGTTTTGGGGTATTGACATGAGTTGTATCTAGTTGGAGAGGATAAGGTGGATGGAATAATTGAGATGGGACTTGGGAGGATAAACTCTTTCCTAGACAGGTGGGAGAATCTAATTTTGTTGGAGTAATTGGCTTGGGTTACACCATCAATCTTGGCTTAGATTGCTAAAGTAGGCACTTCCTTTGTTTTTTATTATTGGCATCAAAACTAATTAATTAATTTGAATCGAATATTACAAAGATCTGTTATAAAAGTGACTTTCTTAACTTAATTTATTCTATTCACAATATCAGAATTAGTTATAATCAGAAGATAATTATATATTTTATTTATTTATAAATAAATAAATTCGACCGAATCAAAATTGTTAAAAAAATTCCATCCTTTCCTGGTGCAGCAATTTGTGGGAGGTCAGTAAAATTCCCGACCCTCCTCATTCACTTTGTTTAAAGAGTGAAAAAGTTAAATTATAAAATAAATAAGACTAAAGGCATCGGTAGGATAGATATTTGGTTAACAAACCTTACACTATAAATTCTATATTGCTTTTATTATACACATTTGTATAGAAACAGAAGAGGTAGGTGTCTGGAATTAAAGACAGAGTTAATTTTTTTTATCATTACACTATAATTTTGATTGACTTTATACACCATTTTTTTTAAATTCTACAAATGAATTAAAAATTATCATAGGATTCTTATTTTAATTATAAAAAATATCTAAATTATAGCAAAATTTGTGCAATTTAGAACTGTGTTTGACTAAATTTTTTTATATAAATAATTTAGTGATCAATTAATTCAGATCAGGTACTGTAGAGATTTATTATGAGAATAATTCTTTTAATCTAATTTATAATATTAACATTCGAATCTTTAATTTTATAAAAAAATTAATATTTTATCTCATTATACGAATCGGTTTTGGTTAAAATTTAGTAACTGTGTTGAGCTCTTTTGGTCATAGTTTCGTTAGACAATTGACTCTGTATACGTGCACTTTATCATGATTCTGTCACAAACTTTAACAATAATAATAATTTTAACTTCCGAACTCAAAAAAGTCAAAACCAAAAATAGGAGATTGGTTGTGTTGGTCTACACAATCAACGGTCCAAATTATTGCAATTTAATCATGATGATTGATCAAGTGTTTTCACCTTTTACAGCAAAAAAAAGGGTAAAAGTGCCAATAGAAAAAGAATGGGGGGTTCACAAAGCATGGAAGTTACCATGATGGATGCCAATTTGTTAAAGTCCCCGCGATAAGATATTTTTTTAAAGTCCAATTTACCCTTGCATATATATATTATCTATATTTCTCCGCATTTATAAAACGAAAAATATTAAAAGTTTAAATATATTTTATTTTATGCATCTTTTCATATAATTGATACTAAAGGAGAATTACATTGTTTCATAATTACAATTACAATGATATTTTTTAACGATAGTGACTGATAAAAATGAATTAAAATTTTAATTATTTTAATAAAAATTTATTTTGATGATTAAAATAAAAATATTATAAAAATTCAATGATAACTGATATAATTTATTTTAGTAATAAATGCGTTAACACTTGAGCATTACAACTCTAATTGGAATCACGCGGGACCACTCTATCGAGCAACAAACGATACGAAACAAGCTTAGAGACCAAGCAATCGTCAACACAATCCAGGGAGTGATAACGAGTCGAGCCGAGCTTAGAATTTTAAGTTCGAGTTCAACTTGAAAATAATATTATTAGACTCGGTTCGGACTCGTCAGGCTCGGTTTGACTCAAAATGAATGTCTAATTTATTTTAATTAGTTTATTTTTAATAGATTTTTCATATTTTATTTTATTATTTTTCTTTTGCTAAAAGATTAATTTTTAGTGTTTATATAATATATATAATATAATTATTTTGAGTCTGTTTACAAGTTTTTCAAATCGAACTTGAATCGGCTCGGCTTAACTCGTTAAGGTCTCGAGCCGAACCCGAGCCTGAGTAGTTCGCGAGCTGGTCAGGCTCATTATCATCACTATCCATGACCAATGAAAGAGTTCGAATCCAAAATATTCAAATTCGAAATCAGTTGAATTGAATATACTTAAAATCATATATTTTTTATTAAATGAAGAATTATTATATTTTATATCCGAAATTGAATTAATATATGATAAAATAATATAAAAAATTTTAATCACTAAATAAATCGACAAATATCTAAATTTACATATGTTTATTGTCCTTTTATAGGGATTTTTAATATCATTTGTTATTTATTTTCAAATATTTTTTATTAAATTATAAACAAATTTCAGCGATAAATATAAACAAATAAACTTGAAATTATTTTAAAAAATGACTGAAACTCGAATATTTAAAATGCGGAAACCTCAACCATCAGACCCAACAAAACTGGCTTGAATTGTGGCGGGTAAGTCCATAATTCAATCTTACGAAACCAATATTTGCATTTTTTTTATAGAAACTTTTACGAGATTTGATTACCCATTTGACTCCCTTTGTAGGATTGTTGAATCTATTATTAGTTAATTAAATTATTAATTATCATTAAGGGTTGTCCAAAATTGATTTGAGTTCATTAATATCATGTACTAATTGACATTATTATAACGAATTAAATAACTAACCTGTCATAAAGTTTGTTCAGAATCAAAACCAGTTAGTCCAGTCGGATCGAGCGGCTGTTGGAATTTGTTTTTACCAAAAATTAAAGAAAAAAATCAAGTAATGGATTAAATTAATGGTAATTAGGTACTAATTATTTGGTTTATTTTAACAATATTATAGGGTCACCTGAATTTCTGATATAACTCAATACCCTAATTATGGTTTTAAATTATTAAATTTTTATATTTAAATTTTATCGTATGTAAATATTATATGTGATTTGTCATAAATTATTATTATTATTGATGTCGTTGTTGTTTAACTTTTTAAATTATATTTTTTAAATTTAAAAAAAAACCTCAAAATTCTTAGATCCTCAAATTATTTGATTGACAGCGACAACAATTGAAATCGAGATTTGAGACTTAAGAATTTTAGGATTTGAAAATTATTTGGGGATTTTTGAGAACTTTAGGATATTTTTGAAAATAAAATTGGTCCCTAAGTTTTAGATTGATCTAGTTTCATTCTCAAACTATCCCTATACTTTTAATATTCCAATTTTTATATAAAACTAAGATTTTCTAAATTGATCCTCAAACTTTTAAAATTCAATTTTATCATCAAATTATGATTTTGTCACATCATAATATTAGCATATGCAATAATTTAAAATTAAAATTATAATATTAAAAGTTTAAAAATTCATTTAAAATGACAATCATATTCCAAGAATAAAATTGAAATCTTTAAAAATTTGAGGACCAACTTGAACCTAATGCAATTAACTCTATTAAATATTATAACAGTTTTTTGTGTTACTATTTCAACGTTAACCAAACCAGGTCATAAATATTCCTTAAAAAATAAACATACCAAACAACGAACTCATTATTGTAGCTAACAACACCATGTGATGTGAGAAAAAAAAATCCAATTTCGTCCTGGCTTTAACTTCAATCTTGTTTCTCAAAGGCCGTGATTGGTGGACACGTAATTCAATCCCACAATATCCAAATCAATTTTCAATTTTATATATTTAAAATAATAAATTCATTTTTTTAATTTATTTTATGCTAATAAAAAAACTATTGTTTCAAATCCGGGAAATCAGCAGGGAACTGTGAAATTGTGTTCTTCTCTGCCGCCGTACAATCCCGTAGTATCTCATGTTGCATTTTTATTATTTTTATTTCATAACAAAAATGAGTTTATTTTATAAATTTTATATTATTTAAACGATTAATATCAAATAATTAAAATTATCTTTTAAATCATTTAGTATTAACTAAATAAAAAGAAATAACCGTGGTTAAATGGCACGTGAGTTAAGAAAGGGAGAGAAGGAAACAGTTAGTGGCGGTTAGGTAACTTAGGTTTAGGTATACTGGTTAATGCAAAACCTAACGCACTCGGTTTTGTATTTTGGTTTAAGCGACGACGTCGTTTCTTGTGTTTACCTTTTGCTCGTTGCTCTATAAAAAACCGTTTCCTTGGAGCTTGGACTCTGACTCGCCCTGCTTCTGCTTCTGCTTCTCCTACTACTTTTCTTTTTCTTTTCTTTGCCTCTTTTCTCAGCTTTTTCCTATTTGTTTTCGTTTCTTGTCTGTTTGGATAGTGAGAAAAAAATTACTACCGTAGAAGCAGAGAAACTCGCAATGGTGGTTACTCACAAGTGGGCTTTCGCCTCTATTCTTCTGTTTTTGCTTCTTGTCGGAGCAATGGATACTGTACGGACCGGCGACGCTTCCAGGTAGAACTCTCTCTCTTCGAACTTCAATCCTGAAGCTTTCTTTCTCTGCTACTTTTCCTTTCCTGTAAAAGAACGAAACAGAGGCCTCTCTATTTAATACCGGAATTTTCTCTTGGCAAAACCTTTCTTTTTCCCTTTTTTGTTTACTGCAACCGAATAATAATCCAATTTATGTTAAGTTTTCATTGGCTAGATCTTGAAGTTTATTTTTGGAAACGAATCTCATTCGGTAAATGGAAACTGGAGCTTTGATTTCAAGGAATCCAATATATATACTTCAAAACCTCCATTAACACATATAAAGTGAGATCTCACTGTAACTTTCCAATATACAAACTGAAATTGATTTGCCTCTTTTTTTTTATTTGTTTAACATTTTCTCTCTTAATTGTTTATATATACTTATCACTTTTTACAGCAATGTGGAAACGGAGAAAGTGCAGAGCTCAAAGAACTCAACAATGGCAGCAGCAGCAGCAACAGCTAGGTAATTCACTGCAGAACTCAAACACTAGCTTTCGCTTTCTGTTAAAAAAATGATCATCTCATCTCAGCCGTTAGTTTTGTCCTTTCGTTTCCGTTGGATAAAAATTAACGATTCCCCAGCTGCCGAGATCCAGATCCTTGGATCCTAACCGTTTATTCCGTCGCTACATTCTCTCCTTTCTTTGGTCAGATTACCAGAATTACCCTCCCATCACAAGAAAATGAAAACGGAATACGAAAGTGCATTTTGGCGAACACTGCCCCCTCTTGAGCAGTGTACTTGCTGCTGTTTTACATATCTAGTAACGTAGTCGCGTTTACAGATTGACGCGTGTTTTGAATTCTTTTGTTGGTATTAATATTAAAATATTATTTTATTTAGCTTCAATTAGTTGATGAACTTTTATTGGGAGATTTTCAGCTCAGAAGATGTTGAGCCACTGAACGAGCACGCGGTTCCTGACCCAGAGGCAGTAGCAGCCGAGGTCGAATCCATCATTGACATGTGAGTCTCTGTTTTTTTTAATAAATCTTTTTATTTATCTTTATGAATTATTATTTGTTACACTGAAATAAGATATTTAATTAAAACTTATTCGATTAAATGTAAACAATAGGGTGGGTGTTGGGTGTTAGATTTTTAGTAGGTAACAAAGTAGCTCGTAATTGAAACGACACTGGCCAAATTTATTCTGTTGTTCGTTTAACCCCTTTCATTTTCTTACTGTCCAAATTAGGCATTACTTTAATGTGGATGCACGTTCATTTGTCTATTCATGCGAATTCCAACATGATTAAACAAACTCAAATTAAGTATTACTATTTTTTATAACTATATTGTTAATGTAAAAGTCCAATGCTTGGGGTATGTAATTTTGGAGGAAAACAAAATTTGGATAAGGGGTGCTTCTGGGTCTCTGGAGTCTGGCCAATAAAAATTGCAGATTTGCTTTGTAGTTTTCTTTCCTTTTTAGGGTGTTTTTTGGGGCTGCAAATACTTTTACCCGTTTGTTGATAAAGGACAAGGTAAAAACGTATTTATAGCCGTTGGTTGGCAATGACTTTACTGTCCTCGATGGTTGACAAAAATTATACTCTGCACCTTGTATCTGTTATGTACCCCCACCGACAATAATTTCCTACCCTTAACAAAAACCAGAAATCATAATTAATATTTTTACTATGACAGCTAGTGAGTTATTGCATGTTTTTGTTAATAGTAACATTTGATATGATCGGCAGGAATATTCGCAATGTGACTGAAGGGAGGAAGTTGGGTTTTTTCACGTGTGGAACTGGCAACCCCATTGATGATTGCTGGCGTTGCGATGCAGATTGGCAGAAGAACCGGAAGAGACTGGCTGACTGTGGCATTGGTTTTGGGAGGAATGCAATTGGTGGGCGTGATGGGCGTTTCTATGTTGTCACCGATCCTAACGACGACGACCCTGTTAACCCAAAACCCGGTACCCTGCGTCATGCCGTGATCCAGGACGAGCCTCTCTGGATTGTGTTCAAGAGGGACATGGTGATTCAGTTGAAGCAGGAGCTGATTATGAACAGTTTTAAGACCATTGATGGTCGTGGGGCCAATGTCCACATTGCCAATGGGGCATGCATCACTATCCAGTTTGTTACCAATGTGATTATCCATGGTCTTCACATTCATGACTGTAAGCCTACTGGCAATGCCATGGTGAGAAGCTCACCGTCTCACTTTGGGTGGAGGACGATGGCCGATGGGGACGCAATCTCCATTTTTGGTTCCAGCCACATCTGGGTTGACCACAACTCTCTGTCTAATTGTGCGGATGGTCTTGTTGATGCTGTCATGGGATCAACTGCCATTACCGTCTCCAACAACCACATGACCCACCACAATGAGGTAAAATATCTGCTCTGCATATCTTTCTTTTTTTCTCTTTTATCCATAGCATCTTTCATTAATGGTAAAGCTAACTATTCTGCGTCCGTGATTAAATAAATGTAGGTGATGTTGCTAGGTCACAGTGACTCGTACACAAGGGACAAGCAGATGCAAGTGACCATCGCTTACAACCATTTCGGAGAGGGACTTATCCAGAGAATGCCAAGGTAAAATCCACCGATCAATCAATTACACCATTCTTTGACATTAAAAGGCATCAATTGAAGTAATATTTTGGGGGGGATAAATGACAGGTGTAGGCATGGATATTTCCATGTGGTGAACAATGACTACACACACTGGGAAATGTATGCGATTGGTGGAAGTGCAAACCCCACCATCAACAGCCAGGGCAACAGATATGCAGCTCCAAGAAATCCATTTGCAAAGGAGGTTACAAAGAGAGTGGAGACACCTGCAAACCAGTGGAAGAGCTGGAACTGGAGGTCGGAAGGAGACTTGTTGCTGAATGGTGCCTACTTCACTCCATCTGGGGCTGGAGCTTCAGCCAGCTACGCCAGAGCCTCAAGCTTGGGAGCCAAGTCCTCCTCAATGGTTGGTACCATGACTTCCAATGCTGGTGCTCTTCCTTGCCGCCGTGGCAGGCAATGCTAGTATATCGCACCCATATTCCCCTACTCAATTAAATTGGCTGAAAATCAGCCATTTTCTCTGGTTCATTAAAAAACATTAAAGCACTACCTACCAAAATATCCCCATCCATTGTTGGTTTATTTTTTCCTACTTTTTCACCTATCAACAGCCTGCTTCATCACATATATTTTGACAAAGTGTACATATTTTACACATTGTCATTATGTTGTCTCTCTCCGTGAAATTGTTTTATTTTGTCAACCTCGGCCTGCTTCAACTCAACTGAAGCAAACCATGGGAGCAAAAGCTGTGGCCTTAGGAGCAGGTGCGGAAGCGTTGTCCTTCTTTTCTGTGTCCTGTTCAATCAGTTTCCCCCATCCTTTGGTCTCTCCACATACCCTTTCTGTCATTTGAGTTTTATAGTAGGATTGAATGGTTTTCTGATATCTATTGAATGTAAAACTATCGAGTTATATTGAAAAGAGCTTTGTTACAGAATATGATGGATTATACTAGTGCAATAGCAACATCTAATATTTCCTTTTCACTTTTTTGTGTTATGTTTGAAATCAATATTCTCCCCTTCCCTTGTGTATTTTATGAGGGTTTGTTCTGGCAGGTCAGGCATGAGAATGGATGCCATTAATAATATCGTTTCACCCTTTTAAATGTGGGTGGGCACCGACATGACCCTATAATGCCAGTTAAATCTATTAGTATTAGTAAGTAGCATGCTTTTATTTTGTGTTTCGTGTTGTCCAACGATTAAAGCCAATACCCACCTCCCTTCCTCTCTCTTTAAGAAATAATCAACCCTCCCTGGCTCCCTCAAAAGCTGTAACTCCCCAATCCCCATTGTATGGATTTACTATTTGTTCATTTAGTAGCATATGTTGCATGTGACAGGATCACGTGGCAGATTGTGACTTTACCATGTTGCATGTGAGAAGTGCATGTTATAGAATGGATGTGGATGGGACCATTGCCTTTCCCTTTCAGTTCTCCCCGAGTCGCACATGGTTACCAACTCATTCAATTACTTCCAAGGGCTTTGATCTTGTAGATTTTAGGAATGCATGGGTTAGTTTTCGCTGTATATGTGGCTTGTACGAGTAGAATTTGAAATACGACTCCAGGCTCCAGCAATACCACCAGGCCCATAGACTAAATTACCTTTAAATTGGAATGGAATCAAGATGTTAAGTTATAGTTAAAACATAAATTTTGAAAGGCAAAGAGACAAATATAAAGAAAATTTTTAATTTGGAAGAATCAACTCTTCCCAAGAACGTAATAGCTCTGTCACTGCCCTTGAAATAATATGTTTTAGTTATGTTAATTATTTGTTTCGATTTCACCAATAATGTTTTTATGTTTTTAATATATTAAAACAAATTATTTTACGAACACCTATTCTGAAAGATAATGTAACAAAAAAGCCTAAATATCCAATGATATGTTCTTCCTAGTATATGAAACTTGCTTAAAAAGCCAACAAAAGTCATGCCCCAACATGTGACGAGACCGGGAAAATAGTCTTGGAGACTGGTAACAATGAAGAAACACGATCAACGGGGCTTTTTTAAAGAAACACGAAACTTAACATGCAAGAGGAATCCACCATGCACTGGTAACAATGAAGAAAGATATAGCTCACTCTTTAGATGGGGTAAAATTGTATCAGGCTTCCGCAAAGTCATTGGCCGGTGAGAAATCTTGTTCTTCTCTTCCTTTGGCATCTCTGCATAACTACAGGAATCAAGACATAAATAAACCACCAAAAGATATGTTTCAGCTCTATTCAATGACCAGATCATAGTTAATCCTAAGAGAATGCAGAAATACACGACGGGACTTACGTTTGGTCATAGCCATCATCAGGTTGGAAGATAGGATCCCATCCAAAGTCATTGGGTCCCCTAGCCGGAACTATTTTACCCTAATAGATCAGCCAATATGTAAAATAAACTCTTAGAAACTTTGTCGTTTCGATTCAAGTTTAGTATTCAAACAATAAATGGAATATTGTCATAAACCACATATACACTCAATGATTTAGAAAAGGATGTCCAAGTAAAAAGCAAACAAAAGTAAACATTGGTACATGTCGTCTGCAACCACAAGTCTCGGACGTAATTTAAATATTCTGCCAAGAACAATTTGATAGTCCTAGACACCCTCAGTTGTTTCAGAAATCTTTCTGTGTATAAAGAGTGCAAAGATAAACACGTAGCATGCCAGAAACACAACTTTCACGAGATAGAAGCTCTTTCATGCACAAGACATTTAATTCAAGCTATGTTGCAATCGTAATTTTAGAGGAAATAGGAGTGCCTAGAAGTTCAATTACTTGAAACCTATATTGCAATCTTAATTTTTAACAAGATGCCTAGTTCTGACACCCATGTCTGACCCATATCCGGACATGGATATGAGATATAAACCTCTAAGGACCCTTCATGGGGAAGGGGGCTTAAAAAATGCTTAATTGGCCATAGAACTATAAAATCATGAACATAAACGTAGCACTATGCCAGACCGTTAAGAACGGCACATTTTGTGTAAATTAGAGATGAAAAAATTCTTTGCAACTCTACTGACATATGCCCTGAAGTACAAGAAACAACACTCTTCCCACCATTATTTTCTACGCACACGTTTTCATTTCCATCCATTGTCCAAAAGATATTAAATTACTAAAGAATAGACATGCAGCAGCACTTTCTGATTGATATACAATTTGTTTCTTATTCACTTAAGAATGTAAAAACTTATACAATTGAAGACCAAATTCTTTGTGCTTCATTACTGTCATATTTAGACCATTTCATTGTCAAAACTAAACTCGAAAGATAAGAGTTTTACGGGAAGAAAATAGAAAAATAATCTTGGAAACGTACCGGAGTTTTCCCCAGAATGGTAACAGGTTCAACATCAGGACCGAGGGTAAAAAAAGGCACATAAAGCATAAGCCGACTTATCCTCGTAAGCCATCAACAAGTTATTCAAACCTAGGAAAATATAATGAAAGTGAAGTAAACAAGTCAGAGAAGAGTATCCAAAGCATCTAAAAATTGTCATCGATGTTCAAAAGAGGAAATTAAATGAAAGAATGTGTTGTAAGAACAGAACCTTCGTGGCCAATCTTCTGCAAAAACCACTTGCTGCAGAACACATTAGACAATGACAATTAAGAAAGCATACAACAAGAACCTCAACATCACATTGAAAAAAAAAACAAAGATTAAGCATAAACCTAGAAAATTTAAGAAAGTGAAGAGAAAACCAAGAGGAGAAATTGTTACTTGTTAGAATCCAAAAAGAAAAGATAAGCTCCTAAAATATAGGTTTATTACATTTGAGACCAGTTGTCACTCCCTGTTCCAGCAAGGGATTATACTAATTAATGAGCCTCCACCGCCGGAACAATCATTTTCAACAAGTATATAACACATATCGACATTGCATAAAGATATGTGAGAATCCAAATCGAAGCAAAACCTTTTACAAACAATAATCAAAAGGAATTGGTTAATGTTATGAAATATTATGGTAGAAGATGGCTGAACATGCAAAGAATATGTTCAAAATGGTTAGCCATTTGCTTTATCAAGTAAGCCTGATAAGATTACAAGCTCAATAAATAATCATAAACTAAATAGATTCAGTTCACCAAATGCCCAAAATACCAGAAGCTCAAATAAACATGTTTTTAATGTTATTCAAACTGAAATGAGAAGAAAGCTTACAACTTTTGAATTTAGCTACAAGAATGAAATAAAACTTACATGTACGGCCCTGCAAGTAGTTTAAAAAAATCATTAACGAACCAAAAAAAAAAAGAAAGAAAACAGGAAAACATGCAAAAGATTATTAATACCTGGAAGACCCTTTAGTGCATTGAAACAAAGGCATGTATCTTCCACCAGCACTGGTCCATTCACCTTCACATCCAATAAGAAATGTAAAGATTGAATTTTTCAAACTAAACTAAATTAAAAATAGAAAAGGGTAGTTTACAAATTACAAAGATTTATGTGTATAAACCTGGCGAGCAGCCAAACGAGCCTTTTCATTGGATATTTCTTCCGGTTCACCTTGCAGTTCAGGCACTGAACAATTTACAATGTAAAAGGTAAATAAAAAAATCAAAATCAAATTCAAAGAAACGAAACGAAACGAAATGAAAATCTTGGTGTAGACGAAGAGATTACGGTCAAGCTTGAGGGACTGAAAAGGGATGGATTGACCCAAGATTGTCTTCACTTCCTCCAGCTTCTAGTTATTCCCAGTTACGAACATTACCGGACGTGACACTATCACAGCTCTTTACCCGCCCTTTTTTTGCCCTGGAATCAAATGAACAACTCCAAGGCTGTCGAAGCTGTGTTTTGTCTAAGTTTTGGGGTAGAATCTAAGCTTAAAAAAAAGGCTTAAAGTTGCTTTAAGTCTTTAAGCCCTGATTTTTTTTTTAATTTTTTACTCAATCAAATTTACTTAATCATTTTTTTATTGATTTTAATTATTATATTTTTTATGTTTTTAGATATTAACATAATGTAATGTGACTTAATATAATTTTATCACGTAATATTTATATATTTTTATAAAATATTAAATAATATTTTCTTCGTTTTATTTTATTTGTTTAATATTGATTTTTTTGTTAAATTTTTTCAACTTTAACTCATTGTAACTTTAAATTTATTATTGATAAAAATATAAAAAAATATATATTTTATAAACTTTTAATTAAATAGTTTAAAAATATATATTTTATAAAATTTAATAAATTAAAATATTTAAAATAACTACAGTCAAAGTTTTAAAATCTTAACTTTAAAAAATCAATACTAAACTTTTTTAAATGTGATAAAAAATTTATTAAATTTAATTATTAATATTAATTAAAGAGATAAATTGATAAAATTTTGATATATAACTATTTAACTGAATCTAAAAAAATTAAAAACTTAACTAATTTCTTTTAAAGTTTAAAAACTTAAGATATTTTTAAGCCAAATAAAATAAGGTAGGTTGACTGTAACACTTTAGTTTTAGGTAATGAGAAATAAAATTATATTATATATTGCGGTGAAAAAAAATTATACACTTCAATATTAATGTTTGTAGATTTATTTTAATATTTAAATTTTAAGGGTTTAAATTTAAAGTTTATTGTTAGAATTTAATATTTAGGGTTTTAATTAAAGGTTTATGATAATGTAATTTAAGTTTTGTTTATAAACCCTAAACTCTAACCTAAAACCCTTAATTATAACAATAAACTTTAAATTTTAAACATCTAAAATTAAACTCTTAAACGAAAAATTATATCATAGATCAGTCTCACCAACTGTCTATGGGACCAACCAATAAAAATTGCTCACTTCATCAATTTTTTCATGTCATAATTTTTTTCCAAGTGAATCTTCACTTGGAAAATTAAAAAATAATGAGGTGGACAGTTTTTATTGATTGGCCCATGAATGACGTGGTGGGACTGACCCATGATATAATTTCTTTTCTTAAACTCTAATCTCTAAACTAAATTCATAAACCTTAAAATTATTACATATCCGAATTTTTTTCCTCTGCGGATATATTACACGAAATAACTTATAAGTTTTTTGAAAAAATGATTTTTTATTTAAAAGTTATAATCTTAGTTATTTAATTCAATTAATCTAATTATTTTTGATTGAAGTAGAATTACACGGTAAGTTCATATTAATATAATATAATAATTGAGATTAATGGTAAAAAAATAAAAATATATAAAAATATTTTTAAATATGATCACAATCTTATATATAAGGAAAAATAGAAGGTATTAATAAAAAGGAGATATCTTTTATGTGTCTAGAATTTTCTGACTTAAAATATGAAAGGAAAAAAATAAATAATTTAGTTAATCGATTAAATATACTTACTCTGAATTATTATAAAATTAAATATTTTTTATTCAATTTAAGTATATCATAATTATCATCACTATAAATAAAATTTTATACTTAATAAAAAAATAAAATCAAGCGATCAAAATAAAATTAATTAATGACAAGAATCTATTCCTTCATGAAATTAATTAATTTAAAAAGGGTAAATTAAATTTTCTTTTACAACTATGTAAGAGTGAATAAGATTATATTTTTATACGAATCATCTAGTCTCAATGATTAAAAAAACTATTATTATTCCTAAAGGTTAATAACAGATTGTGAAAATAACATCCGAGTAACAAAAAAACAAACATTTAAAATTATGTGACTAAAATAGAACTATATTAAAAATTGAGTGATTAAATATGTAATCTACTCATTTGATATTTATATATTATACCCTTCTTTACAATGTAAATCATCAATTATTAATTATTGGTCGTCCTTCCTGCATATTTAAAATTTATATATCATTTAAAAAATTATATATTTTTATTAAAAAATTACTTTTATCTTTTAATTTATAAATTTATTTCTTTCGTGTCTGTAACATAAAATCATATGTATATTTATGTATACTTCTATGATAAATGTTATTAACACTAATGTATGATAATACTATCTTCGTCTCATTTTAAACATTCATTATTAATTTTTAAAAGTTAAATTTTTTAAAATTTGACTTTATTTGTATTAAATATTTTAAATAATTAATTTTTATAAGATATATATTTAAAAATATTTTAAATATTTTAAAATATATTTTTTATATTTTTATCCATAATATTTTTTAAATAATTGTGAGTTAAATTTAAAAAAAACAAAAATTATCAATAATAAATAATTTTATGGGACGGAAGAAGTATTAATTATTAAAAGTTGAATCCAATATTTAATAAATACCAATAGATTATTTTTTAAAAGAGTATAAAGAAGTCCATTCCCTTCGTACACCCGTGAAGTAAGACCCTGTACGTGGCAAAATTTCATTTGATTAAACATCTAAACTTAAAAGAATTACACGTTCAGGGGCCTGAAAAATCGGTGTCTAACAAATTAAAGTATTAATTTTTAAATTTTGGTCAAAATTTGTAATTGCAAGATTGCCTTTCACGAGTGACTGAGTACTTGGAATATGCAGTGATTGTAGGCAGTGGTTTTATCGTATTCGATTTATTGATTAATTAATTTAAATTAAATATTATAAAATTTTAATAATTTTTTAGAATGAGAGCTTAATTAACATGACATAAATATAAACCTCGTTAAAAAAATTTATAATTCTGACCGAAAGAAAAAGAGCGTTATATATACGTTCAGAACCATAAATACTACTACTGCCAAACAGATTAGGCACCCTAAGGTACTAAAACACAGACAAGAAACGACTGTCATTACAATAATCCGCATAAGAACATAGTTAAAGATTTATGAGTTCAGGGATAGGGACGGAGTTAGGATCGAATATTGGGAGGGACAAAGGTTTATTAAACATTTAAATTTAAAAATTGAGAGGAACAAAAACTTTATTTTATTACTATCTAAATTATAAAGGACCTTAAATGTAATTATACCAAAAAAATTGAGAGGGACAAGAGCCCCTCCCACTAACAACATGGATCCGTCCCTATCCAGGGACATAGTCGAGATTTAAAATTAAAAGAATAAAACATAAACATTTAAAAACATAGATAAATTATCTTTAATTATTAAGTCAATTAGTAGTTTAAATCAAACTAAAAACTTTAACAAAATAGAAGGATGAAAACCATAATAATATAGTTATAAATATTCAGATCTTGTTGTGATTGACCACCCGATTATTGCAATTTTATGCATAAAATTATAAAGAGTCCTTGCAATTCCTTGAACATCAATAATTACGATTAATTTTTTTAATATAATAATTTAAATTTAATTTATTAATCGATTAAATTAAATTAAATACTATAAAGATTTATTATAATAATAAATCTTTTAAATTAATTTATTTTATTTATAAAATTAGAATTTGAGTCTTTAATATCATATATTGTTAAACCGATTGATAATTAACAATAATTACTATCTTATTTATTAAAAATAATTCAATAATTCGTTAGGTTTGCTGCGTCATTGATCATCTGGCTTTTGACTTGGATTTCTTTATATATTTTTCTTACAATCGAGAAATGCTGTCTATTTCTCCATTAATCTCCCTCCATCACTGTGCATGTACTTTCAATTCCTTTCACTTATAAAAAGGAAGAGAATTGATCCTATCCAAGTCGCTGAAAAAACAAAAGAAACATCATGGGTTCCCGGAGCTGTCTTGTCGTGTTTCTTGCGTCGGTTCTGATCGTCATCAGCCTATCTTCATCGGTTCTCGGAAGACAATACAAGCAACTAACGGTGCTTCATGTAAAGAATTCGATGCTGAAGGGATCAGGGCCGATGCAAATCCGTTGCAGGTCAAGCTACACCGATTACGGGATGCACCAAGTGGGTGAAGGGGACGAATATCAATGCAGCGTCCGAGAAAGGGCCGTGTATTATTGTATGGCAGCACTAGGGCGGCAAATGGCGTCGTGGCATGCATTTCAGCCGCGCCGAGACCGGAGTCGCAAGGCAGTATACTGGATGCTTAAGAACAATGGGATCTTCCTCAGTTGGGATAATTCTAGCTGGGTTAAAAAATCTGTGTGGGAAACAGACTGAAATTCTAGCTTGGGGACTTGTTTGCTTGCTTGAATATGTGTGGTTTATTGCAATATGATTAACTGTTGTGCTATAATTCCTGACATGTCATGTAATAAATAATTTAGTTCTGTAGTGGTCCATCTGGTTCACGAAAATGATTTCTGTATTTCCGGTGAGACTTTGCAGCATCTACAGAAGTATTGGCAGATTAAAAGGAGCATTTCGGGTACGAAATAGGTCAAAAAAGCATACAGATACTAAAAACAGTTTGATTTCAACTATGGAGCGAGCAAACGATGCTCCGATCAGTGACCTAAGAACAGCAGTAATATTACCAAAGAGTCCAATCTATCTCTGTACACTGGTGCTACTATACTATAGTATTCTATAGAATACGAGTGTGTCGTCTGTTACTTTACCTATTAACAGATACTTTACCGGAAAATGTATACGCTGTTATATCTTGTTGCGTAAATAATACGGAAAAATCAACAGCAAAAGAATCATACTGGTTAATGAAAATGGCGTGTAGTGAGTGACGTACTTTCACGAGGCATTGTGTTTCAGGGGAAGACCGTCGTCAATGGGAGACATGTCGAAGTTGTCTTCTTGTCTTTTTGATTCTATCAGCATTTTCACGACTTCTCGCATAGACGGCCGATCAAAAGGAGACATGCTGGTGCACAATATAGCGATTTTCAAGACGGTAATCATGTGATCAACAATACTTCTATCGGCAAGATTTAAGCGATTATCAAGTATCCCAGTAGTCAATGAGTGCTTGTGAACATAATGTCTCACGTGCGTGACAAGATCGCCTCCATGATCCAATGGCTGTACAGGAGTCTTCCCAGTTAACAACTCCAGTAAAACAACCCCATAGCTATAGATGTCACATTTTTCCGTCACCTTCATAGTGTATGCATATTCTGTCATAAAGAACAGAAACATTGTCAATGATCTGAAATGGATTAGAACATCATGTGCTCGTGCTAATTACATCTTAGGTTTGGTATTCGCTATCAGTGAAAACAAATATGTTACCTACCACAAATACCTTATATACGAACTCAAAAACTGCATAAAACAAACAAAAAAATGGAAATGTACTAGAACGAGGAAGATTTTTTTCAATTTCACCATTATCGGTGTCGTCGTCGCGTATGATCTTGATCAATATAATAGTAATTGTACCTTTTGTGAAACTGGAAAGCCAAGGACAACTTACCAGGGGCAATGTAGCCATATGATCCAGCAACTGCCGACATCGACTTAGATTGGGGCATGTCAATCACTTTTGCTAAACCGAAATCACCGACATGGGCTTCGAAATTTTCATCAAGTAAGATATTATTGGACTTGATATCACGGTGAATGATCCTTGGTTTGCAGTCATGATGTAAATAAGCGAGACCTTCAGCAGCTCCTAGGGCAATCATAAACCGAGTTGACCATTCTAAGCTACATGATGCCCCATGAAGTGCTTCACCCAAACTACCATTTTCCATGTACTCGTAAAGAAGCACATTGAAACCTCGGTGATAGCAAAAACCGTAAAGCTTCACAATATTCCGATGCCTAATCGTTCCTAGTGTTAAAATCTCAGCGCGGAAACTGTTCTCAATATTGCTTCCCTCTGCATTTGATGCTAGCTTCTTAACTGCAACCATTTGTCCAGAATGCATAACGGCTTTATAAACTGTTCCACAAGCTCCCCTTCCAACAATAAAACTCTCATCAAAATTATTCGTAGCTTCAATTAGATCTTGAAATGTAAACCCTTCTTTAGGATGAAAGTAAATATCCGAAGCCGGTGGTGGTATCTCCTTTTCTTTCACGGATGCAACACTTTCCCGTGTATGTCTCATTTGATATATGAGAATTACAATGAGAATTAAAGATACCCCGCCGACAACACCTGCAACTATCGTTATGATTCTTCCTCCTGTACCCTTCTTCGCAGGTAGCATAGAAGATGAATTTTCCATGCAATTACGAAGAGGCCTACCACAAAGCCCTTTATTTTCGATAAAGCTACTCATAGGCATGTTCTGAAACAACGGTATGGCAGGTAAAGGCCCGGTTAAGTTGTTGTATGACAAGTTGCATGCCATTAAACTTTGTAGGTTCATAAATGTACTGGGAATTTCACCAGTCAAGTTGTTATTATTGAGTAGGAGAAATTCCAACCTATTGAGAAGCCCGAGCTCTCGTGGTATATTTCCCATAAGCCGATTATTGCTAAGGTTCATGGCAATCTGCAAACCTGAAAGAGAACCTAACTGATGGGGTATCTCACCGGAAAATAAGTTGCCACCCATTTGAAGGTCGATCAAACGAGACAAGTTCCCCAAAGCTGCAGGTATATTTCCCGATAACTTATTTTCCGAAAGTCTCAGAATCTCGAGTTGTGTAAGGGTTCCAAGCTCATTTGGTAAAGTACCTACAAAGCTGTTGCGACTGAGATCAAGCCGTTGAAGCTTCTTGCAGTTGACTATCTCATGTGGAATCCACCCAGAAAGCAAATTAGACGAGCCATTAAAAGTCACTAGTTGAGACAGATTGCCTATCTCCTTAGGCAGCTCAAAACTAAAGTAATTCTTGGCAATATGAAGCCTTTGAAGCTTTCGGCAACTTCCAATCTCCGAAGGAATTGGTCCGGAAAAGTTGTTCTGGTCCAATTCAATAGCAGAAAGATTCACCAGTTTGCATAACCGTGAAGGAAAGCTCCCTGTCAGCATGTTCCCTACCAAACGAAGTTGCACTAAGGTCTCACAGGTTTCGATCCCTGTTGAGATATTCCCCGACAGCTTATTAGCTCCAAGGTTTAACAAAATAAGGTTACCATGACTACAAAGATTAGGAGGTATTTTGCCTGTCAAACGGTTATTAGAAAAATCGACCACCCAAAGTGGGCTGTAAACTCCGAGCTTCTGAGGAATGGTACCAGTCAGAAAATTGTCAAATAGCTGTAACTGAACCATTTTAGTCAAATATTGGAAACCATAAGGAATGGGACCTGTGAGATGATTGATAGAAAGGTCAAGCTTGGCCAAGTTCTTCAAGCTACTAAGCTCATTTGGTATGACACCAGTAAACTGGTTCTCGAATAGGTACAATAAGTGTAGACCCTTTATGTTGCTGAACTCGGTTGGGATTTTGCCCGTCAAAGAATTCTCCGAGAAATCAATTTCCGTGGCGAGAGAGAGATTCCCTATCTCCATTGGAATGCTTCCATTTAATTGATTCCGGTAGAGATACAACTTCTTCAGAAACTTGAGGTTCCCAATCTCTGCGGGTATTGGACCCACAAGCCGATTTGCATACAATGCAAGTGTCTCGAGGCTGGTACAGTTCCCAAGCTCCTTCGGAATAAACCCGGATAACTGATTTTCCCATAAAATCAAATCAGTCAAGCTTCCAAGCATTCCAATTTCCTTAGGCAGTTCTCCTCCAATACGATTCTGAGCAAGACCAAGCATTTCTAAGCTTTGACATCCACTGATTTCAGCCGGAATGTTACCAGAAATTGCATTCTGCCCAGCTCGAAATGTCCTCAACTTCCGGAGATTCCCAATAGAGTGGGGCAGTGGCCCAGTCAAGTTGTTGGTGTATGCCACAAACTCATCGAGTGAGGACAAATTCCCAAGCTCTTCCGGAAGGGAGCCGGAGATTTTGTTATTGCATAGATTCAAACTTCTCAAATAAGAGAGCTTACCCAATTCACCTGGAATTGGACCACTGAAATGATTATTATTCAAATAAAGAAAGACCAGAAGTGAACAATTTCCAATCTCCTTTGGTATATTCCCACTGAACTTGTTATAAGAAAGATCGAGGAATGTCAAGTGTGTCAGACCACCAATACTAGGACCCAGGATTCCCGAAAGATTCATTGAACTCAAATCAAGAGACGAGACCATCGGATTGTAATCAGAAGAACAATTGACACCTATCCACCCACACGGTGTCTCATCAGTGGACTTCCAGTTCCCAAGATGGTTGTTTTCATCCTGAAGACTATTCTTAAGCTCTAGCAGCAATTGGCCCTCGGAATTTAGCCCATTGGCTATAGTTATCAGTAGAGCCAAAACCAGTAAAAACCTCCAAAACCCTTCCTCCAAATGTCTCCTTGATTCAAAATTCCTCGACATTTTAGTAATTGCAATAATCAGCATCCTGCAGTACAAAAACACAACATAATTTTTTTGTAACCATTGCAATGTAGAGTTTTTTTTTATAACTTTGACCGCATTTAGAAGAAACTATGTTTATCGACAAAACCGTTCCCACTTCTGAGCTAGAATGCAAGAAATAACACACTATAAAGTAACAAGCCAAGTAAGTACTCAAATACTCAAAGACCCCTGGATCGACAGTTCGTCCGAAAGAGAAATTAAACAACTCTAAAACTGATGCATTCCTTTCTATGCATTCCACTAAAAGAACTAAAACAGAAGAATCGAAATTTACAGATGAAACAAAACTAGAAAAGGGGATAGAGAACATACCACTTTGGTCAATCCCAAAGACACTTCTCACTTCGTCATCAAATAAAACTCCACCATATAATCGCAACTCCCTGAAGACCACAAAGTGAAGGCGTCTCAATTTCGGAATCAAACAAATACAACTTATACATCTTGCTTTAACAAATTATGAGAACCTTCGAATCAAACAATTAACCGAGGAGAAATACACACATGAAACAAGATAATGTAACAATTGATACCCCTTCATTTACCTTGTATTTTCTTCTAAATCCGGCCAGAGTTGAAATCTTCAAGCATAAGTTCCAGACATGAAACCTATCATAAGATCACACAAAAAAACACCATACAGGCAAACGGTTAGAGTAATAGAGCAAACAAGCAAGATTAAACACAGCACTGTAACATTGCAACTTTGGCGTATAAAGTTTTTATATTTAACTATTAACTTTATTTATCATTCAAAAGCAGAATTGTTTAAGAGAGTATAATATACAGGACCAAAATGCACAAATTTCAGAATTTAAAAAAAAAAAAAAAACTTTAAATTAATCCCCACAAAATATACAAAAGCACCAAGCAAACTTTGAAAGAAAGGGCAAAACACTTTTATTACAAATCTGGTTTTTTCACTGGACAGCAATCAATCTTAATGAAAAGATCTTCCATCACACAGCACCAGCAAAACATTATATTCTAATATAAAAATCCATCAAAAACAGCTAACTGTAAAAAGAAAAAGTATTAATATTTTAGGATTGGTTTTTCCCCTTTTTTCTCAGGAATATCAACTACAAGGTATAATACCCACCCAATGGCAATAAACAAAGAAACCCACAATTCAGAACCAAAAAATATTAATTAAAAACTACTGGTGAGACCCATTAAAGCTTTCAAGACAGGGAAGAAGAAAATTCTTAACAGCTTCAGAACTAATTCTATGCATGTAGAAGAAAAAAGGAAACAACCCCTTTGCTTAAACTTCTATGGCATCTAAATTTTCCAGCAATTAGCTATCAAAAAAGAGAATAAAAAAATCAAAAGCTTGGGATTTACCAAAGCATTGAAGCAGAAAATGGGATTAGCAAAGACAAAAGGTGGGAACTTTGGATAGGAGAAGCTAAAAAAACTGGGGGGGGGGGGGGGGGGGGGGGTCTCTTTATTTCTTTGAAGTGTGGATGGTTCTTCTGGCAAAGCACCGAAAAATCAGACAACTTTATTATCAACTTTTTAAAGGAAAGGAAACCAATTTTCTCGAGAAAATTTGGGGGTTTATAGGATTTGGCAGTGGAAGCTATGGTCTTCCAATTCCAAGGTAGGCACTGCAATAAAAATGGCAATTTTTCCAAGTCCAAGAAGTAATTTTCTTCGATCAAATTGGTAAGTAGTATTCCAGACATTACATCCAACTCCTAATTTTAATTAGTTAACCATGGATTAGTATTACTTGTTTAAATTAAAATATCATATTTTTCTTTTTTATTTAGTTCACGTGGTTATCATTATTCACGTCAGCTTTACTATTTGGTTCACGTCATTGCATATGTACTAATGTAGAAATGGGTAGTAAAGTAGGGATTTCCGACCCGACTTTATATAGTTGGAAAAAGTATCTAAAAAATTTAAATAAAATTAAAATTATAAATTAAAATTAAAATAATTTTAAATAATGCTTAGTATTATAAGTTTGAGTTGAATCTTTTAATTTTGTTTGATATATCTTTCACATATAAAATATATATATTATATATATTTATAGAAAGTCATTTAAATTAAAATTAATTAGTATTATAATATTTTAAATATTTATAATTAAATTTGAACATAAATTCGAATAATTTAACTCAAAAAATTTAAATAAAGTTTGAGTTATAAAATAAGATTGATGCACTCGATAACTCAATTTTTTTTATTTAACTCGACTCAAACGAATGTCAATCACTGATTATATATATAACGACCGCGTATATTGTGATTTCAGATGGTGTTGTTACCATCATATAACAGTCGTTATTGTGGTCATATACGATTATTTAAATCTTTATCCATAATAATAGGTATTAAAATAATAATAAATATTAAAAAAATAAATTGTAAGTATATGCTTATAATAACAAATATTGAAAAAAATAGTTCTAATAATAAATATTAAATTTTAAAAATGAACATTTGATAATAAATATTAAAAAAAGTTTTTTACTCATAAGTATTAAAAAAATTAAATTTTTATTAATAAATAAATTAGACACTCAATAAAAAAATATACAATTCAAAAATATATTATAAATATTTTTTTCTGAAGTGGATCCTATGTGAATACTCTTATTGCCCTTCTCAGGACGGCGCATCTTTGATTTTGTGGTGAAAATAATCGATATGAAAATATTTATATAATTATATATATAAATAAGAATAAATATTAGATATCATTAAATATTATTAAATTAATTAATAAAAATTAAATATATAATTTTTTAATAATAAATATAACATTTAACAATGTTTGATATTCACGATATTTATCGATATTTAGCGCGCATTATAAAATTTTCTTAAACATAATTACTATAATAATCCGTTTTGTATATGTTTTGTAATTATATTCTTAATTTAACTGAATAAAAAATAAAGCCAGTTATTATAAATACTCCGGTTTATATTGTTTTTTTATTATATCCTTTATTTTATATAAAAAATATTATTTTTAGTTGAGTCACGATAATTTTTATTTCTACAATTCGTGAGGTTCAGTTGGAAAAACTTCTCCCTATGTCTGGTCAGATTCATAGAACCTTTAAATCAGTGGGTTAGGTTGGATTCAATTTTGGATGGGTTGTAATATCTGATTTTGACTAGAGAGTAAATGTATATTTGTGTATAATTTTTATAATTATTGATTTTTATTTGTTAATTAATTAATATAAATTAGATATTATAAAAGTTTATTTTGATAGTAAATTTTGTAAGTTAGTTTGATTTATTCAAAATGTTAGAATTTAAAATTATGATGATTATAATTATTGAATATATAATTACATTCGTATTTGTAAATGTATTTATAAGTAGAGATGGCAACGGGGTTAAACGGGTTTTTGATCGTCCTAACTCGGATCCGATTTAGTAATATCTAAACCCAACTCAGATCAGATCTGGATTAAAATATTAATTTATTCGCCTCACCCCGATATATTATTTTTTAAATCCGATCCTGATCTGACCCGAAAAATAAAAAAAAAATAATCTTTGTTAATGATAAAAGTTAGATTTCATCAATCATTCGTCACAATCATAAATTATGGTTTTAAGTAATTTTAAATTTATGTAAAAAATAAAATAAAATATAATTTAAATTACTTACATGTTAAATTACATATTTAAAAGGAAAAAAACTTGAATCACTGTCTGATAGAATCGAATATATTAAAACTTAAACATCATCTAATATTTTTTTATTATAAGAACAAACTTTAAAAATATAAAAATTACTTAAAACCCATAAAAGTGTTTATATATAATGGTACTTTTTTATAAATATAATAAAATATATAAAAATATACCGGGACAGGACGGGAAATTTCAAACAAATATCCGAACCCGACCCGACTCAATTGAATTAAGAGATTAATCTTGTGGAACCTACACTATTATATTCGAATCAAGTTTATGGATTAATAAATTAAATGACAATCAATAAAGCCGAAAAAATTAAGGTGTGTGGAATTTTATTTTTAATTAAATTTCGGGTAGATAACGTGACAACCCTGAACTGGTTTTAAAGTTCATGAAATCAATTAAATCAGTGTAAATAGACAATAGAACAGAAAATTAAAGAATTGCAGCGTCCAGACAACTTACTTATGGAATCTTAATTTTATAAAAGTAAAATAAAACTTTTTATTTTAATTAAATATCACAATCATGTTTAAAAAGAATAAAAACTTTTTAAGTAAAAATATATTTATAAGAAATTAATAAATTCATTATTTAAAAGGGATTTAATTTAAAATATAAGCACATTAAATTTTTTTTTAATTATTTATATCCAACTCATTAATTGATTAATTTTAATCAAATATTACAAAGACATGTTATAAGGATAAACCTTTTAATCTAATTTTATACATTCATAATATCAAAACTCGACTCATTAATATTATTTAAAAAATCTAATATTTTTATCTTATTAAATTAATTAATTAATTATCAATTAAAAATATATTTTTATAGGCCAAATGGGATTATCGGCAGAGTAACTAAGCCAATAATTCTTTGAGAGGCAATTATATTTAAAAAAAATATTAAAATATAATTTAATTATTATATTAATTTAAAGTTTCATAATTCATAATATATTAAATGTTAGTGATATTATTCGTCTTATATGATTTATATTCGGATATTATTATTTATAAAAAATTATAATTACAAAAGGTGTAGTACATAATAAAATTATTATTCTAGAATGTAAGACCACTGTTTCCCCCTACCTACATCCCTAGTTTACCGATAAGATTTGAGCCCTAAATATAGGTGTGTGTATTTGGTTCGGTTAATTTGGTTAACCGATTGAACCGGAATTATTTCGGTTAATTCGATCGGTTAATTTTTGGTAAATTCGGTTAACGGTTAATTTTTTTGATAATTCGGTTATCGGTTAATTCGATTCGAAATCAGTTAATTAACCGAATTAATTGAAATTATATATATTAAATATAATATATTATATATATATATATATATTTTTAGTCATTTAACTTTTAAAATATTATAAAATGTTCATTAAATTATTTTATATTATAAAATAGTCACTAAATTTTGTATTAAATTAGTATAAAATAAAAGTTTAGTGACTAAAAAATTATTTTAGCTTAATTTAGTGACCTATTATGTAATTTAACCAAAATTTATAATAAAATTCGGCTAATTAACCGAAATAATTTTGGTTCGGTTAATTCGGTTAAAGAAAATTCGGTTCGATTAACAGTTAAGATTTTAAAAATTTCGGTTAATTCGATTTTGGTTAATTCGGTTCGGCCACCGACCGAATTAACCGAATGCTCACCCTTACCTAAATATAATACTTGTCCCAACACTAATGTGAGCTCAGTAAAAAAATTAATTAGGTTCTTTTATCTAATTAGCTAACAGATTAAATGTTTTATTGATAATAATAATAATAATATAAGAATGTAAATGAATAACGCATTTTATGAATTATTTGTGAATTTTACGTTTATGCTTATTTATTAGACTAAATAAATAAGTAATTATAAAATTTTTATATTTATTTACTAAACGAACGAATACGAATAAAGATGTATTTGATTCGTTTATGCTCACAAACAAACTCATTTATATTTTTTGTTTATTTTTTATATTTTAAATATTTAAGAAGATAGAGATTAAATTGAATATACAATAAATAAATAAATATAAGATTAATGATATAATTTTACCATTTTAATGAATATATAAATAAATGCTAACACTTTAAAATAAACAAACAAAATAGGTACAATATTAAAATTTTAAATAAACAAAAATCTAATATAAATCTTTTAAAATTAAATAAATAAGATTAAAAATATTTTAATTCTTTAAACTCAATTCATTTATATCTTAAAAAAAATGTCCTACTGTAAAATTTATGAAAAACATTAAAATGTCAATTAATTATTTTTAATTAGTCATTTAAAAAACGATAGGTCAATTGGCTCTTGGAGAAATATCAATTTATCCCATTTTAAATCGAGATAAATCTAAAAGATCATTTACCTATAATTTATAAATAAATAATATATATTTTAATCTCTCCTAAAAACATCATTACAATATTCATAAACAAATCTTTTTAGATCATAATACTAGAGAAGATGAGGGACCAAAAAGTACGTGAGAAAGGCGAGGAAAATTGGACCCACCCATCTCTAGATTTGGACCCCACAAAATGGGATGACATCAGCACCCAGCAGATTTATTTTATTTTTCATAATTTTAGGGTCATAAAACGAATCATGCAATCCGGAAAATGTGAATTTGTCAGGCCTACACTTCGATTACTGGAAATTCTAAAACTATTTAATTTCTAATATCAAATCACATAAAATTAATTTATTAAATATCTTAGATTTACAAATTACAATTAATTAAAATACTATTAGATCGTATCACACCTAAATTAAGAATGAAAAATATTTCATATAAAAGAATATTTATTAAATATATTAAAGGATAATAACAATTTTGTGTATAAATCTATGATCGAGTGTTTAATCCTTATGTAATAATTTTTATTTTTAATTTTTCATTCAATAATATATAAATATGAGAAAAATAAAATACGTTGATGCAATTTAAAACTATTTAATTTTATATTGTATATATAAATCTTCGTCTTATCTGCATTATATAAATATATTTTTAATGAACTAAAAATCAATTAGCCTGTGATATTTTATTTTCGGAATTAAAAGAAATTATCCCTAAAAAATGTTTTAAAAAATAATTAAAATATAAAAATTTGTTTTTTTTATTATGGAATTTGTCTTTAAAAATGTTTGGCTAATATCCACTTCACAATTTCCGTAACAATCTTATCTTGAGTAGGTAAAATTTGACCTTATTTGCATATTATGCTTATAAGAAGGAGAAACCTAATTTTCAATTGAAAATATTTCAATCGATAATTTAAGAAATCCGAATTTTATCAAATATAAAGAATATACGTCTTTTATTATAAAGACGACTGAAATTTTGTATCCGAATTTTATCAAATATAAAGAATACAAGACTTTTTTTAATACGATTTGTTTTATTCACAATAACAAAAATTTAATTTTTAATTTTATTTAAAAAATCGAATATTTTATTCCGCTATATTAATTAATTAGTAGTATTATAACTTATTTTTGATGATAGTTAATAGGTCGTATATTCTTTATGCTTATGAGATTAACCTATCGAATAAATAATAAAAAATATTATTTTAATATTTATCTTTCTTCATTTGATTTTTTTATTAAAAATAGGGATGACAAATGGGCAGAGCGTGTGCGGATATTCCCTCCTCATATCCATATCTACCTAAAATTTTTATATCCACCGCCTATCCATTACACACGGTGGGTACAATTTTTAAATCCACACCCGCCCACGTGGGTACATTCTTAAATCCATCCCCACACCCATCACTCAAAACATATCCGCTTGTACATGCCTACAAACAACTACTTTATTGATTTTTATAAAATAAAATAAAATTTTATATACTTTATTGATTGATTAAGTGTATATATAATATATTTACACCTATATAAATTTAACTACATTTAACTAACTAACAATAAGTAATTTAACTACAACGTATTTTTATTGATATAAATTCTAGTTAACTACAACTAACTAATATATATAGCTAATTAACTTAGCTAAAACATATTTTCACTTTATAAATTTTACTTATCCACACGTTACAGATTTTTAACCTAATTAATTCAAGCACGATCATAAATCATCAGTTTTTCAAATTAAATTAATTGAGTTCAAAGTTTATAAACTTAAGGATTAACATAGATTTTAAAATAAATTAATATCTTAATACATAAAATACCATATTAAAAGATATAATCAAAGTCTATAAATAAAAATAGTTCAAAATTATATGGCAGGCAGATACGAAGTGGGTAGATACAATACGGATAAGATTTTAAACTCATCATCTACCCACTACCTATGATGGGTATGACTTTTTACATCTTCACCCACTTACTATCCATCAAACTCATTCCATCTCTACTTGAACCGATACAGATGTAGTACAAAATCCATAAAATTGTATCTGTCTGTCATCCCTGATTAAAAAACTTATTTAATTTTGGATTGGATCCAAAGATTTTTGACTCATAGTCACCACGCTAGATTTTGTTTAATGGGGCGAATCTCTAGTTCGAGTTGGCATTGGCCATCGGGTAAGTTTTATTCGTTGCTCCAAATATTTTATTTTTTCCCAATTTTGTCATCAATCGGTCATTTTAAAATCTTAATATGCAAAAACTAAACCCGTGACGAGTATTTTATTAAATACAATATTATAATATAAAAAATCACTCAAAATGTTATAAATACGAGAAATTATTTATGACTATACATTCTGAAAAAAATATATTAAAATCTTAAATATAACTATTTTATTAATATTTATTTCTTTAATTAAATGAATAATTATGATAAATTATTTAAAATACGAGAGGAATTATAAATAAAACATACAAATAATTCTTATTAAAAATAATATAGATATGATATTAATACACAAATATATCAATATATATAATAAAATTATTAATAATTCCAACAAGTTGTCAATTTGTCATCGTGAGGGTCATTGTCGACCCTCTCTATCTCACATGTTTCCTTATTCCACTTATATATTACGAAAAATAATATAAATATTATAAATAAATGAATATATCGAAAATTATATAATAAAACTAACGTAGCAACATCATTTTTATTTTTGCATTTATATAAAATGAAGATTTAATTTAAAAATATTGATATCATGTTGTGTATTATATTCACGGTATATTTACATTGATTTTAGGAGAAGATTTGAATTCAAAACTTAAAAGTGATATAGTTATAAAATAGAACCACGATTTCTGAACATAAATTATAAAATAAATATATATTTTATTAAAAATATATTATTTAAATTATAATATATTTATATATTCGTTTCATTTATTTTTCTTTTTCATATTATATCGTATTTTATTTATTTTATATCGTATAAAAAAATTTAAATTTAATTAAGTAAAATATTAAAAAGTAAATAAATGAAATAAAGGGGGAAGTAGCTTGGTTCCACTCACACCATAGCCCCTCAAATTGCTTGTGGAAGCACTTTCTCCACATTTCACAAGTAACATGTTGCCATTTAATATATTATTTTTTATAGAAAATTTCTAATTAATTTTCAAAGAGTGAACATGAAATATCAATCTATTTATATATGATTTCAAAATCATTTATAATTAGTTAGAAAATTGTAAATGTTGTGTATCCAAGTTGTGTATAGGATAAATAATAAGGTCTAAATCAACTTTTAGTCTTTGAATTGTACATTTTTTTTAAAATTTGTCCCTAAATATGATAGAATTTCTTAATTTTAGTCCTTTAGGTAACATGATACTCTAAGATTGTGTTGTGTGTACACATTCAGAGTGACACATCATCAAGATCATAAAAAATACAAGTACAATGACTAATGTGAATCAAAGAGTTTGGGGACCAAATTGAAAAAAAAAAAAAAACAGGACTAAAAATCACTTTGTTCATGGTAATAACAAAAAGGGAAAAGAAACTCCAACCAACAATCAATTAGTTTAGTGGGATACAGTACTAGATACTTAAGTAAGATTAGAGGTTTGAATCATGACGTGTGAATGAAATAAATTGGATCGAGAGAGTCACCTTCATAACGGACCTTTGTTGTACCTGATGTAAATTAGTCAACTAATCCATAAGAAAAATTAGTTTTTTCACATATATATATATATGGGATAATATCCATGTGAAATTTTAAAGTTTTATATTTTTTAAACCGTTGAATAAAGATAAATAGATAAATGAGATCAACAGTAAAAAAACATAAAAATTATCACTTAAAAAATAAATAAAAATAATAGTTTTAACTATTTATTATCAGTAAATTCTAACCTTATATATTTCTCCCCCTTTTAGAAAGACCTTTGCCATGAATATAAGTTATTGTATTTGTTGTCTCCCAATGCCTTTTTGTTTGTGGTTAGGGAAAAAGTGAGTACAATGCATGCATGGATTCCGTTTGCTTTGTTAAAATAGTTAAGATTGATGAGAGCTTAAAAAGTTTAGAAAAATCGATTCGAATTATATTATTCGATTTTTTTATTCAAATAACAACAAAATATATTATATTTGATTCTAGCTTACGATTTATAGATTGCATTTTAAATATAAAAAATAGGGTATACTCTATATTTAATACCCTTCTCTGTAGTATTTTATTTTAGTATCTCATTTTAAATATAAAAAATTAATTGAAGATATCAAAATAGAAACACAAATATAGATAAATATGTAATTTTCTTTAAAAATATTATAAAATTTAGAATTTTAACCAACTGTTCCTTACCAAGGATACGACAAAGTGAGTTAGTTACAGATGTTTTGAAATCATTCCAGCCCAACCATGTCCCAGTCTGTAAATGCTTTGGCATCGCAACTTGTCTTCATTAATTCATGAGAACTCTATGAAACAAGTTACAAATCAGTTTTAGTTTGATTGCCACGGCCAACGGTTTTGTAAAAAAATGGAAAAAAATTAAATTTAAATATTTAATATACACGATCATATAATCATATCATTATATTAAAAAAGTTTAATTTGCAATAAAATCTCTCTATTTGGAATTTCGATTATTTACACCGTATAAAATAAAGGACAAATAAGTATTACTCATAGGGGTGTTTATCGAGCGAGTCAAACGTGAGTTGAGCATTGCTTGAATTGTGCTCGTTAAAAAATTTTATTGCTCAACTCGACTCGTTACTCGTTAAGCTCGTTAAAATTGTGCTCGACTCGTGCTCGTTATACTCGACTTATTGCTCAACTCGACTCGTTGCTCGTTAAACTCATTAAAAAACTTACCTTATTTTTAATTAAAAGTAAAATTTAACAATACCAAATGAGGCTTGATATTAACACAAATTAATAAATTTAATCAAAAATATTAATAGAGTGTATAAAACATTTTTAAAGTCTAAATTCAAAAGTAACAATTCATAAATACAACAAACTAACGTATTAAAATTAAAATAACAATTCATAAATTAATAATTATTAATTAGATTTATTTTTTTAATGAAAATATTTTAAAATAATTACTAAAAATATTTTTAAAAAATTAACGAGCTGCTCACGAACTTATCGAGTCGAGTTAGACTTTACTCAATTCAACTCGTTAAGATACCGAATCGAGTTCGAGTCGAACTAATCTGAGTCGAGTATTTATCAAGTTTTGACCGAGTCGAGTTCGAGTTGCTCACGAGCTGCTCAACTCGGTAAGCACCCCTAATTACTCACAATATATAGTTAACTAATTTAGAATAAATCAAATATTTTTTCTAATTCTAATAGGTATAAAGTTAAAAAATAGATCTAATGTTTGATTAAATAATCACTTTGATCTTTATTTTTTTTAAAGTAATTTATTTCTTAATGTTTTATTTTGGGCTAAAATAATTCATTTGCAGATAAAAAATATTAGTCAAGGTAAATGATTTAAAATAGCGTGATAAACCTTAAAAATATATGTTGATAAGACAATATCATATAAACAAGGCTTAACTCAATAATAGGTGCCCAAAGTATACATCTTGTTTGAAATAGGTGCTTAATGTTTTTTTGGCTAAAATAAGTGCCTAAACTATATATTTTTTCTGATATAGGTGCCTAATGTATTTTTTGGCTGAAATAGGTGCCTAAAGTTTTATTCCCTTAGTGTTTTAAGGTAAAAATGTTAAAAGAAAATTGTTTAATTTATAAATAAGTACCTAAACTATATATTTTTTAAAAAATAGGTGCCTAATGTAATTTTTATTAAAATAAATACCTAATTTTTTTCTTATAAGTAATTTATATTTTTTATAAGATATAAAATTAGTTATATCTTAAATTAATCATTTAACCTTTTAAATTATGAGAAAAATTATTTTTTAACAACACTAAAATAAAAAAATAATTAAATTTTATATAATTTTATATTAATATTTTTTTATATTTTCCACAACAATCATCAATGGGACAAATCAATTCACTTGCAAAGACATGCCGCCGGTTCACATGGGGAATATATACAAAAATTATTATATTCCTATTACATTTATAATTGTATCGAAAAAGAATTGAAAATATTAATATAAAATTATATAAATTTTAATTATTTTTTATTTTAGTGTTGTTAAAAAATATTTTTTTCTCATAATTTCAGCTACTAATCAAATTTAAATAAATTATTAATTAATTATAATGAATAATTTAATAGATTAAAACGATGACATATAAATAATTTTACATCTTATAAGAAATATAAATTACTTATAAGAAAAAAATTAAGCATTTATTTCAATAAAAATTACATTAGGAACCTATTTTAAAATATATATATAGTTTAGGTACTTATTTATAAATTAAACAATTTTCTTTTAACAGTGTTACTTTAAAATAATAAGGGAATAAAACTTTAGGCACCTATTTCAGCCAAAAAATACATTAGGCACTTATCTCAAAAAAAATATATAATTTAGGCACTTATTTCAGCCAAAAAAAAAACATTAGACACCTATTTCTGAAAAAGTGTATACTTTAGACACTTATTACTGAGTTAAGCCTATAAACAATTATATTGACTTGAAATAACATCACATCAATTAAAAAAATAATTTTATAAAATAATTTTCGTGCTGATTTATTATTATATAAAATTATTTCACATTATTTATTGTCAGTTTTCTAATAATTTTCATCTGCGGATAAATTATTTTAACATAAAATAAATCTTTGAAAGTTGAACTAATTCAAAAAAATGTCAAAATATTATTCAAACAAAAGTTAAAATTCTAAATATTATAATCAAAATCATTAACCTTAAATCCTAAAGTTAAAATTTATATATACAAAAATCTATATAAATTTATACATCAAAATATTTATCCCTGATGAACTGATGAACTTTGTAGGATATATAGGAAACTGACAGAATATCACACCTTGGGCAAATACTTTCAGGTCCGAAGTGCTTTACTCTCTACATCTTCAGCTACACTCAGCAAGGGCCTTTGTCTCTGAACAAATATAACATACAAGATATCTATATTACAAATGAAATATAGAAACTAATTTCCAAAGTTTCACAACAACATTCGAGCTAGAGATTTTCTTGAATTATAATTGCTTAGGGAAACAGGGCACTTATTTTCCCGCTACTATTATTATTTTTAAGAAGTTTATGCATGAAATATAATTGCTTAGGATATAGGGTACTTTGAAATTAAAGAAACAAAATTGATTCACGTACTCTTGAACAGTTATCTTGCTGAGCTTGTTTGGCATTTGGACATGATACTAATTCAGGAGTTTATATGAAAATGTCAGATTCTCTTTTTCTTGTAAACAGGAGATCCTCCATTCTGTCAATGGAAATATGCATGTATCTCTTCAAGATAAATCAAAATTTTCATTGTTGGGTCAAGATAAACAGGAGATCCTTCATTGTTTGGCATTGGCATCATTGTCTACTATTTTTTATATTTTTCTTCAATTTTTCAATAGTTTTTTGAATTTTGAATCACAATCATGGATATACTCTGCATCAACAAAGGCATTTAGCAATTACCTGGATAAATTTCCGAATCCGTTGTTGTCGGATCTTATATTGGCCGATCTTTCTGAAGGACAATGACCTCAGGTGGCAATTCTGTAGAATGTAGTGAATTCATTTAATGATAATTTGAAGTTCTCAGTCCATGTTGAGCTGAGGCATGTTTTTCTATATCAAGTTTTATGGCAATGCCTGTTATGCCTCCCCTCATTATCCCGATGTATACTATAATGTTTTTTATTAGGTCTCAAACAAGTGTGGAATGTGCAGAAAAAATTGTGTTACATAAGAATCCCCATCTTCTCATACCATCACTGTAAAATGAGTGCTGCCGGGAAATGACCAGATTAGCTACCTATAAAAACACCCCTAATGAAATGGCAGAACTCTAGGAATTTACTTACATATTTGTAGTTAATGCTCTGCAGGATTTACAGGGAGGTACTGTCCCTAAAATATTACAAACCTGGTGCTGGTGCTGGTGTTGGTACCTTTATTCTGTCTTTAATGCAGTGCATGGAAGAGAGATAGCAGGGGTAGAACTCATACCTTATTCCTGTAAAAATTGGAATTCTGGATCCTCCATAAGTTCTTCGGCAGCTCGTACTGATGCATACTCTTTTACTCGTTGGGAACTTCTAATGTCATCCATGGTGAATGGTATGCTACATTCAGAAGGGGATTAATCAATTAGGATGGCAGCAAAGAATTAACATTCAGTATTGGAGGAGCCATCATTGATACTCTTCCTTTCTCGGTTTTCGACTTTTTTGTTTTGTTAATATTACCTCAGATCATCCTCCAATAGGAAGGAATTGCTAGCATCTTCGGAATTGTCTGTCATGATTTGTTTCATGCGGGAAAGGACCTGTGTGAACAAAGGTGTCGTGTTATACCATTCGGACAAAGCAAGAAGAGACGAATAGGTAGAGAGAAATGTCTTACAATTTGAAGATATGACTTACATCTTGTGAAACACTTTTAGTGTTGTATTTGTCATCCCTATAGAGCGTGCATACTCTATAAAGTTGTTGAACGCTCAGGCCCTGGTGAAAACAAACAATGTAAGAGAATGAAGAAACCATAACTCGAAACAATCAAGAGGATCGCAAGAAGAAAGGAGAAGAGACTTACATTACAAAGGTCATTTGCTATTTCTTCATAGGTCATTTTGGATTTCGGATTTATAACCTGACAAAGACAAGAAGACCAGGTTTGTCAAAACAGAGAAACAAGCACATGCACAAGCACGGAACATATAGTTGAACATATCAAAGTCTGTGCATAAAACAAATTATTAACTTGTCAAAAGTTAAATAATTATTAAATACCCTTAACTACGATTATAATACGAATAAATATACGGATTGCCAGGTCTAGTCTGCTATACTGAACTTGTTCTTGATTGGTGGGGTATGAGTAATAGTATCCCATCCTATACTACACAAGGAAAGGTGCAATGGAAGATGAAAGAAACATTGGATGAGAATAGCAAGTGCCCTACATCATCCACAGGAGTAAAAGCAACAAATTTCTAACCTAAGAAAGAACAGAAGAAACATACCAAGAATCCAACAGCTTGCCTTGTGTGTTTGAGTTCTTCCCATGCCGAGCCTACATACTGTAATTAAACAACCATCAACTCTCAATTCAAATTTGGATGCAATAAGGTACCACAAATAATAAGCATACAGAAAAAGAAACAAAGAAGCTCCCGTTGTATGCATATTCGAAACTCAAAAAACGTGTTCTGTAAAAAAAGAAGCTTCAAACAATGTGAAATTTGCCACCTTCAGCATTCATTACTGGGAACTAAAGAAATTACCTCTTCGTCTTCTTCGGCGCACCACAATTCCAATTCAGCTAAGCCAGACTTCACATACTCCCCGTTGCTAAATGTGCAGCACTCTCGACGGAGAAGAAGGCTATAGCAGAATATTTTAACATCATATATTTTGGAATTTAATCTTATTATATTATCTAGAGTAACAGGGAAAAAACAGATGAAAGAACCGTTTACCTGTTAAAGAGCTGTACGTTGATATATGCAAAAGTTTGAGTGAAAATATTCTGAACAAATACAGGAGACACCTGGAAATGAAAATGCCATAACCATAAGTTCACGGCTAAAAAAATTGGGGGCGGAAAGAGTCCATCAGAATTGCAAATTATATACATAGTTTTCTCTTAATATGCTCATCATCCTGTTCAGGCACTCAATAATGGCCTTCCAGTGACTAGCTGGAGATGTATAGCCTTGTTCTACAGACGTCGGAAAAGCAGCTCGTTTTGATGTTCTAGGTACCTAACATATAGGGTGATGAATTAGTAACATAAAGAAATAACAATTCGAACCATTTACACAGAACATGATATTGTCATATCTAAATGTAAAAGAAAGGGGGAGATAATCTTAACAAGTAGATGTGTCTATTAAATAATAATTCATCATCTTTCTGATGCTCAAACTATAAATCATTCACTTTGAGAACTTCAAACCAAGCAGGCAACAAAAAGAAAATTGCAGAGAAGTTAAAGGAGAGGAGCTTCTGTAGGTTCCACATGAAAGAGCAACCTAAAATGAAACACATGATTTTTCACAAGAATAATTTGATGCTTTTGAATAAAGATTTGAAATCAAGATGAATTTAAGACTTATAGCATGCAATGTTGAAATTAACAAATAGCAATAAATTTAAGTCACGGTGCAAGGTACTATAGAAGCTAGGTTGATGGTTCTAAAAATAAGAATCAGAAAGACCACCGTACATTCTCCAGTATACTGCAACTAACATGATTTTGAAAATAAAGAAAATGCCACGAAAAGACTTGGTGATCCAAATGCGTAGCTCCTTGTACCTGAATACAACGAGAAATGAGTGGTGCCAATTCCTTTTTCAAGTTGTCTCTAACTATTCCATAGATCTTTTCTACATAAGCAGAGAGCTGCTGCTTAAAAAGAAGAGCTGGATACTTGGCCTCAATCTGGACCACTATACCAGCTTGAAGATTGGTCGAAGATGAACGGAAACTCTGAGAAAGAATGACATTATATTAAATAATTTTCCTGCACGAGCTCTAAAATCATTCAACAAGACAGATAATGATTGTATGACACGATTTTAAATAAAGAACTAGTGTGTTCTGTTCTTTCCTCCTTTTTTTAGGATAGATCAGAGATATAAGTCAGGACCATTTCATGCAAACAATTTAAAGACCCAGTAAAGGAAATATCTCAATACTTTGGTCATCCTTGCAAAGAATGATGCTGCAGCAGGTGGTTTCTGTGCTCCAACAGCTTTCAAAGTACGTTGAAGCAAAAACAACAATGAAGATGTGTTTGACAGCCAATAAACTATGTGATCAGTGTTGTCCTCATCCTGAAAAACATCACATGGAATCATGAATATTATATTATATTTATTTTCCTCATCTTCTCAATTGCTTAAACCTGCTCAATCAGGAAAAAAAAAACATAGTTTAAGAATCAGTTAATCTGGCATAAGTCCCCAGTAAAGTGAACATTCCCATATTCCCTCCTACTAAATAAATAATTGCTTTTCAACAAAAAGAATATCCATGAACTATTTATACTTGAATTGGAATTACTTTTTACTCATCGTATTGCCTTCTGTAGAAACTTAAAATCAAAACCTACATTTCACTCCTTTCTTCTAAATACTGCTCTGGAGTAATCTTGAACAAACTAGAAGATCATTATTTTGAAAGAAAGAATGGCTTTTTGTTAAAGACAATAGTGTGATTATTTTGTTCCTACATATCGCTTAAATAAAATGTCAGTTTGTTTTTATAGGCTGAGAATTACAAAAGTAGAATTTAACTACATATCTTATTTTTAACCTTAATATCCTAAGAGAACTCCTTTTCTACTAGTTTCAATCACAATAGCTTCCCTCAAATAGTACCGTAACATAATCTCTGTATCAAGAAAAGGGGGTTTACATTGAGGACAAGGATTTTTATCTTATACTACAAACTATGAGCTTTCTGAAACAGACAGGATACCTCTAGTGCAGAGCCCATCATCACAATAAGACGATCAAAAATACTAGTCTTTTCAGCTTCAAATAACTTCCAGTGGAGAAGACATTTGTATATGGTAAACGCTGCAACAGGCTTTTCTTGACTGAACCCAAGATTCTGTGACACACATTCGAGCATGTTATCTACATTTTCCTGCTGCAAAGATGATACATAAAAAAATGTTACTCTAGAAATCAAACCCAATACAAATACTTGAAAAAAGAAAAGAAAAGGGAGAACCAATTCCACATCATTGGAATTCATACTTGCTGCTTGTCAGTTTGGGATCTCCTCAGTTTACTATCATCCCTACCAAACTGTTTTGATGTACCAGAACCCAGTTGTGCCTGTTTGAAAGAAAGCTTTCCATCTCAGTATGAAAGAAGTGACAGAGAACCGCAGATATATCTAATAAACTGAAGTGATAGGAAATTAAATAGTCTCTACATTCTTCACTTACAAGATGACCATTTTCCAGAGACTGCAAAGTGAAATAAAGTCCAACAAGGAAAAATGAAGAAAAAAAAAGATAATCAGAAATGGAAAACCAACTGAAGGAAAATAAGGAAAGCATGTTATGATATAGCTCACTGCAGAATGCACCTCTGACATTAATTTACTAGTTGTCCTCTTAAATTTCTGCCCCCCGGTTCCCATGTCCAAAATCTTTTCTTCAAGCCTATTAAAATATAAAAAAAATATTCAGAAGAAAGAATAGCAACATCCCAGTCAAAGAATGAAAAATACAATTGACTAATCATTCATACATAATATATAAACATTTTTTTATAAAAATTGGGGCCTCATTAAAACCCCCCTCTAGCTAACACTTACTTGGATAAGTAATTAGCATACGGAGGGGGAAAAGAGTGCCCAATAACATAAACTTCAAACACATATTATCCATGTTCAGAAAAGTATAAACCTCTGCACTTCAACTTTGAGCTCAATTATCTTCGACTCTGCTTCCGTAGCCTGCTTTAGCCGCTCTTCACTAAGCTTGTTTGTTTCTTCATATTTTCTCTCTGTTTCATTAATTTTCTGTTCCAAGGAACTTACCATAGCCTGCAATGGCATTGTACCAAACACCATTTCAAGAAACGTAAAGACAATGACATCAAGAAAGTCATTAGTCAAACCTAAGATCTTACTCGAAGCAACAAATATCTAACAATACCTTCAGCTGCTCATTTTCAGCAGTAAGTTTATTCATTGATTCATTGTCAATAAAAGGGATCTCCTGAATTGCAGTAATTTGTTCTGTAATGTTTTCTGTAACTTCATGTTCCTCAGCTAGTAACTCTTTTGTTTCCTGAACCAACAACAGCGTTGTGCCAAGCAAGATTTCAAGAAACATGAAGGAAGAATAACCGAGTTTAAAAATGACATCAAGAAAGCCTTTAGTCAAACATAAAATCTTATTTGAAGCAAAAAAATGTCCTACAATACCTTTGTCTGCTCAATCTCAGAATTAGGTTTATTCTTTGCAGCTTCATGTTCCTCAACTGGTAACTCTTTTGTTTCCTGAACCTACAATGGCATTGTGCCAAAATATTCAAGAAACATACAGGAAGAATAACGAAGTTTAAAATTGACATCAAGAAAACCTTTAGTCAAACCTAAGAATACCTTTGGCTGCTCATTTTCAGCAGTAGGTTTAATCATCAATTCGTTGTCAATAACGGGGTTCTCCTGAACCGCAGGAACTTGTTCAGCAATGTTCTTTGCAGCTTCACTTTCCTCAACTAGTAACTCTCTTGTTTCCTGAACCACGATGTCATTATGCCAAACAAGATTTCAAGAAACATAAAGGAAGAATAACCAAGTTTAAAAATGATATCAAGAAAGTCTTTAGTCAAACCTAAAATCTTATCTGAAGCAAAAAATGTAAAACAATACCTTTGGCTGCTCATTTTCAGAAGTAGGTTTATTCAAGAAAACAGCTTCAGCTGGTAACTCTTCTGTTTCCAGAACCTACAATGGCATTGTGCCAAACAAGATTTCAAGAAAACATAAAGGAAGAATAACCAAGTTTAAAATGACATCAAGAAAGTTTTTCCCCAAACCTAATATCTTATTTGTAGCAACAAATGTCTAACAATACCTTCCGCTGCTCATTTTCAGCAGTAGGTTTATTCATCAATTCGTTGTCAATAGCGGGGTTCTCCTGAACTGCAAGAACTTGTTCGGCAATGTTCTTTTCAGCGTCAAGTTCCTCAACTAGAGACTCCTTTGTTTCCTGAACCTACAATGGCATTGTGCCAAGCAAGATTTCAAGAAACATAAAGGATGACCAACCAAGTTTAAAAATGACATCAAGAAAGCCTTTAGTCAAACATAATATCTTATTTGAAGCAACAAATGTCTAACAATACCTTAAGTTGCTCATTTTCAGCAGTAGGTTTATTCATCAATTCGTTCTCAATAACTGAGATCTCCTTAATTGCAGGAACTTGTTCAGCAATGTTCTTTGCAGCTTCACGTTCCTTAACTAGTAACTCTCTTGTTTCTTGAAGCTCACGTTGCAGTTCCTGAAGCTCATGTTGCAGTTTCTGAACCTACAACGGCATTGTGCCAAGCAAGATTTAAGAAACATAAAGGCAGAACAACCAAGTTTAAAAATGACATCAAGAAAGCCTTTAGTAAAACATAATATCTTATTTGAAGCAACAAATGTCTAACAATACCTTCAGTTGTTCATTTTCAGCAGTAGGTTTATTCATCAATTCATTCTTAATAACTGAGATCTCCTTAATTGTAGGAACTTGTTCAGCAACGTTCTTTGCAGATTCACGTTCCTTAATTAGTAATTCTCTTGTTTCCTGAAGCTCATGTTGCAATTCCTGAAGCACATGTTGGGATTTCTGAAGCTCATGTTGGGATTCCTGAAGCTCATGTTGCAATTCCTGAAACTCACGTTGCAGTTCCTGAAACTCAAGTTGCTTTTCATTCATGGTAGATTCAAACCTTGCACTTTCCTGTTCTAGTAACTCTTTTGTTTGCTGAAGCTCAAGTTGCAGTTCCTGAAACTCAAGTTCCTTCTTGTGCATAGTAGATTCATACCTTTGACTTTCCTTTTCTAATAACTCTTTTGTTTTCTGAAGCTCAAGTTGCAGTTCCTGAAACTCAAGCTGATTCTTGTGCATAGTGGATTCAAACCTTGCACTTTCCTGTTCTAATAACTCGGTTGCTTGCTGAAGCTCAAGTTGCATTATCTGCAAAGTAGATTCAAACCTTGCACTTTCCTGTCTTTTGGATCCCTCAAACTCAAGTTGCATCTTCTCCAAAGCAGATTCAAACCTTGAACTTTCCTTAACTAGTAACTCTTTTGCTTCCCTAAGTTCAAGTTCCTTCTTGTTCAAAGTAGATTCTAACCTTTCAGTTTCCTGTGCTAGTAACTCTTTTGTTTGCTGAAGCTCAAGTTGCAGTTCCTGAAACTCAAGTTGCTTCTTGTGCATAGTAGATTCAAACCTTTCACTTTCCTGTTTTTTAGATTCCTCAAACTCAAGTTGCATCTTCTGCAAAGTAGATTCATAACTTGCACTTTCCTGTTTTTCGGATTCCTCAAACTCAAGTTGCATCTTCTGCAAAGTAGATTCAAACCTTGCATTTTCCTGTTTTTTGGATTCTTCAAACTCAAGTTGCATCTTCTTCAGAGTAGATTCAAATTTTGCACTTTCCTGTTTTTTGGATTCTTCAAGGTCAACCTGCCGTAATATATAAATCAGTTAGGAAAAAAAATGCATGCAGTTTACTAAGTAGTTTAAAAAGACAATATATAATTTTCCTATTGGTTCTTACTTCTTATCCCTTCTGGCATGTTTTGCTATGAGAAATTAAAAAAGAAAAAGAAGATAGAAATGGACTAGTCAAACAAAGGTAATAAAAAGTTTACACCAAATGAATATTGAAGATGTTAATAAATGCCCAGATAATTCTATGACAAGATGGCTGGAACTGTTGTAAACCATGTAGTTATAATAGTGACATTATTATTATCAAGAAAAGATCTACCCTCGTTCGTTTCTCTAGCTGCAAGCGCCATGTAAGTTCTTCAACTTCCTTTTCCAGCTTAGTTTTGGCTTCTTGGAGAGCACCAGTTTCCCTGGCAGCCTGCAGACAGAACGATAAATTAAAACAGTCATGCACATACTTTTGGAAGGAATGGTAGAAACTGAGACTACAAAAGATGATAATTTCAACTTTTGCAAGCAACATAAGAAGAAAGAGAGATCATTTATTCCATTTCTCAATCCATAGATGATAAAAGGGACTGATTTTCCACATTCATTCAATACTACAATTAATAAAAATCAGAAGAAATAACACTAATATTCATATAGCAATAGAGAACATTGGGGGATATTATCTTCCACAATGAACTTGTTGAAACAAAAATACAAGACACTCACGCAAGAGAAGATCATGAGCTAAAACTAATTTGAGAAATGAAAAAAAATACTATACCATTTTTAGCTTCCGTAATTCTTTACGTGCAACTCTTGCTCTCCAGGCACATTGTGTGGTAATTGCTGCTTTCTTTAACTGTAGATAATAACGTCTGGCCAAGAATCGTCGATATCGACTCTGTAAAATGCATGAACTCGCATAATGTCAGTCGTACAAAATGACAAAAAGCATGAGCATAATTACTTTTTCTGAACCCAAGAATCGTCGATATCGACACCAGCATCAACACAAGACAACTATGATAAAAACCCAAAAGCAAGGCTGTGCCCATTTTTTATGGGTAAAAGTTGAAATTAGAACCCACTTGAGAACAATCTCACTTGTTACAGTTCAGGCACACCAGACTGTGAGACAGCTTCTCTTTAAAATTACAAGTAGTGAGTGGGTAGAGTAGAATTAAATGATTGACCAAGGTAGCAAGAATTCCAAATAACAATATATTATTATTATAGAGCCTTCTAATTGAGATATTACGCGGAAAGTAAGCATTAACAAAGGTTGAAGATAAGGGTAAATCGAATAATAAGAAAGAAAGGTAGTACCTATTTACATGCCAACAACTGAAAGATAGTTCTATTTTTACCTGAATTACAGTTGCAGCTTTTGTCTGCCTTCTGAATAGAAGCTCACTACGAGCAACCATCCCACGCATACCTGTTTGAATAGAAATAGCTGAGAAGTACAAATTCTTGTATGCTTTCCTTGCAAGAAACCTGCGTGTATGTTTTTGAATATTCACACTAGCAGCTTCTCTCCTCATTTCCTCATACAGATGGCGTGCTGCTACTCCTGCAAACAGATTAAAAAATAAAAGTGAATAACTATGATAGTAGATATAGGGAAGCAATTCCAACTGACACAAGCAGAAACATACATGGATGAAATGCTCATTACCTCTACAAAAGGCTTGAATTTGTATGGAAGATAATCGCAACAATGTATAGTATTTATGAGCCAAATACGTTCGGACTTTTCTCTGTATTAGAGTCGCTGATCTTGCTAAGACCTCAGCTCGCAATGCATCTAGTTCAGCCATCTGACCTGCTCTGAGAAAAACTTTCGTTTTACCAATCTGCAATAGCAGCAAATCTGTAAGGTACAATATTGAATAGTACAAGAGCTCAGTGAAAGAAACAATATTGAAGTGCACTGTGTCAAAATTTATGCAAGCAATCAGCAAGAAAAAGATTTGGACATAAATGACATGCATGAACTACTTACGAAATGCATAATAAAAAAAAAGAGGAACAGTCCCAAAGTTAACTTTAATAGAAGATAGAAATACTGGACAGACCTGATAACCAGTGAGGTTACTCTTCTCCAGAATCCTCTTGGTAGCAGTGACCTCATTGTAGCTACCAGTGAATAAAATAAATAGAGTTATGCACAGGTAAGTCATGGATTCCAGTAACATTATAAAGAGTAAAAGGAACACCTTAAGAAAAATAATAATTTTGAACTACAAGAACAGATTTTGGAAATGTTACCTATTACTTTTAGAGAAAATCTCTGGAGCCAATATGGAAAACCGAGCTGCAAATTCACGAAACGTCTTTCGAGAGGGAAATCCAGCACAACTAATTCTAATTGCCTCCATCACTCCCTGGAGGCAAATACAACCATCACACATGGACATACAGACAGGCTGCTTATCAACAAAAGCATGGATTGACCATAGTGTCAAAACTTACCCCACAACGAAGTTGTTGTAGTACATTATTGTTCTCAAATATTGCCGGCTTAAGAGCATTATTTGGCTTCACACAACGAATGTAGTGTGGTTCGGTTGCACTCAAAGTCTCAAGCAAAGCTTGGAGTTGTTGCTGTATAAAGAACATGGTATGCATGGAAATGAACAAAAATAGATGAAGCATGTAATATCCCTTTAACATACACAGTAGAGCAGAAACAGACCTTGAAGGAGGAGCCTATTGAGGAGAACTTTGATGATTTGGAAGTTTCCTCAGGTGGAGGAGGAAACAAGCTTGAAACAAAAGAGCATTCTGAAGCATGCAGCAGAGCTTGATGCTCTGAAACAACATAATCTTTGTTCTTATCCAGGAAGAGATCAGTCTGGTAAGTAACCTAGAGTGCAAATTCCTTCAAGTTAATATTAAGCAGATTTCACAGAAGATTTGAGAATCATAGCTGATGTGACTATTATCTAGTTAACATTGAGGGGTGAGTCCAGTTTTAAGTTTATTTAAGTTTCAATATTACAACTTAAATACTTGCAGAAGAAATCAATCACAACAGCTCGTGCTATTTAGGTCTTGTTAAACAAGGGTTCTTATGTGTTGTTTGAGCATTATTAGCTAAGTGGTACCTTCTTGTTTAATAAAGCTGTTTGTTAGTCAAGTTTAATTCCCTTTTCCAAGTTGGACAATGGACATCATTTCCACAGGTATAAGACTTGTAAGAACAGCCAGATACAATATATAATCTAGATTCAGTGGAGAATAATAAAGATATTCCAGCAGGTTTATCTTCTATAGCACGTGGTTCCTATGGATGCCCTGACGTGGTAAAAATACTTACCTCACCAGCATAATGATTAATGGTGAAGTCAGTGCGTGACAACTTAGGCTTACTGAAGCGTTTATTGTCTTTAAAAGTCTGATAAAGCTTTTGAGCAAATGTCTCGTGTGTTGATCTGGGAAACATACTATGAAAATAACAGGAATAATTGACACAGTTTGAAAGGATAATTGAAACAAAAAACAACTTAAAATTAACAAGAGTAATTGCCATGATTTCACAGGGAGATTAAAGGAAAAGAAAATGCAATTTCTAGTCTAGACAAAGTAATTTTCTTAAAATAAGAAAAGCTGATTTATCATTGTTATTATTCTGATACCTACCAAGCCTCATCAAGAAGAGCGATGATGCCACCAGGTTTCTGTAAGTAGAAAAGAAAACATTGGTAAGTAAAAAGGGAAGCTTCTAACATTTTGACATGGACGGAGTGTTGCTTCTGATGCAATTAACAAATACCCAATATAGAATCAAAAGATAAAAAATATAAATACAAGTGTAGCATTATGATAAAATAATCTTCTATCGCAAGCAACCAAAATAATTTTTAGGCATTACTTGGAAATATGACAAATACTAAATCATACTCTAACCCCCGACTGACATTGATTAAGGAAGTAATCCCCTAGGTTAAAAACTACATAGATTCATGGAAATTCAAAAAAAATGCAGAAGATTCTGATACCGGAATCAAACAGAAATGAAAAATGGGTAAATTTCACCTACACCCCCTGTGGTGCTTTTCTTACATAACACCAAGTGATTAGCACTGTGTGACCCAGTCAACCAATAAAATTATCAAAGTACCCTCCATTTAAAAGTTTTCTTATTTGCTTAAACTTAACCATATTCTCGTAATTCTGTCCTGTAAAAGTGCATGGGTGTAAATAAGCTTGAGTAGCTTGAGCTCTAAGCAAGCCGAGTTTGAGTATCCTAATGCTTGACTTGAATAGCTTGCGAGTATAATTAAGCTTTTTATTTTTAATTAGTAATTGAAAATTTCCAATGCAAACTCGAACTCAAGCACAAATAATTGAGCTCGTCGCCGAGCATGAGACACAAGCTTATTTTTATTAAGTAATCAACTCTAATAGAGAGAGTTTGAACGATTTTATCTTTTTCTCAAATTTATTCCAAGCTCTAAACATAAAACTTGATTGAGCAGTTAAATCCCTAAAGTTTGACACACTACCAAACTTCACTACGATTGATAACTACACTTAAGATTTTCCTTCTAGGATAAATTTTCTAAAGAACTGTTTTGTTTGATAAGAAGAAGGCAGAAAAAAATCAGCTTTATCTGTCTATGTGTATATGTGTCTGCACGTATGTATATTGGCAGGGTGTTTCACATTATAGAAAGTGAGATACAAGACATGAAAACAACAATGTAAAACAGAAACTGTGATGCACCTTTTCAATAAGATCAAGGATATCTTTATTATCAATAAATTCTATATAACTCCAGTCAATTTCTTCTTTCTTGTATTCTTCCTGCTCCATCTTAAAAACATGCTGGTAAATGACAGCACAATTGTGTTAAGCATAGGTTAAAAAGCTGAAAATATCCTAAATACATTAGAATCAATCTAATGCATAAACCTGATTAAAATGTTGCTGCAGCTTTTCATTTGTCAAATTGATGCAAAATTGCTCAAAACTGCATACAGTGAAAAGTTCAAAAATTATTTAGGTATTGACAGATGGAAATTAAGGAATCCACACTGCAAAACTAGAAACCCGACACAAACATGTAGGAAGAACGAGCTTTAAAATGTATTTAATGTTGCAATCATCTAATCCAAGAAGGAAAACTCTAAAGTAGTTATTACTCTAGCCAAGACAGAGAAGTAATAATATACCCAGATTTGATCAGCAAAAAACAACATAACCATTAAGGGATCTTTCAGGCCTTTTGGACTTGAAATATTGAATTTCCGTAATTAGACATCCCAATCATGAAAGATATAGAGGGATGTCATGCATAATTGATTTCATAAATGACGAAAATAAAGCATACCGGTTAAGCACCTGTTTGTCTTGAAACTCTCAAATCCATAAATATCCAGAACACCAATCAACAAATTTGATTCAGGATCTTGACCAATAGAATCATTTATCTTGTCCACAAGCCTGGGGAACCAAAGTACACAATGTTAAGAAATAACTTTAGATGGATGTGTTGAATCAGTGTGTGTGACTTCAGAATAAATCCATCAGGTAAATTGAAAGTTACCAGTCAAATAATTTTGAATAAACAATTTTTGCCAAAGCATCTCTGCTGAGAGCTGCAGTGACAGGGTCAAGTGATTTTGTAATGCTCTCGTCACGAGTCACCATAACACGTTTAACAAGAGAGTCTTCAAGAGCCTTCTCATTACACCTAAACAAGAGGCAGAGACATATTAGAGTTTTCCATTCATATCTATATATAAGGATGGAGGCATCAGGCATGTGTGTTTAAGGATAACAATAGCAAAGAGCCAAAGACAAATTTCTTGAATAGTTCTGCTGCTGTTTTTAGATGAAACCGAGATTTATCATCCTTAGGTTCAGAAGAATCTATTTCTTTTCCCTTTACAAACTTAACATTTCCTAAATGAAGAATTGCAGCCACAACTCGGAATATTGCTTCCTGACATAGCAAAGATTTGTAATGAGAGAAAAAAGTTGAAATAATTGCAACTAGATAATAATCAAAATGCATCACCTGCTCTGCCTGACTGATCCCGACAACATCCATAGCTCTCTTAGTCGCAACATACTCCTTCAATTCATCTACGCCATCCAGCTCGTAACAATTTGACTGTTTTAAATAATGAAAAGTTCGTGGATTTCCCAATTTTAAGTTCTCAACATCCTGATGGCATGTATTAGGAAGAAAAGGACAGAAGAGAATTAGATGCTTCTTTACTAACAAAAAAACTAGTCAACATAGAATCAAATGCCTCTTTGGTAACTGAAAACTAGTCAGCATAAGCAAAAATGAAGCTCTCATGTTTCAAAATAACAAGATGTATCACGAGGGCCCAAAATAATGATACAAAAGGTGTATAACAAATAATTTTTATTCTCATCAACCATATTTGAGCTAGAGTAAGACTTCTGCTTGAATTTTTCCCCCTTGTAATTAGCATTAGAACATAGACCTGGGTTTCTTGTGAAGTCGAATGCTGGAAAATCAGAGGCACCATTACCTCTGGCGGTGCAGCACAAAGCATATAAAAGCAATGGTAGTTTCTCTCTGGATCAGACACCTGACAAACACGAGATCGTTCTAGCAAATAAGTCCTTATTGCAGCTCCAGAAATTTGACCATTTTGATCAAACTGAATTTCCACAAACTTGCCGAAGCGACTGTAATTATATCATTGTCAGTTGGGGGAAGTCTTTCATCAATTAACAAGAGACTTGACATGAAAAAACTCGAAGCATGAGGAACATCATATTCCTAAATATAGATTTCAAACCTTGAATTATTGTTTCTAACAGTCTTCGCATTGCCAAATGCTTCCAGCACAGGATTCGACTACAAATGTAAGAACAGAAAGATTATGAAAAAAAAATATTTTTTTTATTCAAGCACCCTCATTTTTTCAAGAAGGAAGACAAACCACTAAACCAAGAATGCGACATCAAATTAATCAATTGTACACAAATAGAAAAACTAAATTACTTCAGGAGTTTAAACTACCTCCAAGACCTTTTGTTCCACAGAGCGTTCCTCTGTCTTACTATGTTTACCTCCCATATAGGCTAGATAGCGCATAAGACTCTTTGTACTCTCTGTTTTACCAGCTCCACTTTCCCCACTTACCAAAATTGCTTGGCTTATTTTCTCATTGATCATATTTCTGTTCATAACACTTATTACAGCAATGAGCACGCCAAGAATGCAAAAGAGCTTTATGATACGGGAAGCATAAAACACACTACCTATAGGCAGCATCTGCTACAGCAAATGGATGTGGACTCAGCTCACCAAAAGCTGCCCCTTTGTATTGTTCCATCATATGGTTGCTGTATAAATGTGGTAGTCTTCGAAAAGGATTTACGGCAATCAATATGTTTCCTGTGTAGGTCTGAAATAAACATCATCACAGTTAGCTTCAAACAACAATATATAATTCTGGCAAACAACCACATGAAATTAAAGCAGCATATTCGCATTTGACCATCATAAACCACAGTCAAAAGACTGCATTAAGTGAATTGTGACGCAAAATAGATGATTTGGGTAACCACTGCCATAACATCATAATACATTAAACAAAATGAGAAATATGTTCTGGATTCTGGAACAGCTAATTCAAGCAACCCCTGCCAACTTGAAGTTATATCTAACAATAATATATATAAATAAAAGAATGCAAATCCTCCGCTTATACTTACATATATTTCATTAATATCATATCGACATCTCAAGTTCTGCAAAACCCCAGGTTCATGCAAATATGCTAGCTTCGTCATATCATCAACACCGCATGAAGGAAACTCAGGGTCCTTTGGATAGACACTAGATGATTTGGCGACAATCTACACATGAAAGGAATACAAAAGCCACAAACCTTTCAGACTCCAATTTCAGGCACCGAAACAATGACTAAATAAAGAAATAACTAATACAGACTAGCATATATAGCCAATGGAATTAGAGCTTGAATAGATGACAGATACTATTAGCTTAAGTTTTGAACCATGTTAATAATCTAAAGAAAATATGATTAACCATTGAAAGATATACATGGTACGCACATAAGGCGAACAAGAAGTTTCAAACCAGCAGCTTCAAAAAACACGACATCCGCAAAGGGATCGAGTCATAAAGTAAAATAATTTACATAGCTTCCAATCATCATAAAACTGTCAGAAGTCTATTTTACTTCAAGCCTTCAACATTCAGTTTACCACAAATTTTATCAGACACATCATGCATGTGATAACTCACGCATCCTATATATATATATAGATATAGATAGATAGATTATTCAAGCCCTTAGTTATCTTTGACAGATTATAACTTAAAGGACTTGAGCCCTAAAAATTTCCCAAAGTTATTGCAGTACTAAAGATCTCGCATTCCACTCGCCATTACCATTAACAAGGTCAAAATAGTTCAAAGAAAAAACAAAACAAAAACATTTGAAGCTCTTCCGACCTAGAGATATACTATCAGCAATGTCAAAACAATTCCCAGTTTAACCTCAAACTCCACCAGGTTTTCTCAATAACATCTTTAACGGTTCTCTAGACCTGACTGGCAATCAAATATTAAGAGACTATATCATTGCCATCCATATGCTTTTTATAGCTGTATTTGTTGTTTGGAAGAAAATATAATTGTTCCATATTCTCTAGTTATAAACAAGAAATAAATAAAATAATTTCATCAAGAAAATTAAGTAGAATAAATCAAAGTTCATTAAACTAGACTGCCAGTAATGTCATGTCCACGAATTCTTCAGTTCCAGTGTAAACACATATACATGTTTCATGAATCACAGATTATGATACCAAGCACAAATAAATAAATAAATCCTTTGCGCAAGAAGTGAATCATTCGGCTTGTAAGTAAAATCCTGGGAACAAGCACTCACCTTCTTCCCAGATGTGCTGTTTATTTTAATCTCGTCACCTTTAACTTCTGTCACTTCCCCATCTATCCAAGCATCGTCCGCGTCCTCCACCCAAACATGAGTCCCAATGACAATACCAGATGGAGCAGCCTGTGAGGCCAAGTCGAATCATGAGCATGTCAAGTTCAAAGAAATTCTACTCATATCAAACAATGAAACATGAAAGTTGATATGCAGGACCAACAAAAAGGTAGAACATAGTTCATCTTTAACAAGTCAGAAATTAATGAACACATAGAAATAACAAATTCAAGCTACAAAACATGATCTCAACAAAAGAACAGGATGAGCCGTGAATATCAAACCTTTCTGAGCAACCATTAATTCTACTAAACCAGCTACTTCACAAAAGACTGGTATATTATTGATTGAATTGCATAAAGTGAATATTAACAGAGCTAATTTTCTATTGATTTCGAATAAAGTATGGATCACAATTAAGAAAACATAAATCCACATTTCTAATCTAAACGTTGATACGTTCATCTGGAGCTAAACGAACCTGAGAAATAAACATGAAAAATACAGAACAACCACGGTACATGCAAAAGAAACATGAAATATAAACGATATCGCGGGGAAAACAAAACGCTCACCATTGTTTCAGGTTAGATTCAGATCAGAGGCGGAGCCAGTAAACCCTAGATCCTTCCACGAGACAATGCGAAACGAATCGCCATCTAAAATTTGCCTCTAATCAACAAAAAAAAAAACAACGTTCACATTCCTAGCTCTTCTCTCTCTCTTTTCTCTCCCTCGTCCCTCTCTCTAACCGTACCAAATCTAAATGTATCTCTTTATTTCCTCTACATCAACAACAAAGAATTCGTAATCAAAAACGTCTTTGTTTTCCATTGAATTCGTTTTTATAGGAAACGGAATGAGTGAGTATAATGAAGAAAAACGCCATTGCAGAAGCAAACATGTATACAATAGCAGACGTTTGAACCTCTCGCCTTTTCGCGCGACGTAAACGAATCACAAAGCGGACATTAACAGAAACTCCTTCGCCTCTGCAACTTTTTCTTTGTTTTCTTTCCTTTTTTGTCTCCCTCTCGTGTTTTTGGTTTTCCGTTTTCCTCAACGACGTGAACGCGAAAAGTCAGAATCTCTGATACGAAATTCCTGGTTTGTCCTCAGGTTTGGAGGATATTTGCTGATCGTTCTGTCGATTTACTTCTTTCAGGCTTTTTGATTGTGAGGGGGTAAAGGGAAACATTGTACGTAAATAAATATTTTTATAAATTTTATTTAATGGAAGATAAAGAATTGTATTTGGTCAAAAAGAAAAAAAAAAATAAAGAATAATATATAAAAATATGGATATTTGCTGATGGTTCTGTTGCTGTAGTCTTTGTTCACTCATTTTTTTTATGCCATGGGTTATAAATTCATCAGAAATATATTTTAAAGTATTTTTTTATGTAAGAATAGAAATATATAAAAATGATTTATTTGACCTTTATCCTCTTAAAACTAATAAATTTTAAATTAATATGATAGTAAATATGTACATTAACTTTCCTTAAAAATTATAATTTAAAAGTTTATTAATTGATTTAGAAGTGAATAATACTTATTTTATATCATTTTATATGAAATTAATATTTAATATTTATTTTAAAATGTTATTTTTATTAATAGAATATATACAATTTAATTCTAATTTCTCTTTAAAAATTTAAATTCTCACTACTCAAATGTTAGGATATATTATAGATTAAAATAAAACTTATAAATTGATTTAGGATTAAAAACCAAAACATAAATATTTAAAAATAAATATAAATTTATAAATTAATTAATTTTTGATATATATATATAAATTCTTTTTGTCCTTAGTCACGACTCATATTTCGAAAGTTTTGGATTTTTAAGCCATTTAAAGTTTTTATTTGTGAAAAATAAATTATTTAAAGTTTATTTTAAAATCTAGACCAAAAACTACAGGCCTATAGTATATGTAAGAGAACACCACCTGCACATGATTATTTGGGGGAGAACGTCACCTGCAAGTGGCTTTTTTTTTTTAATTTTAAAGGAAAAATAGGTGACGTTTTATCATTTATATCGTAAAAATTGACATAAAATCTAAAATCTAAATAAAAATTCTTTATATTCTAAAATAAAAAATTAAATTGGGTTATTCTTACGATTTTAACCATTATTCCATCCGAACTGCCACTTATACCCCCATCACCACAATGAACATTATGTTTTTAGCTGACCCGCTCCCCTTTAGTGGGTATATGGTGTCCAAATTCCATGCTAATCAGGTATTACCCGCATTCTAAGTCATCCAACACTGCACAACAACAGGTCTCAAAATGTCAATGGAACCATAGGCATAGGGGTCTAGACGATTTGTCGGTGATGACAGAACACAACTGTCTGGAACCTTAGGCTTAGGGTGTGTCCCTCAATTCTTCTATTAAAAAATATAATAATCTATTTAAATCTTCATTTTTATTTTATTTTAACTTTGTTTTTTAACGATGATTTATATTCTATCCATTTATCTTGTTTAACGCTTCAAACAAGCATGCGCAATTTTGCCAAGAAGAAATAATAAATTTGTTTACTCCATGAGTACAGAGATTGTTGGTAAGAAGCTTCAATCACATTCAAGGTTTTTTTAATTTTTTTTTACTAAAAACCTATTTTCATTCTTAAAATTTTATAAATTTATTCTCTTAACAAAATTTTTTATGTTTGTCCCTGCTCCCGTTTATACCCATCTTTTGCAATCGATCAACTTTAAATATGCAATCTAAAACTGTCATTTAATAACCTTTAAATCTTAAAATTTAAGCGCGTGTAAAAAACACGTCCGATACATAGAATATTTTCTCTTTTTATTTGTTTACTCTTAAGGTTAATGAATGAAAATTTCCACAGTTGAATGTGATGGTAAAATTCAATCAAAAGTTCATTTTGTTGTTACTTATAACCTACACCCATCTAGGAATGTGCACGGAACTCGAACTCAACGGATTTCGATATGATTCGGTTCGATAGAGTCAAATTTTTTGATGAAAAATTCGGGTTTGGATCAGGTCTGGTCAAATTTTTTTTAAGGGTGATCTCGGGTCGGGTTCGAGTTTAGGGTGAAAAAAATCTAACCTGACCCGGGACTAATAATATAATTTTCCATATATATTTTAGGGATATTTGCAATAATGATCCCTCTTTATATATATTTTTACAATTAGATCACTAAAATTAAAATTTTTTACAATTAGGTCACTAAAATTAAATATTTTTACAATTAGATCCTTAATTTTTTTATAGTTTAGCCCCTAAAATTTTAATTTTTTAATGATTCGGGTCGGGTCGGATTTTAAAACTTAAAAATTGGGTCGGATCGAATTTTTTTTTACCCTAAACCCGGGTCGAATCTAATGGCAGGTGAAGGTATAATTTTTCGGGTCGATTGCGTGTGGGCCAAAAATCCGACCCGACCCGTGCCCATCCCTACACCCATCCTAGCAAAACCACCTTAATTCCTATCAACTTCTTCTGCCTACTTGATGCTTCTGTGAATTTTACTTCTTTATTTCCATCTTTTGTCTCATAGCAAACTCCCAAATTCCCCATCCTCAAAATTAATGTGAACTGGACAAACTACCATTGTTGTGCAGTTTCACAGCAGACAATGAACTCAAGGTCCTGTAATTTCTGGGTCAGGGAATCCGAGGGTGGGTAAGCTGTGACCAGGAAGCAGGAATGCAGTTTGTTTGGTATGTGAAATTATGTTGATTTGGTAAGCTTTGAAAAATGCAAGACATGTCAACATCTGGGGGGATGGAGGGATTTGCACAAGAAAGTCCTGATTGGCTTCCAGAATTTTCTGAGAAAATCTCATTAAATTCCCTGGAAAATCAATTATTTGCAGACAAACAGTGAATTGTTGGTGAACAGGATAGAAAATGAACGGTAGATATATGTATAATTTGGTAATGAAAATGATGACCATCATGTTCTGCTTTCATATTTTAGCCTTTCTAAAGTAGTTGTTCAGGAGCTGAATTTTATGCTTTCAACAGAGACATTTTCTCCATTATTAGCCTTCTAATCAAGTAGTAGGCCAGGGACCATGCAAAGCTGGCATTAAAACATCATATGACCAGAGACAGAGCAAATAGTACACAATTAATTTGGTTTTCGGTGCAACGAAACTTGTATTTCCAAAATTGAACGGAGATATCAATCAAATCAAATATTTTATATATATCCGTTTCACTTCTTTAGTTATCATTGTAAGTAATGTTGATCTAAAATTATACAATATTTATTCTAAACCTTTAAATCAAGGATAGTTACAATTATAACTTAACGTTACTAAAAGAAATATGAAAGATGTTATAAATATAACACATTTATAAGGGAGAATATGAGTATAATTTATTAAAATTTCAAACGATTTAATAGTGTAAAAAAATAAATATTTTATAAAAATATATTGTCAAAATTTAAAAGTTTTTTTAACTTTATTTTTATTTTTAATCAAACAAAATATTTTACGTGATAAAACGATAGTAAACAAATTAAACTATCAAGCAGATTGCTCCGTTATCCAGATATGATTACAATATTAGTAAATAATCATCAACTAAGAAGGGATCTATCTTTCTATGGCCGCCAACAAAACTAAATTAATAAAATAGCATCGTGAAAATCTTTTATACAAACATCAAACAACTGTTAAAATATGTTGAAATCATATCAAAACAACAAATAAAAAATTAAAAATATTATTTTTTAAATATTAAACCCCAAAATTAATAACTAATGTTAAGATTAATTATCATGAAAATAATAAATAAAAAGATAACTACGGTGCTGATCTAAGATTGAGATAAAAAATTATTTTAACCTACTCATAAGCATATTTAAATTTATAATTTTCAAAATATACTAATTTAACTAAACCCTAATTTGCAATTCGACGTAATAAAAAGGGTCACATCAGAAGTGATGGTATTCTTTGGTACAAGTTAAAGTGAGGTAATGAACATCGTAGGACCATTAAAATGGCACAAGAATTTGCTTAAAAAATCTTGCCTCATCAATGGACCGTCCGCCCTTTCCAATCCCACTGTCTTCCTTTATTTTTGCATACATTGTCTTATGTGTTCATCTTCTTGTACAAATGAAAAAATATATAAAATTATTAAAAAATCAACTGAGTCTAAAAACTTAGCCACATATTTTTTTTATCAAAACCCTAACAAAAAATACAAGGACTAGTGACATAATTCGACCATTTATTTTATATAAATCATCCCCTCCTTGTAGAAAATGTATATTTCACGGGTCTATTTTTTCACAGTTCCATCAATAATTTGAGGGCGCGTTTTGTCTAATGTTTACCATTCAACAACATATTATATCAATCACGAGTCACAAACAGTACTGTTATAAAAATTCTCATGTAGGGAGGAGGATTCTTCTTCTTCATTAATTGTGGAGTAAGGGAATTTATGTCATTCACACACTCAAATTCCTCTTCATTCTAAAACCCAATTTCCCCCCACCATGGGAGCCTCTGGCAGCAAGAAAAGGAGGAAGCCATGTCATGAGAGGAAAAACGTGAGGAACTTGACAGATAAAGTGAGGCTTCTCAGTACTGAGAAAGAAGCAGTGATGGTGTTTGCATGCAAAGAGGCTGAGTGGGTGAAGGAGAAGAAGAAGCTGAAGGAGGAAGTGAAGATGCTGAGGAAGCTGGTGGAGGAGAAAGAGGAGAAGATTAAGGGAATGGAAGGTGTTTCAATGGCTGTTCAGAAGAGTGATAAAGGGTGGCCATTGTTGGGGACAAGCTTCTTGTTGGAGCAGATGAAAGAGGAGAGGGCAAGGAGAGATGAAGTTGTGGAGAAATGGAAGCAACTCTATCTGGCCATCAAGACTGAGCTGGATTATCTCATTCAAAGAACACACGGTATACTCACCTTGCTCTATCATGTTACAAACATCTTCTTATTAGTTTCATGGTTCAGTAGAGATGGAATTTGGCTAAAGAGTTGGAGGGAGGGGTATTTTAGTTTTTTATAAAAAAAAATAAAGGTTTAAATTAATATTTTTAAAAATTTAGAAGGGTTTAATTTATATTATTTTTAAAAAATTAAAGTGATTTTTAAATTTTAAGAGGTTTAATGAGACTTTTAAAAATTACATAAGGGTTTAATTAAAATTATTTAAAGATTATTGGGCTAAATTAAAATTTTTGAATATTTGAAGGGACTAAATGCATATTTTTCAAAATTTAGAAGGGGTTGTGAGCCCACCGATCATATCTGTGTTCCGCCATTGTGGTTCAGAATTAATGTAATCTCTAAATTTTAAAATATATTCTTTTTTAAGGATATAATATATTTTAGTATAAATTATAATAAAATTTGTTTAATTATAGGTATGATTATATTTAAATTATTTAATTATAGATAAAATTTAAATTTATTTTTAATTTAAAAATATATCAAAAGATTAAGAATTTAGAAAGGTTTATCGGTAGATTGTTAAAAACTCTACGAGTTTGATCTATGTAGGTGATGCAATCTATTGGAAAGCTGAGGAAGATGATATGATAGAGGAGATGAAGAAGGAGTTGAAGACGAAAGAAGAGACGATACGAGCTTTGAGAGCTCGAATAGCTTCGATGGAGAAAGAAGGGTTTGAGAGAAAACGAGAGATGGATATTCTGAAACAGAGTTTGAGGATTTTGGACAGTAAGATGAAGGCAGCTTATACCAGCAATAACAAGATCACGACTTTAGCTCAGTGTTTATGAATTTAGCCTTTCAACATTCATATAGTATGGGTTATGTGTGTACACAAATAAGTTGGGTTTTTGTATTTTATGTTGGATTTTGAGTTTGATTGGGAATGAAAATGCTAAACATCGTGGCATTAATTTTTTTGGTTCGAATCTATTTAATTCTGATAATTGATTGATCGAGTGGGATGAAATAAAAATTCTTTTAGTAATGTTAAAGATTTAAATTACGATGTTTCCACTACAACATTTATTTCCACCGACAGTCACCAGGAAATATTGGCACATGTTTCAGGGTATTTAAAACAGGATCAGTATACTACAACTTTAGTGTTGAAAAACCAGCCAATAGAATCAGTTGGATCAAAAACTAGTTTAATTTAAGGGTAAATTATTTAAATAATTTATTCGATGATCACTCAATTATTTAAATAATATCAATAAAATCAGATTATTTATTCTTACAATTTAAAGAAGATAGTAATATAACAATCACAATTTTATACAATTATATAATTAATCATGTTATATTTTATCGATTTAATTTTAGTTTAATAAAATAAATTAATTATTTAATTAGATAGTGATACATATTATTATTTTATTAAAGAACTTTAACTATTTATATTTAATTTAATATTTTTTCTTCTTAAAAAATAAAAAATTATTTTAGCAAGATTTGAACCGTATACCTTTTGAGAATAGAACATGTTTACCATTAAAACAACTAGACTTTTTTAAAATAATTTATAAAATTTAATATATATGTTTATTTCTTGCCAAATAAATAAATATAAATTAAGGAAATCTCTTATTCAGTTTAATTGATATAATTTAAAATTAGAAATTAAATAATCTAAATTTACTTAAATCTGATTTTGTACACTCTTACCAAATATTTTCATTCTATACGGACTGAATATCCGGTCTTTTTTATTGTTTTTAAAACGGCACCGTAGTATCTAAAATTTAAAAAAAATGGAACATGAATTTGGGGGAGGCACGGGTCGGATTTTCGACGCACCAGCGCTCGATCCGAAAAATCACACCTTTCACCCGTCACTCGATCCGACCCGACCCGGTTTTAAGTTTTAAAATCTGACCCGACCCGACCCGAATCATTAAAAAAATTAAATTTTTAGGAACTAAAATGTAAAAAAAATAAAATTTAAGGATCTAATTGTAAAAATATTTAAATTTTGTGACCTAATTATAAAAAAATTAATTTTAGTGATCTAATTGTACAAAATATATAAAGAGAGATCATTATTGTAAATATCCCTAAAATATATATGGGAAAATTACATTAGTCTCGGGTCGGGTCGGATTTTTTTCACCTAAACCCGAACCCTACCCGAAATCACCCTTGAAAAAACTCGACCTGACCCGAACCCAAATTTTAAAAAAAAAAATTCGACCCGATCAGACCGGAGTGGGTCGGAACCCGTCGGGTCCGGGTTCCGTGCCCATCCCTAAACACGATGCTTCTCGTCGTCGTCTTTACTTAGATGCTCCATGTCCAGGGTTGTGTATGAAAGTGACTCAAGAAATAAATGCAGGGAAATGGAAAACCAGAACCAAGAATCAGCCCCGAGTCAGCCAAATAAACGACTCAGCTCACTGATTGATGAACTGCCATCAACCTCTTCAGCAGAACAAACCCCGAAACGGAACCTCCCAAAATCAATGCAGCACGAAAGCCATGACGCGTCTGCTCAATCCCCAAAACGCTCCAGAAACGCCAACCTTCCTCCACCGTCGTTCCCGCCAGAAATCATTGTTGAAATCCTCTCAAATCTGCCCGTCAAATCCCTCCTCCGTTTCAGGTGCGTTTCCAAATCCTGGAAAACTCTCATATCCGACCCTTTCTTCGTCAAAAAGCACCTAAAAAATGACCCCAAGTTCTCTAAAAAAAGGGTCTTGATCAACACCGCCACCACCCAGACCCAACTCAAATATAGCATCAAATCATGCTTTCTTAACTCTATTTTCCATGACCCAGTTGTTACTACCACGGAAATCGAATATCCATTGAAGAAAGATTCTCGTTGTGATTGGGTTGTGGGTTCATGTAATGGCTTAATTTGCGTAGCTATTAGACAAGATACAGTCATTCTATTGAACCCCACTTTAAGGGTTTCCAAAAGGTTGCCTGATTTAGGGTTTAAGAAAAGGAGGGGTTGTTATACTGTTTATGGATTTGGTTTTGATGTTTCCGTGGATGATTATAAGGTTGTTAGGGTGTTCTGTTATCAAAGCAAGGGATTTGAAGATGGTTATGAGAGTATAGTTAGGGTTTACTCATTGAGGACTAATTGTTGGAGAAGAATTCAGGATTTCCCATTTGGGGTTCCTTGTAATGAAGCTGGGAAACATGTTTACGGGAATTTGCATTGGGTAGTTTTCCATGGACAAGAGAGCTTTTCGTGCACTATTGTCTCCCTTGATTTGGCTCAAGAGACGTATAAGGAAGTTCTGCAACCGTGTTATGGGGAAGGCGCTAGTGAAAGGACTTTAGGGGTATTGGATGGAAGTCTGTGTGTGCTCTGTAACTATGGGAGATTGTGTGCTGTGGCTTGGGTGATGAAAGAGTACGGAAAGAGAGAGTCGTGGAGTAAGCTGTTTACTATTCCATACATGTCGCCGGGAGCTGAATTCTTTTCGGCACCTTTGTTTGTATCAGAAACTGGTGTAATTTTGTTGCATTTGGGGATGAATTTAGTTCTATATGATCCCAAGCAGAATGCCTATAGAATCCCTGTGATTCCATATGAATCTATTTCTTATATTGATCAAGCAGAAGTCTATGAAGAGAGCCTTGTTTCGCCGACTGTAGTCATTCAACACAGATGAATGGTGTTAATAGCAATCATTAACAACGATAAAGGTAAATTTGAGATTTTTTCTTTTTCTTTTGCATTTGTATTTATTTGGTACCTTCTCTATTGATTTATCTATGTGGTTTAGTTCCATCATATTGAAATTTATGGGATGATAAATATCTTGGTTTAAGATTTGAGATAGTTCCTTTCAGCATAGTTGATTGATATCCGAATCTCAATTAGCTTGTTTGATGCAATAAAGTCTCTATGCGTTGCATTTTTGTCTTGATTGCAGCAATTGTTGATTGAACTATATGTTGCCATGTTTAGTTGTAATTAGTAAAAAAAAAAAAAAAGATTATCTCAGGCTTGCTTACAATTTGTATCTTGAAGCTGAAGGTTGAACACTTTCTTATGTCGATGGCACTTAGCCTTTTGCACCTTTTGTTTCTCTTTTCGGATTAGGAACTTAAAGGACTTGATTCGGAATTTGATTCATTTCATTAAATCTTAAGATGGCCAATAGGTTGCTGTGTTTATTATAAGGAAAAGCATGACCCTGGATCTAGGCCACTGAAGAACTAGATGGAGTTTTAGCTTGTTCAACTACAAACTTTCCTCACTTTTTGGCTTGGATTTGGTCATTGTAGTCGCAATCTTAAACTTTTTTTTTACTTAGGTTAGAGTTGGTTCCACTTTCTTATAATTTTCACTCAAGTCATGTCATGTTCTTGATGTTGCAATATGTTTTTATCTGTGTTAACCAATTATTTTAACCTTATTTTTCTTATTCTGCTAATATTGTTTTACTTTGAATGCAGCTGAAGTCATGTATAAGCCTGCTAAATTAGATGTGTGTGTCAGTCTAATAGCTTATGTACTTTGTTTCTCTGCTGTTCTGTTTGAAGTGTATGCAAATTGATGCCTTGAACTGTTTCCTGTTGGATACTACTACTAGCAAAGCGGAGGCACTAGGCAGGCATTTAAACTAAGTTTAAAACTATTTGAGCTTAACTTAGTTGATTTTTTTATTATATTGTATAAATATGATGTTCATTTCCTATTCGTCTAGTGACAAAATAATGGGAAATCAAATTTCTAGCGAGAACATATATGTACAATCAATTTTCTGCAGCAGCTTCCTGGTTTTCTGCTGTCAGCCATCATGACTACACCGTATACTCACTTTAGGAACCATGTCTGAAAAAAAAATCAGAAGCAATGTTAAAAATAATTCAAAACAAGAAAATAATTGCACCATTATTTAAAAATTTGCATATGGGAACTTAGTTATGTTGCAGAATCTGCAACTTCATGGCATCTTGTTTATTCTTACTTCAAGGAACATGAGGGGAAATCTAAGAAAACTGAAACTTAGGCTCTAGTTTGGTTAAACAAAGAATTGAAAAATCAGAATCGATAGTTTAAGGACTTATTTTAACAAATAAATAGTTTAAAAATTAAAATTAAAAATTGATTTTTCATTTAAATATAATTAAAAATAGTATATTATTCATAAGAAAGTATATTTTTTAATTAAATATCAAGGCGTCAATATATATATATATTAGAACTAAAATTAAATATAAAGAATTCGTAAATGAGATGATTAAATTTAATGATTTATTTAAATATGATAAAAATAAAACATATAATTGTTAAAGATTAAATGTTTTAATATATCAATTAAAAATATGATTTACAAAAAAATTAATGTAAATCTATGCAATAATATAATAATAAAATGTGTTATGAACTGACATAATTTTGACAGTGACAAGAAATCTAACGAAATGGAAAATCAAGAATCGAGCCAGGCATGTCAGGAATTTCAATCACCCTCATTGAGTGAACAAATCCTGAGTGAGAAATCATGAATGGAGCCAGGTAAGTCAAAAACTCCAGTCACCCTCTTCGAGTGAACAAACCCCCCAGAACCATGCAGCACAAGAGTCAATAAATAAAATACTTTCCAGATGACAACATTATTGACGATGACAAAAAATTAAAATAAATGGAAATCAAGAATAGATGCTAGTAAATATCCCTTGGTTGCAACATAAATACAAGGCTTAAAATGCTGCCTTTTGGTTGTAAGCGAAATTATTACTCATTGTATAACCTACTTTCTAGAGCATAGAGAGCAAGATAAACATGATCAACTAATTCACAATTTAATGGCACTTAGCCTTGTGCTCTGCAAAGAACATTTACACATCATACAATCATATGACTAATGGTGAGGAAACGAAACCAAAAAGGAAAAAAGGTCAATAGTAACTCTGGAGGGAAAAATTACCAAGGTGAGGAGGCCAGAGATGGTACAGTTAATTAGTTATCAGACAAGGAAGTAGTCGGACAATAGAGCGGCACTCGAAACACCGATCAAGCAAACCACAGCAATTAAATCAGCCATCCCAAATGGCGAGTCTGATAAGAAGTATAATTTATGACCATTACTGTCACCCCTGAATCCCCTAACTATCATTGCCTGTAAAAATCCAATACACTTGGTCAGAGGCTATATTACTTGTTCTTGAGAGTGAATGTCTGGTATAGGTATGTGATGGATACGTTTACACCTATTTTTTCCCCAAGTTTTTTCTATACATTGGAGGATCATATCCCTAGCTATGTCTGAATGTAATGGGAGTAGGTACTTTCAAGGGAAATAGTGAGCAAAGAGTTACGGAGCGGATAAGCTTCACCAAGAAAGCTAGGGTAATTTCTGATGAGAAATTAGGAACCTATATAAATCTAGGTTTATTGTAATAGAAATCATCTGAATGCATGGAAATCAATTATCAAACTCAAAACCTATATTCCGGTTGGTTAAACATGACCTGTGAATTTTCTTTTCATCTGCAAAGGTAGTGTTGAAATGGAAAGATCATGATTCATCCACCTATTGATCAATACTTGGGAACCTTTACTAAAACAAAATGACTGAATATGCAAAATGTTAAAATTTCCAATATGAAAATGGTTAATTGGTGATTGTAAATAAATATCTTAATTGGATAAAGAAATATCACGTAAAAGAGTTTGGTCTGAATATGAACCTGAGAGATTTGCTCCGCATGCTTAAAAATATTTTTGAAGATCCGCTGAATGTAGGAAGCGAAAACTGAAATTGAAGCCCAAGGATAAGAATAAATATAAATGTCTAAAGCAGATATTTGATGAAAATATAAATGTTTAACAGAATGGACAAGCAAATTTGAACAAATGAAGGAAATCAATAAGAAATAAAGGATACATGATGCATCCATAGAATTACCTATTTAAATAGCTAACCTATTGCAAATGATAAATCAATTTCTCTTTACTTTCAGAACTTGTTTCCCAAATCTGATTGTTTCACCTATAAACAGTCATAATATTTTTCATTAAAGATCATAAAAGTTTCATCACTGTTTTCCTTCTATTTTTTCTCTACAGTGAAAGAAGCCCATGTCACTCATTACTTCCAGTCAGTGTTGGATTATGTGTCTAACATAGGCAAGTACAAGTGTACAACTTTTTGCAGGTTTTTTCCATATACTTTTTAAGTCATTGAAGGGGGAGGTGAATTCAAAGCCTACACAGTAAATCCTTCTTCTCTCTTTCAATATTCTTCTTTTCTCTCTTCCAATAATATCTTCATACCTATGCATGGATATATGTCAGACACCAGTACATCAAGAAAAAAGAGAAGAGTCAGAGGAACATAGAAAGAAGCAGCAAGTTTTCACAAAAGATTCTTTGACATAATTTCATAAAGAATTTCTTGTTCTAGCAGAGGTCAGATACGTGATTCTAAACAGCAATTGAATTCCTAATTATTTAAAATGGAGAAATCAACAATCTGTTATTTAGTTATGAAAGCTTGCTAGTATTTTTTTCTGTTACTTTATAATGGCCCATTAACTTTAGTTTTTAGTCAAAGGGGGGGGGGGGGGAGAGGAAGAACTCCTTGTCGAGTGCATATTCTTACTATCAATCGTCTCCTTCATTGTCAACTGTTGCCAATTTATCCTACAAGATACAATCCCCAGTGCAACATTACGAACCTGTTCATACAAGAAGTTTGACATGATTAATCCTGCATTAACAAACACAAATATGAAACAAGAAAATTTTCCTACTAAAAGAATGGCACTAGTACTGACGTTATCTCTCTTACCTCATCAAACACTAAATTGATGAACCTCAACGAAAGCATGAGTGTAAGAATAATTTCAGCCACTGGGACACCTATATATCTCAAAGGGAGCATAAACCACCGCAAAGCAAATGCAAGTTGTTCGGGTCTCGTGGTTGCCAAGCAGAGGCTTGCACTTTGAAAGATCTTTCAAAAAAATAGACCTATCTCAGAATAATGAAGAGTGTATTTGTTTCTCAAACACAAAATTGCCAAGCTACAATGCATGACATAACCAATTAACTGTAATATTATATCTTTTTTGTTACTTATGTTGCAAGCAACTTACAATGAAGGTTAAACTTGATGCTGTGCTAGCAACAGACAAGCCCTTCCGTGTTAACTGTAATGGTCCTAGCTTCATGATTAAATATGAATACCCACTTAATGATTTAGGAAGATCAGGCAACCCTGTTAGTGAAGATGATGGGGTTCTCGACTGAACAAGTTGGGGTACACCATCAGCACCAAGCCCTGACAGTATGAATAAAATTCCACAAAGGAGTGACACCCTTCCCAATTGATCCTACAAGAATTGCTGAAATCAGTATGCCAGGATTACAACAAAAAAATATTATTGAAATCAGAAAATTTTACTACAGGCAACTACGGGAAGAATGTTTCCTAGTACCATGCAAGTTAAACTTCAAATGTGATGTGAATGGTTGGAACATAGTTTAAGGCGCACAGATCAACGATGCAACAGAGGAAGCAACTAGAAGCCATTATGGTTGAAAGTATGTCTTAAAAAATACCATAATTTTGCACCAGTTTATAGACAGCAGATGAACAGAACCCTTGACAAGTCATATTATAAAATATGCCAATGTGCAGAAAAGTACCAAACTCCCAGAAAACACCAGACACATTTGGCATAAATTAAAACAATTAACCTACAGTTTAATCTCCAACTACAAAACTGGACAGTCTGGACTCATCAGAAAAATGTCATTTCTCATCTTTCCTCTCAATATTATAAAAGTTGAACTTGATAAAGTCCATTAAGCAAAAAAAATCAAAGAAGTATTAGCTCTAGCAGTTAATAACTTTAAAACCTTACCACCCAGACTTGTTTTGGGAGAAACAATACTGATAAAAGAGCAATGAATGCTACCAATCCAAAACGAACTGCTATTTGGGCACGTGCCGGTAAAACAACTAATGCCAACAGCCATACCTGTATAATCAAGAACAGTATCTAAGGTAGATATTGGGAAACAATGTCCAAACAAATTATACACATATTCTCTGTATTTTTTTTTTCATTGCATGCACAATTAAGGCATAAGACATAAAGAGAAAGGAAACCTGAAGACAACACAAAATGCTATAACATTCAGCTAAATAATTAGGTAATTTCCATAGCTTACAATGTTCCACAACTTCAGCTGCACATTTGCCAAATTGCAATGAAGAAAATTCATTAAAAATCCACCAAAAAATCTATTCATATCCCTCCATAATGATATTAATCTACTCAACCCCTAAACTACTTAAACCATAAAAGCAATCCTCCAAGAAAGAAAATAAAAAATCCCCAGTAGCCAACTATCCTAGAACACAAATCAACAAATTTCATCATGGCTTACAACCTTAAAAGATAGAAATTGTAAATCTTTACCAATTTGATTCTAGGATCCACTGAATGCAAGAAAGTGGTAGGTGAAGAAATGAACTGGCAAATGGGACTTGAAGTAGCAGTTGAAATCAATCTTAAAACTTTATCAGCTGCTAAACCTCCGGTGGGCAACCAGCTTACCCAGTTCCCTGTTTCAGCATTATCACCTCCGACTGAAGCTTTAACTTGGAAATTCCTCTTCTTTGTAATAGAATTAAAATTGAGGGATTTACTGCAACATGAAAGTAAAGGTTTGGGTTTTGGATGTTTCGGAGGGAAATTGAAAATCCGGGTGGGAGTTGGGTGGATTAGGGATTTGAAATTAGGGTTCAACAATAAATGGAAAGGGGATTTAACCGTTGGAACCGGACAGTGAGTGCAGTTCATTGGGATTCTTTGTTCTTCTTTGTTAATGTGGTGATGAATTGGCGGGTATTTGGCTAATGTAATCGGATTTTGTCTCCTTATCAGCAATGCCCAATTCCATCATTGTTCTAGAAAGGAATTTTCAGCTTAAACTTCCATCTATAACGGACCCTGGATATTCGGTCGATGAATTATAAAATTATTATTGTGATAATTTTTTTAACTAATCAAATTTTATAATATTAAAGTAAAAGTATTTATACAAAAATTTTGAAATACACTTTTATTATTTTTAATGTATATAATTTTTTATAAAATTCTTACGCAAATAATTAAATATAGTTAATAGTTTTTAATATTATAATATAATATTATATATTTTAATATTTATGATCTCTTATAATTTTATATTTAAAATATAAAAAAGTATTAACTTAATATAGTAATCATATCAAATATACTAATAACAAATTATAAATATTCTAGTTATATATTTTATTATACAATTTACATTATTTTTAAAATAAAAAATATTTTTTAAAAATTAAATTTTTAAATAAATTTTATAGTACGATTTAAAATTAAATAATACAGATTTTTATCATATAAATAAAAAATATTATTTTTTAGAAAAAAAACAATATAAAAAATTATTCATAATGTTTAATATTATTTTCTTAATGATAAATGTGTTTTATATAATTTATTACACAATAATTTAGGTTAGATAAGTAATTATTTTAAAATATTAAAAAAATAAAAAAAATGATAATTTATTTGAATATAAATATGACTTTCAGGCTATTTTAGTCCAAAGCGGTGGGAATTATCTAATACCTAAGAATAGGTTGGGAATGACATTCCCATCATTTAAAAAAAAAAGCTACTATTGAAATATAGTATTACTCTTTATAGGGAATTCTTATAAATCAAACGTTGATATATGATTTCGAACAAGATTATTCCCTTTAATAATGTTCTTTTCTGCGAACTAAACGTTCATTTACTCGTGGATACAATTCAGTTTTGGTAAATTGTTTTAGTAATTATTGATTTTTTTATTTTTTATTTTTTATGTTAGTGTTAATTTTTAAAATTTATATTTTATTTTGTAGAATATAATTTTATTTTTATAATTTTAAATATTAGATGATAAAAATTTAAGGTAAATTTTAGAGATAATCTAAACTTTTTCTTTATTTTTTTTTAACAGAGATCCCAAATTATTTAAGAATTTAAATTGTTATTTACGATGGCTAATATAAGACGTGATCTATATATGGTATTACGGTCAACTCGTCACTTACACATGATATTATATAAAGAATTTAATACATAATAACAAATCATCTTTATTCTAATCAAAGATAAATCGCTACCTGTACATAGTACTGGCCAGTTTGTATGTATTTATAGCTAATTTTCATGTCAAAATCGGTCCGACATATAAGTTTTTTTTGGTAATAATACAATATTTTATTAAAAAAATTATTATACATTTTTTATAATTATTAAGTCAGTAAATTAATCTTTTGATGAGTGATGGTTTGTTCATTAAAATTTTAATTTTTTATTTTGGAAAATTGAAATTCTTTTGAAGAAAAAGATTTCAGCGTGTGGGACATTAATTATAATGTTAGTGATCGTAATGAAAACAAATTAAAGTCTAGTGACTGTACTAAAAAAATTATCGATTTCAGTGACCAAAATGAAAGCATTTATAATATTTAGTGACCACCAGTGTAGTTTATTAAACATAATCATTCTGATTCACAACACATCATCCAATTTAGAACACCATTGGACAAGCTAGAAAATATTAGGACCCTTTATTTGCAGGGATATCCCTTACAAGCCTAATTAGAAAAAACAAGGCAAAAACCATACATTAAAATTGAGCTGCCTGAATATATATATATATTTGAGATCAATTAGACCTTCAAAGCAACCTTCTGGGCAGCAAGTGCTTCAGCTTCAAGTGTTGGCTCATACAGTATTGTAGTTTCTGCTAGCAACCCTGTTACAATATAGGGGTCCATGTTCGAAGCCGGACGCCGATCTTCCAAGTAACCTAATATATCAACAGGGGAAGAACAACACCGATGATTATGATGTTTGCTGATGACCGATAGTTTTCGAATCAGAAGGGACTGTTGGAAATATTTGGAAAATCATATGTAATACTTATGAAGGGTCATACCTTTTCCATTCTTCTCAGTGTCACGTCCGACTCGGATCGAGCAACCACGGTTAGCCACTCCCTGCAAGGTGAAATTTACCAAAACTTGATGAACAATTAAAGGAAAAAGGCATCTGATGTTGCCATGGCTTCCATTATGTATGTATCTTCAAACATACCCAAGAAAAGGTGTCGATGCTGGCTGTTTCGTGCTTCCCTGTCAATCTTCTCTCATTTCCTTCGCCATAGGCACTAATGTGCTCCTTATGGCGGAGCGACAAATTCAAGATTGCTTTCTTTATAACTTCAAAGCCTCCCTCTTCCCTCATGCTCTTAGTACTGTAATTGGTGTGGCATCCAGCACCATTCCAGTCACCCTAGCCAACATGGACGAGAATTGAGACTCCCTCTAATATGGAATAATGGAAAGAATCGAGAGCGACTCGGAATGTTGGATTACCTCTATTGGCTTAGGATCAAGAGAGAGAACAACACCAGCTTGTTCAGTGATTCTCTGTAGGAATAGTGGAAATCATTGGTAAGTTATTCAGTTTTTGCATCTTTCAATCTGATAAAAAAAGTTGAGAAAATCCAATGCAACTCTTTGATTAATCGACATATTCGTTAGTTGGACTCGAAGACGATTGTGGTATACTAATGTGTCCAATGTGAGTCTACTTAATGGTTCCTTATCGTATCGAGAATAAATACCTCAAGAATGTATCTGGAACACCAGATATGATCTCCGGCTTCAATGCCAACACTCGGACCAACTTGATACTCCCACTGCATAGCGTTGTACAAAATGAAATGGTGAAAACTAATGAACAAACAAGCACGAAAACAACGGTGCTTCATTTTCATTATCAAAGTAAAAGGGCCTTGACAACAGCAGACCTGGCCTGGCATAACCTCTCCATTGGTTCCACTGATGTTAATACCGGCATATAAGCAAGCCTTGTAATGAGCATCGGAGATGTCACGCCCAAATGACTTGTCAGCTCCAGCTCCGCAGTAGTAAGGACCCTGAATTTGGCATCAACGGACCATATATATGTTCATCTAAGGGCATGTAAAACTATATTATATACATCATGAATATATATATTACCTGAGGACCAGGGTAGCCTCCAACAGGCCAGCCCAAAGGCCATTTCACATTTTGTTGAAGTAAGGTGTACTCTTGCTCAATCCCAAACCTAAAAGGAAAATTTTAAGACACTTTAGAATATTTACTGCAAATTTCAATGGAAGAATAAGATGATCGTCGATAGAATCCGTACCATGGTACTTCATCTACCACCTTCTTGTTACTGAAAATCTCAGCAGCTTTGTGGCGCTTGTTAGTGGGAATGGGCTCACCGGCTGGTGTGTATGTATCGCAGATTACCTTCGTAAAAGTACATGAAAAAAACATTATCCACACTGTATAACTTACTTGCAAAGCTTAATGTCTTTTATTAACACAATACTCACCAAAATGTTGTTACCTCCCCGGAAAGGGTCCTTAAAAATTGCTTGAGGGCTGGATGAAGTTTTCAGTCAAAAGTGGCATTTCGATGATAAAATAACAATAAACAAACTTCCAGATTTCTTTTAGAGGTCTCTTACTATAGAATAACTTCACTATCATCACCAGGTGCTTGTCCAGTGCTCGATCCGTCATAGTTCCACTTGGGAAGTTCAGAGGGATGTTCAACTGGCTTTGCAATTGTCTGCAAATTGTATGGAAGAAACATAAGAAAAAACAAAAAGCTAAACACTATAAATTGAAAAATTACAACAAATTTTAGTTATGGTAACTTTTTTCTTACCCTGGACTTGCTCCGCGTGTCAATTCCACTGCCTCCTATCCTGTTTCAGTAATGAAAGCAACTGTGACTCAGGTATGATGACAAGCAAATTTGTCCTAAACCTACTATATACAAACTTGTACAGGTGGTCGAATGAACCGGTTGGATAAACGCCAGGTTTCTTATTTAATTACTACCATTGGGACAAAACAAATGAATGTGTTAAGAAAGATGATATACCAAATATATTCAGCAATGATCTTGTCGGTGTATGGAGTGACGTCCATGTTTAGTAGCTGTTCTACCCTGTTGACAGTGCTGTTATCGGACTGCAAGGCAAGCACTCTAAATTTTCCGGTGGCTTTGGCTGCTCCATGCATGTTCTGTTTCAAAAACAAAGAACTCCACATCTTTGTTGCAATGGGACTCCCAAAGTTGGAACTCTTTGGTATTCTCATCTGCCATTGAGTTGAAGGTGCCAGAATCTGTGCCATTCTCCTCTTAACTGGGAAATCGAAAGTCGAAACAATCATAACAACAAACAACTTCAAGTCTTGAACATACACGATAGTTGTAAAAATATAGCACACTAATTGATCAAGAACATCCTTAAGATCTTCAAGTACAACACCAATGGCATAGTCTCAAATTGTAAAGATGCAAATGGCATGCACTATAAACATCATATTTTGGTAGCACTTACTTCCCTAACGTGAAGCACAAGGATTTGTAAATCATGAAACGCAATGAAACATTACTAAAGAATAAAGACTTGACAATGAGAAACACAGGGAACTAACCTAGGAACTGCCTGAAAATGGCCTGACAGAGAACCGGAAACAATGTCTTGCCAATGTGGGATTTGCCTGTAGAGTGGAGGAAGAAAGAGAGAGAGGATGAAGGACCAAGTAGGGTTATTTTATGGTGCAAATAGGAAAATAAAAGAGATGTTGGCTTTTGGTAAGCGGATAGGGGTAGTGTTTACGAGTGGAGGAAAATGGTTTTGGTCTCTTTTAATGCCACCAAGAGAAGCTTTTGCTTGGACTGTATACTTGAAAATGAAAAGTTTCAGATAAGGTATGTCTATCTCTGTCTTTTCTATCAAGTTTCAACCTCAACCTCAAAAACCTCCATGGATACATGATAGACTCAATTATAGACTGTAGCTGGAGCACTATGCCGTTTGAGACAGTAATAATGATGACTCCTATGCACCTCTTACAAAGTTTTCAACAAGGAATAACATATAATCTATTATCTTGAAATGTCTTAATTAAGCATCAACTTAAATATTTTAAAAAATGTATATATTGCAGTCTGTTTATAACTCCAATCATGAACACCAAAAGCTTGGAGGATCTGTGCATATGCTAGTTGATAAAGAGAAGATGCATTTGCACTTTTGGGACCACTGGATAATGAATATCCCTTGGTTTAATCTTTAGAATCTTGGATGTAGTGACCATGGAGCTGACACCAATGACCCTTTATCCATTTATTTGTTTTATTAAAAATTACAAAGCCGTCTGATGAAATTAGTGTCAATGATTTTCTCTCAGATTCTTGTGCCCAACGATCTGTTGTTTGCTTGATCTAATAATCAAATTGTGCAATGACATATGGGTCTACCAGGAAACAAGAATGTTTCTGGTTTTTTTATTGGTTCATAATTAGATTACTTCCTGGAAATGAAGTCATCCATTTCTCTTTCAATATATTTAATTGTTTGTATGGAGGAGATCAATGCCAAAAATGAGTGAGTTACTAGCAATCCAAAATCCATCATTTAGGAGATAGAAACAAACAGCAAAGAGATGTAGCATCAGAGTTGATAAACTTTACAAAATCTCTTAGTTTAAACTTATGTTGCCCTGACTCTACACATGACTAATACTCATGTCCAGCATATAGATATGGAGATATAGCATCCAAGGCTCCTCCCAATACATGCAAGAACTTAGAAAAGCTAACTATATTCTATACCCGAGCCCGAGCAATGTAGGTTTAGACTTCAAGAGTTCAGAATCAACAAAACTACAAAGAAGTTAACGACTTAAAAGACCTGGCTTGATGTCAATGATTCCTCAAGTCCAAGCAACACTAATGTGAGGGCCAATAAGAAATACAACGAGCAATCAGCAGAGAATATGAAGAAAAAAAAATGAAATCAACCGATTTTACTCGCACAACTAAACTGCAAGCAACAAGAGTGATTTTGTTACTTAAGCTAGTGCAAACATCTGACAATCGCTTATAACAAGGATTAAAGAGTTCGGGATGGGGCGAATCGAGTCGGAGCTGATAGATGTTGTTAGAGAAGACTCCAGAGCACGAAGTAGCTGGGTTTTGAGGCTTGTTCGAGGGAAGGGAAAGGATGGGATTTCTGGGTGTCGGCCATTTTGATGGCGGAGGTGAAAAAAGAGTCCTTTTGGGAAGGGTTTGGGGTGCTGTGAAAGTGGGTTTGGGTCAATTTAAATGAGAATCATAGTTTTGGATCTCCTATGCCATTATCCCATAAACCAAAATAGAAACCTTGTTAGTTCAACGCACCGTTCAGTCGACCCAAACCGAGCGATCGCCATTGGATTTTCTTTCCGAGATTCTACCATATCCATTTTTTTCAGGTCATCACCATTAGCTATTTCCTCTGAATTCGCAGGGGATTCACATCTTTACAGGTAAAATCATTTTGATTATTTCAATAATATTACAAGTTAAGGAGAAAGAAAAAACCTTTATATCCAATGCAATTATTGTTCTAGAAATAGGAGAAACCCTTGAAAGTTGTAGACTTCGATTGATTTTAATTTTGTTAATCTGTAATTTATTGGGAATGAATTTGGTTTATTGAACTGCCTATCTCTCTGTTTTCGCAGAAACCATTTTTTTATATTTTTCATGTGATATAATCTACTTTTGATGATGGTTTTTCATATCCTAAGAATTTCCTATTTCATATATTTCTTGACTTATAAATATTAATCAGGGTGGTGGATTTCTAAAACACTTTTTGCTTTGGGAATTGCCATACCATTAGGAATTGTCGTTTTTTCGACCGGTATCCGTCCCCGAATTTATATCGGTGCAACATAGCTTACTAGGATAACTATTTCTAGTTAGGGTTATTTGAGCATGTAATTTATGGTAGGTTTATGCCTGTTTTTGAAGGAGAAAATTATTAAGGAGATTTTATCTGATTTTTTTCTTCAATGAGTCACATTGATGATTCTATGCGAAATCAAGTATCGGCTCTTTTGCGAGTTCTAAATTTCACTAGAACTTTCAAAGAAGACACTGTTCCATCTGTAATTGAAGAGGTAATAAACATGGTTTCCTTGTTTGCTTTTTTTTTTTTTATTTCGTTTATCCACTGGATCATTTTTCTGAAGATTTGTGTTGCTTCTTTTGCTTTCAATTTATCAGGGTCTCTTTTTGGGTTCTATTGCATCTGCTAATAATGTGGATGCACTTAAACGTTTGAATATAACTCACATCTTAACTGTGGCTAGTTCCCTAAAACCTGCACATGCCAACAACTTTGTCTACAAAGTTATACCAGGTGGGAATGTTCTCCTTTATCCTGTTGTATGATCAAACTAACATATCGACTATAGTAAAGCTGAAACTTTTCATGCTCTGAATTCCTTGGTGTTTTAACTTCATTTGTCTGCTAACAATGCTGTGCATTTGTTCAGTGTGCTTGACTATACTCAAGTGAAATGTATCTCCTAATGCATACTTTAGCTTTGCAGGAATTGTGTTTTAAAAATTAGTGATGTAGGATTAGGAAAAGGGATAAACTATAGAAATCTAAAATAAAAAAAAAAAACACGAAGATTGTGACAAGTTATACTTGAGTTACAATTCTATGCTAATCTCCATATATTAAGCTGTCTGCTCTCTGTGCTGAAGCATCCCCTTAGTTCCCTTCATGTTTTATCAATTTCTACCATATTTGTTCTTCTGGATATATAAGGATTTAGTATAGTTTTTTATGTTATTCCTCAGCAACATTATTATTTTTTCCTTCCATAGGATAAGTATTAGTACTTTAATCTGATGTGTTTCCTTCTGCTATGGTTTCTTATGCTTACTAATTTTATAAGCCCTACTGAGTATCCAAAAATGGCATTTAGGGATAACTCTTACAATCTCTCTCCTTTGGACAGTCATGGACAAAGAAGACACAGACATAAGTCAGTATTTTGATGAATGCTTCAATTTCATTGATGAAGCAAGAAGACAAGGTGGTGGTGTATTGGTACACTGCTTTGCTGGAAAATCAAGAAGGTAATGTTTCAACTTTCTACTGGTCTTGTGTTCCTTCTGACCTGATGGTTCCTACAGACTTTTTCGTGTGTGTTTAACATGTCTTGCGTTCAATATCCACAGTTCTGTGTTGTGTTGCTAACTTTCCATACTTATATCCACTGTTGTTAAGGTATGCATCTTAGCACCAGACAATAAAAATGCCTCAAACCCTTTTTGGCGAGCTGTATTTGACTTAGCACATGCTTAGCATGTCTAAGTGTGCCTTTTAGTTAGGCGGCATCCCAGGTCTACATGCCTTCAGGTCTACATGCTTGTCTGGTTGATGTAAAGGCGAATTGAGAAGCACTGTAACAAGTAAATTTGGAAATAGAGTTAAATACCCAGGGTTTGTCATAACAGTGAAATTGTCAAGTCATTTTGTGTGCTGAAATTGTTATGTCATGCAGTGTGACCATCATTGTTGCCTACTTAATGAAAAAGCTCGGTATGAGCTTATCAGAGGCCTTGGAACATGTGAGGAGTAAACGACCATTGGCAGCTCCTAATCTCGGTTTCATCCAGCAGTTGAAAGAGTTTGAAAAATCGCTTCAAGGTGCGTCACAATCTTATTTTTATAAATAAAAACAGACACGTTCTTCTTTCCAGCACATCATTGTGTTGTTTATGAATGTTCTTCTTGCATTGACCTATTGATCTCTCTGTTCGATTTCCTCTGCTCAGCCAACAGAGAACAAATGAAAGCTAATGAATGAAGAAAAACTGCTTCACCTTGTAGAGAATCACTCAGTTAGGCGAAGTTATTGGTATGATGATCAAATATAATATATGATATGATTTTAAGGAATCACATTTGCATATGGTGCTAGGAGATCAACCTCACCATTTTTGCAGATTGGATATTGCAGTTCCCATTGGCACTTGACCTGAAAAGGGTGAAAGAGTCTCCTTTATAATATATATATATATATATATATATATATATATATTTGTTTCTTTTTCTAAGTTAGAAATGAAAATTTGAAAAGGGTGTGCTATGTTGGGAAACCTAAATTTAACATATAAATTATGAGAATAAATTGTGTCTGTTATATGTGATTCAATATGATATATTATATATTTGTGAGGAACAAAACCATTAATTTCATATTCATCACTAAACAATTATGAGATAAATTCATGAATTTATAATTTACATGTGTTTTGTGAACAAGTTATATTGTATTTAAATTCATGTTTATTTTTTTTTAAATTAAGGTTTTCAAATGCATTCTCAAATAACTAAAAATATCTTAATCTCATACATATTATAGAAAACAAAGCAAATACCCCCAAAATTGAGAAAATAATATATTTTATTTATGGATGGTGCATAGAATTATAATTGTTAATGCATGTTACAGTCCCTCATCCCTGTCGGTCACTATGTCTTTTGTGTTGATTCCAAAGAATAAACAACTCAATCTTTGAGTTGTAGTTTTGGTTGTATTTTGATCAGGGCTAGGGGTCCTACCACATTAGGTTAAACTAATTGGTGTTTAGTCACGGACCAAGGATCCCAAGTGGTCACGGATTCCATAAAAACATTCACGGACTCACAATTCTTCCAGGTATGTATATTTATATATATAATGGCCTTGGTTGGAACAGCCTTTCAGGAAACAGAAATCATGGAGTTGAATTGGACACTCTCGTTAATCTTGCTTCCGATCATGTTCGGTTTAGCAACTTCAGACATCAACCAAGACAAGACGGAATGCGCTGATCAGCTAGTCGGACTTGCTCCATGTCTCCCCTACGTAGGCGGGGAGGCCAAGACCCCAACCATAGATTGTTGCAGCGGGCTGAAACAGGTGCTGGACAAGAGCAGGAAATGTCTGTGTGTCTTGATCAAAGACAGAAACAACCCCGACCTCGGCCTCAAAATCAATGCTTCTCTCGCCATGACGCTTCCCAGCACTTGTGGTGCCCCTGTCAACATGACGGACTGCATCTGTAAGTACAACATAACTGATGTTATTGCGGATTGTTATTTTCCACTATATAGCTGACACAACATACAAACCTCAATTCCCCTTCCACGCTTGCTTTTGCTTTTCTTTTGCCTGATTTGATGAAATCAATTCAGCTCTTCTGCACTTGACACCCCATTCCCAGGAAGCCAAGTTATTTGAAGGATATCAAAAGCAGACGGAGGGGCATTCAAGCACACCGGCGGCCGCCACAGTTGGCGGTAATATACTAATATCCGAGATCTATATTATAACAGTATGTGTACATGAAAACCCCTACTAAATTTTCATATGTGAGCTTTGACAATGCAGGCAACTCCACTAGCAGTGCTGCAGACAAGAGTGATGGACACAAGGCAAGGAGGTGGGTCGGAATAGAGATGGCTGTCGGAGTTTCACTCTGGGTTTTCACCTTATACCAAAACCTTGGTGTGTGATGTAATGCACTTTACGTTCCCATGTCTTTATAAACAGTGGACCGACCATCTGTATTTTGTATAATCATTTCCATTCAATTGTTTTGCTCTTGCAAAAAACATTTGATTTACTTTCTACAGAGACTATAAATATCGATTGTTGAGGGATTTGTCGATCATATAATGAAGGATAGCTTTTTTATTTATTTTATTCGAGCACAAAATTACATCGTATCTGATTTTAAATTTAATTAAATTCATGCATATTTATAGTCGATACTGTAAAAGACTTAGGCATGTAAATCACACATCAAAAAAAGTGTTTCAATATGAATATATAAGAAATCTTTCTTTTTCTTGTTGCAGTCGTCCCTGGTAGATGCTTCGGACGAATTTACTTCTAAAGCAATAGTTTCTCATGATACAATAGACCTATTATTTCATTCGATTCATTGTTTTAATATGTTTTTGTTAACTCTAACAAATAATTTTTCAGTACCTATAAATTAAATTGTTCGAATTTAGATTATTTGGATAGAGACATGTCTAAGAAATAATTTTCTGTATTAATAATAGAAGTAACACATTGAACAAAGTACATTGGCATGTGATGAAGTAAAGGGTCCATGCATGAACTGATTAAGAACTGTCTGACAGCGCCACTAAAAACAAAACAAAAACATCTCTCCTATAACCATATACATTTCAACAAAACCCCATAAAAATACTAACAATCTTTACAACATCAGATTCATAGCATATCTTCTCTGGTTGGTAAGTTCTCTCTTCAATCCCATTCCCAGAATTTCATGTCTCAGAACGTTGCTCTTGCAAAGCTTTTATGTTTCCATATCTTTGTACCACTATGCTTTTAAGGTTGTCTTTTTCATACACCAGTCGTTGAGGACTTTTCTCGAATACATAGTACATACAGTTTATTTTTTTCTACAGTTATTAGCAGAGCTAAAGTTTGGATCTTTTGAAGAGGAAAAGCAATGGATCAGATCCATTATTCCCTCCAAAAAGAAATACAAGAGAGTTGCAGGGTAGATATTCATAGATGTTTTCAAGGAAACAATGGTCTATGCCAAATTGAAGAGGTACCCTTTTTGATGATCTTGCTTTGCATTTTCCTACTTTTGTTATTTTTGGACTAATTCCATATTTATAATCTATGTCCTTTTAGGGACTTTTTCTAGGTTCCTTGGGTGATGCAGCCAACAAAAGTGCACTGAAAAGTTCCAATGTGACACATATCTTAACTGTGGCTAACCTCTCTGTTCCTTCATATCCGAACGAGTTTGTGTACAAAATTATCGAAGGTATGGTGGATTCATGTCTGGTAATCTTTTGTTCTTTGAGCATTTGAAATACTTTGCCATTATTATGAAGTGTTGCAGAGTTCACTGCAATGGGAGTTTTCAACTGATCAAATTCTTGGTGTTTTTTATGAAATTTTGATTCAGTCATGGACAGGGAAGATACAAATCTAATGCAGTACTTCAACGAGTGTTTCGGTTTCATTGACGAAGCTAAAAGGCTTGGTGGTGGTGTGTTGGTCCATTGCTTTATGGGAATATCTAGAAGGTGTTTTCCCCCCTTCTTATGATCTTATTGTTATAAAATTGTTTCTTTAGCAACAATGATCATAAATTTAGGAACTTATACTTGAATTATTAGAAGTATTAGTGTTAAACCATTCATAGTTCATCACGAATGGGAATTTGCTGGTAGTTCGTATCGCCGATGTGGTACTCAGTATAGTTTTTCTATTATCCTATCTGCTCTTCAATTCTGCAGTTCTTAAATTATATGCTAGCTTTGCTGCTATTGCAACTTGCAACATGCATCTTGTAGCTTAAAGTGCATCATAGCGTACTTTTCTAACCAAGTAGATCTTCAAATCTTTCGATTCTCACATGTTGCAGCGCGACAGTGGTTATTGCATATCTAATGAAAAAGCATGGTATGAGATTTTCCCAAGCTTTGGAACACGTAAAGCGTAGACGACCTCAAGCATCTCCGAATCGGGGTTTTGTTTTACAGCTGCAACACTTTGAGAAAACTCTTCATGGTCGATCGTATTTCAGCCACTTTCCTTGGTCCTCAAAGTGTATGGTTTTGCAGTTTTGGCTCCGGTTGTTGATTCTCCGTGAATTTTGACTACAACTTCGATCAACTAGTGTGACTGTTTCTTTGTAATGCAGGTAAGGAAGACGGAAGAACTCGGCTCAATCGGTCTTTGGTGCTCTGTCGATCCATTTTTTCCTTGTTCAACAAAAAGCAATGAGATGATGAAGGTAACGATCGATGAACGAAGAAAGGCCTGGCTTTTCGACCTTGTTATGTATCTCAATTGATCAAGCTGTTAGTGTATGGTGCAGGTGTTAGATGTAATCATAATATTATACTTTTTAACATAATTAAGCAACAATATACTGTCCCATGCATTGAATATAAATTTGTATTCAGTTTAATTCCGTTTAGTATAATAAAGTAAACTTATTACTGTAATATTGAAGATCTTATCTTACAAAAGAATGGCATAAACAAGGACCTGGCAATCTGTACTTGAAATGACTGGATAAAAGGAAGGTTACAATATTGATTTCATAAAAGCAAAACTAGAATGAATAAAATGAGTAATGCCAAATGAAGGACAAATATGCACCTAAAATCCACTCACATTCAACACCTGAAGAATTTAGGGAAATGAACGAGTGAAAGCTGATGATGAATTCGAGCCCCATCGTTTGGCGTTTGTTTTCTTGCTTGCACTACTTTATAACAAAGAAACACGGTTGTGAACCAAATGCATCTTCGTTTTTAGCTTCGACTAATCAATCAGAGCCAGAATCGTAAAAATCACTCGGGTATGGGGTCATGACCTCAGATTCGAGCAATTGCACCACCCGGTGCATGCTGGGTCTATCCTCTGGGGTTGAACAAACACACTGGATGGCAAGTGAGAGCAAGGCATCGAGGCTCTCTACCTGCATCCCCACACAATTTGGATCTACAATCTCTCGTTGCCTATTCTCCGTTATCAAGAAATTTAACTGCATCAAACAGAACAAACCAGTCAAAATGAATAACTCTACACATACAAATATTCTCAATTGACGAACACATCTAGATATCTTTTTGAGTTTCAGGAAGGAGAACTTCAACCCTATTCTTTGAGTTGACAGCTACATGAACCTATTAATGAATCAGCCAAATGTTTTCATTTGCATTTATTGAAAGTAAATTGGTAAAATGAGCAACGCAAAATGCAAATGACTTTGGTGTTGGAAACACATGGGATTTATCATGTTGAAATTCCATATGCCACTTTACTTCATACACAGGAAACAGATATGCTTTTCCCTTTTCATTCCTCTGTCCCCCTAAAATTTCCATTTCTTGTGAACTGCTTTATATATGTGCAACAAAATCTGAAGAGAAAGGAGTGCTAATCGGAAAGCAGAGGCAAAAACCATTTTTCCTAAGTAGCATCTTAAAAGATACATTACATAAACCTATGACACTTTAGATGGAAAAGTGAGACATACCCAGCCAACGATGTTGAGGCCCTTTTCAATGAATGATGCATCAGTAGGTCTCTTTCCGCTTAAGACTTCAAGCACCAAGACTCCAAAACTGTACACATCAGTCTTTTCAGTTGCTCTTCCACTTGCCATGTACTCTGTTGAAGGAGGCATAAACATAGTATTTTGTAATTCATCAAATGCTCTATTCCTTTAGAGTCCTATTTAGCGGATACATGTGATAGTCAAATTAAGTCAATGTTATCGGAAAGAACCTCAAAATATGATAGCACTAAAGCTAAATTTCTCTCCTTCATAATTCAAGCTTAAAGGTAGCTACAGGCTCCACAATTATAGACAGTGAGCAAATACTGCATACCTGGAGCCAAATAACCAAAAGTTCCTGCAACAATGGTTGTAATATGAGACTCTTCATCCTCCAACAGTTTGGCGAGTCCAAAGTCTGATACTCGAGCCTCCAAATTGCTATCAAGTAAAATGTTGCTGGACTTTATGTCACGGTGTATGATCCTAGGAGAACAATCATGGTGTAAATAGGCCATTCCTTTTGCTGCTCCCATAATAATGTTCAAGCATGTTTCCCAGTCCAACTGCTCAGATCGTTCTGTTAAACGAATCACAAAACACCATCTCCAAAAATAAAGAAATTGATCCATGCAAAAAATAAGGAGTTCCAACCAATGGATGGAAACAAAGGAAAACGTGCAGTTCAACTTTATGCCAAGATACGAACTGCTTTTGAATAAAAATGGTTAAGGGAGTCTCACCGTGAAGAGCTTCATCAAGGCTACCACCAGCTAGGAAATCATAGATTAGCAGCTTCGATGTGGGTGCATTACAGTACCCTCTCAAGTTTACAAGGTATCGATGTTTTATGCTTCCAAGAATTTCAAGCTCTCTTTCGAAAAAGCGATCAAATCCCTCATTCAACTTCACAATTCGTTTCAAAGCAAACACATTTCCATCATCCATTGCAAGTTTGTACACTGTCCCAAACCCTCCGGTACCTATAATGTGTTCCTCGGTCAAAGTTTCTAATTTCCTAATGATGTCTTTAGAAGAGTATGGTAGGTCTCCATGAAACATAACAATCGATGCCCCTGAGGCAACAATGCCATGCCAATAAAGATGTTCAAATGTTAGAGAGTAAACGTGAAAACTGATAACAACTAAATTTTCCGAAATTGAAGATCAATTTGAAAGAACCTCCACTGACGTCCATGGCTAGAGTTCTTCCCTCATTTTTACCAAACTTCTTGTACAGGAAGCAACCCCAGAAACACATAAGTGCCACCAAAAGTAGAGCACCTACAGTTGCTGATGCACTAATGAGAAGTCTTCCAGAGTATTTCTTTTTACCGCCTTGAGTTTGAGCTGCAAGAAAAAGATTGAAATACTAAACAAAATGCCCTCCAAAAGAAAACAATAGATCGAGAAATAAAGGAAAGAAACTTGTGAGGAATTCAGATTTGATGGACAAAATTCTTCATATCCATATTTTTAACACTGAAAAAGAGCACCAAACAAACAGAGTTATACCTCCCCAATGTATACAGATTACCTGAACCAGATCCGGAATTTCCTGCAGTGCCTCCGTTGTCATCTTTGCATGCTACATTGATTTGCTTTCCACATAAACCACGATTCCCAGCAAAACTGCCAGAACGATGTTAAACTGTTTAGCCTAATTATAGTATAGTAATCTTCTTTTACTTTGCAGAAGATGAAGATTCTAAAGGTGCAGAATAAAGGTATTCCTGGAACCTTCTGAATTACAATTTTGCAGACATAGCAGATAAATAACAGACAATTTGTTGAGCACAGTAGGAAAAAATTATACTTACGAGCTTGCACTATAGCTGTTGAAAACACCTTGCGATGGAATAGGGCCAACCAGAAAATTGTTGGACACATTGCTTTAGGAATCCAATATGATCAACAAATATCAGTTCATATTCAATAAATCTTAAAGCAAACTCAGTAAATACCCATTTTTAGAAGCTAACAAATTTGAAGCAAGTGAACTAACAATGTAATGAGCTTATCTAGCGCCCCAATTGAAGGTGGGATAGATCCACTGAGAGAGTTGCTTGAGATATCCCTGCAGTTTTGAAAAACAATGTAAGCATCATTAAGTAGTCCCAACACTCTGCCCTTTACCACGCTAGCTCACATTTATTAGCAAGAGAATCGGCTTACAGATACTGAAGTGAAGATAAGTTCTCCAATTCACTTGGAATGGATCCACTTAAGTAATTACCCTGCAAGTCTCTGTAGAAGAGAACGTATTACAGTACAATGAAATAACAAAGGCAGGAATTCAAAATAAAATTTTCAATACCAAATCTAAATAACCTTGAAAACCACAAGTGGTACTTCATATTTACAATAAACTAGCTGAACACCACAATGTCAATCTTTCATAAAATAAATACAAAACTCTAAATATCAATTACATTCAGCTAGTATTTAGGCAACACTAAACACTATTTTTGTCTTTTTCTTTTCCTCTTCATATGAAGAATGACAAGATTTGAGAAAATCCAAGTTGGATATAATATCAAGAAAAGAACCATTATAGGAGTTTGTGCACCTAGCCAAACCCAGCCTCCCAAAACATATCACTTGGCCTGATATTGGCGAAGTCGTAGTACCCACCCAATGAAGTGTACAGGTCCAACGTTCACTCCCCCCCCCCCCCCTTGGCCTTCGTACAAATACACTAAATGGATAGCTTGAAAATTATAAATATCCTATGCACATATAGATATAAGAACAATAGGATCCAACGAAGATCCATACACAATTCTTAATCAAATATAAGAGAAGGTATTTTTGAGGGTCAAAGTACTGTTTTGCTTGCATATACACCACAATCAGACAATGAATCACAAAGGGAATGAAAATTTCTATATTACTTAACATCATATCCTTTAATTCAGTCATTTGCAAGAAAAATCTATAGAACAGCGAAGAAGACTTTTCAAGCACAAAGAAACATAAGATCACAGAATCCACATGTTGGCAACAACACTTACATTTCTTGCAGCTCTGTGCAATTACCAAGCTCTGAAGGAATTGTCCCATAAAAGTTATTGTTATAAAGCACTCTGATGCACATAAAAATTACAGAAACTATCAGCTGCAACAAATAATCTTTGAATATAGTACACAGATCATGTGTCAATGAAGATGCAAAACAAGGTAGTCCATAATACATACAAATATCTCAAATGCTCCAGCTTCCCAAGGTCAGGTGATATAGGACCACTCAGTTTATGATTGGTAAGATTCCTAAAGAGAAAATATAGGGCAAAGAGAATATGTTAAGCCACACTGTCATTCAGACAAAGTTGTCAGAACGGAAGATATATTTGGACATGCTCTTAAAACTCACAAAGTTGTCACTCGCTTGGTTTTACTATCACATTTCACCCCTTTCCATTTGCATGGATCAGGATCCTCTGGTCTCCAGTGAGAAAATATGCCATCCGAACTAACAATTGCTATCCGAAAGCTTAGAAGCACCTCTCCTGAATATCAAGAAAAGCACTTTCACGCACTATAACCAAAAATACACATAATAACCAGCTTGCCAGAAAAAAAAAGCTACCAATTATTATCAAAGCTACAACCGAAAAGACATTAACAAAAAAGGGAAAGAAAAGAATGGTAAAGACTAAAAGTAAGCATGATCACCATAATTCTAAAAGGTGGAAACTTTCAATTTCCTTGGTGAGACAAATTAACCAATATATTCCAACCAAATGTGATACATATGGAAATCATTATGTATCCTTTTTAAAATGATGAGAGAAAAAGAAGATAAAAGGCAATAATTATCTGATATAACATATGTATCACCTACCATCAGGACTGATAGCACTGCCTCTGTTTATTAGGAAAATAAAGAATAGTGTGTGAAGCAGCCATGGCCATTGACATTTCATCAAATATATGCCCATAATGGCACTGAACAAGCATAATATAGATGCTAAAAATCATCCGAGACACCGAGCTCAAGAACCGGTCCTTGTTGTAACATATGTTTATCCGATCTACATTGCCATCTGGCAGCCACTGAAGAAAGAAAAATTATGCCTGACAACAAATAGAGAAGAAAGTTAAGGATTAGAAATGATACAAAATCTGAAATTGAAATAATATTGTGTAGATCGATCTTCTTGAATCCATACTGTGCAGAAATACATAAAGAGAAACTAACCAACCAACCCCCTTTAAAGAACAGAGAAACTCAAAGCACCCTCTCATATAGAAGCAAAGGTCAGCAAGAACGCCTAAACCTTACACATTAATTAAAACATCAAACAGTTGCTAGATTGTGAATTTAGGAAGGACTAAGAAATTAATTAGCGTAGAAAACCATAGCAGGTTTTGATATCTATGACGGACAAGCTAGTGTAAAAGAGCTGCTTACTCTAGTGCCATACATTGTGTGACATGAATCTTCAGCAATGAACCGGTCAGAACAATAAAGTAATTTTATTAAAAACAACAACTCAGAAACAAACAGCTGGTACCAGTGGATATTTAGAAGAACTCACAGTATTAGACTTTAAAGTCATTTTAAAGAAAATAGAATCCATCTTATAAACAAAATTCTGATCATCAAATGTTTTTGTTGCATTGCTTCCGTCATCTAATACAATAAGAGCTTAGGAGTTCCGTCTACAATATATCTTTTCAAATCTCAATTTAAAATTGAAGATACTAAATTGAAATACAACAGAAGTGGTTAATCTAAGAATCATCCTCTCCAACCTATATACTACACAGGCACCGCTAAATCCAGTTTCTCTGAAGTTGAAACTAAACTAACTGCCTCTGAAATTTGGTAAAGCTGATAAAGTGACAGGAATTCCACAACATGAACCGATGGGGAAAAAGAAGAAAAAGAAAACCTAAAACAAAGCTGGTCGAAATCAATTTAGATAACAACGAAATTAAGATTCCTAGAATCAGCACCTCAACTTAAGCTAATCATATTTAAATCACGCCGAACGAAATTGAGTTAAAACGGAGTAGAGATTCGAGCGTAGAACAGCAAACAGTAAACAATCTAGAACTTTAAGCATAAAACGAAGCTAAAAATTTAAGCAAAAAATGAAGAAAAAAGAGAATTTGAGAAATACCTTTGAGATTGATTCGATCTGCAGCAGGCAATGAGCTGTAAAGCAGAAAACAAACAAAACAAAAAAAATGGAGAAATAGAAATGATTTCAGTGCTACTTTGTTTGTTGTGTGGAGAGAGTAATGAGTGCCAGAGTGTGCGAGCGAGCGAGCGAGAAAGAAAAAGATTAGATGCTTGGGAACAAAAGGGGGCGGCCAATGAGATCGAGGGGGGGGGGGGGGTACACGTGCGAGCGAGACATTCCGTACGTGCCAACCGACGCTTCCTCCTTTCTTGAACTGACCGTGTGATGAAGTGTGAACCGATTGACTGATGGAGTTAAAGTGAAGTCTCGCTCATGATCTCGTGGTCAAATCGTACAAAAGTTCACTGTTATGTAATTGTTTTCGGTAAAATACATAAGTGGTCACTAAACTATGAACAATGATTGTTTTGATCATTGAATTTTCAAAATTTACAAAATGATCATTAAATTTATAAAAAATTGAAATGATCATTAGATTTATCTAATTGTTGCAAATTATCATTAAATTAATAAAAATTCAGGGTAAATTATTCATTTAGTACCAAACCCTTACGTGTGTTTTATATTTTTGTACCTACCTTTTTTTTTAAAAATATACTAAATGTTATATTTTGTTTTTATTTTGATACTCACCGTTAAAAAATTAACGACAGACTAATTAGAAGAAAAATAAATAACACATGGTAGTCTGATGCATAATTTTTCTCTAAAGTCGATTTGTTGTGTGTGATTTTTTATGATTTTGTTCAACTTGAAATGATGAGTAAGGGAAAATTAAAATGATAATCTGTCACGTGTGATTTTTTTCTCTTCTTATCAATTATCTTTAATTTTTTAGTGATAAATATAAAAAAATATAATATTATATATTGTTTTACCAAAAAAATAGACTAGATACAAAAACATAAACACTAGTAAAGATTAAGTATTAGATAGATAATTTATTTTTAAATTGATTAAATTGTTATAAAAAGTTCATTAAACTAATTAAAATATGAAAAAAGAAATTAAATATCCAAGTGAAAATAGGTATAATTTAAAGATTAATTCATAAATTAAACTCGTCTTTTTTAAATGTGTAGTTTTAACTTTGTGGCGAATATATGACTTAATTTAAAAAATACCATGATAATTGATATGATATATTATATAAATTATATTATAATATACAATACGTATATAAAATAAATTAAACACATTATTTTATAATCCCATCGTTATATTTAAAAATATATATTTCAAAAAAAATAAAAATGAGCGAAATAGAAAAGCTAAAAGTTTAAAATAGATTCTCAGAATTTTTTACAAATTTTAATATATTTTCCTAATTTTTTATTCATCTTTTTGGAAATAATTTTTGTCCCCTAATATCAGGGACGAAATTACATGGGATAAAGAGACGTAATTGTTTTCGAAGATTTTTTTATTATTTTCCTTATTTAAATTTTTTAAATTATGTCTTTTATGAATTTACGTCCTATTTCTGAATGTATACAAATCACCTTTTAACTTAATGAAATCGTATCATGAGTTAATATTTGTTTATATTTTTAAATTATTTAATAAAATATATTTAAAAGTAAAAATAATAAGATACAATTATTATTTATATATTTATATTATTATTTATTTTATAAAATAATTTGAATAAGGCACCCCATTTTTATTCTATAGAGCATCATTTTTTTTTCAACTGTGGTTATTCAAAGCCGATGTAGATTTTGGTATTGGTCTCTATAGTTGTTTATTTTTAGTTTTTAATAAGAATAATTTTATCTTTATGATATATTTATTTTTATATTTTAATATATTTATTTTGTTTTTTTGTATTTTTTTTAAATTTTTTAAAGATTGAATTGACAACGTAATAATCAATCAAAATAACATTTATTTACTTATAATTGTGATGATTTTTTTGTTTTAGATTCGTAGATTGAATTTAAATAAACAGTTTATCTTCAATTTAATTTTTACATCCGTAGGTAGGGGTGAGCAAACTCGACTCGACTCGAAAAAATTAAATAAAAAAATGCTCGACTTGTTTTGACTCGACTCGACTCGACTCTAAAAAATTTCAAATAAGGTTTGAGTTTTAAAATAAAAATTTATATAACTCGAAATTTTTAGTAATTAAATGATTAATTTTTAAGTTTAAGATGAATCTCTCAATTTTTTATGATATATATACATTGATATATAAAAAAATATAAAGAAATATTGCTACATATGAAAAAAATCTATATATACATATCTTATATGATTAGAGAAAATTGTTTAAATTGGAATCAAATCATACTATAACTTGATAAATAATTACAATTAAATATTTATAGGATCTCGAAAACTCGACTCGAATTTCTTAAACTCGAATCGAACCGAACAAAATTTCAAATAAAATTTGAGTTGTAAAATATGACTCGTTAACTCAAATAATTTAAAAATTTTTGACTCAACTTAACTCGACCTAATCGATTACTCACCTCTACCCCTATCGGTATGTGATCTTGGGCTTACTGAATCTGTGCATCTAAGAATACCAAATATTGCCGATAAGAGAGAAAAAAAAATCCAAGATTTTCTAACGAGAAATTATGGTTATTTTATTTTTTTGAAAACACTAGAGTTAGGGATGGCATCGGGGCGGGGCGGGTCGGGTTTTTGGCCGCCCCGACCTCGACCCGATTTGATAATTTTTAAATTTGACCCTGCCCCGATCTGGGTTAAAATATTAATTTATCCGTCCCACGCCGATATATTATTTTTTAAACCCGATCCCGACCTGACCCGATCTGAAAAATTAAAAAAAAAAGATATTCGTCAACAATAAAAGTTAGATTTGATCAATCTTTTATCACAATTATAAATTATAGTTTTTAAGTAACTTTAAATTTATGTAAAAAAATAAAATATAATATAATTTAAATTACACACATGTTAAATTACATATTTAAAAGAAAAAAAAAACTTGAATCTTCGACTAACATAATCGAATATATTAAAATTTGAACATCATCTAATAATTTTTTATTATAAGAATAAACTTCAAAAGTATAAAAATTATTTAAAACCCATAAAAATGTTTATGTATAATGATATTTTTTTATAAATATAATAAAATATATAAAAATATACCGGGGCGGGACGGAGAATTTCAAACAAATACCCGATCCGACCCGATTTTATGACTTTTTCGCCCCCACCCCGATCCCCGAAATTTAAAGAAAAAAACCCGACTGGATCGAGACGCACCGGGTCAGGTTGGGGACGTGTATTTTTGCCATTCCTAACTAGAGTCTATAAGAAGCTGAGCAGCAGAAGACTGAAAACCAGAACAAAAATGGCGCTGTTCTTCACCGCACAATCTTATTCTCTCATCTTCCCTCAATCACTAAAACTCAAGACTTCCTTCTCTCAAAACCCTAAGCCTACCACATCTCTCTCATTCTCACTTCCGCTTAAACCCCAAATCACACTCAATTCATCTCCTTTCGTTTCCCTTTCCAGCTCCCAATCCGACCCTACTCCCGAATCCGATCCCGACCGAGAAACCCCCACTCCGATTAATATAACCGATGAATGGGGTGAAAAATCGGAGATTGGATCGGAACCCGAACCCACCAAGCTCCCGGATTATGATCCTCCGAGGAACGAGGACGAGTGGGAGGAAGAGTATGTTGAGATGGGTAACGGTAATGCTGCCACAGCCGCTGCTTCTAAAGGAGGAGCTGCCGATGCGGCGGAGAAAGAGGAGAGGGAGGGATTTGATGATAGGGTTGCGGATTTGAAGAGGTGTTTGGTGGATTCGGTTTATGGGACCGAGTTGGGGTTTCGGGCGAGTCAGGAGGTAAGGGCTGAGGTTTTGGAGTTAGTCAATCAGTTGGAAGCGGTTAACCCGACCCGGGCTCCCGTTGAGGCTACTCAGCTTCTTGACGGAAACTGGATTTTGCTGTGAGTGTTCTTCCTTATTCAACACGATTGTAGTGTGTGTGTATATATACATCATTTTAGGATAGTGTATCCTGGTTGAGTGGAGATGGATGAATGGGGTTACTGGTAGGGAAATGAATAATTTTTTATGAAAAAAATGGATATACTCGATTTAAAAGTTTTTATCTCATCAAACTCGGTTAATCCAATGATCCTAATTCAATACACTCTGTAAGTGGATACTAACTTATACTCTTATCATTTGTTAATAAAAATAATCTTGTTTGAATTGGAAAAGGTTTCTTTACTTAAATGATTGTTGGGTGTTTGATCGACTGTTTGGTGGACGACTTTAAGCACATGTTTTCCGAAAGAGTCGGACTATCCATGCATTTATTTAAGCCTGAATTTGTACCCTTACTGGCATTGGCATTAGCTTCATTACATGTTTTGAGGCTTATCATTGAAGGGAGTTTTGTTGCTAATTTCATGATTGTAAATAATGCTACTACATGAATAACACACATGTTCTCATCTCTTGTTTATTTGTTCTACATGTTCTTCCTAGAGATTGTTTTGTATAATTTTTATATCCAACTGATCAGGTATACAGCATTTTCCGAGCTGTTGCCACTTCTGGCAGCCGGTTCAACACCACTTTTGAAAGTGAAAAGTATAAGCCAAACAATTGATACGGCTAATCAATCTATTGTCAACTCCACCACACTGTCTGGCCCTTTTGCTGATTTCTCCTTTAGTGCATCTGCTACCTTTGAAGTTAGATCTCCTTCAAGAATACAGGTAATCCCAAAATTAAACCCGGTTGTTATACATAGAGAATCAATCAAGACTGACTTCGTTGCAAAAAATGGGAAGTGTGTTATCCAACAAAATTTATGGTGATTGGATTAAAGTGTTCCTATGAATTTCCCGGGTAAAAGTATTGTATAGGTCTCTGTACTATAATGTGAAGTGATTTTTTTGGTCCCTGTAATACAATATGAGCTATGGTCCTGTAAGTTTAAAAAGTGAGTGTTTTAATCGTTAAAATGAATCTTTGGTTTTATGAGGTGGACTTAACTAAATGATGTGGGAAGTGGGATGTGGCATCTTTAAGTGATGTAGCATGTTCACCAACTCATTGTAGCTTAACCTGAACCATTATACTTAACCCGACTTGATTTCATAATTAACCGGTTAAATGCAATGATTCAGGTTAAGCAACAATTGGTCAAGGGAACATGCCACACTATTTATAATGCTAAGTCATATTTTAAATCAGTGCCCCATCATTTAAAGAAGTTCACCTCAGAAAATCAACATTATTTTTCTAAACCGTTACAAAACGACCTTTTTTTTTTGTTATTTCTAATGTATATAGACTTTTTTGCTCATTTTAAAAGTGCAGGGACTAAAATACACTTCATGGTATAGTACAGGGACTAAAATACACTTTATGATATAGTACAAGGACCTGTATGGCACTTCAATTGAATTTTCAGCTGGTGGGATACATCTGTGAGCAAGTAAAATGTTAATTGAAGGAATAGGAATGATGCTTGTCATCTTATTATTGAATTTGGAGTATGGTTGGCCTGCTGTATATTACCCTTGATACACCGTGGAGTTTGGAGATTTTAATGTTTGAAACATTTGCTCTTAAGGTACTTATTATTCTTTCATGAAATGTTCAGGTTGAATTTAAGGAAGGCATAGTGCAACCTCCGGAAGTAAAACCAACCGTCGATCTTCCTGCAGATGTAGATATTTTTGGTCAGAGAATTAGTTTGTTGCCTGTGCAGCAATCTCTTAACCCACTGCAGGAATTGGTCGCAAACATTTCAAGAACCATTTCCGGTCAGCCAGCTCTTAAGATTCCCATTCCCGGCAACCGATCAAGTTCCTGGCTTCTGACTACGTATCTGGATGAAGATCTTCGTATATCAAGAGGAGATGGTGGTCTTTTTGTGCTTGCTAGGCAGGGAAGCCCTCTTCTGGAGCAGTAATGAGGAGCATTCTGCGTGTGGGAATTTTTGCTGTTGATACCTTGAACATCTCAAGTGTAGCCGTGTAGGATATAAATGATAGAAACATAAGGATGAACTGAAGTAGAAATTGAACCCAGATCGGTATTATGATGGTTGATCTTTGGGTCTATCTACAGTTTTATGACTTGAATTTATATCGATTCGATTCAAAAGATTTGTAGTGCGATTTATTTGGTGAAGAAAATAGGAAGATTTACGGTAGATGCGAACTAAACGGGCAGATGAATTCATTTTAGAGTGGGAAAGTGGAAACTCAAAGGTTATTTTTCTCGATTAGGGTTTTACACGCTAAAATCGTAGTGTTATTTTCTTTTGTGAAATCATATACTTAATATTTTTTATTGGAATTTTATGGTAATATTTATTCATTAATCTTAGCTCTTTAGTAACCCATTATACAATTTTGAATCTCTTAAAGATTTCATTTTTCACTAAAACTCTTTAGAGGTTCCAAACAATGTTTTCATTGATTCTAGAATTTTGTAGTTATAAGTTTATAATTTTGTTTAGTATGCATACAGTATTAAAGGCTAAAATTAATAATAAATATTGTCATACAATCACACCAAAATATATATATAAATTACATGCTGCCATCCCACGGTAAACTTGGGGTATGGAAAAAAGTAGCAGTAGGCAGTAGCACCATCGTCCACCAACCATTTGAATCGAATAAACAATCAAAAACACTCCCCAGGAGGTAAATCCGTAACAGTCATGACAAAACAAGAAGCAATGTGGATTGTTGAAGTAGAGTCAACTGTGAAAGCAAACCAACCTTTAAGATTTCATCACTTCTATTTTTCAGTTCCATTGTTCCTGTTCAAAGCTAACCTTAAAGTAGTAGAGAACCATGCCACCATGTTACACACATACAACATGCACATCAAGGGAGTAAGATAACCGAACAAAATTTTATCGCATCTCTGTGAGACTGACTGGTTTCAGAACAAACACAAGCTTAAGTAATGCACACAACGGGTGTATACAAAAGATAGAATATTATCGATATGCATGTACTAGCATGAAGATAAAAATATTTAACAATTATGCAAAAAGACCAGAACAGACTGAATTTGTCCTCGTTCAACAGTCCATATCAGCCGTGAAATAGGATTATGGAAGACAAGGAAATATAGATATGAAAAAAAAAAACAGAGCAGTTCTATATAAGGTCAAGCTTCCAAGTTCCATCATACTTGTTTACAAACAATGCCAGGTCATGAAGAAAAAATGTTAGTCTAATCCTAGCCAACACTTGCTGCAGAAAGCAACTCTTTTGAAGTATAACAGTAAAGCTTTGGCCATGGCAAGTAACGGTGGAAGCATAAACTATTAAAAAAGGCATCGGAAATCAAAACAAGTGCAAAAGGTTCGGAGTCTAACAACATCTAAATTTGTCGGATATAGCTGTAGTAAAGTGATTGGAAATAATTATCAAACACAGTAAACGCCATAAAAGCAGGATAAAAGAACAGGACAAATGAAAAACGGTTACATAAAACCAGCATGGCTTTGCACGAGATTTACGTTCCAATAGATTCTACGGTCCTTACATCCTTCTTCAAATATAATCCTATGCAACAAAAATATCATGAACCCGTATTTGATACCAGGAGCTGAAAGGATTGTAAGTGTACCACTAAAGTGAATAAAAAACTTCCCAAATAATTCTCAATCAATCATCATCAGTTATCTGCAGTCCATACATCATGTGGATATCAACACTTAACTTGGCATTCAATTTCAAAAAGTTTTCCATAACAAGAAAATTAAAAAGAAAAGAAACTGACATTCTCCCTTTATTTAAAGTGACCGTAGCTTTCTTTTGCAACTTATCATGCAAACTGGAAGTAAATTCCAAAGTTAATCTTTGGGTGGGGTGGAGGATGAGGGAGACACTGTTTAAAACAGGTTGTGTCACCATTACTTACCAACTTACTGTACCTGATATTCAACAACCACTTTAATACTCCAATTACTCACAAAACCTAGAAGAGAATATGAACTATTTCCGGAAGCTAAATTTCAAAGTTCACAAAAATTTATTCGTTCTTTCCGATATTTACCCATCTTACACATGAGTTGGCAGTAAGGTACCTAAACTCAAAAGGGGAACCCGTAGCATTCTTTCAAACATTTTGGCTGGATTTAGATGAGGAACTACAATTTCAATACTTCAAAGAACAAAAGTCTTACAGAAGCACAACGATTTAATCAATGCATCTAACAAGCAAGAAGAAATGAAATGAGGTTATCATTGAAAATATGAAAAAATCCACTGATTGAACTTGTCAAGGTGAAAACTATAACAATTACTAAGCAAAAGAAACACTTAAAAGCCTCAAAGTACAACTTAAAAGTTCCCTAAAATGTCAAAGTATTTTGAAAAGTACCTATCTCCAAAGCAACAGCGAACAGAATATACATGATTAACATCGAACGCCATGTAATTGTTGTCAAGAGGCTACAACTAATCTCAAAGTACTCAAGCTACTTATTTGACCCCTGTATGAACCGATGTCTAACAATCGAATATGTGCAGTTTGCCTTGCCTCCATGAGCCAGCACAAGGGTCCAATCCTTGTACAATTGCAACAACCCTCTGAAACAGCCAACTCCGAAAACAAATCAAGCTACACCTTTTTCACCAAACTCCCTACAATTTTAAGGTCAAACTTGAATAGAGTTCTCCATCTCTTCCCCATCGCTACAGCAAGAATTGGTCACAGTTTTCCTTACTTCTTCCTCGCAATTATTTAGCAACAGCCTTCCATCAGTCGCTGCTATTTTCTTCTGGTTACACTCCTCAGTCAAACCCTTCTCCTTTTCTTTCGTATTCAAAATATCGCAAAAGAAATCAGTCAAAACCATTTCATAACCTGGCATTTTTGCATAACCCGGAAAATAGTTGATGTCAATGATAAGATAACGATTCCCGAACCGGGTATCCCTTATCACATCGAAATTAAACAAATTCAATTTCATAGCCTTTCTCAAACCCTTAGCAATATCTGTCATGAAACTCTGCGGCGGTAATTCAGTATCCTCCAAATGCATCATCTTATAATACTGATCATCATTTTTCTCGTGAGTGGACAAATTGGAAACTTGAGAAAATCGTAGAGATCCTTCTAAAGTCTTCAATTTTTCTTCCGAAACATCGGGTAATGACTTCCTCTTAACACATTGCACATAGTCCCCAACGACGTAAACCTTGAAGATAACCCCTCCATGGTTAACAAACTCCTGCAATACAATTGGGGGTTTAAGCTTGTTCAACCCATCGCGGTTAAAAACCAGAGTCATTTTGTGCGATTTGGCGCTCCCATCAGCCACCAATGGCTTCGCAATCACAGGGAACTTAAGCAATTCCCAAGCTTGGTTATCGAGTAGGGTTTCTTGATCGTAAATCACAATCTGTTTAGGGATCCTAAATGTTTCGCTCTGATTCTCGATCTTCAGTTCCGACACCACCTGCAGCATCGAAATCCTGTTGTGTAGCCGTTCAATCGCATCGGGAGAATCGACGATAACGGCATTAGGATTTCGAGAACAGAAACCCTCGAGTTGGCTCTTCCAATCCTCGCCGTACAACTTGTGAAGAACGCAATCGAACGGCCGTTGGTCGACCAAAGGACGCTCCCTATCAATCTTAACCAGATCCACACCTCGTGATTTCGCTAGATTCACCAGAGATTCCCGAATGAAACTGTTCTCTTTCTTCGGCAATAACGCGTAACCAATCTCGAATCTCCTCCCCTCCCCCGCCATTTCTCTGCTCTTTGCCTCCCAATTCGATTCCTTTTATATATATAAAACCTGCCTTCCCACTTGTTTTCTTCGCCGCTTTAAAGCTCGATTTCATAAAACGAAACGCTCGTTTCTTGTCATCTTAAAATTTTTCACGAGAACCAAACAAAAATCGAATTTACAACTAATGACTCATCAAAAGAATCAATTTTTTTGGAACGTTTTAGAGTGGGTTTTCTTTTCTTTACAATATATTTGATTCAATTTCTGGAAAATTTTCGCTAGAAAATACGTAAGAATAATGAAATATGATTAGCTCGAGCAATGTGTATTTATAACCGTGACGACTAGGGTTAGAAAGATGCTAGAGTAACCGAGGTTACTGTAGAAGTGAGACACGTGGCGAGTAAATGTGACGATATGGCAACTCGCGCCGCACATTCAAGAGAATGCGTGGACGGAGAATGGACGGTAGTTGTTAGAGATAAAAGTGACAGCTGAGTGAATTTAGGTCACCGTTTGGTTTGAAATGACGTGGAGGAAGCTTTTTACTTTTCTTTTTATTTCTTCTTTTGGGGCAATATTTGTTGAAAAAATAAATAAAAAGAATATGGAATGTGAAATGCGTGGGAATGTTTGTTAATGCAAAAAATATTTATAACACGTGACATAGAAAAAATATGAAAAAAATAAAAATAAATAATTTAAATTAATCGATTAAATATATTTATTTATATTATTTTAAATATTAATACCATAGTAATTAGTTAGATACGGAAACTATTAGTAAAGACATTTAATACGATATCAATTAGATTATACTAATTTTGACAAATAACAATCTGATTTATTAGTTTAATTACTTTATTAAATCTTAATAACTTAAGTGATTTATTCGATTATCTTTATCATAATTTATTAACTATTAATATCAATTTTGACAAATCATTGTATCTATGTGTTCTGATTGATCACTATAAACTTATCGTTTATAACGATGATATACGATAGAAACATCGAAAATAAACACGATTTTTATTTATGTTTGAACGTGCCGTGTTTATTGTCGATGCCGGTACTTCAAAATTGTGTTCATCGCCTCTCTTTTCCTTATAGAGATCGTCTCCGTCAATCTTATGCTAATGAGCAAGATGCTGTTTCTCGGGTTAACGGAATTCATACCGGATATCAAACGTGGTGACCGGAGAAAGCATCTCCGGGCAAGTCATACAGGGAAAGACTACTCTTCACGATCTAATTCAAGGGCGGTTCTGAAAGGCGTTTTAAATAATTTTACTTTAAAACATGTAAGTAAAAAATATTTTTAAGTACAAATGTCAATTTTTTATATGTTTTGTAAGTTATTTTATGTTGTTTATGAAAATATTCTAACATTTTTTGTATAAAAAGTTATTTAAATTTTTAACATATAATATTAATATTCGAACTTTAAATTGTGCAAATCGCTTTGAGAAAACAATATCTTTAAGGCACAAAAAGAATGTTCCTAAGTTTTGTCCCAAAACCATGAAACTGCCACAAATTTTAAGCTAACTTTGGCAAATGGTAATAAACACACAATAATATATACTCTGCAGGCAGTCCATACTCCATAGCCAAGACTCACCATATTTATAGTTCCATTCATGTCAGAGTCAGCAGAGGAAATTAAGGGCAAAATAGATCCAAATCAGTCTCACAGGGACTCGTTCAACACAAATAAACTACATATACAACTTACCATTTACACTTTAATCACTTGTTCATGCTGACCTAGTAAATTAAAACTAAAAAAATTCCGGTCCGGAGCCGATGCCATATGCTACCATTTTTCTTCGATGTCGACACATCTTGCCGATGATCCACCCTCATCATCACCATCCTTCAACCCTCCGGTCCCTGTGGTCATAACCGTAATGTTTCTCCTTTCTTTCTTGTTCGGTTTCTTAACAATTCATTTCTGTAAGTGTATCATCGAGATTATTGCACCTAATAGGCCTACGGTCGAGGTTATTCCCGCGAATTCCGTCTCGACGGAGGATGCGAACAAAAGCAATGGCCTCGACCCTGAGATAGTCCAATCTTTCCCGACATTCTATTACTCCAATGTCAAGGAGTTTCTTCGGGAAAAGTACGGACTCGAGTGTGCTATTTGTTTGGGAGAGTTTGAGGACGATGATCTGCTCCGGCTTTTAATAATTTGTTGTCACGTTTTTCATCAACAATGCGTCGACCTTTGGCTTGAATCGAATAAGACGTGCCCCGTCTGTCGTCGGGAGCTCGACGTACCGAGGAAATCGTTCGAGAACTCCCCGGTACTGCTTCATACCAATTCCATGCATGAAATGGGAGCGAATAACCAAAACCGAAGCCCACTACGACACAGTGGCGTCTCCATCGATATTAAAGAGGAATCTGATGAAGCCGAAGCAGAAAGCAGCTCTTCGAATACGAAGAAAAAACATAATCCAGAACGTGAAGGGATTGAGAGGCATTTCAGGTGGAACTCCACGGGGCACTCCATAGGTGGGGTTAGAGAAGAAGATGATAGCAGATATAGACTGAGATTGGTTGACCATGTTAGAATAAGAATTGAGAGAGGGCATAAAGCTGCAATAAGTTGTATATCTTTTGGAGATGTTATGAGCCCCTTCAACTACACAAATGCAGAGTCAGTTGGAGGAGACATAAATAAAGTACAAGTTTAGGTTATTTTCTTCAACATAGAAAAGCTTCTTCTTCTTTTCTGCTGCACTTTGGAACTTTACTTGACTAATTCAGACCGACTTTACTCTTACACCATACATATTTTTTGTAAAAAAAACAAGCAATACATATTATAAAAGATATATAAATGAAGGGTAGTTTATTTTATAGGGTTGTCAAGCACATGTGAAGCTATCCTTGTAAACAGAGTAGGGCTAGGGGAATCTAAGGTCCCGTGAGCCACCCAGTCTGCAAAACAATACACCATATTAGATTTCAATGTGAAGGGTAGCTTTTACCCAAAGCTTCTTGTGTTGTTTGTTTGCACATTCCCATATAGATTTGGGTCCCCACACCCCATTGCAGTCACTGTGTGGCAGTGTTGACAAACCCCAAAACAAGGCTAAATGAAGAGCTCCTCTCCTTTTCCTTCCCTTTCCTGCTGCCACCGAAACAAAACTTCACCTTTTCTCTGCCTCCTCTCACGTGCATGCTTCATTTTTTTTGGCTATAATTATTAGTTCTGTCCCTATATTTTACAAAACGTTAAGAGTTAATCCATTTAAGTAAGAAGATACTTTCGTCTTTAAAATGAAACCAGCATTTCAAGCCACAGTACTTGGAGCACTTGTGGATTGTAGAGGAGATGGCACTCGATAACCTTTCTTCTAACGACCTGTTGAATGTTGTCATCTACGATACAATATTTGCAGCCCCATACAGCAGCCGTGACCATGACTCTTTGGCCACATATAGTTTCAGATCCTTGGAACAAGCTGGTACTGATGATGGTGGTGCTTTGAGTTGCTGGTCGATGGCGAATCCTAAATGGTGTTCGAATGGCGCGGAAGGGTCGAAGTTGCAGGCGGTTCAAGGGAGGAGAAAGAGGAGGAGAAAGCCGAGGGTTTGCAAGAACAAAGAAGAGGCCCAGATACAAAGGATGACTCACATTGCTGTGGAGAGGAACAGGCGAAAGCAAATGAATGAACATCTCGGTGTATTACGCTCACTCATGCCTCAGTCTTATGTCCAAAGGGTAATTTTTATATCCTTCCTTACTCGATTCAACTCGACTTCAAATATTAAACTCAAACTATCCGTATCAAAGGTGGGGTTTTAATTGGTTCCAAATTAGAATTTAGCACCTAAATTGATGTCTAGGCTACCAAAAGGACACAATTACTAAAAGTCTAAAATGATGATACTTTAAAGATTCAATTTTTTTTGAAGTTTAGAGACCAATTTCAAGTATGAACAACAGTTTAACGACACTTGGAGTAATTAACCTCTAAATTTATAGTAAATAATGATTTAAAATACAACTTTTATCAGCAGATATATCATGGGAAGTGGTTACTTTACTTGTAGGGTGATAAGCATCCATTGTTGGTGGAGCCATAGACTTTGTGAAGGAGCTCGAGCATCTCCTGCAAACACTCGAAGCTCAAAAACTTCGAATGTTGCAGCAGCAACAAACCAGTGGCAATGAACTCGAAACCAACAGTGACAACAACTCCAAATTATTATCGTCCTCGTCGCCGCCACCGTTTACACAGTTCTTCATGTACCCTCAGTACACCTGGTCACAGTGCCCAAACAAGTACACATCAACTACCAAGGCATCGATAGCGGATATCGAGGTGACATTGATCCAAACTCATGCTAATCTTCGAATCCTCTCACGGAAAGCTCCACAGCAGCTCACCAAGCTCATCGCCTGTTTCCACTCACTTCACCTTTCCATCCTTCACCTTAATGTTACATCCGTGGATACATTAGTTCTGTACAGTATCAGCGCCAAGGTAAATAATTACTTCTGTACATAACTACAGGAATCATAGTGTTCTATGGCTAAAATTCTAAGCGTTTTGAATGAAGGTTGAAGAAGGATGCCGACTGAGTTCAGTGGACGACATAGCAGGTGCAGTTCACAACATGCTCGGAATGATTGAAGATGCTGCTGCTGCCGCCGCCGCCTTGTGTTGATATCAACTTTGTGCAACCCAAATTACACCTTTGATTTGTGGCCAAATCACCAAAATACCATCACCTCTTTTCAAGATGTTTAGTAAATAATGGGATGGTCAACTGGTCATGGTTCTGTGAATTTCAGACAATGATGAAATGTAGCCCATGGAGAAAAAACTTTAGAAAGCCCGTGGAGTGATTTGGGATAGGCTTACTCGTTTCTTGTACAAAATTATTTCGTATTCTATCTCATTTAAAATGTTCTAAAATTATCTCATTTAAGATATTTTATTAAAAAAATTAATAATTTTCTATAAAATATATTTCTTTTTCTACCTTTTTCTTTTAGTTTTTTAATAAAACAAAATTTATCTTTTTAAGTATAAAATTATTTTTTTAATTATTTTATATCATATCTTCTTAAAACTACATAAAAAATCAATAAATATTAAATTTAAGACGAAATTTAGTATTTAATATATTATGTACGATTTTTTTCTACTGTAAATAATTTTTAAAAATAATTATAATATAATATTTGTTTATATATTATTAATTTTTTATAATGATTTAAAATAGTGTTTTTTTATAATTTAATATTCAAGCATGTAATTAGTTTTACATTATTTTTTTTTCAATTTGTAATTTTACATTATTTTTATTTATATATATTATTCACTTTCCAGCGATATGCAATGTAGGTAGGAAAGAAGGTTCATCGCAAGTCACAACAACGCCCATCGCCATCATCGCACGATCAATCTCACCTGGTAACGTATCTCTCCTTCTTCCCTCTGTTCATTTACTCTCATCTCTTCATATTCAAATTCCTATTTCTTTGCTGTTGTTTTTACAAGGTTTGTGAACCTCGGGTTGTCTCATCTGGTTCAGTTCACTTAGTTTTATTTCTGGGTTTTTGCTTCGTCTTTTTGGGTGTGTTTGGAAATGGAGAATGTCTGCGGAGAGAAGCTAAGATTTTGTATAGACAGAGGTGGGACTTTCACCGATGTTTACGCCGAGATTCCCGGTCACGCCGATGGTCGGGTCCTCAAACTCTTATCCGTGGACCCATCAAACTATGACGATGCTCCGATCGAAGGAATCAGACGAATCCTCGAGGAATACTCGGGGAAGAAAATCCCCCGGACTGTCAAAATCCCAACTGATAAGATCGAATGGATAAGGATGGGGACAACTGTGGCGACCAACGCCCTTTTGGAAAGAAAAGGCGAGAGAATCGCTTTGTGTGTTACTCGAGGTTTCAAGGACTTGTTACAGATCGGCGACCAGTCTCGACCCCATATCTTCGACCTCTCGGCAACAAAACCATCGAATCTTTATGAGGAAGTGATTGAAGTTGATGAGAGGGTTGAATTAGTTCTTGAAGAGGAAAAGGGGGATAAGGAGAAATCTGGGTCATTTGTTGAAGGGGTTTCTGGTGAGCTTGTTAGGGTTGCTAAGTGTTTAGATGAAGAATCTTTGAAGCCTTTGTTGAAGGGTTTGTTGGAGAAAGGGATTAGTTGTTTGGCTGTTGTTTTGATGCATTCCTACACTTACCCTTATCATGAAATGGCTGTGGAGAAGTTGGCCATGAGCTTTGGTTTTCGGCATGTCTCGTTGTCTTCGGCTTTGACTCCCATGGTTTGTGCCGTTCCTCGGGGTTTAACAGCTAGTGTGGATGCTTATTTGACCCCTGTTGTGAAAGAGTACTTGTCGGGGTTCATTTCTAGATTTGATGAAGGCCTGGCGAAGGTGAATGTTTTGTTTATGCAGTCGGACGGAGGGCTTGCACCCAAAAGTCGGTTTTCGGGGCACAAGGCTGTTTTATCTGGCCCTGCTGGGGGAGTTGTTGGCTACTCACAGACTCTTTTTGGCCTTGAAACAGAGAAGCCGTTGATTGGATTTGACATGGGTGGTACATCAACCGATGTGAGCCGTTATGCTGGAAGTTATGAACAGGTCTTCGAAACTAAAATTGCTGGTGCTATAATACAAGCACCTCAGCTTGACATAAACACTGTTGCTGCTGGCGGTGGATCGAAGTTAAAGTTCCTGTTTGGAGCTTTCCGTGTTGGGCCGGAGTCGGTGGGGGCTCATCCTGGTCCTGTGTGTTATAGGAAAGGTGGAGAACTGTCTGTCACTGATGCAAACTTGATTCTTGGGTATGTTGTTCCTGATTATTTCCCGGCAATCTTCGGTCCAAAGGAAGATCAGCCTCTAGATGTCGAAGCAACGAGGAAAGAATTTGAGAAGCTAGCAGAGCAAATAAATTCTTATAGAAAGAGCCAAGATTCATCTGCAAAGGACTTGACAGTGGAGGAAATTGCACTGGGGTTTGTTAATGTTGCCAATGAGACAATGTGTCGTCCAATACGTCAGTTAACTGAGATGAAGGGCCATGAAACTAGGAACCATGCACTTGCGTGCTTCGGAGGTGCTGGGCCACAACATGCCTGTGCTATAGCTAGATCACTTGGTATGACAGAAGTACTTGTTCACCGGTTTTGTGGAATCTTAAGTGCATATGGAATGGGTTTGGCCGATGTTGTAGAAGAGGCACAAGTTCCTTATGCTGCAGTTTATGGTTCTGAATCTGTTGTGGAGGCCTCTAATCGAGAAGCTATATTGTTGAACCAGGTAAAGCAGAAGCTGCAAGAGCAAGGTTTCAGAGAGGAAAATATAAAGACCGAGACATATTTAAATTTGAGATATGAAGGTACAGATACAACGATCATGGTAAAGAAAAGTATTGCTGAAGATGGATCTGGATCTGAGTATGCAGAGGAATTTGAGAAGCTTTTCCAACAAGAATACGGATTTAAGCTGCATAATAGAAATATCCTTGTATGTGATGTCCGAGTTCGTGGGATTGGAGTTGCCAATATATTGAAACCACGGGCCCTAGAACCTGCTTCTGGCTCTCCCAAAATTGAAGGCCACTACAAGGTCTTTTTCGGGAATGGATGGCATGATACACCATTGTTCAAGCTTGAGAATCTGGGATATGGACATGTCATGCCTGGTCCTGCAATCATCATGAATGGGAACAGTACAGTGATAGTAGAACCGAAATGTAAAGCTATTATAACCAAATACGGAAACATTAAAATTGAAATCGAGTCTACCGTAAACACCGTAAAAGTTGCTGAAAAGGTTGCAGATGTTGTGCAACTTTCAATCTTCAACCACAGGTTCATGGGAATAGCTGAACAGATGGGACGGACATTGCAGCGGACTTCTATCTCAACAAATATCAAGGAACGGCTAGACTTCTCTTGTGCTCTCTTTGGTCCGGATGGGGGACTAGTTGCCAATGCTCCTCATGTTCCGGTGCACCTTGGAGCTATGTCCAGTACCGTTCGTTGGCAGCTTGAATACTGGGGTGACAACTTGCATGAAGGAGATGTTCTTGTCAGTAATCATCCTTGTGCCGGAGGTAGCCATCTTCCTGATATAACTGTGATAACTCCTGTTTTCGATAATGGCAAGCTAGTGTTTTTTGTGGCAAGTAGAGGGCATCATGCTGAGATTGGGGGTGTTACACCTGGAAGCATGCCTCCTTTTTCGAAGTCTATATGGGAAGAAGGAGCTGCCATAAAAGCATTTAAACTCGTGGAAAAGGGGATCTTCCAAGAAGAAGGAATAATCAAACTACTTAAGTTTCCAGGTGCTGATGAATATTCTCAAAAAATCCCAGGGACACGCCGACTTCAAGATAACCTATCAGATCTTAGAGCACAAGTGGCTGCTAATCAGAGGGGAATCATTCTAATCAAAGAACTTATCGAGCAGTATGGTTTAGAAACTGTTCAGGCTTACATGACTTATGTGCAACTTAATGCAGAAGAAGCAGTGAGAGAGATGCTCAAGTCAGTTGCTGCAAGAATTTCCTCAGAGTCAACTGAGACGGGCAAGAAAAACTCGGTAATGGTAGAAGAAGAGGACTGCATGGATGACGGGTCTGTCATTCATTTGAAGCTAACAATTGATTCTAACAAAGGGGAAGCAGAATTTGATTTTAGTGGAACCAGCCCTGAAGTTTACGGTAACTGGAATGCTCCAGAAGCAGTCACAACTGCTGCAATCATATACTGCCTCCGTTGTTTGGTTGATGTCGATATTCCTCTTAATCAAGGTTGTTTGGCTCCGGTTAAAATCCATGTACCGGCAGGCTCGTTCCTTTCTCCAAGCGATAAAGCTGCTGTAGTTGGAGGCAATGTTCTCACATCTCAGAGAGTAACTGATGTAGTATTGACTGCATTTCAGGCCTGTGCTTGTTCTCAGGGATGTATGAACAATCTTACCTTTGGTGATAATACTTTTGGTTATTATGAAACAATCGGAGGAGGAAGCGGGGCTGGTCCGACCTGGAATGGAACAAGTGGAGTCCAGTGCCATATGACAAACACTCGAATGACTGATCCTGAAATATTCGAGCAGAGGTATCCAGTATTGTTGCACAAATTTGGACTCCGAGAGAATAGCGGAGGAGCAGGGCATTGCAAAGGGGGTGACGGACTCGTGAGGGAAATCGAGTTCAGGCGTCCGGTTGTGGTCAGCATTCTGTCTGAGAGGAGAGTACATGCACCTAGAGGGCTAAAAGGGGGTGCGAACGGAGCTCGTGGAGCCAACTATCTTATAACAAAAGATAAAAGAAGAATCTCCCTTGGAGGCAAAAACACAGTGGAGGTTCAGGCTGGGGAAATACTTGAGATTTTAACACCTGGTGGCGGTGGATGGGGCTCTTCTTCTTCTTCCCCATGATCATTTATTTGAGTTTAAAAACTATTTTCATTGCAACTTTGATCACCCAAGTTAGAATTCTCTATTGTAAGAACAAAATATGGTTGGATTTGTCTTCTTCTGGTTGAATAATCAAATGGATGGAATGGAATAAAACGAAAATTAAATAAATTTTGATCCGGTAACACAAACGCCGGAGACAAAACGTTTTGATTTTCATCCGTTGGCCTCCCCACCGTGCCTCCTGCCGTCGTCCGAAGGCCTTGAAAATTCAAGTCAACGCTAGGGTTACCAGAGGAATCCACCGAGACTTTCTGAGCCGTCATATTTTCCATAATGAATAAACGAGTTATTTTAGGAGAACATTGCTTTTTGATATTGAATAAAAAAACATAATTTTTGACACGTGTACGGCTCAATATAATTTCTTAATGCTTTCATCCCAAACGTGTCGAGATATTATTTGATCGTCCAGCGTAAGTTTTCCGAAAGTGTTATAAAATAATACACCCCACTTGGAGGATGGAGATGTACACGAGAAGATCAGCGGATTTCAAAAAATAAAAAGGGATACCATTAGTTTAAATTATAAATTAATTATATTTAATCTTTCATATTTACATCTAGTTTTAATTAAAAATATTAAATTTAACCTTTATTATTAAATATTCTTTCAATTCGAAAAAACTATTAAATTATTTCTAATTAAAAATAAAATCAAATTAAAATAATATATAAATATTAAAAACTAAAATTAATAAAAGTTTCAAATTAAAACTAAATTAATTAAATTTATAAAAATAAAAAATTAAATGAGCTATTATATAAATTTATATAATTATTAAATCATCTATTTAATATTATAATGATTATTCTATAATAAAGAAATAAAATTTAAATTTTTATATAATTTTTAAAAATTTAGTGATAATTTTATTTTTATTTTATTTTAAATATTTGACTGACACAATGGTATACTTTACCCTAATTAATATAATCTGTACTTTACTCTTGTTGTGGTAATTATTCATATACTTGAGCATTAACTCCTGAAAGGCAAAGTGTGGCCGAGTTGAAAAGGTCGGCGCCCATCCATCAACACCGTGACTCAGTAAGTACAGGATGATGAGTGGCTCCACTCGTTAATAAATCTTTAAATTCACGCCCATGCTTGGAAATCACAGGGTAGGATCCAATGGTACATATTCAATCATAACTAGGTGGGGTCCATGTTGTCTCCAACAAAGAAAAGGGTTAACTACATTACAGACCATGTAGTCTTTGGACTTTTAAAATTTAACATGTCTTCGGTTTAATTCTTTATCTATTTATTTATCGGGTTTAAAATTTTGAATAACAATAATCAATTAGTTTAGCGAGATAAAATATTATAATTTTTAAAATAAAATAAATTGGAATAATATTATATTTTATTTAGCTAATAGTGATTACAGTAGTATTTATTCTAAAAGATAATCTCAACCATTTGACATTAATCTTTCAATCATTTTACTACAATTATTAATGCTTAAATCCGTGACCTCTATCGTTAATCAAAAAAGCTAAAAGGCTCGTGCAATAATATTATCCGAAAAAAAGGGGGAAATACATAAATAATATAGGACGTTCAAAAAAGTGGAGGATATTTTCTAGAAATAATATATTGACTATATTTCAAAGTCTGGAAAGCACAAGGACTGAGGATTTAATTAGACCCAAAAGAACCGGCAAAACCCAAACCACATGCAAGGTCGGTCGGCAAACGACTGATTAACTGTTTGATGATCCCGAGGAATTGTGTACACGTGCGGAACTAGACACTTAAAAATTTATTTGTTCAAAAAACACAACTAAAAACTTAAATTTTATAAATTTATCATTAAACTATTTTAAAATAATTTTATAATTTTTTTAAATTATAAAATAACCGTTAAAACTTTTATTCATTTACAAAACGATATGAAAGAACAATTTAGTAACAGTTCGTTAAATTAATATAATTTCTAACATTTTAAAAAATTTAATGATAACTATATTTTTTAGTTTGGATGAAGAAAATTTAAATTAAAATATGAGTTTTTTATTTGACGCAATATATATTTTTTAACTCAATTAAAGTATAATTTCAAAATTTTAACACATTAAATATTAAATAAAATAAAAATTTAAAAATATATACTATATATAATTATAAAAAATTATTTAAATTGAAACTATTAATAATATAACTGTAGTAAATATTTATAATTAAATTCAAAAAAATTAAATAATTCAAATTAAATTTTATACATTTAATTCAATTAAAAATTTTAAATAAAATTTAAATTATAAAATTTAATTTTATTCTCACCCCTAATTTCAGTATAACCTATATCAGTTCCACACGTGCCAGGGACAATAGATGGTGCCTTGGAGTTTTGAAAGTTAATCACCACCGTTCAAACCAGACCCTTCCTTAAAATGGAAATGCAGCAATCAAATCATACTTTTACGAGGAGATGCGAATATTAATTTAAATAAATATAAAAATATCATATAAAATACAAATAAAACCCTTTTTTATATTAATTTTCCATATTATTACACGACTTCTATTTCTTTCTATTTACATCTTACATTTTCCCTAAGTAAAAACTGATGTATAAAACAAAACCTCTAAACTTAAAAAGAAAAAAACATATCTTGATAATAAGATTAATGTCCTAAAGATCTGTGGTTCTATATACAAAGAGTTATGTATATGTGGGGACTAATATTCTATTATTAGACCTGCCATTGGAGCTCTGTGGGGAATCCCTTTTCTCCGTTTTGCACTCCGGTAATTAACCGACGTCGGAGGAGGAGTCGGAGGACTAAAGCTTTGAACTTTGTTGTTGCTCTTCTTCTTCAGCTTCTCATGGCGGCTGCTGCTGCTGAATGAATCCTCAGAGTCGGATTCCATTCTCATTTGCCTCTTCTTCTGGAAATTCTTGGATGTACCAACAAACTGCAAGAAAACACATCCAAAAGTCAAACTTTTTTTCTTCTTCCATTTATCCTACACTTTCTCAGCTGACAAACATCACCATTTGACAACAAAGAAAATTCATTACACAATCTGGGTTTTTTCACCTTGCAACCGAGAGAGCAAAATCGAAACGAATCGACGAGGCTACGGTCGCAGACTTCACAAGTGTTGATAACACCTTTTCCAGGCCTTGGTTGTGGCCTTTCGTTTATGAATACAACCTTAGCACTGTTGATAACATAAGTTTGAATCCCAGAAATGTCTACATACTTTTGAATCTCCGACACCCTGATTACATCATGGTAAGAAGATCTCCTTATCTGTCCAAAAACACAGAAAACATTAACAAAACAGAAATCAAAATCGGTTTTCTTTTTGTAATGAAATCAAGACTGTACCTGAATATATCGATGATCCTTGTGAAAAGCAACGCAAAACGAGCAGAGAGCGCCATTCATACAATCTAAACAATACATATTGCATTCACTCTTATGGGAATCGAGATGAAGCTTGCATTGAACAAAGAACTGTTCCCTCAACAAAGGTTTCAGCCATGGCGGCCACCTGTTATTGTCTTCTTCATCAGGACCACCGGCACCCTGTCAATCAACCAACATTCGATTAAAAACACAATTTTTACAGATACCCAGATCGATAAACAGAGAAAGAAACACAAAACAATAAGAGTTTAAACAAAAACAGAACAATGAGTGGGGAAAAAACGAGTCTTTTCACCATGATTCTTCTGTTCTTGGGCTTTATTTCACGGATGTAGGATTCTTGATTCACAATCGCCAGTTTGAACAGATTTGAAAGAGAATTTCTTTGAAAAAACAGTGAACTCTTTGAAGAACAAAGAATCAGAGGCGGCGTTGAAGAGAGAGAGAGAGAGAGAGAGAATTGAAATAAATGGGGACGAGAGTTCGTTCTTATTCTACCAGTTCAGTCACAAAGTCCACCAACCGAACCTGAGTCCAAACCTGAGACCGAGCCTGAATCCCTTTGAGCTTGATTGGAGATGCGTTGTGTGCAAGGAACTGACCTTGTCCATTTTATTTCACTTTCATACATTTTTGTTTATTTATTTTATATTTAGAATTTTATTTTATTTTTCTTTAAAGTATTTCAACGTTTTTGTTATGAGATAATTAATATTCAAATTCGTTTTTTATACGTCATTAAATGAAAATATTTTTATATTAATCTTAAATATTTTTAATGTACATTTCATTCCTTTTTTTAAATTAAAACTATTTTTATTCATTATTGTCAATCTAGTAATTGGAATATATTAAGAGAAGATTAAGAGATGATTCATATAGGAATTAAAATTAATCGTTATTATAAAATATAATCAAACTAATAATTAAAAAGATATTCAAATATGATTCATATATACTAAAATTTAATTCAAAATAAAATTCGAATACAATTTACATAAAATTTATATAATATCAAAGTCGAACATTAATATTTAAAGATCTTTGTCGACTTTAATAAAAAATTATAGATATTATATGTTTTTCTTAGTGTGCATGATGTAAGATGAAATATTATTGTAAAGCTCTTCATCGTATACACTCTTTATAATTTTTCTCACATATAAAGTTAGAACAATGATAAGTATTTCGATACTTCTTCATAGGGTATCGATACCTAAGTAAAAACACAATGGTTTTCTGAAAAATTAAGTCTAGGTGTCAAACCCACATGAACTGGTTTCGAAACGATAATACAAAAATATGTAAACGTATTGATACACTTCACCCGAATTCCGAAACCCATCTTTACAGTACCATATCGTATCGGAACTAAGACCAAACTGTACCGAAACGCGAATTTGTTACGCAGGTAACTGATCAAGTTATCGAAAACGTATCAAAACCTTTAATACCCGTTTCGATACCCGATATGAATTTGCTTTTGAAAAAGAAATCTTAACAATATCCTAATAAATAATAATAATAATAATAGTGAATTTAACATTTAGCTAAATAATTAAAATAGCATTGTAAATCAATATAATAACATAAAAAAAAATACTCCTCATAGGCAACGGTCCAAATATCAAACCTTTTGATACACATCATACCCCAATTTGATGGTACCAAAAAATGTGTCATACATACAAAACAATTATATTAAATATTTTTGTCTGAGTCTGACCTTTGCCTGCCCTAGGATAGCATTTAATGTACATATAATGTAAATAAATTAGGTACATGACTACTGAGTGGAACCTATTACCTATCCATCATTGTTGTGTCACGTGGCAGAATCTTATTCGAACTTTACCACAAGGGTTCATAGAGGACACAATTAATACATGAATCATTAGTCATCCCAACAATGTAAAAGTACAAAATTAGCAATTTACATTCTATACATTTAGAATAAAACATTATTAAACCTTATTTACATATCTATTAATTTTGATTCGAACTCGAAAATTTAATTTGATCAATCTAATTCAAAATAAGTTAAATAAATTGTCACTTTTGTAACCTATTCTAATGAAAAATAGATTGATTTAAAAAATTGGGTTTAATTCGATTGATATGACATTGATATAATATTCAGAAAGACGAAAGATTGAACATGTTTAAACGCTCAATATCTTCCGATTTATAGATATAAATAAGGTATGTAATATAAGCATCGTATAACTCAACTCATAAGATTTAAGAGTAACACTATACATTGGGCAAGTATAATTAAACAAAGGATGAGTCTACCACGTGCGTCGAATATTGTTGAACACCACTAACACTAGACATCGTTGAACATTATTAAATTAATTAATAAAGATTAAAAATTTCAATGGCTTAACATACAATTAATAACTATATGTTGAATCTATTAATCTTTTCTCTCTTTCTCATTTAATCGAATAATTTAAATGGATCAAAAGTACCTCGCCATCTTTTCTTGGTGTGGTTCAAGAAGAGAGAGAAAATCTCGCCAAGAGAAGATGGCGAGATCATTTTATTACTGTAGCAATTGGCCTACTTTCCTAATTATTTTCTAAACATCTCTATAATACTAAAAATAAACTTAAACCCTTATATTTCTCAAAATTAGCTGTAAAATTTTGACACATTATATTAAATTAATTAATAAAAATTAAAATTTTTAAAAGCTCAATATATAATTAATAAAAATGATAGGTTTAACATATAATTATTAATTACATGTTAAATCTTTAAAAATTTTAATTTTATTAATTAATTTAATATTAAATAATATTTAACGGTATTCGACGCACGTAATAGATTTATTTAATAAAAACACACATAACGCAACTACTTATCCACAACGAGCTCTAACCAACCCTATAAGCTTAGAAGACCCACCGAACTCACTACTCGGGTTTCTCGTGCCCTTTAATATATTTCATAATTTCGGAAAATTATCATTAGTTGGTATATTATATAAACATTATATATATTAAAATTATCTAATTAAAAAACAAAAAAATATAATTAATATATTTAAATTTAACAAAATTCATAATTATCACTTAAATCAAGATCAATGTCTTTTAAAAGAAGGTGAAAACTATCGGTTAACTATTAATATCCTTATGTTTGATCAAATAATTATTTTAATTATTACTTTTTTAAAATAATTTTATTTTTATGTTAAATTGAATAAAATTTCAAAATATTATAGGTTAAAATTAATTTTAAAAAAATAAAATAAATTATTTTTTAATTACAAAAATATTATAATACAAGATAAAATCGTCTTTTATAAAAATAATTTAAATATTTTTTTCAAAAAAATATAAAATAATTTCGATTCCTTCTACAAAAGATGATATTACGATCATTGTAGCGATTATTATAAATTCTCAAAAATTATTCAACCTTTCTTATTTTTTAAAATTAGTTTCTAATTTCAATATTCTTCAAATCTTGTGATGAAATGATTTATTTATCAATAAAAAAATATTAGTTTACTAATAAAAACATATCAAATGACCACTTTTATCTATATAATATTATTATATTAATATATATTATTATATAAGTTTATTATTCATTTTAAACCATTTATTATTAATTGAAGATCAATTTTCATCCGTAAATAAATAATTTTAATTTAAAATAAAATATTTGAAATTTAAATATTTTATAAAAATAAAGATAAAAGTTATTATCTAAAGAATATTAGGACAAATAAATAAAAATTGAAAATATTAAAATTAAAGTAGAAAAACAAAATTTTAAAAATATAAAATAAAATATAATATAAGCATTTGATCCATCGTCCCATTAACGAAGTAACCAATACCCAGCTAAAATCGAATCCCAAAGAATTATTCAAATTCCTCCATTGCCACTTTCTTCATTTTCTTCTTCTTCTTTCTCAAAACCACACAAGTAAATTATATGCAAAAAGATTATGGAATGAAAGATTATAGGTTAACGAAGACGATGAATATTTGGACGGATGATAACGCGCAGGTTATGGAAGCTTTTATGAGCTCCGGTCTCATGGCTTTATGGCCTCCGACGCAATCGCCTACATCTACTTCCACTCCAGCTGCTTCTTATGCTGGAGGTGGTGGTGGTGGTGGGAACGACCTATCCATGTCGTTCCTCGTCCAATCCCAGCCATCCGTTTCGCTTTTCAATCAAGAAACTCTCCAACAGCGTCTCCAAGCGCTCATTGAAGGCACTCGCGAGTGCTGGACCTACGCGATTTTCTGGCAGTTGTCGTACGGTTACCCGGGCACCACTGCGGTACTTGGATGGGGCGATGGGTATTACAAAGGGGAGGAAGATAAAGGGAAAGGGAAGTCGAAGGTTTCTTCCTCTTCAGCTGTGGAGCAAGAGCACCGGAAGAAGGTGCTCCGGGAGCTTAACTCGTTGATTTCCGGCTCCGCTGTCACCGTCGACGACGTCGTCGATGAGGAAGTCACCGACACCGAGTGGTTCTTCCTGATTTCCATGACGCAATCCTTCGTCAACGGTAGCGGCCTCCCGGGACAGGCCCTTCTCAATTCGAGCCCCGTTTGGGTCGCAGGACCAGACCGTCTGGCCGATTCGATGTGCGAGAGAGCGAGGCAAGGACAGGTATTCGGTTTGCAGACGATGGTCTGTATACCGTCGTCGAATGGGGTCATCGAACTGGGCTCGACGGAACTCATCACCCAAAGCTCAGATCTGATGAATAAGGTTCGGATTTTGTTTAATTTCAATAATGGGATCGAAGCCGGTTCTTGGTCTGTAAGTAACAATACAGCTGATCAAGGCGAAAACGATCCATCTCTTTGGATTTGTGAGCCTAATAATGAAGAAGAACCCAAGGAAAAGAATACCAATTTCAACAACAATAATACTAACAATCAAAATCAGCCTATTCAGAATCCGAATTCGAGCAATTTAACTGAAAATCCGAGTTCTATTCATGTTGGAAAAGATCAGCAGCAGCAGGGACAAAGTTTCTCCTTGAATTTCTATGATTGTGGCTTTGAAAGGAATAACAGTGTGAGGAATGGGAATTCTTCGGCTCGTTCGTTGAAACCGGAATCCGGTGAGATGTTGAACTTTGGTGATAGGAATGGAATTTGTTTTCAGCCAAGTCTCAGTTATTGGTGGAGGAGAATAAGAAGAAAAAGTCGCCGAATTCGAGAGGGAGTCATGAAGATGGGATGTTTTCGATTACATCCGGTGTAGTTCTGCCTTCTTCGGGTGCAAGGAAATCGATTGGTTGTGCTAGGGAATCGGATATTTGCGATATCGAAGCTTCTGTTGTTAAGGAAGCTGATAGCTGCAGAGTTGTAGAGCCTGAAAAGAGACCTCGAAAACGAGGGAGAAAACCTGCTAATGGAAGAGAAGACCCTCTGAATCATGTCGAAGCAGAGCGGCAAAGACGAGAGAAACTTAACCAGAAGTTTTATGCTCTGCGTGCCGTGGTCCCTAACGTATCGAAGATGGATAAAGCATCACTCCTTGGTGATGCTATTTCATACATTAACGAGCTTAGGACGAAGCTACAGAATGCAGATTCGGAGAAAGAGGAGTTGCAGATACAATTAGACGAAATGAACAAAGAATTAGATAGTCAAGAGACTCGTCCTATAGCACCACCACCCCTGCCTGATCCAGACCTCAGCACATCGAACAAATCGAATGAATCAGGTATTGATGTAAAGATCATTGGATCGGATGCAATGATTCGAACCCAATGTAGTAAAAAGAACCATCCGGCAGCAAGGCTAATGACCGCCTTGAAGGAGTTAGACCTCGACGTGCATCATGCCAGTGTGTCCGTAGTAAATGACTTGATGATCCAGCAAGCCACAGTGAAGATGGGAAACCGATTTTACACACCGGAACAGCTCAGAAAAGCTCTATCATCCAAAGTTGGAGATGCAAGATAGAACCATAGTTTCTTTGTTTAAATCAACAGCACCGGAGTTTGGAACGATTTAAGGCTCCCGGTACCACGAGCTCTGTAAAAATATTGTTGTATTTAGCTCTCAGTAGTGTTTAGTGTAGTTAAATTAGCTTGTAAGAGGTGTTTTTAACCCAGGTTGAGCTCAACTGGTTAGCAGGTGGGTTGGTTTCCCATTAGTTTCACCATTTTTGGTGTTGAATCTTGTAGTTGTATGCCTTCACTCTGTCAATGTATAGGATTTGTTATAAATTTCTGCATTTAAACCACCTTTTTAACACAATATTTTTATTTAACATCATGATTCGAATATCTGATCTTATTTATAAATATATTACCGTTGGTTCTAAATCTGGATTAATGCTTCTTTCCTTTTATTCAAATACACATATTAGAAAACAAAAAGGTAAATAATGATATAGAGTGTTGATTAATAGAAACAAACAACAAATAAATCCAAATAGTCTATTTTTTGTCGATTGAACTTAACTCGATTGATAATATCGAATATCGATAAAAAATTATACAAAAGATATAAAATCGCACATGCTAAGTGTTTATGAAATAAACATTGTACTAAAAAATAAAAATTGTATGTTAGATAATTTTCCCCTTGTTTCTCAACCCTTTTGCTCCCTCAAATTCTCAAAGCTCCAATCCCTCCTCATCCCTGAGCTCCTCACCAACCTCGGCCCGTCGCCGACGTTAGCTTCGAACCCCATTGTGCCATAAGATGTATTATGTAACGTATTAACCCGGCGACGACTCCCGGAGTTGCTCGGCTCATTTCCTATTTGGTCATAAGGTTGGGGACTTGTATTCCCCGACCAACTCCTACTAATCTTAACACAGAAAAACCGACTAATACCCTTCTCCTTACCGAGATCAACATCGTTCTTCGAATTTGTTCTTCGCAATGCAGAGCAAGTCCAGCACTTGAGACTCATGGCCTTTTGTTATTATTATTATTATTTATTATTGTTGTTGTTTTTCACTTCAAAATAAGTATGTTAAAAAGGATTGGGGGGTTGACAAGACATGTTTTCCATTGATGTTTCAATGGAGTTTTTGAGGAGATTGAAAGAAAAAGGAAGAAGATGGTTATTAACAGATTGGTATTTGCAGATTAAGAAGCTTCTGGATTGGGATTTATGTTCATGTTCCCGCAAACACAGGTACACCAATTCTATGTTTGGTAATGAAAAAAACATTTTGAGTCCACAAACAACTAATTCATGTCCCCCAAAATCAATGTGTCATCACTAATATGACCATTTCCTGTCATTTAGGCAAAGCCAATATGATAAATTTAGTATTCAATTTTGTACCTGTCATTACATTAGGGCAAAACTCTTCTTATTTATGGCATATGCTTTCCGATCTCTTCGACTCTTGTGTATTCGAGTCCGTCCCGAGACTAATAGTTTCCGTTTCGAGAGCATCAGACTGAAGTTCTTCCAATGAGTGCATTTCGAGAATTCAAACATGTGACTTTGTTCGAGTTTAGACTACCATGAGGCCGTGGTGTTTAGACCAGATGGACTACGTAAATTTTGCTGAAATTATTAAATATTTAGAATGAAAAACTATGTTTGAATATGTGAGACATTTTAGATTTCAAACAGTTGCCTTTTGCCATTAACAAATCTGTAAAACCAACAGCTTTACATTTATGGCAAAACTACCAACAAACTAGGAAAACCTTAATTCTTGTTGCCAACTCACTAAATCCGACATTGAAAGCACAAAATCCTTAAAATGGTGAAACAGAGTATGGACCATCAACCATGTGCATGAAAAACAAACATTTATGGTTTAATCCAAAACAAACATATTTGGGATATTTAGGAAGCCACTAGGTGATAGGGATATACGTTAAAGAAAACAAACATTTGAAAGTATATGGTTCTTTAAAGGTTTAATCCTTTAACTATGTTAATATTTGGGATTAAATCATTTTGTTTTTATATTATTATTTCTAGGTACAAATTAATAACTTTTTGAATATTATGCATTAGTTTTGATTTTTTTTTTCGTTATTCGTCCTGGGTTGTAAAATTATTATTATTATTGCGTGAGGTGCCCATGGCGACTTTGTAAATCATTTTAGTATTATACGGCTACAAATCGTCTATCCCTTTTCTATGCCTCCATTTATGCCCTTACTTCAAATTAAAGGGTTTAGGATTATAGGTTAGGGGTTTTGGTTAGAGTTTAGAAAATTAAGGGTAGGGTGTATTTTTTTAGGGTGTAGGGTTTAGGATTTAAGATATAGAAAATAAGAGTTTAGGGTTTAAAATTCAATTTTTTTAAAAAAATCAGAGGCACGAAAAAAAGACAAAGGATTTTTGTTCATATTATACATATTTTTGAATAAAATCTTAATTTTACGAATAAAAAACGTCTCAAATTCTCTAACTTATATTAAAGGGTGAACTCATTATCACTTTACCGAGCAATAACTTTTTTCTTCCTAAAAGAACATTACAAAACAACAATTGCCTTAACAAAATCCTACTTGTAAGTGCAAGACCTGTCTTGTTTGATCAGTGCAGTTTCCTGTGCTGAATGGATTGTAGTCTATCAATCCATTCAACAGTATCTTCTTCAACCTTGATTTTTCAGAATCCTCCTTTTCAGATCTGTTTCCTCATTTATGCTTGGATTTCATTAGAATTTGTCTGATCTCAGTCTCACTGTGTTTGTTTGTTTTCTTGGCTTTGGTGCTAATGCTATTACAATAGTACTCAGCCTGCTTTAGGGTCTTGTTAGTAAATTCATTAATATTAGCAGCGAACTTACTATTTTGCATACATAGATGTATAAGCACACAGGGTCATTCTACTTTCGTGACTCGTGATATCCAGACACTAAACAACCGGACGATGTTCCTGTCCTGTCCCTAAAAACATGTTTAAAAACAAGACACTGAGTTAATTTGTCTCTCACTTGCTTTGGTACGTACCTTGCTCAGACTTTCCAAGAAGCATCACCTGCATCCTGATGACAGCTTTCTTTTTGGTACAAATTTCGAAGAAATAGCAGGCAATAGCATATATAATACAGAACACTTTGAATCTGTGGCGATACTTCACTCACTTTTCTCCTATGCTGCAATGCTATTGGATGATGATATTATACATGCATACTTACATGTATTATCAATTTACAAGTCTGGTGCTGAAGAAATGAGACAAGACAACATCATAATTGGTTTCCTGACATATATAAAAGGTACCAGGCATAGCAGCTTCAGCTTTCCATTCAATAGAAAGAATCCTTTTGTCGGAAATGCATTGGTGCTAAGACATGACGTTAATCTCACGTCGAAGAAAAATAAGTATCGAAGGGTATGGCGTGGGAATCTGAGCCGCATGCACAGTGACCATGGCCATTCCTCACTACTTTTCTTTTTACTCTTTAACTCCACGACCCCACCCTTCATGCAATGTTAATTTTTAGGTCACGATTCATTTTTTTTTCATTTGATACTACAAGCATCTGTAACTTTCATAAGTTACCATTACAATAATAGGAAGTGGGACACTGAATTCAAGGCGGATGTATTTTCTCCATGGCGGTTTATGTTTAATTGTATGCATGAGTAATGATCAATGCAAAGGGAGAAGTGGGGGGCATTAATGGGGAGGGGGCAATGCGAAAAGGTGGTTAAATGGAATTGTCACGGTCCGTGTATCGTAGCAATGCGCGATCGGGCGAGATGCTTTCTGGTTGTGCTTAACTCTTGGGAGCTGGATAGCATTAAGGGTGTAGTACGTGCCGAGCAGCCGTCCTATCTTCGGATGGGCGTGCTGATCGCGCACCACAATGGTCGGGAGCTGTCCCCGCTTCCCTGATGAGCCCATGGGAGGGCGAAACCAGTAAGCATCGAGATGGTTAAGGCTGAATCTCGGGTGTGTGAGAGGCCTAAGGTGCCGCACGGGGTGGTTGTCCCTGTGTCAAAACTCTGACCCCGTGACAGATGATATCAGAGCGTAGCCGTGTGCTAGCTGTCGAGTTTGTCAAGCGCCCCATGTGCTGCGAAGCGAGTCGTGTGGACGAGCCAGTGTAGCTCGCACCCTAATGAGAAGGGGGTGTTCGCAAGTGGGTCCTCTAGAAAGAGATTGAGACGAGGACGGGTAGGCAGGAAGCCGCAGCGAAAGTTCTCCAGATGGTCGTGCTGCAATGGGACACCTTGTCTAAGTGGCGAGTGGCCATGAGGCGGTTGTAAGTAGACTGCAATGGGACACCTTGTCTAAGTGGCGAGTGGCCATGAGGTGGTTGCAGGTAGACTACAATGGGACACCTTGTCTAAGTGGCGAGTGGCCATGAGGTGGTTGCGAGCAGACCTTTGCCCAACAGTGGAGGGCGGCCCCAGTTAGTGGGCGAGTTTGGGAGAATTGTACACTAGTTCCTGGCTAATATAAAGAAGGGAAAGAGTTTCCTCCCCATACACGAGGGCGTGCATGAATCAGGTGGGGGAGATTGTCACGGTCCGTGTATCGTAGCAACGCGGGACCGGGCGAGATGCTTTCTGGTTGTGCTTAACTCTTGGGAACGGGATAGCATTAAGGGTGTAGTACGTGCCGAGCAGCCGTCCTATCTTCGGATGGGCGTGCTGATCGCGCACCACACTGGTCGGGAGCTGTCCCCGCTTCCCTGATGAGCCCATGGGAGGGCGAAACCAGTAAGCATCGAGATGGTTAAGGCTGAATCTCGGGTGTGTGAGAGGCCTGAGGTGCCGCACGGGGTGGTTGTCCCTGCGTTAAAACTCTGACCCCGTGACAGAGTAGAAATCCTTTAACCACGCCTTCTGTTAAAAGATTTTAAAAATTAAATTTTAAACTATAACATTTATTTTTTATATTCTGAACCCTAAAAAATACACACTACCCCTAATTCCTTATACCCTAACATAGAACCCTAAACCCTCTAATTTAAAGCGGAGGTATGAATAAAGGCATAAAAAAGGGGTAGACGATTTACACCCGATTAAATGTGGTACTTATTGTTAAACTAAATAATTCATAACTAACAACAAATTAATAAGGAAACACGGTAAACACATACTAAAAGCAGGGTGCAAATCAACCTTTTAATCGTGCTTCTATTGGTGTCTCCACTTTAAATCAGTGGGTTAAGGTTTATTGTTTAAAGTTAGGGATTGTTATTAGGGTTAGGAAGTTAGATGTATTTTTAAAATTTAGGGTCTAGGACGTAAAAAATTAAGATTTAAAATTTAAATTTTTAAATTTTTTTTAATAAAAGATATAAAAAGATGCACAGACAGGGGATTTCTACTCCCAGAGCCACTTGATGATGCAGAAACACAAATGGCTTCTTTTGTGCAGAGCAAGAGTCTTGAAAATCATTTTATTGCTTGAATCGAAATAATCCCCACGGAAATCCATGCTCATATCCATATCAGAAACTCAGTACTGAGTCTGACTCACTCACCACAAAAACCCTGTCCCATGAGAACGACATTGCACTGCCAGTCTGCCACTGCTCTCTTTAGTCTTTGCCACAATTCCACTCAAACGCTAATCTTGTTTTACATTTCTTAATCTTAGATTATAAGAATAAACCCTTATCGGCTTCTCTCTCTCATTTCATGGAATTCACACATTCTGTAAATGGAAAATTTTCAAGCATTCAAAAATTTAAAAAGATAAACCCATATGCGAAAGCTAGGTTATTTCTTAATTCGTATGCATTTCATCCCATTTGCCACAGTTTTAGATGTTAAACCAACATTTGCACACTCACTGAGTCACTGATTTTGATTTTTCAAGATGTTGTGGGATATTTATGACCTAGTCTGAGCTCTAGATCAAGCTCTTCAATGGGTGTTTCCTTGCGGTTGCTGCCGATAATGTAACTTTTCTCCCGGTTTAGAATATTATCAGCAGGTGTCGTGGTTGAAGACGAAGTACTATTTAACGCCGGAGGCGGTACTGGGATGTTTATCGATGTCGCCGCTGCCGCCATCAAGTTGAGAGTGGGATATGGTGAAATGGACCATGCATTCATAGGTGGAGAAGAAGTGAAAACCTCATTCGGGTTATGTAATTGGTAGAGGAGGCACAGGCCACCATTCGTTGCGAATTCTTGAGTCGGTATCAAGAGAGTAGACGGGGGATTAGACAACGAGTTCTGTCCACCAGGCACATCCTGATGTAGCCGAGCTTTGTCACGGCGGTGCACATTCATGTGACCACCAAGGGCTTGAGCCGAACGGAATTCTCTTTGGCAGAAAGTGCAAGTATAAGACCTCGGCGGCCAAGTAGTCCCCATCGCATTACCTGTGTCCTCGGCAAATGCCCTAACCTCCCAAGAATCATCGTCCGGTTCCTGTAGTTGCACCTTAGGGTACCCTATCCGTGAGCCTGCGTGTATGTTTTGTTGAGCTTGGACTAACATCTTAAGTTTGTTCATTGAGATAAGTCGTACCTCGGCAACCATGGTTGTGGGAGATGATGGGAATGAATTGTTGGTGTTACATATAGGGTTTGGGACGGTAGAGACGGACAAAATGAAACCCTAACACCGGGCGGGAAGGTTGTAACAAGCACTTGCATTGTTGTAAAATAAACGTATTAGTCCGATCAACCAGATATTTTAATCCATTTGTCACATTTACTTATTTGGAGTAAAACTTAACGTAACTTATTTGAATCGTAATTTTATAAATTTTAAATTATAAAATAAAATTTATTAATTTAATTGATTTAAAAAAATTTAATTCGATTCGATCGAATCATACCTTACCCTTTAAGCACCCTAAAGTCAAATGCAAAAGAACAAAAGCAGTAAACGCCGAGAGCAAAAGACCAACGCAAAAATCCGCCTAGAAGCGAACAGAGAAAGCCCTTTTTGCTACATACTTCATATATCTAATGCTTTCTCCTTACGCTCACACTTAACTGTAATCTCTTAACGATCGGAGATGGATCGAGCGATTCGGAAGGGACGATGAAAAATTAAAATTTGTTTATAATTTAATTTTTTAAAAATATATCATTAAAAATTTATTTTCATCCTCTTAAAATTTTATAAATTATTCCCTACCATAAAATTGTGTGTCTATAATGATTTTTTTAATATAATTTTTTCTTCCAACTTTTTTTGTTTTATTCTTGTTAATCAATTTGTTTCCGGTGACACACCGTATCAATTTTCAATGATTGATTTTGATTATAATTATCTCTTCTCAATCCGAAATAAACCATTTTAATTTCCCTTTTTTCATACATAATTATAAATTATAAATTATTTAACCAATCATGTATGTACTGTCAACTTGTATGTTCACCTAACTTCTACATCTTGACTTATTGTTGGTATTTTGTTGGTCCGAGTGGTAAGCAGTTTGATTCCGCTTAAGCAAGTTTTAGGTTCGAGACGTTGTGTATGTAGAAAATCAATGCTGAGAGACTCACACATCAAAATTAGGTGTACGATACGGATCGGTCTAAATTAATCAGGGTTAGACTCTAAAATCAGAAGAGCAATAAAAAAAAATTCCTATGTCAGTTTCTGTTTATAACCTGTATTAATACAAATTAACATGTTTAGTTTCGGTCTTGTTTTTCCCTTAAGGACGACATGTCTAAAAACAAACTGATGGACAGACATACTAAGGAGAGAAACAGTTCGCAGAGAGCTGTTTTCCTCAATATCGACTTAAACAAGAAACAATAAAATAACATAATTTTTTTTCTATCTCCCACGTAGGGAAGGGCACGGGTCGGGTCGGATTTTCGGCCCACCCGCACCCGACCCGAAAAATCACACCCTCCACCCTACCCGACCCGACCCGAATCATTAAAAAGAATTAATTTTTTAGGGATTAAACTGTAAAAAAATAAAATTTAGAGATCTAATTGTAAAAATATTTAATTTTAGTGACCTAATTATAATTTTTTTTTAATTTTAGTGATCTAATTGTATAAAATATATATAAAGAGGGATCATTATTACAAATATCCCTAAAATATATGGGAAAATTACACTATTAGTCCCGGGTCGGGTCGGATTTTTTCACCCTAAACCCGAACCCGACCCGACCCGAGACTACCCTTTAAAAAACCCGACCCGACCTGAACCCGAGCCCGAATTTTTTATCAAAAAATCCAACCCGATCAGACCGAGTCGGATCGGAACCCGTCGGGTTTGGGTTCCGTGCCCATCCCTACTCCCACACCATTGGTTGCATCGTCTTCTTTCCCTAGGGACACAATATACCAGAACAAACAAGCTGTTTTTTTTTCAATACATAATCTTAAAATTTATATCCTACTAACTAAATATCATAATAAAATTCTCACTGTCAGTGTATGGGTAGTGACAGATTCAAAAATATTTATAAGGATGCGCACAACTTAAATTATTTTTTTAGGATGGGTATAAGTCAGAAAATTTTCAAAAATTCAGGGTGGATATAAATCATAAAAAATTTAAGGATTAATTCATAAAAATATAAAAAATCAAAATGAGATATATAAACTTTAAAAAATTCAGGATGAATACAAACTCATCCTTCCATGTGGATATACTTCTGTGTATGAGATAATAATCATTATTTTATTTTAAGAAATTATCCAATCATAACAAGTCATACGACATCTACTAATTAAAAAAAGTCAAAACCATTATAAATTGTTCTTGTTTATTCACTTTCAGAATATATATTGATTAAATTACTCTTTTTTTCAGAAAGGATTAATTTACTTAATTTTAAAATTATCAGGTACTTAGAGGGTATTTAATCCCAAAAAAATTATTTGTTCATTTTACTCAATTAATGGGTATTTAAACCAGATGGATGTTGTTATAATCGATTTGGAAGGATATTCGAAGTAGATTAATGATTTTTATTATTTCTTTGTTTCATATATCTGCGTGGATTCAATATATTCAGACATGAGGAGAAATTATATCACGAGTCAGTTTTACCACGTCATTTATGGATCAACCAATAAAAATTACTCACCTCATCATTTTTTAATTTTTCGAGTGAAGATTCACTTAAGAAAAAATTATGACATAGAAAAATTAATGAGGTGAGTAGTTTTTATTGGTTAGTCCCATGGACACGTGATGGGACTAACCCATGATATAATTTTTCGGACATGAGAGAATCTGATGGACGAATATAACTGAATACATAAATATTACACAAGAAAGGACAATACTATTCGCTCTTTACGTGAATATAGTTCATATCTATTTTACGGTTTATTTTTAGAATTTATAATAATATTTTATATAATATTATATAAAAATTTTAAATCTAAATTCCTCTTCGAAAATATAATGTGTCTTATGATTGCAGTCAAATATTTATTAATATTTTTTTAATCAACTGTATTTAATCTATTAATAGAATAATACGAACTAAATTCTACACTTCTAATCTTAATTTTTTATTTGATATATCAAGATTTAAACCTGTTTATTCGTAAAATTTATTATTATTAATACATCAAATATTAATCTTAAATAAAAAATATTTTACGGTTTTGTGGTAAATAATGGGTCGAAATCCATTGATGTGGCTAGTGCCCAAATATACAAATTAGGCCCATCATGTTATTACACTTTGGGTCTTGATCCGAATACTAGCGAAAATATAATATTTTATATTTTATGTTTTATTCCATCAAATATAAAGTATATACGAGTCTTTTTCAAATATATTTTAGTTTAATTTTTATTTTATGGATTAGGTCAAAATTTATTATAATTTAATAAGTCCAATATTCCAACTATGTTATGTAATAATTGATTACGATATAATTATTTAACTGCTTTTATTTATAATTATATCAATAATAAATTTATTTTAAAATTAGAAATTTATTAATTGATCGAGTGATTAAAAATATTTATATTATCTTATTTTATATAAAATTAAATTTTAATATCAATCTTAAAAATATATATTTTAAAATTTAATTAAAAATTAATTAGTACATCCCTTGTGTACATACCATTTCTTATATAGAATTTCTTTTGAATGAAGCCAACCACCACGAACTTGTCGTTTGGAGACAAGCTCTTTATAACCCAGCAGTGGACTAAAAGCTTGGTGTACTTGACTTGACTCAAGTTTATGACAGATGCACATGCATTGAATGTAACACAAATAAATGATTATATATTAAAAAATTAAATAAAATATCATATAAAATATTTATTGCATTATTTGAAAATTTTTATTTTTTAATGTATTTATTAAAGTCTAATAATTAATTATTTCAAACATTCAACTACTAGTTAGTAAGAAAGATTCTTATTATCTCACTTATGATATGTGATTAAATTAATAATAAATATTTTTAATTAGAAAGATATTTATATTAATCACTAAAATATTAAAATTTAAATTCATATAAAATAAGACAATATAAAGATTCTTATTATCTCACTTATGATATGTGATTAAATTAATAATAAATAATTTAATTAGAAAGATATTTATATTAATCACTAAAATATTAAAATTTAAATTCATATAAAATAAGACAATATAAATATAAACGTGTTAATAATTTAACCGATTAATATATCTTAAATTAATAATAAATATGGATTTTAATAAATTTAATTTACTACCAAATCACTCAAGTAAATTCTTTAGAATAAAAGTCAAATAAATCGAATCAAGATACTGATGAAGTTGACAATTTTTGATCCTTGGCAGGTAAGAAAGTTTACAATAAAATTAGCATTGGAAAGAGTTAAATGAATAAGTACGGGGGTTTGTACTCTAATTTTAATCAAATTAATCGGTTAAATTAAAATAATAATTAATCAATTAATTTTAAATACAATTAATTAAATAATTTAATTATACATAAAAAAAGACATTTCGACAATTCCATTGCCATGACCTTTCTTTCTCAATAAAAACACTTGAAAAGTTTTCAGACTTTTGTCCCCAACCCCATTCCTAGTTGTTTAAGTGTCAGCACCTCTGCCTCAAATTCAATTCATTTGACTCCTACAGCTTTGAATAGACGACGGTCCATCTTGGTGTTCTAAGGCTCCCTTGAGGATTGTTTTTTAAACCATTTTTACGCAGAAATAATGCTAAATAATTAATTTTTAAAATAAAAATTGCGTTTGAAAAATGATTTTTAACCCAAATACAAAAGTTAAAATTTTTAATTTTTACGGTTTGAAAAGTGCTTTTAAGAGTCAAATTATATTTTTAACCTTTATTTACTATATTTTATTATAATTTAATTTTTATAAATACATAATTATATTTAAAATAAATTATTTTTTTAATTTAAAAATTATATATATTCATATAAAATTTATATATTTTTTTAAAAGCATTTCTAAAAAGCATTTTTCAAAAATTTATGTATTCATTTATTAATATTTTATCATAATTTAAATTAATATTATAATATAAAATAATTTAATTATCATTAAAATATATTTTTTTTAACTTATAACATCATGTCTAAAATAGTCATTTATTTTCTAAAAGCACTTTTTAACGGCAATACTAAACACATGTTTCAAACTAAAAATTTCAAAAGAACTTTTTTACTACACTTTTTCACCGTGCTTTTCATACACAATGCTAAACTGATCCTAAAAACATTCCCACAATTAATGTGAATTCACTCCCAGTACTGTCGGAATTCATAGCAACTACAAAGTATTTTCGCAAGAATATACCTCTAGTGGGTCATTTTAATTTAATTTCTTGACTACTAAAACATGTGGAAAATATATCTTCCTAGTCCTAATCCTAGTCCTTGTCCTAATCCTCCCCCAACCCCAACCCAACGTGAATACTTTGTGACTGAAACCCTTATTCATTAAGCTGCGCCCACTCCAGTTGACTTCATCATCTTGACTTGCAAGCAGCTGCTCTTATGAGTTCTTGGGAAGATGGGGAGTTTCTAAATTGTAATGGTTTAATTAGGACGTTGGAGAAGCTTCGTTAAGCTTTGAAGAGACAAATCTTATGGAAGTTGGTCAAATTATTTAAAAAATTTAAATTTTTAATAAGAGTGTTTATTATCGGGTATCTGGTTTTTGAATATAAAAAAAGTCGGGTATTTTATCTTTTTTATATTTATTTTTAACTCATGCTTTGGTATATTTAGATCTAATACCTATTATCAGATATCTAGCTGACCGAATAATGTGTACTTATTCATATATATATATATATATTATTTTAAATTTAAAATAAAAAAAATCTCATATTAAACATGTGATTTAAAAATTTTACGATACATGACCAAACATAAAAAATTAGTGATTTAAAATTAATTTTAGAATACTTGAATTATACATATATATTTATTAAAGTTTATCACTAAAAATATATTTAAAAATATTAATATTGTCTTTTTATTATAAATAAATAATAAAAATATATTTAAAAATTTTAAAACTTAAAACTATGTGATACAAACACAGAACTCATTTAGAGATCAATAAAATATATTTCAAAATTTTAAAACTTTTCTTTTTAAATATAATAATAATTTTTTAATTTATAATATTTGGTTTAAATTAATTATTTAAAAATTCAAATATTAGTAGTTTGAGAAAAAATGGTCTAATTTTTAGTACCGTTTTAATCCTATTTAAACCTTTAGAGTGTAAATGGATTGCATTTTTTAGACTTCGTCCTTAGTTTCTTTCCCATTTCGTTGTGGAGCAAGCTCTTCTGAATAGTATCTGTTCAAACACAAGTTTCAATCCATTTTTTAGGCTCACATGGCCGGTCTTGATTTAGGCACAGCTTCTCGCTACGTCCAACACCACCATCTTCAATGGCCGGACCTTCACCTCCATCACCAACCCGAACTCGAAGACCACAGCGCTTCAAACAGTCGCGGTGACGGATCCGACGGTGATTCAGGCAAAGCTCAGGACTTTGTTAACGGTGTCCACTCGGGCGATCTTTTTATACCCCGTAGGAAGAGGGGTCGTCCTCCGGGTTCCAAGAACAAGCTGAAGCCGCCGGTTATCGTCTCACGGGAGAGTGCAAATACGCTCCGAGCTCACATTCTGGAGGTTTCGGACGGCTGCGATGTTTTCGACTCCGTTGCGAGCTACGCTCGGAGGATGAAAAGAGGGATATGTATATCGAGTGGGAGTGGTACGGTGACCAACGTGAGTATCAGGCAACCGACTGCGGCTGGAGCTGTTGTTACCCTTCATGGAAGATTCGAGATTTTATCGCTTTCCGGTTCGTTTTTGCCGCCGCCGGCTCCTCCTGGCGCCACCAGTTTGACTATCTTTTTGTCCGGCGGACAAGGGCAGGTTGTAGGGGGAAGTGTAGTTGGGGAATTGGTAGCGGCTGGACCTGTTATTCTCATAGCATCGTCATTTACGAATGTGGCCTATGAAAGACTCCTTTTGGAAGAGGACAATATGCAAGGCGGCGGTGACGAAGATGACGGTGAAAACATGTTTGCCGATGTCGATGCCGGTGTCGCCGAACCGGGTGTGTCGCCTTTCTTCAATATGCCTCCTGATATCCATCCACCTGTTGAAGCATGGCAAGGAAATTCGGGAGCCACATACGCTAATGTTTTATTTTAATTTATTTTTTTTTAATTTCGGACTTTTAGAATCTAGGATTTCTAGAAATAGTCATCTAGACAACTTTCTTCTCCATGAATAAAATGATATTTATCTAATCCGTAAGTGTTTATATTAATAATATTTTAAAATTTATCAACGATTATATATCTTAGTGTTAGTGAAATATTAACACGAATTATCATGGTTCAGTAGTTAAAGAAACGGTTGTTATTTCTAAAGGTTATGAGTTTAAGCATCAATAATATCAGCACAATGATAGAACGATCAATGTATAATAAAAAATAATATACTCTAAAACAGACACTATTTTAGCTATTGTAACTGATTAAAAAAATAGTGCTAGTAAGATATTATATTTATTAAATAAAGTTAGAATTTAAATTATGAAATTAATTTTACTATAAAAGAAATAAATTAAATTATAGAATTATTTTTATAATAGATTTTAACAATATTTAATTTAAATTTAATAAAAAAATAAAATATGGGCAATAATCTAAAGTATTTTGAAACTCATTGGGGCACTATATTAATTATTAATTTGTTAATGATCAGTCCCACTACACTTGGGAAGGTATTTATTTATACGGCTCTCAACCCTAATTAAAAACTATAACGAGGTTAAACCTCATTTCCCAGGGATGAGTCTACACGGGCGTCGAACACCGCTGAACATCGTTAGCTGAACATTATTAAATTAATTTATAAAGAATAAAAATTTAAAGGACTAACCATATAATTATTAATAATATGTTGAGTTTATCACACTTTTATTAGTTACATACTGAGTCCTTGAGATTTTAAATTTTTATTAATTAATTTAATGATGTTCAACATTAATGGTGTTCAGCGGTGTTCGACGCACGTTGTAGAATTTTCCCATTTCCTAGAGCCTGATTCCTTACTTTCAACGATAATGTTAGTAAATAGGGTGAGCGAAATTTGAACGACTTAAAAAATATTTTTTTTTAATTTTAAGATATTTAAGTTAAATTATTTGAATTATTCGAGTAAATTTAAATAACTTGAAAAAAAATTGAGTTGAGTCGAAATTTATCCAACTTGAAAATTGATAAAAAACTTAATTTTATAAGATTTAGTGTTTAATTTTATTTTTCTTTAATTCTTCCTTCATTTTAAGTCTATGTTAATCAAATTTGAATAATATATTTCTATATCAATATAAAATATTTATTTAGCTTCGGTTTATATTTTTTAACATAAATTTCATCTTTTCAATTTAGCCACTTAACTTTGTATGATTTTCTTATTTCTTCAATCCTCCTTTCGTTTTAACTTAAGTTTTGATTGAATTTTAACCATATTCTCCTAAATCATTGTAGAATACTTATTTAGCTTCGATTCATATCATTGTAGAATACCTTGAATGATATTTCATTTTTTTAGTTTCTCTTTTCGTTTTAAGTCTATTTTTAATGAAAATTAAATCACATGATTTACTAACAATATACAATATCTATATAACTTCAGTTCATATTTTAACAAATATATTATTTTTTCTCCCTAAAGTTTACTTTTTTTAACTTATCCCTTAAATTATTTATTAACCTATTATACCCTTAAATTTAATTAATCGATCAAATATATTTATAATATAATATTAATTTTATACATAAATTTCTACTTAATATATATAAATTTTTATAAGTTTATATGATATGTATATTAAGTATACTTGTTTTTTTATAATTAATAAGATAGCGACATTACATAATCAATGAAGCTTAAGGATTTTGACAGGACAGCTGCCTGTTGGGTCTTGTGAAGATAAGTAGTCAACTGGGCCTCCGGAAGGATTAAAGTGTTCAAACATTATAATTTTAATTGAAAAACATTATTTGAGTTGTTTCCTTCTAAACGTTCATTAAAAAAATATCTTATACAATAATAGTTTTTTTTGTTAATTTTTTATAAATATAATTTTAATTTTTAATGATTAAAGTTTAAGATTTTAGTGTTTGTGATTAGATTTAAAATTTAAAAATAAATTTTTTAATTTAAAATTTAAAATTTAATATTTAATATTTGAACAATTAATGTTTACGACTCTCAAAAGTGACATACATTAGGTTCAAAAACCCGCTAATGAAAAAATATTAATTTTTGATATTCTTATTTTATAATATCGTTGAAAATCATATAAAGACAATTTTTATTTAGATAGATATTTGTACAAGTATTTTACGATTTAGAAGCAACTATTTCTTGTACAGAATGCGTAATAATTTACTATAACTATATAATGTCCCCATTTCGCGAATTACTATAGTTTCTGAGTAATCTAAAAATGACAAAAATTTCTTTTTTTTTTTCTATCTCTATCCCGATAAGCCGAAACCAAAGCTCTTATTCTTTGTCAAGTCTTGAACAATCCCTTCGAAAGCTTGATGCAAATAAATTAATTTTGTCTGACATCTCCGTTTAATTTTGGTCATTGAATAATTTTTTTTTGATAAATAACTAATTATTTCTTTCGGTTGTTCCTTTTTAATCTATTAATAATAAAATGGATTCTGGTCACCTTATTTATGAGACCTACCAATCAAATTGAAGAGATAGAAATGAGATAAAAAATACGAAAATAGATATATATATATGAAGATAGATATATCTATATATGGATATATAAATAGATATTTGTATTACAGAAAAGTAGTTTAGCTTTGCCTTATACGTAGGAAGGGAAGTAGCTTAAAACATGTAAATCGTGTTACTTTTTTATTACATGGATTATCTTTGCTCTAATGAAACAGGAAATTATAATGTTTTAATTAATAAATAAAGTAATAAATTAAAGCATAATCAACGGATCTTAATGACTTTGGCAGGACAGTTATCTGCTGGATCTGGTGAAGGTAAGTAATTAACAGGACCTCCGGGATTAAGTTGTTCAAGCCTGCAGAGTAAAAAATAAAAATAAAAATATTAAACATGTTACACGTGTAAAAGAAAACTAGGGTTAGAGATTAAATTTAAAGTTTATAGATTTATATAATTTTATTTATTTTAGAGTTTATTGATTTAATTTAAAATAAGTTAGAGATTAAATTTTTATAATTCTCGATTAAAAATTAATATTTTATCTAGACCGATTAATCTTGTTTATAAAGTACAAGATTTGGGAATTATATGAAATATAATTAATTAAAAAAAAGTTGACTAGCCTATAATTAAGGATGAAATAGTGAAGGAAAATGGATATCTCAAGTTTGGCTAGGTCAGCTCCAATACAGGATCTACTTCCAATTCCAAAGGGAAAATATGCACCTCCTGTGGGTATAAAATCCTGAAAACATTTAAGATCAGAATTTTAATAAATAATTATAATTATTAATACGATGTTACGATCGTTATTTTATGATCTTACTTACATCCCATCTTGAAGGAAGAAATTGTTTTGGATCAGGATAAATTTCAGGGTCCATATGAACGGTACCTTGCCATATCAATATTTTCCATCCCTTGGGAATGAAGTAATCTGAAAAAAAAGATTCAAGTAATTCGTGTGAAACAACAAAGAATATTGGTGTTTTTCGAACTCTATAAATAAAATAAAAAATTTATTAGATTGAGTATGATGTATTAAAAAAAAACTAACCATTTAAATACGTGTCATTTTTTGCTTCTCGAAAGAGCGCGAAAATATTGGTGCGTATTCTCATTGTCTCAATAATTACCTAAAATATCATATAAAATTATTATTATAAAATGAATAAATTAAAAAATTTAGAAGGTATAAGATTAAATTATCGATATTAAAAATAAATAAAAATTAAAATTTTTAAGAGATACGAGTTTTAGTCTTACCTTAGATAGGTATTTCATTTGTTTAATTTCGTTGAGGGTTAAACCTTTCTGGGAAGTAGGCCTTCGTTTTATGATTTCTTCTTGTTCTTCCTAAAACACAGATAGTAAAATATAAGGGAAAAATCATGAATTCTTCTAGGGTTGAGAATTTCCTTGAACAGAAATGGCAAAAATCCCATTTTACCTTGGCCATCTGCAACACTTGGGGATGATCATGGAGATAAACGGTAGCCCATGCAGCCGCCCGACCCGAACTTTCACGACCCGCAATAAAGAAGAGGAGAAGTAGAATAGCAACACGTTCATCGTCCAATTTCTCACCCTTCTCATCTTCAGCTTCCCTAATGAAATCAACCAAGCCGGGTTTTAAATTCGGGTCATTCAGTTTTCTATCTCTCAACACACCTTGAATTCCTTTCACCAGCTTCTCCCTAGCCTTGAGTGCTCGATTATACGCAAAACCGGGGACGTTAATCGGCGTGCAAAACAATCCGGCAAACACGTACGTATAATACTTCTCCATCGATGCAATAACAGTGTCGTCGGTCGAGGAGCCGAGGAGTATGCTCATCATGACTTTGAAAGAGATTTTATTCACCTCGGGAAAGAAAAGGATCTGACGTCTCATCCCGCTCCATTCTTCTAATGCATGGATTACAATTTCCTCGATTTTACCTATATACGAAGACAACGATTCTTGTTTAGTAATACCGCTCGCCGTTAGCCTGCGGAACCACTTGTTACTCGAACTCGAAATGTGATCTAATGAGGCTCCATTCAGAATTATATTTGAAAGAGGGTAACCCAATTGGAATTGTTCCTCGTCTGTCAACACTTTCCTACATAGCTCTGGAGTGCAGACTATGATGCTTGGTTTCCAGAACAAATTGGTCCTGTAAATGCCTGCTGGACCGTACCTGGGTCGATTTGAACATGTTAGAGACATTTTAAAACTATTTGTTGTAATTTGAAAGAATGAGTGTCTGTAAGAAGATACCTTTGTCTGAAATTGTTGATGAAGGATTCTGGGTTTTGGGATCTGAAAGCTCTTAGGAAAGACCACATGTTCCCGATCAATGGCCATCCCATATCGCCGGGAGGGAGAGAGTGTTGCTGCTGCCGCCGTCGCCGGAATCTGTTCAGATTTCCAATTGAAAGAGCACATACTGATCCAACGAGTAGTGCAAGAATCAACCATAATAAATCCGAATCCATTCCTACAATTCTCTACGTATGGTTTCATAATGTGAGCTCAAATTTATATAGGATCAACAGTAAAATTACTCGAACTTGCCCCGATTCAACCTGACTCGTCCCAACTCGAATATTTTTTTTCTTGAATTTCAAGTTTAAGACAAAATTTTCAGACCCTGACTTAGTATATTTTTATAATTAAATATATATTTAAAATGTTTTTATTCAGTATACTTAATATTTTTGTTATTTTTTCCAAGTTGGTACATATTTGGACATGTTTTTCTATTAAAATTTCAAGATTCTTTTATACGAGTCGAATCAAATTAAATATATTAAATTTTAAAATAAATAATTTATAGTTTTAAATTTTAAGGTCAAAGTCGAGACGACCAACGGTTCATCCCGTCCAACCTTTCCGTTACGGTCCATAAATTTTGAGCGAAAACTGTCCTCTATCATCTTCAAACTCCTATTAAATTTGTAATTATGCAATTTTTTAATTATATTTTTCTCTAAAACTACTTTTGTAACACCCGACCCGGATGTCACATTGGGCCTCCGGCCCAAAACCTGTAAACCAAAATTTCTTTTCAAAGCCCATCAAATAAAATCAATTACAAGTCCAAAGACGATTTCATAAAATCCATTTAAGTTAGAAACGCAAGCCCAAATAGTATAAAGTGACGGAGCTCCAAATATTACAAACTATTAAAAACATTCGACCCAAATTAAAATAAACAGAGTTACATTACATAGGGTTCGACATAGTACAAGCCCACTAAATCTAATACATGTACTCTGACAACACGGTCGATGCTGAAATCCGAACCTTAATGGTGCTCCCCGAACCGGCTTCACCTAACCTACGCACGAAAACATATTTCGAAACGCTGAGCTACGAAAGCTCAGTGGATACGCCGAACTCGGCCAACATCATGCATATCATAAGCAGTAAAGCATAATATATAAATATCTTGCATGATATGATGATCTAGCATGTTTGTCTACCACATGGCATAAACAATGTATAATGACGCACACAGCATATACATGTCAAACAACAACACAAAGTAGTGAGGCCCGCGTCCACACAGCATCGGGATCCTATACTACGAGCAGGGCCCGCGTCCACACAGCATCGGGATCCCATACTCAGGATGAGGCCCGCGTCCACACAGCATCGAGATCCTACATCCGGGATTTAAGGCCCGCGTCCACACAGCATCGGGATCCTACATTCGGAAAGGTCTTCAAAATCATCACCCGGAATGTTACATCGGATGGCCTTCGATGTGTTGCAACACTTTTGGATATCCGGATTCCATCAATCAAGGACTCAACACACATAAACGATCCACCTAGGATCCTCACATCAAAATATCAAGACTTAACATAATTTAGTCAGTCAAGGTTTTAATACGTCAATCTTGTGTTAACCATTCATTTTATTAATTACAAGATTCATTATAGCCTTTAAACCCCTTATCGAACTCCAAATAAAGCTTATCTTGTCGAGTTTTCGCAAGGGTATCGATACCCCTATATAGGGTATCGAACCACCATGCCTCGATACCTACCCAAAGAAGGCATCGAACCTTGGGTATCGATACCAGTATCGATACCCTTTGACCAAATTCAAAGTCAACAAAAGGGTACCCTCCAGCATCGATGCCATTATGCCACTGGAGGTCCCGGTATCGAACCATGGTTCGATACCCCTGTTCATAAAGCCAAATTTCACTAATTGTATCAATACCAGTAGCCCGAGTATCGATACCCCTGCACGAAATGTAGGTCTGCACTTAGAAAATTCTAGAGATTCATTCTCAAACTTGATCTAATCAATTCTAAAGTGTTCCTATTAGTTCTTAAGGATGTTTAACACATTTTAACACCATCGTTCAGCCATTAAACTCACTAACACAATTTCCACCATTAAAGCACAACAAGCTCAACCAAGCATTCAAGCACAAATCTACATGTCATGCATACTACCATGATATGAATGATGAATGGATGAGTTGGGAGTACCAACCTTAAGCAAAAACAGCAACAAAGCCACAAACCCGAGCTCCAAACTCAACCTCAAGGTTTCTCCTTCCTCAAGCTTGATGATGGGTCTTCCACTTGTTTCTCTACAAAGGGGAAGATAAGAAGTGAATTAGACACCAAGATGATGATTCTTAGAGTCTAAAACACTAGAAAAACTAAGGTTAACACCCTCTAAAACCTATTCCCGAACTCAACCTAAACCCCCCATTAAAACCTCTTCCTCCACCAAACTTGGCAAACCAAACTTTGTTTTATAGATCCATCTCAGCTCTACAACTTTCTCTTCATCCTAAAAACGAGATTTTAAACCAAACACTCCAAGATCTTACCTTTTCCTTTCACCTTAAACTTGGATGAAGAAGATGATGGGAGAAAGAAAAACCCCTGCACTATGACCTCACCTCTGCAGAAAACAACCCCAAAACCCCTCTATTCAACTTATTTTGGCATTTACCAAAATACCCTCAGCCCATAACTTAAGCCCAACACAACCACTCAAGACCCAACAAACTAGACCTAAACCACTACACTCGGGCCCAAAACCGAAGCCCACACTCTCGGGTTAACCCGACACACAAAACCGAGAACCCGGGTCGTTACAACTCTCCCTTCCTTAAAGAAAATTTCGTCCTCGAAATTTACCTGTCAGGAAGAGATGAAGATACTGAGCTCTCATGTCCTTCTCCGCTTCCCACGTTGCTTCTTCTATTCCGTGGTTTCTCCACAAAACCTTTACCAGAGGTATGCACTTGTTCCGAAGCTCCTTAACTCCTCTATCCAAGATCCCTATAGGTCTTTCCTCATAAGTCAAATCTGCATTGACTTCGATTTCCTCAAGTTGAACCACATGCGAGGGATCAGAACGGTAACGTCTCAACATAGACACGTGGAACACATCGTGTATACGTGCCAACTCCGGAGGCAAAGCTAGCTGATACGCTACTAGTCCAACTCTCTGAAGAACCTCATAAGGCCCTATGTACCTTGGACTTAACTTCCCTCAAGATACGATCCCTCAGATCCTCTAAAGCTGGTACACACAACCGACCTTGAAAGTACAAGAACCAACCATCTCGTACCTCAAAGTCTGACAACTCACCTCTCTGAACAGCCTCTAATTGAGCAACCAACTCCTCGTCTAACACCTGTGCTCTCTTTATCTCCTTAACAAGCGTGGGCTCCACACGCAACTCTGCCAACAAACCTCCATCATCCGTCATCCTCAACCGAGCAAACAAAGCTCTTAAGTCCGACATGGACTTCCGACTCAAAGCATCGGCGACCACGTTCGCCTTGTCGGGATGATACTCTATGACACAGTCATAGTCCTTCAACAACTCTATCCACCGACGCTGCCTCAGATTCAACTCTTTCTGGGTGAGCATATACTTTAAACTCTTGTGGTCGGTGTAGATGTAGCATTTCTCCCCGTAGAGATAATGCCTCCATATCTTCAAAGCGAAGATAACCGTCGCGAGCTCAAGATCATGTGTAGGATAGTTCCTCTCATGAGGTTTCAACTGTCTCGAGGCGTAAGCAACCACCTTACCCTCTTACATAAGCACACAACCTAACCTATTCAAGGAAGCATCACTGAACACCACATAATCTTTACCCAATTTTTTAGGTTTTGTCCTTTTTTTACTAGATGGGGTTGATTTTAATATGGGACTCAATTAATTTCACTTCTAATTTAGAGGTTGCCAACTTCATATTTATTCCTACAAGCTAATTTTAGGGTTTTTTTAATGTTGTGTGTGTCCTAAAAATATGTGTGATATTTCCCCAATTTAATTTTAAACCGGCCCACTGGACCGTCAATTTAATTTCAATGGTAGACTAGAGAGTCGTGGCGAGCTATAATGACAGCGAACTAGGGGTTAGATAGAGCCCGGATCAACGCAATAGCAGGCCGAACCTGTTTTTTTTTATAGAAAGGACAAAACTCGATTCAAATTTTAAATTATTTGATTTAATTTAAGATAAAAATTAATTATTTTAATTTAATTTGATATAAAAAAATTTCAAAACATCTAAAACTAACCAATCATTTGAGAATAATTAATTTAACTAAAAAAATGAGTCCATAGTATTAAATACATACTAAATTAGTAGTCAAAGGGACAGAATTAAAATTTAAAATTTAAAAAATTATAAATATTTAAAAATAAAAAATAATTTATTTTTTAAAACTAAAATAATAAAAAATAATTTTTTAAGAGAAAATGCCGCCTCTATTTAATTTCGTCCCTGTACGAGGCAAAGTACTACGCTTTCAATGTTGTTTGGCTTCCCTTCCCTCCTAGAGCAGAGGGCAATAAATACTAGTACAAATTAATTAAATATGTTTTTTTTATGAATTTGTTTGAAACGGGGCTTTTAAATATATTCCGGCTTAAGTCTGAACTGACATTTAATACCTAAATTGATGATTAAGCTGACAGAAAAAATGATTAATACAATAATGATATTTTAAGGACTCAACCAGAATATTTTAAATTTTATGACCAATTTAGAATTTAGGTAATGTTTAGAGAGTTTGGTGCAATTAACCCAAAAGGGTGTTGGTCTTTTGAATGACATTGAATTGATGAAGTAGCCAACTATAAAAGTTTATATGGTTAAATAATATCAGGGGTCACATAACAGTAGGTTATTTTCTTTTTAGTTATCCAACTATAAAAGTTTCTTTCTTGGTCACCCAATTAATCCTTTTTTTTTAATTTCTGTATATAAAGATAAAGTTTTAATAGTTTGGGAGAGAAGGAGATGGTGGCTTTGAGAAAATAAAAAGATAAGATTTGTTTGGATTTAGGATCAAATTGTTACAATGTGTAAAGGTTGTGGTCAAATTTGTTAGAATTAGGTGACCGAAAAACAACTTACCAATAGTTGGGTGACCCGTTGTAAACTATACCCATTTTATATTTAGCATCTCCTTGTTTCTGGGCTGAAAATGGGTATTTGCTACTTGAAAGTTTGAACAATTCCAAAGCCCGAGTTGACTCAGGCTTGTACTGGGCTCTGTCTCTTTCGACAGCACAACGAATCGGAATCACAATTTTTTGTTTCCTTCGGCTTTTCAGTGGGTTTCTCTGATTTGTTGAAGAAAATGGCAACAGGTGGAAGAGGCGGCCGAACTGCGACGGCGACAAATAGCAAAGATGGAACAGCAAAATCAACAGTGACGGAACAGATTTCGCAGGCCGTTCAATCCACCTCTAATCTCCTCCATCTCATGCAACAGTCTTCTCCTTCCCAGGTACTAGCATATGTTAGCAAAGAAACCATTTTTATTCTGTTTATGATTGTAAATTTTAATAGCTCGAACTAATTCTCTTTGCCAATTACACACACACACAAAAAAAAAAAAAAGAAGAATATGAAAAAAGAACTGTTTGCTTTTGGTTCCATGATTTGAGTTGTGAGCTAAAGGATGACTCTTTGCTGTGGATAAAACATGAAAGTACTGATTTTTGGATTGTGTTTTGTTAGTTTGATGGTTTAAGAATTATAACTTTGATGGGTTATGTTTCCAGACAAAAGCTAATTTTGATTATTTGTTTCCTACCATGATCTTGATTTGTTATATATATATATATATATGCCAAAGTGTTGCAAACTCTGTTAAGAGCTCTTGAAACGCTTGCCTTAAAACAAAACACCTTTGTTATATGTGATTGTTGATGTGCCTGTGCCGCTTGATTCCATGTTTCAACACTGTTTGCTTAGTAACATGTTTGATTACTTTGTATCTACAGACACAATTGATGCAGCTTCCCAGAAATCTTTTGGCTAAAACTCCTACAATAAAAAATACAGGGCAGGTGTGTGATTCCTCTGTACCGAAGTAAAGATATATAGTTGTATGCATAATATCGATTGCAAAATTTGAAATTTGATCTCCATCTTCCCTGTTTCGTCGAATGCAGATGCTAGAGCTGATGCCTAGGGTTATTTCATCACTTGATGCCCATGTTGACAACGGATTACAAAGGTTGAAATAATGTGCATCAAGGCTATTTAAAGTTTAGTCTGGCATAAATGGTATAGGGCGTCATTACCTTAGCCGATATTACATGTAAGGAGGTTGTTTAAGTTGTGTGCAATTGGAGATTACAGGTGCCGGAAATGATCGGATTTCAAAAAGTTCATTAGTTTAGTTTAGAAATTATGTAGATGTTTCGAAAAAATGGCATCTAAGTCCTAAATATGGAAGTAGACATTTGTTAATGCCACTCAATGAAGAAGCCATTTACTTAATTTGGTAGATAAATCCACATATCTCAACCAACTCTACCGTAAACTCATTCTAGTTTTTGCATTTTGCAGCGTTCCACATCTGAAAACGGTAATTCAGTTACTTGAAAATATGGAAAGCTGTCAGCTGAGTTCTCTGTCTCAAGCACAAGGGGTATGGCCTCCCTCTCTTTCTTTCATATTGCAGTATAACAAGGGGTATAAAATGCTTTAAAAGCTGTGAGTTTTCAGTTGCTTTTCTTTCTTGAATCCTGTTTTATCCCAGGAGTCTCAACAGCCCGAGGTTGGTTCACCACCATAAGTTCCTAGACGTACTATTCTCGCGGCCATTAGTTTCTTTAATCATCGTCAAACCTTGTTGTTCATAGCTGAGAAAGATCCATAACTTCTCTCGACCAAGTTAGAGCAGTATACAATTATTCTGGAGAACATTTTCTTTGTACATCAAAAATAATATTTCTCATTTTGCTGTCTGAATACATTTAATATGATAGAAACTAGTTCCTGTATCTGTTTTGTTTTTTCTCCCGAGGATTGAAAACAAATTTCTACTTTCTACCATGTAAGGTTGCCTTTGAAATTTTAAGTAATATGAGGTGCCCTGTCATTCTTACGGGTTATTTTGACCTTTTTTCTCTTTGGAAACTAGGTTTTGTTGATGGCTGCATAAACAAGCTATGATACTCTCTGGCTCATGCTTTCAAATTTAGCTTTGTTAAATAAAATATGCTGCAGTTCCTTAATTTTATTATAAAAATGTAACTTGTAAACAAAGGCGTGCACATTACAGCACACCAATAGTTGCTGCCTATCAAGAAAAAGAGCCTCAAGCAGAGCCATCAAGATGCATGTCTTCTTGATAACTCTTTGGTTCTTAAGGTTGATTACCCGGGTTATGCTAAAGCTCTAAGTCTTCATTTTCATCAAAGAAAGTCTCAGGATAGATGGCAGTTGTGCTAACATTGATAGCCCTTTGCAGCTTCCGATGATCCAAGACTTCAACTTCGACTAAAAACATTGAACTGACAGGTCGATGATCTGAGAGTCTTAGTTCTTCCCGTTGGTAGCAAAGTTGTTTTATGCCTATTCCAGCCCAGAGTATGCGATCACACCTACCAAGGTAAGAGTACACGATGAACTTTATGAGTTATATCAGTTAACACCAAGCCAAATATGTAGGATTTTCTGAAACATCTTTTTTGAGACTTGTTAATTAGGTTTCATGCTAAGTTACCGTATTTGGTTGTGAATGTTGGACACATACCTGTGCCCAACATGAGGATGTTCTGTGTTCACTTTTTCTAAGCTTTGTCATGTATGTGGAGGCTTCTTGGAGTGTTATATCTCCATACCAATGTCTGGATATATGTGTGCTTACCATGCAGGAGATCGCTTCTTCTCCCCTTCTTTAGGGATCTCTCCAACATATCTATCAGAACCTATTTCGTACTTGTAGGTAGGAGGAAAATCGATGATCCCTTCTTCCCATCCATCGAAAACGTGCCCACTACGCAGTTCGTTATGAAGCTGTGTCACAGAATAGAAGCTATTAACTTCATTTGTCATCACAGTCATTACTAGGTTATTGTGTGATACTGACCTGATCATTGTTGAGTAGTTCATCCCATCGCTTTAGAGCAACAAGCTTTCTCACCTTAGCATCCGACATGTTGAGACGATAGTTCAGATCCCCAAACCAAAATATCTGACTGTTTAAAGAGATCGCCAGTGACACACATTCATGATTCAGGTTGAATATTTGATTATACAATGATAAGAAAATGGCTGGCATTTTACTTACTCGTGAGATGGGATTGTTTGTGATTGATCTGTATCGAGAACAGATGAGAAACGGGTTCGTCGTATAATTTCATACACATCGGAATTGCGTCTTTGTTCAGCTCCATCTTTATGACCAGATGTCAAATGCGAACACACAAAGCACAGCCTAGATTGGAAAAGATTCATGCTAACAGAAACAGATCCCTGCAAAAGCAAGTCCTAAGGCCATTCACTGATAATGAAGCCAACTGCAGATGGCAAGAGATCGAAATACAGAGGCATAGATTTCAAGACGGTGGAACCGAGTGTTTGTTTAACCGATTCGACTTTCGGTTCATTTTTTTTCAACCATCGGTACCAAAGACATCCGGAAAGCATAACCATTGCTAGAACAGGGGAAAGTGATTACCTTGTTTCCCAAGTAGCCCATAAGACCAACACCAACAGGAGAGACTTTCAAATTGCTAACATGTTTCCTCAGCCTCTTTCGCACCCACACAGATATGTAGATTCCGACCATCTGCTTGCTCACTATCCGCGCGTACTTTGGCCTCGACATTCCCCTATCATTATTGTCTTCCTCTATTGCCTCTTCCAAGAAACTATCATTAGATACTTGAGAGAAAAAACTAATTTGGTTTTCATCTTCAGGCCACACTAGCCCAGTTTCACAATTGAAACCATATATCCCCTTCTGCTGTAAATTTTGGCCAACTTCATTAGCAGTCTCCAAATACTCTAATGGCAGACCTGGTATCTCATCTGCAACCGAACAAGGAGAAGGTGGGGCACTATAGCTTCTATGCTTGCTTTCAGGCTCCAAAGATTTGTTCAGAGTTCTTCGAATGATTGCCTCCCATTTAGGAATCGGCCTGTTATCCTCAGCTCCCAGCACATTTCCGGCATTCAAAGGGACTACCTCTTGGAAGCTGCGAATATTGCATTCGTGTCGGATACAAATATGTTTTATACATGAGTATAAGATTGAACAGGGAGAGGAATACTGACCCGATAACGTAAATATCCGCTGGCTCTTCGGTGCAAAGCCAATCATCAATCTGAAGATCATCACATGGAAGTCTTCCAGCAACATTCCAAGTGCCTATTGTCACCCTATAGGTAACCATGATATGTTTCAAATAAGAATTTTTAAAACAGCTACACTTTAAAAGGCTTACACTTTTCAAGCATAAGCATCTTGCAGGCAAACCTCACATCCTTTGTGTTCATGTACTGAATGCGCAGAGTTTCCGATTTTCCCCTCCGGTGCTTTAACCGATGACCCGTAAACGGCAGATCTGAACACATCAAAATCAGATAACAAATACCAACTAAAATCAAACCACAGATGAAGAAAGCAAATATTGCCTGAAATTTGGCTGCTGCAATCTTGGTTTTGCAGTGGGCTATGGTTCTGTTCCTCATCACCATGCAATCCTGAATCTTTAATGGAGAAAGCTAGTGGAAGTTGCAGGAAAAGGCAAAAATGTGTAAGGAAACATACGTTGTTGATTTTAATATGATCTTGTGTTTTGTACATACCATCATCTTCACTCTCGGTTTCGGTTTCGACCTCGTCTTCACTAAAATCATACACCTTCGGTTTTATGTTCAACCATTTCTTCATCACAATGGAAGGCCAGAAGGCCTGAAATTCAAAAACAAATTGACCAAGTTCATCATCAAAGCATTGCAGTTCATATAAAAGCAAAAGAGCAAACAAAGCTTACCTCAGAAGGCTTTCCCCTTCTAGTCTTCATAGTCTCTTACACCAAAATCTGAGAAAATAAGGCTTTAACAACTTGGAAAGTTGTGTTCTAAGACAAGTGCAAACACTGATTAAGACAAGAAACTATAAATGTCCAGAAAAGAAAAAAAGTGACAATCTGATGCTTGTAGAGCCAACTGGTAGGAGGATGGTTTTGTGATACATATATACATGGCATGCAAGATGTATCATATAAATCAGAGCATTTGATTATGCATGAAAATATTAATGTTAGATATTCGAATCATAAACCGTAGACATAGGGGGACCACATATGTTGGACTAATGCACTATCTGCGAAGGGAAACAGCCCTGGGTTTCAACTGAAATGCCCCGTCAGCTTTATTCTTTCGCTTAAAAATACATTTATAGAACTTTCTTTCAATGGACTTTTGATTCTGACGAAACTTTTGGATAGTAGCCATGCAAAGATTAAGAAAGGGCAGAGAGAATTTCTTCTTATTTTTTTATTCTCAATTTATTTCACATTTTGATGAGAAAAAAAACATGTTCATTAATAATTTATAGGGTAAAGTACACTAGGAGTTCTTAAACTTTTAGGGTGTTTTCAAATACGACCATCAGACTTTTATAACTTTCATTATAGTCACTCAATTTTTAATTCGCTTTTACTACGATCACTGCCGTTACTTGTCATTTAAATAACATATAAACACGAAAGAACATTCAACATTTTATTAACTTGTGAGTTAATCATTGCATGCATTTTCTAACGTTTATGGATTCCATTGAACCAGTTTTGCATGTTTGATGTTTTTGGTTTTAATCAAATAATTTTGGAACTTTCCATGGAGCATAAAACAAGGCCAACTTGAGTCAGATTAGATTAAGGAATCAACTCATGACTCACAATGGATTAAGGTCTGTGAACAAACCAGACATGTTGCAGATGATGAATGACCTGCCATGGAGAAAATGATAGAAAAGGAAGAAGATAGGTGTCACGTTAGTATTTTTTAATGCCAAGTGACATCAGTGACCGTAATGAAAGCGAATTAAAATTTGAGTGTCTGTAATGAAAGTTTTAAAAGTTTAGTGACTATATTGAAAGTATCCTAAACGTTTTGGGACTACCAGTGAAGTTCACCCTAATTTATATTTATAATGGAATTCTGCTTAAAGGTTTCACTCTTAGTGATTCCATTATTAGATCTTATAGCTGGAAAACATGTTTAAGCCTGCTCCACTCCTAATCAAATAGTTGTCCAAGGGGAAGAAATGATAAATTTGAGCTTTTTATTTGTTAATTTATTATTTCTTTTTCTCATTTTGATCTTTTTTGCAAAAGTATATATTCTTATACAGGTTTTCTTTTCATAAGATAGATAATAAATAATACTAAGCTTTGGCCCCAGGGTAAGCAAGAATATTTTCTTACAAGATCATAGACAAATGTTGAAATTCAAACTAAAAATTAATTAAATTTTAAACTTTATTCGCTAAATTTTTAATCTTTAAACTAAATTTATAACCTTTAAAATTGATAGGTATACGTAAAGTCGTAAACTTTACAAGTTTGTATGCCAAAGTTTTTCTCATTAAATATTTAATTATATTTTAATACACAGGCAGCTTAAAATTTATTTTACACAATGTTTATTTTAAGCTGAGACCCTAAATTCTAAAACCCTAAATCTTAGGACTCAAATTACAAACCTAAACTTTTGGCCCCTAGACAAACCTCTAACCTTTCAAAAATTGAGTTCAAGTACAACAGAATAATATTGTTGTACAAAGATGCCATTGCCAACTTCAAATTACAGCTAACCTTTCTTTCTCCTCCATTGCTTTCTTTGTCCTTTTTCATGGTGATCACAGTCACATGATCATAAAGCAAACGAACACATATTCATATTAGCTTGCAAGCATATGAACTGTACTTATATATACTTCATTAAAATCCACCATTCCGAAGTATCCCGTCACTTGTATCGATACTTATTTTCTGATATATATTTATAACATGAGATGGAATAGATAAGTAAAAGGCAGAGTTGTATATGGGTAGGGATTCAACTCATTGCCAAACCTTAATGTAGTAGTTAAATTTTACTCACAAAATGGTTATGCAGTTTTTAAATGCATATGTTCTCTAAATGATGAATGAGTAGGGAATACATAAATTAAGACTGTCATATGACAAATCTTAAGCCGTTACTCGACCGACATTGCAATGGCCTTCGGAAGCCAAACCAACCAGACGATTATCACATAATGGTGCATCGGCTGCTTTCTTCAGCTGCTTGATGGGCTGCCTGATGGTACCTGTTTGACTCAGAAGGGTTGTATGTGAACTCGGACGTATCCAGACCGTACTGATAAACATCCAGTGAAAAACAATGTTAGAGAAACAAATTAGGAAAAAAGTTGAGAGAAAAAGGACGAGACAAAAGGAAATGATAAGAACAGAATGCAGGAATCGAAGCGAATGGGAGGTGGTGTTCGGACATCTATCATATCAGAGTGCACTAGTGCAGTATTACAGACAATAGGAATATAGAAAAATTTATGCACTTGGGCATTTTTGGTAGGAAATATCAGCTATAGAAGCACATTCACTTCGTAAATGGAACATACGATTCGAGATTTTACTATACAAATTACATGATATAAACATATACCGTAGATGTTTAATGGATTACTTGATTCAATGACAAAGATTTGAAGCCTCGAGAAAATCTAGGTAAGATGTAAGAATTGGTCTAAGAAAAGATTTACCACACGGAACAATTATGTGTTTATATCAAATAAAAGGAACTTATGGAAAAAGAAATCACCTTTTCCCTCATGCGTGCACTCCAAGCATCAGTTCTGTTGGAGCGTTGATCGTAGCCTCCAGCAACAGGTACACCGGTAACTGGAACTGGTTGCCTATGGATCAAAGGCTGTCTGATTTGTTGCCTTGGTGCAATGAACTCATCATCACTGTCATAATCAGCAGGTGCATTTGCAGCCCTAACCATAAGGGCTAACAAGAAAATAAGAACCTGCAAGTTGAAGTTGATTTTGACCACACATCAGTTCAATCCCAGAGAAACTATACCGGTACGGATGTTATTCTAACAGAGAAATCAGCGTCGGTTTTTGGTTTGATTCAAGGCCTTATTTTAATGCATAAGTAGTACCAACTAGAGTCACATTAGTTTATTTTCATACAATAAATACCAGAATCCATCCATTGATTTTTGTGTCATTACCATCCAACAGAAACAAAGTCATGAAACACATCATCCTTTTTTCATGATCTAAACTACTCTGTGATGCAATTCATCAACTAACTTTTGCCTCGGTGAATAATTACCGGACATTTTTCTCCAAATGGAAGCCTCCTAAAAGTTATCTAGGACTAAAACGATGTCATATGCAGTCATCTTAACCATAATCCATACTGAAAAGAAACAAACATGCAACATTCCCAAATAACGATAGTTGAAGAAGTTTCAGGTCCCTTTAGTACAGTTAATTGAATGATTTTCAACTTAAAGCCTTGATTATGGAATTTAAATAAGATTACATCCCTTTCCTAATGCTGGATTTATTCGAAATAGATAGACATCCAAGGCTAAATCGGGATAAGAAAGCCCTGGCCTAATCTCTGCATTGTCATCACAAATAACCATGTTTGAATGCTAAATGACGCCGCGAAAAAACAAGTTACAAGGGCTGAGAATAAAGAATACAATTTTAAATTATTAGGATCAAAGGGTAAATTCTTGTATCAGAAAGCAACTTCATTTATTTAAACTCTATCAGTATATCAGATTGCTGCTCTTTTTTTGCATACAGACAAACATGCTAGTTCATGAATGTGAAGTATCCTCGGGATTATGATAACAATCACGTTATGCTTACCTCTAAGATAACAATTCCAAGGGCTACCCATCTGGCGATAACCCAGTGTTCTTTCAGAAAAAGATATATCATATCAAAGTATCCTGTTTTATCCACGGGAAGTTCCTAAAGAAATTAACAGTAATCAGATAACAAAGCAAACTAATTTCAATTAAATAGAAGGGACGAAAAAGTAAGCAAAAGTAACATGTTTCCAGCTTTTGTCGAAGACTATGAACGCTGCACATCCCAGCTCCACCATGATCAAAAGAAACACCAACAGTGAATACTAGGTTGCCTTAAGGAAACCAATCATCATGAAAGAGAAGAAAAACTATGAACTATAGATTATAATGTTTTTACGATATTACATGATATCTATGTCCTAATAACCACTGTTGAAAACATCAAGCAGAGAATTAGGATACACAGGACAAACAACATAAATTCCGTGTTGCAGCTCCTATACAACCACAACAAGATATAACAAAGAGAACCGCACCTACTCCAATAAATAAATATATAAACCTGCAAAACAGAAATTGAAATGTTAAAACACACAAGAACATGCAGAAACTTCATATGGACTTGTAAGTGGAATGGAAATTGAACAGTTCAACTCAAATAAGCACTTTAATTCCTATTGAAATTCATATGTTCACTAAAAAGTAAAATGGACCTAAAAATCAGCATGGGGTTCATTGGGTACCTGTATAAAACAAGTAACACGATGCTAAAAGAGAGTATATGGTGATCTTGGATGTAGATTCCATTCAAGCTAGTATGACTCGAATTCAAGCACATCATTAAAAGCTATAGTACATATATATAATATATATTCACTAAAGAGATAGGGAATATCACAAATGTTACATGAACACAGTTTTAATTCAACTAATGCAACCATTACTAAACTAGTAAAGACATAAGTAACAATACCAAACATTCAAACTACAAGCAAATGACAAAAACTAATACCATTCGTTTGGAAGATGATCATAAATATCAGATGAAACCGACAAGGCCATGAGCATAGGCCGACCAAGCTCTATCAAATTCTGATCACTTCCCACAGGCGACAAAACCATGGCAACATCAGCAGCTCTTTTGTACTCAACAAACAAGTAAATCCCATATCCAACCATTGCCAAACCAGCAACAGTCATCAAAAAGTTGAAGAGCTTCAACAAGCATTCTAAGCATCCTCTACAAGCCATTATCAATAATTATCTTTGTTGATCCTCTCTATTAAGTTCTAGTAAGTACCCTGTTTCATCAACTTGTTCAAAAAAAAAAAACACCCCATTTAAACTTATATCAATAAATAAACCAACAAATGTTTATCTGGAAAAAATAACAATAAAAATGTTTAATTTTTTGCTGATAAAAAAAGCAGGGAAAAGGAAGGCTAGGAAGCTTCTTTAATATACATAAGGAAGAAAGTATAAACTTTTGAGATTATAAATTCCCGTATAAAATTCTTAAAAACACACACACAATTTTAAAAATTTAAACAAACAAACAAAAAACAAAATTTCTCATTTTTTCTGGGTATTGTAAGGAAACAAAAATGGGTTCCCTGAATTCTTGGTATCGTCAAATCCCCAAGCAATTGCTTGACGAAATCATCTCGATTATGCAATAATCTTTACAAGTCAAATCAGAAACAATCCAATGCTTGAACCATATATAATTTCTAGCTACCATTGCAACAAAAAGATAATAATAATAAAAAAAAATCAATTCACTTACAATGGTGGAATGAGGACTTCGATAGCAAGATTTTATTTTTATGCAATAGTAATTAAATATAAACTATATAAATTTAATTCTGAGATGATCTGTGTGTATGTGAAAACTCTTAAAGGGGAAAAAACACAGGACGCTTTTTTTTTTTTTATCAAAGTTCTGTTGTTTCCTTGTCATGACAGTTTGGCAATCTTAATTTTTGCCATTATTACTCTTTCGGTTAAAGTTGTTAATAGAATTAAGCTTATATACAGTGTAGAAATCCTTTCATTCTTTTATGTTTTTGATTAAAATTCTTAATTTTTCGTATCCTAAATTATAAATATTATTTTAAAAAATATATCGAATTTTTAATATTTTAATCATAACTCTTAATCTTAAAACTTAAACCCAATATTTAAGATGTACATCTAAATTTGTACCTGAATTTGGAAATAAAATTCTTAAATTGGTAATTGAAAGTTTACCAACAAAAGTGAACATGAACATTCCAATTTCCACACAGACATGATTTAAAAAGACAATGCATCCGAACTAAGCAAGTTCATGATGCACAATGCAACATCACATAACTGGAAAACACTATAATTCCGTTCCGTCAACGGCGACGCTTCATCCGCATCTCGAAACCCTTCTTCGCACGTCGTCGTTCCGTCCATGACCGCAGTCACCCATGCACCGGCATCTCCATACCGCCCTTCCAAAAACGCCACGACACTATCCACCAGAGTGACAACCCCATCTGAGTAGATCAAATCACAGTCCCTCAAGCAAGCCGAAGAAACCGGACGTCCCGACGTCTCGTTCTGCAGCAACTCTCTTACGACGGAGAGCGTTCGGGTGGCTTCCTTTAGAGCCAGCTCCATTGCAACTATTGCTAAACCTTGAAGGTTTGTCATGTGGCTGACTGGAACTTCCTGTAGAGACAACAAGCAGAAAGTGTAGTCAAAGACAATGGATTGGTCTGAACATGCTTTGCATGTTTTGTTGATCAAATCGAAAGACGATGTTCTTGTTGCAGAGATTTCATCGTAGGGAGTCATTAGAAAGAGGAAGAAGAACAGGAACATGAAGAAGAAGCAGAATGGTAAGAAATATACATGCGAATGCCAATGCCGCATTTTATTGCAACAAATATATGCGTTCTTCAAGCTTTGATGGCGATTTATGATCTTTCTCAAGGAAATTTCCTATGGCAAAACGACAGAGTGATAGGGGAAACAAAAAAAAAAAGAACGAAGAAGCTAGAGATGTGTAGTGGATAAGATCAGATCAGATCACTTTAGGGACGGAGGTAGGGAACATGGTCCCTTGGATAAATGGGTAAACTGCAGTTTTAGTCCCTTACAGATATCAATAATTTAGTTTTAGCCTTTTAAGATTTTGGCGAAACGAAATAGGCTTGGCCCAACCCAATAGGGTTTGCAGAGCTTACCCAAAACCAAAAATAATAGTGGGTTCTTGCGTATTTAAAACTATAGAATGAGTTTACCATGCGCGTCGAATATTGTTGAAAATCATTAATTTTGAATATCGTTAAATATTATTAAATTATTTAATAAAAATTAAAAATACTTGACAAATAATTATATTTTTAAATAAAATTTAAATTAAATTATTTTTATATGTTATATATTTTATTTTCTAAAATAATTAATTTAAATATAAATCTTAATTGATATAAAAAATATAAACATAAACCCTAATTCATAAACCAAACCATTAAATTTTAAATTTTATTTCTGGTTTTTACAAACATATCTAACAAAATCCAGAATTCTTTGTTCATCAGAGTATCATATATTTAAAGGGGAGTGGCTATTGATTATTATTATTTTTATCAAATTACCTTTTAAAATATATAATTTAGATGAACTTTAATTTAATTTAAATTTTATTATAAATATATTTAATCCTTTAAATTTTAAATTTTTATTATTTAATTTAAAAATATTTAACGATATTCACTTATAAAATTTTCCAAAACTTTATAAGAACAAATATTGTTTGACTAACTAATATTATAAAAATGAATGATAAAATTTTGGCAAATTATATGGAGTGAGTCCCAAATGTAAAATATAGTACAAGGATCGACACACAATTTTACCCCATTGTTTAGAAAAATTATATCGTATTTTTATAATATTAAAATAAATTTATAGAATATAATAATAAAACCTATTATATTAATAATTATATAATTTAAATTTAAACATTAACCACAATATTATTGAAAGTCCAAAAATAATTATCTTCGTGAATTATAAGATAAACATTAATAATATAACGTAATTCCAATATATATATCATATTTCAAATATTAAAAAAAGCACATAGTAGACAACATTGCAGCACTAAGCTGACAAAAAAGATATATTATTCTTCTGATATTTTTAATATGATACTTAGATCATATGAAATCAACCGACCTGATTAATGTTGCACAAAGTTAGAACAATGTCATTAAGTTCTTTGTTTAATATAAGGACGGAAGTCATTAATTAATTATTTAATTGTGATTAGAATCAAATATTTTTCCACTTTATGCATTTAAAAAAGGAAAAATGATTGTTTTAAAAATTCTCTCGTGCCATGATGCACTATTATGATTCATGATTTGTCCCATGTGTAAGAATAATTTAGGACAATTAAATAATGTTATGTATTATGATTCGATTAATTAAAGCTTAATATAAAATAAATACAAAAATTAATTAGTTTTATTTTAAATATTATTGATGTTATATCAACATCTTCATATATGTGTTATTGTCACGTTAACTAGTTTTATTATGAAGATATATCACATTATTAAAGAGTATTGATTATAATTTAATCAATAATAGTAATTGTTATTTATAAAATTAATATTTTAAAAAAAATAAAATATTGAAAATTGATCTAAATTTAAAAAATATAAAAAAATCAAACGTTTGAAATTATTTTGGTTTTATGTCAAATTTTATATTCCATATATTACGTGCAAGTCTACAGAAAAGAACCCAACACCGAGATAGATGAGGGTTGGTACTGAATACAATCTCAGCCGTCCATTGACAGAAACGAAAACAAGAGTCGTGTGGTAGCAGATTACTGCTCATTCCACCGTCAAGATGGAATGAGAAACTGCAGCGTCCAAATAATATAATGAAGCAGGTTCAGTTAATAATATTTTATTATATTGTGAGATGCCACGTGGGAGGCAGAAGGGGAGGTATGTGGTGCGGTGTTGAGAAGCACTATGCCACACGTGTACAGTAGAAAATCACGGGCAGGTGAGGCAGGCCAGTGGTGGACTGACCTAGATTGTCTGGGCAGGTAAGTAAAGATTATTTAATATTAATAAACGGTACAAAAGAAACAGTAGAAAAAATTGCTGTAATAGTCTTTATATGTTAAGTAAAGATTATTTTCCCGTTATTTTACTTTAGAGTTTGTTGATATTTATTTTTATTATTTTTCTAATAATTACTGTATTTTTAAAGTTTTTTAAAAATTAAGTAAATTCAATAAAAATCCATAAAGCATTGATTTCAAAAGTAACTTCATGACATGGACAACAACCGGCAAAAATAATAATCAATGAAATACTTGATTTCAGAAAGAAAAATGAATTACTAAAAGTTTTATAATTTCATGAGTAATTATTTGATATATAATAATTTTATTTATAAATAACTTTAATTTACTAGTACTAGGTTTTAATTAATACTTAATTAAATGAATTAATAGATTAATATTATTAGAAATAAAATTTTGTCATCCATATATAAATAAGAAGGCTTAAATGCTCGTTTACACTTCAAATATAAGTAAAATATCAAATTATTTTAGAGTATTTTTTTAACGGTTTACTCCCTAAAGTATAAATTTAATAAAAAGCGTAAATTATGCGTTAAATATGCTTAATTTTTATTTTTTAATTTAATCTTAAATTTTTTTATTTAACCTAAAATTGTTCTCATTTTTAATTTTTATAAATTAGTCTAATAATTATAATGTACTGATATTTTTATTAAATTTAATCCTTAAATTTGTTTAACCTATAATTCGTCCTTACTATTTTATATTTTTTATAATTGAGTCTAATATTTTAAATATAATTATATTTTTGTTCAATTCAGTCCAAAAAATTATTGTTAGACCAGAAATTAACCCTAATATCTTTCTAATATTTTAAATTTATTCTAAATTTTAAATATAATCATATTTTTGTTTAATTTAATCCAAAAATCATTATTAGACTGAAAATATAGATTACTAGACTACTTTATAAAAATTAACGAAATAAAATTAATTTAGGTTAAATAAAAAAATAGAATTAAACAAATTTAGCGTATAACTTTTTATTTAAAATTCAATATTGTAATTTTAAAAGACAATTTAATATTTTATATATACTTTAGACGGGTTAACAATTTATATTTTAAAAAATATAATTTGATATTTTGTATATACTCCGTCAGTAAATGAGTATTTAAGTTTTTATAAATGATTTTATTTATAGGTGGGAGTTGCTATGAAGAAAACTGGAGCATCCCAGGCCAAAACCACTGCGCCATCACTATGATTAAAAACAAAAATGGGACAGCAAAAAGTGTGGTCCCGACAATCCATGGGGGTGGGTGGGTCCCGGGGTAAGTTAAAAAGAAAAGAAAACGACAAAAGAATACCAAGAGTGCAAGCCAAGGGCGAGTGACGGGAAGAGGTTGGGACAGGGGAGGGAAAACGCCAAACGAGAAATCGTAACCGTTCGATTTTCTATCGTCCCTTTTCTCTTTTTACGGAAAAAAGACAAAACAGAGTTTGGAAGGGAGGAGTTGGGAACGAGGGGTATTTGCATTTGTGGCGCGTGGAGTGTACTTCATAATATGATGTGTTTATAGTAAAAGAGAAAAAATTATTAAATGGATCTTATTTATTACATTAAGTTTTAATTAATTAAATTTATTTATTTTATTTTTAAGTTAAAATTATTTATTTTTTTATATGTGATTAGAGAATAGATAATTATTGAATAGTTTAATAACATTTGTTATTTTTCTAAAAAAACATAAAAGTATTTTAAAAAAATTTTTGAGCCGTCAAATACTGTAATTTATAAAACCAAATACTTGATCATAAAAAAACTTATTTTATACGACTTTTACCTAATATAAATATTTAATTATCAAATGAATTTCACCCGCTGAAAGTATCGATTAAAATTTTAATCCAATATATAACACTTACACGTTATTATTTGATTTTTTAAAGTTAAAGTTTTAAAATTTTGACTATAATTATTTTAAATATTTTAATTTATTAAATTTTATTAAATATATATTTTTAAACTATTTGATTAGAGTTTTTTAGAATATATATTTTATATTTTATCAATAATAAATTTAAAGTTATAATAGATTAAAATTAAAAAATTTTAATAAAAAATTTAATACTAAACAAATAAAATGCGAAAAAAATTAATAATTATAAGAAATTCAAGAATGGTAACTGGTTTATTTTTTAGTACAATTTTACTAGTACTGGTCTTTGGAGAGACCCACCAAAATGTACGGTGTTTCGGTTTATATTAACGCGCTAATGCACGAGCGTGGGGCTTTTCATCACTTGTTAACATTAGAATATGGACACCGGAATATGTGGGCCTCTCTTGTTTTTTTAATGATTTATTACTAGTCCCTAAATACGAGACTGTCGCTTTCCTTCTTTTCGCCCCTATTCTTTCATGAAATCACGAAATTGCCATTTCCTTTTCAAATATTTCACCGTTCAATATATATATATATATATAATATCTAAAACATTTTCTTTAAAAAAAAAATCTAAAACATTGTTTTCAAAGATTCCTCTAATTGAAACAATAATTTATAAATATTATGTTTTTTTATATATCAAAACCATTTTTTAAATAAAAATAAAATACTTTTAAACTAAATTTTTAAGGGAAAAATAGTCTAAATGAAGGGTAAAAATGTCAATGAAAAACTAGAAATAATTGAGAGTAGAGAGAGATGCAGGTATTTCGAGCCAATAGATTCACTAGCACGGATTCCTGAAAACCTGCAGCAGTTTTATTTATTGAAAAATTCTAATAGACTAATATTATTGAACACTCCTAATAATAAATATTATTAAGTTAATTATAAAAAAATAAAAATATCAAAAATTTAATATATAATTAATAAAATAACGATAGATTAAATATACAATTAATAATTATATATTAAATCATTAAATTTTTTAATATTTATTAATTAATTTAATAATTTTTAGTGATATTTAACCATGTTCAATAATGTTCGATGCTGTTATAACTCATCCTTATTTATTTTAATTGTTTATTTAGTTTTTCTCAAACACAGAACAAAGCTTTGAGCTTTCCCACCACTATAAAACCAAACCCGCACCGTTTCTTCACCAATTCATCTTCCTCGTTTTCCAATCCACTCTTTCCCTTTCTAAGAACCCTAAAAATCAAAGCTTTTCCCCTAGGAAAAGATTAAAAAACACAAAAAATGAACTCATCTGGACGTTCAAGGAGGCATTGTTTCATCGAAGAGGATCAAGGCTTGGCTTCTCTTGCAGTAATGGAGGCTGGGTATTCGGGTACCCATTACCAAAACGGGTGTTTTCAAAGATCCCTTTGTTACACAAGGAGAACTAGTTTGAGGAATCTATCATCTTCTTCATGTTCGTCTGCTAGATTTGAGATTTCAATCAACCCCATTTCTTGGATGCTTGTTTCCTTTGCAAGAAGCCTCTTGGGGGTAACAAAGACATCTTCATGTACAGGTTGGTGTTTATATTGAAAATAAGTGAATAATATTGCTGAAAGATCTGATGAATCTTTTTATTAGTTTGGAACCAAAGATTTGATTTTTGATAAAGATCGGATTTTTGGGGTTTAGAATTGTTATTGATTGGTGTTTTTTTGTTGTTGTTGCAGAGGGGATATGCCTTTTTGTAGTGAAGAGTGTAGACAAGAACAGATGGACATAGATGAAGCTAAGGAGAAAAGCAATAGTCTTTCATCCTCCATGAAAGCTTTGAGGAAGAAGGATCAAAGGAAAGCTACAACTTCTCCGGCAAAAGCTCGGAGCTACCCTTTCCGACCAGGCACTATTGCAGCTGCCTGAATAATCATCTCTCAAAGGAAATAAAAAAAAAAGTTTAAAATAGAACATATGTCTACTCGTGTATAAACTCATTAAAAGAAGGGCAAATGAACAAAGGACATGGAGATCCATGAAGGAAAAGGGCCAAGGAGAGAGAGGAAGAGGAAGAACAAGAAAGCCTATTTGAGGGTTTCTTTTCTTTTTTTGAAAACATATATGATGATGCTGAGGTTTAACTGTGAATGTTATATAGTATGATATGAGAAAAGTGAGTGTGTTTTAGATCTACTCTATGATATGGCTCTCCTTTTTGGGTGGATGATTAGATTTGATTTCTATCATCCCCTTGTTAACAAGTGCCAATGAATCAATTTGAAGAAGCTCTTTAGGCTTCTTCATGGACTATTTTTGTAATGGTTTTCTTTCTTTCTTTTTACTGAATGTTGAATGAGAAATCAAAATGAATGGAACTTGCTGGAAAAGCTGTGTTAACTGTTAAGCTTTTTTGTTATTTGCACTTTCTCTGTCAAATTCCTTCACCCTTTAGGCTTTAAGGCTTCAGGTTTCTTTATCAAGTTCAGAGAAAGGTAAAGGTAGGAATTTTAGGTGGGAAAAAGTGGGGGAGATTCCTGGTGAGAAAAGGTAGGCATTTATGCCTCTACAGGGTCCTTGCCAGTGCCACAAAACAGACCAAGCTCCCACCAGGGAAACAATGACTATTTTTCAAGTTTCCACTGTTTGGTAGAACACTTAACAGAGATGGTGGGTGTTTGTCTTTTTTTTCTTTCTGGTAATTCTCTCTTGGAATGGTGTAGAAGAGGAAAGTGATTGGAGGTTCAGACTCCTAGACAACAAAATTACATCAGCAGATTCATTATTAAAAAAAGAAGAAGCTGTGTTCTAAGTTTTTAAAATATTGTTTTAATATGTTTAAGATTTATGTTTGATATTGTAGAATACTATGAGATGGTATCATGTGCTGATCAACCCAGGCAAGCAGGAGTTTTGGTGTTTTGATTCCCAAGATGAAATGGTGTTTTGATCTTAAAAAGATTATAATTTGATTGTTGTCTTTGTGTGTTTGCGTGTTGAGTCCAAAAATCATTTTTAGAACCCTTAGGTTTAGGTTTAGGCTTCGCCTTTTCCTTTGAGAGATCCAAAGCTTGTAGTAGGCAGATAGGGGGAATAAGTAGGGTATGTCTGGATGGGTATTATGATATCTAAGGTCTATCAGCTTGCATGGATTTGAATAAAGGGTCAAAAACAAAAAGGGTAATTTTTGAACAAAGGTCACTTACATTCAAAAACAAATATTAGAAGGATTCTATGGAATCAAAGAAGAAACATGGCCAACAAAATAGAGAAACAACGACAACAGAACCAAAAATAACAGAAACGAGATCAAAATGTCAGTCTCTCTATGTCTGCACTGCATGTTCTTCTGAGGGTCATCGAAATTTTAACAGTGAACGTACTATAACAAGGGCATCCTACAGCAACGACACGATCACATCTTAAAATGACGAAGACCGAAGAGAAAAGGAAAGGAGGGGTGGAATTGGGTCAACAATAGAATCACCTACCGAAATAGATCCGCTCTGAACACGATCAAACCTGCACTGAACAGATGGGGAACGAAACAAAATATCAAAAAAGCGAAGAAAAAAACAGATGAAGAAGGTTCAGCCAAAGTTTCAATACTAATAGAGAACCACACAAACGCTTAAAATCGTAAAATAAGGGTAGAGAAAAGAGTCCGAAAGACGAAGTATGTTAAACGTTAATTTGATTCATCAACAACCGAACTAACTAAATACTGATAACTAAATTTTTTAACAATTCAATAAAATCATAATGATTTCAAAGGCAAGATTTGCTTCGATTAAATGAAGCTATCATCATCCCATCTCCGACTCCGCGAAAGGAATTAGAGGTCAACGTGGATGCAGGTTCAAGCAAGTCTATCGACAAATACAGAGAAAATGAGAAGTGTTGTACTTGTTGAATCATGGTCAAACATCAGGAACAATAATGGCCTAAAATTAGTTTATTTCATATAATTTTTTCACGCAGAGTAGAAAGGTTTGATATAAGGAACCAAATATATCAAATTGTCACAAAAATTGTCTAGACAGAAACTACAACACATGAAATACGCAGTCAGAGAAATCTGTGGAGCACTCTGAACCCTGTTCCCGCTTATGCCTCCTTAAACTTTTACCAAGTTCCAAGTCTTGAGAAAAGTTCAGTCACAGTTCCTTGACCTCGAGGCTTCTGTATAGCTGAATTCGCCACAATCCAGAGCAAAGCTTATTATTAAGACATCGATCTAGATACAATTTAAATCGATGCATCCAAATTGGTAAATAATACCACAATCAACTCTTGGAGTTCAACTCTATGAGCAAAGACACTCAGCAAGAGATAAACGATGAATTTCGAGATTCAACTGAGACAGGACCAGGATAGCAAATTTCAAAGTTAAATAAGCTAATCAAACCCATTGTTGCAAAAAGGAAATGAAACCACAAGTTCCAAATTAACAGTTAATAACCAGAACAGAGTACCAAAGTGCTAAAGTACCATTTTAAGTGGTTAATATATACGAGTAATAAGGGAAAGTATTTGATGCATTGGCAGTGGAAAACTTTTTCCCCACAAGCATGCTTATTTAAGCTTTCAAACCTAAATCCTTAAATCATAAACCCTAAAATCTAACCCTGAATCCTAATTCAAAATACTAAGATCTAAACCCTAAAACAAACATGGTTGTCTAAACTTTTAAGTTTAGACTGACTGTGCATCAAATATTTTTCCAAGTAATAATGCATGCATCCAATGCCCTAAAATCCAAACACCGGATTACAAATAAGAAATATCAAAAAAAAAAAGTTGTCCATTTATTTGTCTATTTCATCACTCAAAACTGAAAATTACTTATTCTGATAACTACTGATTATATCAAATTTCAAACAAAATTTCAAAACCAGAGAACTAAAAAAAAAAGTACCGATCAAGAGTGCGAGGGAGGTGACGAAGAAGAGGAGTTCGAATTCTCGCGGCGAAGACTTTCGATCAAGTCTCCCAGTTCTTTACGAGCTGATTCTCTGCCGAACATAAATCCGTACCTATCAATGGTTTTGAGAACGAAAAAAGGAATAAATGGAGATTCTAGAGGCTGTGAAAGAAAAAAGTTTCGAAGCAATAGTTACCAGCAAGAAACGGCTGAGAAGACACCGGCGGTGGCAACCATGTGAATGAGAGTGAAGGATTTTTCCATATTATTTGTTATTTTGCTGCTCTTTTTCCTCCGGTAACTGAAAGTCTGAAACGGAGTGGATTAGTCCGCCGGTTGGGTTTTATGATTTTATCGCCACTCCCATAACTGGGTTGATGCAATTTCATCACAGCCCAAATGATAAAAGGCTTTAGCCCAGTTCGAAAATTCGATAATTTTCAGTTAATTCCATTTATTATTATCATAACATACTCGGAAAAAAAAATATTTCTTGATCGGATTATTTATTTATTTAATTTTACTTAAAGGGATTTATTGTATATATATATATATATTTTATAGATAAAATAATTAAACTTGAATTTTCTAAAATAAATGCTATCTATTTTTTAAATCACTTATTGAGTTTTATTCTTAATTAAATTTAAATAAAACTATTATTAAAGTGGGATTTATGCTAAATGATGTCAACCCGAGTTTATAAAATTCTCGTTTCGAATTATGCGGATGGATAGTCCATGGCCCATGATTTGTCGTGGGTTGGTTTGACCCAATCGTTTCAAGTATTCTATAAACCCTAAACCAGAAAACCCTAACTCCTCATTCTTGCTTCCTCTCCAAGAGCCGCTTCTCAACTTCCGAACCAGACAGACACTGATCCTCCCAACACCACCGCAATGGTATTCTCTTCTTTCTCCCTTTGAATACATGATTTGTTTTCTGAATCATCTATTTACGTGTTTGTTTTCCGGTAAAATGTTGTTCTCAAAGATCGTGTTAATTGTGTTAGCTGTTTGGAAATAAGATATACTTTCTTTTTTCTTTCTGTAGCTTTGAAATTAAATACAATTCCATTGTATAAAGTTGATGGGTTATTCATGAATTCTCCTTAGTGTCAATTCCGGTTGCTTGTTCTTGATCCGTAGTTTCTAATTTCTTCATTTTATTTTGAATTAGAATCTAATAGCTGGAATGCTAGTGTAGCATTTAAATATCTACTGGGTTTGATTGATTGATTGATCTGTTTATGTTTCTCGGTGTGATTCATTAACTCCGTCCTCTGTTTACGGTGCAGACAAAGAGAACAAAAAAGGCCGGAATTGTTGGAAAATATGGTAGGTGATTCGTTATTTTATGAACTCTTGCTGTGTAATATAAATTTGTCCATAGAAAGTTTTGATACTGTATGAAAGATCAGTATTTAACCATTGTAGCTTTACACATTGAAATGATTCTAAATTAAAACTTACTTTAAGCGTTTTAATTAGTAATTCCTGAAGTTCCACTTCTGATTCCATGGTATGTTCTTGCCATTTAATGAAGGTACCCGATATGGTGCCAGTTTGAGGAAGCAAATTAAGAAGATGGAGGTCAGTCAACACAGCAAGTACTTCTGCGAGTTCTGTGGAAAGGTTCGATGCTTTTGGTTATCCGCATGATCCTATATCCAAGTAGCAAGGATCATGATCATGTCTTTGCTTATCTTTTGGCATGCTTGTTTGTTTATATACATGATTAGCATCTATTTGTTCCAACAATCTCTGCTTCTACAGTATGCAGTGAAGAGAAAGGCTGTAGGAATCTGGGGCTGCAAGGATTGCGGGAAAGTTAAAGCTGGTGGTGCTTATACCTTGAAGTAAGCATCTGTACTGTACTTCTCATTTCAATTTTCAATTATTTGTACGCCATGTAATTAACAGAGTACTTTGCTTGTTATTTTGACAGCACCGCCAGTGCCGTTACGGTGAGGAGTACTATTAGGAGGCTGAGGGAACAAACTGAGAGCTAAGCTAAGCTACCATTGATGGAGTATTGAACTTCGGTATGATTTGTTTTTTCTTGCTTTTGCTACAAACAAATTGAGAGGCATTCTACTGAAAGTAGTGCTTAGATACTTGATTCTCAATTTGTGTTAACTCTAGTGTTGGATCTTTATTTACATTAAAATATTGAGTATTTTGTTTTCTGATAGTCTTGCTACTTTGCATCAACTTAGTATTGTATTTTGTTGGTCTTTATTGAACCTTTTTTTCTTGAGCTGCAAGAACATATAATATGGGTGAAATTCAAAAATATGATGATCTAAAAAAATATTTCTCAAAATATTGTACTAGCCATTTTACTTCCCAAAATGTTGTACTTTGAATAGTAACTTTAAAGATGATTACAGAAGAATCCGACTTTGAATAGTGAAATAGATTAAATCGAATAAAAAATTAAAGTTGGTACCAAGAGGTTTCGACTTTGAATAGTGATTTTGCAAAAAACACTTTTAAAATTACAAAAACAATGTTTAAAGTCTATCGACTTAATTTTTTATTCGATTTAATCTATTTCACTATTTAAAGTCGGATTCTTTTATAATCATCTTTAAAATTACTATTCAAACTACAATATTTTAGGAAATAAAGTGACTAGTGCAATATTTTGGGGAAAATAAAAGAATAAGTACAATATTTATGTAAATTTTCCGGTTTGATTTTGATTTTGTTTGTTGATCGCTAATATACCCTCTCTTAATTTTAGTCCCATTTTTTAGTTCTCGATTAATCAACTATGTTAATTTTAGTATTAATTTGATTAATTTGAATTTTTTAATAATTAAAAGATTTATATTTAACTTTAAAAAATTTACTTAATTATTTTTTTTCATTGTATTTTTTATTGTCTTTTTTCTATTCTTTATTCTTTTCTCAACTCTCAACATTTTTATTTATAATTTATAATTATATTGACAACAGCGTATTAAATAGAACAAATATAATTTGATTATAGATAAATAGATCTATTTATTCGCACCTACAAATTTGGCAATTTGGCACTTTATTCAAATAATGGATTTTTTCTATAAAATTTGTTGTGATATAATATTTTTTTATTGTAATTGTATTGAAACCAAAAAAATAGATAACGATGGAATGAATAAGGCAGGAGGTGGTTTGCAAAATTTTACTTATTTATTTTATATCTTTTTATTTTATTCTAATTTTTGTTAATTTTGAGTCCCTCAATTTTTTATAATATATATAAATATAAAAAAAATTACCTATATGAAAAAAAATATTTTTTATATAAATAAAAAAACTATTTAAATTAGAATTATATCATACTATAATTTGATAAACAAATAATTATATAATTAAATATTTATAAAAATTCGAAAATTTGATTTGATTCAAATCTAAAATTTTTTAAATAATATTTGAATTATAAAATATGACTAGTCAACTTAAATAACTTAAAATTTTTGACTCGATCTAATATTTACTTTAATTATAATAACTTTTATAAATATTGAGTTATTTTAAAATACATTAATTTTTAATTATAATATATTTTCTTGTTTTGTAATATTTTTTTCTTTACCTTATAGCGAGTTTTTATCTTATAGTACGATATTGTTTATTGTTATAGTAGATCTATGTTTATAAATATATTTTTGTAATTTTTAAATTTAATTTGTGGATTATTAATGATCTTTAATAGTTTGGTTTTTTTAATAATTTATTTTTTAATATTGTCAGATTTATTTTACAAAATAGATTTTAAGATTATTGATTTTGTTCATTACTCTTCATGCTTAAAGCGTGAAGATGAATAGAGAAAAAAATCTCATTATTTATTTATTTATTTTTATTTCTTTAATATTTTATTTTTATCACAATTTTACAAGCCATTGAAAATATTTTGTTGGTTTGATGCTTTGATTTTTAATTTTTTATTGTAGTTTTATTTATTTTTTCTAATTTATTTTTTTCAATAAAATTTACCCGATACTAGCATGTATTATTACGTGCATGGTTTAGACTTGTTCAAAGGTCGGATTGGAATCTAGTGAAGTTTGAAAATTTCCAGCTATTTTCGTTTTAAACAACGAAAATATAGCAGCTTCACCAAATACATGTGAAAAATAAAATAATCAACCTAAAATTTAAAGATTTGGTATTTTTAGTAGATATGTACAAGCCAATCTGGAGTATATTAATGTAACCGCTTGCAAATCGGCCACAGAACGGCTCCGATCCGACTCAAACCCGAATTTTATACGATCACATTAGAATCCATCTGGTTTGGGTTATTTTGATTATCCTGTACAACAATGATATTTTAGATGTTACCCTAATAAAAATACTTGCTAGCATATTCTCAGCCTCGTAAAAAAAGACATTTCAACGTATCAACACATCAAAGAATTTTAATATGGCTTAAAAACGAATGAATATTCTAACCCGAGTGTGTTTTCTCCATCTACGTCGAAACCTCGTCTACTTCGGTACTGAAAACAAAGCTCGGGAAAGCTGTTGTTATGTCCCTGCACAATAGTTGATGTAACGAAATAAATGAGATTCCGGGTTGAGCAGGGTTTGTAACGTATGCAAAGCTCGGTATAACTTCGGTGTTACGTACTTTAAGTATGGGAGGGTCATGATTTTCAACAACGACGGGTTGCGGTAGACAAAGGCCTTCCATTCATTTATATCTATCTTCCCGTCCCCATTAATGTCAGCATCCATGTAAGTCTGCTCAAAATCACCGGGGCACACCGTGGAGTTAAACATACAAATCACCAACAGTACCATAAAACAGCGAGATCTCACCTTATCGAGAATTGCCTCGATGATTTCCTCAGATAGCTTCATTTCGCAATCACTCAACAGCGCAAGAAGCATTTGTTTGACCTGAGAAAATCACCAAAAAGGTGAAGTCCGTACAGACGTTTGTATTAATATTAAAAAACTGATAATAGCATGATATATGAATAACAAACATACAAGGCACAATGTACCTCACGACGTTCGATAAATCCAGTTCCGTCGGTGTCATAAAGTTTAAATGCAACTGCAATGTAAAACAATCCGACTAAGTAAAATGAGATGAAAGATTAACATAATTTACATTCAACAACTGTTTACTTACACGCCATCTTGTCTTCTTGTGATGCATTTGGATGGAAGACACTGAGTGCTCGAACAAAGTCCGAAAAATCAATGACTCCATTCTTATCAGCATCAAACAAATCAAAGATCTGCATGTATTAGAAGGTCGCATAAGTAAACTAATTCGAATACTTGTTTCCGAGTACCTAATTTGTAACTCTCATATCGGTACTGTATTAATGGTTTATAGAAGGAAAGTTAGGAAACTGATACACCGAGCAAAAAGCTCTATACCAACTTTTCTAGTACAGAAGAAAGAATATAATGACCATAACAAACAATGTTAAGGATGGCCGGAAAATGTCCAAACTCGAACATTTTGGTCAAAACAGAACAGCCTCATGCATGTAAAAAAGTAAACAAAAACCGGATCTATGATATCATGCTTGTACTAACTGGACTGATAGACATTAAGCAATTGAATTTTAGTAGAGAGTATTTCTACAAGATAAATGTAATAAACATGTCCTCAAAACAAGCTTCAACATTATAGATCGCCCGTTGCTAGAACATGAAACACCCATCAAACAAAATTTAGACAAAGCAAAACGAAACTTGAAGTAATATTTAATTTGCCATCAAAGTATAAAAGCAACAAAATACATTACCCGATCCGCAAAAATGTTTTTCCTCTTCTTATTTTGAAACAAAGCTAACTGAAACTCTTCCTGCATATACAACAGAAAACATTAGACGGGCGTAAAAATCATCAATGCAAACTTTCAAATTCGACAGAAAAGGAATGATGTTTATCGACAAACTAATAGCAAAGTCACGCAACAACATCTCGAGCTCACACATGATATCATATGTAGATATCTGATAATCCCAATTCCATACCACATTAAAAGAAAATCCGAAAGAACCGGTGGATACGGAGGAATCACCGAAAAGTTTACCTTGCTAATAAGCCCATCATCAACCAACGAACTGCTGATGATCTTATATAGCTCAAAGAGTGCTTCCACTTCACTAACACTAACTGCAGGTACAAGGAAAATCAACCGAATAATCAATTCCGAGCTGATTGCAGCCATCCAATATAGTTGGAAAACAAATTCCATTCAAACAAACACAATAGTGTACATACAATGAACAAAATTTTGTGTCAATTTACAAAACTTACAAGCAGTTTCTGCAGCGAGTTTAACAGGGTCTTCGCGTTTGGGGCTTTGATTTTTAGTTGCAATAGATCGAATCTTTACTTTAGATTGAAAGCAACCCATTTACTGGGAAAAAAGGGAGGAAAAAATAGTTACCAACCATGAAATTAAAACAAAACTACTGCTATGAACAATCGGAGAGAGCTAAATCACAGTTCTCAATCTAACAATAAGATAGAACCCTAAAATTCCACGTAAAATTTACAAGGATTCAATTACAATTGAATCATAAATCATTTCCTTTGCTACCTGAGAAATACCCATCACTTAAAACCGAAATAAATTCAAATGCAACTTGGATTAATCAATCAAATCCCAAATCAAAACCCAAATTAACAGCATTAGAATCAATCAATTAATTAAAGAAGAAAAACCCAGATTATCAATCTTAACAAACAACGAAAAAATCAAATAAAAATACACGAATTTCATAAGATTACTGACCGAGGATTTGATTGACCTGGGGAAAAACTCGCCGCTTTGAAAGGACAGAGGAAGGAAGCTGTTGATAGAGCTTCAAATTCCTATGCCCTTTTGAAAAGAACGACGAAATGTAATACGAAGAGAAACCGATACAAAGCCGAAATATAAACAAGTTAGACGGGTTGTTCTGACAGTTGAGCGATCCCATTATTTCGGTGTTGTTGTTATTAGTGTTTTAATAATTTTGAATTTTGTTTTGTTTTTTTGTTGTCGGACTCGGACAGCAGCTGGAAATGTTGGAATGGAACCGAAGTGAATTCTGTTTCTGTATTTGTGTTCGCGCCGTGTCTGAAAATGTTTTACCCACGTCATCACGAGAATTAAAATAGTAAGTGCTTTATTAAGAAATAAATAGCAAGTCACCTGAAAATATTTGTGATTCTCACTTTAGTACCTGAAGAAATTTTCTTTATCACTTTAGCCCTCTGTTATAAATTATTTTTAAAGAAGGCTTAAATACATTTGCGTTTAAACGTGATATCTTATCTCAAGTTAATATATGTCGATTTTTCTATCAAATTAATACATGAATTTAAGTATTTTCTCTTAATTTAGTACTTATTTTTTTTATTTTCAAGTTAGTATTTAAACTTTAATTTCATCAACTGTTTTAATATTTTTGTTACTATTTTTAATCTCAAAACTTATAAATTTTATCATTTTGATTGTAATTCAATATAAATCAATAAATTTAATTATTTATATTTAAAATTTTATTAATATAATTAGATCAATCATGTCTAACCGATCAAATTAATGATTAAATGGTGCATTTATCCGTGAAATAAAAGTTAAACCAATAGTGATTCCTTCACACATATAAACTATTTTCTTTTTTTTCTTTAAACTGTATGTCCATTTTATAATGGTTAATGTTTGGGATTCGTGATTATCCTTTCTAACAATGTCTTTTTTGAAGTTCGAATCTAAATTTTCTCTTTAAAAGAGCAATGTACATATAAAGTTTGGGATTCGTGATTATCCTTCACACATATAAACCCTTGTTGGTCTTATTTTCGCTCTTTTATTATGTTGCTCAAATCACTCAGCAAAACCAAACCAACCAAGCCAAAAGGGTACATATAAAGTTTATGTTTTTAAGCATACAACTACATTTGCATACAAAACCCTGGAGATGGCCCCCATTTCTGCACTTCTTGAGCAGCTATATGTCACAGGATGTTGTCAACCTATACGACGACGACGACAACAACAAAAGGCAACCAAAATTCATCCCTCAACATTTCAATTTCTAAGTTTGAACTAGTTAAGGGGAAAAAGAGAAACCACAAAGCTCATTCATAGATTGTGGTATTCGGCATGCATAGAGGAGACCTTTATATAGTTATAGGCATGAACAACCATGTCTAGGGATGGTCAAGATGCGGAGTGTGTGTTTGCCCGTTGCTTGAAACTTAGAAGTCATGGATGAAGTAGTTCTGCCAGTGGGAATGGGCCATTGGATGGAACATCCAGCAGCAAATCTTGTTCAGAACTTCCATCGCCATAATGGAGAGAATCAGGCATGCTGCTACCATCATGCGGCAAGGCCGTTGGACTAAAGAAAGAATAATCATTATTGTCTATGAGTTCTTTGTTTTCATAAGTAGCCTTCGTCGTCATCCTTTTGGGGGCCTTTAAAGTCCTTGCTTCTGTAAAATGAGAAAGCATTGTTTTCTTGAGCAAGATGCCGGTGTAACTCATAAGACTGACTCTCAACTTAAAGGTGAAATTTGTTCAGTTAAGGAGAAATCTTCTTCATATGGCTTCATGTTATTAACAATATTTCCTCAATATTAATTGACAAGAGCAAAGAAAATTTCAGACCTGGGAAATCATGTGGTCTCTTCATGGTCGTTACCAAATTATTCGATGCAATGGCATTTGGTCCTCTCGCGATCGCATACCCTCCTATACTACTTTTACATTTCTGCAGCCAAAGAACAGCAAAAAATTCTTGGCCATCCAATGAGCAAATTAAATGCATGTCAAGATATCAATATTTAAGAAACCAATTCAAACCTTAAGTACATGACTGCGTTCGACCCAGTGGGATTTCGTCAAATCGAATAATACAAGTCTTTTCAAAGTCTTACAGTCTTCAGCCTTCAGCCCTGGGACGGAGATATTAAACACCCCTTCCTCCAGAAGTTTCTGAAAGTAACACAAGTTCTCCTTGAATTGAGGGCTTTCAAACATGTTCTTGAGGCTGCACATCATGTTTCAATCATTGATCGTTGTTAATCAGTGAATGCATCACATTATTACAAAACATGAACTAAAATGATGTTATTTTTCCCGTCTTGATAGAAAAGTAAAAGAGGTACCTATCCAGTGATTTGGCAAAGTCGAATGGAGGTAGATATTGCAGCAACTGCTGTTGTTCCTCATCTGTTAAATGTTTCACAAACTCCTCAAAGTTGATAACATCCTGCACGGCACAAAAATATTATCACTGAATGAATAATGATATATCCAGAGAGACTATGTAGATAAGATTAAAAGGTTCCTACTTCCTCGTGCACAATTGATATATTTTTTTTTACAAAAACAGAAGCCATAGAATTGAGTTCTAAAGCGCTTATAGAAAGAACAAGTAAAGAAAAGAGAAGGGAACTTACATTCAAATCTATGTTACAAAGTGGTGATTCAGGACTTTCCAGCATTAATGATTTTTCATGTTGAACCGTGTCCCTGCCAAATGTCAAAAAGAAAAAAAAAGTATTAATCAACATGAAAGCACCATTCTCCAATTTCTCCACCATTCCACGGCAGCTATGCCTATAAGCACACTGAAAAACTGAAGGGGCAAAGACATTAGTACTCCCTCACATTGTTGTAGGAATTGCATCTTCTCTATTCTCAGAAATATGTTATCTTAAAGTGCTCACAATAAAATTCCATAGTATCCGAGTTAAAAAGACAGCAGGGTACACACTGCTCCTAATTTCATGACAAGAAGATTCAGTTACCACTTTTGAAATATTATAGTGAAAAGAGGTACCTCTTATGTTGCTCACATTGCATCCCTTGTCCAACTGTCCTAGCCTTTTCAACTCCATGTCCTGAAATTTTGATGCCCTTGCTATCAATATATGCAGGGAAGCTTGAACAATGTGAATAGGTGTCGTTCACTGAATATTGTTTGTTTTCGACTGAAAGGGAGCTAGCTTCTGATTCCTCTTCTCGAGCTACTGAGCTTGGATGTCTAATTAGAACACTTCCATGTCCAAATTCAAAAGAAGCCATCGGTGTTTCACTCTCAAGAAGCAAATCTTCCTCATAAGATCCAGATTGTTGTTCATGTAAAATACTATATAAATCTTTTGCAAGTTTCTCTACGGGAGATAGCTGTGGACAGTTTACGCTTGTTCTTTTCTTAGAAGGTACCATAGAGTCCAACACATTAGATTGAGCAGGCCCTGGAGAAAGATAAAAGAGAAGACAACTTATATCAGTATTTAAGACCAGTTTAGAACTACAAACATTCGAGTGAAGCCATTGGCATCAGGCAAGATGAAGCTGTCAACGAAGATAAAATATGAGGATGCAAAAGGAACAATTAAGATGGACAGAGATATTCCATTGAATTTACTAGGCATTTCCATTCCTTATAAAATAAATGCAATTTACTCTCATACAATTAAACTTAAACTAGCAATGAGGAACACTACTGACAATACATAATGTCTAACCGGTCAAGTCACTGGCTTCTGCACCGCCAAACTGAGCACAGCTTTCAGAATTAGATATAGCTGATCCAGAACTCGACCTATTACTTGTATCTTCATCCACAAACTTACAGAGCCCCTGGTTATAATCAGGGGTTACTCCTGCATCATTATTTGGCTTTCTTTTCAGATGTTTCACTACTTTTTTCTTATTTATAAATATGCTCTTCATTCTAGAAGCCCTATGATCCTCAAAATTATCAGGTTCAACCCGAGCATGAAGTGGGGTATAGTTTGCAAGTGTCCCTTTAGTTCTCCACCGTGAACCACAAGCATTGCACAATACTGGCTTCTCCGGAGGTCCATTGCGCCAAAGGGGAGTGCCTAACACAGTACATTGTCGTTAGTAAGTACAAGGGTATTATATTTGATAATGCCTATGCCAAGAACTTTTTAGAGGAGAAAAAAGGGCAAAGATCATGGTATATTATCAGCTAAGTTGTAAGAGAAAAAAAAAATCGAATAAATCTTCTTCCAAATATGGCCAATAGGATACACATCATTAGCCTATCAGGGACAGACTTGAGTAGGAACCAAAAACAAGACAAAATTGCTTTATCCTCAAAAACTGACATTTAGCAACATTTTTAAGCGCTTAATGTTGGAAGCAATTCCTTGAACAAATTCAGATCTGATGCTCTTCTCAACAGCAAGGCAATTGCTTCCATCAAGACACGTCCTAGACACACAATTACACTCATATCAACGACCAGCAAGATTACAATATAGCTAAAATAAGTTGAGTTGCAGTAATTGGTAAAAGCATACTAAGACTATTAAACATTTCAAGTGCTTGAATAATTATGCAATGAATTGACCTCAGAAGTCAATAAGTCATTCAGAGTGTTTAAAAAGCTTAAGTTGAACAACTTCAAGGCTTAGGAGGGGCAAACAATGAACTTCAGACGAAATTGGAAGTTACAAAACAATGGTTTAAACTGAACACAGTTCTTAAAATTTTCAAGACATTTGTTATCAACAATGATAAAGAAAATTGTTAACTGAAAACATTAAGGTGCATGATGTTGCAAGGAACCACATTCGGATTGAACCGAAGAGGACTGAGGTTTGATTTGATATTTAGGCTTACAAATACCTATGGAGCAAAGCAAAGGTTAACCAATACAAATTCAATGGTGAATATGAAAATGCCAGAATTCAACAACACAGGCTCTACACATGATTCACACAAACACTCAAGCTCAAAGCTTTACATGGATTAAGAAAAATGATTCATGTTCTTCTAAATCCATATATAAAACATCATTCACAGTTTCACACAAAGAACAGCACATCCATTATCTGTATTCATCATATAACCAATATTCCTGACAAATTCCAGTGAGAGAATTATTAATTCAAGCACATAAAATTCCTTTTTAAACATCATATCCAAAAAAGTTAACTGGAGAAACAAGAACTCACTTGTAACTCCACAATGATAGCAAGGTCCTCGCTTTCCCATGCCTTTCTCTTTAGCTCAAGGGAAGAAAAATAGATTAGAAAAAAGTTGAAAATAACAATAGGAAAAAGATATTATTGACTACAAATTGAAACCTTTTAAAAATATAAATTTGATTGGTCTCTTCAAGCTTTTATATGATCAAAGGGCAATAAAGGGTATTCTGAAACAACCCAGAAAGCTAGTTTAATTTGCAGAGTAAAGCAAAAGTCAAAATACGAAGAAAAACAAAAGCACCCACAAGAGTTTTTATTTCATTTCTATAAGTCCAATAAAGAAATCAAGAAAAAAATGGAAACTTTTAGAGAGATGGATATTCAAGCTTGGAATTTGCACAGTCCAATGGAGATTTCAAGAGGAAAATTTTCTAGAGAGGAATCTATTAAATGGGCAGTGAAAAGAAGATGAAATTGAAAAACAGCTGTGTGTTTCTTTTGTATTTATTTATTTGAGGTCTTGATAGACACTAAAATCTTTTTTTAATCATTTTTTATATATTTAAAATATAATATTTTATTCAAAATATATATATAAAAAAACTAATAAAAGATTAAAAATTGATTAAAGGTATACTTTTGAGTATTAAAATGGGATAAAAATAGTTCAAGTACTAAAAAAAAAGTATTACATTAATGACCAAAGGTGTAAATTAGGCCTTATTTGGATGTGTATGTATTGATATTAAAATTGGTTTGATATGACAAAAAAATCTATTATCATAAAACTGAAGAAATATTAAAAAAGAAAATTATTTATTTAGTTTCATTTAAAATAAATGAAAATTATTGAATAAAAGGATAAGAGAATATATTTAGGGATGACAACGGGTCGAATTAGAGTAGATTTTTTATTATCTCGATTTTGACCTGAGAATTAAATCATCTGTCTCGATCCCGATCCGATCTTAACATATATTTTCCCAACTCGATTCAAAATAATAAAATTTATAACTCGATCTAGACTCAACTCTAATATATTAATAAAAAAATTCGATTAAACCCGATTTGACCCGAGAAAATAATAAAAATATTACTATATATAAATTATAATAAAAATATATAAATATATAAGGTCAGGTCGAAGAATTTTTACCATAACTTCAACCTAACCTTATTTTTATAATAACCCGACTGAACCCGAATTCAAACTCGGTTTTTAAATAAAAAACTCATCCTTATCAAATCAGGTCAAATCGAATCGAAACTCAATGTAACGGGTTATCATCCTTAAATATACTAGTACATATGTCATGTTTAAGGAGTTTTTAACTCTGTTTATTTTTATAGAAATAAAATTTTCAAAAAATTATAATTTTGAAAATGGATAGACTATCAATTTCGAACCAAAACATTTTTATAAAATGTACAATTTAATTTAAAAACAATTTAATAAATTGTTATATCCTATATCAATTTAATAATTCCTCGAAATTGTTTTTTGATTTGTGATGTATCCAATCCTAACTCTCTAATAGAAACAATACTCATAATCTAAATTAATAATTTGTTTTAATTTATAACTTACAAAGTATAATTATCATTTTGAGTTACTTGTAATCTACGTTTACAAATTAAATTAAATTTTAAAATATTTTAATTCAATCATTCATCTCTCAATATCATTTTATTGAATTAAGAATTATGTGAATTTAAATATTTAGTTGAGCATTAAATATCAACTTTTATCTTAATGACCAAAATTTAAACATTTAAAGTTTTTCGTGTTAAAAGTAAATTGAATTAAAATTCAACTAAGTTTAACACGTCAAACTACAAGTTACCCTTACCCTCATGGACAAACATTTATTTATTTTTGAATGGTCAAACATTTCAATTTTGATTAGCATATTATATATATTATACATATTAAAAAATATGTGAAGTTGTTCATGTATAAAAAGTAAAAATAAATAATTTATTTAAATTATATAAAAGTTATAAATATTAAATTAAATTAGATAAATAACTTTTTAAAAATAATATCTATAGAGAAAAAAATAATATGAGCAGAACTAATCAAAATTTAAGGTATGTATTTTTGGGAGAAAATATATTAAGAGTTATTCCATCACGTGGCTAATCAAATGAATCTATTTTATTAATTTTTTTATTTTATTTTTTATTAAGTGAATCTTCACTAATATTTATAATAAAATAAAATTAAAAACAGTTTTTACTAAGTAAAAATTCACTTAGTAAAAAAGATGAGGAGAAAAAATTAATAAAAAATAATTTATTTGATTGATCCCATAAATTATATAACAAAAATAACCCATGATATTAGTTCCGAATTTGAATAAACATAAATATATTATTTTTATGCATAAGTCCTACCTAAACTTATCCATTAACACTTTTAATCCAAATACATTATCTTTACCTATAAATATTCACAAGTAAAAGATAAATTGTAAAAAAAAAAATTCAAATATCATTTTATAAAGTTCATTTTAAGAAAATAAACATATTTCATAACATTTATAAATCTAACCCCCTTTGATTAATATATAAATAAAAACATGTCATATAATAAAAAATATGATAGTTCACACCAGTCTTCATAAATGTTTTAAAAATAGTATGTCGTGTAAACAAAGGGATTTAATTCATTTTATTGAAATTCAAGGATTTAATTATTTTTTAAAACAACGGCTTAAAGCATTTTAATAAAAAAAGTTCAAAGTCCGGGAAAGATATTATGAACACATTTAACAGGGAGGGGAGGTTTACTGCCATTTAATCACTTACATTAGTAAACATTTCTATTCAAAAAATACATTAGCACCTAAATTAAAAGCCAGGAGAAAACTCAAATGGTCAGTAAACAGAGATTGAAAAAGCAAAAGCTAACATGAATGGAATGTCTCAAACTCAGACTAAAGCATCATAGTACCTAAATAGAATCAAAACTGTTGCAGCTAACTCAGTCTTAATCAGGAAACGGTTGTTATAGTTTTAAACAGAAAGAGGAAACAAAACAAAGAATGCATGAAAATGATCTAAATGGATACTTGAAAAACAGTAAAAAGTTTGTAACTCAACTATTGAATAGATCACAATGAATTCCCAGACAAGTGGAAACCCATTGGGGAGATTGTCGTGGCGATGGGGAATCACTTGCCACCCAAGGAAGGGAAGTGCCCGGGGTCTTCGATTGAGGGAGCAGAGACATTGCTTGGTGCATTGCCTACATATCCTCCTCTGGAACCACGACCACGGCCTCGACCACGGCCAGGTCCATAATACCTCTCCCCTTCAGCTGGCTTCAGGAACTCATTGATGCTGACAGACTACACCAAAACATCCATGCATTTAAAAAAAGACATTGTGAAATACATAAAAGGACCTAAATCAATTATCATTGATGTCTAAATTAGTATAGGCTCACTGCATTGTCAAAAAGGAATATAGATCATGACAAGTGAAAAAACAATTAAGAAACAAAGTACAGAGATGCATTCATACTTCAAATACAAGACTCGCCTGCAAAAGCAGCTATTGAACAATAACATCACAAAAGTATACAAACCTTTTTGGCTTTTTCTTCTTTATCAGCATCTTTGCGCTTATCCTTCTCAGAACCCTAAAAACCATGAGCTAGATCAATATACCACTATAAATTAAATATTTGAAACCATACAAACCAAAAGAAGCTAAGAAATCTTGCCAGTTTGATAAAGATGTCATCATTGCTCTTCTTGTTTGAAAGTTGTTGCATGGACTCAAACACTTTGGTATCAACTTTCCTTTCTTCAGTCGTCTTGAGGGCAAGCAGAGCTTTCCTCTTCTCCTCAAGAATCTTCTCATATTCTTCCAAGGTCATCTCCTACAAAAGACAGAAAGAAGTACAACATAAACATTAACATTTAACATCGACCAAGGCTTACAAAACCAGACAAAGTCCAAATTAGGTTGATTATCTGATTGTCCAAAGTAGATTCTGTCAAACAAAGTGAAAGCATGGACGGTAATAAAATTCAAAATCTTTGACGATGTAGTTCATCCAATATTTCAAAAACAACATAATTTCATCCAACACATTACCTAGATTTAGTTACAGTTTGACCACAGATGCTACGGACTTCAAAAGGATTAGAATTCCTAATAAAAGTAATGTCTCTACAAAACAAAAGCATTAACTGTTAAAAATTACCTTATTTTCAGGCTCTTTCTCTTCAGCTTCATTTCCAGCATTCTCCTTGTTTGCATCCACAGCATCTTCCTCACCAGGCTTCTTCTCAGCGCCAACATTCTTTTCATTCTCGGGGACATTTTCTTCAGTCTCCCTTATTTTGGGTAAAAATAGCAGGATATATATATATATATATATATATATATATATATATATATATATATATATATATATATATATATATAAGCAGATGAGCTTGCATAACACAAAAAATACGTATGCATGGGGAATAATCACATAAAGAGCATTATAGTAAAAAAAAATATGTTAAGGGATTGGCAAAATATATACTCACGGAGCAACTTCATCAGTAGGGCTACCCCAATTACCACGTCCAGCACCATCACGCTTGAACTCATTCCTGTTTATGTTTAAGGAGAGATAAAAAATGTGGTGAATACTTAAAAGAAAATAAGCAAAATTCAAATAACAAACCAATACTAACCCACGTCCAGTCCCACTACGGCGATCATACATCCTTCGAGGCTGTTCCCCTTCTCCAAATTCTCCATCATTAAACCCACCACGACGACCACCACGGAAGGAACCTCGAGGGCCACCATAGCCACCGCGCCTTTCAGTCTGCTTCCTTTCTACTCCCTCTTCAGAAGGTCTGTATCCTCCTGAAAATGCATTGGAGTTATCACTAACATTGGAATCACGATTGAACCCTCTGCCACCATATCCACGTCCACGTCCACCACCACGGCCTCCTCCACGTCCAGGCTCACTCCTTGCTTCCCTCACTGAATAAGGCAAACATGAGGAAAAAGGATTCAAGATAAATGAGTGAACAAGACACTTCAAGGTTCTTGCCAATAGACCAACAAAAGATAAATTAAACATAGGGAAAAATTAAGCAATAGAACCATAGCATCCATTACGAACCACATAATAAACTTCAATAGAGTTTTAAACTTCACAAAAGAATATGGATGGAATTGATACAGACAATTATAACAATACAATATGAATCAATAGAGTTCACTAATATGTTACCTTTGCCTCATTTTCAATATCAAAACTCATACAACTTCACAATCGACTTAACCAAAAGATTTGTTCCAATGACAGATAAAAAACTAACAAGTTTCATAATTTTATTTAATAAATGAACGGCAGTTTTGACAATAGATCAGCCCTACTAACAAATAAGAAGAATCCGAAATGCCCTTGATTTTACTTCAATTTTCAAAGAAATAAACATCCAAACAACAAACCCACAACCAATCACAACAAGGACACTCCACCAAAATACTAAAACAATACATCAATTCAGAAACCCAAAATTTTCATTCATTTCTTGGCCATTACATCCAAAACAAAACATAACGGATTTGTGAATAAGAATAAGAAAAAGTTACCAGCTTGAGCAGGAGGAGGTGGTTTGGTGGGGAGCTTCGCAGGCTTCGCCGGATGAGCTTGAGCCGGGGCCGAACCAGGAGCTTTCTTAGGCTTTTCAAGCTTCTGTTTCTCAGCGGCGGCAATAACCAAACTTGGGTCTTCCGTATCATCATCCAATAGATCAAATGGGTTCTGGGTTGCCATTTGTTAATTCAAAGAAAATATATAGAAAAAATTCTAGCCTTTTCTTCTTTTAGTTAAAAAAGAAAACGAAATAGCAACCGCAAGAGTTTTATTGTATGATTAAAGCCATGGAAAATAATGTAAATGAACAATGAAAAAGAAGATCTGAGATTGAGGGTTGGGAGGTTAGAAAACTGAGAGAAAATCGACAGGGATTGCAAAACCCTAGCCAATGCGGCACCGCAGAGAACTGAGAGTGAGGGTAAACCTAATCTTAAAAACCCTATTGGTTCTGTTACTGTGTGGGCGAGTTCATTTTAAGACTTGTGCATTTTGATTGATAATAAAGACAATATGGCAGAGTTCTTCGAGAAATAAGAAACTGAGAAAATGATTTTTTTTCCTCTTTCGTATTGCAGAAAATGAATTTAAAATATATAAAAAAATCTCAAATATTAACAACTAACCACATTATTTATAACAATCCTTGCATTAGACATAGAATTAGGATCACCTTAAAAAATTACTTGTTTTTTAAATTAATAAATTTAACTAATTTTAATAGCTAAAATTAAAAAAAAAAATAATTCAAAAATAATTTATTTTTTAAAATATTCTTATTTCTTATAATTAATTTCAGTTATTATTTTTATTAATTTAATAATTAAAAAATCATGTAAAATAAAATTTACGTGTGTTAACATATTCTGATTTAAAATATATATATATATAAACATGTATTTACAAAAAAATTATATTATTGGTTATCTTTATCACGTTATTTATGATCTAAACTGATAAGATATTAATTATTTATTAATTTTGTCAATATTATTTTTTTACCTAAAAAATCTTTATTTATATTTATTATAAAATAAATTTAAAAAAATATTTTTTTATCAAATAAATATTCACCGAGTAAAGGTAACATAAAAAATTTAAAAAATAAGTATTTTTTATTCGAAATTGAATAGACTCAAAATATTTTGATATAATAATATTTAAACTTAAATATTAATTAAATAAAATATTTATCCCTCGTAATCTTATATTAAATTGTTAAATTATAAAACTAAAATATTTGTTAAATAAAATAGTAAAATATTTGTATATTAATTTTTATCAATCTCACGTTTGTTTGGTTTAACCGAACCCGATATCCGTTTGTGTTATTGGATCATATGACGGGTCTTGGGTACAACCACACATTCATCTCGTATACTTTTGGGGGCCTAAACCAAAGATCCAATACTGACAATAGACTTGCCTCGTACTCATATCTTGTTCTTTATTTCAAAGCTTATATTATTTTTTATAATTATTGATATTTAAATAATTTTTAAATAAAACCAAAATATTATCTTTCATGAAATAATAATAACAAATAAAAATAAAACCTCTCGTATTCACAACCAAACAGTCTCTCAACTCTATAAAAGAATATTCCAAAACGAATGTACTATTTGTACATGAGCTCACTGATGACGTAAATCTAATGCCGCATCAGCATTAGCTCACCAATAGTTGTTCGCCATGTGGACACAAGCTAACTGGATTCTTCATTTCCGCTCCCGGACCCATATCGAATCCGGCTTGAACCACGTCTGGAGCGGATGCAGTCGCCTTTCTCCTCCTTTTCGGCGAGGCATTTCCTGATTCTGAAGAGGAGGATGGCGCCGGCGATGCTCTCTTTGACGTTATTCCGACCGGGTCAGGTTCGCCGGAATTTACCCTCGATGGAAAATTCAATAAAGCTTTAGAGCCACGCATCCTATAAGCTGCTTTATCATAAGCCAACGCCGCATCCTCAGCCGTCTCGAAAGTACCTAACCAAACACGAGCCCCGTTTTTAGTGGAGTCCCTAATCTCAGCCGCGAACTTCCCCCACGGCCTTTGTCTAACGCCTCTGTAATGCTTCCCTTTCGACGGAACCACCGTGGGAGACACCGTATCCGCCGACGTATCCATTTCTTTCACCGATTTGATCTCCGTTGAAAACTCTTGCGATTCCGACTTAATCGGCACGAAATGAGTGGAAGAATTATCGGACGGCGCCCAACCGACGGCTAGAGCATCCCGTAAGAGTCCGAAAACGAGCATATCTTCGGAGTCATCTTCTTTGAGAGGAAGATCCCCCCAGGTTTCAGTGAAACAAGGATACAACCGGCTAAAGCTCGAGCTCCGGCAAAACATGGGGGCAACGGCGGGAAAATCCATGGAAGCGGTGAATCGAAGGTCTGATGACTCGCTGAGTAAGTATTGCCGAGCTGAGTCCAGCACAGCCAAATCGGAATTATTTGAATACATCTCCATAGCCTACCAAAACAGTTTTAACTTTCTTTTTTTAAGAAAAAAATAAATCAAATCTCAAAATCTTCAATTTTCCTTGACAAATTGGAAAGTGGATTTATATAGGGGATTTCGATGCATGAACCAGAGCAATCGTATTTTTCAGCTTTTGATTTTCTTTAAAGTTTGAATTTTCATATTTTAAATAACAATACTTTTAAGGGTCTGAATTTCATTTAAGACACGTGATTTATGTATCTGGTTTTGTCGGGTCCCTTCCCATTCGTACATGATGAGGTCATCCATTTGACAACAGCAAATGGTTGCTTTCTCCATTGGGTCTGCCTTGTTGCCAACTTGGTTCTAGAAGAAAATAATTTAATAAAAATAATATAAACAATAAAATTTTGGATAAGATTGGCCGAAAGTCAACAGTCCATTAAAGATATTATGGTATAGAATGCAGGGTGTTCGCGGGTTTTTTAATAAATATTATAAATTATTAAAATTTTATGAAGATAAATTATTTTATTTTATAATTAAAGATTTAAGATAAAATTTATAATCATTTAAAGTCTTATATGATATCTATTTATATAAATTATCATCCCTTGTCAATTGTATTAAATGAATGTTTATATGTTACATCATGTTTATCTCTAATTTTTTTATTTGGCTTTGTTAAATCAATTGTATTTGGTTGAATTTAAATTATAATTCGCGGAATAAAATATTTTTTTTCTTGTCAAAATTGTCTCTGTTATTAAAAAGTCAAGGTCGTTATGACAGGTGATTTTCTCCGGACGCATGTTAGCAGGTCTCATGGCCTTTAGGAAATTTCTGGATTGGTCTTTGGTTTTCTTGGATTTTAGCTTAATTCTTGTTCGATTCTTGGGATCTTTAGCATGTTGCAAGTGTGCTGATGGATTGGCGGAAGCTGTTTGGGGGTGAAACTGAACAATCCTTGGAGTTCTTTCCTTCTGAAGGTTCTGGGATTGTTCATCCGGCACCTGAGGTTTTTGATGAAGGAGTTTTTGAGTGGCAGTTTGCTCTGGTGGGCCAATTTATCGGAGGAGCTCCAAACTTTAGTGCTTTGCAGAAGATTGTCGCTTCGTTATGGGGCAAGAATGCTTTGTCTAAGGTAAGTCTTGCTGGTTCCAATCTATATGTGTTCTTGTTTTCTAATGCGAGTGTGCGTGACTGGGTGTTGGATAATGGTCCGTGGCATATCCAGCATAAGCCTTTAGTTCTTCGAAAGTGGGAACCTAATATGAAGAAGTTGAATTTTGATTTGTCAAAAATACCGATTTGGGTACAGCTTTATAATACCTTTGGAGCTTTATTCTCGCAAGGGAATTGGCTATATTGCTAGTATCTTGGGGGTTCCTTTATTCATGGATTCTGTTACTGCCTCAAAGGAGAGGCTAGAATTTGCAAAGGTTTGTATTGAGGTTGAGGTTGGTGTGAAAATTCCAAGGTTTGTTTCTGTGCAAATGCCTGATCAATCAGTGGTTCAGATTTCAGTCTATGTGCCTTGGATGCCTTCCAGCTATGATAAGTGTAGGGCTTTTGGTCATATAACTAAGTTTTGTCCTGTGATGCAGAAAGAGAAGGCTATTTAGAAAGTGAAGGATGTTGTATCAGTAAGTGGGACTAAATCTACTAATGTTGAGTTGGTTCCTGATGTTGTTAAAGGGGTTGCTGATGTTGTTCCTAAGCCTGCTGATGTATCTAGTAGTTCTGCTACTAAAGTGGGTGAGAGCATAGTTGAATGCTTGTCTTCTGGGATTTTTGATGGCCAGAGTGGTGGTTCTGTCACTGTAGAGCCAATCTTGCAATCTTCTGTTGATAAGAGGAAGGGTAGGCGAACTGATAAGGTTGGTATTATTGGTCCAACGAAAGATGGATCTGATGGGGTTGAAGGTCGGAAGCCTAGAGCTGCTGCGCAAGGGGTTGCTAACCTTTTGCAGGAGTTAAAGGTTAAAAGGAAGGGTGCATTGGAGAAGGTAAGTTCGGGTTGTGGTCCCCCATATTCTTCCCTATGACAGTATTATTTTGGAACGTGAGGGGACTTAACAATCCTCGAAAGCAAATGAAGGTAATGCAGAGAGCAAGTTGTTTAGATGTAGATATTATTTGTCTCTTGGAAACTAGAGTACGGGAATGCAATGCTGATAATATTTTTGCTAAATTTTCTGATGACTGGTCCTATTGTGCTAATTACACTAGAAACTCGAATGGAAGGATTTGGGTGTTATGGAAGAGACCTTTAGGGATTTCGGTGCTGCATGTTACTGATCAAAGTATTACTATTACAGGTTGCTTACGGGGTAGGTTATCACTTGTCACAGCTGTTTATGGCAATAATGATGTCGTGCAACGTAAGGAGTTGTGGGATCACTTAAGGCATCTTAGTGGTTCGATTTTTATACCATGGTTAGTTGGAGGGGACTTTAATGTCACAATAGCTGCTACTGAAAGTTCTAATCTGGAAGTTTTGGGGCCTATTATTACAGTAGATATGATTGACTTTCAAGACTGCTTGAGGGATTGTGGTTTGGTTGATCACCCTTCACTGTTTCTTTTTTTACATGGTCTAATAAACAAGAGGAAGGCTATCTAGCAAAGAAGTTAGATAGGGTTTTAGTTAACTCAGCATGGGATGTGGAATTTACTGATTCATCTGTTGAGTTTCTAGCTCCTGGAGTATCGGATCACTGTCTTGCCTTAGTCTGGGAGTATAAGGAGGCATGTGTGAACAAGCCTAAGCCATTTCGATTTTTTAATTTCTGGATGCAATATCCTGGTTTTCTTGATCTTGTTCGTACTTCTTGGGATGTGCCAGTTGTTAGGTCTCCAATGGAAGTTCTTTTTCAAAAATTGAAGAGACTTAAAAGAAGTTTGCGTGGATTAAATGAAGACCATTTTGCGAACATATCTGAGCAAGTTCGAGTTAAGAGGCTAGCTTTGGAGAAGCAGCAATTACTAAATCTTGCTAGCTCTTCTGGTGATATGGGGTTGGAGAAGTAGTTACAACTTGACTTGGCTTATTTGGAAAAGGCTGAGTTGGACTTCTACAAACAAATGGCTCGTATAAATTAGCTTCAAGATGGAGATCAGGGGACTAAATTTTTCCATGTTGCTGTAGCATCAAGAAAGAAACGTATTACAATTAGAGTTTTGTATAATGAGAATGGGGATCGGCTAGAAAGTTATGATGATATGGTTGAGGAGTTGGTTAAATTTTTTAAAAAGCAGATTGGTTATGTGGATGATAATGTCCCTGGGTGCAGTGTTCAGCTCATTAAGGAGCTTTTGAATTTTAGTCCCTCAGAGATGGACAGTTTGATCAGGGAGGTAACTATTGATGAAGTTAAGGGTGTTGTTTTTAGTCAAGGGAAGGATAAAGCTCCTGGCCCAGATGGGTACACTGCAGGATTCTTTCAGGCTGCATGGGTGGCTGTGAAGGATGACTTTTTTGCTGCTGTAACGCACTTCTTTAGGTCATCTATGATGCTCCCTGCTTTTAATGCCACAACCATTGCTTTGGTGCCAAAGGTTGTTAATGCTTCCCTAGCTAAAGATTTTAGGCCTATATCTTGTTGCTCGGTGGTTTATAAAACCATAACAAAAATATTGGTTTCTAGGCTTGCTGGCTTGTTTTCAGAAATGATTGCTGGAAATCAAACAGCATTTGTTCAGGGTAGAAGTATAATTGATAACTCTTTGCTAGCTCAAGAGATTGTGAAGGGGTATGGAAGAAAGGGTATATCACCTAGATGTGCCTTGAAGGTTGATATACAGAAGGCCTTTGATTCGTTGAGTTGGTCTTTTATATTGAAGGTCTTGGAGGCTTTGGGGTTACCATTGCAATTTCGAGCTTGGATTGAGGCTTGCTTTACTGGATCTTGGTTCTCTATTTCTTTGAATGGGAGTTTGATAGGCTATTTCAAGGGGATGAGGGGTGTGAGATAAGGTGATCCTCTTTCCCCATATTTGTTTGTCTTGGCAATGAATGTAATGTCTTGTATGCTTGATATGACTGCTGCTAAAGGTGTTTTTCAGTTTCATCCAAAGTGTAAAAAGATAGGGTTAACTCACTTGTGCTTTGCTGATGATCTTTTGATCTTTTGTAAGGGGAACATTGAATCTGTGTTGGGGGTCAAATGTGTTTTGGAGAAGTTCTATGAGTTTTCTGGCTTGAGGTTAAATGTTTCGAAAACTGAGATGTTTGTCACTGGGGTCTCACTTCAAGGATTGGAGCAGATGCAAGCTTTTACTGAGTTTAAGCTTGGATATCTTCCTGTGAGGTATTTGGGGATTCCACTGGTTACTAAGAAGCTAGGTAGGAAAGACTGTGTGTTACTTCTTAATAAGATAAAAGCAAGGATGAGTAAATGAGAGGGGAAGCATTTGAGTTATGCAGGGAGGCTGCAGCTTATACGGGCAGTGTTATTTAGTATGGCAAACTTTTGGTGTGTGCAAATTATTCTCCCGAAATGTGTTCTTAGAGAGATTGAAGCTTTATGTTACAGGTTCTTCTGGAAAGGTGAAAACAAGGCTGCTGCAGGGGCTAGGGTAAGTTGGAAGCACATTTGCCTTTCAAAGAGTGAAGGAGGGCTTGGTTTAAAAAATTTGCATGATTGGAATAAGGCTTGTATGATAAGCCTCATTCAACGACTTGTTTCTGGGAGTGATACTCTTTGGATAGCATGGATTAAAATGTATGTGATAAAGCAGGCTGACTTTTGGACGATGGAGAGTAAGCAGCTGGGCCTTTAGGAGACTCCTCAAGTTAAGAAGTGAGGCTGCTGAGGTGTTAACTGCTGGAAGCATTTTGCCAACAAGGGAGATATGGAGAAGGACCCGAGAAGTTGGTGAGGTTGTGGCATGGCATAAAATTACTTGGTTCCCCTTGCATATCCCTAAGCATGCATTGATGTCTTGGTTGGCTCTTCTTGATCGACTTTCAACTAGGGAAAGATTGGTTCGAATGGGCATTGTGAGTGAAGCTGGATGCATTCTGTGTGATTGTCCACTCGAAATTAGGGATCACTTGTTTTTTGAGTGTTCTCTATTCAGGCAACTCTGGAGAATGGCTCTTCTTTGTTGTGGTTTTTCAAGGGAGGTATTGGACTGGCCTGAGGAACTTTTTTGGGCGATTTCCAGATTTAAGGGCAAGCAATCTGCACTTCTTCTTCGACTTGCATGGTAGGCGATGATCTATTTGATATGGGAGGAAAGAAATAGGAAGTTGTTTAGGGGAGTTCATCGTAGTTGTATAGAATTATTTGATTGTGTAAAGAGTGTAATAGGTATTCGTTTAAAGAACAAGAATGTTAGGGTGCAAAGTATACAAAGGGCTACCCTGCTAGCTTGGGGTTTGTTGAGGGAAGGCTTGCTTTTTTTTGGATTAATGAAATGATGCTTATCCAAAAAAAAAATTGTCTCTGTTACTAGACTCTACGTTTTGGTCAACGAAAACAGTTGAAGCCACAACCAAACACACACAAGCGTTGACGGATAAATTAGTCAAATCCACGAGTTTGACCAAAGAAAAGTCTTCTGTTCATTGTTGTGCTCCCCAATACAACAGCAGTGAAAATGGGTCATACCGTGCCAAGCACATGTGGGTTTCGACACAAGTCTTCTGACTTTTGCCTCAGAAGAACGATTTCAAAGAAAACAAGGACGAAGAAAAAGATGGGAGGTTATTGATAAATTATTCATAAATTGTTTATTTTTTAAGTAAAAAATATGAATAATTTTTATATTTATTTAATACACGAGTAAAAAATATAAATAATTTTTATATTCATTTAATATGGAAAAACTAATCGGGTGGGGACGATTATATTTTGATCAGTGGCGGATCTAGAAATATTTCTGAGCGTGGGAATAAATTTAAATATCTTTTAGGGAGGATACAAATCGTAAAATCTTAATATTTTAGGGTGAGCACAAATCATAAAAATTTAAAAACTTTAAGGACTAATTCATAAAAAATTTAAAAATCAAACCCAAATATATAAACTTTAAAAATTCAGGTGGGTCCGTGTCTACCCTTCCCTCCATTTAGATCCGCCATTTATTTTGATCACCAAATTAAATAGCTCGTTAATTAAGTCATTTAATTTTTAAATTAATTTTATTTGGACCATTTCCACTAAAAACCAACGACAAAGTTAATATAATAGTTAACAAAATTTTATATAATTATATAATTAATTCATGTTATTTTATCTATTATATTAATTTTATTTTAATTAAATATAATTAATCAACCTAATTTAAGTTTTTCATCATTTAAACCTACGAATACAACACCTTTTGAATCATATAGAGTTATTAAACCTGAGTCTCATGAAATAAATATTATCATATTTTTCACTATGTTAAGTTTAAGATTTTAAATTTTTATGTCCTAATTTTGTTAAAAAAAAACAAGTTTGATTAATAAATAATCAAATAAAGATAAAAACCACAGTTATAGCCTGCATATGATAGTTCCTCTAAATCCAAGGAGTCGAATAACGAAAGAAGACTACTTAGTATGCTTTTTCTCCCTTAATGTTCCCCAGAGGATAGTAGCTGCAAATAACATAATACCACCCGTTTTTACACTTTTCTCTGGCACATCCAACGCTGGTTGTCTTTCTTGCAACAATTTGAGTGTAGTGTTTGCAATCGAATCCACCACTTTTGCATTTGCCGGTGGCAGGGTCATAGTCAGGCTTCTCTGTGGCCCAAAACCTAACGGAATCGGTGATAGTCGAGTCTTCATATCCTCCCGCAAGGTTTTCCCCGTAGGGTCCCTTGGAACGCTCCATCTTACAGTCACTGACCCTCTTCTTGGCATATTTCTCAGCATAGGCAACTAGGGTTTCATTCCAAACGAGCGGAGGGACGCCAACCTCCGCACGGAATTCATTATGAGCTTTTAAGATGTCTTCAGGAGTTTCCTTGAGATGATAAACTTCATACATCAGCAACAACAATACTGTATGAGATCAAGATATATATGTTCAGGTCAGGACTGAGGAGTTTCCTTGCTAACCTTGTTCACGGTTTTGTGTTTTTCTTCTGACTTCTCAGCTCCTTCATCGTCTTCATGCTTACCCACACCAGACTGGAGTGAAAGAATGATGATGATTGAGATGAAAGCCATGGCTAAATCAATCTTTTGCATTATTGTTGTCTTCTTTGTTAGGTATGGAATTCTATGGAGTGGAAGGAGATGGATGTTTTGAAATGAAACGAATCAACGATTTATAGCATATTGGAGGAGACATATGCGGCGAGTCGATGGGTAGACAGGTGAAAACATAACCATTACTCGTTGCTTTCCTTAATTATTTTTCTGGTAAAAATCTTCTACCTCTTTCCATGCCTCCTTCTATGACTCTTTTAAAAATATTCTAAAAAAATAAATTTTAAACCATAATCCCAATTTTCTATATCTTAAACCCTAAACTTTATACCTTAAAAATATACCCTACTCCTAATTCCCTAAACCTTAACCACAATCTCTAACCTTAAACCCTAAATCCTATACCCTCTAATTTAAAGTGGAAACATAGAAGGAGGCATGGAAAAGAGGTAGATGATTTCATCCTTATTTTTCATATATATTTTTTAGCATTTTCATATCATTTTAATTGTTTTTTGGGTATATTTTAAATAATTTAAAAAAAAGTATTTTAAAATTATAAAATATATCAACTTTTTTTTGAAAACATCAAAATTTATTTAAATATTAAAAAATATTAAAATCAATAAGAATTAAAATTTTAAAATTATAAACAAGTTCTAAAATAATAAATATGATAAAATTCATTAAAAAGTTCTAAAACATCACAAAAATATTTTAAAATCATATAAACATTATATAAATATATAACATTTTAAAAATTGCAAAAATGTTTTTCAAATTATAAATAATAATTAAAAAAACATTCTTATTAGATATGATAAAAATCATTAAAAAGTTCTAAAATATCAGAAAAATATTTTAAAATCATATAAATATTATAAAATATATAATATTTTAAAAATTGCAAAAACATTTTTCAAATTATAAATAATATTTTAAAAATTGCAAAAACATTTTTCAAATTATAAATAATATTTTAAAAAACATTCCTAGGAGATGAATCGTTGTGTTACAACGTCATAAATCCCTCTAAGAAGGAATTACTACCTTCCTATGTCGTAGATCACTAGATTCCCATAGAAGAATTACTGAGCATAATATTGTAGAATCCTCTGTTAAAAAATAAATGCTTTTTTAAATAAATATATAATAAAAATTAAATAATATTGTAAAAATATTTAAATTTGTTTTATTATTTTAAATTTACTATAAATTATCTGCGTAATTGGCATGTATATAATAATATAAAAAATTAATATTATTTAAAAGAACATTATTTAACCTCACTTGCTTTTCATAAATCAACTCCACAAAATTATGAAAATTACAAATAAAGTAGGCCCAAACATATAAGGAAAGAAGCCCAAAATATTCACAGAATCGTAAGCCTGTAAAAATATTAGAACATAACCGAGGCATGCAATACAGCCATTAGCCATGTGAAGAGAAGAGTTTAACAATACAACTAAACATGCTTGATCAGGACATAAACACAGTTATGACATAATTTATGACAAATATCAGCAAACAGAGACATGTTGGGTTCAGTAGTAGACAGGAACGGAACTAGGATTTGGGGTTGAGGGGGTAAAATATAAATGTTTAGAAATAAGGGATAAATTCATAAAAAAACAAATTTTAAAAAAATTTAAATAAAAGGACAAAAGCGATCTGGTTGATTAGTACAACGAAATTAACAACTAGTCGGTCAATAAAATAAACTGTTAAGTTCATTCAGCAAGATTAAACGTTCGATCTGATTGAGCATGTTTAACATAAAAGGTGAGCAATCGGTTTGACCGGTTATCTTTTCTATTAAATTAGTTTTAACATTAGACATTCAATTAGTTATTTGATTTGAATTAAACGATAAAAGAATAAAGTGATAGTGAAAGAAAATTCTTAGCAGGCATTTGATCTTGCTAACTCAAGAACGCAGCCCTTACCAAATTATTATATCTGATCTGAATCACCAACCAATGTTTCCTAACCCAATCTGTTTCAAATTTAATTAACCAACTCCCATTATTTATATGAAATATTCAAAGCCCTTAGTCAAGAAGATGGCGTGCTAAACTTGCCATTTCATTGCCACAAGAAATAGAACAAATTATATATATATATATATATATATATATGTACATATAGTCTTGGTGCTGAGTTCATCACCTCCAAACCCAACATACCAAAAGTCTTCCCCTACAGTTTCTATCTCCCACAATAACACCACTCATCTCTATTTTCTTCTGTCAAAAACCAGAAAAAATGGAGGGTCTCATCCCTTTGGTGTACCGAACACTGAAGAAGACAAAAACCCGCAGGCAATACGAGTGTCTCTCGTCCGGGACGGCTCAAGCTTATAACATTGCGGATTTCTACGTTCAGAGTCCAAGTCAGAGTCAGAGTCGTTTCTATGTGGAACCAAATAATAGTTCTGTAGCTGAGAACAATATCGGCAGCCGTAGTCACCGCCGACGGATGTCCACAGGAGATATCTCCTCATCGATGGGTGGGATGAAAATTACCGGAGATGCTCCAACACCGGCCAGGCCAAAACTCACGAGGCTGAGGAGCCATGGGATGTTTTCATGTGTGACCGGTTGCTAAAAGATACGTACCATCTTTTGCTTTCGTGATGAAATTTAAGTAGCTGTTTTTGCTTTTATTTGGCAATCAAATGTTCATTGCAAGAACTATTAGAACATGGATTTGTTGTATATATAGTTGTTCTTTTTTCTGGGTAATAATCATTATATTTCCCCCTTGAAATAAGTGGGGAAAAGGGTTATGAATATGGTTCTGATTTTAGTAATAATTTGATGCAGTTAGTTCATTTGTTTTTTTTTAGTTCATGTTAAACAGTATAATTATTTAAATTTATAAAATTTAATCTAGATCAATTTAATTATTTATATTTAATTTGATTTCGATCCGAATATTATACATGTGATGTGATCATATATAAAACGACAGAATAATAAACATGTTACTAGAGTCTAGGTAAGAACAATGACATATATATCAGTGTTTATAAGGTTTTAAATTAAAGAATGTTAGGACAAACACTGGAGAACAAAAAGAGTTAAAAACACATTGGTTGATGTTCAAGTGGTTAAACAAAACAAGCAAATGTGATCAATAAATATTATATTTTAATTTCATAATCTTTTATATATCAGAATTAACTTATTCAAGTAATCCAGAATGGGTCCAAGCAGCTACCCCAATATGAAAGACTTGTTCAAGACACATCTATAGTTCTTGATAATCTTTAATTAATTAATTAATAATACATGTTTCCTAAGTTATCGGTTGCACCACTAAAATTCAGCAGAGCCAGGTGTTCTTGGGAAAGGTATTGCATCTCTTATATTCTCAACTCCGGTGGCAAACTGCACCAGCCTCTCGAAACCGAGTCCGAAACCCGCATGAGGAACTGGCAAAGGATAATCAAAGAGATGTTGATGAATATCCTAGAACAAGTTTTTTTTTTTCTAAAATGGTAAATGCCATGACATGGTCTTTAAACAGAAACCATGATAACTTTTCCAGGATCAGCAGCTATTGACTATTGTTCTCGTTTAAGATAAGGATTCCTAACCTGAACCATAACGACGGAGATCGAGGTACCACCAGTAGCTCTCCTTATTAAGCTTCAGCTCATCTAAACGATTTTCAAGATAATCAAGCCGTTCTTCCCTTTGGCTTCCTCCAATGAGCTCACCAACCTAACCAAATGTAGACAAGGAACAACAATGAACTCGCCAACCAAGGAAAAAAAAAGAATATAACATAAGATTCTTATAGAAGTGCTACACATGTTTGTACAAAAAATATGTGCATGAGAAAAATCATCTATACTTGTCTAATGAAGTATGGCTATAAAGAGATTGTAGCATGGATTTAAATTCATAACCAGTTTGTTGGCCGCCATAAATGAAGAAACTTAATATTTACCCGAGGTACCAACATATCCATTGCTGCTACAGTCTTTCCATCGTCATTTTCCCGCATATAGAATGCCTTGATCTCCTGACAGTTTTACATTTTAAAACTTTTAGACATGGAACGGAGAAAGCAGATAAAATCCTGACATGGAGAAGAGTGATGGAGACAAATTGCATGCCTTGGGATAGTCCCTGATTATAACAGGGCATCCGTTAAACACTTGTTCAGTTATGTATCGTTCATGCTCACTTTGTAAATCACATCCCCATTCCACCTACAAAAGAAACCAAGAGTTAGAAATCTCCGATAGAAATGAATATCCATACAAACCCATGATGGGATTATCTCTAAAAGGCATGGCTAACAATCATATATTTAAGCATGGCATATTCATGACCTGGAAATGGTTAACTTTTATAAAGCTAATGCGAGAAGGAAATTTTATAGGTTTGAAATCAAAAAAGTGAAATAATGCAATACCGGGAATTCAAATTTCGTATTTGCTTTTAAAAGTAGCTCAATTGCATCAGTATAAGTCAGCTGCACAAAGTCTTTCTCAGCCACATCCTGTTAACCAAATAAAATTTACCCTTTATCAGTACAATAACATTGCCAATAATAGTTTCAAGCTCAAAAGAACTGATTACAATCTAGAAGAGCAAATAATGTGTAATACTAATAACCCCCTCCAAATTCAGGGGAAAAAGTTAAGGCTAAGATACACATTGAGCTCATACATTCAGTCGATCAATGACCCCTTTCTCGATCCAATTGTTGAAAAATTCCATGTCTTCCTTGCAATTATCGAGCACATGTCTCACCTTCCAAGGAAAAGAGAATACATTACAGCAAATTCACCCAAAATACAAATAAAAGAATTTCAATGTATTTGCCTATGAGCTTCTCACTCTAGCAACAAAGATGAATCCATATTCCATAATAGATGTGAAGAGTAACATACTACATACTGGAGATATGCAGTAGCACAGGCCATGTCATCATTAAGATCAGCAAAAGCCAGCTCTGGTTCAATCATCTAAATAAAAGAGGGTATAAGTTCTTCAAGACAAGGTTGAGGAAGGTCAGACCAAATGCTCAAAAATAGGTAGAGACATGGAGAATGATAAAAGTTTACAAGGCGAAACCACAAATGCTTACCCAAAATTCAGCCAAGTGCCGAGATGTGTTTGAATTTTCTGCTCGAAAGGTGGGTCCAAATGTATACACCTAAGAAAGTATAAGTACACATTATTTTTTGATTGGTTCATATTTTGAATTACTATGAGAACAAGTGGAAGCATACATCTGAAAGAGCAGTAGCATATGTTTCAGCATTAAGTTGGCCGGAAACTGTCAAGAATGCAGGTTTGCCAAAGAAGTCCTGGAACATAAAAATAGACATCAGAGAATGACATTAGTGGAATTCAGAAACATACTAATTCCTGAGAGAGTTGAAACTACATCCACTATAGTTTCAGACATGTAATGATGGACAATGAAAAAATTGCAGCACAAGAAAAAGTTTACAAGTACATTTCCAGATAAAACATCTTATGAACTAATCCATCAAGTGCATGGATGAAGAATGGAGCAAAGCTATAAAAACGACATGCAGTTGGCTGCCTCTCTGCAGTTGAAGTACCTTGGAATGCAAGAGAGCACTTTTATTTTATAAAAATTTAAACATTTTGAAGAGTGATGCAACTCAATGTAGTAGTATTGGAAGCATTGTGAAGTAAAACTAGCTCACCTGTGACCAATCTATTAACCCATCCTTTGTATTTGGAATGGCATTCACAAGAGAATCAGCAGCTTCTCTGGAGCTTGGAATCTATGAATTTACAACAACAACAACAAAAGCTTTATATAAGTCAAAAAGTTAAATGAAAAGCCCAAACATAATTGAGTCATAATTGCTAGTGAGTTCTTACTGAAACTATTTCACACACATCAGGATTCTACATTTAAATCAACAAGCCCATACATAGTCTAAACCATCCCCATGGACATGGAAAAACAAATTTAACACTGCAATAAGGAAACCAGAAAAATTATGCAAAATATAATAATTCCCTTAAGTCTAGATGTTCCAAGTTGACTGGTCGACGGTAGCTTAACTTTACACAAAGTTATTTAAAATAAATACGGAGCCGATCAAAACATAAAATAAAAAATAGCTATTAGACGAAATAAATAGATCCACTATAGATAGGGTTCATACCAAGGTAGTAACACAGAACTGTTCTCCAGCTCCTTCACAATCTGAAGCTGTAATGATAGGACTTGAGATCCATACAAAACCATTTTCTTGAAAAAATTTATGCGTTGCATAGGCCAAAGCATTCCTCACTCGTGCAACCTAAAGAGAAGCTAACCATTAAAAGAAAATACACACATAGATAAACAAACAAGAAAAGAAAATCACCATGATCTCATTTGGAAGGCAAACAAATAAAACTATGAAGACTGCAAAATAACCATACTGACAAATAACAAGGAAAACTCACAACCAATATAATAGATGATGTCTTGCATAAACTATGGAAAGAGTAAAAATAAATGTTAGCAATGAGCGATGATGGTGAACAAGCAACAGAACCATACCGCACCAAATGTGTTCGTTCTAGGACGAAGATGGGCTTTAGTTCTCAAAAATTCCCGGCTGACCCTTTTCTTTTGAATGGGATAGGAAGGATCACTTTTTCCGACCTGCCGAGAAACAAAAGATCCATATTCAAATTCAATACAATTAGTTCAAACACTAGAAGTTTAAATTTTGTCCTTCAATTTGGGGAAGAAATTTCTTTCACTGACCTGATAGAGGAACATAGATTAACACCCGTGTAATATAATAGTATAATACCATGAAAAAGGGTAATGAGTAACGACAGAAACCAAATTAGGATCACAAGACACCAATGCAGAAAGCAAGTATGATAGGTTAAAAGTTGTCAACTTAAAAACTGTCTTTTCTCTCCACAAAAGTACAAGAAGGAAAATAATTTTCAGATTTCATGAAACAGCTACGTTGGTATCAGATGGAGACCACTCGAGCCAATTCTCGAGGCAAAAATGGATGAATAAATTCCTACATATCATAAAAATCAACTTCAACAAAACAAAAAAGGAGGCAATCTACCGTACCAAAACAACTTTTTCAACCTTCAATTCCACCTTCTGCTTTGATCCTTGGCTAGTCACCAGAGTCCCTTGCACCCATATAGATGCACCAGTAGTAATCAAGCCAGATTCCACCTACAAGCTTGGAACATATAAATAATTTGCAAGTGTATATATTCCAATTCCCACTTTCACACAAGAAATGGTGTTAAAAGTCTAACAATTAATGTTGAATTACCTGATCATAACCTTCAGCATCCGAATTCATCACGCATTGCATGTTGGAAAGGGATGAACCATCATTTAACTACGAATACAACATCAACCATATACATTAATTGCAAGCAAAAGGAAAGGCATTGTTTTCTTTTTCTTTTCCAATTTTACCTCAAGGAATGTAACACTGCTTTGAACACGGAGAGTCCGAACCCAACCCATAACCACCAGAGTCTGACCGACCCGACTCAAACCTTCATCAGGTCCTCCTTTTATGTCAGCTATCTTCACCTTTTTCCTAAATTCGCCTACTTTATTCCCCATTTCACCAAATATCTTCTTTGGGAATTCCGTTTTCTTCATCTCACCGGACTGCAGCGCGGCTGAGATAACGGAGCAGAAGCATCGCTTCCGATGAACAGTTGAGTGAAAGGAGACCGGCCGGCGAGTAAGCGGCGGGAAAAGGAGAGGGCTTGCTAAGTTTTTGGAATAAAATGAAAGGAAACGGAGGGTAGAGTACGATTTGAATCGGAGAGGAGTGGCGGGTGTTAGAGCAGCCGCCATTTTTGCGCCACTATTTGCTTTCGCTTGGATTGGGCTCTTTGTTAACACTGCAGTGATTTCGATGCATAAAGTTCCTAATTTTTTATCTTGGATAAACTAATAAAATAATCTTTTATATTTAGAGTTACAAGATTAAGGACAAATTAATAAATAATAATAAAAATAAGCCACCCCAATAATTTGTAGTACCTAGCTTACCCTTTCTAATTTCATAAACCAACAATCATCAAGTTCGAGCCTTTTTTAAGATCCATTGTCAATTACTCAAGAAGCAACTATAAACAATCTAAATATACAACTGACCCAAATTAACGATGGAGATGTAAAAGCGACCAATCCAATCAATTTGGTCGATTCAAATGATAGTAACTAATAATAAGAAAAAAGTTTTTTTTTTTGAATCGATTCATTTATAAAAACCAAAAATTGAGGAATCGAGTAGGAGCAGTTGCTGATCCTAATAATAAAGGGTGAGATTGGATTCCTTCTCGTTTTCATTTCATTTTTCTCTCGTTTTTAGAGATTAATCAAATCCCATTGTTTCAAAATGAGCACGGGAGAACTTCTCAACATCGACCCTGTAGAGCTCAAGTTTCCTTGTAAGTTTTTTTTTTTCATTCTGGGATTATATTTCCTTGTTCTCCCCGCTCTTTAATTTCTGGGATTTTTGTTTTGATTCGTTGTTGTTGGTTATGGTGTTTCAATAGTTGAGCTGAAGAAGCAGATCGCATGTTCTCTTCAATTGTCGAATAAAACTGATGATTATGTAGCTTTCAAGGTATCGTTCATCAATGTCGATTTGTAATTATCTGTTTGGTAGCTGAGAAAAAAAAAAGGAATGAATGAATATTGGGATTTTGTTTTTTCAGGTGAAAACAACGAATCCTAAGAAATATTGTGTTCGTCCCAACACGGGGATCGTTTTGCCCAAATCGATATGTGAGGTTACAGGTACAATGTACAAATGCAATGAATCAATCACATTTTCCCCCAGATTTATTGTTGTTTTCTGCGTAATCTTCAAAAGAATCAATGGTTTTTGTTTTAGTTACCATGCAAGCGCAAAAGGAGGTCCCTGCTGATATGCAATGCAAGGACAAATTCCTCCTTCAAGGTGTAAAAGCCCCTGATGGTGCAACCCCGAAGGATATAACTGCGGAAATGGTATGATATTATTATTCGGACACTTCATTTTGCTTGAAGTATCCATTTCTGACATTTACATTCGAATCCGAGTAAAATGGTTGTGTAATTCCCTTGAGGGTTAGGATGTATGGTTTTGATTGATTGCGGAAATGTTTTTTTTTTCTAGTTCAACAAAGAAGCTGGGAATGTGGTTGAGGAATGCAAGTTGAGAGTGGTTTATGTTTTTTCACCTCAACATATGCCTGCACAGGACGGGACTGAAGCAGCGTCTTCGATGAGAGGATCTGTTCCGGACAATGGCCTGGCGAATACTGCTGAGTTTGTTATGGTACTGAAACCGAGATCCTGCTGTGAATATTTTTGCTATTGTTTCAGTTGTTTGCACCATGTTTTCGAGAATGAGAATAGTTCTCATTTGGTGACTGCAGGCTGCAAGAACATTTACGGATGAAGTTCAAGATAAATCTCCTGAGGTAATTCTGAATTCTGTATCTTTTGTGTCACCCTATACTGCTGAGTGCTGCATGTGCATGATTTGTTCTTCACTTGTTCTGGCATTGCAGATCCATGTTGCTTCATCTCTTTATTTTCTTGAAATATTTGTGTCCAACACCTGTATTCGATATCAATATGAAGATATAATCCTCCCAATGCATGAAAGAACTTTAAAAAATTGGATTATCTGCGTTGGAAACATACCCGTATTCCAGAAATCTCACCCTAAGCAAAGTAACATAGTTCGTCCATATTTTCTGATCGGATATTTGTGTTGCTTTCAACTCTTCTAGATCGATGCCTGAAGCTCTTTTACTGTATGCGATGTTGATATATCGAAGGTATAATAATCCTCGATAATACTTCCTATAATTGCAGGCAAAAGCTCTTATAACAAAGCTGACTGAAGAAAAAAACAAAGCAATTCAACAGAATAACAAGCTTCGCCAAGAGCTGGTGAGTGGAACTGGCCGTGACTAAACCATACTAATCATAGTTATAACTACTGGTCTTTCTCTATGCATCCACCTGCAGTTTTCTTTCATTATGGATGACCAAGTCAGTAAATTCATCGACCCTTTATTTTCCGCATACCGGCTCTATAATTTCTATAGTTGCTTATGAAATCCAGTTAAAAATTTCCATCACTTGATATACTTGTGCTTTCGATATACTCGTCTCTGACCGGTTTACTACGTTCTCTTGATCTATTTTCGACCTATGCAAAATTCTCACATGTAGAAATTACAAATGTCTAGGAACTGTTGAAACGAGAAACCAGCAAAAGTGGTGGCAGTCTGTCATTCATGCTTGTTGTATTGATCGGCTTGGTCGGATTAATTATGGGATACATCATGAAGAGATCATAAACTCCGGTCGGCTCATCTTCTTCTACTTTCCTTCATCTGGAGAAGTAAAAGGGAAGAAACACAGAGGGTCTTCTGCTGGTAACTTTCATTAGTTAGTTTTATGGAATTAGCAACACTTGTTAAGGCTAAGGTCCTTTCATTAAAAATATTTAATTGTTTTTAAAAGTTTAATATAAACTTTTAAAAATCTTGAGGAATATAAAGTTCATTATCTTCTGTCATTGCTTATATATATATAAAATGATTCGAATAACTCAAAATTTATCTTATTTTATTAAAACTATTTATTGAATTCCATTACTAAATTAAAACTTAATCAAAAGAAAAAACTTGCACCCTAAAACAAAATCATAATTTAAAATTAAATATAAAATATATAAATTAGATTAATTCTCTTGTAGTTTAATGATTTAAAATTAAGGATAAACAATATCGTACATAATTAAAAAAATATCAATTTTTTAAATTTATAATTTATTAAGGTTGATATCTAATATTTATTGAACACGTTATTTGAACAGTTTTTTTAACCTAAACCAAAACACCAATAATATCAAACCACGTGTACACACACCTCTAATTTACATATTAGTCCCTTCCAAAAGCTATTTGTAAAATCTTTCAACGATCATTAATTAAAAGCATGGTAAATTATATGGTTGGTCCCTTGGTTGTTTGATTTTAGACACTAATGTTTAAAAGTTACGTTTTAAGCATTTATATTATCGATTTATAACATTTTGATCACTAAGTTATTGACGAGAACATGACACACTTGTCAAAAGTTTACTTTTAGTTTAAAATATAAATTTTAAATTTTAAACAAAATATCAATTTAATCTATAAATTTTATAATTAATAAAATATCAATTTAAATTTTAATAAAATATTAATTAAATATTTTTGAATCCAATAATTATTATTGATTGTGGTCGATAACAGTAATGAGTGAAAGTCTGTAGGAGGGTGGGAGTCAGTTTTCGTCGAGAAATTTAACTAAAGTTTAGAGTTTAAATTGATCTTTTATTTAAATTATATGAGTAAATTAATATTTTATTTAAAATTTAAAGATTAAATTGATATTTTATATAAAATTGATAGTTCAAATTAAAAGTAAACTTTTGTATTAACATGTTTGGTAGGGCTAGCTAAAATGTCTTAAACCGATAATATAAATGACCAAAAATAATTGTTCTAGAATTAGTGACTAAAATTAAACAATTTAAAAACAAAATGGACCAATATGTAGTTTACCTAAAATAACGAACGAAAACAAAGTTCGGCTGAGAGTTGAAATAGTAGGCAAAGACAAAGGCTTCTGCCTATATTAGTCTTATACTTTATCTTGTGAACCAAGCCACGAGCTTCAACCCTTAGAAGATTTCTTTAGATCAAGAAAAAAAATCAAAGCTTTATCTCTCTTTTGCTTTGGGTTCATCTTCACAAGGTTTGCCTTTCTGGGTTTTTCTTGTATTTTTCATCTGTTTCATGTATATTCGATAGTTCTTTTGTTTTGTTTTCTGGGTAATTAGAAAGGATATTTTTAGTTGAAATTTGGGTCTTTTCTTTTTTGTTTTCTTCAATTTCTAAAAAGGAAACAACAGTCTGATCGGGTGGTTTTGGATTGCTTGTATATGTCTTTAATTTTGCAACTGATTTTGGTTTTAAATTCTTTGGAAGTTCATAAAGAAAAGATTTTTTTGCCTTTTTTGGTTAGTAATTTCAGGAGGAATGGCAAAGAGTTACTTCAAGCAAGAGCATGATCTGGGTATGTACTGAAATCTTTTGTATTTGTTATGAACATGGTCTGAACATATAATATTGTTAATTTCTATGTTACTATTTATGTTCAATCAGTGTGGATTATGCTATTATGGTGAAACCAATTATTTATATATATTTTTGGAAGCTAATGATTTTTTTGCTTGGTTCTGGCTTCAGAGAAGAGGAGGGCAGAGGCTGCTAGGATTAGGGAGAAATACCCGGATAGGATTCCGGTAAGGATTCGATCTTGATATCTATTCTTAGTGTTCATCTAATATGTTATGCTGTTTTGATCAGCCTGTGTGTTCCAAGCTTGACTTGTTTATCATCCTCTTTTATGTTTAAGGTGATAGTGGAGAAAGCGGAGAGGAGTGATATCCCGAACATCGACAAGAAGAAGTAAGTGTCCCTGATATCTTATTTGTGGCTTGAGATTCTCTTGAATTCATTCTCTTTACACAATGGTTTCAATGATCGACATCCCTAGTTGATTCTAGTGTTAATGGCAATGATATTCCCTGGATTTTACTCCAATTGATTGCCTTGGACATATGAAATTTGTTCAAATTGCTTATTTGTTTCCCTGTGTTGTGATCATCTTTATGTAATATGATTCCGAAATTTACAGGTACCTTGTCCCAGCTGATTTGACTGTCGGACAATTCGTGTATGTTATCCGTAAAAGGATCAAACTGAGTGCTGAAAAAGCAATATTCATATTTGTTGACAATGTTCTCCCTCCAACTGGTAATCCCTTGCACTTGCCCCATCGCTGCTCGATTCTGTACCTTTGCTATCTGGTTCAAAGAGGGCTAAACTCCTGTTTTGCAGGTGCCATTCTGTCTGCCATATATGAAGAGAAGAAGGATGAAGATGGATTTCTTTACATTACTTATAGCGGGGAGAACACATTTGGGGATCAGATTTCTCAGTAGCCTTTGGTAAATTAGTTCCCGATGTTGCTTTTATCTTCCCCTCGTTTCACCAGATCCATGTATTTCCTCGGTAATTTCGTTATGGCTGGTATTATTTAAAGACGGGTGACAATATGGTGTACAGCTGAATATTGTATATAAATTTTAAGATTACCACTTGTTAATAAGTTATTTTTAATCAAACCTATCACTCGAATTCGATTTCTCCAGGTTGCAGAGAGATGGTAGCAACTTGGCATATGTATCTATGCATGCATGTTCGGATTCGAAAACATATACTTTGATAAGTGTATGTCTATTTTTTTTAGAATCTGTGAAAATATTCACGGATTCGTACTTGAAAGTATGAATCCGAGCAAGAGTCACGGATAGGCATTGAAATCTGCAAATCAAGCTACACCACTTCTATTATTTGACTATTTCATTCACTTTTTAAGGGTTCCACATCAAATTCAGCTGTATATGTGTAATTTCTTTGATCCCAAGTTAAAAGTCAAGGTGAATAATCTTTGGAACCTTAAACCATGTGAAAAGCCTCCTGTAATAACCCTTCCCATCACCAACTCTCCGGTTACCATCCCAACACCTTCTCCTTTCCCTCCTACCAAAGGAGGTGGTGGTGGAAGTGGAGGTAGCTCTCCTGATCTGTCAATAACTCAACCAACCTGTCCCGTCAATTCACTTAAGCGAGGACTCTGTGGATGTGCTTCGTGGATCGGTGCACACTGGGTTAGGAAACCCGGTTGAAAATGTTTGCTGTCCGATTCTCGGAGGTCTGCTCGAGCTCGAAGCTTCTGTTTGTCTTTGCACTGCTATAATACTTAAGCTCCTAAACATTACTATAATCATTCCCCTTGCTCTTTAAGCTCTAATCACTTGTGGTACAGTAATAATTAATGCTAAATACATTTAAAGTAAGATTAATACTTTGTCTTACCTAAACCCAACTTTATGGTTCAAATTGGAAGTTAATACTTCCTTTTTTTTTCAAAATTTATAATTGATTTTGCCTTTTCCATGTATTTTGATACTCAACTTAGTACCAAAATGTGATAGAAGTTAACTTCATGTATCAATTTAAACAAAAAAAATACAATTACTAATTTGAACCCTAAGCTAAATTAAAATACCAAATAATATATTAACCTTTTAATATATTTTTAATATAACACAGTTTTAAACCCTCGGATATTACAATAATAATATATAAAGAAAGAAAATAAGGCTTTTTTTCCTTCTCTTTTTTTGGTGCAATTTTTTTCATTTCTTTTATTCATAGAATGGAGATACAAATTTTGAGGTGAAGGAGCTATATAGAATAAATGAACTATTCAGGCTCTTTCACCTATACCAACTATACCTACTCAACTCACTTACAGAGTCATATTCTGAACTTGGCTGTCTCTTGGGACGAACGAGATTGAATCTCTTGTCTGAGATATTCCCATAAGCCTAGAAACGACAATCAGGAATTGAAGCTACTTATGTGTTTATCGACTCAATTTGCTCCGGTCCGGAGTATTTTCAAATTCTAAACGAGAAAAAATTTCATGCGTAGTCACTAGTCAGATCTCTAAATGACAAAGCCAAGCCATTGTAGCAAAAGTTATGACAGCTAGAATATGGATATTCAGGTAAAACAAACGCTAATGGTGAATGAATTTACTAACCTTAATGTGAAGTCGGCGTTATTCAGAGGAATCAACAAGTTCTTCAAATTCCCCAAATATATTCGGGCAGTCATCCCATTTCCCTTGTTCTCTTGCTTCCCAATAACCGCCCACATAATGGAAGGATCCATTTTCACCGTCTCTCTGGAACCATCTAGGCGTCCACCCATTTTCTTGTAGTTTTCGCGACTGTAAACGACCAGAGACAGCAAGAATATCAAGCAATAATATAGAGTATAACAGTATGCCATATTATAGGTATTTAATCTAAGTCAGATATAACTAAACTTGAACGATATTGCAAATATAGGGGAAAAAACAGTTTGTCCTGTCCACAAATAAGTGCACGAGCATAGAAACAAAAAAAATTACGGTAGTGGAAACATACTATTCTCTGCCTCCTCTCTAACCGCTGTTTCTCGGCATTTGCTCTATCATATTCCCCATTCTCCAAATGCCGTTGATCTGGTCGAAGCCTTGAATCCGTAGGTGGGAGCTTCTCCTTAATCCGTGATCAAATACATGAAGTCAGACAAAGCTATACAAAACAATTAGACATGCATAAGAGGAAAATGAAATTGCTTATGAAAGAACTGATGTAATACATCCATCTCTACCTGCAGTCCAGGCGTTAGTTCATTCAGTGTGATTGCAAATGATGTTAAATTATAACGAGTCAGATTAGGAGGTGGTTTGTTCCTCTTCCATAGCAAGGTGGCACTTGATGAAGGGCTGCAGTCCTTTGTTTTGCCACTGCCATCACTGTTGATGTAATACATGCTGTCATCCCATTTGCCAAACAATGTTGCAACTTTTCTACTCGAAAGGTCTTCGACAAACCCATTGACCTATTAAGATGGACAGGATAAGACACAGAAGATGGACTATGGATATGAAGCAATCACGGGGGATAAAACAATTATATTGACAACTAACCTGGTGAGGGTTCCGATCAAGAATAGATTGCTCTTTAAATTTGAGTAGGCATGAATACCGACGATTCCCATGAATGTGCATCAAGCCATGGTGGTCGCAATATACTTTACCAAGGATAAGATTATAAATACTTGTTGTTACCTGCAGATAATGAGGTCCAAATAATTCATACCACACAAATAGAAAGGCTAGTATACTAAGACGCCTAAATGGCACATCCAATAAACACAAAGCCCAGTAGTGCACACCTTGCTCCACTGAAATATTTCACCATCATCAAACTCTACGGTCAAAACTCCAACAGGGTCGAGCTGAATTGACCGCCCCCAAAACTTTGTGCGGAGGTTACTGTCGCCCCAGAATTTCCACCCTCTGCCTTCACAATGACAGGCAATAAGGGTTGGGTGATGACTAACCTGTTTCAACATGAAAGGTAAGTCATATGTGCTTTGGAACAGCAGTACAATATTTGCACTTCCATATCCAGATAAATAGAAGCAACAACATAGGAAGGTAAGTACTCCGAAGGCCAGCATTACTAGTACAATTCAAGTTCACCGCCCAAGTTCTTAAAAAACACTTTTTTAATGTTTCTTTTCACTGTCTTGAGAATGTAGAACCACTAATTGCTTGAACAGTTAAACACGAAAGTTTTCCTTCCTAGAACTATCCAAAGACTTTTCCAGATAAATAGTTCAAATTTATTGTTGAGGACACTACCAGTGCAATAATTTCAAACATCTTGATTATCCATAATGAAGAAAATGACAGTCCCTTCCACCCTCTCTCTCTCTAATTTATTTATTTCTAAATATGCATGTGTGTTATCAAAGGGTATGCAAAAGTATATCCAGTTGACCTTTTTCCAATAGCTGGAAAGTCAAAAGCACTTGGTGTAATCAAAATTAATAAAAGAAAGTTCATAGCTTGTCGGTTTAAATTTCAAGATAAAGCTGCACATTTCATAATATTAAAGTTTAGTCATTGGTGATCCAGAATACTGACCTTCTCAGAGAAGAAACGAACTCCTTTGTCAGGATAGTCTGCTTCATAAGTTTCTCCCAGTAATGGATTGAAGGGCTTACAATGTCGGCCTTCAGAGGAAGCATACCCGGAAACAGCAAATGCAGCAACATTAAGAATCCGCTGGAGACTGTTACCCTGAGAATGCACAGAAAACCCAGTCAATTTTGAGCTGAAATAAAGCAAGAACATCTGCTGCTATGTTTACAGAATTTTTAAAAGCATTGCCAAAAGTCCAAAAACTTTTGGGACAGGAGATGTCTGAGGAAGTCAGATTTCTTAAATTTCACTTTAGACTTATTAGTTATCAGTTAAGAGTGAACACCAATTTCTCAAATTCTAGATACACTGCCATGTCACAAATTGAATTTGAACTAGATTTAAATTTGCTATGCCCAGAGATAAATAGTGCATTACTGCATCTATCAAATAGAAGCACAAAATATTAAAGATGAAACGTATGGATTACATACTTCTTTTCCAAACTTGTATGCTCGGTCCAAAAGATAAGAATACTCTAGGTCCTCAAAACATTTCTGAAGGGAAGATATCGGTTCATTAAAGTAAACAGGGAGACATACTCGTGTGAGATCCTTTCCCACATTGTCTTTGATCATAGACCAAAGGCTAACCCCCTTCTCTTTTTCGACTGGATCAGGAAGTTTATTTCGTCTCTCAATTTGAAGATATCTGGAATCACAATCTCCTTTATCAGCATGCATCTTCTCCACATTATTAAATTGATTTTCAGTTTCTTTCAGATTATCTGCATGATCTACTGCAGGTTCAGTAAAATACTCTTTTGTATCAAAGAACAAGGTTCCATCTTCATGAGAAACTTCCTCGAGCTCTTGCTTCTCGACATCATCAGATGATTCAGTTGTGCTGCATTCTGAGAACCCAAATAAGTGTCAGGCTATAAGAGAGCAGGACAAGAAATAGTAACCAGAAATTCAGCTTAATATAATATAATTACTTATCAGTTATCACAGCATTTCAGAACAAACTTGCATTCAAGTTAAATAAAGCGAGAATGATGATGGAAAATAAGAAGACAGGAAATTGCCACTGAAACTTTGGATGATGAGAACCAAATTTCTTACTCAAGAATGCATAACTAAAACGCTATGAGATCAGTTTACCCATGAAGTGCCACCATGGATATGGGTCAATACAAAACAGCAAAGACTACCTTTGCTAACACAATTTAATTTTAACAATCCAAATAGGAGTCAGACATTCATGCATTAAGGAAGATGCAGCCAGAGTTACAGATGATAATTTACCACTAGTTCCACGGCCCAAACTGGAATATTCATGCTTCGTCAACTGGTATTCTCCATGAAATCCAGAGGTTTCAGATTCAATATTAGCTGCCTGAACATGCAAAAAAGGATAAAAAAAAATCAGTTCACCATAAACAATATAGCTTAGCAAAATAATGAATAGGATAAGTCAGTTACAATTTGTGGTATTATGCAGTTTCACAAAAGAATCAACAATTAAGAAGATGAGATTACTAAAATCAACAATAAGACAGCACTTTAAAAGATGAGATAATTAAAACACACTGTTTAGCAATCCCGCCAATATGAGTTTTATTGATCAACTAGGGTTTACATTGTCAATAAGGATTTAATGTAAGTTACCATAATCCTTACCAAAAGGAAGGTTAGAAGTGCAACCAAAATATGTAACTATGATGTTACAAAATGCAATAAACCAATAATACAAGTACAAAGTATACCACATGAGAAAAAATGTGGATTAGAAAAATTTTTAAAATCAATAAACTGATTAACATAAAAATGGTATTAAATTATACTGCCAAACTTTCAATAAAACATTCAACTTATCACTACATTAATTACCCTCCATTAGCAGTCACTTGTATAGACTGTAGAAAACCCATAAGCACTAATGCATCAAATAACAGAATACACTTGTTTTACTATCGGCCAAAACCTTTGGCATTCATTTCCACTTGCCATCAAAACAATCAAGGATAGTTTTCATCATATCGCATTCATTTCCACCAGCCATCAAAACAATCAAGAATAGTTTTCATCATATTACATCTAAAGATTATTGATACTAATTTTACTAGGCCTCTATACTCTACTCTCATTTGTGAACAGTAGCTGTTACTCCCTTGAAGTAAATATTATTAACTTTGAATTCAAGGCTCAACCAGTTGGCTAATTACCAACCTGAACCTGGCAGAGGCTTGACACCCTCTTAGTACAATAGACCATAGGATTAAAAACACTTTTATCATTCACTCTAATTCAGAAAGGAAGAAATTTAATTTAGCTCACCAAACTATTCAGATTCAAAGTTATTAAAAAGTGTGAATAACTAAAGATCAAGCACTTTAATTTCATTCAAAGACGAACTAATTACTAAGCTCACACTACCTCCAATTGCGTTAATGTGTCCAGCAAATTAGATCTTTCTTCATGAAGAACTTTAAGTTGCCCTTGTATCTCTGAGAATTCTGAGAGCATAATCTGCTCACAATCCTTCACAAGGTTATCACTGACTCCCTCCTCATACAAACATTTCTTGAGCCTATCAGTTGATATAGACAAATCATAGGGTACAAGGGAGAGACTATCGTTTAATGGTCTCAGCGGAAGGATGCTCCTGGTTGATACCAAAGCTTGTATCCAAGCAACCCGATCTTTCTTTGAATCAGTTCTCAAATGGAGGGTCTTTGTAGCAGTAAAAATGTAAAACCGTCTATCATCAGATTTGCTCTCCCGGAATGATGAAATCTGCTACAAGAATTCAAATAACACCACCATGAGTAATGCAAGATTTCCATTACAGTGGTATAATCACATAGACCACCAAAATCTTTAATGCCTCCTTTCATGATCACATCAAATAAATTCAAAGAAGAAATACATGAATGATACATTTTGTTAAAGTCGTTTTCCAGAAATAAAAAGGAATAAATGCTATCAATGTATGATGATGCAAGTTGAAGCTTGAAAGGTTCAAAATTAAAGTCTTGGGACACTCGCTGAGGTAGCATTATTGTTGAAAAGTTTCTAAAACTGCCTTAAAAAAACAAATATCTGTGAAGCTGAAACCTCAGCATGAGTCAAACCGCATTTACCATCAAACTCCAGAAGATTGCACAAAAGAACCCGACTTTTTAAGTCTCTAACAGGAGCAAATTGTTTTAACAACAAATAAAATAATAACACCGAATGAAACAGAAACAAAAGCAAAACTAAAAAGTTGATAACAGAACCCGATGCTAATTTCTACCTCTTAAGCGTTACAACTGTCAAGGGACATCAAACAAAGACGATGAAAGGCGATGGAAATTGGATCTACTTTTGCATAGGAGAAAATATACTTCAAAACAATAAGGTAAAGAAATACTATTATATCCTTTCAGTTTTCACGGGTTTCTAAACAGTGCTCACCAAAAAATTCTATATAATCTTAACGAGGGAATCCCACCAGGCACCAACTAGCCTCAAGCACCCCACTTTGTCTTCGTTTATTTCAATGCATACAAACTAGAGAATAACACGTAAAAAATAATCAAGAAAAATGAGTTACCTATCTATTACAAGACAGATGATACAAAACTCAAACAAAGGACGACCATAAACAAAACCCAAATCGACATTTCAGAGAAACACACCTCAATATCCTCATTTTTACTTGCACAAGGTCTCTGGTAATGTAAATTTGATTTCAATGAGAATCATTTGAAGTCTCGTAATCACCTTAACTATCACCTTAGGGGGGGGGGGGGGGGGGGAACCGTATTTTGAGACCCCAAAAGGTCAAAACTACATCAGCTATAAAGCAAAGGAAATCTATTTGATAAAACGTGGGGAGCTAAAGGAAGTGAAGGGGAAAAGATCAAAAGCAAAAGAAAGAAAGGGGGAGGGGAAGAGGAAAAACATCAGACTTCAAGTAGTTTGAATCGACGTTGATGGCTTTAAAAACCTTCAACCATCTATTGAATACCAATTTAAACGATGATGTGACTGACCAGAGCTTAATTCCTAGACCTAAAGCATACGCTATCACAACCCTCCAAGCCCACCTGCTGATGTGACCCACTATACATAAACAACCAGTTAAAAAGAGTAAAGATTATATTAAAATATATTTCCTATTTCCCCCCAAAGTTAAACATGGAAATTGAATATCGGAAAAGAGATACCCAAAAAGGAGAGAGAAAATGGAAGTCTATAGATTTAAGATCCTTTTTACAGATCAAACAGTAAATTACATGACGAACAATGCTAGAAACCTTCGGTTTTTGCCTATTGTTTTCACTGATGACTTACTTTGTTTTTCAGATGAAAAGTTTCAGGGTTAGTAAAATAAGTGTAAAACGACACTTGGTTCATTTTTTGAATCAAAATACATTAGGAATTATTTCTAGAAAAATTATATTACCGCCAAAATGAATCGCTTCGATCATCAGTCTGCTTAATTTTCTTTTTCTTTTTAGTTTGGATGGAATTTTTCAAATTAGATTTTGAATTTTCTGATATGTATACCTTCAAATGAACAATGCCAACGGTTTTCTGGTTCCTCCGTCTACTGCTTCTACTGTCGATCCTCGAAAGCCGATTGGTCGAGATATCACCGATCCATCTAACGTCATCGGGAGAGGGGATGTTCATAGTCTCCGGCCGGCGAATCTTCGAGTATGACAGCATTCCATTACGAAGCAAAAACCACCTGGATCTCCATCCTTTCCCATAATTAGTCCACTTGTAGAGAATTCCAGCGACAGTACCTTCGGATCCTCCCGTCGTCAACCTCGCCGCATTGCCCATTTCAGATCCGGAGAAAGTCTCCGCCGGCATGCTCCGAGCCCGAGTCAACTGAACCTCCGGTGACTGGTCGCCGATGCCGATATTCTCCAACGATATACAACAGAGCGGATGCATTTCCTTCATCCGCATTGTTTTTTTCTTTCCTTTCTCCGTTCTCGATCACAACTGAATCAACAAACAAAAAACGGTTATAACAAACAAATCAAAACATCAACTATTAACTTGAAAATCAAAGAAAAAAACCATTACAAAGAAATGTAGTAAATTTGGTTTTAGGGTTCAGAGAAGAGATCTTTCTTCTTGGTGGTCGATACAGCTTAATTGAGGGTTTAAGCTTTGTGTTTTGAGCTCTGAAACTGAGAGATCCATAAAGCAAAAAATAAATAAAGAACCTGTTTATATAATAGTATTGTTTTCATTAAGAAAATAATTTAAAATTTTCCAAAAAATAGTGGCAGATTTGTAATTAAGTCGAGAAAAACTTTTTATCGGGACGGTAGATATCGGTATGAAAAATATATTCGGGTAAATCAACGGTAGGTATAAGTATCACTCAATTTTTTTAATAATTTAAACGAGTCGTTTAAGTTCGAGTTTTAGTTTAAGATTTATAATTAAAGATTAGTGTTTAAAATTTAAGGTATACAGTTTAAAATTTAATTTTTAAAGTTTAAGTTTCATAATATAAATATTAAACTGAAAAATTTTATAACAGGCGTCAAACATTGTTGAACACCGCTAATGTTGAATATTGTTAGACACCATTAAATTAATTAATAAAAATTTAAAATCTCAAGTACTCAATATATAAATAATAAAAGAGTGATAAACTTAATATATAATTAATAATTGTATGATTAGTCTTTTACATTTTTATTCTTTATAAATTAATTAATTAATAATATTCAGCGGTGTTCAACATTAATGATGTTCAACGGTGTTCGACACCTGTTGTAGACTCATCCAATTAAACTTGTGTAAAATTAGTTTTATATAGATATCAATTTTTTCCATATAATATTTATACTTTATATTAAACCGACTTTTTTCATTAAAAATAGTTACGGGTTAGGTAAATTCGGATTAAGTTATTTATTTATACACTTAATTAAAAATTCAAAGTCTCTACTTGAACTTGTCTTGATTCGAGTTTGATGATGTTTTACTCAACTTAAATATTAGGGTAAAACGTTGACTTTAACTGAACTCGATATAAATAAAATATACAATTTTTAATAAGTAATACTCAATAAATAAAATTATTCGAAATTGAATAATTTTTCTTCTTCTCTAGAGTGAGTGAGGGGACCTCTGTGACTTATCGGTGCTGCTATTGCATTTATAAGTTTGCAATCCCTGCGCACCGCTCTCAGAAATCCCTCCCCCTGACCCCTTGGCTCTTGGCTTGGATCACTTCCCCTTTGACTTTTCAACGTGACTTGGGAGTCATCCAAAAATTGAGGGATTTAAGTCTTAAAAACTTTCAATTTCAGTCTTGAAAGGGACAAATCAATGCCTACAAGTAATTATTTTTGAAACAAAATCTTGACTCAAACATGGACAGACAAACTCATCATTTATAGTACACAAAGAGTAATAAATGGAGCTTGTCAACTAATGTATATGTTTTAATTAATTAAAACAAAATATATATATTTCTATGACATTCCTTTGTATAAACATTACGACATTAATATATAATATAGGGTCACGTCTAAAAAGAAAAAAAAAACATTAATTCTATATTGAAAAAATGATATTAGAGCGATCCTTTAATTGTCCGATTTTACGCCGAACGCCCATGAGAGAGAATGCCCATGAAAGGGGTAGGTAAGGTGAACAACTATGACAAGAGGTCAATCACGAGAGTAAAAACTCATGATGAGGGTATCATAAGATTGAATGAGGGAAAATGTCACGTCTGAAAAGAAGCAATGAGTATTAATCTCATATCGAAAAAATGGAGGTCTTAAGGTATATACACGGTGGCACTGTACATCTTATCAGATATATCTTTTAAAAAGAAGATAATGACATCGTGATAATAGGGATGAATCTTAAATTTGTGATGTTTGAGAAGAAGGAAATAAATTATTAGTCCAATAATTAATGAGGTTTGCCATTTCATCACCTGTATTTTTACATGAAAATTCACTTTGGCATTTGTTCAATTCAATGATTGGATTATACTTTTAAATAGAATTATATGAAAAATTAATTATCATATATCGATCGATACGGATAAAATATATTAAAATATATTAAAATAATAACTATGTTTTATTTTTTTAATTAAAATAATCTTTCAATTATCTAGTATTGCTAATTTTAAAATTGGCGAGTTTTTTTAGACATAAAAAGGTATTCTTTTACACTTTTCAACACGTTTAAGTTTTTTTCTTTTCTAAAATAAACTCAGACATATTAAAGGTTTTCATCTTAATTTAAAGTTTGAATTTATGTAACTACAATCTATAATTAATGGCAAACACGGCATAATGAACCGAAACAAATCTAGTAAATTGAAATTTATTATAATTATGGTTACATTTTCATACGATCACCGTATAATATCCAAATAATTAAAAAAAAAATTATATATTAAAAACATAAGAATTAAAAATTTAGAATACATAATTCAAACACAACATTATTTACAATTAATTTTAATATATATATATATATGTCAAATCAGTAACACTTATGTTAGGATTATGTATTTTAAACTTTTTTAATTTTAATGATTTAAAGTTAGTTTTAAGATAAAATATTTATGTATATATATTATAATTTATCACCAAAAGAAGATATTGATAATATTATTCTCGTTTTCTCTTTGAATTTTTTATTAATAAATTAATACAAATATTTTAGAAAACTTTAAAATCTAAAAATACATAATATAAACATAAAAATATTTTAAAATTTTAAATTTATTTTTTGAATAAAAATATTAAAAACTTAAAGTAAAAAAATCAATATATTAAAAGTATCAGGTCAATACCTAGTTAAAAAAATCTTAAACCTAACTCAACTATTCGAGAAAAATCTTAGATCAAACTGACGGGTCAATAATCTTAGATCAATCAGGTCGAATATTTTTAATATCACTAGTTATAAGTATAGAGTCAAGACTGAAGATTTAAAATAAACTTAAATATTTACAACAGTAAGATGAAGGTAGGGTGCTAAAGCATATGAAATCAAACACAAGTAATGGTGTCAACTCTTGTAGAGACCTATCTGCATGTAGATGTTTGTATTAGGGCACGTTAATCCCCTAGTTGATATGTGCCCACATGATGGACAGGGCATAACTTTGTCCGAATCCGAAGTCTCTTCTAATAAACAAGCAAAAGAGCTTCACTTTGAAAAACTTGTCATAATTATTAAGGGGACATTATAAATATCTAAAACCCCACTTTGAATATGGTTTTAATGGATAAAAAGGGAATCATTTATCTACATTTTTATCATATCTTTTTGAAAAGATTGAATAGGATTTAGTGTTTTGATTTAATTGAAAGACACAAATTCATTAGCTTTTCATTGATTGAAATGTGCAAGTTTCTTTTTTAACTTTAATGTGGGTTTTATAATTTATAAAGATTAATTTTGAGGTTTATAGATAGTGTAAATGAACAGAGCGTTTGATAAATTATTCGTGAAATGTTTGTTTATTAAGTTAAATGAACGAGCATAAAAAAATTATGTGCATTTAATGAACAAACAAATATGAACATAAGTGTGTTTGGTTCATTTATATTCTTAAATAAACTTGTTTGTCGACTAGTTTATAAGCTCATTTACTAGGTTCTCCCTTTTCTTTTTTTAAATTCTAAATATTGATAAAAGTAGGGACTAAATTGAACATGATGGTGAATTTTAGAGTTTAAATACTAGTGATGTAATTTCATCATTTTAGAGAATATATAAACCAACATGTTCAAGAACGTTAAACAAATATATTTACAAACGCTAAACAAATAAATATGATATTAAAAATTTAAACAAACATAAAAACTTTCAATAATAAATAAACGAACACGAACAAAATTTTATTTATTTAAACTCAATTAATTAATACCTTTAAACTTACAATTATTCATTCCAATAATATATTTTTTTAATATTAGATTTATAAATTTTTATTAAAAATATAATGTACGTTACTACTACAATCAACACTCGTGATATAAATTTATAAATCTTTTAATATTTTTTGTCAAGATAATTCATGTCTTTTATTGTAGTTTTAATACTAATAACTTATTTTAAATATTTAAATAAAAATAAATATATTTTAAATATTTATTTGTGATATAAGTCATGTATCTGTCCCAAGTGATTCAAAAAGCTTCCAACACTCACGTGATGAGATTTATTCTTATTTCCATTTTCAAACTATATTTTCTTCTGTTAAATATTTATTCATGCGTCTCTTTTTGCATTCAATTAAATCTTATTTTAATAAATTAAATTAATTAAATCTTAAAAGAAAAAAAAAAGAAAAATATGTTGATTAGAAGAAAAAATACACGTGTAATGTTTATTATATGTATTTTTATCCTAATCAGCATAATACATATAATTTTTTATATAATTTTGATCAACGTGACATATTAATTAAGAGATAAAAATATATAATAATTTATTATATGTGAATTTTTTTCTTAATTAATTTTTTAACAGTGTAATACAAAAATAAAAATAAAATATAATATTAAGTATTATTTTATCAAAAAAAAATATGGGTACCAAATATGTAGTTATTCCTAAATTTTTTATTTTTTTGTAAAACTATTTTTATAATTTCAAAAAAATTTAAATAAAAAAATTCTAAAAATACAAATGACAATACTATAACCCAACACATTGAATCATTTGACCTAAAAATTATTAAATTCAACAGTTAGTGACAAATCAAATGGTGGAGAAGGACAATCGTTTCCGTCTTTAAAGAATTTTTTCACCTTTATTTTTATATTTAATATATTTTTTAAAAATAATTTTTTTATAAATTTGTCCACCATTTTTAAATATTTATGTTTTATCTTCAACCCTAAATTTTAGATCTACCAACAACTAATATTCATAAAATTAAACCGATAAATTTTTAAAATATAAATAATTAACCGAGTGTAAAAATATTTATATATTTTATACTCTCTTATACCTTCAAGTAAAGTACTTGACTGGAGTATTCCTAAAAATAATACAACCCTACAAGGCAACGTCATACCTTTAATTGTAGGGAAGGCGAGGACTGGAACCTTGCGGTTCTGCTAAGTAGGGTAAAAGTCACGACCCTCTCGCTTTATATTTATACAATATATAATTTTATTTATTATCAATAAATAAAATAATGATTATTCATAGATTATTAATTTTTCAAATTAATATATATAGTGTAAAATTCATTTAGTGTTATATTGATCTATGATTATTGAATGACCGAAATGGATGAATAAAATTAACAGTAAAAAATATGAAAATTATAACTTAAAATATATAAAGATTATCATTTATTTAGTTTTACATTAATCCATGATTATCATTTAATGGTTCAAAATTATATAAAACTAAATGAGTTTTACATTATGTAAGTGAATCCTAACACACGTACATGTTATATAAAACCTCTAATGAAGCGGGGGAAATATGTGGATAACTAGAGACGGAACTATATTAGGTTATGAATATGCTACATCATTCAGAATTAACTTTTAGTGACCAAATAAAAGGTTAAAAGTTTGTGGACTAAAATGTAAAATCTTTATTAAATTTTAGAGGGATAATTAATGATTAGTTTAAACCCTAAATAATATATGATTATAACTAAAAATATAATTAATTTTTTAATGTTAAAAGTGACAATATATTTTAGACACGATTTAAATATATATTTGTGATAGAATATTTGTCACTAATAAAAATAACATTAGTGTCTAAATTTTAGTCACTATTAATAATTATTTGTGTCAAAAAGTATTGTCATAAAAAGTATTATTAATTGTGACGAAATGTATGAAAATTATTACAAATACGAGTTATTAGTGATGAGTGGTGATGAATCAAAAAAATGATCACGGTAAATTTCAGTGACTAAATTTAGTATTTCTTGTGATCATTTTTAATGTCACTAAAAATGCATTTTCTTGTAGTTAAATATATCTATTTAATTAATTTTTTCATCTCATCTTTTTTACCAAGTGAATCTTCATTAATATTTATTGTAAATTAAGTTTAAAAATAATTTTTATTGAGTGAATATTCACTGGGTAAAAAAGATGATGTGAAAAAAAATAATTAAATAGATGCATTTAATTGATTAGTCCAATAGATGAGATGAGAATGACTCATGATAAAATTTCTCTATTTTTAAGATTTTATTAGTTTTAAAATTAATTAAATTAAGTATTGGCCCTAATATTTTTAGTTTAATTATTTTTAAAACTTTTTAATTTTAAAATTATCAAAATTAAATCTTAACCCTTTAATTTTTATGTTTAATTATTTTTTTAAAATCCTATCGTTCCAAAGTTAATTTATCTTATGTATATTGAATGAAACGTTTAAAATTTGAGCTACGTTATAAATGTATAATATTTAAATTTTGAATAAATTTTAATCTTTTAATCAAAGGATGTTATTTATATAAATAATTTCGATTATAAATATATTTAAATTTATATGCTTCTAATATATATAATATTTTCATAATATTTTAAAATTTTAATAAAAGAATATTACATTCTTAAACACATTTAAAATTTATATTTTTTTAACTATTATACTAGCAATAAAAAAGATTATGATAAAATTTAATTCTTAAATCTCTAATTTCGCATAATCTTAACGATTTCGATAATACTATAATACTATAACGCATCATAAGTTTTTATACATAAATTGCATATAAATCAAGAAAATAATAATGAATGCATATGCGATTATTAGAATGAAAATATTAATTTCCATGATTACCTTTTCTCTTTATTATCATTTTTCGGTTCAGCGGCAACCGACACAGGTCCATCAACTGCATTAATATTTGTTATTGGTGCAGATGAAGGTTGATCGTCTGATGCAGGTCCTGCAACTGTACTAACATCTGTTATTGGTGCTGGTGAAGGTTGATCATCTAATATAGGTTCTGCAACTGCACTAACATCTACTATTGGTGCTGATGAAGGTTCGTTATCACCGACAACAAATTGAATTAAAAAAATCGTAATCACCAAAACAATGAATAAAACAAACTTTGTCATTTTTTTCTGTTTATTTGAAAAGAAGAAAGAAAGTAATGATTTTTTTAAGTGAACACAAAATTTTTTAAGGGAAATATGACCAATGATTTAAGGTTAAAACTACGAAAATTTATAGTATTTTATAAGAGACATATATGGCGAGTCAATAGAAAGATAGATGGCTATAAAAAATTTTTGTATGATCAAAATTTTGATAATTTTAACTGTTGTGAATAATTTAATTTCGTTGACTTTTATCTTTTAAAATTTAAATATTATTTTTTTTACATCTAACTCAACATATTTTACTTTTTATATTTTCAAAATTTTAAATATTTAATTTAAAATTTTTCAATAGTTTGTTTATTTAAAGAGTGAGAAAAATTTTAAAAGAATACATTTTTATTTTTTAATTGTTAAATAATTTATCTATTGTGATATTTCAAATAAAAAACTATTAAGATTATTCACTTGTAAGACAATTTTTTTTTTATAAATTTTGGGGTTGGACCATATTTTTAAGACTACTTTTGAAAGAGTTAAGATAATTTCTTAATAACCAAGTATCTCAATAAGAGAATGTTGAATAATTCTTATTAAGATAAAAGATAATTATTTCAGAATTGAATAATTCTTATTAAGATAAAAGATAATTATTTCAGAAGATTAAAGTCAACAACTTCAAAAATAAATATCATTCAAGAGATTTACAAGATAAAAAATATATTATTTTATATTATTATATTATATTTTTTGTTAAAAAATAATAACAAAAAGATAAAATAAATTATAAAAATTTAAGTCTCTAAAATGATTTGATATCATAAAAGAAGAGTATAATTTTATATAAGATAATAAAATTATAGAACTTTTCTCATTACTTAAAAGTGCAAATCAATTAATTGTAAATAAATATTTGATATCAGAAAGAATACAAATGATATTGTGGATAAATATAAGACATATCTTATATCTGAATGATGTATTCTAAAAAATATTAATTTTATAAAGATTTCCTCTCTAATTTCGTTGAAAGATTTTTATAAAACAATCATAACGTTTATTGTTCATTTTAATCTTAAATTATATTCGTTAGATGTTAAGTTTATGTTTTCAAGGTGATATAGAAGAAATTATTTATAAGATACAATCGTAGAGTAGTATCTTATCATACAAAATCAATAATATATAAATTAAAGAAATTCTATGAATTTAAGTAAAGCTCTCTTAAATGATATATAAGTTATATTAAGTGATTATTTTGTTCAGTTTTGAGATAAATTGGGTTGATAATTTTATATAATATAAGTTTAGCGAGAGTGAATCAAGTGATACTCATATAATTAAAAAGATAAATTTTACATTACTCAATATCCTAAAATAACCTTAAATTTTAGAAAATCTAATTTATGCTTAAGTATGTATGTGTCCGGAATTGCATACATTATTAGAAGTTTAGATATTTAAGCAACCCTGTTATAAATCATTAGCTAACAGTTAAGAGGGTTATGAAATATCTGATAAGTTAAAGATGATAAAATTAATAGATTTCGATTTTAATAGAATATTAATACAAAAGAATTTTATCTCACATGTACTGTAAATTATAGATCGTCAGTTATTTTATAATGATAAATATATATTCATTTATTCTATGAATAGTATAAACATTTCAATACTCTAGAAAGTTTTCACACCACTCGGATAATGAATTTCGATACTTCTGATCAAAATTAATTTACATACCTAACTTTGCCAAAAATAAATTACCCCTTTATGATTCTAATTGCTTTGGGACCCTTGTAATTGATATGTTGAAAAATCTAGTCCCTAGCTCATGTTGTGTGACGGTATGAGTCTATTTTTCTCGATTCGATTATATTTTGATTTTGATTAAATTTTAATTAATTAATATAATATTTTATTTAATTTTCGATTAAATCGGATTGAGAATATTACAATATCAATTAAAGACTTTAAATGATATTTAACCCACATTAAAACACTTTATTAAATAATTATTTATATAAAAGATTACAACTAGATGTTGTCAAAAACATCATTTTTTTAGTTTAATCTGTGAAAACCTAGAATTGTGTAGTTAATGTGCTGCCGAACAAACTATTGCCTAATTTTCAACCATTGATCTAGAAAACCAAATCCAAACATTGTAATTCACGAACTATCACCCAATGGGTAGTTGCCACGTACTCTGAAACCAGCCCAAAAGTGCAATCTTTGGGAAGTCCTCGCTGTGTTTTTCTTGCCCAAACATAGAACCATCCCACCAGTTGTATTGGATTTGCAGCAAAAAACAATGGTGAAGTGAAAACCAACTCATTGCATGGTATTTATATATAGGATTTCTCATTGTAGTTTCCTCTAGATTTGGTTGGCAAAATCGCCCAACTCATTGGATTGTAATTTTCTCTTTCTCGCCCAACTGTTGTCATTGTAGCTTCACATTCTAAAGATTATTGCTTGGCTTATTTAGGAAAAATAAAGTTTAGATTTTTTTGCTTGCTGCCGGTCCCAAGAGAGTGGTTCCTGGTTGTTCTATTATTTATTTGTTTATTTCTTTGTGTTGTTGTTGTTGTGTGTGTAAATGGCCAATGCATCTGGTTTTTTCACACCTTCGGTTCCGAGGCAGAGGACAAAGATTCAGCCTTTAACAGGCATTTCCCGATCTGGGTTTTGCTTCTCTAAGAGGGTAGTTTGCTCAAGTTCCATTGAAGGTGCAGAGAAGCATGTTTCCCCTTCTGAATCTCGATTTCCCAAGTAAAATCTTTCTGCTTCTTTTATATCCTTGATTGGAATCTAGTTTATCAGATGGAATATTTGTTGAAAATGGTGTTAAATGAGCTTCTTTTCTTGAGTTAGTTTGCATGTTTTTGTTCGAGAATGAAGAAATCTCTGGTTTATTATTGGGGTTTTTACATTTTGCTTGTTGTAGTTATTATAGAGTTGTAGGATGAAGTGTTATGGATGAAAGGGGTTCATTGCTTCATGCATTTGCTTTTTTAGTTTATTTGCAAGGACAATTAAATTGATTAAATTTGAAAGGTTGAAATATTGGGATCTCATTTGATTGTAATGCCCCCTTAGTTGTGTTTCTTGCTCATGGATTACCACTAAGGCTAGAATGGTTAATGATAATATGAAATCGACAATCCGCCTAGTTTATCCAAAGGTAGATTTGCAGAGGTTTCTTGGACTTGGTATGAGCAAGGTGTTTGGATTACATGCTCTTAAGTAGTCCGAGCTGAATGAACAGTTGACGAACCTTGGTCTCGAGATATCTTGAATAACTTATTTTGCTGAGCTCGTCGGCTCGATACTGATATAGTATTGGCTATTATTCATTTGTGGATATGTTTGATACTGATACTTCATGTCTGTTAGTTGCTAGATATTAGTGATTGATGATTTGATATTAATCTACGAGAAACTTGATATTAGTATTGAGATGCAGCCTCGTTTTTATTTTATGTTTACTACTTTCATATTCGAAAGGATAACAATTTTCCTGACTTATGATTTACTTGTCTGTTTATACTTTGGAAAAACACAGGCTTGTCAGTAAAGGCTGCAAGTTAGTTGGCTGTGGGTCAGCAGTGCCATCTCTTTCTGTTTCGAATGACGATCTTTCTAAAATAGTCGATACTTCTGATGAATGGATTTCTGTTCGCACTGGAATTCGAAGCAGACGGGTAATTTCAGGTCAGAATGCAATTCATACTAGTTGTATTTGTAGAACAATTCTCGACTGTTTATCTGGCATTTCCTGCTTGTGTCAAATATTCATTGATGTGATTAAAATCTTAAAAAGAGATTTCATAAGTGTTGCACCCTTCTTTCAGTGTAGTTTTTTGTTAGCAAAAGATCGAAGCTTATACGCTTCTTATATGTCGTCCTTATGGTTTCACCGTGATCCTGTGATGGAGACTTGTATTGACAATTAATGTTTTTACAGGAAAGGAAAGCTTGAAAAATCTAGCAGTTGAAGCTGCACGGAAAGCTCTTGAAATGGCAGATTTTGATCCTAATGATCTCGACCTAATCTTGATGTGTACATCTACTCCAGAAGACATTTTCGGTGCTGCTCCACAGGTTATTTTTTATTTACGCGTTGAGCTTTAGTAGTTCTGGGTTTTGTTTGTGTTCCATCATTGCATGGTATGTTCTTCTTTGAAAAGCCATAAGTGTATGTTTTATCTAATAGTGACTTTGTACCTTGTTATGACAACCATTAACCTGACAGATCCAAAGAGAGCTTGGTTGCAAAAATTCTCCTTTAGCTTATGATATTACAGCTGCTTGTAGCGGATTCGTGCTGGGTCTGGTCTCAGCTGCTTGTCACATTAGGGGTAATAATTTTTTTACTTCATAGCAAGGTCTTGGTTATGTTGATTCATGTTATAATTTTGAACTTCCTACATTTCTGGATTATAGGAGGTGGGTTTCGTAATGTTTTGGTGATTGGAGCTGATGGCATTTCTCGATTTGTTGATTGGACTGATAGAGGAACATGTATCCTCTTTGGGGATGCCGCGGGTGCTGTACTAGTTCAGGTAATACACTCCTAACTTCTTTACATAAGTTACTCTTTTCCGAAGATGCAATAGCCCGATTTCTTGAATTTGCTTCAGCTAGTACATGCATGTTAATAGAGATATCGTCTTAAATCAGAGCTTGTAGATTGTTGCATCATGCATTTAATCTGCATCTTGGCAAGGAATGATCCCATTGTGCACTCTACTCCTTGCTGAGTTTGCCAAAAAACATTACATAATACGAGTCCGGAGTGGTTTGCGTTGCGGCTGAATTGTGTATCATATATACACAAATGTGCATGCGCGAATTTGCAACAAAACATGATATCATTTGTCATTGATTCTGTAGGCCTGTGATGCCGAGGAGGATGGTTTATTAAGCTTCGACTTGCATAGCGATGGCGAGGGTGCAAGGTATGTGCCTCCCATGTTTTTGAAGTAAACAGACCCCATTTTGTTTCCTCTTAAGGATTTCGATTGAGTTTCTGCCCTTGTTGCAGACATCTTGGTGCCCCCATGAATGATGTTAAACCCGAAGAGCTGTTGGGTTCCAATGGTTCGGTGTTAGATTTCCCTCCAAAAAGGTCCTCTTATTCCTGCATACAGATGAACGGCAAAGAAGTCTTTCGCTTCGCCGTGCGAAGTGTACCACAATCGATTGAATCTGCTTTGGAGAAAGCCGGTCTCGTTTCATCCAGCATTGACTGGTTATTGCTCCATCAGGTATACATGATTTAGTGTACAATTGATTCCAGTCGTCATTACCCGTACGCATCAGCAACTGTTGAGGTTGTTGCATGCTATTTGGTTGCACGACTATCTGACGGGTATGATTAATGCAGGCAAACCAACGGATTATCGATGCAGTCGCAACAAGGTTAGACTTCCCACAGGAAAAGGTGATTTCGAATTTGGCAAATTATGGTAATACGAGCGCCGCATCCATTCCTTTGGCCCTGGATGAAGCCGTTCGAAGCGGAATGGTGAAACCAGGCCACACCATCGCAACTGCAGGCTTCGGTGCAGGTTTAACTTGGGGTTCTGCAATTATTAGATGGGGATGAAAGAGTACCCTTGAGCCAAAGTAACCACGTTTGAAAGAAAGGAAAGTTCTTATGAGCAGTTATCTCCAGTTCCAACATTCTGATTTAAAACTATACAGAAACTAGGAGTTTGGAATCCCATAATCTCCATTATTGTTTGTTGGATTCTCTGAAAACTTGTTTTTTTTCCCTCTCGAATGCAACGAATTTCGAGTGTTTTTATCATGGTTACAAGTATGAATCAGGATTACATCTGATGATTAGTAGATTGTTCTGATATCATATGTGAAAATCTAAATCCAATTTGTGAATTATTTTCCGTTTTAATTTCTAAAATCTTGATTTTATTACAAAGAAAGGTAACCTGTAAGAAATACACAGAAACACCATGCATAATGATATTAGTATTTTTCATTATGATCTAAGTGAATAAGTACTTTTCTCCCGACAGTTCCATCTGGATTAGATTTTACAACCTTCGTTGATTATAATAAATAATCCATAAACATCTGATTATCATAATAAAATAATCCCAAAGAGAATATACTCCACTGGATATTATACTCCCAGATTCCATGATTTTTTTAATCTTACATTTATTTAGATCGTCAAATTCAAACAATAATTAAGTTTTTTTTCTTCATGAAATCAATAAAAACATATTAGGTTTAGAATGAATCTGAAAACAAAATAATGTATTATTTAACCATGCCGCTTGCAGCATTAACCATGGTTGGTGCAGGTTTAAAAATATTTTAATCTTTTTAATTAACTGTTAATACCCAAACACGTAGCGGTTGTAGAGGGACAATAGGACCCACTCTCTAACGAAACCAAAATCTATGAGATTTTCATCGAAGAAGGCTCACATGGGATCAGGGGATTCGTAATCTTTGTTAACCAAAGGTTTAATTATGCATCCAGTCCCTTTGTTTTTAAAAAGTTTAATTTTAATCTCAACTTCTTAGTTCAAGAAAACAATTAAAAAATATGAAGAATATAGAGACGGAGGGATACATTAGACCGTTAATAAAAGGACACAAAATTTGACATTTTCACTTAAATGTTGAGTCGAGAGCTTTCTATACTGCATGGCTGTCACCCTATCTTTCTCTCTCCAAAAATCTGTTCTTTTTTGTTGGGTCTATAATTTATCTCTGTCTCACTCGAATCTAAAAAATTATTAGGTGAATCATATTTATCACGTCATTTATGATCTCAAGTAATTATGATCGTTCATTTTAAAAGTTTTAGGTGAATCATTATCTCTTCTTTACATATAATTAGTGAGTGAATCGTTATTAAATAATTATTTAAAGATAAACAATTTTAATTATTTAAATCATAAATAAAACATGATTCACCTAATAATTTGATGCGTTTGTTACTATTTGAATCATAATCAAAGTGCTTTTTTATTTTTTTTCCCACACACTAAATGAACGAAGGATGAACCCAACTCATTCATAAAGCAAAAATTGTTATAGTCGTTCCTGCTGTTTTCTCTCTCTTACTCAAAGTTTCTATCTTTAGATTAGAGCCTCTGGTTTCTTCTCCTTTTTATTCTTTTGCCTACCAGATAATGTAAACCCCAACAAAGTTTTGAACTTTTAACAAAAATTTTCCATCTACAAATTTTGCAAGAAAAAAAAAATAAAGGAGATTTTGTGTGTGAAAAAAAAAACATGGCTTTGAGTAGGTTCTGGGGTTTGTTTCTTATCCACATTGCTCTGTTTTCAAGCTTGTGTTTTGCTGAGGATCCGTTTGTTACCTATGATTTTGTGGTCTCTTACATCACTGCTTCCCCTTTGGGTGTTCCCCAACAGGTCTCTGCACTTTTCCCACTACTGTTTTCAGTATAATTCTTTTATGTGTTTTTGTTCAACTTTCATAGCTGAGAAATGGGTTGCCTTTAAACAGCTTAAAGTTTCAACTTTTAGCTTCAGATCTACAAAAACATATAGAAAATGTAGCACCTTTTTACTTGAACTTTGTTTAGTTAAGTGAGGCTTGGGGTAATGTTGTATTACTTTGTAGGTCATTGCTATAAATAGCAACTTTTAGCTTCAGATAATCAGATCTACAAAAAAATGTAGTTCCTTCAACTTTGCTTAGTTAAGTGAGGTTTAGGGGTAATGCTGTTGTGGATCTATTAGAATTGCGTTAATGGTTGCTTAATCTTGCATTGCTTTGTAGGTTATTGCTATAAATGACAAGTTTCCTGGCCCTACTATCAATGCGACTACTAACTACAATGTCGTCATCAATGTTCGAAACAAATTGGACGAGAGTTTACTCATGCATTGGTAGGATCTTACTTAATTTTGTAGTATATCTTTGTTAAAGTGATTTCAGAGACAAAAAGGTTGATGATTTGGTTGAATGTTTGGTGTTTTTTTAGGTCTGGGATTCAACAGAGGCGTAGTTTGTGGCAAGATGGTCTGCCCGGTACTAATTGTCCGATCCCTCCTAAGTGGAATTGGACTTATCAGTTCCAAGTCAAGGACCAGATCGGGAGTTTCTTCTACTTCCCATCACTGCATTTCCAAAGGGCGGCTGGTGGTTTTGGTAGCTTTATTATCAACAATAGAGAGATTATTCCTATTCCATTCGACACCCCTGACGGGGACATTACCATTTTGATTGGTGATTGGTACACACGAAATCACACGGTTCGTATAATGTTACCATATAATGTTGGATTTCGGGGGTGTAGGGTATAATGTTGATGTGTCTAATGAGGATGCTTTTTGGATTGTAGGCATTGAGAAAGGCTCTTGATGATGGAAAGGCTCTAGGGATGCCAGATGGAGTTCTTATTAATGGCAAAGGCCCTTACCGATACAACGATACTCTTGTATCTGATGGGATTGAATATGAAACGATTAATGTCCATCCAGGTGATCATCTCATGCAAGGCAATGTTTACTTATGATGTTTTTCTTAACTGCAACTTATTTCGAAATATGTTAGTTCAATTGCTTGTGTAATTATAGGTCGTTTTAGTGACTAAAATGAGGTATTGGATGCTTATTTAGTGGCAAGTTAAAGATAAATTGATATTTATATTTTTACATTGGCAGGGAGAACTTATCGCCTTCGAGTGCACAATGTGGGAATATCGACCTCCTTGAATTTCAGGATTCAGAGTCATAATTTACTTCTTGCAGAGACCGAGGGATCATATACGGTGCAACAAAACTACACTAGCTTAGACATACATGTAGGGCAGTCTTATTCGTTTCTCCTAACCACTGATCAGAATGTGAGTAGTGATTACTACATTGTAGCAAGTGCGAGGTTTGTGAATGAATCACAGTGGAAGCGAGTCACTGGTGTTGCTGTTTTGCATTATTCTAATTCGAAAGGAAAGGCATCTGGTCCCCTCCCCGATCCACCGCAGGATGAATTTGACAAAACCTTTTCAATGAACCAAGCTAGATCTATCAGGTTGGTTCTCCTTTGTGGTTCAGAAGCGCAAGCACGTTTTCAAGTGTCTTTTTGGCTTGTAATGGTATCTTGTTTGTGGCGATACTCATTGAGGCTTCAAACATTGTTAAAAACGAATTATCTTTACGCTTTACTTGGTTATGTATTCTTACTTTCTGTGCTTAAATTATGCAGATGGAATGTATCTGCCAGCGGTGCTCACCCGAATCCACAGGGATCATTTAGATATGGTTCGATCAATGTGACTGACATTTACGTTTTGAGAAACAAGCCACCAGAGACTATTGATGGGAAAAGGCGAGCAACACTCAGCGGGATATCCTTTGTCAATCCTGCTACACCAATCCGGCTTGCCGATCAGTTCAAGCTTAAGGGAGTATATAAGCTAGATTTTCCTACTAAACCACTTACAGGGCCACCTAAAATGGAAACATCTGTTATTAACGGAACGTACAGGGGATTTATGGAAGTCATCCTACAGAACAATGACACCAAGATGCATACCTATCACATGAGTGGATATGCATTTTTCGTTGTGGGGTAGGAATTTGTTTTCCTCAACACATCATGTGTTAAGGTGTCATTATGCACTATGATTCTCAACGCTAACTTGTCATTGTGTTGTTGCAGAATGGATTACGGTGAATGGTCGGAGAATAGCAGGGGCACATATAACAAATGGGATGGGATTGCCCGCTCCACAACACAGGTAAGGCTTTGGAAAGTTCGTATTTTCTAGTAAAGATCACTGTTTTCAATGATTAGACTCTGATATGCGAGTTGTTTTCGTTTTTGGGTAGCTTTAATTCCCGGTTTCGTTTTTACCATAGTTTGTGGTGACATTCCTGCATTAAACATCAAACCTGTCTATTAGTCTTGGACATGCCACCAATAATCCCTGCAGAGATCCCTCATGTCTCGGTCTTTGTAGGTTTATCCCGGTGCTTGGACCGCAATCTTGATATCACTTGACAACGTCGGAGTATGGAACATTAGAACCGAAAACCTCGACTCATGGTATCTTGGCCAAGAAACATATGTGAGGGTTGTCAACCCCGAGGCCACAAACAAAACCGAGTTGCCTATGCCCGACAATGCCCTCTTTTGCGGTTCCCTCAGCAAATTACAGAAGTAAGCAACATGATCCCATTGCATTATGAAAATCTCTCTTCTTCAAGCTAGCCATTAAAAGAATTGATGATGACCGGCTGTTACTGTTCTACTTGACTTCTTTCTCAGGCCACAGGATGTCTCCTCATTAGCTACATCAACCGTAGACGGTAGATCGAGGCTGTTCTTCACAGTGCTGATGATCGCCTCAACACTATTTCTCATTTCCCACTAGGTACCTTTCATTCGGGGTGGTTCGTGCTCGTCCGAGAACCGTGCTTCACACGTAAGGTTTGTGTTTGTATGCTTTTAGGTGTGGTAGTCAGCTAGTGTTTGTTGATATGCATCTTGGGTTATTTTGATCGGTTTATTATTATTTTTTTTGGTTCATGATGTTGTTAGTGCATTGCTTCAAGGATTCTGATGACAATTCATCAATTTTCATTTCAATTTGACCTCATGTCTGTATTTATCTGTTATTTCATACTCTTCTGCAAAATGCATGCATGTATGCATAATGCATAGATACAGCTACATGTGCATGCATGCATGTATAAATAAATGCCTGCATGTTTAGTCCCATTGCACGTGGTAGCCCAGCATTATCCATTACCATGCAGGGCAATAGCCAATAGGGGCGAGTAAAATTCAAGTTTGATATTAAAAAATTAAATTTTGAGTAAATTCAAGTCATCTTTTTTCTAGTGCGGCATGGTAGAATATCAGTTTTAGTCTAAAAAAAATTATATAGTCTATCAATTTGATTGAATATAAAATAATTCATAAAATTTAACTTTTAATATTTAAAAATTTATCAGTTTAATCTTATTTCTTTAAAATTATTTGTTGTTATTCCAAAAATATTATATTACACTCTTGTTACTTTCTAGGTATAATATATAATAGCAACTTGTTGCTTCTTTACGGCATAATGTAATTACCGAACTATTGATTTGATCTTATATGTTTGCTTGCTTGTTTTGATAATAAAAAAACTAAATTAATAAAAAAAGTTAATATAAAAAATTAAATTTATTAAACTATTTTATGACAATTAATAAAATATATAAATTTCATGGTTAAAATATTATTATTCAAAGAATGACATGTTTGTAATAATATATTGACTTGTTTGTAATCTTTAGAAGAAAGTAAAATATTTATTATAACATATATAATTAAGTGACATTAGATGTAATTTATCCTTGGTTTTTAAACTTAATATGTATAAATTTATTCCGACTTAACTCAAAGTTCATTTATGTTCATTTGAATTACAAAATTTTAATTTACGCTAAAATAACCATAACACCTGTAATTCAGCTTAATAAAATATTACTAGAGTAAAATTTTTATCTCCTAATCATGTCTCTTATCCCTACTAAATTTTTTTATAAATTAATTTTTAAATATTAACTCTAATTTTTCATATCCTAAAAACTAAAATTACATAAAACTCTTAATTTCTTAAACCCTAACTACAACTTCTAACCTTAAATCTTAAACTCTAAACACACTAATTAAATAAAACATAAACATAAAAAAATAAAAAATAAATACGTAACAAACAATTTGCACCCATATCACACTATTAGTTGATTCTTTAACGGAACCCAATAGTAGAGGTGGACGACAACTACTAAATTTGCATGACAATCAGCTAGAATTAATGATATATATAAAGCGGTTATAATAAGAAAACAAGTCTATTTTCAAAACATCAAACTGTGCCAGCCCCAGGGTATTAAATAGGCAAATCAAACTTACAAGCTTGACTTGCTTGGGGACAAACTTTAATGAATTCATACGACAAAGCACAGATTTACTGAAATGGGGGCAAAAGGAAATAAATTAAAAACTTTGGGTCACGTTTATCTCATCTGGACAATACCAGCAGATATCAGCTTTTGAATCTTGTTCATCACCATAGGATTCTTCGTGTGCTCCTGTGCTGCCTTTGGGTTCTCCTGGAAATCAGTCAACACCTGCACCCACAGCCCAAATCTTTCTCAATCAACCATATCAACAAAGAAAAAAACTCGAATATGGGTCATGTGTGCACAACTAAACAAATGTATTTTCAGTATTAACCTGTCTCATGACTGGATCCGAGAGAATGTTCTGAATTTCCGGATCTTGCATTGCCCTGGCCTGCAACATTACATACATGCACATTATTAGGGACTCCTAAACAGTAAATCGTAGGTGTAGACGACAACACAGACAAGAAATGAAATAATTTACCTGTCTTTCCTTTAATTCTTCAGGGCTCAAATCACCCCGACTAGCTTTGTTGATCTGTTCTACACACCTGCAAAACAGATAATTATACCACACTGGTGGAATAGGAACACTATACCGGAAACCTAAAGCAGAAAGTCATATACCTTCTAACACCATCAAGCAATTCCTGGTTATTCGGGTCATGTTTCAATCCTTCCTGGTATGTCTCTAAAGCTTTGTCATATTCCTTCATGAAGAACTGGACAGCTCCCTTTCTTGTGTAACCCTTAGAAAATGTTGGATCAAGCTCAATGCATTTCTCAGCATCTTTCAATCCCTCAGGCAAAGCACCCAATTTAGTGTAGCATGCGGCTCTATTACTGTATGCCTAAAAAAGCCATAATGCATTTCAACAGTAAGTATGATCCCAGTTTCAGTGCATTTTTCAGGGACAAACTCACAAAAACAGAATAAGACTTCTTACCTTCGGATCTTTGGGGTTTCTTCTCAACGACTCTGTGTAATGCTTCACAGCCTCTGGATACTTCTGCTGCTTGAAACATTCATTCCCTGCATATAAATACGTTCGAGAAGTCAACAGATGAACATGTTAGGGGGACTACACTTTTTGCTCACTGCAACATGAATATTACATGTTGACTTGGACCAAACTTAAATGAATATGATAGAAAGATGCATCATAACCTAGGAAAATACCAGTAGCCAGACACACAACAGCAAAAGAAGAATGAAGAACAATAAAGATACCACCAAAAACAATATGAATTACCTTTCTCACGCTCCTCGTCAGCTATCTTTGGATCAAAATATTCTTGTTGCTCTAGTTCTTTCCTGGCTTTTTCAGCATCATTGAGTTTCTTCAATGTGTCTGGATTGCGATGCTCTGTAAGAGCTTTCTGGAAAGTCTCAATAGCTGGTTCATAATCTTTTGAGCATTTAGCCATCTTCACCAACGCGGTTCCTTTCCTAGTCAAAGCTTTCGCTATCATCTTGTAATCTGCTCTAAGCTCTCTACCTCTTTCAACAGCCTTGTCACAATCCTTAATGCAGTCCTCATACTGCATTCAACAAGGGCAGTAGAAAAGAAAAGGGATTGAAGTTAGATATAGATATAATCTACACTGAACTAATGTATTCTCTTATTAGGTAGGCCTAATAATGATAATCACTTATTCGAAAGGAAAAGGCAGGCCTTTCCTTACCCATCCACCGCTGCCACGTCTTCTGAATAACAAAAAAAGTGTTTGTGCATGTATAAACTCATGCTTAATACCAACACAATTAAGCAGAATATACATTCTGCACACTTGACATCGCACGACAAAACATACACAATAAAACCATCATAAATTAATACTTTACAATCATGCTAAGAATTAAGATACCATTCAAGATAATTTTATAAATTCAACCGATATTAGAGTGCTTGTAAAAGTAGGGGATCATCTAAGAGAATGAAGAAACCCAACAGCAAAATTATTCAGTTAAAGTAAATATGTAGTCATTAATTCTTTTATACTCTCAAATGATATCAGTATGAATGTTAATCAACCAACAAAATCCACATTTTATAAAGTCCATAGCAATAACTACAACGGAAGAAGTATTTTTTAGATTTTAAAGCAGATATTATACATTCTGAACATTTAGCAACAAATGACAGCATATACAAACTCATGTCTTGGTAAACTAACACTCTGTAATCATGTTAATATACAATTCAATGGAAATCATTGTGTTAAAGTAATGTACAGTCATTAATTACTTTATACTCCGAAATGATATCAGCACGAATGTTAATCAGCCAACAATTTCAGCTTTTCTATAAAGTTCATAGCAACAACTACAATGAAAGAAGTAAAATTTCAGTAGTTTTTAAGTAAAATAAAAGTAAATAACCATACCTTGCCCATTTCCAAATAAACGGCAGCTCGATTTGTGATATATGAAATATCTTCATCATCAATTTCCATTGCTTTCGTATAATGTTGAATAGCCGTCTCGAAGTCTTTCTTCTTATATGCAGCATTTCCAGTCTCCTTTTCCTTCAAAGCTTTCTCCTTCTTCTCCCTCTTTTCCTTCTCTTCTTCGGAGATTTCCATGGGTTCAGGTTCAGGCACGGTCTTTGGTTTCTTCGCCTCCTCCTTAGCAGGTTGCGAAGGCGGCGGAGGTGAAGACGTCTCTGCCTCTGGTACCTCAATGTCATCACCACCACCATGTGCAAACTTAACATTCAACAAAACACCCAATGCTTGCATAACTCTCTGGTCTTTCAAATGCTCATTCAATTTGCTCGGATTTCTCTGAATCTCCTGCATCGCTTTAACAAAATCCGGCTGCTGTAAAAATACCCTAGTAGTTGGATCCGCCGTCAATTTAGCCCACATCTCCGGCCCCTGAAAAGCGTCGCCGAATGGATTCGGCGGCTGCGCTGACCTAGATCGAGAGGCCGAAGCCGTCACCGCCGATTGAGCATCGGCCAAACCCGATTTCAATGCTTCATTGTTAGGATCGATCTCGAGGCCCTTCTTGTAAGCCGAAACAGCTTCCTGGTATTGGTGCAAACCGAGGTAAGCCGCACCAAGCCTGCTGTAGCCTTTAGACCAGTCGGGTTTAAGGTCGACGGTTTTCTTTGCGTCGGATAATGCCGCATCGTACTGATGGAGGGAAGCGTAAGAGGCGGAGCGGTTGGAGTAAAGGACATGGTTGGTCGGAGAAAGGTTTATGGCGTCAGTGAAGTGTTTGACGGCGGTGTTGAAATCGCCTGAAGAGAAGGCGGCGTTGCCTTTGGCTTTAGCCTCATCGGCCATTGTAAGGGAAGCTTTGATTTTTGGTTTGGGGGGAAGGAATTGGATTGTGGGTTATTTTTGGTATTTAGGGGATCAGACAAGAAACTTTTGCTGGTTCTGGAACCTTCTTAAGCTTTTTAGTATTGAAAAAAAAATTTTAATACTTAGTATATGTTTAATTTTTTAAATTCTTTTAATAATATATATTATTAAAAAATAAAATATATTATTTTTATTATTGAAATCATTTCGCAATAAATAAAAAATAATTGTTAAAAAATAATCATCGAATAATTTAATGTTACAAATGGCTGTTTCTTATAGGTTGTGTTGCAAGTTTTTTTATTGTTGATTTTAAAATTTGATTTTTAAAATAATAATAATGTTGTTCGTTCTTTATAATTTAAAAATTGATATAGTTGATATAATTTAAAAATGTAAGTGTTAAATTAATTAAATTACAAAAGAAAAACAATATTGCTAGTTCTAAAAGATTATAAATGCTAAATTGATACAGTTAAAAATAAGGAACACTAGTGATTTGGGATTACTATGAAAATAAATTTACCCCCTTGTATTTTTTTGATTAAGTAAAAAATAATTATATTTTTAATATTAATGACATAATTTAAACTGACACGATAAAATAAAACAATATAAATATTTTTAATCATTCAATTAGTCAATAAATTTACATTCATAATATTAATTAATAATCGAATTTACATTCATAATTCTACGATAATGACTTGTAGTCATATTGTTAAATCATTGTCATAAAAAAGAACGTAAAAAACATAAAACATTAAAAAAAAAAAAAATTATGTGATGGTAAGCATACAATTAAATTAACAATAATACGAATAACACGTGAAAAAGAACAATAATGATCATTGACAAGAAAGCCTATTCATTTAGATTTATACAAACGATTAAAGAAGTCATTTAAATTTTATTTTATCAATATATATTTTATTTTAGGTTTAAAGTATTAATCTAATATATAAGAACTGAGAGTGTATTAATGTTCGTTCGTTTAACTTTAACCGAACGTAAAACTTTTTGTTCGTGTTCGTTCATTAAGGATTGTAGTTTGTTCATGTTCGTTCGTTTAAATGATAAACGAACGTAAATGAACAAACATAAATGAACGTAAACGAACGAGCATATATAACATATATAATATGCTAAATATTTAATATTTTAGATTAATTCGATTAATTCAGCTAATTAACTGATTTTAAACCGAATTAATCGATAATTAAAATTAAAAAAATTCTTAATTATTAGACGAAACCTAAAATTTAATTGATTAACCAATTTTGTTTTCGTTCAAACTGTTAACTCGGTTTAACAGAAGAATGAACACCCCTAGCCTATATATAACAAGGAAGTTTTTAACGAGTCATAAAATAAGACTTCTCAACTCGAGTAATTCAAAAAAAAAAATTGACTCGACTTATTTGATTTAATGGTCACCCTTATATATATGTCAATAAATTTAAACGAACGAGCCCTTTGTTCGTGTTCGTTTAATTAAACAAACAAAAAATCTTATACATGTTCGTTCGTTTAATAAATAAAAAAATATAAACAAACTTTCTACTGAACGGTTCACCGAATAGTCGGTTCATTTACGGCCTATGAATTATTCATTTCTTGTGAGCCAAGACAAAGATCTTAACGAGAGCCAATGCATTGTTTGTCAAATGTGCAACCTTAACAATGCGTCTCCTCACCCCACTCTTCACTTTCCTTGTCATATTTATATTAGCCAACGCAGTCATGCAAGTCTCCTCTTCCTTCAACGCGGTATTAACCCACATCTGCCTGTTGTTCATCTGAACTTGAAGTAAATCTAAGTCAATCGCACGAATGATCTTATCTTTACGGTCCATCTCCTCCGTAGACATCCGCAACTTTTGTACCAAATCACTTAGGTACGCAACACAATCCATCATGGTGGTCGCTTCCTTGGATTTCAGTTTATGGAGTCTCGACATGTCTTTTAGCAACCTAGAAGTCGATTTCGCAGCGAAAAGCGTCGTGTTGAGTGCTGCATGGGCTAATAGCTTGGGGTTGCCTTCGATTTTGCTAGCATGGCGTGCAGCGTGCTAGAGATTTCAAGCATAATTTGGGGTAGCTTGTTGCCCTGCAAGAGGTTCTTATGAATTCTTTGCCCGTAGAGGCCGAGCAGGGACTAAAATAACAAGACAAGTGCAGAAGAATAACCAGAAATATTAAAGCTGAATTTGAGAATTTTCTTGCCATTTGATCTATATTTGTCTGGGTATTTTGATGGTTTTTTGGGACCCAATTTATAGAAAAACCCTTTTCTCCCTTCAAATCTCAGAAATTATTAAGATGATGGGTTGCTCTTAATGATTCAAGAAATGTGAATTTTCATTATCAAAATGTAGTTTTCAACTCATTAAGACCTTAGGTTTTTAACTATTTATAATTAAGTCCTATATATTTTTAAAAATCACATTAAGCCTCGCAAAAATTTAAAAATGTAATAGTAAAACCTCTGAATTCTTTTTCAAAACTTTTAATTAAGCATTCGTTAAAAATAATTAGATCCCTAAATTGTTTCATCAAAACTTGCTACGGTTAAAAATTCTTAAGTGTCTTTATATAATATTAAAAATAAAACTAACAATAAATTGATTTAGTAGAATGAGACATTAAATTTTTTAAACAAATTTAATGTTCGAATTTTGATATAATGTTGTATGAAAAAAATTAAATTAAAAGGATCACCCATTATAAGTATTTGTAAAATTCAATCCAGATCAGTTGGTCAACGAGTTAGAAATCAAGTACTTAACAAAAAATAAATACAGATTAATCAACTAACAACCAGTTAATTTAATAAAATTAAACATTAAAACTCTTAAATAAAATTACAAATTTAAATCTTATAAATTGTATTCTAATTTTCAAAATGTTCCCCAATGTCACCTCATCTGGGATTTGATGTTTTGGTGAAAAAACATGAGCATCCATGTCCCGACTGCCCGACAAGTGTTGTCCAGCTTTTAATGTCATGACTGTGCCAGCAATTATATGGGGTTTCTCCGTGACTTTATTTTTAAATTAAAATATTTATTATCGATAGTAATAATTAATTTTTTCGTCGTATGTATTCTTACTAAAAAAAAATAATTATTCATAAATATATTTTATTTTTATTAATGAAAATTAAATTTTTAATTTCACAATTAAGAGATGAGATGAACAAACACCATATTATATCTCATGATTTTATTTTATCATTATAAAAAATTTATTTTCATTAATGATTTAAGTATATAATTAATAATTTTATGTATGAATTTAATATATTATATTTTTAATTTTTGGTTCAAATGAATCCATAATTATTAAAAGAAAATCAGACCAGAAGCTTTCCGCCATGATGTCGATGTGGATGAATTCACGATAGAGATTGATCAATAAAGTTAATGAATAGAGGAAATATATACACTAAAAATTATTTAATAATTTATATTTCTTAATTTACACGTAATATTCGTACAATAATTGGTAAACGAAATTTTTAGGTCCATTTCAATTTCAAAATTAGGAAAATTGGTCCTTCTAAAAATAGGAAAATAATTTCGTCGTTGTCGATTTTGAAAGGGAATGACAATACACAAATAATCATGATTTTAATGTTTTTTTTTTCAACCATACATATTTTTATTGATTTAATAATAAATTTAGTCATAAACTTTATAATTTTTTAAATTTGATCTTTGATAAAAAAAAAATTTGCATATAACTTATATTTTTTAAAATATTGACGCTAAAATTATTATTTTTATAATTAGTCCTTGAACTTATAATTCCTCCCAATTTTAAGTCATTAATGACATATTTAAAATAAATATTTAAATTATGTCTTTTTTTTATAATATGTACGTAAAGTATTTTTATTAAAAAATTTTGTTTATTTTAAAATTAAATAAGGACACCTATTTTAATAAAAATAAAATAAAATTTTAACCCCTATTTTAGTAAAAATAATAATTTAAACATTTATTATAAAAAGAGGTAGTATAATAGTTGATCTCAAAATTACATATACACACACTAGAGTTAATGCCCCACTAACGTATTTTGCGATTTATATTTTTAATAATTGATTTTATTATATAATTGTATAAGTTAAATTTAATTAAGTGGTATTTGGTAAGAATTTATTTTACATTTCAAGTTATTAAATTATGGAAAATTATAATGACATTATTATTATTATTATTATTATTATTATTATTATTATTAAGGTTGATTATCACATAAATTAGTTTCTGAGCCACTTAAACGATCATTGTGAATAAATTTGTAAAAAAATAATATATTATCATGATTATATATAATATTTATTTTTATTTTTTGAAAATAATTTTTTGATGCTGTTATTTATGTTCTTGTATTAAAAAAATTAGTTTTAGAATTTATAGAATTAAGACAGTGTATTAGATTTAGAATTCATCGATATTTTTTATCACTGAAATTATTTCGTAGATTAAAAAATAAATTTATTTTTAAATATATTTTTAAAAATAATTAATCGTCACGGATCTTTTAAAAATGAACTTATCTATATATTCTTTCAATATGTTGTTTGAATTAAATTAACAACTAACATTATTAATAATATAATATTTTTGTTCAAATTAAATTTATGATTACCACAAAATTAATTCATGACAATTTAAGAAAATATTAAAAAAAAAAATTCTTGAGTTGGATTTAAATATTAGTTCCATCTATATATTATCTAATTTAATGGGTTATGCATTTAAAAATCAGTTGATCTAATATAATAAAATAATAATTTTTAATTAATATAAGAAATTTGAATATTAATTTTATTGTGAATTGACCAATCTCCTTTATAATAAACTTCATAATAAACTTATATAATACTCAATTTAAATCAATTACTCAATAAATTAAATAATATAATTAAAAAAATCTTTTATTTGTAATTTTGTAATATTATCTTCTAGTCATGCTTATATAGTAAAGTTAATAAACTTATTTTAGAGAAAACGAATGGATGATAAAGTGGTCAGATTTTTTTTTTAAAAATACTCATTTTAAATTAAATAAATAAATCTATAAAGTATACGCAGTGATAAATGACGTACGAATCAACTCAATGAAATACATTTTTTTCCTTTTCCTCTTTATTTTCATGTCTCTCATCTTTTTCCTCTTTATTTTCCTATCACTCTTTTTATTCTCACCCACTTGTATATGAACGAATCAAATAATTTTTTAAATGCGTAATTTCAGTATAATATTTTTTTTATTATTTATAAACACTTAAATATATTTAATCTTATAATCCTGTATATTATAACGATAATATCAATTAAATTAATTTAATTGATTAAATCAATTAAATACATCATTTAAAATTAAAATACATTTTTTCTCTTTATATTCGCTTGTCTTTCGTTTCCTTTTTTTCTTCTTTATTCTCACCCACATGATTAATATAAAATTGTATATCGACGTGTCAACATTCTAAAGCACAACTCACACAGTGAATTAGTGTAACTTCCATTTTTGTGTCGTGTCGGTTCAAAAAGAAAACTTTACGAAAGGAAGAAAAAGAAGTTCGATTTTCTATGGAGATCAGAGTAAATTCAGACTAAAATTCCATGTCCAGAGGATACAATTACAGAAAAACAAGAACAAAAACGATACAAATCTGCAGGAAATCCAAGGGTTTAAAAAATCAGACAGAAAACCACAAACGGGACATGGTACCATGAAACACCGTGTCTTATCTTCAAAATTTTCTCGGGAAAACCAAAGGATCTAAGACGGAGAAGAATAGTTATTAATAAGAGCCAAAGCATTGCTCGTCAAATGAGCAATCTTTACAATCCGTTTCCTCACCATCGTCTTCACATACCCATTCATGGCTTTCCCAGCAAATCCATCCATACACGTGTCTTCATCCGTCAAAGCAGCGCTCACCCATGTTTGAACATCGCCCATTATGAGTTCGAAATTCGAGCGTTTCAGACGGACGAGCTCGCCGATTGATTTCTGAAGCTCGTCGAGTGAGTCGCCGATCAACTCTATGCAATCCGCCATAGCCCAGGCGACCCGAGGTTTTAAGCCGTGGGTTTTGGAGAGTTTTCTCATCAACCTCGACGTGGATTTGCTGGCTTTGAAGGTTATTATGAGAGCCGATTGGGCTAACAATCTGGGGCTGGTGTTGATTTTGGTGGCGTAGATTGAGAGAGAGCGGTAACATAATCTTGGGTACGTTGTGGCTGTGCATGAAGATTGGATGAATTCGGTGTTTGTTTTGTGGTGATAAGGTGGAGTGGTGAAGCTTTTGGCTATGGAGGTCGTGAATTGGAGGAGGAGGAGGAGGAAAAGGATAGCCAATCCTGGGCTTGAAGATGAAGATGAAACTTCCATTTTTCTTTCTCTCTCTCTTTTCTGGGAATTGATGGGAAAATTTAAAAGAACAGAGCTTTGTGTTTGTTGAGCAAGAAAATTGGTGAATTTATAGGAAAGATTAAAGCATAGTGATAACTGTTTTTCTGTTCAGCTTTTCAACTCAAAGTAAAAATTTAAATAAAAAAAAAAACTTTAAATTTTTGAAAAGGTTTATATTATTATATAAGTAATTAAAGTACGTCCATCTTTCTAAAATTTAAGTATTTAAATATTTTTATTAAAAATAAATATTTAAAATATATTTTTTTCACCAAAATGAATGTATTATTAAACATGGAACACGAATGTTAAAAAAACAGAACAAAAATGAATGAGGTTTGAGCTTCCCATCGGCGCCGACATCCACTCCCTTATCCAATCATCGAACTCCGCCGGCTCCAACTTCTCGCCGTCGCTTGCGAGTTTGTGTTTAAGAACCGACACCGAGACGAACCCGCTCCCCTCCTTGTCCAGAACCTTGAACGCATCGCACCGCTGCTGATCGAACGGCTCCGTCTTCAAGTGTCTCTCCATTTAGTTCCAAAAACAGCTTGAAATCAAACGGCGACGTCAACTTCTCTCCGTCTTCTAAAATTATAATTTATAGACTTGTTCGAAGGTAAAATTACAGTCAACTAACCAGATTGTCTGATGTCTGGACGAGCAAAGAAATGTTCTTGAAAGTTTCAATCACTGGCTCATTGCAATGGAAACTGAATATATAAACAATACAAGGTTTGGGGTGGAGACTGGAGAGATTACATATGATGATTGGGGAGAGGGAAAATCAATGAAAATGGTCACTTCGAGATCATAAGGATGCAGATATGTACATAAGATGCAACCTGGAATTTTTTCATGAGTGATTGAAAATTGAAGGCTTGCTTTTGTTACCTAGTTAATGCTGCTGCAGCACCTCCCAGTCGGGCCTTGTTGGATATTTGAAGCCTTGAAGGGCCGGCATTCGTCTTAAATCTTCTTCGGAATAGGCTGGGATGAACCAGAACTTCTTCTCGAGTCCAAATACCTGAATTCGGAAAAAAGGTTCAATCATTCCTGGTAAAGTTTTCACTTGGAATCTTTAGTTCTCAAATTAAGGAGGTAATTAAAGATGATCTTATTGTAAAAGTGTTCAAATGCATTGCAGCAATGGTAAGATATGCATCTATGCAGCTTGATTCATATTCGGAACAATGTTGTGCATGCTGAATTAATGAATTTAACGAGTGATGGGAAGCATATCTACATAGCAAACACGGTATGGTCGAGATTCGAGCAAAGTGTAGAAGACCCGAAGATGAAAATTCTTGAGAAATTTTGTCAGAAACATTCAAAATCTGATCTTTTAGTACCTCTAGCAGTCGCATGTCATTTACAAGTTTTAGTATCTTCTTTGCCATTTTCTTTCCGATATTTATTCAATGTATAACATCTTTCATAATAGGTAAGTACTTGAAACGACACCAAGAAATTGATGAAACATGCAGACGTTCGATAATTATCGAAACCGAAAGCAAGGGGTTCGAGAAGGAAGACAAAAGAATTCACCTGTTGAAAATTCTTCTTCCAACCAAGGTCATACCGCCACTTTGGGCTGGTTTTCTTCTCGTATGCCTGAAAATAAAACATGCAAAAAATGAGGACCTTTACTAAGTACGTTGGCAACACAGAGAAAATAAATTGTGCAAGAAATTACCTCAATAGTGGTGGTATTGCCTCCAACCAATGCTATGTGCATAATGAGAAAACCCAGAATACTGAGTGCAAATGCTAAGTTTAAAACTGAGAGATTTGGATTACAATTGGTTAAAAATATCGACATATGGTTACGTCGAAGATGCTTAAACAATTTGAAACGTACCAAATGTGATAAAAGTAGCTGCAAGTGTTCCTGGTGTTTCATCTATCTCGCCATCGTTAAAAAACTCCATAACAACCCGCAGTAACAATAAACTGACAAGGGTTGTCTCAAGAAATGTGTAAAACTGCATCAAATTTAAGAAAAACAAAATCCAACTGAATTTTCCCTTTCGGCATATTTCGACTAATCGCGTGTCAAAACAGTGATATCTACTTAATACATAAAGACTCAATATACCAGCTGCCAGCAGAAAACAGGTTGTAGCAGGAAAGAAAGCAATGGTGAAAAGTGCAAAATGTATAAAAAGCTAGAAATGGAGCATATCTATCACTAGAATACACACTCTAAGTGTACGTATCATCCGGGAAAAAAGTACACAAAGCTGTGAATTTTAGAATTCTACATAAACGGATATCATCTTTCTCAACAAATTCTCGAATCATAATAGTTTAAAAGTAAGTTTCACCTTGAAGCTTAAAAAATACAATCCAAGTTCTATACATAAAAGAATCTCATCTTTCTTGATAAATTCTCACATCATACCATTATGAGTATGGTGAGCAATGAAAAGCATGCAATCGCTTAATAGGACGGCATCATGTTAACAAACTGCAGCAGACAACTTCATCATACTTGGTTCATATGTGAATCAATGAATAACAGACAAAGTTCACAAACAACAGTCAGAATGAGCAGTGGCAGCTTCCCACAAACTAATCAAGGTAATATAATGATATCATCTTCCTTGAAAAATAAACTATTAATCTTATGAGCAATAAATTAGGGGATTCTTATGAGGCTTAAAGCTTCAATCATTCGGAAAATGTATGGCATAGAACAATAATATTTTGGCTTCAAGTTTTTTGTTTATGAGTTGAGTTGTAACTATGTAGGCCACTAATTAAGAATGATCAAACATGGAGCATCCTATGTTCAGCCACTCCATCCGTTCACTTTTCCACTGGTCCGTATCATGTCAATGTTCATATTGACAGTCAACATAAATCCACTATTATGGCCGTCTCGTACCTAATTATCGTAAATAGATGCTTAAAGTTAACTTACCAAAAATAGAAGGAAATACTTGTAGTTCAATGCCCCAACACAGTTGACGACCCAAACGCAGTGATGGTCCATTTTTAGTATACACCTCCTACCTGAAATCAGTAAATAAACCGGGGTTTCTTTCACTAAAGACGGCATAAAACAAAGCTATAACCGAAGAATTTATCATAGATTACTCACAAACAGAGCAGTGGTGGGTGCGAGGAGGTTTAAATTGTTTGCACTTGTGACAGAATCGTATGTCTTGGCTCATGTAATCACTGGGCAGAGCTAACTGGTTTGAGTCTAATTCTGCAGTTCCGTAACCAGAACCTAGCAATGGATCAACATCACCTTTCTCCTCATCCGTGGGAGGCCTCCAATTCGGTGGGACACCCCCGGGATCCGTTACAACAACAGAAGAATAACACCACATTACCATTACCAGCTGAAAAACCAGGTAAGATTACTTCAAAAATGCAGCAATTCCATCTAACAAAACCAATCACAACATAAACAAGGTAATCAAACCATAAATATTATGACAACATGTCCGGGTTTCATGCTTTTCTTCACTTCAAATTCAGCAAAACCCTTTAATCTAAAATTCACCCTGGCAATTTCATTGCAATCAAAAAACAACAAAAATTCAAAACAATCAAGTTACTCTATTTACCATCACCAAACAACTTGATCACCTAGGTAAACGTGAGCTAAAAATAAATTTAAAACATTTTCCCTTCTAACATCACTTAAATACACTCACCCTTATGATCAAACATCCTATATTCCATCACAAATCAAACAAAAAGGAACAGCTAAAGCTAGAATCTTTGTCGTTCATATGAGCATTACAGGCAAATCATGAAAAGTATAGCTGAAGAAGAAAAGGGTATACCAGGGAATGAAACAAGACGAGAACTACAATGGAAAAGAACATATCAAAGCCTCCAAGAAAGAGACTTGGACCATAATGAGCGATGACCACTGAATAGTAAGAGACGCCAATGATCGCGAGAACGAAAACAATCATAATCGAACCCAGAGCACGTAGTGCTGTGCAGAATTTGAACATGTTCCATGCCATTAAATTGAATTTTTTATTTATTTACTTCTGTAAAACAAAGATGAGATTTTGAAGAGGGGGAGGAAGAATTCCAGAAGGGGAATTTGGAACTCCGATGAAGAAAGGAATTCCGTTCCCCGGAATTTGGGTCAAACAATGAATTCGATGATGCGATTGGTATTTTCCGATGCTAGATTTGGATTACAACATTGAAATGCTAATGTACTAGAAAGTAATGATTTTTCATTCAGAACGGGTTTCTCGGGGAAGCACAGAAAGAATTTTCTGAGAAATTAATAGGTCTTGGTCTCACTTTCTTACCAGGCCTTACCCTTCGTCTCACCTTAATTAATTCAGATCAATGTATCGTACATTAAACTTTAATAACTAAATCTCTTGATTAAAATTTAATATTTTTATAATTTTTTAAACTCAAAATCTTAAACGATATTAAATTATTTATAATTAAATTAAAAATAGATTGACAGGTTATATAGCCTGTCAATTAAAAAGTAATTCTATCCTAATACATGTATGTATATACTATATGGCAAATGTAAATATTAAATACAAATACGTTAAGAAAAATTAAGAATCTTAACATAAATATAGATCAAACACATGCAGATTCTATACTTCACTAATTAACAAATTTAAGGACAACTGAACATACACACACTAAATAAACTTAAAACAGAGCACAGAACACTAAATAATAAGAACTAAGAACTGATCTCTCTTTCCAAGTTACCCACAAAATCACTTGTTGGAAAAAGACCAAGTTACTACTATTCATCTGAAGCACTTGATAAAGCTACTTATATCATACTTGAAACCGGATTTCCTTGGAGTTGTCGAAAGCGATCCAAGAGGTTCACCGAAGAGGCTGCTCGAGAGATTTGCTACATAGACGTGTGGCTATTCTGATTTAAGATCTTGAGTAGGATAATAGTATGAGCCTCCATTTTGAGCGCCATCAATTTTAGATCCCTCTTTCAACTGCATTAGACCAGCAATGAATAGATTAGCAGAATGAATGGAACGAAAATCTGGAGCCGGAAGATATGATATGCGAGGCTTGCACGTAAACCCCTCATCTTAAGACTCTTGATGAAAAGCATATTATAAGCAAGAAAATTTATTTCAAAACAACAGTTTAAGCATTCGACATTGTCTTTCAATCAAGCTTTGTAGGTGGCATCAACTAAGCATATAAGCATGAGTTTGAAATAACTCAGTTTAGACTGTAACGATCCGCTCACATTTTATGGAAGTGTAGAACATGAGAACGCAAGTGATAAAGGGTATACAAAAAAGGAAGTGAGCGAGTTTACCTTCTTTAGGACCTTCTTATGATATCGATAGCCCTAATGACATAAGAAAAAGATTTATTAGAAGAGAATGGTTACATGAGAAATCATGCATTGTTCAATTACCTTGTCAGTGCCATAGATATAATCACAATACGTGAAAACTGAAGCAAAGTTGCTCTGGCTTTGTCCTCCAACATAGTGATGATAATCATGGTAATCTGCGCCACCATAAAACGGGATAAACCTTGTGGGAGTCCAAGGGAAGTCATATCTGCATTACACAACTTATACCGTAAACATACTACTTTTGCAGTAGAAAACAGTTGCTAGCTTTATCAAACTAAACACTGACAAACAAACTGAATTAAGCCTTAATACAACACTATATAAATGTCAGGCACAAACCCATGTCCGACACTCACACTCTAGTCCGAGTAACATAGGCATTTGGTTAACTCTATGTACCCAATTACTACTACTAATATCTTAAATTCAAAACTTACACACTGAAACACGAAAAAAAAAAAAAAGGAAAAATGCAAGTTGGCTTTCTTTGAATTTTGTCTCCATAATGGACCCAAAACCAATTTAAACCAGATAAGCAGGTAGTCGGCAACATTAGTGGTAGACTGATATGCATGTGATTTTCACAACATGCTTTGACAATCATTATTAACAAAAATCCAATGCTCATCATCTCCATGAAGCTTGATTGGATGTCATATGCGAGTAATTTGGGCATTAATTATTGCCTAAAACAGCTTCCTAGCAGAAGCTCCTACAATAAACACCTATTTCAACAATAGAATTCATTTCTCTATCCTCACTTTAATTAATATAATGAAATTATGTCATTTCCCCCCTTCAGTTTAGCTAAATTTTAGCCAGCAGACACAATAGAAGTACATAAGGTCAAAATCAATGCAGGAAAATACAGATGCTGTTTACCTACAAAAAATATTAGAATTATCTCCATCACATGAGAAGGGATAAAAATCATAAATTTCAAAGTAAGTAATGAAGTTTAATAATCGATTTTCAAAAATCGATGAAAAAGCATGCCTTCATTTGGTGGGAACACTTGAAAAAAGTATAAATGGATGTATCCATTGTCAGAATAACATAATAGCAGACAAAAGAAACCATTGAATTATGAGTGTGTATAATATCTATATATCATTGCATTCCACATTTTGAGGGTAATTACTGGTAATTCCCTGCTAAACAAAGTTAAACATAAAAAAAGGAACATATCAAGAAAAAGTTAGCCACTGATTAAAGATCCTTAAAAATCCAAGCAATTTAATGTAGAAAGCAGGCTTTGAAAAGTAATGAAAAATATTCTAAAGTTGGCATCATTCAGTCATAAGAATAAAGCAACAAAAAGCATTGAGCAAAATGGAGAACTAAAACAACATTCAAAAAGGTTAAGCTCTAGCATGCATACCCACTGTGTGTCTCAATTGCTTCAATTTGCCGTAAAGCTATCCACAACCAAAACGTGATCATATGCCCTGGAGCAATCGCTGGTCCGAGAAAAGATGGAATCCCGAGTATCAAAACTTCCAACCAGTGCGCATACGGTGCGGCAAAGCCAATTGGAGCTGTGTATTCGTGGTGAACCCGGTGAATTTTCTCATAGCCCCACTTACCATGGAGGAACCGATGAATCCAGTAATTGGTATAATCTTCTATCATAAAATATACAGTCAACTGTGCCACAATCTCCCATAGTGATGGCAATGGCAGCCCTGTTCGGATCCTGATCATCTGTCAATAAAGGAATTGTATTAGTAGATAAACTCCATTGTTCAAGGTTGAGGATGCTCTGATTTGTGCAGGTTCCAATAATAAGATTACAGATTCAAAACCACTGAAACTATCTAAATAAACAGAGGAATCTAAATGTTCAAACTTCAAATCTTCAAGAACTTTAATGAATCCGAGTAAAATCGAACAGATCTGTCCCAGAAAACTAATCAACACAATATATATCATAATTACATTCACTAACCAACATAGAATTGAACCAGAAAGTTTAAGAAATCCTCATATTAACACAATTACATTCCCAAAATTCAATCTTTCACCCAACCCATGAAAATCCAGGGAAATTAAATGAGTTTTACCTTGATTGAAGGATAAGACACTAACTGCAAAGGACCCACTACAAGAACAAACATCCGCATAACATCCTTATAACACTGGAACATCTCAGACAAGGACAAGCTAACTTTGGGTTGAATCTTGTACTTATCGAATCCCAGAGATCTCATCATCTCGACGAGTACGAGAGGCAACGGAACCACGGAAAATATGAGGAACAGAAACACGATATTGTGGCAGTATAGATAGTAATCCGATTTTTTAGCCGAGTAATTGAACCACATCGTCTCTGCCACCGTCAGGTTCCGTCCCAGGAATGTGGCAGCCTCCTCGATTGTATTGAACGGCAACATTTTCCAGTGTTTTGCGGCTAGTGGTGTTGGATTTGTGGCTAAGTCAAAAGATGCAACAATCTAAGAGAAATCTTTAGGTTGCATGAATTAGTGAAACTCTTATGAGACTGACTTTGATTTTTTGCGTGGAGAATGGAGATTTGGAAATATATAGACACGAAGATTCATTTAATAACCGTTTGCAATAAATCATTAAAATTGATCATTCGATTAAAATATTATATTATAAATATTAATCACATTACAAATTTATTTCAAAATTAAATTTGTGATTAATTATGGGATTTAGTTGAAATGTTAAATTTTTTATTTTAAACAAAAGTCGAAAGTTTGAAAATGAATATAAAACATTTTAAAATTATAATGCTTGTTCTGTTCTTATATCATTTAAGCATAAAATTTATTTTTTTAGCGTTAAATATAAAAATATATCTATTTTTTATTTATCTGATTAATTTAAAAAATTAATTTAATATTTTAAATATATTATTTTTATTATTAAATTTATTTATTTATATATCTAAAAAGTTAATTTTGTCCATTTCATTTATTTATTAATTGAATAATTTATAAAAATAAAATTTAAAAATATAAATAATTAAGGCTGATCAGAGGCCTTGAACAATCGTTCAGGATATTTCCTTACAGTCGGACCTAAATTTAATAAAATATAAAAAAAAATAGAGTTATTTTAATAAATACTTAAAAAAAATTCGAATATGTGACTAATAAATTTATATCTTCTAAGTTTATATCATATTGCTACTTGTAGGTGTAAGTAGGATCCAATGCACATCCAAATGACTGACACGTGTCTTCTTGTGTAAGGGATGAGATTAACATGTGACCTGTCACTTTCCTTTAAAAGAAAATACACGTCAATTATAATTAATTCTGTGACTTATCAGTAAGTTTAATGTATAATATACGATTAAAAGACCATAAATTTTAAAAATTATTAATTTTTTATAATATTTTAATTAAATATTAATATTTTATTTTAAACTAAAAATTTATGAAAAAAATAAGCATTAATATTTATAAATTAGTTTTTTAATCACCTTAAACATGCAGTCCCCTAGCTTTCGTTTTACTCGCGAATAAAAACGCAGTGTAATAGTTTATTTTTGTCGATAAAAACTATGAGTTTGATAATAATTTTATTATTTTCTAAAAAATAGTTTATTAATTTATTTTTATGATCAACAAATCAATAATATTTAACCCTAAAAATAATATAATATATAATTATTTAAATTTTTACCTTTATCATTTAAACCCAATGCCAAATGGTAAAAGTGTCCATTATTTCCAAAGCATTAAAAACAAATTATGTATTTCTGAATGATGAGTAGGGTAAGGAGTTTAATTCAGCTTTCACAATGGGAGACTATCATAAGTCATAGGAATAGGAAGCCCATAATAATGAAAACTTGTTCAGTCAATAAAAAAAGTTAAAACAAAACTGTCTTTTTAATTTATTATTCGAATAGTTTAAATCGAATTTTATAAATATTGATATACGGAGAGAAATTATATCATGGTTAAGTCTCATCACGTCATCCATGAGACCAACTACTAAAAATCATCTATTTCATCATTTTTTTCATGTTATATTTTCTAAGTGAATATTCACTCATATTTACTGTTAATTTATTTTAAAAACAGTTTTTCACTGACATGAAAAAAAATGATGAGATGAGTGATTTTTAGTGGTTAGTCTCATGGACATGTTGTAAGACTTATACATAATATAATTTTTCAATATACGTGTGATTATTTTAATTCAATTTTTTCATTTATAATATCAAGATTTGAATTTTTGACATTAGAGTATTCTTTGATCCTAATCATGTATTCTTATGTGTCCCTTCGAAAAAATTCTTAAAGATAGATTCTAAACCCTAATCCTAAATTTTACATCCTATACCCTAAAAAGCATCTTAACCCTAATTTCTATGTCTTATTCCCTAACATTGAATCATAAACCTTAAATTCACTATTTTAAAGTAAAAGTATCAAACTATCAATAAAGATATAATAAAATAACAGATGATTTACACTTTAATAATACCTATTATGAATATTTAATATATATTCATATATATTTAAAATTTTTTATATTATCGTATAAATAAAATAATTTAAACCTAAAATTTATAAATATTTTACTTTTTTTCACTAATGCTAGGTAAATTGCTGTGTTTATATATTAAAACAAGGTAAACTGAAGGTTTCATAATAAATACTTTTATCCATCTAAATATTTTCCCTCTACCACTGTTAATGATGTTGGAAATCTTTTTCCCACGTCTCATCATTTGTCGTTTCACGCTACTTCTTTTACCTCTTGAGTCACTGACTCTAGACAAACAATCCGGATTTTAGCTCGTTCATTGTTTGACCCTGAAATAGTGTAACTTAAAGCGGGAAAACACGAATTATCTTGTCCTAATAGTTAAAAAAATAATTATTATTCTTAAAAAATACGAATTTGATCACCAGTAATATTAACATAGTGTTTGAGCAAAGCAAGACGTCTCCATTGGAAGTGTGCAATGCATGATATAATGTGAGTGATATCATGCCCTTGCTGGTAGTGATCAAATCATCATATCCTATGAAAAACAACCCTCACCAACTTAGAAAGTTGAAAACATAACAGTTCAGAGAGATAAGATTTTGTTTTTCAAGTGAAAATTGAAAGTTACAACAGTGTTGGATTTCAACTTTTAAGCAGGAAGAAAAGGGACTGATACGTATCGAGAAGAAATGATGCTGAGTGGACCAGAGCAGCTGCTGTGAATCGCTTTGATGGATGACTGATGATTTGCCTCCATTATCATCGGTGCCGAATGCCCGGTGATGATGGTGATGGCGATGTGTGCTAATCATTTGATGCTTGGACTCTCGGATATCTCTTTGGTGTTGTTAGCTTTTTTGACCTAGCATGCCGTATGATCAAAACATGCTGCAAGGAGCAGATAATTAGCACGTTAATGCTACTGTTGTTATGCACGTTCTTTCTCTGAGATAGGAAACTATTATGGGAGAAGCTATGCTTGTTTCCGCTCTTCTAGATTTTGAGTCAGTAACGGATCTAAGAATATTTAGGGTTTAGGGTTTAAGGGTTACCTTCAAGAATTACGATGGTTGGTTGTTCTTATAATGATTATTTGGACTTGTGGAGATAGATTAAGATGGTTGTTCTTATAATGATTCTTTACGATATTAAATTATTTGATCTAAATTAATTATCGATAGAATATTAGAATTTTAACCTATGGTTGTACAAAAAATACTAACCGAAGAGCAATAAAGCCCAATCTCAAGGGTCCCTTCGGCCTTTATAGCAGAAGGAATTGTGTGTTTATTCTATCTCGTAACGGGGCATTGGGTCCTGTCTCCGCTATGTGCTCCATATGTTCATTAGTGTTGTCTGTTTTGGATGATGGTTACGTCGAGCTTCGCTTCCTGGTCGGATTTCATCCTCTGTCTGGTTGATCTATTCGATTTAGTTCCGGAAGATTAGATTATCCTTGTGTTGCATATTAAGGCAAGGAACTTTATATTATCCTGCAGACAATGTAACATTGATGTTAGCAGGGTTATTCATTGAATCCAATGGCAATGTAGACCAGCCGGCAGACACCACCTTGGAAGGTGGAGGAGATGTTTCATTCCGGATCAGCCGCAGAAACAGAAATAACAGTCATCGGTGTGGTGATCAAAACAGATTCGTGCCTCTACCATTTAGTTCGATTTCCCCACGGTCGATCCTCGATCGTCGCTACTTTGTTTATGCTCGGAGTTCATGGACTAATCTTTCTTCGCCATCGAGCGCTCTCGAAGGCTATATTGTACGATAATATGTTGCCTATCTAATGAATATGATCGGTTTGTCTAAATGCCAGGGTTTAGCTGGAACTGTTATAAACTAGAAACAGAACAACAGACAAATATTTTCAGACACAAATTTGTGGCATGTCTCTTTCTGTGTTGGGTTCTTCAATCTTCACCGAGTGTTAAAAGGAAACAGCTAAGCTACCCGTCATAACCGGCGCACTTACAGGCAAGTGAGTCAAGCAGGCTCACGTGGTTAACTGTCAAACCAAAATTCCTTTCTGTTACATATGGTGTTAAGTTCTAGAGAAAGAACATGCTTTTTATTACGATTTTATTTGATTAATACGAATCGATTCATATCACAAATCTAATTTTATATGTAAATCTTTCAATAAAAATTTATATAAATAAATCTTTAAACTCGATATATATTTAAACAATACTAAACCTAAAACATTTTTTTAAGGTCAAAGGTTGGCTTAGTTGTTTACCACCAAACTTTCTTCAAAAATTCTCCTTGTGGACCACACAAAACTTGACTTACAAATGGAATCTAATATTTACAGCAGTTTCAGGTTGTAATTTCCTTTTCCACTATCTACCACTTGCAGCTGGCGATCTGAATATTGTGTAATTTTTTCATGTTTTCATATCATATTCGAATCATAAAATAGACCAAGAAAAAAAATAGTAGACAAATAAAATGAAGAAATTTAAAAATGTTACAAATTTATGTACAAATGTCTATGTACAACAAAAGACACCATGAATAAAAGAAATCATGGTATCAAAATATAATTATACTCGAATCGAAATTTAATTCAATTGATTCATAAACTACGTTTTTCAGACAAATACAATCCTCCTCGTATCCCTGCATCCTATATCTTTTTACCTATAAAAACAATCACCAAATTCCAGTTTTTTAATCTGTACGCAAAGGCCAAACCCTAAATTTGAAGTTAGAACTTCAAGAGAATGATTTAATCAACCCCAAATTGTATAGATTTCTTCTTACCAAGCTCCCAAGTGATAACAACACTGCCCCGCCAACCCCTACGGCTTGTTCTTCCCTTTCAGACTTTCCATGATATATTAAGGGCAATTCCTTCACCTTTAAGTTCCCTAAACCAATCTTCTGTCTTACAGATTCAATGATTTCGGGATCCGCTACGTTACCGGTCGCATCCGTTACATAAAAAACGTTAAGTGCCGTGTCCCTTGTAGTTGATATTTCAGTTCTCGTCACGTTAAGACCATTTTCCCGGAAAGTTCGGGTCACAAATGCTAATAGTCCTTGCCTATCTGGTATGCATAACTCCAACCTTACACCCTGCAATCACACAACATATGCATCAGTGTTTGCAATACTGGATAAACATTAAAAACGCAAGGACTCGGCTCAGAATAGAAGCGTACATTCAATGTTCTCCTTTCGATTGCAGCTTGTAAGCATTGGATGACTCGTTGTTTTTCAGCTTCGGAGCTAATCGGGGTTCCGTCTACGTGTCTAATATAGAATTCCTATGACAAAGAATAAACATAATTTAAGACAATCCAGAGATTTAACTCAGATAACCAAAACCTTAAAGAACACTAATAATGAGACAATGTAAGTACCATATATGCTTTGTCCTCGGATGTGTTGATGGTAGCATGGAAAACAACATACTGCATATCCGTCAATGTGCAAACGACATCGAACAAAAGCTTGGATCGATCCTTGCATTGAACATTCATAACCGAATAACCCCTTTCCGTGCAATTCTGTACTGTGACCATCACCGGCGGATTCGACATACATTGCAGAACAGGCTTCTTTTCATAGTCACGATCTGCAAACATCATTTGATGTAGCCTTCTGTCTGTGTGGGTTACATCCAAAGAAACGGAAGTTCTCACGCTACGAATATTGTTATCTCCTCTCAAAATGTTCCTTAAACGTGACTCGATTTTGTCGATTTGCTGCGAGTCGTTAATCGGAGACCCCGATTTGCAGTCTTTTACGAAGATTAAAGCTGCAATTCGACCGTTATGAGTCCATAATTTAGCATCAACCACATCACATTGCAAGTCAGCAAGAACTGCAAATACTTCTGATAAGAGACCGACTCGATCGGTTCCGGTCAATTCCAAAGCTGTTAAGCCATTAAACTCATAGCTTCTATCATGGAACGAGGCCTCAAGGGACTGTAAAATTAAAACCAAACAAAAAAACACTCTCATCGGTTTACTTGTTCCCATTTAAAATAAAGGGCATTGTTCAGTTTTCATGCAAATTTACCTGTTCAATGAAGCTTATAACACTCTCATCGGTTAACTTGTTCCCATTTAAATCAGTCACATGGAAAACTACAGATTTCAGACAAGAATTTCAATCAAAACCCAGAAATAGTAACATTCCAAAGACCAAAAAGAACATACTTTAAGCTCAAAAAAATCAAAACTTTTGAAATGAAATTTCTGCTCACCGTCCATGAACCACTGTCCATCTGAAGAAATATAAGCCTTTTTGATCGAAAGATTTAGATCTGTAAGAACTTGAACAGCGTCCAACAAAATCCCATCTCTTCTGGCACTATCAACCTTGACAAGAGTCGCAGTTGGGCAAACGGCATTGTCGATTACGACCCTGTAAAACACAAAATCAACGGTTAAAAACCACAACTTTTGTGTCTGAATTCAAGATCATAAAGAAATATAAGACGAAAACAAACCTGGGAGTTGTCATTCTGATAACCAGCTTCTCATATTCATCAAGACAAGCACGCCACTCCATGTTTTTTTTTCAGACAATTATCAAAAACTTGAAGAAAATATATAAAAAACAACAACCTTTTCAACTTAAATCGCCATTAACAGCTCCTCGCCACACTCTATACTTTGCCTCTGTTTTTCTTTCCACTTGTTCTGAAAATACTTCCTTTACCTCTGCTCCACCATGTATATATAATATTATATCTATTAGATTAACTATTTTTTATATTTTTCTTTTTAAGTAATATTTAATATTGAAAGACGAGACCACGCCTCTAGAGAACCGAGAGGTTACATGGCGTGAGTAATGCCTGCCCGAAGAATCTGCCCGCGTGACCTGCTTTTATTACGTCAATGATTCTTTGTTAGCTCTACATAAACCCGATGGGTCAACTTTAATATTGCCACGTGTCGATCGATCCTCGACTGTGGTAGTTCATGAGTCCAGCTCGGATGCTTCTGTGCTTTAAGATTGATGGGTGGATAGTAATCTTCGATCAACGGTGATGGATCTATCCACGTCGATTCTTTACGTATTCAATGCTACCCATTACATTGCATGATTTATTAATTAAACCCGTACAATCCCTACTCTTCCCTTAGGACAATAGAGGTAAACCTCACGTGTTCGCATTTAATTGGTTCGGAATGCATAATCTCTTTCTTTTAAACACAATTTTCCATCCAAAATTATATCTAAATAATTTACTGACACGTGTTGAGCAAAATTCCAAATTGTCCCATATATATGGAAATTATTTATTAAAAGCATTATTTATAACTGATAAAAAATTATCTTTTAGATTTATTTTTTAGATTTTTAATATTTTTAAAATAAACTCATTCATCCTCGATGAGTTATTTGATCAAATTATGATGTTATGTTAAAACATAATAATAATTGTTGACCTACTTAAAACTTTTTGTGAAAGATAGCAAGATACATAAAGACATGAATCTTTGTTAATGGTTAGTTGAAAAATGCTTCAAAAGATACAAAGAGCATTAGCGTGTGATAGACCAATACATCACAGTAACAATATTTATAAACAATCGATAGGTTGAAATCCGCCTGAATCTAACGTTTAGAAACTTAATGTGGATGGTGCGAAAAGACTGTCAGATGGACTAGCTTCATGTGGAGGTGTGGTACGTGATACAACTAGAAAATAGATCATTGGTTTTGTAAAGCTAATCGAAAAATGCTCGGTATTAGAATCAGAATTATGGGTCATTTATGAGGGGCTGAAATGTATGATTGAAATAGATATGGTTTCAATTATTGTAAAATCTGATAATTTAGAAACGATCCGATTGTTTAACAAATCTTCTATGTTGGACCTTGCTCTACACTTCTTCAACATATTGGTATACTGCTTCAATAACCATGGAGAGTTCAGTTTGTTTACATCAATCGTGAAGTAAATAAGGTGATCGATAGGTTATCTAAATTTTATATTGTTGATTTTTATAACCCACATATCTTTTATTCCCTCCTAATGAGATAATATCTTTATTATATAACGATATTATTGTTAATGTTATACTCATGTCGAATTTAAATAATTAATAAAATTACTATACCTATTTTATAAAAAAAAAATCTAATGGTTCTATCTTTTTAATCCCTTTCTAAATTGATTAATAATTTTTAAATTAGATACGTGTCGATTATACAAGTGATATCCTTATGACAACCTGTCATAATAAACAACCCCCCAAACAGTGGTCTGTAAATCACATGCTTACCTAACGTGTAACACGTTCTCCGGTTCCGATAAACCGTGTTCTTCACCGCTCCCGACGTGGTTTTCTCTTTTAAGTCAAAACCATTTTAAAAGGAAAATAGGGAAACGTCAACTTGAATTAATAAACCACAAAAATACATAAAACGTCCACATTGAGTTTAAAAACTCTAATGGCCAGGAGTATTTGAAATTTGAAATGACGACGTTTCCGCTTAACAAAAAAAAATGTAAATTTCAAAAATTTATTTTAAAAACGGTAGATATTTTACTCTGCCTTCGGACCGTGCGTTGCACAACCCGAAAACCGACAGCTGTGTCATGTCTTAAAAATATGTATATATGGTTGGCGGTTAAACTTTAACTGAAGAAAAAGAAGATTACCCCAAAAGTTGAATGGGGACCAGATCTGGATTCGGGTATGGGTGGTATCCGCTGATATTCCCGCCAAACCGAATATGGGATAAAACAGCTGGGGGTCCACTTTGTCTGGTGTACGGAGGGGGGAGGGATCGTGGCTTTTTGAAGAAAGGAAGAGGCAAGTAAGTGACACGTGGACGACATCTCAGCACGTCGGCATCTGGGTCCAATTTCGTAGCTTACTTTTTTTTGTTCTTTTAATAAAAAAGAATAAAATAATACAATTTGAATTTTAAAGGTTATCCGTTCTCGTTGTTTTGCGTGGTAGGGAACGGTCTTGCCTTTTTGACGGTTGTTCGGAAGTTTTTTGGCGCCAAACTCGAATTATGGCGGGAGTTACTTAATAGGCATTTCATTATAATGGTTGCTAACTGTGTGGTTTAAAATATATATATTTTTATTTTTATTTTAAATTCGATTTTAATTGAGTCCCTCAGTACAGGTTTTAATGATGTTGTAGGAGTCTTGATTCGATCCAACCATCTACCGCATGTTGTTTCATCGCACACTCATGCGTATAAAAAATGATGTTATGATATACATTTGATATTTTAAAGGTTTAAAATTTAGTGATATTGTTTTTATATAGTTTGAAATAATAGTAAGATTTTAAAATTAAAAAATAATACGATTAAATTAGAATACATGGACCAAATTTAAAGTTTAGATACAGTGTAAGGACTAATGATAAGACAAAATGTTGCCTACACTTTTTTTTTTTTATTATATATTATCAATTAAATTGAGTTTAAGTAGGGATGGGCATGGGTTGGGTTGGGTCGGATTTTTGACCCACTTACACTCGACCCAAAAATTTATATCCTCTCCTGCCACTCGACCTGAGTTTAAGGTGAAAAAAATCTGACCCGATCCGACTTGATTTTTAAGTTTTAAAATTTGATCCGATCCGAATCATTAAAAAATTTAAATTTTAGGGACTTGATTGTAAAAAAATAAAATTTAAAGATCTAATTGTAAAAAAATAAATTTTAGTGACCTAACTATAAAATAAATTAGTAACCTAATTGTAAAAAATATAAAGAGAGAGATCATTATTGCAAATATCCCTAAAATATATGAAAAAAATTACACTATTAGTCTCGGGTTGGGTCGGGTCGATTTTTCCACTCTAAACCCGACTCGACCCAAATCTATTTTTTTTAATAAAAAATTCAATCCGATCCGATCGAATCGGAACACATCGAATTCATATTCCGTGCCCATCCTAAGTTTAAGATACTTTAATCGACAACCACATCGCTTGTGGAGCAAGGATGGTAAAATTATATAAACTCAATCTTTCCCGGTATTTTTTTTTTTGAAAATATAAGTTCTGGTCGAAGTCAAGTTTCATGCGGAAATTGTCAGCCTGATACAGTCCAAGAGCACAATAGTATATAGTTTCTCTCCATATATTTATATTTAGAAATAATTATTATATTTTATCTAATTTTTAAAGACAAATTATATAAATTATTATTGAATTTTACAATATTCAATTTATATACTTAAGTTTAGACATAAAACTTTTTGTCACTCCTATGTTAATTTTTTAATAACATTATAGTATTGTCATGTCAATTGTCAATGTACATTGCTATATAAATTTAGAACATTATCTTTAACTATTTGTCATTAGTCAAGTAACAATTTCAAGGAGTTATTTTGATCTAAAATAAAATATTAATTATTAAATTAATAAAAAAATACTTTAAATATTTATTTTTATTAAAAAAAATATTTTAAATACTCAAATAAAAAATACTCTTAAGTACTAATTTGTACCTTAATCTTTTAAAAAATCATCAATCAAATTTGATGTTCATCAATGTTGGGTACATAAAGAAAATGATGGGCTTTGTTGAGTTAAAACCACCAAAATGGGTTAGACTTAGTAATATGGAAATTCATGGGTTTAATGATCCAAGTTTAGAGTTTATACCTAAAGATCACAATTAAGAAAGGTTAATCACTCTGAAACCATGTGAAAACGGTATTGTTTTTAATCAACAAGATTAGATTCCATAGGATTGGCATGGATCAATCACGTGGACGCATTCATCAGGTTCAGGACTTTACTTAATCACTAATTAATAAAAAAAAAAAATATTTTACTCACAATGGATTCTTCTATAAAAGGAGTTTTAATATAGTCACGTGTTTTTATCAAGGTTTAGTTAATAATACTCGGATTGATTATCAGGAGTTGGTTAAAATAATAAATAATTTGATATTATTTATTTTTAAATTTAAGGGTTTATATATAATTTTTTATTTAAATTTTATTTATTAAAATTAGATATACAACATGAATAAATCGAGATTAATAAGATAATAATAAATACTACTATTTATGTTTTTTAGGTGGTAAGAAATCGAGAGGATAAACCTGATGAGAAGGACCCTAAAACCAAAATCTATGCGAGATTCGAGTCAATGGGTGCCTTTCACATGGTGTTTAATTTATTGCTTAGCCTCCAGGGACTTGGCTTTATTTTATTTGTAATAATAAAGTATTAAAAATTAAAATTAATTTATTTTCTGTATTTATTGGATTAAAAATTAAAATTAATTTATAACATTACTAATCAGTCAATTTAAACACATTTAATCAACTGGATTTTAATTCATTGATATTTTAATCGATTGGATTTTAATTATTAAATTAGACAAGCAAATAAACTAAACTTCTGAGATTAAAAGCTAAAGTCCAAAAAGATGAAGGACTAAGGCATAATTAAAACTCGAAATTATTAATTATATTTATAACTCGATTTTTGATAAATTTATCCCAATTATCCGTGGAATATAAAAAAAATATTCAAATGCATAAATGCGACAAATTGAATTAAAAAAACAATGGCCTGAGTTGACTGACCCTAAACATGGCTGTCCTTTCTTGTCTTTTTCCTTCTTACACATAAAAATACTTTATAAAATCCACATGAAGCCGGCAAATATTAATAAACAGAAATTTAAGAAGAAAAAAAAAATATTAATAAATTATTTAACGTATATAATATAATTTATATCTTTTTATGTATAAGGGTTAAAGATATATTTAGGGTTTAGGAGATTAATTTACTAAATTTAGAATTTATATGTATAATTTTTTTCTCTTAATTTTTCAGGATTTTTTTATTAAATTAGATAAACCTGCATCGTATATTTGTTTTCGATGGTTGAATTTTTTTAATTTTTTTTACATATATAATAGCTCGAATTCAAAATTTATTTAAATAATATTAAACTGTTTATTATTTAGATAATTTATTAATAAAATTTAAATAATATTTTAATTGTGATTCCTATGATGCACCCTTTTTATTTTCTTTATAAATAAATATATGTGTAGAATCTTTCTCTTTATACATTTTATGCATGCCTCACATGTACACTAATGTCCCCAAAGTGTGGTCCAATCATGGCCTCATTATTCTAGTTAACTAATTATCCAATTAATTGAAGTCAAATTTGATTTATTTTTTTAATTCAAATTGCAAGTTGATATATAATATTTTTGTTTTAAGGTTGTAAAATTTAGTATGAAGCCTTGAAATGGCAATATTCATTATTGTACAAATATTTAATTGATTGTTGGTACGTCAATTCAATACAGAAATGCTTAATATTTGTATCTAGTTATACCTTAAACCTTAAATAATATATATAATTTTATTTATATGTTTAATTTATTATAAAAATAATAAAAATATTTTTTTATTATTGTAGTTTTTTTTTCTTCCATCCCCGACATAAGGTATCTTTTTCCTCCCTGGTTTCTGATTTTCATATGGCAGGTAACTTAACCCTAGGAGACAAAAGCAGATCGTAATAATGGGATGGCTCTTGGTTTCAGCTGGGGAAGACTCCAAGGTCACGGTTTGGTTTTGAGATTCAAGAAATTATATAGAATAAAAGGTATTTATATAATCAAACATATTTATTTAAACATCTTTAAATATTTAAAGTTTAAAATTTAAATTTTTATATTTTAAATATAAAAATTATATTAATTTTTATATAATTTATATGTTAAACGATCACTCTTTAATAAAAGCGGGTTAAAATACAAATACAAATAAATCAGTATAATCATTTATCTAAGTAATTGTTAATTTAACTACTCTACTATTTTTTAATGAAAAGAATAAATTTTGTTATAGAGATTTATAGTTATCATAGGGTGATCATTCCTAATCCAACCCAAATTACTTCATTAACAAAGTTTAAAATCTAAGTCCTCAGTTCCGTATAGAATAAACTAAACTATATATTATTAATCTTTAAATTTAATATCAATTATATCTTTAAACTAAAGTCGATAATAATTTAATATTATCTTTATGTTTCAATTATACTATTTGACTGTTAAAATTTATTTAACTCATCAATTTTAATAGTTCAAAGATTTAATTAAAGCTTGTAACTAAAATTAGTATTAACCTACTCTTTAAACGTCAATCCCCTGTCCATTTCAACAAAAACTGAAGTAAAATAACATAGATCATCACTCGTTCAACATCTCTCATGTCTTTAGGTCCTGTCCTGTCTCTCCTTTCGACTCTTTTACTATTGACCTCAGCCTTCCTAGCCTTTGTTTGAAGAGACAAGTTTTCCTTATTAATCGAAACCCTAACTACTACACGACAAGGGAAGATGCATTTTTGTGGCCACGCCCACAACACCCTGGATTATGCGGTCAAGTGTCAAATCAGTGTTAAAAAAAGGCTTCAAGGATGCAAAGATATTGAAATAAGAATATATAATCACAAATATATAATTATTAAGACTGGTTTTAGGAAAAATTATATCATGGATCAGTCCCACCACGTGTTTATGGGACCGACCAATAAAAACTATCCATCTTTCTATGTCATATTTTTTCCAAGTGATTTTTTACTTGAAAAATTAAAAAAATAATGAGGTGGGTAGTTTTTATTGGTCGGTCCCATAAATGACGTGGTAAGACTGACCCATGATATAATTTCTCCTGGTTTTAGATAGGTTCAATATATTTGATTGGTTCCTTAAAATTATAATCATTACCGAATTATTTAACCGTTAGTTTTATCAGTACTATTATCGTATCATTTCTACTAAAGTTTTTCAGTTATCTACCATTTTGGTATGATATATTGGTTCGGATTTTTATGAATATCCCTATATTGACAATCGAGAGCGATTTAAAAAAAATGATATTAAAAATGTTTTAGATGATTTTACTTTAAAACATGTAATAAAAATAACACTTTTTAAATGAAAAATGTTAGATTTTTAGATGTTGGTAAGTCATTTTTGGATTGATCAAGAGAGTAATCAACATTTTTTTGTACTAAAGGAGCTTTATTCGAAAAAAATATATATTTCTTTTATATTATAAATCTAGAGTCTCATTTTAATAAATTAAACATTACTCCTTAAATCTTTAAACAACCTCTAATAATTACCGTGTCTATAATAACATTTATTATTGAAAATATTTTATGGTCGTAATACATGTAATAACTACAACGACTATTATATTTTTAATTATGATAGATATAATACGATCGAAAACGTAATCATATCGATAATTTAAATCCATGTGGATCCCCACCACCATCTCTGTAACTCAGCATGGCTGCTATCTCTTTGTATCTCGAGTTCACAAGCAATGCGACAAAACATGAACATGATGCTTTAGACTTTAGCCCGCAATATTAGGGTTTCTAATTAATGTTCTTATCCTTCTTACATATGCCTAGTGCATGTGATTTAGAGTTTATGTTTTCTCTCTCGTCAGTAACAGTGACCAACGCAAGAAGAATTTAAAACTTTAAAAATAAATTAAAATTATAAAAATAAAATTCAAAACCTTAAAAAATCATTTTCATAAAGTAAATGAAAATGATTTTATCTTTTCCCATTATCAAATTTTATACGAGTAGGAGTGATGAATTTAGGGATAGACAGAGACAGAGACAGAGAAGAGAAGTGGGGACCTTACTAACTCCACCGCCCACAACCAGACTTTGCGGAAACCATGTTGACCCAATTCTCATCTAGATAAGTTGGTAAAAATAGTATTTGATCCTTTTGTTATTCTCAATTTTAAAATTTAGTCCACCTATTTTAATTTCAGTTGAGGGGTTGAGTTTATGATCCTAGTTTGATTTTAGTTCATTTTAATTGTGTGCATAGGTTAGACAGGGTAGTAGTTCACATTCCGGAATAAAAATCTTTTTTTGAGTGTTTTAAACCCTAAAAATTAAATCTTGTATTTTAATTATAAACTTAACGTTAAACCTTAATCTGAAATTATAAATTATTTTTTTAATATTAGGGCATACATAAAGTCACAAAAAGGTAAAAAAAAATTATTCACAGTTTGATCGATGATTGAAATAAAAATTCTCTACTTTTATTGTGCATCTATTTATACCCAATACTAAAAATCTAAATTTTAATCTTTAACTCTAAATTCTAAATACTAAATTCTAAATGTAAAAAACAAATCATATACCCTACCTTACAAGAAATTATAGTACAGGTTATTTTCACCATGTCATTTATGAGACCAACCAATTAAATAAATATTTTTGATTGATTGGTCCATAAATACGTAATAAAAATGACTTGTAATATAATTTCTTATATCTCACACCTTAATAATAAACCCTGAATTTATTTATTTTTAACGTTGAACATAGATAGAAAGAAGACAAATGATTCATGTTAATTCATGAGTACATTGTGTAGTCGTTTGATTTAATTATCCGATTATAAATTATATCAAATTAAAATATTAAATATTAAATTTCAAATTTAAGCATAATAGAGATACCAAAATTGCAATTTGACCATCTGTTTCCATCTCTCATTATATCTTCCTTTACCCTAATCCTTACATACAAAGGCTTCTTATAGAGAAGAAGAAGAAGAAGAAGATGGATAATTCAACTGATAAAACTTCTTGAGAACTCGGAAATCAACTCAGTTTTCTGGGTTCAGGTCTAGGGTTTGGTGAGTGTTAATGCTGGCTAGTTGTTCATTCAACAAGAAAGCAAAGCAAAGCAAGAAAAGAAAATAAAGAGTCGACTCAATGATTTCCTTATAATTATATTTTTAAATCCATCTTTTCTTCCCACTATCTTCCTTTAATTAGTGCTTTTCATTAATCTCTTTTGGGTGTTTTAATCATTGTTTTTAGCTGAGTTTTTCCCTGTTCGAGTTTCCAGTAATGGATCCAGGTCTATCTCTTCCACCGCCGTTTAACATGCGTGATTTCAATCTTCATCACCACCAGCAGCAACAGCAACAAGAGATTCACCAGTTCCATCACCAGAACTCGGAAGAAGACGAACAGAGCGGCAGCAGCAGCGGCGTAAAGAAACGGGATCGGGAGGATGACGGTAGCGGTGGTGCTGCAGAAGGAAAAGAGCTCGGCATCCATGGTGGTGAAGGTGAGATGAATAGGAGGCCACGAGGCAGGCCTGCTGGATCCAAGAATAAGCCTAAGCCACCCATCATCATCACCCGAGACAGCGCCAACGCTCTACGCACCCACGTGATGGAGATCGGAGACGGTTGCGACATCGTTGAGAGCGTCGCCACGTTCGCCAGACGGCGTCAGAGAGGGGTTTGCATCTTGAGTGGGACCGGGAACGTTACTAATGTAACGCTTCGGCAACCTGCCTCGGCTGGTGCAATTGTCAGCTTACACGGGCGTTTCGAGATATTATCATTGTCGGGTTCTTTCTTGCCTCCTCCGGCACCGCCTTCCGCAACGGGTCTAACCATATACTTGGCTGGCGGACAAGGCCAGGTCGTGGGTGGCAGTGTTGTCGGTACCCTAACTTGTTCAGGTCCTGTTGTGATTATGGCAGCTTCTTTTAGTAACGCCGCTTATGAGCGTCTTCCATTGGAAGAAGAAGAACCGCCGCAGCTTCCGATGCAAGGCGGTGCGCTCGAATCATCGTCTGATGCAGTCGGCGGGCAACAACAACAAGTTCCGCCTGATTCAAATGCGCCATTCTTTCATGGACTGCAACCAAATCTTCTGAATTCTATTCAGTTACCAAATGAAGCCTTTTGGGCCACTGGTGGTCGCCCTCCATTCTAGCTAACAATTTCCATTACTATTTGTTGCCTGGTGAGAAAACTTAGTTTCTAGCTAGAAAATCTGGGTTTGTTGAGCAACATTTCCCAGGTTTTGTTTCCATTTTTCTTTCTTGTTTGAATTGAATTTGATGAGTAGATGATATATGCTTGCATGTTTGACTGTAAATTCCTGGATTATTGGTGCATCTTGATTTTATGAGAATAAGTTTTTCCAGTATGCTTCAATGGAACAAGAATTAGATCAAACAGTAAAAAAAGACTTCACAAAAGGAAGTTCCTTAGTTCACAAATCACACACATACATATATATACATATATATTTGATTCAGCTGCCGTGGTTACGGTAGTAGAACAGAATACTTTCAACCATTGAATATTGATCGTTCAATCATTGTGCTGATATTACTAGTGCTCGAACCCATAACTTCCAAGAACAACAACCGTTCCTTTAACCGATGAGACTAGATAGTTTGTGCTTTTACGGTATATATGAACATTATAAATGGTGTTGAAATGCTTTTGTCCTGAGAGAGGGAGAGTCTGAATTAGGGTTTTCTTTGCTTTTGTTGTTTGTCTTAGGAGAGTAGGGAGACAAGGAAAATTTTGGGTTACTGGTTCACACGTGCATGCTGCTCTGAAACAGCTCCTTTTCGAGGCAATTTACCACGACATACTAGCACATAATTGAAGGCCATGACCAACTATGTCAGTTTCGAGTAAAATTTGAGATTTTTTTGGTTAATTTAGTGATCATAAATATTTATTCGTTTATCTTTTATGTGAATTCGAGTATTAACATTTGTCTTGTGAATGTTGCTGTTACACTATTATATAGAAGAATTCTTTTGTTTAAATTTAGGGTACACTATTATATAGAAGAATTCTTTTGTTTAAATTTAGGGAAAATGTTTTATATACCGATAATAAAAAATATTTTTATAAATATATAATTTTAGAATTTATAGGTTATAGTTTAAGATTTAATATCAGTATTTAATGTTTGTGACTAAATTTTAAAGTTTGAGATAAATTTGATTATTTAAAATTTATGCTTTAAAGATTTAAGATCTAAAAGAGATATATAACAACTTTAAAAACCTACTTATAAAAATTACTTTTCACTGAAGGTAAATTAACTTAAAATTTAACATGAAATGATCTTACCGTTTTCGGATGATTAGTTATGTTTATATACACCCATACATTTTTCTTTTGGTAAAAGATAAGGTGATTGAGATTATGGATAACATGAAAAATTGAATATATAATAATTTTTTATTTATAAGTTTAAAATTGTTATTTCTTAGATAGGATGAGTCTGCAACGAACGTCGAACATCGTTGAATACTACTAACATTAAACACCGCTAAACATTATTAAATTAATTAATAAAGATCGAAAATCTTAAAGACTCAACATACAAATATTAATTGTATGTTGAGTTTATCACTCTTTTATTAATTGTATATTGAATCTTTGATATTTTTAATTTTTATTAATTAATTTAATAATGTTCAACAATGTTCATCATTAATGATATTCAGCAATGTTCGACGCCCGTCGTAAAATTTTCTTATATATTATATCAAAATTTTAATTTTTTACATTCGGTAAATGTGTATTGTTTTTAGGGTGACATTTGATTGAGACCATTTAAAATTTTAATAAAAATTGTAATTTATTATTTTTAAGGTTTCGTCCTGATTAATCCAGACAAACTTGCGTCACAGATTTATAGTGAGTCTCCTAGTGGAAATTTTTTACATACACAACGCCTCAAATTCTAGAAAAATTTAAATTATATTAAATTGTTTATCCCTTAGACTAGCTGTGATATTTATAATTTATTAAAATAAGTATTTTTGTTTTTTATAAATTAAAAACAGTCTTAACAATAATCAAACTCATAAAAGTAAAATAACATTTTATTTTCTTGGCATGTTACCAATAGTGTTATTAGGTTGTCCCAACTTGCCTCTCTTACACCTAGGGATGGACACGGTTCGGGTCGGGTCGGGTCGGATTTTCGGTCCACCCGCATCCGACCCGAAAAATTACACCTTCCACCCGCCACACGACCCGATCCGGGTTTAGGGTGGAAAAAATCTGACCTGACCCGACTTTTAAGCTTTAAAATCCGACCCGACCCGAATCATTAAAAAAATTAAAATTTTAGGGACTAAACTGTAAAAAAATAAAATTTAGGGATCTAAATGTAAAAATATTTAATTTTAGTGACCTAATTGTAAAAAAAATTTAATTTTAGTGATCTAATTGTATAAAGTATATATAAATAGGGATCATTATTGCAAATATCCCTAAAATATATATAGAAAAATTGCACTATTAGTCCCGGGTCGGGTCGGATTTTTTTCACCCTAAACCCGACCCCGACCCGAGACCACCCTTAAAAAAACCCGACCCGACCCTGAATTTTTCACCAAAAAATCCAACCCGATCGAACCGGGTCGGGTCGGAACCCGTCGGGTTCGGTGCCATCCCTACTTATACCTCTCCACATGTATTATTATGGTTGTACATATTTCTTACACTATTTTAAAGTGTTCAATGTGAAATCGAATGCCAAAAGTTTTTTTAATATTTACTCTAATATCATTTATCACGAAATAATATATTGTCATAATTAATTTATTAATTTTTTTTGTCTTAGTTTAACTAAAAAATGTTTAAACACAACTAACATGACTTATTATCCGATTCAATTCTAACTTAGTTTAACCTGTCAGAGATCAATGAAAGTTATGTATGAATTTAAACAAGTTTCAAGACATGTATTTTCTTGATGAACATTTTTTTTTATATATTTTAATATTTTTACATTTCACAATTTGGACACAACAAGCACATGGATTATCCGTTTAAATAGGGTTTCTGCCAAGAACAAACAAAATAAATTTCCAACACAAATCCTTACACAACAAATAATGTGAAGTTATTTACTGACAAAAACAACTGGTTGTTGGTTAACCCTTATCCATTCGCATACAATTTGATGAATCTGTTTCGACTGCAAATGGAGATGATTGACTGTTCAGGGACTAGCTGTACCTTCAAGTGGAATCTATATCATGGCAGAACTCCGATAGAAGCACAGCTGTTCCGACTCCTGGTCGGCGTTTCAGTCTTCTATTAGTCTGAATTGGTTCCGGCTGACATGGTTTCTGCACTTTCAAGTTCATTACTTCAATCAAATCTTACAAAATTTTATTAATAGTCTATCCGTAGCCGCCTCAGCTCAGCTAAGAAGGTGGGGCTTGAAGTCAGCGTCCGATGAGCGAGAGTTCTTATGTCTTCACGGGAACAGTCTCGCGAGATGCGGACCAATTCCCACAAGGCACCTCCGGTTATCATGTCTTTAGCATTCACTTCTGCAATGTGGTGAATTGGAGTTTCATTATATAAAGATTTTCGAAGAGAGGAACCTTAGAAAATTTAACAAGATAAAACAAGCTTACCGTGTTGTGCCAAGTGGCAGAGTGCAAGCTCAATATGCCGCCGGATTGGTGAGGCCTCATTGCTAGCATTCTGTACAATCCATGGAAGTGCTCCGTCCTCGATCAGAAGAGACCTTCCAGTTTTATTTCCTGTAATATTTGAGAACCAAATTATGCCCAAAAGACAAGAATCATAGACATGTAAACTTCCAGTTGGAAAAGGTTATGTAAGACGTATGAATTGGAAAGACTTTACGAAGGAAGTTATCCTCAAAGAAACATACCTTGAGTTGATGCTCTCGACTCGCATTTAGCAAAGTTTGCTATTCCACGAGCAACTTGGGAAAGAACATCAGGATGTCTGCATTTGACCATTCCGAGCAATGCCTTGATACCACCTTCACCTCTCAACTTACTCTGCAGCTTATCTGGAGAAGGTCATCGAAAAACACTCAATTAAAGAGGTAAACCAAATACCTCCAACCAATAAACTCAGATGAAACTTTAAGAATGTTCACGCTCCTTTAAGCCCTACACCGGGTCTCTTTTTTTTTTAATCATGAATGTATCATTTTGATTCTTTGAAGAAGCAAAAAAGCAAAAACATATACTCCGTAAAAAGCCAGTCCATGGAACAGCATAAAAAGAGAGTTTTCACCATTAGAGGTGTTGGTTATATCTATTAGGATTAAGTCTCTTATTTTATAGGATCTTATCACCTAGAGATAAATACCTATTTCTTAGGAGCTTTTTTAGGTAGTTTATTTATCTTTAAATTATGATAGAGACCTATCTGAGATAGGTAGTTTATTCTATTGTAAACTCTTCTCTTAGAGTCTATATATTAGACTTTAAGTGTTTTGAATAAATAGAGTCGACAGAGTATTTCAATTCTCTGTTTAACATGGTATCAGAGCGGTCGATCCTTCATCTCTCTCTATTCTTTTGAGTATCGATCTATTTTTTTTTCTTTTTTTCTTCCCATCATGACTAACCCAGATCAGTCGACTTCTGAGGTTAGTAGTCAAAACAATTCTTCACAATCAGAGTCTCAAATTTTTGATTCATCCCTCACCCTTATTACGACTTACAAATTGAATGGCCACAATTATCTTCCGTGGTCTCAATCTGTTCGCTTATATATCACTGGCAGAAGAAAAGAAGCATATCTTGATGAATCCTCACCTATTCCAGCCCCTACAGACCCTAAATACAACACTTGGTTGAGTGAGAACACCATGATTATGTCATGGCTCATTAACTCGATGATTCCTGAAGTTGGAGAGGATTTTATGTTATACAAGACTGCTGCAGAGATCTGGATTGCAGCCAGGGATACATATTCCAGTGCTGATAACACTTCAGAGTTGTTTGGGGTGGAAAATCAGATCAAGAATCTTCGACAAGGAGAACTTTCTGTTATTAAGTACTATGGGTTATTGAACAAGTATTGGCAGCCGATAGATTTGTATGAGAATCTTGAGTGGAGGTGTCATGAGGATCAAATGCTTTTTAACAAACAAAAGAATCAGAGACGTGTGTTTCAGTTCCTATCAGGACTGAATGATGAATTTGATGGGGCAAGGGGGAGAATACTAGCCTCAAAACCTCTACCTTTGGTTCGAGAGGTTTTCTCTGAGGTAAGAAGAGAGGAAAGTAGACGAGAAGTAATGCCACCAGCAAGCCTGCAATCTGATGCTTCTGCTTTGGTAACCAGTTCCAATTCTAGAGTTCCACAAAAGAGGAATCGTCCTTGGTGTGAACACTGTAAAAAGGTAGGACATATGGTGGATAAGTGTTGAAAATTGCATGGAAAACCTAGTGACTTGAAGGCCTCTCGACTTCTAGTTGACAAAGAGGCTCACATAGTTACTCAAACAGACTCGGACAACAACTTTAGTCCTAAGCAGATTGTGGAACTGCAGAGACTTCTCAGCACCATGTCAGCCAAACCATCCACAGAGGCTTTCGCTGCTACTGCAGGTACTGGTTTCTCTAATAAATCAGTCCCTTGGATAGTGGACTCAGGGGCGACAGATCATATGACAAGATCTTTACTGGAAAATTATGGTGAGAATAAGTTGCCAGCATCCATTCGTATTGCTGATGGTTCTCTAAATTGTGTGAAAGGGACTGGTTCTGTCACATTGACTAATGGTTTAGTGCTTCATAATGTGCTCTATGTTCCAAAACTTACTTGCAATCTTTTATCCATAAGTAAGTTAATTCGTGATTCCAATTGTAATGTGGTGTTTGGTTCTGGTGGTTGTGTTTTTCAGGAACAGGAATTGAAGAAGGTGATTGGCAATGCTAGGCTTAACAAAGGTCTTTACATCCTTCAAAACCATGCATCTCAAACTATGGCCTTGTCCACCCAACTTAGGAATTCAGCTTTAGGAATTAATGATGTTTTGTTATGGCACTATCGTTTAGGTCATCCTAGTTTTTCCTATTTGTCAAAAATGTTTCCAGCTTTATTTCGTAATAAAATTCCTACTCAATTTTCTTGTGAATTTTGTCAACTAGCTAAGCATACTCGACAATCTTATTCCCCTGCATCATTCGAACACACTAACCCTTTTTCTATTATTCACAGTGATATCTGGGGTCCTTGTTTTGTTAAAAGTTTATCTGGATTTAGGTGGTTCATCTCTTTCATAGATGACTTCACTCGAACCACTTGGGTCTTCCTTATGAAAGAAAAATCTGAGGTTGATTCTATTTTTCGCCAATTTTATCAAACAATTCTCACTCAATTTGACACAAAGATTAAAATCCTCCATAGTGATAATAGAAGTGAATATTTGAGTACTTCTCTTCAGTATTTCCTTGTGGACAAAGGGATTGTACATCTTACTTCATGTGTCAATACTCCCCAACAAAATGGAATTGCAGAGAGGAAAAACAGACATATTCTTGAGGTTACCAGGTCTTTAATGTTTACTACTTCTATACCTAAATATCTTTGGGGGATGTTGTTCTTACAGCTACATATCTTATCAATCGTATGCCAAGTAAGACCCTTGATTTTCGAATTCCTACAGAGGTGCTTTTTCAGTCTTTTCCTCATTTTAAACCCTTATATTCCAAAATTCCTCCTCGGGTATTTGGATGTACTGTTTTTGTTCATGTACATCACAATGCTAGAAGCAAGTTGGATCCTAAGTCCCTCAAATGTGTGTTTATAGGATACTCACCTACTCAAAAAGGCTATAAATGTTATTCCCCATCTACAAGGAAAACATTTGTGTCATTTGATGTCACCTTTTTTGAAAATACACCATATTTCTCTCAAGCTGAAATTCAGGGGGAGAATCATAATCATAAGGATTTTCAGCTTGATATAACCTTTCAACCGAGTATTAATTCCACTGGTTCCAACAACAGACCAGTTCCTACTGATTTTAGCAATCCCACTGGTTCCAGTAGCAGTACTGGTCCTAGTAATAATGATCCTACTGATTCTAGCAGTCCTAATGTTCCCACAGTTGCTATTGATCCACAAATACCAAATGTCTCAGTTGAGGAGTTAAACCCTTCTTTAGCTCAGCAATCTAGTCCAAGCCCTTGTAAAACACCACCTATTTTGAAAAATCCATCCACTAAAGGCCTTGACACCTTACCATCTGAACTTAAGGTGTATTCAAGAAGGAAGAAAACTACAATGGAAGAAATTTGTCAGCCTAGTAATGTCCAACAACCAGATTTAATTTCTGTTGCTGAAAGAGGGGCTAGTGATGCTGGAACAGAGATCAGTGAAAGGATCCCAAAGACTGTTGATACAAATCTCGATGACTTTCCTATTACCATCAGGAAAAGGGTAAGGAAGTGCACGGTACATCCTATAAATAAATATTTAGCATATGGAAAACTAAAGTCTGAATTCAGGGCTTTTACTGCTAATGTTAATCATGAGGTGATACCAAAGAATGTGACAGAAGCTCTTCAATCACCAAAGTGGAGGAAAGCTGTAGAAGAGGAAATAAAAGCTTTACAAAGGAATGGCACGTGGGAGTTGACAGATCTGCCTGTTGGAAAGAAAGCAGTGGGTTGTAGATGGATATTTACTATAAAGTACCAGTCAGATGGGAGCATAGACAGATACAAAGCACGGCTAGTTGCCAAAGGTTTCTCACAAACCTATGGCATAGACTATCAGGAAACTTTTGCTCCAGTAGCCAAATTAAATACTATAAGAGTTCTTCTATCGGTTGCTGTAAATATGGATTGGAAATTACATCAATTAGATGTAAAAAATGCCTTCTTGAATGGGAGTCTTAAGGAGGATGTGTACATGGAGGTCCCACCAGGATTAGAAGGGCAAATTAACAAGAATACTGTTTGTAAACTAAAAAAGTCTCTATATGGTCTAAAGCAGTCTCCAAGAGCTTGGTTTGATCGATTTGCTAAAGCTGTGGTTCAAAGTGGATTTGTACAAAGTCAAGCTGATCATACTCTTTTTAAGAAAAAGGCCCTAAGTGGCAAAATTACACTTTTAATTGTTTATGTTGATGATATAATTGTTACTGGCAATGATGATGAAGGAATAGAGAAACTAAAAGAGAACCTTGCAAGAGAATTCGAGATCAAAGATCTAGGAACCATGAGGTATTTCCTAGGCATGGAAGTTGCAAGATCCAAGGAAGGACTAGTTATAAACCAACGCAAGTATGTGCTGGACCTTCTTATCGAGACAGGAATGCTTGGTTGTAAACCAAGTGATACTCCAATGGAACCAGGGCTAAGATTTAGCAAAGGAGCAGGAAATTCTATAAATAAAGAAATGTACCAGAGGCTTGTTGGAAAATTGATCTATCTCTCACTCACTCGACCTGACATTGCATACTCAGTTAGCATTGTTAGTCAATATATGGGTGATCCTCGAGAAGAACATCTAGAAGCTGTAAATAGAATTTTGAGATTTTTAAAATCCACACCAGGAGCAGGACTTATTTTCAGAAAGTGCCAAGACAGAAGTGTAAAGGTCTACACAGATGCTAGTTGGGCAAGTGAATTAACTGATCGAATGTCTATTAGTGGCTACTGTACTTTTGTTTGGGGTAATCTTGTCACATGGAGGAGCAAGAAGCAGTCTGTTATCTCTAGAAGTAGTGCAGAATCTGAATTTCGAACAATGGCTCTTGGAATTTGTGAAGGAATATGGATCAAGAAGGTACTCTCAGAACTTGGGTTGGATAATGAAGAAAGTTTTGAGCTTCTTAGTGATAGTCAATCAGCTATGAGCATAGCCAAAAATCCGGTTCAACATGATCGTACGAAGCATATCGAGATAGATCATTTATGAGAAGGTCAACAATGGAGTAGCTAATTTGAAGTATGTTCCCACAACAAAGCAGCTTGCGGACATCTTCACCAAAGCCCTTCCAAGATCAACTTTTGATGAAATTTCGTCCAAACTGGGTATATACAATATATATACACCAGTTTGAGGGGGAGTGTTGGTTATATCTATTAGGATTAAGTCTCTTATTTTATAGGATCTTATCACCTAGAGATAAATACCTATTTCTTAGGAGCTTTTTTAGGTAGTTTATTTATCTTTAAATTATGATAGAGACCTATCTGAGATAGGTAGTTTATTCTATTGTAAACTCTTCTCTTAGAGTCTATATATTAGACTTTTAAGTGTTTTGAATAAATAGAGTCGACAGAGTATTTCAATTCTCTGTTTAACAAGAGGTTTAAGTCGACCAACATGCAGAAGCTTCTCATAAACTTAACAACGAAGTCAAATGGGAAGATAGCTGCAGATAAAAACCAAAGAGGTAAAGCAATTTACCATTGCCACATAGATTGGCGATAGCACCAGCAACCATTCTAAGTGTTTGAGGATCCTCGGCATTAGCTGCTGTCATTGATAACAAGCTAATGCCCCCTTCAGACATTATGAGTTCCTGGTTGGTTTCTGACAAAATAAGAGTACTATGTAAAAGAAAGATAGAAAGCAAAAATACTTCATAGGTCAGTAAGGGAGCTAAATTTTACCATTCATCGCAAGATTGGCAATTGCACCAGAAGCAACTCTATGAATGGTCTCATCCTCGGTGCTTCCAAGCAGTGCCAGCAAGGATGTTAGACCTCCAGCTTCTACAATCTTCTGCTGATTTGATTCTGCGCAATGGAGGCAAAGTTATGCACTGTCGTTGACGGATGAAAAGGAAACAGCACAAAGTAATTATTATCATCTGAACATAAACGGGGAAACAGATAATATATTCATTCTGAAATCCTTAATAATCTAAAAGTAACAATTTAAGTCCTAAAATGATTCCTACAAGATTCGCAGTATTTAAAAATGCTTTATTTTAATCGAATCGAATTTAGAGCAAAATATGTCCATGGTACAACAAAAAGTGAACGAGGAACAAACAGGCAGAAAGGATACCCTCAGCAGCTAAATTTGCTACCACTTTCACAGCATGAATCCGCACATCAGCATCTTCTGCTTCAAGCAATGACAAGATCTTTTGCAATCCCACTACAAGAGGAAGTAAAAGGATTAACTATAACTAGATTATCAGTTGTTAATATTTTGATCAATAAAATACCACTTCAGGAATTACTACTACCTTGTTCAAAGAGGTTTGCTATCGGGGCCTTTTCTCCATTTCCAGAATCATTTACCTGTGGTCTCGCTTGAGAAATGAGAGAATCTAGACCTCCCAGGGATTTTCCGGGCCCACCTCTGTCAAGCCTTCTGCTAGTCTATAAAAAAGCATGCACGTCTGTGTAAAATTTGACACATAGTACAGTAAAGCAATTGATATGAGTTTCCTTAAGCATACAAGTCCTGCCTTCTAGAACTTTGACAATTTTAACATTTACCATTTGCTCCATGTAAACGGTTTCCTCATGAGAGGAAAACTTACCACTGAATCAAGGGTGAAAAATAATAAAGCAGAACGGAAGAACTTTGTAAGTCTTGAACAACAGGTTAAGTAACGATAACTAGATGGAATATGCCACAACTAACAAAACTCTTAGATTTAGTTGAAAGTTGATGACATACCTCATCGGCTTCAAAACTTAGCTGCAACAACTGCGTTTGTAGCATTGATATTTCTCCTTCAAGTTTTTCCTTTCCATACGCTTCATCTTCCAGCGTCTTTCGCAGTTTCAATACCTCAGATTTCGCCGATGTCTATATTGGAAGTATGGCAGTATGAGACAGTGGTTTATATGCCAAAGAACTAGAAGAAAGAACAAGTCTAAAGATGAAATAGAGGTACATGAGATATACCTCGGACATTTTCAATTGAGCCATCTGACTTTTAAGGTTATTGACTTCCTCTTCAGCTGCTTTCCGTAGAGAAGTTTCTTTGCTAAGTAACTCTTTTAGCTCAGCAACTTCCTTGGCAGTGGAAACCATTTGGTCCTGTGTGGGATAAAAAAAGGCAGACTTAAGTTTCAAATTAGCTGTGGCAGAAACTAAAGAAAATGGAATAAAGAGAATGCAGAAAAAAAAAAACACTAGTTTTCTATTGTATAAGAAATCATTTTCACGAAACATGAGGAATATGGTTCCACGCAAGATTATATTTCCACCTTTCTTTCACCATGCTTTTGCTGATTCATCAGCCATTTCTCCTCAAGCTGCTTTATTGATTCCATATATTCCTTCTGATACTTCAATCTTTCCTTCTGCAACACGAAGAAGACATGAATCAATCCGCGTTCAAGTAAAAAGTAGATCAACTCAAGGGTCAGCTGATAGATGTTTGCTTAGCTCCACCCCACCCAAGCCCCCTTTCATTTCCCTTCATACATCCACCAGGTATCTTTATACTGAACAGTCTGAACTTAAGAAGTTTGTAACAATTGAGAACCACAGTTTTCCAAATCATTTACAAGATCAAATGTAACAATTTTGGAGTCATGTTATCAGAAACCTTGCAGAAATTTAAAAGATAATATCCCCTTTTCCAGACGAAAACTGGCAAAGTTATGACAGCGATAAGCTTTATAGTGCAGCAGACACTACTTTCCAGCTAAAGTTAATGTATAAAGTAAAAGAGAATCTTGAACAGGGGAGGGGGACAGAACCGTACCTCCATAGCATTTGCATAACTTTCTTCAGACTCAGAAATTTGGTTTTGTGCATTGGAGGTTATTCTTTCAATCTCATCTTCAAATGCTTTCTGTTTCCTCTCATGCTCCATAATCAGTTGGTCTAATTGTATGTCGAGCTTTCTAGCCAAACTTTTGTAATCAAATTCTTCCTTGAGCTTCAACATATTCTCCACTTTCATAGCCTATAAAAGGCGAAAAAAAAGGTCCATATCTTGAGCGATCAAATGGTTGTACAGTAATCTGCTTATGCTATTGGTGAAGTTTTTTTATTCCATTATATGTTACTAGAAAAATAATATAATTGAATACATGGAAATCCCACCAGCTAGCCCATAGATGCATCTTTAAACCATAAAATAAGATGAACTAAGTAAAATAACGGAAGTTGTTCCATAACCCACCCTCTGTCCAAACATTATGGTACTAGTTGTTTCTCCACGATGACGTGGGGATGGACCAATGGTTATAACCAATGATGTTCTTGCTGTGCCTGTTAAAGAAATAATTTTAAAATAAATGTTTTTTTCTCAATGCATTGGAAATGTTAAATACTTTATCAAGCACTACCTTAGTAAAAAATAACAAAGAGCGTCTAATGGAAAAGCTATCACATCCAATTTACCTCCAAATGAATCTCGGAGTAACCTCGTAAGCTTTGAATCACGAACTGGAACATGAGCACTATTCTCTGCCAGTGCATTAATGCACTTACCTAATGCACTCAAAGAAAGATTGATAGACTTTGCTTCCTCAAGTGTGTGACCTTCACTCCCTGCAATGTAACAGAAAAAACAAAGTTATGCTGGAAGGGGAAAAAATTCAAACTGAGGGGAGGAAGCTAAGTGCTTCAATTTAATTACCCGACTTATCAATTCGCTCCGAACCCGCAAGATCTACAACAACTAGCTTGCCCTTTCGAACGAGTGTAGGCCTAAGAGATTTAGTCATATTGATAGTGTTACCATTTTGACTTGAATGAGCAAGATCTCTTCCTTTGACAGACCTCTTGACATGTACCTATAGCAGAAAGAGATCAATTGATTGTACGATAAGATTACATAATTAGTACAAGAGTGCCTAATTCAATGGATTCACCATCAAAAGAGCATGACTACGAGAAGATTCAGTATTCAATTTTGTGTTCGCAGCATAGCGATGAGCTTCCCCTAATCGGAGTAATTCCAAGAAACTCCGCTGATCTCTTATTTCAACTAGGGTAGCCCCAGGTAGTGAAATATCTCCAGACTTAGGGTCTTCCACAATCGATATGTTGTCATTCGTAGGATCAAGAAGATCCTGTAAGCTCTCCATGTAGAGCTGCACAAATTTTCAATGAGCAGAACTATCAAGCACATCAAAATGTTTATAAATTTGAAGAAATGATAATAAATTTCTAGAAGAAATTTCATAAATCAAGCGCCAAGATCTGCATTTAAATGCAACAACCTGCAAATAGGAGACTAAAACAGAATCAGATTCCAACGAAACATCTGCTAAGATATCCTCCATAGCACGGACTATTATGCCACGATCAGCTGTATCTTCCTCCCCAAGTCGTCCAAGCGTATATGTTTTGCCAGTACCGGTCTGACCATAAGCCATGACTGTACCATTGTAACCATCCAAAACACTCTATACAGAAAAATTACACAGATCCTGTTAATAAAATTTGAATCATACACACCCAAAACAAGTTATGGAGAAAAAGTAACAGACAAACAACAATAGCTTGGGGGGGAGGGGGGACCAACCAAGGTTGAAATTTTGACATGCAGCAGGAGCCAGGAAAGGAAAATAACTAAATGCAAGTGAATTACAAACAAGCGATGGTAGAATTATGTATGTAAACTTCATACACAAACCTCCACAACCGGCTTCGCAACAACTTCATACACCCGCTTTTGTGATGCAAACTCTGTGAGCACTTCATCAAACTCATATGTGTCTGTGTCCCAATTGTTTTTCCGAAGCTTTAACCTCTTAAACTGAAATAAATGAACGAAGCATCAGTTCCCCTTAAAAAATGAACTTGCACAAACCGGATTGGAGCTAAATTTAAGTAATTTTAAAAGTAAGATAAGCTACAGCATGCAAAAGCAATGGTCCAACAGCACATATAACTGTCAAATGGCAAGGTTCGTTCACTTGAACTCCATAGTTGCCAGGTTTCTTACATAAAATCATTATTTATCAGAGCATCCGAATTCTGAGTTCAAAATACCTCCGGTTGAAGTTCTACACAATCAGCAAAATCAGCATCTGCCACCAACTCTTCTGCATTACGTGGCCGTAACCTCACAGCTACTCGAACTCTTCCAGGAACTGAAGAGGAACATATACGCATCTAATTAACAACTTGAAATACAGAACAGGCAAAATAATACAAATAGATTGCACTTGCCAAGAAGAACTCAATACCATACAAGTTAAAATCATTGGTCAAATCCCTATTTCTTTGAAAGACAAATTCTCAAGAATCTAACTTTTGGCAGCACTAAGGCCACTGAAAGATCAACAAGCACTATACTGTATATTTTCAACACTTATAAAAATTCACAATAAAAAAAAATAACCATAATAAAAGAAAATCAGATTTCCACAGCTAAAATTGAGTAAAGCTAAACCCTGGCGCCAGCCAGCCGCACTCAACTTCACAACCAAAGTAACTGTTTAAGTGGTCTGATGAGGGGAATTCTCCTTAAAAGTAATAGCATTGCAATATCGTATTACCATGTAAAGGAAACACAGTCTTCCATTTCCAAGAAAGGAGCCTTCAATACCAAAATTACTTTAAATCTTATAAACCATGAACAAATTTGATTACTGTTTTTACCAGATTTAGATTACATAAATTATCAAAAAAAAATTAATTGGAAACAATCTAAGAAAATATGTTCTATGATCTATCATGTCTCAGGGGTAAGATAATCTCACATTTAACCATACAAAAACAAAAAACTTACACGCTGCAACATCACACAGTGCATGTTAAAAAAAATCAACAAATCAAAAGAACATAATTTCAAAATAAAATAAAACAAAATAAACAAAAACAACTAACTCCCAGCATCGTCTTTGGCAGTTCCACCTCCTCCAAGTGAGCCAGGGCTACTCTTCCTTAGCCCAGAAGATGCACCAGCCGAAGACAAAGACTTGTTTCTGAGTGGAGGCTTTGAAGGGTTGGAGTTCACAGAGAGTGGCCTATCAGTTGTCGTTCCTCTGAGGGAATTCCTATGAGTTCCATTCCTATAATTTCCACCACCACTGGCCATTTTTTAAAAAACCCAGCACCAAAGATTCAAACTTTAAAATGCCCCTACTTCTCCATTCTATTTTCTTTGCTTATCCTATGTTTGGTTGCCGAGAGACAGCTGTGAAAGGGGGATTTTTTTTTCCTCCGTTTTCCGAGTGTTGAAAGATGAAACTGTAATAAGTTACCAGAAAGAGTGTCAGGCAATTAATGGAAGTTTTTTTTTGGAGAGAGGTTGTGCTTGAGAGGGGGGAGAGTTGGGGTTGATATTACTATAATACCCTTATGAAACCTTTGTGCTACGTTTATTTATGGATAAACTATATAAATGGTCCCTTTACTATATCTCAATTATTTTTTACATCTTCTAACTATCAAATATTATAAATTAGTCAATTGACTAAACTTTTTTATACAAAATGGTCTCGTACCGTTAAAATTTTAACGGAAAACTGATGTGGACGTTAACATACTGACTTGGATAACCATGTGACATCCCTAATCTCTATAATCTAAGCCAGCATATTAACGTCCACATCAGTTTTATCAAATTTTTAACAGCACATAACTACTTTGTATCATAAAATTAGTCAATGAATTAATTTATAATATTTAATAATCAAAAGATATAAAAGATAATTGAGGTATAGTCAAGAGACCATTTATGTAGTTTACCCTTTATTTATCCGCTACTTTCCTCCCGACTTGCGCCTCGTGATAGTGTTTGAATGCGGGAAAGGAATCGAGGTGTTTTGCGGGAAAGAGTAAATTATTATTATATCCCTCAGATCTAATTTTATAACTCGAAATCATATTTGATTTTTTTATTTCGAATAAATTTATTTATTTTTAATTTTTAATGATAAATATTTATAATATTATTAATTTAATTTAAATTTGTAGGACTTGAATTTCGTCCTAAAATAAATAATATAAATAATAAATAAATAAAATAAATAAAAAATGAGATAATGGAAGAGTTTGGTTCGGTTACTGGCAGTTAGAGGGGGTTGAGTTTTGAATTTTAAAAAGAAAAAAATAGCATGGAGAAAGGGAGTGAAGGGGATTGCTGGAAACAGGGAGGAGAGGACGGCAGTAAAGGAAAAAAAAGGAAAAAAAGCAGGGGATAATTCGAATAGAAAAGGGGTGATTCGAAAAAGAAAGAGGCTCGCCGGAACATCCACCAAAGCATCCAGATTCGATTCTAAGGTAAGTGTTCAGTTTACTTTTTATTTCGATGCAAAAATTGATGTTGAGTCAACAAATTCAAAATGGATTTAAATTAGGATGCCAATTCGAATTAAGGTAAATTTTGGATGATATTTAAGCGATTTTAATGTTTAGGGAAGAGTTTAGATTTGTTTTAGGGGTTTAGATCGAAAAAATATGGATTTTCGGGTGGTTTTTAGGTGTTTTTAAGGATTCTGGTGAGTTTTCCGGTACCGGAATTGGTCACCGGTGCCGGAAATGGTTTCTGGGCGGTGGCCGGAAAACTCGCCGGAGTGGTGGTTACCGGCAGCGATGCGGATCTGGTGGCGGAGCGTACGGCGGTTGTTGGTGGTGTTCTTCGTGTTCTTCATTTTCATGAAGAACATGGATGAACACCAAGTAAATTCAAGGTGTTTGATCCATTTTAGTGTAGTTTTCTGGGTTTAAAAGTGTTTGAGTTGAGAGAATTTAGAGTATAGTGAGTCAACCGAGTTAAGTATCGGTTGAGAATGACCGAGTTGACTCGGACCAGATGGGGTAATTCAAATGCAAAACGGCGTCATTTTGCTTGTGGAGTTTACATGGGTTGGATCTGGGTCAACCCGGATCCGCGTGTTTCTGATTGGAGGTGGATAATTACTCCTGCGGTCCCCCAGGTTTTGAACTGTAATTCATTTTAGTCCCCAAATCCCTTAATTAAGGCCTAAAACTTTAAAATTCACTCAATTTAACCCCTAATTGAACCCAATTCGAACCAATGATCCAAAATTTCATCAATTTAGACTTTAATTAGGATTAAATTTAATTTTAAATTCAGATTTAATTTAATTAGACACTTAATTGGATTTAATTAAATTTTCTAAGCTTAAGATTAATTTAAATTGATCAAAATTTAAGTCTAAATCAACCCCTAAAATTGAATGTTTGTCAATTCCCGATGTAACTCCTTTTATTATAATTTCCGGTGTTTATTTTTGAGCTTCTATATCTTTTTAATAAAAGTAACTTAGCTCTTTGTCATCTTTATTGTTTTAATTGCTTTACTAATTCGTTTATTTTTGCTTGCATGTTTTAAAATCATATAGAATATTTTTGTTTAGGATGTCATTTGATTTTTCACATAGATTAATTAAATTAGAGCCTTTTAGGGTTAGTCACTTTAATTAATTAATTAATTAAATAAGGGAGATAATTTAGTAACGATGACGTTCTAATCATATATCTCGGATACACTAAGTGGTCAGTGTTTTGACATGACATTATGTTGGCTAATAGTGTACTTTGGTATCGTATTCGGCGCGTCATCGAAACGTAGAAAATGACAAATAATTTAAGGTTAGAATTTAATAAAATTAATTAGGCAAACTAGAAACACTAATAGTATTATTAATTTTGTTTGGTGTCAAAATGGTAGTGTCCGTGCATTCGGATGTTAACATAATACACCCGGTGAAATTAATAATTTAATAGGGTTTAAACATTTAATCAATGGAGCCTTTTTAGGTTAGAACTTAAAATGAACCAGATAATAAATCGATCATGCATTTAAAACCTTTTGGGTCAGAATTTATATTTCTTTAAATACGAGTTAAGATTTCCTATTCTAGGACGTCTTTTTTCAAAGCTCATATTTAAAAGAAATGTACCTTTTTACCCAAAAGGATATTCTTATCCGAGCGATATTTATTTGACGATAACGGATTAAATTAATATTATTATTCGAAATACCGAAATGCCACGTGTAATTAATAAGGTACCAATCTTGGGCGTTTGTAAGGGTCGTCCTTACGCGTAACCGACTCCCGAACCCAAAACGTTTAAAAAAAAAAGAATCTCTGGTTTATTTTATGGTGTCTGGCCTACCAAAGTGGCCGGTGGCGACTCCAAGTCAATTTTAAAATTCAAATTAAATGTTTTTTTTTATATAAGACACTTATTTTCATAATTCACGATTAAAAGTGATAAAAACTCGATTTTTTTTCAAAATTAACCGCCAGGCTATTTTTCACACGTTTCGGTTTTAAAAAGGTCGCGACAGCTTGGCGACTCCGCTGGGGATATTTTTTTTGAGAGTCAGGCCTAATAATTACTTACACGTGGCATTTCAGTATTTTGAATATAAATATTAATTTAATTCATTATTGTCAAATAAATATCATTTGGATAAGGATAGTATTTTCATTTTGTGTGATATATCTGTCATTCATGCATCAGCTCTCGACCCGAGCTTTTACCCTTGAGTGGGAGTTAGATATTGTCCGACGTGATGCTATCCAGCTCCGAGTTTCGGATTTTTATCTGCTTCCGGTATACTAACCTTACGCGTCGTGAGGTTTTCACCTCCGTTGTAAGGGACCTATACTACCGAATCGATGTCTTATCGTCGCAGTAGACGGTAACGACAGTTCGGGAACCCAGAGTCTAGACCAAAACCCACATGCATAGAGTAGAAACCTACCCCTATTAGAGCCAGACAGGGACCATAAGATAAGGCGGTATGCTACCGAAATGCCGCTAAATTAGGATTTTTGTGTTAAACTGTTCTTTGGTTAATTTTACGCAACATAAACTGTTTTCTGGTTATTTTAAGTACAATTCTTTTTTGTGATTATTTTGTTTAAATCTTGTATTCACTGTACTAACACGAATTTTGTTTTGTCTTCCTTTGCTTTATTATTTTGTTTTATTACCTGTCATATCATTTGCATTGGCATTAAATTCGAGAAACAGTGAAGTTAAAAGTATCCAAAAATGTCTGAAGTGATCATTGTAGAAGATGATAACACGGATGTCTGGGGTTGGTCAGAGGCAGTCCAATATGAGAAAGGAGATAGTTTACCGCCGGGAAGTGTGTCAACAATGAAAGGTTATGTGAAGATCAACACGACTCAGAATCCCTGTCTTCAGGAGGTCCGGGAAATATGGGATCAGTGGACTGATGATATGAGAGAGCAGTTTAAAAAGGAATTTGGGGACATAGCATTACTGTTAAAGGTACCCGTGGATAGACAATTACTCAGAGCAATGGCGCAATTCTGGAACCCAGCATATAACTGCTTTACTTTTGGACGAGTTGATATGACACCGACATTGGAGGAATACGAGGTCTTGATTAACAGTCCTATGGTCAAGAGAGACAAGATTTATGTTAAGCCGAATAGTACTTCAGGCTTTAAAAAGAAGTTAACTCAGATCACAGGAAAGGCGAAGGAGTTTTGGGATGAGAAGCTTGCTAGTCGAGATAGTACAGACATGAACGAGGATAAACAGAGGGTTAATTGGAAAGTTTTGAAAGAATTAATAGTGGATAGTCGCGAAGAGCCATCAAAGGTAAGAAGGATATATGCTTTATGCATTTATGGATTAGTGTTATTTCCGAGGACCCCAAAACATATAGATCCATCCACTGTCGGGTTATTCGAGAGGCTAGGTAAAGGCGTGAATCCAGCCCCTGCTATCTTGGCGGAGACATACAGGTCTTTGACAGCATGTAAGAAATCAGGTGAAGGAAGATTCTGGGGTTGTGCACAGTTATTGGAGATCTAGTTCAGAGGTCATCGTTGGAATGCACCTTATCATGCGCTAAGGCATACTGTTTCATATTCACCTATTTCGGAGCATTTGAAGGATTGTGTCATAGAGAAGAAGGACGAGAGACAATGGGAAGAATTCTTTCAGAATTTGACGGATGCATATGTGGTTTGGAAGGCCTGTTGGTTAAGTAGAGGAACTGTGTTTCTGTATAGATGTGGGGAAATAGATTGGGTCCCATTGCCAGGAGTTTGGGGCGGAACAACTTATTGCCCACTTTTAGTTTCTAGACAGTTCGGATCTAGACAGTTCATACCTGCTACAGCCGGGATGGCAGGTTTCGAATACGCACACAAGACTGACGGGTATAAGTCAAAGAATGAAACGATTTTGAGAGTGTGGAAAACACTCAGGAAAGTTTAGCCTTACCGAGATCTGGAAGTCATGGTCAGGTATGACGATTGGAGGACACAAAGAGTAAATGATAAGACTTTTCAAGAGATGCCCAGGATCGTTAGATCGTCAAGCGGGATTACTCAAGAAGCACCGTCCGTGATAGAGAAACTGAAGCGAGATCGAGAGCTGGATTATTAGAGATATGAGAAGACGGTTTACGATCTTACGCAAGAGTTAAACATGGCAAAGTATCAGATATTAACGCACGAGAGGAAAGAGAAAGAGTTAACAGTTCAGAATGAGAAGTTAAGTCGGGATTTGAAAGAACTACAAGAGATGCATGAAGGACACAGGAGAAAATATCAGAAAGGAAGTGGGAGTAAGAAGATTCCGAGTTCGCCCGATCGCTTGAACAGGTTAGCAAAAGAAAAGGAAGAATACAAGAGGCTCTATGAACAAAAATGTCACGAAGGACGGGAAGCGGATTATAAAGCAAAGAAGAAATTAGAGAAAGAGCAAGCAAGGAATTTCGAGTTGTCAAACCAGGTGACACAGCTGGAGGAGTTGATTACTAAGTATCACAATGAAGACAAGGTTCAGATTGAAAGGGAGAAAGAGGGTCTACAACAAAAAGTTGCTTCGCTTGAAAACAAAGTGCAAGAGTTAAGGGAGAAATTAACGAGCTATGAGGGAGCTTTATACCAGGATATCGGGCCGTGGAAAGCGAAGTATGAAGCAGCGCAGCGCACCATTCAATATCAAAACAACGAGTTAGTCAGCTTCAAAGAACAAGTCAGAAGTATTGCCTCTTATGTGCAGATTTTGTCAAAGGAAGCTACGACACTCCTAAAGCAACCTGACATTGAGCTAGAACATGGGGAGGTCATCGTACGTTTGCTGCATGAGTTGACCAATCTGGGGATTAGAGCTAGCAGCTTTCTGTAGTTGTTGATCATTTATCTTTGTATATGAACTTTTTAGACAAACGGATGTTTTTAAGATACTGTTCTTCGAATACAATGCCTTATTGCATACATACATGCATTCATGCATTTATGCATCATTTGCATCATTAATTTTAAAAATAATTTTTAATAATAAAAGGTTCTGTGGCAGTGAATACTTTAAATCGCAATCATACTGCATTCATATTCAACACGGTCACGTGCTAAAAAGTCAGCAATGGAAGAAAGATTAAAGAAGTTAGAAGATGATCGCGTGGAGTTTCAGAATCGACTAGAGGGAATAGAAAATAGCATGAAGGACACCATTGCTAAAGCATAAGCAGATATTATCAGTCAGTTAACAGCTTTGATAAGACCGAAAGAATCAGAGAAGGGCAAAGCACCGGTTGGTGGATCAAGTGAAGCTGAGGGTCAGACGGATGTTGCATCTCATGTGAAAGGGCAACCTGAAGTGCAGTCGGTACCTATAAAGGTTCAATTTGACCAAACGGGAGCATCTGCAAGTCATCCCGTAGAAGTTGCTGATTTTACTACTCCTAATGTTGAAGAGGTCCCGGATCTCAACTTCATGAGCGAGGTGGACAAAGTGCGTCAAGACGTGGAGAAGAAATACGCTGATCATTTCAAGGCGTTAGAAGCAAAAATACAGAAGATACAGGGGGCAACCGATCAAGATACTGATGCGTTTGATCTAGGGTTGGTGTCTGATTTAGTTTTACCACCGAAATTTAAAATGCCAGATTTTGAGAAATATGATGGAACGACGTGCCCGAATGCTCATATGACTATGTATTGCCGCAAGATGGCTGCTTTCAACAGAGATGAGAAGTTGTTGATTCATTGCTTCCAAGATAGTTTAACAGGTTCGGCGTTGCGATGGTACACACAGTTGAGCCGAGCAAATATAAAGACATGGAAAGACTTATATCGTGTCTTTCTGGAAAATTACAAGCATGTGTCAGAAATGGGACCTACTAGAGTAATGTTACAACAGATGGGACAGAAGTCGAATGAGACGTTCAGACAATATGCCCATAGGTGGAGGGATTTGGCTTCCCAAGTACAACCCCCACTGGTTGAAAGTGAAATGACCAATATGTTTGTTGATACATTGAAGGGTTTGATGTACGATCGTTTGTTTACCAATACTTCGATGCAAAGCTTTTCCCAAATTGTTGCTACGGGAGAGCTTGTGGAAGCAGCCCTGAAGAGTGGAAAGATAGAAGGACCTGATAGCTCTAAGAGGAATTTCAGGAAGAAGGATAGCGAAGTGAACAACGCCGTTGTGTACGCGGCGCCGAGAAATGTGACAATTTCTAAGCCGGGGGCAGGAGCCGGTAGCTCACAGAGTTCAAATAAGAAGGATTCGAAATGGGAGAGGCCAAGCTTTACACCTATCCCAATAACATATGTCGAGCTGTATACTCAGCTATATGATGCGAACTTGATACGTCCGTATCACATCATACCACTTTCGCCTCCATATCCGGCGTGGTATGATCCGAGGGCCCAGTGTGTATATCATTCCAATGTTCAAGGATACATCATCGAGAATTGTACCGCATTCAAGAGAATAGTCCAAAATCTGATCAATACTGGTGTGTTAAAATTCGATGAACCCAGTATATCCGCGAATCTGTTACCAAACCATAGTGGTCGAGGTGTAAATATGATTGAGGAGGACCAGATGAAGCAGATAAAGACAAGTGTATCGGAGATCAAATCGCCGTTAAAATGGGTGTTTGAACAATTGTTCGATAATGGACTTTTATGTCAGGAAACGATGTTGAAGAGACCGATGGAGGCAAAATTGTATTGTGAATTTCATCAAGAGCAAGGACACGCGATTCAGTGTTGCTCTGAGTTCAGGAGTTTGTTACAGGGGATGATGGATAATAAGGAGGTGGAATTTTTCGTTCAGACCGAAGGACGAAGAATGATGGATGTATGCACATCTGAGAGAAGCGCGCCAAAGTACAGTACAGATAAGCCGTTGATTATTTCAACCCGACCAAAAAGCGATAGTTCATCAGGGGAAGTAAAACCAATGGCTACCCCTCGCATAGTGATTACTCCTCCTGCACCTTTTTCGTTCAAAGACACACAGAGGATCCCATGGAATTATACTGCAAGCGTAACAATGCCGAGCAGTTCAAAGCCCGTCAAAGAGATACATCCTGAGGAGCCTGTGATTGGGAATGAGGGTGAGACTGAGGAACCGGTGAACGAAGTAGGACATTTCACGAGGAGCGGAAGATGTTATTCGCCTGTTCAGGAGAAGGAAGAAGAGAAAACAAGGAGTGTTGAGAAGAAGAAGATTTTTGAAGATCCAATGCCGAAAATAAACGAGCCTGTTACTGAAGAGCAGGCACATGAGTTTCTGAGATTCTTGAAACACAGTGAGTACAGTATTGTTGAGCAGTTGAGGAGACAACCATCAAGAATTTCCATTCTTGATTTGTTGTTGAGTTCCGAAAGACACCGTAAGGCTTTGTTAAAGGTGTTAAACCAGACGTTCGTCCCGAATGATATATCGGTGAACAAGCTGGATCGGATAGTTAATCATATTACTGCCGACAATTACATAACATTTGCTGATGATGAGATCCCGGATGGTGGAATGGGGTCTATTAAAGCTTTAAACATTACGACCCACTGTAAGGGTCATGTCGTACCGGGGGTGTTGATTGATAATGGGTCAGCATTGAACGTATTACCGTTAGTGACTCTGCAAAGGTTACCAATTGACAGTGCCCATATGAAGAGCTATCAGAACGTGATCAGAGCATTTGATGGAACAACGAGGGACGTGTTGGGCAGGATAGAAGTCCCGTTGCTGATTGGGCCGGCTGTGTACAATGTGGATTTTATTGTCATGGATATCAAGCCCACTTATAATTGTTTGCTTGGAAGACCTTGGATTCATTCTGCCGGGGCAGTGCCGTCATCTCTGCATCAGAAGTTGAAATTCGTGATAGATGGGAAGCTCGTGTGTGTTGGGGCAGAGGAAGATATTATTGCTTCAGTTTCTACTGATACGCCGTACATCCAGGCGAGTGAGGATGCATTGGAGTGTTCTTTCAGGGCGTTGGAGTTTATCAATGCCGTGTTTGTTGCTGAAGGTGCGAAGTTTCCATGTTCAAGATTGTCGAACTGCACAGAAATGACTGTTAAGCAAACTCTCGGTAAAGGAGCCAAAACTGGAAAGGGATTAGGAAGGAAATTGCAAGGAAGCTTACGTCCAAGACCTGTGATTATGAAGAAGGGCCGAGCTGGATTAGGTTTTTCAATGGAGGCATTTTGGAAGAAGTATGGGAAAGCTGCAGCTAAGAAGCCGATCTCATTGAGTTCAAAGATCGACTTTATATCTCATGGATTTGTAAATGTGACTGAACAAGCGGAGAAGAATCGTTAAGAAGCTGTCAGGTTACAAGAGCAAGAGATTTTTTGGGATGCTTTCGATGGTTTGTTGGTGGGAGGAATTTCTGAAGGACCAAGGACGAATTTTCTGGAAGGAATCCGTCCATATCTCCCTGGCGAAACTCTGAAAAATTGGACTGCAGAGGATTTACCTGTAGTATTTAAAACAAAGTAATGCCAAGAACTACCCTATTACTTCTGCCCGCAAGTATAGGGGATTTTCTGTAAAGGGCTTTTACATATTTCATTTGCAAACGATGATGTTTTTTCTCTCTTTAACTCTCAAATGGCAAACGTTTTCTTTTCTTTTCTTTTATTCATTCATTTATTTATTATTTCATTTATTCATTCATTTATTATTCCATTCCAAATATATAAGTTTTCTTCGCAGGTTCCCAATCAACGATAACATGAGTGACTCTGTGCCTAATTCCGAAATAGATTTGGAAAAGATCTCTTGTCTAACAGATATTAATGAGTGTGAAGGTAATGCAGATTATGAGGTTCCCGAAGAATTATTGAAGTTGGTGGAAAAAGAGGATAAACAGATCATGCCATACAAAGAAGAAATAGAGATTCTGAATCTGGGTTCTGAAGAACTGAAAAGAGAAGTCAAGATTGGGGCAGCGTTCTCAGCTGGGGCAAAGCAAGATTTAGTTGATTTGTTGTGAGAGTTCAAAGATGTTTTTGCATGGTCCTACCAAGATATGCCGGGTTTGAATACTGACATTGTGGTGCACAAGTTGCCAATTAAACCAGAATGCAAGCCAGTACAACAGAAGCTCAGGCGGTTGAAACTAGAGATGCTTTTGAAAATCAAAGAAGAGGTTCAGAAACAGATTGATGCGGGATTCTTACAGGTGGCAGCGTATCCAGAATGGGTGGCAAACATAGTTCCAGTACCGAAGAAAGACGGGAAAGTAAGAATGTGCGTGGATTATAGAGATCTGAACAGAGCGAGTCCGAAAGATAATTTTCCTTTACCTCATATAGATGTTCTGGTTGATAACACATCAGGGCATTCATGGTTCTCTTTTATGGATGGTTTTTCGGGTTACAATCAAATCAAAATGAATTTGGAGGATATGGAGAAGACGACTTTTACTACACTATGGGGCACGTTTTGTTACAAAGTCATGCCTTTTGGGTTGAAAAATGCTGGGGAAACATACCAGAGGGCTATGGTGACATTATTTCATGATATGATGCATAAAGAAATTGAAGTCTATGTAGATGATATGATCGCCAAATCCCAAACAGAAAATGGGCATGTTCAGAATTTGAGAAAGTTGTTTCAGAGGCTACGAAAGTATCAGTTGAAACTTAACCCTAATAAGTGTACTTTTGGGGTTACATCGGGCAAGCTGCTTGGCTTTGTAGTTAGCAGACGAGGTATCGAAATTGATCCAGATAAGGTTAAGGCGATTCAGAATTTACCACCTCCAAAAACCCAAAAAGAAGTTCGAGGTTTCCTTGGAAGGTTGAATTATGTCTCTCGGTTTATTTCTCAATTAACTGATAGATGTGATCCAATCTTTAAACTGCTGCGAAAGAATAATCCGTGTGAGTGGGACGATGCATGTCAAGAAACGTTGGACAAGATCAAACAATACTTGTCAAATGCACCGGTGTTGGTGGCTCCTGTTCCTGAAAGACCATTGATCCTTTACTTGACGGTGTTCGAGAATTCCATGGGGTGTGTGCTGGGGCAACATGATGATACTGGAAAGAAAGAAAGGGCAATTTATTACCTGAGTAAGAAGTTTACCGAATGCGAAGTACGGTACCCGTTTATCTAGAAGCTGTGTTGTGCGCTTGTTTGGGTTACTCGACGGCTTAGACAATACATGTTATACCATACCATGTGGTTGATATCAAAGCTTGATCCATTAAAGTTTCTGATGGAAGCACCAACATTGACCGGGAGATTAGCACGTTGGCAAATGTTATTGTCTGAATTTGATATTTTATACGTAAGCCAGAAAGCAGTTAAAGGGAGTGCTATAGCTGATTTTCTCGCAAGTAGAGCTTCAGAAGATTATGAACCTTTGAACTTTGATTTTCCCGATGAAGATGTGATGACCATTTATGTGGAGGAAGATGATGAGGTGAAGAAATGGAGTTTGTATTTCGATGGAGCAGTTAACGCGCTAGGACGTGGAATTGGAGCTGTATTGATCTCCCCAGGTGGTATATATTATCCTCTCACAAGCAAGTTAGAGTTTTTGTGCACGAACAATATGGCAGAGTACGAAGCATGTGTTATGGGATTGAGGGCTGCAATAGAAAGAAAAATAAAAGCTCTGAAAGTGTATGGAGATTCAGCCCTGGTTATTTATCAACTACGTGGAGAATGGGAAACAAAAGACACAAAGTTGATGGAATACCGGAAGTTGGTGTTAGAACTGATTGAAGAGTTTGAAGAAGTAACTTTTGCGTACCTCCCCAGAGAAGACAACCAGATGGCAGATGCCCTAGCTACACTGGCTTCGGTATTCCAAGCAAATAGACCGGAAGATATGATGCTGATCCGAATGCAAAGTTATGAAACATACGCTCATTGCTGCGGTATAGAGGAAGATGATGGGAATCCTTGGTATTTTGATATTCTGCAATACATCAAATTTCAAACTTATCCATTTGAAGCGAATGATAATGATAAAAGAACAATCAGAAGAATGGCTGCCGGATATGTGTTAGATGGTGACGTCTTATACAAGAAAAGCAAAGATCAAATGTTACTCAGATGTGCCAATGCTCGTGAAGCTAGAAGTATTCTTGAGGAAGTGCATGATGAGATATGTGGTACGCATGCCAATGGTTTCTCGATGGCACGAAAAATAATGAGATACGGATACTATTGGTCTACTATGGAAGGAGATTGCATAGAATACGCCAAAAAGTGTCATAAATGTCAGATTTATGCAGATAAGATCAACTCTCCACCGGTACCGTTACACACTATGAATTCGCCGTGGCCTTTCGCTGTATGGGGAATGGATGTAATTGGGCAGATTCACCCGAAAGCTTCGAATGAGCATCGTTTCATCTTAGTGGCTATTGATTATTTCACCAAATGGATAGAAGTTGCTTCTTATGTTAACATCACGAGGACAACTGTGTGCAAATTTTTGAGGAAAGAGATCATTTGTCGATATGGTCTACCAGAACGAATCATCACAGATAATGCTACTAACTTCAACAACAAAGTGATTGCAGAAACCTGTGAGCAGTTCAAGATAATTCATCACAACTCTGTGGCATACCGACCGAAGATGAATGGAGCGGTTGAGGCAGCTAACAAAAACATCAAGAAGATCGTATCGAAGATGACAGAAACGTACAAAGATTGGCATGAAAGACTTCCTTTTGCTTTGTTTGCGTACCGTACTTCAATGAGAACTTCTACCGAGGCAACACCCTATTCTCTAGTATATGGGACTGAAGCAGTGTTACCACTTGAAGTTGAAATTCCGTCTCTTCGGGTTTTATCAGAAGTGAAACTAGATGATGCAGAATGGGTACAGATTCGTTTTGATCAGTTGAATTTGATTGAAGAAAAGCGGTTGAAAGCTATTTGCCATAGCCAAATGTATCAGAAGCGGATGATTCATGCTTATGATAAGAAAGTTCGACCGCGAGAATTCCGAGAGGGTGATCTAGTGCTCAAAAAGATCTTGCCGATTCATCGTGATTTCCGTGGGAAATGGATGCCGAATTGGGAAGGGCCATATGTTGTCAAAAAGGCCTTTTCCGGGGGTGCAATGATCTTGACTGAAATGGACGGAAAAGAATTACACAAGCCTGTGAATTCCGATTCAGTTAAGAAATATTACGCCTGAAGAATAAAAAAGAAAGAGAAAATAAAAAGAGAATAATAGAAAAATAAAAATGAAGCGAAAACCCGAAAGGGCGTTTCATATAAAAATGATAAAAATAAAGAAGGAGGGGTTGAGATGAAAACCCGCAAAGGGCGTCTCGATACCAAAGGAGGATTTGGGTCAAAAACCAGAAATGGCGGCTCAAATGCATAGCAGTAGGCATCCGGCAATTTATACCTCTCGGTTATCTAGTAGTTCAGAAAGGGGCTTCATGTTTGCAAAGTTGGATCCTCACTTGAAGAACTGTTAGACAAGCAGATCTATTTTAAATCTATATCTCGGGAAAAGGTCCCGATGATCACATGTAATAGGCGCTTGAGAATTTGCATTTTTATTTTTTTTGATTCTCTTTCTTTTGGTTTGCCATGACTATTTTAAAAAATTCAATACATATGACAAACATACAAAAAGCTTCAGTACATATTCATTTTCTCTTCCGAGCTTTTCTTTTTATCCAAAGCATCGTGCAAGTGAACTCGTGTAAATTAACAAATATGAGAATCTTTTGTCATTATTTTGTTTTAAAAGTTATAGGTAATATTTGCTTTTCCAGATCAAGATGATGGGATGAAAGGTCAATATGTTCAAACAATCAAACATAATCCTAAAACAAGGGACACAACAGAAGGAAGTTTTCAAATAGTGACTGAAGTCAGCGTCAAGATCAATTCAAAAAAAAGAAAAAAGAGAAAAAAGAGGAAAAGAGAAAAATCGAAAAACGAAAAACGAAAAAGAGAAAAAAAAAACAAAAAAAACAACAAAGTGAAAACCTGAAAGGGCGCTTTGAGAAAAAATAATTTGAAGTGAAAACCTGAAAAGGCGCTTCAAAAACAACTTTGTGAAAAAGATTGTCATCAAAGGTTGCCCCTTAATATGAGATGAAGAATCAAGACATCATCAAGATTGCAGAGAAAAGAGGAAAGAGTCGATCGTGTTCATCAAAATGACAGTTGACTGATAATATCTGCCTGTCTAGGCATACTCATGCATCATAATAGAAATATTTGCATTAGAATCATACTAATAAAGCATCATATTTCTATTTGAACAGGATTCAGAAACCTACGAGAAATGATTCAGCAAAAACAATCAAACAACAACAATCCAAATTTTATGAAATACGAGGAAATTCATAATGAGAAGAACAGCCTCGGGTTTCATCACTTTTGTCTGAAGAAATTCATAATAAGAAGAACAGCTTCAGGTCATGGAGAATTTCATAATAAGAAGAACAGCTCCAAATTTTATGAAATACGAAGAAATTCATAATGAGAAGAACAACCTCGGGTTTCATCACCTTTTGTCTGAAGAAATTCATAATAAGAAGAACATCTTCAAGTCATGGAGAACTTCATAATAAGAAGAACAGCTCCAAATTTCATGAAATACGAGGAAATTCATAATGAGAAGAACAGCCTCGGGTTTCATCACCTTTTGTTTGAAGAAATTCATAATAAGAAGAACAACTTCAGGTCATGGAGAATTTCATAATAAGAAGAACAGCTCCAAATTTCATGAAATACGAGGAAATTCATAATGAGAAGAACAGCCTCGGGTTTCATCACCTTTTGTCTGAAGAAATTCATAATAAGAAGAACAGCTTCAGGTCATGGAGAATTTCATAATAAGAAGAACAGCTCCAAATTTCATGAAATACGAGGAAATTCATAATGAGAAGAACAGCCTCGGGTTTCATCACTTTTGTCTGAAGAAATTCATAATAAGAAGAATAGCTTCAGGTCATGGAGAATTTCATAATAAGAAGAACAGCTCCAAATTTTATGAAATACGAGGAAATTCATAATAAGAAGAACAGCCTCGGGTTTCATCACCTTTTGTCTGAAGAAATTCATAATAAGAAGAACAGCTTCAGTCCATGGAGAATTTCATAATGAGAAGAACAGCTCCAGGTTTCACGGGATACGAGGAATTTTATAATAAGAAGAACAACCTCAGGTTCCACAACAGGTATCTAGCTTGAAGAATTTCATAACAAGAAGAACAACTTCAAGCTTTGTTAGCGTAATATAGGTCAAGAAGTTCAGACGAAATTCATGTCTTTTCAGTCTTTGCTCGTCTCTTGTTCCACAACATTGAGCAAAGAGGGGCAGCTGTAGGACTTGAATTTCGTCCTAAAATAAATAAAAAATGAGATAATGAAAGAGTTTGGTTCGGTTACTGGCAGTTAGAGGGGGTTGAGTTTTGAATTTTAAAAAGAAAAAAATAGCATGGAGAAAGGGAGTGAAGGGGATTGCTGGAAACAGGGAGGAGAGGACGGCAGTAAAGGAAAAAAAGGAAAAAAAGCAGGGGATAATTCGAATAGAAAAGGGGTGATTCGAAAAAGAAAGAGGCTCGCCGGAACATCCACCAAAGCATCCAGATTCGATTCTAAGGTAAGTGTTCAGTTTACTTTTTATTTCGATGCAAAAATTGATGTTGAGTCAACAAATTCAAAATGGATTTAAATTAGGATGCCAATTCGAATTAAGGTAAATTTTGGATGATATTTAAGCGATTTTAATGTTTAGGGAAGAGTTTAGATTTGTTTTAGGGGTTTAGATCGAAAAAATATGGATTTTCGGGTGGTTTTTAGGTGTTTTTAAGGATTCTGGTGAGTTTTCCGGTACCGGAATTGGTCACCGACGCCGAAAATGGTTTCTGGGCGATGACCGGAAAACTCGTCGGAGTGGTGGTTACCGGCGGCGATGCGGATCTGGTGGCGGAGCGTACGGCGGTTGTTGGTGGTGTTCTTCGTGTTCTTCATTTTCATGAAGAACATGGATGAACACCAAGTAAATTCAAGGTGTTTGATCCATTTTAGTGTAGTTTTCTGGGTTTAAAAGTGTTTGAGTTGAGAGAATTTAGAGTATAGTGAGTCAACCGAGTTAAGTATGGGTTGAGAATGACCGAGTTGACTCGGACCAGAGGGGGTAATTCAAATGCAAAACGGCGTCGTTTTGCTTGTGGAGTTTACACGGGTTGGATCTGGGTCAACCCGGATCCGCGTGTTTCTGATTGGAGGGGGATAATTACTCCTGCGGTCCCCCAGGTTTTGAACTGTAATTCATTTTAGTCCCCAAATCCCTTAATTAAGGCCTAAAACTTTAAAATTCACTCAATTTAACCCCTAATTGAACCCAATTTGAACCAATGATCCAAAATTTCATCAATTTAGACTTTAATTAGGATTAAATTTAATTTTAAATTCAGATTTAATTTAATTAGACACTTAATTGGATTTAATTAAATTTTCTAAGCTTAAGATTAATTTAAATTGATCAAAATTTAAGTCTAAATCAACCCCTAAAATTGAATGTTTGTCAATTCCCGATGTAACTCCTTTTATTATAATTTCCGGTGTTTATTTTTGAGCTTCTATATCTTTTTAATAAAAGTAACTTAGCTCTTTGTCATCTTTATTGTTTTAATTGCTTTACTAATTCGTTTATTTTTGCTTGCATGTTTTAAAATCATATAGAATATTTTTGTTTAGGATGTCATTTGATTTTTCACATAGATTAATTAAATTAGAGCCTTTTAGGGTTAGTCACTTTAATTAATTAATTAATTAAATAAGGGAGATAATTTAGTAACGATGACGTTCTAATCATATATCTCGGATACACTAAGTGGTCAGTGTTTTGACATGACATTATGTTGGCTAATAGTGTACTTTGGTATCGTATTCGGTGCGTCATCGAAACGTAGAAAATGACAAATAATTTAAGGTTAGAATTTAATAAAATTAATTATGCAAACTAGAAACACTAATAGTATTATTAATTTTGTTTGGTGTCAAAATGGTAGTGTCCGTGCATTCGGATGTTAACATAATACACCCGGTGAAAGTAATAATTTAATAGGGTTTAAACATTTAATCAATGGAGCCTTTTTAGGTTAGAACTTAAAATGAACCAGATAATAAATCGATCATGCATTTAAAACCTTTTGGGTCAGAATTTATATTTCTTTAAATACGAGTTAAGATTTCCTATTCTAGGACGTCTTTTTTCAAAGCTCGTATTTAAAAGAAATGTACCTTTTTACCCAAAAGGATATTCTTATCCGAGCGATATTTATTTGACGATAACGGATTAAATTAATATTATTATTCGAAATACCGAAATGCCACGTGTAATTAATAAGGTACCAATCTTGGGCGTTTGTAAGGGTCGTCCTTACGCGTAACCGACTCCCGAACCCAAAACGTTTTAAAAAAAAAAAGAATCTCTGGTTTATTTTATGGTGTCTGGCCTACCAAAGTGGCCGGTGGCGACTCCAAGTCAATTTTAAAATTCAAATTAAATGTTTTTTTATATAAGACACTTATTTTCATAATTCACGATTAAAAGCGATAAAAACTCGATTTTTTTTCAAAATTAACCGCCAGGCTATTTTTCACACGTTTCGGTTTTAAAATGGTCGCGACAAAATTATTATATGATAAAATATATGTTTTTTTTTATTTTTTACATCTAATATATATTAAACAAAGTAGAAAAATGTGATTCAAATTTAAAAATTAATCCATAAATTAGTAATTTTTTAAAATCATTTAAATAGTCGTATTATAACTTAAATTTTATTTTAAAATTTTTAAATTAAATCTAATTTAAAAAATTATGATTTAATAAGAGTTTTGACAAAATCTAAAAGTTACGATAAGTTACAATTTTTGGGGAAAAACTTGAAATTGATTTTTTTTAGAATCAGCTATAGTGCTACGGTAGTATCTGTTCTAAAGTATACTCTCAACCTTCAGACATTATCGCTCAAACATTCTGTTGGTATTACTAATGTTGAAACCCGTGATCTATAGAAACAGCAACCGTTCCCTTAACTACCGAAGCTAGATGGTTATTATTATCGAAGTCCTTTGCTCTAAAAACTATTTCAGAAGACAACATAGAACATGTCCTAATTTTTAAGATTAAGTAACTTTTGGTCCTTAAATTTAGAATTCCTACATTTTTCTTTAACAAGTCTCTTTAAATTTGTGCTTGTAAGTCATTTTAATTGTGTTTGGAAAACAATCATCCGACTTTTATTATTATTCGGTCATATCTACTCGAATTTAAATAATTTAATATCAAATCTAAATATTTTTTATTTAATTAATATTTTATATATAATTCGAGTCTTACTAATCCCATTCTACCTATAAAAATTTAAATCAAAATTCCGAGCCTTTAATATATACATTAAAAAGGGCAAGCAAGGTTTTCATGACACTACAAAAATTTGGATTAAAAGGATTTTTTTTTTCAGAAAAAAAAAAAGAAAAAGAGTTCAATAAAGGAGAGTTTTGAAATGAAATGAAAGGCTGCTTAGGGAAAGAAGAAAGATGGAGACTTTAGAACAAAGCTTTTGTATGTAAAAGCAAAGGCAAAAAAGTTATATATATTACGGGGAGAGAGTGAGAATTTGAGGTTAATGGGGTAAAATATAAATTTTTAAAAATACGAGGACAAATTAATAAAAAATAATTTTTAAAAGATTTAAATAAAAAAATAAAAAAATCTTGAGGGGTGAGAGATGATTGCCCCCCATCTCTCTTTAGCTTCGTCCCTATATATATAAAAGGCTTAAAAATTAAAAGTACACCTTAATTTTGGTAAAATGTGCAAGTTGATACATACAGTTTGATTTTGTATAATTTCGTACATAAAATTTTGATTCGATTCAATTTTCATAAAACATTAATATTGTAATTGATGTAGCATCATTTTACGTTTATATATTACATATACAAATAACTTTATTTAATCAATCTAAAATAAAACAATCTATCTATTTCTTTAAATATATGCGGTTGAATTAGAATCAAAATTTTATTCCTACATTTGAAACACAATTAAAGTTTCATATTTATAATTACACAACTCAAATTATGTATCATATACTTGTTGATATTCTAATATTATCTTTTTAAGTTTGAAAAATGATTATTTTTTCGAGTATAATATAATTTATTATTGTATCATATACTTGTCGATATCTATTTATATAATATACGATTGTTTTAGATGGTGAAGTCAAGAGAGTGACCATGTACATTTAATTTGTACAAGACTTGAAGTTGTGTCTAATGAAGATGCTTTTCAAGAGATGGTGATTTGCCCCATTGCCACGGTCGGAGATTGGAATGATAATGAGCCTGACCAGTTCGCGAGTTATTCGGTTTTGATTCGGTCCAAGCTCAGTTCGAGTAAGTTTGATTCGGGCTCGAGTTCAATTTGAGACCTTAGTGAACCGAGCCGAGCTGATTCAAGCTCGGCTCGAAAAACTTGTGAACAAGCTCGGAATAATTATATTATATATGTTACATATACACTAAAAGTAATCTCTTTAGCAAAAGAAAAACAATAAAATAAAACATGAGAAATCTACTAAAATAAATTAATCATTTTTTTTTTCATTTTGAGTCGAGCCGAGCTGAACCCGATGAGTTTCGAGCTCAAACCGAGCCCAATAATATTATTTTCGAGCCAATCCCGAGCCTAAAATTCTGAGCTCGTCGAACCTCGAGCTCGAATTGAGTCTAATAACATTGTTTCCGAGCCGAGCTGAGCCTGACCAGGCTCATTTTTATTATCCCAATTATATGAATAAATTAAGTTGTAATTTGAAAAGTATCATTTTTATAATGTGAAGATTGAACCCTCAAAAAGTGGTCCTAGGTTGTGTCGGGTCCTCAAGGCCAAGAACACGAAGTGTCAGAGAAATTATACTCTTCCACAAATCCAATGAAATTAAAGGAAAGTGTTTGTTAAATTGGATTGCTACTGCATCCCAATCCCATTACAGACTTATGGAACCTACCAAATGTTTGTTAAATTCACTGAAAGAAAAAAAAAAAACCCGAGTCTGCTCCACCACTGCAGGCCTGATCCACACCACCACATCACGCACGCAGCCCTTCAATCACCGCCCTCCCCCTTGATTTAGACTCGTCAAGGGAAAGCTCGCACAAATGGTGGTCCTCCAATATTATTTCATCCACATTTTACTGGAAAACAATGGATGGAAACTGGGAGGGTTGGTAACACGGTGTTATGATTAGTTGTAATGATTTTTTTTTGATATTGATAGACATAATTATTTTTAATGATTTTTTGTTGAATTATAAAATATTTTTGTATTGAATCTAATAATTTAATTTTTTTATTTTAATCGAACATCCTTTACATCTTTGACTAAATCAATATCAATGTGCTTGTAATTTAAATTTGTTTAGCCCTGCCACATGATATGTTTTGCATGTCCTATTAGCATCAAAGAACATAGACACGATTCCCAGCAAACGATGCGAATCATGTTGGGGAGATTTTGGCCAATACATTACCTAATTAAAAACAAAAACCACCGCACAGACTTTTGTTGCCTGATTCCTCATATATAGATATTCAAAAGGAAACCACCAGTCCACCGGTTATCTATGTTCTGTCTCGATACTTTTTTTTTCTTCTAAAATTGTAGTGTTGGACAATGGACATGTACATTTGAGTTATGTTGCTCGGATTCAATTATTTGAAAAATATCTAGATATAGGATATGATGGAATGATGGCAAGGTGAATGTAATAACGAAAAGAAGAATTACACTCTCGTTTTTCAAGCTGGATCTCTCTCCATTATGGAAGGAAAATGGTGAGTATTTTGGGCCTATCATAATATAATTTTTAAGAACATTGAATCCAACAAACTATATGATCAACGACATACAGGGAACATCATAAAAAGACATTGAATATATATCCAAGTAGACCAAGTTGCATGATTTTGGTACAGATGACTAGCATGAGCATGTCTCGAGTAGTCCAGTTGGGTTCGACCTGTTTCTACTCCAGGCATAGAAGGCTTCGACTAGTCTTGTTCCTCGCATGCACTTCGGTCTGCAAACTTCAAACAATCAGTGTTTAGGAGTGTAAATGTTCTGATTTAAATAAACACTTAAAATTAAAATACCATTAACTGATGGCAAATCCCAACTCCTCCAGCAGCGATCCCAAGGGGACGGCAACTGGTGGGGCTACATTGACTACTCATGATTATGATGTTGGTCGTCCTCTTGAGACCGTGCCACACATCCCAGTCGTACCGGTATTGGAAAGGCCAGGCTCTGCTCCGCCTGTGGAGGATCAAAGAGTAACAGAAAAGGGTGGGAATGAAGAGGACGTTGCGGATGGTGTGGAGTGTTCTGAGGCAAAGGCAATGGAGATGGAAGCACCTGGCTGATATTGGCTCGTTGTTTGCGCAGGTAGTCAGTACTAGTAGTGTTGGTCTTCCAAGATTACACTTTGCTGCAATGTTGGACGATCAGGGTGCTTGGAATTGGACAACGTTTCAGCACCATTGACCAATTCACACTCATAAGAGTACAATATACATAGTAACTATAACTGCTCCCAACACTTGCTATACAAATTCTTTTAAGTTGTAGATTTAATTTATATTTTTTAATTTCATATGTTTAGTAACCTAAACAAATACTCGAGTCAAATAACTTGTGACCTAGTTCAATTTTCAATTGAACTCAAGCAGTCTGACTTATTTAAGTTGAAATTCAAATATCAAGTTGAGTTCGAACTCGAACTTCTTATATTACATCCCTATGTTAAACTCACTGGATGAAGCTTATAAACAAAGAGAAATAGCCATAGGTGATTCCTGTCCAATTCCACTCCAGCAACTATATACTATATAGTGTAGAAATTTCAGAAGCTTTCATAATTCAAGAAATCACAAGGAAAATGCAGGTCCTAGACTGAAACACACACACACACACACACACATATAGATTTTGATATGATTTTAATCCAACAAGCATATAAAACAGATAGATTCAACATATATAGATTATATTTAACAAATATGGACATAATGAAGATCAAACCAGAAACATTCATTGACCCATTTTTATTATGAATCAACCTAAGCCAAACCCCAATACTATCCCAATTCATTTCAACCCCCCATAGAACACAAGCAAGAACATTAAAAACACCCAATTTCCACTGACTTTAAACCCTAATAGAAGTCTCCAAGGGCCGAGAGGGAAAGCAAATGAAGGAAAACCCATTGAAGAACACGATACCCAGGCGAACTTTTAGAACCTCTCCACTTTGTCGGCTTTAATGACGGGATTCGCATTGGCGATTGCATCGCGTCCGGTAGCCTTAAAGTTGAAGGAGCAATCGTGTTTCTCTGGGTATCGATGCTCGCCGCAGAATGTACTTTCGCAGCGGCACTTGAACCCTGTCAACCCTACCTTCTTTCTGCAAATAAAGCACCTGTTCGACAACTTCAGGTTTGGGTTTTCATCGCCGGCTAGGGCCACGACCGGTTGTTTCTCAACCGCCGTCGATGACGAACCCTCGTAAGGCAGCTCCTCAACTGACTTAATCGCTTCAACAACAACCTCGTCTTTCGATTTGACACTTAGGGATTTCTCCATGGCGGCTTTAGCCTTCGCCGCTTGCTCCTCCCCAGCACGGAGGTCGCGGTAACACTTGGAGCAGAGGTTCATATTCGCCGCCGTGCCGAAAAACCCGCAACCATTAGCGCAAAGCTTCGGCTCCGACGGGGGAAAGCTAGTTCCTTGATTCTGTTCAGAACCCATGTCGCCCAGTTGAAGGTTCGGTTTAATTTCTACAATCAAAGACAAAAAAATAGGATAAGGATTAGGGTTTTGTTTTAAAGGGGGTTTCTTTCTTCGTTCTTGATTTTCACGGAAAATATGAAGCCGTCAAAGTTGAAATAATAGCCTTCGCAATCAAAATATATAGGTTTTATCTATTGATTTCCTAATTTACATTGACGAATATAGCCTCTAACCTACATGTTCTTGAATACGGCCTATAAGGGTACCTTGGTCATCTAAATTATATACGAGTTCTATTTCTGCTTAACTTGATATACAAGATTTTGTTGTATTTGTATGAAAATAAATGTATACATCGTGGCAAATTTTCATATATACGGTAGTAGATTTTTTCCAAAAATATAATACTAATTAGATTATTTATATATACTATATATATATCATATATGTTATCTGATTTCGTATATTTTTTAGTCATAAAATAGATTTTATTATTCAAAATTAATAAAAAATATTTTTAATTTTATTTTATTATAAAATCAATGAAATTTAAAAAAAAAAATAATCGAACAAATATTATAATTTACGGAGAAAATTGACAATCATATTGCTGACATTTCTCCATATATCGTGATAACGTAGGAGACATTTTTTAAGAGAGTTTATTTTATCTTTCGAATAATAACATCTAAATTTTATTAAATATTATAAATATAATACATAAAAAGAGAATAAAAAAATATTATATTAAAAATCTCATATAAAAGCGACTATTTCATAGAGTTTAGTAGTATACCATTAAAACTTAAAATTTTCGTGAATTTTATTATTTATATCAAACGAAATATTTTATGAGATAAAAAAGAAGTGATGATCGTGAATTAAACTATCAAACATATTATTTCACTATATAGTTTTAATATATTGGTTAACAAACCATCAAACGAGTAGAGATCTATCTTTTTTATGATTACCAACATAATTAAATCAGCTTTATAAGAATTTTTATATGAACATTAAATAATTGTTAAAGTATATTGAAATTGTGTCAAATGAAAATTAAAATGAACCACAAAAAATAATAAAAAAATATGTCACAAAAACAATTTTTTTATTAAAATTAAGAAAATAAAATATAAAAAATAATAAATATCGTGATCGACAATAATATTAAAATTAATTATTGTTATTCATTAAATAAAAAGGAGATAAAAAATTACGGTGGCTACGAGAAAAAATAATATTTTAGGAGAGAAAACTAGCTAGGTTAAGCAAAGTTTGTGTTTTATTAGAATTTGGTCAATTGTATATAAAACATTATTTTTAAAATGAAATTCATTCTTTTCATGCTATGAATATTCATGAGATATACTTTTTTTCGTTACTTATTAGTAATTAATTAAAAAATTATATAACGTAAATCGAATATGTTTAAATACTATTATAAATTAATTAATAAAGGTTAAAATTTTTAAGAATTCAACGTACAATATTATTTAAAATAAAATTTCAATAAATTTGTTTTTTATATATTATATATTTTATTTTTTAAAAAATAATTGGATCAATTACCAACCTTAATTAATTTAAAAAATAAAAAACTCCAGACCCTAAACCTGACCTCCAAATCTTAAACTTTGTCATCTCCTTTCCTCTTCTACGTACATCTCTCTCGAATCATGCAAGAATATACAATTTGTCCATAGCGATGTCCTTTCGAATGACATCGGCAAAGCTATTGTAAAAGGAAGCGTTGTTTCTGTTGCAGGTTATAATGGTTCAAGCTTTCTTAGCTGCCGGAGAGATTTTTGGGGTCTGAAATCGATGTTAAAGGTAGGAATTTTAGACTCATTCCCTTCGGAGCTGGACGAGGAGTATTCCCGGGACTACGAGTCGAATGTTGCATTTGATGTTAGGGTCACTTATGAACTCCTGTCGTTGGGATCACACTTCAGATGGCAGAACCTCTGCGGGCAATCCCTGTTCTTGTTTGAGAGATTGTTTTAAATTATTTTGACTTATAATTAAGAGTGTTATAATAATATTTTTATATAATCCTTATGTAAACAATTAAAAAAAACACCCTTTTAAAAATTAAACTTGTGTTTAAATTTTTACCATTCTATGTTCGGTTATCCGTTCGGGTGTTTAGGATCGAACAAATGTGTGTGCATGAAGAAATCCGATTGCAGCCCACCGAGAGAGAAGGTCATTCGAACCCAAACAAAGTGGGATCTGGTCCTGTCTTCGTACGTGGAAAGGAGACATGCATGTTTTGTTTTTTTGTGACCCATTCCAAGCCTTGGATCAGATACTGATGAATTGGTTGCAGTTAAAACTGGTTGGAGAAAACGAGGTATATAGTGAAATCAGACTCACATGTAGTTATGAACTGGTTAAGTAATGCAATTCTTCCCCCGTGAAGGTGGTGGCCTGGTGGGGACAGTTTTGAAGTCATTAAACATGTGCAGCTGGTATAAACACCAAGAGAAAAGAAATTGTCTGTCGGAATTCGGATTTCCTTGTAAAAACCGGTATCAGAGTTGTTGAAGACAATTGTGGTAGGATGATTGCGACTGATAGTTGGACTTGCACGGACTTAGGATTCATACGACCGCTTTAAAAAGTTGAAATCACGTCCGTTTGAGAGTTGAAAAAATAAGGGTACATAAATGGTCCCTTCATTATATCTAATTATCTTTTATATCTTTTGACAATTAAATATTACAAATTAATCTATTAACTAACTTTTTTGATGCAAAATGGTCCTACGCTGTTAAAAATTTGACGAAAAACTGATGTGAACGTTAACCTGTTGACTTGGATTATAGAGATCGAGGATGTCACATGGTTATCTAAGTCAGCATGTTAACGTTTATATCAGTTTACCATCAAATTTTTAATGGCACATGATCACTTTGTATAAAAAAAAGTTAGTCAACGGACCAATTTATAACATTTAATAATCAAAGGATGTAAAAAATAATTGAGGTATAATCAAAAGATCATTTATATAATTTACCCAAAAAATAAATGTCGGTTGACGGCTAAACTAAGAATAGTTTAGTAGGAAAATAAAGATAAAAGACCGTTAAAGATATCATCACCGACAAAATAACATAAATTTAGTTATTTTTCAGACGAAAATAAAGAGATTTAGCAAGTGTTTTTTTAACAATCTTAAATTATTTTAATCTTTTATATTATTTACGGACATCAATCTTTAAACTCGAATTATTTATTAAAATAAACAGTTCTAAATTATTAAGAACATACAATAAATTTGAAAATTTTTAAATGCTTAAAGTAATAATGCACAATTTTAAAATTTAAAACGTTTAACGTAAACTCTAAACATAACTATATAATTTTGAAGATTAATAAAGAAAACAATGGCTTGTGTTCCACGCAAAGTTTCCTATCATGAAAATGACCCATAATAATCTTTTTACTGTTTTAACCACCGATGTAAATTTGTCTAGATTTATTATATTAAAATATTTTATTTGTATGTAAAAATAAAATAAATTTAATATTAGAAGACCCTTATATAACGCTTGCTCCAATTTTAGCACTGCAATTATTTATTTATTTTTTAATAGATGGTTAGTAACTAATTTTAGTATTGGATGTGGATCGGGTTTATTGTTATTTTTATTTTTATATTTTAATAAGAATCTTTATATTTGTGGTGCATGTTTTGTTTGCATTTGTGATATATTTTTTATAGTTCGTTTTATTTTTTTGACATAATTTTAATATATCTTAGTGATCGTTTAGTATTTATATAAAGATTTTCATGATGCTATCTGATTATGATTTTATTGATGGTCATAGAAAGATGAATCTCTACTCGATTGATGATTGTTTGCTAATGTAATCAGATTAAGATAGTAAAATAATTTGTCATATAGTTTAGATCGTTTATCATTCTTTCATCTCATAATTTCTTTATATGTTGTATTTGTAATATCTTTTATAAATTTTTTAATAATTTGTCAAATTATAGTTTTAGTCCATCTACCGTGCTCAAATTCAGATTTAGTCCTTATACTTTAACCTTTCTTTATAATGATTTTAGTTAGTCTAAATATTTTTTTTTTCTTGAAAAAGACCCCTTCCAACTCATAGTGTTGACATGATTTTACTGTGGGAAATTATGGTTTAAAAAAACGTGTGAACACTTCAATCTAAATAATAAGTAATGCCGAGTATTAACTAATGAGATTATAAATTAAAGGTCGGTTTAAACGATAAATATCTTGATTTTATTTAAGTTTTAAGTTTAAGATATTATGTATATAAAAAAATCTTATTAAGAGATTAATTCATCAAAACTAGATATACGATAGATCGATCTAAATTAATCAAGATAAAATCCTAAAAATTTAAATTATTAAAAATGTCATGAAAATTGAGTACAAATTTATAATATTCCATAAAAAATAGAGCTATTTACAATTTAAATCATTGAACTTACCCTCAACTTTCGTATAGGTCACAAACTTTTGATTTAATCAGATTAAATCATTAAACTTTTATTATTAACAAATTAAATCATTCACATTAATACCGTTAATTATTTTAATGGAAAAGCTGACTCAATAATCCTACTAGACATATTTTTTCATGTCAGCAAGTTAATATTAATTAAAAATAAAAAAATTAAGAAAATAACTGAATTAAGAAAATGAATGTTAGCATCCAAAGTCGAATTAAGAAAATAGTTATAAAATCATATTATCAGAATCTACGTTCACGAAATAAATCAAATACTTAAATTCGGATATCCAAATCTTCCCCAACTCAAGAGGGAAATAACTGAGAATCCCAGCGACCAAAGACTCTGATTACTTGGAAGCATTACTCCATTAAAACTGTGCTTAAACTCAACAGGACAACTCTTTCAAGAGGTTTTTAACATCACATAGAATAGAGGACCAAAAAGTGATGGGGGAAATGAAACAAGTTTTGGTAAAAAAGAATCGATAACTATCATCTTTATGTATGAAGCAACATTTTACTCCGTTATCCCGGGAACTGCATTCTCAACATCAACTTCTCCCATGCCAGTGTCTTCCTCTTCTTCGCTATCTTCATCGCCACTGACTTCTTCATTATCGTTACGCAACTTAGCCATGTGCTCAGCAAGCAATTTATCATCCCGTTCACTCACCTAAACAGGAGAAAGATTCTCAAATTAAGCAATGAATATTCATGCAAGGACATTAAGACCGAACTAAAATTGCACAAAAAAGTAAACCAGGGAGTAGAAGCTAAATTGGACATAAAAGTAGATACTCACTGCTCTAGGCTGCTCCTTCACAACAAGTTTACCCTTGTGATGCTCTATTGCTTCGGTGCAAGCTGTAATGGCTTTATTGAGGACAGTTATCCCTTGGTCCTGACCAATACAAATTTAGACAAATGAAAACTGTTAAATAGACACTAAAATATGCAGTGGAAATATCAACATATGAATATGATCTAAACAAATGTAAATGGTGATGGGTTGAAACTTCAGAGGCACGTGAGTCGTAAAAGGCCATTAAGTTAACCTTGTCAAGAGTTTGAGTGGTAAGAACATAAAGTGGAGGAGCCACAAGTTTGATTTTAACAGGACAATCATCATTCCCAGCAGCCTCGGCTTTGCGCATGGCCTCCTGCAAATTCGACAACAAATATCTATGAACCAACAATAGAGCACACACACAGGGGGAGAGAGAGTTCCTGCAAATAAAGGACCTTAATGTGAAGAACGCCATCAAACTGGAAACATTTCATTTCAATGTCAGCCCTAATCTTCAGAGGTTGTGGAGTCATTCTTCTCCTAATGTTCTTTACCAATGCATCTTTGACTTCCTCAGTCACAGCAGGAACCACTTCAGTCACCTAAAGAGCAGAATAGTTAAGAGACATAACTTGGCAGAAGAAACAATGCTCCATGCATCTCACAAAATTGAAATTTTACCTCCTGTCCATCAGGGCCAGGTTTTTTGACTTCACATGTGAGGGTGTTCAAGACAGTATCAGGATCAGTCACAATGATTTTGAAAGCCTGAAAAACATTTTGAAAAAAATAATAATTAGCTGTGATAAGAGATCAATAACACTTCAAAAGAAGGCAGCTCCATACCTCGAAAGCATGACCATATTTCCGGTATAGAGGCCAGCCGATTTTAACATACAATTCCTGCAACACATCATAAGTGTTAGCGAGTTGCAAGTTGATGATAGAAATCCCTTTTTAACACTTGCTCTTCCTAGATAATGAGTGAAAAATAAAGAAGACTGTTTCTCCTGGTTACATTTGCCTCACACACATTGAAATCTACATAATTTGATTAAAACAAACAAATGCTCGCTTCTCATCGTTGCAATCGCCTCACAAGCAGAGCAATATCTTCACTTTAATTCTTGAGTTCTCACCTTCTAATTAAAAAGTAACAGATTTCATATACAGCATAATCCAAGTTACCAGCTTTTCTGTATTTTCCTAAGAAAATTGGGTAAGACTAAAATTACGCTAATGAAATCATCAATTCATTCTTTTATTATTCTGTTTCTGCTATAAAATGCCACACAATTCTCCACATAAGATAACAAGTATGCCAGTATAATCATTTATGCCAAATCCGATTAACCAATTTTTCAAACAAAGATCCCATAAAACAGTGATCAATTCCCTCAATCAACCAAAACAATTACTTCCAATCCATTACCATTTACCAATAAACCATAGCTAAACTCTAAAAATTTTTCATATCCAAATGAACAAACTTTAAGTTCCATAAACATAGCAATCATATTATTCCCTCGGTTTCAAAAATTGAAAACAAAAATTACCTCCAAATCGATCTCCAAAGTCTCGGCGACATGACGCATAATAGAGTGAACAAGTTTACTCTTATTATACCTTTCTTCACAAGCCTGAATATCTTCCTCACTAACTCTCCTCTTACTCAAATCGATGTAACCCTTTTCCTTATCAACACGGAGGACCATCACCGGTTCGGTTCTTCCGACCTTGATTAGACTGCTGACACTACGAATCCGACGACGAGAGAGCTCGGAGAACAAGATCATGCCTTCGATGTTGTTGTATTCAAGGAGCGCGACGTAGGCACCCATGTCGGCGATGTTCTTCACTTGTATCATCACCGCCATATCCACCTCCGGATATTTTGCTTCGTACATGCGACATTCGAGGTTCGGCATCTTCGGTCAAGCTGCGGAGTGTTCTGGGTTAGATCTTTGAGTTTTTGGGATTTTGTGTTTGAAAATTAGGGTTTTAAGATGAGCTTCAGGGAGATGCGTTTTCTATCAACACTATAAAAGAGAGACTTTTATACAATGCGGCATTTCACTGTAAACTCATTTTTGAAATATATTCATTTTCTAAAAATATAATTTATTTAATTTCAAAATTAATAAAAATCTGGAGGATATTTAAATTAATAATACTAACTATAGTTTTAGAAGTTTCAAATAAAATATTAACTTTTAAAATGTGTCAATCGAAACATTTATTGTAGTAAAAAAACTAAAAATATTTTTTTAAGTATTGTACAATAAAAGTTTTATAAATTAATAATATTAAAATTAAATAATTTTATTAATTTTAAGAGATATTAATTAACTTATAAATTAATAAATATTAAAATTTTTAGATACTACTAAAAAAGTTATAAACAAAACATAGTTAGATTTAAATTTTAAAAAGTAAAAAGTAATATAATTTTTATTAAGTTGTTTTACTTATATCTATATTCTTATAGAATTATTAATTTATAATATTAAAGAGATTATAAATTTATATTTTAGAAAAATATTATCTTATTAATTTATTAAAATTATTAATTTAGATTTTAGGTTTAAATCGGAATAAAAATATTATTTTAAAATGATTATTATTTTTTCAAGTATTTATAAAGGTTTTACTATGTATAGACTAGACCATAAAATTTAAACCCTAAAGTCATAACTAAACCTTGAACATGAACTACAAACATTAAACCATAAAACCTTAGACTTTAAAACATGAAACCTAAACTTTAAACCTCAAATATCGAACAATAAATTTTAAACCACAATCAATAAAACCTAACTCAAACTCCAAACATAAGACTTTAACCATGATCTATAGACTTTAAACCTTAACTCAAACTTCAAAACCTAGACTATAAGCTCCAAACTTTAAACTATAAATCAAGGACACTAAAACTAAAACCTTAATCCATCGTAACTCTAACCTAAACCTTAAACTCTAAAATTTAACCTTTAAACTTTGAACCTTAAACTCATAAAATCCTAAATTCAAGTTTTGAACTCCAAAAATCTAAACCTTAAATAATAAAGTCTAAAAATAATATAATAATCAATGTTACAACAAGAGAAAATATAAAACTAAAATTTTAAGGATAAAAGGCATACTCTTTTTTTAAAAGACATGCTTGATAATATGTGTAGTGTCAGTCCTAAGACCTCTCTTTTCTTTTTTGACGTGAGATTAATGTTTTTTTACTTATTTTCAGGCGTGACATTCTCTTCCACTCAACCTCGTGATGCCCTCGTCACGAGATTCCGCTCTCGTGATTGACATCTTGTTACGGTTGTTCACCCTACCTACCCCCTCTCATGGGTGCTCGGCGTGAAATCGGACAGTCAAAGAGTCGCTCTAATACCTCTTATCACGGAGCTATTACCCTCTTTCTAAAAGACATGTCTGATAAGATGTACAGTGTCACCGTTTATATATCCCAAGACCTCCTTTTTTCTTTCCAACGTGAAATTAATATTTCTTGTCTCTTTTCAGACGTAACACATACATAATACTTATCTTTTAACTTTATCATAAATTTCAAAATCGAACCCATGATGCAGTAACAATCATCTTCATCCTTCTTTTCAATATACAAGTTTTATTTAATACATTAATACTCCTCTTCGGACAAACATTTTGGTATTAAATTGTACATATTTTATTACATCATAGTCACGCCTAAATTTTATTTAGTATAATTTACAGAAAAAATAATTGTTATCCAACACTGACCCTTCGTTAACGGACGTTGTTGATCGGTGTTTGACTAGATGTTAGATAGTTGTTTGCATAGAACTGGGAAAGTAAGAGGATGGTCATCCTCAACAGTCAACACTGTTCATCAAAAGAAAACAAGATTACAGTTTTCTTATATAAATATAAAGATTATAGCTTTTGTGATGGATCACTTTAATGGCAAATCATCTTTTTCTTTCACGGATGAAGATGTAAGTCCTTGCTTGGAAGTTAGAATCCGAGCGTTTTTCATCTACAAGCTGTTGTCAATCAAGTGCAGAAGAATTGTTTCCATTTCCATTGATGCCAAGCTTTACTTTCTTCGGTCCGAAATCCGCTGTTGAACCACTAAATGCAACACGAATGTGGAAGTAATTGTGTTTTCATTTTGTTCTTGGCATTGCATTAATGCAGCAGCAGCAGCAGCAGCAATAGTCAATTTAACATCAGTTACATGTATCCTACACGCTACGGCTTTTTTATCAGACCAAAAAAGATGAATAATTTAACCTTATTTATCAGACCAAGGGCTTTTTCTCCTGGTCTTCTTCAAGTTCTATACATTTAGCTTCGTTGGAAGAGGTTTCTGGATGATGCTTGGCATTTACATTTGATTCCGGGATCCGGGGTGCCGGTTTACTATCAGGAAACATCTTTAATATGATTCCCATGGCTATGAGCAACAGCCCGGATCCGTGCTGCTCGGTTAAAGGCTTTGTAAATATCATGTATGACAGCAACAAAGTGACAGCTTTTCTAGCAGTTGTTATCTGCAAGCAGATGAAACAAGAAAACCAGAAACTAAATGAGATTGTGAAATTGTTTGAGAATGGATCTTTTACAAAAACAATATATCTTAAATGAAATTACAAATGTGTTCTTATTTACCATGGCAGTCGTAGCAGCACCGAAGATGGCAATAAGGGATAAGACCGACACTTGACCTATGTATGTGGCCATAGCTTCAAACACCAATACTCCATACACATAAGGATGCTGCAATTCATTGGCATAAATCAAACAGACATTATAGCAACACGAGATGACAGTAAATTCTTTTTAGGCTCGAGCCAAAAGAGCAAAAAGACGAGATGAATGGCCTTCAAATGGTTTTGTACATGTGTCTGTGTACTTTCAGGGTTATTTGCTAGGTCCACTCAAATAGGACTACTAAACTTCTCTTGGTTTCAGGAGAATGTAAATCAAGAATAGTCTACTAAACTATGCTACTCAGATTCCATTTGTGAGTGTTGGGGTATGAGAATGTGTTCGGCATGTAAATGCTCAATCTAATTTTGTACGTCGGTCATAACATCGAAGTCATAGAATGATATAAGTAGCATCATTAGGGTCTTAAGCACTAATGGCCATGGCCACTGGCAGGGGTATGCATTATACCTGAGAACAAGAATTCCAGGCCCTAACGACTTCGCCCGTTAGTAGCATCGGAACAACTAAGAAAGGAATCCCAACTATTGTCGAGCAAAACAGCATCTCCATCTGTAATAAAAAATGAACAAATATGCCATACAACATAAAATTATCAGTTACTAGTGACTGTTTTCAGTTCAAACAGAAATGAGAAAGTTTTATAACTTACCTGAGTAGTATCCCGATTCGTGGTGAAAATTGCTTCCTGAAAATTCCCCAGAAAGGAATCCATAACCAAAGCACCCGAAATCATTAAAACACCAATGATGCTAAAATTCGGAGATGTTTGAGCATCGGCTAAGGTGAAAAGGATGAGACCAATGGCAAGAAGCAAAGCAGAGATGTATTCATGAAACGGATATTTCCTTCTCAGCCCAGGGATGAATGCACCCATAATCATAACCGGCAGCACCTAAAATTCAATGGAATATAAACCAACATGTTAGAACTAAAAAGAACAAAGAAAAAGCCATATGTTACTTGGACTCGGATACTATTACACCACAGATATGTTCAACATTTTCTAAAGTTTTTCCATATATCCATGTCTGGATACAATCCGAGTCTGATGAACTTCTTAAAGAAAATTGAACTTTATTTAGCTAAAGAAAGGACAGTAACAAGCAAATTTTCTATACAAATTCATTGAATGGTAAGCTACCTTGGTAGATTTAAACATGATTTGAGCAGGATAGTTGAGGTAAGCCAAAGAACCCTTGGTTAATCCATGAGAACCCATGAGAACAGCAGAGAGTTTCACATATGTTTTCCATGGATTCACCATTTGTTTCATAGTGAAGCCTTGAAGCCTTAACAATATCAGGTAAACAAATCCTTGTACAAATGTGAAATACCAGCCATAGCTGAACATTTGCATGATTTCAAGTCAACAAAAATCCAAGTATAATTCAAATATATATATATATATATAACAACGGAAATTTATGATGAATGTACCTGAACTGAAGCCTATTATATACATATTCCTACAAACAAGCAAAAGAACACATATATCATCACAATGAATTTTTTTTTTAGATTGAAATGGAGACTTGAATCCAATAAAACAGTAAAATGAATTTACTGAATCATTTTTTACCATATTAATCAAACAGAGGAACTACTTTGAAATCAGATTCAACAACCTACTGCCAACTTTAGACAACCAAACAATAGAAAAATGCAAAAAGAAAACACTTTTTGAGTTTCTCAACTCTCTACTCTCTTCCAATCCATAATTTTCTCAGCAACCAAACAAAAACCCAGAAAAGGATGAAAAAAACAGGCATGCATGGCTGGGAATTGATCACATGCAGAGTCAAGGAACCATTGCAAATAAAGTGACCGGTTCAAAACAACAATAAAAATGAAAACTTTCTCGCACCAGTGCATAATAATTAAGTAAATAGTAGGAAAACAAACCTCACAAATGCCATTAACAAGGTAGCCAAAGAAGAACCCAGAAGAACAAATAAGAAACTGTTGCCATTTCGGCCTATCCGTAAGATGAATCCCAAACAAAAACCTCTCTTGATCCTCTCCTTTCATACTAAAATAAAAATAAAAACTTCAGACCCCCGAGAAAACAAATCCAATCACCCTATCCCTTCAATGAAAAAACTGGACAAATCCCATAAAACAGATGAAAAAAGGGTATTCAAATAAGTAACGGCTTCATACTTATTTTATTACCCAGAAAAGCTAGAATTCCATCATTAGTAGAAGTAAAGTATCAAAAATAAAACATTCCTTCTTTTTTCTAAAGACTTTCTCTTTTAGATATCTCTCTCCACCTTGCTTAAAAGGGTTAATGCATCAGATTTAGGGGAGATCTGTGGAGTGTTTGGCTCTTGTGTTTATTTCTCTGTTCCGGGAAAATGGTGGGAAAGTGGGATTTATAAAGATGCGAAAAAAAACGAGGAACATGGAGGGAGTCATTTCAAGTCAATAATCGAGATCAAAGTTCCTCATTAATACTGCAACAAATTTTATTTTGGTGAGGATTTTATCTGAAAATTCTGGGAAAATTGTTATCTCGAGAAAATGGAATCAAAGGTACTGAACAATATCATTAAAATATTTACTTTTGTATTATGTGAAATAAAAGACAAATGAAAATAACTAACATTATTCGTAAATAATAACTATTATATTATATTTTAACAATTATTATATTGAAAAATTATTAGGTGAACCTTGTTCACCGCGTCATACATGGTCTCAATTAATAAAGACCGTTGATCTCAATTTTTTTTTCAAGTGAACATGTACTTAGGGAGTGATAGTTATTAGGAGGTTATTTAAAGATTAACGGTCCTGATTACATGGACTATGAATGACGTGATGAACAGAATTCACCTAATAATCTCTCTATTATATTAGAGTGAAGTTATTACCAAGTTTTTTTTTTTTATAAGAATATTGTTTATAATTTTTTTATTTATAAAAATATAAATTATTTTTAATTATTTTTAATAATATTGTATATTATTGTTGAAATCAGAAAACGGATTAAAAATAATTTATTTTCAAACAATATTTTGAATGAATATATTAAAAAAATAGATATTGTTCAAAGACGGGAGAGAGTAGTCTGACTTTGAACAGTAACAATTTTCCTCGCAACTTGTCATGTGTTAATTTTTTATCCTTTTCTTTTCTTTTTTTTAAAGAGTACTGTTTGAAGATGGGTTATTTACTATCCAACTTTAAGTAATGTTTATTTTTTAATATTTTCAATTAAAATATTATTTAAAGATTGATTATTTTCAATCCGTTTTTTTATTTCAACAATAATTTAAAGAAAACCATATTTTTGTACATCAGAAATTCCTAAATAATATTCATGTAAAAACTTTAAAAAGACAATATAATGTTTTATCGAAAATACTTGATATTAGAAGGGAATTTAGTCGGAATAAAGAAAAGAAATGTTTGATTATGTTTTTGATTGGGTTAGAATAAATATTTTACTTTATGTAATATCAAGCTTGATATATACGGGTTATTAAAATATCTAAATAGAAATAATAATAATAAATGAAGAAAAACAAGTGATTTGAAAGAGAAAGATAATTAAATTAATATACTTTAAAAATATAAATAGTTAAATTTATTAAAATATTTTATGTTCAGATTAAATTGATTAAATATATAAGTTTTGATGATTAAAATTATTATTATACCAATCTTTGTTATATATATATATTTGAATTCTAACAAAAGAATTTTAATTTAGTGACTCATTTGTATGTTTTAAAAATTGAGTGACATATTTATAATTTTATTAATAATTGAGTGAGTTTTTATATTAATTCGAGTCCACGGATTATCTTCAGGTTAATTAGTGTTTCTGGTTACGATAATACAAGAAAACAACGATAATTGACTAACTATATTTTGACGATTTTGGCATTGGTCATCGTGTGTTCGATAAATTGCTTCAATGAACTGAACTAAAATGGTATAATGTGTGAATCTAACATTTATGTTTGTGTTTATTTATTTAAAAAAAATATTTACACTCGTTTATATTCGTTTAAAAGTTTAATATTATATTCATATTTATGTTCATTTGTTTAGTAAATACAAACATGTTTATTTAACAATCGGCAACATTTACACGAACATATTCATAAATATTTTTTTATATATTCAAAAATATTAAGTAAACAAATAAAAAATAAACGAACTCCAAAAGTGAAAATTTGTGAAATTAATATATTAATTCTTAAGTTCCTCATACTTCACAATTTATACTTCAATATTTATCTTTATTTAATTTTATCCTTACCTTCATCAATATTTAAAATTAAAAAATAAAATAAATCGATGAACAAGTTTATTTATAAACAAATATAAATGAATATTACAAAAAAAAAAAAATTATAAACGTTATGTTCATTTACATTCCAACCCTCATAAAACCAGGTAGAGAACTTGTCTACACTCACCTCATATATATATATATATATATATATATATATATATTGCAATTTTTTCATTGCCAAAGTTAAAACTTTTTTAATTGAAAATTTTACATTTACTTTTTCTGTAAAAATTCTCATTTCCCACAGTTAAACTTGACCATTAAAACTTAGAAGATTACACTAGGAGTGGATTTAACCATATATAGTATAAGCTTCTAAACTACATAGGTTTACTAGCACTTTAAAACCCTGTGGGTTTTAACCTTCCCCTAAATTTACTTGGATAGATCACAACAGAGTCTAAACAGAGACCACCCTTTGTATGCGTGCAATCGATTTGTGTCGAAGAATTCGAGTTCTCGACATTGAAGTCTCCCATATGGTAGTGAAACCATTGTCCAGGTTCTTTCAAAGTGCACTGAGATGTAGCATGATGGCCATCTGAAGTCCGTAGTTGAAACCTTACCGGTTTTATATCCCAACCATGGATGTTCTCGGAGTTGATGATTCGTCGACCAAACCTCTTCGAGGCACGACCTAGCTGCAGTCTGAAGAAAACACTATAGCTTCCGGGAGGAAAGGGGAATTCCACCTCACCATCGACTTCAAACCACCAGATTTGCTGGAGATACGCGACTGAACGGAACCTGAATCGCAAAGAAAAGGAAATCTAAGTGAATATCCAGCATCCTATTTCAATACCATCGATCACAACAATCATTCGCATTTTCAACCAAGTTAAAACTTCATCATAGAAATATCGAAACAAAGTTCATAAATTTCATAGTTCTTCAACTCTACCTTGTATTCAATCCTAATATCAGACAACTAGGAACAGCATACAGACAGGATTTGTTGACAACTAGGAACCACAAGGATTAATGTGGTAATAACACTATGAACCATACAAAGCTCAAGAATTCTAATAGATCTCTAACTGATTGTGTAAGAACACATCAAGTTTATGTAAATAATGGGCAAAGTGGTCATCCCCGCGACTTAAAATATAGATCGAAAAGTCGAACTCTGTTGCTTTAAACCACCAATACAACTCAATGGGCACTTGTAAACCATGGAAGAAGTCAAAAGCAGTGAGTAGCCAACCAAGAATTGTCTTTATTTTTTCAAAAGGATGCAAGCTTTTTAAAGAACAAAAATCATATCTAGACAATCATCATGCATTTATTAGTGAAGATCCAAACGATAACATCAATTTTAACAGTAAATGCAAACAAAAAAGAACATACTCCGGATCGATTCTGCATGATATGTCCCGGAAAATCTTGATTTTGATCAGCCAATCTAAAAAATCTATGATAAGAAACTAGAAAATCCTACCATTCTAATCAATCTAATAAGGAAATACATGCCAAAAAGAGGGTTAAGCTCTTGAATTCTCACCTAGATTCATCACTTGGAATATGATTCCAGTATCTTCGATCATCAATTCCCGTTATATGTAATCCCTTTGAAGAGATTGCCATACATACACCACCTGTTCTCTTATCTAGCCATACGTTCTGCGGAAACAAAAAGAAAAACTGGAGTTAATTCAAGAACAGAACTAGGTTATTACTAAGATTTGTTATGCTCTTATCCCTGAATAAATTTATTGAAGATTTCATGAAAGGAACAAGCAGTTTACAAAAAAGTTGAAGACCCAGAAATTAGAATCCCAGATTTTCTCGGTATCCAAACAAAAAACATACCTTGGTGCCACCTTCAAGAGTAATTGTTCTACAGAGCCTCGAATAAATATCTCGTTTACCCAGATTTTCAGGCGCAGAGGGAAGGATTTTATCAACAAGAACTTGATAATTGGGTGGAAGTTTGGATTCCCAAACAAAATCAGCCAAAGAAGCGCCTCTGAATGCTCTGTTCAACTTCGCCAATTTACATATCTCCGGCGGATCCAAATGCCCAATAATTGATGCCACGCAGCTCTCCGGAAGATCCCCCAAACTGGGTGACGACAACGGCGAAGAAACAGACGATAAACAGTCGCTGATGAAAAAAGCAGAGAAATTGGCACCCATCGTGACAAAACAAAATGAGAATTAAAAAAAAAAACAGAGAACTAGAGAGTTCTAAGGTAGAGTATTGATTTTTATAAAATCATAGAAGAAGGGGGGTTAAGAGAGAGAAACAGAGAGATACAAACATGGACGCGTGCTTGGTTTCTTTTGAGGATCTTCGTTTCTCGTTTCTGTGTTTTGTCTGTTATTTATATTTATTGATGAAAAATAGCGACAACAGCCAACAGGACAGGGAAGACGTGTGTTTTCTTTTCCGACGTTCTACGTAGGAAAGCTGCTGGATTTTGATCTTATCTACATTCTAATAAAATACATATAATTACTATAGTAAAAATTAGCTTTTTAATTATGTTAATTTATCGTAAATATTATTTAATTACATTAATTTTATTTTTAAATCACTAAAATCAAACGATTTTGAAAAAAAAAAATTAAATAATTTTAAGATAAAATTAATACAATTAAAAAATATGAGTAAAATTACAGATTTTAAGTTTCTTTCAAAGATTAACTTACCTCTTAAGTCTAAAATTTATATAGTAAAAAAATAAAAATAATATGAATGGGTTGGATTGTAGTAAGGATTTACTTTAAATTTTGATTAAAGGGTATTAATTACAAGGGTTTGTTTGTTCCACTGAGTCATTTAATAACCTATTAGTCATATCCTTTTTAATAATAAGGATTTATAATTCCTTTTTATATATTTGGTTGATAAAATATTATGGGTTGAATGTGTTTACTTATATTTTTAGTATTTTTTAATTCAATTATAGTATGTACAGTGCTATCTGTTTTAGAATATATTTAATTATTAGATGTTAATCGTTTAATCACTGTGCTACAATATTAATGTTCGAATCTGTAACGTTTAAAAGCAACAATCGGATTTTTTAACGATGGATCCTATTATAAGCGTTTGTTTCCAACGTTGATTTTCAATAAGAATATCGAGGGAAGGTTGATGTGATAGTATCCGTCTTTATCTGTACCTTCCCCTGCCTTTATTTTTTGTAAAATATCTTCCCTGTGATGAAAATGCCATACTTACCGATTCCTTGGATTTGGTTTCTTCGACCACCAGCTGAGACTTATCGTCAACTCAACTTTACGATGCTTGTAGCAGACAGCAGTAGCACACCAGATTGGAATATTTAAAAGAAAAGAAATGGAACAACTTTAGTAGGATTATATCTATTTTAAAACTATTCATTTTTGAAGTGGCATGGTTCCACTAGTTTTGAGCATGTTTATCTTTGGATATCTGACACAAGATCATGAATATTAATAAATTTATCTTCTCTATTTCAATAAGATTTTTTACGTAAAATTTCATATGTTTTTATTGTACCATCACATATTTGTCATCATCTTCCGACTTGTTGTAAGAAAATATCTCACTCCTTCCCCTTGTTCTAAATTCTCTGGTTTTGTTTATAGGATGATGAGAAGCTCAGTGCCTGTCATCTACTGTGTTGAGTATGACCCTCTTACTGATTTTGAGGAAGAAGACAGCTGTAACAACCAAGCTGGAGGTTAGGTCAAAAGATGCAGAAAGAGGAGAGGGTTTTAGAAAGGGTTTAGAGAAGAGAGGAAAAAGAGAATTCAGAAAATGTATTGAAAAAATTATCTTTATTTAATATAATGTATCTTAACAGTGTATTTATTATTTTTTTAATATTATTTTTTAACGTTCTGGTTCGCTTTGAAATTTTTAAAGTTTACACATTTATTTTTAATTTTTTATAAATTAATCCTTAATTTTTTTTTTAATATTTATAAGTTATTCCCTCAAATATTTTTTCCTCTAACTCATCTGCCAACTTCCCACTTAAGCAATGACAGGAAAAGACACTTTCATTGAGATATTTTAGTGGACCAAAAGTACAAAAATATCGTCATGATTATTATTAAGTCATTAGATAAAATTTCCTTGTTGCTTTCTTATTTTTCGGTAAAGAGTGGAGCAAACTATTATGGTATCGAAGAACACAACTGTAACACTCTGGAAATAAATTAATTAATTAATTAAATAAATAAAATATATATATGAGTATATATATATTTTAAGGAAAAAAAAAGTATAAAAAAAAAATTCGGAATACTTTTATTTGAACCTTATTAGATTCAGAAACCCAAAAATAAAACCCCCTTATTCTCTCAAATCGGCCACCGCCGATCTCTGTCTCCGGCCGTCCGTGGTGCTCACCGCCGCCACCAACCGGTTCGCCTCCTTGCCCCGGTCAAAACCCCCTTATTCACGCGCTCGCCGGCCGCGCCAATCGGCCAAAATCAAAGGCGAAAGTTTCGCCGGTTTAGGGTTTAAAACCCTTTCGTTTTTTTTCTCTCGTTATTCCGGCCGCTACCGAAGCCATAGCAGCGTGTCACCGGTGTCCTTGGGTTCACCGTGTTCTGGCGGCCAAAACCCCTCCAACATCGCCTCCGATTGACGCCGGCAAGGGTATCGTCGAAAAGTTTTCCGTTTGGTAAGATTTGTGAGCTTTTTGAAGAGTTTTATGAAAGTTTTGGCTTGTGTTATGGTTTTTGGAGTAGACCTGAAAAAAAAAATCTGGGTTTAGGAGTGTTTTCCGGGAGTATAAGGCCGCGCGTGGCCTTCACGCGCCGCCGGAGACGGTTTCTGGCCACCGGGACGGTTACCGTAAACTGACCGGTCCAAACCGACCTTGAACCGACCCTCCCAAACCGAGCCGGTCTTACCGAACCGAACCGGTCCAACCCGGTAAAACCGTTGACCCGTTGACCGACCCGTTGACCGACCCGACCCGTTGGCCGTTGACCGTGACGTCAGCACTGACCGTTGACTGCTGACGTCAGCATGATGTCAACGTTGACTTTAACTGCTGACGTCAGCGTTGACTTTGACCAAAAAGTCAAAATTTTCAAAAACTCCTATTTTATGTTTTTCGACGTCCTGAGTCCATCCGTGAAGTCCGTTTTTCGAAATTCGAACCCGAAAGCCTCCAAATTGGACTTTAAAGTCTCGAGTCGAACTTTTCTTCCAAGTTAAGTTAAGTTAAGTCCAAGGTTTTATTTAAGGTCTAAAATTTGTATTTGTTTGTTTGTAGGACCCCATAATTCTCCCGATCGTGTACCGACCCAGCCCAGTTCCTCCCGCTTTGACCGATCCCGAGATCCGATCGTGACCCGGTCCAGTACTGCTACAGAGCGAGGCTCGAATGCCCAGTAGATCACCTGTCTGTTTCTGCCATTGAGGTGTGTTCCTTGTGTGCTAATTAACTGTATTTTACCGTTTTGTGTTTTAAACAAATCAAATATGTGCACATAACTAAGTTCTGGGTTTATGAAAATACTTGTTTGAAATTGTAAGATATAACATTCGATTTACTGTATATCTGATATGTCCTGATTTGTATATACATGTGGCATGTTTAACTTCTGTTACTGTCATCATAATTCCTGTCATTACCATATGCTTGCCATCTTAGTGTTGGGGTGATGAGTAGTATTTAATGTCCGGTTCAGCCTTGATCCAGCTGGTAATTTCGCCTGTTTACGGTTCCTAACCTCAGTTAGTGTAATTCCGCCTGTTATCGGTTCCCGTGCACTAGCCGGGGTAATTCCGCCTGTTCCCTAAGGTAATCCCTTAGGTCGGTACCTTTGCCTTAGGGGCTTAGGTTAATGCCAGTATCAGATACTGTTCGGGGGAACTGTATCCAGGAGTTCGGTTAGAGGGTAGCTTGTCATGCATTTACATGATTTGATTTTCTGTATTACTGTTTAATCAATTTATCTGTATTTTGTTGCACTGTTGGAACACACTGGGCTTTATAGCTCATACCTGTTTTCTTCCTCATTCAGATACTCGTAGATAGACATCCCGGACTTGGCATTGGAGGATCTACATACTATTTGGTTACACATTGATGTAACATATTTTAATTTTTTCTCAGTTTACGTTAAGATGACATGTGCCAATATATACCATATTACTGGTGTTTTAAAAGTTTTACTTTGCTATTTGTTTTACAAATTATTTTGTGAACATTATTTTCAGCTACCCTGTTTTTGGTGACATGTACATATCTTAAATTACTAGATGGTATTTACTTTCTTTGGCTTCAGTTAAATAATTTTTATGCCGTATGTTTTGCAAATATAAACGATGTAACACTCTAGCCGGGCTTCCCGCATAGGCCGGTTTAGGGGGTTACAACAACGGGAATCAGTGACAAGATGGATAAACTTATGTAAACTAAATACGAGTTACAAATATCGGAATTTTGTTCCACTAAATTCCCACAAAGCAAAATACTAACCATTGTCACTCGGATAAATAGTATCCTATCATCAAATTAAATGTATTTTCAACCACACAGACCCCTAAAGAAAATCCATGATTTCAATGAACTATAAACTCCCTACTATTTTTTTTTCTATAATAAACATGTAATACTTTGGATTGTATTAGATCAACTCAAGAAATAAGGCTTCTTGTTTGTTAGTTAACCCGAGTTCATTCAATGTTAAACTGCTCTCTCCATCGCCAAAAGCACGCCTCGGGTATGGCCTCACCTGTTGAAAAGGATGAAGTTAGGGTGGGGAATATTTCTTGCGTTAAGACAAGTAGTTAATATCAGTCTTAGACTCAAGTGTGAGCGTTGGATACGGGAGTAAGTCCAACACATGAATGTTCAATTTTCCGCCCACATCAGTCTCGAAAATGAGTATTTCAAAAAATGAAATGAAGAGTTGAAAAAAAAACATGGGTGAATATTGTCCTAAAATAGTGAAAACATAAACCATGCATCTATCTAGATTGACATGAAGCCAATACAATATGGAACTTGACAAAAAGCTTGGGATGAAAAGTTTACCAATCTATAAGTGCCCGGCTTGACTACTCTTCCGATATCTATGTAGTCATACAGAGACTGCAAAGCAGAACAAAATCAGGTCAAATATTAAGCTTACTCTGCACAAGGAAAAACAATAAAAGTGAGTTTATTCACAAATTTACCTGTAGCCTATCAGACTTGAGAAATAAACGGCCCCGACGACTGCCATCTGGCATTCGCACTAGAAGGTTTACAGCATTTTCCTCAGTGGCTGATGGCTCCTGAGGCAGAGAAGCTTCTTTAGCAGCTAATTGTCTCTCACATTCCTGCAAGAATCACATACGATGCAATTCAGAACCAATAAAACTGTACATCACAGTGAACTATTCAATTAAAGCATAAATGGAGGATGTTAGCATGATCTTATGTTGATTGCAAAAGAAAAGCAACAAACAGATGTGTTATTTTTTTTTTTTTTCTAGTATAGAGAAACCTAAATTATCTGAAAAATAGAATGCAATTTGTATCATCTCAGTTAGACATCTATGGGATAACTTGAAATAATGTTCACAACAATTTGTTCAGGATTTACAAGTCTGAATTTGCCTCATCCGTGAACGTATCAAAGTTTGTTTTACTTAAAATACATGTTTACTGGTAAAATCTTAATTGTCCCATAAAAACATAAAAGTAAACAAGTAGAGAATAAACTTGTTAGAATCCCCTACACAATTACCAATGATCGAGCATATAATCAATTACCTGTTTTCTTTGTTCTTCTTCAAGTGCGGCTTTTCTAGCTGCTTCCTCCTCTAAACGGCAAGCTTCAGCTTCTTGAATTGCCTTCAACTCTTTTTCTCTATCTGCTTGCAATGCTGCATTATACTCATCATCCTGAATGCACCATATATGAAGGAAACTATTAGACCATTACTTCTGGCCCAATATTAGAAGTATATAACTTTCATTCAGGGCACAAATAAAAAAGAGAAAAATAAAACTAACTTGCTGTTCCCGTATCATGCGTTGAGCAGCCAAAGAGGGGGATGGAGGACGTGGGGCACGCCAGGGATTGGAGCCCTCAGGTCGAATGAACTGATGAGGTGCATAGGCAAAACGATATCCACTTTCAGGGATTCCACCAAACATTGCAGCCTCAAGCATGACTGCCTCATCATGTTCCACAGAAGAGATACCTCCCCACTATGATATGATACAGAGCACAAGCATATAGGTGAAAGGCATTAGATAGAAGAGAATGCATATTTAATTCTCAGTTGGAATTGCAAAAATTATGAGATGATTAAACCTCATCAGAAGGGAATGCATTTCCATTGTTCAATGGGAGATTCCCTATGCCTTGATGTCCAGGACTTGATGGTGAACTGATCTCCACAACTCCAATATCATTGGCAGATTCCCTAGACCCCTGCCTACCGAGATGCAGCTCATTTCCATCTTCAGCTTCATCTTGAATGAAAGAGCTTCCTTCCATTAATCTGCATCAATTTCAATCCAGCCAGCTATAAAATTACGAGAAGGTATATATACTTGCTGGTTTGTATAATAAAATAATGTCCATCGCTTGACAAGTAACAATGAGTGTACCTCCCATTTGAGGCTGCCATGTTTACAGGAAGCTCCTCAACTGGTTTAGAAGCCTCCACTTCTGATGTTCCGGCACAGGAACCCTGCTCCCGCAATGCCTTCTCTTGCTCTGCTGCCTGAATATTTTCATGTTAGACAAAATGTATAGATTAATGCAGTAAAATGTATCCCGAACAACATACAGTACAACAAACCTTCAAAGACATTGAAACTGCTTCTTCAAGTGCAGCATCCTCTGAATGAGACATATTATGCCAAGGCACAGGATCACTCAACTCCTGCACAAACATGAAAAGGAAATCCACAAAACAAGCATTTACAGTGACTACAAGCATGAAGAGCACCATAACAGTATTAAACATGAAGCATCATTTAAAAAAAAAAAACTTGCCTCAACATCCCGTTTGGAGGCCTCAATGGCAGCTTGAATCATTTGTTCTTCAATGTCATTACCATAGTCTGGCAAATCTTCAAAAGCAGGAGCACTGGGTGTAACATGTTGGTCATTAGAGACAGTGTTATCATTCGGCCACATTGACTGCACGGCTGAATTCTCATCCACTTCATCAATTATAACAGTCTCATGGGAATTAGGGTCATGAGCTTGTGCAATTCCAGATACATCCTCACTAGCAGGAGCATTACCCGAATGACTGGATAGCTCATTGCTATTCTTAACCTCTGTAGGTGCCTCTCTTACCTCCCTTGGATGTGTAACCAATGGCCCATTTGGCACAACTTCAATTGGATCATCTATATCCATTGCATCATCTACATGAACTGTGGTTGATGTTGGCCTTTTGCAGGAAACATGAAAAATAAATAAATAAATAAACAACACTCTAAACCTATAATTACTTATCATAAAAAATAGCACAATTCACAAATATATACCTATCTCTTTCGCTGAAATGTGCATTTACAGCTGTATTGAGATCGCCAGCATACTCCTGATCCCAAGAGAAATAATTAATAGATAACCAAAAGATGTTGTAGCTGACTGGACTTTATGATAAGATGCAAAGAACTCAAAACTAATTCTATGACTTTGCAACCCAACAAGAAGTTAATTTGATAATAAGCAGCATTTTCTAACAACCTCACAAACAGCAAAATGAAAACCTATGAATCTGCTAACTAGAATTAAATCTCAGTTCAACCATCACCATGAATGAGGATCACTTGGTAGTTCAGATGCAAAAAAAGTACCAAAGACACACACGAGCTTCAAGACTTTAAAATCGCTCACCGCGTTCAATGGCACCTATAGGCTATAGCTGCCCATGTTTAATAAGAACATTACCAAAGAATGGAGGTTCAAAAAAACTTGGCCATTTATCACCAATCAACATTGCATACATTTTTGTTGAAGCCATGAATACACCTCCAAATTAAAAACATTTACAACTTCAGCGCCTTTCCCCTTTTCTAGTTTCCAGTCAACCATCCAATTTGTTCCCTCCCCCCCCCCCCCCCCCTCAAATAAGTTAGTTCATTTGACTAATAAAAGTTACATCAGAGCAGAACAACTAATTGAATGAAAAAGAATAAAGCTTTGGACTAATTCATTCAAATCATGAAGTAACCCTTTGATTATAGCCATTCACTAAAACCCTAATCCAATTACAACCGATGAAAATTCAATTATCTTCAGCAAACAACTGAAGCGATGATCCTATAAATAAACCAACAACTTCAAAGCAATAAAAAGGAAAGACATCAGCCGATCATTTATTAACCAATAATCAGAAGCCAATTCGATAACCGAGTAAACTAAAAAGATGTAAACAAAACGGAATTAATATATTTTAATTAAAAAGTTTCCAAAAACTACCTCAAGCTTTGAAATGGCAACAGCTTCGGGTGCCCCAGTGATGCTGATGAAAGTCTCGATTGCTTCTTGATTAGGTCTCGCCATTGCGAAATTAGGGTTTCCTTTTCTTAATTTCGTCTTTTTGCAGCTTATAATTTCAGTTTATAGTAGAGAAGGGAAAAAAAGATAATTCGTTGGAGAAGAATTTGTTTGGAGCAGTCATGAAGCAACAGACCCTTTTATAGAAGGGTTTCTTGGGAGAAGAAGATATAGTAATTTCCTTTTCGTTAAATCACTATTACTAGTCATTCAAATTTTTTACTCATATTTTAGCTATTAAAGTTTAAAAGATTTTTAATTTAATCACTTAATTTTTAAATTATTTTTTAATCACTCGATCGTTAAATAGTTAATATTATGTTATGTAGATGATATAAAAATGATGTTTTAAATTCCTATAATTTTTTCACCTTCTTTATATTTTTCTCTTTTTTTTAAATTACTTAAATTTTTGTCATTATTCATGAATATCGATCATTGTATATCTATATCTGACCGCCGTAAATATTAATTAAAAAAATTATATCATCACATCTTTTATGACTGAATTGTTGAGTTAAAATTTTCCTTACTCTAATTTCTATGTGACACAAATATTAATAAAATAAGTTATATTATCACATCTTTTATGATTAAATAGTTGAGTTATCAAAATAAAACTAAATCAAACTTGAATGACTAAATTTTAAATTTTACTGACTAAAATATAAGTGAGAAAAAAAGTTAAAGTGATAGAAAATAATTTACCCTTTTGTGTAGGTGGTTTCTCCGGTATTTTCTTTTTATGTTTTCTTGAAGCATAAGAAATGAAGTTATAATATTAATTGATAAGAAACACGAAAAACAAGTGAAGGTAAATTATGGAGTATTCATATTAATTAACAATTATAATATTAATTGTTTTAGACACTAAATTTTAATCATTTGATTATCATATAAAATCTTCAAATATATGAATATGATTATAGAACATAAATTGATCAGTAACATTGTAATTACTGGCTTAATTAAACCAAATGTAATTAGAGCACTAAAATATATTATTTCAATCGAGTAAGTATATTTGATCAGTTGATTAAATTATTCATCTTTATTTTTTTTTATATTCTTTTAAGTTATAGGTTTTAGAACAAGAAACGAGTAGAAATCGCATGTCTCCTAATCTTGCTTCCTTTCACGCCTCATGTTTAAAAATCTTAAAAAATTAAATTCTAAACTTTAACCCTAATTTTCTATGCCCTAAACCCTACCCCTTAAAAATACACCATATCCGTAATTCCTTAAATCCTACCCTACAATATTAAACTTAAATTCTAAACCCTAAACTCATTAATTTAAAGTGGAGACACGATTAGGAGGTAAACCATTTAGACTCACTTCTTTTTTCTAAGGCGTTTTTTTTTTCTTTAAATAAAATTAAAAATCATAATTAAAATTTATAAAAAAAAAATATTATTTAAATCTTAAGGGATGAGACAAGAAATATAAATGAGTTGATTTTTAATTAATAAACCCATTAAATTATGTATTATTACATTTTTACTAATGAAAATTAATGATTAAATTATTTTCAACAAGAACTGTGCCTATAGATTTTGTTGATTCCTTGAACCCCATTTCAGCATTGAATGCAGAAACCTGTTTCACTCTTCACATCTTGCGAAGAATTAAAAATACGATGATAAATTCATAAAAAAATATATTTTTCTTAAAAAATATAAATAAAAAGATAAAAATTAAAAAAAAAGTTATTTGAAAGTGGGAGACGATTGCTCCTTTCCACCTTCACACATCTCCGTCTCTGACCTAAAGTGAGGGATCAGAAAGCTAAAGGATGTGTTTGGTTTTTATATGTATGAAACTCATTTATGATATTATTTATTGGCCTAATTATAAATCCGTTTATCGACTTGATTACCTAGTTTTCTTTTTTTATTATTCTTTTACATTTTAAATATGAATGAAGATAAAGACTAATGCCTTGTTTTTTTTTGTTGAGTTTGGCTTCTCAAACTTGTTTTCTCACTTCAAAATATGTAAAAACAACCAAAAACACTTAATTTTGAAAAAACTTCTGAGTGTAAAAATCTAGGGTTTCTTCCGAACTAACTTCTCAAACTTTGGTTTTGAAAAATCTACTATTTTTTTAGCACCAAACCTAGATTTTCTATCACAAACCAAAACTAAGCCTAAATCGAAAACGTAATGAATTTGAAAATTCAAACTATAAAACTTAAAGACTAGTGATATAGTTTTTATTTTAAATAAACACATAATAAATTAAATTATTATAATATTTTATAAAAACTAACTTCTTAAATCATTTTGAAAAGTTATAGAATATAAAATATTAAAATTATATCGTTAAAAGTCAATGATTTTTATTTAAAAATTCAACTAAATATTTTCTATAACCATCATTTTATTATAAAATATATATTGACTTTTAGTGACCAACTTCTTAAAATTTTGATACAATTATTTTAAATATTTAAATAATTATTTTATTATAAAATATATATTTATAAAAATTGATTCAAGTTTTTAATTTTTTTAATTTTTACTGATAATATAATTCAAATAATTAAAAAATTAAAGTTAAAAATTATGACCAGAAAAAGTGATAAGTTATAATTTAATTACAAATTAGAAATTACAGATTAAATCTTAAAACTAAATTACGTAAAGAGTAAAAATATATAATCTAATATTACAAGTTATAAATTTTGATTAAGAATAAAATATATTCACTTCAATAAATATATTATTTTTAATATAAAAAATTATTTCACTCAAATTATTACATATTTTATATTTATTTAATAATACAATATTATACAAATTAAGGTTACGTCTTAAATAGATGAACCAAGAATTTGACTTTTACTTCATCAGCTTTTGGAACATAGTCAAGCCCGATTACCTTCGTTTTCGTATCAGAAAATGGTTATCGGGTCGACCCGATTTGATCTTTCCTCTTGTTATCTTCCGTGTCCGCATTTTTTCAGCACCGCCTCAACACGGATATTGGAACCGGATCCAAACCCCGAAAATCCAATATTCTGAAAGCCACCGCCACGTTTCGGGTTCAGAGCACGTGATTCCTCGAAAAACACTCCCATTGATTCGCAAGTATAAATCATTTCCCAAGCTCCAGCCACGTGGAATCTTGATCATCCGTCTTCCCATCCAACGGTTCTTCTTTAACCTCAGAACCAGGTTCAATATCCTGCTGCTCTACTTGATTATTGTCAAGCTCCTCATCGTCACCCTCTGGCCTCATTCGCTTCACCCCAATGGAAACTCCGAACAACTTCGGCGTCACATCTTCCCCCACCTTCTCCGGTTCTTCATACTCCGTCTCAATCGCCGCCTTCGAACCACCATCATCCGCCGCTATCTCCGGATCTCTCGTCGGCAAAAGATCTAAAACCTTCCCTTCCCCCACGCTCTGATGATTCTCCGCCTGACCGGAAGCATAGTTCGTAACCAAAGTGAATATATTGTTACACAAAACCTTTAACCGAGTCACCTCCTGGTTCAGCTGCATGTTTTCTTTCCTAAGCTTATCGTTATCCTCTAAAAGCTCCGGCGTCGTTGTGCAACTCGTGGTCCGCTGTACAACGGAGGCGAGTGGAGGCGTGCTCGACGAAACAACCTGCTCCTCCCCCGAATTAGACGGTGATGCTGATATTTTAGTACAAGGAACCGCCGCAATGGTCACCGTTCCGGAAGCTGCAGCAGCGGTAGCAGTTATTTTCCGGCGCTGTATGTCTCGAAGAAGTTCTTTCTCGCCTCTTCGAAAACAATCGTTAGCGAACTCCCATCGATCCGGCACTACCTTCCTGAAACCCTAAAATAATAAAAGAAAATAAATTAATTAATTATACATTCAAAAATAAGAAGAAAAAAAAAACTTGATTAAGCTGATAATTCTTAGCTTTAACACTTACATATGTGTTTAGTTGGCGGACGAAGCTAGAGAAATTGTTATGTTTGAAGTACTTAGGGAGCAAATCACGAGCGAACTCAGCAGCGCGCCAAACGACAAAACTCGATCCGTCGTCGTTCCATGAAATCAACTCATCAACAGAGGGATCATCGACGAGTTGATAGGTTTTGGTAAGAAATGGAGTAGGTAAAGTTCGTTGAGACTCAGTAGCGGCACCGGCACCGGCAGGAGATTCTCCAGGTTGGTCGGCCGGTAATGGTGCCATGTGGTTCAGACTTAAGATCCGAACCCTAGAAAACAAGATTTCTCCGGCTATAGAGATTCCTTCGGCGTGCCTTAATTAAGTGGTATGTAATTAAATTCCAATTAGACTAAATAAGTAAAAAGGACCAAAAACAAAAACAATGGCGCCGTTTGGTATCCGAGAAAGTGCGAGAAAGAAAAATAAATACTCCTACCTTCGATATTTCTAGCTGAAAATATCTAGCCTGGCATAACTTATTTCAGTTTCACAATAACATTAACACAATTTCCAAATACTATGAACAGTTTCTTGATCATGTAATCTTTTTGACCTAAGTAATAATTATAAACCGACATTTTAACATCAAATCATTTATTTCGTAAATCATAAAGCATACATAAAAAAGCAAAGTGCTCAAATCTAACTGAAAATAATTAATAAGACATTGTAGGAGTATAGAAACCTAATTATTCTTACCTGAAAGGAAGCGAGAATTTTCCAAACAACCAAACAAGAGGTAAGAAGCGTCGCTCATTCGATCAGACGCCGCTGAATCGAAGGGTTTGAACGCCGTGAACGGATTAGAAGACGGCGCGTCGACAGCGAGGATCTGCGGTTAGGTTTTGTAGTTAATTCTAGAAGGTTCAGGGTGGAGTAAATGATAAGGAGAAAGGAAAAAGGAAAAAGATAGAGAAGAGGCAAAGTACGTGGGATCCACGCGCACATTCCGATACAAACGGAAGGCACCAGAAGGGGATTTTTTTTTAATTCTTTACTTATTGTCTCTTCGAGAAACTTCCCTTTCCTTCTTTCAACCCGTAATTGTCCGGTAAAACAGTGAAAATATCGCAGTAAACCGTAGAGTTTTGGAAGTTTTACTTTAACGGATTTATTACAACTTGGTCGTATGTTGTCTTTGTTCGAAAAAAAAAATTAGAAAAATTTGTTTATTATATTATTTATTTTCTCATCTAGTTAGAATTTATTATTATATTTTTTAAGGTTTGAGTAGTTCTTAAAAATTATATTAAAGTGAATGATTTTTTATTAAATGAATATAGATAATATAAAAAATAAGAGTTATCTAATAATTTTTTATTTATTCATATTAGAATAGTTATAGTTGTCGGAATTATAGACTTGTGCCACAAAACTTTATTCGAATAGGGAAAGAAAAAAATTCTATACCTAGACGTGAAATTTTTGTTGTCGCATTTTATAGTTCGAAAATAAATTATGTGATTTAAAGTTTAAAGATTATAGTATAAAATTTAAAAAATAAAATTTAGATTTTAAAAAGAATAAAGAGTAATTTTAGAAATTTAGTTGTGAGAATTTGTTTTAAAATACATTAAATATTTTTAATATAAATAAGTTTAATTATAAAATAAATTTTAATAATTGATGATTATTTTTTATTAAATAGTTCAAAGTTAAGATTAAACTCATAAAAGATAAAAAAATCAGTATCCTTAGTTATTAGGTCAATTAATAGATTTTTATTGATTATTTGATTTTAATAATTTTGTTTGACATGTACGTATACAATGATAATTTTATAATAAATTGGAAAATTCTACAACGGGCATCGAACACTGCTGAACATCATTAATGTTGAACATTGTTGAACACCAATAAATTAATTAATAAAAAATTTAAAATCTCAAGGACTCAATATATAATTAATAAAAGAGTGATAAACTCAATATGTAATTAATAATTGTATGATTAGTCCTTAGATTTATATTTTTTATAAATTAATTTAATAATATTTGGTGGTGTTCAATATTAATAATGTTCAGCGGTGTTCGACGCCTGATATAGACTCATCTAAATAAATATCATGTATCACTATTCATATGTACCATTAACTATTTTAATTAATTTTAAAACCTTAAGATCAAATGTATTATTATCCCCTTTTAGAATATAATCTTAAAAATATTAAATTTTATTCAATTTTATTTAAAATTAATTAAACTTTTACTAATATTATTACAATTCTTACATTCATTTTAATTTAAAAATAAAATTCACAAATAATTATTAAATTTAATTCTTTTATCCCAAATTCTCAAACCCTAATTATTAAATTCATAATCCAAAACGTATGTATCTAACCTACAAGTCAAAACGCTATTGCTTGATGTTATAAATTAAAGTAATTCACTATGATTAAAGAACCAGAGAATAAGAAATAGAGAGAAGTAGAAGATAGATATAACGAAAAATATATTTGTTTTTTCGCGATAAGCCTGACCTATAAAAAAATTATTAACTAATATATATATATATATATATATATATATATATCAGATGATTATAATGAAAGCTAAAATAAATATAATTTGTTAATGTCCATTGTGCCCTTCTTTCACATTGTCATTGTCGAATCATCACTAGAGACTTTTGTCGGTTTATATCTTGAATTGTGGTTTCAAATTAACTCTTTTTATTGGTGTGGATTCATAACACTCGACCGTTCTAAATATATTTACGAATCTACGATTAAAATCAAATTATATGCTTAATAAGTTTAATTGTGATTTATATTCTAAAAAAAACTAAATTAAATTTGGGCTTTTTTACTTTTTTTTTTTTTTTTAAAAAAAGTTTTAAATATTCTGTATTATTATTTTCGGTTATTTGTGGTTGCTTGTTGATTGGGTCCGGTTGAGTTGGGCAGATGTCTTGAAGTGACACCGAAAATAAAAGAACTTGGGCTTAATAAGACGAGGACTTAAAACATGGGCTCATCTTAAATTTCTTTTGAACTATTATTATTATTTGAACACATTAAAAATATAATAAAGTTTTCTTGGAAATTATAATATAAATTATGAAACATTCTTGAAGTGAAAAATAAAAAATATATATGATATATATTTTTTAGAAAATAATATTTTAAGGATCATGGTAATTTTAAAGGAGTGATCATTTTTAAAGGTTTAATATTGAAAATTTAATCAACTAAAATATGATTTATAATGTGGTTAAATAATCTTGTTATATTAAGTTCTGTGACATTTTTAAATTTAAAATGTTTGAATTTAGAATTCTGAGATTTTCAAGAAACTTTCAGCTAGAGAGTGAAAAACATTTTTTTTTCTTTATATGAGTTTTACTTAGTTATTAATTATTTAATTTTTAATTAACCACGTGAGTACTTTTAATTGGATTTTTTATAGCCTTGGTTATTGTTTTATTTTACATGGATATTGTTCCTCTTGATTATTATTTTTCCAGAAAAATCATTTGTAGTAGAACTTAACCTTATTTATTAAAAGATTATTTAAAATATTTATAAAAAAACATTTAAAACAGTCCTCAATGTTTCACATTTTTTCAGTTCAACCCTTAGTTTTTATTTTTCACAAGCCGCTCCATAATGTTTCAAAAAAAATTTAAATCACCATCTTTTACGGCCAACTAATAATAATAGGGGACAGAAAAAAATGGTGGACCAACAATAATGACCTTTAATAATAATAAAATTTTTTGCAATTTAAAGAATTGATTAAAAAATGTTTTTTATTATTTTTTTCAGTTAAAAAAAAAGAATTGATAAAAAAATTCTTTCGATACTAAAATAAGGATAATAAACAACTTTAAGAGCCAATTATATATTTAAAATCCTATTAATAAATTAAAAAGAAAATAAAAAAAAAAAACTGAAAATTATTTGCTTCGACTTATTTGACAAAAAAATTCTGAATCTGAGAATTCCATTAGAAAATCTTTCCTAAGATTTGAGTTGGATCACGATTCCATGTCCCTTAAACTATCGTACCGAGGGACAAAAATCGTTGAACGGGTCTTTGAAAATTATATGTTTTTTTTCGATAATTTTATTTATATTTCATTATTAAAAAATAAATTTAAAATTTTAAAATGTAACCTTTAAAATTTAAAATTTTTATCCAGATTTGACTTAATTTAATTAATTGTATCCATTTGATTTCTTCCTTACTACTTACAATACAATTAAACATACATCTATTCTTATGAATACCTCTGGCTCTAAGTACATATTTTAATATTGAAATTAGCTGGAAGCTTCGAGAACCGTTGGTTTGTTAGTGTGAGGCCTACCCGACCCAACAACCCACGAGGAGTGTTTTCCTTTGAATCCTTTAACCAAACTTTGACAATCTACTCTTCAATCCCACTGACACCGCGAAGGAGACAGCTGATCCAATCCCGCATTCTCAAGTCTCAAACAATCGGGGGAAAAAAAAAACAGATGAGGCGGTTTATTTTTTGGGTGAATTTGGTTCGGTTTTGGTTTAATTAGTTAAGTTATTTTAGTAACTATCGGTTTTTGGTTCGGTTAACTTCAGTTTTCGATTTTTTCACATTAACGTTATTTTTTTAAAAATTATATTTTAGGTTAATAAAATAACTTTATTTTATGACTTTTAAACATTAAAAGATAAATATTTTAAGATATTTTTCATAAATATTTATTAAAAACTTATTTTTAAGTAAAAATTAAAATAGATATATAATATTTTAAGTATAAAATATATATTTTTATTTTATAAAAATAATTAAAAATTAATTAAAAAATTAAAATTGATTTAATTCGATTAATTACGATTAATCATAATTCGCAAATTTATGAACCATAATACTTTTGTTCAATTTTTGGTTTTACAGTTAACCATGTTCAGCCCTACCATTTTTTACCCTTCTTTTACACTGTTTTCCCCTCGTTTTTTACATTATTAATATTTAATAAATGGTCGGGTTGATGACTTTGATTGGGTCAGGGCGGGTCCACTTCCACTCAATAAAACCAAACACCGGATTCATGTGTTGTATGGAAATCGGGTCGGGTCTGGAACCATATAATTTTGGATTTAAGGATACTCGGTCTCTATCGGTTATTATTTTTATATATTAAATATAAAAATTGAAACATATAGAACTTTTAAAAATATATATATTTTTAGTCCCGTCAATTAAGAAAAATATTAAAATATATATTTTCATTCTTTTATAATATTTCTTTTGTCTGTGATTATATAGATATATTTTAATAAACGCGTGCGAAAATTGATAATTTCAAGATATATTAAGTTTATATGATTTTTTTTTTACTTATAATCTTTTGCTTCCGAGCTACTCAAATTTTTTAGCGTGTGTTGTTGCATTGTGATGATGAACCTTGAAGCTTAAACAATCATCCATGTCTTTTTTGGTACGCAGACTCGTCATCAGAGACGGAGTTGTATAAAGGTAGGGAAGGATAATTGTCCTTCACTTTCGAAGAATTATTTTTCACTTTTGTCTTTTTATTTAAATTTTTTTAAAAAATAATTTTTTATGAATTTGTCCCTTATACTTTTAAACATTAATGTTTTACCCCCTCAATCCCAAATCTTAATTCCGTCCCTACGTGTCATCCCAAACCGTAATAATATTTTTATTAAAAATTCCTAAACTTTTAAATTATTTTAGATGGTCCACATTCCACATGCACCACAACTTGCAACTTTAATCATGTGTGTTTCTTCTTCTTCTTTCCATTCCATTATCTTTATGCTACACATGAGAACCATTCCATTCCATGCATGGGTTAGATTTACATTTTTTTAAGTCATGGTCACCCCTTGTGTGGTTGGACATATACATATAAGTTTGGGTTGCGGTTTTTAATTATCGTTGGTCGTTTTCAGTTTAATCCTGCATTAAAATCGAAATTATTTATTTATATTTTGATATTCAATTTAAATATAAAATTATTTTAAAATTTATGCTTAGTTTTTATTTTAACGTAGACTAACAAAAAAAAATATTGAATATTCACAGAATCCATTGATAATCTTAATTGTTCCTTTAATCTATTTAATGATCTGAAAATTACTTAAAAATCAAAAAACTCTTACACTAAACAACTGAATTGTATTCTTAAATTTAAATATTAAATTATATTTTGACTTAGAATTACAAAATATCTACTACAAAATCTAATTTAAATAAATTAGGTATATACTTGTGATTTTTTTTCGAGGATAAATTAAATGAATTAGGTATACTTGGAGGGGAGAATTTTTTTTCAAAAGTAAATTATAAAACTTTAAAACTTTTAAATCTTATATTTATTGATTTAAACTAGAATTTTATAATTATCTTTAACTTGAATTTTTATATTTTATATTAAACAAATCAAATTTTAATATGAAAAAATTTAAGAATTACTAAAGGAGACCGAGACCTATGCTATAATAATAAAAATTATTAAATAGATTTGGTTTATTATGTTATTTATACTTTTTATGAATAAAATTTATCTATTTTATTTTTAAAGTAAATGATAAATAATTATTTTAATAATTTATCTACACGTATTTTTTATTATAGTATTAAATGTTGGATACATTAGTTTAATATATATTTTTATATTTTTTGACGTTATTTTATAGAATCAATATATTTATTATCATAATTTTTTTATAAACAAAAAATGTTATCATGATGTGCACTACTCTATAGATTTTTCATGCCATTTTAAGTGAATTAATTTAATTAACTAACAGTTTTCATTTGTAAAAGAACTATTTTAACTCAATACAAAATTTAAAAATTAATTATTTAAAAATTAAAAATTTAAATTATTATTTAATTGAACATTATAAATATTTTTTTTATGATATAACTTAAAAAACACCTGGAGTCCTTGACAACTGTAAAACCGTGTGGAAATTTTCCTTTTGAATCTGTAAGAAGAGAACAACATGTTCTGATCAACAGCTAAACAACAAAACAAGATTCTCAAGATGAGAATATAAATCAAGGGTTAGTCAAAAGGTTAGGTAACACTTTGAGTTATTGATTGATTTAAACAAATTCATTACAAATAAATATTAAACATTCTGTTCGCTTTTATGATTTTTATACACAATTTAGCACCATTGAATTTAATTAAAAATATATTAATATTATTTTTTTACGAATATTATGTTAATAAATACTTGATCGGTGATGCCGAAACTTTTTTTAAGTACCACTATTTATATATAAATTAAACTTTATTCTTACACCTGTGATGTCACGATTTTTTTAAAATTAATAATAAATTATTGAAATTTCTATAAAATTTTACTTTTTAATTTCCCGTAAATATAATTTTAAAAATATTATGAGATTTACTTGGTACTATGAATTATGCTTTAGATTCTTGATAGCATTTATGAAAAATATCTAAGGGTATTCTAGTCTTTTAACTGAGAATTCAAATCACGGTATTTTGTTTCTTCAACGTTTTAAGATATCGTGATATTTTTAATGATAAATAGAAATATATCGTGATATGTTAATTTAAAACAGGCGGTGATTTTCATGTTGTCGGGAAGAACACCGCCCCTAATCGCCGGAGGAGCCATCAGCTTTAGCTCGCTTATCATTAAAATTAGCTGCTAACCCTAATTTTTGGGGGTTTTTTCTCAGTTTCTTTTTATTTGTAAAAAATACCTGTCCCATAAATACTTAGATCGTATTTACAGCTAGGATGAAAGTTAACAAAACATGGTGAATTAGTAACGAAGTTAAAAAAAAATTAAAATTATTTTATATAATTAAAAGATAAACGATAAATATAATGCAGAATACATTTAATAAAAGTTAACAAAACATAGTGAATTAATAATAAAGGAAAATTCTACGACGGATGTCGAACACTACCGATCATCACTAATATTAAACATTGTTAAACATCATTAAATTAATTAATAAAAATTTAAAATTTCAAGGACTCAATATGTAATTAATAAAAGAGTGATAAACTTAACATATAATTAATAACTGTATGATTAGTCCTTTAGATTTTTATTTTTTATAAAATAATTTAATAATGTTCAACGGTGTTCAACATTAACGATGTTCAACGGTGTTCGACACCTGTTGTAGACTCATCTTATAACAAACATGTTTTATAGTTTAAATTCATTATAAGATGCTATTAATTATTTCACTTTTGATAGAAATTATATTTTTAATCTTATTTAAGAAATTCAACGTCTTATTCTGATAAATTCATTTATTATTTTTATTTATTTAATAAATAAATGATAATTTAAACCTTCTAAAATAAAATAAAATTTCATAAAAAAAGCCCTACATGTAATGTAATCACTTCAATAATTTGGTGGGAATCTCACTTCATAATTCAATATTCGATAAAAATGATTTAAAATAATAAAATGCATGTTCAAATTATTTGTCAAAGCCTGTTGCGAATCTCTACCGTTGATTTGATAAGCGTTAGCGGTGATTTCCGTGATTGACTATGGTTTTAAAATGTACCAGCTCACACGATACTAAAACCGTTCATAAGCTCACGATTAATGGACTCAAAATCTCAAATCAATTCCTCTGAATTCAAATCATTAGGCACAAAACCATCGACAGGGAACAAAATTACCGAAACCGAATAATTACAATTCCACCCCCAAAGTAAGAATCAATTTACGATATTGCCATATCAACTTATCAGACTATACAGAATGAAGAAAATAGCAACATTCTAAAATTCATTTCCCGATTTCAATCCAAGTTTTCCTCCACAATCCACATAATTTCTTGTCATTTTCAAGTCATCTGCTTTTATGGGTTTGTTTCAAAATCACGGATTTTAAGCACTGTAGTTTTTTTTTATTACTAGCAACTTTATCTCTTTCATTTTAGTATTTTCTATGTTATCAAAGCAAAAGCAAAAGCAAAGCAACCCCATTTCAGTAGATTAGTGCACCGAAGCTTTCATCTTTGCCTTTGTTTTAGTCTCTTCATAAAACCCGACATCGGCTACACAGTTGGGTTCTTTTGTTTTTTTACTATCTCTGCTTCATTTTTGTGTTGGTGGATTTGCTTGAGTGATAAAAAAAAGAGTTTTCTGGGTTGATGAATGGTTGAATTCTACTTGCCGGTGACAAAAAGAGATTTAAGGTTGGAAAAAATGGGATCATACACTTGTTTTTTGCTTATTTTTTTGGCCTCTGGAGTTTTTTGTGTGACTTCTACACCTTTCCCTACTAATGAAGGTAATGTCTTTTTTGTTTTGGCTTTACTTTTGCTATTTGTATAGATCTTGTTTGGTTACTGGGAAAATGTTGATAGAGATTAGGGCTTTAAATTGTCAACCTTGTGTTATATGGTATTTTAGTTAACGTCTTCCCCTCTTTTTAGATAAATTTATTTTTCTTGATTTTAAGGATACTTATTATAATTATCCTCACTGAGAGTTTTGAATTCTGGTTTTTGTGAAGTTGTTGCTCTTACATCATTTAGGGAATCTATTTATGAAGACCCAAATTTGGTTTTGTCAAACTGGAATGCTGTAGATGCTGATCCATGTGGATGGACTGGAATTACTTGTAATAAGGAGAGACAACATGTTATCAAGATGTAAGGATGGAGACCAACAATTTTTGCATTGTTCTTTAATGGTGGATATGTTCACAAGTTGTACATTTTCTTTGTGTTGCAGAAACATATCTGATTCATCTTTGAAGGGATTTCTTGCTCCGGAAACAGGCCGGATTACCTACCTGCAAGAACTGTATGTTCAAATCAAAATGATGCTCTAGGTTCCAACTTTTAATGGTTTGACTCATGATTTCATATGCTTTTTCAGGACTTTACACAAGAACAATCTGATCGGCACCATACCTAAAGAACTCGGCATGTTGAAGTTCCTCAAAGTGTTGGATTTGGGGATGAATCAACTGACTGGTATTATTCCTCCGGAGCTTGGGAATTTAACAAGTGTGGTGAAAATGTAAACCCCAAACTTTGTGTTTTGAGGAATTTAATATTTGTGGTAATTTTATGCCATTTCCCTTATTTTGTTTGCTGCTGTTTTCAAAGGAACCTTCAGTCAAATGGATTAACCGGAAGCCTGCCCGGTGAACTTGGCAATTTAAAGTATCTTGAGGAACTTATTCTCGATCGAAATAAACTTCAAGGAAATGTTCCTGCTGAAAGCAAATCATCATCTGTGGCTAAGACACATGGAATGTGAGTAGAATAAATCTTTGCAATGAAATGCAACTGCTCATTAGGAAATATGACCCTTTATTTATAGCGAATCTAGTTTCGATGTTGTCTTGGATGTGCTGATAATGATTGAAAGAGTCTAATGAATGAACAAAGGGGTAGGCTATGTATTTTTCTTTGAAAGTTGACATTCAGAAGATCATTATAGGATGTATGTGCAATCTAGAGTTTTAAGGTCTGATACCGGGAACTGTTAACACACGGAGCATGAACTGACTTTTCTAATCCATGAAGCTGGTATTTTAGTTGGGAATAAAAGATATTGTATGGGGTCATAGAAGCTGATCTCTAACATTTCTTTTCACTTCAGGAACGGTTCGTGTTCAAACTTAACTGGTCTTTGTAGTGCATCTCAGCTAAAAGTGGTAGATTTGTCCTTCAATTTTTTTGTTGGAAGCATACCGAAGTGTTTGGAAAATCTTCCAAGGTATTTTTTTTGTCTGTGTCATAGGTCCGTGCTAGCATCTTTTAATCCGATCCCCTTATGTTTTCACATATTAATGCAGTGCAAGCTTTCAAGGGAACTGCCTCCAGGGAAAAGATGCTAAACCGCGCTCTCCTGCACAATGTGGTAAGCATTACATAATTTTCACTTATTTTGTTGCTTGGGAGAATACTTGAAGAACATATGTTCTTGGCTGAGATGACATCTTGAAACTTGAAATTCCCTTGATTTTTTCCTTATTACAATGGCCAATGCTGGCTGATGGTCTTGTGAGTATGACCATTAAAAGAATGCAAGATCGATTATTGCAGAATGCAGAGTATGACAATGTTGTTATTTTGTTTAGGTCCTCGGCCATCGACAAGTCAAAAATCACCGAGCCCTAAGCATAGTCTTCCAAAAGCTGTTGCCCAGCATCAGACACAGAAAGCGTCAAAACCTGCCTGGCTTTTGGCTCTTGAAATTGGTACAGGAATTATGGTAGGGTGTCTCTTTCTTGTTGCCATCCTTACTGCTTTCCAAAGATGCAACAGCAAGCCTGCAATTATAATCCCTTGGAAGAAATCAGGGAGTGAAAAGGAACATTTGATGGTGTATGTAGGTTAGTTTGCAACATAGGCATTAACCACCACTCTAAAATTAACTTAGGAACATATTTTTCAAAGTACTATTGGTTGACATTTTGATTTTCTGCAGATTCGGAGTTGTTGAAAGACGTTACAAAGTTTGGCAGACAAGAGCTTGAGGTAGCTTGTGAAGACTTCAGCAACATTATTGGTTCCTCTCCCGATAGTGTTGTCTACAAAGGGACAATGAATGGTGGTCCTGAAATCGCGGTGATATCCTTCTGCATTAAAGAGCATCACTGGACAGGCTATCTTGAGCTCTATTTCCAGAGAGAGGTACTTGTTATTTCTGGTAACAGTTACACAAAAGATCAATTTGTCGAAAGATGTGATGCAACATTAAGATGCAAGAATTTACCAACTTCGAGTAACTGGCTTCTAAGTTTTTGGCTTACTTGCTACACAGGTAGCAGATTTGGCGAGACTGAATCATGAAAATGTAGGGAAATTATTAGGTTATTGCAGAGAGGGCACTCCGTTTACTAGGATGCTTGTTTTTGAATACGCATCAAATGGAACACTCTACGAGCATTTGCATTGTAAGCATACTTCCTCTGCACACAATGATAAAATTTCGTATATCCAGTTTTACCTGACTATTTGATTTTTATGCAGATGGAGAAGGATCCCAGTTATCATGGACTCGGCGAATGAGAATAATTCTCGGCATTGCTCGAGGTCTCAAGTATCTTCATAGTGAACTCGATCTTCCATTCACTATATCAGAGTTAAATTCTAGTGCTGTGTATCTTACAGAGGATTTTTCTCCCAAGGTATATTCACCTCTTGTCACTTCATGTATGATCATCTCATGGTTTCTTCATCATCCAGGTATACTCGAATTAGTGTCGTTTCTGCCTTATCTAAATGAGAAATGCATATACTTCTGTTTATGTTGTTGTTCCGAATATACTTTTGATGATGACTAATATTAGTTTGTCCCGGTAACCATGACAGTTGGTTGATTTCGAAAGTTGGAAGTCAATTCTGGCGAGATCAGAAAAGAACTCTGGTTCTATTGGCAGTAATGGCTCCATCTGCCTACTTCCAAATTCTTTGGAGAAACGTCATCTCGATATCCAAGGAAATATTCATGCTTTTGGTATACTTCTACTGGAGATAATTAGTGGGAAGCCTCCATTCTGCAAGGACAAAGGCTGCTTGATAGATTGGGTAAGTAACCTTTCTGAACACCACATTTTCTTAAAGAAATTCGATGTTGATCTCTTCGTTATCAAAATATATGTCAAGCTTGATGTGCTTCAGAATACTTAAGTCAAACTCTGCATTACAGGCCAGGGACTATCTCGAATTACCTGAAGTTATGTCTTACATTGTTGATCCTGAGTTGAAACATTTCAGCAATGATGACCTTAAAGTTATCTGTGAAGTCATATGCCTTTGCATTCACCCGGACTTTTCGAAACAGCCATCGATGAAGGAAATAAGCCTAATGTTGGAGAGCAGAATCGACACGTCTTTGTCAATTGAGCTCAAGACATCTTTAGCATGGGCTGAACTCGCTCTTTCGTCATGATTGTATTCATTCACTTCCCTCCCCTAAACAGCTATCGATGGAGGCATTCTCGGTTGAGGTCAAGGGTATCTTCTTTAGCATGGGATGAACTTGGTCACCATGATTTGAGTTGAATTGAGAGCTAACACACATTGTAACATCAAAATATATATTAGTTGTAGGTTTTATGCAGTCATTTTGATATTTGTAAATGTTGCTTGCCTGAAAGGAACGGAACATTTGGCTGTATCACTAGGACTGGATGTTCAGAAAGTTCTCTCAAAGTCGCAATATTTTCCCAGGTCGGTTCGGGTTTGTACTGATCTCAACCGGACCTTCTAGTCTGTTTTCATACTAGAATTTTAGAGAGGTCCATTTCTTTATAAAATAATCTTCCAAGATTATCAAAACAAGGGAATTTAATGCAAATGAACTGAATAGAAATGAATTCCAAGTGATCTAATATAATAACAATGATGTGCTTCACTGAATAGAGCTTTAGAACAAAGACTGAACCAGAGATTACGAAAAATTAGAACTGCCAAAGGAACTTGGCAGAACATAATAGTACTAAATTTTGGTTGTAACTATTAGGATTTGCCAACACAAATATGAGAAGCTTAGATTCAAAAACAGGTCTGTGCCAAACAAAGGGAAATTGAAACAATGGGAAACCAAGCATTATTCCAGCCATTTCAATACCATGTATATCACAGACACATTGGCCATACCTTTCTTCCCTTTTTCCACAATTGCTTCTGGCAACTAATAAATCTCAAATGTATTTAAAAATAATCTCCAAGATCGAGTTCGTTCTGATGGAAAACAAAAACTACATAGTTCGCTGGTTGAAAAATCATCACATCTAAGTAACTTAATAAGCTAAAGGGCAAAGGAACTGGTGGGATATAAAAAAACACATTCTCATTCTCAAGTCAAAATATAGATAGAAATGTAATGTAGAATTACTAGTGCTTAGATCGAGAGTAATGATTGTCGTTTGGATTCCTCTTTCCACTAAAGACCGCTAATGCTTTTCTAACAGGAGGCTGAAGAGGCGCCCTCTTGTCGGTATGGTGAGTAAAGGTTTCCCCAGCCATGAGGTCATCATCCCCCTACATTACATAAAACAGAACACACCTCTCAGCAGTAAATTAACATACGAACCAAATACATAGACACAAAAACAAAACAAAAATTACCAAATACTAGTATGTTTATATTAAATTTAAAAAAACAAGACAAACCTGTTTAGCAACTTTCTTCTTAGTTTTAGGGTAAAGGAACTTTTGGGGAAGTTGATCTTCCCGCAAAATGAGGTTTTTGGTTATGGCATCCCTTCCACCTTGGGGTAAAGGCAGTGAAAACTGCACACATCAAGTATTTTCTCAGAAGCATATTTTATAACCACCCAAATAATGATACATAAGACTTGCAAGAATGCATTGGAAACTTCACAAATCAATGGAACAGCATTCAGAAAGTGACTGCTGTCTTAAGCATGATGTTGATGTAATTGAACTTACCTTGGTACCACGCAAAGTAATTCTTGGGCGATGGGATGCCAGAACAATTCCATTCTCACCAACAGTAACAGCTACCTTCCGCAAAGTTCCTCCATTTCCACACTTGGGACAGAAAATTCTTCCAATTTCAGCAGTCACAGTATAGCAAGCATGGCACTTCAATACCCACCTACAAACAGAAATACATCGAGAGTAAGCACATACGCAAGAAATACCTATTTTTGGCCTTCCTTAATTGAAATGATGGTTCACATTTGAATACGTAATTGTCAACAGACAATCACCAGTAATGACATATGTCTTGGTGGTATACCTGTGCAGCTGCCTAATCTGCATTCCGCCCGGAGCTAGTAATCTTAAACCCATCTGCAAAAGAACATTTTGCATGGCAAAGTCCCCAGTTACACAAGCCACAGTGGACTCAGATAAGGACCTGAGCATCCAGCTCTGTTCGCTGCTAACATCATCTGCATATGATGCATCAACAGTTTCATTGGTCTGACTTGACATCTCCAACTGGTCTAATTCTTCACCATCTCCTTCAACGGCAAGATTTACACTGTCATCTGAAACAGCATCCTCCATGGCAGTCTCCGCTTCATTTTCTTCTTGAAGAGTCCCTACTGAATTTTCTTCCAGTCTCATTTGTTTCAGGATTGACGAAAGATCTTCATCACCCTTGTCATTTTCTGTTTTCTCAGCCTCCTCAGAAATCCCATTTCCATGACAAACATCTTCCACACTTTGTTTCAACAGCTGATCGGAACCACTTGCATCTTCAACATTGTTCTTCGCTGTAGTTTTCTCCATATCTTCTTGACAATCCTTCTCAACTAATGCCTCATAACATTCTCGCCTTGCTTTCCTCCTAAGGAATCTCCTATGAGTACTTCGACTTACAGCAGGTAGCCAATCATCACCATTATCATCTAACTCCCCCCGAGATGCATCAATTCCATGAGCAACCATCTTTTTCCCTTCTATTTTTACCTCTTTCTTTTGGGGCAGATATCGCCTAGGTCTCCTAAAACCCTGGTCAACATCCTCTTGATTCTCAGATTGTGTGTCATCCTTTGTTTCCATCAAGCCATCTTCGGAGTGGTTATCTGAAGAGACAATATTCATATTCAAGTCTTTCAAGGGAAGGATTCTCGAGTTAGAATTTGACCCATCTCCGGTTTCACGCTCAAGTGCTTCCCACTCTTCTGGATTAGGGACATTAGATCCCCATCCAGGCAAGTCCCTTTCGGGAAGCCTCTTTACATTAACAACATGAACAGGGGGAGGGGCATCCCTAAGATGATTTGTTCCATGAATTTGCGACTCCAACGTATAAGTCAAGGCAATCAGTTTAAGATCGACATCCGAAAGAGTCTGCAAGTCACCAGTTGCCCTCGCAAATTTGATAACTACAAAACTCAAACAGAACTCTCAATCAACAAATGAAGAATCAATACGTCATCAATTAAGATTCTACACTAAGCAGCGAAAAGCAGTTAATAATGAACATAACAACCAAAATTACATAAAAAAGAGATAGGATTTGAAGCTAAGATCGAATACCTTTATTTAGGGCATCGGGAGAGGGCTCCATGGAATCAATGGAGAAAGGGATAAACGCTAGGCGATGGCGGGAAACAGGATCGCGAATTTCGGCGTAAACTTCAGGGACGGTGACGAACTTGTCGGCGGTGTTATTGAGCTTTTCTCCACCTTCGATGATGGCGTTGGCGTCCACCACCGCCACCGCTATTCCTTTCGTGGATTTGCAGCTTTCGACGAAGAGTTGGCTTGGCGGCGTTGTTTGGTTTTGAGATTGAGGCTTTGGTGGTTGGCTCTTTAGAACGTTGCTCCAACATGGTGCCGGATTCGAGTTGGGGGCTACCGAGTCTGCCATTCTTTTGGCTTTAGGGAGAAATATAGAGAAAGTGTGAAGCTCAGACTCTCTTTCTGTTCTTGGGCAACGAAGATGAATCTAAAACCCTAAGGCCTAGAGTTCATATTATTTATCGTTTTTAAATTATTTAAATAATTTAATCTTTCCTTCAATAAAAAAAGGATTTAGAATTTTTTTTAATATTTTAATTATAAAATTGTATTTATGTCATTTTTAATTTTAAAAAAACAGATGCACATTTACATATTAAATTAAACTCAATTAAATAAGAATTTAAAATTTTGTAATTTAATTAGATAAGTTTTAAATATTTTTAATTTGCTCAAATAATCATTTGATTAAACTTTATTGTGTAATATTATTTTTTTCGATAAATTAAACTTATAACATATATCTCTTTTTAAACTTCGATCATTGCTTATATATTTATTTTAATATATTAAATTTAAAAGTGTAATAAATATATGACATAAATTAAAATTAATTATATATTTTAACTGATAAAATAATAAAGTTAATTTTGAAATGGAAATTCTTTGAACCTAGCAGGATTATACGCGAAGAAAACATGAAAGTTTTTTTTTAAAAAAATATTTAAAAATAATTATCTAAAATTGTTTTAAGAAAAATTCCTTCAAAATAAATAAAAAACCACAATAATCTGTTACCTAGGGATGGGCACGGGTCGGGTCGAATTTTCGGTCCACCCGCACCCGACCCAAAAAATTATACCCTCCACCCGTCACCTGATCCAATTCGGGTTTAGGGTGAAAAAAATTTGACCCGATCCGACCCAATTTTTAAGTTTTAAAATTCAACTTGACCCGACCCGAATCATTAAAAAAAATAAAATTTTAAGGACTAAACTGTAAAAAAAAATAAGGATCTAATTGTAAAAATATTTAATTTTAGTGACCTAATTGTAAAAAAATAATTTTAATGATCTAATTATATAAAAAATATATAAAGAGTGATCATTATTGCAAATATCCCTAAAATATATATGAAAAAATTACACTATTAGTCTGGGTCGGATTTTTTCACCCTAAACTCGACCCCGACCCGAGACCACCCTTGAAAAAAACTCGACCCAACCCGAACCCGACCCGAGACACCTTTGAAAAAAACTCGACCCAACCCGAACCCGAATTTTTCACCAAAAATCCGAACCAATCAGACCGAATCGGGTCAGAACCCGTCGTGTTCGGGTTCCGTGCCCATCCCTACTGTTACCCTTAGTCAAAGATAAAAACAATCCTACTTGTCTTAAAATCTACAGTTGTGGTTTTAAAATCTCAAACCCTCGGTCATAGATCAAAAACAATCCCACCTATCAATTGTCGACCTTTTTCAAGTTGAACCAAAACATTTGAGAAATATAAAGATTTGAAAAATAAAGAAATTTTGGAGAAAATTTTCAAGAAAGAAGACTATTGAAAGAGCGAAAAGGAACATTACCAAGAATCTTGAATAAACTTGTGATGTATTGACTATTGAGAATATTTTCCTCTACTATAATTTATATACAGGGGTAATTTTTTGATTCTAGTAGGAATTTTTTTTCTCATCTAATTCACTTGGTTAGCCGCGTTATTTTTTTCTCTCTTCTTCTTGATAATTAAAAAGGAGAGAGAAACGGTTAATAAGCCCTACCACCTTAATATATCAAGATAGGATCGGGAAAGAAGATTTTTTTTTTTTTAGTTTTAAATAAAATTCTTGTAAGTAATTAAAATAAATTAATTTAAAGGGATGAGATATTAAATAAAACAGAGTTGTAGAGAAAAGCATAAAGAAAAGATTTGTAATTATGTACAATACAAGTGATTATGTTTGCTCATCTAAAGATGAAATCAATTGTTTTTATATATTTATTTATGTTTAATATTTTTTATATTTAAGATATTTTATTATATAATTGGTATATAAAATACGAGACTAATCAATAATTTAATTTCAAGTCAAATATAAAGCTTTGAATTACTCATTTGATAATTGCTCTGCTAATTTTTCTTCTCATGTTATTAAATATTTAGATGGATTTAGGGCCCGTTCAAAATTGAGTTCTAAACGGGATTCTAATAAAAAAGTTAGTTTTAAACTGATAAGAAATGCTGAACAGCCATATAATTGTTGTGTTGGCTGGTTTGAAACGGTAGATGGAGCCAAAACCAAGAAACTGATTTTTTAGCAGTGGCGGTGGAAAATCTCAGTGAGTAAGGTAAAAGACAAATGAACCCCTGTTTATTATTGATGGGAAATAATTTTTCACCGATGTTTACTCTATAGTAGTTCTTTGTTTATTTTTTTTCAACACGTAACCTTTTGTTTGCTTCATAGATGTCTTTCAATTTTATTTTTATAATATTTCAATTATTATTTTTATAATATCTTTCAATTTTATTTTATAATATTTCAAATATGTAAATATTAACAATAATTTGTCATAATTATTATAATTTTAGTTGATATATTTCACATATTATAAATATAATGAATTTTATTAGCTTTTATAATTTATTTTTTACGAATATATAATTATATTTAACATAAATTTTAACTTATAATATAATATCTAAAATGATCATTTATTAATATTTTTATATTTTATTATATTTAAATTAATATTATAATATTTTATATTTTATCATAAATTAAATTAATATTATAATATAAAAGAATTTGATTATCATTTAAATGTATATATTTTAACTTATAACATAATGTTTAAAATGGTCATTTAGCTTCTCAAAAAGCACTTTTTGAAATACATTATCTCAAACCAAAATTTTTAAAAGAACTTTCCCATCTAACTTTTCCATCGCACTTTTTAAAAGTAATGCTAAACTGGCCCTTATATTCCTACGGTAAACAATTTTTTTTAGTGTCTTAATTTTGTGTTTTAAGATTTTAATTAAGATTTAAAGTTTATGGTATTAATTTAGACCTTTAAAATTTAATTACTTAAAGATTCAAAATTAAGATTAAAATTTAAAACTTAAAAGTTAATATAAACTAGTTAAAGATTTGCTCATCTAATTATATATAGGTAAATATTTAATATATTGCACAAAATACCTATTTAAACACCTATCTTAAAACATAAACTTTAAATTCTAAAATAAACATTTAATCCCCACTCCTAAAAAACATTTAAAATCCTAAATTAAAACGCACTGATAATGTGAAAATAGCATTACCACAGAAACCCTAAATCAGAACAAAGTTTCTTATGCATTCAGTCAAAGCATCATCAATTATTCGTCTACAACAATCACATAAGCAAACAAGTTTTAAGTGTATGGATCATCCAAAGATGATACATGAAGAGCACACCAGTTTAAGAAGTCGATTCACAATTCATCTCAGTAGAGGAGTTCTTCGAAAACAGGGTCAACAGACTGTCCCCATTTCCCATGGTACAACTCCAAAAGCTTCTCAGCTGGTGTTAAACCTGACATAAAGTTTATTCAACTTTGAATTCGAATGTAGTGAAAAGTGAAGACACAGATAAAAATAAAATCATATTATTCAAACTAAAGGGTCGATTTTGAATACGGGTATGTATCTCAGATTTTTTTTTCTTGAGCTTTCTCGTGTATTTGAAGGATTCTTGGAGGATTATAGCCCCTAATCATGTCAAATGTCAAGGCACGAGTGTTGAACATGGGTGGTTTGAATACAGGTAGGTGTTGGAAACACATGCTGAATTTCACAAGTGTTTGGCAAACAGAAAAATCAAAAGATTGCACAACATCTCAAGTGTGTACCTGTTTGAACCACCTCTGCCACAGCGTTCAAGAATCCGGATTCCTTGAAGCCTCTTCTTTCCAAGCCATCCTACATGGATAAGTAATGCCTGACTTAGTATTGTTACTATTGTATATAAAAATGAAAAAAATGAGAAAGACGTGTCCTATGATACCTTGGCCAACTTGAGAACGTCTTCAGCAACATGCTGCAGAAGCCCATCTCGGAATGGTGTCTTAAGACCAGTCTTTGGAACCTACTAAATAGACCTTTTAACTTAGACTTGCAGCCTTAGCACTACAGAAGGACAAAGCTAGAGCTGTATACATGTATCTCAACAGTATAAACGGAACACAATTTTGAGTACGCTTTACCTACAAAAGGGACATGCAAATTTATGCGCTAAGAAAGTGTTTTAATTACCTTGTTTCTCAATATTTCCCTTTCTTCGGAAGTCCAGTCAGCGGTCATGTCTAGTATACTCTGGAGTGAGACCTCATCATATAACAAACCTACCTGAAAACCAAAAGAAACTTAGCACGAGAAACCTTTGTATTGTAATTTCAGTAAAAGCAAGAGAGCAAGCACTCCACAAGTTGAACAAGAACATGAATCATGAGAAAGATGAAAAACGTAAAACAAAAGTCATTAATATTGGCACAAAACAAGAACTGTTGAATCAAAATTACATAACAAGAAACTTAGACTTTAAGGTCAGCTACATTACATGGCTGTAATAGCAATGTTGAAAAAGTGGTGCCCGAGAACTCGTGAAATAAATTTACTAAATACACCTAACAGTGAAAAATAAAGGACTATAACACATGTTCACCTAGCCTTGATTGTGTTTTAACTTGTACAATGCTGTTAAAATATTGATTTTCAATAGAAGTATCACTAAATAATTTGCAAACAAAGGGATTACGCATAAGCACATCAAAAGGGTCAATTACCCAAAATGCTGGCAGGGCACATAACCTCCTCCAAGGCCCTCCATCAGCTCCCCTCATCTCCAAGTACCTCTTCAGTCGAACCTGAATGGAATGAACCACATTGCTTAAACAACATAAAATCATAGGGATAATACACAGTTTAAAAAGATCATTTTTGAATTAAGAAATTACCTCTGGAAATATAGTTGTCAAATGATTTTCCCAGTCATTAAGGTTTGGCAGTTCACCAGGAATGCATGGAAGATTTCCAGCCATAAAATCCTAAAACATGAAGTGTTATTGTGACAGGAAAAAAAATCGAGGTAAGAATTATCAAGATTTTATGGAAAAGAATGTGGTGCAATATAGTAGCATGGATATATGAGTGAAAAAGAATTGCTACAGAAGTAGCTTCAATTTACAAGACTATATAAGGATAGAAGGAAACCCTGAATGTCATTCCAGTGCAGTCAATGTACTTCTTTTTCCGATAAACAAAATACATTGGAACATCAAGAGCATAGTCAACATACTGCTCAAACCTGCAGCACAGAAATAAAATACCATCATGAAATTCTCTAGACACAATGGGATGGTTTATGACAAATGGATCCAAATTTTCATGGTATTGCAACACAAAAAAAAAGCTTACCCAAAGGAGTCGTCAAAAACAAATGGAAGCATGCCTGTTCGGTCCTTATCAGTATCGGTCCAGATTTGACTGTTCAAATTCATTTTTTAAAGAAAAATCAGTAAAAGGGAGAACACAGAGAATAAGGAAATATGAAACTATAGTAAAAGATTTCAAAACCTTCTCATGCTAAGGTAACCATTTGGCTTTCCTTCTGTAAAGGGGGAATTTGCAAATAAAGCTGTTGCTATCTGTTTCATTTGCTTCACTAGTTAGAAGAAAAGCAAAGCAGAGATTTTCAGAGGAAGACAAAGTATTAATGTTCTCACAGGTTGCAAAGCAAGACCAGCACGAAATTTCCTAATCATGTCAGCTTCTGAACAGAAGTCCAGATTAACCTATTATGGAAAATCATAAAGGTAGAAAAATGTTAGAAGGATCTTCAGAGAGGTTGAATAATTGGAAATGTAAAATTCGCTTACCTGAACTGTGCATGTCCTAAACATCATATCAAGACCAAGTGAGCCAACTTTAGGCATGTAATTTCTCATTATTTCATATCTTCCCTGAGAAAAAAATACTATATCAGACTAATAAAATGATAGGATGATAAAATTGCAATAGAAAAGATCAGGTATCACGAAGATGAAACAAGAGGAGAAAACACAACGTTTACTACATCCAAAAAATATCTGATTTCTATTTTTATTAAATTTAAAACCATAAAAAATGGTCAGTTATACCTTTGGCATGACAGGAATGTCCTTTATTGCCAGTTTGGGCTGGAAGCCAATCCCTAAAAATCCAATTCCCATTTCTTCTGCAACAGCTTTAACCTAGTAACAGGGTAATAGAGGCGTGATAACAAGATTATGCATGTAACAACTGGAAATGTTAAGAGTACTTGAACAGAGAAATTAACAAAAGCAGATAACAAGATAATACTTTTAGAAGTGATTACTTCCTGACAAGTTTGAAGTGTGTTCCACAATGTAATCTAGATGATTTAGAAGTTATCACAAAAGCACATTCTCTTTAGACAGTATAAGTCTTCACCTTATAAATAGTACAAATTTTTCATAGATTATGCATGTAATTTCTCAGAAAAAAACACCTTAGTTAAAAGGTTGTGTGCATTCGATTATTCTTTTCTCTTTAACAAACCTGATAGAGGTGTGAATTGACCTCGGCGCATGTTTGATGCAAAGTTTCAAGAGGCGCACCACTGAGCTCAAACTGCCCCCCAGGTTCCAATGATATGCTTTGCTTCCCCTAATCACAAAAAATAAAGGTTTTGCAAAAATTCCATATGCAAATAAGAAGAAAACAATAATGCAGGTAGTCAGTAATGCAGAGTCTCTCTCTAAATAGATTTGCTAGGCATTTCCATTAATAGCATAATGAACCACCACAAGTACAGAGAATCAGTTTACCTGTTTAAGTCCAATAATTTTATCACCTTCCATTACTTTATCCCAATCAAATCTCTCTGAAATACCATTCAGCAATTCTGCTATTTGTTCATATTTCATAGGTCTCAGAGTTTTGATCTCAAAACCAAACTTTTCGTGCTCTGTACCTATCCTGAGCAAACCAAATACTTGCATTAGCGAACAAGTATAAATATAAAAAGAGGACCAATTCGCTAACGGAAAGATTTAAACTAGAACCGGACCAAATACAAATACTAAAATGCATATCAAGGACCAAATATGGTTGGCTATTGATATAAACAAGTTATAAACTTGTAACGGAAACAAAGGGTTCTTAAAAAATGCAGAAGGAAGCTGGTAATATACAAGTTTAAAAGCATAAAATTGACAAGATAAAAATGATAACTTCATCCTGAAGAAGAATAAAAGAGCTAAAAATGTACTCTGATCCAAAAAACAAAGAAGAGGAATTCTTACCTCCAATTTTCCTTGGGTTTACATCCAGATGAAAGGTACCCAACAAGATCCTCTTTCGTCAATGGTTCCGTAGCAACCACAGCATCCTCTGTAGGAGGGCTTGCTGCAACAATCACACTATTCCTTCTTTTGCCTCGAAATTCCATAGTTCCTAAAGGGAATTTCTGTGCTATCTTCACATTGTTGCATGATAAAGAAGAAAAAACGAAAGATTTTTCCTTCACTATAGGAGCTTCAACATTGTTCACCACACCAAAGGCCACATTCTGCCTGGTTCTACGCAGCGTTATATCAGTACGGATACAATAAGATGAGCCTGCCCTAGAAACAAGCGCCATCAATCCGCCCCTTCAAACACACAACAACAGAAGCCTCTCAGTTACAAATCACATGTTATAGAACCACAGTTTTCCATTACCAACACGAGCATTGCTTCATACATAAATTCAAAGTCTAAATTAACCAACAAGACTATCATCCAAGTAAACTTTCCAAAAACAAAAGCAATATTCGAATTCAATTAGTAGAAGACCTAAACTGAAATTCCTCAATTAAAACTTGAATCTCGTCCTACCAACTAACTAACCGCTAAAAAAATCTCAAATCAATAATCTAATAATAACAAACACACAAGAACAGACAAAAACGAATACACCTTCAATTCTGAATCAAATTCACAGCAATTTGAAACAACAAAAAGAATAAAAAGAAGAACGGAACAGATTTAAGCAAGCCTTTCGAAGTGAACGTCTAATTTTAAGTAAAAGAACAAAAATAAGCTTATAAGGAGTTAAGATTATCACCTTGGTTGTCTTCGACCGAATCAAAAACAAATTCTAGGGTTTAATTTTCAGTGAAATGGAAAAGGAAAAGATAGACGCAGAAGAAAAGGGGGAGCACAAATATATAACTTCTGGAATGGAAAAGAATAAAGAAAAGAAACATTCGAACGAAAAAGAAAAGAAAAAAAATAAAATATCCTTTTTAGTAATTTTATCTTTTTATGTCAAAGTTCAGAAAAAGTCAGTAAACTATATTAAGATGTTTATTTTAGTCTCCAAACTTTTACATTTTATAAAATAATCATTAAAATGTGAATTTTATTACAAAATGTACACAACGACTAGATGTTCTTAAAGGACATGACATGTTAAAATAAATGGGAAATGTTCCATTGGGCCCTTCAATTGTAAATTAAATTTTATTCTGATTTTTTTAAAATTTAAAAAACTAAACAAAAAATAGAAGAATAAAACAAAAATTATGTTAAAATAACTTACTTTCAGTTCTTCTCATGTCTTACCAATTATGTTAAAAATAAAAAAAAAAATAATGTGTAAATTAATGACTTAAATTCTAATTAAATAACTTTAATAAAATTATAATTTGATCCTTAAAATATTCCTCCAAACTTAATGCTAGTTTAGCTTTAGCACCATTATTACTAGTGACATATTTGGTAAGAGCAGGTGCACCCTCAGGACTGGGGATATTGGAATTTGGATGGTTCAAGTTCATCTCAACTTGTGAATTTTTATATATTAAAAAAACTATAAATTTTAAAAATATTTTCTACAATTTAAAAACAAATTGTAATTTTCCATTTTTTCCATTTTCCATTTTTTTTTCTAATTTTGAAATTATTGTTTAAAAATATTTCGAATAATATTTTAGTTACAGACTTACAGTTAAAGGGTTGAATGATATATATTCCAACAATTTTAGAATGTATACTTAACATTTTTGTAGTATTTGAAAATTACATAATTAAAATAAATATTATTAAATTATTTTCAAACTTTACAATAATTAACATTTCATGCGATATAATATTCCACCTTTCTGGTCGACTGTCTGCACCATTGATACGTCAGCTATTCAGCCGTTTCCCCGTTTTATTATCTATTATGCACATTTTTATTGCGTAATATTTTAAAAGTACCTTTTATACAATCTCTATTTTTATTATTACTATAATTTTATAAAGCTTTAATTATTTTTATTCTTTTATCCAAGGAAAACAACAGAAATTATTACAAGGAATAAAGGTAATTTAAATCATATATTCCCTCAATCTCTATACATTTGTGTATTTATAGTATTATCTATATATTTTTTCTCTTTCGTTAATTGATTGATTAAAAATTAATATAAATAATCATTTTAAAAAATCACAATATCACGTTAGTAAAATAGCATATTATTATTTATATATATATATATATGATATTGTCACGTCAACAAATCATATCATATAAGTGTGTGCATTTGGTTAATTCGGTTGATGGTCAAATTGAATTAACTGAAATTTTTAAAATCTTAATCGTTAACCAAACTGAATTATCTTTTAACCGAATTAACCGAACCGAAATTATTTCGGTTAATTAGCCGAATTAACCGAAATTTATTATAAATTTTGGTTAAATTACATAATAGGTCACTAAATTATGCTAAAATAATTTTTTAGTCACTAAACTTCTTTTATATTAATTTAATACAAAATTTAGTGACCATTTTATAAAAAAATTTAATGAACATTTTATAATTTTTTAAAAGTTAAATGACTAAAATAAATATATATAATATTTAATATATAATAATTTTAGTTAATTCGGTTAATTAACCAATTTCGAACCGAAATAACCGATAACCGAATTGTTAAAAAAATAACCGTTAACCGAATTTACCAAAAATTAACTGAAATTATTTCGATTAATTCAATCAGTTAATTCGGTTAAAATCGAATAATTCATACCCCTAATATCATATAGATATGATATATCATTGAAGAGTGTTGACCGTTAATTAATTACCGATTTTTATCCAATAAAAAGTGACTAAAGTAATCAAAATATCAAATATTGAAAGCTACTTTTAAATTTATTCATTTAAAAGATGAATTGGATGGTTAAAAATTAGTGAAGAGCATTAGAGAAAAATCTTTGTTGTTTTAAAACCAAGGTAGTTGGAGTTTTGGCTTCGGAAAAAATAATGGTCTAATTGTTTCTTAAAATTTTTCATATTTTGCTCGTTTTTTTTTTCAATAAGATAATTTTTTTTTTTTTACATTTTAGTTATCAATTACATTCATTTCAAAACGACTTCAAAAATAAACCTATAATCATCCAAAATTAGGTTTTAGACATTCGGTTAAGTTTTTGAAAATTGTTCAATTTCTCAAAAATGGAATAAAATAATAATAATTTCCAAAATTATTTAAAAAATCACGCATAATCCCCTAATAGTACAATTCACCTTAATAGATATACGGATATTTAATTATATTATTTCTAAGAGGATTGAAATTTAAAATTTTAAAAATATTAAGACGTTAATCTATCATAAACAGTGAAAAAACTAATAGAAACCTAACCACGACTGTGACTCAATATTTTACACACTTGTATCTTAGCATAAAGCAAAAAAAAAAAAAACATTTAATTAAACAATCGCTTTTAACTTCTATTTTTCTTAAAATAATTCAATTTTTAACATTTTATTTTAAATTAAATAATCTCTTAAAATTATGTAAAATATAATTTTTTTTTCTGATCATTTTAACACAAAATTGAAAGTTAAATTGCTTAAAAAAATCAAAATAACTTTGGATACTTTTTTAACTTGATGCCTATCTTATACATTATGGCAATGATCTTGTAATGACTCCCCCAAATCCATGGAATCTGCGAATACAATCGAATGTAATCGTGTCGGGCGCATTCTCGTGTCCGAATAAGCAATGATCACTGATCTGCTTGCACCAGCCGTCCCTGATTTGGCGCCTACCATTAGCAGTTTAGCTCAGAAGAAACTCGACATAAATGGCAAGATGGAAAACCATAAGTTTACATCTCAGGCTCTGCCTCGAATCAATTAATTTTCCATCATTATTTGATCGCAGATTTCCTTGGGAAAGGTCTCTGCAGCAAAAAATGTTATGTACATGCTGTAATGCTACATGTAATCATCACCTTGCTAACAACGCCTCCATGTATGCACTTTTCTAACTACTAATGAATGTCAACTGTGCAACCTTGATGTTGATGAGGTTCTGGCCGTCGATGTTGATGTTGGTGATGGCAAATATAATGAAGAATCCTCTTTGTTTTCCTTCTCCTGTTCACGAGTGGTTAATCGAGGCGCCTCCAAACATAATAACCGCTTGAAGAACTCATATGATGCAAAGAAAAGTGCTCCTTGTGTTGTATACATGACTAACCGAGGAACCAATCCCCTAACAACATTTTAAGAAACAAAATCATCCGGTTGGTGTTTGTGCCAAGTTGATCTAAATGGAATTTCGATACAAACTGACTTAACTGAATATTAGTGGCAATACATGGTCTCGGAGGTTACCTGTATATGCCCTTCAAACCTTCATGCATCCATATATCTTGAAGAGTATGGTACACATTATTGTATCGGCTCAAAGATCCAGGTATCTGCATTACAACCCTCATGTAAGAAACACAAATAATCTAGTAAACCAGAACAAACACATATAGAACATGAAAGATATAAAGTTTCTGATACAATATAATCACATCGATGTGTGTAAATTTCTCAAAAGACCAAAACCCGCAAGCCATTCAGTTCTTTGGTTCTAAGCATACTAGAACATTCTATCCAGAGAAAGATTACACCATGTAGAAACCTATGCACCTTAAATTTAATTCAAATAACCATAGTGTCCCCTTGAGAAAAAATTTAGACCCAAATAAACATGCTTGCAAGCATAGAACTGTATGCAAATGTGAAACATACAGACTTAGAGCCTATCGATAAGAATGCTTGGCCAAGTGTTTGTGGCCAGTCGAAAACAGGGGATATAATGAAATCATACATAGAGATTGCGGACCTGTGTCTGTAATCTTGTCTTAACCACATCAAATGGAGTTGTGAAGAAAGCCGCAGTTGAACCAGCTAGGGTTCCACAAACTAGCTGCAGAGTAAGACCATATCACCTACGTAAGTGCAATTCCAGAAGGTTGCAACCTTAATACTAAGACTGAATTGCAAAAACATCAAGGTTATTTTAGAAAGAAGGATGCGGAGAGCAAACTGTCTGTAATGTGTTTGGTTGAGCAGGGGATAGAGATGATGACAACATGACTTGCTTCAAGCTTTCGTATGTGTAGAACTGCATATAAGCAATGATGGCATCATAAATTGCACATAAAAAGAATTTTTGATGTAAAGGGAAGGAGAGAGGATGGTTGGCATGGGAGGAATTACAAACAAAATTGTAGTACTTCATTGAGTTATATCTTTATTATATTAAACCCTTTTCACTATCTCCTGGAACTTGCAACATCACACTTAATGGGAGAGTCATTTCTTTAGCCTCTTCTTTGAAGGTTACATGATATAGAACACAATTAAATTGCGAATTTGAAAAGACCGAACCTTGATAATTGAGTGTGGAATATTCCTGCAGAGTACAGCCCTCCACCCAGTGTAGAGTGAAGGCAGACCTCCCTTTTTGATAATCTCAACTAAGGCCTTCCTGCAGAAACAAAATTTGGATATCATTGAGAGACAAATATATGAACCACGCCAGAAGCAAAAAGTGACGGTAACCACAGATGGAGATGAACTTGTTGAATGAAAATATAATGAGCAGAAAACAAGCAAAACATGCTAAACATATTAATCTTCTGATATTGACAAATTTAGTACAAGAGCTTGAAGGTATACCAGCAGTTTTGATAGTGTACACCAACTTGCATCTGCTGCTTTATACGCTCACTGGGTGTAAAAATAAAAGAAGTAGCAACGCTTGCACAACCACCAGCCATGCAATGAGCCAAAGAATGATACTCCTGCAAGAAATAAGAAAAAACAGGTGAGCCAGAGTCACACTTAAGAAATTAGCAAGTTACTAGTGGACAGGCAATTACTAAACAGTTGCAACTCAGTGTGTGTCAGGATATGTGATCCACTCATCACACTGAAAGATGCAAGTTACCTTAGGGAGGAGAGGAAGCAAAACCCCTTTAACTGATTCATATGAGAAAGTATAAAGGGCAGATATTGGAGCTGAAGATGCAATATTGCTAGCAATGCCACGATATAATCCAGTTAAACCTGTAAATATCAAATAATTAAAATGTAGAAAGCAAGTAGGTCAGTATATATCACTATAAAAATGAGCACCATCTATCTTAGTCATCTCTGTTCTATAAACACAATATACCTCTTTCAGAAATTATTGATCGTCCAATATCAAAAATAGACTTCTGCTCTGCATTACAAGATTGAAGGACTGTCTTGACTGTATCAATCGGATGTAAGCAAAGGCTTACAAATATTCCAGCAAAAGCCCCAGCAAAAGCATGCTCATGTGTAGCAAGAGCATACTGAGGTTTTTCACTTTCTGTGGAGTAACTTTCTGTTCCATCATCATCTATGGAAGATATGTCGGGCTGTTTACGTTGATTTTCAAGGTACTTACTGCCATTGTTAAGATGTTGCTCTTTGAATGTATTATAATAAGAAGCTAAATAGTTCAAATGATAATCTGCACAAAGATCAGAATCCAGAGTCCTTGAAACACTACAATCTGCCTTGCTTTCTTGAACATTGGTGAGGAGATAATCTGAGCACAGAGAGGCAGTTCCTCTTGAATTAAAAACCAATTTATCATCATGAGATATGGGCATATCTTTAGATTTGATACAATGAGAATAAGGTTCAGCATTTGCAATGGGTAAGTTATCTGTCAGACTAGCTCTATCTGATGAAATGCAGTTTCCTACATCACTACTTGCAGCAATGCAATATTCACTTTTTTTCTTATTTGCAATCTCTGGGACATTGGCAAAATACCGAAGTCCAGCAGAAGGAATCACCTTTCTCATCCATTTGTATATATTTCCAACTTCATATGAAAATCCAACAGCCGCAAGCCCATTTCCCTTCCAACTCTCGTTAGAGAAGTCAGAGCCACAGCATAAAAGTCCATGGTAAAATGAATGATTAATATTTCCAATAGAAGAATCAATCATGTACATCTTCTTGGTTGTTTTGACAAAATCAAAGTTTGGCTTCATGACAAATGACAATTGTCTAGCTTTCCTCAAATCAATGCAAAAGTATTTATCATCAGCTGAAATAGATCTGGTGCCAATTTCTCCTGACCCCAGATTGACCGGTATATTCTCTTTCAGTGAGACACGACAGTCTCTTTCCAGATTTGTCTGTTGTTGAGGAATAGCAAGATAGCTTGCTGAGTTCCATATCTGGTTTAACGACGAGATAAACTCAGCAGTGCTCAGTATTTGAGATTGCTTGACATCAGATTTTATTTGGGTTTTCCTATTATTATCAGGAAGGGAAGGGGTATATTCTTCAGAAGCAAGCTCACCAATCTCAAAAGAAGCCCCCTCATCTGGCTCACCCTGTACTTGATTGAAGGTTGACCACGTCTATATGGCTTTTTAGAGGCAGGCATTTTGTAAAAATCTTTCAAGAATTCCTCCCAAAGCAGATATCAGTATCACCACAGTATCTTACACAAAATATAACTGCAACATGGATAGAGAAAACACATCTATCAAAAATCAACTAACAGAAGACACATTAAGGCTAAATTATCTAGACAGTATATGCACTATAGTCGAAAGTGCAATGTCATCCTCGTACATTATCAATGAAAAACAGTCCAAATGAAGACATGGACTTTTCAAATCTGAAGTATTTTATGAGTTGAAATCTGGCAAAAAGCAAAGGTTTCTTAGTAGAATAAACCTTTTGCAACTTTAGTTCAACCTATGGTTCATTTCAGAAGTTCAAGTTAGTAATTAAACAGCATTTCATACTAAACTGCACTTTTGCAAGAAGTACAAGGACAACATAAATATTATAACCATAATAGAACCACTGTTAAATGCAAACTTTTACAGTTTAATGTCGACTGCTAATGAGCCATCCTATTGCCTTAGTTAATAAATTTAACAGATTTTCAGACCAAAAATCTAAACAACGAAAAAAAAAGCAAATTAATAAAAAAAATTAAACTCAATAAATAACCATAAAATAGAGAGAAAACAGCAATCATTAAAAGAAGAAAGTAAATTAAAAATAAACTTACCTGATAAATGGTTTGGTTCCCATCTTCTATTACCGTCAATTTGAGCAAACAAAGAGATTCGACATCAGATTACTGATCAGGCTCAATAGCCATCCCTGAAATGATATAAAATTTCATTAGAAAAAAAAAACAATAAAGCGGTCAACAATGAGAGATGCAAAATCTGCAGAGGGTTAGACCTCAGTGAATGTGGTTGCTTACGAGACAGGAAGGCTTGAACGAAGTGGATCATTTTCTTGAGAAAATTGAACGGGGGATGTTTGTCTCCTGAGAAAGGTAGGGTTTAAGCCAGGTTTTATAAATGGAAAATTTTCGACCCTTCTTTTTCCTTCTGTAACATATGCCGGTCCACCGTAGTAAACAACCGGCTCCACTGTAAATTGCGCCATGTTCTATAAATTGAGATTTAGGGTTATTTACTGCGGAAAATGATTGTATTAATATATATAAATGTTTGTTCTGTGAAAAATAATTTTATTAATAAAAAATAACTATAAAATAAATATTTATATTATAGCTTTTATAATAAATATTTAAAGTGTTTTTTTAACTAAAATATATATTTAAAATTAGATAAATTTGACTAATGAAAATTTATTACATTAAAATTAGATTTCGTCTGATGGTCTTTAGTTTTTTTATATATCATGATGATCAAAGTTTTATACTTTTATCAGATGAAAGATCTTCAGATCGAAGATTTCGTTTAAGCAATTCTTTAGTTTGACGTGCGTATATGTAAAAAAGTTATTATTAAAAGACTCATTTATCGCGGATCGATTCAGATTAATCAAAACGAACTTTAAAATTCAAAAAAATATAAAAAATTCTAATAATTAATACATTCTCCTACGATCCAAATTTCTATAATAGTGAATGAAGTGAGGAATTTAAGATTATAATGATGTTTAAGATTATATTTAGAGAAATAAGTGGTTTTGTGATAATTTAAAAAAAATATGTTAAAATCTATAATGTTACTTAAATCTCGTCATCTGCGACGTGCGTGTACATCATTAAAATTAATACATTTACAATTCAATTCGACGGTCTACATGAACTTTGCCACTTGTAAGTGACGAGATCTAAAAAACATCGTAAATTTTAACCTATTTTCCTAGAATTATCCTAAACCCACATATTTTTTTTAAATATAACCCTAAAAATCATTATTCTCCAAAATTCCCAAATAATGTTGCTCTATGATTTAATTTTATTCTTGGAAGTTGGAATTGTTGGGTGAGTGTGGCCCTAGAGAGCAAAATGGGTTCTGGGCCTAGTGATTTGTATCTTGTGGGCCTACGATGCAGGGTTTGTGTTATAGGCCCTTATAGGTAAAGTTGGAAGAAATTCGGTAATATTAGGATAAATTACCATGGTAATCATTGAATGTTAGTATTTCTATCGATTTGATTGCAAGACTTTAAAAGCTTCAATTTTAGCACTAAAACTTTATACATTGATAGACCTAAGGAATAAATTCATTAAATTATTTTTAATTAAAAATAAGATTAATTTGATAAAATATATAAATAATAAGTCCAAATGAGTTAGTATTCAATTATAATTAATTTGATAGATATATTGTGTCAATAATGGAGTGTAAATGTGTTATTATCCTAAACGTAACCAAATTGATAGAGTGTATAAGTAATAAGAATCAAATAATTTAATAGACAAATTTATATAATTATTACGTTAATAATCTTATTAAGAGATAACTACTGATAAATAATTAAAATCAAATCTCTAAAATTCATGATAAAAATGAAAAATTGGATGTCTTCAAACCATAATACAATCCGCAACAAATACAAATATATAATTTATTTATGTTAAATACAAACATCCAAACAAGACGTTCTTCATCCGCACAAAAACTCTCGCAAACAAACCTGGTGATTCACTGCGTCCATCTTCAAAACTACATTTCACCTTATGCATCGAATGTTCATCATCTTCGTCTTCACTATCAACCAAAGCTTCGTAAAACAAATTTTCATTGTCGTTATCGTCATCATCAAAAACAAATGGAAGATATCCTAAATTTTTTTCACATTTATCATCAACAAAATTTAAGTTTTTCGGAATCTCCAATAGCTCGTATCTAATAGATCTTGCATCAAAATGATCATGACAATACATCTCAAAAAATCGAAAAGAAATACTATGTATTTCAAATATAATAATAAAATAGTATACAAATATTTATAAAATTCAAATCAAACTCTTACCTTTCTGTAATTTTTTTCGGTAAGATATCTATACTATTCTTTTAGTAGAAGAAATATTTTTTCCAATTCCTTCAATCTTGATACACTAATTGCAATCACTACTCTATACAAAAATCCTAAGCGAAATACAATAAAACCCAGTAACGTACTTGAAACTAAACGTTCTCTTATATAGGTTTGTAGCGAATATATAACTTGAAAAATAAAATCTGATTTAATAATTTTTGATATATTATACTAATTATGGAAGATTTTATACTATATCAAGGGTAGTGAAAGACCTTTTTTTAATAAGGAAACTAGTATAGGACTAAGTTTTTAAGTTTTCTATATTACGTTAACCTAACATGTCGTATTGGTTAGAAAAAGATAAAATTTATTTTAAAGGATTTGGATTTAATTGTTTTATTTATAAATGGGATGATATAACGAACGTCGAACACCGTTAAACATTGTTAATGTTGAATACCGTTGAATATTATTAAATTGAGTTATAAAGAATAAAAATTTAAAGGACTAATCATACAATTATTAATTATATGTGTAGTTTATCACTCTTTTATTAATTACATACTGAGTTCTTGAGATTTTAAATTTTTATTAATTAATTTAATGGTATTTAACAATTTTCAATATTAATGGTGTTTAACAATATTCAACATCCGTTGTAGAATTTTCCTTATAAATGTATGTATTATTAAAAAGATAATATATGTATATATATGAGTCTATCATGTGCATCGAACATTGTTGAATATCGTTAAACACCATTAAATTAATTAATAAAGATAAAATTTTTTAAGAACTTAATATGTAATTAATAATTATTTAAAATAATATTTTAATTAAATTATTTTATTTTTAATTTTTATTTTTAAATAATTAAATCAAATATAAATATATAAAAAACTAAATCATTTTTTCTCATTGTCATTCAAGTCGTAACCGTCGTTAGCCACCGTTTGTGGCACGATTGTTATCTCCGCGTTTTCGTCCCTACTGTAGTCTAATTGTTGTTTCTCTTCGTTCGCCCCGTAAATTCGACAAAATTTTTGTGTCTTTTACTTAATGATCTACAAATTTGGGTGCGGCGATTTTATTTCGATATATATTAACTAGTTGAGAAAGAGACAGACAGAAAGAAAAACAAGTTGAAAAAGGTAAAAATATTGGCATCAAAAGAGCAGTCTCTGTCACTATAAATTTCTGCTCAAATTGTGTTATAAAAGGAACCTTCCATCGATTCAAACAAGGAAGAAAACAGAGTACGAGGAAATAAGGAAGTGTCGGGTCGGAAAATATTTGATTTCTGGGGAAGAAAATCAGGCCTTGTAATGGATCTGAATTCCGAAAGGAATGTTGTTCTTTATGGAACGAAGAATGGATAATGAAAGGAAACGGCTGTTTAATGAAACTGGAAAGGCACAACTTCGAGTGAATTTTTTTTTCTTGGCCACCGAACTTCACAATTTAATCCATTTTGGCCATCGAACTTCACAATTCAGTCCATTTTGGCCACTGGGATTAACAATTTATTTTGTCGTATTATTTTGGCGGTGGGACCCATCCTTTATAGGTTGGCTGATAATATCTGTGGGCCTCAAATGCCTCGTTTGTTGAGAAACTAGTTCTGCATGGATCAAATTTACGGGTACAAAGTTCCGTTCGATATTTTTTTTCCTAATATTTCATAATTTTTATTTCGATTCAATTTATTTTGAATTTTTATTTTTATAATAATTTTGAATTCTAGAATTTTATATTTTATTTTGGAAAATAATTTGTTTTATGATTTTTAAGTGTTATTTGATAAAATTTTGATTTTCTTCATACAAATTTTATAAAATAGTATTTAAAATAAAAAGAATTAGTAATGTAATATAATATTTTTATAATTATTTGTTGATTATATGTTAAATTCTCCATCCATTTATTCGTCAATCATAATTAATTATGAATTAAATTAAAAAATAAGGTTTAAAATTAGAAAATGAGAAATGGGTTAAACTTCTAGTTGAAACTATTTTATTTTTAAAAAATATAAATAATTTAATAACGATTAATTTATATATTAATCACTTGTTAAATTTTATAACCATAATTACAATTATTAATTATTATTTTTAATATTTAAATTAATTAAAATCATTTAGTTTTAATAATTTAACTAATTAACATATAAAATATAAAAATATTTGGTTATTTCATAAAAGAACACATATGTGAAACGCAAGGGGAAATTTTTACGTGGTCATAAGCAAAACATTAGATTAATCAAGGACAACAAAAGCATTAAAATGTAACATAAAGAAAATATAAAAATAATATAAGCACAAAATATTTTTCAGAGTTGAATATATAAAAATTTATATAATATATTTTAACGTAAAATAAAATATTTTAAGTACGATCAATAGTAGAACTTAAAGTAAAAGTTTGAAGGAACATATTTAAATTTATAAAATACTTGGAGGATTAAACAGTTTATTTATTTTTTAATTTGAGAATTTAACTAAATTTTTAATGATTTTTTGAGATTTAATAAAAAAAAGCTAAAAAGATAAGAGAAAATTTAGTTATACTTAAAACTTTAAGGCTTAATATGAATTCTTAAAAAATTTAAAGGAGTCAGAATTAAAAAAATTAAAAATATTTTAAAAGTAAAATTTATATATACCAAAATAGGGTGGGGATCACACTAGTCCCTTAAAAGATATGTCCCTAAGTATAACTATAATATTTTTTATTGAATAAGAGGTATTATATTCTTATATTAAAATTTAAATAAACATATTTAACTAATAAATTAATTAAAATATTACAATATAAACATATTTAACTAATAGAATATAAATATTATTATATAAACATATTTAACTAATATTGAAATTTGAATAAACATAATTTTTTTTATCAAAATTTGAATCAATATAAAATATTATAATATAAACATGTTTAACTGATAGATCAATTAGTGAATTTTAACAGTAATATTCAGAATAATATAACATCAAGAATATAAAAATCGTTAAACACATAAATTACTATTTAACATACATATAAAAATTTCAAAAGTGATTATTTAAATTACATGTCGATAAAAAATACCGTTAATAAATTCTTTATATATTACAACTAATTATAATTTTTTTTGATACATCGTATTTTATATATATTTATAAATATTTGTATATTTTTAATTAAGTTTACCAATAAAATTTATAATTAAGTTTTAAAATTCTAAAAAAAAAATGTATTTCAATCCTAAATTTTAAAAACTAAGTTTTAAGATTATAAAACTACAGATGATTGTTTAAATTTTTTAAAAAGGAGTACACGTTCAAATGGAAAAAACTATTTTTAAGATACATAATTTAAATAAAAATATAATTAAAATTAAAATTATATCATAAATTAAAATGGTAAGTTAATCTTGTAGTACCGGGAAGCACTTACCGGAAGACTCTGGAAGCTAAATAAATTAAAGCCCAATAAAAAGTTTCCGTTACACATTGATCACTAGCTAGGTTATAAAGGCTAAAATGGGATTTGACTAAAATACCCTTAAATTAACTCAGCCTGAATTTGACGCGTAAAATCCTCAACAGCAATAAATAATAGATATTATACTGATTTCTTCTTCCTCACCGTTCTTCCCACGACAAAAGTCATTCAGCAAGAAATATCATTTCCTTTCTTCTTTCAATTCCTATGCCAAGATTTTCAAGAAAATCCCCAAGAATCATTCAAGATATTTGGGAAACCTTTCAATTCGTCCTGACAGAATCTAAAGGTTTGCTATGTCTCTCTTCTGGAATTTGTTTTTAACTTTGAAGAAAATCATCCGTTCTTATGTTTCTTTTATGGATTGATTTCTTGTTCTTAATCCTCATGTTTTTTTTCGTTGTTTGTATATAATTTTGATATTCAATTTGTATTATTATAGTTTTACAAAAATCTAAAAAAAGACGTGATCTCTCTTTGGATCGTCTTTCATTCAAATATATGTTTCTCCTCGGTTGGTATTCGCGGAAAGAACTAGGGAGAGTGGAGGGCTTTCGACTCCTCCTGGCCAAATCTAAAAGGGTTTTATTTCTTCTATACTCTGTTTATAATTCTGATATTCAATTTGCATTATTTATCTAAAAAAGATGTGATCTTTCTTTGGATCCTCTTCAATTCAAATATATGTTTCTCCTCATTCACAATTGGTATTCCCACTAGGGAGAGTGAGAGACCTTCGAGGCTTCGACTCCTCCTGGCCGTATTTAAAAGGGTTTTATTTCTTCTGTACTCTGTTTATAACTTTAAAGTAAATCATCTTGTTATGTTATTTTGATCTATTTGTTTTGTTTTGTCATTATATGTTATTTTTTGGGTGTTTGAATATACCTTTGATATCTAATTTGTGCAAGAGCTGACAAGTTTGTACAGATGTGCATCAGTTTCATTTTCGTTCCTAATATTTGATAGTTAATGACATACTTGAAAGTGTCGGGTAGTGTTGTTCTTGTCTCTCAATAATTGGATCATACTTGATGCTCGGATTTTTATAATAATTCCTAGTATTGTCTTTTTCTCTCGATTTGGTGTTGGTTATTGTTTAGCAAAAGAACTCACAAATTATTTCCCTAGCTTTAAAAAGAATAACTACTGGCTTAAGAAAGTTGGAACTGCTTTGATGGGTGTGTGGACAAAGCCACAATGGTGGTTATACCTTATGAAGTTTTTTTTTTTCAAAAAAAAATATCCTACATGAAATTTTCCTTTCTGTAAAATATAAGAATATTGGTATTCTTTTGAATAGAGATGGATGTGATGAAATAAATGAGGTATTTATGATTGTTCTCAGCTTCTATGTGTTCTTGGTGCAGCATATTTGCTATGCCGAACATTAATTGATTTTTTACAGAATGAATATAACACTTCATACTTTCTGATTCATTCTCTATTTTTATAATTCCTATTAACCTCTTTTCGCAAATCATTGTCACCAAATGATCAACAAGGGACATAAAATCTGTTTTGTAGCTCCAAAACATGTTTTCTCATGAATATTGCTTTCTCATGGAGAGCTAAGAACGATTCTAGCCACAACTTTAAGTATGCTTACATGAGGTACTTATGAAGGTTTTCAGCCTTGATGTTTTCCTGGTGCAGCCTACTTGTGTTGTGCCGAGCATCTTAAAGGTTGTTTCACATAACAAATATATGACATACTTGAAAGTGTCGGGTAGTATTGTTCTTGTCTCTCAATAATTGGATCATACTTGATGCTCGGATTTTTATAATAATTCTTAGCACTGTCTTTTTCTCTCGATTTGGTGTTGGTTATTGTTTAGCAAAAGAACTCACAAATTATTTCCCTAGCTTTAAAAAGAATAACTACTGGCTTAAGAAAGTTGGAACTGCTTTGATGGGGGTGTGGACAAAGCCACAATGGTGGTTATACCTTATGAAGGTTTTTTTTTTCAAAAAAAGAATATCCTACATGAAATTTTCCTTTCTGTAAAATATAAGAATATTGGTATTCTTTTGAATAGAGATGGAGGTGATGAAGTAAATAAGGTATTTATGATTGTTCTCAGCATCTATGTGTTCTTGGTGCAACATATTTGCTATGCCGAACATTGATTGTTTTTTTACAGAATGAATATAACACTTCATACTTTCTGGTTCATTCTCTATTCTTATAATTCCTATTAACCTCTTTTCACAAATCATTGTCACCAAATGATCAACAAGGGACATAAAATCTGTTTTGTAGCTCCAAAACAACATGGTTTCTCATGAATATTGCTTTCTTATGGAGAGCTAAGAACGATTCTAGCCACAACTTTTAAGTATGCTTACATGAGGTACTTATGAAGGTTTTCAGCCTTGATGTTTTCCTGGTACAGCCTACTTGTGTTGTGCCGAGCATCTTAAAGGTTGTTTTACATAACAAATATATGACATACTTGAAAGTGTCGGGTAGTATTGTTCTTGTCTCTCAATAATTGGATCATACTTGATGCTCGGATTTCTATAATAATTCTTAGCACTGTCTTTTTCTCTCGATTTGGTGTTGGTTATTGTTTAGCAAAAGAACTCACAAATTATTTCCCTAGCTTTAAACTTAAGAAAGTTGGAACTGTTTTGATGGGTTGTGTGGACAAAGCCACAATGGTGGTTATACCTTATGAAGTCTTTTTTTTCAAAAAAAGAATATCCTACATGAAATTTTCCTTTCTGTAAAATATAAGAATATTGGTATTCTTTTGAATAGAGATGGAGGTGATGAAGTAAATGAGGTATTTATGATTGTTCTCAGCTTCAATGTGTTCTTGGTGCAACATATTTGCTATGCCGAACATTGATTGTTTTTTTACAAAATGAATATAACACTTCATACTTTCTGATTCATTCTCTATTCTTATAACTCCTATTTAACCTCTTTTCGCAAATCATTGTCACCAAATGATCAACAAGGGACATAAAATCTGTTTTCTAGCTCCAAAACAACATGGTTTCTCATGAATATTGCTTTTTTATGGAGAGCCAAGAACGATTCTATCCACAACTTTTAAGTATGCTTACATGAGGTACTTATGAAGGTTTTCAGCCTTGATGTCTTTCTGGTGCAGCCTACTTGTGTTGTGCCGAGCATCTTAAAGGTTGTTTCACATAACAAATATATGACATACTTGAAAGTGTCGGGTAGTGTTGTTCTTGCCTCTCAATAATTGGATCATACTTGATGCTCGGATTTCTATAATAATTCCTAGCATTGTCTTTTTCTCTCGATTTGGTGTTGGCTATTGTTTAGCAAAAGAACTCACAAATTATTTCCCTAGCTTTAAAAAGAATAACTACTTGCTTAAGAAAGTTGGAACTGTTTTGATGGGTGTGTGGACAAAGCCACAATGGTGGTTATACCTTATAAAGTCTTTTTTTTTTCAAAAAAAGAATATCCTACATGAAATTTTCCTTTCTGTAAAATATAAGAATATTGGTATTCTTTTGAATAGAGATGGAGGTGATGAAGTAAATGAGGTATTTATGATTGTTCTCAGCTTCAATGTGTTCTTGGTGCAGTATATTTGCTATGCCGAACATTGATTGGTTTTTGACAGAATGAATATAACACTTCATACTTTCTGATTCATTCTCTATTCTTATAACTCCTATTAACCTCTTTTCGCAAATCATTGTCACCAAATGATCAACAAGGGACATAAAATCTATTTTCTAGCACCAAAACAACATGGTTTCTCATGAATATTGCTTTTTTATGGAGAGCCAAGAATGATTCTAGCCACAACTTTTAAGTATGCTTACATGAGGTACTTATGAAGGTTTTCAGCCTTGATGTTTTTCTGGTGCAGCCTACTTGTGTTGTGCCGAGCATCTTAAAGGTTGTTTCACATAACAAATATATGACATACTTGAAAGTGTCAGGTAGTATTGTTTTTGGCTCTCAATAACTGGATCATACTGATGCTCGGATTTCTTTAATAATTCCCAGCATTGTTTTTTTCTCTCGATTTGGTGTTGATTATTGTTTAGCAAAAGAACTCACAAATTATTTCCCTAGCTTTAAAAAAAATAACTACTGGCTTAAGAAAGTTGGATCTGTTTTGATGGGTGTGTGGACAAAGTCACAATGGTGGTTATGCCTTGAAGTCTTTTTTTCAAAAAAAAGAATATCCTACATGAAATTTTCCTTTTTGTAAAATATAAGAATATTGGGATTCTCTTGAATAGAGATGGAGGTGATGAAATAAATGAGGTATTTATGATTGTTCTCAGCCTCATTGTGTTCTTGGTGCAGCATATTTGCTATGCCGAACATTGATTGATTTTTGACAGAATGAATATAACACTTCATACTTTCTGATTCATTCTCTATTCTTATAACTCCTATTTAACCTCTTTTCGCAAATCATTGTCACCAAATGATCAACAAAGGACATAAAATCTGTTTTCTAGCTCCAAAACAACTTGGTTTTTCATGAATATTGCCTTTTTATGGAGAGCCAAGAACGATTCTAGCCACAATTTTTAAGTATGCTTACATGAGGTACTTATGAAGGTTTTCAGCCTCGATGTTTTCCTGGTGCGACCTACTTGTGTTGTGCCGAGGATCTTAAAAGTTGTTTCACATAACAAATACATGGCATACTTGAAAGTGTTAGGTAGTATTTTTCTTGGCTCTCAATAACTGGATCATACTTGATGCTCGAATTTCTACAATAATTCCTAGCATTGTTTTTTTCTCCATATTTGGTGTTGATTATTGTTTAGCAAAAGAACTCACAAATTATTACCCTAGCTTTAAATAGAATAACTACTGGCTTAAGAAAGTTGGATCTGTTTTGATGGGTGTGTGGACAAAGCCATAATGGTGGTTATGCCTTATAAAGTCTTTCTTTTTTCAAAAAATGAATATCCTACATGAAATTTTCATTTTTGTAAAATATAAGAATATTAGGATTCTCTTGAATAGAGATGGAGGTGATGAAGTAAATGAGGTATTTATGATTGTTCTCAGCTTCAATGTGTTCTTGGTGCAACATATTTGCTATGCCGAACATTGATTGGTTTTTGACAGAATGAATATAACACTTCATACTTTCTGATTCATTCTCTATTTCTTATAACTCCTATTTAACCTCTTTTCGCAAATCATTGTCACCAAATGATCAATAAGAGACATAAAATCAGTTTTCTAGCTCCAAAACAACATGGTTTCTCATGAATATTGCATTTTTATGGAGAGCCAAGAACGATTCTAGCCACAACTTTTAAGTATGCTTACATGAGGTACTTATGAAGGTTTTCAGCCTTGATGTTTTCCTGGTGCAGCCTACTTGTGTTGTGCCGAGCATCTTAGAGGTTGTTTCACATAACAAATATGACATACTTGAAAGTGCCAGGTAGTGTTCTTGTCTCTCAATAACTGGATCATATTTGATGCTCGGATTTCTACAATAATTCCCCACTTTTTTATTTGGTGTTAATTATTGTTGTGAAAAAGTGTTCAAAACTATTTCCATAGCTTGAAAAAGAATAACTACTGCTTAAGAAAGCTAGTTCTGTTTTGGTGGGTGTTTAGACAGAGCCACAATGGTGGTTATGGTTTACGAAGTCTGTATTTTGGAAAAAAGAATATCTTACTTGAAATTTTCCTTTTTGTAAAATAGAAGCATATTGAGATTCTCTTGAATAGAGATGGAGGTGATAAAGTAAATGAGGTAGTTATGACTATTCTCAGCCTCAGTGTGTTCCTGGTGCAGCTTATTTGTGCTATGTCGAACCTTGATTTGTTTTTCATAGAATGAACATAACACTTCATATATTCTGATTCATTCTCCATTCTTATAACTCCAATTTAACATCCTTTTGCTAATCATTGTCTCCAAATGATCAACAAGGGACAAAATTTGTTTTCTAACATCAAAATAACATGGTTTCTCTTGAATATTGCTTTTGGTTATTGAGAGCCATGAACGATTCTACCCACAACTTTTAAGTATGCCATGAAATATCTAACAATTCTACAATGAACCTAATGTTTTCTACCTCGATGTTTTCCTGGTTCAACCTACTTGTGTTGTGCCGAGCATCATAGGGTCTGTTTCACACTTTCACATAATAAATATATAACCTCCTACTTTCTAATTCTGTTTTTGTTCTTATAACTTCAATTTAAAAACTCTCTATTAATGATTTTCTCCATATGATTATTAACTCGTCCTAGCCGAATCTAAAATGATTTTTTTTCTTAACTCAGTTTATAACTTTGAAGAAATTCCTCTTGTTTCATGTTGTTTTGATCGATTCTTTATCTTTTCAGTTATTATATGTTATTTTTCTGGTGTTTGCATACAACTTTGATATTTAATTTGTATTATTTTTGGTTGACCGAATCTATAAAAAAGAACATGATTGCTTCAGTTTTTAATTATTATTTTTTTCGATAGTTTCTTTGGGGTTTGTGCCTACCAAAGAATGAGGAAGAGTGAGGAAGTGTGATTGCAGCAAGATAACTTGAAAAAAGTAAGTGCAATGCAGTTTTTGACTTCCGAATGACAAAGGTATTGAGATCTACTTCTTGTCATATATGTAAGTGGTTCATAATATTGAATTTTGCATCAATGAAATCCGTGTAATTTTTAGATTGACTTGATCATTGAATTTTATTATTCATTTTGGTGCAGGAACCATTCTATAGTGTTACATTACGAATAAATTTACTACTAGCAATTTCAGGTCCACACTATTCTTTTTCCTTGTTTGTTTGATTAATTTATTTTGTAGTTTTCGTGCATATTACTGTTTAGTTGTTTCTTAAAAGATTTTTCAGTTTGTCATGGGAATAATACTTAAATATCATTTTGAAGCAGATTGTCAATTTTGAGTTAATTTTTTATTTATTGTATTATTAGGTTCATTAGAAGTTCTATAAACAGAAGCATGTTTTTGAACTCATTGGGAAGGGATCATTGGATAGTTTTTCAGTACTTAGGTATTTATGAATATTTTCAGCTAGTGCAACCTACTTGTATTGTTTTCAGTATCTAAGGTATTTATGAACGTTTCTTATTTTCTAATTCATCCTCTCTAATCTGCTCTTATAACTCTGATTTGACATCTCCAACTGTACCGTTATATCGTCATCAATTCAAGATACTTATCCTAGAAGTCTTCTTTTCTTATTCACCATTGGTCTTTGTTGAACGAACTTGGGACTCCCTTCAATTCAACCTAGCCGAATCTAAAAGGTTTTTTCTTTTCTAAACTCTATTTATAACTTTGAAGAAAAGCATTTTGTCTGATATTTAATTTGTATTGTTCTAGGTTGGCCGAATCTAAAATAGAGAACGAGGTAAACTGCTACAATGCTTACAACATGGAGGGTCAGAATTTCACTCGTCTTTATCTGAATTTTTTTCTTCAGCGTTTAATAGTCTTTTTCAGCCTGAGAAAGAGACATTGCAGCAAGATAATATGATTCACCTGTACACTCAATTAAAATACAGTTTTTTTCTCCCGTTTTTATGACTGGCCATTTTCAGACTTAGGAATAGACATAGCAGAAAGATAACAAGATTTACTTTCAAATGACTATGGTATTAAAATTTACTTCTTGGCGTATATGTAAGTGGTTCATAATATTGAGTTTTGCTCTAATGGAATTCATTTAGCTTTTAGATTGACTTGAACACATAATTTTATTATTCATTGTGGTTGCTAGAATCATGTTCAAGAGTGCATTACGAACAAACTTATTATAAGTAATTTCTGGTTCACGCCATTGTTTTTTCTGATTATTTTGATTAGTTTATTGCATAGTTTTCGTATCATTTATTGTTTAATCATTTCTTAAAGGACTTTTCAGTTTGTCAAGTGAATAATACTTAAATGTCACTTTGAAATTGATTGTCAATGTTGAGTTACTTTTTTAGTTTCATTAGAAGTTCTATAAATAGAATTCTTTGAACTCATTAGGTTTTGCCTTGGGTCTCCAGCCTTCACAGTTATAGATCGTCTTCAGTTCATGATAAGTTTTTTTTTGAAAATCTCATTCTTATTCATTGTTCGTATTTGTCAAAGGAACTTGGGAGACCCTTCAACTTGAGAAAACATCTGATCCTATGTTGCTTTGAACGATTCATTCTCTATTCTTATAACATCACTTGAATATCTTTCCACATATGATTGTCACCAAATGATCAACAAGGGATATGAAATCTGTTTACTAAGACCTTTTGAAGTGTTTTTCTTGGTGTATTAGAACTAGGTGATAGCTTATTTGTGGGAGCCCTTAGTGCAATTTGTTAGTTCCTTTTACGATATCTAGAGAAGGGTATTCAAGTAATTTTAGTGCAATTTGTTAGTTCCTTTTACGATATCTTGAGGTGCTTATGAACGTTTTCAGGCTGGGTGTTTTTGTGGTACAACCTATCTGTGTTGTGCCAAACATCTTAGGGGTTATTTTTCTGGTACAGTCTCTCTCATTTCTCTTGCATAATATTTGGTGGATATAATGTAGGCTCAACTGCTTTGTCATTGTTGTCTTCTGTTTAAAACTATAACTAAATCTGCATATATGTTTTTGTGTCACTTTTTCGATAACACGAATCCACTGTCACGTAGGTTAATTCCTACAATTTCATCATGCATGGATGTTGTAGTTTTGTAATCCCATCATTATTCATGAAGGTTGACGAGATGAGAAGAGAAAAATGTAAATGTTTATCATCTGCATCATGTCAGTGTAAGAAATTCCTTTCTCTGCACTTCTGAAATTTGTGGAATAATGTGTGTACTAGCTGTCGAGGAATGACATTTAATGGCTTTGCGTTCGACAATCTCAGATTGTTCTTTTCTAAGTATCTATCTTTTTTGTACGTTTTATGTTATTTAGTATATGCCAATGAGATCTGCAAGCTAATTAATCCTATTAGAGCTGCATCAGAGAAGTTTGTACACTTTACTCCAAAAAGTTCTTATTTCATTGTTGTAAAACAGGTATCTACACCTTGGCCTAGCAATTTTATAGGTTAAGATCATCTTGTTTCTCCGGTGGTTGATGCTTCTGATGATAATCAGGTATTTATGTTTTTTTAAGCTACTCATCAGTTTTCTACACCTTAATACCCTCTTGACTTTCCTCCGAAAGATAGTTTGAATGGGAAATGAAAGTCATTTATCATGTTCAACATCCAAAAGTCCTTTAAAATTCAAAACCCACCCCTTCTAATTTAAAATTTAAAATTTATGAATCGGGTACATGATTCTTGATTTCTTGGGTACTTGATATAAAAGTCATTTATCATGTTGGACATTCAAAAGTCCTTTAAAATTCAAAACCCACCCCTTCTATTTAAATCTCTAAATTCTTATATATTTATATTTTAAAAAATATTTTTATTTTAGGTTTTTCTAATATTTTTATTTTAAAACTAAATTTTAATCTCTAAATTATTTTTATGTTTGTATTATATATTTTTAAATTTTAAGTTTAAAATTAATATGTATATATGTTTAAAATTTTAAAATTAAAGAAATTATGAATTGGGTACTTGAATTTCATAGCTACATGAGAAGTGGGTACCTGAATGTAACGGACTGGGGCACGAACCAACAAAGTAAATACTCAAATGAACGGGTATTCGGTAATAAATACCTTTAGATCAGTAGATATTAATAATTAGATAGTGTAGCATTGGGTGTTAGCTAGTATAGAGGGAAATTAAAAGGTATTGTATAAAAGGGTGTTTAAAATTATCTAATTCAATTGATTGATTTGTCGACTCGAAATAAAATATCGGGTTATTTTTAAAACAAAATATTAGGTAATTTTAAAAAAGATTACCCGATAGGGTCAGGTACATAACCTGAGAATTATTAAGCTTGGTTTGACCGAATATTTTTAATTCTCGAGTATCTGATTCGACTCGATTAATTAAAATACATATTACTTTTAATTTTAAATTATATTTTAATTTTAAATTCTTTAATATTTATACTTAAAATTAAATTTTAATCTCTAAATTAGTTCTATGTCGGTATTTATTATATATTTTAAATTTTTTTAAAAAATATTAATATATTTTTTAATATTTTTTAAAACTAAATTTAAATCTCTAAATTATTTTTATGTTTGTATTGTATATTTTTAAATTTTCAGCTTAAAATTAATATATATATTTAATATATAATTTTACAGAAATTTTAAGGTTAAAAAATTATCAGGTACATGATACTTGATTTCTTGGGTACTTGAATTTCATGGCTACCCGAGTAGTGGTTACCCAAATGTAAAGACTCGAACCGATAAAATAAATACTCGGTAATAAACACCCTTAGATCAGTAGACATTGATAACTAGATAGTGTAGCATTGGGTGTTAGCTAGTATAGAGGGAAGCTAAAAGGTTTTGTATATAGGTGTGTTTAAAATTATCTGATTCGATTGATTTGATTTGTCGATTCGAAATAAAATATCAGGTAACTTTTAAAACAAAATATTGGGTAATTTTAAGAAAGATTATCCGATAAGGTTGGTACACAACCCGAGAATTATTAGGTTTGGTTTTGATCGAATATTTTTAATTCTCGAGTATCCCACCCAACTCGATTAATTAATATATATTTTTTAGTTTTAAATTATATTTTTATTTTAAATTCTTTAATATTTATACCTAAAATTAAATTTTAATCTCTAAATTAGTTCTATGTTTGGATTCATATATTTTTATGTTTTAAAAAATATAAATATATTTTTATTAATTTATTTTTAAGTTTTAATCTCTAAATTAGTTCTATGTTTGGATTTATATAAAATGTTTAACTCATAAATAAGTGTCTGAACTATACACTTTTTTTGAAATAAGTGTCTAATATTTTTTTAGTTAAAATAAATGTCTGGGCTATATATATATATTTAAATAGGTGACTAATGTTTATTTTTTGTTGAAATAGGTGTAAGTTTCATTCCGTTAGTGTTTTAAGATTAACATCGTTAAAAAATTTGTTTAACTTATAAATCGATGCCCAAGCTATACATTTTTCTAAGATAGATGTTTTATTTTGTTCAAATAAGTGCCCAAATTATATAATTTTTTTGTGAATAAGTTATATTAGATTATTGAAAATTTTATTACTTTTAATATTGAGATGAAATTACAACTTTTAATTTTCTAAGGTCAATATAAAAAATAAAATCTTTTAAGATAAAATAAAGTTTACATCAAATCATTTTAGACATTGAACAAAATAATACAGAAGAAAAATTTAAAATGTAATGTGAATTCAAAATTTTATACAATATTAAAAATATTTTAATATACAAATCTATTTAATTTAATTTCTTTTAAAATTTTTGAGATCTAAGTTAAATAAAAAATATATAACTTGTATATTAAAATAAATTAATAATATATTAAAAGTTGGTATATTAAATAAAATATATTTTTAATAGTGTTATCTTAAAACACTAACGAAATAAAACATTAGGTACTTATTTCAATAAAAAATGTATTAAGCACTTATTTCATAAAAAAATGTATAGTTTGCGCACCTATTTATAAGTTAAACAATTTTTTTTAACGTTGTTACCTTAAAACTAAAACACTAATGGAATGAAATTTTAGGCACTTATTTCAATGAAAAAAAATATTAGGGACCTATTTCAGAAAAAATATATAGTTGACACTTATTTTAACCGAAAAAACATTATGCTCCTATTTCATAGAAAAAACATTATACACTTATTTTAAAATTAATTTAAATCATTATTTTTTATGTTTAATTATGTATTATAAAATTTTAAAATTTATGTTTTTAGTGTAATTTTTTAATTTTAAAATAAAAAATTATGAATCGGGTATATCAATCGAGACACGGGATTAAATTAGATACTTGGCCCCAGGAAACGTTAAATTTTATAACTGTTAAATTTTACGTTACCTCTCTTTTATTTAATTGTCCCCTCAAAATAATCATTTATTAATGAAAAATTGATTAAAAAAATATATTTTAAAATCTTTTTTGAACATTTTTTTAATTTTTTATTATTTATTTAAATATATTTTATAAAATTTAATTAATTAAAATATTTAGGATTAATTTTTTTTTAAAAAATGACTAATAATAACAACAATAAATAACTTTGATGGAGAGTAATTTTTAGTGGTACTTATTCATACCACGATCTCAGAGTTTGTGGTACGATAAGCTTTTCATTGCAGGAACTCGCATTGAAATTGATGGTCCATAATATCAAACAAAAAAAATTAAAACGGGGTTATTTTAAGATGGGTGCTGGACCAAAAATAAATTGTTTTAATGGTCTTGTATTTGTAATTAAGTGTTGGGTTCTTGATTTTAGTTTGATAATTACTTTGATTTCTGATTTTCTAAAAGTTGATTATAAGCTTAAGTATTGATCTGATGATCTCAACTTTACCTACTCATTTTTTAAATAAATATTTAAATTTGGAATATAAATCTCAACACTTGACAAATTTCAATATAAATAAAAATTTTAATCATTATTTCAAAATTAGTATAAAAAAGACACATGATAACACAGAAGAGACTTGATAACTTGTGGAGCTGCTGCCTGTGTGGCTGCTGCTTTTCGTGCTCCAGTTAGAGATAGGCATGGAATCAAATTTGACGGGTTTCGATGCGATAGTAAAAAATTGGGTTTGGGTTGAGTTGGTTTTTTTCAAAAATGATTTTCGGTCGGATTGGATTTATGATGGAAAATTCCTCTCCGACATGGGATTAAAAGTGTGATTTTTATATATTTTTAGGGATATTTACAATAATAATTCTTTTATATATTTTATACAATTAAATCATTAAAATTATTTTTTATAATTAAATCACTAAAATTATATTTTTTTTACAATTAGATGTTTAAAATTTATTTATTTTATTAAATCCCTAAAATTTAAAAACAATAATAATAATAACTTGGGTTAGGTCTAATCGGAATTTTTTTCATCCTAAACCTAAGTTGAGTCAGATGACGAGTGGAAAGTATTGAAGTTCGGATCGAATGTTGGTGGATCAAAAATTCTACCCGTGCCCATCTCTAGCTGTTGTTAGTGGTGTCCTCTTTGCTCTTCGATACACAAGTAAGGCATTTCGAAACGCCTGCCCAAACTAATTTATTTCTCTCTCGGGGTATCGATATACGACCTTCTAGTATCGATACTCCTACACGAAAATGCAAAATTGGATCTAGGAAATCTTAAAAACCCTCATCAAATTTCATCTATTCGATCTGAAAATATTCTTACATGTTCATGAAAGTGTTTAAGGTGTGTTTAAATCAATTTTAATGTTTAACTCAACCTTAAACAAAAATCACCATTAATCGTCTCTAACATGACAACCAAGCATTTATACATCAAAACCTACATGTATGCCACTATCATGAAATGAATGATACTAGGAAGAGTTAAGAGTATCAACCTTAAACAAGCACAACAAAAACGTCATCTCTTCTTCTCCTCAAGCTTTCTCTTTACCTAAACACCTTGATGTCTCTTCTTGTTCTCCAACTATAAGGAAGATGACCAAACGATTATCATACTATCTGAGTGATTTAAAGAGTCTAAAACAACATTAAAATCACTCTAAAACCTCCCAAAAATCTAATCTCGTTCTTTCACAAAACCCCTACTAAAACCTTACCTTCACCATAAATAACCAAACTTATCTTGGGAGATAGATCTCCTAGAGCCGGACAAAAATCTCTCTTACTCTAAAACGAGATTCCATCAAAAAACCCTTAAAAATCTTACTTTGATGATTGTTACAAAGGTAAAAGATGAAGAAAATGAGGTTGTAGAAGATGATCTCATACCCTCTGCAATGAGCTGAAAATAAATGCCTCAAACCCTTTTTTTCATCTTTTAATCAATTATCAAAAAGCCCCAAGGCCTCGTTCATTCAACTCTATCAAAGCCCAATCAATTAGCAGCCCAACAAAACTCAAAACCTCACAATTTGGGTTAACTCGATACTCGTATCCAAATCCGGGTCGTTACACGTTGAATTTTAATCTCTAAAGCAATTTCCTGGAATCTTTGAACACTTTTATCACTCTTTTTTCTTTTCTTTTTCCATTGTTTGCAATGGCTATGGTGGCTGAAGCTTTCCTATCTGCCTCCTTGGAGGTCTTGCTTGATACAATTGTTTCTCAGGATGTTTTGAACTTTACCAAGGGGAAGAAACTAGAAGCTGTGTTGTTGAAGAAACTGAAGCAAACACTGATGTCCGTGAAAGTGGTATTGGATGCTGCTGAAAGTAAGCAGATTACCAACCGAGTTGTCGGTAGTTGGGTTGATGAACTCAAAGATGTTGTTTATGATGCGGAGGACCTCCTTGATGAGATTGCTACTGAAGCTCTTCGAAACAAGATGGAATCCGAGAATCAAACTAGTAGTACTTCAGTCAAACAGGTAAGTCGTTTTTTGTCTGCTCTCAATCCTTTCAAAGATGGGATGGAGTCAAAACTGGAGGAAATCCTTGAGAGACTAGAGTACCTAGTCAACCGAAAAGACATCCTGGGTCTGAAGGAGAATTGTAGAGGAGAAAAGGGATTTCAGAGAGTGCCTGCAACTTCTTTGGTGGATGAATCTGATGTTTATGGAAGAGACGGTGAAAAACAAGAAATAATGAAGTTGTTGCATCCTCAAAATCTGACTGAAAACCAGATAGATGTGATTCCCATTGTGGGTATGGGTGGGCTCGGCAAAACCACCCTTGCACAATTGATCTACAATGACGAGAAAGTGGACAGGTGGTTTGAGCTCAAAGCATGGGTGTGTGTTTCAGAAGAATTTGATGCTTTCAGGATAACCAAAACTATTCTGTAAGAGATCACTTGTAGCTGTGATAGAAGCTGCCAGAGCTTAAACCAGCTTCAACTTCAACTAAAGGAGAAGCTCTTGGGAAAGAAATTTCTATTTGTTCTGGATGGAACTTTTGGGACATACCAGATGATGCATGCAATATTCTTCCAGCATTGAGATTGAGTTACTATTATCTTCCTTCACCTCTAAAACGTTGCTTTACGGACTGTTCAATTTTTCCTAAATATTATGAATTCAAGAAAGAACTCATTTGCTTATGGATGGCCGAAGGTCTTTTAGAGTTCTCCAAAAACAATGATAATGCAGAAGAACGAGGTAATGAGTACTTCAAAGAGTTGAGATCAAGGTCATTTTTTCAACAATCGAAGGAGAAGAAATCTGGTTAATTAGTGACTGGCTAAATTCATTGCTGGAGAATTTATTTGTAGATTGGAAGGCAGTAGTGTTTCATGCCACCCGTCCAGTGTCCAAGAAAAATATGATGTGTGAAAGAGATTCAAGACTTTACCTGAATATGATGTGCAGAAGAAATTTGAGACTTTACCTAAAGCAAAAGGTCTACGTACATTCCTAAATGAGAATTCATTGTTTAAATAATATATAAAAATATAAAATAATATATTTTTATTTAAATTAGATAAATTTATTCATTTATTTCAACTAAAATAATATAAAATATGTAAATTTATATTATTTACATATATCATTAAAATATAGTATTTATAATAAAAGCAATCTTTTTTAGAAAACAAAATATTTTTATAAATAACATATAAAAATATTAAACTTTAAACTCAAACACTAAACTTTAAATCAAGATTTAAGATTTAAGGTTTAGTTCTTATAATTTAAGATTTAATTTTTTTACATACAATTAATAATAAAAATATTATTTTGTGAATACTTTGAGTTTTTTAAATAATATATAAAATATAAAAATAGTATAATTTTATATATTTTATATATTAGTGTTATTTATTTTATAAACCCGGTTAAATTTAATGCTTTTAGGCTCAAGTGTTCGTTGGTGCAGCCTGGCTGCAGCCAAAAAAAATATTTGATAATTTGACAACGTATAAATATATTAACAGTCAATGAATTTAACGGAGTTTAAATTTCGTTATTATAAATAAAATAAATTAAATTTAAAAGATTATTTTTATAATAAATTTTTATAATATTTGATTTTATGTTAATCATATAAAATATGAATAGCCGATAAAAAACTAAGTCTACATCGATGTAAATGTGAATATTAATGCCCCGATTTTGAGTTTAATACGTGTAAAACTTACAAAAATATTATCTTCATGCTAAAGGTTGTCTAATAAAAGTCTACAATATTATCGCTTTTATATTTTAGGATCTCTTATAGACATGAATCAAGCATCTTTATCGTATTTATTAAAAATTAAACATAAAATGAGATAATAAAAAAATTGATTATCACTTATGTGATAAAATATAATTAATTAAAAATTAAAACTATTTTAAGATTGCGAATAAACAATCAGATAAAATAATCATTAATATTTAATTAATTAATTAAAACTAAAATTAAATATGTTATTCAATTAAATTAATTAATTATTAATCGGATTTTAAATCTTACCCGTTATTTCTTAATAAAAGATCCAGATTAAATTATTCAAGTTTAAATCCACTTTGTTTTAGATTCATAGCATTATAGCAAGTTGTGACGGTGAAACTAAAATGGGACCCACGTCCGCTATTTAGACTTTAGAGTATGTTAGGTAAATAGGAAAAGGATGACAACGGGTTGGGTCCATTTTTTTTTTATCTTTTTAACTTTTACTCGAAAATGTAAATATTTATTTTGATTTCGATTCGACCCGAAATAAAAAATGTATAACTTGATTTTAATCTGAATTCAATAAAATAATAAAAAAATAGTTAAATTCGATTCGACCCAAGAAAATAAAAAATATTATATATTATATATAAAAATATAATAATAATAATATATAAATATATCGGGTCGGGTAGAAGAGTTTTTATCCTAAATCGACCCCAACCCGATCTTATCTTAAAAGAATCCGAACTCAACCCGTACTGAATTTTTTTAATAAAAAATTCAACCTGATTCGATCGGGTCGGATCGAAATCCGACAGGACGGGTCAAATTATCATCCCTAAATTGGAATTAAAATGGTGTGGTCTATAAATTCGTCCATTGGATTTTCACTTAATAGTTTTTCAATTTAATTTTTTTATTGTATTTCAACAAAAGCATTAAACGATGCCGTTTAATTAAAAATATGATTACCCTTTAAATAATGAGACTCTTGACAGAGGAACAATAGACTTGATGGATTCTTCTTTACTACAAATTTAAAACAAATTAATTAATTACCAATGCCAAAGACCTAGGGGGGCTTTAGCATTTGACTACTTTTTTAGGGACATTCCCATTGTCTCGTTTACATGATTAGATAATGAAAACCCACTTTCATTTAAAAGGAACCCTAATTACTTTATTTAACTACAAAATTATATATATTAAGAAAATTTTATAACGGGAGTAAAATACTGCTGAACACCATTAATGTTGAACATTATTGACATTATTAAATTAGTTAATAAAAATTTAATATCTCAATGACTCAATATGTAATTAATAAAAGAGTGATAAACTTAACATATAATTAATAATTGTATGATTAGTCATTTAGATTTTTATTCTTTATAAATTAATTTAATAATGTTTATCGTTGTTTAACATTAACAATATTCAGCGGTGTTCGACACTTGTTATAGACTTATCTTATATATTAATATTTTATTTATTGATCGATCTGAGAATTCGATTACGAATCGTCTAACTGGTGTAATAAGAGTACAATAGATTGGTAAGATAATGTACTGGACTCTTCCAAGATCTGTCATGGATGTATTGTAGTTAGAGAAAACGTGACGTAAGGCACTGACAATTTTTCTACCGAGAGGATAAGAATTCAAATATAATTAATCTTAGAAAATGAGGGTAAAATTCAAATAAAATGAAAAGTAGAGTCCAAATAGATAATAAAACTCATTATATCTTTTAGTATAAATTTTTTTGTGGGCCACAACCACTATAGCTGAATAAAAAGAAATAATGTATTTATGGTATAATATTTTTTAAGGACCTGGAACTTTCGATGTCGCCAGCAAAAGTCCTTTTCTTGGACTCGCAAAAAGAACATCTGAAGAGGGACAACCTAACTCTAACTTGATTCTATTCTCAGCATGCCAAAAGAAACTTAAAAAAGGACTTTTAGGGTAAGAGATATTAAAAAGGACTTTTCTTGGTAAGGATTTTTAACACACATATTTTTTTCCCCTTAGATCTTATCATTCTCATCCTCGTTGTTAGAGATGGCAATATAATCCGAATTCGATTCGATCTGAAGAAAAAAATTTGATCCAAATCCGATTAAAAAAAATCTGAATCTAAACCCAAAAATAATGTCTGAGTCTTAATAGGAGGTGAATCGGATATAGATATTGCCATGATCCGATCCAAATTCAGTCCGAATCCATATCCGATATAAATCAGAACCATATATAAACCCGAATAAAATATTTAAAATTTTATATTTAAAAAGTTTGAGTTGTTACTTTAATTTGTTTATATTAGATTCTAATATTTGTTAAGATTTATTTGTGTTATAAATTTAAAAATATTTGTTTGATAAAAAATATTTTTTTTATTTAAAGATATTTATTTGAGTTGTTACTTTAAAAAATAATTGGATTTAGACTTTTGGGTTTGGATTTTATATATTTTATTGGATTAAAATTGAATTTATGTAAATAGACTTGGATTCGGACTTGAATTTTTTTGAAAGTCCGATTATTAATTAGATTAGACTTAGACCTTATAAAATCCGATCCATTGTCCTCGTTACTTTCACCTCGTCAACTATTTTGTGATGAACACAGGGTATAAAAACACAGTAGCAGATGCCATTTCTATTATATATTTTTTCTTACTCTAAACATTTAGACCAAATGTTTCCCAGTAGTAATTGAATAACAATTAAAGCATATAGACCTACTCAGAGAGGTTAGAACAGATTCAAATGGGGATGGCACTTTGGGACTAAGGAATTCATTTTTTTATGGTATTTTAGCAGCAAAAGTCTGCAAGTGGACCAATAAGTTGGATTGATTTTGATGGAAAGGAGTAAAAATAAATAGTAAATTAATTAATTAGTGTTTTATTTTTAGGTAATTTATAAATCATTATTATTTTTAATTATCGAATACAATTATACGATAATATATGTGTATATACGCATATCGTATGTATAAAATACTCAAATATATTCACCTATAAATATCTGTTTACCTATATTACTCACCAAAATATTTTCGGAGGAAATAGTAGGGATACCTTACGGCGTAACTAAAAAACAGAAATTTTAAATTTTGATTTAAATTCTTACTAATAAGTAATATTTTAGGTTAAATTAGATAATAATTTAAGGTAAAATCAAAGTTAATACCAATTGGGTAATATTTTAGATTTATAACCGAAATTCTTCTTAACTAAATAACATTTTAAATTTGAACTAGAATTTTTACATTAACGGAATTTTTATAAATTAAATAACATGTTATGTTTGATTCTGTTTTGGGTAAGAATTTTAGTCTAAACTAAATTCTTACTGTCCATCTAAAAATTAAAATTAAAAACCGCCTTAATCTAACCGCACACTAGAACTTTCCAAATATTTATTGTAAAATCTAGGGTTCAGCATGATTAAACCAAAAATTAAACTGAACCGAAGTATTATGGTTCATAAATTTATGAATCGTAATTAACCGCTGTTAATCAAATTAAACCAAAATTAATTTTTTAATTAATTTTTAATTATTCTTATAAGGTAAAAATATATATTTTATACTTAAAATACTATAGATGTATTTTTATTTTTTATTTAAAAATAAATTTTTAATAAATATTTATAGAAAATATCTCAAAATTTTTACCTTTTAATGTTTAAAAGTCATAAAATAAAGCTATTTTGTCAAGATAAAATACAAAATTTTAAAAATTAACGTTAATATGGAAAAACTGAAAATTGAGGTTAACCGAATCGAAAACCGGTGATTACTAAAATAACTTACCGAATTAAACCGAAATCGATCCGATGCACCCCTGGTAAAATCAGAGCGTCAAAAGCTTTTTTTCATGTACATAGATTTGAGTGTCCTTGTCTGTAAGATTCTACTGTCTCTCCAATGGTATGGCTTATACTTATTGGGAGTGTTATTCCAAAAGAATGAGTCCAGTCATGAATTCATCAAAAATATGATTAGGAGATTAATAGTAAAAAAGATTCTAAAGATAATGATTACAGCAGCAGACACCACTTAATTGTTCCATTAATACTTGTTACCATTTTTTAATGATTTTTGACACAAAAATAATAACATAAAGCGAATGATCTCTTTATTCTTTTACTATATAGGAATTAGAATTACAAATAAAAATATATTAAGTTATTCTAATTTTTTATTTTTGCTTGAAGTATTTATATCTGAATTCCAGTAATATAGATACTAAAAAACTAAACTATACTAAGAAATGTTCCACTTAGAAGCAGCCTTGGTTAAATTGAAACTGAAATTGGCCGTTGAAACTGTTCATAAGAGTTCCTCTAGTAGCCATTGCTTCATCCTCAACATCATGCAACATCACCTACATTACAAAAAAAACTATGCATTAAAACCAAAAATTTATATTCGCAAGATTCACCTCCACAACAATCGATTATAGTTTGTTCGATGATATTCAAAAGTTTTCAAATGAAATATTGTACGTACCCATAGATTATCTTCATCTTCGTCTCTAGTCGAATATGCAGGTTGTGTACTCTCAACAGTTTCGTCATTCCGTGCGAATCTGCCACGGATTCGAGGACGGGTGTCGGCTAGTGTTTTCCGGCATGCATACTTTCACATCAACAAAACAACTATTTAGAACATAAACAAGTGTAGTAAGTCTAGTTCTTTGATTGAAACAAAACACAAAAGTTAAGAAACCTTAATTGTTTTGTTGAAGTTCCTTTGACTTCGCTTTGCTTTGTACTTTGAGATCCTCTCTTGTCTCTCTTCAGCGTTGTAACGCCCCACTTTGAACGGTGCTTCCTCCATTGATGAGTTCTCCATGGCCGACGGGTTCGAATTCAACCTTTGGGTGCTATGAACGTCTGTCATACTCTATTGTCGAAAGTCAAAACAAACACAAAACCATTACTATGTAAGGAAAAAAAAACAGAGTAAAACAAGGTTGATAATTATGTTATTTGATCTTAAATTCGACCATGAATATGTATTTGATACGAATATAATTAAATATATGAAGCAAACCTCTAAATCACCGGTGCTCGTCACCTTCCTCATTTGACTAATGAAAAAGGTGTTCTCAGGCAAGCTCAAGGCTTGGTCATGGAAACTGTGCGATTCCATGAGAGCATCAAAATGAGGTTTGAATGAAAAACTGGGCTTCCGTTCAAAGCAATTGCTCCTAAAGCTTCTTTGCAAGTACTTCCCGCCATTATTATGAACATCACCGTAAGCAGAATCGAAATCCACTCGAGATTCTTCGTTTTTTACATCCAAATTAGAACCAAAAGACAGAAACGGAAACTGGGTGGTTTGACAAAGGCTGAGATTTTCAAGCTGGTGCGAAGGAAGCAAATCAGCAAACAACTGGTCTGCACAAACGGATTCAGCAACTGGGTTTTGATGAACATTATAATCGGACGATGAATCGCAGAAAGGAGAGAAAGGAAGATCAAACACTGATTGATAATCTATGGAATCAGTTGAAACGATTTCTGGAACACAACGATTGAAAGAATCATCTGAAACGGAAAGATTGTAAGACATTTGATTGAATTTGAACCGAACAAAAGGCGACAGGATCTCAGGTGTTGCTGAGTTTGTTTGTTTTGTTGAATGCTTTGAGAATAACCTGGAAGAACAGGACAAAGATCTGGCTCTTCGGACAAGCCAGATATATATAGTCTCGAGTGTCGACAAATAGTCCGTAGGTACAGCTCTGATTGTGAAAAAGTATTTGCTGTTTGAAATGCTATAATTGTGGAATTAGATTCTGGGTTTTTTCAATTTCTGAATCGTACATGGTTATACTTGTTTATTGTCTGTGATCTTAAAAGGGTGATTGTTGACAAGTTGACACAAAAGATAGTTGCAGAAAAGGAATTCGTTCAGTGGACCGCTTTTATGTACTCACTATAAACATTCAAAAATGTTTCAAAGTTCGGTCGATTAGGGATTTTCAATCTTTCATTGTTTCTGACCATGAAGTGGATGATTTGGTTTTTCAATCTTTCAACCATCCCCGATGGCTTATTTTTCATGTACTCACTATAAACCGAAGCTAAGAATTCTTTAGACAGCATCCTTGTAACTTTCTTAGTTATTTTTCATGTCAAACACAGACCAATATTCAACACGACTAACACGGATTATTACAACACTAACTACATTAACAAGTATCTTACACTATCATGCAGTAAAAAGGAAGATCGAAGTCGGTATGCGAAAATCTCCAAGGTCCCTTTAAGTACACAAAATCTTTGGGGGGAAATGAACATATACATGCCGCTGACATGCCATATCCTACGCAGGATTGTGTAGGGTAGGTGTGCTTATGCTCCATGGAAACATTAGCATAACTCGGTAGCAAGGTATCAAAGAATTAAAGGGAACAAAGCACGAAAAACACGGTAAAATAGATATATCGAGCACTTAGAACAACAAACACCATGAAATGCGCATATAGATCAAGGCAGAGAAAACATTGTTTCTAAATTCCCCTTTAAATAAACAAAACATAAGCAGCATTTTTATGCATCAAAACTAAAAATTATCAAACATTGAAGCATTAAGACAAGTACATCTATAGAACCCCAAAGGCGAACCAACCTAAACTGGCAAAACTATCAATCACGAAAAATCATCCCTTTCAAGGAAGACCAGCACCAGCTGCAGATCCAGCCCCACCATAACCACCACCTCCACGACCAAATGCAGGTCTTGTACCAGGGCCCTGGATGATCAAAAAATAAAAAACCTCAACGAAACTGAAATAAACGAGAAAATTATGCAAGCAATTAAATGAAAACTGCAGTCTTCAAAGTGAAATAACATCACAATGTTAAAGCCTGCGACATCTGAGCTACAAAGCATAATTTTTTTCATATTTTAAACTAAGATGGTGCAAGAGCAACAGAAAATGGAAACTATGTAGCTACAACTCTTCGTTTTGTCCTTAAAGTACCGGTGTCCAATCTCTATGTCCAAAACATTTTCATTTACGAATAAGGGGATATTGTCCTCTAATGACCCTCCAAATACATGAAATACATATACCAAAAACAATACAAATAATTTCATAACTTATCAAAAACTGCAACTATTACCCTGAATGTAGGCTGATAATCAGTAGGAGCTCCTCCCTTGTCACCAAAATCACCGCCTCCTCGAGGACCACCACGGTAGCCATCTCTGTCTCCAAATCTCCTCTCGCCGTCACCAAAGCGTGGTGGACCACTGGTTCATTATAAACATAAATATCAATAAACCCATATATGAATAAAAAAAATCATGTTTAACTAAATCAAAGAACAACCCAGAAAACTCAAGAGTCTACTCTTACCGTGGGCGGTCACCGGGAGGACCCATGGGACGACCAGCAGGCTTAGCTTGTTTCTTCAAAGTAGCGGGAACAATCTCAGAAGGAAGATTGAGGTAAGTCCTCAAGAATTCAATGCCATCATTGGTAAGGTACCAGTAATAATGCATCCAAGCAAAAGTTTCACGCACATATTCCTTCGACTTGAAACTTTGCATCAGCTTTATCACTTGAAGATTCGGAACATCGATTTCCGGGTGCTTTGCCAAATTATAGTCTTTCTTTGCATAGCAAACGCCCTCTGCTCCAAAAAAATCATAAACCCAGATCTTAAATCCAAATACTTAAATGAAATATTGAAATGGGTAAATAGATTTATCGTTTGGCTACCTTGGAAGAGGTACTTGGAGATCTCGCGGCGGTTCTTTTCTGGGATAATCTAACAGTCATAAAAATGAAATCAAGTAAATTAAACACATTTTCATGCAAACATTTTCTTAGAAACCAAACAAAGGGTGAGAAATTACCATGGTTAAGATGAGATATGAAGCAGAGCAGCTAAGACAGTAAGCTAAAGCCGAGGCTTATATGTTAACACTGCCTTACCTACACAGAGAAACCCTAATTTCGTTGATTGTGTTTTTATAGCATCTGTTTTCTCTGCATTTGGGCTTTTCTTTTAGCTACGATTGAAGGAAATATGGGCTCAAAGTTTTCACTTTTGATAACTGAACAAGGCTTTCGAAGTTTCAGACAAGGTTTTTTTTTGGCAAAAACAAGTTTTAAAAGGTTTAATTTTGGTTGTAGTCCCTATATTATGCTAAACATTAAAATTTTAATCCATATATTATATAAAAATTCAATTATTATTTTTTAGTAAAATTTAGTGACCATTTTAATACTTTACCAATAGTTAATCAAACGCTCATCTTCTCAAGACTCAGGCTTCTCTTATTTATTTATTTATTTATTTATTTATTTATTTATTTATTTTATCTTTCCTTTTATTCTGCTGTTTTCAGGGATTATCTAAACAAACAAACAACAGCTGCGACAGGAGGATCTCTCAGGTGCTCCCCTCTCTCTAATTCTCTAATTCTAGCTTCAATATATTCCAAGGTGATCTAGCTCGATTTCATTTTCCTTAATTTTTTCTTCATTTTTTTTTTTGTATTTTTAGGGTTTAGGTTATGGCTTCAAAGCGGATACTGAAGGAACTCAAGGATCTCCAGAAAGATCCTCCTACCTCTTGCAGTGCTGGTTCAGTTTCTTCCATCTTTTATTCTGTTTCATGCCTTGATTTTTTTCTTCATAAAACATATATATATATTATTTTTTTTGCTTAAATTTGCTTTCTTAGATATCAGCTTTTTTCTATCATGAATCGATCATGTTAGATAATTATTGCTGCGTTATTGAATTTTGAGATCTATATAATGGATTGTGCTTTTTAATTTATTATCCAGGGGTATGATTTTGACAATGTTAATTCATTGATTCAATGTTTGCTAATGCCGGTATGCCATCATATGAATTAGTTATAGTTTAGGTGAAGTTGTAGGGAAATGATCATCGTTTCTTACTCATTTCTACTAACTTTGCTAAAAAAGTTTAGGAGTTCAATTCTTATATTTTTCTATACGCAAAGAACAAAAAGGATGGATATTTTATTTAAGTTTTATAAGTTTACTTGCAGATTGATTATTCCATCGAACTGTTGTTTTACTTCTTTTTTGTTTATTATTGAAACAAGGCCCTGTTGCTGAAGACATGTTTCATTGGCAAGCAACTATTATGGGTCCTCCTGACAGTCCATACGCTGGTGGAGTGTTCTTAGTATCCATTCATTTCCCTCCGGACTATCCATTTAAACCACCCAAGGTATTTAATTGTATTCTCTAACAATCTAGTTTTCTTTCTTTCCTGCCTTTTCTGTATATTGTGTACTTTTGCTTTCCTCGGCTATATATAAATTGTAATTCAATTTCTGTTGCTTCTGAAACTGTTGTTATGTCGCTTAAGTGTTCTAAAGAAAATGCATATCACTTCACATTCTACAAGTTCATTATGTTAGCAAGCTATTTTTTTTATAGAACCATCTGTATAAGTGCCATCTCCTCAGAAATCCAATACTGCTGTTTTTTTTATATGGTCAATGGCCCTGCATTTTCCCAATTTATATTTCAAAGTTTGGAGGGATATGTATAGCATAAGCATTTAAAGCCTCCATGTTATATAACTAACTCCTTGCCATTAACACTATGGGTATGGTGTCTCTACGGAGCCGATGGCTTGTGCAAACTTTGCTTGACATTGAAATGGGTAAATGTTAATTCTTTTTATATGCATGCCGAGTGTCTAATGGTTTAGTTTATGAATGGAAGGCTATTGTTGGGTGGTTTTCGGTGCCAATTTTGGTTATACTTTGGTAAACCATGTCAAGGTAAGTTTTCATTAGTACATGCATGTTTAGTTATGGCATGTAACATTTACTGTATACATTTCAGTTATACAAACACATTTTGCATGGATGCTATAGGAATATATTTACAATTTTGTGTTAACAATGATGCATATTCATTGAGGGATAGAGTAGAACCAAATTTATTGTATGCAGTGAACAATGTCATGTCAATGCAGAGCTGGACTGTGTAGCCTCTATTATTATTCTTGACTCCCTTTCTTCATTATTTTTCCTTCTATTCAGGTTTCATTCAGGACAAAGGTCTTTCACCCTAATATTAACAGCAATGGTAGCATTTGCCTTGATATTCTGAAGGAGCAGTGGAGCCCTGCCCTTACCATATCCAAGGTTATTGTCAAACAGTCTTAACTTCGTTCAAATTTATACATCTTTTACTTTATCATATAGCGTTGTCATGTTATGTGTCAACCATTCCTCTTGGAGCCATTAAAAAAACTGCAGTAGTTTACGATGAAGAGTAAAAGCAAGGTTTTAATTCTTAACATTTCATTGATTTGATCTGTTGTTAGCAAATTGCCCCTTCAATAATTGCTACTTTGTGTCTGGTCACCTCATTTAGAATAATACTTTTTTATGCTCTTGCAACTCTTATTGGACTTGATTTACCAGTATTTAGGTGTGGGGATCTCTTATATTTTATTTTTTTTACTTTAGGTGTTACTCTCAATCTGCTCACTGTTGACGGATCCAAATCCCGATGATCCTCTGGTGCCAGAGATCGCCCACATGTACAAGACTGACAAGAACAAGTACGAGACGACTGCTCGGAGCTGGACCCAAAAATATGCTATGGGTTAGTATGCTGTTATCATATATAATAGGAGGGCTTCAATACCCTGTTGGCTTTGGTCTTCTGAAACTAACATGTCTGGATCAATATGTGTGATGTGATGATCTTTCGTATCTTTTATTTACCAGACCGGCGGACCGTGCCCTCCTTAACAAGAAAACACATTTTCCCTTTAGTTGTTTGAATGGATATTTATCCTTCCGCATTCTGCTAAATAGAACCTCTCGTTTGTGATTGTAAAATCTTAAATAAGTTAGGTCATTTGCCGATGAATGGCTGTCATTAATTTGCCGAGTCTTTCTTCTGTGTGTCTATACTGTCAATCAAAGGTGCCAAAGGGATCGAGCTAGGGTGAGTCTGTGAAGACGATAAATTTTGAAACTAAATTGAAGTTTTAGAAATTATTTTTTAAGGTGAATTAGATGTACTTGTTTGGAACTTTCCCGTGTTGGTTTCATCAGGTTGACTGGTTGAGCTTCGACTTGCTTTCCGGCTCGTTTTCTTTAGTTTTACCCTAAAACTATAATTGTTATTAAATATAAAAATTAAAAAGCATATAAATACAGTAAAAATACATTAAAATATTTTTAAAATAAATTATCTGATGTGATGAGGTATTAAGTTTTTTTAAACAATATTAAAAGTTCAAATTCTGATATTATAAATATAAAAAATTAAATTGATATTATATTCTCATAATAAATCGTTATAAAATCTAATATAATTGATCAATAAATTAGATATTGATATTTACAAAAATTAAAATTTAAAAACCATTAAAAATAATTTCAGTAAAAATATAAAATCTTAATTTAAGCACACCATCTCTTAAAATTTAGTAGTTATAGTCACTTGATTGCCCGCCTAATGGAGTATTTTTTATAGGTTTGACAGTTAAAAAATATCCCATTTAATATTTAATATTTTATTTCGTAATTTAAATTAGATTTTTTTTTGTTAATTATCATTAAAAAATGTTTGCTATTTAATAATAACATGACATATAATTTTTTTTTATTTATTTAATTTTTAAATTTTCTTAAAAATATAAACTTCTAAAAATCTAATTTTATCTTTTTAATCTAATCCTTAAATCACATATCCTTCATTGTTGAACACTTTTATACATCGATGGTTAATTGTATTGAGTACCTCGCCATTCAACATCCCCACCTTATAATCATATGTTAAAACTCTTATCATTTTTTCTTTATTATTAAATGTTCGATAACAGAAGAATCAATGATTCAATTATCGATTTTCAACAATGAGATAATAAGTTTTTTAGTTGTGGGGTGATGGAGCTAAAAATGACCGATACTAATTGAATTGGTAGTGGGAGAAAAAATTAAAAATTTAGGTTTAAGATTTTAGGATAATTAAAGATCTTACTATTTTTATGAAATTAAAAGTAATTTAATAAAAATTAGAAAATAAAGAAAATATTATATATTTATAATTTTTTTTGGTTTTGTGAATACGCCAAGAACAAATAGAGAAAATTTTTGTTATCTATAAAAAGCATTCAGGACAAAGTAATAGTTTATTTGATAAAATTTTAGAATTTTATTCAAGTTTTTCTCGAGGTGTTAAGTTTATTATTTTAACGTCTTTTATATTTTTAAATTTTACTGTATTTTTTATTTTATGTTAAATATTTAATATTTAAGATGTGATTTTCTTTTACTTTATACTAAATTTTTGCGTTGAAAGTATAACAGTTTTACAGAAAATAAGAAGAAAAAACGAAAATCGCGGAAACACGACTGCAAAGAAATAGGGGACGTGTTTAAAGTTTATTCAAGGAAAAAGAAAACCAAACCTTAAACCGACTTCAGGTATCCTAAAAAAAAACTTCAAAGCTGATATGTATTTTTGTTGTTGTGTTCTCTTTGACCTACGATTATTGTTTTTTATTTTCGTTACAAAATATATTGTTTTTGGGGACTTGCTTGATGGTTTCTGTTTTTGTCTGAAATTCCAAATAAATCAAATTAAAAAGAAACAAAAAGGATTTCTGGATTCTGGGTTATTTGTTTCAGGTGTTATTCGACGGGTGGATGGTTTGAAACGGTCAGCTTTCATTTCATTTTACTCTTTTCGTTGGTTTTCATTTTCATTGTTAATTTGTTTTATTTTATGTTATTTTTCTAGGGAATAAAGGTGGTTTTTTTTTTTCATACATGAAATGGAAGTGTTTGGATTGTAAGAAAGCAAAAGGAAACGTTGCTATCTTGGTTGTCTGAATTGGATTTGTATATCAACGACAGGTTTGTAACTTGTACAAAGCTGATGACATTTATGTGTTTGATTAATGTTCTCAATGACAACAATCTGACAGTTGTGTTTATAAAATGATGTTTGCAGATCAGAAGAGATTTGGGGCTGTTTGATTCTGGTGTCTTAATCTCCAGAACTCGGACAGCACCATTTGTGTGTCTCTGTGTATTGTAACTTGTAACTTTTATAGCAATGGAGGAATTCAGACAAATTGGTGAGGTTTTGGGAAGTTTAAGAGCTCTCATTGTCTTACAAGATGAGTATCAAATCAATCGACGACAGTGTTGTCTGTTGTTAGACATCTTCTGTTTGGCTTTCGATGTAATCGCCGAAGAGATCCGGATGAACTTGAAACTCGAAGAGAGGAACACCAAATGGTGTCCCCTCGAGAACCCGTTGCGAGAGCTTCAAAAGATCTTTAAAGAAGGGGAATCGTATGTGAGACAATGTATGGACAAGAGAGACTGGTGGGTTAAGGCTATCAATCTCCATCAAAACAAGGATTCTGTTGATTATAACATCCACAATTTGCTTTCTCATTTCCCGGCGGTCCTTGAGGCCATTGAGATGGCCGGAGAGATTGCAGGGCTCAACCGGGATGAGATACAAAGGAGGAGAGTCACACTTGCAAGGAAGTATGATGCTGAATGGATAGATCCTAAACTTTTTCAGTTTCGGTTTGGAAAGCAGTACTTGATCCATCGAGAGATTTGTAGCCGGTTCGAGAGTGCATGGAGGGAAGATCGATGGAACCTTATCGAAGCTCTGAGGGAGAAGAAGTGTTCGGAATCGGTAACGAAAAACCAAGAGCGGCTAGCTGGCTTGTTGATTCGGAAAATTATTGGATCAGAGGCTTATAATGGTAAACTTTTCCCTAGTGCAATCTTGTATGGAGGGGATTACCAAGTAAGGCGAAGATTAGGGGGACAATATAAGGAAATACAATGGTTGGGAGATAACTTTGTAATGAGGAACTTCTTTGGGGATGTCGAACTGTCGTGTTCCGAAATCTCTACATTGCTTTCACTTACTCATCCGAATATACTGCAATACCTTTGTGGATTTTACGATGAAGAAAAGAAAGAAGTGATGCTTGTTCTCGAGTTGGTGAACAAGGATCTCGGTTGTAGAAGGCGGATCTTGTTTCCGCTTCATGTTGTGGTTGATCTAATGTTTCAGATTGCCAGAGGAATGGAATATCTGCATTCAAAGAAGATTTATCATGGAGAGCTGAACCCTGCTAACATCTTTCTAAAAGCTAGGAACAACATTGAAGGTTTCCATTTGAAGATCTCAGGTTATGGTTTACCTGATATCAAGCCTCGTTCATCCCCGAATTCATCACCGAGGAGGTATGAGCCCAACCCCACCATTTGGTATGCTCCGGAAGTGCTGGTAGAGCAAGAGCAACTATTCTTTGGCTCTTCCGATTCAAAGTACTCAGAGAAGGCGGATGTGTACAGTTTTGCGATGCTTTTCTTTGAGCTCTTGTCCGGGAAACCACCATTCGAAGGACATGGAGAGAAAATGAGTAGAAGTATCATTGCAGGGGAGAGGCCTCTTTTTCCCTGCACAGTTCCGAAATATCTTGTCAACTTAACCAAAAAGTGTTGGCATACAGATCCAAATCAGCGCCCGAGTTTCTCATCGATTTGTCGGATTTTGCGCTACACCAAGAAGTTCCTTGTGATGAACCCTGACCATGATCAGCCCGAAATGCAATGTCCTATTGCAGATTATTGTGAGACAGAGTCATGGTTTGCGAAAAAGTTCACTGCAAATGGGACTTTCAATCCATTTTCAGTTGCACAAATTCCATTTCAAATGTTTGCTTATCGGCTTGCTGAGAAAGACCGGACTATTATGAACACAAAGGATAAAAATGGTGGTTTAACAACCGAAAGGATCTCGACTTGCAGAGATGACAATGTTTTGATAATAGAGGAACCACTGACAGGAACAAGTGACAGAACGTCTGTTGGTTCTGATGCAAAATCTCGTGGTTCAGATAGCAAGTCTATTTATTCGGATGTCAGGTCAGTCTTCAGCGAGGTTCCGGAAAGGAGATCGATCCAATTCCGTACACCCCCGAAGAGACAAAGTTGCACCAAGATTCCAGAGAAGAAAGTTGTAACCCCTAAGAAAAACACTAACGTGAAGGCCAAGAAAAGTCCAGGTTAGAGATATAGTTATCACTTCTATTTCTGATCATGTATATAATATGTAGTTCAGGTTACATATAAGATATGGAGGATACTGAATTGAACAATCTATTCATTGATTGCAGTGGCATCAAATGGACATTCTACTAGGCCATCGACCTTGAACCGTGTTAACAGTACCGGCTTAATCCGAGAAAACCACTCACCATTCGTTACAGGTTCCTTCACCAGAGCCCGGCAACGAACGGCGGCAGCAGCAGCAGGTCATACCTCAGATTAGCACCATTTAATCATAATATTGGGATCAAACGGGACAATTTACACAACCAGCGATCTCCAATACTGTTTGCAGTACATGAATCATCAAAGAAAATCATTCAACATTCATTATATTTATACATTCTTTCAGCAGATGTCTGGCAAAGAGCAGCGGCGGCGACAGCAGATCAAACCTCGGATTACCACCGATTAATCGCCGTAATGAACAAGGTTGCGTCGTGAATTACCGTGATGCATATCGGAAACTGCCATGTTTTTCTATCACAATTCTTGCGAACATCTCTTTTCTTGTATCCCCTTTTGATAGATGTAATTGTCATCAATATCTTACTCTTTTCTTGTTCTATAAAACATTTTTTTAAATTTTTTATTTTCTGATTTAGATTAGAAAATACAATCTCTAATTTCTCTATTTTCGAGTGAAAAATTTATACACCCTTTTCTTAATATTTGATGTTTAAAACTCTAACCCTTTAAATTTTAAATCTTAAACTTTAAATTATATTATAATCCCGAAATTGATAAGCAAGTATAAAATAATGTTTGTATTATTGTAATTACGTTATGAATGTCGTCTTCGGTACAAATCGTAATCCTCCTTGTCATATTTAAAAGCTTTTATGGGTTAAATTGAAATTTGAACAAGTTAATTTTCTACTTAAATTAAGACTGAATAATAAAACTAAATTTAAAGATGAATACAGAGTGGGTTGGATTTTTGGCCCATCCAAACTCGACCCAAATATAAACATCCAAAAACTGATTTCGACCTGATTTTTCTTCTTAAAAAAATTGACTCGACTTGACCCGAAAATAAATATATCAAACCCGATTCTGGCCTTATCCGGTCCACCTATAAAAATAATTTTAGGGACTAAATTATAAGAAAATAGTTTTAGGGGACCTAATTATAAAAACTATAATTTTAAGGACTAAATTATAAATAAAAATAATTTTAAAGACCTAATTATAAAAAATTGTTAGATAGATGACTATTATTATAAATATCACTAAAAATTTTATGAAAAATTACATATTTAATCCCATGTCAAGTCAGGTCACCCTAAAACCGACCCAACATCACTCTCAAAAAACACTCAACCCGACCCAAACCCATTTTTCCATAAAATAATCCAATTTGATTGAATTGAGATGGGTTGAAACCCGATAAGATCGAATAAAATGCTCGTCCCTAACTAAATTTATATTTACTTTTATTATTTAAAATAAAATATCATATATAATATTTACATTAAAACCATAAAACAACATAAAAAAATAAATAAATTAAACACACTAAAAGAAATATATATTCATATGAATGAGAACATATAAATAGATAGATATAGATAACTTGAAATAAAAGTAAAAATAAAATTAATTTATATATATATATTTATATTAAAAAGTGATAATAAAAATATAAATATTATAAAATAAAAATTAGATAATAATAATAATATTTATTATGATTTATATCTATCAACTAAACTTAATATGATATAATATATTTTTTATATCATGTGAATATATATAAATATAAAAATTAAAATAAATGTAAGATAAAATCATAAATAAACAAACAAGACAATAAATAAATAAAAATATAATTATAAAAAATTAAAGAAGTTATTTAATAAAATTGTAAATAATGTAAAATCTTAAGATAGAGTTATGATATATTAAACTAAAATTATGAATTAAAATAGAAAGTAAATTAACAACATAAGTAATAAACACAAAAATTTAAATGTATTCAACAATTAATAGATAAAAATAAATAAAGTATAAAATTAAATGGCATATATTTAAAATGTAAGAAATTAAATACATAAAATTATGAACTATTTTGTATTTAAAATAAAGTATTAAAGGACTAAAATAATTGATATTGAAAGGTACTAAAATTTATAAATCTACATCCAATTTTAATTAACACTAAAAATATAATTTAATCTTAATCTAAAAAATCTTACCTAAATTTAATTATAAAAATTTTTCTAAATCTGAATTAAAAAATATTTAAATTCGATTATAACACATTTTAACTTAATTTGTAGTATATATTTTAATCTAAATTTAATCTATTATCGGTACATTCTTACGTATTATATATTTAATTAAATTCATTAATATACATAATTATTCTAAACTCAAATTTTAAGTATCTTTTATTGATATTTATATAGATCTGTGAATGGGCTAAGAACCGATGATTACTAATTTCATAACAATTTTTAACTTTAAATACGTTATTATTATTAAATAAAAGTAAATTAAGACAAAAACATAAAATGCAAAAGCGCGGGTATCACCCACGTGGCTTCAGGTTAGAATTCTATCCAATTATATTCGAATCCACAAAATTATCGTGTGTGTTTTTGCGGCTATAATTTATGAGTGTAATAAAAGCCGAAATCAAAGGGTAATTGATTCAAAAAAGGCGCCAAAAATTTCATTCTTGGGAACCAACAACCAGTCCAAGAAAATCCTCCCCCAAAAAGAATTGAAAAGAAATTCAGTGAATAATTCTTTATATTTTTCTTTTTCCGGCGATTATTCTATCACTTTTCACTGCATTTTGATCCGCATAAAGAATATTCGCTTTCAGTTTCCAGGTAATATTTGTTTCCAATCTAATTTTCTGGTGAAAAAATAGGGTTTTGACTTGATTCGGTCGTCGATGAAATCGGAGGAAAGTTTGCGTTGATTTTCCAAAGATTTTTACCGAATTTTCTATCATTTTCAAAAGAAAAGTTCTATTCAGATTCAGATTGAATTATTTAAATTGGAAAGTACAAACTTGTTTGTCGTTTTCAGCGAACGCCATGCCTTATCTAACATTTATCGATGCTGTAATCTCATGATTTAATTTGAAATTCGTGATTAAATAAACATATGATCGCCGAGTTAAAAATGTAGGCTGTAATTGTTATTAAATTTTTTTGAGATTCAAAGTTGTGGAGAAATGGGTGGCGCTGGTTGGTGTTTCTCTTTGAAAATGACACCTAAAGACTTATGCACCATAGGCATTATGAATAATCTGGCTGTAGTAATGAACATCACCTTTTTTGTTGGTAGGCCTTGGTGTCAAAATCATATAAAGCTACTGTAGTAGAATAATTGTTAGATCCCTTAGATGAAAGGAAGCTTCCTAGATGGATAAATGTGTTCAGTACTTCAGGACAAGAAAGGTTTTTCTTTTTTGGTTAGCTAGATTTCACAAAAAAAAAAACAAAAAAAACATTGATATGAAAATTCGGACTTTGGATGAGTGTCATATACATGTCTGCATTCAAGACGAGTATGTTCAATAATATAATTGGGTTTGGCTAAAAGTGGATAGACTTTGATTTTGATTGCAGTTTTCCAAATTGTGGGGATGATATGCAGCTCCTGTTATCATTTTGACAAGGTAATAATGCCATTGATTAATTCTTCATGCAGATAGGTCAAGTGTGTTCATTGATTGAAGATTTTGAAAATTTCAATTCCTTCTCTCTTTTTCAGGACATTGGATTTGAGCAATTTGGATAAATGACTATTACTTTTTCTTTGATTTAAGCATTATTTTATGTTAGTAAAGAGGGACAAAGAAAGGGTGGTAAATCATCTATAATGCAGTAGTGCCCCAAGATTGTTTCTAAGGATATGCATAAGTTTAGGATTTTACAGTGTTTGAATGTGGCAATGTCAAGTAATTATTAATGTTTGTTCTTTGTTGTGTTTGAGATGAAGAATGCTTCTCCTTCTTTTCCATCCTTTTTCTTTTGCTCGAGGCCTCATTAAATTTGCTGCTAATTTCATAGTGGAGAAGCAAGAAATCCCGGCGACGACCTCGGAGGATTCCAATGATGTTCAAAAGGTTAGAAAGGTGGAACAAAATACAAATTGAAGTAACTAAAACAGATTAGTATAAACAACTTGAGTCCAAAAGATTGAACTTTATAATGCTGTGATATCCTGTTTATATCTTCTCTGGCTACCTTATTTTTATCGTCCTTTGCTATGTTGCTTGAAGTGCATGTCTGTAATGCATATCCGATCAGAGTGGACATACCCGTGTAAGACACATATCCACATTTGACACTTGTTCCGGAGTCCAAGAATCACTTGGATGGAAACTTTTTATGTACATCGATGACCTATAGGCTATTCATTCTTTTTATTTTAATATAATTTTGCTTCATAATGTAAAGTTAATGCATGCTTGTCTACATAAGTTATCTGCATGAAGTAAACATATACTGTATGGATTAATGGACCATGACCAATGCTAATAATTTTAGTAGTGGCTAGACAGCTGCAAGGGTTGTCACCATGTCTGTCTTGTAATAATTTCCTTGAAACGATAGAGAAAAACCTCAAGTTTGCGATGCAATAATTTCCTATCTTATTGTGATATTGTTTAGTGTTTTGATGTATCAGATTCAGAAGTTCTCTGTTTTCTTTTGCAGATGCTGAAAAGAAAGTTGAAAGAATCTTGAAGCTCATCAAGAGGAAAAGCAGAGGGAAAAAGGAGCACTAACTTTTTGTACACGTTGAGGACTTTCACAAACAATACTAGTCTCTCCATTCACAGTATGAACAACTTAAACAAGAGTCCAATAGAAACGGTTTTGATCAGAAAGGACTTGAAAGTCATTCTTTTTCTGCCTCTGGTTTGGATTCAGAATATGATTCTCCCATGGATATCGAATTGATGCTGATGTAGAATTTAACGAAGATAGAAGTTTCCAGAGAAGGATGACGGGAAGCATCCAGGAAGAACTTGAAAGGGAATTAATGAAAGTTGCGGACCTGAACCATCAGTTGATCTCTAAGACTGAAGACCATTTAGCTGCTGTAAGTAAAATACAAGAAACAGAAATTGTCAACAGAGATTTGAGAAAAGAAGTGGATGAGAAAGAGAAAAGACTTTCCAATTCCGAAGCGGAGCATAAGGGACGGGTAACAGAGCTAGAGGAGCAGTTGATTGGCTTGAAAAATGAGGTGGAATCTCAGCAGCTCATGAAAAGGCATTTGGAAGCTCAGCTTGAGGATAAGACAGCTGAATGTAAACAGCATGGAGAGACAATTAAGACATTGTGTAGGCAGATTTCGGAGGTTGGGGATGAAGTTAGTAAATCCATGAAGCAAAACGAGGACAGTGACACCAACTTAACATCTAAACTTGAGGATTCAATGGATCAGATCATCAATCTGAAGGTGGGGGTAGATGATATATGCAACCAAAAATACCAGGTAGATGTACTGAAGCAGGAATTGGATTCCCCATGCAGCCAGAAAATCAAGTCAGAGACTCTGCTAGAAAGGAAATCTAAAGAAATTTCCCAGTATTTGATTCAAGTGAAAACCCTGAAAGAGGAATTAGCAAGAAAAAATGGTGTTGAGCAAATAATGGTAAAAGAAAAAGAAGGCTTACAGATGCAGGTGCTGGAGTTGGAATCCGAGGTGGATGTTCTTCGCAAGCAGAAGTCTAAATTAGAAGACAATGAGCGGAGTAATGTTCTCGAAATCAATCAATCGAGACAGGAAACAAAGCGCCTAAATGCTAAAATTGTAGAACTGGAAGCACTCTGTCGGCAGAAAGAACTAGAGCTTTCAACTATTCAGGAGGATTACGAAAGTAAACGGCTTGAAGAAACTTCTAGGACAATGACCTTAAATGCAGAGATTGAGCTTCTGCAACGGAAGTTGGAATTCATGAAAAAGGAGAAAGATGAGTTGGAGTCGCAGATCACTGATCAGAAGAGAATCATGAAAGAAAGAGAGGAAAATGCAAACAATTCTTTGGAGTCAAAATCTAAGCTTGTCAGACGATTATCCATAGGAACCAATTTTAATTTCACTGTCTTGGAAAGAAAGATGGAGGATTTAGCAGAAGAGTTCCGCAAGAAAACTGAAGATAACATCCGACTTTTGTACCAGAGGATCACGGTTTCTGAAAAGATACATTATGAGAACAAAGATACTTACAAGACTATGAAGGAAAAGCTTGAGCAAGAGAATGAAGCACTTTCATGGAAGCTTAAAACTTGTGAAGCTGAGCTTAGGAAGTTGAGGAATTCACTGGAGGCAGGCAAAAAGGAATGGACTGAGACAAACTCAAAGTTAAAGCAAGAAAATGGAACACTTGGGAAGAAGCTTGCTAGTTGTGAAGCTGAGCTCAAGAAGCTGAGGGATCCAACGGACCCAGTGAAAATTGCATTGACTGAATCGAAATCGAGGATGGGGCTAGAAAACCAAGTGCTTAGAAATAAGCTTGCCAATTATGAAGGTGAGCTCAAGAAATTGAGGAATTCAATGGAGGCAGGCAAAGATGCATTTGCTGAATCGAAATCAATGCTAGAGCAAGAAAATGGAGCACTAAAGGAGAAGCTTGCCGCTTGTGAAACTGAGCTGAGGAAGATGAGAAGTTCTATCAAGACAGGTAAAAATGTATTGGCTGAATCAAATGCAAAGCTAGAGCAAGATAATAGGAAGCTTAGAGGGAAGCTTGCTGCTTGTGAAGCTGACCTGACGATGTTGATGGCTGCAACGGAAGCAAAACAAAATGCATTGACTGAATCCAATTCACGGCTGGAGCACACAAATAGAGAACTTAAAGAGAAGCTTGTCACATGTGAAGCTGAGCTGTGCCAGTTAAAGGATTCAATGAATGCAGGCAAAAATGCGTCGAATGAATTGAATTCAAGGCCAGTGCAGGAAAATGGAGTAAATGGTGAAAAGCTTGCAAGTTCTGAAGTTGAGCTGAGGAAGGTGAGAGAATTGATGGAGGTACAAAAAAATGCATTGACCGAATCGAACTCAAGGTTAGTGCAGGAAAATGGAGCACTTCGTGAAAAGCTTGCAAGTTCTGAAGCTGAGCTGAGGAAGGTGAGTGAATTGATGGAGGTACAAAAAAATGCATTGACTGAATCAAACTCAAGGCTAGTGCAGGAAAATGGAGTACTTGGGGGAAAGCTTGCAAGTTCTGAAGCTGAGCTGAGGAAGGTGAGAGAACTGATGGTGGTACAAAAGAATGCATTGACCGAATCGAACTCAAGGCTAGTGCAGGAAAATGGAGCACTTGGGGGAAAGCTTGCAAGTTCTGAAGCTGAGCTGAGGAAGGTGAGAGAACTGATTGAGGTACAAAAGAATGCATTAACCGAATCGAACTCAAGGCTAGAGCAGGAAAATGGAGCACTTGGTGAAAAGCTTGCTAATTCTGAAGCTGAGCTGAGGAAGATGAGAGAATTGATGGAGGTACAAAACAATGCATTGACTGAATCGAACTCAAGGCTAGTGCAGGAAAATGGAGCACTAGGTGAAAAGCTTGCAAGTTCTGAAGCTGAGCTTAGGAAAGTGATAGAATCAATGGAGTTACAAAATAATGCATTGATCGAATCGAACTCAAGGTTAGTGCAGGAAAATGGAGCACTTGGTGAAAACCTTGCAAGTTCTGAAGCTGAGCTGAGGAAGGTGAGAGAATCGATGGAGATACAAAAGAATGCATTGACCGAATTGAACTCAAGGCTAGTGCAGGAAAATGGAGCACTTGGTGAAAAGCTTGCAAGTTCTGAAGCTGAGCTGAGGAAGGTGAGAGAGTCGATGGAGGTACGTGATAATGCATTGACTGAATTGAACTCAAGGCTAGTGCTCCAAATTGGAGAACTTGAAGAAAAGCTTGTCACTTGTGAAGCTGAGCTGAGTAACTTGAGGGATGCAATGGAGGCAGGCAAAAATGCATCGAATGAATCAATTTCATCAGCAAATGAAAACTCCCAGACCGACATTTCAAATGCTGAAGGCCAACTTGTTTCCACGAATGACATCGATGCAGGGAAGGATACTGAAACCAAACAGCCGAATGTGGATACAATGTTAGCAGACATCAGTAAGGAAAACGAGTTGTTGAAGGAGAAGGTTTCGAGTTTGGAAGCCAAGTTGAGTGAGGAAGGAGAAGAAAAGGTGAAGCTGTTGGAAGCCATTGCGGAGCTCGAGACTCGAGTGACAGAATTGGAGAAGATTACAAAAGAAAAAGATGATGAACTGTCGAGCAGAGAAGAAGAAAAGAGGGTAGCCATTAGAGAGTTGTGCCAGTTGATTGACTATCACCGTGGCCGCTATGATCAGCTCAAGGAAATGATCAACAGCAACCCTGCCTTAACCAAGGACAAAATCACGAGATCTTTTTCATATTTTTCCAAATAGGAAACTGAAAGGTAAAAACCATCCACGTCTATTCATATTTAGTTGTTTTTACACATATTAATGAAATGGGAAAAGTACACGGATGGTCACCAAACTATGCTAGTTTTCATGTCTTGGTCACTAAATTATTCGTTTAGTCAAATACATCAACTTTTTGGTTATATTCGTTAAAAATGGGTAAACTACGTAGGTGATCACCCAACTATTGGGTAATTTGGGTTGTTCTTATTTTAACCATTGAACTAATGAACTTGTCAATAAGACCACTTAACTTTTAAAGTGTTTCTTATTTTAACCATCAACTCTTGAAATTTAAGTATTTAATAGGAAAGTGATGGTAGTTAATGAAAATTTATATAATTATACATTTAGTTTCTATTGCTTATATATTATATTAATTTGCTCACGTTTCTAATTTAATTCAAAGAATTTAATTATCTTATCATATAATGACACCTGTCATTACCTTATTAGAAGAATTTAAATTAATTTTATTTAATCATTTAACCATCTGTTGCTTTGAAATTCTTTCGAACAACAATGTGAGCAACAAGTAGAAAGACTTTGAAGATAATAATTTAAACTTACTACAAGCTTACCTACAACAATGAACCATGTTTACAAGGAAGAATTTTCTCTCTTTCTTTACTAGGTAAGAATTATTAAAAAAACTCTCGAGTTCAATAATTAAGGTAGACAAAAAATAAAAAATGAAATTATTTTTTTTATTTTGATCCTAAATTTAAGATTTGATGTTCAAAAATCGGTTTGGACTTTTGAAATTTAAAATTGATTCAAAATATATATTAAAGGTTTAATCTCATTTGATAAATTTGTTTATTCAGTATTAGTTTTAAGTTTAATTGTTTGTATTACTGTTTGAGTTTAAAATTTTACTTTTTAGTAATAAAAGTTAAAAATATATGTTAATAAAAAATAATTAAACTTATATATTAATTAAATCAAATCAAATATTTAAATTAAAATAGTTATAGATTTATAATGACTAGAAATGTTTTGTTTTCCGACAGCCAATTTGAATTCAAAGTGAATACACCAATGTATTTGGTTTAAATTAATTCAAATCTTGTGATGAGAAATTGAAAGGGCTTAACTGAAATAAAATAGCAAAAGAAAGGGTAGTTATTTATAATTATAATAAATGAAAGCTCCAAAAATTTCCACTCCAAGCTTTTCACCATTTATCAAACAACAAAACTAAGGCATAAACCGTTCGTGAACCTTTCGCTGTAAAATTTGTTTATTTATTAAACGAGTGAATATGAATAAGAAGTTTTATTCGTTTAATTAAACGAATAAATACGAATAAAGGGTTTATTCGTTCATTTATGTTCGTGAACGTTCGGTAATTTTTTTGTTTATGTTCATTTAAATTTATTCACATATATCTAAAGGTGAGTATTAGATCAAGTAAGTCTAATCAAAAAATTTTGAGTTACTCGAGTTGAGAAGTATTATTTCATGACTCGTTAAAAGCTTTCTTGTTATAGGCTAGGGGTGTTCATTATTCTATTAAACCGAGTTAACAAATCGAACCAAAACAAAATTGGTTAATCTGTTAAATTTTAGGTTTCGTCTAATAATTAAGAGTTTTTTAATTTTAATTATCGACTAATTCGGTCTAAAATCAGTTAATTAGCTAAATTAATCGAATTAATCCAAAATATTAAATATTTAATTATTATATATGTTATTTATATTCGTTCGTTTATGTTTATTTATGTTTGTTCATTTATATTTATTCGTTTATCATTTAAACGAACGAACATAAATGAACATGAATAAGCTACAATTCTTAACGAACAAACACGAACAAGAAAATTTGTGTTTGTTTATGTTCGTATTCGTTCATTTGTTCGATTAAAGTTAAACGAACGAATATGTGATGATTACCTAATAATTACCCACCACGTCATTCGTGTTCCATGCAATCAGCTCTATTCATCTATAAGTAATTACCTGATAATTACCCACTCACCTATTATAAGTAGAAAAGATGTGATGATTCACTTTAAAATAATATAAGATAAAAGAATTTAATTAGTTAGAATTACAGATGACGTAGTGAAAGAATCTATTTTTCAGATTTTTCGTCGTAATCAAGTTTTAAAGCTCTGATTCTGAGATAATTTTTGTTCATAGACTGATTAATCATCATTTCGTTCGTTCTTTTAATCTCTTAGAACTTCAGTTGCAAAAAAAAACTTCGATCACTTTTTATAATTGAATTTTAGTTACGATTTCCTCTTTTTTGCATGATTCGTAGATGAATTTGTATTTTGATTCATTCGTTTTTATATATCAAAAAAATTACTTAAATTTTCTTTTTTACTTTAAACTTCTTTTTGGTTTTGATTTTCGAACTCTATAATTGAAAATGACTTAACAGATGAAAAGTTTATTAGATGTATTTTTCTTTGAAATTTTTCAGATTTTATTCGTTTCGAACTCATCGCTTGTATCAGTATCAGTGCTTTTCATTTTGATTCAATCATTTGATTTGAAGAGAAAATCAATATTTTTTCAGAAATAGAATAAAGTTTCCAATGCAAGATTAGAAAAACAAGGCAGTGAGAAAATTCGGAATCTCATGTGATACGATGCCAATTTATTATAGATTTTCCTTTTACTATTTTTTATGATTTATTTTACTTGATAATTTAATTTATTTTTTATTAAGAATAAAAAAACATTACTATAAGACCAAATGCTAAAAAAATATTATTATAGGACCAAATACTAAAAAAACATTAAGCCTTAATTTATATAACTCAAGGGTTAGAAAACTAAAAAGATTAAGAAGGTGAGAAGTGAATATTTTATTAAACTTTATAATGTTTAATGCTTACACTTTTTCTTGATGATTTACAAATGAGATAGGTTGTCTTATTTATAGGCCCCAAGTCTCAAATGAACGGCTATGATCCTTTTGATCTGACGATTAATATTTTACCTCCATAAATATCTATAAGGATCTATATTATTCTAGAGACATCTACATGTATCTATATATGTCTACAATTATATATCTATAATATTTTAAAGAATTTTAGAGATATTCAAAGTAGTTCTTATCTTTCTAAAGTCTTTTAGGGTCTTTTTTAACACTTTAGATTCTTCAAAAATGTTCTAGATGTTTTCAAAATATTTATTGTCTTTTTAGAATGTTTTAGAATTTTCAAGAATCTTCTAGAGGCATATAAAATCTTTTAAGACTTTTCAGATATGTTGGACTTTGGTAGATTCTCTTGAAACCTTTTGAAACATGATAGTATTCTTGAGATAGATGTAGGTCATTCTAGATCATTTCGAAAGTTTTCTGAGTGTATGAATACGAAAAATTTTCAAGAATGATTTATTAACTTCATTGTTGTTGAGAGGTTGCGACAATAAGCTAGACACTGCTGTTAAGATGGAAGCCGAAATGAACCAAAGATTGGAGGATCTGCATATTGCAGTGAAAGGCGATGAAGCATCAACTCAAATCAAGAGCTTGATGGATCAAATAAATACCTTGCAGCAGGAGCTGGAGTCCCTGCATAGCCAGAAAGCAGAACTCGAAGTTCAGCTTGAGAGTAAAACTCAAGCTATTTCAGATCATGTGATTAAGATAGAAAAGGTAAAAGAAGAGCTGGTAAACAAGACTGAGGATCAACAAAGGGTTCACCTGGAGAAAGAGGGCTTGATGGTGCAAATGAAGGAACTCGAATCTGAGGTCAATTCTCTACAGAATCAGAAAGGCGAACTTGAAGACGACTTGAGAACTAAAATTGAAGAGAATTAATGGTCAGTTGAGGGAGGAAAAGGTGGGTTTACAAGGTCAAATCTTTGGATTAGAGAAGACATTGGCAGAAAAAGGGCTTGAGTTTAATGCTCTCCAGGAAAAGCATTCAAGCTTGGAGAATGAATTATGAAACTTCCTCCCAATTAACTGCCCGAGTGGCGGAGGTCAACGATTTACAGAGGGAGTTGGACTCGTTACAGGCCTGGAGAAATGAGCTGGAGTTGCAGCTTGAGAGAGAAAAACAAGAATCATCAGAAATATTGACCAAGTTTGAGAACGAGAAATCCGAACTGGAAAGCCAAATTAGCAATCAGCAAAGAATGCTAGAAGATCATGGTGAGGCATGTAATAAGAAGTTGGTCGAGTGGTTATACCCCAAGAGTGCAAGGCTAATCTTGAAGTTGCAGAAAGGAAGCTGGAAGAAATGTCCGAAGACTTCGGTTCAAACATCGACTCTAAAAATCAGATGGCAGCTGATCTGAGCAAATGGTTTAGGACCTTCAATGAGATTTGCAAGCAAAGTACCAGGAAGAACAAAGACTGCTCGAAGAAAAGATCTCAACATTGTCCGGAATAATCACTGCAAACAATGAAGCCTGTCATAACCCATTTAATTAAATACCAACCTATTAACCTAAAGATCTACCACGTCCCCAGATGTCGTGTAGATCATTTGTCACAGGAGACCCACCACGTCCTCAGATGTCGTGTAGATCACTTTCCATGAAGATCCACCACTTCCTCAGATGCTGTGTAGATCAAATTTTCACGAAGATCCACCACTTCCTCAGATGTTGTGTAGATCAATTTTCACGAAGATCCACCACTTCCTCAGATGTTGTGTAGATCAGTTATTCACGAAGATCTAGTCACTTCCTCATATGTTGTGCGGATCAATATTTTACAAAGATCTTATCACTTTTAAGATGTAGTACCGATCAGTTTTTAATGAAGATACTATCACTTCCTCAGATGTCGTGTGGATCAATTCCTCTTTCGGTCATACCATATCATGTTATTTCGTCAAAATTATTTCGTGTTATTAGTCTTATATATTAAGTTTTCCTGGTAAAATATCCTAGTTTCATAAAATAGAGAGCTGACTGATCCGAAGATGCAGGTAAAGCTGCAGTTGGTGCCGATATATCCCTATTGGAGGACATAAATGCTGAAAATAGCAAGATGGAGGGAGTTGTTATGCCTAACATGTTTTTATATGAACAGATAAGGGGAGGAAAATGAAACAAGGGGCAATTCAAACGCCCATTGAAATCCATTCTCACAAATGGTCAATGATTTAAGTCCTTGGTTTCAACTGATTATACCCAGGGTAATGGTACAACTAGCCCGGAGCAAACGACTACCAGTAAAGGCGAAACAAATCCGTTGATCCCTGTGCATTTGGGAAAAATGCATTGATAAGGACCATTCAAACGTCCATTGAAATCCATTTTCATGAATGGTCAAGGAATTAAATCCTTGGTACCAACTGATTGCACCCAGAGTAATGGTACAACTAGTCCGGAGCAAACGGCTACCGGTAAAGGCGAATCAAATCCGTTAATCCCTGAACATTTGGGAAAAATATATTGATAGGGACCATTCAAACGTCCATCGAAATCCATTCTCGCGAATGGTCGAGGGATTAAAACCTTAACAAGAATCCAATGTCATAATTGGTACCAACTGATTGTACCCAGGGAAATGGTACAACTAGCCCGGAGCAAACGGCTACCGGTAAAGGCAAACCAAATCCGCTAGTCCTTGTGCATTTGGGAAAAATGCAGCTAAATCAGGATCACTGCTTCTTCAACGTTGCAACAGAGTCGAATGTCACAACTCATCTCCTCATTGATGATGCAGTCAAATCTAATATTAGAACCCTCAGAGTTAAAGACGTTGCCTCCCCATCAATCCTGCAATTGGATCAGACATCGGCACTAAAGTTGGATTAGACGTCAGAAACCATCTTCTCGACGATGTTGTAGCTGTATTAAATGTTATGCTCCATCTTTCGTCAGTGCTATAGATGGATCAAGATTTATAGACCTTGTCGCTCCGTCAAGTTACCACCAGAAGTAGTAGCATCACCAATATCATCAGTTCAAGTTTTGTGCAATCTTTTCCAACGGATCGTACATTTTGAAGATTTTATCGACAAGGGCGGTGGAGTAGATCAAGTTGAAATTCCAGAAGAAGAAATGGTGGCCAAAAGAACCCCAACCTTACCACAGTAAAACCCCTAAATCATACCAGATAAAATGGGTTATTCTTTATCTTTGCTCTATTGTCGTTACACAACAATAAGCAAAGAGGGGCAACTGTCATAACCCATTTAATTAAATACCAACCTATTAACCTAAATAACCAAAAACCCTAGTCCAAAATAAACAAAACCTTATCCCCTTCAGCATTGTTGCAGCCGCCAGCCACCAAACCACCGTCCTCCATCCATCATGCCGCCACGTGTCCCTCCATTATTGGAGGGATCGATCGGCCACCGCCCAACCGACCTAATCCACTGCCTTATTCTGCAGAAATTAAAAGCAACTCAGATTTGAGAAAATGCAGAGATATTTCATGCTTTTCTAATATTTTATGTTGTAATTTCGGGTTATAAATACCCATCAAACAATCTGTAAATGGAGAACATGAACAATCGAATAGAAAACAGTGATATTCAGAGCAAAAAAAATCTGAACCATAAACATCACTCACCAAATCGAAAAGAAACTGAGAGCAAAATAGTGTGAATCGGAGAGGAGAATCGAAAGGAAAAAGGTAAAAATCTTATTAAAAGTTGGATACTTATCTTTAGATCTACTCCGATACGCAACTCCTTTCGAAAATCCGAGGGCAGATAGGTGTTCCTCGCGTCGAGATCTATCGGAAAGCCCATTCCTTTTTCATTTCCGGTGGCCGGCGACGATGGACGGCAGTCCTCCACCGGAGTACATGGAGAGACAGAGAGAGCCTTAAGCTCTATGCTTTTGTCATGTGAGAAATATAAAAGTGGTTCAGTTGAACCATATATTTGGGTATATATTGGCACCCCAAAACGACGTCGTTTCAGCCATATACCCGCGAACCATACCCGGATCCAGGACCTGACCCGCACTTAACCCGGGAAAGAGGGAAAATCACGCTTCTAGTCCCCAGACTTCATGTATCCTTGCATTTATTTCGCTCAATTTAGAATATTTTATATTCTAGTCACTGTTTTTTTAATTTTGCACTTTAATTTCCCATTTTCATCAATTTTGCCACTGCTTTTGTTGCTTTTTTTTTTTATTATTATTATTATTATCATTATTATTATTATTATTATTATTATCATTACAATGTCATTATCTATAATAATATTAACTTTTATATATGTAATATCTTATTATTATCTTTACCGTATATACTAAATATTAAATATTATAACTTTTATTATACGTAATATATTATAACTTTTATTATATCAATTATTATTATTCTCTTTTTTATATATATTAAATATTAAATATTAGAATATTTTCATTAATCTATATTTAAAGTTTATTAAATATTAGAATACTAAAATATACGGGATCACAACGATAATTTTAAAACCGAATTTAATATTTTCGTTCATATAAAATATCGTGTAACCGACAGGTGCCAAGTTTTGGGCGTTGTAGGGGTGCTCACCCTTCCCTACGCGTAACAGACTCCCGGATCCAGCTTTGGTTCGTAGACGCAATTTTTGGTGATCCAATCGCACCGTAAAAAAGATTGGTGGCGACTCCCCGGACGAATTCCGGTGATTACAACTGGCGACTCTGCTGGGGGCATTTTTTGCGAGTCGAGCCGCAAAATCGGTTACATTTTATTTAATGATCGAAAATATAAATTCGATTTATTTTAATTTTGTGATCTCGTTTATTTTATTTATTTTATTTAAAATATTTTCTAATATATTTTAAATGTTTTTTCAGGACCTCCCATTTCACGAACCCCCAGCCCGAGTTCCGTCTGATTAAGTGGGAGCATGAAACCACTCCTTCGTGAGGTTACGCCTCCGTGTAGGATGGTGAATTGCTTTCGGGATATTTTTCCCTTTGTCTTCGTGAGACCTACGTCTCCGCATAGACTTAGAGAAACGTATCCCCCTGAATTGTTTTTATTATCCTTAGTAGGGTAATAAATTTCGTTCGGGTACCTTTTAGAACCGAACCACATCTAGTGAGCCCTAGAAGCCTACCCCTAGAGCCGTCATGCCGGACCTCTGTCCGATTAGAGGGTCACCCTGTAGGTTTTTTTTCTTTTAAAAAGAGAGTCAGTGGGGGGTTTACATTTATTTACACCCTTTAATTTCTGTTATTTAATTTCTCGTTATTTATTTTCACAATATATTTGTCACATGCATATTCATGCATCATAAATCATGCACGTTTTTTGTCAAATTCGATATAGATGCTTTTGCATATTCGTTTCTCGTTTTTTTGTTGCGTTTGCATTTCTATTTTAATCTTATAAAAGAGGTGTTGATAAAAGTACAACTGTTAGAAAGGATCAGTCACATAAGAACCGTTTTCTCGATAAGGTGAGGGGCAACCAGATGAGCTTCACTAATGATGTCGAGACAACAAAATTCGAGATAGTTCATTCTCGCAATGATGGTTTCCGTTGGTGATGTCCAGACTCAAGACTAAGATTGCACCATGATCGAAGCCCTAAAGCAGGTTCGAGAAGTAGTTGAATATCCATGCGTTCTAGTTGTTCGAGACCAAATTTTTATTTGGGGGCAAGAAGCCGATAATGCTTTCCCAGAAAATCAAAATTTCGAAGATGAAGGCTAAACAAGACTCATTTGATGTAGAGAAAGCTTCGTTCTGAATCGAGCTTCCTTTTCAAAGTTGTACTGAGTCAACACCTTTTTTAAAATATTTTATACCACTTTGCATATACATGACATCATTCTAGTTGCATCAAGCATATCATGTTGCATCATATTCACCATGAGCCTAACACCAAGGGGGCATTCATGTTGTAGTCTTCCTAAACGACAACATCCTTGTCTCATCAAAAGTAAAGCCGAAATAATGGAAGAGAGATTAGCAAAGATTGAACAAGCTCACGAAGATATCAAGTGGGACCTCGAAAATAGGTTGGAGAAAGTGCAGTCAGATACTCACACCCACATTTCCCAGTCACAAAATGACTTATTTAGAAAGATATCCAATCTGTTGGCAAACAGAGATCCAAAATAGAAGAAAGAAATGATTATTGACCCAAGTGCAATGAAAAATGACTCGGGAAATCTTCTTCAAACCCAAATGTCAGTTGATGCTCCCAAAGTACATAACAATCAAGCAGAGTCCTCACTTTCAGGAGGTTTGGTAATTCGCAACCACAAGGAATGTATGGTGCCAGATTTCGATGAAATGAACAAAGTTGAGCTATACAAGAAGATCGAAGATCGATGTAGACGACTCGAAGAAAAGTTCAAATCCATGGAAAACATCGACCAATTCCCGATGGTGGGGGCAAGAGAATTAAGCCTAGTCCCAGATCTAGTGTTGCCGCCAAAGTTCAAGATGCCAGAGTTTGAAAAATATAATGGGACCACCTGCCTAGAAGCTCATCTCACCATGTACGTTAGGAGGATGACTGGTTATATCAACAATGATTCGTTGTTGATACATTGCTTTCAAGATAGTCTAACTGGATCAACAGCCAGATGGTACAACCAGTTGAGTCGTTCCAAGATAAATTCATGGAATGACCTAGCCCAAGCCTTCGTCAAGCAATTCAGTCACGTCATCGACATAACCCCTGATCGGGTTACTTTACAAAATATGCAAAAAAGACATGATGAGAGCTTCAGACAATATGCTCAACGCTGGAGGGTTGTTGTTTCTCAAGTGCAACCTCCGTTATTAGAAAAAGAAACGGTGACACTTTTTGTGGGAACGTTAGACGAGCCTTTCCTTGGTCGAATCTTGGCAGGTGTCACAAAGGACTTTTCAGACATCATAATGAATGGCGAGATGATTGAAAACGCTATTCGAAGTGGAAGACTTGAAGATGATGAGGTTGATGGTATCAATGTCCATAATATCGGCTATTGAAAGTCGCTGAAAGCGGGGCAAGAAAAAGTCCCAGCCTCAAATACACAGAATTTCACACCTATTCCGATAACTTATGGCGAATTGTACCAAAATTTGTACAATGCACATGTGGTATCACCGTTTTACACGAGTCCAATACAACCACCTTATCCCAAGTGGTACGATCCCAATGCCCAATGCGAATACCATGCTAGAGTTGAGGGGCACTCCATTGAGAATTGTATCGGTTTTAAGAAACTTGTCGAGAAGTTCATCGACATAGGAGTCGTACGATTCGAAGACTCTGCTGGATCTAATACGACCGTGAATCCTTGACTGAGAGACTCAATCACCTTACAACTGCTTTAACAGTCAGACTGTTAAAGAATTTCCTACTGTTTTGGGAACTTTTCTAAGTTATGTATAGAAGAATACTCTTGTCACTTTGGTCCGAAAGACTTTTTGTAAACAGGCCTAAGTTTGTCATCCTACGATAATGAAATGGAACTTTTTGTGCTACATACAACAAGCATTCTTGTTTCCATTTTTTATGCAAATTTCGAACAAACGCTTCAGGTCCAGAGATACTGAATCATTGAGCAATACCGAGAATGAGCTAGAACACATTCTCGAGAAAATAATTGTTTGAAAGAACTTCTGAATCGTGGTGATAACTAAGATTCTGATCCACTTTCTGATCCACAAATAAGAATGACAAATTCTGCCACAACAAGAATCTACAGGAAGGGGCATGATAAGCCATCCTTCGTTTTATATCACTTCGAGCTTCTAGCGGAGCAACCTCTTTTTCCCTAATATAGGGGATAAACGCAAAATTACCTGTAGAAGTCGAAAATCATTCTCTAATCATGGAGGGGATTTAGACACCAACATCAATTCGAGTTTCTACTGGGGCAACCTCTTTTTCCCTAATATAGGGGATAAACGTTATATTACCCGTACAAGTCAAAAACTTACTCTTTATGGGTTTTTCAAGATAAAGCAAAAGCTCCACGATACAAGGAGAATTTGCACTTAAAAGCCTCCAAAATACAAGAGTGTGGGGCACCATATCTTGCCAACTTATCTAAGTAGCTATCAATGTTTGCTATTTGGGCTTCGTCACTCAGTTGACAATTCCATCTATATTGCTCCAGAAACATTTCTAAAAGTAAAGGAACTGAGAGCAACCTCAATTCAGAAGAAGAATTTCACCAAGAAAATACCAAAAAAGGAAAATAGCTACTCCACAAACAGATTGGGGTCAGTTGCATTTGCTTGGTTTTTGATAATCAGTTGACGATTTTATCTATATTGCTCTAGAAACATTCCTAAAAATACAGGGACTGAGAGCAATCTCCATCCAGAAAAGGATTTTCGCTAAGAACACACCTCAAAAGGAAAACAGTCACTCCACAAATAGAATGGGTCATATACTTTGCCTGAAGAGAAAAAGCACAACTATGGAAACAGGATTCCAACAGACAACTAGGCCAGCTGATTGAGCCAATCAAAATCATTAACATATGCACTTTACATTTCATGCTAGGATCATGCATTCATACATCAGACATGTTAGGATTAGAATCATGCAGCGCATGCTAACCATAACATTCTGAATCTGTTTGCAATAGTGATACAGAATTCATTCATCTTCCAATAAACGAGGGAATAGACGAACACAACAACTTCGTCATAAAAATCCATCACTTACTCAGATGTCGTGTAGATCACTTTCCACAAAGATCCATCACTTCCTCAGATGTCATGTAGATCACTTTCCACAAAGATCCATCACTTCCTCAGATGTCGTGTAGGTCACTTTCCACAAAGATCCACCACGTCCCCAGATGTCGTGTAGATCACTTTCCACAAAGATCCACCACGTCCTCAGATGTCGTGTAGATCACTTTCTACAAAGATCCACCACGTCCCCAGATGTCGTGTAGATCACTTTCCACAAAGATCCACCACGTCCTCAGATGTCGTGTAGATCACTTTCCACAAAGATCCACCACGTCCCTAGATGTCGTGTAGATCATTTGTCACAGGAGACCCACCAGGTCCTCAGATGTCGTGTAGATCACTTTCGATGAAGATCCACCACTTTCTCAAATGCTGTGTAGATCAAATTTTCACGAAGATCCACCACTTCCTCAAATGTTGTGTAGATCAATTTTCACGAAGATCCACCACTTCCTCAGATGTTGTGTAGATCAGTTATTCACGAAGATCTAGTCACTTCCTCAGATGTTGTGCGGATCAATATTTCACAAAGATCTTATCACTTTTAAGATGTAGTACCGATCAATTTTTAATGAAGATACTATCACTTCCTCAGATGTCATGCGGATCAATTCCTCTTTCGGTCATACCATATCATGTTATTTCGTCAAAATTATTTCGTGTTATTAGTCTTATATATTAAGTTTTCCTGGTAAAATATCCTAGTTTCATAAAATAGAGAGCTGACTGATCCGAAGATGCAGGTAAAGCTGCAGTTGGTGCCGATATATCCCTATTGGAGGACATAAATGCTGAAAATAGCAAGATGGAGGGAGTTGTTATGCCTAACATGTTTTTATATGAACAGATAAGGGGAGGAAAATAAAACAAGGGGCAATTCAAACGCCCATTGAAATCCATTCTCACAAATGGTCAATGATTTAAGTCCTTGGTTTCAACTGATTGTACCCAGGGTAATGGTACAACTAGCCCGGAGCAAACGGCTACCGGTAAAGGCGAAACAAATCCGTTGATCCCTGTGCATTTGGGAAAAATGCATTGATAAGGATCATTCAAACGTCCATTGAAATCCATTTTCATGAATGGTCAAGGAATTAAATCCTTGGTACCAACTGATTGTACCCAGAGTAATGGTACAACTAGCCCGGAGCAAACGGCTACCGGTAAAGGCGAATCAAATCCGTTAATCCCTGTACATTTGGGAAAAATATATTGATAGGGACCATTCAAACGTCCATCGAAATCCATTCTCGCGAATGGTCGAGGGATTAAAACCTTAATTAATTGGTACCAACTGATTGTACCCAGGGAAATGGTACAACTAGCCCGGAGCAAACGGCTACCGGTAAAGGCAAACCAAATCCGCTAGTCCTTGTGCATTTGGGAAAAATGCAGCTAAATCAGGATCACTGCTTCTTCAACGTTGCAACAGAATCGAATGTCACAACTCATCTCCTCATTGATGATGCAGTCAAATCTAATATTAGAACCCTCAGAGTTAAAGACGTTGCCTCCCCATCAATCCTGCAATTGGATCAGACATCGGCACTAAAGTTGGATTAGACGTCAGAAACCATCTTCTCGACGGTGTTGTAGATGTATTAAATGTTATGCTCCATCTTTCGTCAGTACTATAGATGGATCAAGATTTATAGACCTTGTCGCTCCGTCAAGTTACCACCAGAAGTAGTAGCATCACCAATATCATCAGTTCAAGTTTTGTGCAATCTTTTCCAACGGATCGTACATTTTGAAGATTTTGTAGACAAGGGCGGTGGAGTAGATCAAGTTGAAGTTCTAGAAAAAGAAATGGTGGCCAAAAGAACCCCAACCTTACCACAGTAAAACCCCTAAATCATACCAGATAAAATGGGTTATTCTTTATCTTTGCTCTATTGTCGTTACACAACAATAAGCAAAAAGGGGCAACTGTCATAACCCATTTTATTAAATACCAACCTATTAACCTAAATAACCAAAAACCCTAGTCCAAAATAAACAAAACCTTATCCCCTTCAGCATTGTTGCAGCCGCCAGCCACCAAACCACCGTCCTCCATCCATCATGCCGCCACGTGTCCCTCCATTATTGGACTGATCGATCGGCCACCGCCCAACCGACCTAATCCACTGCCTTATTCTGCAGAAATTAAAAGCAACTCAGATTTGAGAAAATGCAGAGATATTTCATGCTTTTCTAATATTTTATGTTGTAATTTCGGGTTATAAATACCCATCAAACAATCTGTAAACGGGGAACATGAACAATCGAATAGAAAACAGTGATATTCAGAGAAAAAAAAAATCTGAACCATAAACATCACTCACCAAATCGAAAAGAAACCGAGAGCAAAATAGTGTGAATCGGAGAGGAGAATCCAAAGGAAAAAGGTAAAAATCTTATTAAAAGTCGGATACTTATCTTTAGATCTACTCCGATACGCAACTCCTTTCGAAAATCCGAGGGCAGATCGGTGTTCCTCGCGTCGAGATCTATCAGAAAGCCCATTCCTTTTTCATTTCCGGTGGCCGGCGCGGTGGCCGGCAACGATGGACGGCGGTCCTCCACTGGAGTACATGGAGAGATAGAGAGAGCCTTAAGCTCTATGCTTTTGTCATGTGAGAAATATAAAAGTGGTTCAGTTGAACCATATATTTGGGTATATATTGGCACCCCAAAACGATGTCGTTTTAGCCATATACCCGTGAACCATACCCGGATCCAGGACCTGACCCGCACTTAACCCGGGAAAGAGGGAAAATCACGCTTCTAGTCCCCAGACTTCATGTATCCTTGCATTTATTTCGTTCAATTTAGAATATTTTATATTCTAGTCACTGTTTTTTTTAATTTTGCACTTTAATTTTCCAATTTTCATCAATTTTGCCACTGCTTTTGTTGCTTTTATTATTATATATTATTTATTATTATTATTATTATTATTATTTTCATTACAATGTCATTATCTATAATAATATTAACTTTTATATACGTAATATATTATTATTATCTTTACCGTATATATTAAATATTAAATATTATCTTTTATTATACGTAATATATTATAACTTTTATTATAACAATTATTATTATTTTATATATATATTAAATATTAAATATTAGAATATTTTCATTAATCTATATTTAAAGTTTATTAGATATTAGAATACTAAAATATACGGGATCACAACGATAATTTTAAAACCGAATTTAATATTTTCGTTCATATAAAATATCGTGTAACCGACAGGTGCCAAGTTTTGGGCGTTGTAGGGGTGCTCACCCTTCCCTACGCGTAACAGACTCCCGGATCCAGCTCTGGTTCGTAGACGCAATTTTTGGTGATCCAATCGCACCGTAAAATAGATTGGTGGCGACTCCCCGGACGAATTCCGGTGATTACAAAGCCTATTACAGGATGATCAATGATATCTCCGAGAATGTGACTGGTACGTTAATTGGATTTGAAGCAGTCTTACAGAAATTCGAAGAGCGGTGTAGAAACTACACGCATTGCATTGAAGTAACATCGAAAGTGCTCACGCTTGCAAAACATTGATTGCAGAGACGAAGAGTGAAAGGAAGCGGCTGAGGAATGAAGCGACGAACATGATCCAACAACTTAAAGATCTGAAAGAACACGAATCTAAGCTGCGGGAGCAAGTGGGGAAGCTAAGGATTTAGGCAAACAGGGACGAATGCGAGAAGGAGAAGCTGCTGAAAGCCGTGAATCAGCTGGAGAAGAAGGTGGAGTATTTGGACTTTGGAGAAGGTAATGAAAGAGAAGGATCAAGGCATACTCGGACTAGGGGAGGAGAAGAGGGATGCCATTAGGTAGCTATGCTTGTGGAGCGATTATCACCGCAGCCGCTGCGATGGTCTAAAGGATATAATCTCCAAAACTATCAGAATCCAGAGGCAGCCTAGAGGAGGTCCGGGGTCCCTGTCGTTTGTTTATTTTATTGTTCATTGGGGGGTTTGCATTCATTGATTATTATTATTATTTATTCATTATTTCATTTTTTTCTCTTTTTCAGTATAACCTTTTTCAGGAAAATTTTCTGGTTTTGAGCAGATTTCCTACGTAAGATGTGTACGGCCGATAACAATTTAACTACTAATGTCTTTCATAGAAAAACATCATTAAAAAGTAAAATCCTATTCCAGAAACATCAATAAAACAACAGTAGGAACCCCAACGAAAAGCTACCATTTACAGATATCTGCTGAAAATTTTCATTTTTTCCAAAAAAAAAATTAGTATCCTAATTAGCAAGAATCTCCCACAACAATTCAGCATCAAAAGACGGCATTCTAGCCAGCGAACAACCTACAAACATGGGTTCCTCTGTAATCACCGCCGGATAATCAATCGAAACGGAGGACGGCGAGTTCTCACATCTCCAAAAACCGTGATCGGACACATTCGGCGACGGGAACGTGGTCGAATTATTGTTTAAATCGTCGCTAAAAAACAAATGTGACGACGAGCATGGCAATGGCTCCGAAACTTTAGCTTGTTTTTCAGCTTTCTTCTTCTTAGCTTTCTTCTCTCTTTTCACCTTTTGACAAATGGCCTGAATCTTAGCGTCCACCGTTTTCTTCAAAGCATTCAGCTTTGCACAATCTGTAAACCCCAACTCCGTCAAGTCCTTCATGTCGGGGAAATTCAATTTCCCGTATTCTCCCCGGAGCTTATACGCGGCTCTATCGTAAGCATACGCCGCGGCTTCGGCCGTGTCGTAAGTGCCTAACCAGACCCGGGCTCATTTCGGCCACCCATTTTCCCCATTGCCTTTGCCTCACCCCTCTGTAAAGCTTCTTCTTTTGATGTCTGGTCGAGTAATTGGTCGTAAATGGAAGGTTTTGGTAGTTTCGAAGAAGACCCTTTGACGGTGTTCGTGAAATCGAAGGGCTTCCTCTGTTTTGTTGGCAGAATCTCTGCAGTAGATCTCTTTGCCGGAGATAGACTGATGTGCCTAACGGCTCGTTGACGGCAGTGGATGGTGGCGGACAATGAGAGAAGACTGAATCAAAAGTATTCAAACCGCCAGATAATATGATCTGCGATAAAGATGACCCAAGATCCACGCCATTGTTGAATCCAAAAGCTTGGTTGACTTGTTGCATTTTCCCAGAGCTTAAAAAAACTGGACGAAAGGGAAAAAGAAACACAAGGATCCTTAAAAACAAAAGGAAGAGTTTTAAATCTGAGGGGCAAACCCAGATTTTAGGAGTGGATAAGGAGGAAGATTTTGATTTTGGGCGGTTTCGAAGGAAGAGATGATTATAATTACTACTGGTTCCGGTTCTTGGTCTAATCTTTGGGTGTATTTATAGCAGAGCAGCGGATAAAGCAGAAGGCTGACCAGATTTATTATTAAATTAATTAAAATTTATTTTAGTTTGGAGTAAAATATAAATAAATAAATGGGCATTGGAAGCCACGCAATGCCAGGTGCTTGCATTATTACAAAGGACATATCTGGAAATAATCAGAAGAAAATCTAAGATTTTGACTTTGCGTGTGGATCCCATCACGTGTCCGTACTTTTCAATTTCATAAATAATATAAGAAATTAAACTCGTTTAATATTTTTCATACTTTTCCAAGACTACTTTTTAAATTTATTACAAAACCAGAGTGATAATCAGCATGTCTTCTCTTCTCTCGGTCCCCCACACCCACACCTTATTTTCTCACTCTCTTCCTTTTCCTTTTCCTTTTCTGAGATATTTAATATTTTCTTATATTTAGGATAAAATTACTCTTATAAAATAAAAATATTTAAATCACGTCTTTTTGGATTAGTTTATTATTTTAAATTATTTTAAATAAGATATAATTATATATAAATTCAAAAACGACACACATAATTAAAACATAAGATAATAAATAAATAAATATTTTTTAAAATTAAATATATCTTCAAAATGATTACAATATCAAAATATATAATTATATTTATACAAAATTATAAAAAAAAAATTAAACATCCTTCGTTGATTTTACTTTTTAAGAACTACTATCACAGATTAATAGTAAAATATTTTATTTTCAACAACTAAAAAACATAAATGTGTGAGATGCTCCCGAAATATAAAATAGATTAAATAATATTATTAATCTAATCTCAAAATAAAATATAAATTAAATCTTACTTTGAGTATATTCTTTTTACTAAATTTTAATAAAATCTTACTTTAAACCCATATTTTTCATACAATATTATATCTCATGTAGAAATAAATTTAATATTTATGTTAATAATTTAAAAATATAGCTTTAATGTACTAGTTATATTAAAATTTTATTATATATTTTTTAAAATTTATATAGTACAACCAAAATAGTAATATATATTTTATATAAATATTTTTAATTATATATGTGAAATTTAACTTTTTAAAGACAAATAGATCATAAAAATAATTTAATCAAATTTATTTTCATACAACGTTATATTTTGTTAATCAAATATAATTGTCTTATATTTCTATCAATCAAATCAAATAATATAATATTTTTAATAATATATTTTATAACTTATATTCTTATAAATAATTTCATATTTCGTGATGCAGACGGTTTCAATCGGCCATCCAAGTGGGATTCAAGGTTGGATATGAAGCATTAAATTCGTAAAGGCAGGGCTTGAAAAGGTCAAATTCAATGACAGAGCTCGTGAAAAGGGTATACTTGTAATTATATGCATTGGCATGTGAAAAATAACCTAACCAGGGCCCCACAATCACCAATTCCTTAGTCCAATGGAATTCTTTTTTTATACCCATTTTTTTAAATTTCATTTTTAATAATAAATGTATTTTTTTCATAAAAAAAAAATAAATGTGAAAATAAATTCAAAACTTGAAGAGTTCCCTTGTCAAAAAAAAAAACAACTTTCTGAAAAAGGGTATTGATGTCATTTTGTGATAAAAATTTTGCGTGGTGCAATGTAAAGCGTCGGTAAAAGCCGTCGCTATAGACAGCTAATATGTAGTTAGGAGATGGTAGGGGGAATTAATGAAGGTGGGGTAACACCCTTCAAAAAAGTTGAGTTTTGGCGCTATATGGCATTGGCTTGAACCTAGTCCACGCGAAGCCGACTTTAAGCCGGTGGTCCTGTTTCGTGGGGACCGACAAGGGACACGTGGCTATTATTCATTCGTTAATCGATTACTAAATGGGGTGAAAATTTTGGACTACAGAAAAAGAGTCCAAATTTCTCGTGATTTCATTTCATTCCTGCTAAAGATCTACTGCGGCACGCAACTGTTGATGAATACGACGTCGCTTGACTCTTACAAAAAATAATTCATACGTCATTTCACTAACGAATGATGTCATGCTGACGGAATAATTTCATTTTTGGATAATTATGTTCTCTATTTTTTTTATACAATACTTATCCAACTTAAAATGATCCTACAATAAATAGAAGGTATTAAATGTTGAAAGATACTCAAATATACATTGCAATAAAAAAACCATCTAGAAATAAGTGTCCAGATTTGTCGACATTTAATAAATTTTTTAATTATTATATTTATTTCGTAATATATGATGAGGTTATTAATCAATTAAAATTTATTTTAATACTTAATTATTATGCGGATTAATATAATATTTTACTATCAAGATCTCTCTGATATTTTATCCAATATTTATTTATTCTACATAAGAATTTATACGATCTTCTTATTTGCGTTTACCTATTATTTTCATCTTTTAAAAACATAAAATCCATCTTCATATATAAATTGCAACGATAATTTAAGTTAAAATTATAACATATATAAATATTTTTTTGGATAAATAAAATTTTATTTATCTAAAGAACTCATAAAAATCATATAACATATAAATAAATTACACGATGAGTGCCTAAAAACTGAATAATAATAATAATTTAATCAACGTAAATTCAAACAAAAACATTACACTTAAGGTATGTTTATAAAAGATTAGATAATTAGACTTGAATGTATTTTTCTTGTAATTGTATTATCGATTAAACTGTACTTAGGACATTTTAATTAGACTCTTTAATTCATAGAGGAAGTGGTGCGATTTGGAGTCATCATGCATGTAATTAATCACAATGACTTTGTAACAATATTTAATTGATTTTTTGATATACGGAGGAAGAGATTAATGATTTTAGGAAAAGAAAAGAGTATTTTTAATGGATATAGATCCTATGATTTAAGAAAATATTAAAAAAATAAAGATAAAAAATTATCAATCAATTAAATATTTATTTTTTTTATTAATTAATTTTATTAAATTGTACATAAAGACAGAGTAAAGATTTTAGGTTAAGAAACTGAAATATAAATGTTTAAAAGTATGAGACAAATTTAAAAATAATCGATTTTAAAAATATATATAGAAAGACTAAAAAAATTGAGAGTGAGAGAGTCAATTACCACTTTCAGCCCTTTAATAATTTTGTCCATAATCATAATTTCAAGGGTATAATTCGTACCTAAAAGTTTCGGGTTTTATGTTAAAAAAAAATTTATTTTAAATTGATTAAAATTTGTAAATTTATATGATTTAATTACATTTAATTTTTTAATGACTATTCGAATGAGCTGATATTAAGATGTATTATTTTTTTCTTGAAATAATTTTTTATCGTTTTGAATTACGGACGAACACATTAACCCCTCAAAATCCAACAAAACCACAATCCTTAAATAATAATTTTTTATGTTTAATTTTATAAAATTTAAAAAGATTTTGAAAAAAATGATTTAAAAGTGGACAAAAGATAAAAAAAAAAATCTCTTAATTTCCATGCATTAGAAGATTCTATGTTTATTTGACTGTTAATTATTTGAGAATCCAATAAAAATATCAAGCTGAAAAATTTAGTGCTACAATTAATTTTTTTATAATTAGACAATAAAAAGAGAATATATCATACTTAGAGTTAAATTTTCGTATTCGATATAAAACAATTTTAAAATTAATAACTCATACTTATTCTTATATGAATTAATAAAAATATAAATTATTAGATTTGCATTTATTTAGTAATGGATGATGTAGTTTATATTTTTGATTCTTTACAATATCCCCTGCGTCAAATGTTAACTACTAAAGGAAACTAAATTAGTTCATAATTATAGTGGAGGGAGGCCGGTAAACGGGTTATCTAGTTTAGATTTGATTCGATTTATTTTAGTTCAATTTATTTTAATTTTAATTATAATCGATTAAAATTCAGTTTGAATCAATTATTTTCGGTCTATTGATTTTAAATTGGGTCAATATCGGGTTAGTAAGAGTCTTATCGATTTCAAACGAATTTTTAGTCCAAGTTAGGTTTTTACACCCTATATATCATAGTGTATAGTATGTATATTTCGTTTTTTGGTGAATTGTGAGATACTTCACATATTATATTTTTTCTTTATTTTAATATATATATATATTGAGTTACCTTCAGTTCGGTTAAAAACGATTCGATTCATTTAGTTCGAGTGAAAATTGGTTCGAATTATATTTTTGTTGAACTAGAATTCTGATCGTTTCATTTTCAATTCGATTTGGATTTCAGATCAAATTAAATCATCATATTCAGGTCAATTTCATATCTCAATTCGATTTTTGAGTCTCGGTTCAAATTTACCGGGTCTAACAAGACGGGGAAACGTGGATAATTTTGTATATTCTCAATTAAAAATAATAAAATTTAAATTTCATTTTTTTAAATATATTATATTTTAAATTTTTTAAAATATAATTTTAAACTCTGGTATTAATCCTTAATCTTTAATTTTAAACTTTCATTTTTAATATAATACATAAATGAGGCCATCGAACGTAGAGCAGGAGAGCGGTGAGCGGAAACATGGGTAATAAACTAATAGTGGATATAACCTTTGTCGGTCCAATTCAATGAGACCTGTCTCGGTCCAGTCCGGCCTTTTCTTCATTTTCAAAGTCCCATATTTCTATTATATTCTCGTATTTTAATTTTATTTAAAACAGCGTTCTCATTTATTACGTAAGTTTAATATGAAAAGTTATTAGGTTCGATTTAATTAATTTCATAGGGCATGGAAAATTTCATAAATTTATAAAATTCTAAATCTTTAAAATCTAAATTAAACCTCATACACTTTAAAGTAAATTTATACATTAAACAACTTCTTTTATTAATTAACATAAAAAATAACATTAACTGTTAAAATCATTTCATAAATATTTAAATAAATACCCTAAATAAAATTATAAGAGTCGAAGAGTAATATATTATAATTTTATATTATACACATTTTAAATGATTTCGTCTTCCTCTTAATGATCGAAGAGTTTGATAAGAGAGTTTCAATTATATTACTTTATTTCCATAATTTATATTAATTATCCAAATACAACATAATTTTCAATTACATGGCGCAACAGTTTTATACTAATAAAATGATGCAATACTGAGATTTAAAAATTTTAAAAAATTGAGAACAGAGTGGAGAATTGGATTAACAGAGCTCAAAAATGAAAAGAGAACGATGAGGGAAAAAACATTAAAAAGAACTGCCACCGTTTAGACAATCAACAAAATTTAAAATTATACTAATATAACGACGTTTTTATATTAATATTATTTAGGAAATTTTTATATTAATATGATATTTTTAAAACTATTTCTAATAATATTGTAATTTATTGTATAAATCAAAAAACGGAGGAAAAACAGTCGGTCTTTAAACAATATTTTACCTTAAATTATTAAAATATTAGGTATTGTTCAAAGACGAGCTCCTTTCATCCCGTCTTCAAAAAAATACTTTATTTTAAATATATATATATTGTATAAGGAATATTCAAAAATGAGTTATTTTTATCATATATTTATATATATATATATATTAAAATTAAGCATTGTTTCAGGACGGAGTGAAAATAATCCGTCTTTGAACAGTGTCCAATATTTTAATAATTCAAGATAAAACATTGTTCAAAGACTGATTGTTTTCTTCCCGTTTTTTAATTTACACAATAAATCATAATATTTTTGAAAATAATTTTCAGAGTATCATATTTTTTGAAAAAAATCAAGAATAATATTGTTATAAAATCTCCAATATATAACTAAGGATAATTACATCATACGTTCACATTTTATTATAAAAATTAAAATTTTAAACTTGAACCCCTAATTTATGAGAGAAAATTGAGATGAACGGTTTTGATTGATTGAGACCACGAATAACGTGATGAACATGATTCACCTAATAATTATTCCTAATTTATATAGCCTCTAAAACTAGATTAAAATTATAAACAATAAAGTTTAAATTTTACAATATAAATTTTTAAAATTTAAATCTTAAATTAATTATATAAATTTTAAATTACATTCATTTATAGAAAATAAATTTTCCAATGTTGTATAAATATTTTTCCACATAAACACTGTTTTTTTTTCCCAATTTTGGCCTGCATTAAAAAGACAAAGTCCCACGTCAAACTACACTATGTTAGCTTTCCTTTCAGCATCTGCTTACGATCATGTGTATTAAATATTCAGTCCATCACTTTATTTTCATCCAAAACTTTGTATTTTTGGTAATATAAATTTTGCAATATTCCAAAGCTTTACCCATCGAATTTCACGACACTTCCCAACCAGGGAGGATCATATAGTTTGAGGGGTTTAATAAAAAAATTAAAAAAATTTAGGGATTTAATTAAATTTTTAAGAGGTTTAGTAACAAATTTAATAATGTATGAAACTTGATTAAAAACATTTAAAATTTAATTAATTTGTTTTCTCAACCCTAATTGTACGTTACAAGTTGTAAAAATGACAACGATTTACAGGAGTCAGGAGGGGATGGAAAACGATGTCTTTTTCTGTTCTCTGGTCAACCAATCCCCTTTCCACTCCATCTGTTAAACCCTTGTTCAAGCTCTTCATTCCATCAATGTCTAACCCTTTTAGATTCGACGAGAAAAATCAAATTTGGAAATAATGAACTGTAAAGCTATTCAAAAGAGGCATCCCAACAAAGGGTCATTTTAAAAGGTTAGAAACCTTCAAGTCTTCTCCTTTTTCTTCCTTCTTGCCTCGTATAACTCTTTTGAAGTGAAATTATTTGTATATATTAACGAATTCTATGTTAAATAGGTTGTCTCTGTAGATCAAAAAGTGGGTTTATCTTAAAATATGGAAACGAAGTGTGTTGTTTTGGTGGGCAGTTTTCTGCTGCTAGTTGTTGCCGGTTGCTCTGGTGATGATTCAAAGGTGAGTTTCGTTAACAGATGGAGTTTATTTAATTGGTTTAGTTTGTTGATGGGATTAAGATAGTTTCTCATTGATGTTTGGTTTTAGGGAAATGGTGATGAAAAGACTGGTTTAGATCGATATGTAGATGGAAAAGAAGATCCGGTTATAGAAAGAGGTGATTCGAAATCTATTCCGGATTCTGTTAAAGATAATGGAAGAGATCAATCTGATGGATCAGAGAGGGGTGTTGATATTGATGCGAGTAAGAGTGATTTGGACCAGCAGCTGGGTTCGAATGAAGGCAAGAATTTGGTAAAGGGTGGCAAGGAATTCAGTGTTGAAGTGAGAGGAAATGCGAATAGTGGGAAATATCACGAAGGAGATCAACTTGATGAATCGAAAGGGGGTGCTGATAATGATGCAAGTAAGAGCGATTTGGACCGGCAATCAGGTTCGAATGAAGGCAAGAATTTGGTAAAGGATGGGAAAAATTCGGGTGAAGTGAAAGGAAACACAAGTGGGGAAGATAATGGAGGAGATCCAATTGATGGTTCAAAAGGGGGTGCTGATAATGATGCAAATAAGAGCGATTTGAATAGGCAATCGGGTTCGAATGAAGGCAAGAATTTGGTAAAGGATGGGAAGGAATTGAGTAGTGAAGCAAAAGGATATAAGGACAGTGAGAAAGATAATGGAGGAGATCAAATTGATAGATCAAAAGGGGGTGCTGATAAAAATATAAGTAAGATCGATTTGAACCAGGAATTGGGTTCTAATGAAGGCAAGAATTTGATAAAGGATGGGAAACAATCGAGTGGTGAAGCAAAAGGAATTACGAACAGTGGGATAGATAATGGAGATCAAACTGATGGATCGAAAGGGGGTGCTGATAATGATGCAAGCAAGAGCAATTTGAATCAGGAATTGGGTGCGAATGAAGGCAAGAATTTGGTAAAAGATGGGAAAGAATCGAGTGGTGAAGCTAAAGGAAATACAAATAGTGAGAGAGATCATGGAGGAGATCAAACTGACGGATTGGAAGGGGGTGCTGATAGTGATGCAAGTAAGAGTGATTTGAACCAAAAGTCAGGCTCGAATGAAGGCAAGAATTTGGTTAAGGATGGGAAAGAATCGAGTGGTGAAGCAAAAGGATATACAATTAGTGGGAAAGATCATGGAGGAGATCAAATTGATGAATCAGAAGGTGGTGCTGATAGTGATGCAAGTAAGAGTGATTTGAACCAGAAATCAAGTTCGAATGAAGGCAAGAATTCATTAAAGGATGGGAAGGAAGAATTAACGAATAGTAGGAAAGATAAGGGAAGCGATCAGATTGACGGATCAGAAAAGGGTCCAAAGAAAGTGAGCGAAGAGGAAGAGATTATACAGGGCTCAGTCCAACCACCGCCTCCACTAAAAAGGAAAGACAGCTTTCAAGTTGCAGAATGTGATTCATCTAATATGTGTACGACTATGAATAAAAAATTTGCTGCCTGTTTGCGAGTTGCTGGAAATGGTAAGTGTCCTCTAACACGGATTTCATTGGTTGTGACATTTTTTATAGTGGACTTTCATTAAAAAGGTTGCATGTTTCTAATAATAGAAAGAGTTTGAATTTTCAGTATTGGTATTGATCACATTAGACGATCTTTGACCATTTTAACTTTTGTTTGCAATATTCCAGATTCTCCCAGTCTGTTACTTCTGGTTCAGAACAAGGGAAAGGGGCCTCTTAACCTTAAAATATCTGCTCCTCCTTTTGTTCAGTTAGAGGAAAAAGATGTTGAACTCGAAGAGAATCAAGATAAAAAGGTATTTGTAAACAACACTGCAAGTTATTAAGATCACAATTTGTTGCTCATTTAAGGTCTTACTATGGTTTTTTGATATAATTTAATGCTTTTTTTAATGTTTTGATTACATGATTTGCAATAAGTTCTAATGCCATTTAACACAAGCACACTTGAAAAGAAATTGGGTCGGAAGAAAGTCGATAAACATTTGTAGCCATCATCTTAATGCTTTTTTTTTAATACCATTTTTTTTCTTTTAGATCTGAACACCACAGTTACCCCTTTCGCTACGATTGGCTTTTTGAAAAGCATGTATAGGTCCTCGAGCTTTCATCAGAGGTTCTTGCATGAACAGGCAATCCAATTACTGTAATTATAACACGCAGTAACTAATGCAGGATATGAATTGTTTGTATAATCCTTACTAACTAATATGAAATGTCTATAATCAAGATTCTTTTTTTATGAAAAATGCCTTTATCTAGTGGATAAAGATACATAAATTTGCTAATTTTGTGGATAACTAGAGCGAACAGACTTCATTCTGCATGTGCTTATATATGTTTCACCAATTGACATGGTTTGTGATTTTCAAGTAGATAAGTCTTGATGATTAGGCTCTCCAGATGGTGCTACTGTGAGCATTTCTTGCTTTGTAAATGATACTTTTTTTTGAACATAGTACTTATTATATAAGAATGTTGTCCGTTAAATGCGTTTGCGCAGGTAAAGATTTCCATAATGAGTTCCGGAACCGGAAACTTGATTGTCTTAGACGATGGTACCGGAGAGTGCAGTATTGATTTCAAGGATTTCATTCCTCAGAATTTGGCCAAGTCCTACGTAAACTTCTTGTCACTAACCCCTACGACAGCCTTTATATTCGCTGCTGCTATTCTGATTTTAGTGTCATGTTGGATGAGCAAGAGCTTTAGATGGAGGCCACTCGCCAAAAGTGGCCCGAAATACCAAAAGCTAGACGTGGGACTGCCTGTATCTAACAAGGTAAGAAGGGAACCAGAGGTTAACGATGGTTGGGATAACAGCTGGGGTGATAACTGGGACGACGAGGAGGCACCGGTGACACCTTCAATGCCTAAAACTCCTAGCGTCTCCTCCAAAGGCCTTGCCTCGCGACGATTGAGTAAGGAAGGATGGAAGGACTAGTGTTGTTTTCATTTAGGTAAGCAACCGGAACCAGAGTGCAACCGGAACGATAGATACATCGATATAGATTCTTGTTTAAATTAGACTGTTAGAGGTAATCTTTTTTTGTTTCTAAATTGCAACGGAAATGGAAAGCTGAAGAAAAAAAAAATACCATGATGGAGGGTTTCCACGATGTTTTTAATGTTAGATTTGATCTGTTTTATATAATGTGTCCAGATGGGTTAGAGGAACACCCCATCTCACTATTGGCAATGAAATATTACAAAACATGTTGCATTTAATTACTAGTAATAATTATTGCATAAAAGACATAAATAAACTGTATAAATGAATATTAGTAGTAGTTGAGTTAATTGTACGATATTATAACTCTTATTTTAAATTAGTTTTTAAATTTTTAAATGTTTTAATTTTATCTCTCAAATTATAAATTTTATTTTAAAATAGTTTTTAAACTTTTGAATATTTATTTTTATCTTTAAATTATAAACCTCATTTTAAATTGATCTTTAATCTTTTTGAATATTTCAATTTTACCCTTAAATTATTGTTTGTATTGTACTTATTACATAATACATATCAGTGTTTCATGACAATTAATAATTTTTAAAAAAATTTATTAAGATAAAATATGGTTAGCTTATATTGATAATTTGAGTATAAATTTAGAACATTTAAAAAGTTGAGGATTAATTTAGAATGAATCATAGTTTGAGGGTGAAAATGAAACATTCAAAAAAATCAAAAGTATATGAAAATCTTGACTCAGTCACCGAAGATAGTAATATTAGTCCCACATTAAAAAAAGATTTTTTAGATATATAAATAATAACGATATAATCTTATTAAACATATTTTAAAAAAAATAATTTACGATGTATATTAACTAAATTTTTAATTAATCTAGGATAAATGTGTTTCTTATTTAAAATTCATCCTCTGATGGATACAAATTAAAAGAAAAGTATTGAAAACCTTTGAGGTAGCGTTTCTCCCTTTGATATCTTTCTGGTCAAAATCTTTGTGCAATATTTGCACTTGTTTATATAATTAACAGCTGTGACTTGAGAGTTTATTCTTATCTCTTAAGATATTATTTTCAGCATACACACAAATTTGTTAAGAAATTCGTATTATTGTGTCAAGTATTTTAAGTTATTTTTAAAATAATGAGTAGCTTATTGTCTTTAGAGAACCCGACAACCTAGGAGCTTTTAACATCTCTTAGGACCCCACCTATCGAGACATGGAGAAATTATTATATGAATTCGTTTCACTATTTGGGGTATGATCTTAATCAATTAAATTAAGACACATCATATATTTTTTCATATCATATCTATACATAAGTATTATCCAAATCATCTACATTAATGCCTTTAATTTAAAAAAAAAAAGAAAAAAATATTATCAAAGATTTTTTATGTTGTCTTCTTCTTTATTGTTTAATTTTTTTAATTATTTTTTCTAACCCCTAATCCTAACCTTAAACCCTAAACCCTAAAACATAACCCATAAACTCTAACCCTAATAACCCTAAACCCTAAACCCTAAAATTAAACCCTAAACATAAACTCTAACCCTAATAACCCTAAAACTAAACACTAAACACTAAACATAAACTCTAACCCCTAACTCTAAACCCTAAACCCTAATTATTAAATCTGTAAAAAAATTAATTGAGAAAAATTTTAAAGAACAAAAAGAAAGATGACACAAGAAATCTTTCGTAATATTTTTTTAAATCAAAGACATTAAATTAGATAATTTAGACAATTCTTATATGTAAATATGATATGGAAAAAATATATGATGTGTCTTAATTTAATTGGTTGAAAACCATATCATAACCGGTAAAATAGGTTCATGTAATAATTTTTCTGAGAGATCGTTCGGATATGGAAATAATACATAGTTTAATCAAAATTTATAATAGACTCTAGTTTTCGGCTGTTCGAACAGAGAAATTTCCTTGTCATTTCATATAATATTATATAATATGCTTAAACTGGATTATTATACTAGAATGAATCAAACTTTTGACCAAACATACACGCTACTCCATTTTTATACGCTTTTTTTCTTTCTTTCTTGCAGACTTACCCGACACCTTCCCTTTCCTTAAACATCTTGTAAGAAAACCCTATATATATACACACACCAACATCAATTCTTAATTATATCTTAAAGCCTCGCCAGCATACAAAATATTAAACCTTCAAGTTTCGGATACAATCAAAAGTTGTTTTAATTTTGCATTTACGCTATGGAGAATTGGTCCTTGCTTAGCCGCCTAAGGAGAGTTGTGAAGAAGGTGAAGTTGTTGTTGAGTCTCGACACGAGCCGATGGCATGTCGCTTCGATGATCGGCGGTGCTTCTCGGAGGCTGAGCTTCGGGGATAGGTCAGGGTTGGGGGCATGCGTGGATGACGACAATAGGTCTGGGGATTTCTCGAATCGATTGGCTCGGACGACGAGTTATCAATCGGAGGATGATGTGGATACGAGGGCGGAGATGTTCATTGCTAATTTCCATAGACAACTTCGGATTGAACGGCAAGTTTCATTGCAGCTCAAATACCTACGTGGGAACAGCTTTGACTACAACTCTCCATGATTCATTCATTATTTATTATTGGTAATGGAAGCCTGTACGTTTTTATTACAGGCTGTCCATTGTTGTGATTTTTTTGATTTTTTTTTATTATTTTTCATTATTTTTTGTGAGACAAAAGTATTGTTATTTATTCAAATATTTAAAATGTGTATTTTTTTTTACAAATGCATCTGAATTTTTATTAAATTCATAGAAAATTATAATTACATTGTAATCAAGAAGTAAAATAATTGGATTAAAAAACCCAACAAATCTTACAACCCAAAACAAAGAAAAATAAAATTCCTATAAAAATAAGCGTACCAATAAAATTCAGAAGCTTCCTGAATCTTCTTGTCTCTGTCCAAACGAGACGCATAGTGAAGGAAGGAGTTGTAGGTGATCCATACTGTCGTGCAAAAAGTACCGCTACCCAGGACTGATTTTATCGGCAAACAACCATCAACCGAGTGGGGATAAATCTTTCCAAGTGACCACCGACAAAAACAATAAATCAGAAACTAGCATCGATTGAATATTTGTGCGAACAACAATCGATCGTTAGGGTATGCTGCAACATGCCATAAAAACAGACGAATCAAACCCCAAAACAAAACTAAAAACATATCACAAGGACAGAAAGAAACATGTCATAAAGACAGAAAAATAGAGATTCTTATTAAAATAAAACAAGAAAAAGTAATAGATTCGGTGGTCGACAACCAATACTAAAATTGATTGTCGACCACCGATCAAAGGGAACGATCAAAATAAAAAATAAAAAAATGAAATTTTGGGGAGAGAGCGGCTGCTAGGGTTTTTATTCTTATGATTAAAACTTAAAATGTGTATTTAAATAAGAATTCAAGGATCAAACTTTTTATTTGCTGGGAAGCCGTCGGCTGAGAGTTTGTTGTTAATGACTTAATATAATAGATTAGGGAGTACATAAATAATGTATTTGATGAATTATTCGTAAAATTATGAGTATACATAAAAATTTTATATTTGTTTAATAAATAAATAAATTCGAATATCGATGTGTACAATTTATTTATGTTCACGAACAAGCTCATTCATTTTGAGTCGAGTTTTATGCACAATTAATCCCTCTTATTTCCAATGTTCATTTGAATTTTAGTGAAAAAATTATATTATCGTCATTCTCATCACATTAGACTAACCAGTCAAATATATCTGCTTCACGCAAAAGTAAGATCAGATTTTATAACCGGAATTTATTCTGCAATTAAGAAAACAATTATTTTATTATATATTTGAAAACTTAAAATAGAAATATATAACTGTCGATATCTAAATTTAGTATTAACTTCCTAAAACAAATACTTCATTAGCTCTCGGCTTGTTCATTCCAAATCAATCCTCCGAAAACCGAAGCATAAAACAAAGAAAATGAACTCCCAGATATGCAAATCTGCTTATAGAGTTATCCGATCACTCATTTCAGCTTCGAAGAACTCTCGCTTTTGCTCTGGTGATTTCCTCATCTTATTGTTTTTAGTAACGATTCGTTTTTCTGCAATTTTTGTTTTTGAGAGATTAGCGATGGCCTGTGAATTTTTTTTTTGATGAATGTGTTTTCTGATAATGCGAAATATTGTGTTGAAGTGTTTTTTTCTTCCAGTTTTGTGATGTGATTTGTCTGATTCTTATTTCTAATTTTTGATCAAATCCTCTGAATCATTTTCGTCTCTGATTGTTTATCTAGCGTCGAAAATCGAAATCTAATTATAATTTCGTTTGAATATTTGAATTTCTATTACATGAAATGCGAGATCATTCTGTTTTAAGGTATTTAACTTTTACGCCATCGTCAGTAGAAGGGCGATCAGTGGCGGTAGCGGCAGCAGTTTCGGTAGATAGTAAGGTGCCTCTTTTAGCTTCGGCTTATGGAGGTGGTGGTTCGGCCCATGCATCCAGAGGATGGCTTCCAGGAGTGTTTGCTCTTCCAGTGGCAGGTTAGAATTAGATGACTTAAATCTCAGAGTATAAATAACCAAAAAAAGCAGCAAAAACTGTGAACTGAACGTTTGTTTTGCATTATCTCTTTGTAGCTTACATGGTTCAGGAGCAGGAGGCTCATGCTGCACAGGTAGTCCATCGCATATTGGATTCTATAGCAAATACTTTATATATGTTTTCATCTCTTCTATTATTATTTTAATTCCATTCTTCATCATTCAGAACGAACGAACCTTCATTGCTATCAAGCCTGATGGAGTACAAAGAGGACTGGTAAGATTCTTCATATCTTCATTATCAACCTCATCTTGTCCAAGACTTCCTTATCTTAGCAGTATATGAAACTGAGTTACTTGCACTTGGGATTTGAGTACTGTTGGATATTGGTATGTGTCCAACACAAAAATATCATATATATACATATATGTATGTGTGTGTGTGTGTATATATATATATATTGCTTGTGTTTATAATTCTATGAGGGTCTACCTGCATCGGACTCTGATACCTGAAGAAATTTAAAGAAGGCTGAATTAAGACGATGAATATAAAAATGCAGCTTTATGCTTGTCATTTAGTTTTAGTCATATTGTAAGTATGTCTTAAAACGAATAAATTGCACATTTATTTTAATCGAATTGAGTGAGTGTTGGGGTATATTAAAAACATTTAAGTTGTATGTTTGGAGGATTTTAAAGACTCGGATTCTAATATTTTTATATTTATATATGTATCGGACATGAATATTTAAAAAAAACGAAAAATGAAAGTAACATATCTAGATGTTTTGTTTTTCTCTTGTTGTCAAGTTTAGTTGTTTCATTTTCTTTAATGGTGGATTGAAATACGCCAGAGAGCTGGTTTAAAATAATATATATTATATCTCAGATTGCAGAAATCATTTCTCGTTTCGAGCGTAAAGGATTCAAGCTCGTGGCTATCAAGATAATTGTTCCTTCAAAGGAATTTGCCCAGAAACATTACCATGACTTGAAGGACAGACCCTTCTTCAATGGCCTATGCCAATTCCTCAGCTCAGGCCCTGTGGTTGCTATGGTAAAAACTGAACCACAAACCTCATCTTCTCGTTGTATCCATTTCCAACATATCCGAATTAAAATCCCATAAAACAACAGGTGTGGGAAGGAGAGGGAGTCATAAAATACGGTCGGAAACTCATCGGAGCAACCGACCCACAAAGATCAGAGCCCGGAACCATTAGAGGTGATCTAGCAGTGCTCGTCGGAAGGTATAAAGCTGAATATGCTTGAAGTACATTAGTATTACGAGTACACATATAAAATGAGGTTTTGTTTATACAATGCAGAAATATAATTCATGGGAGTGATGGACCTGGGACTGCCAAAGATGAAATCAGCTTATGGTTCAAGCCACAAGAGCTGGTTAACTATAAAAGCAACGAAGAAAAATGGATCTATGGAGTCAATTGATGAACCACTTTCTTTGTGCATTAATGATTAATCAGTAGTTGCGGAAAATTTTGGTATCGGGTGAGGTTAAAACTAGAGGTATAATTTCTAAAATAAGAGCATTGTTTATGTGATACCAAACTCGATAAACAAAAAATATATAAAAATAATTTTAATCTTTAATAATTATAATTTTTATCACTTTGACCATCATTTTCTTTTTTATAGATAAATTTAATTTTTAACTTATGTGCATTAATATATTTTAAATGATAATTGTACTGTTAAAATTAATAATGGTGGCATATCATATATATATATATGATAATATATTTTAAATGATGTGACATTTAACCTATCAAATACATACATATAGAATATAATTTTATTTTAATATAAAATATAAAAAAAATATTTTAAAATAACTACATCTAAAACAAAAAGGTTAATAGGCATTCTTAACCTTAAATACGATAAAATAAAAATTATACATAAAAAAAGTAAGGAAAGGTTTTGTAAAAATCATTATCGGAGAATCCATATATATGACATGTCACTATCTCATCGTGCTAATTAAAATGATATATTTGTCAAAACGACATAGATTAAAGACTAAATTTATAAAAAAAACTAAAATAACAAAAATAAACATTAAGGGTTAAAAAATCTTTATACCAATAAAAAATAATTTATTTTAGTAATTAAAAATAAACATGATAATAATATATTGCTAAAAAAATAATGAGATATTTTAAAAAAAATTATTTACTTAAGCATATAACAAAATTAATTCACAATATTTTATTTTTTAGTTACTCTTTTAAATTAATTAATTTAGAAAAATCTATGTTATATCTCCTTTTTTAATCCAGAAATTAATAAGGGATATTGTGGAGCCATCACAATAGCCACTGTGACAACCGTCTTCTACAGTTGTACAAAATCGACGAGCTCCTTAATTTTCAATGAAATAAAGTATAATTCATGTGCTAATCAGATATTTAATTCAAAATAAAATAATAAAAAATTATTATTTCGTGCATTATTAATAAAAAATAATTTTAGAAATACCATTACAAAATGTTAAATATATTTAAATATAATAATCATATATTAATAATTTTGTACGAACCTTTTAATTTAAATAATTAACAGAACGATTATTAATTTTAAAAATCACGAGTTTAAGCACGAGTGATAACAACGCGCCACGTTAGAATATTGACTTTCGTCTAATAAATAAACGCAACGATGTCTTACGTGGCAGATTTGTATTCGTCAAATAAAAGCCATCGGTAATTCGTAATGCTGAGCTGTTCCCGGGATTTTAAAATTTTAATTACTTGGTTCCCAATTAAATACGGACTTGAAATCTAATTATATTAACCGATCAATGATTGAGCTTGAAATCCGCCAAACCTAGCAGACCGACCCTATATAAAACCTAACAAGTTTTCTTGTTTGTTTACTCGTTTTTCTTTTTTTTGTTTGGGGGTAATCGCTAAGCATCCAAAGCATTGAAAATTTTGTTCTCTTCTATAAAGTCACTTCGAAAAACCCAACCCTATCTCCAGCTTATCAAGCCTTGAATTCGATTCGATTCTCATCAAAGATCGTCGTTTAATTTGCTCTTCACCTAAATCGGTAAGTTTCTCTCTTCAATTTATCTATTTATTTGTTGAATCTATCTATATCGTTTGCAAATCGGTTTCTATATGATTTATAAGTTAACGAGTATGTTGATCTCGTGGATTAGGAATTTATTCATTGCGTTTGATTAATTCGTAGAAATTTTAGGGTTTCTGATTTGAGGTGGCCTTATTCGTGAATTAGTATGTTGCTTCTTTTGTGTGTTTTCTCTAGAGATTGAGGTGGCCGTATTTAATTTTAAGTATTTCCTTTCTTTTGATTTGATTCAAATCATCTCGTTCTGTTGTTTTGGATTAATGTTTGTTTAATGTTTACCTCGTCAGATGGCGGCTAAACCTCTTACAACTGAAACAATCGCCATCACTGAAAAGAAAATGGACATGACATTGGGTAAGTTTTTGGCTGTTTATGCTCTTTTCAAAGTTGTTCTCTTAGGGTATAAACATGTTTCTGATTAGGTTGTCATTTTTATGGACTTAGATGATATCATTAAAATGTCAAAAAATACTTCAAATAAAGGCAAGAAGCAGACAAGGATAGCGGTAAGAATTTCCTTACTCCAGAAAACACTTTTTTTATTGTTCCCTGTGCTTAGATTGTTTTCCTAATCTGCTATCGTTTTACATCAGAATAAAAGTCAGAGGACAGTGAGTCATGCTGCTAAAGATAAGGCTTTCAAGGTACGACAGTACATGGACTCGCGGGTTACTCTTAGACAGGTGTGTGATTTTTTATTGCGCTAAATTTGCATCTCTTCCGGTTGCACATTCTGAATTTGGATCATATTCATATACATCTGTTCCATGTATGTAAATCAGGGTGCTCTGGCTCAAAGAAGGTCTAATTTCCAGGGGAACATGTTTCCATTTGCAGCTGAGGCTGCCAGAAGGGCTGCAGTTGCTCCATTTCGGAATAGAACTTTTAATAATAACAGGGTGGCTAATTTGAGCAAACCAAGGTATGTGGATTTCAAATAATTCAATAGTTGCTTATAGATGGTTATGTTTAAAATTAAAACTGAATCACTTCCATCTGATGGTGGATCCTTACCAATTACCATCGAGTCATTGCAGGTAAATTTTGGATCTTCTAGGATATTGATAACCTCTGGAATGTGATCTTGGTTAAAGTAATTCAAGTTGCTTGTTATGTGGAACTACTAATGTTTGATTACATTTCCTGTGGAAAGGGCCGAATGTGTGACAGTCTTGAAGTGTTTGGCTTTTTTTGTTCAAACTACCCAGAGTAGAATGTTAGAAGCTTCTTATATGTATATATATATCGTCCAAGGTTCTCAAGTTAATTGGTGCCTAATTTGGATTTGGTTGGGTCATTGAAGCATCCATTAGCAAGTGTTTTGATGATTTCTGTTGTGCAAGAGCTGTATATTTAAATTCAAAAGATCAACATTGTTCATATAGGTGGATTGTTGCATGATTTGCCTAACTCTCAACATGTATAGAAATGTTAATTGGGTAGTTTGTTCTCATACAATTGGGGTTTTGTAGTTTCATTTGCTGGGTCAATCGTTAATTGTGATCTCCTTATCAAGTAGTTTTAGCCGCTTCAGATTCCTTGATGACTTTAGTAATTCGGTGGGGGTCTGCACATCCTTCAGTTTGCACAACTAGTTTTAATTAGTTGGGAAGCTTGTGGCTATCTGGAGACTGGAAGTTCCCCTTTTAGAATATACTGTTGATGCTTCATCTTGTTCATTGTTTCTAGGCTCTCTGTCCTGCAAAATCTATGCTGGGTTTTTATGTTCTTTCAAGGAAAATGGTTTGAAGGACCCTGCGACATTGTTTAAAAAGAATATTTTGGTGAAGTGAATAGTTTGTTGCCGATGTTGCTTATTGAACTATGAGCTAGAGATAATGAAGCTGGAACAGTTTTTGGTTGGGGAATATTGAAAGTTTAAGCCAATTTATGTCGTCTTTATTCAAATATGCCACTTGTTGCACTACCTTTCTTAAGTGGCATTGATTTTCTTTTAAAGCTGGCGTTTAGGAGTTTAAGAATCTGCTCTTCTAAAGTTGAGGTATTGGAGTTTGTTCTAATTGGTGCCACTGGTTGTTGGAAGTGTGGTAATTGGTGAATCTACCTATACGGTTTTCCTTGTGCTACTGCATTCGAAGCTTTTCTCCTTCGGTAGCAATGCATATCCAGAGGGGGGCTTACATGCTTGATCATGTTTTCAAATTGAAAAAAGTTCTGCATAAAATAAGAGGGAGTTATATTACAGATTGTTTTATGTTTCTGTTTACTGGAAATAAGTAGTTTTCCTATGCGTGGTAAGACACTCCAGTCTCAACATTTTTGTGTTGGTTGCTGGCATGTTGGGTGAAAACTAGTTCCTCATTTGATTTAAGTCATTGTTATGTAATGTTTTTGTTATCCATTCATGTTTTCTGCCTCTCTGGTGCAGGATCGGAGCACCACATGTGCAAAGAAGGGCTGGAAATGTTAGTTTTGCAGCGAAGGTATTTTTCTCTCAAAATTGGTGTAATATGGTTGGTCTTTGATCAGGGGGTGTAACATGCAAGTTGGCATTTAATTGAATTCTTTGTAGCACTTACATTGATACAACAGTCTATCTCTGTACAGCCACAGCAGCCACAGCAGAAGCGACAACAACAACAAGAACGACATTGGAATACAGGAACAAAGCAAAAGCCTAAGACATTGGATTCCCTGTTTTCTGCCATGAAGGAAGAGCGAATGAGGGTATTTTCTTCACATCTGAACAACAATGTACAAGCCAATGGTGGTGGTAGGCAAAGAATGCCGTGGAGAAGAGGCCGATTTGGCCAGTGACGTTTTGGATAGTATAGGTTCCATCTTTTCCTAGCCAAGGGATGGTGTGTTGTTTCTCTACCTTCGCTATCAACCTGTAGTCGTGTGACAAATGCAGTGTGTTCTACTGATACTCTATCGCAATTTTTGTTCTGAACTCGAAAGCTTTTGTCATCTTGTTTGCTACTGTAACAGGACCTTCCCTTCCCTATTTCTAATTGTTGTCGCCTGTACTTTGATTATTTCTATTGTTTCTTAATCTACGTTAATACAAATGTCTTATTTTGCCTAGTGATAGGTGAAACCTGTTTAGGTTGTACATGAGATGCTTGTGTTCGTAAATGTTGAAACATGTCATTGGCACATTTCAACTTTTAATGTGTCTCTGGTATGCCATCAAGGAGATTGAGATTTGGACCATGTTCTACGCATTTGTCCGCAGGTTAGTGGTCTTAACCGTTTCTACCGAATCAGGTGCAAGCATTCTATGCGAGTCTGTTTGATGGTTGGTTTAATGCAAATTTACGGGACGTAGTGTTTGGTCATGTTATGAGGAGTTACTTGATGATAAGAGTACTTAAAATTATCTAATTCGATTGATTCAATTTGATTATTTAATTAAAAAAATTAATTGGGTCAAATATTCGATCTGAGATTTTACTGGGTAATTGAGTTGGTTTTGGACCGATTTTTTTGGCTATCAAATATCTGACGTTTTAGACTTGATTAAATGCTTTTAATTTTTTTTAAGTTATATAATTTTTAGGTTGTTAATATTTGTACTTAAAATTAAATTTAAATTTTTAAATTATTTTTATATTTATATTATGTATTTTAAATTTAAAATTTTTTAAATATATCTTTATCAATTTATTAATATAAGATATAAAAAAAATACAATTAACATTTCAAAATTTTTTATCGAATTTAATATATAGATATATATTTTAAAACTAACTTTAAATCATTAATTTTTGTATTTGAATTATATATTATCAACTTTTAAATTTTATGAATTTATTATATAATTTTTAAAATATATAAATTTAAAAAATAAAAAAAATGATTCGAACACTCTTATCCAAAATACATAAATTTTATAGATACCCAAATAACTAAGTATTCAATTTAAACAAATCAAGATAGAGTCAATAAAACAGATACCTAAAAAATATACATGAGAATAAATTCCCTTATCGGATGATATTCATTTTAAATTTTTATATTTTACCACTCTAAATGTTGTTCCGTGATTTTCGATGTTATTGTTTCTTTTAACTTTTGAATTTCTGTACCTATTATTAGGGTAAACAATTTTTAAGTTTGAGATGAATCTCTCAATTTTTCGTGATATATAAATATGGATATGTAAAAATATAAAGAAATATTGCTACATATGAAAAAAATCTCTATATACATGTTTTATATGATTAAGAAAATTGTTTAAATTGGAATCAAATCATACTATAACTTGATAAATAATTATAATTAAATATTTATAAGAACTCGATAACTCGACTCGATTCAACTCAACTTGAATTTCTTAAACTCAACTCGAATCGAAAAAATTTCAAATAAAGTTTGAGTTGTAAAATATGACTCGTCAACTTGAATAACTCAAAATTTTTTGACTCGACTCGACTCGATCAAATACTCACCCCTACCTATTATCAAAACTGTTTTTTTTTCTATTTAAATTTAGGAAACCTTTCGATGAGTCGCGAGTTAACTCAGCCGCGCTAGCGAGTCGTATCCAGACTAATGAGTCACCTTAAACACAACGCGCTTCACTTTAAACCCGACCTCTTCATTGTTCTTCCATTTTCAAAACTTCTCCCAAAAAAAAAACCGACTTAGATCTGAGGTGCTACCGTTCCCTAGTTAATCAGCTTGGATTAGCCTGATCTGAATCCGAATCAGATCTATTGCTTTAAAAAAGAAATGGATAACTTGATTTCCCTTGTGAACAAGATTCAAAGAGCTTGTACGGCTCTCGGCGACCATGGAGAAGCAAGCGCATTACCTACTCTTTGGGATTCACTACCGGCGATTGCCGTCGTCGGTGGTCAGGTCATCACTCGAATTTTGCTCATGTTTTCAATTTTAGTCAACTTTCCCCCTTTTTTATTTTACCTTTCAGCTGATCTGAGATTTTAAATCTTAACAGAGCTCAGGCAAGTCTTCGGTGCTCGAAAGCATAGTCGGAAAGGATTTTTTACCTCGTGGATCCGGTAAAAATAGGCTCCACTTCAAATATATCCTTCATCGCGGACGAACATAAGAAATGATTTATTTATCTAATTTTGTTTCTTTGATTAAAAATCAATGCAGGAATTGTTACTCGGAGACCTCTGGTGTTACAGCTTCACAAGATTGATGAAGGAAGCATAGAATACGCTGAGTTTCTTCACCTTCCGAGAAAAAGATTCACCGATTTCGGTACAATTATTACTTTTTACCCTTTTGGATTTCGTTTTACCAGCTTTTAGCATCTGTTAGACTTTGATTTTGAAATTGACCATTATTTGTGTTTATAGCTGCTGTAAGGAAGGAGATTCAAGACGAAACGGACAGAGAAACTGGCCGATCCAAGCAAATCTCCAGTGTTCCTATTCATCTTAGCATATATTCTCCCAGTGGTATAATCTGTTTGTAAATACTTACTCTTCTGTCTTTTCGTTTGTTTTATAGTTTTTTAAAATTATTATTTGTAAGCTTTTTTCTTTTCTAATTTGTTGCAGTTGTCAATTTGACCCTGATTGATCTTCCTGGTCTTACCAAAGTAGCAGTTGGTGAGTTACGGAAAAGCCTAGTAAATTTAAAGAAAATATGAAGCCTTGTTTTACTGTTATTTCTTGACTGCAATATATTTCCAAGGTGAACTAAGCAAAGAGTGTAATCTTCGAAGTGCAATTTTCTTTCTCATTTTAAAATTCAAATATAATAGCTATAGTATTTTGTTTTGGAATTTTATAACTTTAAACCCCATCATTTTAGCTGTTTCTGACTTTCTGTTGCTATATGATTTGTGAGATTCTTGATTAATTTGTGTAATATCATGTGAAATTGATGGATTATCTTGCTAAATGTAGAGGGTCAGCCAGAAAGCATTGTGCAAGATATTGAGAATATGGTTCGCTCTTATATTGAAAAGGTAAATGCAGTTGATCTATATTGTGTGCTCCATCTAGGAAATATAGCTTAAATAAGATTTACAGTGATGAGACTGCCAACAATATTTAGGATACTGGGTGTTCTATATGTGATTTCTTCAAAAATCCAGGAAAAGTGGGTTGTGGATAGTTATTGCCGTGATTGCCACTTCTTCTAATTGCCAATAACCTTTCAGTGTACGTTTTTTCATGGTTTATGCAAGAATGGAAGCTGAACATTGCTGTGGTATTTTTCTGTTGAACTTTTTTTTTTTGCAGCCCAACTGTATAATATTAGCAATTTCACCTGCTAATCAAGATCTAGCTACATCTGATGCAATTAAAATCTCACGAGAGGTGGACTCTACAGGTATTTTTTTTACAATACTAGGTTCATTAAATATTTCTTTTCCTTGCTATGCATCACAAGGTTATCATATTTTCTACTTTGTTAAGTAATATCATGTGAAATTTTAAGCCATGGGTGCTTTTAGATTTGTGCTAATATTGTAAAAGGATTGATATGGTATATAAACTTCTGGACATATGGGCCCAAAGCATTTTGGTTGCATATCTTGGATTTTCTAGTAATAATCATTGTTGTAAACTTTTCAGGGGAGAGGACTCTTGGTGTCTTGACAAAGATTGATCTGATGGATAAGGGCACTGATGCAGTCGATGTAAGTTGTTTTATGCATTATTTTTTGACGTACTAAAACCTTTTAAAGTCTTTAGTATTGGTTGCTTAAGGCATTATCATGTTCTAAGTCATATTTCCATTTACTAGATATTGGAAGGCAAATCTTATCGGCTGAAATTCCCTTGGGTTGGTGTTGTGAATCGCTCACAAGCGGATATTAACAAGAATGTCGACATGATTGCTGCTCGCCGTAGAGAGCGTGAGTATTTTGCTAGTACTCCTGAGTATAGGCACCTTGCTAACAGAATGGGTTCTGAGCATCTTGCTAAGGTGCTCTCAAAGGTATGTTATTGGGCATTTTGTCTAGTTTTTTCATTTGAACCTTTTATCCTTGATGTTCTCATGTAAAGGACAAAATGGTACTGGCTTTAGTGCTAACCTTTCTTCAGTTTTCTTAACCTTGTGATATTGATTAATGTTTCAGCATTTGGAAACTGTGATCAAGTCTAGAATCCCTGGTATTCAGTCCCTTATTAATAAAACTATTACCGAACTTGAAACTGAATTAAGCCGCCTTGGAAAGCCTGTTGCAGCTGATGCTGGTGTAAGTGTACTCATGTTCTCTCTTTATGTGTGTGTTGTGTGATTTTGGTAATTCTCTGGATATTCCACTTGCAGTTGATTAGGAGTTACAGCTTATTTGAAAATTGCTGATGATCAAAATGCTTGTGCAGGGGAAGTTATATACAATCATGGAGATTTGCCGTCTTTTTGATCAAAATTTCAGGGAACATTTGGATGGCGTGTATGTATAACATGTCCCTAACTCTATTTTAGTTGTTTTGCTATTTTTTGTCGAGACTTGAGATTCTATTTTGACTTTCAATTTTGTTGACAGGCGTACAGGTGGTGATAAGGTTTACAATGTTTTTGACAACCAACTTCCTGCTGCTTTGAAAAGGTTGCAATTTGACAGGCAACTGTCTATGGAGAATATTAGGAAGCTCATTACTGAAGCTGATGGGTATCAACCACATTTAATAGCTCCTGAACAAGGATATCGACGTTTGATTGAATCAACTTTAGTTACTATCAGAGGTCCTGCTGAATCTGCTGTTGATGCGGTATGAAACAAGGTTTTAGAATAATGGTATATCACATTCAATATGGCGTGCAGAGATGTCTGATTTTCCATTTCTTTTAACTTAGCAATAGCATCGGTTCAATTGTGATTTTTTCCCTAGAGAACTTTTTCAAAAATTGAGAATTTAAAGATCCATCCTGGATAGTTGTCTTACTCCAAACATGTTGACAAGTGACATTAATATTTCTGTCGCTTGTTTTATTCTCTTAAATTACTTATTTGTGTGGTGCATCATTCTCTGGTCAGACAGTGATGCTTCAAATTGGATTGATTTCGTTTGTCGCATTTTTTCAGATTCACTCCATTCTGAAGGATCTAGTTCACAAAGCTATCAGTGAAACTCCGGTACTTTCTCGCCTTTGCCTATCTTGTTCATGTATCAAATAAACTTTACCTGTTGTTTTCTGTTTCTTCAAGGTGCTTGTGATTACAAGTGTCAACTGGGTTTGGTTTTCAGGAATTAAAGCAATATCCTGCACTCAGATCAGAGGTCGGAAATGCTGCGATCGAATCTCTTGAAAGAATGAGAGATCAGAGCAAAAAAGCAACACTTCAACTGGTTGATATGGAATGTTGTTACCTTACAGTTGAATTCTTCCGAAAGCTTCCTCAAGATGCTGATAAGGGTGGCAGCGCTACACAATCAATATTTGACCGATACAACGACTCCTACCTGAGGAGAATCGGTAGGTTCATTTACCCCAAAAAATAAAGTTTCTTGAAGGACATGTCTCAGTTGTTCTAAATTTAATCAAACCATGGTTTGACATGGATTTCCCTGACAATGTTTGAGCAGGAACAACCGTTTTGTCTTACGTAAATATGGTCTGCGCTACGTTGCGCCACTCCATTCCAAAGTCTATTGTTTATTGTCAAGTCCGGGAAGCGAAAAGAAGCCTGCTCGACTTTTACTACACAGAATTGGGTAAACTGGAGGTGAGAATGGTTCTTCCACTAACTTACCTTTTTTTACTTCGATGAAACATATGATGATCGGTGATTGTTTTCTGCGATAAATTTTGTAGCAAAAACGATTATCAAACTTATTGAACGAAGATCCAGCAGTCATGGAACGACGAAGTGCTCTTGCGAAGAGGCTGGAACTATACCGGAGCGCACAGGCGGAAATTGATATGGTTGCTTGGTCCAAGTAAGAGGTGCATGGCATGGCAGATTGCACTTTTGTTGCCTTTTTAGCATATTTTAGAATGCAGTCATCATTTATTGTGCATTCTACGTTTCTTTTAGATCTGTATAATATTGCACAAGGTTGGCCACTCTATGGTTTATGTGATTATCCATTCATTAATCTTAGCTTCAGACATTTTACGACTATAATCCCAGTGCAATTTATTAATCAAATAAAATTTAGATCGAATATGGAATATCTGTTTTTTGTGAAATAAAATGATTTTTCAAGGCTTTGTTTGGTATGGAAGATAGAAAATAGGATGAGAATTAATTAATTAATTAAAGGGTTAGGATTCAAAGTAGTTATAAATCTCAACTATAGTCCTAAAATTAATTTTTTTTTTTTTTATTATTTGTCTTTTGTATCTTTCTTACCAAACAAGGTATAAGTCTGTTCGGAGATAAAACTAAACTCAAAATACTAATGATAAAATATTAAATATTTAAATAAAATAAAATTATTTTAAATATTATATTTTTTGTCTTTATAATCTTATACATCTATAATATTATTTCAGACATTATATTATATTTTGTGAATAAATACTATTTGAGGAATGAAGTGACATTTATCTTTAAATTTAATAAAATATTTAATTTATTCATTGAATGTTATAAAATTTGATAAATTTTATTCCAACTTAAATTCGTAATTTGGGGTTTTATTAATCATTTTAATTACATGAACACTAGAATATTATGTCACTTAATTACTTGAAAATTTAATGGAGTATCTTCTTGAAACTAGGAGAGAATAACTTCATGCATGGAAACGGCGTCGTTTAGAAAGGAAATTGTAAAACGTCCATTTCACAAAATTTTCCCCAATTCTTACCTATTTTTCTAGTTTGAATTTCACCATCTTCAACTCCGTTACGACTGTCCGCTCTCGATTCTGCAACAAAATTGAATTTCATAAATTCTGTCTTATTTTTTCCCCAAAAATTCGGCAAATTTTATCAGCGAAAACCCAGATTACGAGAAGCCAAAAAATGTGTTTTTAATTAATTTTCCATTTAGAATCACCGGAAATTTTCTAGGGTTTTATTTCATGTTCGGCGAAGCTTTAATGTGTTATCAATGGAGATTGCCTATAGCCTCTCCATAGCCTTTCAATCCCTTCAGCCGTTCATAATAGCCACAATCATCGGCTTCCTATCCCTCATCGTCGCCGTCCGATCATTATTCAAGAGACCCCAGAAATCCAACGCCTCCGGTCCCTCCACGTTACCTTGTAAAGACGAAATCAAAGGAGCCGCTCCATCGTCGTCCTGCAACTGTTCCTGCTCCAGCAACGGAAATTCCGATTCCGCGGCGGTCGTCTGCGGTTGTGGTGGTTCTCCAGTGGAAGAAGGTATGGTGACGGCTAATACTTCCAATGCAGTGGCGGAGAGGCAGAACGGGGTGTCTATGATGGAGCAATTAGTGCCGGAGATCACAACACACGCGCTCAGTTATTTGGATTATCCGAGCCTTTGCCGTCTCTCCATGACTAACTCGCTGATGAGAAAGGCGGCTAATGATGATAATGTTTGGAAGGCGCTTTATCATAAGGTACCCAATTTCCCCAATTTCTAGATTCTTGTAAGAGAATAGAATAGAGTTAAGATCCTAACTAGGCAAAATCATGGCATTGCAATTTTCAACTTTTGAGCCCGTTCTTTGAATGTAAGCTGGTATTTTGCACTTTTCTATCTTACCATTGTGCATGTTTCTCAGAGTTAGCTGTTAACATCTTCCTCAATTGTTGGGTTGTTGGCATAAAGATTTATATGTTAATCTTTTGTTTGTTAGGATTTTACTTGGGAGCAAGATAACGTAACACCAGTCAATGGGTGGAAGGCATACTATGCGGCTACAAGAGCCATAATAAACGTTAACACTGAATTCTTTAATATCATCAGAGATAGGTCTCTTCCGAGGATGATTCGCATCTGGCTGAATGCAGATTATGTGAAGTGTGTTCATGTGTCAGGAGAACATTTTTCAGGGTATGCTGTTTACTACTGCATTTTGTGCTTATAAATATTGAAGGTTAAAGTTTTAGTAGTTTCCTATGATTTTTCATCAAGCTTCTGCTATAGAATTCGTAGTGTGCTATAGAATTCCTATGATTTTCAATTCTTTTATCTCGATAGTTGAACATTTTCACGTAGATCTTTTCTGCTGGTTGATTGAGTTTTGTAACTTGGACATGCTTATCTGCTTATTTATAGATGTAATGTAATGCAGTTAATTAAATCCGAGTCAAATGTGGGTCTGGTTTCTTGATGTTTTCCTATCTAAGATTGCTAGTAAATGCTGTGACGATTCCAAAATAATTGAAGATAAGGAAGAGGTTTTACATGGAGGATGATTATAGGTTGATTATATGACCACAATGCAAGTGGCTTGAGTCGTTGACTGGTTCCAACGTTGGAATTCTTTGCTCCAGTCCCGTGATTTCCTCACTTGGAATAATGATACTTTTACCTCAACTCATTAATGCGATTTGACCTTGAGAAAGAAAAGACTCGCGTTTTTGCCATAATCACAAGTCAAATTTGTGCTTCAAACAAAAAGCAAGGTTATTGTAATTTGTTATGTTTAGGATAGATGTGTTAGAAACTGCATTCAAATAGAATCTCGTGGGCAAAAAGCCTGTATGGAATGTATTTCTTTCGAGATACTTTTTACAGTAAATTTCATTTTCCTTTGGTTATCCTTTTTGTTTCAAGTTTGGTCCTGGTCCCGCATCACATGAGAATGCTTTCTGATGAAAACTATTCAATGCTCAGCCTAGCTGTATCCAAAGCGCAACCTTGATGTTTTCGGAAGTAGGTTGATATTAGCTAATCAGTATGTCAGTAATATATTGTCTTTAGTAATTTGCTTAGGCTAGACCTTTCATATCTGGTTTGCTTTGCTGAAATTGTTTGTTTCTGGTTGCAGGTTCAATCAAGTAATATTCAGCTGGCACCTAGCATTTAATTTGCAGCAAGGGGTTGATTTTCATGTTAGAGATGTTCGAGCCCGGGTGCTGACAGACGTGGCTTGGGTTACTATGAAAACCTATTTTGACATGGACAATGGTGCATATAACATGACTAACATCTACGAGTTCCATCATGGCCGTTGGTACCTCGTGCATCATCATAGCTCGATGTTGCTTGCCGATGGCGATATGGAGCAACATATTCTTAATGGATAACAGAAGTTGAAGAGTTGGTAGAAGTGCATAATTTATAGGACTAGCTTTCATAACAGACACTTGTAAAAGCAAAGGTTGCTTGAAATTTCTGTGATTTCTTTAAAAGATTCTTTATTATGTATTTTTTTGTGGTAAATCATGTTTTACATTGTATCCTCTTTTGTTCTTTCGTTGCCTCCAATCTCCTCACATAACATAATCCTAGTACTAGGGAAAGAGTAAGTTCAAAGGAAAAAGAAGAAAAGAAAAAATTTAGGTTTGCTCTTATGCTAAAGGTTGAGGTTCCATGGTCTAGTGGTCAGGACATTGGACTCTGAATCCAGTAACCCGAGTTCAAATCTCGGTGGAACCTATTTTTACTGTTTTGCTTTGTTTTTTAATAGTGAGCGGTGACTATTATGTAACCGTCATTAGTAAATTACAGGCGTGCAAGACCTAGATTTTTGAAATAAAATCAATTAAGGTTATTATTATTATTATTATTATTATTATTCACTCAATTAAATTTTTGAATAAAAAGCTTATCATATTATATTTAAATTTGTTTTCTTTTTCAATTTTTTTATTATATTTATCTTTTTCTGAACCAAGTTTTGCTCCCCTACATCCTTGGCAGTCCCTATCAAGTTCTGTTTATGATCATCACAATGAGACATGACTGGACAATGGACATCATGTTTCAGCTCTCACCAACATTAAAAAGGCAGCTAAAGGCATAGGAGTGGTAGCTATTTTCACCTTCAACAAGGAAAACCTGAGGACACCTTACTGTAATAGCTGCATCGTAGAAACTATTCGTCAAGCAAAAGCAGCAAGGATTTTAGTCGACATTTCGAGCTTGAGGGAGCTCACAGTAGTCGGACTTCGAAATTGAAGCAAAGAGCTCACATTAATAAATCTATAGAACTTGAAAGTCAATGGAGTATAAATTCTGTGAAATCAGTTTAATGATATACAAAAATTGAATGAGTAAATCAGTATAAACCATCACCCATAACCAATATATTTGATGGCTTTAGATCACGATGTATGAACCAGTTGCTTTGGAGATAGTTCAGTCCGTTAAGCAGCTGCCACAGCAATGACTTCACAGTGTATTGGTTCATGGCATGGTTAACCTTGTCTCTGTGGTGTCTAATGATTTCATAGAGGTCATATTCAAAAGCCAGATACAACATGTCCGCTTGATTGATGTGCACATTCACAACATTCTCATGTGAAATCTCCCGAAGCAACATGATTTCTCGGATGGCAGTGGGGGAGACACCATCCCCATCCTTGGACTGCTTGAACTTCTTTATGGCAATGCATTTCCCACGATTTGTCAGACTTGATTCTTGCAAGAAAAACAAGACCATAAGTGCCTTCACCAATTTTTCCGAACAGATCCGAAACATGCTTTGAGCTAAGAATAGAAAGAAATGGAAACATCATGACGAAATTTATTCACTCAAATGAACGTTCCTCTTTCCAAATTTCAACAGCACATCACAACCATTCAGTAACACAAATAACAATTGTTAAAAGGTTAAAAATATATGAAATCTTAAAGCTCAAAAAACAGGAAAGCTCAATAAAATTACAACTTGTAACACTATACAGAATGTGGATATATGTTGTCAATACGACCTGGGAAACAATGCCTTCAAATTCTGAAACCCCATTTTTTCGTTCCCTCTTTCTTCGTCATCCTCGTTGAGTTCGGATCTATGAGATTTTCCAGTGATTTTTTGGCTTTTCTGTTGCGTGACCTACCTGCTTCTTTTAGGAGCTCTGCCAGCCTATTCTTCTCATCTTCGAAATCCGGATTTGCAATTCCGAGTTTTTCTTCTCGCAATTTTATTACATGCTCTAATATCTCAATTGCATCTTCAACCCTGATTTTTAAACCAGAAGATGAATAATTGAATTCTTGATTTAAACAGAATAGAATGCATTGTTCCATAAAAGCATATCAAAGTCATTGGTCATCCTACTTGCATCTCCATAGAGCGATATAAATATTTAAGGACACGAGAGAAGTAAAAAGGATCATAAGATATAGATCGAATGGAATTTGTGCAAGGTGGTTTAAAGTGTCAGTTACCTTCCCATAGCATCATAAGTTGCTGCAAGATTGCTATATACTCCCAGAGTATCTTGATGACATGAGCCACATTCCTGCTCAAGTATTGCTCTTGCTTCTTCGAACAACTCGCAAGCCTCATCTATCTTGAATAACTGTACACAAGCCAAGCCCATCTGGTTCAACACAACTCCGAAGAAGGCCGACTTCCTCTCCCCGCTTGCTCTAAGCTTCGCTATTGCACTCTCGAAAGACTTCCTTGCCTCTTCATACCTCCCAAGAATGTAAAACATCACCCCCATCCGTGCTTCGATTCCTGCAATGGTGCTTTGCTGTCCAGGTTTGTCTTCCAACAACTTCATTGCTTTCTGCAAGAGCTTCAATGCCTCCTCGGGCTCATCCACCGATTCGTATATGGCCGAAATTTCTGTTAACCCACCAGCTATCTCTTCTGCTGTGATTCCAGGCACGGGTTTCGCAAAGATCCTCAAGGCATTTTCACAATAGGATTTTGATTCTCGGAACTTTCCAGTCCTGTGGTATAGATCCGCAAGTCGTACAAAGACAGAGGCAACTTGAGGGTGATTGTCACCCTTGGATGCTTTGAACACTGTTAGTGCCTTCTGGTAGGAGAAGACAGCCTCATCAAAGCGACATAAAGACATGTAAATATTCCCAATGCTGACATCAATAGCAGCTACTTCGTTCTCCTGTCCATTGGCAATCATTGCCATGCTGGCTAGGACAAGGTGCTCAAGGGATGTTTCATAATCTCCTTTAGCCTCGCATATGAGTGCCATCAACCTGCGGTCGGCTGCCTCTTCAAGTGATGCTGGTTCACTGTGAGCGTGATGTATTTCAAGAGTTTTCTTGCACAATTCTTCAGCTTTATCGAATTGCATAGCTTGAACATGCGCCTCGGCCAAGTATCTATTATTTCCATTAATCATGAACAAAAACTCAAACACAAAACAAATTAAAGCAAAAACACAAACAAACAACCTATGGAAACCCAGAAACAGAACGAATCTAACATCAACAGTCTCTGCAAGGATAAATAAATAAATCTAACTAGTAGTAAGCTTTCAGTAACATCCCTGCTATATGATTTTAAGTTCATCAGGTAATGTATATACATATATAGTAAAATCTATCCTATCTTTGAGTCTCTAAAAAGTACATAATCTGCGACTTAAAGATTTAACACAAACACACAAAAGATCTAAATATCCTATTAAATCTTGACAATAATAGATAATTAAAAATCGATGGTAAAATAACCTGCAAGTTTCGCCAACTCTAGCGTCGGTTTCTCCCAGAGCCTGGATCTGAATCTTTAGACCTTCTTCATAACACCCAATTGACTTTTCCACTTGCCCCAGCATGGAGTACGTATCCCCCAGCTGCATATGCCCCGAAAAAGCAGCCAACGCATGATCCGATCCCTGTTCCACATCGGGCACTTGAATCGCCCGCTCCAGAACCGGAACCGCCTCATCAAACCTCCCCAGGCTGCAATAAATCGCCGCCAGCACGTGCAAGCTCATCGCCAGATCCAAACTGGGCTCACCTTCCACGGCGCATCTCTCGAATGACTTCGCCGCTCGAATCGCATAGTCCAATGCTTTAGTGGGACCCTCACCGGAAGCGATAGTATCACGGGCCAATTTGAGCAAAAAGGGACCGAGATCCGGGTTATCGAGCGAGGAATCATCCGGGTTGGGTGAGTCAGGCGGAGGTTTCTTTGCGGAGCGGGCGGGGGAAGGCTTGGATCGTGAATGTGAAGGCGACGGAGGCTTTTTGTTCGGTGTCCGCGGTGGATTCTGAGACGGCGGCTCCGACACCGTAATCCTTAGCGAAGGAGCGTCGGGTGGAGATTTGAGACCCGGCATTAGAGAAATGAATTAATTTAAAAAAAAAATTAAGATTAGCACAAAGCCACCAGTCTTATGAGAGGAAGGTTTGATTTGAGGTCAGTGGACAGAGCTGAGATTAGTGGTTTACTGAACGCCAGGATAAAACAGTAAATTGATCAGTCTCCAGCAATTTGTATTTTTTTAATAGTTTTATTATTAATTTAAATGTTTTAATGATAATATTTATTAAATTATTAATTTAAACGTTTTTTTAATATTATTATGAGATTTTTAATTCAAGAATTGGGCAGAAATATATTTTTATTATTTTAAAGTTGATCATTTATTTATATTTTTATTGTAATTATAAATAAATTAATTTAATACGTGGCTGCCGTTGCGGCAATTCCCGGTAATATCTGAGGGTAGATACGTCATTATATTCCCAGCTGTTCTGTTTTATTTTTCATCTGAACCGATGCCGTTTCCAACGGTTTCCGAGACGGTCATTTACCGTATGCCACGTCCTTAAAAGGTGACGTCGATCCAAAACATTATGCCATGACCCTATTTAGTATTTACCCATCAATATTTGATGGAATTTTCCCTTAGATTATTATTTTACATATTTAATTGTATAATGAATTGAAGTATAAAATAAATAGTTAAATTATTTAATTTTTAGGTGTTAAATCGATATATTTTTGTGTTTAAATTATTACTTTTATTAAAGTAGATGTTTATATTATCAATTTTTTTTTATTAAAGTACGTTTTTTTTAATTAAAAAAAATAAAATTATAATATAGACACCGTGTAAAAAGATTTAGATACTTTAAAAATAAGATAATTTAGACATTTAAAAATGACAAAACTAAATACCTAAAAAATTATATAGTTTAAACACTTAATAAACCTTATTACATAGAATTTAATAAGTAATTTCGATAAAAAAACTGATAATATTTATTTTAAAAGACTTGACTTTAATTATTTTATTTATAGAGTACGTACACAATCAAATAATTAAAAATAAATATTAAAAAAATTATTTATTACTTAGAAATTCTAATGATAATCACGTGCATAGCACGTGACAATGGAGCTAATATATTTTTTTGTTTATTGGAGTTTTAATAACCATATCCTATACCAATTGAAAGACCATGGAGCTGGAAGCATATATTGCCAGCTCTGGCTGAGAAAAGCCAGATTGGAATGCCAGCCACTTCTGGATTCTGATATCCTTAAATTTAACACCTAACGATTTTATGTTAGACGTACGAACTTTTATTTTTTAATAAAATTATATTAAATTTAAAAATTTTAAAGTATAAATTTAATTATCGATATAAATATACGAAAATTTAAAGTTTTTAAGAGGTATGATTGACCTATAACCTCTCGATTCATTATATTTCCTAATTACTGTAATGCATAAAATTTTTCATTCGAATACAAATTTTTTTCAGATTTATTCATAGCTTGGAAGCAATTAATAATTCTCCAACAACCAGAACAACGGAAGCTACATCAACTTATTATTAATAACACTAACTATGGAGTGATAATTTTAAATTCAAAACCCATCAAATATCATCTTTTAGTAATTCCTCAACGGCATTCTACTTTTTAAGTTCATTTGCCACCTCCGGTTGATGTTGTTCCGGGTTTCCCTCGGGGAGGTCCGGGTTCATGTTTCGGGTTCGAGGTGACCGGATTGTAGTCCCTTTGGACATCCACATCTAGTCTCAGTTTCCTCGTCTTCACTTGAATCATGCCCTTCAAAGTTCAAAGCATCCAACATATATATAGAAAAGTTATGATATTCTTTTAAGGACATATTCGTATCGGACATATATCGATATCCGATTTTAGTTTATAGCGAAATTAGTACTATAAAGTTAGGAAAATATATATGTTTATGTTGTGACAGATACAAAAGTTGTTTATATCTTTGCTATTTAACTTACTTCATTTGTTGCTGGGTTTGCACCATGATCCAAGCCCTTGACTCTGCCTGCAGAATATGACAATCTTTAGAACTGTCTGAAAACTTTAATCAATTACTTAAACTTTAAATGCTTTGAAATGTTTGCTCACCGATAAATGGATCGAGACCGGCTAATACAAGAAGGAGAATCATGGTTTTAGCACAAGGACCCATGTTGGATGCTGCTGATTAATGCTGTTAAAATGGAGGTGAAATGATTGTGGATTTATAGGGTGCCAAGCTCACTGTTTCAAATGACAAATATAGTTTTGAATTCCGATTTTTCGAACGTAAATCACGTCTGAATCCGAGTAACGTAGTGCGGAAACTACTCGAAAGCTTTGTAGAAGAATGATGAAAATGCAACGTCCATTAGCACATAGCACAGAAGTCAAATGCACTAAGTTCTGTCACCTCATTCTTGCAAAAGCAATTGTTGTGTAGCGACCAGTCTTTGCATGGATCCGTTAGCTCCTCTACAATCTACATACATTTGAAACTATATTGCTTTGTCTCTTCATTTTGCTCGAAGTACACATATTCGATCCACGTGACGACATATTCAAACACACTTAAAAACACAGATAAGAACTACATGATATTCTGCACTCAATATCCTACATGTGTAGATAATATCATTTTGATCAGCAATTACAAAGCCTAATATTAAATTAATTAACCCCTAGGTGGAAGAAATGATGGTGTTCTTTAGTCAAGGTGAAACTCAATTAAACAAACCAGTAAATACCAAACTTCATCTCCAGTGCTATTAGATTTTTGCTGGAAAACTGTGAAACAGATGGCTGCACTACCAAGTTCATATTTTAAAAATCTTAATAAACAGCTGGCTAATCATAATTATGCTTTGCATTAGGCCTTTTCTGTGACCTAAAAGTTGCATTGATTTCTCTTTTCCACACACAAAACAAATGATGTCCATGAGGTTGCAGATCAAGTTAACTCAATGGTTATGTATCGTAGAGCGATACGAGAAATAGCTTACTGTTGAAGGATACGAGTATAAGACACAAGTACTTGAGAAAGGTTTATTTATATTACTTGAACTTAAATATCAGTATTGTATAAGAAATGTAATCCATTGCACTTGAATCTACATGCCAATGGGAAGAATTGGCTGTCATAGTCACAACAAGGTATGTCACCTTTGCTTCAATTGACCTCTCAACCTTCCCACCTTTATCTAAACAATCAACTTTTTCCAAACATTTGAACCAAATTCGAATCTTGGAGCTATTATTGTGGGAAGGACTTTACACGAACACCGTTCCGTCCCGAACATATGAGAAAATGGAAGGTGGGGTGTGATTGAGAAGCAGAGCACATGGTTTGATAAAGTCAAAGCAAAATGATATGGTGAAAGGGTCCATAACAGAGGGATTTGCCTCCAAAAGAAAGTGAGAATCATGATTGTTTGTGGTGGACAAGCGTAGAGGTGGCAAATAGGTTAGGTTCGGGTCAGATTAGCACATATATTCGCATCCAGGGAATCAAACCCCGGTCCATACCATGGGAGGGTACTATGATACCATTATACTAGATGCACCATTGACGAACCTAAATGATGTAATGGATTACACAAACTAGAACACTCCCTGAACTGGTTAAATTGTTCAGATTCCTTATTTGTAGAAATGGATCACGCATAGACTTATTTGTAGTATGGATTGAGTTCAAACAGATTTAATATGATATTAAAGTTTTTTGGGGTTGTATCAATGTTTAGTATTGTTATTTTTATTTAAAATTTATATGGTTAATTAGCTTAACTCTCGAATAAATTTATTTGCATGCCATTATCGATATCAGAAAAGATCTATAACATAACCATCTCGTGGATTGTTATAAGAAAGTCTTCCAACTCGAAGCTCAGGAACCACCTCGCAAATGATATCCAACTCCTGTCTTTGATCAACACTTTTCTCTTGTATGTTTAGCATGAGAGGCATTGCTCAGGCCTAGGGGCTCTATGGTGGGATAACAAATCATTACATCACTTGTAAGTATACAAGCAAGAGAGCTAACACAACTGAACCATCAATTTTTTTAGATAATACAGAATAGATAGCATAAAGGTGAATTGTGACCTTCAAAAGCAATTCAGGTTGCAACTTCAACCGGGCGGGGTAGCATAGACAGCCTCTCGGATCGGCAAACCTCAAACCATTTTGGCTAGTCTATCAGTGACTGTTTGTGCCTAGAGTTCTTTCTTTCCTTGCCAGAATTTTATTAATGATGCATATTTATTATCCCATGAACATCACATTGCCTTCTTTAGCATGTTTAGCTAATGAACCTCTCTCTCTCTATAGTCTGGGGTTCTGATATTTACAAGTAGCATTACTATAGCTGTTATAATATAACTAATGCCTACAAAAACATCTAGCAGGAATGTCGAATTTTACCAGTGATGTTTGTCTCCATGATCCCTCCAACAAAGCAACATGAACACACAATGACAAACTATGCATAACCTTGCTCGCTTTCCCCAAAAATATTTTTTGAAAAGTTAAATGATCATTTTAGAAATGACAACAGTAAGTAAACCAGGTACACCTATCCAGGAGTCTAACCAAGACAGGTTTTTGTAATTTGGACAGATGGATCATGTTTGGGATGAGTTTACAACAAAGATTCGATAAACAGAAAGCATACCAGAGGATAATAAAACATATTACTATCCCGGAAAGCTGATTTATGGACCACTTTCTAATGCTCACTTCCATCATCATCATCATCATCCCAATCTCCATTCAACTGTTCATGATGTTCATCAGGATTCCTAGGGGTTCCCCATTTCCGGATCTCATTCCTTGTTCGTTCTTCAGCATCAGGCAAATTCCTATGTTCTGCTTTTCCCATCTGAAATATATAAAAAAAAATAGCTTCTATCATATATAAAACACAATTCCCGAACAGGATAAAAGATATTCTCAAGGGTTTCAACTCTCAAGACCCCGATACCTCGGGTTCTTGATGCCCATCGAAATGTGTATCTTCTACTTTACTCCTTGATGAAAGACGCTTAGCAGCCTCATTAAATATCTGAAATCCTTGAATATCACCATTTTTTAGACTTGCTTCCAGCTGCAACGACAAACATGACATTCAAAATGCTACAAGTTTTACACTAAAAAATCAACCACAAACTAGAACAGTGATGTTGCAGCAGCTCCATATTAGTTCAGGGGTCCATAAATCATTGATGAATAAAGAAACATCACCAGCTAAGGCGTCAATGTGAATATATGAGTTATCATGACATATTTACTGATATAACTATGCGATGATCTTGATAGATTTTGTACCTGGACATGAACAATGCAAAATATTATGCTGGCAATAGGAAGCCAGCTATCTTCTGAGGAAAGCGACAAACTTGACCTGTTAAGACAGAAAATGCATGATTAAATCCACACACCCTGTCAACTTGCATTTTAACTGAAAATACCCAAAGTTCAAGAAAAGTCAACTGTTATTCCATCAGTCCAATGACAGCAAGGAAAGCACGGAAGTACCAAAAGTCTAAAATTTATGCAATTTCCCACAAATACAGCATCAGGAGTTAGGAGCATAACCAAGTGAGATAGAGAAATGGTGCAAAGTTGAAATGACATTATGATTAAGAGAATGTTGTATTCATGAAAATCAGAGAAACGTGTTCTTAAAAAGAGAAAAGCAAGTACCGAAATAAACACATTCGGTTTATCAAATCAAGCAACGATATTTACCACATTGAAGCTTGGAAAAGGTTATAACTTATGATGGAAAAAAAGAAGCTGATTCTTTATGTCCATATTTGAATAAAAAAACTCCAACGGATATAAACAATACAAAGCTTATTCAACTTGCAGCCAATCAGCCTATATGTTTTTTGTTTGAGGCATTTTTAATGATATGGTTAGCATCATTCACTTAATGAATCCTGCATTTTTACAGAGCATTACTATTCCTGAATACAGATTTGGTGATCCATGCCACGCCAATGAGCAAGATATGCAGAAGAATAGAAGATAGAGAGGGTTGCCTTTTTGTTCCCTTTTACCAATGCCACAATGCTAAAGGGCAACTTATCTCTAGTTGGATTTCCTTTCCAAGTAAAAAAACTTTAACTAGTTAACCGATGGCTAGTTCATTATCTTTTAAAGATAGCCAAAACATTGTGGAAACATAACCACCATAAGATTCGAAACATCAATAAGATTAAAATTAACCCAAAAAATGTTCCTAAAACAATCATACATAATCACCCGGATAAGTTTCCAGGAGAGAAGGACACCATCCTGTGGGATAAGGGAGTAAGAAACAATCCTACCATCTCTCACACTTGTTTGGAGATGAGGGGAGATTCCCAATCCCAAATCCAAACTTAAAACACTTGCGGTAAGGCGTTAACACTGGCCAGCTCAATAATTTCACAATCACAACCCGGAAATCGTTCCTAACAGAGATGGTAACACCTCTTAAATTTGCCTAAATGAAACTAGGAGGACAATGAAGTTTGCATTACATCAGATATTCATGGCAATGTGATAACTCAATTGGCAGTCGGATAAAAGTGATACCTGAGGTAAGGAGCCAAGTACACAATTGAATACACGGCATAGCGACGCTTCCCGGTATCAAGCCAAGCAAAAACCCAGCTCTATCAAATCAAGAAAGCAAGAAAAAGGTGAAAAATACAAATTTAAGTAGTTAGTGATTTAACGAGGAAGCTCCACAATGCCCATAACCAACATTTTTTTTTCAAAGGAAAGTGAAAGTTTTCAGTTTCTAACCAGCCAATTGAAGTAAGGGATAAAGCTGATAATCCCCATAACCGCAATTCTAGTATCCCCTGCGTCGACAACCGAACCACCGCCATCCTCATCCCCAGTATCGGTGACGGGAAGCACCAGGGAACTCAGCATACACACGCCGATTGCGGCAGCGAGGGGCGCGTCAGGCGAGAACTCCGCCCTGCATATTCCTCTCTTAATCCTCTTCTATAACAATCCACATCCAGAAACCAAAACATAAAAAAGAAAATTAAAAAAAAAAGGAAAAAGAAAAGGAAAATCAAGTAAAAAGATGTCACCTTTTTCTGGGTTTTTGAAAAGAGACTAAAGGGTTTAAGCTTTGAAATCGAAGGGGGCCTGAGAGTAGGCTTGAGAGGAAATGAAGAGCAGGAAGAGGGTTGGGTGAGGTAGAGGCTGCTCATGGCTCGGTGGTTGCTGCCGATGACATGAGGCGGTGAACTGAGGAATAAAAAGGTTAGAACTTGAAAATTTCTCGAGTGTATAACATTTTTGGGTTACCAAATGTGATCCGTAAGCGTTCGTTGTTTCCTTGTAACATGAACATTTGACTTCACGAAAAATGTTGACCAACTCTGACTTCCATAACAAAAGTCATTGGTCTCTAGCTCTTGAACCACATATCCTGGTATTTTGCACTAGACAGTAATATGGTTATTTTTTCACGATTTAAAATATTTTTTATTCTACGATTTAAGGTAATTATAAAAGTGAGATTAAAAATTATTTTTCTACTTTAATATTAATTATATGTGTGCATGGGAACGAAAGTTATTTCCCCTTTATTATTTTTCTAGAGATATATTTTTTTTCATATTTTGATCTCTATGAAGTTTTTTTTATTATAACTGATCAAAATTGTTTTTTATGATGCAATATGTAGATAGATAATTTTTTTAATATGTTTTATTAACATATTTATTAGCATGTTTGTTTTTTATTTTTATAGTAGAGATTGTCCATATAATGATAAATCACAATCATATATAAATTATTATATTAGTGTATTTTTTTCAAACCATCAGTTAATATATTTATCCCACATCTGATTAATTGTTCGAACAAGAGAGAAAAATTGAGCTAGTTGACGAACTAGATATGTTTCTTTCTTTATCATTCTTTATTACATTATATTTATTGTTCGAGCACTAATGATATCAGTAGAATGATTAAACAATCAATGTTAAATAGTGGAGATTATATTCTAAAACAGATACTACTGTAATCGTTATTAGCTAATTAAAAAATATAATTTAAAATTAAAGCTTAATATTTAGTGTTTCAGTGTCCGAAGACACAAAAAACAAAAGTTTTATTCGATATTTATCACTATGGTCATGTTGTTTAGTGTTTGTTCACATTATTGTTTAATTTACATGATCAAGTTTAATTTCATAAAAAATATAACATATCTTTATATCAGTTGTTTATCTCTTCAGTCTTCCTATACATTACTTCAACATTATTCAATAAACATATATGTATTCCAACTTTTGAGTACTAAATCATTCTCCGGTGGGAGATCATGCATTTGGGGCCGTTGATGGCTGATGCTTGTGGCTGTTTATTACTTATTATCACTGATGTGTACTGTAACATGGCTGTTTTTGTTTGTCGCAAACTGAGTACAAAGAAAGCTGACCTGATGGTTCATGGTTACAGCCCCAGCCCCAGCCCCAGCACGAGGCATTGCTTCTGGATTAATATGCGATTAAGGACAAAGGATTCTCACTGCTTCAAAATCCTAGACTTGGAAAGAATAAATCCTCCCCATGAAATTCCTGCCTTCTTAGAGACGGGAAATGTTTACATAATGAGTTCGAATGCCGGTCCGAAGACGCCACACGATTGCGATTCACGGTCCATGACTAGATTTATTAACTTGAGTACTTCAAATAAACAAACTAAACAGCATACTTGGTGAAAATGGAATAGAAATGCCAAATGAGCAAGAAAATAAATATAATTATCATTTGACAAAAAAGTTTACCCAACCTTACATTATTCCAGAAACTTTTATGATACACCGGACCAAAATTGAAGACGGTGGCAAACGAAAATGTAAGTTCACAGAAATAATTAACCTGTAATGATACCAGCAAGAACATCAGTCTTACCTCGAGCGTAGATCGTGTATACTAAACGGATGGCATCAAGCCATCCGTCTAGGGATTCCCATGAATCAGCAACCTGAAGAGGAGGAGCAGATAATATTCACTGAAGCTGGATTGCTGTATGTATACATTACTAAATAGCATAGTTGTTGTGTTTTTTAATAGTACGAAAGATATCGTTCCGTTACTAAGATTTAAGAACTTCTTGGAGTGAAAATATAAAGCATGACATTTACCAGGAAAACTGGACCATGGGTAGTATCAATGCAGAGGCCTGCACCTGGTGGTAGAGTCAGATCAGCACATGCTGATACAGAGACAATATCTGGAATATCAACTCTGATACTTATTTTATCTTCAGTTGGCACATCTGCAATTCTGCCGGAGAGGTTTCGGGAAACTTGTTTCTCCTCGACTTTGATGACCTGCTAGATTGGAAAATAGAAGATAACAACCGATTGATGTGGAGGAAGGAAATGGAAGTCACAAGGGTAAACCATCATAGACATGCCACGTAAACCAACTCTGTAGCAGTTTACATTATTTTGCCTTACATGGATAACATCTTGGAATTTGTGAGACTTGCAACAAATATATTTTTTAGTATACTATATGATTCATTCCAACATCTCCAGGTTCCAAGGAACTTGCAATAACATAAGTTCAGATATTAAATAATAAATTTTGCTTGAAGAAATCAATCCCCATTCTCGGGCAAAATGGGAAATCAAACTCGATATTTATTTGCCATGGACAATGAAAAAAAGAACAGTTCTTTTACCTGTTGAAGTGCTTCATGATCCAAAAAGAACTCTGTTCTCCTCCAATCACGATGAGGTGCAGTTGTGTTTCCTACTGGGGGTGAAGTCAGATGCCCATCTTTAAGATGGGGCAATGGTAGCTGTCAAAGATTTTTTTTTGTCAGACCCATAATAGGAAAAAAATCCTAACTAAATCATTCAAAGTGTGAATGGAGTGATCTCTTCCCCAGGTGGACTCCCCAGTTTAAAAATGAAAATGATAATTGAGAAAAATCATATCCCATTGTACACATACACAAAACAAGAGGGGCAAAGAAAAGGAAAACAACTGCTTGTCATTACACTTTTTTTTAATAAAATCACGTTTCTTATGATTTGAACACAGTATCACTTGCCATTACTTTTTTTTTAATTAATAAGATTCAATCAATTTAGAAAGGAATAAGCCTAAAAATATATAGTTGAAAGACTAAATACTGACCATTGAACGAACAAGCTTCAAGGCACTGTTGTAAACCTGTATATTTTAAAACATCAACTAAGAAAGTATCCACAAAAACCGGAAGTCAAATTGCATAACTCTAAATCTTTAAAGCAAGGAGGAAAAAAAAGTATACCATTAACTTTCTTGTAAATTTATGCTGCAAAATTCATTAGCCAATAATTATGCCACCTATATAGCCAATAAGCCTATTAAGTAAACCTCTGGTCCAAAAATATATGGATGTCGTACCGAGTAATTCGGCTTCAATGCATGAGTGGCTGTTATATAGATAGCAGATTGGCTATACAGTTCATTTGAGGAAACCTCTTTTGGATTTGTTGAGCCTCCAGTTCCTATTGTATCCTCAGCTAGTCCATACTGCAATTAAAAATATAGATATTCCAAGTTATAATATATTGCTTCACCTGAATGAAATGTTGAGAACTTGAAATGATGAACTCAATATTTAATCTTATTAATTGAAAAAGAAATGAATCATAGGTCAAATAGGATCATGCCATCCAGAACAAGAATTAGTATAAACTCGACAAACTTACCAAAACAGTTCCAAGATTGTAAATAGCTCGATGGAAATCAAATTGCAACTGTATTGCAGCGCGAAACTGCATCAAAAGTAAAGGGTATTGTAAGAATGAAATGCGCAACTTTATTTTTCAGCTTCTTCCTATAGACATCTGAGCACCTATATATCACAAAATGGGTTTCGTACCTTACTAATAGCAGCCCTCACAATTTTTTGCTTCTCTCGTGCGGGAACAATAGTACTGAGTTCCTAAAGAATACAAGACAGAATGAAAAGCAAAACATTATAGAACTCCACAAAAGTAGGCTCAGAATTTAATTTGTACGAAATGGAGATAAACGAAGTAGATTATAAATATCAACATCACTAAAACATGGTTTACCTGAAGAGCAAGTCCCCAATTGTTTAAAGCCTGTAATAGATTTAAGTCCTAAAAGTTACCAACAGAAAAATGAAAGATGGTGTCATTCTAACTAACAATTACTTCAGATATACCTGAGGGCTGTTCCAGTTGAGTTTGACAGCTTTTTCATAGTTTTTTGTTGCCTGCAAAACCATAACAATAAGATTGTGTTTTATAAACCACAACATCAAGGTTGTTATTCACTGCAACGAAGACATTTATTAGAAAAAGCTAAGGATTTCTACACAGTACTACCACAAGGATAATGTGTCTACTAAATTCTAGAATGAACATATACCAAAAATCCACAGTTAAGAACCAATTTCCATAGTTCTTTCTTCTTTCTCTCATTCAAGTGGATTAAAAAAAAGCATGCAATGCTAGTGTTTATCATATAAAAATCTACAACACAAATATGAAAATTATATAGCCAGAACCTTCTCCCATAGTTCTTCAGCCTCCTTGGTCCGACCACGCATTTTAGCTCGATCGGATATTGCTATTGCCCAGTTGTAGAAAGCCTGTCAAGAAATTGCATCACATCAAAATCATGTATATATGCACATATACAGCTATAAAGTCATTTCAATTGTGTGTTCAGTTTCTCATGGGCTTGTGCATTTTCAGCACGCACACGTCTTTTGTAATTGAAACAAATGTTGAAATAAATCAAAGATTTTCTGAAATGCAAAAGGCAATCATGGACACAGACATGCATACATACATCATGAAATGTAGGGCAAAGATGAGTCGCCTCTTCATACTTGTTGCAGGCCTCCTCTAGCAATGAATCTTTAGAAGGTGAAGTAGAATCTGGACTGACATTATCTGCACTTTCCTGCAAGCCAAATAAGAACAGTGTAGATATAATACAATCTGATGCTGCATTTTACAACCGTTACAATATGCTTAAGTTGACAATGTTATGCAGGCTGTTGTTCTATCAAAACATGAATAGGAGGAGATGGTTACAAACAATGTTAACCAAAGTGAACTGAATAATAAAAACCTGAAGAACCAATGCCCAATTGTAGAGAGCATCATAATCTTCCGGGTTTCTCTCTAGAGCACTGGCGTACCTACAAAATATGACTGGAAATCACCACCATGGAATAGCAGGAATCTGGAGAAGCAAGATATCAAATTCAATACAACAATGTAAAAAAGAAGGACCGTACCTCCTGGCAGCATACACAAGAACACGTTGTCGAGACCTGCCCTCCTCATCGGCACCGGTGACACTACTGATCAACTCAATCGCTGCATTGTTTTGGTAGGATTGTTGGGCACCTTCTTGACTGAGACATACAAGTCACAATGTAGAAAAAATACACTATCAATTACAAGCCCAAACACAAACAGAATCACCGGTTGAAAAATAATATACAATCATAACTCGAATATAAAAATGTCTAAAGCTTATATAGAATACGAATTATTCACACATAAAACTTAAATATTGATAAATTCAGTAAAAAAATTGCCAATAGATATACAAAAACCAGAATTCTTCAACTTCTCCATCCATCATGATTTAAAATAAGAAAGAACGTAAGCGACGAATTTGACAGCATAAATGATAAATACAATTATAAATTAAATAATGACTTTTTTTTTGATAAATTGATAAGTACCTATTACGAGAGGCTGCATCCTCGTCGTCGCTTTGCAAATCACTTAGCCTTCTGATCGTCGAAGTCCGGTTCCCTTCTTCTTTAAGCACCTCCGGACGAGCAATGTTGGAGGTAGGTTCTAGTTTTCCTGCCTCATTCAATCGGATCGAGCTCGATTTGCCTTTCAATGTCTTCGGATCCGTACCTGTTTTCAGTTCCGGTTTGGATTCGGATTTCTGAGACTTTTCTGACATTGCGTTGAACGAGCGATTAGCGTGTAACGCCGATACCGAATCAAAGTAGATCAATTGAGATTGAAGAAACAATGCAGTGAAGCAAGAAAAACAATTACATCAGTCTGAGACGTAAAATGGAGCTGTAAAAAATATGATAACAGAAAAATGAAGATGAAGTTATTTAAAATAATAATTAAGTACTTAAAAAATTTAATCCGATGGTTTAATCCACATAATACTTAGTTATCATCGTATTAATATATTTTTATATGCATACACACGTTTAAATATGTACAAGATTTTATAAGAGTATATGAACTAGAAGTTATATTTTTAATGTAAGAGACATATCGTCTATTCTTACTTGATCGGTTGGTTATCAATGATATTAAATTTTATATTTAATTTATCGATAGGGGTTGATCTAAATGGTAAACAGATTATTTTTGTTTAAATAAATCTCGAGTTTGAGGTGATGTGTATGCAAAAAATCTTTGTTAAAAGACTCACTCATTAAAATTAGACGTACAACACGGATCAGTTCGGATTAATCAAGATAAAACTTTAAAAACCGAAAAATAATAAAAAATTGTATTTAATCTTAACTAACATCACTCTTTAAATTTGCATGTTTTTCATGTGTAATTTTTAATCTTTGTTTTTACATGGCAGATGATTTGTTTTTTATCCGCTAGTTGAAAATTGTGAAATACATTGCATCTAAAAAGATTGTAGAACCAGTGAAAAAGATCATATAAACAGTAAAAAAGATTATACTATTTACCTGATCAAATCAATAGTTTGATAATTCTATTTTACCATAAAATATTGATAAATTATTGTTAAAATTTTTACCATGTCATAAAAGTAATATACCATTTCTAGAATGCGAATAAACAATTTAAAAGAATGATAAAGATTAAAATGATGAAAATTTTAAATTATAAGAATTAAATTTATTAAATTATTTTAAATTTATTAAATTTATTATAAGATTCATTGTATAAGTTTTAAAAATTAAAAATGATATTATATATTATGTTGCATTAAAAAAAAAAAAGATAACATATTTGTACCAATATTATTGTTAATTTTGTTTTTTATCCCTTAATTTTTTGAATTTCTCTTTATATATATAATAAATCCTAAAAAATTTTTAAATTTTTATCCTCGACTCCCTCAAAACTTAATAGTAAAATTCTTTTTAACTGAAAATCATATAATTAGGTGACTTTAAGGTATAATATGATCGTGGTACGGTTATGGTATAACACCAATTAAAAACGTTACAAAATACGAAAGTTAAAATGTTACATCAACCATAAAGGTTGCACTTTTTAAATTTTAATTTTGTTTTTTATTTAATTTTAAAAGTTTATATTAAATTTTAAATTTTAAATATTTTAATTGAATCCCATCTTATATTTTTAAAATTTCTATTAAATCTCTGAAACGTTAAATATTTTAATTAAATTCTAAAAAAATTAAAAAGATAATTTAAGTCTAACATTTGTTATAAAGAAGAAAAAAACATAAATTATTTCACCCATATTTATTTAAATTATATTTATATATAACTAGATATATGAATGGACACAATACTTTATATTCAAGACGAATTAATAAATTTTTTAATGAATATAATTAAATTTTTAATAAAAAATAATAGAAATTCAAATTTTAGAGGAATAACTTTTTCCTTCTACTTCTTTAGGCTTTAGCTCATCACTAACTTGACATATACCTGAGAGAGACTTTTAAGACTTTCTGAATGATAAATTGACATAAATTTAGTGACAAAATATTATTATGGTGACAAAAATTAAAAATTACGTTAAGGTCACTTAAATAAGATACTTGCTTGTTTATTCTAATTCACCATTTAACTGCGCTGCCGCGAGTCGATCCAAAGTAACCCAGTCACTACGATAATGATCACAAGCACCGTCGTTCCTTTGGTCGATCGAAGACGATTCGGTGTTGACGAGCAACATGTTGTGCTCGATGGATTGGTAACATGGCTTGATGATCGCTTCCGATCCGGCCATATACGTGAACGTTGCATGCTTGTTTGCATCAAGAAAAATTGGATTCGCCAACTTGGAACTCTTTCCCATACGTCGAAAAATTCGATGTATGGCATCGTCGTTGTTGCCGGAGCAATCCAACGACGATGGAGAGGCGATTTTCGTGCTCTCTAGTGTTTTGGGACGATTCTTCTTTGTAAACACCCGGCAAACCACCCAACCATCTTCCCCCACAGAATAATCTCTCATGGTCTTGAACCCATCAGAGTCGTGACCCATGTTGTCATCCAGCCGATATTCATGCATAATCCAATCAGTTTTTTCACCATGGGGAGCTCTTCCTTTATAAAACACCAATGTCTTCCTCAATCCGATTATGGTAAACCCACTATAGATAATCTTATCGCGCCCGGTCGATTTCCAGAATCCGGCCACCGTCGCACGGTTAGTTCGAGTCCCCTTAGGGTATTTCTTGTCCTTATGACTAAAGAAGTACCAATCATTCTGTGGGGTAGAACCGATTTTACACTTCTCTGCATCAAAAAACCAAAAAATCACTAAAATCCTATACTTATATATATATATATATATTATTTATTACCTTGTAAATCCCATGGCTCAAGCTTGTTAAGATCAACATCTGGTATAACATCAAGATCTATCTTTTCTGAAGCAACTCTGTTTCTGAGGTAATAGTGAAGGAGTTCCTCTTCTGTTGGATGAAATCTAAAACCAGGAGGGACCTGAGACTGGCCATTAATGCAAAGATTCATGTCCTTTGACTGTATTTAGATGATATTTTCGGACAAGGAAATGAAAAGGGTGGTCTTTTTTCTTCTTCAGATTTCTGGGTTCTAAAAATGGGATAGAGAGAGAAAGGAAAATGTGTGTGTTAAGAGTCCTGCAGTCATAATATTTATATTGGTGGTAGGGCTTGAAGGGTCCAAAATGTGCATGGAAAAGTTAGGGGTATCACTTACCACAAGGTCTAACCACCTTGAGAAGAGTTATTTTTTTATGGGTTAATTAATCCGAATTCGAATATTATAAAAATTTATTTTTAATATATATTTAAAAGATTTGTAAATTCTAAATTAAATTTAACTAGGTCGTAACTAAACTTGGTCAAGGGTCGGGCTACTTGGTGAAGCCCGAATGCCCGCCCAAAACTTGGGACGAATTGGACAGGGATGTTAGGCCCAAAATGGTTTTGGACAGAAAAATTAGGTTCGTTTAAAATATTTAGATCAGATCAGGCTCAAACTTAACGGTCAAAACTCAATTTCGACTCCATCGATTTTCTATATATATATATATATTATATTTTAATATATAATTTATATCATGTAAAAATTAAATTTATAATATTATAATATAAATATTAGAAAATAGAATAATTTGTTCGATTACAAAACAGTTTTTTCCTACTAGTATTAAAAAATTAAAATTTAAAATGATTTAATCAGTTAATTTTAAAAAAATGATCTTAAAACTTTTCTCTTTGCAGTCGCAAGTTTTTTTATTTTATTTTATCGACGGTAGTATAAGTTTTGATGTTAGTACGCTTTATTATTTTTATCGTATTTTTATATTTTATTTCAGTTTAGTATTTTTATTCAATCTTTATTCTAATTTTTAATATTTTTTATTTTATGTATATTTGTCTTTTTTAGTACGCTTTATTATATTTTTGTGTCATTTTTTTGTTTAATGACATGCTTTTCATTTATCTTTGTGATAGTTTTGAGCTCGTGTACAGATTCTCACATCACTCAAATCTGATCTATGATTATTGATAGTCTTTCGATAAATAAATTTTCTTTTGTAATTTTTTTACTTATGTATTTAGATTAATTTTACGAAATAGTATATAAGTTAAGTTTTGATTCACTCAAATTTGATTTACAATTAATTAGTTTGTATTGTTATAGTTATATATTTTTTTTATAAAAAATAATTTAATACATAAACTTGTGTAAAATTTAAGGGTTTACGATTTTAAATTAAGGTTTCAAATTTTAATATATCAATATATAATTTAAAATTTATAATTATATGAATGAATATAATATATAAATAGATCTCTACTATTCTACGTCATCAATATAATATTTTATCTTAACAACGTCGGAGAATAGATTAAGGACCACTCAGCCTTTAAATCTGCATGTTTTGCATGAATTGAATTTTAATCTTTGCTCTTACATGACAGATGATTTGTTTTTTATCCGACAGTTGAAATTTATGAAAGACATCGCATCTCAAAAGATTATCGAATCAGTGAAAAAGATCATATAAACAGTAAAAAAGATTATACTTTTACCGGGATTGTTTTCACATCAAAACTGCCTTCTTGTTTCAATCCATCAAGAAATCAAAAAAAAGAATGTTATTATTTTTAGATAAATCGAGTTCGAATAACTTATTTTTACGATGTATATATATTAGTAAAAGATTAACGTGATAAATATATATTATTTTATAATTATACAAGATAGTTTCAAGAAAAAAATCACTATAATAACCTCCTTAAATGCATCACATCTTTATTCGAAATAATTTAAAACTAAGGTAAAAAATCTCGAAAGTGAGTTTTTTATTTTTTTTTAATTTTAGGATAAATTATTTTTAGTATCACTTAATTATAGATTTATAACAAATATATTACTTTTATTGTAAAAGGTATAAATATGTCACTCAATTAATATATTATTATAAGCATATCATTCAATTAACATAATTACATATATATATATATATATGTTGCTATGTATTTAAACATGTCAATTTTTTTTGGTATAATAGTATTTTAAATTTTCAAAACGTATATATTCTATCAATTTTATTATAATTCAAAGTAATTTGATATATTTAATTTTTTATATTTAAAATTCTATCAATTTAATGTTTTCTGACACTATCAAACTAAGTGCACCCATAAGAACAAATCAGTAGTTGATAACTGCATTTTGACATAAAACATCAATAAATTATTGTCAAATTTTTTATCATATCAGAAAAATAATAAGAAAATAATATACCATTTATGGAATAAGAACAAACAATTTAGAAAAATGATAGAGATTAAAATGAAAAAAAATTCAAATTGTAAGAATTAAGTTTATTGAATAATTTTAAATTAGGATCGAATTGTTAGAAAATTAAAAATAATATTATATACCATGTTGCAATAGAAAAAAAAAATACATATTTGTACCAATATTATTGTTAATTTTGCTTTTTATCCCTTAATTTTTTTTAATTTCTCTTCATATATATAACGGCTCCTCAAAAATTTTAAAATTACTCCCTAAAAAATTAGTACTAAAATTCTTTTTGATCGAAAATAATATAATCAGGTGATTTTAGGGTACAATATGGCCGCGTATGGTTACGCTACAGTACCCAATAAAAACGTTACAAACATGGACCAAAAGTTAAAATATTACACCAATCATAAAGGTTATATTTTTTTAATAACATTTTAGGTTAACAGTCACACAAAAAGTTTTAATACTTAAAAATAAGTTTTGATATTTAAAAAAAAAACCTAAAATATTATCATAAGCGATAAATATCAATACTCAGAACTAAGTTTTTACATTTGATCACCAACTTGAAATGTTATAAAAAATATAATATTTTTAATCTTAAATTTCGCATTTATAACATTTCTGATTAGTGTTGTATTGTAATCACACAATCACTATGAACAAAGTTAGGATTTGAGATTTGAGGTACGAAATATAAATATTTAAAAGTAGATGATAAGTTTAAAAATACACTAATTTTTAAAACAATTTATAAAAAAAAAAGACCAAAGTGAAAAATAAATTTTTTTGAAGTGAGAACGGACAAATATTAGTTCCGTCTTTGACCGCATATGTTAGATTCCTTATAAAGCTTATGATATATCTCTCGTCGATCTCTCCCTCCATCGTCGAATGAAGTTTATTTCTTAATATATTACTTCTTTCATATTGATGAAGTTTTTAACATTCGAATTTTAGATAATTTCTTTCGTTTGCCGATCAATAGATATTGTTAAAAAATAGTGAAAAGTGAATAAAAACATTCGATATTTAAACTTCAGTGAATAAATTAAATATTTTAAAACTTTAATATTTTATTCTTGTGTAAAACATTTTAAACATTTTAAAATATTTTAATCGATAGTTGATTACTTGTGTAACTTGTGTTAGTATTCTGTTTTTTTAATTACAGGTGAGATAGTACATTTTTTTTTACTTTAGTTAGGTTAAGGGTTCGATGTTCGATACTCGTTTTAAATATAAAATAATTCAAAATTATGAATAAAAATAAAATATATTAAAACTAGATTGGATCAAACAAACATTTTAATTTAAAAAAAAAAAACAGTTTCACCCCATCTCGTTACCATCTTAATTCTATTAAATATTAAAACAATTATCATACCGTTAAGTTGGTAACAATTCAACAATATAATTAATCTTTTCACTAAAATTTAGTGATATATTAATTATATTTTTAATTCAGTAATATAATTAAATCAGACCTTAAAATTAATTAATATTTCATATAGTTTACCCTTAATATATCTTCCCGAGTCACGACATGGTGACGTAGGAGATTTGTCTTATGTCCCCATCATCATGTTTTTCACAGAATAAAACTTTGAACTTTCTTCCATAAAAACAAGAGAAACGGAAGACGGATTCCCATTCAACGAAGGTTTAATTCCAAATTCACCCTAAAAATGTGGTAGGCTAAATATTTAAAAATATTATCTTAGTTTACAAAGTATTCAACCAACGTTTCTGGTGTTTAATTTTTATTTTTTACGTTTTATCGGCACATATAAAAAATAAAAATATTTTTTTATAAATCAAACTTTATTTATCTAAGATAATCATCTATTTACAGCAACCTCTAAAAAAATTATGTGCACTTAACCCATTATACAGAAAAACCTAGCAAAACCCCCATTTAAAAACTATAGAGTTATCAAAAAAAAAAACTAAGTAATTACAACCAACAACCTTAATTCGTACATTATTCTTAATACGAACAACAACACCTGAAATCGAACGTAGCGGTTGTCCATTCTTCCTGTAATTACACTCCTGCTATAAGTAATAGTTTAGACTGCACCATACCACTTTAACTATCACAGCTCTCATGGTTTTACCTTTTCCCATACATTGCATTTATGCCAATATTTCAGGCCAATTATGATATTGATACAACATGATACAATCCTACATTATAAGGGACCATATATGTAATACGAAAGAACATTCACAAAAAAATGGTTCCTAAACTCAAGCTTTTCCACACATAAAAGGTAGAAAGGGTCCAATTGAGATCCCCATTTTAATTGGTGACGGGTTTAGAGTCCTTAAATTCTTTCACCTTTTGCCAAGTAGTATTTAAGATATCGATCCTCAAGGACTAAATAATTAAGGGAAATAATGATGAGATAAGTAAGGCTAGGCAATTTGCTTTGTAGAGGGGAATCTAGTTGCACTTATTATCCAGTTATTAACACATGTGATTAAATTGCCGACACGATGGGTCGCTTGAAGGGTCGCCTCAGCTGCCTCGACGGGGTTATGTCTTGTCGACAACTCAACTTTTCATAGTTCGATAGAGCATCTGAAATTATTCTTCCTTTTCTCTAAGTGAGGAAATTAAACTATTGAAACCCACATATTGATGATACCTCCCAGTGTGAATCAAGGATGGATAACAACCGATTGTATGCTTCCTTTTAGTCGATGAAATCCTTGCGGATTAGTCGATGCCCATGAGCAAAGAACATACTCTCTCATTTCATGAGCCTAACTCTCCCGATATTAGACAAATAGATTTTTCTTCACAAACTTATCTTTCGAGCTCGTCAGTGAAAAAGAGTAAAAACCAAGAGAGAATAAACTATGAAAAATAAGATTGCATTAATAACTCTAAAATAAAATACAATTTTCTTCTCCAACTACTCCATAAAATACATGAACCTCGATGGAGTTTAGAACATGATGGATTTTATTGGCGGCTAGGGTTTTATCTATTAAGAATCGACTTGTCTTCCTAGCCTTAGGGATTTGCTTTATATAGGCCAAGCCTAGGTTAAAGAATACATGTCCTTATTGAATTACAACTCTATTTCCTAATTTAACTCCTTGTTGAATTACTCTATTTTTTCTCTTCCGTTTTATCTCGCATAGCGTCCACTGGATTCAGCATATTATTCTTTATCTATCGAGCACCAATTGTCATCTTTCCTTTACTGTGGTAGATGCATCCTTGCATTTCAACTCTAGTTCCAACATCCATTCTTTTATTTGGTTGTACCTGCATGGTTATTTCCTGTCTAAAAAAGAAAACCATTAACCATACTTATTTTATACCAAATAATAGATAAAATGATGAATTAAGTGCATGGATGTTGGAATACAGAAAATATGCAGATTAATTATCCTTAATTATCATTAATTATGTCCTTTACGAGCAATAATCGAGTGGATAAATGGTATAATATTTAGAACTTTTATGCACTTGTCATTAACATTTTGTCTATCGTTAGGAGTCTATTTAATACAACCAACCAAGTAATAAACGAGTGTTTAGGTATATTCACGTTGCCTCAAATGATGTTTGCCCAAGACACTTTATCCCTTTTTAACCTGAGAACATTCTAAATCTCTCTCGCTTTATAAAAAATATTCATCATAAATATTAAAGTTATTTTACATTCGAGACGAGAATCATATCATCTATCTTAAATTTTAAATTATTAACTAACAATAAATATTTAGTGTTATAATTGTTTTCATCTTTTCACCTTACCCGTCAACTTAAGAATTAGGATGTCGAATGTTCGTACATAATATTGTCAAAGATGGTTGAATGATAAAAAAATAAAAACAAAAAAACATACTTTTTTTTTTAATTTTCGAATTTAAAAAGCAAAATTGAGGAAAAACAAAACAAAGATATTTTAAAAAAAAATCAAATATATCAAAATTGTTGATAAAAATATGTCCACTTCGATTTCTACTTTTATCACAGCTGATTTCAAAGCGTTTAAATTTATATCGATATATGAAGGATTAATTCCATGTACACAATTTTAAACATTAAACGGAAGAGGAAAAAAAAAAGAACAAATAACCAAACATCATAACTCATATCATAGTATTTCTGTTGTTTATTACATTTCCAAGAACAAGCCATCTTTGCTTGAGGAAGTATTCCTACTGCTCGACAGGCTCCACTGACCCGAGAATCCAACAGCAGATGAGGCCCCACTTCCGCATTTAGCCACAGTTCTAACATTCTCAATCAGTTCTTGAGTTCGAGCTTCTTGGGACAATATTTCCAACAGCTGTTCCGTGCTGATCACTAGCTTCACTTTCCAAAATCCACGGTGGTAGTTGTTAGTACTGCTGCTGCTGCTGCTGCTGCTGTTGTTGTACCTGGAGAAAATATCAGTATGGGATCTCTTTAAAGTCCCCTGGACATCACATGACAATCTGTACGGAGCGATGACCGACAACTGTCCGCTGTCGGACTCGGACCGGACATGGCCTTCTCGAACAATCTTGTTACCGGGACTGCATCCATTGCTGTTGAGTGGCAGTAAATAGTATGATTCTCCAGGGAGGAGTTCTTCATGGTGGAAGATTGGTTTCCATAACATATCATTGCTTCGGAAAATAGCATGTCCCGGGAATTCATCCACGATGTGTTGTACCGATATCGGAGCCGAAAACTCCATGATTCCACCGTTGGATGTTACGACTTTGATCGGTCCATCGTCTTCTTCTCCGAATCCTCCGAACAGGCAGTTCCCCATGTCTAAAAAGACAGAATGGAAAAGAACATTGTAATGGTAAGAACTAAGAGTGGTGGAGTCTTAAAGAAAGGGGAAAGCCAACATGTCGTCGGTGGTGGGGATTTTTCTTTAGAGATTCCTCATGAACCCAAGTGATGGCAATACAAATGTAGACAAGTGTAAAGAGAAAATGAAAGGAGAGCACTTTCTAGGGTGCGAGCTTATTACCGGCCAACATCAGGTGCTTATTGGGGAGAGTTTGGCCTAGGTATTCACATAGGGAAGAACATATTTTTTTCTTCTTTTTGAGTATTTGGTGTAGTAACATGGGAAGTGAACCACACATGCTTTTATGTTATATATTCGAATACGAATGTCTTTCATAAATATACGTAGAACATAAAGATAAATAAAAATAATTCGATTTTTTTATCTCAAGTCTTCGATATAAATTTTTTTATATTTTATCTGAAGTCTTCGATTTAAAGCTTTTCATGTGACTTAGAGTGTAACAAACAATGTCTGGTCAATGGAACAACCCCAGTCCATTCAAATACCTTTCTCTTTTATAACATTATCTTTGCATAAAAATTTGTCATTTTTTTGTCACCTTAATTTGTATGTAAATTATTGAGGGTGCTATCCCACTAAGAAAACCAGAGTTTTGTCGTTGCAGATTTAACGGGAAATGGCAGAAATTTAGGAAGGGAGAGAAGATAGTGGGAGACCAAAACTAGTTAAGTATAAAAATAATAGGCCTAAGGAATCAAGAAAATGTCAAAAATCTTACATAAACTAGTCATTGTGATTTATATTATTTTTACTTATTTTCACTCATAATATTTTATTTTAGCTTAAAATAGTTTTATAAATAAAAATTATTAACTGACTGACAGTCAAATCAACATCCCAAGTCAAATTAGCATGTTGTATGAGCATCCCGCGTTGATCCATAACTACGGATAGGGCAATACTAGGTACCCGACCAATTTAAATAAAATTGATCACGGTTTCAGTAATTATCGATTTTTAAAAATTAGAATCAGTCTTGATCTCGATCATATCAGATCCTAAAATTTAAGAACAAGACCCGTTACTGGTGAGAACCAGTTCTAATATCGGGTACCCGATTCTAATATCAGGTATTCGATCAATTAGTTTATTCTTAAAAAATTGAGTAATTGAAGAAAAAAAAGTTCAACCACCAATTATAATATTAAATAATAATATTAGAACATTGTAGGCTTGAAAATTAAAATTTTAAAACTAGCCATACTCATAATATTCATACATAAAGAGAAAGTTTGATAAAAAAAAAGAAAACCAATATCGAATATCCTGGTTCTATTGGGTACCCACCGGATATCGGATCCAAAAAATCAAGATCTAGTCCTAGTCCCGGTTATGACTGGTACCTAAATTTTGGATCCAGTCTCAGTTTCACCGAAATCAATACCAGATAAAAATCTACCGAATCTTACTGAATTCGGGGTCGGATAATCTGGGTTTTTTGGCAACCCCTATCCATAACTAACAATTTTTATTTATTATGAGTTATTTTAACTCAAAATAAAAATTTTAAAAATGAAAATGAAAAAAAAATAAAATAGTTTTTCAATAAAATATTAGAGTTAATTTTTAAAAATATGTCGACATAAAAAAACATATGCAGTTTGTACTTGTTTAAAACATTACATTTGTAGATATCTTCTAGAGTAAGTAGTTAAACTCTTAATTATATTTTTTTTTCTTTTAAGTCATGAATTTAAAGGAATATTTTTTTTCTAAGTAAAAATAATTAAAAAATATTTTATTTAAACACTTGAAAATTAATACTATATCTTCTATTGATCTTTTGTATTGATGAATTGGGCCTTCCAACATCAATAAACCATGTGTAAATAGCATAACAATGGATAATTAGCCCATTATTAAAATTTGGATATGTTCTTAATAGGGAAAAAAAAAAGGATTCATATTTGGAAGAATTGAGTCATTTAGGACGAAGATTCGGTTAATTCGGTCGGTGGTCGAACCGAATTAATCAAAATTGAATTAGTCAAAAATTTTAAAATTTCAATCGTTATCCGAACCGAAATTATTTCAGTTAATTAGCCGAATTAATCAAAATTTATTATAAATTTTGGTTAAATTACATAATAGGTCACTAAATTAAGCTGAAATAATTTTTTAGTCACTAAACTTTTATTTTATACTAATTTAATACAAAATTTAGTGACCAATTTATAATATATAAAAAATTTAATGAACATTTTATAATATTTTAAAAGTTAAATGACTAAAAATAAATATATAATATATATAATATTTAATATATATAATTTCAGTTAATTCGGTTAATTAACCGATTTCGAACTGAATTAACCGATAACCGAATTATAAAAAAAAATTAACTGTTAACCAAATTTATCAAAAATTAACCGACCGAATCGAAATTATTTCGATTCGGTCGGTTAACCGAACCGTATGCACACCCTAGAGTCATTAAATAAGATTACAAGTTTGAATTTTAATATTAAATTTATTATTATTATATATTTTTTTAAAAAAATTATTATTTTTATATTTAATTAAATTATTATATTTTAAAATTTCATCAATTTACTTCTTTAATTAATGTCTATTGTTAAGTTTAACAACTTTTTAGATCAGTTGATATAAAGTTATGTTACAATATTATTATTTGGTATTTTTTAAAATTTTAAATTATTATTTATAATTAAAATTTAGCTTTTAATTAAAAAATTAAAGTAAAATTTTAAAGAATAAATATGTATGTTTACTAATATTTCTTAAACAATGTACATATTAAACAATTATTCATATAAAACGGATAATAAACATATTTTATTTTCCAGGGAATGAATAAATATAAAAATATACTTGGAAACATAAATTATTTTATGAGACAACAAATTGTGTAGGAGAATTATGAGGCGGGGGCGGCTATAAAATGGTGAGGACAAGACAAGTTCGTGTTTTTTTTTAAAGACGGGTAATTTAAATTTAATTTGAGTTCCTCTTTCTCTCTCCCAGTCGTCCCTTTTCACCCGATCTGTTTGCTTAGGGTTCCGTCGAAATTCCCAATTAACATTGTAATCGTCCCTTCCGATTTGCCCTACATTCTCTCATCGACCACAACAATCGATATCGGCTCCGTTTCCGATCCAAAATTCGTCTAAATTTTGAAGAACGAAAATTTTCATTGATCATGACGATTCAGGATTCAGGATTCATGATGGAGGACGGGGTAAGTTGTTTGCCGTGCACGCCCGAGGAACAAAAGAGGATCGTTACTGAATTGAAAAACGAATCCGAGCGTAATTTGAAGGAAGGCAACTTGTATTTCGTTATTTCCAGCAGGTCCGTTTTTTAAATTATTTCATTTTTCTTTTATTTTCTTGCTGTTCGTTGGAAAATCTGTTTGATTTTGAATATGTAAATTCTTTGCCACTATTCAATTAAAATTAGGCTTAAATCACCTGTTTTTTTTTCCTTTGCAGGTGGTTTCGAAGCTGGGAGAGGTATGTTGGGATAGATGCTTATAGAAACTTGAACAAGTCTTCTGATTCTCAACATTCGAATGTGGCAGAAATGCCTGGCCCTATTGATAACTCTGATATTGTTCAAAACGGGAGTGATGGCGATTGCAAGGAAGATGAGATACAGCTCCGCAGAATGTTGATGGAAAGACAGGATTATGTTTTGGTGCCGCAAAAAGTTTGGGAAAAGCTTCATGAATGGTAATGCTTCACCTCTGGCTATTATCGCATTGATAAATAGAATGTATATTGTATATGCTTTGGTCACTTAGATGTAGGGGTGTTCAGGATTATGTATATTGTATATGCTTTGGTCACTTAGATGTAGGGGTGTTCATGGTTAACCTGTAAGTTTTGTTCTTAGTGTAATTAGATAATAGTATCTAAAGATGATGTGTCTATCGCATTATGTTCATCTCATCATGGTTAACCAAAAATAATCTAGCGGTTAACCATGATCTATTGATGTAGTTCTCTTAAAGTTTGTAAGCCATTTGGTATTTATTCAATGTTAATTGTGATTTAGTAATTTATGTTAATAAAACAGATTATTAGAAATAATATGCTGACACATTTTTTTCTCAGAAGATTTATTGATATTTCCTTCTTGGGTAAAGTAATTAACATAAGCAACTTGATTTTATGACCTCCTGTTGTACAGTAAGATAACAGGTAAATTTTGTTTTGGTTTTTCATTTGTCTTGTAATATCATTTTAGGTATGAAGGTGGGCCAGCCTTGCCGAGAAAGATGATTTTGCAGGGTGTTTATCATAGAAGTTTTGATGTGGAGGTTTACCCACTTTGTCTTAACTTGATAGATTCCAGGGATGAAAGCCAGTCAGCTATATGGCTAAGCAGAAAGGTATAGCTTTTTATCTACCCAAGTTGAGGTATTGTCCATTCTTCGTGTTATCTTGTTCAGCGAAATGGAAAGTAACAGTGACAAAAAAAAAATTTAGCTAATTCATCAAGGACAAGTATTGACGTGTGTTCATTTAAGTTTTGAAATCTATGATGAAGCTGGAAATCATTCCAATTCCATCCAATTTTTAAAGTGATTTGGCTTTTCCTTTTTGTTTCTGATTTTAGCTTTCAAGTTATTTTACGCCCTCAAAAATTTTCATCTTTGTTGTAGACCATGCCGGATCTAAGTTCTAACTTTCCTTTTCCCTGACTTCTGTTCTTTTGGTTGGATTACATGTTCAGGCGTCAGTATCTGGGCTTTTCCAGAGGATCTGTGCACTTAGAGGTGTAGAGCAGGATAAGGTGAGAATATATGTTTCTTTTCCTTTTAGACATGTCTACTTAAATATAATTCATTTGGAAGCATATATATATATGCTTGAAGTCAACTTCAATTACATGTTTCGGTATATTACATTGTTAGGTTCGCATCTGGGATTACTTTAACAAGAGAAAGCACGCACAGTTGTTTGCTTCGAACAAAAGCTTAGAGGAATCAAACTTGCAGATGGATCAAGATGTGAGTACCTTTTTGTTCTCTTCACCATTTCCAGATATATTTGGTTTTGATTTATCTGCATGTTTGATGAAACTTCAGATTCTTTTGGAGCAAGTTGATGGACATCAGTCTGCAAGATTTGGGATGGATTCTACAGGAAATGAACTAGCTTTGGTTTCCATGGAACCTTCAAGATCATCCTTTACAATTTCTGGAGGGCCAGCCTTGTCTAATGGTCACTCCTCTGGTTACAAATCAAATCTGTATTCAGGAAGCTCCAAAGGCTCAGGATTAACAGATATAGGGGATAGTTTTGATGCCCATAACTCTGTTAGGAAAGGAGAGACAAGGGGTTTGACTGGGTTGCAGAACCTTGGAAATACTTGTTTTATGAATAGCGCTCTTCAATGTTTAGTGCACACGCCACCTCTTGTCGAGTATTTCTTGAAAGATTACAGTGAAGAGATCAACACGCAAAATCCCTTGGGAATGCATGTAAGCTGTGTGCTACCAATCATTTTGTTTGGTTTACTGTGAATTATCAATTTAGACAATTTTGGCTTCTTTTCTTGAGCCCTTCACTATCCTAACCCTAGTTGTACTTGTGCAGGGGGAGCTGGCACTTGCTTTTGGTGAGTTATTACGAAGATTATGGTCATCAGGGCAAACAGCAATTGCTCCACGTGTATTTAAGGGAAAACTTGCTCGATTTGCACCACAGTTTAGTGGTTATAACCAGCATGATTCTCAAGTAAGTTCCATTTTCTTTTCTAATATATGAACTTCTGCAGCATCAACAACTGGTAACTTGTATAAATCAGTGGACATTATGTTATTAGATTATATTTTCCGCAACAATATTTAGTTCAATCCAGTGATGGATGTTGAATATTTTTGAAAAAAAATGGATGCTTGGTTGACTTATAGTTATAATTTTGGTACTTTCAAAGTACCCTCTATGAAGTCCTGTTAGTCAATGATTGTATTATTGTTTAGCAAAATGTTGTATGTTAAATTTCTGGCGATGGTACAGCATGCAGGACGAGATATTTTTGCCTTCATACTTTTACAGTAGGGGGTAATGCTTGTTTAATGCATCCTAAGCTTTAGTTTGACCCGATTTTTTATTCTAAAGGCTTGGTACAAACCTTTTGCATTATACTTCTAAAACAACTTAGGAATGACTTCAAATGTTGTTTAAATGGTATAATAATTATCACTTTTAAGGGGTTCCTCCACTACCAAATTGATGAGATTTATGTTTTTCTCAAAATGATGGAGTATCTTTTCTTTAGGAACTTTTGGCTTTCTTACTGGATGGGCTGCATGAAGATTTGAATCGTGTCAAACAGAAACCTTATATTGAAATGAAGGATGCTGACGGCCGTCTTGATGAGGAAGTTGCAGCCGAGTCTTGGAAAAATCACAAGGCCCGAAATGACTCAGTTATTGTGGATGTTTGTCAAGTGAGAACTTTTCTTATTGATCTGCATGTTTTGATTTAGAGCTGCATATTGTAGTCAATCTTAAAGTTATGTCAGAAAGTTAAGAGTCCCATCAGGGTTTTATTACCTGGCAAATACAATTACTCATATAAGATTTGTTGTCAGTGGCTCAGTGCCCTTAAGCAGATTGATAACTGATTCCATTTTTTGAGCATTATTAGGATTGGCTTTTGTTTACATTCTTTAAGATTTGGGCATTTCAGTCAATAGGCACCTAGGGTTTTTGCAGTACTTCATTGTCTATTTGTTTTTGCTCATCTTTCATGTCAGTATACACTGCTTCAAGTTTCCGAGCATGGAAATGTAAGACGGTTTTCTCCCATGCTACTAACAATTGGAATATATTTTTTTAATGCTCTTGCTTCTCAGGGCCAATATAAGTCAACACTGGTTTGCCCAGTGTGCAGCAAAATTTCAATTACTTTTGACCCCTTCATGTATCTATCATTGCCACTACCTTCCACTATCACTAGGACAATGACAGTGTATGTGTTTTATGGTGATGGAAGTGGTCTCCCAATGCAATATACCGTCTCTGTGCTGAAAAATGGTTTCTGCAAAGATCTACTTCTGGCTTTGCGTAGTTCTTGTTGCTTGAAGACTGATGAGAACCTTCTGCTTGCGGAGGTAAACATTTCTTGATTTGATTCTTAATTTCATTTTTAGCCGTTTCAGTTATAAGTTACCTTGATTTTCGGATGTATTCTATCTCAGGTCTACGAAAACAAGATTTACCGATATTTGGAGGTTCCCTTGGAGCCCTTGGGTTCGATAAAGGACGACGAACATATTGTGGCCTTCCGATATCAGAAAAAGGGTGTGGAGAAAACGAAACTAGTAATTTTTCATCGATGGCAGGAAAAGTAAGTTTGCTTCTCTCTAGCTATTGTATTCTTTCAAGCAAATTATGTTGTTTTAATTTGATTTACCATCTGTAGGCATTTTGGTATTTTGCGAACCTAGGGATCCATAGTTTCATCTATCATTGCCGTTTCCTGTTATTATTTTCTGTGTCATGCATTTCATCCATTGACCGTATCTATTTACTAAGCCTGGGGGGAGAGAGATGAGCTTATTTAATAATAAGTTGTTTTCTTCTTTTATTATGATTTTGAAATAAAATACTGGTCTTTCCAGATCCACGTCAGATTATCTTAAAAGTGGAAAGGAGCTTTTCGGAACACCACTGATTACTTATTTGGAAGGAGACCAAATAAGTGGAGCTGATATTGAAACCGCTGTTTCTAAAGTATTGTCACCTTTCAAACGGAAGTATTCTTCAGCTAAGTCTCCTATTGGCAAAGAGAACGACTTCGTCTCAGATGGTCTCAATGAACCATGCGGCACTTCTGATGCTCACTCGGTTGAAAATGCAGAATTTGAGGGTACATTGAGCACGGACTTATCACTACGGCTCCATTTGACAGATGACAGGGTAATGACCTTCAAGCCTCTTAAGAAGGATACCCTCTTTGAATCTGGGAAAATCTTAAGGGTTGTGCTGGATTGGACTGACAAAGAACATAAGCTATATGATGCCAGCTACTTGAAAGACCTCCCTGAAGTTCATAAAGCAGGGTTTGCTGCTAAAAAGATCCGGCAGGAAGCCATCTCTCTATCTTCATGTTTAGATGCTTTCTTGATGGAAGAACCACTCGGGCCTGATGACATGTGGTGAGTGCTTCAAACGTGTTTAAATGGATTTGATATAATAAAGTTGTGGATTGTCTCCTCGTAAACAGTATTAATGCCTTTGCTGGTGTGACCAAAATGATGAATGCAGGTATTGTCCTCGTTGCAAGGAACATAGGCAAGCTATAAAGAAGCTAGACTTGTGGAAGCTACCGGAGATTATTGTTTTTCACTTGAAACGCTTCACTTATGGCCGATACCTAAAGAACAAGATCGATACTTTTGTGAATTTCCCTACTCACAATCTTGATTTGAGTAAATATGTGTTGAACAAAGACGGGCAGCCTTATATATACGAGCTATATGCCATCAGCAACCATTATGGTGGACTAGGTGGTGGCCACTACACTGCATATGCGAAGGTAAAGTTATCTCCTGTGGATAATACTTATGCAGAGCGACTGTCTCTATATCATGGATGATTTAATGGTACTTAGGACTGGCTTTCGTATGAGTTATAATTCGAATGATATCTAAAACGAGTCTTTTTATTTTTCCACTTTCGCAGTTGGTTGAAGAAAATATTTGGTATGATTTTGATGATAGTCATGTTTCTCCCGTCAACGAATCTGACATCAAGACTTCAGCTGCTTATCTGTTGTTCTATAAGAGGGTTAGAAGTGAAACCGAGATGGAGACAGAAGAGTCATCATCGCATAGTCACTCCGTCTCTTAGTTACCTAGTTGGGAGAACATTCTGCAAGACTATTTTGCTTTGCGGAGCTACTTCCATCCGAGGCCATTCTGCGGACGGTACTTGGCTGGGCAAGCCGACCACGGGTCCCTTGTTTTATGGAAAGATGGGGCACCACTATGAGATAGACTCACATCGAAAGGATAGTGAAATTCGGCATCGGGGTCGGAGTTCCGATTATATTAATCATTTTGAAGGAAATTTTTGGCGTAGCCAAGTTTTGGTCATAGAGGGGCTTCTCGTGTTACAGCAATGGACTCAGATGATTAATTCTTAAGGACAATTGGTGAAAATATCATGCCTTTGACTCAGTCTAATCGATTACCGAAAACATAACTTGGTGCATATGAGTTTAAACTTCTTTTCTGAAATTGTACAATTTTAAACTTGATATCGGGAAGATGAGTAAAAATAATATTTATATTTACTCAAAATAGAACAATTATTCATTTACTTTGTCTATATTATGTCATGTGAAACGTTGAAAAGCCACAAAGGGAAATTAATTTATTGCTAATTCATGTACTAAAATTTATACAAATATGAATTATAAGTATTATTTTTATCGAACGTAACATAAAGCAAGAGCGCTTGAGAGATGTTTTAATGAACGGAAATAAGTTGAAAAAATCACTAGTTACTTAAATTTGATTAAGTTAATAATCAATTTGATTAAATTTAATTAGGGTTTGAATTCGGCTTTAATTATTGACAAATCGAGTTATTCTATATTCAACTCGAAAAATTTGCAAGCTACTCAAAAATATAATATATTAAATTTTTTAATTTTTTTTTTAAATTTAAAATCTAAATTCTTAAACATAAGACCTTAAAACTTAAATCCTAAAACCTAACTCTTAAATTTTAAACTCAAACCTCTAAATCTTAAATTAACGCCCTAAACCCTAAAATTAACAAGTTTGTATAAACTGTAATTTATACTTATGTATCAATTTTTTTTTCTGATAGAGCTTTAAATCAAACGAGATAGATCAAAGTTATTTGAGTTTAAGTCGGTCAAAGCTCGATCAACACTTGACTCAATTAAATACGACTCAAACTCAACTCGAGTTGAGTTTTTAACGAGTCAAGTTGAACTCAGATTATTTAGGCTCGTTAAAAACTACTCGAGTTGAATTTTTAACGAGCTGAATCGAGCTCAACACTACTCAAACTCGACTCGTTTATACTCTTAGGATGATTTAATTGGATGAAAGACTAAGAATGATCAATCGTTTTATTTTTTGTGGGTTTGAATCTCATTATTTGTATTAAGAATATAAATATTGCTCACTAAAGAAGAGAAAAGCACCTGAATCAGAAGCTGAAATCATTTATTTACTTCACAAAATTACATAGATAAAAGGCTCTATGCAGCAGAATTGATTCTCTCACCGTCTTGGAAAAACATTAATAACAACTACTCTTACTATACTATACAATTCCTTTCAATATTTCAGGTTTTAAACCTCAAAAATAGCATTTTTACTACAGGGAAGTTGGTTCCACCTCTGTAGCTAATGGCCGTCGACAGACGATGCTATTCAGTTTTGCTTGCAGACGTAGATTATGGAACTAACAAAACTATTGGATTCCACCCATGCTCAGCCTCAGGGAGTGGCAATATTTTCCTTAGAAAGTGGAGCAATCTCATCTCCTTCGATACCTGGTTCACTCCCAGCAACCTCTAAGCTCAACAACATCTCCTCCCACAACTTTGACGGTCCCTGCGTAAATCAAACATGTCTCGAGTTAAAATCCAATTTTAATCGAACTCGGGTTAAGTGTGAGGTGCGAACACATGCAGGACATAAGTGTTAGACACGAGACACGAGTACTTCGGATCAAATGAATAGTTGGAGTAATATAGGAACAAACCTTCCATGAAAGATCCTGTGCCATGCAATTCTGGATCATTTCTCTCATGGCTCCGGTACCGTATACCACAAGATCTCTTTTGACACCTTCTACCACCTTATCAACATCACTTGGGTCCACTGTTTCACACTGCAAAAACATATAGAGATGGATGGTTAAAATCTAAATTTGCACTTTATACGAAGACAATCCGTTTCTTGCTACTTACTTCGACGTTGAAGGCTCCCATGTGAAACCCTGTGAATCCTTCCTTGACTGTGTCAACAAGTCCACCGGTAGAGGCCACTATTGGCAACTGTAACACAAATGGAAACCGGTTATAGAAATTCATGAGTAAAGTCAATCAGTTGGTTGCATAAAAAGGTTATGACAAAGGATTTACAGCTCCGTATCGCATGGCTTGCAGCTGAATGAGACCACAGGGTTCAAATCTACTTGGTACCAAAAGGTAATCAGCACCTGCGAAAATCATATGGGCCAATGGAACATTGAATTTGGCAACTCCAATAGCTTTTCCAGGATATAGGATCTCTAGCTGTTCAAGCTGCTCCTCCATTGCCTTTTTACCAGTTCCCTGAAAACAAAAATAGTTCCATTATTAAAATACTGTGCTCATTGAAGAAGCAGTAACAACCTGTGTTACTCAGATTCGGGTGTGGCGGCCAGATACAAGTATGCATACAGCACAGGTATGTTCAGTTTTTTTCCCTTAAATTTTTCCATGTATTTGGAGATGCATTGTTCTATACCAACATCCAAATGCGTCGGACTTTGGTAAAGAAAAATGAGGATCCGGATAAACATAGGTAAAAAAGAAGCATATTGGAATTTGATACTAACAAGGACAACAATCTGGCAATTTTCTCCAATGAATTTTGGAAGAGCTGCTACCAAAATGTCTGAACCTTTCTGCTCTTCAAGCCTACCGATGAAGCCAATCAATGGAATATCCCTATCGATTGGCAACCCAAGTTCTGCTTGAAGAGCTTCTTTTAATAATGCCTTTGCACCCATTACCTGCAACCGCGCTTATCAATATTAAAAAATGTACCTTTCTAGTACCACAAAAGGAAACCAGAAACTGAAAGTTATAGTAAGCACACTTACAGTTGTAGCATCATATTTGACACTGATGTATTTGTCAGTGGCAGGGTCCCATTCTTGAACGTCCATGCCATTCACGATTCCAGTGATGCCAGTTTTACGAATGATGCCGTCGAGTTCGACACCTTTATCTTCACCAGAAATAAGCTCCTTGGCATAGTATGGACTTACAGTCAAGACCTTGTCTGATTCCAAAATTCCAGCCTTCATCCAATTGATTTTCCTTCCCTTGACAGGAATAGCATACCTGGCAACCGAAACCGTTCTAAGTCGTCACGATAAAATATATTTCGAAGATACTATATGGATCATAAATATCGAGAGGAGAAAATATTGTTTTTATTCATACCCATCAATGAAGTCAAACGAACTCATGAATTTATCAGGCAAATTGAGAAGTGCGAAATCTTCAAATGCAAATCTTCCCTGATAGGCTATATTGTGGATGCAAAAGGCAACCTGCAAAATTCATTTTTCATAAACGCCGTTATGTTCTAAGATACAGCATGTCCAAATTTACAGATTTCACTTTGAAAAGTGGTCATAATACCTTGGCATGCATATAGATTCCCCTTGATTGGTACACGCTTTTCAAATAGCATGGAAGAAGAGCAGTGTGCCAATCATTGGCAACGAAGACAACATTATCTCCTGCAGAAGATGCGAACCATTATTTCATGAGAGTAATGTTAATTTCAAAGGTCAAGTCTTAAAGAAGAAGATCCCGCACCGTACGGTCCTGAGAAATATTTGTTGCTATTTAAATTCAGAACTCTTGGTGCCTCCAAAGCAGCCTGCAAATGATGAAATTTATACAAATAGAGCTTGATCAATATCATGAACTGCAATATGGTACAAAGGAGGCCTCAGCCTGTGGTTAAGAGAAGATGTTTAAAAATGGTGAGATTCGAACCGCAATGATGACATTTTAAAAACTATGATTAGAATTTGAAATAGACGATATTAAACATCGGAAATTTTACCAGACACAGCAAGCTGAATCGCAATTGATTGTCCTTGTAGTCTGTACCAGCCTTAGGGCCATAGATTTTGGATCCTGTTTTGCCCCATACCTGAATCATCAGAAAAAAAAAGCATAATTATTGGAAATAAAATAACTAATTCAATCTTTGCTAAAGAAATGACAGTGTCAAACCTTCTCGAGGAACATTGGATGATCTACAAACACACGGTCAACTCCACGTTTGGAGCAGTGGAAGAATCGAACAGTCTCGGTTGTGTCCCCAACTTTCAGCTGCATATCAGGAACTGATGTTTAAGAATACAATCCGAACCCAAAATAACTCGCTTCAAATATAATCTGAACTTATAAAACGAACAAAAACAGGATTTGGAAAACCTTACCTCAACTACGTCAGAGGTGTCCCATGCATCCTTGTACTGGTCGTACCGAGGAGACACCGTCATAACACGATGTCCATTGGCCTAATCAAAGGGGAATAACATCAAACACTTAACAAGCAAAACGAAACCAAACATTGTAAATTCGATACTTACAGCCATTGCAGGAGGAAGTCCACCGAGAACATCGCCAAGTCCACCAGTTTTACTCCAAGGACCAACCTCAGCTCCCACAAAGACAATATTCATCCCTGTTCCACAAACAATTTTCCCAGAAAGCTTGTTGCTTGCAGTTGGGTGAGCTTCTTTCCTTGCATTCCTTGCATTGGTCCTCATCTTCAACCTGTCTAGTTTGTTCAAAGATTTTAAACCATTCTGAGTCATGGGTTGTTGATTCCTCAACCCAATGAGACCCAGATTGGCCTTGGTTTCTACTCCATGGGAAGTCGTGGGAACAAAGTGAGAAGCCGTCACTGTCGCCATTGCTTTGGGTATTCTTCAAGCTCTGAGAATCAACGAAATGAATCAAACCGAAGTTCCAAAACCATTTAATTTATAGTAAAAAAAAAACATGACAAAAACTGAAACATGTCTGAAATTAGAAACATATGAACCTGGTTCATAAATCAGTTAGAAAAATGTATGGAAATGGTTAACTCACCGGTAGACTTGAAAGAATCCCCGACAAATGTATTCGGGACGTTGAAGTTGGTCAAATGAATTCGCCCAGGCCAGGGTGCAGCTAATTTGTAGAGAATCCATGGCTGACATGCAATTACACGTGGCTTTACGAAAATGCTTAAATATCCTCGTATTGTCTACGAGCCTCAAGATAGTATTTCGCACGTGTAAAGTAGGGCCCGTAGGATATGCCTGAAACGTGCGATCTTTATCATCGGCCATTTTCGTGTTTCAAATGTGACTATGTGAGCTTAAATGAAGTAAATGTATTTTTTATGGTATTAAGTTGAAAAATATTTGTAATATTTGATTAAATATTTATTTTAAATTTTATATTTTATAATAATTTAATTTTTAATATTTTATTTTAAATAAAAAAAATTATGAATAAAAAATATTATAAATTTGAGAGTAAATAGTTTAAAATAACCTAACAAAATGATAAATCAATTGAAAAAATATTTTATATTTTATATAAATTTATTTTTTTGTTATTGTAATTTTTTTTCATTAGTATATTTTTTATATGACAATATTATGTTAGTGTGCATTATCATATAAATTTATCATATCATTTATTGTCAATTGATTGACAAATTTCATTCTCAAATGAGTTGTTTTAACTCAAAATAAAATATTAAAATTTAGATTACTAAAAAGAAATATGGAACAAAGTGATTATTCTCGATAGTCGTACCATTTACAATAAATTAAATATTTAATATTTTTTGTATTTAAATTAAATCAAATATTTAAAAAAATTACAGTAAAATTATTTAATTAGGGGATAATATGTGTCATCAACTTATTAGTTGATTAATTTTACTTAAATTAAAATTAGGATCAAATTATATAATAGATAAATAATAAGAATTAAATATAAAATTTTATAAAATTTCGTTAAGTATCACATTATCAGTCTGTTACTCTTTATTAATTTTTTATCGATAATAATTAAAATAGATTAATTTAATAAATTAAATAACTTATTTAACGAATTTAATATCTCGAAAACTAAAATAGATGAATTCATATAATTTGATTCTCGTAGTAGTTTAAATTTTTTAAGGACATCCCTTCTCGTCCTGTCTTCACCATATGGTCAATAGCCTCATTTGCAATTAAAAGCATAATCCATTCTGTCTATGAGCAAGGACTTGATTGGGGTTATCGTTATATCGTATTAACGAGTGGGGTCCAACAAATGTATGTATATGGATAGTTCTCTTGCCCCGAATCCGATTGATTGGATTTGGGCCTTATTTTGAGCGGGTATAAATAAATCGAGCTTAGATAAATAAGATTATATTTATATTTGTTGTTTTTTATACTTTTAAAAGTGTTTATGTTTGGTCTGTGTTGTTTAAATTTTTAATATTACGTTCGTATTCGTTTATTTAGTATTCGTGAACGTATTTGTTCAAGTGTACGTAAACGTATTCATTTTTAAGTATTTTTCATGTGTTTATTTATACGTTCACGCACATATCTGTTTATATGTTCAAAAATATTAACTAAATTAACAATAAACAAATAAAAAGCAATAAAATAAAACTTATATTCTAATGTGAACTTATATAACATCCTTAGTAACAACAGAAAATAGTTTTTAGATACATCCGTAAGCATTTTTATCCTATAAACGAGCCTATAGACAAGCCTAAAAATGAGCTTATAAACGAGCGCTTGTTCGTGAACAAGGACGGAGCCATCAACATGGTGGGAGGTGCTTTTGCCCCTTCTAAAATTTTTTGGTATAATTACATTTAAGGTCCTTCTTAGTTTAAATAATACTAAAATAAGGTTTTTGCCTCTCCCAAATTTTAGATTTAAAGGCTTAATAGATCTTTGCCCCTCCCAATATTCAATCCTGGCTCCGTCCCTGTTCGTGAACATAAACAAACTAAACATAATAAAAGAATATTATACAAATGACTCACGAACAATTTTTGTTAAACAAATATAATTTTTTTTGTTAATACTCGTTTATTTAACTTAATAAAAGAATATTATACAAACGACTCACGAACAATTCGCCAAACATTCTATTTATTTACACCAAGTCTATTTTTGTGTTTTAATTTATTTTTTTTCATTATTTTCTTTAATATTTTAGCTTAAAATTCCAAAATAAACAAAATTCTTACTTCATTATATCTCGCTTCAAATTTTAATGATGTATATTTTTTATCAAAACCATTTTTGTATATAGTACGATAACTTAGGACAAAAATATTAAGTATTTTTTATCTTTTAACTTAATACATCAACCAATAAAATTATTAATAACTATATAATTTAGTGAAATAAAAATATGAGACTAAATTTTTTAAATAAACTCAAAAAGTTACATACTTTCATGAGATTTTCTTCATTAATTATATCCCCTTCAATCTCGTGACGCCTTTGTCACGACTCACGAGCTTCTGCTATCGTGATTGAGATCTTGTCACGGTTGTTCACCTTGCCCACCCCTCTCATGGGTACTTGGCGTGAAACTGAGAAGTCAAAAAGTCATTCTAATATCACTTGTCACAGGACTATTACTCTCTTTCTAAAAGATATGTCTGATAAGATATATAATGCCACCGTATATATATATATATATATATATATATATATATATATATATATATATATATATCAGGACCTCTATTTTTTCTTTCCGATATAGAATTAATATTTTTTATCTCTTTTTAGACGTGACAATTTGCTCTTATTTGATACGTTTGTATGGGTATAGATTTTAGACGTTAAAATAGATTTATAAATTTATTATCATATTTTTAAATATTTATATTTATTTTTTTAATATTTAATTTTAATTTTTTTGTTTGACACGATAAATTTTTAGTTAATAAATGAATGAGGTTGACGACAATGTAAAAAGTAATTAGTGATAATCGATATACCCCTTAAAAAATGTACCCTGAATTATGTTTTTAATGTAAAAAATGATGAATAAAAAATTTCGAGCCTATGGTAATAATTATTGTTGACGACGATCAATAATCAACCACGATAATAATTATGAGCGACAAGAGGTAATGAGGTGAGCAAGAATAAACTCTTTTAACATGTCATGTCATAAACTAATGATGCCTTTAACTTCGTAACTAAAGTATTATAAATCAATAATGTAAATGATTAAAATCCAACTTTTCAAATCTAGTGGCCAAAATTAAACAATCTATTAAATATACAAGAGACGAATTATATAATTTACCCATAAATTTATATAGGGTAAGAATATCCTACCACATTCTATTTAAACAAATATTCGTCTTCTAGTACACATTTGTTCTTTAATTTAGAAAAGATTTTTGTGAAACAACATTGATCTCGGCATGATAAGTGAGATGAATGGTCGGAAATTTTGTTGTATAAAGGAGGAGATATTATATCATAGATCCGGCTCATCAAGTTAGTTGTGGTCTTTAACTAATGAAAATCATTTATTTTATCACTAATCAACTATGTCATTATTATAATTTTCAAAAATTATATTTTTAAAACGACATGGAAAAGATAATGGTGAAAGGAGTGGTTATAATTGGATGGACCGCAGTTGTATCATGAATCGGACCTATAATATAATTCCTTAGGCTGGTTGGCTGCTGCCATTCGATTTATGGACACAATTCAATCAACTTTTTCACTCGGATATTATTTTCACGTCAACTAAACTCGAGGGAAATCAATCAACGGAAATTGAAACAATATGAGCGGAAGAAAAACGAAAGGACTTATTAAAGCCGTAAAACGCTACTCCGGAATTTCAAATTTCAATCATGGTGGAACAGATTAAGTTTTGTTTAAACAATGCCTTTGGGCTACAAAAAAATGAAACCTCCTAAAATTAGAGAAAAAGTTCAGTGTTTTTTCTCCTATCTGTGAGCAGTGATCAATGTCTCTATGAATCTCAACCCATCGAATCGTGGCGAGAATTTATCCCCTTCCGGCCCGGTCAAATTACTCGGTGTCCCCTACATGATCGATATACAATCTCATGATCTAAAAGATTCATAGCAAATCTATTGAAATAATTGATTTTTTAAATATTGATCCACAGCTTATATAAAAACAGAAAAAATAACAAATTAAAACTACGATTAATAGATCCTGAAACAATAGAAACTAACAGAAATTTCAGATCTAGAAACTGAAAAAAAAAATCAGGTTGAAATATACTGAACATTGAATGAGATTTTCTTTCTTTTTTCTTTTAACGAAAACAAATAATACCTGATTGGAAGATGTAAGAGGAAACGAAGCATTTCGTATTCCGGAAGAAGAAGATGATGAGAGGGCCACGGTGGAAGCAGCGAGCAAAGCCGCTACAAGAGGTCCAAATCCCTTCATTTTCCCGGTATTCCTTTCTATTCCGGCGATTAAAGAATTAGAGGGAGAGAGAGAGAGCTTCCGAAATTCCGACGACAAATGGACGAAATCCGACGAAACTTTGCCGGATCTCCACCACCAGTCCTCTCGGTTTTCCGTCAACTCTCCCGTTCTGCATATTTTATCTTCTCATTGGCCTTTTATACTAGTTTGCCCTGGATTCTTCAATTAAAGATCTCATATAATTTGTGTTTGCCATTTATGCCACGTCGAGTCTAGGGTATACCCAACTCTCTTTAGCCACTAGAAAAACACCACGTGTACCTAAGCCTCTTTGAAAAGTCAATTATTCATTATAATTAGAAAATGCTTATTTTAATAATTTTTAATTAATCTTACTATAAATAGTTTGCACTTTTTAGCCGTTTTTTAATTATAATATATTTTATAATAAACAAGGTATTAAAAAATATAAAAGTTTGTAAGGTTATAATTTATGAGAAAAATAATAAAATAAATAGGTGTAAGTATTTGGGGTGTTTATTATTAGATATCGGATTTGATTCAATTTGATTTTTTGAATATCTTTATTTTTGGATTGATGATATAGTGATTCATATTCAATCCGAAAAAAAAAGAAAATATTTGCGTATTTGGATATCAAATATTCGGATCGGATATTCAAATATTTAATTATTTAAAAATATAATTTGATTAAACTAATTTTTCGAATTTTAACGTTCTATTTATAAAATTTTTGAATATAATAAACAATAAATTACTAAATATAATAAGATTCATATTTTTAAAAGGTTTCAATTTTTAAAATTTTAGAATATAATAAGCATTAAATTGTTAAATATAATAAGATTAATAATATTAATGAAAATTTGATTTTTTGAATTTTCGGATAATCCGAATCTTGAAATATTATGATCCGTATTCAATTCAAAAAACTTAAAATTGGATCGGATATCCGATTAAAAAATAAAAAACTAGACCAGATATCTGAATTTTTAGATCGAATCAATAGATAATCAGATCGGATTAACCGAATCAGATATTTTTAAACACCCCTATTAAATATATATATAGAGAGAGAGTTGTTTTCTTTTTTTAATTCTTCGGTATTTTTGTTCGGTCTTTCTGTGAAAAAAAATGTGCATTTTAAATTATAGCGGATCAATAAATTATTGGGCCAAATTGGATTTTAATCGTTGTAGACAAATTATGAAAAATAACCGTCCGTCATATCATTTAAAATTGGACATATTAATTAATTTAGATATCCTGTTAGTGTCTGCTTTGATTTAATCTAAATAAGTAGTATTGTGTTTGTCATATTTTTCTAATATATAAATAATTTTCAATGAATATAATAAAAACTGTTCAGATATCACAAAAATTTAATTCTACAAATACATTAAATTAAAAAGTATAATAACAAACATTCGATCCGATGAAAGATGATACTATAATTTCCTTTTATTTAGGGATAATTGTAGGAATTATTATAGGTTAAGTATGGTTGGATTTTTGATAAATTCGTATATTATATATACGAGATGGATATTATAGTAATTATATTTAAATATTTAAAATAAAATAAAATTATTATTTTGAATCGAATAAAATATTTTTACACCTTAAAACTCATTTGATCTATGTAGCATTTGAAGACCATAATCAAGGAGAAAAGGAATATGCATAATATGCAGTAGATGAGCTACTGAACAATAAAAGGAAACTCGATATTCCATTATATGATCGTTCCTCAAACAAGGCCTTGTATATCCATCTATTCTATTGGACAGGTTGGATCAAGTATTAAGAAAAACTAAGATAATCTGTAAAACGAAGAAAGGGAGAAGATTCATCCATGACCAACATCTCAATGGAAATCTGCTGTTGATGGTGGTACGGTGTCCTTAGGATGATGGACAAAAAACTATTTGGGATTATAACCTTCTTCCGATCTTTGAGAACCTTCGGCCTACTCCGAATATAACAGCTTTGGTCAAGAGACCTCGATCAAGAATACAGGCGACGGCGATGACTCCACCAACAAGTACAAGTTTGGGAATGTTGTTCTTCTCTGAAGGTTTCTCAGATGAACTGTGAGTTTCGAGCTCTGATGAATCGTTATCGTGGCTTTCCAAGGATCTGAGGTAGCTTGTGGTTACTTCAGTGTTTATATGAGACATGGAAGCACAATGGGAGAGGGGTGCTCCGGATGCTCTTTCCTTCTGATATTCACGTAAGCCAGGGTCGATTCTCCTCACAGTTCCCCACATGCCTAGCTTGACTCCGAGCTTTGCAATTTCCCATGGTATACCCATATTTTCGTGGTGAAAAAGTAAGACCTCGCATGCACTCAGCTGACCGTCCCCTTCCCTCGATTCAACTGTTTGAAACATAGCAAGTACAAGTTAATATTTACAGGTTTATATCATCAACTCAAACACGACATGCCTAGGAAATCCATCCAAGGAAGATTTAGACATTCTCCGTTCTCTTTATGGTTTGTACCAAAACCAATTCTCTGTTCTCAGGTAATACGTCTCAAACCTTCTAACAAAACAGGAAAAATGAAAAACAATTGCAAATAAAAAGTCCGGGGAAATGGTCCAGTACCTGCACGAATGCGCCAACTTGAAAAATACATATCAACACGCCTAGGTTTGTTTTTTCTAGGAACAGAAGGATATGGTACTCCCTGAAACGGAGCAAAGCATGCTAAGAAGTTGATTTATGCAATTCAAAAACTAGACAAAACAAATTGGCCAAAATGATACTGCCATGGCATGAAGTATTATAGGCTTATAGTCATCAATTGGCCAATTATTAGGCAACAAGACCGAGTGAAATGAACCATAAAGTTCATAAACGAAAGTAGGTTACGCTAAGCAATTATCAGATTGACTCGAAGCTTAGGAAACAATCTCACAATTTCTTAGCTTAAAGAGATATAATTCCCACTAATATTTGATCCAAATGTCAGTTGCAACCAAGTTATTTCTCACTATAAATGCAGTAGGAGAACAGGATGATAATAATATAGGTACGAGACTTGTTAACTTCCAGACTTTTAAAGCTAAGAACCGGGGAACGGAATAGGATGTTTCATGTTTACCTTTGTAACACAGTAATATGTCCGCCCAGACGCCCAAATCCGACGACCTATCAGGTACTCTCTGTCGCTACAGAAGAAGGGAAACTGCAAACCAAAGATCAGGTTATAAAGCAATGTTACGAATAATGGAAAACCATCCAAGAAACATAAGAAAGCTTTTCGAACCTTGCGAACCCACTTGACCACCATAGTCCCATCACTGCGAGACGACTCCAGAGTTTCAGCACTAAGAAGCATTTCATCCCACTTTGACTTTGCCCGGAAGTCATCATCCCAAAAGAAATCCCTCACCATCTCAGGAGTGGCATCATCGAAAACAGTCCGGCTACGGTATTGCGCCGGACCAATCTAACAAACAATAAAAGCATATAATTCAACACACCAAACCAATCTAAAAAACAATAAAAGCATATAATTCAACACACCAAACCAATCTAAAAAACAATAAAAGCATATAATTCAACACACCAAACGAATCCCAAAACAACTAGGCGCAATCACAGCTTCGATTTTTACAGCTTCTGATAAATTAAACATAGAAAAGGAACATATATCTACACCTCAAGATCTCTTTGCCAAGCCTGATAAGCCATGGTCGGTGTCGATTTATCCATCATATGAATCCAAGCAGGACCTCCATCTTTTTCCTCAGTTAATTTAAACAAATACCCTAAATCCTCATCTGTTAGAAAACCCAGATTTTCCTTCCCACCATCTGAAGAACTGCACAATTACACAAACATTAGCTGTTGCAAAATTCAAATACAAATTACAATCCCAGTTCTTAGCCTATTAAAAAGCAAATTTTGAAGTAGCAAACCTGCAATTGGAATGAATAGTAGGAGACGAAGGGAAAGAATCCTTCTCAGCTCCATCATCTAAACCCCAAGGGATACAACTTGGCAACTGAAACTTCATCAACTTCAAGCTCGGAAGCGAACCAAAACGCGTAGAAGCCGACTCTGGAGACGAAGCAGTTGAATCCTTAGAATCAGAACAATCCCCAACCATTTCTCTGCCTAAATTTACCCACTTCGGCTTCCAAGTCCAACCAACTAAAACCCCAACAATCACAGAAGCCCACAAAGGAGCTACGAAAACAAGTAGCTCGTTCAACACATCCCCAATCGTGGGTTTCCTCAAGATCTCCCCCAAAGCAGAAACCAAACCCATCCCTCGAATGAATCCAAAAGTTGAGCGTTAAGCGCAGAGATTCCTCTCTAGATGGGAACCCTTTGACGAGTGGAGCAAAAGGAACCACCAGAATAGAATCTGAAAGAGAGCGAAAAAGAGGGGGAGGGAGAGGGTTTTAAAAGAGTGAAAGGAAGTATTTGACGAGTGCAGGAGATGAAAAGACATGGGAATTACCGCGCAGAGTAGAGAGATGAGAAAGAAGACAAGAGAGTGATGAGAGGAGGACTTAAGGATAAGGATTTGGTGATAAGCGGTGAGGGGTCGTCTTCCCTGGATTACCGTAGGCCCATAATAAATGAACTCACATTCATATACACGCTGCTGCTACTCTTATTATAAGCACCCTTAAATATATATAAAAAATTATTCTAATAATCTCGAATTAGATAAAATATTTTATCATAAACCCAGATTTAATTTCACTTATCCGACGTCAACCTATTTTTTTTAGAAAAAAAAAATCATCATTAATCATACGCTTAAACTAGACCCGCTAATAAAATATTATACTGTCGGTGCCTAAAATATTCTCTTATTGTTATTAGAAAATATTAATCGCATTTAATTTTACGTATAATTAATGATTAAGTATCATTAAAAATAAATTTAATTTTATATAACGATCTATGAAATGTTTTTCTCCGATAATATATAAAAAAGTGGTATATTTACTATCTTTATTTTATACCGATGATTATATTAAACGTTATATTTAGTATATTTTATTAAAGTAAATTATTGGTAACGCTGAAATTTAAAATTTATAAAATAATTTAATTAATTAAAATAATAAAACTGATTTTCATTAAAAGTAAACATTTTGTAAATTGAATATGTTGTTAACTTTTAATTTAGACTTTAATAAACCCTCAATATTATTTTTTTTACTGAAAGAATACTCTGATCTTTATGAACCTTTCATCTAAATTAAAGAATTATTTAATAATTCATATTTTTTTCTTATTAATTTAAAAATTATTTTTCCCTAATATTTTTTTACGGTTACAATCATTCATGTTTATTTTATTTTTCTAAATTAGCTAATAATGATTATAATAGTATCTGTTTTAGAATATACTCTCAACCATTTAATATTAATCCCTTAATTATTCTGGTGACATTATTGATACTCAAACTCATAACCTTTAAAAACAATAACCGTTTCATTAATCACTTGAGTTAAAAATCTCGTAATTTTTTTACCGCTAACGGATCAGGATTTAGGCATTTCGCTGACGAAAACTTCAGACATCGCCAACTGTTAGGTAATAAATGGACAAAACTGAATAAATATTACACTGGAATCTTCTCATCTTTTCTTTTTAAAAATTAAAATCGGATGGTTGGATAATTAATAGACATATATTTAATGTTTTTATTATATTATATTAATATTAAAAATATTTTATATTTGGATAAATTATTCGGGTGATTAACAAATTTTAGGAGTGATTTAATTTCGATCATTCAATTACATAATTCGTTAATTAGACATTTAAACTTTTAAATTAATTTTATTTTTATTATCGTTGTTAAAAACTAACATAAGAGATCTTAAGTTCAATTTAAAAGTTTTGTAAGAAATGTAGTATGCGATAAAATATCTAAAATAATAATAATATAGATTAAGACATGCACACGAAACAAGATTTAACATAATTTATCTCCTCGAACGAGAGAAACGTATAATACATTATAAACGTAAAGAATACGAAGAGTACAAATATATAATAATTCATGTAATCCCAAAAATCGAGATGCAAATTTCATGACGCAGAAAAACCAAAACACTCTTCTAAACATCTCTATAATATAAATCACAATAATTGTAGAGAACCTAAAAATGATACATGTCTCAAGAAAAATAATTCTCTCTATCTGTCACTCTTTCATTCAAAGATCAAAAATATTTTATACTTATAAATAGTTTATCTCTAAATATCCAATTTATTTTAGTGAATTTATTTTTAGTAGATTTTTTTAATTTATTTTATTATTTTTGCTAAAGAGATCACTTTTAATGTATATGAATCATATATAATATAATTATCTCAAGCTTATTCACGAGTTTTTTGAGCCGATATTGGATAGACTCGACTCGACTCATTAAAGTCTTGAATCGAACCCAACTCGAACCGAACCCGAATAACTCACGAGCCGATCATACTCATTATTACCCCTAACTTCGATAGTTTACCTTTATATTTTATAAAAATTTTAAAGATATACATTTGTATTTTTTGTATTCATAAACTCTATAAAAATGTTTTAAAAATTACATATTTATGGTATTAAATTAATATTTTATATTTTATATTTTTTTGTTACTGTACATTGTGGGCGCATTGATTTGTTGTGTGTGACGGAGCATTTTCTAGGCTTACAATTCCCAACACAAAGTCATTTCTTTGTCCCTCTCCAAACTTTTGTCTTTCAGTTTGATACGGTTTACCACTTGAATTTGTGGTCGCCGCGTTGCCTGGATTTCCGTATCACATCCAAACTCCTTTATTTTATTTTTTTAGTTTCATATTAAAATTATGGATAAATGACGTAAAAATATAATATTAAAAAATAATTATTTTACTTAATTCGTGAATTTTAAGATAAATTAACTAATTTAACTAATCCATCTTTACCGTTGCATCCCCATGATTTTTGGCACAAATAAAGATATTTCGAGCAGTGACGGATCCAGAAATATTTATAAGGGTGGATATAAATTAAAATATTTTTAAAGTGCGACATAAATTTTAAAATTTTAGGATGAACACAAATCATAAAAAAATAAAAAATAAAAAACTAATTCATAAAAATTTAAAAATTAAAAACCAAATGTGTGAAATTTAAAAGCTTGAGTGCCCACCCTCCTTCGCACGTAGAAATTCAGATTCATTAAGATTCCGTGTCTAAATATGATGTATAGAATGACTATTCGTGTGGTGCTTCTAAGAGTTCACACGTTGAAGGCATGCATACCTAACTACTAACTAGTAGATTCTTATAACTTAAATACACCTCCAAATAAATGTCATATATATAACTCATATTTAAATTATGTGAGAATATACATATTTTTTAATATTATAGCATGAATATACGATAATATCTAATTAATTTTTTAATAACATATATAGATACTGAAATTTAAGTTATTTTGATAAAATATATCATCTTTTATTATTAAAATCGAGACGGAATTCTCTTGAATCAAAGGGGTCCTACACTAATTATAAAATTTAATTCTTCGATAGTTTTAGTTTAATGATAATTTGACCATTGTAAAAAATAATTATTCAAATTAAAAAATATAAAAGTTTATTAAATATATATTCAAGTGGGGTTGAATTAAGGATGTAAATAAATTGAACTTGAACGAATAAAGTTTTATTCGTTTTAGTTTATTTATATTTGAAGGTGTTTATTTTTAGTTCGTTTAAATTTTAAGTATAATATTTGTGTTTATTTATTTATTTATTTACGATGATGTCCGTGTTTATTTAACATTTACAAATATGTTCGTTAAACAATTGTTAACATATCCATGTAATGTGTGTGAATATGGTCGTTACATGTTCATTTTATATCTATTAAAATAATAGAATTATACCACTATTCTTTAAACTCATTAGACTTTACGATTTAAACTTGAAAGTTGACCATATATTCAATTAATTAATCTATACATTTATTAATATTTAAAATAAAATAAAAATAAATTAATAATTATTGGTACTTTGGTATGATACCATTGCACTCCCAAAAAGATACCCAAATTCTTAAATTAAAAATAAAAGATGTTGAGGCTTGTTTTTCTAATTTTAAAATCTATAAACATCTGGACCCAAAACTTTAAGAAGTCAAAGCCTGTCCTACACCACACACGGTTTCGTCACTGGTTGAAGGGGACGACTTGGGGGTAGTTTGTTTCTTTTCAAAAATAAATGGTGGGAATATGGGGTCCTGTATTAGGGTTCACTGACTCACGAGTTATTTGAGTTTGGTTCGGTTAACGTTTAATTTGAGTAAGCTCGATTCAAGTTAAGCTCAAGATTTATTAGTCAAATCTATCAAACTCGGTTCGAAAAGCTCGTGAATAGGTTCGAAATAATTATATATATTTCATATATGCTATATATACATTAAAAGTAACATCTTTAGCAAAAAAAAATAAGAAAAAAAAATAAGAAAAATCCACTAAAAATAAATAAATTAAAACAAATTGGACACTTTTTTTCATTTCTCAACATTGAATTTTATTTTCGGTGTTGATTATGAAAAGTGTTTTTAACGAGATCATATCTTTTATATAAAAATATAACAAAATTGTCTATTTTGAGTTGAACCGAGCCTGCCAAGACCGAGCCAAACTCAATAATATTGTTTTCGAGCCAAACCCGAATCTAAAATTCCGAACTCGCCAAACCTTGAACCTGGTCAGGTTTGGGTTCGGCTTGTTATCACCGCTATTCTGTATGAGCAGGCACACACCCAACCCCTCATTTTCAAAGCTTCACCTTCCAATTCTAATGCACCAATGTTTTAAACATTTAAGTTCTGTCCTCCACGTTTAGATTGTGTGTAATTATATTTTGCCATCTAAATATGTGAAGGAAATTATAATCGCTTGTAAGTAACAACAAATAAAAATGAACTTGAAGTGAATGGCAATTTAAAACTAAATGATCTTCAGTTTCAGTTTCTGTTTCTGGAAATGAGAATACATGTAGTGAGCAGTTTAATCCAGCATCGATTGTTCCGAAAATATCGACCGGAGAAAAAATCTGGGGCAAACGGCGTTGTTCGATGCATAACATTTGATGATCAAACATATGCTTTCAGAAATCAGTATCCCAGATGGCTCGGTTGCCTTCCCCGCAACGCCGGTGCACCTCCTCCATTCTCTCTGTGGAGTTGCAAATGCCACTGCAGCTCCAATCGAATGATGCAACACACGGATTCCCTGCTTGAGCCTTCCACTCACAATCTGTTTTAAGAAATTTAAACATCGTTATCGACGGATTGTTTTCGTGCACTCTCGACGATGAGCGAGATGCATAGACTTTATCATAAGTAGAAACCGGAGATTTGGCAATGCATTACTAATGCTTTTGGATCGGAACAGCAACTATAGATAGCTAACGAATCATGAAAATCGCCGAGCTGCATATAAGTGAAGCATAGTGGTTACCATCTTACCAGGGGGAGTGGTACCACAGCATAGACTTCTATCATCTATATGCTCGACATCAAGACCGATAAACCAGGAACCGAAGGAGACGTCTTCATTCGCATACATATGAAGTATGTGCCTGGACAGAAAACAAGCAGATGACAAATCGGATCATGATTGAAAAGATATTACCGGAAAAGTGTCTACCGATTGACTAATATGTAGGTGGCCAAGTCTTTGGAGATTGCATATATTTGTCCGGCTGCATGCCGAAAATACTTGTTTCCCACCTCACCAAATTTCCAATGTTCCGGCTCACGGTACTTAACACCTCTGCAGACAGAAAGAAAGAGGTGACTACGGCGGGAAAGGAAGACACAGATGATACTAAAGAAAGTTCCTCCTTACTTCTGTGCCAGAACCGATCCGGACTTCATGCAACCGATATAAACACGGGGTTTTGATCTGTGATGGGCTAGTGTTGAACTCACCATACCTATAGAATAATTCAACATTGAGTTAGTCACAGAGATATAGATCGGTTTGAGAGGAAAGGGAAGTATTCATAAACTTAATGTGGCAATCCTAACCTAAATTTACATGTACATCATCATCGACTTTAATATAGAATTCGGCATCCCACTTCGCAACTGCTGCCGAAAAGTATGTTTGAGTTTTCAATGGCAGTTCATGGTAACCTTCAATATGATTCTGCAAAACAAAACATTCAATCCTACATAAGCTTCACTGACCAAAGTTCTTGCTAATAGAGTCCTAGTTTCAGTCGAAGAGCTTCTCAAGATGATTTTTGGAACAACTTCAACTACAGTCATTGAACAAGAAATAAACATGTAGGAATTTCGAGTTTCTAAATCGGGTCCGGGCAGGGAGTGATGGCATACCAGGTGCAAAAAGTCCTTGTGTTGCTCTTCTTCAGCATTGATAGCACGATCCAAAGAGCCACGCAGGGTTGAACTGATGACCATGGATACATTACCATTCTAAAAAAGCTAACTGCAATGTTTGAGTTAAAAACTTTGAACTTTCGATCGAATTTACCTGTGTCCTATGACGAATCGAATTACAATGCCCTTCTCTTTCTCCAACCTCTTTAGTGCCTCCCCTAAGAACAATAACCTCGAAGTATAAATACTCGACTAGACCCCGTCCCTGGTAGAATGCCAAAAGAGTATTGAATCAAACCTCGAGGCATCCAAGTTTCCCTGATTGAATCCCTTCGTTTTCTACTGTTTAACGCGGTAATAATTCCCATAACAAAGAATACTTTCCTGCGTCCATTCGAGCCCACAGTTCCCGATTTTGTAACCATCGGAGATCCTTCCTTACTATCTGCTTTGGCAGCTCTAGCTGCAGCTAGCTGCATCTCCAATGAGGAGATTGTTTTGTCTAATGCCCTGAAAGTATGCATAACACGAACCACCGTAAGATCTAAATGCATTTCAGGCATCGAAGCCGTACTTAGGCCTTCCGTTGAAGGATAAAACCGAAACTACGATAACGAACTTACTTAATTACATCATGGGTTTGTGAAACTCGGGAAAGAATATTGCCTGTTCGGACGGAAGCACTCTGTTCTAACATACATAAACACCATCAGGAACCAAGCAAGCAATATAGCTCAATACAACATTGTACAGTAAACTTGCCTTAGCACAATTAACCGTCGGATGAACTTCGTTTCTCCGATGTTCCGGCACAGAAGACGCCTCCTCGTCCATTCTAACTGGATTCGAAATACCCCAAAATCTGTAAACAATGTGATACACCCCTAGTCAATGCAACAACATACTGAATCAAGAAATGTAGATACAATAAAATTGGTGAGAACAAAAAGCACATTTCTGGACACTGATTTCAACAATTGGAACCATAATTCTATGAACATAAGACCCAAATCTACCCCAAGAGAGCCAATTTGCTTTATGTTTGTACAGCAAATCAGAGAAATGCAGCAATGTTTAAAGCTTCTGAATCATAAAAAGAAACCCATCTTAAAGTTTGGCAATTCAAAACATGATCTTGATCATTTCAAAATCCACTTAGAAAGGAGGGGAATCAACCTGTTGACAACAAGTACACCTGAGAAGAAACTGGCAATGCAAAAGAGAAAAACCCATTTAGTAGGAACTCCATTGACAGGCTTTTGTGGTCTACTACTCAAACCCATTGCAGAAAAAAAGAAATTGTAAATAGCTTCAGCTTTAAGATAGCTTAAAAGCTTCCACCTTTTTTCTTCTCTGAAAACTTCCAGGTGTCACAAAGAAGAAGCCATGAAAGAGAAAGCTTTAACAGCAACAGGCAAACACTCAATAATAACAACAACAAAACAATATAATTCCTAGGAATTGAAAAAAGACAGTTTTTTGCTCCCTCTCTAGTTCTCTCTCTCATTATAATACCCCCATCTTTCCCTTTCTTCCCTTTCTTTATAGACTAATTATCCTACCCTAAACCCAATAATAATGTTATAATTACTCAATATCAAACTTTATTTTCCCAAGAAAATTGGTGAATGAACTTGTTTAAAGGGTATAGTTATGTTAGGTAGCAAGTCTCATTTCTTCCTCTTCCTCTTGTACTGCCTAATTTATTAGAATTGTAGTTGAATGAAGTTTTGGCCTTTCATCCATCAGTTCTGATAATTCCAATTTCCACCCAAATAAACCAATTTTTGAGTATTGCAACAAGTTTTGTTATTGCCAAAAGATGAAGCAATCTGATGCAAAAAGTTTGCAATGTTTTGGAGTAGGCAAGTGCTTTTCTAAGAGGTCCATTTTGCCACTTTGTTATGTAATGAGTTTTGCTTAATTAATGTATAAACATACTTAGAGAGTGACAATTGAAGAGTTGGGTCTAGCTTAACAAGCAATCAACTGATAAGAGTAATTTAAGCTACCTTATTTTTAAGATATTAAATCATATCTAGAAAACCCAGCTGCTAAGATACTGGACCACAGGGGGGGTATAGGAATACTTTTTAATTATGGAGTGTAAATTTGTTTGAATTTTTTTAAAGAGTTAATAATTCTATTTCAAGTTAAAGTATCACACTTGCTGCTTTAAAGGGTAATAGATCAAAGAGAGACAACTTATGATCACATCATGTCTATGTATGTATGATGTATATATAAGTTAAAGGAACAGTTGTTTTTAGAGACAATTTAAGTCTAATTTTATAAGTTATATTTATAATGTATAGCTTAATTCTAATATAAACAATTTAATTTTATTCATGAGTCTTTAGTCCAAGTGGTTAAAGGAACAGATCTTTTTAGAGGTCACGAGTTCGAGCACTAGTGTTGTCATTAGGGATATATTCATATTTTCATATATTATATATATCAAGAAGAATTAAGAGATTTAATTTGAGTATGAAAATTAGTTTAAATTTGAATCAAATTTATAAATTTAAGAGAATTTTTTTTTACGTCGAGTTGAATAATCTAATTTTTAAATCAAGTCGAATTTTTTTACGCTCCTAATAAATAGATATACTCCTAATAAATAGATATGCATATTATAATATCAGAATCACACTAACGATAGCCACCTTGAATAAATTGATTATTTAAAGTAACATTTTTTCATTATACATAAATTATTATTTCTTTAAATTTTCATTATGGTCTCCGAAAATATACGAACGTCATTGATGCGGGGAATGTAAAATTCTACCATGCTATGGCCCGAAGAATAGGATGATAGCCGGCGTCGGATCACATGATTTTCCGGGAAGAGATTATATAATGGACCTTTATTATTACGTCATTTGTGGTTTATATAATTAGGTTTGTTTATCTTTAAATAATTATCTTATAACTATTCATTCACTTATTACGAGTAGAAAAAAATAATGATTCACTTTAAAAAAATAAGATAAATAAATCTGATTATTTAGGATCAAAATGACGTAGTAGAAAGAGTTTAAGATATAATTTTTCCTAAAAAGAGCAATTACGCCTTAATTTGGGGAAATTGTTTTTTAGTGTTAATTTTTTTAAAAAAATAATTTAGTGTGTAAAAGAAAAAAAAATATTTTTATTTCAAAAAGAAAATATTTTGGATCTGCTATTGATGACAGATGCAATGACATGTATTAGTAGGGGGCAATGATGCATCATCATCATTAACCGAGATACATGCGAGCTTGTCTAAATATATTTTAATCATTAACATTTTTTAAAAATAAAAACATTCTTTTTAAATGAGTTTACTTATTTGATTATAAATATGTATAAAAGTATTTAAAAATTAAATTATTCTATCCATTTGAATACATGACAAAATATTTATTTCTTTTCGATAAATATAATTTTATTAAAATTAAATTATATATATTTAAATCTAAATATGAATCTAATTAAAAACTTTTTTAAATTTAAAAAAGGAAAAGAATACAAATATACCAACGACTACATAAAACATTACACTTAAATTTTCAAAGTAAAGATGGATCCAAATTTTATATGAAGTGTAAACTATCAAGAAAGTATATTAAAAATATAAAAAATATAAACTACGAGAGTTTAAAGATTATAGAATTAAATTATTAATAAAAGATAAATATATATATAATATAAAAAATTAAAAATTTTAGGGCTACAATAAACCAGACCAAACATCACCCTGCTGACAGTACAATGCCATGCACACAAACTCAACTGTACGGTTCAAACATATAAATATTAACATGAACTTTTAATATTAAAAGTTCATGTTAATATTTATTAATCTGTACAAATATAATTTAATTTAAATTATTTATCTATTGCATTATAAAAATATGTAAATATTAGAAAAATACAAAATATTTAATGTTTGAGTGTTTACTATTATTGCTTTTTAGAAATTATTTTATATACTAATGGTAGAAAATGTATTTTTTTAAAATATATTTAATTTTTGATTTAAATATTTAGTTTAAAATTAGAGTTTATCGTTATATTTTAGATTTTAAAGTTTAGGGTTTTAAAATTAAAATTTTAAATTTAATACAAAATTATTTTTATATGTATAATAATTTACCAAAAATAAGGGGAAAATATGTTATGCACTAGCCGTAAAAAAATATGTTTTCTATAAATGTTTAATTTTTAACGTTTGAAGGTTCGTGGTTAGATTATAAAATTTAAAAATAAATTTTATAATTTAAGATTTAGAGGTTGAGATTTAGAATTTAGAGATTAAAGTTTAAGTCCTTAAAACGGACATATTTAGAAGTACGATTGTTAAAAAAAACTTTCGAGTGTGATAAATAATTACCCTAAATAAACAAAAGTTGATGTAGATTAGTAAAAAATTCACATCACTGTTAGGAGAGTTCATGGTTAACCAACATATTACGACGGTTAATTTATAATTTTTTTGATATAATTAAATGATAATATCTAAAGATAATAAGCTCATCTCATTTACGATTAACCAAAATATTATAACGATTAATCATAAAAAACCGAATCATAATTCACGGTTCTATTACGGGGTCTGGACCAAACCATTGGATCCGGATACAAAGTAGCCCGACACAAAGGACAAGTAACCCGACCTTCACTAACCCATGTATCGATACACTCTTTATGAAACACATGAGAGCACATACAAAGTTGTCTCATCTCGTCACTTCTCTCCATGGATTCCAAGCATACTCTGCATACCCCATTATCATCACCATTCTCCACTCCCCTATCGTCACCGTCATCGAAACTCTCGATAAAATCTCCGTATTTGATAACCGGTAAGTTATCCTTGATCATCACCATAAGAACATAGATCGGGATGGATACTATTGACCGGGATCGACCATCTGTCAGTAAAATATAATCGTCACAAGGATTATACTCTTCTTCCGATAATGGAGGCTCAAGAAGACCGAGACGGGTGAATGCCTTATTGAATAAGTGCTTGACGTAGTTCGCAAGGTCGATGAAGAACATAGGAAAGAGGTAGTTTTTCATGATAATTATAGGTAAAGACAGATCGGAGAAAACTAGGAATAGTTTGTGTTTGCGGTTGAGAAACGAGTTAAAAGAATACAAAAGAGAAGACAAGGCAGGTTGTTGTCATGTTTTATGTTTGCCATGGAAACTAGGGTTAAGTACTCTTTATAGTAATACAAATGAGGAAGATAAAGATTACATAAATGAGGTTGACAATATGCAAGGTAATAATGTGACCAACCAACACCTTACTATTAATGCAAAGAAAGAGGCAATAGCCAATAAGCTGTAAGAAGAATTAAAAACAAGCTCAAGTGGAACATAAAGTAGTTAAGAAATTATTTAGAAGACAACGAATTAGGTCTTAAAAATATTATTGTTCGATCCGAGTCATTACTCGTTAAACTTGTTAAAAATATTCTATTTTTAAATATAGGTAAAATTTATATGTCATGACCGAATTAGAGACGAATTTCATATTTAAGTGTATCCCTTTTTAATTTCTCAATAGCTTTTGATGAACAACAAATGAGAAAAAAAATTAATTATTAAGTATAATTTAATTGTTCTTTAATTTGGTCGTCTAAACGAGAAATTATATTATGGGTAAGTTTTACCATGTGTCTATGAGACCAATCACTAAAATCATACATATCATCGTTTTTTTCATGTCATATATTTTCCCAAGTGAATCTTCACTTGGAAAAAATTGTTTTTAAAATAAATTAACAACAAATATGCGTGGAGATTCACTTAAGAAAATATGACATGAAAAAAAAATAATGAGACGGATGATTTTTAGTGATTGATCCCATAAATGACGTAATAAGACTTACCATGATATAATTTTTCCGTCTAAAACGTCTTATATTGACCATGTTAAATGCTTTCCTTTTCATGCACGATGACTTTAGATTGATTAAATCATATCGGATACAATAGAAATTTGTTAAAGAGACGATCCGCTCAATTCAATTTAATTTGTTTATAATATTAAAATTTAAAATTTTAATATTATATTGAATATTTAATATTTTATTCCGCTAAATCAACTAGTAGATTCGGTAACAATGATTTTTTCCAATATCATCATATCAATAATCTGGCTCAGAAATAAAATTCCAATGTGCAAAGTAAAAGATTTCCAGGAAAATTTTCAGATCTGTGAATGGCAAAACCAACCAAGCACAAATGATAGATCATCATCGAAAGTTAGAACTTATAAGCTTACATAACCTGGTTCAGAAATTTCATTGAGATGCATTAAAAAGAGCCTTGGCAACGATTCCAGTGGCCTCGACGTATCGATCCACACATCTAGAGATGCAACTACTCTCGCTTCCGCTCAGACTCGACCCCGGCTTCGTGATGCACTTGTCGAAACACTTCTCCCTCACAACCTGTAGGAAAAGGAATCAAGTTATTACTCAAAAGTAGAGACTTCACAAAGAAGACATTTCACAAACTATGTTACTCCGACTCGAGTATGGGTCTTTGGAGGATCATATTCCCGAATCCATGCCCGTGTCTAAAATGAGTACCTCAGGATAAGTATAGGGTCATAGCAAGCAACAGACACAAGGCAACAGGTGAGATGTAGCAACCGAGCAAATGGTAAGGCACATACATTTCCAGAGCATGATTTTAGAAGCAATGATAAAGGGGTCGTATTACATTTAGATGATCCGAATTCGAACAAATTAGTCTTCAGACATGTGTGTATTTATTCAGAATTGAAATCAGACAAAAATATTATCTTATAATCGGTGACAGATTCACATTTTACCCGGCGATGCCTATAAAAAAATATTTCTGAATCCGCTACTGTTCGACTATCAACAGTTATACAACCAGAAACCAACACCCATACATGCAAAAATCAAATCTTTTCTTCTTTTTTCTCGAAGATGTTAACAGTTGAGAAACAGATACAAATCCCCCAGAAAATGAAATACGAAAGGATGAAAAGAAAGGGTTTAAACCTCCAGGAACTCTTCGGCATAAGCCTGTGCAAGTTGAGCCTTAACCTGGTCAATGAGTTGGTCTGTTGAAAGCTGGGGAGATCCACTTCCTCCTGAACCTGTTGAGAATGAATCCATTTCAACCTCACTTCTTCACCTTTACTCCAACAATCTAAGCATCTAAAACCCTAATCCCCAAAAGCTTGAGCATTTGGACGATTGGATTCGGCCTAGTTGGGTTGTTGGGTTTGTCGCACACTACAACAGGATAAACAATGGTTCTGTTACATGGGCTCATTCATCAAATCTTAATTCTGATTTTTTAAATTATTATTTAATATATTATCTGTATAAAATTTATAAAATCATATTCATTTAATTTTTAAAACTTGAATTATAAATTTATATTTCAATATGAGAATTTATATAACTTAAATGATAACCCCCATAAAATATAACATTTCAAATTATATAAAAAATTTAAAATATCTTCAACAACAAAAGTATATATATATATATATATACAAAATGCATATAATATTATATAAATGCAAATAATATTTACATTATCGAAATGGATGGATACTAAATTGTTTCGATTTCAAGTATTTACATGAGACAACACATAGCATTGACATTGTCATCGTTGAACATGTTACTCATGTTGTCATCTCCTCGGTGAGTCATCGGAATATTTTCATGTCGATGTGCTAGGTTGTATCCATGTTTATAATAATTGTAACTCTCTTTATACTCGTTTCTCGTGTCTCTAAAGTAATCGCCCATAGAGGTGAAATATAACGGTACATCAGGGTAGGGCTAGAACTCTGCCCTTTTTCCTGATCTTCTTACTTGCTTCAACACTTTATAACGGTCGACGTGTCCAACAACGATTACTTTTTCTAATTTCAGGTCAACCTCTACCGAATTTATACCTATCAACAGAATAAATTAAAAATTTTATATCGAGGATCGAGATAGAACACGATAAATCCGAATATATACTATATACCTCTAAGCTTGTAAAGGGATCTTTTTACTACTCTCTCACAGCCAATGCAGCACATTCTGACTTTGAGATCCACAGTCTGAACAGAGAAATCAACTGATAATTTAAATTGATGGATGCCCAAAGACTTTTATGACAAATTTGTGCTTATCTTTCTTGTTATTCCTTTGTTCTTTGTTTTCAAGACTCTTTCCATCCAGTTATAGGAAACCCAAGGCACCAAGAAATACCATGTTGGGTCTTGATAGTATAAAAATTTAATTATTTTTTATTCTCGAATAAAGTTAGTATCCGGAATTTAATTCAATCGATTTATTTAAATTTTTTTACGAGATAATAATGTTTTAATAGATCTGAATTTTGAATCTTAACATTTACGATAATTTCTTATAATTTAAGGTAACATATAATTTGTTTGTTTTTGTTACCAAAAGATTTGATTTTAAGATATAAGATATAATCATATCCGACAAAGATGGTACAGGAGATCGACAAGTATTGGATATAGTGATTAGATATACCGATGAATTCAGAAATATTCTTTTAAATTGAGCACAAGTAAAAATATATTTAAAAGTGAGTATAATCATAAAAATTTTAAAATTTTAGGATGAGTACAAATCATAAAAAAAATTAAGAATTAATTTATAGTTAAAAAAAATAAAATCAAATGTATGAACTTTAAAAAGTTCAGTCTTCTCACCCACCACTAATACGATACTTTACCCTTTAAGGAGAAAATTTATTATAATAGAAGGATCAAATATCATGAGTCAAAATATTAAACTTTAAAGTTAAGAGTTTATTAAGTAACCCAAAATTTAAGGATAGGTCTAATTTATCTAATATCTAAATTTATAAAATCCTAAACTATCGTTAACAAAAAAATTAAGGGGTTAGATTAATATTTTTAAAAAAATTAATGTTTAATATAATTTTTAAGAAATTTAAAGAGGGTTGAATTGTTTTTTTTTTAAAATTAAAATTTTTAGATTTTTAAGAGATCAAAGCCTAGGGGTCTTCTTATTTTTCCATAGCACACAAAATCGTGTTGTTTTCCTATAACAGAGATACTTATTGAACGAATTGATTTCGAGTTAAGTATTATTTAATTTGATTTAAAAATTATTTGTTTCATACTTGATTTAAAACTTAATAAGATTGATAAAATTATATTCAACTCATGCTTGTTAAAAAATACTCGTTGTTCGACTCGTTGTCTGTTAAGCTCGATAAATACAGAAAGTTTTAAAAATTTCAACCCAAAGATTTTATGTGTGAATTACTTAGTAAATTACTGAAGTTTTTTAGACATTTTAACTTGCATTCGAATTTTTCAGAACATAAATTTTTTAAGTAGCAACAAAAAGATCATTAAAACTTTTAAAATAAATTAACGAACTTCGTACTAATTTATCGAGTCAAGTCGAATATTATTAAACTTGACTTGTTAAAATTTCAAATCGAACTCTAAATCAAATCAAACATTAATTAAATATTAACATACGTAGAACACTACCTTTACATAGTGGTTTAAATGAAATATTGACCTGACACAATATTATTCCGTTGGCATATTTAACTCAAAAGGTAAGGTTCTTACCAAGAATGAGACAAAAAAGATCGTAGGGTCAAGAATTATTAATAGATTTCTCAAACTAGATTAGTGCCCTAACTCATTTGGTTACAACATGAAACATAGGATCAAGGTTTTAGATCAACAAGTTGTTAAACATCTAAACAACCTAAAAATTAACCGACATAAGACAACATCTACGAACATAAACCGTAAAACATACATGAAAGTTATTAAGCGTACGACATGCGTAAATCGTTAGAAATCCAACCTAAAACCCAAGACTGACCTGCAAAGAAAGTGGTTGTCCCTTATTAGTCTTCTTGTGGTGATGGATATTGTGTCCGACGCCCTTTCTGTTGTCTCTGTAGCAGAAGAAACACTGGGCAAGTACAGATATAATAGACCCGAATGTTCTTGCAATTAGGGTTGCCATTGGAAATTTGGAATCAAAATTCTGTCTGAAAAATCAAATTTATATAATCTGAAGAGAAACTACTGATGAAAGAGACAATCTGTTGCTGATAGGAAAGAAATCTGATACTCTTTGAAAAGATGAACCATTTGCTGGGTTTATATCTCTAGATTGGACCCCCTCTCACACATAATGCACACGTAAAACTTGGAAACTATTATAATGTTGAAACACTATTGGGATGGAATAGTATCAAAGGCAGTAAGATTTTTTAATATCCAGATAGGGGTGATAATGAATCTGACCAGTTCGCGAGCTACTCGGGTTCGGTTCAGGCTCGGTCAAAACTTGGCTCGAGTGAGTTTGATTCGGGCTCGGGTTTGACTCGAGATCTTAATGAGCCGAGCCGAGCTGATTCGAGCTCGGCTCGAAAAACTCGTGAACAAACTCGAAATAATTATATTATGTACATGCTACATATACATTAAAAGTAATCTATTTAGCAAAAGAAAAGCAATAAAATAAAATATGAGAAATCTATTAAAATAAATTAGACATTTTTTTCATTTCGAGCCCGAGCCGAGCCCAATAACACTGTTTCCGAACCGATCCCGAGCTCGTTATCACCCCTAATTGCAGACATTAAGGAATATAAGACGATAGTGGTTGCACTTACAATTATCTATATTCTTCCTCGAATTTCAAACATCGGAAACATATACCCTATTACATGTATCCAAACCTACATTAGTTTATGTTTCATCAAGTAAATATATACGAAACACAATTGAGTTGAAGCTCAAACTTTAGGTCTCAAATTTCGACGAGTCTAAATTCAAGTTTATTACAACTTGAGCTCGATTCATTTTGTTCACATCTCAAAATCCTAAACATATATCGTTAAGAGATTACTTGACTTTTTAAGAAAAAATTTAAAAATATCTTTCGTCGAACGGTCATTCAAACCTAGTAATAAAGATTGTGTCCTCGAGATACTTGTGCTCGGTTTTAGTTAAGCTCGGATGTTGTCCCCCATGCCACTAAAGAGGCTGTGGACTATGCAGGGTATCTTAAATATAATACCAGTTGTTTAGGGTTTAATCAACAATATATAAACCCATAACGAAAACTATTATATATAATGTTGAAGGGTAACGTATAATTATGTTTATTACGATCGTAAACATAAAATATTTTGAAACGATTCGGGTCTATGGATGAGCTGAGGTTTGATGCAAAGTAGAACACATATATTCCTGAAATCTTGTGTACCCACCATCTTTTTCTGAAAAATAAGAACATGACATGCATGCAACAATATTCAATGTTGAAAACCTAACACAGGTTGATTCCCAAGCACATTGTTTTATGTTCTGCCTTTGTTAAGTAATGCCCCACAAGCTATACAGATATTAAAAATATCAGCTGAGAATTCTTGATAATATCAGACAAAGTGAACAAATGCACTGACAATTATTATATTCTTCTTCAAATTACAGACAAGACACAGACCCCAGTACCCATATCCAAACTTACATGTTTTATGTTTTTTTCAAGTAAACTTAAATGAAACACAAGAGAGTTCAAGCTCAAACTATGAGTCTCAAGTTTTCGATTAAAATATAAACTCGAGTTAGCTGCTGTTTGAACTCGACTCGTATATATTATTAAAGAATTACTTGCAATATACTTATGCTAAAGAATATAATATCAATTATTTATAGTTCCATCGATAATACAGAGAATAGTCTAGACGATACTTATGCTAAAGAATCCGGACATCCTCGATATGTATGATATTATGTTGGTGGCATGGTGCTAGTCCTAGTCAGAGCCTACTTGGAGTATGATGTTCTCTGAATTTTTAACTCAAAAGAATGGTATCCATGAGGTTTATGCCAATAGGCAATAGTGTAGTTTATTCGGACATAACTTTTAGTCGACAATAGTTGCAACGAGGTTCGATGCCTTCTTAAATACTAGCTTAGATGAGTGACAATTTGTTGATAACCAGTGGAAGCATAATAATTTATTAATTAGAAAATAAAAAATAATATTTATTCTCCGATTCTAAGCCACGATCATACCTTATAGATATATAATAAAAAAAATAATATAACAGTAAGTTTAGAGGTCCAAATCTGATGTTATGAATGAAATAAATAGGATTAAAATGATTATCCTCGTTAGAGATTCAAAAAAGGTCTACAATCGTTATGACAATCGTTATTTAATGATATCGTTACCGTCTGAAATCATTAATAGTATAAAGAATAGTGAGATTCAAAATCACACAAATAATGGTTGATATCAGTTATAATTTAACAATTACTGATCATTAATGACAATAATGATATGCTATTTTTGTTATTATCCCATTATTTCAAATTTCAGAATCATCCGTCAAATTTATCAACAGAAGTTAAAAAAATTTAAAAGAAAATCATAAGTAAATTATTATATTCATATTTATATATATTATGATTTACAATAAGTTGTGCGAGTTTAAAAAAAAATCACGACCACGACACCTGCAATGAACACAATAACAATTTTATGTCCGCAATTGCGATAAACATAGCGCGGCCGAAAATACTTTTTAAATCTTTGATCCTCGTACGTACCTTTGTAGTATTAATTCGAATTAATCGGTCGATATTACTCCTATGTTACCTGTGAATGGTCTCTATTGCTGCACTGTTCCTTATGAGTTTCCGACACCATTATCCATGTTTTCATCAGGCTTAGAATCTATGCCATGTCCTTCGTTTTCCACATCTAAGTCATGACAAGAGAATCGTATTCAGAAACAAGTTGTCGTAGTCAATGACAGTGTGTCTTAGGGTCCATGCCACAAGTGGTCGAGCTTGCCTGGGAAACAGGAAGTGTTTCCCAGAATTCAATTCCGAATGATTCGGATACCTGAGCACAAATCAACGGTTTAAGAATTCTGATTCCTATAATCCTTTCAAACACCTTGCATCAATCGGATTTGGTACAGGGTGCAGGGACGGGACTGAATTAAAGATTTGTATTATTTGAGGGTCAAAATGCAATTTTACCATCACATTAACTTGAAACTTTGTAATTCGAAGGGGGTTAATGAACAGAAATGCTCTACTCCTTTTATTAGGTCTCTTCCCTATAATTTGTCGAAGTCGAACATAAATGCTTTAGGGGTGTTTAAATGGGTAATTCGGTCGGTGACCGAATCGAATTATCAAAAACTGAATTAATTGAACTTTTTAAATCTTTAATTGTTAATCAAATCGAACTTTTTTTGAAATACATTAACCGAACCGAACAAATTTCGGTTAATTCAGTTAATTGAAATTTATTATAAAATTTTGGATAAATTACACAAATGATCACTCAACAATGTTAAAGTAAGTCTTTTTAGCCACTGAACTTTCAAAAATTATAAAACAACCATTAAACTTATCTAATTATTATAAATTGTTCATTTAATTATTGTATATTATAGATTGTTGATAAATATTAAAAAGAAATTAAAGATTTTTTAATAATTTAATAAATTTAATTATCATTTATATTAATTTGATAAAATTTACCAACCAATTTATAATTTTTAAAAGTTTAGTGACTAAAAACAAATATATATAATATATAAAATATAAAATTTTGGTTAATTCGGTTAAGTAACTTATTTCGAACCGAATTAACCGAACTTTCAAAAAACTTTAACCAATTACCGACTGAACAAAGTTCGATGGCTGATCGTTTAACTGAATTAATTTAGTTTGGTCGGTTAATTCGGTTTAACTAACCGTTTGAACACTCCTAAAATATTGTATCCGGATATCATCTATTTATTAAATTGGAGAAATTATTTTATAATTATGATTTATCACGTCATTTATAGTCAGAGACGGAGTTAGGATTTAATATTGGAAGGGATAATAATCTATTAAATCTTTAAATTTAAATTTTAAGAAAGGTAAAAATCCTATTTAATTAATATTTAAACTAAAAAATACTAAAAATATAATTATACCAAAAAATATAAGAATCTATTAACTCAACTCCTGTTTATAGTTCGTATTTACTAAAAATCAGCCTCATGATTTTTTTTTTCATATCACTAAACATTCATAATCAACTTTTATATAACATCTTGTTCCTTATTTACTTCACATAAAAAATAAAAAAAATATTTTTAAAAATTATCTAACTGATAATGAAATAATTTTTCATTAAATTTAAGACGTTGACGTCTAAGGCGTGTTTGCACATCAAGGAAGGAGAGAGACATTTCCCACACCTTATCTATTTCTTACCCCTCATGTTCAGTCATAAATAAATATCACAAGGACATATCAATACTTACGTGGAATATATATTTAGGATAAATTAACGAATTGGTCATTTTGGTTTCATAAGTGTTTGTTTATGGCCATTAATTTTAAAAAATATATATTTTGGTTATTATTATTATCGATTTATTATATTTTAATCACGTAATATGTATCTCATTTGTTTTGATATCATGACATGTTAATAAACAGGGTTAATTCTTAATTTAATCTTTAAATTTTAAATAAAATATTAATTTGACCCTTAAATCATTTTAATAAAATATTAATTTTATGCTTGTTCTGCATCAATTATTTATATTATCTTAACATCTTAATTTTTTTCAGATAAGATTTGAATTTCATTTCATCAAAACACGAAATTCTTTATTTATAGGATATATCTATATTTAAAATATTTTTATATGAGATAAAATAATAATAAAAAGTGGGTAACGAAAGAAATGGTCGTAATAAAAATAAATTTTGATTATTTTTTAAAATTTTATATTTAAATAATTTTATCTAAAATAAAACAAATATTATTATATAACCTCGATAACATCGAATGCTCAAAAAATGGGTGATGGCGTTACTACAAAGGCTTATCTTTTCATATTTTTATAGGCTGGTCCCCTCACAATTATTGTACGAAATAAAATGATTTTAGTAAGATAAAACGTCAACTAATCAGAAAAGAATGATGTTAGGATTATTTTTTTAGGAGTAAAGTTTATATATATTTTTTTAAATAATTAATTAAAAACTTAATTTTTTGTATTTATCAAATTTTTAAATCAATAAATTTAATTATTTAAAAAAATTAATGATTTACGATACCTTAAACCTTTTTAATAAAGTTAATATTATATTTTCAATTTTCAACTTTCATTTGTATAAACTCACATCTTAAGAAAGTGCAATTATACTTTGGAATAAATAAATAACATATTAAAATTAAATTTTATTTCCTAATAAAAAAAAACTAGCCTGATAAAGAAATAGTGATTAAAATATATTTCATGAATCTATAAAAAAAAATTATATTTTTTTATTAATAATTGAATATTAAAATCGAAAAAAGCTGTGCAGAAGCTGCATCATCATCCAATTTCACATGAAAATTATATCACATAGACGACGAAAAAACAGAGCAACATAGAATATACAGTGCTGGTTATCTATAACGTTAAACCAAATCAACAGGGGATTTCAAGCAGAAAAAGGAAGACTGCGAATGATGAGGAAACGGATCCGCCTAGGAAAAGGAGCTTCATGGAACAGATGGTGCAGCAGTCGAGCCAACACCACCGTGTACTCCTCGATCAGCTCAGCTACAACGGCCACCAGAATCATAACTTATTTGTCCTTCAAACTCTGGGTTTATAAATAGAATGGAGTGAGCTGTGTTTATAGGAAGGGGGAGGCGGCGGCAGAAACTGATTTAGAAGTTAAGAGTGCAGCGGCGGCGGTGGTGGTTGTGGTTTGAGGAGTTTCCTCCGCCTGGAAGTTGAAGACATGAAAGTTCTCAGAGTGATGTATTTTAGGCATTGATTAGTATTATATATGGAGTATGGACTGTCTCTGAAACAGGGGTTATCTCCTTATCTTTATCTTCCAGTCATTCATTATTGAATTATTTATAAATGATATATATTTTTTATTAAATTAAATAAAGTTAAAAATAAAATATATTAAAATTAATTAAATTAAAATTGGATTGGATATTTTAAAATTTTAATTAAATTTAAAGGGATCTATTGTCGTCCTTGATAAAATTATTTTGGGTAAAAGTAATATTGAATGATTGGAAGTTAGTAAAATCACTTATGATTTTTTAAAATTAATATTGAATGTTAAAAGTTAGTAAAATTATTTTGGGTAAACATTAATATGGATCATTAAATTATTCTTGCTATTCTATTTTGATTGATAAATTATTGATTTTACACTTAAAATCATTATTAAATGTTATGTTTTTTAGATTATTTGTTGATGTAATTTAAAATGAATCATGTTTAAAAAATATACATAAAAATAATTATTATCAATTTTAAAGATTTAATATAATTTATGTTTTGACATCTCCTTAAGAACTCTTCAAACAATAAACTATAGAGATTTTATTTAGTTTTTTTTTTAATATCTGATCATACTGATACATCTTTTATTTTTAGATTTATCAATTTTTTCCTTGTGATGTTTTCAAAAAAAATTAATTATTTTATTTTTATTTTTATTTATCAATAAAATTATTAGGTTAACGTGAAAAAATGTCTCTTATGAAGTTTTCCAGAAATGTAAAATTTTATTTCTAAAAACATTCTTGGTGGGGGAAGTTGCTAACTCTCATTTGAGGGTGTTTTATACAGGAAAAAATATTAAATGAATTTAATTTATCACATCATTTATTATTATATCTAATAATATATTTTATATTATTTTTTTAAAAAAATCTTACATACAAAAAATATGATTATTTAAAAGTTAAAATAAAATAAATAAATAAATATTATTTATTATAACCATAAATATTGTAATAAACTAAATATATCTAATATTTTTTTCTGCCGACGCTTCAAACAAACTTCTCTCAGAAACTTTCAAGAAAATAATAGATAGCGCTTAATCACTAATTTTATTGAAGAGAAAGTATTAAGATTATAATAAGTGATTATAACCATAAATATAAACTAAGATTAGACGTAATTGTCACGGTCCGTGTGTCGTAACAACGCGGGACCGAGCGAGATGCTTTCTGGTTGTGCTTAACTCTTGGGAGCAGGATAGCATTAAGGGTGTAGTACGTGTCGAGCAATCGTCCTATCTTCGGATGGGCGTGCTAATCGCGCACCACACTAGTCGGGAGCTGTCCCCGCTTTCTTGATGAACCCATGGGAGGGCGAAACTAGTAAGCATCGAGATGGTAAAGGCTTAAACTCGGGTATGTAAAAGACCTGAGGTGCCGCACGGGATGGTTTTCCTTGCGTCAAAACTCTGACCCCATGACAAATGGTATCAGAGCGTGACTGTGTGCTAGCTGTTGAGTTTGCCAAGCGCCCCATGTGTTGCGAAGCGAGTCGTGTGGACGAGCGTGTTAGCTCGCACCCCAATGAAAAAGGGGTGTTCGCAAGTGGGTCCTCTAAAAAGAGATTGAGATGAGGACGGGTAGGTAGGAAGCCACAGCGAAAATTCTCCGGATGGTCGAGCTGCAATAGGACACCTTGGAAAATGAGATGGTTGCAAGTAGACCTTTGCCCAACATCGGAGGGCGGCCCCAGTTAGAGGGCGAGTTGGGGGAGAATTGCACACTAGTTCCTGGCTAATTTAAAGAAGTGAAAGAGTTTCCTCCCCATGCACGAGGGCGTGCATGAATTAGGTGAGGGAGATTGTCACGGTCCGTGTGTCGTAACAACGCGGGACCGAGCGAGATACTTTCTGGTTGTGCTTAACTCTTGGGAGCGGGATAGCATTAAGGGTGTAGTACGTGTCGAGCAGTCGTCTTATCTTCGGATGGACGTGCTGATCGCGCACTACACTGGTCGAGAGCTGTCCCCGCTTCTCTGATGAGTCCATGGGAAGGCGAAACCAGTAAGCATCGAGATGGTAAAGGCTTAACCTCGGGTATGTGAAAGACCTGAAGTGCCGCACAGGGTGGTTGTCCCTGCGTCAAAACTCTGACCCCGTGACATAATAATCTAAAATACAAGTTTGTTTCACAAGCTCTTTAGTTTTACAGGATTAAAAACTCTATTTTAGATTTAGGGTTAAAAATCTAACAATATTACCCTAAACCTAAACACTAACCTTAAACTCTAACCATGAACCATAAACAAACAAACAAAAAGCATTGCCTCATTGCCTGTGTACGGGATAATGATCCTTAAAATATAGATTAGGTGAATACATGCACCCATATATATATAGGTTATATTTTGATACACAAGTTATGTAAAGAAATTTATATAACCCTTCATTTTTAAGGTACAAAATCCAAAACTTAAATCCTTAACCCTAACACCCTATAATTAAACCACTAAACCAAAACCTAAATATATCTATAAACCTAAAATTGAAAGGCTTAAACAAAGTATTTTTCATATATATAATTAAGCTTAACCTAGAAAATGCAAAGGCAAATACCAAAATTACCGCATTCAAGCACATGTAGATAGCATCTTCATCCAATCTTTAGCATAACAACAACCATAACTACTCGATAAATTAATTAAGCTATATCAAACTTGATTCTTTAATTCTAAACAAGCATGTTCATTGAAATAGGATGTTAAGGACAACAAAGACAAAAAAGCAAAAACAAAATTCATTTCAATGAAAAACAGACAAAGCTACTCACCAATTCCATAGTTTCAGAGATATTCCCCTTCATACTGAACCAACATGACAATCGAACTTCGCCCGTGACTTCATCGCTTCTCTCTCAGTTCCGGGTCTCTGGAGACAAATAATACAAAGGTGAGATAGAGTTCAATAGTCAAGCCTAAAGGGCAACAATTAGGCATTATTGAAGGTTGAGCCAAACCTCTGAATATGGTCAAGAATAAGAAGCCTGGGTCCAGGGGGGATTTTCACATCTCTAAGAGCACTGAAACACATTAGGAAATTTCGAGGCCATCAGAATATATATACAGACAGAAAGAGTTCATAAAACACTAATTTGAAAGATAAATTAGTATAAAAACTTCAGTTTCTTGCCTATCTGTGAGCAAAGGCAAAGTGTTATCGGTTAACAAGCCTTTCTTGAAATTCTTCTCATAGTTCTGGAGACCAAGACTGTTTAACAAGGATCTCGTTTGGGAATAGTACACATCCTCAGCAGGTGGTTGAGAAAACTTTTGCCCTAACTAAATAACCGTAAAAAAAAGGCTGTTAGATATGAAACCGCAGGTTATTAGAGCTTAACAAATTTACTCGAGAAGTTCATGGATATAGAAACTCAACAAACTTGATTCGAGCTTATCAAATTCAAAGCTTTTAAAGCAATTAATAATCAGAAATCACTAAAAATAAGTAGATGGTATTAGGGAGCATAATGGTATGATTGATCAACCTGGAAAAGCCCGCCTTGAACGAGTGCAAAAAAAAGTCCAGAAGTGACTGCATTTGCAGCCTGATTAGGACCACCCATGCCACTCACTAAAGAAAACATAGCCCCAGAACCAAAAGCCGCCACCATGCTGCAATAATATAATATTTATATTACAAAACCGTGAAAACCGAAATAAGTCAACCAATAGATTAACGAGTACTCATCCTCTAAAAAACACAACACCAAATTCAGAAAAAGGCAACACAGATATATCACCCATTACATTTCCGTGATCTGGAACAAACTGTTTGACCATAACATTTGTAAAGCTAAGAAAGCCATCAATATCTTTGCATCTCAATAGGAATCTCACTAGATTTGTACACTTTTAAGGAACAGGAAACAATACATGACAAAAAAGCTATTTTTGTGTGTGTGTTAGAAACTAGTCCATCTATATCCCATTTTCTGTTGGTAGTTTATATGGGTTTATTGAGCACATCGCAGCATATGTAAGAATATTGTATTCAGATTGAACTATAACTAGTTGCAGTATTCCACTAGCTATAAAACAACACCACAAAATCAACAAAGATTAAAAGGTCCACCTAGATTGAACATCCTCCTTCCCTCTCAATCTTTTCATAACAGAAGCTATGCCGGCATTTACACCGGTCATCACTGCAAAATTACGAGCTTGCACCCAGGGACCTCCTGATAGCGCCTGCAATCAAAACAGCATGCATCAAATATCAATAAAATCCACATATCCATTAACAATTCAATGCTATCTAGAAAACCATTCAGTGTTTGTAAACAAAACTAACTAAGAACATGTCCTCCCCAGAATCACACAATCAGCATTAATACAACATGTAATCGGAAACCACAGTTCTGAGAAAATATGGAGATTGCAGATAAAAAAAAGACCTGGGCTTGCTTAAGAGATGCCACTGCTTGAGGATTGAGGGAAGCCTGAGGAGGAGTCGGAAGAGAAGATGAGATATCGTTGGTGAGAGTACCCATGATAGCACCGATAGCAGCACCCTGTGCTGCGCCGGTGGCGGTCACCACCGCCACCTCGACTGGCATGGACTGCTTAGCTAGCCAAGCCTTGAATCCATTCTCGACTTCCTTGAACTTTGCTTGCAGTTGCTCCAGAGGGTTCTGTTGCGCCATCGTGAAGCTCGTAACCGCCACCGTTCTCGACTTCCTCTGTATACAATTTCCTTGAGTAAAGAAAAGGGCTTTGGAAATTGGGATCGTTGCCTCATCTGGTTTCTACAAGATCCAATTTCTCCGGCTTTGTTTCTTGTTTTGGTATTACTCGAGAATGGGCTTTTTGCCTAAACAATCTTTTTCCGCCATTGATGACGGCCGGCCTCTCCTTTTAACAATGTAGCCCAAATATGAGCTTAGATAATACATAATTTGGATAGTAGATTCAGATATTTATAAATATTTAATCGGATTTTTATAGATTAAACATTATAAATTAAAATAATTTATAAATATTAACATTTTAAATTTAATATTTATCGTCCATTCAAAGAAAATATAGAAGAAATTATATTATGGGTAAGTCTCATCACGTGTTCATGGACCAACCACTAAAATGATGAGATATTTAAATACATAGACATAATTAGATATTTAAATTCCACGTCAAATTAAAAAAATCTGAGATTTAGACTATCATCATTTAGATTTTAGTGGATTTGAATTTGTTCTGATTTAAATATTAGATATGATATTTAAAATTTTGAATATAATTATTTTTGATAAAAAATAAATATTAAAAATGAAATTAAAATATTATTATTTTTTAAATATAGTGTTTATGAGTTAAAATATACTTCTAGAAGAGTGTTTTTAACAATATTACTAGTAAGGTTCGTAGCAACTTTCATAGGTAGACACGTAAGCCCAGAGGGGCCCATCTTTTTAATCGTAACAACATTTTCCACATGTCAAAGCCTTATTGGATGGCTTACTTAATGTTCCACTTTTGTACGTGGACACAAAAATAAAATCAACGAGGAAAAGTAAACAGGAAAAACGAGAAATTATTCTATGAACTGATTTTATCACGTTATTTATGGTTTTTAATTAGTAAACGTATGTTAACTAATTTTACATTTTTTATATTATTTTTTTCCTAATTAATCTTTATGTAATAACTCATTACCTATTTATATAGTAATAAAAAATTAAAGATTCATTCTTAGAAAAAACAATATAAAAATATAAAATTAATTGATTAATTTCTAGTGGTTAGGGATCATAGATACGTGATGAAACCGGTCCATAAAATAATTTCTCGGAACGAACAGAATAGACCTAGCAGATGGTACGACTTGCGAGACCATCGTGCTATTGTATTTTTAAAATTTTATATAATTTAAATATTTTTATTTTAACAATATTTAATTTATATTTTTAAAAATTTTAATTTTTATATAAATTTATTGAGTATAAAAAATTACATCTTTAACTTTAATTTTATATCCCTAAACAATAATATATATCGATAATATATATTTATATTATGATTTATATTCGGAATATGGGGACTGTATTTAAAGTTATTTAAATTTAATCTTATAAGTATTCCAGTATATTATTTCTTGGATTCAATACGCGTGAGCTTCTTAAACTTAACAATTTACATGTATTTTATATTTAATATAGATTTAATTAAATTATTTATTTGAATTAAAATTTGAAACATAAAAAATATATTATTTGAAATTAAATCTGAAACTTATTATCAATAAAACTTAATTTAAATAAAAATTCTCGTCATTGCACCATAGGCTCATATATCCCTTTTATGACATTTTTAATTGGATAAAAATTAAATCCTTTAATTTAAAAGTAGGACCTAATTCAGAATATTCAAAGAGTACATGTACTTGTAGCATATTTTAACCAAATATGCTGACTACAATGCCTACGCGTGTGGAACACGGCGCGGGTAAATGTATCGTCATTTAAATTGAAAAACGACTTCCTAAGCTATTTCCTTGCTGCTTCCTCGACTGTATCAACTTCCTTTTAAAACTCTAAACCCAAAATCCGTCCAAATTCTAATTATTTCCCAGTTCCATCCCTTTAGAATCTTCTGTTCTTACTGTCCGGAAGAATTATTTTACTGGGTGTTCCAAAAATCTTCGAAAAAATCTTTTTTTTTAGCATGGGTGTTCTCTCACTGAATTCACTCCCCATCGGATTCCGATTCCGACCGACAGACGAGGAATTAATCGATTTTTACTTACGGTCTAAGATAAACGGGAATGAAAACGATGAGATCAATGTCATTCGTGAAATCGATGTTTGTAAATGCGAGCCATGGGATTTGCCTCATTTGTCTGCTATTAAGACTCGAGACCCAGAGTGGTTTTTCTTTTGCCCGATTGATCGGAAGTACCCAACCGGAAACAGGCTCAACAGGGCTACCGAGGCGGGTTACTGGAAAGCAACGGGAAAGGACCGGAAGATTAAGTCTGGATCCAGATTGATCGGCATGAAGAAGTCTCTGGTGTTTTATAATGGCAGGGCTCCTAGAGCAAAACGGACCAATTGGGTTATGCACGAGTATCGTACTACCCTCGATGAGCTTGACGGCACCAAGCCCGGACAGGTTCCTACTCTCTTCTTAACTCTGTTTTGATTCAATTGCGGTAATATGTTGTTCTTGGTTTACTTTTATTCTTCTTTGGATCAGTTTTTGTTCTTATATTTGTTGTTTTCATTTCTCCCTGCAGAATGCATTTGTAATTTGTCGTCTATTCAAGAAACAAGATGAAACCATTGAAGATTTCAACGGTGATGAAGTTGACCCCGCTGTGTCGTCTCCTACCGAAGACGTGTTCGAAGTGCCTCGAGGCTCGTCTGCAGTGGAAGGGGAATCCGAAAAAGTGTTCAATACCGATGAAACTAGTCTTTTTGGTTTATCCGGTGAAGTGGTTTCGAAAGGTGTTGAACCTAAACTTGAGTGCAACTGGGATGGTTATAAAGCTTATGATGAAATGGATCAGGTGACAGATATAGCCCCTGCAGAGGTGTGTTGGAAAAAAAAATCCTGAATTTTGATATAGATTTTGTGATAATTTCTATGGAACTGACATTTTCCGATTTCAGGTGGATCTACTTGAAGAAGCTTTGAATCATTTTTTCGATCCAATGGGAGAACCACTCTTTTCTCCATTACACAACCAGATTGAAGCAGAGCAGGCACCTTGGATGTTTGATCATGTTGGAAATAGTTCTGCTGGGGTGGAGTTTGAGCACAGCACGGATGAAAATGATGCTTATATTTCAAACTTCATAGACTCCGTAATGAATGATTCGGATGGCTGCTATATTGATGATATTGGCAGTCAGAAAAATTCAGAATGTGAGACCCCTAAGGCCATGACCTTCGGTAAGGATAGCAGATCATGCAGTGAATCTGACAGCGAAGCGGCCAAAGTGCTGGTGAGTAGAAGCTAACTAGTTAACATATTGTTTATCATACCATATACACATTTGTTCACGAGTATGACACATTGACATGCATATTTTTGTATTTGCATTTTCCAGCATTCCATGTGTTCCCCCATTTAAAAACAAGAAATTTCCCTTGGAACAGCTAGAGACAGACAAGGTCAACAGAGGCGCTCCTCTTGGGACCGTACAGGATTGCACAAATCCGATTTGCATGGACGATGCCAACTTTTCCAGCACAGTGCCATTTTATAATGTGCTAGATGGAGAATTGAACAATCATACAAATACATCTTGCAATGTTGATAGCACTGTTACTGGAATCAGGATTAGGTCCCGCCCTTCTCGAATTCAACCGGAGCACAAAAATTCCATGAAACAGAGCAATGCACCAGGAAGACTACATCTGCAGTGTAACCTTCAGTTCGGCTCGGTTCATTATAGCGATGCAATAAATAACTGTAGTAGTAGAGAGAAAGAAGATTCAAAATCTGTTGTTACGAAGGTGAGAAGTTTGTGATTGATGCTTGTATAAAACCCCACTGTCAAGTCCAGGCATGTATTGGACCTTATAAAGTCATCTTTGCAGGAGGTAGAAATAGCAGAAAATGGTGTCAATGTGGGCTGTGGGGCTGATCATGGCAAACCCCAGGAAAGACCCCTTTCGAAGTCGAGCAAAACCATTGTTTTGTTGTCCAAGACCGTTGTTTCAGTTCATGAAGAGACTTCCTCTCGGTGGTTGAAGTTTTCAGCTCGTCGCTCACATAAACCATTCGCTGTTGTTTTCCGGGTGGCTGTGCTGATGATCTTGTTTATAGGTTTGATTAGCACATCAAATGTCTTGTAATTTGATGATTCTGATTTGAGGTTCATAACCATCCTGTACAACAATAGCATCTTTAAGATTTGAAGAGAGTGTATATAATTGCTTCTCTCTGATTTTGGCATACGGCCTCATGAAAGCTTGCTTTCGCATTAAAACAACTGCTATGATATCAACAAAATAACTAGTAATAGACCATAGGTTATTCCAAGAGATCAAAAAACACTGCTTATTGCAAGAATTCTGTCAATCGTTGATACTAGTTCCCAGAATCAATCGGAATTCATTGACCGGATGTGATAGCAAAAGATAAGAAAACACAGAGACTGACTAAGTGGTAAGCTCCATGATAGCACTAACAATGTCCCCATTGTTTGTCTTGAGAGCCTTGACGGCTTTGCTCCTTGATACTCCGGCCTGCGTCATGACCAAATCAATGTCCCTAGGCTCGACCCCAGTTTCATCGATTTCTTCCTCTTCCTCATCGGCCGCAGCAGTAGCAGCCGAAGTAGAGGTGTCGGGTTTTGCCATCACAGATGACATGTCTGGCATCTTGAACTTCTGAGCAGCTTGTGTCTGTAACTGAGAGCTCAAATCCTCTATCTTAGCCTCACCGAAAATGACATAAGTCTCAGAATTCGGACTCTTGAAAACATCGGGTTTCGAGATGAAAAACAGTATCTGAATTCAAGAGACAGCAGGTTATTATTTTCTACCATTCATCAGCTAGTTCAACTAACCTCGAAAAGAAAACCAGAGAATCTATACATTTTTGGCTCTCTTTATGGTGACCCTGCTTACACCAGTAACAGGCTTCATTCCCAGCTTTAACATTGCTTTCCTACTCTTCTTCTCACTTCTGCTTTGCTTCGAACTCCCATCAGCACCTGCAAACAAAGTTGCACAGCCAAAGATATCTACATTACTCAAACTCAAGTGGAAGTGTCAAATATGATTCTGTGTAGGATTGTCTTATACACGGTTATGTTCAATCTTTTCCCTTTCTTTCAAGTGATTTGGAGAGTCCGGAAACGAGATTCGAATAAGCATACTTGAAGAAAAAGAAAAAGTTGGGCCAACATAGAAGTATATAACATCAGAAAATCAAGAATTGCTTCCACATCAAGGTAATTCAAAAATCAAATATCTAACAAATACTACATTGCAACCAATTGGTTTCTTACAAGGTATTTCAGCTTTCTTAAACCTAAAAAAGTAGAGCATTAACCAGAAGATTTTCTTCTAATTCTAAGGACTGCGTAACAAACTATGTATAAAATCCAACAATGAAATTCAATTCTAGAGGACATGAAGAACCGGTAAGCAGATAACAACAGATCAAAACATATATTACAGACTTCCAGCCTCCAAGAATATGAAACAGTTCATACTTAAAAACCCAGACTGAAAATTTTATAGATCCAAATTCCAAAAACATCATAATTTCCCATGAATTCATAATAAAAATCACAACCTTGGGCATCATCTTCCTTATCATCCTCATCGTCATCCTCATCGTCGTCGTCTTCATCTTCCCTGACGTCCTCAACAACAGCCTCCTCGTTCTGCAAACGACACAACATTAACATATTTCCCTCTTTTTTTAATCAAAAAAGTAGAAAAAAGTGAAACCTGGGGCTGCTTCTTGGATTCCTCGGTAGAAGGAACCGGCTCAGTTTCAGAATCGACGGCTTCAACCACAGGAGCTGGCGACATTGTTACCAGATTAAGGGGAAAGAAAACTATAAAATGGATAATGATTGAAGAGAATCGACGGTGGCTTTAAATCTATTGCGGGGTTGGTTTCTAAGGATAAGGGTCTCTTCTTCGTCGGACTGAGTTTCAGGCCCGTTTTGAGGATCTTTTGTTGATAGTTCTCCACTCTATACTTATGAAGTCCAAGGCCCGGCCCAAACAAAGCTAACAAGTTTTTAAGCAGGCATGACAATTCAAACAAATATTAGTATTCAATTATTTAAATAGCAGTTAAACGAAAAAAAATATTATAAGATTTTAGATTTATCATAATATTTCTATTTTATTTATTAAAAATTAATTAATTAATTTTTTTATGTTATTTAAAAAAAATTATTTTTCATATCAGATAAATAGAGAGTGGATGATTAAGCGTGTACGTTTATTATGAAATAATTAGTGACATGATAAAAAAGGATTAAATGGATGAGACCATGATTAACATGGTGATGAGTCAGGTCTATAAAATAATTTCTCCAGTTAAATTGTTATAAATGGAAAATACCAATATGATTAGGCGTGTATGTTCGATCGAGTTGAGTTAAAAAAATTTGAGTTATTTGAATTAACGTGTCATATTTTATAACTCAAACTTTATTTGATATCTCTTCTAGTTGAGTCGAGTTTTTAAGTTTCTATAAAAATTTAATTTTAATTATTTATCATATTATAGTATAAGTTAATTCTAATTTAAATTATTTTTTATAATCAAATAAGATATATATATTCATATTGTTATATTGTTATATATATAAAAAAAACTGAAAGACGCAATTCAAAATTAAAAATAAATTTATAAACTATTAAAAAATTTAAATTATTTTAATTTTTATTTTACAACTCAAATTATATTTAAATTTTTTATCTTAAATCGACTCGAATTTTACTCACCCCTAAATACAATTAAACAAAGTCTTCCCTTCACTATATCAGAAAATCTTTGTAATCCAAACTATCTTTGTAAGCAACAACTTTCAATTTGCTTACACGTTTTAATGAACTTTTCTTTTGTGTTTATTCGTTTGTTTAATTTTAATTGAATAAATAAATAAACACGGACAATTAAATAATTAAGAAATAGAACTTGTTCATATTTATTTATTAAAATAATAAATAAATAAAACAATTAAATAGAATGGAGAGATGAAACATCTAATTTTTTTCTTTTAAGAGATTTGAAATCTTATGTAATGAGTATTATTGTTTATTTTTTCTTTTTATTTCCTGTTTTAACACATTTTTATTTTTTTTAATATAATACTTTTGTTAGGAAAAAATAATAAATATAAATAAACATATATAAATAAATATAAACGAAAAAATTATCAAACATAAAACGTAAACGAATAAACACATTATTCTTGTTCTATCATTTAGTTAAAAAAACAAAATTTTTATTTATGTTTGTTAGTTTAATAAATAAACTAACATAAATACATTTTTCACCAAACAAATAACTTCTTGAAATATAATTATTATTAAAAAATTAAAATATATCAGAGTGAGATTATAAAAAAATAATAATAATTATGAATTAGTTGTAAAACATATTTAGTTAAATTTGATTATAAAAAGTCTTAAGAAATTTGTCAGAAGAGACGTCTGATAACGAATATTTACAGTATTAGATTTAGGGTAATCGAATTATAAATCGAATATAGATAGTTATAAAATAATCGACGAAGACAAAGAGTTGATAGGGAAGGAACGAAAATAAGAATTATACAGTTAAATCTAACAAATACGTACACTTATACTTTTAAAAGAATTTAATTTATTCAAATGTCGATCGTCAGTAAAAGTACAAAACGATCAATATGTGATTATAATATTAAAATTTAGGTTAAACAATGAAGGAATGAAGCAATATGATAATATTTCTCTAGTTTTGTAAGAAATATTATCTCCAAGTAAACTATAAAACGAACACGTTATATATCTTGGTTGTTGACGGCTGTCAGCAATTTCCAGGTGGCGTCGCCGCCGACTTCAGACGGCGGTTGCGGCTAACCAAACAGCTAGTCGAGTAAAACGTTAAGAACCCACCAGGGTTTCGAAGCAATTCAATCCATCGAACTGTGGAGCTACCTTCAGAGGCAGTGGTGTCTTCTCTCCTTTTTGGTTTCGTTTCGCCGGTGTACTTCCGATCGACCGCTTTCCGGCATCTCCCAAATCCTGAACAAGTTAAAAACTCGTGTTAATAAATCTTTTTTTCTCTCAAAAAGAAGAGAAAAAATAAGAAACCTGGGTTTTTGGATTACGAGCAAAAGAATAAAGTCCTGCGGCCGCCACGGCAACTGCCGGGATCGCTGCATATATTGTACCGGAAGCCATTTCCTTTCAGACGTAGAACGAAAGCTGATGAAAATCAAAGGCAATGAATGAATAGACAAAGACGATGAAAGACTATTTAGAAGCGATGGCTTCGTGTGGGTTTTGAGTTTTACTTTAAATATCTACGACTGAGAGACATTAGGATTTTCTGTTGGATATAAATACGACAGCTTCGGTTTCATTGTCCGAATATCTATTTGTTGAGTTCCGAATTTGTGGGGATTCTTCTTGTCTCATAGATATGCTATCAAAGATTTAGAGGCAATAAAATGTACTTAATTGATCCTTACTAATTTAAATGTACTTAATTGATCCTTACTAATTTAAATGTACTTAATTAATTTAAATATAAAAATATATATGTAGCGAGTAACATTATAAAAGTTCATCCTAAATATAAAAAGACAAAATAGGGTGTTTATTGAAAAAGAAAATAAAAACAAACAAACATGGTAGCAATTATTCTGAAATATATAAAGAAAAGTTTATTATAGTTGTCATTCAAATATGATATACAAAACCAAATGACATATATGAGATCAAAGACTAAATACATATCGATCTTTCACATATTAACGATTCATTGTTTACCACTTAAGTATTGTGTACTATATTGTTTAATATTTTTTATTTTTTAATTGTTGATTTAAAGTCTTATCGAATTACTTTATTGTTAAAAGTTCGTCAATAAAAATAATTAAAAGTTCAGTTGTTGATTTTCATCGATAGGATGATGAGATTTTAGCCCAAGGGGACAACAAAAATAATGGTGACCAATGGTGGTTGAATTGGTGGTGGGAAGAGAAAAAAAAATTAAGAATTTAGTTGTTTTTTTTTTAAATAAAGATTTTGAGATATTTATAAAATTAAAAGTATAATTTAAAAAAATAAAGAAATACTAAAATATTCCATGTAACGTGTTTTTAATAAATAACGAAAATTGTATAACTTATCATGATTTTTTTTTATTTGAGTTATATAATAAAATATTAAACACCAAAATAATCTGAAAACATTAAACACTAAACTAAAAAATTAATATAAATTGAACATATTTCTAATTATTAAGTTATTTTGATTATTCAAGTGAAATACTCAAATTGATAAACTTTCCTAATAAAATTGAAAAAGTACCTGAATTTTTATTTTTAAACTTTAAGGTTGAGTTTTTAGATATCATTTCATTGTTATTATACCAGAGAATTTCCATATAAATGATATCATCCAACCGTGAACAATTTTGTGTTTGTAATATTCCATAGCATCAAGCATTTTTCATATAATTTACATTGTATTTATATTAATTCAAATATATTTTAATTATCAATAAAAATAAATATAATTTCTACTGTTTTTAGTTGTAGTAACTTAAAACAGTGTTCGAGATTTGAAACCAAGAAAAATAAAGCTATCAAAGCGATAGAAATGGGTTCATCATCCACCAGTTTTACATAAATTCAGGCAACATCCCACACAACCTCCATTGATACCAACATCGTCTTCATAGACGGTATCCGGTAATACTCGTCTTAGATACGATGGGATGTCCTCAGACAGCGATGCTGGATTCTTTAACTGGTTCGGCCTGAAAATATAATCGATCACATGAATGAGATTAAGAGGACCAATTTCAAACTAGTCAACCAAAGTAGACCTGGTTTACGTTGCATGTTTAAAATGCACCCTACAGTAAATCACTTCATGTCCTAAAAAAGTGCATGTACAATGTATTGATATGTATGGAATGAAGCACCATTAATAGTTTGCATGCTAGATTTATGTGACCTATAAACACATGCCACCGAGACGGTAGTGAACCGTAGCATCGAATGTAGGGAATTGGATTTAGCGTACCTTATCAGGTGATTTTGACCTAGATCTCGATCTGGTGTTGAGTCGATGAATAAAAAAGGGAAAAGTGTTTTCATGAAAGGTAAGATATACAGCAAAAACTGAATAATAAAGCAGAGAAGGCAACAGCAAGTTGAGCCCCAATTACCTGGATAACTTAACGGGAGAGACAGATTTGGTTTTAACCGGAGATTTGGATGCAGATCGTTCCCGTGATTTACTGAATACAAGAAACTAAATAGGGTGAAGAGAAAAAGGGAGACTTGACGTGCATTTAATTATTTTTTAAAGGAAAAAGGAATTATGCCTGCGATTTCTTCTAACACTGCGGCTTCTGCTTCGACTCCTGGATGGACTGCTCTCATATTTCTTCACCTATTCAAATAGACGAGCAAATAAGCACTAGAGTTTTATCAAAATGAAACTTGAATTTGAAAATTCCAGAATGTTGAACTAACAAAAGGAAGGTAGAGGAAAAATAGAGGGATGGTCAGACCATATTGATTCATGTTTTTAGAACTTAGTCAAGGTACAAGCAATAGTTATAATTCTCGAATATAAGCTCTTGCCCAATTAAAAGGTTTCAAGCATTAGTTATAATTCTTCAGGACCCATTTAACTGCTCAAAAACAAATTATGAGGGTGTAACAACAGTAAATTGGTAACAGGAGAATAATGCATAACACCGTTGCCCGAATATAAGCTCTTGCCCAAGGATTTCTAAACTCTGTGTCATCAAGTTTACGGATCTGTAAAATGTTCGAACAGGTCAGTGCAATTATAAGCACTGAGGAAACATAAAATCATGGTGAGTTAGTCAAAATTTCTCTCTAAACCACTTACAGCATATTTCATATCATCATAATTGGTATAATCAACAATACCAAAAGTTCCTGAATAAATAGAGATAATTAATGAAAACTAATTCAATATCATGGCATAAGAACAAGGACAATTAGTTGGAAAATCATGAAGACATAATAACTAATTCAACACAAAGAGAACTCATAAATCAGAATCAGATGTTACATACAAAAGGGAAGGGGTAGGAACAACTGATCTTTTAATTCTAAACAGCCATTAAACATAAAAACGTCCCATATAAGTTGTGCCCTCATTAGCGTATAAGAATGTCAAAAGCATCATTTTACGGCCAAAATAATTGGAACAAGGTAAGAATATATGTCTAAACATCAAAAGGAAACAGAACAGAACAAATAAAAATCTGAGCATCAAGTAGATAAAGTAAACCAAGGACTGCAAATAGTTCATACCATCACTGTCACGCGAAATTTCAGCAAAACACACATCACCAGCTTTTCGCATGTGATCCTGAAAAGAATTTACAAAATAGTTAAGAGTTACAGCAGAACTAACAAAGCTTAAGATCTCTTTTTGAGACTTGAAAGTTCTTAAACCTTCAAATCTTGCCAGGAAGCTGAAGAAGGAAGTCCTCGCACAATAACTGCAGGACCAACAGAATGTGAAGAACTATCTCTTAGTACAAATAAAGCCAGATAGGTTAATCACATTAACACAGTTAAAATACTAAACAGACCTCGATATTCAGAATGGCGTGAGGTGCCAAATTTAGATCCACCCCCACCATATCCACCCCGACGATCACTTGAGGGTTGTCCTCTACCACCATGTGCAAGCTCAACCTGCATCAATTACAATGAAAAGCAGATCAAGGAAAAGTTGTATATCAATAGGATTCAAATCAAAACAACAACAAATTAGTATCACCCTCAAACGACAACCATCAAAGTTATAACCATCCCGACCCCTGATTGCATCTTCAGCATCCCTTGAATTGTCAAACTATGAAACAAACACACAAAAGACGTTGTCACTGTTTAGATCTGCATCCTCTGTGATAACATATTATCAGACATACCTCAACAAAACAATAGCATGGAGGGCGTGGCGGGGTCTTCAGTTCGATATCCAAAATACGACCATACTGTAAAAGAGATGCACATGTTATAAAACAACCCTATTAATCAACCAAGAGTAAATAGATTACTTAATTACATTAATGCTGTGGTTTCATTTAATCCAAGTACAAGTCCAATATACATTCATTAAAATCATGTACAAGCCTAGGAAAATTCATTAAAGCAATTAATCAACTAAATGATTCAGAGCACTTTAGAAAAAGATCTACCTTGTAGAATAGATCTTCAACCTCCCATTCTCTAATATCAGAGGGTAGGTTCCCAACATAGATTGTGCGAGAGAATCGGCCACTCATTTCCAGTAACAGAAAAAGTTAATACAAATATCTCACTGCATCCACAAAAACTGAACCAAATTAATGGAGAAAGAAAAGTCCCACTTAAAAATTTAATGTAATTCTGTCCACGCAAACTCCCATTATCATCAACATCCACTATGAATATAAGGAAAAAGGATATTGCAAAACCAGAAACCATGAAGCACACCAAGTGAGCAATTCCTCCAATAGAGAACTGTGCTCCAAGAGCTCCATTGTTCATTTGCTTCACAGATGTTCCACAAGCTATAAAAAGATTTGAATCATAATTTGGTCTCGTCATGTGCCCTAGAACATTTAGCCAGCATAAGGATCAACGATCTCCAAGCATTAAACAAAACAAAACCCAAGACTCCACCCTGATTTTCCCACTCCCATCTATACCCTCTATGTGTATCATTGTAAACCCAAAAACATGAAGTTGACACCAAGTGAGCTAGTCCTCCAACAGAGAGCAGTGCTCCACAAGCTAGAACAAGACTCGCATTTCACCAGAGCTTCGCAAGGGAGAAACAATCTCCATTTTGTTAAAACAAAACAAATAAAAACCCAAAACTCCACTCAGATTCTCTAACTCCTTTCCTATTCCCCCTATGTACCATTGCAAAGCTCCTATTTGTCCAAGCGCTTGTCATCTATCATAAACAAAGCAATGAAGCATGCGTGTCACCGGATGATGTAAGATTTTCAGACAGATTATTTCAATTCACCCCACTCGTATATCTAATTCAACCACATTTATGAAAAACATTCCACTCGAAAATACATCGATTTCCCAAATTTTTATATAAAAAATTTCCCTTTTCTTTGTAGTTACCGCAATTGCTTTTAATAGATTAGACAAACATTAAACAAACAAAAAAAAGAAATGATAATGCAAAAAATAAAATAGAAATGTAAGTAATGGGGAAGAATTGAGAGCTCAGGAAGAAAGCACCGAACCCGGCGATAGTCAATTAGCGGAGAAATTCTGCATTCGAGTCTGCGTGCGTATGCGTAGCGTATCTTCTGGTGGGGATATTGAAAGCCTTTTTGCTTTTAAGTCGGAATACCTTGAACCAGACCTATCCAACCCGGCCCAATTGTTAAATCCGGCTTTTACATTTAAAATGGCAAAGGAAAAACTAAGATGGACATGAGTTGAGTCGAAAATAAATATTTTAAATTTGATTTAGATTTGATACGAATATATCTTTAAAAATTTATTTTAATTTAATTTAAAAATAAATATCTTAAATTTGATCTCGTTGGATTTATAGAAAAAATTAGATTTTAGGAATTTAATTATAAAACAATAATTTTAAGGGACTTAATCATGAAAAATAATAATTTTAAAGAATAAATTATAAATAAAAATTTAAATTTAAATTTAAAGACTTAATTAAATATACATATTATTATAAATATTTTTAAAAAATTTAAAAAAAAATTATATGATTAGTTCTGGGTTGAATTGGGTCAGACATTATTCGTCATAAATTCTAAGTCGACTCGATTTTGATGAAAAAATCATACCCAACCTAAACATTATTTTTTTTATGAAAAATTTCACCTTATCAAATAGGTTAAAACTTGATCGGATCATGCTTATCCTTAAATAAAATTAAACTTCAACTTGAGAATATTACGAGGTATAATCAGAATAAAAATTAAAATATATTTGAATCCAATTAAAAATAAAATAAGTATTCTTTGTACTTAAGAAAAACTTTTCATATGTATCCAATTTTTAAGTTTTAAATATTAGAATTTAAAGTTTAAAGTTAATATTTTTATATTAATATTTAAAATTTTAAAATAAATTTTATGATTTAATGTCCAAATTTATAATTTAAAACTTAATAATTTATTTATAGAAAAAACATTTCACTGATGATGTATAAAAGAATTACCCATAAAATATTCTAAGATTCTATTCCAAAAATCTCAATATTATTATTTAGTGATGAGATTTTAAAAATGGAGAATGGAAAATTAACCCTCTAAAATCTTTTCCTTTAATTAGAGGTGAACAAAATTTTATTCGACTCAAAAAATTGAATAACTCGATTTGATTTGAGGCGAAAATATTTGAATTGTTTTGATTCGATCGAAATTTTATAAACTCGAATTCAAAAAAATCCAAATAAAGTTTGAGTTGTCAAATAGAAATTCTAATAACTCTAAATTTTTAATAATTAAAGATTTTTATTTTTAAGTGTAAGATGAGTCTTTCAATTTTTATGATATATATTGATATATGAAAATATATATAAAAAAATATTGTCACATATCAAAAAATATATACGTACACATCTTGTGTGAATTATAATTAGAGAAAGACGTTTGTTAATTTTAATCGAATAAATAAACGAACACGAACATAAATAAATACAAAATTTTTTGTTTATGTTCATTCATTGAGGAATGTAGTTTGTTCGTGTTCGTTTATGTTCGTTTATTAACATGATAAACGAATTCAAGTAAACATAAACAAACATATAAATATATTAAATATTTAATATTTTGGATTAATTCAATTGATTAACTGATTTAAACCAAATTAATTAATAATTAAAATTTTAATATTTTTAATTATTAGTCGAAACCTAAAATTATATAATAAATTAATCAATTTTGTTTTAGTTTGATTGGCTAGTTCGGTTTAACTAATATTAAACATCCCTAGACATATGTGAATAAATTTAAATGAACATAAACGAACGAACATAAATGAATAACTTACGTTAACGAACATAAATGAATAGATAAACACTTTGTTCGTGTTCGTTCATTTAATTAAATGAACAACAAAATTTATTCATATTCATTCATTTAATAAATAAACAAATATAAACAAACTTCTTATCGAACAATTCACAAACAATTCGTTGAATGTTCGATTCATTTACGACTCTAATCATCACTATCCCTGATTTGAAGCGTTGTTTTTAGATAATTTTTTTACTATATGACTTATTCTTTATTGATTACTCAAACTAAATTTTAATTTAATCAATTAAATATAACAACAAAATCAATAATAACAAATCTTATGAATTTAATATCCTATCCGATTTTTAAATCGCTGAATATAACCTAATATAAACATGTTTTTGTGTAAGTTTTGTGGGATTGTAGGGCGTTTTAAATTATTCTATTATTTTTTTAATAATACTTTCGTAGGTACGATTCTTCGTCTAAATCAATAATAATAAATTACATAAAATTATCAAAATTTTATTTTCCATATATTTTTCGGTGGTTAGTCAAAAAGTATTAATTATTTAAATATATAATCTCATATCGTCTTTATATATACGAATTATAGTATTAATTAGACTAACAATCATTTCACTTTACAATTATATTATCTCGAAATTATCAAACTAATTTTCCATTGCAAATTTAATTTGTGACACAACATTCAACTCATACCTACCCAAAAAAAATATCTCATCAGCCCGGGGACATGTATGTTTTCGGTCGAGAAAAAAAAAATATTTGGTCTTGATTTTGAAATTGATTAAATTTGATAGATTTTTATTTGGTATTGGTTTTAGTGGGTTTAAAACTGAATTCAAAATTTAGGTTCTAATCATAACCGAGATTGAGATTGAATCTTAATTTTATCCGGTGAGTATCCAATAGGACCGTGACCAATACTAAATATCAATATTAGTTTTATTGCTTATAATAAATAATGTTCTTTTATTTATTTTTTTTAACAATTTTTTTTTCTTTATGTATGAATATTACAAGTATGATTCGTTTTAAACTTTAATTTTCAAGCCTATAATATTCTAATTTTATTATTTAATAATATCATTGTTGGTTAAAAAAATTTATCCTATTACTCATATTTTCTTAATAATAAACCAATTGACCGGATACCCAATATTGGTATCGGTTCTCACTAGTAACGAGATTGTGTCCTAGAATTTAGGATTTGATATAACCGGGACAAAGACTAGTTTCAATTTTTAAGAACCAATGATTATCGAAACCGAGACTAATTCTAATTAAATTGATCGTATACCTAATCTCACACTCACCCTTAGTATGTATAACATAAGTCGAGAACAGGTTTACATTTCTTAAGTTTATACATTTGTTTTAAATTTTTTATGAATTAATTTTTTAAATATTTATAAATTATATTCACTCTTAAATTTTAAAATTTTCCATATACTCATCTTTAATTATTTTTGTGTATCTTCGGGTCGGGGCAGGGACGAAGCTATCTTTTCAATGGGAGGGGCTCTTGTGCCTCCCAAATTTTTTTGTATAATTACATATAAGGTCCCTCTTAGTTTAAATGATAATAAAATAAGGTTTTTATCCCTCCTAATTTTTAGATTTAAAAGTTTAATAGATCTTTGTCCCTCCCGATGTTTGATTCTAACTCCGTCGTGCTGGGCGGAATCACGTTTTGAGCTCAATGTTTCTTATAAAGTAAACCCTTTCAATATCTCCAACGTGTTCAATATTTCATTACACGTAAAATATCATCATTACTTTATTCGGACAATCATAACATGCAGAAAGAATCAAAACACGTTATGTCAGGAGGGAATAGAGATACGTGTAATCCTCAACTTAGCCTTAGGAATGGACTTTCTTCACTCTAAAAACTAAAATTATAAATAAAAAGAAAAGATGAATATAAAAGTAATTTATTTTTTTTAAAAAAAAATATCATATAGATAAAAAATTAAATTGGGGCATGAACCCCTCTCAGGTTTCTTTAAATATATTTATTTAAGTCAGTCCAATAATCATAGAATAAGTCAAAATCTAAAATTATAAGATAAAATATAAATATTTAAAAATAATACGATAAATTTATAAATAAATTAAAAATTTAAAAATAAAAATAAAAACGACGATTATTTTTTTTCATTCATTTAATTTCATCCCTACCAATAATTAATATTTTACATTGATGTTAATCTATATATCGAAAAAAAATATAATCCTTGTGATTACTATGACCGGAGAGAGAGAGACAAAGGAGTCGTGGTCGTGAAATTTATTATTCCTGAGAAACGTGGAAATCGTTTTACTTCAAGACTTCATATTTGTATTCATATGGATCGGGGTGGTCACAGGGGGGACCGGTAAAGCGTTAAGATCCATATTTTTTTTAATGGGATAATTATATATTTATTATTTTATTTTTATTTTAATATATATCATTTGGATCGCGGTCACGGGGGGACCGGTAAACCATTAAGAGCCAAAATTAAAATGTTATCGTAAGAATCATAAAAAAATAAAAAAATATATAGAATTGAAAATATTATTAATAAGATTTAATAATTGACTTTAAATAAATAAAATTTATTTTATTGGTACATTATACCATTAAAAAATATTTTATAATATCAAATGAAATAAAAATATACTTTAAAAATTTCATATGACCAAATTAAAAAATAGATAATTATATATTTAATATCTTATATTTACTCAATTTTTAAATTTTGGTACACCATTAATATATCTCATATGAGATAAAAATAAATGGTGTACCAAAATTTAAAAATATGAGTAAATTAATTGTACACCATTAATTTTTATTTCAATTTTATATCTAAATAAAATCATATATTTTTATGTATTAATTTGTTCGAACTCAGAAGTAAGACCTTTCAATATGGATGGGAAAAAACAAACTCGATGGGTCTCAATCTGACCCAATTATTAGGGTAGATATTTTCTTTAAAAATTGAGTTCAATATTGAATGAGATTTAAGGATAAAATTTAGGATTAAGATGAAATTAAGTTTAGAAAGATAAATCTCTACCTAAAATATTTTAATTATATTTACAATATTGACACTATATATAAAGAAATTATATTATGGAACAGTCTTATCACGTCATTCATGGGACCGGCCAATAAAAAACATCCATGTAATTAATTTTTCCACCTCATCATTTTTACCAAGTGGATCTTCACTTGGTAAAAACTGTTTTAAACTTAAATTATAATAAATGCTAGTGAAGATAAACTTAGTAAAAATGATAAGGTGAAAAAAAAATTACATGGATGCTTTTTATTGCCAGTCCCATGAATGACGTGATAAGACTGTCCCATAATATAATTTCTACTAAATATAATCTAATTTTTTTCCCTTTGTCTTCGATTTTAAACATTTATTTAACATTAATTCAATAATTAATCACAGATCTAATGATTACTATACGTAAAACGTTTCATTAAATTCAATAAAAAAACAACTAAGCATCATCATTAGATCTAATCCCAATGTCCTAACAACCGTTTACCCACAAATAAATAAATAAAACATAATCACGTTGAAAAGAAGGCTCTATTTAAAAAAAAAGAAATATTTAAATTTTTAATATGTATAAAAATTCAAATTTATACAAAAAATAAATAAATAAATACAATAATATTGAGGCTGTATGTTTTGGTACAACCCTAAACACAGTATTTAAAAGCACATGTAGAGAACATAGAACACAAACCACCAACAACAACACAGCCTTGTACTGTTTTTCACCCATTGATTACCAGTTTAGTAGTTTCTTACGACACAAAATCTTGTAGTTAAGGACTTAAGGTAGGTACGTTGCTGTTTTTCGGTCCTACAACAATCTCTAGTTTTTTTTCCCAGATTCTTGGTGTATGTTTTTTTTTCAGACCATTAAGATGAGAAGCATTTGATATATGTAAAATTTTCATTTGGTTGTTTCCAGTGGAATCTGAGAAGCATTTGATAATGGCGGTCTCTGAGAATTCTGGGTCGAAAATCGGTTCATCGGGTGAAAATGTTAACAGCAACGGGAATGGCGATTTGGCTGAGAAGAATCAGCAGCAAATGGGGAGTGAGCTTAGCAATGTCGAAAATGGTGAAATCTTGAAGAAGGAAATGAGTGATTTGGATGAGATGTTTTCTAAGCTGAACCCCATGGCTGAGGAATTCAGACCTCCTTCACTTGCTGGTAATCAGAATCGATTTTTTGAAAATGAAAAGGTATTTTTTCTTTCTTTTTCCCCAGATTTCATTCAATTATATATAAAGATTATATTAGGTTGTTTTTGTTTATCTTCTCTTGTTCTTTTTTCACTCAGAAGATGAATGATGAGCATATTCAAGTGAAGAGAAAGTTGAATAAGAAAACAGACATTGCTGAGAGAGATGATGCAATTGGGAACACTGTTTATGTTGCTGATGTTGATCACCAGGTGAATCCTAGCTCCGTCCCTACCTATGTCGGACACATACTTGTATTGCTGTTCACATCAAATCTGAGTAATATAGGATATATATAGTGCTATTTTACTGATTGACAAAGCTTATTATATAGGTTACTGAGGAGCTTCTTGCTGGTCTTTTTCTGAGCTGCGGACCGGTATTTTTCGCCCCATAGATTGTCCAACTTAGTACTGTTAGATTATTACACTAAGAGTAACTTCATTCTTGTTTTGCTCCATAGATTGTCGATTGTCGCATATGTAGTGATTCTATTTCAGCTCTCCGGTATGCCTTTGTGGAGTTCTATAACGAAGGTATCACAGAAGTCTTATGAATTCTGTAAGCATTGATATCTTCCCTCGTTATACAGCATTGATGATTCGATGTTTTCGCAGAGGACGCCAAGGCGGCTTTGAATCTGTCCGGAACCGTTCTAGGGTTCTACCCTTTGAAAGTGTTGCCATCCAAGACTGCGATCGCACCGGTTAACCCGACATATTTACCCAAGGTAAAGCATGAGTATGATGAACAGACTTCATTCGCAGTTCTATCTGTTTTCGGGTTTAGTTACTCATCTTTGATTGATTTATGTTCCCCAGTCAGCCGACGAGCGAGAGATGTGCTTAAGGACCGTTTACTGTACAAACATACACAGGAAGGTAGTTTCTAATGTCCATCGATTTTTCTCGAATGCAAGTTTGATCGACACAACCGGAGCAATGATTCCTAGCTTGTTTGTTCAACTGATACAGGTTACTAAAGCTGGTGTCAAGCTCTTTTTCGAATCGTTTTGCGGAGAGGTTTGTTGTTTCCGGCATGACATAACTTATAAATACTATGACTCCGAATCTGCGTCCATCGTTCGAACTGGCAGTAGCGGAGACTGGAGATATTTATTGTCTTATTAAACTTACCAAGTTCATACTGAACATTTGTTTTTTATGTTAGGTTCAACGCTTCAGGGTAATTAAAGACTCTAATCATCCAACTCACAGTGCTTTTGTCGAGTTCACAACGGTATTTTCTCAGTTGCAAACGTTATTTACTGCAACAGTTGCAATATCCAGTTCTTGGTTCTTGCTATAAATTCGATGCTGTTTGCAAGAATGTTTGTTTATGTTCTGTTTTCACTATTTGCAGGCTGCGAGTGCCATTGCAGCTCTCAACTGCAGCGGTGCGGTTCTCGGATCATTGCCGATAAGGTTGGTTTGTGAGACTTTTTTATGTTTTGCATGAGCCTGTGCCTGTGTCTGTGATTTTCCATGTTATAAAATCCAAATTCTTCTGTAATTTTATGGGATCATCTGTCTGTTATTATATATGCAGGGTATCCCCATCGAAGACACCGGTTCGCTGCCGTGCTCCTCGAACTGCCATACACTGAATCCTCCTTGCTTGTTTCTTTGTCCGAGACTGATCAACATATACAGACATATGTTGGTTGATACAGCAGTCCTTTCGAGATACTTTCGGAGTTCGTGTTACTTACAGTAGTTCAAGTGTGTTGTGTTCATTTCAAGTTGTAGAGTTGTATGGGATTTTAAAGGCATGAATGTACAAGTTTATGTTGACATTTTCTAAGAATGTATGTTCCCAAAAACCGGATTTGTTCTAAATATCAATCAACAAAGATTGAATATAATAATAAAGTATATTCTTCTCCTAAAAAAATTTAGATTTTAATATTAAAAAAATATAATCGGGAAACATAACTACGAATCCTGAATATAAACGATATTCGTCTATGGACGATGATTCTATGTTGATTGTCATTCCAGTACACCTAACCTCCCGTCATTTATCTAATCATATTTCTATCGGTGCCTTCAATTTAAATTAATGAGTTTAAGGTTAGGGTTTAAAGAATTAAGGGCTTAGGGTTTATTTAAAAAAATATGAGTTAAAAGATTTAAAATATAAATTTTTAAAATTTTTTAATAAAAAAAAACAATTAAGAGAAAGAAATTTTTACTCGCCATTTATACGGCAACTTCATCTACAATAATATGATTCCATCACGCTTTCCTGGGGCCGCGTGTACTCCACGTTATGTTCCAGTCAAGATCATTTTTAACTAAAGGCTTCAAATGTAAGCGCCGTGGAGGAGGCCCAGGCCCAGTAGACTTGAAATTACTGTCCAAAGTAGCCCATTTAATATTAAATTTGGTAATTTTTTTTAAAAAAATTGATCCCTAAATTATCTTGAGTCCATATTTGTCTCAAAACTTACAATTTTTTTTTCAATATAATCCCTTAATTTAGATTTTACTAAGGTGTGATAATGTGACATTTGACACTGTGCAACATCATCACTTGAATTTTTTTAAAAAGCTTTCCAAATTTTAAAACCAACATGAAACAAAAAGTTAAAGATCAAATTAACAAAATTAACGAACCTATAATTTCTAAAAACAACAATAATTTTTTTAACCACTGAAATAAGATAATTCGTGTATAATTTTTTAGATAAAGGATGTTCACATTATCATTTATCCAAGAACAAAAGTCTACTGTAAACAACGTACCCAACTCCTGTAGAATTGAGTAGGGACATAACTCCCTCTATATAAAAATAATTTGATCAAATAATAATTTGGTCCTTGTAAAAATAAATATTTAAATTTAAAAATATAAAAACTTATTAAATATTGATTCAATTATGAATCAAACTAAAAATGTATATAAAAATTTAAATATATATATAATTGACACCCATTTATAAATAATTTGACATCCTTTATAAATAATTAATTTATATTAAATATCAGTAAAAAAAAGAATAACACCCTTAGATAAATTCTTGGCTTCATCTCTGATACCGGTCGGATTTTTTTTTCCCGACTAGGACGAACTCAATTTTTGTAAAATTTAACCAACGAAGCCCCTGCACTCCTTCCTTTCTCGCTGCCTTCTTAACATAGTCTACGTTGACGCAAAGAAGTTCATGCAGATTGGAGGATGAACCTTAAACAAAGCAAGGATCGACGAAGGGAGAAGCCAGAGCCCATCTCCGCATATCAAACCAGAAGCTACGGCAGGAACCATCAAACCGGCCTTCTTGCCGTTTATCATGTGCCATGCAAAAACAGACAAACTCCCAACACACATATCGATTGCAAAGTAAGCACCAACAAGGAAAGGCACCGCCATAGCCATTGGAAGAGGAATCCATTTCCTGATATACTTGGGACTAAAATCTCTCAACAAATTGGCTGCAATGGAGAAGGAGAAAAAACCATAGCAGAGCTGCAAGCAATGCCGGGGAAGGGCAGAGAAGCCTTGAACACCAAGAATTGCCATATTTCGATAAATGAGAGCATATGGTGCTTTGTATTGACCCTCAGGGTTCCCCAAATCGAAAGCTTTATAGAAGAGAAAGAATGTGAGAGGAGCTACAATGCAGCCAATGGCCGTTCCGATAGCCTGGCTGAGAAGCATGGATCTTGGAGAAGTGAGGGTTAGATGACCTGTTTTGAGATCATGCATCAAATCAGACGAGATAGAAACGATGGATTTAATAAGACCGCATCCCACGAGGCCTGCAACAACACCATTTTCCTTTCCAGACAAGGCAGCTAGCACGAAGAGGGCTACTTTACCGTAATTGTAGGCCATGTTCATGTCGGTCAGACCAGCACCATAAGCATTGCAGAAGCTCAAAGAGGGTGCAAGAATGTAAGCAACAACTACATAATACCATTTTAGCTCGGGGAACATCCGAGGGATCACAATGATGGAAACGATAGAAAAAACAGTGTACCCCACACATGCTACCTACATAGGAATGCTCTCTCTAACGAATAATTCATTTCGGTGAAGATCGTCGGGATGCTGCTTCTGGATATCAGAAGCTGCATTACAAGTAAACAGAGTTAGTAAAGCTGCCATTCAAGGAGTTGGTGAAATTTTTATTCTCAGAGGATCTATGAGAACATGGTAACCCGTATCGGATTTAGCACTTTGAAGATCAAATGAACATCATTTTACAGTCCCTTTTAGATCGAAAGGAGACGATAGCTGACTTACATGTTTTAAGGTTGCTATTTTTAACTCTAGTGTGAATGTTTCTTGCAGTGAAAAACAGAATCTTGAGAAAATTGTAGAGCCCATCCCCCAGAATTAAAGCAATGGAAATAAAAACCTGCATGAAAAATGGACATCAGTAAGAAATGTGCATCAATATATTATTGGAGCTGAAATATCATCAAGAGAGAAGCTCGGTAACCTTGTAACCATTTAGACTCTTCATGCTGCTTTCTGATAAAGTTGCAGGGAACCACTCTCCCTTGAGCCCTCCAATAAGCGGCCACATTACTCCCCAAGAAAGCACTGCGCCGAGGAGCAAAGATAAGTTTACTAGATGTGAACAGATCATTCCTGCTCCTATGTAAGTCATACTAAAATCAAAGTAAAATCTGCAAAATCAAACTTTCTCGTATCAATGATTATGGCCAGAGATATATAGGTGGAAAGATGATGAACATAGAGAAAAGGAAATCGAAAGCACTTACGAGTTTTTCCATGCTTTCAAACCAAATGTAGGAAACTGAGAAAACCCACATGTATCTCCACCTGCATAGAACCATTGGAAGAAGGCCCAGAGGAAACTAAGTGAAAAGAATTTCAGAAACCCATGAACCTGCTTCCTGCAAGATGGACCATTACAGGGTTGAGTTATGCCACAATTGGAACAAGTTTCGTTTTGAATTCGAAAATAATTCAGAATGGAAGATTCTTACTTAGCCATTTTGTCTCCTTTACGAGTATGAAATCCATTAATCAGAACAGCTGTAGCAGTTCCACTTGGGTAAGCTAATTTGTAGTCAATTATCATGATCTGACAGAACAAGAATGCTTGACTATTAAAATGATATATATACTGATCTTAAATGATAAAGACTCGAATTACCAAGACTTGATGAAATTGCTGCAAATGAATCGAAACCATGAATAGCAAGAAGAGGAAGGAGAAGAAATAGGCAAACCTTTCTTAGAGGAACCAATGCCAAAAGGCCAACAAAGGAGCTCACAAAGAGAAAACCAGTCATCCAATGAATCCCAGGTTCCTTAATGCTCCTAGGATTATTGCCTTCGGTGTCAATGCCGGCTTGTTCATACGTCTTCCGGTTTAAACCCAATAGATAAGATCCAAAACCACCTGAACAATTGATGGGGAAAAAAAACATAACAGGTGAATTGGTATCCAATCAATGATAAAAAAAAATCATCCAAAAACTGATTGCAGACAACAAATACCTCCGACAGCAATGCTATAACAAGCAACAGCGCAGGTCTGGATTACGGTATTCTCTTGTCGAGTGAAAGGAGTTGAAGCAAATCCAGCCTTTTGCAGTAGCTTTGTCCATGACCTAACAAATACAAAGGCAAGAAGAGCGGCTGAGACGTTGAGGTTCGGAACTAGCCCGGTGGTGAGGTTGAGCTTCATGACTATCACACTGTATATGGTGCCAATAAGAAGGCTAGCTATGAGTCCTCTAATCGTTATCTGTTTCGTCCAAGGCACAAGTCTCTTCGAATCCTCTTGCTCATTATTCATCTCTTCTGAATCTTCTCTCTCAACCCTCTCAATCTCTTTCATCTCCTCCATGTTCACGTTTCCCATCGACAGTATCTGGTTCTTGGCTTGCTAGTCTAATGAAAATCATCACAAAAACCTCATTTTTTTCAGGTCCAGATCAAAGAGAAAACAAATACAACTTATGCAGCCATTAAAGAACTTACCTTGGAGCTTGGTGATCAGCTTGATCTTCTTCTTCTTGCTAAAGTTCAGCTTGGGAAACACTTACACAGGCTCAAAGTCAACCTTGTTTCATATAATTCATCCCCATTATATTAACTAGAATTCACTAGAAAAATATCAAATTGGGATTTCCTTCTATGTTTCTTTGCTTTAAACTAAGAACATGCCATTTGAAGTAATAAAGTACTCACCTTCCTCGAGTTGTCCAGGAAGCTCCGAACACAATGAAGAGAAAGTGAAAATATCAGAGTTTTGAGTGTTTCATATCAATGGCCGAGTCAGCAGTAACTAAACACCTCTAAAAGCACCACGGTCGATCCACACGCCGAAAATAGCCAAAAGAATACATCATACATAAATTCAATTCAATGCAACATCACAAGGGCATTGAGTTCCACATCTGAAACAAAAAGACCCCCAAAACAAAACTTCATAAAGGGTATACCAAAATCAGCAATTCAAGGCTTGTAGATCTGGCACAAATTGCCAAGTCTTTATATTAAAGCAACCCCACAGTTTAATGACCGCAGCTGAAGGGACTGTTCTTAAACTGCTTAAGATCCTTTGGAGACCCTTTTGCACGTACTGCAAATATATACAAAACAAAGTTACCTGGCAGTACATTTATTGACACCATTCGACAAACATTTGGCGGCCATAAAGTTTGATTCTTTACGTTGACTGCCATCTAAGCTGCAAATTTACAGAGAGAAATGAAGTGTGGGAATTGGGATAACCATGGAAATGGAGGTCCTTCCAAAGAGATTCAAAGGAACTAGTTCCAGTCCTTTTCGCTTTGAAAGCGGTTCTAATGTGGAAAGGCGCGTGGCCTTTAAGTACATGGAAAATGGGTAAATCACGCCACAAGTCACTTAAATTATAGATTTAATAACAAATAAATATTTTTTTATAAAATAATAATTTAATTATGTCATTTTTTAAAAGCAACAATTTAGTAATTAAGTTAAAAAATTGTGATAAACATATCACTTTATTATTCAAATTGAATCATGGTTTAATATAATAGTAATTCTAATCCTAAAATTTATATATTTTATTAATTTAATCCTGATTTAAAATAATTTAATATATTTATGACCTAAATCAATAATGTGTATATATTAAAGATTAAAATTGTTATTATATCAAATTATTTGTTTTAATTTTAATGGTAGAGTAACTTGGTTACTATAAAATTTTAATTGAATAAATAAAATGATATATAATTAAATAATATGTTGGTTATAAAATTTTAATTGAATCGTTAAATTATTATATTAAAAAATAGGTTTATTATCAAACTTATAATTAAGTGATTAAATGATTATTTTTAAAAGGTTTAAGAATGTTTGAACCCCTTAAATTTCTAAAATTATCCAATTAAACCCTTAAAATTTATTTGCACTATATTAAGTCATCAAACTAATAAATTGAACCGATTATATTCTTTTACTATTTTGATCATTAAATTTTGATAAATTTTTTTGTTAAAATATTATTATCATGTGACACAAAATAGTTCTATCATATGTTATTTACATATTTTTTTTAAAAAAATATTTTTATGATTTTTAAAACCTTATTTTTTATAATTTTTTTTAAAAAAATGAAGAATCTTTTAAATAAAATAAAAAATTTAAAAATATTACTTGAGAATACTATAACTTAACATATTGTATCAGTTGGTATAAAAAATTATTAATTTAATAATAACGCTGATTAAAGATATAAATTGATAAAATTTTAAAATATAAGAGCATAATTAATATAAAATTTTAAAGTTTTGATTAATTTTTTAAAAAGTTGAAGGCTTATAATACTTTGATTTTTTTTAAATCACTTAATTTTGATTAAATATAATTAAATGACTTTTGTTGTATTTTATCCTTCAAATTTCAGGGAAAATGCTTACAAGTTTCCTAGGGTCAGAGAATCATAAAAGGAGAAACACTTTCGAATGATTACAAATCGCCATAAAGCGAGTGGGGGACCTTAGAAGTTGATTTATTCGTGTCGACTAAATTATATTTATTTCGTTATTTGTAGTTTAATTAATTTTGTTCGTTTATTTTAAAATAACTACTTAATAACTATCTACTCTTTAATTATATATGTAAAAGATATGATGATTTATCTTAAAAAAATAAGATATATAAATCTGATTTATTAAAATTACGGATGATGTGATGAACAAAATTCATCTAATAATTTTTCATTCGTGTCGAAAAGTTATTAGATAAATTATGTTCACTATGTCATCTGTAGTTTAATTAATTCCGTTCGTTTATTTCAAAATAACTACCTAATAACTATCCACTCTTTAATTATACATATGAAAGAGGTGACGATTTATCTTTAAAAAAATGAGATATACGAATCTAATTTATTAAAACTACGGATGCGTGATGAACAAAATTTATCTAATAATTTTTCATTCGTGTCGGATCAAAGCACAACCTTAGATGTCACTGTTTATTTTTTTTTAATCAACTACAATGTTATTATAGTAGTATATGTTCTAGAATATACTCTTAACCATTGAACATTGATCGCTCAATCACTGTGCTAACATTACTGGTGTTCGAACCCATAAACTTTAAGAATAACAATCATTCTCTTAACATTACTGGTACTCCATCCCATTGGAGGAAAAATTATTAGGTGAACTCTGTTCACCACGTCATTCATGGTCCCCATTAATCAGGACTGTTGATCTCAATTTTTTTCTAAGAGAATCATCATCTCTTTCTTACATGTACTTAATAGGTGGATAGTTATTAGATGGTTATTTAAAGATCAACGATCCTGATTGTTTGAACTATAGATGACGTGATAAACAAAGTTCACCAAATAATCTCTCAGTAGGCATGCCCCACGTTCTCCTTGATTTTTTTTCTCAATTTATAAAATAATAGAGGGAAGAAAGGATTATTTTTTGCTGAGTTGGTTATCTTTCTTTAAAAAAACTTGATTGCAAATAATAAAGCCACGTCGAATTATTTATAATTAATCGTATAATATTATTTATAAAACTAAATAAATATAAATTAAAATTATATTCATTTATTAAATAAACGGGTTTAAATGGATGTGTTTCATTCATTTATATTTATGAATAAGTTTAGATTCTAAAATTAAGATTTTTATAATAAATATTTTTTAATTAATTAATTAATTTATAATATAATTATAATGACTCATATTTTATTATGTTATATCTACAAAATAAAAAAAATTAATTATGATTTTATTCATAAATAAATTCTTAATAATATAAAAACATTACTTATATATTAGTGATTATATTTATAAATATATTCGTTTATTATTCGTAAATATATTCATAAAGTCTAAAAAATATTTTTTAGTAACATTAAATAAATAAAATATAAATACTACAGCCATTTATATAAATAAGAATAAAAACCGAACTGATTTTCGAATATAAAAGAAGTGTTCTTATTCAAACTCCACTTTCTTACAACCGCGAGAATAAATGGAATTTCGTGGCGTGTAAAGCATGCAAATAGAAAGTTTGAAGGACACGTGTCATCCATTAGAGTCGCTGGATGTGGAGAATCTTTCATTTGACAACACTCAACTCCTCTTTTAACATAATTTTTCCTACAATTTCTTAAATAATTTTTTCTTTAAAAATAAAACCATAATTTAAAATTTTAAAAATTTTAAAATTATATAATTTAACGAGAATTTAATTCTAAAGAGGTCAAATTACTTTTTAAAATAATAAATTAAATATTAATTTTTAAAATTGTTCAAAATCCGTCAGATCTTTGTTATCATTCCCGTCATATTATCATTCAATGTTCATGTCTATATATATGAGTAATACTTGAGAAATTATATCACAGGTCATTCTCGTCGTGTTATTCATGAGACAAATCAATAAAATAATCTATTTAATTATTTTTTATCTTGTCTTTTTTATCAAGTAAATATTCACTTGGTAAAAATATTTTTAAATTTAATTTACAGTAAATACTAGTGAAGATTCATTTGATAAGAAAGATGAGATAAAAAATAATTAAATAAATATATTTGATTGATAGATCTCATAAATGAATGACCAAAATGATTCATGATATAATTTCCTTTAACAGTAACTTCTTATTAATTTATTAATATATATTATAAAAAATACATAATATTATATATTTATTATTAAAAAATAAAATTTAAATTTTATAACATAAAACTTATAAATTAAACCTACAAACTCTAAACCTTAAATTAAATTTTAAACTTTAAATTAAAAAAAATAGTATATTTTAGAACTACACATTATAGGTATTACTAATAATTTCCTTTTTTTCATATATTTCCATTTTCTTTATTTATAGTATATGGTTTTTTATATCACAATAGATTCATCTTCCATTTTATTTTAGTCCAAAATCATATAAAACGTGCACTCAATCACAAATAATATATGATATTTGAATATATATTTATATCGATAATTATACATCGATCACAAAAAATCAATCATCAGTGTAATAATAACTCAACCATAGTTAATGGTTGTATTTGTGGGATATGACCCAACAAGTGCATACAAAAATTCTCCTCTTTACCGATAAAATTTAATTTTTGTGTTTAAATTATTTTTTTCACTTGTATCATAAATACAAGAAATCTATTTTTTTAATTAGCTAATAATGACCGTAATAGTATATGTTTCATAATATAATCTCAATCATTTGATATTGATCGCCCAATTACTCTGGCATTACTGGTGCTTGAACCCATAACCTATAGAAACAACAACCATTTCTTTAACCACTTGGGCTAGAAGTAGGGGTGTGCAAAAAATTCCGATCCGATCCGAAATTTTGGATATTCGATCCGAATTTTATTTTTTGGATAATTCGGATCAGATATCCAAAAATTTCGGATTGGATCAACGGATCAATGTTTTACATTCGGATCGGATATTTGATTATCTGATATCCGAAAAATTTAAATTTTTTATGTATATAAATATTGTTATATTCGATATTTTTACTTGTTATATATAAAAAAATAAAATTTTCATGAATAAAAATATTGTCATATTCAATAATTTTTTGATTATTATATTCGAAAATCAAAAATTTTATGAAAAAGACCACCAAATTAAAAAAAAAATACTTAAATTAAATCCACAAAGCAATGCTGACATACATTTATGAAACAAATGGTGAACAGTACACACTTGTATTACTTCCAAACAAATACAACAAATCCACAAACGTTGCTTATTAACTCATGATTTCGCACAACGGTTTTTCAACCATTTCAATAATCCGATAGACAAATTCTTCTATTTCACCTCTTCCGGTTCAGTTTCGAATGCAGTGACGGGAAAACTCTTTGACAACCCCATCGAAGTGGTGAAAATGATTTTGTTAGGATCATTTGAATCGATTGAGACATCAGAAATACTCATCCAAATCATAAGATCTTTGCTTTTGATACCTGTAAACTTACGCATACGACGATCCTCGACAAACCCAGTCATCTCGGAGGCGTACGAGCTCACTCCAATGTCCTTCACCTTGTACTTGGTGGGCTTCTGTTGTTTCAGCCACATAAAGCCTGTGGTGGGGTTAAATCCCATCTCGGTCAAGTGGTTGAATGGCATTAACGTCTTGGGAAGTCGGAACTTGTCGAGGAGTTCTTGGGCTTTTTGCTTGCACAGCGTTGCGCCATGATAAATCTCAGCGCCGGATCGGTGAGTTTCGATATCCTTGGAGGCCATTTCTCGGATCTTTCTGTTCTTTTGTTTGAATTTGGATCTGTGTGAGGATGCAAATTCCAATCATCTGAATCTGGTTATATAGAGTTCGTGATCTGCACAATCGCGGGAAATGAATGAACTCGTGTTTGGGTTTAGGGTTTTTAAATTCAGGTCGTGAAGATTTGCAATAATACTGGATTTTTAAACTAAAGAAATGGATCTTCATTGGAAATGAGGATTTATATTTAAAGATGGAAATGATGAAGATTGCTTTGCATGATTGTATTAATTAAAACATATTTAGTCAGTTATAAAATTATTTATATTTATATATTTTATTCTTTTACATTATAAATTTTAGATTTATAAAAAACCGAAATTTTTTCCTTTTTTAATAAATAAATAAAATTAGGATTAAAATTTTTATAGAATAAATCTAGGAATGGTAATTTGATTCGTCTCCGTTAGGTCCGGACCCGACCCATTCAGTCAAACTTTTTATTTAAAAAATCAGGTTTGGGTTGGATTGGGTAATCAAAAAATAAAATTGGGTCGAGGTTGGATTAGGTTGAGTTTAGGGTAAAAATTCTCCGACCCGGCCTGGTATATTTATATATATTTTTATATAAAATATTTAATATTTTTATTGAATTTTGTGGGTGGGGTTGGGTTATTCGGATTTTTTATTAAAATATTAAGGTCGGGTCGAAATTGGATTATAATTTTATAATATCGGGTCAGGTCGAAAATAAAAAATATTGAGATCAAATCGATTCAGATCAAAAGACTTAAATTTCAAGTCAGAGTTATAACGACAAAAAATCTAATCCGACTCGTTATCATCCTAAATAAATCATATTTTTCGTTGATTATGAGTTGGAGGGAGGAAACTCATGGGTCACGAGGAATATTATAGGAATATGGGAAATCATCAAATAAGTTTCGGGTTATTTCCACGAATGTTCTGCAGAAATTTTGAGAATAATGTAATCTAATTTTTTATTTTAAAATATAAATGATTTTTATTTATATTTAATAATTTAAATTAATATTTGCGGTATAGATAAAAAAACACCATATACAAGTAATATTCTTTTTTTAAATTTTATAAAAATATTAAAAAATATATAAAACGTCACATGATATTCTTCCTTTAAATTTTATAAGAAAAAATATTAAAAAATGAAGAATACTATTTGTATATCACATTTTCTCCCCACATCGTCATACGTAGATACTCTCTTACTTATACTATCTGTATATGAATAATATTTTTCTACTTATATTTTAATTTTTGGTCTAGATTTTAAAATAAACTTAAAATATTTTATCTTTTTAAAATAAAAATTAATGTTATATTAAATTTGTTAATACAATGTATATACGTTTTAAATGTTTAATGTATTTTATATACTCCGGTTTTCATTTTTTATCATGAATACGAGACTAAAGACGTCAAATTCCGAAGAAAAAAAATATTATATAATATAGATCTATCTTTTTGTCGTTCTGTTTATTAAAAATCAGTTTTATAAATTTTATGTTGTTTTCTAATATGAGTTTTTATCTTTATATAACATATAAATATAGAATAAATGATTATATAAAATAATTATAAATGAATTAGTGATATATAAAAAATTATGCGGATGATTTTTAATAAATAAAGATAATAAATAACGTAATAAATTGGATTCATAAAATAATTTTTTAAAATTATGATATTAACATGACATGAGAATTAGTCTTTAGAGATGTAAAAAGTTGATTCGACCTGGAAATCAGTCGGAAACCTGTTCGAGTCAGAACTTGATTTGACCCGGGGATGTAATGACCCGAACCTGATCTGTATCCGACCGTTGTTGACCCAAACCCGAGTTGGACCTGTTACTGTAGTAACCGAACTAGAACTGTATCCGACCGAGAATGACCTGAACCCGATTTCAACCTGTTACTATAGACCTGAAACCCGACCTGTATCCGATTGAAACGAACTCGAACCCGAGTCTGACCTAGCAGATAACCGATATTACCCAACTGAATTGACCAAAGGCCTGATTTTACCCGACTTGATAAATGACCCGACCTGTTATTAACCTAAACTAATATTAACATAATATTTATATAAATAACCTATATAACATACTTATATTATACTTTTAATACAAATATAAAATATTAATATTATACATATTAATATTTATATAAATATTTTACACAATATACTTATATTATATTTTTAATATGAACATAATATTTATATAATTTGTGTTTATTAATTTTTAATTAAAAATTCATAGTTAAATTTCATTACAAATATTTATATTATACATATAACATATTTATATTATATTTATAATGATCTTATTATAAACATATTTATATTTATATATTAATATTTATAACATACTTATTACAAATATTTAATAATCTTATATTACAAATATTTATTAATTTTAAATTGTATAATAAAAAATCAGATATTATACTTATAAGTTATTATAAAAAAAATTCACCTTTTAAATTAATATACATGTCATTATAATTTATAAATAACAATTACTGATTTTTAATAAACTTTAATACAACAAAAGTAATAAACTTTATAAAATTTAACATATTTTAAGTCTTATTTATAACCAAATTAATAATTTGCTAAAAATGATTTAAGTCCAAATTAATACTTAATAAAATTTACACTTAATTTAAGTCCAAATTATAACCTTAAGTAAATTAAGTTCAAATTTAAATACCAAATATCCAACAAAAATGATTTAAATTTGTTAAAACTCAGATTATACAACTTTAATCAATTACAATGTTAAAAACTCAGATTATACTTTAGAATATAATTTTAAATTACACCGTAAATTGTGAAATGTGATTGTTCTATTATTCAATAATGTATAACTTACAAAAGAAAATAAAAATTACAAATGAACATCATATAAAAAAATTTATAGCAAAAGTTTAAATTATAAAATGTGAGCTCTTAGATCTTATAGCAAAAGTTTTATAATGTTATATGCAAATACTTTGCTACCAAAATTATCATCATTGAGCACTAAAAAATCTAAAAGCCACCAACAAGGTTAATTATGGGTAACTTCTTACCTAAAAAACTAATATAAAATAACCAATGACAACTAATTAGATAAAAAAATCACTAGCAGAAAAAAAAACAGCTGTGAGAAATCAACAACATTAATCCAATCAATCATCAACCAACAACAGAGAGCAATCATCAACCACAACAATAATAATCAAATTTATAAGTCATACATCATTGTAATCACCGGTTTTGGTCCGGGGAGTCGCCACCAATCAATTTTACGGTGCGATTGGAACACCAAATATTAAGTCTGCGAACCAGAGTTGGATCCGGGAGTCTGTTACACGTGAGGAAGGATGAGCACCCCCACAATGCCCGAAATCGGCACCTATCGGTTACAAAATATTTTATATGATCGAAAATATAACCTCGGTATTTTAATCTACAATCCAAAAAGGTTAGTAAAATATTTAATAAAAATAATAAAATGTAATAATAATAATAATTTCAGGGACTATCTTAAAAAAAACAAAGTCACTAGGCAAAAATAGCAAAAATCTGGATGAAATTAAATAAAATATAAAACTTTAGGGTCAAATTATGAAAATGAGTGACTAAAATTGAAGAAAATATGAACTGGAATGCCAAACCACAAACGAGCTGGAACTGTAGGGGTTGCGCGCGTAATTTGCCCTTTATTCCGGGTCAAGAACGGGTCTGGGTCAGACGAACGGGTCTGGAACCGGATACTCATGCCTGAAACGACGCCGTTTTGGTCCTGATAAACCGGCACCAAAACGACGCCGTTTTGGGTGCGGTTTAAATACCCCTAATAATAAATTTTTGCTTGCTATTCTTTCATTTGTTACTCAGGCCTAAATCAGAAAGAGAAATTCTCTTTTTGCTCTCCATGTCCGACAGACGCTGGGTTACCGGCCGCCGTGAGCCGTCGTTCGTCGGCGTCGGCGCCGCCGTCCACGGTGGCCAAATGCGAACCCTTGGGCGAATCGGGTGAGCGCGTGGTTGCCACGCGGGAGACCAAGTGCCGCGCGTGGCCGCCACGCGCGGTGAGCTGGAAAGTTGGATGACAGAGTCGGCGGCTAGGGTTGCCAGGGGTGAGGTTAGGGTTTGTTCATATTAGGGTTAGGGTATTTTGTGGGCTATCAGATTTGTTTGTGTATTGGGCTAGGGTTATGTGGGTTATGGGTTTATTGTATTGGGTCTGTAGATGGGTTATTACAAACATACAAAAAAAAATCAAACGAAATAAGTCATAACTATAAGCATCAAACATCTAATTCTTATACATAATACCTAATTCAAACATCATAAGCACCTAATTCTGTAAACATCAAATCATAAGTCAATAGATTTATAAGCATCAAACATCTAATCCTTATACATCTATTTTAATTCTTATACATAAGCATCCAATTCTATAAGCATCAAATCTTAAGCATCAATTCTTATACATCTAATCCTTAAACATCTAAACATAAGTCATAACATATCCCAAAAAAATCAAACCATAAGCATTAAAATAGAATACCTATTTTCAGCTCCACACAAGACCTTTAGACATTACCATTTAACTCCACACAAAGCCTGGAATAGAATATAAAAGAAATCATATTATAAACTAATTTAAAAAAAGAAATTACTAGTAAATATTGAAAAGAAAAAAAACATTAAAAAATTAAATGATTTACCTTTAATTTGATTTCAATCTTCACCAAAACTTAGAATTGAAGAGTTTTGCACAACAATAAGATAATTTTTATCTTTTTATTCAGGTTCAAAACCATACAACCAATTACGGATTGTTACAAAGATTTTAACATTTTAGGGTAAAAATTTAGTCCTCAACTTGTTCAAAATTCTTCCTCCCATACTGAATGAAGATTCAGAAGCAACAGAAGTGATTGGAATGGCTAAAACATCTCTTGCCATCTGTGCAAGAACAAGAAACGAAATAACTTGTGCTTTCCAATATTTTAAAATATCAAACTGGTTATCCTAAACCATTTACAAATAATAGTAAACATGGGATGAACAATCAACAAAAAAACAATGAACCAACAAACCATTTTCAGAATATGAACCAAGACAAAACCTAAACCATAATAAATAAAGCATATTCAAAGAACAATACATAACCATAAAAGTTACAATAAAGATAAATTCAATAGGAGAAAATAGAATAAAATAAATTAGACACAAATCAAACAAACTCTTACACCTAAACAATGGTTTAATCCTTGTACTTGACATTGTTAAACCAGTCCATGAGGTCCTTTAGAAACCTCCTTTGACACCAATAGCATCACAGGTCGGGTAATCCAGCCCATATACTCGGATTAAACCATTTACAAATAACAGTGAACATGGAACAACCAACAAAAAATAGTGAACCAACAAACCATTTTCAGAATATGAACCAAGACATAACCTAAACCATAATAAATAAAAACATATTCAAAGAACAATACATAAACATAAAAGTCAAAATAAAGAACATGGAATGAACAAAACCAAACAACCAAATACATAATAAATAAAAAGCAGAAATTATAATAAAAAATATAGAGAACTTACAGAGATAATAAGAAGAGAAAAAAATTTGAATGAACAGAAAGAATATCAAAAACTTACAGACAGATTCACAGCTAACAATGAAGAACCTGAAAAAAAATAATTAATAATTAAAATGAATATGAAAAATAAAAGAAAATAAATACAATGAACTTAAACAGAATACGAAAGGATAAGTATCTGAAAGGTTGAAGCTTATGGAAGGAATACGAAGGGATAAGAAGTAGAAAGGTTTCGAAAATAGAAAGGTTAAGGTTTAGGGATTAGAAGGGTTTATAAATTAGAGATCAGGGTTTAAGGTTTAGGTTTAAGGTTTAGAGATTAGGATTGGGGTTTAGGGTTTGTAGTCTAGGGTTTGTGGGTTTGGGGTTTGATCAAAGAGAAACAAATTAGGAAAAAATTGAATGTTTAATGAAGATCTGAGATGGATTTGGGAAGAACAATGTTTGAGTTCTTGAGAGAAAAGGTGTTAGATCGAGTAGAAACACCTTTTGGAGAGAATTTGATGTTTGTGGAAGATCTAGGAGACTTTTTGGATGAATATAGGATGAATAATGAAGAACATCGAAAGAATAATGGAGAACAATGAAGAAAAACTTGTGTTTCAATCAAAAAATACACAAGTTTTTTGAAAAATTTGTTGTTATTCTCGAGAGAATGTAGAGGATTTAGAGAAAGATTGGGAGAGAATTTTCGGCAAAAATAAGAAAGAGAGAAAATGAAATGAGAAAATGAGGCTTTCGCCTGAATTTTGGGTTTATAATATGTATGTATTATATAATATTTATATAATATAGTATTTATATAATATGTATATTTTATATAGTATTTAATTATTTATATAGTATGTGTATATTATATAGTATTTATATATTTTATAGTATGTATATATGATATAGTATTTATATGTTATATTAGTATGTGTATATTTATATAACATTAATATAATATTTATAATATATAATATTTATATATGATATATATACATATTAAATATGTATAATAATTAATATGTTATATATGTATATATAATATATGTATAATTATAAATTATAATACGCTAACATACATATATTAATATGTTATATAATATATTCATATTTATATATATGTGTGTTATATATGTATATTATATATATATGTATGTATAATACATATATAATACATATACATATAACATACATATATATAATACATGTACTAAACTACTAATACTATATATTAATACATATATTAAAAATTAATATACATGTTAACATGTATGATATATGTATAATATATTATATATACATATAACATACATATATATAATACATATACATATAGATTATAGCATACATGATACATATATATCAATATATACATGTACTATATTCTAATGTATATATACATATACATAATTTATAATTACATATTGATATAACACACATATATGATATATTTAATTATTGATATATATATATATATTAATGTACTATGTATAAGACTACTACTAAATACTAATTTACTATCGCTATGTATATATATAACATACATTGATACATATATATGAATATTAGAATGTACTTATGTAATTATGTAGTCTGTATAATTAATAATAGTATACATTATAAATATATTATACATACATTATTCATATCTAATCACTAGACATCTAATTATCAATATATATTATATAAATATTTATATTAGTTATTAAATTATTAATGTATTATATATATAGTGTAATGTATACCATATTTTAATATATATTATAATTTTATTTTTCATATATATATATAGTATTAATTTATTTATAGTACTATTCCATAAATGGTATTATGCCATAAATAATATTATTCCGTATTTTAATATTATTTTACTTCAAAAAATAATATTATTTCATATATATTATTAATCCATATATATTATTATTCTATTTCCAAAAATAGTATTAATCCATTTATAGTATTACTCCATATATAGTACTCCCTCCGTCCCACAAATAATGTCCCTTATTGACTTTTTGAAAGTCAAATTTTCTAAACTTTGACTACAATTATATTAAATATTTTAAATAATTAGATTTTATAAAATATATACTTAAAATCTACTCTATTAGAGGTTTCAATAAGGGACATTATTTTTGGGATAGAGGGAGTATATTTTCTACATATAGTTTAAATTCCTTATATAGTATTAATTTTATATATATTATTATTTCATTTATAGTATAAATTCTGTATATTGTCTAAAATTTATTTTTAATTTTTGAAATATATTAAACTATAGTATAATTATAAATTTATAATATATTAAAGATAAATTTTTAATACTTTTAATTATTATTAAGTTATAATTTTTGTCATTTAGTCTTTATAACTTACAAGTTATTTTTTTTAATTGATTATTATTGATTTTTCTAATTTACTTTAATGTTTTTAATTTTTGTAATTGAGTCCTTACAAGTTAATATTGATTTTTTTAAATTTCAAAATTTAATCTTTAACTTTATGGTTTAATATTTATTCATTTTTTACGTATTTATATAAAATCAAAATTATTAATTTAAATTACTATGAATATAAAATCAAAATTAATTCGATCTGAAACAAAACCAACTTGAAATGAACCCGACCTGAAATGCAACCGAATTGAAATGGACCCGAACTGAAATCTACGCGACCTGAAATGAAACTGTGAATTATCTGATTTGGACCCGAACTGAAATGGATCTGACCTAAAACGGACTCGCACCCAACCTGAATCGAGTCAAAACATCAAATCAACCTGAAATGACCTGTATCCGATTTTACCCGACCTAAAACCCATTCGAGTAACTTATTTTACATCCTTATTAGTCTTATGCCACTTCATTTTAAAAAATAATAATCAAAGATTCGCTTCAAATGTTACGTAAAGAATGAAAAATAAATCACAGAAAATCATGCAAATCTTCACACACTGAATTTAAAATTAAAAAAAAATCAAAAACAATTTTTCTTTCATTTCCCACCATTGTGCGGATCATGAACTCTATATAACCAGATTCAGATGATTGGAATTTTCATCCTCACACAGATCCAAATTCAAACAAAAGAACAGAAAGATCCTTGAAATTATGGCCTCCAAGGATATCGAAACTCACCGATCCGGCGCTGAGATTTATCATGGCGCAACGCTGTGCAAGCAAAAAGCCCAAGAACTCCTCGACAAGTTCCGACTCCCAAGACGTTAGTGCCTTTCAACCACTTGACCGAGATGGGATTTAACCCCACCACAGGCTTTATCTGGCTGAAACAAGAGAAGCCCACCAAGTACAAGGTGAAGAACGTTGGAGTGAGCTCGTACGCCTCCGAGATGACTGGGTTTGTCGAGGATCGTCGTATGCGTAAGTTTTCCGGTATCAAAAGCAAAGATCTTATGATTTGGATGAGTATTTCTGATGTCTCAATCGATTCAAATGATCCTAACAAAATCACTTTCACCACTTCGATGGGTCTGTCCAAGAGTTTTCCCGTCACTGCATTCGAAACTGAACCGGAAGAGGTGAAATAGAGGGATTTGTACGGCGGATTTATTTGAAATGGTTGAAAAAACGATGAGTGAAATCATGAGTTAATAAGTGGATTTGTTGTATTTGTTTGGAAGTAATAAAAGTGTGTTCCATTCATTTAAACATGATATATATTTTTTTAATTTTATATTATTTTATATCGTTATATAAATAAAAATTGATGTCTGAAATTTAAAAAAATAAATAGTTGGGGTTTGTCTTTTCTCTCTCTCTTAAAATATCCTTATTTCAATCTGCCATTAATGATATCCTTATTATTTATCTTTTTAAATCATAAAAAGTTAAGGTTGATCGTATTTCCTTACACCTCCACGATGTACTACCAATACTGTTCACTGAAGTATACAAATATTCTATTTATTATTAGGTTTAAATAAAAAAATAAATGTTTAAATTATATATTTTTAAATTTTAAGTGTTTAAAGTTTTTTTAAATAGATGTTTAAAATTTAAAATGATAAAATTTTAAATGTCTGACCATTAAAAGATGTTAAAAACTGTTAATCAATCAATGTTTGACATATGACATATTTATTTTATTTTTTAATTAAAAATATAATGCTTTTTTATATATTTTTTTCATTTTTCTTATAAAATCTTGATATTTTTCTAATTTTTATAAAATAATCATCAAATCTCTAAATTTCACAAAATCAAATGCCACCACTTCTGTCATGGAACGTCACACCTAAACACATTATTTTAGTCGTCGGACCTAGTCAGTTATTTTTTTTAACATAATATCGTCGGAAACATCAAACGACATATCAATTAAACGTCGAACATAAAATCAACATTCAATTAACACGTTATACAATGTTTTCAACACATGTTGGAAAAATGATTATTTAAATTCGACAATCAAAAAGGTGTATTTAAACGCAACGATCAATGACGATATTGGGGTTTGAGAAATTTAAAGGATTTGGGGACTTTTTGTAAAAATTATAAAATTTTAGGATTTTATGAAAAAAATAACATTTTTAAACGCCAATTAGTATGTCACATTAAACATTGATTGGTTAACAATTTTTTAACTCTTTTAATAATTAAATACTTAAAATTGTAAAATTTAAAACTTTAAACATCTATTTAAATAATACTTTAAACACCTAAAATTCAAAAATAATATACTTTAACACATATTTTTATTTAAATCTTATTATTAAACCTCTAATGAATTATTAAAAAAAATGCACGTTTAAGTTCTTTTAAGCTTTCAAACTAGCATTAATATTCACGTTTACTGTTAAAATCTAAAGGGTTGATTGCAATATAACCCTAAAATTAGGTCTCAATTCTAAATAAATCTTGAAATATTTTGATCAAGACCTTAAGATATTATTATTAATTAGTTTTTTTAAGTCACTTTAGTTGTTAGATTATATGTTAAATACCATCTCGATAATTATGTGGAGAATACTTAAAACACGAATCATCTTACTTTAGTGGTTAAGAGTACAATTGTTATTTTTGAAAGTCACGGGTTTGAGTTAGCACGGTGATTAAAGGGCAATATTCAATGGTTGAAAGTATATTTTAAAACAAATACTACTTATACTTAGGGGTGTTCAAAAATATCCGATCCGGTTATCCATTGATCCGATTTAAAAATACGGATATCCGATCCGATTTTTATTTTTAGATCGGATATCCGATCCGATTTTAAGTTTTCCGGATCGGATATAGATCACAATATTTCAAGTTTCGGATTATCCGAAAATCCGAAAATTCAAAACTTTAAATTTTTATTAATATTAATCTTGTTATATTTAACAATTTAGTGCTTGTTATTTTCAAAAAATTTAAAAATTGAAACTTTTATAAATGTAATTCTTGTTGTATTTAGTAATTTATTGTTTATTATATTCGAAATTCCAAAATTTTTAAAAATATAACCTTCAAACTAGAAAAATTAGTTTAATCAAATTATATTTTTGGATAATTAGATATCCGAATATCCGATCCGAGTATCCGATATACGAATATGCGGATATCCGTTTTTTTCCGGATCGGATACGGATCACTATATCATCGATCCGAAAACCCGAATATCCGAAAAAATCGGATCCGATCCGATATCCGACAATGAACACCCCTACTTATACTCACCGTAGTTAATTAAAAAAAGTTTGTATTTACTATTTTTTTTTAAAAAAAATTAACTATTTTCTAAAAAAAATATGAGAGTTTATATTTAACATGTTAAAAGAATATATAGTGTCATTGAAATTTAAAAGGTTTTTTTTTAATATATTATGTCAAAGTTATTTAAAAAATAATTTTTTTTACGTTATATTTGAGTTGATATTTAATGTTGAGGTTAACATATATGTTAATGAAACATACTTGATGATAACGATACATTTTTTTTATTAATTATTGATTTTATCCGCTAATCGATTATTTTAAATAGAATTTTATAAAAATTTATTATAGAAACTAACTTTTTTAATTTATTTTTTTCTATTTACAACGTTAAGATTCGAATCTCTAATCTATTAATTTGAATCAATTTAAAATCTGAATAATCGATTAGGGATGTATAAGAAACTAATCCAAATTTAATCAAAACTTTTTATTAAAAATAAGTCCGAATAATACCGGATTAGCACGAATTCATGAAAAACCGTGTGCAAAGTGCAAACCGGCTCATACTAACCCGCTGTAACTGTAAGCCCCGGGATGGGCACGGGTCGTGTCGGATTTTCGGTCCATCCGTATTTGACCCGAAAAATCACACCCGCCACTCGATCTGACCCGTTTTTAGGATAAAAAAAATTTGACCCGATCCAATTTTTAAGCTTTAAAATTCGACCCTACCCAAATCATTAAAAAATAAAATTTTAGGAACTAAACAGTAAAAAAATAAAATTTAGGGATCTAATTATAAAAATATTTAATTTTAGTGATCTAATTGCAAAAAAATTAATTTTAGTGATCTAATTGTATAAAATATATATAAAGATCATTATTGTAAATATCCTTAAAATATATATAGGAAAATTACACTATTAGTCCCGGGTCAGGTTGGATTGGATTTTTTTACCTTAAACCCAAACCCGATCCGATCTGAGACCACCTTTAAAAAAATCCGACCCAAACCCGAATCTTTCATCAAAAAATACAACCCGATCAACCGGATAGGGTCAGAACCCATGGAGTTCGGTTTCCGTACCCATCCCTAGCCCCGTCCTAGATAAATCTACTTTGGAATTGTATATATAAGGAAACCGTGTTTGGATCCTCCTCTGAGTGCGATTTACTGTTTCTCTTTTAAAGCGTTCAAAAAATAAATCCCAGAGGACCAATCAGCTTTGGCTTTACAGCTATACATGTAAATCTCTGCATCTTTTGCTGGAATCATAAGAAGAGAACTCGGGTGGCGGGTGTGATCTGGGTAGTTTTAGTTTTCTACAATGGAGCTGTTCTACTTGATGGTGTTCGGGGCAATGACAGCGGTGGTGGCTGCATTAGAGCTAAGCAAGAACAGCAAGGATCGAATCAACACGTCACCTGCTTTCAATGCCTTTAAGAATAATTACCTTATTGTTTACTCTCTAATGATGGGTAATTTGATTCCCCCTGAATTTTGTTTACCCGGATCTGATTTCTATTTCTATCCTTTAGATCTTCTCTTCTGTTTTACGTTGACATGGAATCTGATCTTTTTTTCTTTTCTTTTTATTGAATTTGCGTTTCTAAAGTGTGTTTGTGATGTCCTTTTTTGTGATAATGCTGTTTTGTTAGTAATGGCTTGTTTGAAAATTACAGACTGTTTGGAAACGGAAAACAAGCTCATCGTGAAAAGGAAAAATGGAAGAGAACGACAATACATGCATTTATTTTATCTTGTTGGGTTGTGTCCAATGTTGCTTTATGGATTTCTGTCCTTTTTTTGTTTTGTTTTATGGTTGAGCCATTGGATCTGGGACATTTTGTGGGTTGGAGATAGGTCGCTGTTGCTTGTTTTTTATGATTCTGTTTTTTTTTTTTTTAAACAAAGAAATGGTCTCATTTGAGGGATCAAGCTGTCCATTGTTCTTGCTTCCTAGAGTTGGATGTGTAATTGTTGCCGAGTGTAGTAATAATTTGTGTTTTACAGACATCGACATTTCCATGTTTTCATTTTGTGTTGTGGCATGTTGGGTTGTGTAAAACTAGGTGAAAGATAAACAAGATTGCATTAACTTCTTTAATGAGTGTCTTAGCAATAGAAGGATTGATGGTGTTAGTTTAGGTGATTCCTTGGTAGATTGCATTAACTTCTTTAATGAGTGTCTCAGAAATAGAAGGATTGATGGTGTTTGTTTATGGTTAATCTGGCTCTTGATACAAGTCTTTAATGACAATGTTGCTCGAATTGTGTAATTTAAGACTTCTGAATTGCATCATAAGAATAATACTTCCTATGGCAGGAGATCCTTTTTAAAATGAAAAAAGTATGATCTTATCTGTAGATATTTGTTATGGTAATTGTAAAAGTTAACCTTCTTAATCATGGTTATCGGGCATATGTCTATCTTGTTCCTTTGATAAATGGGTGTTCATGTGTCAATAGCTGGAGACTGGCTGCAGGGTCCATATGTTTACTATCTTTACAGTACATATGGCTTTGGGAAAGGGGACATTGGACAGCTTTTTATAGCTGGTTTTGGATCCTCCATGTTGTTTGGGACAATTGTTGGATCTCTAGCTGACAAACAGTAAGTTTACTTTTGACTTGTTTTGTAATCTTTTCATACTTATGGATTAACCATCTTGTTGTAATACAAAAATGTCTTCATGTGTTTAAATTCAGGGGCCGGAGGAGAGCATCTGTTACTTACTGCATAACATACATACTTAGCTGTATCACCAAGCATTCTCCTGAGTACAAAGTTTTGATGGTCGGTCGAGTTTTGGGAGGTATCGCCACCTCTCTTCTGTTTTCAGCATTTGAGTCATGGCTTGTAGCTGAACATAATAAGGTGAGGCATTGCTTCGGTACCCTTCACTCATTTTCTTTTTCTCTTATTGGTATTTTAGCTGCTGTATGTTACTCCCTGCCAGGTTGTTGTACAATTCCCACCTCCCCTGGTTTAAAAGAAAAAAAACGTTAAAAATATTTTGTTTATATCTATCATATTGCACATGATGCATAGAAAAATGCCAACTTTGTTTCATGATTTTTCCGGGGTTTTTCGAAGATGGTAAGGCATGGACCATTTAGTTTTGCTTAGCCACATTCTTCTGCAAGCTTTATCTGTTGTAATTGGTGTTGGTATGTCTTTTAAAATTAAATCTTTTGCTGACAATTTACTGCTTCTATTCTTTGCAGAGGGGCTTCGAGCAACAATGGTTGTCACTAACATTTTCAAAGGCTATCTTTCTTGGGAATGGTCTTGTTGCCATTTTGTCGGGGTTGTTCGGGAACCTACTTGTTGATTCACTTTCCCTTGGACCTGTGGCTCCTTTTGATGCTGCTGCATGCTTTCTTGCTATTGGGATGGCCATTATTTTATCATCATGGACTGAAAACTTTGGAGATCCCTCAGAAAATAAGGACCTGCTTACCCAGTTCAGGGGGGCTGCTATAGCAATTGCTTCTGGTAGAGTTTAATATTTTACTTTAAACGCAATGCATTGATCAGGTTGACATGTTATCAGCCATCTTCCATAATGCATGTATTCTTAACATTGTTTGTTTCCGGTTCCCCTTAGCCTAATATTCTGTGCAGATGAAAAAATTGCTTTGCTTGGCGCCATCCAGTCTCTGTTTGAAGGTTCCATGTACACCTTTGTGTTCCTTTGGACTCCTGCTTTGAGCCCCAATGATGAGGAGATTCCCCATGGTTTTATCTTTGCCACATTCATGTTGGCTTCAATGTTGGGAAGCTCCCTTGCATCTAGATTAATGGCTCGATCTTCACCCAGGGTAGAAAGCTACATGCAGATTGTTTTCGTGATTTCCTCTGCCTCTCTCCTGCTTCCACTTGTAACCAATGTACATTTCAAGATCCCTCTGTGTATATGTTGTGTATGTATCATTTTTTTAAGTCTTTCATGACAATAATGTATTTGTTACAGTTCTTGGTGGCACCTTCTAAAGAGAAAGGAGGAAGTATCTCCTTTGCAGGTTGTCTCCAGCTTCTTGGCTTCTGCACTTTCGAGGTTTGTGTCGGCATATTCTGGCCATCCATTATGAAAATGAGATCCCAATACATCCCAGAGGAGGCTAGGAGCACGATTATGAACTTTTTCCGAATTCCTCTCAATATCTTTGTCTGTGTCGTGCTGTACAATGTATGTCACAGGCTTTCCTATGATAGATTCATTCCATTATATGCTGACAGACACTATGCTAACTAGCTGTATTGGTTTTGCCTCTGAAGGTTGACGCATTTCCTATCACTATTATGTTCGGTATGTGCTCGATTTTCCTCTTCGTGGCATCTATCTTGCAAAGACGGCTGATGGCAATTTCCGACAAACCAAGTACGTACAAACCTTAGACAACACTCTTTACCCCTCAAATCAACATCAGTTCCAATTTTCAAAGCCAAGTTTACATATTTTTCACAGCCTGCATCAACCTGAAACATTCCTCATTTTCCTGCCATTTCTCCATGGCTGTTAAGTTCTTAAACTTTTTGGTGGTTTTTCTTTTTCCTTGCAGAGATGGAAAGTTGGACAGCTATAGACCCTGAGGCCGAGCCACTAAATGATCCAACTGGTGGACTGTTGGACCTGTAGACGATAGAGCATCGAGTATCTTATGCAGGTCGGAAAGAAAAACTCAGAAACACCAATGGTAACTTCATTCCTTATACTGTTGCAGTTCCTAATTCTTTGATGGAGGGTTGTACTTTTGATTTTAATGGTAGAAGAGATTACAAAATAGTGATCTTCCCAGTAAAGGAATTGGAGCTATAAGGCCATTCCATCTTTGTTTTTCGGCTGTCCCTCTGTCAGTAGATCACATTACAGTAATTAAAATCCATTTCTATATAATTTGTATTGTACGTCTTCTTTTTCTTTAGTAAAACTGCACCACCTTCATTATTCCCATTGAAATATATATTATTTCTTTTTTCATAAATGAAATTGTAGACTAATTTCAAAAATAAAGTAAGAGCAGGGTTTGTAAATATCCATGAATACTTGTATATTACCATAGAAATCATAGTAATTTGATTATGCCATGCCTACAATGAGTCGACAGAGAACATTTCATGTACATTTATGATATTTTCATTTAAGAAATTAAGAGGGCGTAGTAAAATATTTGTACGTAGAAGTTAGAGAAAGAAGAAAACTGATATATTAATTAAAAAAAAAAAAGAGAAAAAAGAGCGGTATAAATTAACACATTCAGGAAATGGAGAAACCTGGTTTTCTCTCTTTAAACCTCCTTAAGAGAAGCTCCCTTCTTTGAACAGCCCCATCACAGTGAACAACATTATTCTGTAACATGCTGTATGTGGTCCCAACATTCTTGATGCTACGAGTTTCCGGGTAGTTTTCCCTGGTTTTAATCTGCTCTTCTATTAATTCTACCCCACTAACAGCATCCACAAGATTCAAGAGGAAGGAGAAACCGATAACATCTTCCTCTTCGGTAACCGGTGGTTCTATAATTGATTTTACCAGAGAAGCAATCAAATCGTCTCTAGGAGCAAATCCGTTTCGTGCCAACCAGGACAAAATAGTTATCCCAGCTTGTGTTCTTACACTTACATATTGCTTCCCATAATTCAAGTTGGAACTAAATTTCTTACCATGCTCAGGTTTTCTAGTTAGTTCAAGCAGCCATGGAAGTTGTACGGAGGCAAAAGATAAAATCTTGCCATTTTCTTTCAAAAGAAGCTGCCAATCTGTCCCGTGCTCAACAGGAGGATTTTTAGCGACGAGAGAAAGTGTATTTTCAATACTATTTAAACGATCTCTTTTATCAGCACTTTTAAACCCTTTAACCAGTCCGGAGGAATTTGTTCCTACCCCCGTCATCAAAGTTTCACACTGCATTTGCATGTCTAAGTCTTTCCACGCATTGAGCAACTCACCTATTGATTGCTCGTCACAATGGCTCAAGGCAAAACCCAATAGCTGTTTCCGAGCACTTGTATCCAAATTCTTGAGAGGAGGACCCCTTGCTATTGCAACACATAAATCCCAAACAAGACTATGACCCTTTTTGGCCAGAGCAAGGCAGAGATCAAAGGCCAACTGCATATCACCAGAAACAGCAGCTTCTCTAGCAATAGCTTCCTGAACACCTGATATTTCGTCCAGGGAGCGCAATCCAAGAAGATTGGCAACCTCAATCAGTTCATCAACGTGTAGATAAGCTCCAGCTTCATTTGCGATAACCATTTTAATAATTTCCATTGGGTCTTTTATTTGCCTGAATTGCATAGGAAGAACAGTCACTCCGAAGTTGGGAAGTTTAACAGTAAGTGCATCAATAAGATTAATCTCTGCTTTAACATTTCTGCTGCTTGGAAATAAATTCAAGCAATCCCTAGCCTTCCAGATCTGAAACAAGTCACAACAGCACAAACAATATTTCAGCTTTTAAATTTAAAACAAAAAGAAAAGGTCGGTATATGCTGTCATCAGCATGTGGTTAAAATGAAAGTTCAGATCATAACACAAAAATCATACATGAATATTCCAGAAATGTGAACTTATTAAGCCATTCTAGTATATCCAAAACCATAATAGACAATAAACCGACTGCTACTTACTTCTGAGCAAGTAAGACTTGAAGCTGAGAAAAAAAACTCCCGTGCAGCTTGAATAACAAGATTTTCTGCTTTTTCCTTTGGCAAGGCAACTGAACTTGTACCCTTTAAGTAACTTCTTGCAAGAGAAAACTTCTCTGCTTTTAACAGTCCTCCACAAAATTCAGTTAAAAAATATTCGAGGTCCAGAAATGGAAAGGCCGTCTCATGCAAGCACTGCAAATCATACCACATGGTTTCCCACTCATCATTTGGTCGGCCATGCCGTTGGCGACTAAATTTTGAAAGCATGAGGCGAATAATCTGTTTTGCGCCTTGTTTATCTGAATGGGTTTCTAAGAAATAATTCATTGGTTTAGGGACCTGTAAAAGAACACCTCATAGTCTAAGTATACCCATAGCATCCAGCACAGAAGGATAAACACCTTGAACTGATGTTTTTAAGGGAAATAATTCTAAAAGACAATCCATATGTGACATAAAAGCTTATAAGAGAAAGACAAACCCGGTAAAATGCCAAAATGCTCCCTGCTTCAAGATGGCCTTCTGCCACTTTGCACCTTTGATGAAGGTTGCCAATAAATATTTTAGAATCTGTAAAATTGGTTGTAGGTGGAGCATAAAAGATCAGGTTTACCAAACTGAGGCCTAAAAATTATAAAGGGGTATGGAATCAAAGAAGTTGGGAGTCTAGGGAGAGATATTAAAAGAAACTGTATCCTTAAAACAGTACCAAAAGGAGAGAAAGACAGATTCAGGACAGTTGCCTCTTCTAAAATTTTGATTCATTCAACACACTGTATCTCCCTTACAGTCCTAATTAAACCTTATATATCTTTATTCCTTAACTAAAAGACTTTTGAATTTCCAACGGTAAGATAACCAGTCACCACAAAATTTAAGGGAATTACCAAAAAGAAACAGATTCATAATTCAAGTCCTTTGGCACTTAACTGTGAAACAGATTAATGATGAAAAGCAACAGATTGGAATAAGCATAACATATAATACTTTGAGTGAGTTGGGTTCATTTGTGACAAACTACCTTGCTTCTGTGGAAGCTTTGACAATATTTCAGCCATGGTATCCCACCTATCTGTGACTGTAAATAAATATAGGCATTGCAGAGCACAATCTACAACTTCAACCTCATCCTTGAAGAAGCCACTGCTTTGGAGCTCCCTGCAACCTTCCTCAATGACCATCAAGCATATATCCAATTTATTCACAGAGGAAATCTCTTTCAGCCATCTAACCAGGAATGACTCGCTCTTAGTATGATCTACCAAAGAATGGTCATCTGCAATTTGCTGTCGGGTAGCCAAGGAAACCAAGTGCGACCTTTTCTGCATAAATGGAATTGCCTTATTCCGCAATGATTCAACCACAGTTTCCTCTCTGCACCCATTAAGCATTGTTTTGAATTTTTCATAGTCAGATAATTGTTCCCATGTAACAAGACTCATACTGGTACTTATTTCAGCATCATTCTCATTATCATAAACCAGCTGGTGCAGATATGAGATATCCTCGTGAAACTGCTTTAACTCATTGATACCTTTCTGACAAGCAAAGCCAACCAAGTAGCGGCAGTTTTCTAGCAACCCACTGTAGGAATCAATATCTCTAGCTCTATGCTTATACCAAACTGCAAGTTCATCTGTTGAAGGCCAAAAAGATCCTAGCAACCGCTTGAGAATAGGTTCAGTTCTAATTTGATTACCAATGTCAAGGTTCGCAGGTAATTTATTAATAAAACCTATCATTTTATCACATTCAATCCAATCTTCCTCCCTCATAAAAAAGTTTGGAGGAGACCTCCCAGGAAGAAGCTGCACATATGTTTGGACAGGAATTGTTTCAGGAATTGCAGCCAAAATATCTAACATGAAGGGAGCCAGTGAATAAGGATGACGCTTGAACAGGAGGTTTAAAGCCCCGATTTTTCCACTTTCAGCGAGTGTAATTGCTGCCTCATTCATTGGCATAACCCGGAATTTGCTGTATTCCCAAGCAGAAAACCTACAAAAGCCTATGTCATTATGCAGTCAATCAATAGAAACAATTAGAAAGCAGTAACCTACCAAAACTAAAAGTGGCAGAAATAACTACTAAAAGATGGAATGCACACTACCTGCCCATGTTTATCCCAAGAAATGTTTCCAACCTATCACTGAATTGCAACAGCTGAAGCCTAGCCAAACGGAAATCCCATATCTCAGGACCTTCTTGGTTGTTTGGTTCGAAAAATTTGCAACAGTTGGTTAACTGCAGCCCATATGCAAGTAAAGCCTTTACTGCTTCTTCTGATGGTCCAACTTTATCTACACACTCCGAAAGCACAAAAACTTTATCTGTAATGTTTGACAAAAATGTATTCAAGTCATTTATTCCTTGGCCAGAACACAACCACTGGGACTTCAGAACTTCATCTCTATCCAACTGATAACGACCAGCAAATTCCAAGGCAGCTTGATACTTGGAATTACCAATTAGAATCTTATACATTTCAGGAACAGATCTCTCTGATAACGATCTCAAATTCCAATGCAATCCAAGGTCAGATTGATTGGATTTGTCTTCAGAACTTTGCTCTCCATGATGCAAGTCCTTTGTTCGTCTATTACCATTAAATGAATCACGCCTATCTTCCGATGATAAAATCTCTAAAAGAAAAATATTTCCTTCAAACTTCTGTACCCTTTCTAAAACAGGCATAGAATATATAGGTCCATTCTCTATTAGTTTCATGCCACTAACAATGTCAAGCATAGTGACAAAGCCACTCTGTTTAGCAAAGGTGAGAATATGGTCAGACCACCAAGTAAAATCTACAATGTCAACTAAGATATCTTTGCCTACATTTAATGATCTATCAGTCACTCCAGAATTAGTTCTGTCTTGGAAAGCAAAATTTGTAACCAAATATGTTTCCTTATCCAGCTTAAACAAGTGCAAACATCCATTCATATCTAAAGTGGCAATGTAAGATTCCTGGGGTGAGATCAACACCTTTGGGTAGCCCAGATGAGTTGCATAACCTTTTTGCTCACAGTAAAGGCCCTCCAACTGAACAGAGGCTAATGGCTCCAGATTCTGATGTTTACGCCAAAGAGAAAGATAACAGGATTCTGGAAAGAAAGATAAAAAAGAACCGTTAAAGTTGAAAGTCTAAAGGCTAATTGTTGTAAAAACTGATTTGCCCCATATCTATGCTTTATCATATGAAACTGATACACAGACACAGATGCTTCACTGATTTAATTCAATATTCACAAGCAAAGCCTAGAAGACTGAGTCATGAACATAACTATAAAGACTTCCAAATTTCAGTCAAAGGTTTCATTAGGTCAAGCGTAATGAAGTATAAAACCATACCAGATTTCCCACTTGCAGCAATTGAGCCAACAACAACAAACAAGGAAAGTTCTGGATAATGGTCAAAGCAGAAAACATTCTGTGTGAATTGCCTTTTTAAAGCTAAGTCACTACTTTTTATGGCAGAAACAGAGGCGCTTGGTTCTCGACCGATCTCAATATGATGAAAAGCTCCATCAGATGTCAGAACAGTGAAGCGACACCTGAAAACAAATCACTTGATTACACATGCACAGTAATTATATACCATCTATGGTATTTATAATCATGCATTAGAAATCCTGGCTACCTGATCGTGAATCGAAGGTTGTTATAGAAGTTTAAAACCAGCAGAAGGAGAATGGGAACAAAAACTTACAAGAAAGATCGTTGCAGTTCAGAACCATCCTGTGCAATCAATCCTATTATTGTTGAAGATACTTTTAAATGCTTCTTCGTAATCCTTGTTATCTCTTCACCATTTGACTTAATGAAATATATTACATCAGCATCATCAACGACTCCAAGAATGTCATGAGATTCAGACCAAGCTCCACTTGTGAACAAATCAAGGCTGCCATCTGATGCATGGAACCCAAGTTGAACAAAACTATAAGGAATAAGTTCTATAAAGAATTTATCAGGGGTGGAGCTACATGGGGTGAGGTAGGGCAATTTCCCCCCAATATTTTTTTCACCTTTGTCCCCCTATATAATTTTTTTTTAAAAATGGTTTATTTATGTTTTGCCCCCCTTCCTGGCTCCGCCCCTGGAATTTATAAACCTAACATAAACCAGTAAGAATGATTTTCTTCATCATCAAGCCATGTTCAATATTAACCAATGAAACCGAACAAATGTTCATTAAAGAAACAACGCATACCAGTAAAACTTCCACATGGCTCCTGGTAATCATCTTCCTTCCGCAAAATTGTGATTTCATTTCCGGCAGCCACGGCGACACGCTCACCTCTTGGAGATATAAATAAAGACACAGGTTTTTTCATTTTCTTCGGATTTTTGTACTGAATCCATCTCTCTTTAAGCCGACTTACACCTTCATCCAGTAACATCCCAACAATAAAGAAAATTCTTTTAAAAAATTCAAAATAATTGTATTGCCATAAAAATAGTAACTAATTAAACCACAATTGAATTAAAATATATATATGAAAGAAGCACTTAATTCTACCATACCTCCGGCGGAAAGAAATGATAAGAAACCGCCTTTATCAGCTCCGTTTGACTGGATTTATAATAAAATATTTATTAAATTGTAAACCGAGTCGATTTATGTTTAGAAAATAAAAGTTAAATCAAAGAGGATACCTGTTGGAGCGAAAGAAGGGGATGATTGGAAGTAAAATGCCTGGAGGCGTGACGACGCTCTTCGTAAAGCACTTCTCGCACGGAATCTGCCATGGCCGGCGACTAGTTCATTTACTTCGATCAAAGATCAAATTCAAGAAGGAAACGCGGGGGCGGTGGAGGGAGACTTGTAAAACGGATCTACGAATTGTCCGGCTTCTGCCAAATGGGCTGAAGGAGGTTTCTTTTCCAACGTAAAGGCTTGGGCTGCAAGCCTCCAAAAGATTCTTAAATGCACACGGACGAATTCATTTATATACATACTATAATTTTATTAAAAATTTATCTATTATAATTTTAAATTATATTTAATTTAAGATATAAATACCAAAATTTCATGAACTGATAATAAAAAAAAATAGTTTATTTTATTAATTGAATTTTGTTCGGTTAAAACGATTCAAATAATATATGTATATCGAGTAAATTAAATACGTACTAAAATATTAGGTCATTATATTATACATCGACAATATTTAAATCCTAATAAACATAAAATTAAATATTTAAACTCTAAATATTAAAATTAAGACACTTATAAAAACATAAAGTTTTGACTGTATTTTTTACTTAAATATTATCTTATAATTAAATTAGAATAATCTATACGAATGCGTATTTAAAATTTACCGTTAGGTTGGCGCCATTTCCACCCTAACGTATTTTCGACTCCGAGTTCAAATCCCATACTCGTAGACTCACCCCGTTTCTTACAACTCCTACTCTTGCTGTGCCAAGCGTCAAATCAGATTTAATTTGTTTCTGCACCATGACGTGGCAGCATCAGGTTTCTCCTTTTTAGAATCTTACCATAAACCGTACCGCACACAATCAGCAGGAAATAATACCATTGACTTTGTCTTTGTCAACAATCTCAATTTTTTTATTTGGTCAAGATAATTTTAAAAACAAATAAGCAGGGGTTTGAATATGAGACTGGAGAGAAATTATGGGAAATTAGAGGAGCAAGACGAAGTTCGTGGAGAAACTCCCCGAAGCCACATCTTTTTCCTGGATGCGATTAATTTTCCCGGAAAATTCCAGTGGTTTCTCGCAAGGAAAACGTGACCAGAGAGTAAAGAGTTTCGTTGACTTACTGTATCTAGGTGAACTAACTCTTCGTTCTTTGTTTCTTTGCTAAATGCTATGTGTTAACATATCGAGTAATTCAATGACTTGAGAAAGGGTTGTTTTTGTTTAGCTTTTTGTGTTTTGATTGATGCTTTAAATGAATCATGCTTGAGCATCCCATATATCCCATTATATGTTGATTGATTGATTTATATTTTGATTTTCTTTGAAATTTTTGATTTATTGTGACAGATCCACCCAAAATGTTTTTCCTTAGAAATTGAGTTAACTGCAAATGATTTGTAATTCTCTGGAATTGGATTTCAGGGGTTGGTCTTGGCAGATTCCATATGACCAGAATTTGGCCATTTTCTGGGATGGATATCAAGCATCACCTGAATTGAAGATATTCTTCTGTAATTATTTTGTTCATTACTGTTTTTATTCTTCTTTGAATGCTTAAAGATGGAAAAAGATGTTATTACAACTAGGACATCAATGGTTTCACTACCTGAGTTGTTCTCTCAGACCACATTCGCAGTACTTGATTGCATTCAAGCCGCCAAGGCTGTCATTACTCAGATTAAGAATTTCGAGAGATTCTCTAATTTCATGGAGAAGGTCATACTTATCTTGAAAGAGTTATCAACATCGAATGCAAATGATTCAGAGAGCTTAAGAAATGGCCTGGATATTCTGAACATGGAGGCTAAAGTTGTGAAACAGCTAGCTGATGAGTGTAGAGCTAGAAACAAGGTTTATCTCTTGATCAACTGTAGGAAAATTTTGAAGCAATTGGAGAACAGCACGAAAGAGATTTCTCAAGCTTTAAATTTCATCCCTTTGACCTATTTGGATGATCTGAGAATTGTTAATAAGATTACCAGGTTGTGCAAAGATTTGGTGGTAGCTGAATACAGTCTCTGCACAGAAGAAACTACTGTTTTGGAGAAGATTGAGTCAGGTTTACGAGAGAGGAATGTTGAGAGATGTTATGCGAATGATCTGATTGTTTTAATTTCTGAGACAATTGGAATTCCTGGTGAATACTTGGCCATGAAGAAGGAACTCGAAGAATTTAAGGCTGAAATACAAGATTCGAAACCCGGAATTGGCATGGACGAAGCTAGAAGAATGGAACAGATTGTTGAGCTGCTTGAAATGGGTGATGCTATGACATCTTATGCGGAGAAAGCTAAGAAGTACCAACTTGAAAGAGACTCACTTGGTACTCAACCTTTGCAGGCTCTCCGGTCGTTTTATTGCCCAATCACCATGGGCGTCATGGTTGATCCAGTGGAGATTTCGTCGGGTCGGACATTTGAAAAAAGTGCCATCGAAAGGTGGTTTGCAGATGGAAACAAGGTCTGCCCATCGACATTGGTTCAGTTGGATTCATTGGTTTTACAGCCTAACAAGACTCTTAGACAAACAATTGAAGAATGGAAATACAGGAACAAAATGAGCACCATTGTTTCCATCAAGCCTAAACTTAAGTCAAATGATGTACAAGAAGTGCTTCAATCTCTCTCTGAGCTGCAGGATCTATGCACAGAGCAAGAGCTGCACCGAGAGTGGGTGACATTTGAGGGTTATATACCAGATCTTATTGGACTTCTCAGTGCCAAAAATCGTGAAATAAGAACACGAGCTCTAGCCATTCTCTGCCTACTTGCTAGAGATAGTCGTGAAAACAAGGTACTTAATTGTGTAACTTCTTTCATATTGACAAAGCTATTTACTCTAATCTTTTCACCTGCTCATAAGCTGCATAAACTTGGTTAGCAACTTAAGGTTTAGAATGATGTTCTTTTTATTGTTTGTTGTTGAAAGGATTATTGGATTGTGTCTGCCTTGAGATATTATCCCTCTCAACAGTAACACCTTACACTAGGGTGTGAATTATGTTTTTTGTCGAAGGGTTATTTTGGTACAATGATTGTTGGACCGTGCGAGATATTATCTGCTTTGGCTTTCTAAAGAGCGTTCTCATGGTTTTCCTCCTTGAGAAAATGTGTATCAATAGTGGAAGAGTGATCTTGCACATAAAGCCACAGTCCAATTCTTTAGTAGTCAATATAGATGTTTTTTCCTTTACGACAAAGCTTCTGGAATATTGTCATTTCTACGACCAAAAAGATTAGGCTAAATCACTTGCTTTATTTCCAAGCTGCAATATTTGTATTTGTGTGTGTGTGTCTATTTTCCTCAAATTGGTTTTGTTAACTTTCCAGGAAATGATTGCTAAAGAAGATCGTGCACTCGAATCCATTGTCAAATCACTTGCTCGGCAAATAAAGGAAAGCAAGTTGTCCTTAGAGTTGTTATTGCAATTATCAAGAAGCAGTGTAGTGCGAGATGCCATTGGAACCATTCAAGGTTGTATTTTTCTTGTAGTTACTATGCTAAGCAGTGATGATGCACAAGCTTCTAGAGACTCGGGAGAGCTTTTGGATAACCTGTCTTTCCTAGATCAAAATGTTATAGAGATGGCCAAGGCAAATTTCTTCAAACCTTTATTGCAGCTTCTTTCTTCGGGTAAGTTCTCTGTGGTGTTGGATACAAGTTTGTGTCTAATATGAGATTTTTCAATTTTTTTATCATTATTATTATCGGTTTGTGTATAATATGAACTTTTTAAGTCACAATCTGGTTTCATGCAGGGCCAGATAATGTGAAGTTGCTGATGGCTAAGATATTGTCTGAAATTGAGTTGACTGATCATCATAAATTATCACTATTTAAAGATGGGGAAGCACTAAGACCTCTTCTTCAGTTACTCTCTCGTGATAATCTAGAGATGAAAACAGTGGCAGTTAAAGCCCTTCAGAATCTGTCAAACTTGCCACAAAATGGGTTGCAGATGATCAAAGAAGGTGCACTTGTACCACTATTTGAAATCCTGTATCGCCATAGCTTGTCATCCCCAAGTTTGCGTGAACAGGTTGCAGTTGTAATCATGCACCTTGCCAAATCAACTAATACCCCAGCTGCGGATGATGAGCAAATCTCTTTGCTGGAATCAGATGAAGATATTTTTAAGCTATTTTCTCTGATTTCTTTCACCGGACCGGACATTCAAAGAATCATTCTCGAAGCTTTCTGTGCAATGTGCCGATCATCTTCAGGTCCAGACATCAGAGCAAAGTTGAGACAGGTATGTATGCTGTCTGAGCAGTTCCGAATCCGACATACGTTATCAGGATGTGTATACTAAATTTTTCATATACTTGGAGGATTATATTCTATTTATGTCCGAGTATGACAGGGTATGGAAATGAAAAATAGGAGTAACATAGTCTTCAATACATGACATTGGAAAATCCTCTCTGCAGTGCACTTAGATAACTAGCTTGCATAAAGAAACCATTCTTAGAACTTGGATAAATTGGCTTATGTTAGGCATTCTAAGACTAAAAATTGATTCAAACACCTCCCCTCTGTGAATCTAGAGGGAATGTTATTAATCTGTAGAATTATATACATATTTATGTCTGAATATGACATAGATATCGAAATAAAAAAATCTGATTAATATACACTTCAATACATGACACAGAAAATCTTCCCTGCAGACTGCAGTTCACTTGAATAACTAATTTGTGTAAGGAAACCATTCTTAGAACTTGGATAAATGTGTTTACATTGGGCATTTTCAGACTTTAAAATAGCATCAAACACCTCCCTCTGCATATCTCAATTCTCAAGGGAATGCCATTAATTATGACTCATCTTCTACTTCACTTTTGTTTTCGGTTTCCAGAAGAAATCAGGAATTTATATCTAACATATTATGTTGTTCGAATGTTTATTTGATCATTAGCTCCCTGCTGTCCAAGTATTGGTTCAATTATGTGAGATAAACAACCAAACGGTGAGAGCGAGAACCAGTGCAGTGAAGCTATTCTATTGCTTGACAGTAGACGGTGATGACAGCAGTTTCCAGGATCATGTGGGTCTCAGATGCATTCAGACATTGCTGAAGATCATAAACACTTCAACTGACGAAGAAGAGAACAGATCAGCTATGGGTATCATCTCTAATCTTCCCAAGGACGTACAGATAACTCAATGGCTTCTGGATTCTGGGGCACTGGATACAATCTTTGCTTTCCTAACTGACGGGAACCGAAATGCCTTGAACAAGAAGCATGGAATAGAGGATGCTGCTAGAGCCCTTTGTCGTTTCACTGTTCCAACAAATAGAGAATGGCAGAGGAAAGTAGCTGGAGCCGGGATTATTCAAGTGTTGGTACAATTACTAGTTTCAGGCACTTCTTTGACAAAACAATATGCAGCTGTATCGCTTCAACAGTTTTCGGAAAGCTCCGCTGCATTGAGCCAACCATTAAAGAAGACCAGAGCATTCATTTGCTGCTTCGCTGCATCAGAAACAGGCTGCCAAGTACACCAAGGAATCTGTACGGTCGATTCTTCATTCTGCATTCTAGAGGCCAAAGCTGTCGATCCACTGGTTCGGATTCTTGAGGATGGACATTTAGGAGCCTGTGAAGCTTCTTTAGACGCCCTCTTGACATTGATTGACAATGAAAGACTGCAAAATGGTTGCAAAGTGCTTGACAAAGTAAATGCAATACCTCCAATTATAAAGTTGTTGAGTTCAACTTCAACCAAATTGCAGGAAAAGGCACTGAGAGCTTTGGAAAGGATATTTCAGCTGCCTGAGATGAAGCAGAGATATGCAACAATGGCTCACATGCTGATCGTCGATATAACTCAACGGGGAAGCAGTGAAATGAAATCCATGGCTGCTAGAGTCCTTGTCCAGTTGAATGTTCTAGGTGAACAGTCATCATATTTCTAAATCAGGAATATCATCCTGCGCATGTAGTTTTCTAGTTTGTCTGTTTAGATGATCTTGAATGGATGATAGTGTAACGATTATTTCTATAAATAGAACATTTTTTGCTACAAAGGCTTATTTTTATTTATAGTAAACCATTAAATATATTAAAAAACAATATTCTCGATCAGAATCATAAAAATGCGATATAGATTCAAAACTTCGTTATCGATTTACCGATCATGTCAATCTAATTAGTTTTACACTAGTATAAACGAACTAATCTCCTTACAAGTACATTTCAAGTATTGCATAAAAGATTTTGATTACACATGATGATACATCATAAATCACAGTATAGTTCTTCCAAGTTCCTTGTCATTCCTTCAATTTGCAGACATCGATGAACTTCTGAACTGCATTGTGGTACTGGGTTCCCTGTAATAAAACCAAACCAACTGTAAATAATTTACAAGCATGCGAATAGTTAAATTTGGTTCCTAAAAAACAACCCATGCATTGCTAGAAACCATAATTTGTCAACAGATCAACAGTTTTGGAACCATAAGTACACCATAGGATCACAGTGTTCTAAGTTCAAGTTAGTGTGGACACGTTTGGGCTACCTGATATAACTCAGAAGCAGAAACGTTGTAGTTTCAGAAACTTCGAGTGCTCTCAGCCTCTCACTTGCTGCATGTTTTTAAAGTTTCGTTGCTCTTACAGATGCAGATATGTAAGTGAAGTGTTCTAAGTTCAAGTGAATAGGCAAGGCACAGAAGCATAGACATTGTAGTTTGAGAAACTTCAAGTGCTTTCTCACACGCTGCCTTAAAATAGAGTTCTGCTGCTCTTACTAATGCAGGTAAGGCGATTAACCTAAAGAAACCCCATAAAGATCTCAACGAACCAAGCCTTCTTTTACCCTAAAGAAATCTCCTTGCACACATGAGCAAAAGTGGGCAAAAGAGGAATCATGGTTAACAAGTCACAGCACGCAACCTTGCCCCTTCTAAATACAGCACCATAAAATAGGGACCGACAGTGTAGATATACTGTAGCTTATTTTTTTCAGACTAAGACCTATCTAACAACTAACATTTTGAAGGATTTGACATAATTGTTGGGGCAAAGTTAGACCATCGAACTCCAAAGTTCAAATGCCCCGAACCCAATGTGTATGAGTGCAACATTGGGAATTGAGAAAATAACAATGTTAAGTGATATAATCATCTGAAGAACAACGTTAAGATGTGGCCAAAATGACTAGCAATCGGGATGGGTGTACATAGAGATCCAAGATTCAAACATTGTAATGCATGTTCTGAGTGGGAAAAGACTCATTTCAAGGAACAAGGAAAAGAAGAAATGAACTACCTCCCAGTAAAGTTGGTTGCAGTCCTTGCATTGCCAAAATTCTAAATTCTTGTCAAACAAGCAGCTCGGAATTTTTTGGAAGCCCTTCGCAGCTTCAATGGCCTCTTCCATTGTCAGGGGCTTTTGGATAAATCTCCCATTGCATTTTGTGCACCTAGACATCAGCTGATCCTCACTAATTTTCAATTGGAAAATCTCAATTACCTACAAAACAATTATGAATTTTAGGCCTCTAGAGTACATTTATTTTGTTTTGCCCCCTTATACACCTTAGTTTCAAGTATTCAAGTTGAACTATCAGGATCTTAAATCTCCTCGACTGCATACAAACCTCAAGTAGCTGTTCATTTTTCAGAAGACTATTCACCCTATATATTTGATTCTTTATCAGATACTGGTGTCTCAATAGCTTGGCATCTCGTGTTAAAAGCACCCTCTTCTCTTTGTATGCTTGATCTATAAGATCCCTAAATGCATATGAAGTTTGATATTAAAAAAGGGTTAATATCCTTGGTAATATATAATCAGAGAAAAGGTATCAAATTTATGTTGAGAGGACAACCTGGGTTCTGGCTTTTTGTAATGCGGAATTGCAGCATCTATACCAACACAACGGAGATGTTTCGCCAAGCCTTCAACCTAAATATGTACCATGTTATACTCACACCAACAGTATAAACGAGTAATAGTATAGTCTTTAGATTCTTGTTTAAAGTTGATTTGAAGGATCACTAGAATAAAACTAAATTGTTGATGAAAAACTAGAGAATTTCATTGCAGACTACACAATGAGCGATTAAACAATTTCCTTACCATAACATCACACAAAAACTTAGGTCTTCCATCACCCCCCATGGAAACATCCCATGGTGGGGGGCCTTGCCAATCACCATAATTGTCTAGCTGCTTTTCTTTGCAAACCACTGAGGGTCGTCTTCTTCCTTTCTTTCTGGAAGTTTTTGGAGTTCTATCAGATTCTTGCAAAATAAGTTTTTCACCATATTTTCTTACTATTTTCCAGAGGGATTCATCCATAGGCTTAGTTTTTCTGATGACCTCTACTCCCTTGGCTATTCTTTCACATTCTTCAGAAGAAGCGGTGGCATGGACAATATCTACTGCGTTGCAAAATTTGGTCCTGACAAGCTTATTCTCGCAATCGGGCATCTCGAGAATATCCTTCAATCCTAAACTAATATCAGATTGATGCTGATCCTCTACATTATTACATGAATGCCCTGTGATAAAAGGTGGTCCAGATGTTTTCAACCTAACTCATAAAATAATTCAGTGAAACTGGATAAGCAAATAAGAATCTTTTGGGAATTGGGATAAAGATAACAAATTCCTTGTTCATAAAGATGTTCAAGTAATAAAACATGATTTTCCACTGAAATGCTCAATAAATGGGAAGGAAGTATTTAAAGAAAATCATATCATAGGACATGAGGAGAAGTAATATAGAAACCACACACACACACTCACACACACACACACACACACATATATATATCCACTAGCAGCGAAGTATGTAATACCAGAAGTTATAAGCATAAAGTGATGAAAGATTAAAAGAGGCAACATTCTAACATGCTATGAGGTTTACCATTAGATGCAATGATTCTAAAGGATACATAAAATTTACCCTATTAACTAGCATAAGGAATCAGATGTCAAACTACAGATTCAAATCACCTTCTTTGATAACCTTGGACTGGATGGTTTTGAATATCCCAAGCAAGCAGTGTGCATCTGTAGCTGCATATCTTATCTGCTCTTCTGTAATAGGACGTTGTGACCAATCACTACATTGAAGTTCCTAGAAAAGATTCAAATATTACATTAACAAATTGCAACATGATCCTATAGGAACTAAATAATCTGACAAGATCCTTTCTGAAAGTTACAGAGTTTTTTGGTTAATTCAAACTTAGCTGATAAAAGGGAAATTGAACCAAATTGTTTCCACCATTCAAGTTTTGGAGAGTAGAAAACTTCATCAAAAAGAAGGGGGTGGGGAATCAGTGTTGTCAAGGCATGTGCATAGGCGTGACAACGACTTAGCATTATTCAATAAAAGGCCCACCGGATCAGGAGCCCGCCTAGTGAACACTTTTTTGTAAGGCGATAGGCATAAAAAGAATTGCCAAACTGAATTCCTCTTTAATTTATTTTATTTCACTTTTTTATTTGATATACCTTTATGGTTTACTAGTAAGAAAAAGATAATATCAAACTCTATACTTCGTAATATTTGAGCATTCACCAACATTGACCAACAAAATAATGCATGTTTTGCAGATAAACTATACTCCACTTTCGAGTTTATCATATATCTAGCTTTATATAAAATACAAAACCTCAAGCATATACGTGTTGTGCTTTACCTAACTCAAGTTAACGCTGTTTTTTGCGCTTTGCACTTGAGGCAATATAAGTTTTCAAGTGCCTAGAGGGCATCTTGTGCCCTTGACAATATCAGAAAAGATATCATTCTTCTAAAAGTAATAAACCAAATTATAGGATAGTTCTTAGTCATAATTAATAACTATAATGGTGTGGGCAAGTAATCAACCACTAAAACATAGAAATTTCAGTGGCATTATATCACAATTAAAACAAGCAAAACTGGAATTATCCCGCATTGTCACACAAAACACTAGCGAATAGAATTCTGAATTCTCAACCTAACAAATAATACCAAAAAAGCACTCTTAAAAATGAATGAAAACTTGGGTGCTTAAAAAGTCATACCTTTGAAAGACGAAGACCCAAAATTTCTTCACATATTGCTGACAAACTCTTTGTATTCTTTGATACCTTATTCCCTTCTTTATGTTGCAAAAGCTTGTATATGTGTGTGATGTCTATATAGGGCTCCACCTATTCACCATTGTTAGACAAAACCTCACCACATTTTAACAATGACAACTTGGTTGACCAAATTTGAAAAGAAAAGGAAGGAAAATAACTTACTTTGTCAAAGCCAAGATCGCATCCTTGAGCACGAAAGGTGGAAGACAAATAAATCAAATCTTGCTTGAACTTAAACCCTAATTTCAATATATCTGGTGAAACAAACACGTCCCTTATCAATTCCCATATCAAAGGCAGAGGGATCGAGACGAGGTCAAGCAAGAAGACCACCGACTCATCCCATCCGGCAGAGTCGTCTCCGAGTTGACACGCGAGTTGGAGGAGGGTAACCGTTGGGAAAGTGGACCGTTGAGAACGAACGGGCTTCCATTCTGCATCGAGGCCGATGATTGTGGATTTAGACAGGGAGCGAGCCAGGTGAGTGAACTCGGCCGATCCGATGGAGGAAACTAGGTGAATATCCATTTTGTAAGGGAAATCTCCGGTTTGGATTTTGTGCACAAAATTTAAATGGGAATCACTTTTTCTTAGCCGTTTCGTCTTTTGGGTCTTTGCAAAATCAAATTGGGCTTTGCTTTATTTAGCATTCAAATTTATTGTTTATTGTTTATAATTCATCTAAATTTAATATGTAATATTTTATTTATAGTCAATAATTCATCTAAATTTTTTAAAAATATAAAAAAAATGTGTCTCATTAAATATCTTATTTTATTAAATAAAATATTTATAATTTATTAAAAAGACTTTTGATGGTGGATTAAGAGCTTTCTTTTTTTTATATAATAATCACTGAATTTTTATTAAATCCATAAAAAATATCACAATTACAATTAATTAAAGAAAAATAATGAAATTAATCAACCCATTATTTCTTCAAACCTCAATACAAAATAAAGTAAAATATTTTCTATAGAGATAAGCATATCATCAAAATTCAGAAGCTTTTTGAATCTTATTGTCTCTGTCTAATCGAGACACATAATAAGTAAAGAAAGAGTGGTGAGCGATCCAAACTAATAGGCAGAATGTTCCGCTACCCAGGACTGATTATATCGGTACACAACCATCATCCGAGTGGGGATCTAACTTTTCATGATCACCGGCAAAACCATAATCAGAAAATTAGCGCCGATTCAAATCTTTGCTACAATCAACCGCTAAGGTATGCTAAATCATGCCATAAGGACAGAAAAACAAACCACAAAAATGAAAAGTATGTCACAAAGACATAGAAAATATGTATCATAAAAATAGAAATTCTTATTAAGTAAAAAAATATAAAAAAAATAAAAAATAAATTCGGTAGTCGACAATTAATATAAAAATTAATTGCCGATCACCGATCAAAAGAAAAAAACTAAAATTTGATTGAAGAAAATAGAGAGCGGCGGCGGCGCAAATATTAGGGATGAAGTGAGATGGATGAAGTGATTTTCAGCTTCATTAAGAGCTTTCTTGATCGTACATAATATACTTAAAATTTATTTAGATTAACCAGAATCATAAATAATTAAAAAGTCAGTGACTCACATGAAAAATGAAATTCGAACTTGGGTGCTCAAAAAATTCAGTTCAATGCATCAAAATATTATTTGATTTTTAAATAGAATATAAAAAGTCAAAGATTCGATTATTGTTAAAAAAATACTTGAAAAAAATAATATTTAACACACCCAGTGGGACTCGAACCCACAATCGCTTGATTAGAAGTCAAGCGCCTTATCCATTAGGCCATGGGTGCTTGACATTAAGACATGTACATTTAATATTTAAATCATTTTCTTTATTATCAAGAAGTTTTATAAACGCATCAAATCAAACTTCGTCTAAAATATTTCCAAAAAAATATGAAATGATATTTTAAATGTTCGAAGACAAACAGTGTGTATCGATTAAAATAATATTAATTTTATTTTTTTAGTATTTTGTATAAATTTAAAATATTAAAAAAAAAGATTGTCAATTAATACCCTTTGAAAGGGTTAATTCTTCTAATAATATGTAGAAATTAATATTTTTTGTTTTAAGTGTTAGTGATATAATTTATATTATAGAATTTAAGGATTTAATTTATGTATTTTTTTAAAAAAACTTAAGTTTAAAGTTTATATTTTGAGTTTAAGATTAAATATTTATATCTCTATAATAAAAGGATGGTTAATACTTTTCATTATTGGCCTTCAATGCCTTTTTTTTTCTTTCTATTTATGTCCACTTCAAAACAAAAAACGAATATGTTTATATTAGATATATTTATATCTAATTATATCTATTATCTTTAAAAAATTTAATTTTTTTACGATTTTAAAAATAGATATTATTAATGCTATAATAATTTTATCTGTGTATGACATACAAAGTTTGATATTAAAAGTTAAATCTATTTCTGTTAATTCATTCATAGGTCGTCACTAATTCTCAAATCATATTATCATTAATAATAATAACAATATTAAGAATTATAAATACTCATAAAACCGGGAAAAATAAATCAAACTAAGAGTACAATACCCATTTTCTCTCAAATATCCTTTATTCACTCTAATCTAATCACTAATTGTATGTTTAATTAGAGTGAAGTTTAAGGTTTAAAATAGTTTATTGACTCGATATATTTTTTATATTTTAAATATTATATTTAATATTTTTAATAATTTATTTTTCGAAATAGGATCGAGCGGTCAAAAACTTAACTCAATTTGTTGTCATTCTTAATTATTTAAAAAAAATTATTTATTTTAAACATAAAAACTTACGTAAACAGTTATTTATTCAAAAAATTGATTTTTTTTGAAAATATATGCATTATTATAAAAGTAAATAATTTTAATATATACTTTAAATTTTGATATTTTATTGTACAACGAGTAATTTATTCAACATTAAAAAAAATTAAAATTGAATAAGTATAAAACTATCTTTTAAAACATGAAAAATTACCCAAGTATTTTATTCAAGAAATAAAAAGAAAGTGAAAAATAAATAATTTGTATCAAAAATATCATTATATACTATATTAGATCGTGATATTTTACTGTATAATGGGTAGTTTATGATTCAAACATTAAATAACTTTTTTAGTTAAAAAACGAATTCGTAATGATCATGAAAAAAGCTATACACACCCAGTGGGACTCGAACCCACAATCGCTTGATTAGAAGTCAAGCGCCTTATCCATTAGGCCATGGGTGCCAGATGCTGAATTCCGTAAACTAAATTATATAAAGTTGAAGAGGCTAGATGGTCAATGAACACATAATCAAAATTTGGGTTTGAAAATCCAAAATGTTTTTCAGGTTTGGAAACGAGGTGTCAATTATTAATTATTAGAAATTGTATTATTATTTATTGTAAAGGGGATTAATATTTATTTTAAAATGATTTAATTATTTAAAAAAAATGTTGTGAAAAATATTATAATTGACCCTCAACATATTTTTTTCTTCAAAATATATAAAACTTATAATCATAATTATTTAATTTATTGACCAAATTAATTAGATTAAATTTTATAAAAACTTATTACGAGGGGATCATCTCAACTTAATACTTCCTTCACATTATATTATAAATATAATTTTTAATACTACTGATTTAACGTCTTATCTCGCTAAATCATAATATAATTTTTAAATTAATTTTTTAAATTAAATTAAAATGATGGGATTAAGTGCTTTTATTTTTTGAGAATATATATTTTTTTTTAAATTATAAATTTGCCCTCTTCAATTATATTAGCCTATTATTCACTTTAAATGGTAAATATTATCATACCATTTCACCATTTATATTGAACCTACAATATAAGCATATAAATTACAATATAAATATAGATTTATGTCAAATTTTATATTCGAATGTGTAAGAGTTGTGTTTGTATATGATTTCGTTATTTAAAATAGTGTTTTTTTTATTTAAATTGAATTTTACAACAAAATCATTTATTTTAATTGCTATCCAAATATTTAAAATTTATTATATATAGTTTTTTTTTAATATTACAAACATTTTTAATATTTTGAAAAATGTGATAACCGGGGTATATTTTGAGATTTACGATAAAGGATACAATATAATAGAAAGTCGTCACCTACAGATGACGACTTGAGTGAAGACGTCACCTGTAAGTGTCGACTTTCTCCCGACTTTATCTTGAATCGTTAAAAAAATATTAAATATTATAAATTATGGAAAAACCACCATTACAAGTGACATCTTTACTTAAATCGTCTATTTCTCAAAAATTTATTTAAAATTACATTATTTAAAAAAATCCCTATATATCATAACTTTAATAAGATATTCCATTATAGGAAACATAAGAAAATCTAAAACCAAGATTTTCACAAAAGAACGGAAAAGTTTAGAGGTCTTTTCATAATTTTGTTAAAATACAGATGCTTAGTTGCAAAATGACAAAATAGGAGTAATTCGAACATTCAGTGATCAAATTAATATTTTTTAAAGCTGAGCGACCAAAACAGGAATGGAATCAAAGTTGAATGACAAAAAATTTGTATTTTACCCAAGAAAGAAATCAAGTTTTAGACGGGAAGATTAGAAAAGTTGTTTGAATTGGGCATGTTAGCCCTAGAGAAGACCGACGACGGAACGGAATTGAAGCTGGAAAACATGAGAGGGCGGCCATGAGCCTCGGAATCTTCGGCGTCGTCGGAAGTCGTGAGATTTATGCAAGCGAATCGTTCGAGCGATATGAAGAAAAATTGAGCAACGCTGGTTCCCAGCCACGACAAAAAAACGATTTGCGTGTCCATCCTTTCTTTTTTGCGAAGAAATTCTTTGATTGGTTTGGGAATTTGCGAAGAATTAGGGTTCCATTTTTACAGCGAAAATTGCAACAATTGGGCATTTGAGAACGAATTTGCCTCTCAATATTTATTACCGTTTTGGATTTATTTGCTAATTTTAATCGTTTTTACGATATAATTAGTAAATGGAAAGAGGAACAATATATTGCTTAAATTACACTTTCTAACTAAAATATATTATGAATAGGGAAACTGCTAAATGTATTTTCTTTTACATTATTTTCTCCGATGAAATAAAAGAGAAAATATGGTTATTAAGCGAGTCGATCGCGAGTTAGGTATTGTTCGATTCGTGTTTGTTAAAAATTTTGTTACTCAACTTAATTCGTTGCTCGTTTAAATTTGTGCTCTACTCATGCTCGTTAAAATATTTTGTTACTCAATTCGACTCGTTACTCGTTAAGCTTGACTTATTGCTTGTTAACATCATTAAAAAACTCATCTTATTTTTAACTAAAAATAAAATTTAATACCATATGAGATTTAATATTAATATAAATTAAGAAATTGTATCAAAAATGTCGAAAGAGTGTAAAAACATTTTTAAAGTCTAAATTCAAAAGTAACAATTCATAAATACACCAAACTAGCGTATTAAAATTAAAGTAACAATTTACATATTAAAAATTATTATTTAGATTTATTTTTTGAATGAAATTATTTTAAAATAATTACTAAAAAATAAAAAAAAAATTAACGAGTTGCTCGCGAACTTATCGAGTCGAGTTAGACTTTACTCGATTCAACTCGTAAAAGTATCAAAATCGAGTTCGAGTTTGAGTCAAGCTAATTTGAGTCGAGTATATATCGAATTTTGACCGGTCAAATTTAAATGACTCACGAGCTGTTCAACTCGATAAACAACCGTATATATTATCTTTACTTTTAGGTTTAGATTTTTTAGTAAGACACACGTTATATTTTCTTATTAGCTTAATTGAATCGTTAGAGAACAAACTTATAAAATTTAAAACGTCAATAAAAAATACTTACATATTATAAACAACTTATATGTATAAATTTTGTGTTCATATAGAACATAATGGTATTGCTACCTTTACTGTATTGAATTGAATTGTTCACAAAATCGAAAATAGTGAATTTTGATAGTGATCATGGGCGGAGCCACCCTTTGTAAAGGGTTGTCAAATGACATCCCAAAATTTTTTAGTTCACCTCTTTTCATATGATTTATATATATAATTTTTTTTTTAAAAATTAATAAATAACACTAATTTATAAATAATTGATACCCCTTAAATATAAATCTAAAAAATGACACCCTTTAAATAATTTTTTAGCTTCGCCCCTAGACAGATTCAGAAAATTATTTAAAGATAAATACATATAAAACTTTAAAATCGAATACAAAATTTAAATATTATAAAATTTTAATTCATAAAACATAGAAAAATAAAAGTAAATATGTGAATTTTAAAAAATAGTATCTCGTATGGAATACTGAAACTGACCCGTCCACCTACCTTTCATCTTTGTTTGATTCCTGTTGCAGCCTGCAGGTTATGGACAGTGCCAATACTCATAGTTTTTAGTGGTGCAAATCCATCGAACCATGACATGAAAACATCATTGATTCAGTTTGCAAGCTTGTTTCATAGTTTTAAATACTTCGGACAAGGAAAAACAAACAGGGAGGACTGGTCAGGTATGGTGCATGGGCACAGGGCATAGGATCATGCATGCATGGGCAATTGGTCATGTCATGAATATGGATGATATTTAAGGATACTTATTAAGAAAAGTTTATTAGGGATTAAAGATTTATTTTAGTATATAAAATTTAGGGGTTATATCGTATGATTTAGAATTAGAATTTGAGAATTAGAGATCAGTGATAATATTTATTAGGCTTAACTCAATAATAGGTGCTTAAAGTATACATTTTTTCTGAAATAAGTGTTTAATGTTTTTTTTTTGTTAAAATAAGTGTCTAAATTATAGATTTTTTCTGAGATAGGTACATAATGTATTTTTTGGCTGAAATAAGTGCCTAAAGTTTTATTCCCTTAGTATTTTAAGGTAACACTATTAAAACAAAATTGTTTAATTTATAAATAAGTACCTAAACTATATATTTTTCTAAAATGAGGTGTTTAATGTATTTTTTATTAAAATAAATGTCTATTTTTTTTCTTATAAGTAATTTATATTTCTTATAAGATATAAAATTATTTATATCAATGTTTTAATCTATTAAATTATTTATTATAATTGATTAATAATTTATTTAAATTTAAATTATTTTGTCCGATGCCTTGTTTTTTTTAAGCAATTTATTAATTAATTTTATTTCACTTTTAAATATTTATGTTTTGTTTTCGATCTGGTCAAGTCTGGGAAGGAGCAATGGTGGGAATTTGTTTATACTACTTGAATTTGTGTAGGACTATTGTGATACTATGAGATGAAATTGGATTGAGAACAAAACATAAATATTTAAAAGTGAGATAAAATTAATAAATAAATTATTTAAAAAAAACAAGGTCTCGGATAAAATAATTTAAATTTGAATAAATTATTAATCAATTATAATAAATAATTTAATAGATTAAAACGTTGATATAAATAATTTTATATCTTATAAGAAATAGAAATTACTTATAAGAAAAAATTGGGCATTTATTTCAATAAAAAAATACATTAGACACCTATTTTAGAAAAAATATATAGTTTAAGTACTTATTTATAAATTAAACAATTTTGTTTTCACAATGTTACCTTAAAACACTTGAGAATAAAACTTTAGGCACCTATTTCAGCCAAAAAATACATTAGGCACCTATCTCAGAAAAAATATATAGTTTAGGCACTTATTTCAGCAAAAAAAATATTAGACACCTATTTCAGAAAAAAAATTATATATTTTGAGCACCTATTACTGAGTTAAGCCTATTTATGATGATGTAATTACCTTAAATGAACATAAATTAAATTAAAAGCTATAGTACTCACCTACAAAGCTCTCAAAGTACTGGATTTCACGTTATCAGCACGTGACACAAGTGAGAGCCACCTGACTGGCCACGACAATGAATAATCATGATCCGCGAAACACCTGATCCCATTCCAGTGGTGCGCACTGCGCCATACACCCTCACTTGGTTCCTTCTTGTTCTATTGTTATTAAAGACTACAACAAATCAACCATTGTTTTGTTCCTCGGGCGCCAATATTTCATAAAAAAATATAATCAAAAGAGAAAAAAGGGATTTTTTTTCTTCAATTTCTGAAAAGATTTTTAGGGTTTTAGTTTAACTACGATGCGAAGCTGAATCAATCATTTCTAGTGTTTTATTTTAATTTTTAGGGTTGTTTTTTTTAATCTTTTGGGTTTTGGTTGATTGGTTTCATGGCTGACTGGCAACAGCTTTTGCAATCGATTTTCATAGGTCTTATCTTCTCTTATCTTCTAGCTAAGCTAATCTCTTTAGTCGTTTCTTTCAAAGAAGATAATCTTTCGATTACCCGAGACCGAAGCAGAAATGTCCAAGGCTACGAGAAGATCGACGACTCGGGACCCGTGTCCGATCCCATTCTCAGTACCCAGTACGAGGGATTGCACAAGTCGGATTCGGTCGTTGCCGAATTGGGAAGTCTTAGGAATGAAAGCGACGGTGATGGCCTTGACGGTGACGACGACGACGACGACGATTGGGAAGGGGTAGAGTGTTCGGAGTTGGATGATGCGTTTAGTGCTGCTACAGCGTTCGTGGCGGCGGCGGCGGCGGATCGATTGTCGCAGAGGGTTCCTAATGAGGTGCAGTTGCAGCTTTACGGTTTGTACAAGATTGCCACCGAAGGACCTTGCACTGCTCCTCAGCCTTCCGCTTTGAAAATGACCGCTCGTGCTAAGTGGTAAAGCGGTGTTTCTTGGCATTTTCTGCTCATATTTTCCCTTTGAGATTTTTCGTAATTTTGTTTGTTTGTTGAGTATAATTTAGTTTAATTCGCTACCTAATCTTCGTTTTCATGATTCAAAACTGAACATGTTATGAGTAGAGATCCGTGTAAACTGATTATATTTTAATTAATTTATTATTCAATTATCAAATGTTTGATTGTCTCCTCATTGCAAGGCAGTTCCATATGGTATGAGAGCTGTTCTACTACATAACACAAAACCTGAATGATTGATAGTTGCTTGGGAAATTTATATTCGTAGTTGTTGAATTTGGTTATTGTTTATTCTTAGGCAAGCATGGTACAAATTGGGTGCTATGCCTCCGGAGGATGCAATGCAGAAATACATTGATATCGTGACTGAGCTTTATCCGACCTGGGCTGATGGTTCGGTTATGGTGTGATTTTAAACTTGTTGTGGTTCTTTCTAGTTTCTACTATTTGTCCTTTTTGGTGGTACTGTTTATTTGTGTCTACTTTCTTTTGTTTCTTGCTGTTTTGCTGATTTTCTGGTCTCTTGACCATTTTTGTTTCTAGAAGAGCAAAGGTGGCGCTGATAATTCTGCAAGTAAAGATGCAAAAGGACCGATGGGACCAGTTTTCAGCTCGTTCATATATGAAGAGGAATCTGGAAATGAGTTGTAAGGTTCTTAAAACTTCATCATGTTGATTTCTCTAGCCGCTATTCTTTAGGCCTACCTATGTCTCTAGAGGTTTTCAAGGTAGGAGATAGAACCCCCCAAAGACATGGGAAAACATGAAAAAAGAAAAATTGAATATACCCATTTTGATCACATATACAAGTCTCTGTAACACAGTAAACTGGAGCTTGTTATCGGGCTTCCCATATTTGCTTGAGCGGTATCTAGGTCTTTGAAGTTGCTATTGTTTGTAACGACATAACTGGTTTTAAACATGCTAGTTTAGCATCTGAATTTGAATAGGGAAAAAAACACTTCGTTTTTCTTGAGCTATAAATCAACAGTGTCAATTCTTGTTGGGATAGTATTTTTTTATCTTGTTTTACAATTTCTGGTTCTTCTTGCCACTTGCCTATCCAATCCAATATACTTATGGAGTCATCAAACAATCTAGTCCTCCAAAATTGAATGCCATTTAACCTGGACTATGAATATGGAATGTGCTTGTTCAATGATTTATGATATATATTTTCAAATCTTGTTTTGGATGTTCGTTATAATTCTCTTCAAGCATTGATGTTGCCTTTTCATATGTGACACCTTAGGTATTGTATATGTTTCTATGGGCTGATTGTTGATATGTCTGCCCTTTTGTGGACTATGGAATGGCTCCTGTTATCACAAAGTAGTGCATGTATATAAGTGATGCATTAATGAGTTAAAAGTCTTTCATGCTGTTATGTAAACAAAATATTCTTTATTGCTAAGTATATCGTTTCTAGTATTTAAGAGATCTGATTTGAATGCTAAAGTCTTATTGTTTTTCAGGAAGATGGACGCTATTCATACTTTTGCCAGAGAAGGAGAATTAGATAATTTGCTTAAATGCATTGAAAGTGGTGTTTCTGTGCATTTAGAAGGTTCGTTTCTATTTAGTTGTTTTTTCCCTTTTAAGAACTAGACTTGCATAGGGGTTTGAATGACTTGCTTTACCATGTAACTACTTTGCATGTGACGCTTGCAGACAGTGAAGGCAGGACCCCGTTGCATTGGGCTGTAGATCGTGGCCATCTTAAAATTACGGAAGCACTTGTTAGTAGGAACGCGGATGTGAATGCTAAGGTAATTATTGTTTTGCCTGCACTATTTTATCGGTTTTTTGCATGATGGATCTGTAATGCTAGAATAAAGTAATGAGAAAATTTTGTTTTCCGGTGGTTCTTGCATCAGCTTGAACCCTATTGAATGGTGCACTATGTTTTTCACATACATACATCTTTCTTGTTCTAGTGTTCTAATCAGTGCTGCTATTTTTTTTCCTATTGGAAGGACAATGAAGGCCAAACCCCGTTGCACTATGCTGTCATGTGTGAGAGGAAAGACATTGCCGAATTTCTTGTAAAACAAAATGCAGACAAAGATACAAAGGACAATGATGGCAATACTCCGGTTGACCTATGTGAGTCGGATTGGCCTTGGTTGCAACTTGCAGGCAAAGCCAATTGATCTGTGTTTTAAACTAAGTTTGCTTTTGGTTAGATTACCTGGAAAATTTCTCATGGATGTATATGGCTATAGGTTATCCTTTTGTTCTTTTTACATGGTTATATGCTAATCTGGGGCACTATGATGCTCATTACCCTCACCTCCTTAATTACTGCTCTCTCTAGTCTCTACCTCCATAAGTAGATCAAAGACATCTCAAAGCTACAAGTTTAACTATTGAAATGGAATTCAAATACTTTCTTTTGTTGTTGCATTGTGAGTTGAATGAATGCTTAGGATAGATCTTATAGGCCTAGCCGGACATAGCCGGAGAACTTGTATGTTACCCTTCAAAGGGATCAAACAGTGATCCGTGCGCATGGTGTTTCGGATGTGGGAACTGAACCTGACTAGCTCTTTGATCTTATGGTAGATTATATAAAATGGAGACTCTATCACCCCAAATTTCTTCCATCAAATGGAGACTTGATCTCCATGGAATGGACCGGATGGTGGTTTGCTTAGTGCTTTCTTTCGACCCATATTCTCTGTTTGGCATGTACTTAAAACATTGGGTTGAATTTTTAAGTTCACACGAATATAAAAGTATTTCTCCCCAACAAATTTTAATTATCTAAAATTGACACTAAACCTGTTTTCATAATTTAATTATTGTGAATATGTTTTTTTTATATTTTAAGGTGATTATAATGTAGTATGTGTTTATATTTTTTTTAAATCTTTTATAAATAAAATTGACATTAAACATGTTTTCATAATTTAATTATTGTAAATGAACTTTTATATTTTACTGAAAAGAGCTTTATGTTGTAAAAATCTAAATAATGATTCACTTAACTGTATGTTCCTTGGATTTGAAGCTGAATGTTAAACTATATTTAAATATAATGACTATGTTATTGAATATTAAAGGATGACCAAATTTAATTTGTTTTAAACAAATTATAAAAATTATAAAAATAAAGATTTCCTTTATCATCAATTATAAAAAACTATATTTGAGTTTCCTCCATTTCTTAAAAAAAGGGACATCCTTATTGTCAAAGAATTAAGAGTATACTCTATAACAAATACGAGTTCAAACACTAGTAATATCAGTATAATGATTGAACTATTAATATTTAATGATTGAGAGTATACTCTATAACAAATATTATTGTAATCATCGTAATTGATTAAAAAAAAGATCACACGTTCTCCTTTACTGAGACGATTAGAAGCTTTATGTCAACATAATTTCCTAAAGACAATCTTAACCGTGAAAGTTCAAATTTAATTTCGAGTTTTTTAAGTGGTTTTTGTTGAAAGTTCTGTTTTTATATGCAATTAGATTTTTGGATAGAATTGTTTTTTGTTTGTGATTAGGGTTTTAGCTAGTGATTTTGAGTATTTAGTGTTGATTTATTCGATCTAGTCTCTCAATTTTATATAATATTGGATTCTTTTTGTTTGCAGAGTATTTGTTGGAGTATTTACTATTTAGATCTTTTAATTAAACAGTTTTAGCATGGTTGGATTTGTACGTGATTTTTCATTGATTAGTCCATTTGGGTATGATGGCTTTTTGCTTATAATAATTTATGCTATACTGTATTTTGATGGTGATTGTCTGTGTTCTCATTGATTGATATTTTTTATACTTTCACAAATACTAGACGATGGAAGTATACACAGGTGCTTTTGAATGCACAATCGATTGATGGTACTATACGAAAGAATGCTGAAGAAAGCTTGAAACAGTATCAGGAGCAAAACCTTCCTGGTTTCTTGCTGTCACTCTCTGGAGAGTTGGTGAATGAGGAGAAGCCTGTGGAAACACGTAAATTAGCAGGTTTGATACTTAAGAATGCATTGGATGCTAAAGAACAACACAGGAAGTTTGAGCTTGTTTAAAGATGGCTGTCGTTGGATGAGAATGCAAAGAGACAGATTAAGGCATGCTTACTTAAGACCATTTCTTCTCCAGTGTCTGATGCTCGATCAACTGCATCACAAGTCATTGCGAAGGTTGCTGGTATTGAGTTGCCACAAAAACAGTGGTTCGAGTTGATAGGTTCACTTTTATCAATTGTTCACCAGCCCCTAGCTCATGCTAAGCAAGCTACCTTGGAGACTCTTGGGTATCTGTGTGAGGAGGTCTCTCCTGATGTTATTGATCAAGATCAAGTAAATAAAATGCTTACGGCTGTTGTTCAAGGTATGAGTGCTTCGGAAGGAAACACTGATGTGAGCTTGCTGCGACAAGAGCACTTAATAATGCTCTGGGATTTGCTCAGGTGAATTTCAACAATGACATGAGCGTGATTATCTAATGAGAGTTGTATGTGAGGCAATCCAGTCTTCAGACATGAGGATAAGGCAGGCAGCTTTTGAGTGTTTGGTTTCTATTTCATCATCTTACTATGAAAAACTAGCTTCTTACATTCAAGATATTCTTAACCTTACAACAAAGGCTGTGAGAGAAGATGATGAATCTGTTGCTCTTCAAGCCATTGAATTCTGGAGTTCAATATGTGACGAGGAGATAGATATTTTGGAAGAATATGAAGGTGTTTCCACTGGGGATTCTGATATTACATGCTTTTACTTTATCAAGCAGGCTCTTCCTGCCCTTGTTCCTATGCTGTTGGAGTTGCTGTTGAAGCAGGAAGAGGATCAAGATCAGGATGAAGGGGCTTGGAATATTGCTATGGCTGGTGGAACTTGTGTTGGTTTGGTTGCACGGACTGTAGGAGATGATATAGTCCCTCTTGTTGTCCCTTTTATTGAGGAGAATATATCAAAACAGGATTGGAGGCAGAGGGAGGGGGCGACTTATGCCTTTGGTTCAATCCTGGAGGGCCCTTCTCCTGAAAAATTAATACCTCTTGTGAATGTTGCCCTAAACTTTATGCTAAGTGCTTTGACAAAGGACCCCAATATCCACGTCAAAGACACTACTGCCTGGACCCATGGACGAATCTTTGAATTCCTTCATGGCTCAGCTATTGGTTTACCTATCATCACTCAAGAAAATTGCATACAAGTAGTCACTGTTTTGCTACACAGCATGAAGGACACTCCAAATGTTGCTGAGAAAGCCTGTGGTGCTCTCTATTTTCTCGCTCAAGGGTATGAGGAGACAGTTCATCTCCTTTAACTCCTTTTTTCCAGGAAATCGTTCAGTCCCTTCTCACTGTCACCGAGAAGACGCTGGGGAATCCCGGCTGAGGACAGCTGCCTACGAGACATTGAACGAAGTGGTGAGGTGTTCAACTGATGAGACAGCTCCCTTGGTGTTGCAATTGGTGCCCGTCATCATGATGGAGCTTCATAACACTCTTGAGGGGCAGAAACTGCTATCCGATGAAAGAGAGAAGCAGAGTGACTTGCACGGCCTTCTTTGTGGATGCTTACAGGTCCTTATCCCGAAGCTCGGATCGTCAGAGCCAACCAAGCATGTGTTCATGCAGTATGCAGATCAGATAATGGGTCTTGATTCCTTATGCACCTCACATCATCCAGCTCTTGGATGGCATATACGTGGAGAAAGACATGTGAGTTATGCTAAAATAATCCCCTTTTCGGCTCTTTATTATTGAATGCCTCATCTTTTGATGTGTTGTTATAACATTCTTTTTCTTGTTACACTTTAGATATAAAAATAAAACCGTTAAAATGTCGTAGTCCAAAACTTGATCAGAAATTCAAAGATTGAAGTTAGGTTCAAATTTAATCGAGTTTTATTTTTTAAATATTTGAATCTAAACATGATAATTTATGCTCGAGCAAGTTTGAGTTTTAACCGAAATTTTTTAATGCCGGTTGAAAAATAAAATTATTTGAATTTGCCTTGTTAGAAATATTAATTTGTTTGAGTTTGAGAGCTTAACTTACTAACTTTCAACAATAATTATTTTTATGATTAATTCTTTCTATTCTCATAAAAAATTGTAGTGTAATTAAATGTCCAATTACCAAACACACCTTACAATGATTTCGTTTACACTTGATAGATTTATACCTATTTTATTCAAAATTAAGGCGATAGATTTTAATTTTTTTAATATAATTTAATTCTAATCTTATTTATAATTAATAAATAAATAAATAAAAAATAAACAATTTAACATCAATTAAATATCTTTACTCGTGATAATAAATTTAATTTAAATATGCATGAGCTACCGTAGGTAATAGGAAGCGGAGTTAATATCTACCACTAATACTTTTGATTTTTCTTTAAAAATATTATTTTATATTTTAATTTTTCTGAAGTTGTAAGACCAGTATAAATCACACCTTTTTACTTTTTACTTTACAAAAATGTCAGTCATAATTAAATATGACATAAAATTAATAAATTAATTTCTAAATAAAAAATTAACAAATTGATTTAGAAAATAAAACTAAAATGAATTTTAATCAAATCCATAATGAAATTTAAAGTTTAATTCATGATGTTTAAGGAATTCTTTTAATAATATATATATAATTTGATACCTAATCTGTGTAATTTTAGTTTGTACATATTTTTTTTATTAAAATTTTAATTTATAATTTAAAGTTTAGGGGTTAGATTGTAAGAATTAAAATTTAAGGTTACAGTTTAATATTTAAGATTTAGGGTTTAAAATTTAATTTTTTTAATTATGATTATTTTTTTATCAAACTAATAGTGATTACAGTAGTCACTTATTTATTAAAATTTTACCATACATATATATTATTTGATTAATTATTTCATGTATAAGCGTCTATAAAAATTTTATTTACACAAATTCCATAATTTTAAGGCTTATGAACTCTATTTAGGGTTGAGAATTTAAAGATTTAAGTATAATAATTTCAAATTTAAATTTTATAAATTAAAATTTAAATCTTTAATCATATTATATTAAAATATTAACCTTAAAATTTAAATTCTAACGATAAACTCTTAACTCCTTTTAAATTTAATAACCATTGTATAACTCTCAAAGTGTAGTTGCGAATAAAATGATTTAATATAGTTTAGTTACCATTTCTGTACTTTACCCTAAATATAATTTAAATATTCTTTTTAAATTTCGATCAGTGTGGCAGAGTGTATTAAAAATAAATAAATATTTGTATAAATTATTTGAGTCCAGCTTCCAATCCGCGTCGACTCGCACTCGCCCTCTAACTTTTATAGTTCTTGCTTTTTCCATTTTATTTTCTCTCCGATTATTTGGGTTTTATTCTGCCCGTAACGCCTCTTCTCCGATCGGTGAAAGGTAATGTATGCTTCGGATTTCTTGCATTTTGTAAGTTAATACCTTTTTCGATTTCATTTCTGATCTGTAATTAGGGTTTTGAATAGTGATTTCGTTGTATATTCTGTACTGAACGCATTGATCTTGTCTCTCTTTTTATGGTTTATATTCGGTACTGAACGCATTGATCCGATTTCTCATAGTAAGTTGGAATATTTGAGGGATCGAATTTTTCTTGTCTATTGTATCTAATCTAAATCTAATTTGATCTGCAAGATTTTTTTCCACTTTCTCAAATTTAACATTAAGTTTTTAATGTCTGATTTCTACATTGATCTTGAATATTTAAGTGTTCCTCAGCTGCTGAAAATGTCACTAGAGATGAAATTTGGGTTTTGATGGATCATTGATTTATTAGCTACATATTGGTTTTATTCCTGTTAGTTACAATCAATTAATGTCTTTCAGTGAATTTTAAGGGAACTGTTTTATGTTTGTTTTCCTTTCGTTTGGATGTGTGTGTCAGTATGCAGTCTTTTTTACCCTTGATGTAATTCAGGATTTGAGGCTTTGCAATGTCGATGCTGTTTAGCATTGGATTTCTGTGTGTCTTATTGATTAAATCATTTATGCTTTCGGAAATATTACAGCAAATGGAGGTTACCCAAGTGCTTTTGAACGCACAATCAATAGATGGATCTGTTCGGCAGAATGCGGAAGAAAGCTTGAAGCAGTTTCAGGAGCAGAACCTTCCTGCTTTCTTGCTTCTACTTTCTGGGGAATTGGTAAATGAGGAGAAACCTGTGGAAACACGAAAATTAGCGGGTTTGATACTTAAGAATGCGTTGAATGCTAAGGATCAGCAGAGGAAGGTTGAGCTTGTTCAAAGATGGTTGTTGTTGGATGGCAATGCCAAGGGCCATATTAAGGCAGGTTTACTGAAGACTCTCTCTTCTCCAGTATCTGATGCCCGTTCAACTGCATCTCAAGTTATTGCCAAGGTTGCTGGCATTGAATTGCCGCATAAACAGTGGCCTGAGTTGATAGGTTCGCTTTTATCAAATGTTCATCAGCTGCCAGCTCATGCAAAGCAAGCCACTTTGGAGACTCTTGGGTATTTGTGTGAAGAGGTCTCCCCTGATGTTATTGATCAAGATCAAGTTAATAAGATACTTACAGCTGTAGTTCAAGGCATTAGTGCTTCCGAAGGGAGCATTGATGTGAGGCTTGCTGCCACAAGAGCACTTTACAATGCATTGGGATTTGCTCAGGCTAATTTCAGCAACGATATGGAGCGTGATTATCTCATGAGAGTTGTTTGTGAGGCAACTCAGTCACCAGATGTCAGAATAAGGCAAGCAGCTTTTGAGTGTTTGGTTTCAATTTCATCAACTTACTATGAGAAATTAGCCCCTTACATCCAAGATATTTTTAATATCACAGCAAAGGCTGTAAGAGAAGATGAGGAGCCTGTTGCCCTTCAAGCTGTTGAGTTTTGGAGTTCAGTATGCGATGAAGAGGCAGATATTTTGGAAGAATATAGGGGTGAGTTTACTGGAGACTCTAATATCCCTTGCTTTTACTTTATTAAACAAGCAATCCCTGCCCTGGTTCCTATGTTGTTGGAGACACTATTGAAGCAGGAAGAGGATCAGGATCAGGATGAAGGGGCTTGGAATATTGCGATGGCTGGCGGAACTTGTCTTGGGTTGGTTGCACGGACTGTAGGAGACGATATTGTCCCTCTTGTTGTGCCATTCATTGAGGAGAACATAACAAAACCAGATTGGAGGCAGAGGGAGGCTGCAACATACGCCTTTGGTTCAATCCTGGAGGGCCCTTCCCCTGAAAAATTGATTCCATTTGTGAATGTTGCCTTAACGTTCATGCTTACTGCTTTGACAAAGGACCCAAATAGCCATGTCAAAGACACTACTGCCTGGACCCTTGGACGAATTTTTGAGTTCCTTCATGGCTCAGCTGTAGATACACCCATCATCACTCAGGCAAATTGCCAACAGATAATCACAGTTCTGCTACAGAGTATGATGGACACCCCAAATGTTGCTGAGAAGGCCTGTGGTGCTCTCTATTTTCTTGCTCAAGGTTATGAGGATGTGGGTCCATCATCTCCTTTAACTCCCTTTTTCCAGGAAATTGTGCAGTCTCTTCTCACTGTCACTCACCGTGAAGATGCTAGGGAATCTCGGTTGAGGACAGCTGCATATGAGACATTGAATGAAGTGGTGAGATGTTCAACAGAAGAGACAGCTCCATTGGTGTTGCAATTGGTGCCTGTCATTACAATGGAGCTTCATAATACTCTCGAGGGCCAGAAACTGTCATCCGATGAAAAGGAGAAGCAGAGTGAACTGCAAGGCCTTCTTTGTGGGTGCTTACAGGTCCTTATTCAGAAGCTTGGTTCATCAGAATCGACCAAATATGTGTTCATGCAGTATGCAGATCAGATAATGGGGCTTTTCCTAAAGGTTTTTGCTTGTAGGAGTGCAACTGTGCACGAGGAGGCCATGCTTGCAATTGGAGCCCTTGCTTACGCCATGGGACCTGATTTTGCAAAGTACATGCTGGAATTTTATAGCTACATGGAAATGGGTCTTCAGAATTTTGAAGAGTACCAAGTTTGTGCTGTCACAGTTGGAGTTGTGGGTGATATTTGCAGGGCATTAGAGGACAAAATGGTTCCTTACTGTGATGGGATTATGACACAATTGCTCAAGAATTTATCGAGCAACCTGTTGCATCGGTCTGTGAAGCCTCCTATGTTTTCATGCTTTGGCGACATTGCATTGGCAGTAGGAGAGCGTTTCGAAAAGTACTTAATGTGGGCCATGTCTTCCCTTCAGAGTGCTGCAGAGTTGTCTACCCATACGGCAGGGGATGATGAAATGATAGAGTACATAAATACCCTGAGAAATGCAATTCTGGAGGCATATTCTGGAATTTTCCAAGGGTTTAAGAACTCTCCGAAAACCCAGCTTTTGATTCCCTATGCACCTCACATCCTCCAGTTCTTAGATGGCATATACATGGAGAAAGACATGTGAGTTCTTCTAAAAGATACTCTTTACGTATTTGAATGGTTTCTCTTTCAACGTGTGGTTATTAACATTTTTCTTATGTTCCTTATTTGCCAATAGGGACGATGTGGTCATGAAGACTGCCATTGGTGTCCTTGGAGATCTCGCTGATACGTTAGGCAGTCATGCTGCTTCTCTGATACAGCAATCCGTCTCAAGCAAAGACTTCTTAACTGAATGTTTGTCTTCTGAAGACCTAATGATTAAAGAATCAGCTGAATGGGCCAAATTGGCCATTACTCGTGCCATTTCTGTTTGAGAGTACTGTCATTCAGCTTCAGCATGTTTATTTTCTTTTGGGAAGTCCATGCATCTGGGTGTGTCGAGTCGAAGGTCTGGGATTGCATGCGTCAAGTCATAGCCATTGTCCGGCAACTGAAGTTGCCCGTCTTCAAGTTGTCACTAACTCTTGCGTCATCATCATCATGGGGTCAGATTCCATTATTAATCATGAAAGAAGTGGATAAATATGATTTTGGAGAAGTTTATAAACCCCTGCTTGTCATTGGAGGAGACTGACTAGTCCATCAGCTCGGTGACTTGCCAGTTTGTACATGACCAATGTGTCAATAGAAGCATCATATATTTTTGCCTTGGAGTGGTTTCCGTCGGCTAAATTGCCGGCGACTGGAAATAGATTATTGATCAGTTTCAAAGTGCTGCTGCGGTTCAAGGCATCTCATGTGCTCCTCATCACCATAGCCGTTTACTCTCCGAGTTCTGGTTCTGAATGATCAGTTTCAGGTATGCTTCTTTTGTATAATTTGGTTTTGGTGGGGTCTAGGGTTAACCATATATACTGCATGCTATTGGGAGCATTGCATCCAGCATTTCATTCTGCATTTCATTGTTCCTTTTTTTTCCTCAAAAGAAGATTCAATTGTTACTTTTTCAGCAAAAGTCCATAATCAATTGTTCAAATATCATGCATTCATAAAATTTATGTGTTTTGAAATTGTTGTCTTTTCCTATTCAATTATTACTTTTTTTTTTCTGAACAATTACATTGAATTAAAATTTATTAAAATTTATACGGTTTGTGTATCGAATATTTTAAAAAATATTATGTCTATTAAGGTATTTATTGATAGGGATGGTAACAGGGTGGGTTAGGGAGGGTTCTTAGATGTTTCGATCCCGGCCTGAAAATTAAAACATCTACACCAACCTCGACACGATATGACTTCAAAATCAAACCAAATCAATCGGATCAGATATTTTAAACATTTATAGGAGGTAATTACACAACTTTCTCTTAAATTGATTTTACCTAATTTTTTTATTATTTTTTCCGATTTTCTTATTGATTTCTTTGTGTTCTAACATGAATGAATAATTTTTTTATCTAATTTAAAAAATACAATAAAAAATCTAAGAAAATACCAAAGTAGTAGATATTTTCATTTTGCTCCAAGAAAAGATTTTTCTGGATTCATATTTTTTTTATTAGATCAAGTAAAGGGGTTATAACTTTTTTTATACCGGGATTCGAACTCACACAAAATGGGCAAGATGAGTATCTTTGATCACCAGGCCAATTAGTAGATCTCTCTGGAGTCATCATTTTGATTAGAAAAAAAATATTTTCAAGATGATTAAACGATTTTTTAAACTTCTTTTTAAGTTATTTAGATCTTACAAATAAATTTTTATCGTTATCAAAAACCAATGTCATCTTTAATCTTGAGTTTTCTAATACAACTTCAATGGTGATATGAGTTTTAAGATATTGTTTAACGATGAAATTTATTTTAATTTCGATTCTAATAAATTTAAGAATGGAATATTTGAGAAAGGATAACTAGAATGAAATTATTAAAGAAAATTTTGGTATATTTTAGAAGTTTTTTTAACCCTAAAAACATGTTTTTGTAAATTAATATTTTATCGAAGATTTAAAAATCGAATAATATTTTTTCTAAACTTCATAAATTAAATTAAAAATTAATTAATTTTACTAACATACTATATTATCAAATTAATAATATTTAATATTTTGTAATTAAAATAATATAAAAAATAACATAAATACCAAAATATTACCTTTTTATTTTAAATTTAATGAACAAAATTAACATTTACGAAAAATAGTATTACGGTAGTTTACTATAAATCAAATACTCATAATTATATAAAAACTGTCTGGGCTGAATCATCATCAAAAATATATCTAATTTGGCTTAAACATCAAATAACTATATAAATTATACTTTTGTTTAAGTGTTTAAATTATTTTTTGGGTCGTGTCTAACGTTTTATTTTATAATCTATTTAAAATTTTTTGTAATTCCTATCGTCAAAGGACAATTGCCATTGCCTGAAAAATTCTAAAATTATATCTAAAATAAATAAAATTAATAAAACAAAATAAAAATATATTTTAAAATTTTCAAATATTTTTATGATCCCAAAATCCATAAATCCCCAGATCTGGTTACTCCCATCGTCGTTGCCGACGACGAAATGAAGTGTTCTTCTCGCATTGATCAACCCACACGTTGTTTTCGTCTGTTATGTCGTTGTTCGTTATGAATTGTTTGAAGGAATCATTCGATAATTTTAAAGTTTCATATGATTCGATTGATTTCCGACAATAAAATAATGGGGAAAATAGTCATAAAATTTTGGTAATCGATGTGGTGAACAATGACGTCATAATCGGTAAAGAAATTAACCTAAATTAAAAATTTAGATTTAGAAAAATTAAAAATTTTAATAATTGGAGGTTGTTTTGTAAAATCTAAAAAATTTAAACAGCTTCTATAAATTTTTAATATAGTTTTAAAAAATTTAAGAGATGATGTGTTCTTTTAATAGCGAAAAATAACAAAAAGATTTAAATAAATTATAAAATAAACACTTAACTCGAAAAATAATTTAAATGTTTAATTGGGAAAAATATAATTTGAGCGCCTATATGCGACGGTTAAGCTTCTAATTTTGGGGAAAGGGTTTATTGGGTCTGGGTCAACTGCTTTCTTCTTTCCTAAACCCTACTTGCATTTCATTCTCTCAACTTCTTGTAACGCTGTTCTAGTTGGGCCTTGGGAAGACCTCACATGGCTGTTGTTTCAGACTTACCTGACACCCAAAACCAATGGGATTTCAGATGGTAATATTCATGTTCTCAAAATTTCATGGATTTTTCTTTCTTTACTTTTTTAAAGTTACAAGCTTCACTTTGCCATTTGTTTCCTGGGTTTTCAGTTACTCGTTTGTTATTCTTCTTTGAACTCTGAAGTCAATCGCAATGTCTCTAAAACGATTTTTTTTACCTCTCTGCAGTGATTTGGAGGTAGATTTTGAATCGGAAGAAAATGCTTCAATCGTCTATGCTGCATTGGGTGTTGATAAAGAGGTAGCTTTTTAATTTTCAATGATGTTGAATCCTATTTTATGAGAATTATTGTAATTATTTTGAGCATATTTTGAATTTGGTTCATGTGGTACTGCAGCTGCAACCAGATAAAGTGAAGAGGCAAATGTCAATCTCTGATGGGAAACTTTCAGTGTAAACACTTGTTACTTAGACTTCTTTAGTTCGAACAAAATGTTTTCCTTTGGATTATTTGATTTCAAATCCATTTTTATGTGAATTCCATGGCTGATATTCTATATTTTTATGTTATCAGACACATTTGGATATAGTGTTGGAAAAATATTGGTAAAAAATTATTTGAGCATGCCCGATTTACATACATACTCGTTTTGTACGTCACTTCGATTCCGAGAAACATAGTGATACCTTTGTGCTTTGTGCATTAGAGTTTAGGGTGTGTGAGGAGATGTGAAAGTCTTATCTCTTGTTGTATAATCCAACAAATGATATCCTGAAAATGGTGTGTGTGTGTGTGGTGGTGGGGAGGGGAGTTTGAAAGTTCTCAGATGGTAGTAATCTTTATTATTTGGACTCGGGTTTGAGTATCATGTACGCTTTTGTTTTTGATATGGGTCTGTTCGAATTTTTCTATGTTTCCCATGTATTTGGTAAGTCCTTGGAGTACCATATCCTCCTACTCATGTCCAAAGTGAAGAATCTGAGCAACATAGGGTGATAATATTTTGCCTTTTAATGCCATTCCTAACCGATACTTCGTAAATAATCAGGCACTTTGAAGCAGTCGAAGCTAGGTTTCTCCGTGCATCGTTTTCAGCTTTTGTTGATGTACTCACACTCGCCACGAAAACCATTGAAGAACTCGGGCCAGGAATGGTATTGTGAAGTCTGGTTATTGCAATCTTACTCTAGATACCATGGGATTCTGGCATTAATGTATTCTTTTGCATTTTTGCTTGTACTTTGTCTATGGTTCTAATTGATATACTTGGAAGTTCAGTTAGGTTGTACGAAGTTCAGCTTCTAGCACATTATCATTATCTTGCAGGTTTTCCCTTGTGTATGTTGATCAGCTTCAAAGATGTGGAACTATCTCTAAGCTATGGCAATGCCTAATTATTTTCGTTCTCGTTATCGAGTCTCTTCAGTTCCTTTATTATTGTTTGACACTTGTGTTCGATACATATTAAGTTACGAGTGTATCCACTAGCTATTTAAAACCAGAAAAGATCGAACTTTATTTAATACTTTAGTCCTCAACACCTACTGGAAAGTGAAAATTTCCCAACATGAAACTAAACCAAATATAAGTATGTACATATTATAGCATCTCATCTTTCTTTGATTTTTGCCGATTAAGCAATGCTTTGAGGAGTCGGCGTACTTTTTCCTGGAGACTGATCGATGTCTTTTGAGCTATCTTTCTCCGATTGGAGTTGCATCGAAGCTGATTTCCGAGGCTCTAATGGATGCTAACAGCAAAAATCAAAGGTGTATCGATACGGCATTCTTGGAAAGTAATCGATGGGGATGAACTTGTATAGGGATATATGTAAATCCTAAAACGTATTGATACAATTGCTTTGATATCGGTATGACTTACGAGTACTATAAAAACATAGATTTTGATATTTAAAAATGTTTTGAACCGACTTTAAATCATTTTTATAAAATTTTTAATTATTATATCAAAATAAAAATCCAACCAAGTTTTTAAATTTATTACAAAAATCGAATGTTACGATAACATGTTCTTGAGCCGGTAGAGATTCTGTAGTGTTCTGTTCATAGGTATTGCACCTATAGTTTCGTAGAACCAAAACAACGTGCATCTGAAAAACTAAATTATACTCTAAAACAAACAAAACCAATGCAAAGCTGCTTCAATGGAAGCTCAAAGCCAAATTGGAGAAGCTGAGCCCTTCACTTTTCCCTCTGATTCACCATAAACATGTCCAGTCAGAGCTCCGGTATTGAACACCATTCAAGGTCCCCCCCCCCCATTTTTGTGATTCCGACATTCTGTCTTCCGGTTTTCCAATCATGGAATATACGGAGGATCGATGCAGGCCCATTCGAAAACCTGCTCGTACTGAATAGCAGCAGTTTCCCAGGTGAAGTCCCTTAGCATACCTCTTCTCATCAATGCTTCCCATGTTGACTTGTGATCTCTGTAGGTCATTATAGCTGTCCTTACTGCCTGCAGTAAGATGAAACTTAATTCCGATTAAGAAAGTCGATGTAGAACATTCTGTGATTCAGATAGATTAGTAGCTGATAAATGGCGTAGCCACCATTGCAAGATGAAATCAGTTAAAAGGCTTAAAGCAGTGTTTAGTGAAACCCGAATACTTTTAGTCCTATGGAAGATTCCTTGGAGTAGAAGAAAAGGTTATGAGTTCAGACCGACTATAGTAGCCGATAAATGACAATCGGAAGTCGGGGAAATGGCTTAAAGCAGTCGGATTCGGATAAACCGGAATCACAACTACAGGTAAAATAAATGGAAATTTGATCCTATACAGTTGCGAGGTAAGGCATATGCATAACATCAACATACCTGAAGCATACTCTCTGTTGCAAGGGGAGAAAAAGTCCACCTGCAGCATATTTCACAACAATTTTTAAGACAAACTACGTGCAAAAGAACACATAAAGAACAGTTCCATTCTTTTGTCTATATAAAGAATGCACGAAAACTACGTGCAAAACGGCCGGCCATGGAACATTTCATGCAAATGAAAAACTTTAAAAATTAATCTGAGAAAAAGCAATGAAAAGCAAGGTAGTGGTTGCATACCCTGTGCCTTCACCGTTACCGTCCCCAGCATATGGACTGAAATTCTCTACTGTGTCCTGAAGAATAAGTTAGAGGCATGTAATGCAACATAAATCGGATAAAAACAACCGACAATAGAATCTTGTTATTGTTGTTAACTCACTCTAAGTCCTCCTGTGGCATGGACTACTGGTACAGTACCATATCTCATTGCATACAATTGATTTAATCCACAAGGCTCATATCTTGAAGGCATCAACAGTATGTCGCAGCTGCTCGTTCCAGGAAAAAAGATGGAGTGTTAATGGTTATCTCAGTTCTCATTTATCATGTTATCAATAAAAAGTTCAATTACCCTGCAGTGATCCGATGAGAAATCGGAATGTTAAATCCGACCCAACCGCGGAATTTATCTCTGTAAGTTGTCTCTGCTTCTCTCATCCAGTCTTCATACAGAGGATCCCCAGAGCCAAGCATTACCTAAAGGAAGTTCAGAAGCTTAGTTGTCCTTTAAGTTAAAATTCGAATAATTAAACATGATAACTGTAGTATATAGGTCACGAGATAACACTCAAAATCCATCATGTTAAATGGCATACGCCTATCCGCAATGCACCTGATTACCAAAGCCCCCACAACTACTAGAGTTGCGATCCATATTCCGATCATTGTGGAGATCCTCCAACGGATTGAGTAATTATAACTTGAACATATCAAGGTTACTAAGTAAATGCAAAACTCACTTACGAATTGTACATCGTCTCCCATAAGCTCGGGAATCCCCCAACGGATCAGGTCAATTCCTTTCTGGTAGTCCAATCTCCCTATGAATCCAATCTGTAAATACCAACTTCATGAGATATGAATGAAAGCATGATTTTTTTTTTACTACGAAGGCGACTCTAACTGGAAGTAAAATCTTACCAAGGGACATTCAGGCCTAATCGGAAGGCCTAATTCCTTTTGAAGAGCGGTTTTGCATTGAGCCTGATGTTATCAATTGTTCACCACAAGAATTATTCAGAATTTCGACTTTTTTCGGTTATGAATGGCCAAGACTAGGAACATGAGAGTAACTTACCTTCCCGGAGAGATCATCAGCAGAATAATGGGATGCGATATGATCATCTGAAGACGGATCCCATTCAGAAACATCAATGCCATTCACAATTCCTGGTCATTATTGGACATTTAAGAAATGTTTGGTTAAACATCTAATTTCATCCGAGACAACAAACATGACGACTAGACAACATCCGAACGCTGAAATAAGTCTGTTCTTTATAAACGCCTAATGCATGATCAATGAATGCATTTTCTTTATAAGTCTGTTCTTGTCCTTAATGGAGCTTATGGACAAAGCTAAGACCAAAGCTTCTGGATTTGCGAAACCAGATGACATGATGGCCCCATTTTATTTACAGAGTTGAGAACACTTGCCATTTAGAACAATCCTTCGGCCGCTTAACAGCTCATTTAAACCATATCCTCCTTCAACCGTTGTTATTTCCCATGCATAGCCCTACAATTAACAAATATAGTAGACTAAAGCCATCTTCAAAGACTAAAACCGCAGGCACTGAATTTAAATTTTTCAAGTAGAGGACAGTTTATACTTCTCGATTGCAACTCGTCGCAATCTATCTGAGCAGAGCAGAGTAGACATGCCGTGACTTTTCAGTTCAGTTTAACATTATATATGATTGGAATAATTAGATAAAGTTTCAATGATACATTTAAGTTATGTTATGCAGGCTCGGCTGTGAGTATCAGACAAGGATACATGTCCAACAAAGGTATGTTCAGATTTTTCCGATATCTATGCCTGGATGTGTCATATACGAGTGTCAAACAAGGATAATTCAAGAACTATGTTTAAAACCATCATTGCAATATATAAAACAAATCACCTTACTAACTGTAAGTATCCGATCTGCTGTCACGATTGCACCTTTTAAAATATTGACTGCCTCCCCTGGGTCAAGTGCATGCGTTCGTGCCCATGTAGGAAACACCCATTCCAATGCCCCATACCACTCCAGTGGCAATCCCAAGTTCTTATAGGTTACTGCAGGTTCCACTCCCTTGTACAAACAATATGTTTAAAACCATTAACTTGCACAGTTCAATTCATGAAAGTTCGGTTATCGGTCTTACAGCCTTAAGAAATCCAGAAGGCAAGTCCCCCCCCTAAATCGGTCTCGATAATCAGAAAATGAGAAAATCGAAAACAAAGCAAAAGAAATATGAAAAAAAAGCATCTACCTGATGTCCAAGGTTATGAATTACGAGGATGCTCCGAGCATCCTTGTAAGTTCCGTATGGACGGTATTTGGAAGCCAAAAGCCTGAAAATTTAACATGTGAAATCAGCAGTCCGGAAAATTTTAACATAAGCATTGAAAAGATAGTACCACTCAAACAACTATAGCAGGAAAAGTAATTGGTAATAGACAATGTTTCTAATACAGATAAATCGGAATTGGGATATAGATGGGACAATGAAAAATGAAAAAAATGCAATGATAAGCAGGTTGCATCTTACACAGGAACTAGACCGGCGTGCCAATCGTTGACGAGGAAGAGACACTTCCCCCCATAGGTATAGCCTCCCAGCGGAAGCACTAAAGGTGCTTCACAAGCCGCATGGCAAAGCAGAGTAAACCGAAACTGTAAAGTCAACAGGAAAGTGAGTCACAAGAAAATGTATCACCGATTTCGTGTTCTAGCAAACAACAACCGGAACAATCAGAAGTATACCTGGTTATCACCAAATGCGCCATGACCATCACCATACGGATTTCCCGGTCTATGGTATGAAGGATGGTCGACAAATACCTTGCAATAGAAGGAAACCGGTTAACATTGCTAAAATATGGATGCATTTGATCCATTCCATATATACACTTTATATATGTATATTATACATGTACCAAAAATATATACACATATATTCTGAAATTATGTTCATGAATAAACTGTGTTGAAGCATGCTAGAGTCTCATAGCATATCAAGATATGCATTTTAGTCCCTATAGCATGAAATGGAGTATTTTTAGTCTCATACAATATTGTTAAATATGGAAATATATAAAGTGAACTTTATTAGAATATTATGTATAGGGTTTATGCATAAGGGAGATTCTTACCCAATCAACACCATTCTTATACTCATGAAAGAAAGCAACCTCTTGCTCCCCTTCGAAGCAATGTACCTTAATGCGCCGATCAAGATCAAAAGCACCAGCAAAGTTTCTGTCAGCAGACGTACCATTGAGGTATCTAGGAGAGACAACCATGACACGATGTCCGCGACCAGCCAGCACCACAGGCAAAGAACCACAAACATCTCCTAATCCACCAGTCTTCGAATACGGCGCTGCTTCTGCCGTAACGAATACTATGTTGTAGGTTACTCTAGTTTGGATCTTTTCTTCTTCAATTCCCTCATCTTCATCTTCGGGCTCCGCAACCTCGTCTTGATGAGAGTCATCAGCGACTTCACCTGTGATTCAAGTTAATATGCCAGAGTTAACCCACATGATTAATTAAGAATATTGTATCGTCAAAGTGGTAAACTTGTGTTCCCCAAATGGCTGGGAAGGCGGACCACACCGTGGAGCTGACCAAACCATGCACGTGACATGTCACCGTGGAGTTCAGCAGATCGGCGCTTAAAACCAAAACGTGCACGTGACATGTCCGGCAAGAGGCCGAGGGTATTTATCTCATATTAATATATATTATAATTCTTATAACCATTAATCTTTAATTTATTTATCTCATATTAGACCAATGATTAGTATTAAATATGAATAATATCCTAACAACCTTTTTTTAATGCAATCCTACCAACTTTGACTGAGCACTTGACTGACAGATTGTTCTCAAAATTTAAAAACAGAAATGAAGCAACAGTTTCATATATCAACATAAAACAAACAAATTATACGAAGAAGAAGAAGCATAATCATCAAGGATCTTTATATTATAAACAAATTAACAAAAATTAAAAGTTGCAGATCCATTGATACCATGTTATATAGTATTTGTTTTTTGTTCTAAATCAACTACAGAATCAAAATCAAACGAGCAAACCATAAGAAATCTCAATATTTTAGAACGAGAAAATACCAGAAGGTGGGATCAAATGCAAGGCAATAACAGACCCAGATTCATCCCTGTCAATCCCCAGCAAAACCGCTCGGTTTTCCTCATCTTCTTTTACTTTTTCTTCGTCTTCATCAAGATTTCCAGAATTGAAGTTAATGCGGTCGGCGAAATCATCAATTTCATTTCCATTTCTCGTTATATCCGATCTCATCACCGTCAACTTTCCATTTCGAAACCTATTTCTCAACAAATGAAATTGATAAACGGAACCCAGTTCCCTAATCGGCCTAAACTTGCTAGCTTTAAGAGATATGTTGACAGATAATTTGCAAGACAATACACGGGTTAAATGCAGAGACTCCATTGCCAAACAGAGAATTCACCAAAAAAACAAAAAAGAAACAATTTTTTTATAGAAACAGATAGAATAATCTAGGAGAGTACGAAAGGAATAAAGCTACAAAACTCAGAAAAGAGAATTATGGACAAATGAAGTGAAAATAAAAAGAATCAAACAAGAACAAAATCAGTAAATCATACTACTTGATGTTTCTTTGTATTTTCTAAAGCGAGAAAGCCGACATTTTTAACTCCATTTCCAGCTGAAGCTTTGCTAAAAGTACTGTGTTTTCGCCACGTCATCAAAAATATATTTGGATGAATTTTATAAGTTAATTTGAATGTGTCATAAACCATATTTTTAACAGAATCGAGGTGAAATCAGGGGATTTGTTTGGAATGATGCATAATTATTTTTAAAATATAAAAATATATTAAAATAAATTTATATTTTGTTTTTTAATGTGTCGTATACCATAATTTTTTTAAATATATTAAAAATAAAATTATACTAATTATCATTAAACGTTGTATAAAAATTATTTTATAAAAATTTATTAAAAATAAATTAAGATTATATAAATATTTAAGAGGTTATTTAAAGAATCAATATAGGGTAAATTACACACATAGTTATTATATTATAAAAATTAACAATTATTAAAATGATATCAATATAGTAATTTGACCAATAAAAATTAACGGATTGATAACGTAACAAATTAGGTGGATAGATATCAAGTAAGAATGCGATAGTTAACAATAGAATCTATGTTTATGGTAACCATTTTTAATGGTAATCAGTAAATCAGTAAACAATTAAATCATTAGGTTAAGTTAAATGTCGTAATATAAACCCAAACAACAAATATATAATTACTAATCTGAGGAGATCGAATCTGTCTCTGTATCTGTGTACGAATGGAATTTGATGATATAGAATGTGTGTCATCCTCGGATGGATTGAATGAGGATGAGATCCATCGCCATCCAAATCCTCATCGTCAAAGCCTCAAAGTGGAACCATCAATTGCAATGGCGTCAACAATATCGTGGGTGCGGCGGGGATCACTCCAGCTACCAGCGTCCATGAATGCCCTGTTTGCACCAATTCTATGTACCCACAACAATCCATCAGGGCTTCATTTATTTATTTGTTTTCAATTTAATTGTTATATTTTTTGTATTGCGATTTCGGAGGGTTTTTTTAACTTTCGCTATTTTTGTTGATTTGATTGGTTGATGGGTTTGCATAGAATTGATTTGCATTTAAATGAGATTTTCGTTGTGTTTTGGGTCGAAAATGCTAACGGTAAGTTTTTGTAGTATCGTCCAAATAGGCCCAGTATGTTCTAAAACAATAGTAAGAAGTTTCAGCCATGCCATCTTTTGATGAGTTGTCTCAAGCATGACTGGAGACGATCGGAACGTTACAACTAGCTGAATAAATTCTCTCTTAATCTTCGCCTTATTCAACTGGCTTATCTTCTCTATGTTAGGTCTTTCATTCTTTTGGTCAGTATTTCTGACTTCACTTTGAAGTAATGGGTTCTGGACAAGTATAATAGGAGCGATCGTATAGGGTCCCCGAAAAGGAGGGTCTCAAATTTTGATAAACTAAATTCATTAGATGATGTTAATCTCGAAATTCATTGAAAATTTTGAAAACGCTATTAAGAAAGATGAGTTATAATTGTTAAAACGTTATAATTATGACAAATGATTATAGAATGTTATTGATTATTACTATTACTATTATTTCAGTAGAACTAGTGAGGTTTTGGACAGACATAATATAAATGATCGCACAGGGGTTCCAAGAAAAGATATTTGCTTCTAAAGGTATAATTTTATAACTAGTGGAAGTTATGTACAATTATTTTTAAGGATCATATTTTAATAAATTACACAGGACCCCCAAAATCTTTAAACTGCCCCTGCTTTGAAGCCTTCCACTTGGTATGGCCCCGGTCTACATGGCATTTCTCCCTTTCATGGGCGACGAAGCTGAGGCTAGGAACTATAGCTACAGCCTTGAGGTTGGAGCAAACGGCTGGAAACTTACATGGGAAGGTACCCCACGTAGCATTCGTGATAGTCACCGGAAAGTCAGGGACAGCCATGATAGTTTGATTATCCGACGGAACATGGCACTTTTCTTCTCCGGTGGAGACTGGAGATAGGAAGGAGCTAAAGCTGAGTGTTACCGGAAGGGTATGGAAGGAACAACAAAATCCCGATGCCGGTCCATGCTTACAAAACATTAGTTGAATCAATTATTCCCAACTTCTCGATTTGTTCAATCGAATTTCAGTTGTGTTCCGCCTCTGCGAACCCCTTCTGGCATGTTGAATGGATGGAAAGTTTTCAGTGAAATGTGTAGTAGACATGATTTTCTTACATAACCTTCCCGTTGGCAATCTTTGATTATTATAATTAACCGATGCCTCAAATAAAATTGTAACGAATCTTTTAAATATAAAACAACGTGGTTTTGATATAGTTGTTATTTGAAAAAAAAAATATTATATTTGGAGAGGCTTGAAAACCAAGAAATTCAAGGATAAAAGATTTATACTAAACCACCAAACTAACGTAAAAACTTGACATAATCTTAAAGGGAATAATATATAAATAATATTATTATTGAACTTAATTTTATTGATCTTATTATATATTTTTATAATATAATTTTATAAATAAATATTATTTATAATTTATATTATAAAACTAAAATGGTGTTTATAATATATAAAACTAAACCTTAAATTTCAAATCCTAAATCATACATATAACTAACTAAACTATTAGCTTTAAATATATATTATATTTAAATATAAAATCTTAAACCCAAAGTTAAATATATAACTAAATCCTAAATCTCCAAACCCTAAATATTATTTGTAATTTATATTATAAATAATATTTTAAATTTTAAGATTTTGGGTTTGGGATTTAGAGTTTAGTTATATATTTATGTTTTGGAGTCTAGAATTTTGATTTTGGGATTTTAGATTTAATTATAAAATTAGAATTTAAGATTTGTATTTTATTAATTATAGGTATGGTTTAGGGTTTAAGATTTAATTCTATATATTATAAATAACATTTTAGTTTTATGATATAAATTATAAAGAAAGATATTTATTTATAAAGTTAATATATTTAAATATTATAAATCTTTTATCTTTGATATTTTTGTTTCAAACCTCTCAAATGTAATATATTTTTTTTAATTTTTAAAATATTTTTAATAAAACGTCGTCATTTTGGTCTATTATAGGTATCAAATAACTATATATTTAACGGTTGAATAATATTTTATATAATTTATAATAATTCAATGATATATTCGATACAAAATTAAAATTACTGATATTTCGTATCGCATACCTTACGCGTATTAAATGTATAATGTGTAATACATAAATTTAGACTTTAAAGAATTAAATGATTTATTTGTTAAAATTTTAAAAAAAAAATAATATAAAAACCAATAGGGATACTGCTTCAATCTCTTTCTCTTGAAAAATTATATCATAGGTTAGTTTCATCGCCCATAAAACCAACCAATAAAAATTATTACTTCATTAATTTTTTCTATGTCATAATTTTTTCTCAAATTAATCTTCACTTGAAAAATTAAAAAATAATAAGATAGATAATTTCTATTAATTGATTTCTATTAAAAATAATAACGTGACAAGACCATGATATAATTTCTCCTTTTTCTCTTTCCCGTTCGTTCTTTCTTTCGTAGAAAACACTGCAAAAATGCTTCTAAGAAAACCCCCAAAATAGGCGAAAATTCAAATTTGTTTCTGATCGAAGACATAAAAAACTATAGAGCGATTCTCGCATCAGCTTCCTCGAACTGACGCCTTCAGGTACTTCGAACTCCGTTAATTCTCTCTTTGGTTTTTGAATTTATTTTTTATGATTTTTGATGGCTATCTGGATCTCCCGATAAAAATAGAAATTAGGGTTCTAAGTTACAACTTACAATCCACCTCCCCCAATTTTAGGGTTAATGTTTGATTGTTTATTAGAAAATATGATGGGGATTTTTTGTATTTCATATTTTGTTGTCGATTTTATTATTTTTGCTTAAAAATGTGATGATAAAATTCAATATTAAGCATATTATATTGTCAATATTAAGCATATTATTTTTGCATCAACATTCAAGATGAAGATATACTCAACTTGAAGCTAAAATGTAATAATTTCACGTGTGAGTTAAAAGTTTCATGAGTCTATAAAGAAAGTGATATAATTAGTGAGATTATTGTGAATGAGTAAATTCTGTAGTGAAAATTGCTCTGCCTGAGAGATGGGAAACAAATTTTTTTAAGAAGTGACAATCTCTAATAGGGAAATACCTTGATGTATTGAACTCACAGAATTAAGCAATGTTACTTGATTTAGATGTGCTGGACATGGATACATTTATTTTTTTCCTTGATTTTCTTGAATTTGAGGGTTCTTGTAGGAGCTTATTTCTGTGCTCATGTTCTGATATGTATCGGACATGGCTACTTTAAGAAAAATGAAGAGTTGAAATAACATTGCAGCTGAGTCAAATAAATGAATGTTCAACATTTAATAATACAGAACCTGCTAGAATCAAGAAACTGGAAAAGCGATAGAACAACTGATTAGTCATTTTTAGTTGCTTGGTATCTAGTTCTAGTGTTCCAAGCAAAACTGAAACTGAATATTTTACTAAACTTTTATCTGCCCGGGAAATGGTTCTCTTGATCCAAGCAGAACAAAACATTTTTCCAAACTGTTCAACCATGAGAGAAATGGTTCTGATTATCAAAGCAAAAGCAGAACTGAAACTGAACATTTTGCTTGACTGATTAGCACTCTGACAAGAAGGGTATAGAATTTACCTGTTTATATGGAACTAAAGGAATCTCTTTAATGAACTGACATTTGAGTTCTGACTTTTCCATCTACGATTTACTAGACATTGTTTAAGAATTGTAATGTTGTTCCCTTTAGAGGTAATTTTTATACATTGACATAGGAATTTTTCAACTTCACATGCGGGTCACATGCCTTCTTATTTTTAGTTTTCTTTTCATATGCTTTGTAGACAATTCAAGATTTTTGTTGGTAACAAAATAACCATATCCCGATGTTTTTACCCATAATCTTTATGGACTTAGAGCCTCAAGGCTCATCTTAGAGATATAAGGGTTTGTTTGGGTTTTCTCCTTGAATGGACTTTTTTGTATTATATTTAGTTAAGCCTATTTTCTATGACTGTTGAAGGAGTTCTAAAATTCTATTAACGGGATTAAGAAATTAACATATTTTTTCTTCCTTAAATAATTTTATTTTTTATTATTCCTTACAAAATATGTCAGTTTGTTAATTTTACTGGTGTAATTCAATTCTGTATTGGAGATAATTCTATTTAAATGGTATAAAAATGTGTAGTCCAGTCATTGAAAAACATAAAAGAACCCAAACAAACCAAATAACTAAACATTTTCTCATTGATGAATACATTGCAGTTCATGGACAAACAAATAATGGACTTAACATCGTCGTCTTCACCTCCCCAAAATTCCAGCAATGATTCATCTTCACCTCCCCAAAATTCCAGCAATGATTACATCGATCTAATTAATCACCCACAAAACGAAGATGTTCACAATCTAGCTTCTGGATTTAGTGTTGGTAATAACTGGGTTAATAACAAAGAAGAGATCGTTCCTAGCTATGATTTCATCCGATTCGACCTGTTTCAGTTAGCCTTGATTCCCCTGGAGTTGATAACAATCCCGGTTCTATTGATTCTAAAACTAAGGTAAATCTTGAACCTCCCATTCTTTTTGGATTTTTGTCTATAAATAATGGATACGATTTTGTTTTCTAGATATTTATAATTTTTTGAATTGATTCAATTATTTTTATATAGTTTTTGGAGTTTATTCGGTGAAATGTAGTTTGATTAATAAACATTGATACGGTGTTAATCTTTTGAAAGTTAAACTTACTATGCTTTACTTGGGTTTTTTTAAATAGTTTCCTGGGTATATATTAAATGTAGTTTGAACAATAATCTTGTGGACCTGGAGTTAATATTTTGATAGTTAACCTCTCTACGCGTGTGGGTTTTTTGAGATTTTTTTTCATTATAGTTAGATTAGTAAACTTCTATTGGTATCAACTTGATTCGTAGTAGTTTCAAGATTCAGTTGGGTTTCTTCAATTGCATTACTGTTAACCTTTTCTTTTCCCGCACTGTTGACAGAAGTATGGTTCTCTTGACTCACTTGAACCTGTAGAAAACATTCAAGAAAAGGACCAAAAAGCTGTTGAAACATCATTAGTGGCTTCCATTGACCAAACCATGAAGAAACACACTGATAATTTGTTGCATGTGTTAGAAGGTGTTGGTGCCCGACTTACGCAGCTAGAGAGTAGAACTGGTAACCTCGAGACTTCTACAGATGATTTGAAGGTGTCTATATATAGAACAGAATCATGGTAGCACTGATGGGAAAATGAAACATCTAGAGAAGATTTTAAAAAAGGTTTTTTCTAAAATAAACTTCCTTGGTATTGGTATTGGTTTTGTTTTGCTGCCATTGGTGTATAGACTATAGAGGAAGAATTAGGTGTACATTGTGTCTTGTTAGCTCAAATCTTGCAGCTTTAATTGATGATTTTAAGAGCTTCAGAAGTAGATCTGTATTGTGTATCATGTTAGCTCAAGTGACTGTGATTGACTTGTAGCAGTCAAATTAGCAAACTGCATTGGAAGACTAGATATTGAAGGCTATGAAGTTGTCACACCATCTAGACACTTGATTTTGTCTTTTAATATGTTCTTGGTCTTTCTAAATTGAAACCTGAGTGATTTCATTTCTCCTATATCTTCCATCCAGAAGTAAAGTGACGAAATAATATCTGGTTTCCAAAGTCAAGGTTGATTTCTTCCTCACTTACAATTACTTATTAGAATGCAAATCTGGCTGTGTGATTTTTCATGGCACTTTCGAAACTTGTGAGGAGTAATTTTCTAGCCTCATGTGAAAACCCGGGTTACTTTCAAGAAATGTTCGTGTGGTTCTGTTAAGGGACAGAATTTTGTCGTCTTTATTGGGATTTTTTGTAGGTTCTAATGCTAGATTATGCGTGCTCTTGTACTTCGATCACTAACTGTGTGATCATTTTATTATTTTTGTCAACCATGTGCTGGTGCTAACAGATGTGCATGTTGTAAAAGAAAAACAAGAGAGTTTGGAAGATCTTTTACAGTTTGCAAAGCTGCAGGTGACCAAGACAGACCAGCCATCCGAAATTCATAGCACTGAACATATGGATTCCGTGCAACAAGCTGCATCTGCTACTTTTCAATCTCACCTACAGCTTCCTCCGGCTGCCGCGTTTCCACAATCACTTTCGTCTGCACCCCCTCCATCTACTGTTCCTCCAGTTTTGCAGCAAAATCTGCCACCTTCAGTTCAGCATCCAGACCAATTCCCACAGAGCCAAGTTCTTTTGGCCCCTCCAGTTCAGCATCAGGAGACTCCAAGTCAGCAATTCCCGATGCCTCATGCACAGCAAGTTCCTTCTGTCCCTCAGCAAGATGCTTACTACCCTCCGCCTGGCCAAACTCAAGAGACTCCAAGTCAACAATTCCGAATGCCTCCTGCACAGCAGCCACAACCCTCTCCCGCAGCACCGCCTCATCAGCCATATCAACCATCCCCTCCACCTCAGTACTCTCAACCACCACGGCCCCTTCAAGTCCAACCTCCCGTAGGCCACCATCCTGAAGAGGCATCTTATGTTCCTTCTCAGACATATCCACAAAACCTACGTCAGCCTCCCAGTGTCCCTCCTTCCTCCCAACAATATTTTGGGACCCCTCCTCAAATGCATGAACCACCATCCAGAAGGCCTGGTCCGGGGTTTTCTACTGGATATATCCCACAATCTGGGCCTAGTGAACCATATGGTTATGGTGGATCATCTCCACAATATGGCAGTAGCACTCCAATGAAAATGTCGCAGCTCCCATCTTCTACCGGAGGTGGTTATCCACATCTTCCTACTGCTAGGGTACTACCACATGCATTGCCCACTGTATCCGGGGTTGGTGGCGGAGCAGCTTTGTCTGGACCTGGAAACAAGGTTCCCATTGATGATGTCATCGACAAAGTTACCAGCATGGGATTTCCCAGGGAGCATGTTAGAACAACCGTTAGAAAGTTAACGGAGAACGGACAGTCGGTCGACCTAAATATGGTCTTGGATAAGCTAATGAATGATAGCGATCCACCGAGAAGCTGGCTTGGAAGGTAAACCTGGTTTCACTGATTTATGTATAGGAATTATCATTGATTCTGATTGACTTATTCGGAGTTTTTTTTTTTTTTTTTTTTTTTTTTTTGGGGGGGGGGGGGGGGGAGGGACAGTTCACCCCCTCTTGCTTGCTTTTAGGTTTCTTCATTTCTCCCTCTCTTCACTCTTGACTGAACAAGTTCGAGTACTCAACGCCAGGTTGAAAGAATCGGTCAATGTATTCAATCAATTTTCAACCATGGTAAATAAAGAATACAAAATTTATAGAATAATTAACTTTTTTAATAGTTTTAATGAGATTAGAAGGTAATATATGTTTATATTTTTATTTTTTTAAAAAAATTAACTCAAAAATGGATATCTAAACTTAATTTTTTTTGAGATAGGTGTAATATTTTTTTTGTTGAAATAAGTGTCAAAAGTTTTATTTTGTGATAACACCGTTAAAAAATTGACTTTATTTAAAAATAGGTTCTTAAATTACATTTTTTTGGAGACAGATATTTAATTTTTTTTAGCTAAAATATGTGTCTAAAGTTTTATTCTGTTAGTGCTTTAAGATAATATTGTTAAAAATTTCATCACTCAATCGTAATTTAACATGTGTTTATTTTAATTTTTTATATATAAACTAAAGAAAAGAAAATTAATTTTAAAAAAATCTTATTTTTTTTAAAAAGTCTTGAATCTCTAAAACCTCAAATTTCAAAATTGACACAAGTATCATCATCAATAGTCTCGTCGAATTTCGTTGTTGTTTGAGGTCACTATTCGTTTTTTTAGTCGCCCTTCGGTGATAGCCAATAAAAGATATTAAAATCGGATGTTAAACAATTAGAATCTTTCATATTTCTTGATCGATATTTAATTGAACTCCTATTAATTAATAAAGATAAGTGGTTGAAAAAAAAAGAAGAAATCTTTAACAAACTCTTCCAAGAAATAAATGCACTCACAAAGAACTCACAACCTTCATCATCGTCAACCCACGAAGAAAATCACATACATAAAATGAAGTTCCCCATCAATGAATCTCACCAACATCACTCTTCCTCCCCCTTCCTATTGTCAAAAAGAAAGTGCAAAAGCTATAACACAAACCGCAAACAAAGCTAAATTATGGGGGGCAAGGCTCAAAGCTTTAGAGTTCTCAGCAACATCAGCAGCCTTCCTAGACTTTCCTGGTGCAGGTGCCGGACCTGAAGACCTAGAAGCAAAGATTTGCAAAGGTTCAAGTACTCGATCCACACGATAAATAGCAAGCTGTCCGTCAGCATAAATGGTGCCAGCAACTCTGGTTTTTGTCAGCCCCGTCATTAGAGTTACTGTATTTCCTGCAGCAGTGGTGACATTGAGAGGGAACTCACCGTCGCCACTATCTCCAGCTTGAGTTCTCATTGGATTACTAACAGTTTGGAACTGATTTAAAGGGATGTAAATTGGGACGACATGATATAGCACCAGTTCAACCCTTTGTTCATCGTTGAGTGCATTCAGTGTGCCAGATTTCAGGTTCGAAAAAGCCTTATCTGTGGGTGCGAAAATGGTCTTCCCATCGTCTGCATCTTTGATCTCACCAATGAGACGATCGGAGACTTGGGTGGATTTCAGGAGACGAATGAAGATAGTGTATTGGTTGGCTTTTTCAAGGATTTTGATGATGTCCGGTGGAGCGGGTGGTGCCGGTGCAGGAGATTGAGCTGAAGTTGTTGAGCAATGGAGATGGGACAAGAAGAGAAATGAGAGAGTGAAGATGAGGTTTAAACATTGCTTCATTATCGCCATTGTTGTGGGGAATTGTTGATTTGGCAATGAAAACAATGAGAAATGGAAGGGCTTATAAACGAGAGAGAATGGAGGGAAAGAGCATTGTTAGAGCAAACCGAAAGATTGCTTGGAAAGAAAGGGAAAAAACAGGAGATTTGGAGTTTGATGTGTGAACAAATAATAATGATGTAATGATTGTTTATGGTAGTTGTGTTGGGGGCAAATGGGTGGGGCGGTGTAGATACCCCTCCTCATATCCATATTCACTTAAAATTTTTATATCCATCACTTAATCATCACTTACAATAGGTACAATTTTTAAATTCAAATTCGTCCACACGGATATATTCTTAAATCTATCCCCATACCCATCACTCAAAATGTATCAGTTTGTACATACCTACAAGCAACTACTAATATCGAATTATGTAAAAATAAATCATGAACTTTTATAAAAAAGAGTAAAATTTCACATACTTTATTGTCCGATTAAGTATATATATAACATATTTACACATATATAAATTTAACTACATCTTACTAAGTAATTTAACTAAAACATATTTTTACTAGTATAAATTATACTTAACTACAACTAACCAATATATATATATATAGCTAATTAACTTAGCTAAAACATATTTACATTTTTATAAATTTTATTTATTCACACATTACAAATTTTCAACCTGATTAATTCAAGCATGATCATAAATCATCAGTTTTTCAAACTAAATTAATTGAGTTCAAAATCTAGAAGCTTAAGGATTAACATATATTTTAAAACAAATTAATATCTTAATACATAAAATATCATAATAAAAGGCATAATCAAAGTCTATAAATAGAAATGATTCAAAATTTATATGACGGACGGATATGAAGCGGATGAATACGGTGTGAGTAAGGTCTTAAACCCATCACCTACCCACTACCCATGATGGGTATGACTTTTTACATTCACATCCGCCCACTACCCACTAAACTCATACTCATCTCCACTCCAACTGGTGCGAGTGCGGTGCAGAATCCGCAAAACTGTACCAGTTTGCCATCCCTATTGACAAGAGTAAAGATTTTAAGCTTCCTAATCATGCTTCTTTTTGTATTTTCTGTTAAAATATTTAAAAAAATTAAATTTTAAACTCAAACACTAATTTTTTATATTTTAAACCTTAAATCTTACCTTTATAACATATATCTTACCACTAATTCTTTAAACCTTAACTACAACCTTTAACCTTAAACCTTAAATTCTAAATTACTAATTTAAAGTTAAAAAATCAATAAAAATACGATTAAGAGATAAACGATTTACACCCGTGTTGACAGTGACCAAGAAGTTAAATATCCAGTTTGGATTGCATGCATATGTTCGACAGCACCTCATCTCATACAAAAGCAAGTTAGGTTCCAAGGAGATGAAATGACTGGTTTGGTGTGTAAGGTGAGGCCAATTTGGGTCCATTAGTACCATTTTTAAAATATTGCTGTCCTCTCCTTTTCTTTCTCCTCTCTTGCCTTAATCAACTAGAAGCTGTTTTTTTTTTTTATAAATAAAAATAGGGTAAAATATACATATCATCACTCAATTATCTATACCAATGCTACCTTGTATATACAAATCTATGTGATTTATTACTTGCAAATGGAAGGTTAAAATAATGATTATATATGCTGTCTTTGGATCCAACAGAATAATCTATGATCCAATAAAAGCTTGTTTTTTTGTTATTTGTATGCAATTAGTGAATGACAATATAAGGGAAGAAATCACAATCATTTTTTTTAGATAATACAGAAGCAAAACAAAATTAGTCTAGAGCAGCCAAACCCTTAAGTGAAGCAGCAGCAGAGTCTGCAGGGGGTGGTTGAAGCCTGCATGTAAGGCCTCCAATCGGGGCTCCACGGCAAACTTGAGCCAAATTATCTGCAACTCCGAATATAAATTCGATTAGTAATTAAAAATAAAATATATTTTAATTGTTAAATATGTCACACAAAATTTGAGATATCGATATCGGACGTTCGTAGGGTCTAACATTTTTTCATGCGTAATCGATTCCTGAATCTAAATTTTTAAAATTAAATCTTTGGTTCATTTTTATGATATCCGGCTTACCAAAATAGCTTGTAACGATTCTAAATTATTTTTAAATTGAATAAAGATAAAAATAATTTTTTTAATTAATCAACGAATTTAATATAAATTTATTTTTTTTATAATTTTAAAATAAAATATATTTTAACATAAAAATCTTAATTTTCAAAATAATTAGAATTAATAAAACTCGATTTTCAAAAATTAACTGTTAAAACATTTTTTTATAATTTGTTTAAAAATGTCCGTAACAAATCTGTTAACTTATATTATTCATTTGCATATTATATACAAATTTATATAATATTTCATGACTTCGGGATGCCCCGTTCGAATATAAACGACTCATGGATGGATCCTCATAGTTACTATGCTGCAACAAGCTTGCAACTTAAGTGCTGAAGTCTATATTTCATTCATTTTATTTTCTTTCAAAAAATCATGAAATTAATCAAAACTAAATATAAAGACTACCTCTCAAACTAATGTTATAAAACCCAATTAGGATCTTTGTTTTTATATTACAAAGATGTAAGAATAGGAAGGCACGTGTGTGGATACACAGCAACAGATGTCAACAGCTGCTCCACCTGCACGTAAACAAGGTATAAAAGCGACACGTCGAGCATCAGTAGTCGCTATAAATAAATGGTAATCCGCCACCCCTGAAGTAGAAGTAGAAGTAGAGACCGGAGATGGCAGAAAGCAAGGACAAGATAAAGCCTGCAACGGCGCAGGCGAAACAATCTGAGGATGAAAGTTTGAGGGTAGCCTATAAACATGGCACTCCGCTTGAATCTGGGAAGATAGCAGAGTCTTCGCCGGTGGACCTGTTTTCCAGTGCCCAACGGATTCAGGATTCTTCCCCTGAACCTCCTCAACACTCTCACACGACTACAAATGCCAACACAACCTCCTCTGCCTGACGCAGCTCGGTTCTCTTTTTCCTTTTTGTTCATCACTAAGGTTCTGTAATAACCACTGAATAATTCAGTCTACTGCCATATTGCGTATAGAAATGGAACGCACCCAGGTTCAAACAAACATTACTTAAAAAGAATGGAGGTAATGCAAGCATTCATTTAGAATAGACATTTGAAGCCATAAGTACTGATAAATAATACTCCTAGAGCAACTGGACTATTCTTACTAGGGTGGGTAAAAAATCTTATTCGATCCAATATCTATTGATTTGATTTAAAATTTTAAATATTTAATCTGAATTTTATTTTTTGATAAATATTTGAATACGAATACGAATATTTAAATCAAAAATATTTGAATACGAATACGAATATTTAAATCAAAAATATTTGAATACGAATACGAATATTTAAATCAAAAATATTTGAATACGAATACGAATATTTAAATCAAATATTTAAATATTTAATTTAAAATTTCTGATATTTAAAAAATCAAATATCTAATTTTTTTTATCGAATACGAATCATTAAAATATTGATTCAAAAATTTTGAATATCATTTTTTATTTCTCGATCTAATAGTAAGATAAATTTAATATAAAAAATATATTTTTTAATTTTTTTAATTTGTATAATTTTCAGGTGATCAAAATATGAATAATTTAAAAGTTAAGTTATTAAATTAAAAAAATTGAATTTTAGTGACCAGGAAAAACATTAAAATGTTGATTCAAAATTTTTGGATATCATTTTTTAATTTTCGATCTAATAGTTTAAGATAAATTTAATATAAAAAATATGTTTTCTGATTTTTTTTAATTTGTATAATTTTCATTTGAGGTGATAAAAAACTTAAGTTATTAAATTAAAACAAATTGAATTTTAGTGACCAGAAAAAAAAGTTAAATAATGAATATTACAGTTTATTTATTTTTTTATTAAGAAAATTAAACTTTAAAGTAAACTTTTAACAATATATATCGGTAGAGAGCGTATTGAATACACACAGTTAGGTGACCTTTGTGAATTAAAAATTTGGTGATCTTGAATATTTTAGAAGTTTTGTGATCAAAATGAATTTTACCTAAAAGTTTGATGACCATATATGTTTTTTACCCAAAAAGAAGGTCACCACCCTTCATTAGGAATAGCATCCCCAATGGTCTAATCACTTGCTTAGTTGCTTTCAGATTAGATTCTCAAAGTAAAAAACTTCTTAGAAAGCGGAGGAATACATCTGAAGTTTGAAGACGACCGTGATGGATCCTTCAAAGGTAGCAGACTTAAAGCTCTTTGTTGATCAGTGCAAAGCAAACCCTTCAATTATCCACACTCCACCACTTTCCTTCTTCAAGTCTTATCTCGAAAGGTAATCATTTTTTCCTGATTATATGCATATGGAATCAGTTTGATTTTCTAATTCGTAGATGCGGAGTTGCCAATGTTTGATTTTTTTTTTCTGTTTTTGTTTTAAAAGTCTGGGAGCTCAAATTTCAGCCGACCCACAGACGGTAAGAGTAATTTCATTCACTAAAGGTTCGATTTTTGTACCAAAATTTGATCATTTCTTTTTTATCCACAAAAAACAATGAGGGTTTTGGACAGAGTAATAGGAGTGACCGAACAGGGAGATCAAAACTTTTGATAAACTACATTCATTATAATGTTAGTTTCGAAATTCATTGATTTTTTTTGAAAATGCTATTAAGAAAGATATTATAGAATCTTATTGATTATTCTTATTTTATAATTAACATAGGTTATAATTATTGGAGGTTATGGACAATTACTTCTAAGGGTCGTATTTTAATAGATTGCACATACGGCCAAAATCTTTAAACCGCACCTGCCACGAAATAAGTCTTGGCTTAGGATTTGCCTTCATCCCCTTTTTCTTCTTCTTCTGTGTTTTTTTAGTATTTCAGCGAAGACAGGCTTGTTTTCTGGCCTTGAGTAATATTTTCTGCAGTGGTGATGGTCTTTTATGCCAATTCACAGGATAGAGACAGTGCTAAAATGGGGGAATTCAAGCAACATTCGGATGCCCGAAAACACTTCTCTTCAAATGAAGAAGAAGATGATATTGTTGAGTCTGATGTCGATTTAGATAACAGCGGAGTTGTGGAACCTGACAACAATACTCCACAAAAAGTGAGTGATCATATATATTTCGTTTAGATGGTTATGTGGACTGTGATAAACTTTCATGCTAAACTATTAAATATTGTGTCTTTTCTTAATTTCAGATGGGAGACCCTTCAGTTGAAGTTACGGAGGAAATGAGGGATGCTGCTCAAGTGGAAAAATTAAAAGCTACTGATGCGATATCCGAAGGTAAACTGCACCTATTGAATTGTTGTTGTTTTCTGTTCTTTTTGCCACCTTTCTGTACAAATTCTAAGTTTCTTTCCCTCTTCAGGTCAGCTGGACAAAGCGATAGATCATCTAACAAAAGCTATCATGCTAAATCCCACTTCAGCAATAATATACGGAACTAGAGGTAATTCTATTTACAGCATAATGCATCTTCTTCTGTAAAAATGATTTTCCTTTCTTAAACGTCTGATATGCTTGTTTTCAGCTAGTGTATTTGTTAAATTGAGCCAACCAAATGCTGCAATCCGTGATGCTGATGCAGCTTTAAAGGTACCATCTCGTCTTCTCCCGTGCTTGCTTATAACACAAATAGAAAAACATTGCTAAAATCTTTAGTTTATATCTTATATTTGCTTGGTGTTGTGCTGATAACTTGAAGTTAACTTTCTATGCTTAGATCAATCCTGACTCGGCAAAAGGACATAAAGTTCGAGGGATGGCAAGAGCCATGCTTGGCCAATGGGAAGCAGCAGCAAGAGATCTGCATGTCGCAGCAAAGTTAGATTATGATGAGGAGATTGGTTCAGTACTCAAAAAGGTAATATTTCTGTTCTTTGACTAGTGTTCCTCTGCAAATGCTTTCTCTTGGTAACCCTTTTATTTGCAGGTGGAACCTAATGCTCACAAAATTGAAGAGCATCGCCGAAAATATGAACGCCTGCGAAAGGAAAAGGAATTAAAAAGGAGTGAACGTCATAGGCAACGGCAGAAAGCTGAAGCTCAGGTAAGTGCAATTTGATTATGCCATTTATATGCCTTAAACCTTATCACTCTATTTTGGTGCATAAACTTTGCCATGGTTTCATTATATGATTAAGAACAATGAATATCTTATTGAAATAAAGTTTAGGATCATCTGCCAACTTAAGCCGAAGTTATTTTTCTTATTTTCGGTCTTGGAGAGACAATTTCATTAAAGTAATTACTTATCAAATCAACAACTGGGAACTTATTTATTTTTGAATTTGGGCAGGATCAGGAAGCATTATCTGCTTTTACAGATGGTATGGATAGTTTTCTTTCTCAGTCATCTTTCTTATGGTAAATGCTTTACATTGGCCTTAAGTGAGAATTTTTTGTTTGATGAACTGAGACTACCTAGTACCTACCATGCCGAAAACCATGGGGATCTGAGGAAAACCGAAACATAAGAAAGGAGATGAAAAACTTTCTTACAAACCAACTAACTTCACCATTTATGTTACCTTACTATTCCTTTTGAAATTACAGGTCAAGTTCTTGGCATTCATTCTACAAGTGAACTGGACACCAAGTTGACTGCTGCTACAAAAACGTCTCGTCTGTCGATATTGTACTTCACGGCAACATGGTGTGCCCCCTGCCGCTTCATTTCTCCGCTTTATACGAGTTTAGCTGCAAAATATGCAAAAGTAGTGTTCTTAAAAGTTGATATAGATGAGGGTCGGGATGTGGCAGCCCGATGGAACATTAGCAGTGTCCCTACCTTTTTCTTTATAAGAAACGGGAAGGAAGTTGATAAGGTAGTGGGGGCTGATAAAACTGCACTGGAAAGGAAGATTGCCCAATATGCAAGCTGATACTGAGATTATGCCGATCAGTGAAAGGAAGATAGACTCCAGCTGTTTGTATTTGCCTGTTTTTTTGTTTCTTACAGACTTGTTTGAACACATGAATAATGCCAAGACACGACAATATCTTAGTAAAACTGTGCGATGTGTGTTTTTATTAAGGTGTGTTTTTATAAGGATGAAATGTATAATTTTACATATTTTATTTAACTATACCTCATTTTTTCTGTTAGAATTTTAAACCGAAATAAGTCATTGATGAGTTTGATAATTTAGTGACCAAAATAAATATTTTCAATTATTCGGGAGACCACGTAAATAATTTACCCTAAAAAATACGATAAAATCAATCCGGGTCAATATCTTCTGAACTCTTTTTGTTTTATCAAATAAATTTATGATTTTTATTAAAAGGATATTCTGATTTGGCAAAAGAAAAAGATTTTATTGGAGAAGTGTCCTTGATCGCTGCTGAGCTGTCAAAAAGTGATTGGGTTAAGGGAAAGAGTACAGCGTGGCAAAATGAATGAAACACCGTTCTCTTTCCCTCTGGATCTCTCCCGTCTTCTGATCTGACTCCTCTGCTCCAAACCTATTTCCTTTCCTACAAACAAATCCTGTTCAGAGGGTAGAATTCCCCTCCGACAAATCCGACATGTATCCTCCTCCTTCTAGGTCTAGACGACATCTATTCATCTCCCTTCTGCTTCTATCTCTTTTCCCCATTTCCATCCTCGCCCGCCCTTTCGTTCTCGTCCTCTCACAGGACGACCTCAAGGATGTCCAAAACGACGATGGTTCAACCCTCGATTCCGATTCTAATTGGGACGATGACGAATTCGGCGGAACCCATGTTAAGCCTGACGATGAGCTCGATCCCGGTTCATGGCGCCGCCTCTTCGAGCCCTCTACCACCCCCGTCTCCTCCTCCCAAGACACCTCCCTCGATTCCTACTATACAGCCGTTGATAAAATGATCTCATCCTCCACCTTAGGTGACGCCAGGTTGATGGAGGAAGCCTCCGCAGAGATCGAGACGGCTGCTAATACTGGAGGTGATCCGCACGCGCTTTCGGTGTTGGGTTTTTTGTACGGTATGGGGATAATGCGTGAGAGAAACAAAGCTAAAGCTTTTCTGAATCATTATTTCGCTGCCGAAGGTGGCAATGCTCAGTCCAAGATGGCTTTAGCTTACACATATACTCGACAAGATGTAAGCTTTTACTTTATTTGTTTTTGGAAGTCTGATATCCCCATTTGCGCATATGTTTTAATTTCCTAAACATTTGTTGTTTTTTAAATTTTTCAGATGCATGAAAAAGCTGTTAAACTATATGCTGAATTGGCAGAAATAGCTGTTAATAGTTTCTTGATATCCAAAGATTCTCCGGTAATTGAACCCATTAGGATACACAATGGGGCAGAGGAGAACAAGGAAGCTTTGAAGAAGTCAAGGGGGGAAGACGATGAAGATTTTCAGATATTGGAATATCAAGCACAGAAAGGGAATGCTGGTGCTATGTACAAAATGGGTCTTTTTTACTATTTCGGATTGAGAGGATTGCGCCGAGATCATGCCAAGGCTTTGATGTGGTTTTTGAAAGCTGTGGATAAAGGGGAGCCTAGATCTCTCGAACTTCTTGGTGAGATTTATGCTAGAGGAGCTGGAGTTGAAAGGAATTACACCAAGGCCCTTGAGTGGCTTTCACTTGCATCCGAGCATGGCCTTTATTCAGCTTACAATGGGATGGGTTATTTATATGTTAAAGGGTACGGTGTGGAGAAGAACTACACCAAAGTATGTTCATTTTCTCTTCACTTTTTTTTTTTTTTTTTTTTTTGTCTTGTTATCTTGTCCGTTCTACATCACCTTGCTTTGTCTTTTTACCTGTTCTGGTGCTTATGTATAGGCATTGCTTTCAGATTACTGGTTCTTGGCCTATGTTTAGACATCATTCTTCACATTGCTTGAAAATTTTAGTTCAATAGAATTATCTTTCTACTCATTGCTGTTTAGCGCTATGATGGCTCTGGTTTTTAGTTTTTCACTTTATTTTATGTTTTGAAGTTCAAAACTTATGGTGCTTTCTATTTTATGTTGCTCTTCCATCTATTTGTAATCTGGAGGGATCATGATGTGTAGGTTGAAAGTTGCTGCAGAGTTGTTTAGAAACTAATAATTTCCTTTGTGCAGGCAAAGGAGTACTTTGAGAAGGCTGCTGATAATGATGATGCTGGTGGGCACTATAACTTGGGAGTAATGTACCTTAAAGGGATTGGAGTGAAGAAGGATGTGAAGATTGCATGTAAATGTTTTATTGTGGCAGCTAATGCAGGTCAACCAAAGGCGTTTTATCAGTTGGCTAAGATGTTTCATACTGGTGTTGGGCTTAAAAAGAATCTTCCTATGGTAAATATTATGGTTTTTACTTATAGTTTTTTAAGATTGCACCTTCTTACGAGCTATATATCTTTATTAATGACATACTTAAACTCCATTTTACTTGCGCTTAAAGTTCTATATATTTCTGTTTTCTTTGCAAAATTTTCACCCTGCAAATTCATGCAGGGTGCATGATTTTTCACATTTTTCCTAATTCCCATTGGATGCAAAAGTTAATCATTTTATTAAGAAAAAAAATTGTTTTGACTTTTCACGGTCCTTTGAGAACTTAGCTACCCAAAAGAGTGTGTTCACTCTCTTAAAAGAACATTGTTTTTGCTGGCTAGCATGTGGTTACCTGTCATGCCGAGAAGTGTCATACATAGCAGACAAATATTTAATTGCTTAAGCTGAAAATTGTTACCTTCATCATGTCTAGGTGAAATTAATTTTTACATTCCATGAGTAGACTAGTCGCTGTTGTTGACTTGTATTCTTGTTATGTACATATAGGATGTATCTTGATAAGTTCTAAACCACTTAATGAAAAATTGGGACTGCTTCTTTCACTTCTGTCCACGCTACTCTTTTCTCACAGTCCTAAAAGGAAAAAGAAACAGATATCTGACCACTGTAGAAAACCTGAAAGGGAAGTTCTATCGAACGGCAGCTTTAAAAAACGGAAATTCTTACACTTCTTGTAAGAAAAACGGTATATACCAAATTTCTTACAGAAACTGTAAGGATTTCAGTATATATATCTAATTTCTTACAAAAAGTGTAAAAATTTCGGTATATACTGCTTTTCTTACAAAAGTTGTAAGAATTTCGGTATATACCGAAAAGTGTGTATTGAAATTCTAACAATTTTTTTGAAGAAAAAAGGTACAGTTGTTTTTTAGAATTTCCCAAACCTAAAAGTTTAATTACTTTAGAAATTTTTGCAATGATTATAATTCACTTTTTCTTATGTTTAGGGTGTGATTTTTGACTTTGGAATCCTGAATGATACTAATGTCCACAGAGATAAATCAATGTACATAATTACAGTTTATCCCCTTTTCCAGGCTACTGCATTATACAAATTAGTTGCCGAACGTGGACCATGGAGTTCCCTCTCTAGATGGGCACTTGAATCATACCTAAAAGGTGACATGGGCAAAGCATTCCTCTTGTACTCTAGGATGGCCGAGTTAGGCTACGAGATAGCACAGAGCAATGCTGCATGGATCCTTGACAAGTACCGTGAGCGCAGCATGTGCATGGGTGAATATGGGCTTTGTACTGATGCAGAAAGGCATCAACGAGCTCATTCTTTGTGGTGGCAAGCTTCTGAGCAGGGTAACGAACATGCCGCATTACTTATTGGGGATGCATATTACTATGGGCGAGTATGTACCTTTAGCTTCAATAGAGAAGGCTTTGTCTAGTTTTGGGATAATCTTTTTCTTTCCTATTACACGATTGAGGTTTTCTGTAACTATTACTCTCTCAGGGAACTGTGAGGGATTATGAGCGTGCAGCCGAAGCATACATACATGCAAAATCTCAATCAAATGCTCAAGCCATGTTCAACCTGGGATACATGCATGAGCATGGCCAAGGACTTCCATTTGACCTCCACCTTGCGAAACGGTACTATGATCAAGCACTTGAGCTAGATCCTGCAGCGAAGTTGCCTGTCACGCTGGCACTCGCAAGTTTGTGGATACGAAAGAATTATGCTGACAGTTTCCTGGTGAGTTGCTCTTTGTGGTATTTGTCCCTCTTCTTGCCCTTCCTCGCCGATGATGTCTTTGAGATTAAACTCTATTCTATCTTTAACGCAATTGTGTCCCGTTCAGTTTGTCCAATGCTTACACTTGAACACAAGGCAGAACTTTTGGTCACCATTTCCCCATCATTTGTTGTCCTCACCGTGTTGCATTCCAGTTTTACAAACGCAACAATAGGTCCTCATTCCCTTTTAACGACATGAATGTTTAGCTGTATAACCGGAGCTTAGTTTAACATCTTATACCCCTGTGAAAGCAGCTTGACAGTGTATAGATACTGATAATCAACACAATGTCCTTAGCTCTTGATTTGCTCCTTAGGACAGTGATTAGATAATTGACCTCCAAGTTATTTTTATACCAGTCACTTGAGTAATGTCTTCCGACTTGTTCTGGTTAGGTTCGTGCAATAGATTCCCTTCCCGAAGTTTATCCTAGAGTGGAAGCATGGGTGGAGAATGTGATCATGGAGGAAGGAAATGCAACAATATTGACTCTATTTGTCTGTCTACTCACTGTATTGTACCTTCGTGAGCGGCAACGAAGGCAAGCCGTTGCTGCAGCCCCTGCTCATGAGCCTAATGAGCATGTTGTCCCAGCTGTTGCACGCTAATGGTCAGTTCTGGTACTACAGATTAGATGTGTTTTCAGTGGAGTCATTGGAAAAGCAAAGATTAAATCTCCATAGCCAAATGTATAGATCGACTTCTTTGGCTTTATTCTAGTGAGCACTTACATTGTACCATAGAGAATATTTCAGTTAAAAAAATAAGTTGGAAAATAGTATCGAGACATGTATTTTATGGTAATTCCAGTTGAGTTCATTGCTTTTTTTTTAATTAATTAATTTGCCTTGCGTGCATTATTGTTTTTACCACCTATCCGTATGAATTGCATTTGTAATGTTATATTAGACATAATCCTCCTTAATCCTATTTTTTAACAATTATTAATTAGGCCTTTTGGGTGATTCGATAATTTATGAATCATACTATCTCGATAATTTATGAATCATTCTATCTCAGTTCGATTTTCGATTTTATAATTAATTATGGTCAACCCTACATATGAGACACCCAAAACGGAGTTGTTTTGGTGTTAGCCTTCAACAACCCTATATATGACCCGATCCGGCTAGGAGATTTGCACGTTTTTGTAGAAAATGAGAAAATACAATTTCAGCCATCACAGTTTTGTATCCTTTGTGATTCAATCCTCCAAATCGTAAATTTCTGCACTTTAGTCACTGTTTTCCTTTTCTATCATCTCGAATTTGTCTTTAGTTTTTTTTATTTATTTAGTTACTGCTCTGTTCTTATTTTATTTTGATGCTCTATTTTATTTCGTAATATGATGTGTATTTTTATATCATTTCATAATATAATGTTATTATTATAATATGATGCTCTATTTTATTTTTAAATGTATTTCGTGTTCACAGTATTAAATCCGATCATGTAAAAATATTTTTTTTTACTCTATTTCAAAAATTGACTTAAAAACAGTATTTTAAACTATTTAGATATCATCTTTTTTAATTATCATAAATAAAGAAAATTTCTTCTTTGATCATTATTTTTGGGATTAAATATTAAATTAAAACTTAAATTTTTATCTTGTATAATGACAATACAAAATTAACTGATATAAATTTTGAGTATTGTTGAAGTGTTAATACTTTCTCACGACCGTCTCCCGAACATAAACATTTTAAATCTCTAGTTCACTTTTTACAATATCCGATCTATCAAAGTGACCGTCTCCCGATCTTTTTTAACTCCCATTCTTTTTTTTTTTTAATTTAACGGTATTCTATAGAAATGACATCATAATCTTCAAGTATCATCTTCTTCGGATAAACCATATTCAAATACCAATTTTTAATATTAAAAAAAAAACATGATTACACGAGTTTTTTTTAATTAAATTTAATAATTTTAAACAATTATACCTTACTTTAAAAGTTGCCTCAAAATAATATCGCTGAAGAACCTCGACACTCTCCAGTCCCAGTTTTTGATAATTGTACGCATTTGCACCATACCTACCATGGAAACTAAAAAAAACACTTATAGGCAGCCTTGGAAAATCGGATCACACAAAGCTTCATAATCTTCACGATACCTACCGTAACCAATCCTCTTTCTTTGCCGTCCGTCGACTCAACCGAGTACATCTTATCACTTAATAGGACCGTGTAGGTCTCCTCCATGTGTGATCATCATCATACTCGTTTGCTGGTTGTTGGGGACGTTCATGTTTGCACTTCAGACAAACCCGGTTCCTTCTGAAATTCACGAAATCACATCTGCAGAGGGGATACATTCTACTTGTAAGTAACATGTCAATCAATCTTACTATCAAAAATGAACTTGAGAGGGATACTAGAGACACATACGACGGGCATTCCCATTCTCCAGGATTTAACTGTCTCTTGGGCCTTGCTCCTTGGCAGCGTAAACATTTCTTATTATTAGAAAAATTCATAAATCCACACCTACATGCATAAAACCAGTAAAATTTTGCAGATCAGAAGCAAGTTAATCTCCTCCACCCCACACAATCGAAATGAAAATTCTTTAGATCCATGAAAAATATTCTATCAACTACATTGAACTTCTCTTTTAAGAGACACCAACGTGACCATTATGCCATGCATGAACCTTGATTTGCAACAAGAGGACAAACATGGATGTACCGAAAAACAAGCGACATTCTTAACAACATAAACCACAAAGCAACTTACTCTGGGCAGTTCCAATCCCCTTTCTTCATTTCAACAACACCCGTTTCAACCTTCTTTGGACCCTCTGCTTTACACTTTAAGCACCGTGTATTTCTAGAAAAGTTCATGAAATTGCACCTATAACATAAAAAATGCAATAAATAGTCAAGGTGGAATAGATAAACACTCTGACAGTTGTCAGAAAAATAATCCCCGCCTATCTTACTATACCATAATTTTAACTATAACTTCTGCAAGTCGAATATTTTAACCAACCATTATATAAAAGAAATTTGAAGACTTTATTCCTTCATTTCAACATAGGCCATTTGGACTAATTTGTAAAAATATTAATTCTTTCACTAATATGAAATCTCTGAACCAACAAATGTCAACATAGGCCATTTGGACTAATTTGTAAAATTATTAATTCTCCCATTAATATGAAATCTCTGAACCAACAAATTTCAACATAGGCCATTTGGACTAATCTGTAAAAATATTAAGTAATTCTCCCAGTAATATGAAATCTCTGAACCAACAAAGAGGAAGCGTGTAACAATGTATTATAGTAAAAAATGACTTTCACACCCATCAAACAATGATAACGACCAACCAAAATACTTAGAAAACATTATATAATAGATGCTGACAGCTAAAAAGCTAACTGCAAACTTACCCTGAACAAATCCAATCTCCTTTCTTCATCTCAATTTCATCACCACGAACACTTTTAGGGCCATCTTCTTTACATTTTAGGCATTGCAGATTTTTAGAAAAGTTCAAAAAATTACATCTGCAATGAACAAGCAAAACTGGCTTATCACTAGGAAGTTGCATGCAGAGATTTTAGAATGCAAAAGCATAGGGGAATAAAATTTGTAACCATTCACGTTCTATTCAACAAGATCACAAGCAATAACCGCAACGGCAACCAAGGCTCTGTTTGGTTTCAAAAAAACATTTTCAATTTTATTTTCTGATTTCATTTTAAAAATCTATTTTTTATTTTTTAGAAATTGAAAAACATGTCTGGTAAATAGAAACAATAGTTGATTTTCAATAATGAAAATTTTCAATTTAACAAAAAGTGGAATTTTTTATTGTTTTCTAGTTTTTCATATTTTCATTTTCAAAATTTTAATCAGACATGTTTCCTCTAGTGTTTTTCATTTTCTAAGAAAATGAAAACGAAAATGACCTATGTTTTCTGGAACCAAGTGGAGCCTAAGCTTCATATAAAACTTACCTGGGACACATCCAATCTCCTCTCTTCATTTCAACATTTGCAAACTCTTCATCATCATTGCCTCTAACTGTTTTATTTTTTCGTGGAGGAGCTTTAGCAGCAGGCTTAGGAAGTTCAACATCGCATGATGTGTCACTCAATTTTGTCAAGTCTGAGAGTAGATTCCTTGCAGATGCATCAATACGCTCTCTACCCGCAGGTTTCTCTCCCTCTGAAATAACAAGTGGATCAAGGGCATAGGATAATAATATACGCACAATGTCGACAGTACGAGCATCTGCTTCTGATTTCTTTAGTGTCACGTAAGCTCTGTCACAAGAACCACGCAGATTGCATGTACTACAAACCTGCAGAAAAGTGTTTCAGTCTGGCATTACTCGAAGTTCTTACTCCTTAAAGGCCTAACAATTTAGTTGGCAGAAAGTGTGCCTTTCCAAACATAAAGTAGGTTATCCATGGCATAGGAGTATTCGAAAACCAAATAAATTAAACAAAATTTAAAACATGAATAGCACATTTCTTGCATAGTGCAATAAACGGTTAAAGATAAAGAATTTGATTCTCAAAGGGTAAACAACATACATCGCCTTCATCAAGTTGAACATGGGCTCTCAACCTTTTAGCTGAATTTACGGATTTTCGTAAAAGATTAGGACATCCACTCCCAACAACCGTTTCAATATCATCAGTAGACAACTTTCTGCATTAAATGGAAACATGAGAATCAAATTTATGATCATGTTGACAATATAAAAAATTACTGCAAGAAGACAGATACCCTGCATTGTCCTTATGAATCATCAGAGTTCTACTCTCTTTAGACTCTCCAGAAACATAAACATAGTAATAATCTTCCATCTCACGAAATAAGAACTAAGGCTATGTTAATTGAGAGGAGAAATGGAAGCGACAATAAGCTAAATACAGACAAGCCAAAAGAGAAAGAAAGCATTACTTGAAAAGATCAAAACGGTCACGAGCAAAGCTAATGCAAGCTTCTTTTACAAAATTCATATCCTTATAATCATTAACAGTATCGGAAGCGGCAGCATTATTAGCTTCAACCAAGTAGCCCTTGGACTTTAACCTATCAATGAAAGTGACCCATTCGGGCCAGGGGTGGGATTGAGTCTCCGACACGAGAGTCTCGGCGGCGGCGCTGTTGGAGTTGAGCGTGTCGAGTGAGTCAGCAGAGGAAGCGTAGCGGTGGAAGCGGAGAGAGAGAGCGGGTAAGGGCTTGGAGGAACAAGGAAAGAAAAAGGAATTCCGTGCACGGATGAGGGAGGAGCTGAACAGCAAGAAAGTTGAAGTTGACATCTTTGGTAAACTGCAAGTTAAAGACGGTGAGAGGAAGTTCTGTAATCTGGCCATTGAAAACTGTTTCGAGAACTTCGATTTTTTTAGGGTTTTAGATGATGAGGGGGTAAAGTTAAGTACTTATCATTTTGGGTAAATTACACCGCATCACCAAATTATAAGCATTTATTCGTTTTTACCATCAAACTTTTAAAGGTAAAATAAAAATAATATTAATTTATTTTAATTAATCTGAACATCAAAGACACGTCGTTTTGGATAAAAATTAAAAATTATTTTTATGAGAGCTTGAATTTAGAACCTTTAGAATCAAAAATCCAAATTTAACCATCAAGTTAAGTTATTAACACAAATAATATATATTAAATTGTAATTGAGATTAAATTAATTTATTTTTTAAATTTTAATTAAATAATAGTAAAATTAGTCTTCAATGTTTTATTTATTTTTATTTTTGGTCTTAATTTTTAAATTTCAACCTCATTACTTTAGAAATTTGCAAACTAGCCTTTTTTTTTCTTTATATTCTCTTAATACAATAATGAAATTAGTCCTCATTATTTGATTAGTTTTTAATTTTATCATTAATTTTCTTTCTAAGATTGCTTTCAAGTTTGCAGCATAATGCCATAACGAAGAGATGGGGTATTCATCGGCATTTATAGGATTTTATACTATATAGGTTTTGAATGCTTATCTTAAATGTTCTTAGCGGTGCCTATAGGCTATAATATCAAAGTTATGAGACGTTTATTGCTCAAGATAGTGCCTTGGCATTTTGATTGTGGTAGAAAATTAGTGTTCATTTCTTGCCTTAATTTGTTTTAATCGAGACGATCTCATTTTGTATGAGACATGACATATCAATTTTTTTCTTATTAAATCAACTGCTTTCATTATAAGTTTACATTACAAGTTTCGCTATGAATTGGTTGAGTGGTCATAGAAGTAAAAGGATGATGTATTTCAGTCAAGTGACTCGGTTTTGAGTAATATATATTCATGATGTGTGTACTATTAAGTGACTAAAAAAATTAAATAGATACTAACTTGTAATCACACTTATAATGACTTGAGTTTCAGGATCTGAGGGTTGAATTAACTCGAAGCGTTTGGACTTTAGAGATCTAATCAAGTTATTGTAGGGCCTTGGACTTGTGTGTTTTAAGTTTGTTGTTGGATTAAGAGAGCAAAATAAGGCTTTTGACTATTTTTTCTTTAGGATGACAAAGAGAGGGTAGAGAGTTATTTTCTCTATAGAAAAATGGCGTCGTGGAGTCGTCATTGTCCCTCGTTCTTTATCTTCCTTTCTATTAAAATAATATGAGTTTAAGGTGAAATCTTTGAATGTTGAGTGGTGAATCACATTTTAGAGGTTAAGAGGAAGTTGTAGAGCAATAAAAGATTTTCAAACAAGGTAAATATGTTGTGGTTTGATGTAGGAAGATTTTGGTGAGTTTAAGGAGGCAAGAACGGAAAAAGGGTGTTGTTGGGTTTTCTTATCAATTTCGTTCATGTTTTTAGCTCTTAGAAACATCCCTAATGTCATTTAATAGTTGGTTTAACTTCTTTTTATAGAGAAAGAGATTGGAAAGCTTTTAAGAGCTGTGGGAAAGAGAAAGCTTGAGCTGAGGAAATCTTCGTTTACAGCTTTGTTTGAACGAGGTTAATACACTATTAACTCTCATATCATCTTACAACTCATAAAAATAGGTTGCACTGCATGTTGATGGCTTGTTTGGTTGTTTAGTAGCTTAGAGACTTTTTAAAGATGAATTATGATTTTGGGTTATTACTGGCGTAAAATTGATAGAAACACACTTAATATTATCCTAATAACTTGTAAGAGAAATTTGAGATTTAACCATATAGATTAAATGGTGGTTCTTGGTGAATCATGTACCCAAAAATTTATTTTAGGCGTTTATCGATACAACTAATAACGTATCAATATGTTAGTTTTAATAAGAGAATCTTGCTAAGAGAGGCATAAATAAATTATTTAAATTATTTTCAAATTTAAAAATAAAAAACCTAAACCCTAAATCTAAAATTTAAAACTTAAAACCATGAACTTAAAAGCCTAAAATATTAAACCTTGAACCTTAAAACCCCAAAACATTAAATCATAAACTTTAAAAGCCAAAACAATAAACCCTAAAACCTTAAACTATAAAATCTAAAACCATAAACCTTAAAAATGTAAAACTTAAAACTTTAAACCTTAAACTAAAACTCAAAAAAATTAAAAACTTTAAACTTTAAACTTAAATTTTCAGTTTTAAGGTCTTAGGGTTTAATGTTTTAAGGTTTGTATTTAGTGTTTAGTGGTTATGATTAATATTTTAAGTTTTTTGGTTTTAGTTTTTAAGTTTTAGGGTTTTAAGATTTAACATTTTATGTTTAATGTTTTAGGTTCAGAGTTTAGAATTTAGAGTTTAAGTTTTTATTTTTTAAATTAATTAAGATTAATATTTTATTTAATTATTTTAAAAAATTGAAATATTATATATATATATAGAATAATTTAATTAAAATTTTATTTAAATAATTTATAATTATATATTAAATCTTTGATATTTTTAATTTTTATTAAGCAATTTTAAAGAAGTCGATCTACAATTTTTATTAAGCAGTTTGATTTTTATTCAATTATTTGAACAAAATGTTTGACTCAAAGCAAAAAAAACTGGACTCATTTTAATTCGACTCGAAATTATATAAACTCAACTTGACACGGAAAAATTTGAATAACTCAAAACTTTTAATAATTAGTGATTAAATTTTTAAGTTCAAGCAAAGACCCTCAATTTTTCTGATATATATATATATATATTAATATAAAAATATAAAAAATATACGACACATATAAAAAATATGACAATATATATATGTATATGCATATCTTATATGCTTAAAAAGCCATTAAAATTAAAATTAAATTATATTATATTATACTATAATATGATAAATAATTAAAATTAAATTTATGTAGGAATTTGAAAACTGAATTTGAATTTCATAAGCTCAACTCGAATAAAAAAATCAAATAAAATTTAAAACAAATTTCTTAAAAAAGTATAAGGATTTCGATATATACTATTTTTTTTACAAAATTTAAAAAAATTTCAATATATACCAAAAGTATGTGCTAAATTTCTTATAACTTTTATAAAAGATGATATTATCGTTTTTTAAAATTTCCCGACTAATGACTTGTTTAAATATTTAATAAAAATTATAATTTGATGTTTAAAATAAAATTGACCACATAGAGTAATTTACTAGTACCTAGCAGTTTAACCATATTTTTATTAAATGGAGCAAGTAAATAGAAAACACACGCAAACAATTCGGTACTAAATCCCGTAGGGAAACTACAAATCTCAAATCCAGCGGACGCACTGCCAAATATCCTATCCTGTGCTAACCCTCACGCCTCTCTCAAGTCTTATTTTATCATCGTTTTCGCTTCCTTTCCGATTCAAATTTATAGGGCCTGACGGCGGCCGGCATGGCTTCTCACGCCGCCAATCTTTGGGTGCTGCTAGGCTTAGGTTTAGCTGGGATTTTGCTCATGTCCAAAAAGCTTAAGAAAACCATCAAAGCTGACTTTGGGGCTTTCATGCAGAAGCTAGAACTGCTCCCGCCGCCTCAGCCGGCTCCTCCTAAAGCTCCCCACCCTCTCACCGGTCTCAATTTCGCTGTATCTGACGTGTATGATGATTTTTTCCCTCATTAATCTTTGAGCCTGCTGTGGTTTTTCGAATAGCGGAAATTAGTATTTTGTTTTCTTATTGTTTTGGTATCATTGTTAATGGAGGAGTGGTCGGAAGCGGAAATTAATGAACTCTTTTTTTGTGTTGTTGTCGCTGTTGACTGCTACTTTTTTTTTTTTGTACATTAGAGGAGTGATTAAGATTAATGGTCAATATGCAATATGCATGGCATCTATATTTTTTGGGCAAAGAAAGAAATCCCAAATTATTTATGGGGTGGTTTTGCTTTAACTAGGTTTCGCCTGCCAATAGAGTGGTGTAGGGTCGTTGAACTTAGTTGAGTGTATACTCTTTCTTTTCCGACTGTTACTAATTCAGTTTTGTGAAGCTAGCTTTCTCTCTATTCATATACCTTAGCAAGGGTTTGCTTGATGCTTTTAATACCTGTTTTGGTTTTAGGAACTTATAGAGAATGGTTCTAGATATTAAAAAAATAACGACTTTGAATAGTTAAAAATGAAATTTTAATTATTTTTAACAAACATATAAATACTTTGAATGATACAATCTGGTAGCTTATGTCTATATGGAATAGTTAAGATTGAATGTTTTTTTCCCTATGTTATTAACTTATCCTAATGAATATTTGAAATTTATTCAAGGTTACTTATTCTAGTTCTGATTTGACTTTTGTAAACGAAATCATTTATTTGATCTTGAGTCTTTGACAGGTTCATTATTTTCTGAATGCAAGTTGTATGATATTGAAGCTGGATTTTGCCGTAGACTTTATGTTCAGATATCCTCTGATTGGCTTGTTATTCTCCGTTTCTTTTCTTTTTCCTCCTTTTGAGCAAAATGGTTTAAAGAGTTGAATAGGAAGATTCATTTCACTGGTATTCTCGTGTTTAGAATTTTAAGTTATCTATTCAGATTATTCATGTTGGGCATTCATTTGATTTGTTTGCTCGTTCATATTTTCTACCTGATATTTGTCAATATCTATATGGATTCTAATAGCTGATATATACATCACACTTCTCAGATTTGATATTGAAGGATATGTGACTGGATTTGGCCATCCAGACTGGTTGAGGACACATGAAGCATCTTCTCGCACATCTCCCGTGGTCTTGGCCCTAGTAGAAGGAGGTGCCACTTGTGTCGGGAAGACTGTTGTGGATGAACTGGCATACAGGTACTTACCATTGCGAACTGTTTACCTAAACAGCTGGCACAACAATATGTATGAATGGATAGATGGATGGAAAGGAGGGGGAATTTAGAGGGGATGGTTACTTGTTAAGTTTTTAATGTACGATAGAATATTGACAATATATTTGACGATTGGATGATGCAAAAGCAAAACGACGTTACAACTTGTTGTTCTATTCCCTTTCCTTAACCGGACAAGGTTGTTACTAGGGGAATCAAATCCTTCCTCTTTAATATATCAGCTCTATGCCTCACGGTTCCAAGAACTTGTGGCGCCATATTTACTAAAGTTAGAAACCTCTCTAGATTTAGGAACAATAGTTGTCCGACACAATTTAACACCTTTTGGTTCTTAAGATTTGCAAGCTGCTAGCTTCTTTTTGCATGTATGATTTTCAGTATCCATGGAGAGAATAAACACTATAACATGCCAACAAATCCTGCTGCACCCGCACGTGTTCCAGGTGGATCCTCTAGTGGAGCAGCTGTTGCTGTTGCTGCTAACTTTGTGGACTTCTCTTTAGGTGAGCTTTGTGCATCTGACATTCTGACTGCTTAGCTTTCATGGTTTCAGGTTTTCTCTGAGTGCAATTTGAGCTGTTTTTCGTGTCATATTAAGAATACTTGACCTTTTAGGGAAACATTAATATTATATATTTGTTGCATTGGAAAATATCGAGCTCATTCCGTCCCATTCCAACAATGAATATTCTTCACATAATAGTTTGATGAAGTTAATCTTGCTCTTTGAAACTCTGTACTATTAATTTAGTTGAAACATGTATGATATGCGACTACGCACTAGTCTCAACTATTGATCTCTGACGTATCTAATATTGCTATTCCATGGAAGTCCGATTTTCCCGATGCACACTTAGATCAAACATGATGAGGTCTTCTTGATCCTGTATAATATTATATTCTGGAGGATTCTTTATAAAATTTGATCTGATTTTCATGACATTCCGTGAGTAGGTATTGATACCCTTGGTGGCGTGAGGGTTCCAGCAGCTTTTTGTGGTGTTATCGGATTCCGTCCCTCATATGGTGTTATTTCTAATACCGGAATTATACCTGTTTCATCAAGTCTCGACACTGTTGGTACGTATGAAGGATTGTCAACTGCTGCGTACAAAATTTTACATGTCTATTTGGCATATGGGGCGAGCAGTGTTCCTTGTGCATCATGAAGCCTAATTTAAGCTCTCATGAATCTGAATTTAAGCTCGTATAGTGTTCCTCGTATACTGTTCCTTGTGCATCATGAAGCTGAATTTAAGCTCTCAGCAGGAATATGTTAGGTTTTGATCACATAACTTATGATTATGTAATACCAATCTGTCATTTTCTGATTAGGCACTGTATTTTCTTTTTCACTTGTAATCTCTTTAATTTAATTTTCACCTTTCTTCTAGTCTTTTGATTTAGTTAGTCAGAATCTTGTCACCATTCTGTTCTGCACTATTAAACTTGATTATATGTGGATTGTGAAACTACTATTGCAGGCTTGTTTGCTAAGGATCCTAACATTCTATGTCGAGTTGGCCTTGTGCTCTTGCAACTTCCATATTCTGTTCAACGCAATCCTAAGCAAATTCTGTTAGCTGATGATTGTTTTCAACTGCTAAAGATTCCAACGGACAGAGTTTCACAAGTTGTGATTAATTCCACTGAGAAGCATTTTGGAAGTAAGTTTAAGGTTTATGTAAATGAATTTGTTAGGGTTTTTTGTTTAGAGTTGTGAAAATTGATAACTTTCTTTTACTTAAGGACAAGTTTTGAAGCATGAAAATCTTGAGAAGTACATCAGTTCTAAAGTCCCAAGCTTGAAGGAGTTCTTTAGCCAGAAAATAAATGGTGATTCAAAATCTACATCCTTAATATTGCTTGCAAAAGTGGCACAGTTTCTTCAAAGGTTAGTTTTCATCTTAACGATGTACGTTCACATGTTAGCATTTGGTGTTATTCCCTATGCTGAAAGATTTGCCTTTCTCTCCCCTAATTTCCCCCCATAAGTGTGCAATACTTTTATGGTTTTCATCCTTCTGCAGTTTGTAGTATGATTTTTTGAACATCTTCCCCATTTATTTTGAGTGTTCCTCATTTTGGTTTGAATCGTGAACTAATGTCTTTTTGTGGTGGGGGAAGAGTATCCATATCAAAAGGTTAAACATTTATATAGTGTTATTATTTTTATATATTTTTATAGGTTTAGTTGTACTTCTAGTACTCGGGTATTCTTAGGACAAATCGCATTTATAGAATTTTTGCATAAAAGCTGGAAACCTGGGCTAACGAGGAAGGTTTTGTTTAAACGTTTTCTGTGCAGACTGTTGTATATTGTCAGTGCATGACATCTACTGTTTCTGTAACTGACTTATCTGATAGTCTTCCTTGAGGCTATTATGGCTTTTTGTTTACTACCATTGGGGTGTTTGCTTTTATTGAGATTTTCTTTGATTCTCTTTCTTAATTCAGATACGAGTTTAAATGTGCACATGGAGACTGGGTTAACTCAGAAAAGCCTGCTCTTGATTCTGTCATCTCTGCACAAATAAATGAATCAATGGATATGACAGATAAGGATATTGAAATCTGCAAATCGATAAGGGCTGAGATGCGTTTGGCTGTCAATAATCTTTTGAAGGTAAGGAGTTCTGTTGGATTCCCCTTTTGGAGATACTTTATGAGTGTAACATTTATTTCTTGGTTTAGTTTAAAAATGCAAATTTTCTTGCATGTAATTTCAATTCTTAAAATCAACTTATCTCACATCTAATTTCAATTCAACATGGCGTCTCCTTCCAGAATGCAGTTAAAAGACAGTTGTGCCAAGCATGTTATTGTTCCTTATTCAACTAAGTTGCAACTAAGGTTTAACTATAGACCATGCCTATATATTCTAGTTTTCCATTTATAATTTGAACTGCATGTTTGCACTCTTCTAAGTTAATCAGTGATGAGAACATAGTTGTTCTTGTTTCCTCTGAGTCACATCATTGCAAAGCATGGTGTGCCAGATTGAGCAATGTTTTACCCCTCAGGTGCAGGGAGGAGGGAAGAGAAGGAAGGAGAGAAGACTAGGTTATTTTTGTATTTTTAAATGCTTGGCTGTTTTTCCGGTTACGCTGTGTGTTTTTTTTATATTCTTACTCACCTCAAAATTTTGGGAAGCGTTTTGATCTGTTATTCTAGAGTGTACAATTTCTTCTGTTAGGAGTTGAAGAATCAGCTTTTCTCAACGATCATCTCACTGTTTTTTCAAACTTGGCTTCATATATTTGTCCTATAAATTCAAATAAAGGCAGTGTTATGGCGAAATTTATCCTTCATGGTTTCTAAACCTTTGCATTATGATTAAAATCTATAGTCGATGATGTTTGTGATTGTTTTCTTACCCCTTTTAATTTATGATTCTCTGCTACTATGTAGGTTTTTATGTTGCAATTTTTGGTTTGAATCTTGTGTTACATTATTACACATTATATTTTCTACTTTTCAGCTTCAGGTAGATGGTATGCATATGTAACTGCGTGCATCTGCACCATTCTTATTTTTTAGTGTTTTTTCACACTTCGCTTTGTACTGCTTCATTTTTTTTATGGTTATTTTATATTTATTGTTCTCAGGATGATGGAATTCTGGTGATTCCTACCAGTGTTTGTCCCCCTCCGAAACTTGGTAGCAAGGAAATATTCTCAGAGGACTACCAGAACTCTATTTTCAGTCTGTTGAGTATCGCTAGCATCTCAGGTTGCTGTCAGGTGAAATTCTATCTTGTATTGATGGACATAAAGCATTAGTTCTCTAGTTTTTTTTAAAAAAAGAGTAAAATACTGTGCACTTCATTGATGATTCAGGTTACACTACCACTTGGATATTATGATAAGTGCCCGGTTTCAGTGTCCTTCCTAGCCAGACATGGGGGTGATAGATTTTTACTGGATACAGTGCAGACTATATATTCGTCTCTGCAAGAGCATGCTGATACTGTTGCTAATTCTAAATTGTCACATAACGTTGTCAAGCCGGAGCATTCTGCTGAGGCTGTTAAAGAAAAGGTCAGTGACAAGTTCTCATCATCTTGTATTTTGTCTTGGGATATATCACTAAGTTCAATGTAGAACACATTGGTTGTTGAATTCTTGTCAAATTTTCTTTTCTTTTGATGATGATTAAAAGACAATTTATTGCTTCTTTTTTTCCAAATTAATATTATTATATTCTCTACCTACTAAACGAGATGTTTTAAGGTGTTTGCTTTTGAAAGTGACTGATGTAAGTTGATGTGTCTTCAGTCATGGATGAAAAGATTCTGGGAGAGGGTAAAGGTGATATAGATGGAAAGTGGAAGATATGGAGAATTAGATGTTAATTAAGGCTTGGCATATGTCTATCTTTTGTTTTCCTGTGTTATTTTCCCGTTGTAGAGAAGTGGACATCTTGCTTACAAGGGCTGTGGAGAGTATGATTGCTCAGAAAATTTGTAGCTTTTGAAATTTGATCACAGTGCTTCCCGTTACATGTTATTTAAGGCTTGACGTATTTCTATCTGGTGTTTGATTTGTTAAATGTTTGTCCTCATACTGTCACTTAGACCCTAGAGTATGGGTAATTGGGTATTGCTAGCAATGTTACCTGTCTTCTTTTTTCCTGCACATTTTCTCCTGTCTTAAACAAATTCCTTCTGTTTTAGGGTAACCAAGCATTCAAAGATAAACAATGGCAGAAGGCTATTGGATTTTATACTGAAGCTATCAAGCTTAGTGGCAATAATGCAACATACTATAGCAACAGGGCTGCAGCATATCTTGAATTAGGAAGGTAGTATTTTATTCTTAGAATTGACTCCTTCTGTTTTGTTTTTGGGGTACTTATTTTATTTTATTTTTTTCATTTAGCTTCCTCCAAGCAGAAGCAGATTGTACCAAAGCCATCAACCTTGACAAAAAGGCAATTTCTTCCTTTGAAATATAATGGTTTTGATTGTATAATTGTTATTTTATGTTTTATGGCATACATGTTATCATTGACATAATACTATTTGCTATTCTATTGATTGTATAAAAATAAATTATTCTGATTTTTTCTGTACCATCTTTGATTGTACACAAATTAATAGTTTTGTTTTCATTGACATGATATAATTTGCTATTCTATTGATCAGAATGTGAAGGCATATTTACGAAGAGGTACTGCTAGAGAGATGCTTGGTTACTATAAGGAGGCAATTGAGGGTAAGTTTTTATTTCATCTTTTTATGTGTTGTATATTGTTATCTGTGTACGTACCCGCTTCCCCTCCCCTGCTGCTTGTTAATGAAGAATTAGTCGTGCTCTTGGATGTTGAAAGCTATTGGGTAGAAAATAACATGCCTATAAGGTTGTAGAGAAGGGGAGTTTGTAATACTGACGAGTATATCCAATTTCGATAGAAAAAAATTCAAACCTTGAACATATACATGGATTTCTGTAGCAATAATTGCACTTTTGCATTGCAGATTTTAGCCATGCCCTGGTTCTTGAGCCAACCAATAAAAGAGCAGCCATTTGTGCTGAGAGATTAAGGAAGGTGTTTCAGTAGGTGGTTGGGAAGATGATACCAACTCACAAGTGGGACTCAGTGTTGCAGAATTTGTTCATCGTATAATTCCCCCAAGTCTTGGTTGATCAAAGTGAAGGATGGAAATTTTGTTTCAGACATGTGAGTTTTCAGGATGAGTTTTCATAGGTCTAAAGAGATGCTATCATTACTTCATTTATACATCATTTAATATTATAGGGGATATGAATATTATTAGTCCAGTTTTGTTTCTTATAATTGTTCTTTGTATGGTTGTGTCCTACTAGGCCATTGGCTCTTGCACATTTCTTTCCTCTTGCATATTGATTTTATGCCCTATGAATATCATCTCAGTCTCATTTTTTTTTACTTTAAAGTTCAATTCTTTTAGGGTTTTCAGTGTACTTGCATCCTAAGGTAAATATCATGTTTATTGTGTATATGTGGGTCCAAACACCCATTTATGAACCAGGGTGCACACTGAGTTTGGAATCTGAACAAAAGAGCTTGAGTGTGTTCCTATCTCCATCCTTTACGTGCCGAGTGATTGATTACTTTTCCTCATGCCTGTTTGAATTCAAACGACTCTTTTTTTTGATTAATTAGGTTTTACCAACAACAATTAATGCAACTCAACACGCCTTGTTTTTGTAAAAGAAAGGGAATGTGGGATCGAAGGAGATGCAGCCTGCATGTAATTCATCTACTTTCTAATCATTGTTTGTACCATGTAATTCATCTACTTTGTACTCATTGTTAAAACTCGACTCGAAAAAATCGAATAACTTGACTCAAGGCGAAAATATTCAACTCGAAATTTTATAAATTCTATTCAACTCGAAAAACTTTCAAATAAAATTTGAGTTGTGAAATAAAAATTCAAATAACTCGAATTTTTTAATAATTAAAGAATTTATTTTTAATTTTGAGACGAGTCTTAATTTTTTATGATATATGTATATTGGTATATAAAAATATGAAGAAATATTATCACATATGAAGTAATATCTACATATATATCTTGTATATTAGAGAATATCATTTAAATTGGAATTAAATTGTATTATAATATGATAAATAATTAAAATTAAATTTTTATAAGAACTCAAAAACTTGATTCGACTCAAATTTCTTAAACTCGACTCGAAAAAATTTTAAATAAAATTCGAATGATAAAATATAACTTATAAATTCGAATAACTTAAATTTTTGACTTAGTTCGACTCGATCTAATACTCACTTCTAATTATTTGAGTTGTCATACTGCATAACCAAATTTATAAAACTCCTGCAAACTGCAATCAGTCCCAATATTTTTGTTCAAATTTCTCACATATCTTGTTTATATTGAGATGAAGCTCCTTGATCAAGTAAACAAATCCTTGGGAGTTGGTAACTGTCATTCTTTCTTTAATTTTTAAAGAAAAAAACAATATCTTGGATGGGAATATATGTTTACTGGTTAGAAAAGGATAGTAAAAAGCATGCCAAGAGGCAGGTAGAATCCAGTTGTGAATAAAGGCAATATGCAAAAGATCTTTGAAGGGGTTCTTTTAATGTTTGCAAAAAGCTTAAAGGGTGTCTCCAAAACAAGTGTACAATTGATTTGATGACACAGTACCCACTCACCTTCCTAGCAAAACTATTATTTTTTTTCCTACTGATGAATGATGCTATTGCTATTCCTATATAGAGCATCAAATACAATACCAACTTACCAAACAACAAGGCAAAGTTCCAAAGACTAGAATAAAATACAGCAAAACCCTGTGGTTTTCTTTGGGAACCGCAAAGTTTCTTCGCCTGCTTATCACCGGCCACCACCACTTTCCCCCATAACCCCATAAACGTATGCTTTGCTTCTTCCAAGGGTAGCCCTAGCCTATCTATCTTTGTAAGTTTGTTGGTTCAGCCAAAGCGAAAGATGATCACTTTACTAGATTTCTACCATGTCATGACTGCTATGGTTCCACTGTACGTGGCCATGACTTTAGCTTATGGGTCGGTGAAATGGTGGAAGATCTTCACTCCTGATCAGTGCTCAGGCATCAACCGCTTTGTTGCTCTCTTTGCCGTCCCTCTTCTCTCTTTTCACTTCATAGCCTCTAACAACCCCTACGCCATGAACTTTCGCTTCTTAGCTGCAGATGCACTCCAAAAGATTATTATTCTCGCACTACTTGCTGTTTGGAGCAAGGTGAGCAAAAGGGGTTGCTTGGAATGGACCATCACCCTTTTCTCACTCTCTACGCTTCCCAACACTTTGGTTATGGGCATTCCTTTGCTTAAAGGCATGTACGGGGATTTTTCGGGGAGTTTAATGGTGCAAATAGTTGTCCTTCAATGCATCATTTGGTACACTTTGATGCTTTTTTTGTTCGAGTTTAGAGCAGCAAGAATGCTGATCTCTGAACAATTTCCCCACACTGCCGGCTCCATTGTCTCTATCCATGTCGACTCGGATGTCATGTCACTTGATGGTCGACAGCCTCTTGAAACTGAAGCTGAGATCAAAGAAGATGGCAAGCTTCATGTTACTGTTAGAAAATCAAATGCCTCAAGATCAGATATTTTCTCCAGAAGGTCCCATGGCTTTTCATCCACAACTCCACGCCCTTCAAATCTAACCAATGCTGAGATTTACTCTTTGCAATCATCGAGAAACCCCACACCAAGAGGCTCAAGCTTTAATCACACTGATTTCTACTCCATGATGGCTGGGGGACGAAACTCAAATTTCGGTGCTACAGACGCATACAGTTTGTCTGGACCAACTCCCAGGCATTCCAACTATGAAGAGGATAAGGCAAGGTTTCATTACCAGATGCCAGGTGCAGCCCATTATCCGGTTCCTAATCCTGGTATGTTTTCGCCGACTGGGTCTAAAGGCCTCGGTGCTAATGCAAAGAAGCCTAATGGTCATCCCCAGCCCCAGGCCCAGGCTCAGCAAAAGTGTGAAGATGGTGGTAGGGATCTTCCTGTATTTGTTTGGAGTTCGAGTGCTTCTCCCGTATCCGATGTCTTTGGCGGCCATCATGATACAGATCATAAAGAAGTTAGACTGGCCGTCTCCCAAGGGAAAGGTACATCTTTTCCTTCAATTTTAACTACATGTGTCGGTGTATATTTTTACATCATGATTAATGTTGTGGTGCAGGTGCAGGTGAAGGGAAGAGGGAGAATGGAGAGGAGTACATGGAGAGGGAAGACTTAAGCTTTGCAAAGGGAGGATTGAACAATGAGGATGGAGAAAAAGTAGTGGACGACGGTAAGCCCAAAGCAATGCCTCCAACAAGTGTGATGACAAGGCTGATACTGATCATGGTTTGGAGAAAGCTCATAAGGAACCCCAACACCTACTCAAGCTTAATAGGACTGACATGGTCTCTAATTTCATTCAGGTACACATGCTACACAACTGGTCTGCAACACCTTGGTCTCTTTCTACTCCTACTACTTCTAATCCTAATGAAACCAAATCCACATCCAATCTCTCTCTGTGTATTTTCTTGCAGGTGGAATATAGAAATGCCTGCGATTATAGCCAAGTCCATTTCAATTCTGTCAGATGCAGGCCTTGGCATGGCCATGTTTAGTCTTGGTTAGTAAATTACACAACCTTTATTTTCTATCAGACAACTGAATCTCTGTGTTTCCGACACTGCCCCACCCCACACTCGATCATCATTACAGTGTTGTAGCCAAGTAAGAAAATGATAACGTGTTGGTGTTATTAATTATAGGGGAATCTGACTATTCTCTACTGACATAATATGTCTTTTACTTTTTGCTCAGTTTTTGTCTGGATTTGATATGATGGTAGGGTGGTGGAAGTGATGATGAAAGAGCTTCATCTTTCAGATTTTTTCTTTTTAAAAAGGAAAAAAAAAGTTTTGATTCTGACATCAAGTGGGGATTTTTATGTTGCTAAGAACAGGCCTGTTCATGGCGTTGCAACCAAGGATCATAGCATGTGGGAATTCCGTTGCAGCTTTTGCAATGTCCGTGAGATTCCTTACAGGTCCAGCTGTTATGGCAGCCGCTTCCATTGCCGTTGGCCTCCGTGGCGTTCTCTTACGCGTTGCCATTGTCCAGGTCACTCATCCCAACACCCACAAATATAAACACTGCATCTGGCATCTGGCATCTAGCATCTGCATGTACCATTTCATACACTCCCTGGACACTGGCTCTGCCACATATTTTATTCATAGACATAGACTCTCAGCAATCAGCATATTCTGACAGTAACCATACATAAATATTGTTCAAATCAAACATTCAAACTGTGTCTGCTAAACCAAAAACAGGCAGCTCTCCCTCAAGGAATCGTCCCCTTCGTCTTTGCAAAGGAATACAGCCTGCACCCGGATATTCTCAGCACAGCGTCAGTCTCCTTCTTCTCCTCCTTTATTATTATTATCCGGAAATTATTCTGATAACTCCTTATGCTTGTTGCAGTGTTATATTTGGGATGCTCATAGCATTGCCCATAACGCTTGTGTACTACATTTTGTTGGGGATATGAGCAGGCAACACATGGAGGATTCATGATTACATGTCTTGTTCTTTTTATAAAAAAATCTAATTTTTAGTCAAATTAATTAGGGGGGAATGTTTTATTTTTCTAGATGATTAAACAATTTTGAGATGTCATCATTGCATTCCAAGAATCATAAGCTCTCTTTTGCAATAGCCATTGACATACATAATGTATCATGTATGTATGTTAGATAAAAAAGTTTTAGTAACACATTCATCCAATAAAACGAAAATAAATATTATTAAAATATAATTTTAAAAAAATTAAAAACAGTTTTAAACATATTTTGACTATAAGGAAGTCAGAAACTATCCTTTCAAGATATTTAATAGATTTTAAAGTAACGCGATCTAATTCAAAATTTTCCTCCAATTGAGTACGTCTAGTATGTTTTTTTATAGTACCAGGATCACTATAACTCACCTTATTGAGTTCATCGCCATAAAACTCAACGGTTATATTTATCTGTTTGACACTATATTTCATGTATTGATAATAAAAAATAGTTTTTTTTTTACAATTATATCTAATTTCATTTAAAAAATTAAAATTTAAAAATTTATTTTTAAACCCTAAATTCTATTCTCGAATTCTAAAATTTAAATTTAAAAAGTTCTATTGTAAATTTTAGTTTTGAAACTTATGTGTGTAAAATGGAAAGTAATTAGAAAGGTGTTGAAAAATGAAAACTGTCAATTAAATAATAAACATTTAATACAATTACGATGTAAAATTTTATGTTGATAAGTCAAAACTAATACTTCATAAAATGAAGATAAATTAGTTTAATTTTTTAAATAAAAATTAAATATGTTCACAAATCAGAATATAATGATAATACTTCATTTAATATGTTTAAATTATTTGATGTAATGTACCTATGTAATTTTAAAAACGGGGCGATCGGACACGTGACGGAAGAAGATTTGGTTAGATTTAATCTGGTTCGTTGATTAGTTCTGATCCTACAACTGAAATCGCTCAAAGATGATCGATCAAGATGGCCCCTAGAAAATGATATGGTACCCTTGGATGATGACACGTGACATGGAGAAGATGAACGATCGTGTGTGTGCATGTCATGGATCACGCGTAAGGGTGATAATGCAACTGGTTCATGAGGTACTCGAGTTCAGTTCGGTTAAAGTTTAGTTTGAGTGAGTTTGACTCAGGCTTGAGTTCGGCTTGAGACTTTAACGAGCCGAGCTGACTCAAAAAGCTCGTGAACAGGCTCAAAATAATTATATTATATATGATATATATATATATATATACTAAAAGTAATTTTTTAGCAAAAAATAAGAAAATAAAATAAAAAAATCAACTATAAATAAATAAATAAAAATTAGACACTTTTTTCTTTCTTTCTCAATATTGAATTTTGTTTTCGGAGTCGGTTATAAAAAAAAGTTTTTATTGAAGCTGTATCTTTTATATAAAATTATAACAAAATTATCTATTTTGGTCGAGCCGAGCCTGAACCTAAATTCCGAGCTCGACGAGCCTCGAGTCCAGGTCCAATAATATTGTTTCCGAGCCGAACCCGACTATATTCGAGCTCGGCTCGTTATTCACACTTATTTCCAATCTCTTCAACTAGAGTTTTTATTAATCGATCTAGACCATTAAATTGAATTAAGATCTGACAGTTTAGATAAAACAATTATAAAAAATATCAAATTAAATTAAAATTTAAAATTTAAGATTTAGTTTACATGATGGTAGGAACCAACAAAGTAGCGGACTGAACGGCAGAAATGGTCGATGGTACAAAGTTGGAGTTGGTAGGGTTGAGCATTTGTTTCAATAGGACAGCTTTTCCCGCTAATATTGAGGTTACAGTTGCCGAGCTATGTCGTAAGATGCTGGAATATATAATGATGTATATAATCTTTTTTTTTTCTAATTAAATTTAGAAATTATTAATGAAATATACGATAGATTAAATAAAACGATAGAAAGCGACCATACCAACATGTTGAAAAACATTAAGACGTCACATTATTATGTAACATCCGTAATCAAGTAATTTTAATTTGAGGGACATAATTAAGAACCAAATTTTAATTTGAAATATCATTTTACTCAAATAAGTTCTTGATTATTGTCTATTTTTTTTCATTGTCTAATTAATTATGAGTTAAATTGTCATATAAATAAAAATAAATGATATAAATGATATCTTAACTTTTAAGGCAGATTCGTTTTAGTTACCATATTTTTAAAATATTCGACAAGGTCATCTAATTTTTAGTTCACACTCGATATAATTCTTATAGTTGCCTTCTGTAAGAAGTTATTGTTAGCGTTCATTTTTCCTTATAAAAATTAGATAAACTATAACAATCATCACTTAATTTTCTTTTCGCTTTTATTTTAATCACTAGAGTTTAAAAATTTTAATTCAATAGCTTAACTTTTGAATCAAAAGTTAAATTATTAGATTAAAAACTAATGGTTATACAAATTTATCAGAGCGATCAAAATATGAACAATTTAAAAGTTAAGTTATTGAATTGAAAATTTTTAAATTCTATTAACGAAAATAAGAGTGAAAAGAAAGGTAAGTGATGATTTTTGTAGTTTACTTATTTTTTATTAAGGAAAAGTAAAAACTAACGACAACTAACAACAAAAGGTAACGATAAAAACCATATCGAATATGAACTAAAAATTGAGTAATTTTATTAAATATTTTAAAAATATGATGACCAAAATAAATTCGTCCAAAATTTTAGTGACCATCTATATAATTTACCCATAAAAATGAATGACGAAAATAAAGATGAGAGTAAAAGTTGATCATTGAAAACATTACTATGAAAAAGAAATATTGCCAAATTTATTAAACATTGTTTTGTTTTTATTTAGATACTTAAACTTTTAAATTAATTGCTATAAAGTTATTTAATTGAATTTATTAATTTACAACTATGAAATAAAAAGTTTAAAATAAAACAAAAGAAAAACAGTCCAAATTATATAAGCTCTAAATTCCATTTATTTTTTTGGCCGATTAAAGTATATTGTAAGTTCAAGGATTTGCCTGATAGAGTTAAAAAAATGAAAGTGAAAAGGTATGAAAAAAAATAAACTTCGAACACAAAAAGAAATGTGCAGGGAAATGGGACGAGATTTTTTTTCCAGTAATATCTATTTTAAAATATATTCTTAATTATTAGACATCGATCGTTTTATTGTTATATTGATATTATTAATATTTGGATATGTGATCGTTAAAAACAATTATTTTTTTTTAAATTAAGAGAGACCCCAAAGGGTCACAAGATTAGTTCATTTGTATCTACAAGTAAAAGTTCAAGTACAGTAAGAGGATTATCTATGATTCGCTTGTCAAAGCATATCCAATCTGTAAGTTTTACGAGCATATCAACAGGTTTATTTCCTTCTCGTGGTGTCCAAATAAAATCAGTCACCCAATGTTTCGTGGTTAGAACATATATTGTCCAAACTAGAGAAAAAAGAAATAGTTGTTTTGACAAGCACGCTATAGCTCTCTAACTTTTGAAATAAAATAGTTCATACAAAATATATGTTTTTAAAGTTTAATTTTATTCAACTCCAACGAGTGTTATTATTTAAAATATTTTAACTGACATGTTATTTTTTTTAACAAATATTAACAAATCAATAATTAATTTAAAATAAAATTAAAAATTTAATAGTAATATCAAAGCAATTAAAATTTTAATTATTAAATTGAGTAATTTATCAAAATTCAGTTATCAATTATATATTAAAAAACTAAAAAGTATTATAAAAAATTAGTTTTTAGTTTTTTTAAAATAATAATAATAATGCTTTTCAAAAATAATTAAAATAATTAATGACATAACAGTACACATGACTAGGAGTATATAACGATACATGACATTTATTTTAAAATAGATGTTAGTAATACATAACGGTATATAATTTATTCAACACAAGAAACACTCCATAGTCTGAAATTCATGCATGAAGGTCGTCACACATACCTAGTTATTCAGGCAATATCACAGCTGCATCACCACAAGATCTTATTAGCCTTCATCCGATACCTGGCAAATCCAAAGATCAGGAACTACTAACCCAGCTTATGTTCATCACTGCTTCCTTCTTGGTGGTTCCCACGCCTTGTAAAAATGGAAAGCTATTCAATCAGTAGCAGTTAAACAGGGTAGCAAGTAGCAAGACAACAGTAACAGGATCTTTGGATACCACAATCCAGGAAAATGAAATGAAATGAAATGTACTCACTGGTTTCTATATAAGCGACGGTTGTACATAGGGAATTCAAAGAGAAAAACAGCTTTCAAACAATGCGGAAGGTTCCCATAGACTGATGGAGGGAGTGGAATAAGAGGGCTGAAATCAGAAAACATAAACACTCAGTAACAGTCGACTACACTTAGATGTTTCAAGAGATGAAACAGTGTAACAAGTGATAACGAACCTAGTTCGGTTCTTGTAAATCCTATATGCATCCATATTACCGAACTTCTTGTCTGCTGACGTCTGTCTCCATAGATAACATCAGTATATTGAAATATTTAAATAAATAAATAAAACTGAAGCAAAGGAAAACAAACCTCAAGATGAGGTAGGCCACTAACAAAGAGAAGCAACAATGTCACAAAGATTGGCCCAATGAGTACCACAAGCCATTCAGAACCTTCAAGTATGGGAATAGAGGCCACAAAATATCCCCAGGAAAGTAAAATCTGACCAAAAGAGTTGTTAAGAGTTGTTTAGAAAAGTATTAAGGGAAGGCAAAGTGACAAAACTTCAACCCTATTTTCCCCTTGACCAAATGAATGATAATGTCATGTCAATTAGATGAAGCAAAGAGATACATACTCTATTATTACAATAATATAACCCCAAACCCCACTTTTCTCGATTACTTCAATCTCATGTTACCTATCGAGCAAGGTTCTACTCCACCATCTAACCGAAAGGCAAATATTATATGTATCTTACTAGTACAACCTACAGTTACGGGTGTACTGTAAATGGAACAGAAGCACATAAACTGAGCTTGGGGTACACTCCTAACTCTGATAAATTGAAACCGGGTAGATGTAACATCAGTTAGGAATGACGTTGAACGCATATCCATACCAGTCACTTATGAGTCTGATCACCATAGCTTAATACCACAATTAGTTAGCATTTGAGACACTAAAATAAAACAAGCACTAGAGGCAAGCATGGAACCAAATGCATAAGAAAAGGCACTTTTTCAAATTTTCTTTGTTGTCTACTGGTGTATTGGAAAATTATGATGCTCACATCACCAAAATAGTTTGGATGGCGAGAGTATTTCCATGGTCCAACATTGCACCACTTTCCTTGGCTTTCTGGAGAATTCTTGAAAGAAAATTTGTATATATCGGCTACAAGTTCAAGAAAGGCACCCACAAACCACATAATCCACCCTATAATGTCTTCTGCCTGAATGTTCGGATCTTTGTCGCTAGCATTAACCACTGTTATAGGTAAAGTCACAGCCCATGCCCAAAATCCCTGAGGTGCATGCAGAGATTGGGATACATTAAGGTTTTTAAAATTTATTCCCAATAACAACAAAGAAATAGCTGAAATCAGAAGGAGAAGAGAACCTGAACTAGAAAGTAAAATGCTATGCTCCCCACTTTGTTGCGCATCATATCATGACGCTTATCCTCACCCCATCGAAAAATTCTGATGACCATTGCGTAAAACGCACAAGAAAAATCATTGGACAGTATACAGACAAATCCACAAGAGTCACAATCAATGATATATAAAGATGATATGGAACATTTGGATTTGGTAATTATAAGGTAGCATGCCAACCAATTAAGAACCTAATATCTGCCTTATGTTTCTGAAAACCATAGGGACCCTTCCAAAGCTAGAGGCATCATGTTAATCCTACCACAAACCCAGTGAATGCTGGTCTCTAAATAGTCTCTAGCCCATCAAAATGGAAATAATTATAACAGTAATAAAATTACCCACTCCATGTAAAAATTTACGTGAATCATAAAAAAATTCATACAACCAATTATCAACAAACTATCATCATTAAGGATTAAATATGGGAAGCTAAAACCTTGACCAGAAACTTTCGATGCAGTCATTGACCTAATATCACATGACAACCAGTATAAGCCCATAGATCTCCGACATCTCCTTTCTCAGTTTCAATCATGCTTAGACAATGTTTTCATTCATCCATTCATTTACCATTGCTAGGTTGGCTGCATACTGGCAGGCAAAAAAAGTTTCCATACCGATATTTCTTTTTATCATCTTCCTACTGCTATTGTAATTGTGAGAAGTAATCAGTGATGTATTGGTCTATAAATAAATATTACAGCACAAACATAGTACATAAATTAGACACCTTAAGCTAGAATCTAGACAAGAACATCCAGCATTGTCCATTAACAAGAAAGGCAGAAGTTAGTTCTTACCTAATGGGCAAAAAGTCAAGTATGTATACGCTAAATATATAAACCAGTTATTCAGTTAACTTTGCAATAACAATAAATCAAGCTAATTAAGGCTTAGTGTAGAGAAGAAGACTGCTTTTATAAACTTTCATGCTGTCATACCTGATAAGGAGATATATTGCCAATCGTGAGCTCCATATTACCATCATAGAAGTCAGGACAACCTGAAAAGTAGAGCTACAAAATCAATACAGAGAAGATATATCCACAGAACATTATTCTGGGCTGGTATTTACACAGAAGCTTCACGACATGATGACATCCAGACAAAAAGGCATATGTGACAAAATCTCTATAGTGTCATAAGAATTAGTATTTGATTAGTTTCAGTTTCTTATGATACAGAGATTCCATGACATTTTCCTTGCCATGTGTGTTTGCAGATTCACAAAGGAGCCAACCAAATCAATTCATAAAAGACGGCCCATATATTATCATAGAAACTGGTAGAGGGAAAAGAGAAAGACTAACATTAACTTAACATTTGATAATTGTATACAGCTCCAAGAATCTTATCACTTTAAGACTTATAAAAGAGGAGTCATGAGTTATTATCATTACTAACACTTATAGAAGAGTTAGAGAATGCTAAGGACTAACAAAAATCAACAGAACCTCGAATCGAGGTAAATTAACAGATCAAGGGCGCTTCAAAGAGCCAGTAAATGGATCAACCAACTAAACTAAAATGTGAGTTCAATTCATATCAGAATCATAACCCTAACAGGGATTAAGTACATGTATTCCATGCAAACTTTTCCAGCCAATTACCTGTCGCAAATGCCATGACCTTCTCTGTAACAGAGTCAACAGAGCAATTACCACGAAATTCGAGCTTCCTGGTGAAAATCCAAAAGTGGTATCTTTAAATAAACTAGAAAGTAAATTGCACAAAGAATCATATTCCTGTATTGTTACCAATAGATGAATCATAAAAACTAAGCTTGCTTTTTGCAGAATCCTATGAATTTCTGTATGGGTTTTACCAAAAGATTTAAAATTTCCCAATCTTAGCTCTAAAATAATAATAGTATCAGAGAAGAACACCAAAATTAGCTACACTAAGCTTGTATTCTATACCTGCAAAATCAATCACTTTATCGAACTTCAAAACCACAGCGATTAGAAAGAAAAACAACTGATATCCCACCTGCAGAAAACATCAAAACGATCAAAGAACTCCTTGTCTGTAAAAAAAGTGAAAAGAACCTCAAAACAAGGAAAATAATCCATACAGTGACAACACCAGTTAGATATAAGAACTCCTTGTCTGTATCAGTCAACATTTTGTTGGATTGATCAACAAAAGGTACTGAAATTGCAACTTCGTTGATTAGGGATGGATGGATCTGTATGTTTATAACAAAAAAAAACTAATTCCTTGATGAAGAGTAGAATAAAAAATGCATTTCAATATTATTATTTTATAGACTCAACTTGATAAGGATGATGCCCATGCCCTGTATAGAAAGTTGTGCATTGAAATTATTTTTGGCGGGTGTTGATTAAAATAGTATAGTAATGAAACGGGACCCACCAAAAATTTATTCGTGGTTTTGTCTATTAAAATTTATTTTATTTAATTTTTATATTAATTTTTTAATATTATATAAATAAAGAATAAATAATTATAAAAAAGTGAATTATGAATAAATAAATAAATAATTGAATTTTAATGAATAGATTATGAATAATATGATAAAAATTTATGATATAATTTTTTGGTTTAAGGAGATAAGAAGAAATCTGATATGTCTTGTCGGCAAGTTTAATGTTTTTTTTCCTAATAGATTTACGGTGCTTATAATATATATTTTATAAATAAAATAATTTATATTTGTTTTTAAATAAATATTTTATTCTTTACTGGAATTGTTTATTGAATTTTAGTGTCGTATTATTTGAATTTGATTTCTGAACAATCACAAGTGGGAATGGTGTTGATTGTTAAAACGGATAGAATTTTAGATGGAAATTGGCTAACATGCATGTATCACGTTTGAAAATGGGCAAAAAGTATTAATTCCAAATAGGTAAGGAGTATTAATTTCACATCGGAAAGAAAAAGAGAGGTATTGGGATATATAAACGGTGGCACTGCACATCCTATTAGATATGTCTTTTAAAAAGAGGGTAATAATCTCGTGACACATGCACCTAGGTTCCAAAATTACCTGTATACAGATGGAACTTATTTATTAATATGTCATATGTATATACGAACAATATAATTAGAGATAAGTATTTGATCGAGTAAAATCGAATTAAAAAAATTTAAAGTGAGTTGAATTAAATCGAGTTTTCGAATTTTTATAAAAATTCAATTGTAATTATTTATTATGTTATAACGATTTTCACTAATCATATATATGTATATAAATATTTATTCATATTTTTTTGTGGTAATATTTATTCATCTTTTTATAAATCGATATATATATATATTACAAAAAATTGAGGGTTTCGTCTTGAACTGAAAACTAAATGCTCTAATTACTAAAAATTTTGAGTTATTCGAATTTTTATTTTATAATTCAAACTTTATTTGAAACTTTTTGAGTCGAGTCAAAATGAAAAACATATTTTTATCACAAATCAAATTTTACTCGCCCCTAATTACAATAGTTGATTATTTGGTGAATAATTTTTTTAAAAAAAATTTAGTTTATTTTTATATAAAAAGTTAATTATTAGTTTTTTATTTTAATATTTGATAAATATTTTTTGAAAAAAAATTGATTGGGTAAAATAAACTACAAAAATATTAAAAAAATAATAAAGTAAAAGAATTAATTTATAAAATAAAATGTTAAATAATACTCCTATATTTAACCTATTATTTATATAATTACATACTTACCCTAAAAGTTAATTTAATAATACTTACCCTAACACCTAATCTAATAAAATAGTCGTTAAAAAGAAAAATTAAAGATAAACTATATATAAATGATCCTTCAACTATACTCTAATTATTTTTTATATTCTTAACTATTATAAGTTATAAATTGATCTTATAACTTAAAAATTATAACAAATTGATTCAATGTTATTAAAAAAATAATGGTTGATGACGTGACAATTAATATAAATTGATATAATTACATAATTAACCCTCAAATTCTACTTTTATTTTTATTAATATTAAAATGCTAATATAAAGGTTAAAATTAATATTGTCTCTTACAACAAATTTAATCTTTATAAATATAAATATAGTAGTATAGTCCTTGGAGAAGAGAATGAGAGGAGAAGAAGGAACATCGGAATCGAAATCGGGCAATGCGGGAGTTGATTGGACGAGGATGGAAGGAAAGAGTAGATGGGGGCAAGTGGCAACGTTCTTCATGGCTCTTGTTCTTCCTCTAATAATAGAACTTCTCAAGGCAACAACAATCATAATAACATTCTCTTGGATGAGCATCATCATTCAACTTGTAAGCTAATTCCATCTCTGATACGCAAGCAACAACAGCTCCAGGATTTCGATTTTTCCCTCCTCAATCTCATCAATTTTCACTCACATGGCTTCTCAGAAAAAAGTATTCATCTTCTTGTCTCATTTCCTGTCTTTGCATTCGTTCTTTCTGTGATCTTAAGGTTACTTATGATGGCTTTCACTTTGGTTTTACCTAGTGTGCACTTTTACTTGTTATTTTCATGTGTGTTTATTGTGGCTCTAGTGATTTTCAACACATGCATCTCTTGTTGTTGCACTCCATTTGTGTTTCTTGTTTCTGAATAAGAGTTTTGGTGTTTCAAAACAATGGTGCTATGCAGGGTGGACTTGAAACAGAATTTTTCACTGAATATGGAGAGGGAAGTCGATATCAAATTCATGAGATCATCGGGAAAGGAAGTTATGGGGTTGTTGCTTCTGCAATTGACAATCACACTGGTGAAAAGGTTGCAATAAAAAAGATTAATGATGTCTTTGAGCATGTCTCTGATGCGACAAGGATTTTGAGAGAAATCAAGTTGCTGCGGTTGCTTCGGCATCCTGATATTGTAGAAATAAAGCATATCATGCTACCTCCATCTCGAAGGGAATTCAGAGATATTTATGTTGTTTTTGAATTGATGGAATCCGATCTTCATCAAGTAATTAAGGCCAATGATGACTTAACTCCTGAGCATCACCAATTTTTCTTATACCAGCTTCTTCGCAGTCTGAAGTATATACACTCAGGTCAGTGCTTTTCACAATGCTTCACTAACACCATCTCTTAGTTGTATCGTTCATTGTTTTTAGCTTCCAATGGCTGCAGCAAATGTATTCCATCGAGATTTAAAACCAAAGAACATACTTGCTAATGCTGACTGTAAGTTGAAGATATGCGATTTCGGGCTTGCACGAGTGTCATTTAACGATGCCCCATCAGCCATTTTTTGGACTGTATGTAGTTGTTTCATGAAATCTTCAAGTTTACATAATCATATTTCCTTGGTATTTCTCAAAGGCAAGCCTCCAGAAAGGTTGTGCTAACAAATCTAACTCTTTAAATCCATCTAGGACTATGTCGCAACCCGCTGGTATCGTGCTCCAGAACTCTGTGGGTCATTTTTCTCCAAAGTAAAGTCTTTTATGCTTCTTTATATTCTTACTTCCAGTAGCTGAGAACAATATATCATTTGACTTATGATGTATAATAAATACGTTTTATTAGGCGATAGTTGTAATTTCTGAGTCTTTTAATCTTTTTATAGTACACTCCTGCCATTGATATGTGGAGTATAGGATGCATATTTGCTGAGATACTCACAGGAAAACCACTATATCCTGGAAAAAATGTGGTGCATCAATTGGATCTCATGACCGATATGCTTGGCACACCCTCTCCTGAATCCATATCAAGGGTTAGTTATCTTGTTTTCTTACATTAAACATCATATGCCTTCACTTCAACCTTAGTTTTAAAAAGCGTGCCAAAGGTGCTGGGCGCATGGAGGCACTGAGGAAAACACCTCTGCTTGTAAAGGTGCAGCGAGGTACTGGAGGCGCCGGTAGGCGTGTGTAATGACTAATGACCACTCATTGTGCTTAATTTTTATGACCTGGCAGATTAGAAATGAAAAGGCAAGGAGGTACCTTAGTAGCATGCGTAAAAAGCCACCAGTTCCTTTCTCACAGAAGTTCCCTAATGTGGATCCTGCAGCTCTTCGCCTACTTGAGCGCTTACTTGCTTTTGATCCAAAAGATCGTCCCACAGCTGAAGAAGTAAGATGGAGCAATCATAGTGTTTTAATTTTTTTCTAAAGCACCAAGAGTCTGCATATAAGAGATGTCCCTGGAATTTACAGAAAAAGGGAACAATAACATTAAGGATATAATTACTATAGAATAGAAATCCATGAAGGGATGGTCTTGAATGCAGAGTCTTTTGTTTTGACGTTTTGTCATCAATATATGATAATTCCTCTCACCATTGGTATTAAATCAACAGTAAATGATAAACCTGCCTGTTAGATCCTGATCTGCAAGCTCTGATGTCCCTAACGTTGATGTTCTATGCTGGCAGGCATTAGCTGATCCATATTTTTATGGTTTAGCAAATGTGGATCGTGAACCATCCACTCAACCGATTTCGAAACTAGAATTTGAGTTCGAAAGAAGGAAATTGGCAAAAGATGATGTTCGAGAGCTAATTTATCGAGAGGTACTTCCACATTTGGTGCTTCTGTGTCATCTTATTTTTATTCATCATGCAGCTTAACCAATTTGTGGCTTAACAGATATTAGAGTATCATCCACAGATGCTGCAAGAGTATCTCCGCGGCGGGGATCAGACTGGATTTATGTACCCAAGGTTAGAAAACATTTAATATTTCAAGATAGATTAACTTCATTCATATGTTCATCTCTTTACAGTATGTGCATAAAGATATGGAGTTCTGGTTTAATAATTTTTGCTTCTACCATTACAATTAACGAGGTTTTTTCCTTTTGTTTTCAATCAAATAGCGGTGTCGATCGATTCAAACGACAATTTGCACATTTGGAGGAACATTATGGTAAAGGTGGTAAAGGTGAAAGAAGTACTCCACTTCTAAGGCACCATGCTTCTTTGCCTAGGTATGTTTTTTAGGAATCATGTTAGTTCTGTAATTCCCCCCCCCCCCCCCAAAACTGTAAAACCAGGGTAGATCTTGTCATATTTTAGATGGTGGAACACACCATCATGTCTATGTTTCACTTTGTCTGAATAACTTTGATGTCTTATTTTTAGAGAGCGAGTTCCTGCTCCCAAGGATGAGACTGATCATGAAGATGATGGTGAGAATAATACAGCTTTGATATCGCAAGATGGCTCAGAAATTTCTAGTGCTCGTAGCCTCCTCTTGAAGAGTGCTAGCATTAGTGCCTCCAAGTGCGTTGTTGTGAAAGAAAAAGATGAGGCCGAGGTAGACATTCTCTTCAGTAAACCTGTCCGAGAAACTAACATCAACTGAGCTGATGAACGAAATGAATGTTATGTAGCTCTCGTATTTATTTTCCATGCTGCAGGTTACAGCTGATGAAGTCACTGATGAGACAGTTAAGGACTTGTGTAAGACGGTTGCAACTCTTAATGCTTGATTGAAACTTACCTGTTTTTGCCCCGACTGTTCGGAAGAGGCTAATTCGCAGTGATTTGCATCAAACCCTTTCCTTCTCCCCTCCACTCTCTTGGGACAGAAGCTAACGATAGGATTACGACAACGTTCCAAGTGCAGACAAGGCTTCACCTGTGATGTTGCTCCATTTACATTTGATTGTAAGGAAAGGCCATGTAAGGTTGTAAGAATTTTGATTTTAAAGAAAACAATGTATACTATTTCCGTTTTAAATCATAATCAGTAAAAAAATTATTCCCACCATCTCACTTTTAGAAAAAAAAAAAATTAAATATCTTCTATAATTAGGTTGCATTTGAAAATTGGTTTGATTTAGATTGGTTCATAGTCCATACATTATTAATGAAAGTTTATATCATACACCATGTTTTCAATACTAAAGCACCATGCATCTAAGTCATATGGCCTGTGTAGAATGAGTAACATCGGATCTTCATGACTCTGATTCGACCGGAATTGTGAAATCGTGTACCCTCTTGGTAGCTTTTTTTGCCTGAGAAAACAATGTGCAGGAATATAACAAGAGATGGATAACTTACATTTACAAAGATGGAACATATTTACCTCTTGATCCCAGTTGGTTCGAGTGGTGACGATGCCAAGACAAGTTACTTGAACCGCAAGCGCACATATGATTCCCAGCCAGAGACCCTACTTATAAGACTAGGATCAAAGGTTGCTTGAAAATACTCCACTTAAATGCAGCATGGGCTGGGAATAAAAGAAAACATCTGAGTTTTACCTTTCCACCAACTTGGAGTACAAAAGCAAACAGAATGGCACATGGAATCCCAACTATATAATAAGATCCAAGGTTGATATATGCTCCAATCTTCTGCCATCCACATCCTCTAGCATTGCCTGAAATTCGGAACCCAAATCTATGGATGTCTCGTATTTAAGTGCAGCTATATGAAACGATGGGGTGAAGAGGGGAAGACCTGATAGAACACACTGAAGGGAATCTAAAAAGTTGGAAATGGCTACTAATGGCAACATTCCTGCTACATATTCAACCACTTCTGTTTCATTGCTGTAAGCATAGCCCCAAACGTTTCGAATCAATATCAAGACAGATCCCACCAAAATCCCCTCTACTATGGCCATGACTACAACAACATTTACTGCTAAACGAGCTGCATCTGGATCCCCTGCTCCTAGTTCATTTGAGACTCGAGTGCTGTACAAAAATGTTGGAACTCACTGCTAAGTAACAGTGTTAGAAAAGCAAGGAAAACTCCCTAGTTCCTTTTAGCATCACCCACCTTACTGCACCACTCAGTCCAAAGGGGATCATCCAAACCGTGGAAGCAGTGTTAAGACTGGAAATGGAAATGATCATTAAGTTTGGCAATTTGAATTGATAAGAACTAGAATGATCATTTAAAATGATCCATCAAATTTGGTAAAAATAGCTATTTTGATGTTAAAAAAGCTAACCAAATAGAGAGCACTGAAGTTTGCAACTGTGGGTTAGGAAGAAGACCTGATAACAGAACCATCATCTCAAATGACCACATCTCTAAGCTGTTCACAATCATGTCAAACAAAAATTAAAAAGAAAATTATGAGCTATTGCAATTTTGGTCTAAGACACCTGGTGCTGGATCTCCACATTGGAACCAGGCTATATCTGAAGTCAGACGGAATCGAACACCTAGAAGGAGGCTTGGCTTAAGATGCATTGAGCTCCTTACTACTTGACTCAATAGACATTAACACTTGGTACCAGAAATATATACACGAGTCTTCGAAGGAGAAAATGGAGAATGTAGAGAGGTATTACCACACCATAGTCGCAGAAGGAATAGCAAGCCGAAGAAAGGAGAAAATATTGTGAAATGCCTCCCTTGAAAACCCTTTCCATGTTTTGGCACATGAAGGAGAGAACTTAACATACAAAACCAACATCAACACATTGATCCAGTTGGAAACTGAGTTGGCCAATGCCGCTCCCCTAAACCCAAGGCCAGTTTTGAAAACCATGAGCCAACAGATAAGGATGTGAAACAGAGTTGTGATCCCAGAGCATACCATCATCGGTAACACAATGTTTTGAGTCTGCAAGAACTTGACCAGACATTGAAGGAGACTGTATGCAGGGAGACTGGGAAGCATGAAACAAGCATACTGTCCGGCAGCCATGGATATCTGATGATCTTGGCCTAGGAGACGTAGGATAGGTCCAGTGTTGATCCATATAAAAGCAAGGGGTATGCTGAGGATGAGCAGAATAAGCATGGCTCTTTGCATGTGGATTCCCATCGCCGAATATTGCTTTGCCCCGTATGACTGTCCGCAAAGAGTATCTAGAGCAGTTGACATACCCAACTATGCAAAACAACAACAAAACATCTTAGTTTGGATTCCCCCACCCCCCAAAGAATTTCTTACATCTTTGCAGACATAACATAGATTTACAGCAACAGATAAAACCATGTATTTGCAATTGAATTCAGGCAGGTAAGGGGGTTTAAAATTGGTGTATTTTCAGGATCATGCCATTTTTTTCTTCAAAATTAACAAAATTGTTTTAAGCTTAAGTCATTTTAGATTTGAATCATTTCAAATTTGAGTCCTTCCATTTCTTTTCTGAGGATACCCCATATCTATGCAAAGATAACATATATTTACAATATAAACAGAGGTTGGAACTTGGAAATACATTGGAGAACTATAATATATATATATATGTTATCTATGTTTTGAGTCATATGTTTTAATTATATTTTTATATTCCCTGGTTTTGCAAAAGCAGAATCATAAATTTGGAGGCCAAAACAAGACAAAATGAAGAATGCATATTCATGCATGTAGACAGGTTTTACTGATTGACTTGTAATTTTATACCATGTGTCGGATCTAAATACTATTAATAAAGTCTGCCAAATTTGAAAAATCTTGGTCAAAACATGAACATAGACACATAAAGACAAACATTGACGTAGACGTTGAGACGATGAACACAAAGCAAAGTTGTTTCAAGAGCATCAAGAAGTAAGAAGCAAGAAAGTTTTAAGAAACAACCAGCAAGCTGAAACCGGTGACAGATGCAAAGGATGTCGCCATGGATGCAGCAGAGAGAGGTAGCTGTCCCAGATGTCCCACCAGCATCACCGAAATCATCTGTAAACAGAACTGGAAAATGTTGAGCACTATTAATGGACCTGCCAGGCTGACTTGTTTCTTCACCTCCTCTAATATCCTCTGTCTGTTTGGTTTCATTTCAGTCCCATTGCCTCTGCTGCTCTCATCGTTTCCTGGAGGTATCTGAATCAAAGCCTGAGTTAGAGACGAGCTCTCTCCGCCCATCACCATCTTGTGTAGAGTCGCAAATAAGTGAAGCAAGTAATAAGATAATGTCTGCTTGCCTGCGTGGTTTCCATTTAATACGGATAGTATTCATTCTTCAAAATACTTTCTTTTTCAAAGATATTATTACGGGTGTTCAAACGGTCTGCTAAATTAAATTAATTAATTAAATCGAATTAATTCGGTTAAACAGTAGGTCTCCGAACTTTGTTCGGTTGATGAGTGATTAAATTTTTTTAAAAGTTCGGTTAACGATTAATTCTGTTCGAAATAGGTTAATTAACCGAATTAATCAAAATTTTATATTTTATATTTTATATTACATATTTGTTTTTAGTCACTAAACTTTTAAAATTTATAAATTGGTCATTAAATTTCATCAAATTAATATAAAATGATAATTAAATTTATTAAATTATTAAAAAATATTCATTAAATTTTTTAAAATTTATCAATAATTTATAACATACAATAATTAAATGATCAATTTATAATAATTAGATAAGTTTAATGGTTGTTTTATAATTTTTAAAAGTTCGGTGGCTAAAAAGACTAGTTTAACATTGTTGAGTGATCATTTGTGTAATTTCTCCAAAAATTTTTAACAAATTTTGGTTAACCGAATTAACCGAAATTTGTTCAGTTCAGTTAATATATTTTGAAAAAAATTCATTTCGGTTAACCGAATTAACCGAAATTTGTTCAGTTCAGTTAATATATTTTGAAAAAAATTCATTTCGGTTAACGGTTAAAGATTTTAAAAAACTCGGTTAATTCGGTTTTTGATAATTTGATTCGCCCACTGACCGAATTAACCATTTGAATACCTTTAAATATTACGACCTTAGGGATTGAGGGACTTCAAGTAATTAAATAGGGGCATAAATGAACAGGGTGTTTGACGAGCTGCTCGTGAACCGTTCGTATAATGTTCGTTTTTGTTCGTTTATTAAATTAAATAAACGAGTATGAACATATATTTTATGTTCGATTAATAAACGAACGAACACGAACATAAATGCGTTCGGCTCGTTTATGTTCACGAACAAACTCATTTATGTTCGCTTATAAGCTCGTTTATAGGCTTGCTTATGTTCGTTTATATACTTGTTTATAAGTTTGTTTATGTTTGTTTATTAGCTCGTTTATGTTCTTTAATAATCCTAAATTCAAAGTATATAAATGAGCATAAACGAGCATGTTCACGAACGTTAAACTGATATGTTCGTAAACGCTAAACAAACATGTTTGTGAACGCTAAATAGACAAGTTGATGAATATATACAAACGAACTCGTTTACGAACGCTTAACGAACATGTTCACGAACGTTAAACGAACACGTTCGTGAACGTTAAACGAACCGAGCCCGAACATAACAAAAAATAAACGAACCAAGCTCGAACATACCATTAAAAATTTAAACGAACACGAACAGAGTTTGAACACCTTCAAAAATAAATAAACGAACACGAACATACCCTTATCCGTTCAAGCTCGGTTCGTTTACACCCCTATAATTGAATAAAAATTTAAATTTATAAATCAAAATTTTATTTAATTAAAAATAAGGTAAATTACCTATGTAACCACCCAATTATGGGATCATGAATCGTCAATTTTGACAGAAATAAAAATAATGATACGACAATTAACGAAAATTTATATAATTATATATTTAATTTTTTATAATTATACATATAATTTATATAATCTTAATTTTAATATAAAAAATGGGGATGTTGACATTTTTCTCAAATAATAATCACGTGTCTGGTTACAAAATCATAGTAAGCAAACAAATAGAAATTATATTTGAAGGGGATTTTTTTTTAATTAAGTAGGGAAATTATAATTTTTTTTATACCGAGATTCCAATTCATACAAGATAGAGTAAGATGAACATCCTTAATTATTAAACCAATTAATGGATCTCATACTTGAAGGGGATTTTGACCCACGACCTAAAACATAGAAAGGCAAGGATTCAAAACATTGGGCAAAACTAACTGAAATAACCTATTTGTGTTACATGATTTATAAAAAAAAAAGTCTATTAGTACTATGCAGGTTAATTATATAAATAAAATAATAACTATTAATTATATTAATGCTTTATTATTGAAATGAAATATTATATTTTAAAAATTTTATAATAGTTAATTTGTAATTGTTTTAAATTTTAGTTGCTCCAATAATTCACTATAAATTTTAATTTCGTATTAAAATTATATTTTTATCTAAATTTAATTCAAAATGAGTAAGGATTGAGCTTTTATATCAATTTTTTTGTAAGGTTTGTTTTAATGAATTAATTTATAAAAAACATAAAATTGATGTATGAATTTCATTTTGATAACCACAATTAAAACGTTAACATTCGAATCAAATGTATATAAAAATATTATAGACTAAATAATTAATAATCACGTTCAAATCCAACACTAGAGATATAGTGGATCGAACTTTATAAAGTTTAAGTACTATCCAATTAATAATTGGACTTTCAATAAAATTCAAGTTCGAATCCGAGTCCAAGTCCATTCAGATAAATCCAAATTAAATCTAATAAAATATCTAAAATCCAAAAGTCCAAATCCAATTAGTTTTTAAAGTAACAACTCAAATAAATATCTTTAAATAAAAAAATAGTTTTTAAATTTATAGCACAAGCAAATCTCAAAAAAATATTAAAATCCAATATAAAAAAATAAAGTAACAACTCAAACTTTTTAAATCTAAAATTTCTAAATATTTGTATTCGGATTTATATAAATCGAATTCATATCGGATATAGATTCGGATTGAATTCGGATCGGATCATTACAATATCCATATCCGATCCACATCTTATTAAGACTCAAACCTTTTTTCTAGATTTGGATTCAGATTTTTTTTAATCGAATTTGGATCAATTTTCATCGAATCGGATTCGGATTATATTGTCATCCGTATCCAATACTTGTCTCATTAAAATCCCCAGCCAGCATATCGTGAAACAATGGCTTTAGAGGCGGCGTGGCAATGTCTGACCCCCACTACAGGCACATACGCAGTATACTCTGACGAAGGCAACACTGTTTCATCCGTTATCATGGCTTCCTGGTCTGCATATTAATCCAAGTCGATTCAGGAAAATCCTGATTCCTTCCCTTCTTTGTCATTCGTTGGATAGACTCCGGCATCGGCGAGTCAAAATATCCGGCGGCCGTCCACTAGATCCATCCAACCCACAACACTAGGGTTTCCATGATTCTCGGACGTTGACAATTTTTCCATGATTGGTGGGATTTTAAAAAATAACTACGATTTTATCATTCCAAAGAGGAAAGTGAGCGAAACTCGTGAAGGCGTGGGTAAACTAAGACGCCACACACGAATATGTTGTGCTCTGTAGATGCCTTCCCAGTTCCCTCTCGTCGACTCACTGAATTCAAACATATGAATAGGACAGGACGGTCAAGTGCAATTATCACTTAAAATGGAATATAAAAATTTTAATGTTGAATCTAAAGGGATTATTATCTTATTAATTTCAGATTTCTGCACTAAAAATTAATGAGTTTAACCATTCAAAATTAAGGATAATAATATAATTCAAATTCGTTAGATCTTAATCTAATTCGATTTGATAAGAGTAAAATTTTTATTGATAAATTAGGTTAGAATCGAGTTAGGTTATTAAAAAAAAATAAGATCAGATTTAGAGTAAAAATTCTTGATCCAACTCCATATACTTTTATATATAATATATAATATTTTTTACTTTTTCGAGTTAAATCAATTCTAATTAGATTTTTTATTAAAATATCAAGATTAGTTTACAATCAAATTATAATTTTAATATATCAGATCATATAATAAAATCAGAATAAAATATACTAAAATTTGATCAAAATAAAATCAAAATAAATAATTTAAATTTCATATCAGAATTAGTGTTTAGTGTAAACAAATATTTAAAAAAAAAAAAACTTTACACTTTTTATTCTTTATCCTAAAAAATTTGAAAGCTTTTCCTTTTCCGAGAGTTTTGGTCATGTGTAAACAAATAATTTTAAAAAACTTTACACTTTTCATTCTCTATTAAAAAATTCAGCTACACAATCTGTGGCCATTTGTAAGGACGAAATTAAATGAGGTGGGGTAATCGTTCCTTACTTTCGATTTTTTTATTTTTTATTTAATTTTGTTTAATTATTTTTTATAAATTTATTTTTTTAAACATTTATGTTTTGTCCCATCAACTTCAAATCTTAATTCCGTCCCTGACCACTTGCCTACTTTTGTTCTAACAATGGTGTGTAAGCTGAATCAGCGACGGAGCTATATAGGGAATGAGAGGGGTAACAGTCCCTCTCAAATTTTTTGATATAATTGTATTTTTAATCCCTTTTAATTTAAATATTAATTAAATAAAATTTTTGCTTCTCCTAATTTTTAAATTTTAAGGTTTATAGACTCTTACCCATCTTAATATTAAATCCTAGCTTCGTCCTTGAGCTGAATATATAATAATATATATAAATAATATTTTTGGAAAATTCATGTATGAAGCTAAAATGTTGAGTTCACGTGTATTTCATAGTACAAATCAAACTAGATAAATATTGTTATGTTAGCATAAAATTCATGTTATGTCAAATTGTTAAATATTTAATTTTTTATTTACAAATTAATAAAATGTTTCTGACTATTTTCCAGAGTTTAAAAAATAATTATAAAGAAATTAAAAATCAAACTAATACAAATCATAAATTTAATTATAGCTTGACAAGTATTACAAACGGGTCAATTTCAAACTAAATATAGTCCAAGCAACATTTCGTTTTAAAAGTAAATTGGTTTTTTCTTTTTCTTTTTATAAAAATAGACATGTGTGGTCTGAAATCTTTGCATGTTTAATCTTAAAGAAAAGAAAAGGTTTCGGATATATTTTTAAACGATTTTAATTTATTTTTAAAAAAATATTAATTAAGTTAATTATTTGATATATTAACCGTGAAATCTGGAAGTTTTTAAGAATGTCTTATTTTTAGGGTTTAGTGTCTTAGTTTAGAGTGCATACTACGACGAAGCTATGTTTAAATTTTTTGGTATAATTGCACCTGAGGTCCCTTTTAATTTAAATAATAATAAAATAAATTTTTTTATCCCTCTCAATTTTTAAATTTAATAGTTTAATAGACCTTTGTCTCTCCCAATATTTGATCCTAACCCCGTCCATGAGTGTATGATTTAGGGTTTAAATGTATGAGTATTAAATTTAGGGTTAACGGTTGAAAGTTATAGTTTAAGGTTATAATTTAGGATTTATATATTTAAACCTAAATCATCACCATATTACACTTGAATCTAAACCCTAAATCTAATCTTCATCAATTCCACTCATTATCTCTAAATTCTAAATTATAATCCCTAAATTGAAATTTTAAACCATAAATTTCACTCATTATCTTTAAATTCAAAACTCTTACACTTAAACCAAAACTTTAAACTTTAAACCTTAAAACTAAAACATTCGTAAAAACTTTCAATTTTCGATTTTACTTATTAAGATAGTGATGTTATTAATTAAAAACACATCAACCATCGATATTTATATACGTAATAAATAATAATAATTCCTTAGAATTTCACTATAAACTTATGAGGATTATTATGCTGGGCATTTCATTTTCGTCTCATTAAAGTCAATATTATACCATTCATGATAATAAAATAACTTATTTGAAATGTACCCTAAGAAACTTATTTGAATAGTCTATAAAATTTAATTATTTGTATAATCTATACCATTTAATATTCCATGATTAAAATATTACTTATAAAAATGGAAAAAATACATTTGCCACGTACTTGATTACGAACATAAAAAGGAATTGGATTTCAATTCAAAATTTCCAGAGGATGCGTGGATTATGCCCTATCTGATAATTACTAGATAGTTATGGTTAATTGTATTAATTGATTTTATTGAGAAATTATATTAATTGATTGTATAAAAGTATTTGATAAAACTAATCGATAGTTGATAGTAAAGGTAATAACGAGTCGAGTTAACTCCGAGTTTCGTCAGATTGGGCTCGAGCTAAAATTTTAAGTTTGTGCTTGGCTCGAAAATAATATTATTGGGCTCAACTCTGGCTCGTCAGACTCGACTTGACTCATAATAAACGATTTTGCTATAATTTTTTTTATAAAAGATAGGATCTTGTTAAAAACGTTTTTTATAACTAATACCGAAAGGAAATTCAATATCGAAAAAGGAAAAAAAAGTTCTCACTTTATTTATTTAATTTATTTTAGTGGATTTCTTTTTTTTAAAAGATATTATTTTTAAGTGTATATGTAGCATATATATATATATATATATATATATATAATAGAATTATTTTAAATTTATTCACGAACTTTTTGAATCGAGCTTGGGTAAGCTCAAATAAGGTATCGAGTTGAACCCGAACTCGAATCAAGCTCACTTAACCGAACTTTGACTGAGCCGAGCCCGATTAACTTATGAGCCAGTCAGGCTCATTATTACCCCTATACGATAATTCTTTGATTATTTAACAAGTAAAATATTAACTTTAATTTCTTTTATATTGAATTGCAATATTTGTTGAGATTTGTTTGTGATATTAATTTAAATATATTTGTTTGATAAAAGTTATTATTTTTTTATTTAAAGATATTTATTTGAGTCATTATTTTAGAAACAATTGGATTTAGAATTTTAGATTTCACATATTTTATTAGATTGAACTTAGATTCAAATTTATTTTTTTAAAAGTTGATTATTAATTAAATTAAACTTTTATAAAATCTGATCCAAATTCGATCTATTATCACCCCTACAGTCCATACCTTTATTTATTGGAACAACTTTTTTTTCATCCTTTTCGGTCACCTTATCATCAAGTGGTCTCGTAATAAGAAGACAAAACCTTTTACCTATTTATTTTTAAAAAAATTATAAATGAATAACATAAAGAAGCCTCTAGGTTTAAACATTGGCCTCTCATATCATTCCACGTGGAAAAACTCACGTGACACAGGAAAGGACTTGTAAAAACGTCCAACGTGGCGTTTTGCACCACGTGGCACCAACAAGGGTATAAATGCCCCCCACATTCTTATCACACCCCGGTCACAACCATGTAACACCCTGCCTCGAGCTTTTCCTTCCCTCCATCTGCCGTTGAAAATCTCAAAGGACCAAACCAAACAAAGCCAAGATTATTATATTAGACAATCAGGTACAAAGAAGGAAATTGAAGGCGACGAGGATTTTAGTTTAACGGAGAAGAAACGGAAAAAGTCAAAGGAGACGATTGTTTTGAAATGGCGATTCCTTTACCGGAATTGCAGCGGAGGGAGGAGGCGGTGGTGGTTTCTGCGAGCACGGTGAAAGCGAGACCGCCGTTCGGGGAATTTTCGGAGGAGACTGAAGAGAGGTCTCCGATTTTGATATTCTTGTTGTTCCATAAGGCGGTGCGGAATGAGCTGGATGCACTTCACAGATTGGCTTTGGCGTTTGCTACAGGAAACAGTGTCGATATTCAATCGATGTTTCAGCGGTACGGTTTCTTCAGATCGATTTACAAGCAACACTCTGTTGCCGAAGATGAGGTACTCCTTTTTATTTCGCTTCATTTTGTTACAATTTTAGAATGTTATGGATTATGGTTCTTTTGCTGAGAGAATTTTAAAATTTTGAACAATTAGATGTTCTTTTATTTTGAATAGTGTTTATAATCCTTCGTATTTATGTATCTACACGCCTAAGTATGTATGTGGACAACTGCCTGTTTATATACAGTTTCATTTTAAGCTCATAATTTCAATGCTTCTGAGTTAAGTTTTGTTTGCTTGGTTAGTGGAAATTCCGAAGGAACTGATCATTTTATTTGCGATTATTTTCCTTTTGTTTCAAGTTGGATTACATTGATGGCATCTCAGTCTTTTTTAGAAATGAAAAAGGAAAAGATTATAGTTGGATTTATATCAGCTAGGTTTTATCTATATGCATTTTCACTGTGGTGGGAGATTGTTTATGTAAACTCATTTTTTCTTATGGAATTTTAATGTTTTCAGTATTAATTTTCCATTATATTTCCCTTCATAACAACTACAAGTGCTTCTGCTTCTATTCAGAAGAGCATCCGTGTAGATAAATTAATGGTGTGTGTGTTGGGTTGGAGGTTGGGGGGGGGGGGGGGGGGGGCTTAGTGGAATACTTTTTCACTCGTCTATGAAATGATGTTGGTTTAGTTTTAATAACTTCGTTCATGCATGAACATAATTGCTTGATACCATCAACCGTCAGTTGAATTTCTAAGATTTCAATTTTGATTTCTGGCAGCTTCATATCTTTGTTACCAAACCTTATTCTTTCTAGTTTCTACTATACCAGAATTTTTGACAACATCATGCCTTGAAATGCAGGTTATTTTTCCAGCACTAGATATACGAGTTAAAAATGTGGCAAAAACGTACTCCCTTGAACACAAGGGAGAGAACAATCTTTTTGATCATCTGTTTGAACTTTTAAATTCTTATATGGATGATGATGAGAGTTTCCCAAAGGAGTTAGCTTCTTGTACAGGTGCCCTTCAAACCTCAATTAGTCAGCATATGGCTAAAGAAGAGGAGCAGGTTTGAGCATATTTTGTGTTGCTTTCCTATTTCAGAATTTATTCAATGTATCAAACAAATTCTTTACTGGGGGTATCCTATATATAACTAAGATAAAATATCCAGTCCTTTCTTTCCTGCTTGGTAACTGCTTTTCATATGCTTCAGCTTCATAAAAACTAGGTTAAGCATAGTTGTTTTTAACCCATAAAGTCAGCTTCATTTAGTGTCAGAGAGAATATAGTGCCCAATATAAGATTTTTCATTTACTCAAAACATTCCATCTATTTCCAATGAACTGACACAGTTTCCTTGTACAGTTTTGTCCACGATGTGTTCTGAATGCTCCTTTATTTTAAACAATACTAGGCTTTCTCTCTTTTTTTTACTAGGTAGCTTATTTCATTTGATTATTTCTGATTCTTGTTTTTCTAAACATGTTCAAGTCCATGCCAATAGCCATTCCTTTATCATCTAAAACTATTTCAGTCAACATGAATTTGTGGTCTTCTCGCTTTATTGCTTTAATCATCGATTCTGGAGATATGTGCTAGACTAAGGTTGTATTTTCAGATCTCATGATATTCTCTTTGAATGTGACAGGTTTTCCCCTTGCTTATTGAAAAGTTCTCTCTTGAAGAGCAAGCATCTCTAGTTTGGCAGTTTTTATGCAGCATTCCTGTGAATATGGTGGCAGAGTTCCTTCCATGGCTTTCTTCTTTTCTTTCACCTGATGAATATCAGGACATGCAGAAATGCTTAAGCAAAATAGTTCCAGAAGAAAAACTTCTCCAGCAGGCAAGATTTCTATTTTCAACATCCCTCTGTTTATTTTGGGCAATTTTGTTATGAGCTTATTAATTCATTTACTTATAAAGGTTATCTTCACGTGGATGGAAGGGAGAAAGGGTGCTGACTTATCAGGAAAATGTCAGCTAGATTCTGCTGATGGCATAAGCCAGTCATTGGACAGTAGAACCTGTCCTTGTGAGTTATCCAAGACGGGGAAAAGAAAATGTTTGGAGCCTGACAGTAATCTTTCAGAGATGGATGGCACACATCCAATTAATGAAATATTGCTTTGGCATAATGCTATTAAAAGAGAGTTGAATGAGATAGCTGAGGAGGCTCGGAAGATTCAACTCTCCGGGGATTTCATTAATCTTTCGGTCTTTAATGAACGATTGCAATTTATTACTGAGGTTTGCATCTTTCACAGGTATTTGTCTATTGTTTTATATTTTTTTTCCTTCACCATATGAGAATGCATTTTACCTTGTCTGACTTTCTACCTTTGCCCCCAGAGAAGTTATCACAAGCATCCATCCCATTATGCCTTGAAAAATATTGTTTCCTTTAATTTTATTATATATTCCTCTTTAAACTCATTTATCATTTTGTAAAGAGATAACATTAAATATAAATCCTATTATCAGTTTTTCTCTTTTTCTAGGTCTTTCTCATGTTTTATGAATAATAATGGACAAAAGAAACAAAAAATCTGTCCACACCCTAGTGTTTTTACTGAATCATGGCTGTTAATTACAGGAGATGCTTATGAGTTTTAATATTCTGATGTATATGTTTTGATATAATGACCTTCTGGTTCTGTAAAGACCCTAGTTTTGCTGTATATTCGTGTGCTTATATTTTAAGCAGGAAATTGATGGTTGGATTGCTGCTATTATGAAGTATTGCAGAGGACAAGGTAATATTCCCTGCAGTTGATGAAGAGTTGTCTTTCAGCCAGGAGCATGCTGAAGAAGAAAGCCAATTCAATGACTTTAGATGTTTGATTGAAAGTATTCAAAATGCCGGAGCTGCTTCTACTTCTGCTGCTGAATTTTATTCCAAGTTGTGTGAGCATGCTGATCAAATAATGGAAACTATACTGACCCATTTCCATAATGAGGAAGTTCAGGTGAGTTTCTTTTTCAGTTATTCGGTAGGTGCTCTGATTTAACTGTTGCCTTTGCCTTTCTCCTTTTTCTACAATGACCCACATCAGCAGGAAAGGAGAAAGTGTTGTTTAGCTATGATAATAAATGCTTAATATTATATAGTCCATTAAAGTATCAAAGTTTGAATTAAAGCTCTATGTTTCCGCGAGCCGTGATTTATTAAATCACTTTGTGCATGTGTGGAAACCTATGCTACTGAAACAACCCTTCAATATGTGAATGTTTCTAACATATTCTTGTTGATTTCTAGGTTCTTCCAATTGCGCGAAAGAACTTTAGTTTCAAAAGGCAGCGTGAACTTTTGTATCAAAGCTTGTGTGTAATGCCCTTGAGATTGATTGAGCGTGTCTTGCCATGGCTGGTTGGGTCATTAACAGACAATGAAGCTCGAAATTTCCTGAAGAACATGCAGTTGGCAGGTCTCATACCCTTTCTCTACACAGTCATTTAGTCAATTTATGTAATATAGGTAAAACTCTCACTGCTCCATGACCCCTGTCTAACTCACTGATACTTCTTTGTTTCAGCTCCAGCAACAGATACTGCTCTGATGACACTTTTTTCTGGTTGGGCTTGCAAGGGTCGTAACCAAGGCATGTGTTTGTCTCCAAATGGAAATGGTTGTTGTGTTAAAAGGTTCACTGACATTGAAGAAGACTTTATTCAGGCATGTTGTGCATGCACTTCTTCCTTGTGCATGAATGAGACCTGTTCATCAATTCATGGAGATGAAGTCAAGAGACCACTCAAAAGAAACGTTTCTGATTCATGCAAAATAGGCGATGCCTCTGATCGGTCAATCAGTGTCGATGCCCATGAACAATCTTGTAATGAAAGGTCTTGCTGTGTTCCTGGTTTAGGAGTAAATACTAATAATCTGGGGATAAGTTCTCATTTGACAGCCAAGTCTTTGAGATCTTTGTCTTTTAGCTCCTCCGCTCCATCTCTTAATTCCAGTCTTTTTGTCTGGGAAACAGATAATAACTTGTCCGACGTTGGCTCAGCAGAACGACCAATTGATACTATTTTCAAATTTCATAAAGCCATCAGCAAAGACTTGGAATATCTGGATGTTGAATCTGGAAAGCTTGGTGATTGTGATGAGACTTTCCTTAGGCAGTTTATTGGAAGGTTTCATCTATTGTGGGGTTTATACAGAGCTCATAGTAATGCCGAGGATGATATTGTTTTTCCAGCTTTGGAGTCTAAAGAAACGCTTCATAATGTCAGTCACTCATATACACTAGATCATAAGCAGGAGGAAAAATTGTTTGAAGACATTAACAATGTTCTTTCTGAACTTTCACACCTTCATGAAAGATCTACCAGAGGTCATGCGGCAGCTGATACCAGCATTGAACTTTCACATGCCTGTGACGGTGATTGTCTGAGAAAATATAATGAACTGGCTACTAAGCTTCAGGGGATGTGCAAATCCATCAGAGTTACCCTGGATCATCATATTTTCCGGGAGGAACTTGAACTTTGGCCGTTATTTGGTAAACATTTCTCTGTGGAGGAGCAAGATAAACTAGTTGGGCGCATAATTGGAACCACAGGTGCTGAAGTGCTTCAGTCAATGCTGCCATGGGTTACTTCAGCCCTTACTCAGGAAGAGCAAAGTAAAATGATGGACACGTGGAAGCAAGCTACCAAAAACACAATGTTCAATGAGTGGCTTAACGAATGCTGGAAAAAACCTTCTGAATCGTCCTTGCAGAATGAAATGTCAGAAACTGACATTTCTCTAAAAGGTAGTTGGTAACGATATGCATTTAGTTTGAACATTGTTGCATGAGACATTTTAATTTATTTCTCTAATATTCTGCTCCAGATAATGATTTTCAAGACAGCTTGGAACAATGTGATCAAATGTTTAAGCCTGGGTGGAAAGATATTTTCCGAATGAATCAAAATGAGCTTGAGTCAGAGATCAGAAAGGTTTATCGGGACTCAACTCTTGATCCTAGGAGAAAAGCATATCTTGTTCAAAACCTTTTAACTAGGTTTGTTCCGTGAAAGTAATCTGCTTTGTCAATATTTGATTCCTAATGATATTGGCATTATAATATGTCTTCTTGCCTTCTGTTTCCTTGTTCGTGTTTCAGCAATGTTTTTTTTGGGTCAAATTTTCACATGATTGCTTAATAATCATTCACTTAATTGTTTGTTTTAGTCGATGGATAGCTGCTCAGCAAAAGTTTCCGCAGGCAGCATCTACTGAATCATTTAAAGGTGAAGATGTATTGGGATGTTCTCCATCATTTCGTGATCTGGAGAAACAAATATTTGGGTGTGAGCACTATAAAAGAAACTGCAAACTCCGTGCTGCTTGCCGTGGGAAGTTGTTTACTTGCAGATTTTGCCATGACAACGTGAGCGATCACTCAATGGATAGGTAAGTTTGAATAAATTTTCACTAATCCAAGTTGGATTTCTGTGTGTATGATTTTGGTTTTACTCAACCATTTCAGGAAAGCAACCTTGGAGATGATGTGCATGAGTTGCCTCAAGATTCAACCTGTTGGACCAGTATGCATTACACCTTCCTGCAATGGACTTTCAATGGCGAAGTATTATTGTAGTATATGCAAGTTTTTTGATGATGAAAGGTATGGACTCTTCTTGGCAAGATTCAACCCTTTTAAATTGTTGCAAACCACATTTATCCTTTTGAGATGAGCAAACTATTTTCTAAACCTTTTGTTGAAGCTATTAGAAACCTCCTTTCTGTGTTTATGACATCTTTATTACCCCTTTTGATTATCAATGTTTGTATTCATATCAGTTCCTTTTTACATGAAATAATGGACAATGACACCAGTGTGTCCAATGACAGATAGCTTTATGAATCCTAGAATGGTTGACAATGTTATAGTAGCATTACAACCCTAAACACTGTTATAGCGCCTGAGGCAATTTAAGGATTTATTTCTTTAGTCTGGAAAGATGCAAGATTCTTCCTATTTTCCTCTTCATTTTCTCTTCAGCAAATTTGTAAATTGTTCTGTATTTCTTATTTTCCTGTCCAGCTGTCTTGCTCTGTCTCTTTATTTTGGCTTGAAGTATGTGTATCCAGAAGTCACATCCGGCACATCTTTAGATACAAGTATATGGATAATCATTTAAGGATCCTCCAAATACCTAGAAAACTTTTAAAAGATTGAGCGTGTTAGTGTCTTTTTCTGATACTCGTACCTCAGTCCAAATAACATAGTTGTCCACTATTTTCTCCTTTCCTTATCCTTTGTACCTATAAAATCTATAGGCCTTTGCATTGGACTTGCATTCTCTTGTTTGTAGATTGTAACCAGAATGATAATTGGTACTTGTACCATGACTTTCCCTTCTGCCTTCATTGATTTGGAAATACTAAAGAATGACCGATTGGTTTAGGTTATCAGTGGAAGAGTTGGTGCTTATCCTTGATCTTGATCTATATCCTAATCATTTTTCTGCTGCAGGAATGTGTATCATTGTCCATTTTGCAATCTATGCCGTGTTGGGAAGGGACTTGGCATTGATTTTTTTCATTGCATGACATGCAATTGTTGCCTTGGGACAAAGTTAGTGAATCACAAGTGCCTGGAGAAAAGTTTAGAAACCAACTGCCCTATCTGCTGTGATTTTTTGTTCACGTCAAGTGCAACAGTCAGAGCTCTACCTTGTGGTCACTACATGCATTCAGCTTGTTTTCAGGTTCTTGGCTTTCCTTTGCTCATGTTCCCAATAGGCCAATACCCATCTTCATTTGTTTCTTTATGTATAATTATTCTGTGAAGGAACACTGGAGAATTGGTTATATGCTAACCTCACATTTTTCTTTGTTAGGCATATACTTGCAGTCATTACACCTGTCCACTTTGCAGTAAATCCTTGGGAGATATGGCGGTAAAAGAACTTTCTTGCACCCTAGTCTTTTACGACTTATAAAAAACCATCTTTTCATACCAGTGTGCTCATTTATTTATTTGGAGGGTTAAACCCGTTAAACACATCCATAAGATACGTGTCAGAAATGAATACTTAATGAAAATGTGCAAAAACTTACATTTGGATTTTCTTTCTTGTGCAAATCGAAATTGTGGAGTGAATATATCAATATATGATATCATTAAATGTTCAGGAAAGGGGTTTAACGTGAAAGATAAAATTGCAGAATGAAGAGAAGTGATTTCTTCATCTGGTTTTTTGGAATACACATTTTATAGACCATTAATTTAAAGGGAAAACACACACACACGAAACATGCTTTTTTAGCACTTCTCAAAAGAAATTAAGTTTATATCTAAATCAAAATCCCTTTTTCTACTTGAAGGTTTGGAATGCATCCCCAATACTGTTTTTTCACCCTTTTCCTCATCGCATCGATTCCGGGACATAATAATGTGATCTTGTTTGTTTTGGTCATGTTTCAGGTTTACTTTGGCATGCTCGATGCACTGTTGGCTGCTGAAGAGCTTCCTGAAGAATACAGGGATCGGTATCAGGTATGTTTGTTTCCTTACCAACATTTTCGGATTGGGACAGGAGCAGGGTTTTCATTTCATGTTATTTGATGAATTGCTTGTTAAAACTTTTTGCAATTGCTGGTTATGAATATAAAGGAAGAAGTTTATATATATTAAGATTCAAATTAGACTCGGCGTTTAAAATTATAAGAACGAAGTAAATGGACAAAGTTCCAGATTTTATCTCCACCAACATTCATTTTCTCACATGCAATCCACAGGAAATACTGTGCAATGATTGCGACCGAAAGTGTACGGCTCGGTTCCATTGGTTGTATCACAAGTGTTTATATTGTGGATCGTACAACACCCGGGTGATCAAGACCCAGACGCCAACACCAGACTGCTCTTCCGCTCAACCATGAGAGGTTTCTCTTCTTTTCCCCAATACGTATAGATATTAGTTTGTAAATAACTTTGTATAGCCCCCTCCCCCCCAATCATGGCTAGTTTCCTTCCCTTTTCACACGCAATTAGTGGTATTACCCCCCACCTTCGACTTTTATGCTCGTCGCAGAGCATCCAGACGCTGATAGACATTGAAAAGTCAGATCTGTTCAAAACTTTTCCTTCTACTTCTATATACCCTCTTACAAGGAAAAGGAATTATTAACACTTACACGACCTCACCTTCCTTACACTTTAAACGAATCAATGCTAGAGTGCTAGTGATTGCTTGGTACCGTATCAGTACAAAAGAAACGACATTGCCATCCTATTATTTCATCTTAAAAATAAGTTATATTGGTTGGTGTACCTTTTTTTATTTTTTAAATGAATTTCCTTTCTTGATATTTTTATTTGAAAAACAAATATGATCATTAAAATAATAATTTATAATATTTTTAAGGTAAAAGAAGCATACATGTCTTTATACTATACTTTGAATTGTATTGTGACATATATTAAAAAGTAAACAAATTGATCCTTGTACCTTTTAAATAAAATAAAATATGTATCCTTCATTCTTCATCTTTTTCATGACTCCAATTAAAAACCCTTGAAAATTTACTCATAAACAGCAACAGGAATTGAAATAACCGTTTAAAATGGATATAACATATTCAATCTCCACATCCTTTTGAAACCTACACTCTGGTCTCTGAAATAGTATTTAAAATACCACCTGTGTCTTGACCCTCCACTCAGACTATTCCCAAGTGTATTCCATATTCATATTTGAACTTCAAGGTACTAGAACCCCACCTGTCCACTATCTACATTATTGTACTTGAAATTTCCTATGTAATAGAATTTTGTTAAACTTGTGTTGCAGTATAGCTATTTATTCAAATGAAACATTTAAGATTATAGTTTCCACTATTTTCTTCTTCTCTTCCACCCCCCTTTGTCTTGTGATGATCGAAGCGAAAGAGGGGAATCTGAGGACTCACTTGTGGAAATTGAACATTTGTGATTAGGCCAGTCAATTAATTTGTTGAATGCAAACGACAATGTGTCTGAAAGGGTTATTGGATCTGAGCAGGTGGCCAAGAAGGGAATATTACCCGTGCACATAGCCCGTGAGTAGAGAGCTAGTAAGGAGCAGTTGTCTAAGCTGTGAATAAGAAATGAGGAATTATTAAATAAGTTGTAAATGTCTTGAGAATATATATTACAGTCGGATTGTACCATGAATTTATGAGAAAACTATCTCTTCTAAAATCTATTCTTCTTCCTCTTCTTCATTATTTTCTGTTCGAATCATTTACATGTAACTCGTTAGGAAGCAAAGGCCATGACCATTTGCAAGTAAAAACAGAAATATTGAATAAGGTTTAAGGCAATGAACTAAAAACAACAAAACTAATTTAACAGGAAAAATACGTAAACTTTGAAATAGGGTAATTTTTTCTTTTCAAAAGCATTAGAACCAAAATTTGAAACACGAAAATATGTTTGTACAAAAATGTTTATTCAAAGTTATGTTCTTCTGAGTTTCGGTCATCTTATGTAATAATTTTGATACATATGTCTTTTAATATGGTTTTGATAAGAAATTATGTATAGTTTGTAATAATTTTGGTACCTAATAAAATTATCACCATTATTATAATAATTTATGTTTTCTAGTAGTAAAATATATTTGTACACAATTTCTTACCCAAACTTTAGCACTTCTGGGTTTAAGTGATTTCGTCTAATAATTTATGTACATATTTTTTTATTATGTTTTGGGTAATAAATTATATATAATCTGTAATAATTTATGTACCTACTAAAATTCTTATCATTCTTGTAATAAATTATGTACAATTGTAATAATTTATATACTTACTAAAATTCTTATCGTAATAAAATAAGTATGTACATAAATTTTTATATCATAATATTTTATATATATCGTTTTTATTACAATTATTATAATTATTTATATACAAATCTTATAATAAAATACGTACAAATTCACTACCTACCAAACATATGTTAGCCTTATTTTTATGGTTTCACCGTAATAACCCTTGACTATTACATTATAAACCGTGTCTTTTGGTGCAAACCTAGGGTTTTCACGTTTTCTCTTGTCTCCACCTTTCTAGGCTAAGGTTATAGCCCTATTTCCCGCCACTCTGAAAACCATTCATTCCTTGAACCCTACCACCACCGATTCCCCTGAACCCAAAATGGAGGTGAAATCCGACTTAGTACTTATCCTAGACTTCGGTTCTCAATACACACATCTCATCACTCGTCGGATTCGCGCTCTCTCGGTATTCTCCCTTTGCATCTCAGGCACTTCACCGCTTTCATCCATCACAGCGCTCAATCCAAAAGTTGTTATCCTTTCCGGAGGACCTCACTCCGTTCATTCCGAGGATTCGCCGTCGTTTCCTGATGGGTTCGTTGACTGGGCGCTCTCCAATGGAGTTTTTGTTCTGGGTATCTGCTATGGGCTTCAGTTGATTGTTCAGAGACTCGGTGGGGAAGTTAGAGTGGGGAAGAAACAGGAGTATGGGAGGATGGAGATTGAGGTTGAGAAAAGTTGTGATATTTTTGGTGCGAAGAAGGTTGGGGATAAACAAGTTGTTTGGATGAGTCATGGGGACGAGGCTGCTAGGTTGCCTGATGGGTTTGAAGTGGTGGCTAGGAGTCTGCAGGGGGCTATCGCTGCCGTTGAGGACAGAGGCCGAAAGTTTTATGGGTTGCAGTATCATCCTGAGGTAATTTGAGCTTTTGGGTTTTGTTTTGTGTTTATGAAGGTTTATCTTTATTGTTATTACCTAATGAATACTAGTAATAAACAAATGTCTTGTATATAATGGATGAATAAATTAAATTGAAGCAGTTTGACTTGTGTTTGTTAAGGTTACACATTCTCCGGAAGGGATGGAAACACTTGAGATATTTCTTGTTTGATGTTTGTGGAGTGAATGCTGGTTGGAAAATGGAAGATGTAATGGATGAAGAAATTAAAGTGATCAACAACACACTGGCACCTGATGATCATGTTATTTGTGCCTTATCTGGAGGTGTGGATTCCACAGTTGCTGCAACCCTTGTTCACAAGGCAATCGGGGATAGACTTCACTGTGTTTTCGTTGACAATGGTTTATTAAGGTATAACTGTGAAATATGCAATTTGTTAATGTCTTAACTTTTTTTTAATTCATTGCTCGATTTCCCTGTAGGTATAAAGAAAGAGAACGTGTGATGGAAACCTTTGAAAGGGATCTTCATCTTCCTGTTACTTGTGTTGATGCAAGTGATCAATTTCTTAGTAAACTTAAAGGAGTGGTAGACCCCGAAATGAAAAGGAAGATAATAGGAAAAGAATTTATCTGCATATTTGATGCTTTTGCCCAAGAGTTGGAGAAAAAATTAGGGAAGAAGCCAGCTTTTCTTGTTCAAGGAACCTTGTACCCGGACGTTATCGAATCTTGTCCTCCACCAGGTTCTGGAAGAACTCATTCTCACACCATAAAAAGTCATCATAATGTTGGAGGGCTTCCGAAAGACATGAAATTAAAGCTTATTGAGCCACTTAAACTTCTCTTCAAGGATGAGGTTTGGATTTTGTCTCTTCAAGGATGACATTTACTCCTATACTTGGCTGTTTCCTCTTCTAATTTTTTTGTGCCTAATTTTTTAAGGTTCGGCAACTTGGGAAGATATTGAATGTTCCTGAGCCATTTTTAAAGCGTCATCCGTTTCCTGGGCCTGGCCTTGCAGTTCGAGTCTTGGGTGATGTAACTGAAGGCAATGCCTTAGATATTGTGCGGCAGGTAAGACTTAAGAGGTGTTTATTAAGTAAGTATAACCATGTTTATAAAACCTCTTTTTCTGTCATGAACTTGTTTTCCTCAGGTTGATGAAATTTTCATTCAATCCATTAAAGATGCTGGTATTTATGACTCAATTTGGCAAGCTTTTGCTGTCTTTTTGCCCGTAAAGTCCGTTGGAGTTCAAGGTGATCAAAGGACACATTCTTATGTGGTTACTCTCCGAGCTGTTACAAGTCAAGACGGAATGACAGCAGATTGGTAAGTTTTCATTGTTCTGCAAATGTCTATCAGTTTATGTGCTTAGCATAAGCCACAAGTTAATATTAGTATGAGCATAAGCCTTCAGCTCAAAATATTAAAGTTAGTTTTCAGGCTGTTTGCAAGAAGGGGTTAATGGTTTTGTTGAAATAGATGGTAGTTTTTTTTTCCAACTTTAGCATCCTACAAAATCGATGCAAAGTTATTATTGTTACATGTTGGCAAACTTGGTGTTGCATGTTATAAGTTCCTCAACATCTAGGAAGTTGTATTTGCTTTTGCTTCCTCCTAACTCTGTAACTCTTTTGAAATTCCAGGTACTGTTTTGAAAGTAGTTTCCTTAAAGAAGTTTCTCAAAAAATTTGCAACAATGTGCGAGGTGTGAATCGTGTTACACTAGACATTACGTCAAAGCCCCCTTCAACAATAGAGTGGGAATGATACCCTGTCCTGTGGCTGTGTGTGTAAAGCAGGTGAGCAATATGATTTTCTTAGATGTTTAAGGTCTATGCCCATGTCTGCATTACCTATTTCTCAATGAGAATTTTCTTACAATTTCTGTTACTATTAAACATTATATTTCTTTTGGTAGTTTTAATGATATTTTCATAGACGAGTTTTAGCCAAATATGAAGGGTTTGTGGTTACCATTTACCAAATACATAGTTGATTGAAATTGTTTTCATGTGAACTATAACTTGAATATCAGTAGTAAAAAACTATTGGCTTAAGAGTCCAAAAACAGCCCAATTAAGTCACATTAATGAGTTATCTTTTACATGTTTAGTCGCTGATTGGTACTGAATACTGAAGTGGTAAACAATTCATGCCATGATTACATGTGTCATATACGTTAATTGATTACTCAATTTGATTTTAAGAGGTTAATTATGTACAAATTATAAAAATTAGGCTTAATAATTGTATTTTCTTTTAAGGCTTAATAGGCAAAAAGAATTATACAAATAAAATAAATCAAATTTTGTATCCAGTTCCAATCAATGCAAAACTGGATACCTGAAGTTCAGAATCTTATGAGCGGGTGAGATAATGTCCTCAATTGTGAGAAAGTACAATTAATAACACAAAAGATCAGTGCTGAAAATAATATTATAAGCAACTGTAATTATTTCAATGTCTTACTTGCACTTCGTGTAAGAGGTGGTTTGATTGAATTCGAGCTGAAACTTTTTTTAATGCCTGAAACTGAAAGGATCGGTAGAAGAGAAATTATAGAAGGATACCATTGAAAGGGGTATAATTTTTGTACAGAATTCAGATGGCGAGCTCTGAGTTTTACGTACCAGGTGGACCCTTTGGAGTTTCTGATCTTGGTGATGGCGGTTTTTGTAGGAGTCGAATCTTTGATGCGATCTTGCTCCTGCATAAAGTTGGAAACACAAATGGGACATCCAACCAGCAAAGTGTGTGGCAAATGAAATATGTTTTTTCGTGCATATTTTAGATTGGTGCTAAAACTGAAAGAACATAACCGATACTCACTTTCCCGGAGTACTGCCTTCAGGGGAATGCGTGTATTCAGCAGAGCCTTCAGTTTCTGTTCCCACAGAAAGACCAGCTTCAGATATTTCAGATTTTTCATCGTCCGTGGACTGCTGAGATTCAGCTTCAGACTGCTTATCACTGTCAAGATCAGAAGCTTCTTCTTAGTACGTACCAAGACTTTTCCCCCACAAGAGATTGTTTTGGCTTCAACTACTTATAGAATAGAGGAAGACGCATACCTCAATGAGCCTGTCCTGTGGAGCTCACCATCTATGCCAGGATATCCGTTTTTTAGATCTTTAAGAACTTGCAATCTCTCAATCTCCTCATCCTTTTTAGCTATCGTGTCCTTCAGAGATGCCATCTGCGGAGTCAGTTAAACTTAGAAAACAATAATGCAAATGGCCTACACGGATGGTCACTGATTAAAAGAAAAAGGAAAAAAGGACAAGGGTATATACATGCTGTCCATACTTCTTAAAATAAGAGCATTATGAGGCAAGAACACAGGGAAAGTAGTTGCTAAAACGTAATTGAGGTAATATTCCATCTACTGATGCTACATAAAATAAGCTTAGAATGCTTTAGTAGGTCCAAAAAGCTGCGCAGCAGTGCCAACCGATCTACCCCTTGCATTTCATGCCTATTGCTGGCAGTAGACTCTCATCGACTCAGGCATGTTGCTGCCCCTCCTGATAAAGATTAGTCTACGTGTTGAACTCTACTGATGAATAATAAACTTTGTAGCGACCACAACTATTGATGGCAAGTTGTAGGAAACCCTACATATAAATACTAATCCTAACTGCTATATTAAAAATAAACAGTGTTTAAAGTATTGCAATGCAAACCAATTTTTTTCAACAAAAGTGTACATAAAAGTTGTCGCAAAGACTTATCATAACACATTTGTAACAAAACATACAAGTTTTGTTTAAAGTATAACATTTCTAGTAGTGTTATAGCCCTGTGAGAAATTTCTCTACATACCACTGATCTTTTATATGACAAACCATGACAAGATCGAGAATATATGACTTCACCTAAGTTTCATATTGAAAATTATAACCTCGTGTGAAAGAATGTAATGCATAAAAGAGGAAAATAAAACTGCACCTGCTCCATCAGTTCCCTAACATCCTTCCCCTCTTTGTTACTTCGTGCAGCACCTAGCTCAACTCCAGAAACCCGTTCGGCAAACTTCAAAGTACTCAGACTTTCGGTATAGGAAACAGCATCTGGATTGAGCTGCACAAACATAAGGGTCTTTGCCTGACCTCCTGGAACATATAAAGCCATTTAGATAGAGATGGGTATACGGAGCACACAGAATACTTGAATTTAGATGAACCAAAACATCAGTTTTCTCCAAGCAATTAAAACAAAATTTTCATTCTAAAACCAGGATAATGTTTGATATTTCTGACGTTTAAGAATATAGATGAAGTACCAAGAGAGCTTTGAAGTACTTGAGTGAGCTTGCTATTTCTATACGGCACATGAGCACCCTTTTGTGCAAGAGAAAAAATTACATCTCCAAGGGCAGACAATGATTTATTAATATGTTGTGCTTCCTTAAGCCTATCTCCAGTTACCTCGGATCTATCAACCCTTTCACTGCCTGCTAAATCTACCAAATGTAGATTACCGTACAAACAATTTCCCGACTTCAAATCCTTCCCACGAACATGCACGGTGACAATGCTGTAATCACAAAACTAAATTGTAAGTCACATGGAGAATATTGAAACTAGAGATCTGAGTAAAATACTTAAAATAAGAACCTGTGAGAGCGACTACTTCTTTCATTCATTGCAGTAGCACTAACAGTTCTATTCTTGAATCCAACATCAATTAAATCTATTACATCCGAGGTTGATAGAACAGGGTGCATGCTAGCATCAGGTACAGCTAACCCATTAGGTTGAGAGATATTTGTAACCCCCATTGTGTGCAGATTAAGGAAAACAAAGATTCCCATACCACAAGAATAAATAATTGCTGTTAACATTGAAAGAAAACCAATACATCCAAAGCCAACAAATTTCAAGACGGTGAAAAGAATATTAGTGAAACAGGTTAATAAAAGGATATTTCTTCCCAGAACCTTTAGCTGTTAATAAATCACGCACTTGGTCATTATATATTTCAATCATTTGGACCCCAACTTCATACACTATAGTGCTTCTCCTGTTTTGAGAGATTTTGAAGAGATTATTCAGAGCTCGATAATTAACACCCCATTCCTCTTCGGTTGCATTATTAGGACCAGTCTGAAAATGTCAAAGGAAATTAATCGAACTGTTCAAAAATGTTTATGCAACTTCATGAAAGCTTAAGAATAAAGCAATTCTTACCATTGTATAGGTTTTTCCTGAACCAGTTTGACCATAAGCAAATATACAGACGTTAAATCCATCTACTACTGATTGAATAAAAGGCTGAATATCTGAAAATACGTCGGCTGTAATTGTTTAAAAGAGTTCTATAAATTAGATAATTGCAACATATTTGGTAAAAAACAGATTCTAGTTCATACTGCAAGGAGTATGGGGTCAACTAATGAGTTCCATTCAACCAACAACATTAATTTGGTGATGATAGAGATAAAAACCTTGAGTAGCAGTTGGACCAAAGACCTTATTGAACTTAAATGTCTTATTCCCCTCCTTCCCTGGCTTGGATGGATTTGAAATAACCAACTGTCCATTGTCACCAATACTGTCTACTATTGTCTTGTTTCCACTTTGTCCAGGAATAAATGGCCTTATTCGACAGAAAACTCTAATGTTCCCTGGAAATAGAAAAGCCAAAAAATAAAAGTGATAAATAAAATCACAGAGAACTCAATAGGGGGGAAGCTACTTATAGGAACCTTTCAGATCTTGAAGCTCATTGAAAAGCTTCCGATTTTCAGCAAGAACTTCACGATAGTTCCCCGCTGCTTCTGCTAATGCTTTAACCTTTTTTTCTGAACAAGAAAAAAGATTCTCATAAGAACTATTATCACTAACTATCCAGGCTAAAAAGAACTTTCCAACAAGAAACCTACGTAATTGATTAAATTCCTCAAAAAAACTCTTCTGTGTTTGCACAAGTTCTTGCTTGATGGCATTAGAAGTTAACCTTAACTCCTGAATACTTGCACAGATTAGTATGAAGCGTATTGAAGAAAAAAAATAAAATTTCAAAATGGGAGAAACCCATTATATACCCGCATTGTACTAAACTGAGAATCCATATGGCTTTGGTAGACGTTCACTTTCATGTTCCACTTCTGACATTTTGACTCGGTAGTTATTTCAAGCTCTTTCACTCTATTGTTTGAATCGACAAGGAGAGACTCAAGCTCTTTTAGCTTCGCTTGAAGTGCCGCTTTGACACCCTCTGTCTCTTTTTCCATTTCTAAGCAGCGCTCCTCGTGCATCATTTTGGCCATTTCTAGTTCTTGCTTCAGTGAAGCAATTTCTTTAATGTTTCTATCGGTTTCTTTCTCTAACTCGCTTTTGTCCTCCCTCACCTCCTCCACGTTCTGTTTTTCTTCCACTTTGGGGTTCTCAACTTTCCGTTTTTCCTCCACTTTGCAGTTCTCAACTTTCCTTTTCTCCTCCACTTTGCAGTTCTCAACTTTCCCTTTCTCCTCCAATTTGGAGTTCTCAACTTTCCTTTTTTCTTCCACTTTGAAGTTCTCAGTCTGCAACAAAGAGAAAAGAACTCCATGAGAAAAATAATAGTATCAAAAGGTATCAGTATTGCATGAGCTTACTTTCTTTGGCAACTGAAAGGCACATGCACTTTCTAATCTTACCGATATGTCTAAAAAATATATATTATTTATTTTGTTTAGCCAACTGATAATAAGAAGTGATCATAAAAAGTAATAAAAGAAAGGAAAGAACCCCCACACCCAGGATAAATTGGAGATTGTGCTTGGAAAATTCTTACAATTCATTTAAAAGAAACTCATTTGAGATTTTGCAATAAGTAATGGATAAATAACATGGAAAATAACTGCTAAATAATGATGTCTGTGATAGAATAGCACAAAATCAGTTCAAGGCTGATGAACAATGGGAAAGATTTTTTTTCTTCGAACCTGTGTTTGCTGAGTCTGGTTTGCAATAGGCTGTAACAATAAGGCCATGAAATGCACAGTTTAGCTTCTACAAATAAAACAGAAATGCATTTTCAAATCTACATATATTTTTTTCTTTGGACCTTAATCTCTTCGCCATTCTCAGCTGCTGCAAGGGCCTCAAGTATTCTGATCCTTGATTGGTATTTCTCCTCTCGGATTTTGAAAAGATTGTTTTGCTGTAGGCCACAAACAACGTAAAAAATCCATAGAGAAACTGCGAAAAGGGTACCCCAAAGCAAAGTATTTAGAATAGGATTTACAGTTCTTAGATGATCTGCTTGAGTAGATATACGCCGTTCAATCTCCTGCACAACTTTTCTCAGGAGACATGCCACACGCTGAGCAACAAAGGTAATGTCATCATGTTTTTATAATCTATAAACGTACAAATGAATAAAAGTAAGAAAGTTCAAATATCCCATACAAGAGGAATTTCACCATTCTTTCTTTGAAAACTTTCATCCAGAATTCCATTCACAACACTTAAAAGTGACTGAGTAGGAGCATTCTGCAAGCAGAAAAACATGAGAAGGCATTAAACATACAAGCAACACCTTAGAGTACTAAAAGGTGGACGTCTAGCAAAAACAAAAGTAAAACATAGTGAATGTTGACAACTTACATCCAAACCGTTTGATTTCATCATCTCCGAAAGTTTTGTCGTGGGGAGATCTGCATAGCGACCTTGTTTCCACTGAAACACCTCATGGAATTTTTTTCCACCATGAGGAAGCCCTGTAGTTGATTGTTCTGCAGAAGGTGATAAAAAGCATAAAATTGTATAGACAGACAGTTAACTAGAACCATACTTAATATTATACATTCATTACGTATAGCATTGTGCTGGTGAAAGCAATTGAATCTAATAAACTATCACAGACCAGGAGGCACATAGACATGTTTATACAGGGGAATTGGGAAAGAGGGCAATGCTTGACGTTAAGGGAGAGAGTGCAACTTACGATTATTTTTCAATTCTAACGAAGCCGCCTTCCTCCTGTCTTCTTCAGATAACGGAGTGAGAGGACCACGTGTGGGTGCATCCCCATGAATACTTCCAGATTTAGTAATATAACTATTATTGTTGTTGTGGTTCTTGGGCAACCTAGCTGATGAGGAGGAAAAGGAAAAGGAAACTGCTTAGTTAAACAATTTTTTTTAAAAATAAAGTGCAGAAAGAGAAGGGGGAGAAAATGGAATATAAGCTTCCTTTACATTGATTCTCAGGGTTATTGTTCGCCATTAGTTCAAAAACATGGGCATGCAGTTCTGTCAAGTCCTGATCAGGTTGTTAGAAAAGATCCTTTGGAACTTAATTATGAAGCTTTAGTCCCTCATTTACATTTTGTGGAAAGCAGTCCTGATAAACAATCAACTCGAAGTAAAGACCCTGCTTTACACTAGAACAGACAAGACATAACCTAACTCGGCATTCATACAAGAAGAAAGGCAGCCATTATTCATTATTAGTCAGAATCATATAGAACAAAGCAAACCAACCAAAACGATTCTAGCAACAAGTATGTTATATCTTGAGCAAACAATGATATAACTTCATGACAACTATGCTGCTTCAATGCAATACTATTCTTTACAGGTACTAAAATTGCAGCAATCATAAAATACAAATATACGAGTCCTGTATCCGACAAACAGAAATCAAGATTTTCAATTTACAGAAAAAAGTGCATTGAATTTCTTCAATCTCCATTTTAAATATAGGCTATATACGAAGCTAAACATTACACAGTCTACAGCCCAATACTTTGATCATCATCGTCTACATTGTTAATATACAAAAGTAACATCGACATTAGCAAGATAATCAAACAATCTGAAAAATACCCTGAAGACATTGCCAAATCCCTAAGTTCAAACCTTTGATGAGAAACGAGAGAGACCCAATCCATTTAGAGCTGCGCACGTTGATCGAATTCAAAGGTGCAACGAAGCTTCCTTTGGCATTAAAAAACAAATAAATAAATCTTTTTTATTTGAAGTTTGTTTGGCCTTCCGTGTACCCTTGGTCTTTCATGGCTGTAGAAATGAAGCGCCAAACTAGGGAACGGGAAACGAACTCTGTTTTTTTCGTTGGGTATGTACCACGTGTCCATGATACGACATTCATGTTCCATCGTCCACATTAGATCTGTCAACTAGTAGGGGTTGGGTTTTGATTCGATCAGATTTGATCGAATCAGATTTGTTTTATGAAAAATTGAGGTTGGATCAAATCGGGTTGGTGTTTATCGAAGGAAAAGTCGGGTTAGATTTAAGTTTAGGGGTAAAATATCCTATCTAATCATAGATTAAATATGTATATATTTTTTATAATAATAATCTTCTATATATATATTTTTTATAATTAGGTCTTTAAAATTATTTTTTTAATTTAATCTTTAAAACTATAGTTTTTATAATTAAGTTCCCTAAATTATTTTTATAATTTAGTTTTTAAAATTATTTTTTATAGGTTCGAGTCGGGTCGAAGTTGGATTTAAGATTCTATTTTTAGGTCGAGTCAAATCGGATCAAAGTTGGTTTTAAGATTCTATTTTGGATCAGGTCAAATCGGATTTTTTAATAAAAGTATTTGATTAAAATTGAGTTTAGGCTATTTATATTCGGATCAGATTTAAAAAAAAAAACAAAAAAAAAATTATCCAATTCAACCCATACTTATCCCTACTCATAAGTTTGAGTGGTTGCAATTTTAAATATATATATTAATGATTAAACAAAATATATAAAAAACCATATATAAAAGAATGTAATGAAAGGAGAAACTCCCTTCGGTCCAATGGGCAATGGGTAATGGGCTAAGTACGTTGAAAGAGTTGATGCTTCTTTTTATGTTAGATTTTTTTAATATCTTATTTTTTTCTAATATTATTTTTTTGAATTTATTTCATATAAAGACGTATTAAACATAATAATGTAATCATTAAAACAAAATTTTAATAAATAAAATTGATTACACTCACGGTAATAGTGATTAGTGAAAAATATTTTATATATTTAAAATTTAAATATTAGTATCTATGCATCTAAGGCTGTAAACTATTTGTTTTGTATTTCTCTCAGTGTCTAATTTTAAAATAATGATTTAAGGTTTATGATTTAGATTTTAAAGTTAGAGTTATACTATGAATTTAAATAATTAAAAGTATGATATATTTTTTAGAATGTGAGATTTAAAATATAAAAGTTAAATTTTTTATTTATAATCTAATAATATGTGTATTTATATATTTAATATCTTATATATATATATAAATAAATCATAGATTTTTTATAAAGTAAATCATATAGATTTTAATACTTGATAACTAATTTTATTCCAACTTTAATGTAATTATATTTAATAATAATTTAATATTTAAATCCAATGAGTGTGTCGCTGAAAAAGATTTATTATAAGTGATTTAAATTTAAAGAATTTTATCTATAAGATATGAATACTTTATTAAAAAAATTAAAATATAATTATATATTACACCTTATATTTATTTTAAGATTCTAAATAAAAATAATAATTAAATATTAGTCATCTAGACCTTATTCCCATATTACCGTTTGGTTATATTTCATATCTATGTTGGGTCTCTTTATTAATGATACCAGTACGTGATAAATATCTAGTTTTTTATTGTATTTTCAAGTCTAAATAATTTAATAAAAATAATAGATATAATATAAAAAATTGTCAATATTTTATAGAATAATATTTTTTTGTTATTTTTATTCTAACATTTTATTTTTTCTGACACCATAAATAAAAATTATTAATTAGCTAATTGTCAATATGGGATGAATATAACATGTTAGCTTAGGATAATGGCTTCACAAAATATTACATCATTAAATTTTTTAAAAAATAATAAATTATAATTTATTTAGTTTATTATTTTTTAAAAAGAAAATTACTAAATTAATTATTATTTATTATTTTTAAAAAAACTATTTTTAAATAATAAATCAAATATTTTATTTTTTATTATTTAAGAAAAATATATATAAATTAATAATAATAATTTTTTAGAAAGATTAGAAATTATTTTTTCTAGGATTTTATCGATAGAACAAAGTACTACGTCAGCGTCTTAAGCCAAGTCGACATGCAACATCATCATTTCAAGTTGATCGTTGGTTGATTAATAATTTTTATTCACAAAGTTGATCGTTAGTTGATTAATATTTTTATTCATAGAGACTATTTTCACCTAACATAGATCTTCATTGTATTAGTTTCTGATTATGATTTTTTTGATATTCATAAAAAATCAGATCCTCAATCTGTTAATTGTTATTTATCGATACAGTTAATCTTGGATAACAAAACAATACGTCTAATAATTTGACTTGCTCATCACTTTTTTATATCATAGTTGTCTCGATCCAATTTTAAAATTTTATATGAGATTTAAGTGGATTAATATCTCTTTTTTCTTAATTATATTATGAGTTTAATTTACCCCATCGGTCATAATCATAGTTTCATCCAATTATAATCACCTACTTCATCACTATCTTTCAAGTTATTTTTTCTAACCAATGAATCTCTACTCATTTTTTCCATGTCATCTAAAAAATATATTTTCTGAAAGTTTGATTAATGATATGGATAATTAATGGTGAAATAGATGATTTTCATTAATTAAGAACCATAAATAATATGACGAGTTAAACTCATAATATAATCTCATTTTTTTATATTTTATATTTATAATATCTTTTATATATCTCTAATTATACTTATTTTTTAAATATACGTGAGTATAGAGATAAGGTAAAAACACAATTAATGACAGAATCAAGAATTAATATTAAAAAATAAGTATAATTAACTGTAAAAAATAAAAATAATGTTAATGAATTAAATATTAAGATCTAAATAATTAAAAATCTCTATCATATTTTTTAGTATAAAAAATTGAGATTGTGTCCCCCCACTCTTGATGTAACTTCGTTTCCGGAGACAATCCTATTAAATGATAAAATTGTAATTTCATCCTTTCAAAATTTATAAAAGTATAAGCTAATATAACGGTTAACGGTTAACAGTTAAAAGTACAACTCAATCTTAGGAGAAAATATATTATGAATTATTTTTGGATTTTGTGAGTAGGTAATTATCAAACAGTTACTTAAAAATAAACAAATATAATTATATAGATCATGAATGACGTGATAAATAGAGTTCATGATATAGGATCAATTTAGCATTACTTTTAAAATGTGCGGTGAAAAAATACTTTTGAAAAGTTGTTTACAGAAGTGCTTTTGAATTTTTGGATTTGAGATTTTAAGTGTTTAGTATTGTTGTCGAAAAGTGTTTTTGATAAGATAAATAATCATTTTAGACGTAGTATTGTAAGTTATATTTATAAATGATACATAATTTTTTAATATTATAATATATAAAATTTATCAATTTACAATATCATAAAAATATAAAAATAATTTTATTAATAAATATATATATTAATAATTTTATGTATTTTATGAAAATATAATAAATTTAAAATATTTTTAATTAATATATATAATTTTTAAATTAAAAATATTTTATTAATTATATATTTATAAAAAATATAAATTTATAAATTATAAATAAAATAATAGTAAATGAAGGTTAAATTTGTAATTTAACTCTCAAAAACATTTTTTTATTCGTAAAAGCTAAAAAATTTAACTTTTGTATTTGAGTTAAAAATCATTTTTTTAAACGTATTTTTTTCCAAAAACTATTCATTTAATATTGCTTTTGACCTCAAACCAGTTTTTCGAGCCAAAAGTTAATTTCAAAAGCATAATCTCTCCAATTCTAAACATGGGAAATTAGTAGGGCCTTGGTACCCTTGATTAATGAGAAAATTATATGTTAACTTATTTAAATATTTGAAAAAAAATCAATTTAATCCTTATTAACTCTTAGTTAAACGAAAACAAAATTAATCTTTTAGTAACTAATAATTTATTTTAAGATATATTAACACGAAATTTAACTTCGACATCCAAAATTTCTAAATTTTATCTCGACCCCTTCAAAATAAAATTTTTAACTTCCACTCGAATTCGACATCATCAAAAAGACTTCTGCTTTACCCTTATATAAGTGGCAGCATTGATTAGTAGGTCAAGCTTGATACCTAAGCTAATAGCTTTTTATTTTTTAAAAAACACAAAGCATGCTATTAAAGCTGTTTTTGCAAATAAAAGGATATGAGCAGAAGAGCAAGTGTCTTGTAAGCAAGTTGGGGGAAATTCCGGAAATAATTTAATTTAAAATTAAATTTTAAATACAATAAATTTTTATTTATATTTTAGATCTAGATTAATTTTTATCGTACACGTGGTAAAACGTTATGTACACATGGTATTGTTTCTTAGATTTAAAAAAATTGTAAAACATCACTTATACGTGGTTTCTTCCTCCCAGATTATCATTTGCTTGTGGCGTTCCTACCTATACTGTAACTTTTAATTTGGATTATAAAATAAATTTTAAATATTTTATTTTCTCAATAAAAACTCAAAATATTATATATCCGATGGAATCAAATCGAGTTAGCATCTTAAAGTGGGTTTCGAAATTACATGTCCATTGGCAATACTTTGTATTATTGCATTTCCTTTGCCCTTTTTTTTATATGCTTTGATTCTTAAATCTTGTCTGCCTGCATGATTGTTTGATTTGAAACCCTCCCTTTTGTAACAAAATGTGGTTCATTCGTTTACCTTAAAACCAAGCTAAGCTAGTACACCCACAAACATTATCATCACTCATGTTCTTTCTTTTTGCAGTCTCAACCATTGATAACCACACATTTTATTGGTTCCCACCATCTAAAAAATAATAGAGAAGAGAAAATAGAAGTAAATATAAGAATTTATATATATTTTCATCGTATTTATAGGGGTAAAATATGAATAAAGATATATTTTAATTCATGAATTTGATAACCTTTTTCAATTTATTTTTTAAAATATTATTTAAGTTAATCTTTCGCCTAAAATTTTATCGTATAATGATATGATATTGTGATAATATAACGTGTCACAATACGATAATGTTATATCGTCAAATGATACAACGCCTACACTACCCAAACCTCTCACCACATGCGTGGAACCAAGATTAAACTACAACGTGGACAAACTGATTAAATTTTAAATAATAGGGTCTTAAAAAGTAATTAAATAATAAAAATCAAGGAAGTTTAGGTTTAATTTTATAAATTTTAAAATTAAAGATCCAAAAAAGTAATTAAACCAAAGAAAGGACCAAAGTTTAATTTTATTAATTTTAAATTATAAAATCCTAAAAATTAATAAATTATAAAAATTTTGGAAAGCACAACAAAAAACTTAATTATAATGGTTTCAAAATTACGAGAGCTTAAAATATAATTAGCCCATAAAATTTGGGAGGAATAATTATGTACATAGATCTGTCCTTGTCTCTTCACCTATAAATAAGAGGATATTAAATATTTAAGTATATTCAATCCGATAACTTTATATATATTATATCAAATATATATCAATCGAGTTAAACTCAATCAACTATAATACGTAAATTTCGATATAATTTTATATTATAATTGTATTTTTTCTCCATGTGGTGTCTTGTATTATGATCTAAAATATCATCCCCTAGCTTTGCCTAGGTAGGTACTATTTGGGGTGAGCCATAGGCTGAATGTCAAATTCAATCGGATGGCAACGTTTTGTTTTCGTAGGGTGTGTGGACCGCATCAACTGTTTAAATAATTTCGTAAATAGTACTAGACAAGAAGAAAAACATATATTATAATTTATAAATATATTTATTCGGATGAGTCTACAATAAATATCGATATATACTAATAATACACCGATATATATCATTATTTTTCTTTTTTTAAAAAAAAATTTAAAATAATATTTAAGATTAAAATTATCTATGTTATAATTTTATATTAACATAAACTAAATAAATAAAGAGTTAAAAAATAGCTAAAAGATAATTGATGGGTCCTACGTATATATTTAAAATAAAATAATAAAAATAAAAATTAGTGGTATATATCGATTAGAATTTTTCATTTGTTCATGGGCCCCTTTCTTCCTTTCAATTCAATCACTTTATTGTACATATTGAGGTTGATAAAGAAAGCAAACTCTATTAACAATATATCAAATAGTTATATAAAAATAAAATAAAATAAAAACTTTGAAGAGTCTAAATAAATAAATAAATTGCAAAGTTGTTGCTAAGTCATTTGATTTAGTCCACACATAAATAATTAATCATCCTTCGATAGAGATTATAATTTATTTTTAATGTGATTTTAGTTTTTAGGGTTTAAAATTATAATCTATGATTAAGGTTTTAATTTTTTTTGTTAACTTTTAAAAGTAGAGAATATATTTTATAGTTTAAAGTTTATGATTTATAGTTTAAGAGTAAAGTTTTAGTGTTTTAAAAAACATGGACAGAGATAGGGTTTAGGGTTTGAAGATAAAATATAAATATTTAAAAATAAATAATAATTTCATAAATAAATCAAAAAATTTAAAAATTTAAATAAGAGTACAAGGTGAAAGAAGAAAAATTTCGGGAGTGAGGACGATTTTCTCTTGCCACTCACACTTAGTTTTTTCCCTTGCTCGTAGAAAAAATTTATTGTTAGTACATTAAATAATTATCCTTATATTATTATTACTAATAATTATTTTATCTGTATTGTATATATTTGAATAAATCCAACACTAATTTTTTATGTTGTTAGTCAAACGATTGATATTTAATTTAATGCAACTTAGATTGTGTCAAATTAAATCCAAACGTTACTCATGTGTGTTGGGATTTCAAAATAAAAATAATAATAAAAAATACATATAATTTACAGAAAATCAAATTCAAACAAAAAATCATAAATTTTCAAAAATTTATATATAAAAATTATTTTTATATCTACTTTAAACACCTTATTTCCTCTAAAAATAAAAATGATAAAATTAGGAACAATGAAAAAATAAATAAAGCTTGTTAACAAATATCATAAAAGGTCCTTGAACTAGTTTATTTTCTTCAAATAAGTCATATTTTTAAAAAAAAACAACTAAATGAACCCTTGTTCATAATAAAAAGAAAATAGGTTTATTGTTTAATTATGAAATAAGTGCTCAAATTATATCTTTTTCTTAAGATACGTGATTAAAGTATATTTTTGATATAATAAATATCTAATATTTTATTCTATAATCATTTTAAATTTTTTTATGATAAACGTTAATTCTTTTGTTATACAATTAAATCGTGATATATTGCTTGATTTTATTTTTAATTAATTTCCTTTATTTAAAAAATTATAAACTTTATTTTTTATTAAAACCCCATATTTTAAAAAATCTTAAAACCCAGCTTTAAACTCTAAATCATTCATTGGTTCAACAACAATAACGAACTTGAATTATTGACCATCAATCACCCCTTCCAACGTGGTAATTCTTAACCCTAAACCTAAAATACTTTCAATCTTCATTTAGGGATTTCATGATTTTTTTTAGAAAAATAAATTTTTATATAAAAAATTAAAAATCACGATGTGTTTGATATTCACTGGATAAAGATTTTTTTAAAGACGTTAATAAATCGACTTTAAATAATTACAAAATAATATAATAAAATTTAAACATATTTTATAATTAACTTTTTTTTTAATTTAGAAATTAAACCATAGTCCCTAACCATGGTTTAAGTCTAACCTTGTTGAGTGGTTAGGTTAGAATATTTAAGCAAGACTTTTGAACCAAACTTCTCTTTAACCCTCCAACAGATAAACCTTTGTAAAGTAAAGTAATTTCTTTTATTGGAGTGGGTGGAGAAATGGATGCTTTGTATGATGAGAGAGACAAAGGTGGGTCCACTACAACCATCTATTGGATTGTTATTTGAAATATATAATATTGTTTATTTGTTTATATTAAAATCAAGTTAAAATGAATTTTTAAATAAAAAATATCATAAATTATTTTTATTACGTTATTTATAAAATCAATTAATTAAATATTTTAATAAATTTTTATTTTATTTGGTAAAAAAAATGTTTTTAAACTTAATTTATAGTAAATATTAGCGAAGATTCACTTGATAAAAAATAAAGTAGAAAAAATAATTAAATGGATAAATTTGATTGGTTGATCCTGACGTGATGGGAATAACACATGATATAATTTCTCTTTAAATAGGGATGTGTATTTTAGATATTTGATTTGATCTTATTTGAATTTTTAGATATTCAAAATTTTTGAATAACTGTTTTATTGATCCATATGTGATCTAAAAAATTGGATATATAAAAAATTTAGATTAGATATTCAGATATTAAAAATATCATAATTTAAACTTAATTTATTTTTTTTTCAATTTAATAGTCTTATTCTTGAAAATTTTAAGTTTTCAAATATAACAATTAACAAATTATTGATATAATAAGATTTTTATCTATAAAAATTTTATTTATTCATATATATATAACAAATAAAAATATAGAATATAACAAAATTTATACCCATAAAAAATTTAAATTTTCAGATATTAAATACTTGAATATCCGATTTGAATATAAAATAATAATCTAAATTATCTTTAAAAAAATTAGATATTTAAAATTTTAGATTAATTCAACGGATAAACGTATCAAATCAATCGGATCAAGTTTTTTTATACCCACCTCCTCTTAAGTTTAAGATAAATTGTCTGTACTATTTTTTTCATACACAAAATTTAATTTTTATATTTCATTTAAAAATATTAATTTTTTATCCAACAATTCAACAAATATTATTCTATTATCATTTGATGCCTTGAAAATAAAGCAATATCACAAGCAATGTGTGAATATAAATAATACATATGCTGTAGGAGATGGGAAGTCTTCTTGATAGCTTTGGATGACTTATCTCCACCTAGCTACCCATTTCAGATCGAATTTCATTTAGACGTCATAAATTTAAATAAATATTAAAATTAAAATATAAACATGATATAAAAAATTAAATAATAAAAAGATAATTTACTAATATTTTTATGATTCAGATTAGTTGTATTGTCAAATATCGAATTAAATATGAACTAATTTTTTAGATATTTGGATTTTTATCAGTAATATAGTGATCCGTATCTGATTTGATTTTTTCAGATAATCGAATCGGATTTTTGAATATTCAATTATCAGAAAGTATATTTTAATTTAATTATTTTTCGAATTTAAAAGTTAAATTTATAAAAATTTTGAAATTTTGAATATAATAACTTAATAAATATAACAAGATTTGTATCTAAAAAAATTAATTATTTTAATTTTTAGATATACAAGCATCAAATTATTATAAATAAAAAAATAATATTATTTTTTTATTTTTGGATAATCTAAAATTTGAAATATCGTGATCCATATTTAATACGAAAAGTTTAAAACCATATCAGATATTCGGTACAAAAATAAAAATCAAATCGAATATCTGAATTTTTAAATCAAATTAATAGATTTTCGAATTAGATCAATTAGATCAAATATTTTTTAATAACCCTAATGCAGATTATTAATTTATCACATAAATATAAAAATAATTTAAATATAATTACGAACGCATGAAAATACAAATAATAATAGAAAAGATGTTCCTAATTCCCATAGAGCGGTCCAGTTTATCAAAGCTCTTGAACAATAAATTTTTATCCACTATTTTTGCTTTAACTAGATTATGACACGTATGAGACGTCTATTGGATCGAGCCTAAAAGTTTTCTAAAATAATTTTTAATTAAATTAAAATTTTAATTATATTTCAATTCATGTTGTTCTAATTTAAGTCATTATATATAAAAATCTTATTCAATTCTACCATAATACATGTTTATATAATTTTTTTATTATCAATATATTGGTCTTGAGTTTTTATAATTATTGGTCATACAAAAAGTATTACATTTTATTATGTTAAATTACTTGATTTTTTATATAAATTTTAATTATATTTAAAGGAGAATTGAATGAGAGACTTCAAGGGAAAGAAGATATTTTTATTTTTTAACGAGTCTAAAATTCATGATCTACAAAAATATAAATAATAAAAATAAATAATTTGATCAACTGACCAAATATACTTATATTAATTAAAATTAAAATTAATTCATATCTAACGATCAAGTTATACACAAAAATAATAAATACAAAACTCTATGGTAAACATCTACTTTATCATGCTTCATGTTAATCATATAAATTAAAATAAATTTTAATAATAAGTTAATTTTATTTTTAATATTAAATTGTATTCTATTTGATTTTTGGGTTTAATATGTGTAACAAATAATATTATTTAAAATAAACCTTAAAAGAGCAAGTACATGACCTTCTAGTAATTCTAGACAACTGTCGAGGTGTATTTCGGATACTCAAAAAACTTTTAAGAAAATATCTAAAGTAGTTGTTGGTCATCTCATTCTCATCTCACACTCCCTTGTCCCTACGTGAACCACACGACACTAGAAATACTGGACATCACATGACTAAAAAAGTCACTACCAATGAAATGAAATATAAGTCAATATATATAAATATCGAATTTAAAATTTTATGTATATAAAAATTATTTAAAATTTTTATTTATTAAAATTAAATATATAATATAAATTGATTTAAATTGAGCAAGATAAAGATATGAAAAATAAAAAAAAAAATGAAATATAAGAATAAAGCTATTTAATAATTTTTTTATCCAATTAAATTTGTTTTTCTAAATTCCACCATTTAGATTGTTGTATTGATAGATTAAAGAAATTTTAGAGGTTAAATTAAATTACTTTTTTCTTAATTTTTTAACTCATTTTAAAAAATAAAATTTTAATTTTAATTAATTTATATTACATATTTTTATAATATTTTCTAATAGATATTGAACTCATATCATAATTAAAAGAAAAGGGAGGACCGAAACCAAAAACTTTAATCAATTATTTTAGAAGTTATTGAAAAAAAAAATTTATTTCTTAAACTACGTAAAAGTTGAACATGAGAAAAATAAATGAGACCGAGCTTATTAATATTTTTTTTTATAATGCAAACATTATTTATTACATAGGCATAGGAATGTATATAGTTCGGTTTAGGTTTAATTCGATAAATTATTTTAATATTATTATTTTTTTGTTAACCTTGATTCTTGATTTTTTATATTATCGATAGTTTATAAAATTTTATATTTTATTTTAATAAAATAACTTTATTTTATGACTTAATATTAAAAGATGAGTTTTTATAATGTTTTTCATACATATTTATTAAAATTTTATTTTAAGTAAAAATAATATTAAAATATATTTATAGTATTGTATGTATAAAATATTTATTTTTATTTTATAAAATAATTATAAATTTAATAAAATATTCAATTAATCATAATTCATAAATTTATAAATTATAATTCGTTCAAATATTTTAACTCAGATCACTTTTTAATTTTACAGTTAATTATTCTTAATCCTCCGAGATCGGATGCAGCAGTATGGGGTGGAATTGGATCCACATCTCCGGTTAAAAAAAATAAATTTAGTTTTATTTTTTAATAATTCTATGAAAAATATACGTTTTAAACTGTAGTTTTAAATTTTTAAATCTATCACTTATTTATTGTGTGTTAAAAGTCATAAAAAATTTAAATTTGTAAGTTTGTTTTAAATTCCTATTAAAAAATAAGTAAAATTAATCGCTATTATATATGTAAAACAGGAGAAATTATATGATATGCCCAGTCTACCACGTCAGCCGTAATCTCAGTCAATAATAATCACCCACTTCATTACTAATTACCAACTCATTTTTTTTTAAACCAATGAATCTTCACTCATAATTTACATGTTAATTTAGAAATATAATTTCTAAAAATTATATTAATTACATGGTTGATTAGTGGCGGAATGGATGGGTTTTTTGACTAGAGACTACGACTGACGTGGTAGGCCAGGCATAATCTCTCGTAAAACAGATACCTCGTTCTTCCATGGTCGGTGACTTTACACGTTGAATCAACAGACGTGTAATTTCCTCGTTTCATATGCGGCAAAAAACAGGAACGTCGGTAGATCATAGATGGCTCGACTCAAGAAAAGTTCTGGAGCTGAAGCATAGGCACGTGGATAAACAGATCCAGAATGTACATAAGGTTAGGGGTGTTCAAAGGGTAGATTAAACCGAATTAACCGACTAAACCGAATTAATTCGGTTAAAACGATCGGTCACCGAACTTTGTTCGGTCGGTGAGTGGTTAAATTTTTTTTTAAAAATTCGGTGAACGGTTAATTCGGTTCGAAACGGGTTAATTAACCGAATTAGCCAAAATATAATAAATATTAAATATATAATATATATTATTATTAAGCCTATATCCAACTTGTTTTGTTTTAGCATAATGTTTAATCTAAAATTCTAATATTTTTATACATGTTTAGATATTATTTAAATTAAATGTCAATTTATCGTCGTAAACTAAAAAGTATTTTCAATGATTTTTATTGTGTAATAACTTTGAATAAGAAAATTAGTAAATTTCGAATAATTCGAAAACCGACCGAATTAACCGAAATTTGTTCGGTTCGGTTAATATATTTCAAAAAAATTTGGTTCGGTTAACGGTTAAAGATTTTAAAAGTTCGGTTAATTCGGTTTTTGGTAATTCGGTTCGGTCACCGACCGAATTAACCGTTTGAACACCCCTACATAAGGTAAACTATTTTGGTGATCACCCGATTAATATGAGATATTTTTTTAATTGTCTAATTATTGAATTCGTCAAGTAGACTATTTAATTTATTAAATTGATATATTTTGATCATCGCCATTAAAATCTAACAAAAAAATTAATCGCGACGACGTGTCAGATAATTAAAATTTAAAAATTACACATTAAATTCTTATAATTTATTTATTATTTTAATTTAATCATAAGTTTAAATTAATAAGTTTAATTTAAATATCGAATACATAAATAATTTATTTTAAATATTAATTATTCGAATATTTTAATTTAAATATTAATCGACTTCATATCCTATTAATTTTATTTTATACTCTTTAATTTTCACAGATGTTAGTGGCATAGTGGTTAGTGCACTAATATCTATCTTGGTCAATGTTTTGATTATCAGTCAAATTAAATGTATAATTTTATATAATTTTTAATTAACTGATATCGTCATCACCGTTAATCTTTTCCGTTAGGATTTTAACAATGATGATTAAAATAAATTAATTTAATAAAATTGATTTGATTGACGAATTCGATAATTCGATGATTGAAATAAATATTCCTAACTTATTAAGTGATCATTGAAATAATTTACCCTAATTATAATGTACAAGATGGTCGAGAAATTATTATATGCTATTGTTTCATTAAATTATTTGTAATTTTATCTACTAAAGATGAATATTTTTTTTATATGGTTTTTAACAATAGACTTTTATTATTTTTGTCTAGAGTGAATACTTATATAAAAACTAATTAAAAAAGAAATTTTATTTTTATCATTTGAGTAGAGAGAGAATGATTACATATAAATTAATTAAAAACTATATGAAAAACAAAAATTAAATAATTTTTAATAAATAAAGATCACAAATAATATAATAAATCAAAATATATAATAATTTTTTTAAAATTATTATATCACATAATAATTATTGTATCACATAAATAAATATTATCTTATAATTATATTTATATTATTAAAAAATATTTTTAATATAATTAAGTATTCTAATTTAACAAGAATCATAAACTCAACGAGTTTATTAAATTGCTCATATTTATGATTCCTTAGAGTCTGCTACTCACTGAATTTCTTAAATAGTGGTACCATACATTTATTAAATCTTTTTATACCTTTTCATTTATTGGTTAAGTCTTAAATTATTTTCCCCTAGGCTAGGCTATTATGATAATTAACATATTGTCAAATGGTTATAAATTAATTATTTAATATAATAAACATAATATTAGTTATTAGGAATATCAACTCAATGTTTTTATAACAATATAAATAAAAAACAATTTGTTTGAATGAGATTAAATAATTAAAGTTTACATCAATTTTATGTGAACGCAATTGATATTGAAAAAACAACACAAGTATAAATTACAAATTTTAAAATAAATAAAAATTGGATAAACCATAACAAAGGTCACTCAATTATAGGTATAGTTACATTTAGGTCATTTGATTATTAAAAATTATATTTGGGTCACTCATTTATGGATAAAGTTACATTTGGGTCACTTAGTTATTAAAGGTTATATTTGGGTCACTCAATTATAGAAAAAGTTACATTTAGGTCACTCAGTTATTAAAGGTTACATTTGGGTCATTCAATTATAGATAAAGTTATATTTGGGTCCCCTTCATATTTGAAAAAATACATCAATGTGATCGTTTTTCTTCTAAATCACTTGTATACCCTTGTTAACATTAGAGTATTTTATTTAAAATCATTAATTAATCTAATACACGCATTGATAATTTTTTTAATATGAAGAGTGACCCAAATATAACCTTACCCATAATTAAATGATTCAAAAATAACTTTTAATAATTAAGTAACCCAAATATAATATTACCCATAATTAAGTAACCTTTATTACAATTTACCCATAAAAATTTAAATACTAAGTGTGCTATATTTCTTCTATATGTATGTTGTATATTTATATGTATTTATTATTTACAATCTAAGAAATTTTTTTTCATGCAAACATGTCATTATAAAGTAATTCTTATTACAAATATATTAGTGTAATAATATCTAAAAATACAAGAATAAAATTAAATTTATTAATACATATCATTTTAAAAAGAAGGTTTAATTAACTTTTTTACCCCTTAAGCTATACTCTTTTCTTAATTTGGTACTTTTTTTTCTTTTTTTCAAAATAAAAGTGCCCTCTAAAGTTTTCGACATTACCTATTTAAAAAAAATTAACACCGTGTCAAAAATAAAATAGGCAAATAATAAATCTAAACAAGGAAAAAAGAACATGTCAAGAAACAAAGCTCAAAAAATAGCAAATTAATTTTAAATAATACAAAATATAGAAAGCAATTAGAGAAAAAGGCTACACCTGCAATCGAGAACGATGCACACGCGACCACTGGATTCTTCCACTCTTCTGAACGGACTTCAAAGTCTATTTAAATTTAGTTAATTACTCAATTCGACAGAAAAAGCAGACAAATCCAAAAAGAACAAGAAAAAAAAGCAGTGAATGATTCATCCCCGAGATGAGCTCCGATCTACACGCGCCTGACTCTATAATAATTAAATAGTTTTGGTTTTAGATTTCAAATTTGAGTTTTCTTTTAATAAAATATTTTAAAATTAAAATTTGCCACTGCTATATATTCCCGTTCTTTATCTCTTTCCCACTCATCAAATTCCCCCATTTTCTCTCTCTACTTTCTTGCCATCCAATCACTCTCAGCAGTTTAAATTTTTATGCCATTTTGGCCCTTTATAAAATCCCTCCTCTTCTCGACTTTCTACCACCAACTTACTGAATTCAAAACCAAGGTGCTTTATGTAAATTCAGATTTATTTATTTTTAATATAGTAGTATCTTGGTAATGGAGGATAAGGAAAGCAATAAGAAGAGAGATAGGGAAGAGGCAGAGGATACTGAGTCAGGGGATAACTCGATCCCCAATTTAAAACTCGCACGAGTTGACACGGATGATACGGGGACCTCTTACTGCTCTATCGAGGCTACTCAAGTCGAGCCCGACCCAGACGATGAAGGTGTTCAGTTTCCGGAGATCAAACATATACCGGAGGACTTGCTGAACATCCTTGATGATTCCGATCCTGTCACCGGACCAGTCCCGGCGATTCAGGGGCTTGACTCGGTCATCAAAAGTTTCGAAGAAGAGATCTTAATTCCGGAGCAGGCGGGGTTACCAGAAACGATACTGAATTCCGGCAAACCCCGGCTGGATCTAGGGTTTCTGTTCAAAGCTTCGGATGATGAGCTGGGTTTGCCGCCGAGTTTTCCGTCGGTTGAGTCAGAGCATAAATTTGAAACCGCCTTCTATGTGGAGGAGGGCGGAGTTTCAGGTGGCGTTGGATTTGAGGAAATGATGGAGAATGAGTTCCCTATTCCGATCTCCGACTCGTTTGAACTCGTAAGCGGCGGCGATGCGGATTCCAACAATAACATCCATAGTAATAGCGGTGATTTTGTGACGTTAGAAGGTTTGTTTGAACCGGCAGCTGATATTTCGGAACTGACGTGGCGGAATGAATCTCTTTCCGCCTTGTAATAAATAAATAAAGAAAAGAAAACTAGCGAAAGGATTCGTTTCAGCTTCGTATGACCGACGTGGATATTTTTGGTTAAATTACAAAAATATATACACGTGTCAAGATTTAGGTTTAAGACAAAAATATAAATTTTAATTAGGAAAAATTATATTATAAGTTCAATCAATTAATAAAATATATTAATTCTATTTTTTAATTTATAATAAATATAAATAAAGATTTATTTAATAAAATGATAAGATAAAAATAATAAAAATAAATATATTTTATTAGTTAATCTGTAAGAAGAATGATGATGTAATTTTTTATAATTTAATATTTATTTAATCGTCTATTTTGTATTTTAAACTTAACCCTGTTAACTGACTCTAATTATGAGAAATATTTCTCTAAAAAATATGAGAAATGTTAATGTATTATTTCTTTTCTAATCAATAATACAAAAATCAACTTTTATATATGAAAGAACCTTTTTATTTTGTATTTTTTTAAATTATACATATTTTTCAATTTAATCTATAAATTTTATTTTATTTATATTAATTTCTAAATCTACCGATTCTGTTAATTTAATGAATAAACTATTACGGTGATTACTCAATTATATTTAATGTTATATTTGAGTCACCTAATTATTAAAAAGTTATATTCGATCACTTAGATAAGATGTATTTAAATAATCTAATTATTAAAAGTTATATTTAAGATACTCAACTATAGATAAGATACAAAATTCAAGAAATTTATACTCAATTAAAGTGAATGATGTTTCAAATAATCTTTACTGCAGGCAATTGTGACAATCTCGATGGATTCAAAAAGAAAAGAAATTAGAGAGAAATAGGAACTTAGAATATTTCATTAATGATAATGGCTGATTTTGTTTAATTTTATCTCTTCAATATATAGTTACGTAAATACCAAATAAAAAGAAGACAATTATACAATTCAATCTTAAGACTATTACTCATGCATATCCATAAGCTATTGATAATCCATAAATCTGAGCTATGTTATGAGTTCATCGATTCTATTGAATGAGCCTGCTCATTATTTTCACCAAGTAAAACAATGTCAGTACAATAAAATTCTTCAATTGCTTTCTTTTTTCCCCAATTAACTCAACAGTTTTTAATTCTTCTTCAGCCCCTGATTTCCGACTTAGGGTCATGACAGCAATATGTTCAGTCTTATTTTGGTATACTAGGAAAATGGAGACATGTGCAAGATCAAATCAACTCAAATTCCTGATGTTCGTATATATAATATAAGAATTCTCCACTAGGATCAATGCCTAGTCACTGTAAGTTATACGTAAAGGCCTTTGCACAATAACTGGGAGAAAATCTGATCTGATAAATCTATAACCAGTGTCAACTCCTACTTCCTACAAAAAAAAATGTAGCTTATGGCTGATATAGTAGTAGCAACTAGCAACAAGATATATGAAGTAATAGCGCTCACCCTGTCCAGCAATAAATTTGAGTAAACGGGAGCCGTCATGGGACTAAATTCAAGGCAGAAGAAATTTCCAGATTCTGCCTCCAGAGGATCTAATCTGTCACTTCAGAATTCTGCCTCGTAAAGGGTACCCATTAGAAAAACAAGGACTCCAGACGCTGGCAAGTCATAGCTTCAATAGAATTCCTATTTGTCTACTATGTAAAATAACTGAACTCCGACATGGTGGTGCATGGGGGCTGCCATCTTTCTGCTTTGTTGCTAAGCGAAAATGAAGGCGCATCATCACCTAAATACCCTAGTACTCCACTTAGCATCATCACTGACTGAATTTCTCCTCTTGCTCTTTTTCAGAAGCAAAGATGCATGGTCAATGTCTCTGGAAGATGAATGGTCTTCACCTCTCAACCACAGCAGAGCCTGAGCAGCAGCATCCTTTTCAGCAAGCTTTTTGTTGCTGCAAGGCTGCCCCATAAAATCCAGTCCGTTAAAGATCACTGTGGATCGGAACTGGTTGTTCTTTAACTGTTTTGTCTTGTAAACAGGTGGTCCGTGTCTGGCCCTTGCAAGCAGTGTTTGCAGTTGATTCTTCGAATTATCAGTCTCACTTTTACCTGGTGTTTTCACCGTAACCGACTTCTTTGATGATGTTGGCAACTGACGGCCAAAGACAAATCTACCTTCGCATTGGTCTTCTGAGACCAGCAACCTTACAGCTGAGAGGAGCTCGTTGCTTGAATGCATGTCTAATGTAGGGTTCAAAAGCTGCCAACAAGCCACCCACACAAATTATTAATGCACAAAGATGCTAACTATTGGCAGTGAATTGAAGAGGATGGCATAAACAATGACGAGAAAATAGGATTTCTGACATAGGAAATCCAATTTCAGGTTTAAACGGAACCGGAAATCAAAGCAGCTCTGAAAATTTAATCAAAATATTGGACCTATAAGACAACTAATACTTACTTTCATCTGAACAAGTTCCTCTAGCTCTCTTTTCAGGCTTAAATATGTATCAGCTAAAGCAGGCTTCATGAAGAACTCCAAATATCCGCCCAACATTTTTAGATGTCCATCCTATCAACACCAAGGAAAAGGCTCAACATAAATTCTATCCCAAATAAGACCGAATTAAGTGAGGCAATCATCTTCCGTCGAAAAGAAATGTAGCAACAAAATATAACAATTCAGTTGAGTAACTTACTAGTCCACCTCTAGAAACGGTCCCTCCAAATAAGAGCAATATGGAATCAGAAACACCAGTTGAATCACGGAGGAACACCGCATTCACTTTTACCTTTTCATTGAAAACCAGCCAAGGGTATGGAATTTTGGGAATTTCAGCATTCACCGAATTCTACATCATGCGCAGACAATCAATTAATAAATAAGAATGTTGAAACCTAGCACTCGGATGAATCTGGTATTTCCACTCAAACAGGTTACATGGAACAATAAGTTATAAAAGGGAAAAGAAGACTAAAGAGGTAGGATGCAAATTACCCCATGTAAAAGAACTTGACCATCCTCCATTGTTTTCAGTGCAATTGACTTCTCTTTGTTCTGTGAAATGCAATTGCATAAATGCACATTCCATAATTATAAATAATAACAACAAATCTATTAATACCCCTAAAAGATGGATAAAGCTTGAGCCATTAACCAGACAAGTAACTTTTTGATAAATAAATATACTTCCTCCCCCATTAAAACATCAAAAAGGATAAGATCGCATATTCAAGGAAAATGGTGCACAACTCACCACGACAGAGCAAATCCCTGGAAACAAGCCAGCACAAATGACCGCCCTGACAAGATGCTCATCATTGCTCCACTTATTGCAGTTTTCTACATTTTGATCAACTAGACCAGTATCCTTGAGCAAATAGAAGAACTGCTTTCGTAGAGAGTGAATAGCCTTGAGAGTTTGTGCAGAAAGAAAATTCTTCCAACAATACTCATAACCAGACTGCTCTTTTTCAGCTTCTTTCCAACCCTCAAAGGCTCGTATAAGTGCAATATGATCACTGTACTTCTGGCCGGAGAATTGGGCTTTTGCTGTTTCAGCAAGCTGCAAAAATGAGAAAGAAAGATTAAAAGGCCCTCATTAGACACCAAAAGCATAATCTTCCCAAGTTCTAAAGTAATAGATTCTGTTTATGCATCATTAAAACCAAAAGAACATAAGAGTAAGGAGCTTCACACTTTTCTAGTTGTTGGGGAATAGGAAGATTCAAACCCTTAACCTTATTCCATTGTTAAAAGTTAATACCAATAGCAAGTCAAAGCCAGAGAAAACAGCAACTCAGAAAGTCTTCAATTGTCACGATTACATAAACTGATGATAGAAGAATGAAACAAGGAGAAACAGAACAAATAAACTATCTTTAAAGAACATGGGAAACACTTCGCAATGAGATGTCAAAAGGAAGATGCTGGAAAGAAGATTGACCTTAAAATTTACACACAAAAAAAACAAATTATGCTAGAAACAAAACAAATTGAATAAAGAAGCTGAAAAAAATCACATTAAAATTCATTCTCGAAAAAGATAATGCTAAAATAAGACAATAAACTTACATCCTTCTTATCAAATGGCATCAGGAATGGATCTCTGACACTGAGCCCAGCAACAACAGTCATTATTGGATCTAAACAGTTGAAAATAGCTCCCAGTATCAACATTTTCCCAAGTTTAGGCTCAACCGGAAGCATTGACAAGTTGTGTCCTGGCAATGTCACAACACAATTCATGGTTCCTTCTTTATCAAAGAAATTTATATCCATATTTGAAAACCAATGGCCCTAAAGAATAACTAATCCAATACCTAGCACTGTTAAGTTCTCATTCTCATCTAAAGCTCCGATAATCTTCAGATATTCAACAGCATTTTGTACCTATAAAGCAACAAAGTGCATAAACCAATATGAACATTATCATGTGGATAATGCCAAGAAGTAGAAGCAATTGGAAATTACCGACAGAAGTTCTGGAGGCTGCAATGCCCTAGAAAGGAACTCGGTGATACCTCCAAGCTCTAGACTTTTGATTTGCAAACATAAAGACTGTAACGGTGTCCTTAAAAGCTCTGGAAGTTGATAATCAGAAAAAGTATCATAAACACATTTGGGATATAGATGATAACACACGCCAGGTTGAACACGACCAGCTCTTCCCCTTCTCTGAAGAACAAAAACAGAATGATAAAATTAATCAACTAAAAGAAACTAACCACTATAAATAAGTTCCTAAGAAACTTGCCATAAAGTTTATTTCGATAGCATATCTGGCCTGTTCTATGAGCGTTCAAAACAATGGACTACTAAATAAAATTGATGAGGTGTTTTCTTCAAGCACGTAAAGATTGCAATTTGAGAAAGAAATACTTATTTCTCTTTAGGTCTTCTAACAAGCAACAATAATACAATCTTAAGAAATCTCACCGAGAGCAGAAATTATCTACAGAGTGCAGAAAGTTGACAACTATCAGAAGTAGATCCAATATTGCAGATACATATAGAAAACCAACTCCAGATGTAAATCCCTAATGCAGATATAGTAATTAAATAAATATCAGAAGTCTTACTTGCCGGGCAGCCGCCTTTGATATCCAAGATGGAAGCAAACAAGGAGTATTATTTAGTGCATCATAGGATGTTTCTTTTGCTTTTCCACAATCAACCACAAAAACCACATCATTGATGGTGATGCTAGTCTCAGCTATATTAGTAGCCAGAACTATTTTCCTCACTCCATCTTCTGGTTTTTCAAATATTAACCTCTGCATGCCAAAAATATGAAAAGAGAAAATTGTAAAAAGGAAGTGAAGGAAGGCAAACAACCCAAAGAACGATTAATGAAAATCATCATTCTTTCTCCAAGAGCAAGACATAATAATTTGACCAGTTAAATGGTTCATAACCAGGTTCATGCAAATGGAAGGAGATAACCTTTCAATGGAAAACAGTATCAAATCCTATCATTTTTCGACAATTAACATTTAAGTCACGTCTGACACAATGAGAATCAGATCCTCTGTACTCATTAAACCAATGAGTTTGAAATACATTAAAATTCCCCACTTGACCGCCTCAAATTCAGGCTTGTGATGAACAACATTGTTATCTAAGCCTATTTGAGACAGAGTTGAAGGAGAAGCATAACTCCTTACTATTTCAAGCTATGAATGAGTATCAGACACATTCTTTTCACTAATAAATTCATACAAGTCGATATACAAACAAGACATGCAATAGAAGTATATGCATGATAGAATCTTTCACATACTTAACCATGGATAACATCAAGCTCCTAATTGACACAGAAGTTTTGTTCTAGCATTCTATCAAAATCTCAAATACCTTTCGGAACAATAATTAAAATGTCCAATTAATTAAAAGGTAACACCATTTTAAAAAAAGAAAGGAAGAAATGAGTTCAATCCATTGGAAAGCATCCTTCCGTTTTCCCAAGAGTATATAGATAAACCATACTACTAACCATATGCACAGGATATGCAAAGTGTATTCACCTGCTCAGCGCTAGGCATGGAACCATGGCATGCAAGCAACAACACCTTGCTAGGATCCCCAAGGAGAGGATGAGCCTGGAGCTTATCTTTTAGAGAATTTATGTCATCCCAACCAGTCATGAAAACCAAAACAGCACCAGGTCTCTCTTTCTTTGTTATGTGGCAAAGAACATGCTCAATGAGATTGAAACCAATTGAGTCAGGATTCCAACAGGATAAAGATTCTCGAGTGCGTAAACTATGCCCCCTGAAGTCAGCATCTTCAAGTACATTCTATCCATAAGTTCAAGTGCAGAAAAGAAATTGTCAAAAACAGGCATTCCACAGTTGACAACAACTTTCAGTTTTCACAACAGAAATCATGCAACATATACTAGATGACTATGCAAAATTTTTATACCTCAACTGCCGAGGTTAGCTGACTCTTCCTCTTTTTAAAAGATTGCGCTTGTCTCTGCATTTTCCACATCTTTTCTTGACCATAATCATCAATTTGATTATATGGAGTTAACCTGTACCCAGTTATCTCTAGAATGTTCTCCAGAAAATGTGCTTGTACAGGATATGTAAAACCCTGAAAAACAAAAATAAACCATAAAACAGATACAAATGCAAATGACAAAAAATTGCTAATTCAGTAACACCTCTTGTTTACACAAAAAGAAACATAAATTAGTTATAACACCATAATAACATATGCTAATAGGAACATTGAGGACAGAGAAGGAATTCATCATGGTGATCACAAACGCAACATCAGTCGCTCAAGGGAATTCTGAGATTGCATAACTTACTGGAATATGGATTGTTGGGGCACCACCAAAGTAAGAAGAAAAGAGCTCGGCATTTAAGGTTGCACTCATCAGAATCAACCTCAACTCTGGCCTACGTGGAAGGAGATCTTTCAACACAATAAGAAGAAAATCTGAAAGACACACAACAGATGGTTAATATAACAGAAAATATCACTGTAACTGTAAAAATTGAGAAAAAGATGACAAACTCACCTTCATTCATTCCACGTTCATGAATCTCATCAACAATGACATGACTTACACCTCTCAAATCTCTGTCAACAAGTAGTCGCCTAAGTAAAATACCAGTTGTACAAAAAAGAAGCCGAGTGTCTCTCCCTTTCATTCCCTCAAGGCGTACTTTATAGCCAACCTTTAAAGAATAACAGAGCATATTAATACGCAAACAATTTCACATTCACAAGCATGAATCAATACAATGATATTAATGACATAATTGCAGACACTAACAGATTCTCCCAATTTCTCCCCTCTTTCTGCAGCAACTCTTTCAGAAACAGCCATAGCAGATATTCTTCTAGGCTGAGTGCATATAATACTACAGGAAGCTCCACGAGAAGCTTCAATCTCAGATTCTAATATGTAATGAGGAAGTTGTGTGGTTTTACCACAACCAGTTTCACCAGAGACAACCACCACCTACAAGATCAAAACACATGGCAACATTTAAAAACTGACGAAAAGAATGCACAACCACAAGTAACTTTGGAATATAGAGCACTACATAATTTCTTAAACAATATGGATGACCATGATAGCATGAATGCAATAAAAATAAAAATTGTCTTGCATACTTCACTTTCAGTCTTATCCTAAATCCTAAGGAACACCACACCACATCAATATTCGGAAGTAAAGATTAAGCAAACTAATGATACAAATAAAAGGAAGGGAGCTGGTCAATTCTCTCATGGAAATCAATCCTATAAATATTTTCATTTTAACCTTCTTTCATTTTGTTGAAAGAACAATAGAAGCCCACTAAGGGATGTCGTGTATAAATTTGTATTGTTATTGGATATAAAGGTTTGCATGTTACAGCATGCTGCAATCATAATTTTCATAAATCTATACCCGAATAGACTGATAAACGTGTTATATAAATTGCACCGGTACGAAACAAAATTGAATTACAATGGCATAAATTTCACCTGATTCTGAGAGATAGCATTTAGCAATGCATCTTTCTCTTTAAATGCAGGCAGGCTTCTACGAAATTCAAGCATCTTTTGCCCTTCAGGAGACTCCTATAGAAGATAGATATAGGAAGACATTTAAGTTACTGAAAGCATGCTTATAAAATACATGACAGGAGAGGAACAGGGGAAATCTAGGAAAAAGAGAAAGTCAAAGACAGAAAATGCAAAAACTCAACATGCACTTATAGCTGGCTCAAACTTCAATGAACAATACTAGGAACAAGGATCCTTCCATCAGAGTAAATATAACAATTACTAAATAAAATGTACGCACACATATATTCTCTCAGTTAGCAATTAAAATATATACTGAGCAATATTCCCAAATTTACTAGGACCTAAATGTTTCAAATACATAAAAAAGCAAAAAAAAAAAAAAAAAAAAAAGAGGGCAAGGGAAGAAAAAAAAATCATGCACAGCACAATGAATCACGGACACCACAAATAAAATGGAGATGCCATAAATACTGAAGCATGAAATACATTATACATCATGTATATTATAAACAAATATCTTAATAAAAAAAGGACATAATGTCAGGTAGGACCCTTGGATTAATGAACATAGCAAAAGAAGGAACAAAAACAAAACCTGCCATTCTTGTTGCCTATTACGTAATTGCAAACTCCTCCACTGAAGAATTCTCTCCATTGCAACACTTTTTTGAGCAAAGAGCTCTGGATTCTGATTAGGCACTTCATCTGTAGCAGTTCTTCCACCATTGTTTGATCTCAGTGAAGGCTTATCAGAAAAGCTACCACTGCTCATAGCCTTATGAGAAAGGTAAGCTTTGAGGTGAAAGTCTACATCTCTTTGTAAGCCAAAAGGTAAGACTACCTGATAGTAATGTAAGAAGGTTTTAGGAAGAGCATAAGAGGCAAAATGATGCAGCATATATGAGCAATAAGAATTACTCAGAGACTTTGGTTAGTATTGAACAAAAATTGCCTACTATCGTGAAAGCCTTTAAAGAGCTTATGGACAAATACTGGATGAAGGTACCTCTCTTTGTGGACGCCTATCATCAAGATCAGATCTATAATTTGGCAGCGGATGTTTACTAAAAACGACCACTTTTGCATACTGATGACTGCAAAACAGATTGTATTTCAGAACTCAATCAAAAAAAAAAAAAAAAAAAACAGAGTGAAAGAACTTAAAACACCTATGTAAACCCATTCGAGATGCCAGAGCTGAAAGTTGCTCAAAGTCACGTCTGTCCTTCCTCTCCCTAGAGACTACCTCTTGCTCATCTTTGTTGCGAAGAAGCAAAGTTAATTTCCATCTCCATTCATCAATATTGTCAAGCGTTGAAGCACCCTAACCAACATGAACAAACAAAAACAAAGACCAACCTTCAATCGATAGAAGAAAGAAACTGTGAGAATAAGTTTCTCGTTAGCAGCTAGGTTCAAGACAAACCCAGTGGTCACTTTGAGAAGCAAGGAAAACAGTCCCAGAGAGTTTGGGCAATCGGTGCAGAGGTGACTTGTTCAAGACGTTGATTATGCGGAGTTTTCAAAGAATGGAAGCAGCCAGCAAAGACATTGATTTTTGATTCGTACAAATTATGGGATTGTTTTGTCTAAAGTCTGAAATAAGATTTCTGTTGTGTTTTACGATGTTCCTATATGATCTCAATAGGCACTATACCATCACAATCTTCTACAAAAATTAAAACAAAAAACTATTCATAAAACTGATAACTGACTCGATGAGCGATCGAAAAACCATTCATTTTCAATCGTAAAAGCCAACTCCTCTCCCTCCTCAGCTTAACACTAGAAAAAGGGGGAATTTACCAAAATCTAACAAAAGGGTATAAAAAACCAACCATTTGAGACTCTGGAGACCTGAATTCATGGTCCGAGTCATCACCGGAAAGATCCTGGTAAGCATAGCGACCATAATTAGAACTTTGATGCTGCGAATAAGGCAAGGCAATGTTCCTCCAATCCAAGGGAAGAGTCCTGGAAGCAGCACCAGACTTAGCACACCTAACGAGTCCATTCCTCAAATGTAAACGCCGGAAAGAACCAGGAGATTGGGTCTTGGAGAAAAAGGAAAATAAACAAGGTTTTAGAAGAGTTTTAGGGGTGTTGTTAAGCTGGATGAGCGTGGGTCGCAGGGACATGGCCGTTGTCCTGAGATATCCCTGAAAAATAGCTGAATAACAGGACATGTTTTTATATTTGATCTTCTTGGATGCTCTGGTTTTCGATCCTTTTTCAGTGGGATTTGGTTACATTTGAAGATGGCTATTAGGGTTTTGGTGAAGAGGCTCTTACGTTTGCTTGCAAAGGATGAGCCATGTGAGATTGTGAGGTTTTTAGTTGAGGAACTATATGTTGCGGCTGCTGGCTGTTCCAAAGTTTCAATTTTGGGATAATATCTCATTTGACCCTCTAAATTTTTAAAATGTTTTTCTATCCTCCAAGCTTATTTATATTGATTAGATAAAATTATGTTATTAGTCCCTTTACCATGTATATACTGTGAATTTAGTCCTTACATTAGCTCATATAGTATGTATAGAAAAAAAATAGAAAAAACCCTCAAGATAGCCCTAAGCTAAGACGGAGTCTTACCTTGACAACAAGCGCAAAGAAGACATCCGCCAAGCCAACATCAAAGCTGCTTGAGCTGTCGCCGACGCCGTTCGAACCAGCTTAGGTCCCAAAGGTATGGACAAAATGATCTCAACCGCCAACGGTGAAGTTATCATCACCAACGACGGCGCAACCATCTTGAACAAGATGGAAGTCCTCCAACCCGCAGCCAAAATGCTCGTCGATCTATCTAAATCGCAAGATACTGCTGCCGGTGACGGCACCACCACCGTCGTCGTCATCGCCGGTGTCCTTAAACAATGCCTATTGCTTCCTACCAACGGTATCCATCCTAATGTTATCTCCGATTCTCTCCATAAGGCTTCGGCTAAAGCCGTCGATGTCCCCACCGCCATGGGCCATGGCCATCCCTCTCGAACTCTCGGATCGTGAATCCTTAATTAAATCTGCCAGCACTTCGTTAAACAGCAAGGTTGTTTGCCAATACTCAACTCTGCTGGCGCCGCTGGCCGTTGATTCAATTCTCTCTGTCATGGATCCAGCAAAGCCGGATATGGTTGATTTAAGAGATATCAAGATCGTTTAGTTTACATGATGCACTGTGCATGGTTAGTAAGAGGTGAAATCAATGTTTATAATGAAATATAAACTAAAACTTTAAAGGTGACTCATTTTAAAAGATTTAAGGATCAAATTTATTATCATATCTAAAATAATATTTTTTATTTATAAAATTTAAATTTATACTCTTATAAATTTAATTTATTTTTTATTTTCTTTCGTACGCTTAAATCTTACATAAAGATAAATATTATATTAAAAATAGGTATTTCGAGCCGATATAAATTCCATATTTTCTTAAAAAATGAATATATATCTGAATCGAATACAAAACATTTCCTTTGTACAATTCAGCGTAACATATCTGTGCAACCCGATTCTACTCATCACACAGTTTGAGTTTCAATATCTGATTGATTCTTGTGGAGCGGGGTGATCGAACTTTCTGGAGATTCAGCACTACGTTGCCTTTCAGCCAACATCTTAAAATATGCATGAGGTGCCCAACCTAGTGGTTTCAACAGTAACATCTTGTTAAAACTAATATTCGAATTATATGTTCGAATGCGATCGTTCCATGTCTATACGTTGATATTGAGGTTTATACGTACCATCATGATAGTGAGGAAAGGGAAAGAATTGCAGGTAACAAAATGCTGCCATTGATGATCCTGCACCAGCAAAACAAATGAATGGAACATTTGATAGTTATTTCAGTAGTGGAAAATCATTAGTCCAGGTTTAAAATGGAGAGACCTATAAGAGCTCCGGCGAAAACATCTGTCCAATGATGCCAGTAATCGTCTACCCGAGATATACCGATAAGAGCAGCAATGAGTACCGGGATAATCACGATACAGTTTTTCGCGACATGGCCTTCACGATCGAATGCCCGAATCTTTCCCGACAAATACCATGAAAGGAAACAAAGACCGGCAAAAGACCCTGCATTGGGGGAAACCACAAACAGTTATGTTCCTCGCAGCATGATTAGAGCACCACCAGAAATCTAGAAGAAATACATGTCGATCTTACATGAAGTATGTCCGCTAGGAAAACTTTTGTACCCTTCCTTTATAATCTTTGCATCCCCGTGACATACAACATCACCGTTAACTTGGTCGAACACCTGTACATGTTGGAAATATTGAAGATAAATGAAGGGAAAGCAGGCGGTGAACCCTTAGCATACAAAAGAAAAAGAGACATGGACATGCAGAACACACCGCCTTTCCATCAGGGAAACATCGATAGAAGAAATTCGGTCTCGGCCTACCAACGGCATCCTTGATTGAATCCGTAATAACCCCGGTCAGAAGAACGGAATATAGAATACCTAACTTGCATGTTAAGAAAGCATTCCAATAAGTAACCATGATCCTATCAACTTAGTTTTCACTAAAAGAAGAAACAGAGGTGAAACAAAGTACCTAGTACAGCATGGTGAAGATCATAAATATCCTTTCTCCAATAGTAGTATAAGCCGAAAATAAAGAACGGCACGAATACTACAATAACCTAATTCAAATGGGGTTAGATTGATTTCCAAGCAACAATATGAATTTCAAGATATTGCATTTACAGTACACTTACTGGTACAGCCCACATTGGAATAGTATCCTTGTGGAAGGGGAATTTTAAATCCGTCATCATGTCTTTTCCGATGAAACGGTGAAAGGGCTCGATGTAATTCAACAGGCCATCGATCACGGCTAGAAGTATAAGCATCAACCAGCTATGTAAATGTGCTCTAGCCACCTTGGCTCCATGAGATTTAATTGTGTGAGCTTCTAGTATGATATCCGTCATCTTTCCCACTGAAACAAAGACCAATAATAGTGTTTCTTCCTGTTCCTCGTGCCTCCCTGTTTCCAATGGTGTCCAACTAAGTGTCTCATTTCTGTTTACAGAAATCATACGGAAATCTATCCTAATAGTTTAACCCAATTGGTTTATGTAATTATTTTCACAATGTAGTATTCAACGAATCTAGAATTCATCTATTTCTTCTTTATTCCCCGATTCAGATAACGAAATTATCCGAATTAACAATACTCTAATTAACTAATTCAAACCCTTATTTCCTACGATGATCAAAACATACACAACCAAATCATTCATGAAAAACATTGCAAAAAGATCTTACAAATAAATAGAAATAGTGGCTGAACCTTAGAGGATGATGACGGTGGATTGTTGAAATTGGAGGAATCAAGGAGCAGTGAGAGAAACCGGATTCTTTCGTCTTTATTGTGCGGAAAGGGAGGTTTTATTTTATTTTCAAACTCCAGAAACAGCAAAAAATAGTCATAAATTTAGTTTTATAAATTAAGGGTTTCGCATTTCGTCTTAAGTAACTAATCTTGAAACTTACCCAGAATATCATTAACTAAAATCTTGCTATTATTAGGGAAGAGATGCATTTAATCCAAGAATCAAGGAGGGAATTGTTGGAGGGGTGAACCCTAAATGGTTTGGCATTTAAGTATTTATGGATTTTAAGATAAATAAATTAAAATTTGAATTTAAATACTTTAAAATTATTTGTATTTGAGTAACGTACCATAAAACAAAAGTTCCTATGATATGATGCAAGGAGGGAATTGTTGAAGGCTGATCATTTTTATATAGGATAAACCAAAGTTCCTACCAAAGAAAAATATATATATTAGAGAATACGGTTTATCATATCATTTATGATCTCATTTAATTAAAATTTTTATTTTATTTTTTTAAAATGAACTTTTAGAAAAATGAAAAATTTTATTCACCCAAAAGTACTAATAAATTGTACGAACAATAAAAAACCAATTATACAACTAAATAAAATTATCTATATAATTTTTTAGTTTATAGCAAGACTTAAAGAATAAAATCACAAATTTTCTCCCAATAACCTCAGTCGAACACTTGTCTTAATCGAAGAGACAATGACATACACTTGCCTTGAATTTTATCTCTTTCCTACATGCCATTAAATAGTGGGTATAGTTATTTGAAAGTTACGTTAAAATGAATCTCGTTAATTAAACCATAAAAAATATAACATGGATCATTTAACTATTTCTCCTACCAAATATGAGCAGTAATTTTTAGAAAATATTTTTAAATTATTTGATTTAAATTTAACTGTTTAATGTTATTGTCAAAAAATACTTTTAAGTAAATAAAATATCTATTTTAATTTTTTTAAATATAAAAAGATCAATGGGTTCTGGACAGGCGCAATAAGAGCGATCGCACAGGGCCCTGAAAAAGAGGGCCCCAAATTTTGGTAAACTACATTTATTATATGATGTTAATCTCGAAATTCGTTGAATTTTTTTTTAAAACTCTATTAAGAAAGATAAGTTATAATTGCTAAAACGTTATAATTATTTCTTAAATACGATAATTGATTATAGAATCTTATTGATTATTACTATTACTATTACTTCAGTAGAATTAGTAAGGTTTTGGACAGACGCAATAAAAACAATCGCACAGAGGCTTCTATAAAGGACATTTGCTTTTAATGGCTACAGTTTTATAACTAGTGGAGATCATGAACAATTACTTTTAAAGACCATATTTTAATAAATTACACAAGGCTCCCAAAATCTTTGAACTGCCCCCGAAAAATATTGATAATATAAATAAAGATAAATGAGTAATTTTATTTAAAAAAAATTAAAAAAATAAAAGTTAAAATTTCAGCTTTTGAAAAATATTTTTTAATCAAACTGAAAAATAATAATTATTTTGCCTTACTTTAGATCTCTAAATCATTTTTAACCCAAAATACTTTTAGAAAACATTATAAAACAAAACCTTAATATTACCGGTTAAGTAGTTTTCTTTGTCCTTATCTTTGTTCCCTCCATTTCAGTATTATTATTATTATTTTCATCATAGCCATAGTCCCAATGTAATTCCTTTGAACCTTCTTCCATGCTCAATCGTATCATTGTTGTATCTTCATTTTAGACTTGAATACTTCTACTTGTTGCATAGAACCAAACCTTTTCTTGTCCGATCATTCCATATTTTGTGTCCATTCTCGACCATATGACTTAAGTAGGATAAAGGAAATCCTTAGAGAAAAGACTGGGATTTTAAACGCAAAGTATTGGCTGTAACCGATCCAAAAAAATATTTGAATACAAATACATATAAATTTTTAAAATTTCAAAATGAACATATTCATAAATATTAAAAAATAATTAAAGATTAACTCATAAAATTTAAAATGAACATATTCATAAAAATAATTTCAAAATGAACATATTCATAAATATTAAAAAATAATTAAAGATTAACTCATAAAATTTAAAAATAAATATGTGAATTTTAAAAAATTTAAGATGGGTACATATGCATTCGTCACTGAATATTGGTCATGGTTTACAAGTAGTACGAGGGTAGAAAGAATAAGAGTGGATTCTTCGACAACTTTGGCCATATAAGGAAACTCACCTAAAAAAAATTGTCGTATAAGGAATATAGAGTAAATTTTAGAAGAGTACAACAAAATCTACAGTATTCTCCTAAAATTTATTCAATACCTTTATATGTCAATTTTTTGGTTGAATTTCCTTATTCACCAAATTTTGCGGGTTTCTAAGGTACAATAGGATTATGATACTTTTAAAGTGTAATATTATAAAATACCGAATTTTTAAAGGTTATGGTATAAAATCTGAAACTTAAAATGTTATATATATATATATATATATATAATATTTTAAGTTAATGACAAATACAAAACTTGACTTTAAAGTATCAATACTTATTCCTTCTGATAATATTTTAAGTTAATATTAAATATTGTAATTTATCTTTAAATATGATTTAATTTTAAAATAAATGTCTAAACCATCATGTTTTTTCTTTTTAAGTGCATAATTTTTTTTTTCTCTTTTAGATACCTAAACTAATACTTCTTCCGTCCTATATAAGAAGTCCAGTATTGACTTTTTAAAGTCAAAATTTTTAAACTTTGACCATAGTTATTTTAAATATTTTAATTTATTAAATTTTATAAAATATATATTCTTAAACTAATTGATTAGAGGTTTCTAAAATATATATATTTTTTTATATTTTTATCAATAATAGATTTAAAGTTATAATGAGTCAAAATTAAAAAAAATTGACCAAAAAAATCAATATTGGACAAATAAAATGGGACGGAGGTAGTATATTTTTTTTAAGTGCCTAAATTTTTTATCCTTTTAGATGTTTAAATTCAAATTATCATTTTTTAAGATCAAACTGAAACGCATACTTTAACCAGAAAAATTATACTTTAAACATTCTACTAAAAATTAATAATTTAAGTAATTTTTTTAGAAACAAATAATTTAAGTACTTAAAAGAGATAAAATAATAATTTAAATATTTATTTTAGTACCAAACCTCTAAATATTAGTACTTATTATAAAATCATCCATTTAAATTATTATAAAAATATAATATTTTAATTTTATATTTATAATATTTTAATTAGACCGTATTATACATTATACTCTCATAAAAAACATTAATATTTGATATTCATCCAATCCAATAAACAGTCAGCACCCGAGCGGTGTATAATGGAGTGAATTAAAAAAAATAATCTACAACGAACGTCGAACATTGTTAAATATTATTAATGTTAAACACTGTTGAATATTATTAAATTAATTTATATAGAATAAAAATTTAAAGGACTGATCATATAATTATTAATTATATGTTGAGTTTATCAATTTTTTTATTAATTACATATTAAATCCTTGAAATTTTAAATTTTTATTAATTAATTTAATAATGTTCAACAATATTCAACATTAATAGTGTTCAACAATATTCGACGTCCGTTATAAAATTTTCAAAAAAAAATCTCAATCAAATACTCTCTTATTGTCATGTCTTGATTCCGGATGAGTCTATAACGGGCGTCGAGTACCGTTGAATATCGTTAATGTTGAACACCGTTAAATATTATTAAATTAATTTATAAAAAATAAAAATTTAAAAGACTAATCATACAATTATTAATTATATGTTGAGTTTATCATTATTTTATTAATTAGATATTGAGTCTTTAAAATTTTAAATTTTTATTAATTAATTTAAAAATATTTAATGTTAATCGAAGAATTTTCCCTTGATTCCCTTCTACTCCACGGATCACGACTGAGTTGCGTTCTGTCCACGCGACTAAGATATGATGTGGAAATGTTGTAATTTTAGTACAATCTTATCAAACCTTATCTGAAAACTTCCGACCTTTGGTTTCAATCATTGATAGGACGGAAACTTATTTTTAAATGAACATTAAAAAAGGTAAATACAGATTTGGATGTCACAATAAGAATCAAACAGAGTAATTTAAATTAGGGACGAAACTAAAAAAATATTATAAAAAATTAAAATATGTTTTAAATTTTTAATTAACAAAAATTAAAAAATAATTATTTAAAATATTTATATTATTTAAAAAATATCTTTAATTAATATATAAAAATAACGATCGACAGAGATTAAACTTTATAAATCATCTCTATAATCCATCATTCAGTTATAGTGGTTATAATAATATTGTTTTAGAGTATACTTTTAATTATTAAATATTAATCATTTAATCATTGTATTAATATTATTGATATTCGAATCTGTGACCTTAAAAAATAACGATCATTGTTTTAATAATAAGACTAGATATTTGGTGCGCGCGAATTCTCGTTTGCATTGGACCAAGCAAACATTATCCAATACAAGACCTGACTCAGCTCATTGGACGATTCTAGACTCAGTTGTAGGATTACACACACAAACAAACAAAAGTCTAACACGTCACAACAACATGGACATAAATAATTGACAAAATAAAATAGTATTTTACAACACAAACATATATCATTTTAAAACGCAGTGGCAAAGAATGAATAAAATATACTCAAAATCATGTAATTATCAATTTAGTTAAAAAAAAAATAAAATTTAATCATTTATAATTAAAAATGTTATTACTTTAATCTTTATTCTTATTTTAAATTATTTGTTATTCTCTTATAAATTTTAAATTATTTTTATTAATAATTTATTATAATATAATATAATTATTCAATTGATTGCTTGATCTGATTAGTTCTCTTCGTTAACCGTATAATATAAAAATAAATTAAATTTTATATCATATTCATCAAGTGTATAATGTCAGGGTGACTAAAATTATTATAGGATACGTCAGACAATCATTTTAGTTTAAAGATAATATTATTTATTTATAATAATTTTAAATTAAATACTAAATTATATTTTTAAATTAAAATATAACTTTTAAAATATTTGTTCATAACCAAACTAATAATGCTTTAGGACGGCACGGAAAAATTCTATAGTTATTTTTAAAGAATGATTTTATATTTTATTTTTGAAATAATATATTATTATAATATTTTAAAATTTAAATTTATTAATGCAATTTTAAATAGTAAATTATAAAGATATTTTTAAAAGTTAGTTTAAAAAGCTCTAACTTTAAATAAATTAAAAAAATATTATTTATAATTTAATTTAACTGAATCCATTTTTTAAAGTACAGTAATAAATATATATTTTAAAATTAAATTAAAAATTATTGTATTTGAAAAATAATTAAATTAAAAATTATTATATTTTAATAAAAATAATTAAAGATATATTTGAGTAAAAGTTTTAGGCGTGTATTGTCGCCTCAAATAGGCCAACAAAATAACCATCCTTCACGTGAAAGGAATCTGTCCTTCCCTCCACCTTTAAACCACCGTAAACTGAAAAAACAGGGGCGCGGCGCCAGTGTGCTTGATATTAATTAACCGACTTACTTTACACGCCAAGAATCGCTGTTGTGAAAAGAAAAAGCAAATCCCTACGCCGATCAAAAAATTCAAAGACTATTTGATTTCTCGATCCCCTCTGTTTCTGTAATTCAGGAAATCGAGAGATCGAAACTCCTTGGAGAAAAGGAAAAAAAAACTTGGAAAACGAGTAGTATTATGCGGAGATTCGTTGACAACGCCCTCGCTGTTACCAAAGAGTGAGTTTTCTTCTTCTTAAATATCGTATGTCGGTATATGCAGGTGTCGGATCGTTTTTCTGTGTTTATTTTGTTGTACGGTCATTTCGCTTGCTTTTAAATCTTTTGTAGCTTTTTTATTGATCCAGAAATGGTTAGGGATTGACGTTAAGATTTTATTGACATTAATTTTATAGAGAAGTAGTCGGGAGCTTGTATTAGCTGAACCAAGTTCAAGAAAAGGGATTACTGATCCAGAATTTCTTATTTTGCTAAAGAATTACTAAATTAGTGATGGATAGATGAGACTGAGGCTGATTGAATAACAAAAGTAAAAAAGTTGAAAACATCTTTAGTTTTGTGAATTATTAATGTCATTACTTCGTTTCTTTTTGATCTGTTTTGGAGCTTTCTTGAGGATTCTTCCTTTCAGCCTGGTGTCATTTTTAATATTTTGAACTGCATTTGAAGCAATTTGTTATTCCCAATGTTGTGTTTTTAATATGTCGTGTTTAGGATTCTCCCGTCTCGTGATTGTTTCGGTAATTTACCCTCTTTGCCTGTTCTGAACTTTTCATTCAATTATAATGTATGTTTATTTCCACCTTAGTCAGACCTATGACTGTAATTCATTTCCTAAATACCAGTTGATTGAATCTTTTGTTTTTTGTTCTTTGTTTGTAGTTCATATATATATATATATATATATATATATATATATATATATATATATGGTTATGATCAAGTTACACTATGTAGAGTTCTACACTAATTCTGGACCATTGGATGATGATAATCTTCACCTTGCACTTTCTATTGAAAAAGGAAAATGAAAAAATGCCCATCAAACAGAGTGCAAGTGTTTTCATTAGGTTGGAATATGAGTGGCCAATATGGTTTTATTTTTTATGCAGGTCAGTGAAGACTTTTACGTATGAGTCTTTGAACAATATTGCGAGGTTGATAAATGGATTGTCGGCACTTTTACTGGCCATTCTTGTTGGAAAGGCTAATAGTCTTGATAGTGCTCAAGGATGGGAGCTCAGGCCAACTTTTCATGGACCTCGATTTCCACGCTGGATGGAGAAGTACGTTTTTTTTTTTTTTTTTTTTTTATTTGATGCAAGAAAAAAATGCTTGAGTATCGTGGATTAAGGTTCTATTTTGCATTAGTACTTTAAGCTTAAGTAAAACCTTTTGCCGGAATGGTTAGTTCATTAACATCATCATCTAAGTTTATAGTTTGTTTCTTAGTTTGGCTCTGTTTTTCCTTTCTGTCGAATATTTATTGGAGCACTAAAAGATTAAATGAGAGTGATTGAGGGATTAAACAAGTTCTGCTGATTTTTATTGTTAAGATATTCTGCTGGGGAAGTCTAGTGCTGCTTGCAGACACTAGTGTGTTATTACATCATAGGTCCAATGAACTACCGTACAACCTCTCTTACTTGGCTTCTTGAGTGTCATAGGATGGTTTTGATTATAAATTTATAACTGTCTTGGTAATGATATGCTTTATAAATTTGCAAATGGCAGCTTTTATTTGGCTGATCATGATTCAAATTTGTTGCAGAAACACAATAGTTTAAATAGGAGGTGGATTTCCCACCGCTTTCTTTGTTTGAGTAAACATAAAATAGTTCTCACCCCCACCCTCACTTAGTTTCCTGATACTATTTTCTGCAAAGTAATTGTTTCCTCAATCTTCTGCATGCAAAGAAAATGCCGTAGTAATTTTGTTGCTACTTGACAATCTATGTTATGTGCTCTAAAATCTAATCTCACACCTCTTTCTCTGTATCATCATACAGAAGATGAACTGAATTTGGGATAAGTTTCACTATATAACAGATTCTTTACCGTATTAACAGATTGTAGTACCAATTAGTGGTTGATGTTTTGATTTTCTTGTTTGTGATAGTGGTGTTTCCTCATTCAACCAGTTCATCCATGAGCTTTCTGTGGATGATAATTCAAGTGTAGACTACTCGTCCGCAGAAGATGAGCCTGATGATGGAATATACCCTTTATCACCATCATCTCATGGGTCAAGAACCTGCAGAATAAGCACTCACATCAATCATGATTCACACTGGACAAACTGGGTGGCATACATTTTTTCTTGGATTTTATTACCTGCTAGGTTTCTGCTGAGGATATCATCCCTACTTTTCTTTTTGTTAAGTAAGCAAGAATCAAAGGCTTCTTTAGATACAGGGAGCCCCCATCTTAGAACATCCCATTCCTTTAGGAAAGGAATCACTTTGAAGGATCACGTTGTCCAGCGCACAATTGACAGGAGACGGGGAGTCATCGAGGTTTATATACTAGGATTTACCTCTTACTTCCTCTTGAGCTTTTCTTTTTCTATTGCCTCTTTGGGTTTATTTGTTTATTTATTTATTTTTACCTTGAGTCATTGTTATGCTATGTGTATCAGGATCTTCATCTAGCAATTGAGATCTTCATAGAAGCTATATTTGATATGTTTCACAAGGCTGCACATTGTGTGTTCTCCCCAACTGCGATCCTCAGAATCTTTGGAAAATGGTTTACATCTCCCACTGCCGGTGCTAAGGATATTGATGGTGATGCCTTGAATGCTTCAGTTCCCACCTCTACTCTTGGAGCTAATGATACAGCTCCTAGAGAAAGGAATCTTACTCTTCACCATACTCTCAACACTGATGCGAGGACATGTCGGGATGTTATAACAGAGTTTGGGTAAGTGTGAGGTTGTTTTCCGCATTTTATTTCCTCTCTTTCCATTCTTTTACTACACTAATTCTGCTTCTGTTTCTTACCCCATGTTCCTGTTTTAGGTACCCATATGAAGCTATTCATGTTATCACTAATGATGGATATGTTATCCTTTTAGAAAGAATACCAAGGTATAAATATTCATCTTCTTTTCAGATTATCATTTTTGGTTGAATGCTATGGTTTTTGATACCTCTAATCTGATATTGCAGACGTGATGCACGGAAGGCGGTCTTTTTACAACATGGTATTATGGATTCGTCTATGGGGTAAGTAACAGCCTGCAGTCTACTTATGACTCCTCTTTGATTTCCTTGCGGGTTGATCACTGGTTGTGCACTAAATTAAGCTACATTCTTAACCCTTTTGCGAGGGCAGTTCTTGTGGGTTTTGTTTTTTCAGCTATATTTTTCCTGTATCTGGTATTATATTTGGTATTGTTCCAATGATTTTCCAAGAGTTGTTAATTGACAACCCTGAACCATTAAGCTTAATGTTGGATTAGCATAATTGAACTGTTTCATCATTATAGTATTTTGATGCTAACATTATCTGTATTTTAAAAATCAGGTTCTCAAATATAATTATATTTCTATTTGAGTGAACTTTTGTTCTGGTAGTTTAATTAAAGGCTACTGCTACTAGTATTGTGGAAGATAACATTATCTGTATCTTGAAAATTGGGTTCTGAAGTATAATTTTATTTCTAATCGAGTGAATTTCTCTTCTGGTAGTTTAATTAAAGGCCACCTCTTTGTTTGAAAGTATCAGGCCCTAGCCCCTAGTAAATTTAATTAGCTAGATGAACTATTACTTCATTCTCTTCTATCAAGAATGACACAAGTCAAAAGAGTACTCAACATATTAGATCTGAAGAATCTGTTTCTTTTGTTTTCAAAGTTTGGGGGAAGAGGGGCTTTGAACCTAGCTCTTTGAACATGCAAAGTGTTGTAAACTGAATGAGAACAAAATTCCCATTTCTGCATGGAAGAAAATTCCCCTCAACCATGCTAGAAGCCCTTGTTTGAACCCATAAGATTGAATGATTGTGGAAAAATACCAAGTATATTGCAAAATAGCGTACATGTTTACATCCATTGCTCATGAGTCATGTCTCTAGTTTCAAAACGGAGATGTCAATTGCTCTTCACACGTGCAGTTTAAAAGAGTAGTGTGTTAACTATTGTACCATTATTTCTTTGGTACTGTTTCAAGTGATAGTGTTCTGATATTCACTTTTTGGGTCTAATGGTTTTTTTGGGGGTCTTTTGCAATAGTTCCACTATGTTATGCCTCAAAGGAATTGTTTCTGTCATTATTCTTAGGATTCTATTCAATAAGTATTCGTACTTGGTGAGTTATTGTGTATTTGATTGATTGTCACCTTAGACTGGAATGAGTCGAGGGAAGAGGATCTATGTACTTGTCTCAGCTATTTTTAAATTAAATATTGGATAATTGGGCCAACATTTATATGGAATCTATGCATGTGACATCAATTAACATAATCCATTCCATCATGTTATTATTATCGTTGCTGAAACCTTGTGATTTATGGCCCCTACTAATTATAACTCATTTCCCCTTTCCACTAAAATATTTCACTCGGGCTAGTTCTTATGTATTGATTTGTTTTGTTAGTTGGGTTTCCAATGGCGTTGTTGGTTCTCCAGCTTTCGCGGCATTTGATCAAGGTTTTTTACTTGAAACTATTTGTATCATTCATGGTGCGTTGGTTTAAAATTACTGTGAATGATGTTATTGCTTGAATTACAGGCTACGATGTATTCCTTGGGAATTTTCGAGGTTTAGTCTCTAGAGAGCATGTGGATAAAAATATCTCGTTAAGGCAGTAAGTAAACATATTTCAACATGATTTCTCCTGTTTTCTGTAACTAATGTGATCACTAGGTAGTTGTAGCAGATTCATCCGTCCAAGAATTGTTTATCTATCTTTTACTTGTATCTAAAGCAATCTATTTTTTTGAGTCAGATATTGGCGATTCTCCATAAATGAGCATGGAATCGAGGATGTTCCAGCTATGATAGATAAGATTCACGAAATTAAAACTGCTGAATTGAAGCTTAGCCAAGCCGATGGAGAAATAAATGAACAGCCCTATAACCTTTGTGCAATATCACATAGCATGGGTGGAGCTGCCATGCTGATGTATGTTATAATACGCCGGATCGAAGAGAAACCTCATAGGCTCTCTAGATTAGTTTTGCTTTCTCCTGCAGGTTTCCATGACAAGACTAGTTTTTTCTTTACAATGGGGCATTATGTATGTCTACTTTTGGCTCCTATCCTGGCACTTTTTGTGCCTGCCTTGTATATACCTACCAGATTCTTTAGAATGCTATTCAACAAGTTGGTGAGAGACTTCCATAACTACCCTGCCGTTGGGGGACTGGTTCAAACTATATTGAGTTATGGGTTCGGTGGAGATAGCTCCAATTGGGTTGCGGTGCTGGGATTACCTCATTATAACATGAATGACATGCCAGGTCTGTCATTCCGTGTGATTCATCACCTTTCACAGATTAAAAGAAGGAAGAAATTCCGCATGTATGATTTTGGGAGTGCAGCAGTCAATATGGAGGTGTATGGGTCGCCGGAGCCGATCGATTTGGGCGAATATTATTCCCTTATTGATATTCCTGTGGATTTGGTTGCTGGGCGGAAGGACCAGATCATCAGTTCATCCATGGTTTCAAAGCATTATAGGTTGATGAAGGAATCTGGAGTGGATGTATCATACAATGAATTCGAGTACGGACACTTGGACTTCACATTTTCCCACCATGAAGAACTGTTGGCTTTTGTTATGTCCCGGCTGCATCTTGTTGATCCTGACCTGAAGAACCCGAAGAAGGCTGTCAAGTTGAGAAAGACAAGACATGGGAGCCCTAAAGTCTCCTCTGAGTAGAATACAACCCATGCATTTCCATGTTTTTTTGGATTTGGAATGTGCATGTATGGACACTGGTTTGTTGTATGTTGGATCATCCATCAGTACATGGCTGTCAATGTAATTAGTAGTAGAAGATGTTTGATTGAGTATATAAACATCATTAGAAATGGCATGTCACTTCTCATAAATGCTGCATTCGATGGGCACATCATTTGCCCAAGATTCTTTAACAAAACCCTCAAAATGCCATCCTGCAAGCTTCTTAAATGAAGTTTTACCTCTTGGCTGCTCGGAGGATGACTTGAGCAAGTTCGGACGGTGGATATAAAGGCTACCAATCCTACCATTTCGCATTACCCACACAACGGTCCAAGCGTCAGGGACGAAAGACCAGGATTAGGTTGCTCATTTTTTTCTTCAATGGTAACTTGAAATTGTTGCTGGTAATCTTTTCGGGTTCCTATTCCTTTTGGCTTGTTTCCCTAGGCATCATGTAATTGTTCTATTAGCTTCAAACTGTTGTTTAAAAACTACTTTCACCAATGAAAATCAGTCATTACATATAAAACCAAATTTGATAATGCAAGTTTATATGGAAGCACCACATAAATATAAAATGCACACTGCATTTTAGTCCTAGTAAATTACGCAAATAACTACTTAATTATATGGTTAGTGTCAATTTGATCATTACTTCTAATTTTGATAATTTTAATTAAGCCACTAATAATTAAAATCTAAAACAAAGACGATTAAAAATTTATATACTTACATATTTAATTTATACTATTTATTTATTTTATCAATTTAATTTTAATTTAATAAAAAAATAATTAATTGGTGATAATAAAATAAAGGAAGCTACCGCGGGTGTAGCAAGAATCAAACCAATGAGCTCTTAGAGAGAGTACTGCCTATTTATCACTAGGCAAAATATATATTTATACTCTGATGTACAAAATTTATTATATATCTGTATTTGTTGTTAAAGTTAGATAAAACAAAATGCATACGGATTAAGGAAAATCGATCATGAAATAATTAGGATATTTAAAAACATCTAAATTATTGTAATAAATTTAATAATTAAATAAAAGTTAACACACTCGTCATAATCTATTAATTAATTTTATTTTTTCTAATAAAATAATTACACATATCATCATCTATTAATTAATTAAATAATTAATTTTTATTAAATTAAAATTAAGATCAAATTAATAAAATATGTAAATATCAAAAATTAAATATATAATTATAAAAAAATTTTAACTGTCACGTTATTTATCCATTAAATTTTAACGATTGATAATATAATTAAAACTATTTAAATAATTATATAATCAAATTAATATTAATCCTGTAATCAAATTAATATTAATATTAAATCAAGTTGAATAAATTATTTTTTAAGCAATTCGAATTTTAATCCCCATCGAAATAATAGATGGCATCAAAAGGATGTATTTTCAGCCTAAGACCCAAACCAAAGGGTCCAGAATCAAACCCCATGTACCCAACTCTTTCGCTTCATCCCCTTTTGTTTTCAGAAGATGCATTGCTATAATTATCTTTTGTTTTCAGAAGATGCATTGCTATAATTATGATTAAAGGAATGGTTGTTGTTTTTAGAAGTCACGAATCCGAACACCAATAATATTAATATAGTGATTAAACAATTAATATTCGATGGTTGAATATACTTTAGAACAAATATTACTATAAATACTGTAGCTGCTTCAAAAAAAGTGCATTGCTATTTGCTATGCTTCTCTTGTGGCCACACTCAAACTCAAGGACAATTTTGCTGCTAAGGACTCAGCTAAAACAAACAATCTGTTTCATTGCTACAACCTACAGCAGACACTAGGAGGATAAATTTTCATTTTATTTCATTCCAATTCTTATAACATACTCATTTGATTCTTTCCACTTGGCAGGATTCAACACATGTTTCTCATTATCAAACAATTGAGGAAATGAAAATTCTAAGAAATTGAATAACACATGATGGTACAGAAAACAGAGTGAAAGTGTGTCTAGTCTCACCTACATGAACAATGGCGCCATAAGTCGGGCGAATCTCCATCCAAATAAGGAGAGGAAGCTACAAGAGAATCAAGGAGGAAGACCCTTGATGCCAGAGCTATTTGTTATCTTAGCGAACTGGATGATACAACCCCAACTTGAATCGAAGGACGACCAGGAAGTTTTGTCACTTCTGGATTTGAACTTCCCTGTAGAACGGCTGCTCTCTCGGGGTTTAAAAGCAAAAGCTGTTGCATGTCGTTTGGAAGTAGGTTGAACACTGCCTGTAGATCACCTTTCAATTTCTGGCACAATGCTGAAGAGTCTGATACATCCCTTCCGGATTGCTGAAGCTGAAGATTACATCGGTGCAATTCCAATAGTTAGTAAAAAGTATGGTACGTAATAAATATTGCAACAAATTGTATAAGCACTGAGAATTTTCCAGTAGCATATCAAACGACCCTTTTAAACTAAAAGAGAACTTAAATTAACATTTGATTTCAAACAACAAATTTGTCCCATAACTTGTAGAGTCCAGCCAGATCAAACAAAATCATTATGCTGAGGAACAAGAAAATAATTATTGCAATGCTCCATTTTCTCCGCTTACCACTTCAACTAGAATTCTCAGTGGTTTTGCAATTATTTGCAACATATACAGCAAAATGGAAGAAAAAATAAAGTAAAAGAGAATGCTTTTATGCCGAGAGGCAGTAACAATGAAAGTTACTTGCACATGGGCAAATCATCTCTCTCACACGGGCAGTTTTTTGTGTCGTGCATGGGGTGGTGGAATACTCATTAGTTGAAATGAAAGATATGATGCTAACTAGAAAGCATCCGGCATCACAAGATAAATGACACTATATAAATGATAATTTCCTCCAAAATACATGAGAAATTCTTAGAATTTCTTCTATTGGCATACTTCTTAAAAAAATGAATTTTGTTGGCAAAATTTAGAACAGCTTTCTTAATACATGAATGGGGTGCTAGAAAGAATCCATTTGCAGAGACACTATAATGAAGCCAGGAGTTGCTAGTTGCTACATTATAGCTGATCACTGAAGAACAAATGACAAAAAAAGAAAGTTTGATTGCAAAATTGATGGTTAGTAATCTAGAGGTGCTAGCAGAAGAGACAGGATGGGATAAGGGTGAAATAAATCATTCAAAATCAAAAGGGAACAGGAAAAATTCATCAAAAAAAGTTGAAAATAAACTTCTTCAACCAAAAGATCAAGTCTAGTGAAATTTTACACTTTTTTTGGTAGTTACTTTCGTTAATTGCTTTATGCTTCCAAAACAAAAAGCCATGCTATTTTAATTCCACAAACAATCATTTAAATGGTTTAGAAGTTTTCTTTGAACTATTGGCTCATTTTTGGCCAAATACTATTTGTCGTATCCAACTTGCTGTTGCAAATGAGAAGGTGAAACAGCAGCAAAGTAATGCTAAAACATTTGGAAAACTTGGCAATCACATCTGTGTTGTAAGGCCCAGTTAGGTTTGAAACCGATACGTGCATGGACAATTGCAAGTCTAGTTTAATAAATGTTAAACTATGTAGTCCGACTCTGACACCACTTAATGCTCCAAATTCTTCCGCGAGACATTGAAATATTATCCACTCTTTTTTTCTGTTTTCATCACTGGTCTTTAATTATTGCTAGTACTACTCTAGCAATATCACTGTCTGTCGTGTTCTTAAAATTCCTAGTATCTTTAATATTTCACTTTTTTAATTGTATAAAAGTGTTCAGATAAAGGATAACCACCACCCCCCCCCAAAAAAAAAAAAAAAAAAGTATTCAAGTAAATGTGACCGGTGATTCTATTAATTCTTTGAATTTTACTGATTTTATACCTCAGCAATCAACATGATAAAGATCTAAAATGAAGAATTAATAGTTGGATTCAAAGGCTGTTTGACATCTAGCTATAAAATTTCTTATTCAGTGAGATGTCTAATTTTCAGATTTTTGCGTCATTAGTTTTTGGCACTACAGAATTGATGGTGGCAGAGTTATAAAGTTAGAGAGAAAAAGAGAGGGAGGGAAAACTAACAAGGTTAACGTAGAGATAATTATATAAGAAAGTTCAAGTGTAAGTCTTGGATACGTGAAAGAATAGGAGAGAAATGACAAAAATACTGCAAAGATTAAGGAAAGAATGAGCGGAAAGAAGAACAAGGTCTACGTGTCAATATGTATCAAGAGCATGTAATCCAGACTAACTGCTTCCCTCGGACTAATTAGCATTTCTCCAAGCAGATTACTCTTAAGTCTTAATAGCATTGAAGCAGTCAATATTAGTCAGAAACATCTAATATCATCAGAAAAAGGGCAAAATTACCTGTATTTCTCCAAGAAGATGCCTCTCAATAGCGTTAAAGCAGTCAACAATTTCCAATTCAGGCATTCTAGATATAAGGAGATGTATGTCAGTCTTCATTCTTGCCTGCCTCCACAATCTATGTTGTTCATTTTCCGCAACAGCAAGCCGTCTTTGAAACCATGGCAAAAAGTTTGGTCCTTTAAGAAAACGCCTGAATGCAAAGATAATGCATCTCAAGCTCAAATGTATAATTAATAGACTGCAGTAACCAAAGATTGCATGCAAAAGCTGGATGACAAAATTAACATGCACAAGCAATACACATAAAAAAGAAACCAACTAATAAATCTGAGAAGTGGAAGCAAACATTCACATTACCTATACAGATCCAGCCAGTTAGATCTCATACGCTTGGAGAGAAACTTGCCCACCCCTCTTGATGATAAGCTCATAAGAAAATCATCGGCATTAAATGGAGGCAGTGGAGGGGGGTCAGCAAATGGTGAAGATCCTTCGGAAGGAGTAGTAGCCCTAAAATATGGCCCAAATGGAGCCAAAAAGTTGGTGGTGAGCTCCAAGAAGTGTCGACGTAATATCTCATTATTCACAACAGACATAGATTCCTCAACCCTTGGTGACATCCCAGCATCAATAAGCCTATTCAGGATAGAAGTGTCTGGCTTTGTAGTTGCGACATAAGTGCTCCAAATGGCCTCCTTATGTTCAGTCATGAGACAGAGGGGGCCATCTCTTCTCAGCTTCACAGTATTCAACAAACTAGAAGGAGAGAACTTCTTCAAGGAAAGCTGTTGAAGACCAAATCCTTCTGGTTTACCAGGAATTCTTCCAGTGGACCTACTTGCAATGGTAACCCTACTTGAGCTTGGTGCAGGGCTTCCAACTGACACAATGTGTGGGATATTGCGAAGAGCTTTAAGAAAAAATAGATTTGTGACACCCAAAACCATAGGTGGATATTTGTCCCCTTCTTGAAGTGCGTTCAATTGAGCAAATTCAGGATCATGGATGGTAAAATATGGCCTAAAGTCAACACTACAAAGCAAAGGTGCAACTAGGCTTATGAGACTTGCAACAGCCTCACAGCATTGTGGAGGAGTTGGAGCTATGATAAGAATTGGCTCTCCAATAAGTAACAACTCCCACAAAAACCAAAGTTGCAATAAAAGCCCTCTGAATGTTCCGAAAATATCAGAATCATGAAATAGACCTTGTGGCACTGACTGATTATTGGGAAGAAAAGGAGCCATAGATGAAGCAGATTCTTCATATGACATTCCACTCTCCAAAGGTAAGCTGTGAGCAGGTGGCAAGTTAACTTTGAGCATTGCATTCCCAATCGGAAGCTCCATTAATTTCCCAGGTACAGGACTAGGCCACAAGGAAACATAACCAGCAATATGCTCAATAGCTTTTCTTCCTATATCGAAGTAAAGAGGACCCATGATTTGTAACAAAGGTCTAAACACGCTAGAATAAGGACCATGAGACAAAATTACTACGGACTTTTGTTCCCCACCACGTTTTAGCCTCTCATCATGCCTTTGCCTATTGAATACATAACCATACAAGTATTCTGAACTTTTACTAATACCAATACTTCTTGATCTCTGAATCGATTTCTCTTCTTCTAGTGTTGAGGTTGTTTCTTTATCATCAATTTCAATTATTCCAGATGAAGTAACATTACCCTGCTTGGAACGTTTCTGCCTTCGAAATCGGAAAAAGAAGATGCAATCGTGGATACTGGAGCGGTTCTGGTGCTGCGAAACGGAATCTGGAAACGAACTAAAAGCAACCTCAAGCTCCTCTTCTTGAGTGAGACAGTCAGGTGGATAACACTCTTCTATGAGCTGACCTTGTTCGAGATCAAATCTAATGATACAAAAGGCAACAACCCATCTTTGCAAAGCATCCGGATCAGCTTTTAAACTAAGCTCCGACTTCACAGAAAACGAAGGGGATCGACTCATTTCCTAATGCTTTTCCAACAGCTTCCCTCATTAATCAAAAAGACCAAATCATTAAATACCAAATTACTCAATTAAAAACAGCTCCTTTCTTTCAAAACTCCTGTAAGAAAAACAAACAAACAAGAACTACAGTTAATGTTTATTTCGTTACTAAACAAAATGGGGGGAAAACTAAAGCAACTAAATTCTAAAAATTGCCCTAGTTTCAATGTCACAATTGCATCCTAAACAAATAATTGAACCAAAAACAGAGTAAAAAAGGACTCAACGAGCAAAAAAAACAAGGATCTAAAAGATGGATAATTGAAACTTACCAAAATAGTAGAACCCAGAAACGGTCATCAAAGAGATAATCTAGATCGGAGGAGAAACGAGTTCCCAGTTGGCCAACAACAAATGGGTAGTCGTTAATTGTTTGAAATTTTGAAGAAAAATACGACCTTTTTTTTAGATTGGGTTTTGTTTTGCTTCGTAAACCTTACCAAAAATACTAAACATTGCAATGGCGGTCTGGGCAGGTAATTTAATTCTGGAATATTGTAGACAAAAATCTTAACGTCTCTTTCTTCGATACCGAATTTGTGCACTTCCACACTGGAATCGCGAAAGGCTAATGAAGGAGGCAATCTTATGCTGATAAAATAAATAAATAATTTTTTGGGTAAACTATATAAATGGTCCTTTGATTATACTTTAATAATCTTTTATATTTTTGGACTATTAAATATTATAAATTAGTTTATTGATTAACTTTTTTTTAATACAAAATATTTTTGTGCCGTTAAAAATTTGACGAGGATATTAACATGTTGAGTTGAAGTACCATGTGATATCACAATTTCTATAATTATTTTTGTTTAGGATAAACAACATATGATAATCGGTTATTGAATTTTTAGGATATATTTATTTTAATTATTTTATTTTTAAAATATTTGATGAAATCATTTAATTTTTAATTTGATTTTGAGAAGATTCTTCTTGTTATATTTTATTAGAAATTTATAAGTAAAATACATTAATTATTATTACATCAATCATTAATTTTGATATAATATAAAATGAAAAATGTTCCTGAACTTAATTTATAAAAAATATTTTAGAAAACTATTAACTCAAAAATATTTTTAAAGAAATTTTAATTTGTTCAAATTCTTTCAAAATGACTTAAAAGTCAAAAAAAAATAAGTATCGAGTACTAATAACACATCAGATTTTACCCTAATTTAAAAATTCAATTTAAAAAAAATTTATAAAAAAATATATATTATAATATCTTATAGTCTAGTAATTTTGATATCATTATGATTTTCTAAAAAAAATATTTAATTCTGAATAGGATTAATAACTATAAATTTTTATTTTTTATTTTTAAAAAGTTAATATTGGAAATATTAAGTGAGATAGAGTAAATATTATTAAGGATGTTTTGTTCTATATTAGACTTAGGATTGAGCTAGTGTCACAAATTAAATCAACACTAATTTAGTTAAGAAATAACTAAAAACCTTATTTTAATAATAAATATTCTTATAAAGGTATTTTTGTACTTTCATACTTTTTGGTTTGGGCTAACTCGACATTTTGAGTAACCATTTTCTGTTGGGCCAGACCTTGTGTTAACCTTTAATGATCGCCTATTGAGCTGTAACATCCAAAGGCAACGAGGGTTAACTTTTATGTGCATTTTAATATATATTTTTTTATTGCCCTTTCTATTTTTAAGGTATTATTTTAACTAATTTGAATTAATTTGTGTCGTATATCTAGGTTTAGTGGGTGAGTCTTTTAGTAGAGATTTTCTGCATACACAAGGCTTCGAATACAATACTTGATTAAACGAAATCAAACTGCTTACCACTTGGACCAATTCCTATCGATTCATTTTAACTTTTTAATGATATTTCAAACAAGGACGGACCCAGAACTTCATATAAGGGGATGCAAACAATGATGGAGCTAAGATCTAATGTTGGGAGGGGAAAGAATCTATTAAACCTTTAAATTAAAAAATTGGGAGGGACAAAAACCCTTATTTTATTAATATTTAAACTAAAAAGGACTAAAAAATGTAATTGTATTAAAAAATTTGGGAGGGGCCCAACACATACACAACTCCGTCCCTGGATATAAACTATCAAAAAGATATATTAAAAATATAAGGGTGTAAAATTACGAGAGTTTAGGACATGTAAAATCAAATTATTAATAAAAATACAAAAAATATATAAAATATATAAAAAAATTAAAATTTTTAGGGTGCGAATGCATCCCAATACTCCTAGATCCATCCCGATTTCAAAGCATATTTATTTCCCGAACCCGAAAGGAAATGAAAGCCCTTGAAACCAAGTAATAATTCTAGGGTTTTATGCTCTCATCTCATTATCTCCCACTTAATAAATTAAGTGCATATTTAGTCATTCTGTATATAGAGTTATTAAAAAAATGACACATAATAATTTGAAAAATAAAATACAAAATGTGCTTGGAAAGCAACCTTAGAACAACCAAGGTCATCTCTTAATTCTGGCAGGCTGACTCGGTGAGTACCGAGTCAGAAAAGAGGGAGAAATGCGTGTATACAACTGGAGTGGAAAAAGAAATATTTTTTTATTAGTGGGAAAGACTAGGGGCGATAATGATTAGTAACGATTAATTCATGAGTTATTGGATTCAGTTCGATTAAAGTTTGATTAAAACTCGATTAGAGTAAATTTAATTCGGATTTATGTTTGACTCGAAATTTTAACGAATCGAGTCAACTCAAACTCAATTTAAAAAATTCGTGAACAGGTTCGAATAATATTGTTAGTATACTAATGACAGTTATAAAGGTTTTGTTTACGTGATGAAGCTTAATTAAGGCAGAGAATAACTAGGATAATATTGTACGTAAATTAATTATGATAAACCTCTAACCGTATCAATCGATCCAAGCACTTTGTATTTATATTATGTTTGATATTAAATAAGAAGTTGAAAGGTTATAAATATAGGTTATGATGTTAACCTATTAAAAAAAAATTTAAAATTATTTGCTTCTTAATCGTGTGTTTTTATGTCTCTAGTTAAAAAAATCTTTAAAAATTTAAATTTAAATTTTAACCCTAATTTTTTATATCTTAAACCATAAAATCTACCCCTAATTCTCTAAACCCTAACCACAACTTTTAACCTTAAACCCTAAACTCACTAATATAAAATGAAGGTACTAATGGAGGCACAATTGAAAGATAGACGATTTACACCCACCATAATATGGTCCAAGCATAATTAATAAGGACGTTCAAATAAAATGCATTTTTTTTATCATTTATATGATAATTTTTTGAGTAAAAATTATTTATCTCTAATTATGTCTTGTATTAAAAAAATATATAAATTAAAATTTAAATCATAATCCTAATTTTCACATCTTACACCCTAAATTTTAAAAAATACATTATATTCTTATTTTCTTAAACCTTAACCACAACCCTTAACTTTAACCCTAAATCTATTATTTTATAATAAAACATTAATAAAAACACATTTAAAAGACAAACGAGTTACGCCCAACTTTATTATATTTTATTTGCTAAATTTGTATTATTGGATCAAGTCTCGCAAAATTCATAGCATATATTATAGGTTATATATCCATATAGTTATTGAAAGATTTAATATGCAGTTGGAATCTAAATTTAACACATTTTATCAATATGGTACATGTGTTTTTAATCAGTTTGGAATATGTATTTGTCAAAAATTTCAAATTTGATGCCTAAATTAAAAAAATGTGGTTTCTATTTTCATGGTTACTTAATTTAACAAATTTCTAAAATGTGGTATTGATAACTGAATTTGAAAAAAAATATTATTTTAATATTTGTTCTAGAATATAATTATATTGATCGTTCAATCACTTTGTTAGCATTACTGGTGTTTAAACTCATGACCTTTAGAAACAATAATCGTTTCATTAACCGCTTGGACTAAAAGGTTCGTACACATTGATTATAAATTTTAAAGTTACTCCATGTTTAAAAAGATAATAAAACTTTCGACAATCTATTAAAATAACAAAAATCCTTACTATTTTGTATAAACTCGTGATTAGAATGATGTCTTTTTAACAATACTAAATATCTATACATATATATTACATTTAAAATAATTTACGGTATATATATCGAACCAAAATGGTTGGAATCTAATAAAAAACAAGAAAGCTAAAGGGATAGGGAATTAGGGATGTGTGAAGGAGGGAGAGCAATAAAAGTAATACTATTTAGTGACGGAACTATGTGAGGTGAGGATGACAATCGTCCTTTTGAAAGTTTTTTTATTTAATTTATTTATAAATTTATCTTTTTAATTTAAATATTTATATTTTGTTTTTAATCTTAAATGATTCCATGTCTCGTTAGATTGATGGGTAAAATTAACCATTGACAGAGGAATTGGTCCCTTCTTTTTGTGGAAAGCGACGTTTCTCTGAGAGACAGATGAGGGCATCTGTCTCCTATCTTAGTCAAACAAAACCACCAATTCCCACACCCACTCGCAATGCCCCCTCCAGCCTTCAGGTTCAAGGTTACAACGTAATGCTCAGTCATATACCAGAAAAAGATTAAGAAAAAGATGGCTCTTGGGGGTCTAATGCTTCTATCAATCCTTGCATTATATAGTAACAAGGTTCAAATATTTATACTTAAATGTAGTCGTTTTAGTCCTTTGACATGTTAAATTTTAAAAATTTGGTCTTCACTCAACAAGTTTAATATTATTATAAAAATTATTTTAAATGATAAAACATCATTTTTGACACGTGATCGTAAAATAAAAATAAGTTTTTATTTTTTATAAAGTTTAGTTTTTATTTCTACCTACAAGAAGGAGGAGACTCTAGGGGAATGAATGTTTCTAGTGAGTTTTGAACCCGAAGTCTAAAGGAAGAGATAAAAGCAAGTGAGTAGTTCTAACCAACTGGTTACCAACTCAAAAAATTTGAAATCGTTAGCCTTTCGAGTTAACTTAATTTAATCGTTTTATCTCTGTAAAATAAAATAAATTAAAATATAAAGATTAAACTCGTAACTTATACATAGTATAACAACCGGCAAAACAATTGGATTGTTCTTTAGTTCCCCATAAATTCTAGCCTTTAGGTTCTGTCTCTGCTCACATGTCTTGCTATTCAGTCGCCTCTTTCTCTCTCAAAGACATAAGAGTACTACATCAGCTTTCCTGTCTTTCTCAACTTGAACTCAAAACCTTCATTGCTTGCATTTGCAAAGGGTAAATAGACTCTCTCAGATCTTTTGGCTGTTTTTCTACCTAAAAATGGCATTAACAAAACATACACTTTGGGTTTTGAGTTAACTTAATCTTCTTACAACACCTCTAGTATGTTTTCCTTTTGAATGCAGATATGGAATCTGGTGGAGTGTTTCTGTAGTGTCGTTCTCAAGTGTTCCTAGTCCCACCATCTAGCTAGATTTACCTGAGGCTGAGGGTGAGAGTTGAGACTGAGGCTGAGGCTAAGGCTAGGGTTGTTCAATTTTACAAACCACTGTTTCTCAAAACATGTTTTCTTCAAACCCCAATGGTAACAATGACCCAGCTGCTTTTCTCGACCATTCGATTCTCCACGGCCATTTTTTTACTGATATTACCAGTACCACCCCTTATATCAAACCAGATGATCTCCCTCTTTCCTTTTTTCATGTCCCTTCTTATTATAATCAGTGCGATTGCGAGCTAGAGCTCCAAGACCATGATGTTTTTGGGAGTCAACTCCTTGACGACGATGAGCAGTTTCTTCATCAGAACAATTTTGTGACTGATAAGTCAATCTCGGGGACTATTATCAACATGCCTGGTTGTGGTAATAATATGACCGATCATGGCCTGCAGCGGATGCCGGGAAAGGGATCAAGGAGGGATCGGCACTGTAAGATTAATACGGCGAATGGACCGAGAGATCGGAGAATGAGATTGTCTCTCCATGTTGCTCGAGAGTTCTTTGGACTTCAAGATATGTTGGGGTATGATAAGGCCAGTAGGACAGTTGAGTGGCTGCTAATACAGGCCAAGTCCGAAATCAAGAAGCTGATGAATAACAACAGCTTCAGCTTTGCAGGTTCAAAGAGTTCATCTTCGGAGGCCGAAGTGGTGTCCGGAATTGACAACAACACCATTGAAGGAAGCATCTCCGAGGGGAAACTGTCTAAAAACGAGAAAAAAGAACGGCAGAAACGTAAAACCAGTTTCCGCCCTCTCGCAAGGGATTTGAGAGAAAAGGCAAGAGCAAGGGCAAGAGCAAGGACACAAGCAAAGAGCATGTTGTCTCCAAGGTTATGTAATGAAACAAGAAACAATGATCTGAACAAGTTCGGTTCTTGGAGTTCCTTAGAAACTGGAAAAGAATCTGGGATTATTCAAGTTCACAACAAGATTAACAATCCTTTCTCGCAGGCCGATAACACAAAGATTCATGGGGATCATATGATTGATGAATCCTTGGCAATTATGAACAAGTGGAGCCCCGGTTCGATTTTCAATTGTCTGCAAAACATTGGAATTAACCAAGAGGTAAGTCCCCCCTTAGCAAAATCTTTCCATTAATCAATAGCTTATGACAAAATGTTTCCAACATGAACTAGATGAATCAAATTCTGATAAATCCATATATTTGTTTGATACAACAGCATCAGCTCGCAGGATCAGTCCTTTGGCAAACCATGGAAGGCCTGCAACAATAAAAATCTATGAACAAATGTTGGTTATTTATGTTGATCTTCACTTCTTTGCTGTGGTGTCATGTCATGTGGATAAACATCAGAGACATGCTATGTATTGCTTGTTTGCTTTCTGTGCAAAAGACATGCCTTTTTTTCCTCTTGTTTTAGTCTATTTGGAATTTTCTTGTGGACTTAAGTGTCAATGATTGTTATTACAAGTAATTAATTCTATACTCTATGTCTTAGATCATTATAATCTTAATTAAAACAATCAAATCAACACTTTAATCCGCATATGTTTATCAAAATGCTAATGAGTTCATCCGATTCGTATCGAGTATAAAATTAGTCATATTTGGACATGATTTTAAGATGTTTTTCTTTTTCAAATTCATGTGAAACTTGCCCTTTTATATTTTATTTTATTTTTGCCTCATTTGTATTTTGCTCTCTCTAGTGGGGGTGATGAAGTGAGTTCATAAGTGCATTCAAAGGAAAGAAACTCAGCATAACTTTTAGGACATGATTGAAATACATGCAGGGATGATCCACTTTCCCCATCCCATTCATGTTCCTTCCACTTCCAAGCCATGTTTTCCCAAAGTCTATACATTACCTAAGAGGATATATGTGATTTATTAAAGTAATTGGAGTCAGTACTCAAATGTTTCATAAACATAACAATTGGATGACATCGACTTGATTTGATGACTTGCATCCATTTACTTCTCGAAAAGCAGGCAAAACAAATTATACTAATTTATTAACAATTGTATAGCTTAATCCAACGAGTCGTCTTAATGAAAAAAAATTGATGATGTTCATCTTAAAAGATTGAAGTTCGAACAAATTATCTTCAAAATATATATTTATCAAAAGGGTTAAAAAATATGGATAAATACTATATTATAATCACCTTAAAACTTTTAAAAAAAATCATTAAGTTGGTGGATTTTTTTTGTGGGTTTTGAATTATTATTCTCATGAGTTGATGAATTTGAATTTTCGTGCTTTATATATTCGTTTACATTAAAATATGATTAACTTTCTTTTCAAAAGCGTTTAGTTTTTAGTGTTTAGAGGCGTTAAAGTTTATAATTTACTATTAGGGTTTTAGTGTTTGTGGTTATGTTTTGAGGTTTAGAAATCTCATAAATTAAAATTTAAAGTTTATTGTTTGCGATAATTTTAGAAATCTGTTTGGTTTAACAATAATAAATAATTCTTTTAAGAAATATTTTTATTTTAGTTTGGATATATGAGTCTGCTCATACATTGTAAAAATTCTGTCTGGAAATGGACTTCTATAGATGCAAAGTCCAAACCTCCATGACCATAACCCTACAATGTCTACAAGGTACAGCTTAGAAAGTGAAAAGAAATGTCTTCCAATGAAATCCAAAGGCCAAAGGCAAAGGGTATGCTGTACAATAGCAGCAACAATCTTCTTCAGAAAACAGTGTTTTGCTTTTTCCTAATAGTATCTTCAATGGAGGAAAGAAAATAAAACTAAAAAGAAAATGATTCAGACCCCGACATCCACTCAGGGTCAGGGGTGAAGCACAGCAAGACCTACAAACCTCACGAAAAACCCAAAGATTAACCCTTTCTTTATGCTAAAAATCAAGCCTAAATGCACCATTTTCATGGGATCTATTAGATTCTCCAGATGCTGGAGGAGAAAGAAACCTAACCACAACCCTGTTATTAATTCTTCCATAAATTTCCTTCTCTAAACACAGATCAGCCACCAAGAAGCAGAAAACGTGTAGGTGTAGCACCCTAACAAAACACTGTTTGGCACTTGAGATACCCATTTTTTGTTTAGAACTTCTGGGTTTCAAAAGAGAAGAAATTCAAGAATTCATCGACCCAGAAACCCTAGCTAGTCAAGGAAAGATCAAAACCTAGATTATTCCATAAAGAGAGAGAATGGGAGATCTGATCTGATGCATCAGCCCATTTCTGGGAAAACCCTAAGGGGGAGAAAGAAGAAGGACAGTAGTTGAAGTGGAGGGAGTAAAAGTTTGGAAGTCCCATCATCAATGGAGCTTGAAAAGACAGGCTAAAAGTTTTTTTATGGCAACTGCTAGGGTATATTATAATTGTATATGAGTGGTTGGAGCAATTCTAGTAGTGGAGAATTTGCAGAAACAGGTAGTATACATGGAAAAAAGAAACAAAGAAATGACCTTGTTCGTTTCATTATCCTTTCTCCTACCTAAAACCCGGTGGGTGTAGGTAAAAAAATCCAGTAAAAATATTATGCTCTCTAATTATATCTATTACATTAAAAAATATTAAAATAAATAAACTTAAATTTAAACCCTAATTTTCATATCTTAAATTTTAAATTATAAACCCTTAAAAATACATATTACCCTTAATTTTCTAAACCCTAAATACAACCTCTAACCTTAAAACTTAAACGATTAAACCCACTATTTTAAAGTGAGAGTACCGATAAAGGCACAATAAAAAAACATACGATTTGCACCTAATCCCTTGAAAAAAAATTCCCCTTAATCATGTTTATTTTTATGTTCTAAACTAAAATTCACTTAAAAATTATAATCTAAACCCTAACCCTAATTTTTATATCTTAAACCCTAAATTTTACACCCTAAAAATATAGCATAAACCCTAATTTCTTAAGCCATAACCATAACCTTTACATTAAAGTCTAAACCCTAATTCTTAAACCCACTATCTTAAAATAAAGACATTAATAGAGGTACGATAAAAAGCATCGGAATTGCACTCTAATCCTTTATTAGTGCAGCCAAAACAATTGCACTTTATCTTCCCAGTCATTTTCTTCTCTACTGTATATGGTCTTTTCCCCTTCTGTAAATTTTCCATCTCTTTCTGTATCGGATAATTACCTTGAAAAATCAAAAACTTTTAGTACAGTCTCTCCATGTAAGCAGGTGCAGGGCCACAAATACGGGTTCAATGAACAAATGCAAGGAGCTGTCTTTTATCTTTGATGTGTTTTCAGTACAATGGTGGAATAAATGTAGTCATGACGCTGCAAGCTTAGAAACCACAGACTAGAAAGTGAGGGCATTGAGATTTTTCCCCCCGACAACATGCAAATGGAATTATGTTTTGGTCCCTAATTGTAAATGAATTTGATGTGGCATTTTAAAAGTTGAAAGGAGGAAACATTGCCTTTAATTTAGTCGTGTCTGAGAACAGTTGAGGAACAAGGATCAGTAGATCCATTCAGCACCAACTGCCTGCTCGGATACTAATTACTTCACTGAATGCAATTTTGACAGAATTTAATGGATGTCGATCCAACCTAATTTAATAGGGTCGGATATTTTTGAAATCCGAGTTCGAGATATAATTTTTTAGGAGTGGTTAGGTTGGAATTGATATTGAAAATAATAGAGATTATTTTTTGATTTCATATACGAATCGACGGAGTTAAAATTGAATATTGGGACTAAATTGCTCGGGGCATAAGAAGTAGTGTACTCCCATTATCTGCTAAAATTGTATTTTTATGTTTTAAAATTGTCTCATTTAAATTGTTGTTTTAGAAAAATCAACTTTTATAAGATATATTTACTTTTTTATTTTTTTAGTTTTCCAAAAAAACAATTGTTAATTTTCTTAGTGTAAACTTTTTATTTAAATTATTATACACCATACAAATTTTTCTTAAATTTTTATAAAAATAGACATGTGACAATATAAGTGGGATAAATACAATATAAACTAAAGAAATTGGAGGAAAATGTTTAATTTGATTAATATTTTTTAATTTAAGAGTCTAGAGATTTAGTTTGTGATTTAGGGTTTATAAGTTTAGATTATAAGACGTAAGATTTAAGGTTTATAGTTCAAAATTAGATGTTAGGATTTAAGGTTTAGGGTTAGAAATGTAGATTTTAGATTTTATGGCTTAAATACGAAAGGTTGTTTAATTTTTTTTAAAATAAATATTTTTACCTAATTTTTTAAATTTCGAACAAAACTTAAAGCTTAATAGGATACCTAACCCTTGAATAAGAAGTATTGTATCATGAAGCTTTTTCACCATGTCATCTGTTGTCTATGCAATCAGCCCTATTTCGACCTAATTCAATAAAAGATCCAAAATCTAAATTCTTGTTTTAATTTGGTTTTAAGGTTATTAATTGTAGATATAATTACATATAAAAAATCCTCTAGAATTAAATATATAAATATCATAACAGACATAAAAAAACATTTTTACTACCTGTCTGAAATTTTTAATAATTATATTTCTAAAAATAAATATTACCTTATTCTCTTTCTCTACGTTAAAATTCAAAATATGAGATAGATTTTTTTAGTACTCTAGTTTAGTTCTGCAATAGGAATATACGGAAGAAATTATATTATGGGTAAGTCTCACCACGTGTCTATGAAACTAACCACTAAAGATCATCTATTTCATTAATTTTTTTATGTCATATTTTTTTTAAGTAAATCTTTACTTTAAAAAACTATTTTTAAAATAAATTAATAGTAAATACGAGTGAAGATTCACTTAAGAAAATATGATATAGAAAAAAATGATGAGATATATGATTTTTAGTAGTTGGTCCCATGGATGACGTGGTAGGACTTACCCATGATATAATTTCTCGAAGATACGGGTATAATGTGTATATGAGTTCATATTTAATATGGGTATTTAGTTAATAGCTATATAGATTAAATCAATTTATAATTCACAGCAACATAACATTTTAATTTTATTTTTATGAAAACAACCATAAGGACGAGACTAAAATGTAATCGATAAACAAAGTGGAAGTATAACGAACAAAGTCATTTGTTCCTAATTATATCACCCTAAAAAATATTAAAATTAAATTTTAAATTTTGATTTTAATTTTCATATCCTAAACCTTAAATTTTAGGCTTTAAAAGATACATATTATCCTTAATTCTTTAAACCCTAACTACAACCTCTAATTTTGAATATTAAACCTATAATTTTAAAATGAATGCACTAAAAAAGGCACAATAAAAGACAGACGATTTTCATCCGAATATAGGTGGAAATGATCAGTAGAATACAAGCTTTATTTAATGGTTACCTTGTGCTTCAAGAAAGGCAGTAACAGCCAACAACAACCCAAAGTTTTAAACCCCAATCATGCATGCAGGGGAGAAATCTATACCTTTGCAGCAACAATGAAACACCAGGGATTCAATGTTTATAAAAAGAATACAATAATCTCTCTAATTAAGCTCAAAAAAACATGAAAAATACCTAAAAAGTTCTTCAACACCCAGCTTTCATTTGAAAAATCTTTAATTGGCGAAGAAATTAAACTTTGTAAGCACCCAAACCCAAGATGAAGATGAGCAGTAAAGGAATTAGTGTTTGAACACCAGTCATTTCTGGCAAACTTGATCCCAAATTTAAACACCTTGTAGAAGGAATATTAAATATATAGCTTTTGTTTTACAGTGACAATGGTACTGCCGTCCTTTTTGACTGTCTGAACTTTTCTTCCGGAGACTATAGGTTTGCAGAATACAAGCAAACTACAGGCTGCAGCTACCCACAGGGAACAGGTACAGCACTGTTGCCTTTGCTACAACCCTGTACCTTAGCCTACAAGTTTACCAGCTCAGTTCTCACTTTTGAACTTGATATGAGCAGGCACATTGAGGCTAAAATGAAACATCCGATCAGCAGCAGCCGGTAAGTAGACGTGTAGAGCATGAGCTTAGCAAATCAAATCAACTGAGTCCACCAAATCTCAGCAAAATCTGCAGTCAACTGCTTCAAACCTAAACCACCATGCTAGGCTTGCTTAGATATAGCCTTAACCGTAGCCAGCCACCGCTTGATATTTCCAACTGTAACATACACTCTTGCTTGGATCTCTCGTGTAACATTCATATATGTTTGGTTTCAAGATGGGCCTATATTAGACAGACCCATAACTACCCATTGAAGCTAGCCACCCTATTTCTCTTCTTCAAGTCTTTGGATTAGACAAGTTAGTCCAAGGCCTGAGCCGGCTATATATTCACGTATTCCAACATATTTCTCTTCTTCTCTTCAACCCTACTGAATTATCTCCCTAGTCCTATCCATGGCGATGAACAAGGCTAGTTTTTTACATCTTGTCACCTCCATTCTTTGCCTGTCTGTTGCTTTTATTCTTTGCGCTGTGCAGCGTATGTGCCAATGGCAATGGTATTTAAGAAACAGAGCACGTGAGAAATTTATCATTCTATTTCATATAAAAATTGAAAATTACATACTCGTAAGGGGAAATTTTTGTTTTACAAGATAATATAAGTATTATTAAAAATATCAATTAATAAAAATGTAACACTTATGGGTTTTTTTAGTCATTTGTGAAAATAAAAAACTCTTAACAAATAATACAATATACTTTATTCCTACCTAGATAACATGTCATAATATTAGAAAGACAAATATTTAGAGTTGGACTTGACTTCGTTACAACTAATTAATATAACAATCTTTTAATTATTTTGTAGATTTTTCTTTTTTAGACCCTCGAATTGGATCTAAATATAAGTTTAATCACAGTTTTTATTCGCAATTGAGTTGTAATAAATAATAATAAACATGTTGTCGATGTGCCCCAATTCTATAATTAATATGTACTTTTATAATATTGTTTCTCAAATATTTTTTTACCTCTATCATCCAATTTTGATGATGTTTAATATCTATTTTATTTTTGAATCTTTAAATTAAATTTTTTAAAAGATCGATTTAAATTTTATAATCAAATTAACACATCAGTAAATATTTAATTAACTCAATTTTAGAAGGGATAGGTGGATGGGTTGGGTTTGTAAACTGAATTGAGTTTAATAACAATCATATATTAATTATAAATATATCTGAAATTAAAAAAAAAAAAATTGTTGTTAACGATTATAGGAGGATTTCGTAAATTCTTATAATTAATGTGTATTTTAATTTTTTAATAGAATTTAATAAAACATAATTAATTATATTTTTAAAAAATTATGTTTAATTAATTTAGGTTGTTTGATGTAATTAATATTAATCTCAAATAATTTATGATTTAAAGTTTAGGTTCAAGGTTTAATAATTAAGGTTTAGATTTAGGGTTTAGTAGTTAATGTTTAGATTTAGAATTTAGAGTTAGTATTGATGTTTATGGTTTAATGTTCGTACTTTAGGATTTAGGGTTTAAAGTTTATAGTTTAATAGTTAAGGATTACGTTTTAGAGTTAAGGTTTAGTTTAAAAATATAATTAATAAAATAAAATTTTTTATTATATAATTAATTATATTCTATTATATTTTATTTAAAATTAAATATACAGAATTCTTATAAAATTTTAAAAAATGATAGCCAATGCATAGTTACGTCGGTTTAATAATTAATGTGTGGCTAATCACAACTATGATGCCACTAACACTGCAAAATAATTAATAAATCCTAATGCAATAAGAATGTGAGCCATGAATCATGAATCCAATTGTTCATCCACCAGATTTCTTTGTCAAATTCAAAATCAAGTGTATTAAAATTTTTAAACTCTTCCATCATCAAACCGTGTACGCCATCCCTATACTAATTTTTTAATATATATTTTACAATAATAGAGTACAATTTAAAATTAAAGTATTTGAAAGAACGCCGGGGATGAACTCTAACATAAATCATAGGACAAAACGGTATACCTTATGCGTACTACTTGTCTAGATTCGAGTGTGAATCTGTTTTGAAAAGTTGTGTTACGATTCTCGAAGATGTAACATGTTAAATCTTTCTTAAATTCTTGATGCGTGATAGATTGTTAATTAATGTGGATCAGGAACGATGACTCTTAACATTCAATATGATGTGTAAGGCCAGTGGGACTAGAATTGAGACTATAAATCATTTATTTCATCATTGATTGTCAACAAGCTTGATTTGTAATAGTGTTGTTCACCCGTATCGTTTATTGACGTTTCTTGACACGGATTTTAAAGAGTAGCTTACCTTTAACTTGGGACAATTAGATTTTACAAGGTCTGATATGGACGAGTGACTTTTATTTTTTTACACTATACTTTAAATGATATTGAAGAATCGTAATCAGTGTATTTTTAATCAAACAAGCGATAGATAGGAGTCTATCCTTAAAGTCACACGATGACTCGTTCAAGATAATATTGTGGCTAAGGGAACCCATCTATGGCTAGTACAACTGAGTAGTTATGGTGATACTAATGATGGTGCTTGACGTAGACCGACTGAGGATTGGTGTACGTTAAATTCTGATGGGAATCGTATGTTGGATGGTTATACATGTTATGGTGAGGTGATTCGGGATACCAAAGGACTTAGTGATGGGTTTCGCTAAATTCATTAGGATTTGTTTGGTTGTAGACGCGGAATCATGGAGTATTTTAATTACATTTTGACATGTTTGGGAGAGAGGTTTTCGTTGTATCCACATTGAGGTTGATATTAGGGATGTGTTACAATTGATTGATATGTAAACAATCAAATAATGAGAGATATAATGCTCTTGCTTCTCAGATTAAGTTGGTGACAATAAGAAAGAGCTTCGCTTTGTTCAAATCCGTTGAGAGGCTATATGATGGCTAACGTATTAGCAAAGCATGATTTTCATCTAGAGCAAAGAGATATATTTTTTGTAGTCGTTAATATTTATTTTTAATGCTTTATATCCGAATATTAATAATAGTATGGATTACATAACTTTTTTTTTCCGTATTTAAAGTTAAGAAGAATTTTAACAAAATATTTGTCTATCCCTCATTTATTCATAAAAATTAAAGTATTTAAATTAAAATTTGAATCAATCACATTTTTTTTATCCAAACAATCAAATCCCCCTTTGAATATTTAATAATAATCTTAATATAACATAGATTATTATTTAATATATTATAATTTTTTTAATAATAAACATATTTATTTTATAATCTATGGATACATAATTATTTCTCTTAATAATATTATCTTTATAATTTAAATTTATATCTTTTTTTTAAATTATAATGTATCTTATTGATGCGTCTAATAATTATTATTAATTAATATATTAATATTGAATTTCTTTTCATAATTTCATGCTATTTTTGTTTTCGTTAGTGTTTTTTTTCTTAACTTTGTTTTTAAAATTTCCTAAAATATAATAAAATCCACCTCCCCTAAATAATTAATTGTGGTGGGTTCCAAATAAGTGAGAGACACAATTTTTTGTGGATTCATCCTTATCAAGATAGACGGCTGTGCGAGTCCGAGTGGGGCAGATTCCCATTTCCCATTATTTTTTAACATGAGACACTTTAAAATAAGATATAATTAAAATTTCTATAAAATTTATAAAATTTTTAATATTAATCTTATATTAAATTTTTTAATTTTTTATAAAAAATTAAATATTTATAAAAAAATTGATACCAAATTTTTTTATAATTTTTAATTATATTTTATTTTAATCTTATTTTAAATCCTCTCGTCCTAAAACTTGTCTAATTTTTAAGGCGAGTAGACTTTGGCACTTTGCATGCTTAAATTCCATGCCTAATGACTGAGTTGACTCAACAACTTGCTTTTCTCGCCACATCTGAGTGAGAGACACGTTGAAATCCTTTATCTGGTGCTTCGCTTCCGTAGCCTACTCAAAATGTATTCACCACTCAAGAACTTACACGTGGAGTCTGGTTTATGCTTCGGCATTTCCACTTTGTATTGGGGGCGACGGAAATGACAATTGGAAAATGAGAGGAGATTTTTGTTTTTATTAATATTTAATACTTACTTTATTTTATTAAACTTTATTAGAAAAACTTAATTAATAGATTATAATTTGTTGTGAAATGTTAATTTTAATTGAAAAAGGTAAGATATGAACTTAAGCATAGAATGTTTATAGTAATTATGTTTGACAGACATAACCGGTCAACTACCTCCGCGGCTCCGCCTCTCTATATATTTGAAAACCCCTCTAAACCCGCCAAATTTCTTTCTAAAAAATATCGAAAAAGAGAAATGAAAGAGTGGAGCAAGGATTCACAGGAACACGGCTCTGCTTCGTCAAAGCAGTGGTTAACCCTCGGTATCGTCGTTTCCTTCATGGCTCGATGCGCCAAGCACGCCAGCCGAGTTTCCAAAAAGATGAAGCCAAAGACTATAAATCAATTCGGCTTGCGTTCCGATTCCCCGAGATTCTTCGCGTCGCCGAAATCACCTCTAAAATTGCCGAGACTGAAGCCTAAAGATCAATTCGGCTTGCGTTCCGATTCTCCGAGATTCTTGGCGTCTCCGAAATCACCTCTAAAATCTCCGAGGCCGAAACAGCTTTTGGAGACGCTCAGTAACAAGGCGATCAAGTTTGTACATCGTAAAAGGCACGGCGAGGGAAACGGGAGAGATTCAGGATCGGAGGAGGAGATCGGTGACGGTGGCGTGTGGCAAAGGTCAATCCTGATGGGAGACAAATGTCAGCCGTTAGATTTTTCCGGCGTGATTTACTACGATAGCAAAGGGAATCAAGTTGAGGAGTTGCCTTTTCGCTCCTCACGTGCCAGTCCCATGCCTGCTTACCTCAGCTCAAAGAATGGTTTTAATTAGGTAACCACTCAAGGCCCAAGGGTTGTTTAATAAATAAAATGTTTTTGTTTACATCATTTCCTTTTTGTATGTCTCTAAGATGCCACGTGTTGCGTTCCTATAGGCCAATGTTGCATATGCTTCATTTGTTTAGTTGACAAATTATTATTTTTAATACATAAATCACATGATTTACGTATTGAAAATAATATATTGAAGCTTAAGTACGACACCCATAGAATATTTAGAGTTAATTCTGCCTCTTGTTTTTCATTTTTTTCTCTAGAGTATATGGACAAAACTATCCAGCTAGACAATAAATCAACAGGAATGGAGTCACTATTAAACATTTGCGGAGATTAAAATATTAAATTTAAAAATATAAAGATATATTAATTATTTAAAATTTAAAATTTATAAGATAAAGCTTAATTTATTTAATATTTAAGTTTAAAAAGACCTAAATTGATATTAGACCATAAAATTAATAATATGTGATCATTTTTTTAATTCAATCTTATTTAATTATATATTTAATAAACTCTTTGTTGTTTTAATTTAAATATTTATTTTTATTAAAGTTAAATTATAAACAAATTAAAATATATCAAATATTCTTTGGGTTGAAATATAATTAATTAAGGATTAAACTAAAAAAGAATAAATATATATCTTTAAATTAAAGAAAAGTTTATTAATTATTTGCTGTAATAATAATTTAAATCTTTTCTCATAAATTTTGAGTTAAAATATTTAATAAATTTTTATATTTATTAAATGTAATATTTCGACTATTGATAAAGTTCAATCATGATTCTGTTGTTATATATTAAATTAATCCTGTTTGGGCAAATATAAAATATACTAATCATATATATTGTATAACAAGAACTATAAATAAATATGGAAATCATGTAACGTGAATGATGTGAATTTGTTTAAGTTACATGTCATTTTAAAATTATTAAAAATATTTCACTAATTATGGTTATAAAAATAATAATAAATGTTATATTTTCTAAAACAATAATATTCAGTTTAAAATTATTAGTTTAAATTATAAAAAAGGGAAATTTATAATAAGAAGTCAAAAAAATTAAAATAGTAATATATATATATATATATTCAATTTGTTAAATTAATTTTGGTTGCATGTTGATATCTATTTTATATAGATGATTAAATTTTATTATAAGCTTTTTCAATATATAAAAAGCATTTTAATCATTTTCTATAAGTCATGGCATTTTTTATTTGTATTTTAATCATTTTCTATAATATATTTCTTGTATTTTAATCCTCCTGGTATCCTTATTGTTTTAATCTTACAAATCAACATCGTTCGTACACGTAATAAAATAGTTATATATAAAAAGAAAAGAAAAGAAAAGGGTGGAAACTCCGATGCTCAGGCACCGGGAGCGGCGTCCTTCACTTTGCTTTGCAAGTATCCACCGTATTCTATAGCATAATCCTTAACATGGCTAGCCGTATCATAAATACGGGTACGGGCAGAATCAACACGATCAGAACCAGGAGGATGCATGCCCCGGAAGTAACGGTACATCCAAGTTGATCCGGCAACCACGGCCACTCCGAAGCCGCACGCAGAGAGGATCACAGCGGCCGAAAGGAAGAGAAGGGCGCATATCGGGAACCAAACGGGGCTAGAAACGATGATCAACGGCATAAAAAAGATGAACCCGAAAATGGCAGCGGTGAGGGTGATGCCGGTGAGGAGTAAGAGAATGGAGGCCGAAACGATGAAGAGGATCAAGAAACCGAGGAGGTGGGTGGTGTTTGGTGCATGGGATTGAATTTTTTGTAGGAAAACTAAGGCAGGGGAGGCGGTGCGGTTAGTTCTAGAAATTCTCTGCGTCTGCTGCTGCTGGTGGTGGGTTGCGTTGCGTTCCGCCATGGTTATGAGAAAGTGGGAGGTGAGGAAGATGAGGGAGAGAGAGGTGTAATTTTGTGTTTAGAAGTGTTAAAAAATGTCAAGGAGTAAGACTCGGGCTTTAAACGACAAGTGTCGGAAATGTTGTGTTTAGGCATGCAAGGTGTACACGTGGATATGTAATCGAGTTTCTGGAGTTCCTAAGTTAAGGTGAAAAGCCACGTCACTAAATTGTTTTGGATATGGATGCAAATATAATTATAAAAAATTTAAATATTCCAATGAAATATAAACTATAATTTGAACCGGGCTTGGACCTATCGTTAGTCATTTGTGAGAGTCAACTTCAAAGCCCAAGCATATTTCCCCCCTTTTTTTTCTTATGTGAAAGCACCTGCAGGAAAGGATCCAAACGCCGCCCGGTCCATTTCCAGCACCAAGCGCTTGTTTCTAGTTCTTTCACAACAGCACAAGCGACTGCCGACTGGAGGAGGGCAGAGCCCCTGGTACGAGCACAGAAATGTGGAACTTCATCAGGAAGCGCGGTCCTAATATTCATATGAAACGTCTGCTTGAACCATTCCTTAAGCGCCGCCATTTTCGAACCCGCGCCGTTGACAGACAAAACGCATCCCCCACCGGTCTTTACGGTTTTGATCACTTGAAGTCCCCTAAAGGTTTCCAACGCTTCGTCGACGATGCCATTGAGAGGTAAAAGGTCGATCTAAATTGGTTCACGAATAACCTCAGTATAAAGTCTTGTCACTTATTTGGCAGGCTCGCTTTTAATTTCTAATCGTATTTTTTTCGGTTATTAGGTCCTCTGAGCTGGTTGATTATATCTCCGGCATGCCATCTTCGGTTGAAATAATCCGAGCCATGGATGAGATTTCGGACACTGTAGGTTCATTTCTATATTCGTATATATTGCTTAGTTAATAACAATTTTAAGAAATGTCTTCATTAAAAGTTCCATTTTGTAGGTCTGCTCTGTTGTCGATTCGGCAGAACTCTGTAGACAAACTCATCCAGCCAGGTTATTATTGTTAATCTTGATCGAATATAGCTATTGTACCTTGATTTAGAATTTTACTTTTATTCAAATAGCTATTACTTCCGTTGTTTCAGAGGATTTGTAGAGGAGGCTAACAAAGCATCGATGAGAATTAATGAATATCTACATGTGAGGTGACCAATGATGTTAACCATAGAAGTACCTTTTCCCTTGTGCTTATGATTTTTTTTTTTTTTGCTGAATCAATGATGATATATCTTTCATGATAGTTGGAGTCAATAATTTATTTTGAGGAAGACTACATTTCTAAAGTCATTTTGTTGTAGTGTAGTCTGGCCAAACTGGCTTGTTTTGCGTTAATTTTTCTTAAACATTCCATGTGCATTGATGATTTATGTTCTATTGGATGCTAACAGCTTTGTTGTGGTTTATTGTCATAACAGTTTCTCAATACAAATCATACTCTTTATAATGCGGTGAAAAAAGCAGAGCAGGATGGTCATTTGCTTTCTGCGGAAGCTCGTAGAGCTGCACTCCACTTACGTATTGACTTTGAGAAGGGTGGCATTCATCTTCCTTCTGGTAAATATCCTTTTCGTACTGAGAATCATGTAGGAACATAATTTTTTTCCTGTTTAGGAATTGTAAGCTTCCACTTCCTATTGCAGGAAAATTAGAACAGGTTAATCAGCTAAATCTGAATGCTCTCAAGCTATGCAGGGAGTAAGCATATAACCTTTTTTTTTGTCTGTCTCAGTAGCAGTATCATATATTGTTTGAGCAGGTGGCTGCAGGGTTTTGGTTATATTTTGTATGCTACTTTTCCTCCCAGGTATGATGAAAATATTAAGCTTGACCCAGGTCATGTGGATGTCTTTCCAGCATCATGCATCCCAAGACAAATACGACATCTAGTGAAGCCTATCTATCGTCTGCCATCTGAAGTGTCAAAGAAGTCCTTAGGCTCATTTGCTGACGAAAAAGAAAAGGGTTTTCGGATCATAACAGAACCACGCACTCTATTCTCTGTTCTACAATGGACAACAGATGAACAGGTAACTTTCATCTTTTGGATTCAGGAAATCATCAACTTTTTTCTACATTTTATTGACTTAAACTTGCTCAGCTGTGTCCCAGTTGCTATATTCGGGCAAGTAGCATCTTTCTGTTATTGCTTTTCATATATTCTCTCTAATAAGTTTAATTAGTCAAGACACTGAGTAACATTTTCTGTGGAGAGTAGAATTTTGAATGGGGTATCATTTAATTGTAATTATTGTGAAATTTTATTTGTAGAACTGACCAAGTCTTCTGCCTCATTTACTTTCTCAGGTTAGGAAAATGGCATATTTGAAAGGGAATTCTGTCCCGCATGCAAACCACAAAGTTCTTGATGAACTTATAGATTCCAGACATGAGCTTGCTCAGGTAATTTATACTCATGTATGAATTTGGAAAAAAACAATAATGAAATTGGATTTTATATGGTGTGAAGATTTGATACCATAAACACTTTATGCATATGTGATTTTTTTTTCTTCCAAATGTGGATTAGTACTCTAAGCTTTTCTAAACTTTAAAAAGTGAAGAAGTCTCTGACATTGCATTTTAAACTTATTTAGTTTCTATGTTGGTTGAAGACTTGAAGTTCATGAGGAATTTTGAGGCTAGTTTTAGGAAGATAATATCGATAAACATGTGGTAAGGTGATGTAACTGAGCAGCAAGATCTAGAATTCAAGATACTTCTAGGATCGGGTTTAATTTTAACGTTTCAAGATTTTCTGATTGTAGCATCAATGCATCCATCATTTTCTGGCTTCATTTTGTAACTCAAAACCATTTTTGACGTTCCAATCTTTCCGTTGTCAAGAAATCACTTAGTATCTCCTGAAAATTTTCCATAGTCCTTTAGTAAGTTAATTGTAATTAATTTTAGGATAATTTGTGCTTGATGATGAGGAAATTTGTATCTGACTTGGTTTTAAATGGTTGTTGCTATATGTCTAGAAATAATAACCTGCTATCACTTAAATTTCTTTGAATATCTTGAAATGATTGTGGTATGGGTAAAATAGAAGGTTGGGATTGTTGATTATTTTTTAAATAAATTCTTATGAATTGCGAGCTACTATAGTACTATTTTGTTTCTACTGAATTATGCAGATAATGGGTCGTAAATCATATGCTGAATTTGTAATGCAACTAAACATGGCTTCGTCGCCAGAGGTGGTAGTGTCCTTTTTGCTTGAGATGAGCAACATGGTCAAAGCAAGGGCTGATGAGGTATAAATGGGTTTCTTATTAGAACTTGTGAGGTGTTGATTCATAGGAGGTTGTAGATTCTCTTGCCGTAACATTACCCTACTGATTTGTTATTTTCCCTACAGGAGCTTGAGACAATTAGAAATTTGAAGAGAGATGTATGTGGCCAAAGATATGTAGATCTGGAACCTTGGGATGAGGCATACTACACAACGATGTTGAAATCTTCTGTCTATAATTTGGACTCCTCTGTAGGTTATAAACTTTTATCTGTTTTGCCTATAATTTGAAAACTTCTGTCTATAATTTGTCTCTCTTAATACTTTTGATCAAATATTGTGGCAGGTTGTGGGATCATATTTTTCTCTGCCACAGTGTATCGAGGGCTTGAAACTTCTAGTAAAGTCACTCTTTGGTGCAAACTTTTATAGTGTTCCCATGGCACCCGGTGAATCATGGCATCCTGATGTGCTTAAAATGTGTTTTCATCATCCTGAAGAGGTATGTGAATAGATGATGGAAAGGTGTGGGGTAGTTTAGAAAAAAAATAAAAACTTTATATTGTGAAGAATACCGAGAAGACAAAGCCTATGTTTAGAGCTCAGAATTTATTTCCTCCATAAGTAGAGGATAATCCCTTTAAGATGGTTAATTTACCTGCTCTATTTCTATTTCTGAATTCAATTTGAGATTACTTATTTATCTTTTTGTAACAGAAAGACTGGATATAAGAAACATAGATGCTTCTGTTACAAAGGTTATTCGTGTTGAAAATGTTCTGCCCGACTTTTTCTTGATTTTCATTTATATTACAGCATCGTAACTAGGCATTATGCATTTGTTTCAGGGTGACTTAGGGTATCTCTACCTTGATCTGTTCTCACGGAAAGGTAAATATCCAGGTTGTGCTACATTTGCAATTAAAGGGGGGCGAAAAGTTTCTGACACTGAATATCAACTCCCTGTATGTGAATAAACACTGGTTACCTTTGTTTGCATACTCTTTCTCGTTTTGTAGCACTTTGTTATGTTTTTCATTTAAACAACTTTTCTTGTTTGTGATTTACTTTAAATAAAATTCATTTGCTTTCCCTGTTCATTTACCCTGAAAATTCATTAGTTATGTAAAGATTAGTTTCATTTGAAACTTCACTTAGATTGTTTTTTATGCAGGTTATGGCCCTTGTTTTCAATTTTTCAAAGTTGCATGATTCATCAATTGTGCTACTTAATCACGGAGAACTAGAAACTCTGTTTCATGAGTTTGGACATGCTCTTCACGCATTGCTCTCAAGAACGGTAGTTTGTTGAGACTTTACCACTAAGCAAGTTCAGTATAAGTCAGTTGTTTTCATCATAATCATTTTGGCAATTCATGTAGGATTACCAACATTTTTCAGGCACAAGGGTGGCTCTTGACTTTGCTGAGACACCTTCGAACCTATTTGAGTAAGTGGAATGATGCAGTTTCTGCTGTCGTATATTTGCACAGTTCATTTCTGAGAAAACTAAGATAGCTTTTGCAATATACAACTTGAAATAAAGCAAATATTCATGGATATTGGTAAAAATGCATGTTGCTTTCCTACTATGGGAAAGATGTATTAATTTTTGTGGTCTATGATTCTTACATACTGTTCGTTTTAAGTTTGACGTGCTCATTTTTGTTGCTACCTAACTGATATTCTAAAGAGGGAGATAGATTGTCCATGCATGTGTATTGTAAGTTTTAAAATTTTTAACATGTGTCCCGTGCCTTATCACCAACTGACCGAATTGATTATGCTTCTAGGTACTACGCTCGGGATTACCGAATCCTGAGGAAATTTGCCAAGCATTATTCAACAGGAGAAGTGATACCTGAGAAGTTGGTAAAGTCGCTAAATGATGCAAAAGACATGTTTGCAGCAACTGAATTGCAACGCCAGGTTCATCTAATTCTCTCAATGAATCTTTATGTAATGTTTTGAATCATGTTTAATGCATGGAAATGAATAGTAGTTGACCGAGCTTTTTGTCTTTCATTTGGCATTTACAGATATTTTATGCTTTGGTTGACCAAACACTTTTCGGAGAACATTTATCTATGCCAAGAGACACCAGTTCTATTGTTGCAGATTTGAAAAGACAACACGTGAATGAGAAGCATGTGGAGGGGACACACATGCATCTACGATTCAGTCACTTCCTCACCTATGGGGCCGGTAAAGTTTATAATAATAAATCAGTTAACAGTTTAGACTTTATAATTTTACTGTTCATGAGTACATAAAGTATAAATATGGTCTCAAGTGGCATATCCTGGCTCGAGCTCAAGGTTCTGAATACAGCAACTTCATGGATCTCAAATCAAGGCACCGGAGCACCCTATTTCGTGTATTCGCACTTCACATGGATGTCTAATGAAGTTGCATATTTTGCATTTTCTTTTATAAAATGACTTGAGTTTTCCTAGCTGCTTTCTTTAATCTCTGCCTGTTCCTTGGATATGTATGTTAAAATATGAATGCATCAGTCTTATGTACGATTTTTTCTCTCTTTGATTTTGTAGGTTACTACAGCTACTTGTATGCCAAGTGTTTCTCAGCAACCATATGGCAGAAGCTCTGCCAAGAGGATCCTTTATCACCAACCACTGGAAAATTGCTGAGAACAAAACTTTTTCATCATGGAGGAGCCAAAGAACCATCTGATTTGTTGAGTGATCTTGTGGGTGCTGGGATCGTAAAGTATCGTAATGGAGGGATAGTTCCTGATGTGACAAGTTGTTTGGATGAACTGAAACTGTCGTAAGTGACCGAGTATGGGAGAAAATAATAATAAAATTAACAAACATGGAGAATAGAGTAGAGGTGGTAAAAGGACACATGGACATGATTGATGTGAAATTGCCCGAGTTTTTTTACCGTCAAGATTGCAACTGTAAACGATTAACTAAGTTTGAGTTATCATTAGAATTTATAGCATTATTTTGGGGTTTCGGGATGACATCATGTAAATAACATAAATACTTTGAAAATTCAAAGCTTGAGGCTTTCACTCACCCATGATCCAAAAAAACATGGAAAATCAATGAGAAGTTTAGAAAATCCACCTCTTCACACTTTAGTACTAATTCTTTGATATTTCAAAATTAAACTCTATAATCCTTCATTGGATATTCTTAATTTTCGAAAACTTAATTCCAATTACCGAAAATCCAATTTACTACTAGACCCTGTTTTAGGGGTATTAAGAAAATGAAAATAGACATTAAAAAGGTAACATTTATTAGTAATCATGTTAAAAAAGAGTTATATTATAAGAATGTAAGTGGTTAGTATGGACGCGAGTCAAATAGGTCCAACTAGGCCCAAGTTTATTTTTAGAGCTGAGTTAGCTTGTCTTGGGCCATGAAATTTAAAATGATCCGACCCGAAAATCCAGTTAACAAAAAGGAAACCCTAACTCTAAGGCCTCACATATATATCTTCTACAGACCTTTCTTTCTAGTTTTCTCCATCGTTCTTCAGAGGCAGCCGCGCCACTCTATTTCTCTCACATCGTCAGGTTTCTCTTTCACTTTCACACCATTTTTTATGCGTGAAAAGAGCTTGCATTAGAGTAGGGCCTTTATCTGTGTTCTGTGATTGTTTTAGGCTTCTCTTTAATCAAAATATTAAAATCCCAGTAGTTTTGGAATTATTTATTGGATCTCAGATTCTGATTTATTTCAATGGTTTTGTGATGTACTTGAGTATGTGATTGTTGTTTTTCATTTAATTGGACTGTAATTATTCTGAACAGAAGCAAAAGGTTAAGAACCATGGCGTATACTGCAATGAAGCCGACCAAGCCTGGTTTGGAGGAGCCTCTGGAGCAGATTCACAAGATTAGGATCACACTCTCCTCTAAGAATGTGAAAAACCTAGAGAAAGGTACAACATTTTGTATGCTGAAAAGATTCTATTTCATTTATTCAATTTGTATTTTTTTGCTGGTATATCATATAGTGATCTTTCTCAATAAAGATTAGCATTTGTTGTTTTGTTGATGACTTCAATTCAATTTAGAAGCTAATAGCATTGTTTAGCGTCTAAAGTATTTCTGTTTCACTGTTAGTTTGTGCTGACTTGGTTAGCGGTGCAAAGGATAAGAGATTGAGAGTTAAGGGACCAGTAAGAATGCCCACCAAGGTTCTTCACATTACTACAAGGAAGTCTCCCTGTGGTGAAGGTATTTACTTGCACAGTGCCACAGTCTGATGTTTCTTATCGTTAAAGCATTTTCTGAAACCTGAAAGAAGTATATGCCTATGAATATGATTCCCCTGCCCTTTACCACAATATACTTGCAACCATCATCATGGACTGCCTTTTCTTCCTATATAAATGGAGTTTATATGTTAAAATGTTTTCCAATAGTTTGATTCCCACTGGTTTACCAATCAATACGATAGTTTGTGTAGGTTATGATTGGGGTTTGACCTGTTGGGTGATAAAGAGAAGTGTGCTAAGATGTTCATGTAACATGAGTAATTTGTATGGACGACTGATGAAACTATTTGTGTTGTTTGTAGGAACAAATACATGGGATCGGTTTGAACTCCGTGTTCACAAGCGAGTTATTGACCTTTTCAGCTCCCCGGATGTGGTGAAGCAGATTACTTCTATCACCATTGAACCTGGTGTTGAGGTGGAGGTCACCATTGCAGATTCTTAAATGTACCTTAGCTTTTGCTTTATGGAACATTACTAGTATTTCTTTGATTCGAACCCTTCAATTCGATGTTTCAATTGCAGATTTTGGTTTCGGTTTTGTTACCTAAAAGATTATGGTTGCATTTTCTGTTTTTGCATGATTTGATATTAAAATATCATGAAATGAGCAGCTTTCTATTCATCCTTCATTTAGGAATTGCAGCAAATACATATAATTGAATGTTTTGATATATCTTTTATATATGTACATTGCTTTTAACATCATTTTTTATATTAGTCTTTTATAAATTTGTTTAGTTATTTAATAATTTAATTTTTATGAATGAAAATATTTTTTAATGCATTATTTTAAAGCTATTGTTTCAGATTCTTGTCAATTTATTGGCAGATTAAAAATATGTTTAGGTCAAAGTATAAATTAATGAAGATATGCATATATAAGATTATAATTGTAATTCATTTTATGTAAACTAAATTGTAAAATGTAAATCCTTCTAAATCTTACTTTAGCTTAAAATTTTTTGAAGTTAATGGCTTTCATTACGTTGTCATTTGCGTATGTCAATTAAATTTTTTAAATTAATTTTATGGTGTAATGACGTCCACGTAATCTGTACACCATCTCTATTACGTTAGTAGGATATAAAAACATGATATTTCGGTTCAGTCTTGTTAAATTAGATCAAACCGGATATGAATCAATTTAGGTTAATTTGATGTTTTGACTCAAATCGGTTAGATATAAATTATTTTCTGGTCGAATTCGCATCAGGTTAAGTTTATTTCAGGTTGAGTTTATGTCATGTCAGATTAAAGCCATTTGGGTTAGAATCATTTAAATGACAAGTTAATTCGGGTTTGGGTGACTTCAGATCGGATTTATTTCAGGTTGGTTTAATTACAAGTCGAGTTTATTTTAGGTCGGGTGATTTTAAGTCAGTTCTATTTCATGTCGGGATAATTTGAGTTTCGAATCTGTATTAAGTTTGAGTTTGACATAATTAGTCGATAGACTTTGGGTTGAGTCATTTCAAGTTAATTATTTTATGTTTTCCACGAACACAAATCACATTAAAAACAAATATTATGTATTATAATGAATAAAATATCATCATATCATATGATTTATATCTAAAATATTGGAGTCGGTTATAAAAATTAAAAATTAATGTCAATTTCAGTGAAAAATAAAATTTTAGAGACTAACATGAACAAAAATATAATCACATTAAAAACATTAAATTAAATTAAAAAAATAGTAGTTAATTTAAAATAAAATTTTTAGGAGATTATAATGAACAGAAATATTATATTAAAAATAAAAATATTGAACTAAATTATCAAAATATAAATATGGGTTAAATTATACTAAAGTAAAGTTTTATGAACAATAATAAACAAAAATATAATCATATTAAAATTATCGAACAAGGTTAAAATAATTTTAAAATAAATAATGATCAATTCGAATCTTTAAACTCGATATTTAAATCTTACCATCACTAATAAATAAAGCACAAATTAAACCATTGTATTTTTATGTGTAAAAATAAAAGTATATATAATATAACATGCTATTAAAAATAAATTTAAATATATTAATTCATAAAGTGCAAATTAAACGATTATAGCTTTCTACATCCCTATACGTCATAATCAAAGCTGAGCGGATTCCTCAACTTTTAACCTAATTTTGGCAAAGTTTTGTTCCATTAAGGGAACAATGAATGATGGAAAAGTTGACTTTTTATTAACTTTTCTACAAGAGACAAGCACGATTAGAAGTGACTTTTTGTTTACAGCATTTGTCGAACACTAACCCAATTCTAATCCAAAAGTAAATTAAAATCCATAACAGAGAGAACTAATTAAGTTTTATTTTAACCATAATTAACTACTTATTGCTTTTAATTAGACACTCGAGCAAAGGGTATGGCCACAAGTGGTGCCATCTTCTTCAAAACAACTCCAAATTCCTCGTCTATATCAGGTTTCTTCCCCTCCGGCAGTTTCCATTCAAATGAATGCACCAACATAGCCAAGAGCAGACCAATCATTCTTTCAGCCATTGCAATTCCAGCGCATATTCTCCTACCCGACCCAAATGGGATGTACCTCAAATTATTACCTTGATAACTGATGTCGGATTCCAAGAACCTCTCAGGCTGAAAACTAAGAGGATCATCCCAGAGTTGAGGGTCCCTGTGCATGGCCCATGCATTAATGAAAACCCTACAATGTGTAGGGATGGTATATCCTGCGATAATAGAGGTTTGGTTGGGCATGTGAGGCAAAAGCAAGGGAACAACAGGATGAAGACGAAGTGTCTCCTTTATCACAGCATTCAAATACGACAGTTGGGGAAGAAGGGACTCTTCCAGTATGGTTTGGTCTCCGGCCACAGTATCTAATTCCTCCACAAGTTTTGCCATTTTATCTGGATGTCGTAGTAGTTCGGTCATTGCCCACTCTACGGTGGCAGTTGTTGTATCTGTACCACCGATCATCATGTCCTGTCCATACATTTAGATATGAAGATTACTAGGGAAAAGATAATTATAGAAAAAGAGAAAAAAAAAATATAAGAATTTTTATGGACGTCAATTACCAAAAGCATAGTCTTTATTTCATTGTCTGATAGTGAGATTTGATCATCTCCTTTCTGGTTCAGATCCAACAGTTGCTGCAACAAATCCTTGCTAATTTGATCATCTCCATCATCTTGGGTCTTTAACCGGTTCATTATCACCGATTCAAATTTCCATAAGAACCATGACAGAAGCTTCCTCGATTTGGACTCAGTTCCCTGCAAATCAAATGGGGCAAGAACTGGTAAGAAATCAGACACGTTTGGTCCAACAACTAATCTCACAAATTCCTCTAATCGCTTCTTAAACTCAATCAAATCACTGTTTCGTTCCGATGAACCGCCCCATAGCGAGGTTATCATCAGTTTTACTGTGGTTGATGCTACTTGTTCACCAATATTAACCGATGAACCAATTTTCCCGTACACATCCTTCATCATTTGTTGTACCCCACGTCGACGATACTCATAGGAAGCATCGAGTCTGGTTTTGCTCATGACTTCACGAAGAATAATCTTACGTATCCGGATGAAATCAGGGCCATTTGGTTTCCATACGATGCTGAAGCCACCAAACATGCCGGCTATGGCTGCTGGTGTATCACGGTTGGCGAAGATGGCATCGTGGTCTTTGAGGACCGCTTTGGCAATTGGAGGTGAATTTATGACTATACAAGTCTTTATCCCTAGCTGAAGCTTGAAAATGGGACCATAGATTTCAGACAGCTCCGCAAAGTAACGATGTAAATCAGGTTTGATGAAAGGAAGGTTTCCTACTATAGGCAAGCCTCTAGGACCAGGTGGCAGCGGAGGGCTTATATTGCTGAATTTCTTAGCCCACCACCATGCAAAGTAGAAAAGCGTTAGTACCACTGCCATGAGAGTAGTTGACACTTTTTCTTTGCGAGGTTTTCTCTCTCTTCTTTATTCAATCAAATAAATTAAATGGATAAATAGTACTTAGAGATGGGCACGGATCGGGTTGGGTCGGATTTTTGGCTCACCCGCACCTGACCCGAAAATTTATACCCTTCGCTCGGCATCCGACCCGGGTTTAGGGTGAAAAATATCTGATTCGACCCGACCCGATTTTTAAGCTTTAAAATCAGACCCGATCCGACCCGAATCATTTAAAAAAATTAAATTTTAGGGACTTAATTGTAAAAAAAATTAGGGATCTAATTGTAAAAAATAAAATTTTAGTGACCTAATTGTAAAAAAATTAATTTTAGTGACCTAATTGTAAAAAATATATATAATGAATGATCATTATTGCAAATATCCCTAAAATATATATGGAAAAATTACACTATTAGTTTCGGGTCGGATTTTTTTCCACCCTAAACCCGAACTCGACCTGACCCGAAACCACCCTTGAAAAAACCCCGACCCGACTCGAACCCGATTTTTTTTAAAATCCGACCCGATCGAATCGGGTCAGAACCCGTCGGGTTCAGGTTCCGTGCCCATCCCTAACAGTACATCGACATCTCTTCTTGGCGTGGTTCAGGAATAGAGAGAAGACCTCGCCAAGAGAAGGTGGCGAGGTCCTTTTATTACTATATCAATTAATCTATTTCCTCAATTATTTTCCAAACGTCTCTATAATACTAAAAATAAACTTAAAAACCCCTGTATTTCTCAAAATTAACCTAAAAAATAAGTACCTAAATTATATATTTTTTCAAAATAAGTACCTAATATTTTTTTGACTGAAATAAGTATCTAAATTATATATTTTTTTCTAAAATAAGTACCTAATGTCTTTTTTTATTGAAATAGGTGTCTAAAGTTTCATTCCGTTAGTATTTTAAAATAACACTGTTAAAAAATTGTTTAACTTATAAATAAGTACTCAAACTATAATATTCTTTTAAATAAGTACCTAATTTTTTTTCTTCAACTTAATCATTCAATTTTTTTTTTTCCTTTCGTCTCAATCAATTTGCGTAATCATGAAAAATAGGTATTTAAAACTAAAATATTAATAGAATAAAATCTTCTTACTCTATTCTATTAATCTTATCTCTTGTTAACTCAGTCATTAATAAGTTTTTAGTATTTTCTTACTCTTATCTCTTGTTAACTTTATAATTATAATTCATTATTATTGATAAAAAATATTTTATAAAACTTCAATCAAATTAATTTTAAAAAACGTATTTTATAAAATTTAATTATTTAAAATATTAAAATACTTATAGTTAAAATTTAAAAATTAATGGGACAAAAGAAAATATTATTTATGCCTTATCTTCTCGTCGTAGTTTCCTGTCATTGAGAAAGGAATCTCACCATCACATAATACACGATAATTTTCTAACAAAACAAACGAAAACTAAATAAAAAAAATTAAGAAAACGACACAGTATCAACTTAACATTAAATTATTTTTATAAATAAAATAATAATATATTTTTGACTAAAAATTGGCCCTTAAATTATACACTTTATATTAAATTATATCTTGAAGAAATTTTTATGACCTTTTATTCTCTTAATTTAAATTATTATTTCCGTTGACACATTTTTGTAACGTTTGTTAAAAGAATTTGGTCAATTAGATTACGTAGGTGGGATTTCTTGATATATAAAAATGAGATTGAACTTAATAAAAAAGTAAATATCATGTTGAATCTATTAAATTTTATATATATTCAATTCAGTCCCTAATTTTTTTTAAAAAAATTTAATCTAAAATTGAACCATTCATTTTTATTTTCATATTTTAGTCCAAGGTTATTTTATAATATTATAATAGTTTGTGTTAAACAGAGGCTTTTTGACCTATTTATAAATACAAATTAAATAATCAAGTTGAAGAAAAAAAATATTAGGTATTTATCTAAAAAAATCTATAGTTTGGGTACCTATTTATAAGTTAAACAATTTTTTAACGGTATTACTTTAAATTAATAACGAAATGAAACTTTAGGCACCTATTTTAGCAAAAAAAATATATTAGATACTTATTTTAGAAAAAATATATAATTTAGGCACTTATTTCAATAAAAATATTAGACATTAATTTCAAAAAAATATATATAATTTAAACATTTATTTCTAAGTTAAGCCTAAATAAAACCGGCATTTGTTAATTTCTTACACCCTCTTTAATATTGCTTGACTTCCTCATCCTAACCAGTTCGTAGATGCATGCCCTGTGGGTGTAAAGATCGTTAGATTAAATTCCAAATTATACCTATGAAATACTTTATACAAATTTTTATGTATTTTTTGTGAAAGTAGATTTTATACGAGTTTCATTAAAAATCTTTTTAAGTTTAGTTGAAGAAAAAGAGTACTTACGAAAATAATTATATAGTCAAGGACGAAATCGAGATTAAACTAGGGACAGACCGATTAATTTCAAAATATTGAGGGTCTTAAAACAATAATTAATTCGTAAAAATTAAGAGAGTTTAGACTTAATTTTACAAATTTTTAAATTAAAAGGTTTTAAAAAGTAATTAAACTAGAACAAGAAGATTCAAAGTTTAATTTTATTGATTTTAGATTACATCATCTTTAAAAAATAATAAACCATAAGAAATTTGGTACGGACGAAAAAAATTAATTATACTAGTTTTAAAACTACGAGGACTCAAAATATAATTAGCCCATAGAATTTGGGAGAGACAAATACCTCTCCCATAATATATATAGATTGGTCCTTGTATATAGTCGTATAAGAAGGTGATTCCCGACTATAAAACAAACACATTTCAAAATCTATATGGTTATAATTGTATCTAACCCATTGAATGATTAATTTGGATGAAATACGATAAAAAAATATAATATAAGGACAACTCTTCTTACTTATTTTACTTTGTTCATAATATTAAAATTTAAAAATTAACTTTATTTAAAATATCTAATATCTCGTTATTAAACCAATTAATTGTTATTTATAACGTAAAGAATTTAACTATTACTTTGTTTAATAGTCGACATATTAAATCATATGTATAATAGATTGGTTTAGATCGATCCTAATCGGATGATCCTGAATTACTTCTTTATCTCTATTTAAAAATTTAATAAAATATTAATCTCTTAAACTTAAGTTTAGAAGGATAAGGAATAAGAGGGATTAAATCAATCCTAATTAAATTATGAATTAGTGTTAAATATTACTATTTGTTATGTAATTGTTACATGATATATAATTTCATGAGTTTAGGCTTATGTTGCTAACATAAAAAAAAAACATTTTTTTTTCGTGTTTTTGATATAATCCATAAAAATTTTCTCGTTTTTTATACATAAATTTTTATGACGTTTTCTCGAAGTTTTAGTAATTTTTTCGCTTTCAGAATAAATTCTTTTATTTTCGCCTCATAAAAAGAACTAATAGGTTGATGATTACCTTCATGATATAACATAATAAAAAAGTTCTTCTAACTTATATAACGATGCGAGAAGAATAACTAAAAAATAATAAGAAAAAGATAAAATCAAATAACTGTATAAATATTTTTTACACATTGCATACGATTTTATAATAGTTTTTTTATCAAAAAATTCTATATTAGACCAGAATAAATAATTCAATTACCAACTTTTTTATAAAGTTAAAAAATATTATGGTGATTCTATTGTTTTATATATTTATTATTTATTTCGTTTATGATTTAGTAATATTTTTAAAAAGAAAAAAATATATATTTTTGTATTTTTTTTTATATTTATAATATAAATATTTTAATAGCTTTTTGGTGTTAAAAAAATTGTGATGATGAGATGAGACCACGATAGCTAAGATAAATTAAAAATTTTCTTTCTCTCGTACTACTCTTTCAATATATAATCTAATATTTTAAAAAAATCAAAATCAAAAATCAATATTGAATTCAAAGTATCATTATGATTATGACAGATTTTGAATCATATCCTGTTTAAATTTGTTTTAATTTAATATCAGATAATTCTTGTTATCTGAACGTAGTTTATTACGATTATGACAGATTTTTTATTCAATTTTATGACTTAAATATTAAGTTTTCATTTCATTTTCATGTTCCACATGGAAGTGGAAATTAATGTTTTATGTTTTTTTTAGTGCATTCAAACCGATTGATTTGAATGAAATGTGAGGACAAAGTCAAGCTTTGCTTGTCACACGTAACATTGAAACACCTCTACGTCATCTATGGTTTTAAATAATCAGGACTGTTGATCTTAATTTTTTTCAAGTGAATCATCACCTCTTTCCTACATGTACTTAGTGGGTGGGTAGTTATTAGGTGATTGTTTAAAGATCAACGGTCCAGATTACTTGAACCATGAATGACGTGGCGAACAAGATTCACCTAATAATCTTTCACATATTATAGTAAGGCAAAGATAGGGACTGGTCGGAATCTCATTTCGAACAAAACATAAAATTCAACCTTTGATTTTAACACAAATATGATTCTTATCATGACTTAATAATTGGTGAGATTCGGTACGGTTCAAAACTTTAAATCTCTACAAAAGTTGAAAAGATAAACACGGGTTTCTTTCAACAAATTTTATGGTGCTAGAATTTATTAATCATCTGTCTCATAAGATACAACGGACGATCTACAACGACATAACTAAAAAAAATCACAAACATCACCTTACCTTTGCCTTACCAAAAAATATCAACTAAAAAACCCAATTGAATGTCATTAAACTACGTTAAATGTGAGAAATAAATTATTCAGAAAATAAGGTTATTAATTCCCTATTTGATTTAACTTGAAAATATTTTATTTACATCATATTTAATCGGATATATTTTCGTGAATTGTATGCATTGTCTATTTAATATTTGAATTTAAAGAAAAAATAATTCAAACTGAGTAAAAAAATCTATAGGTCCGTGAAGAACTTGACCGGTTCGAACATTTACATCGCCAATGTTGTGCGGGTGCACTCCAACACAAATGAGTTCGATTCAAATTTATTTATACCTCTCTATATTCATTAATTTTATCCGGGGTATTAACCTGATATTAACCTAAAATATTATATGTTATTATCAATAATATTATAAATATTTGTTTCGATTGGGTCTCATTTTTCTAAAATATTATATGTTATTATCAATAATATTCTGTGTCCAAAATATATGTCATATTCGGCTCGATAGGACCAGTTTAAACCCTAATATGATATTACAAGAAAACCCTCACATGCATTAAAAGAAAACAAAAGTTAGGTTTCGTTTACCTTTGAATCCTTAATCACGTTCATCTGAGGCCTCTTCTCTGATGATAAACCCCTAATGTAGTCCCTGAAAGTTTTTATTTTGTTTCAATTTGGTCCAACTCTGTTTAAAAACCATTTTGTTTGAGGGTTTGATACTCGATTCAGGCCCTGGAAAGTTCAATTTATTTTAATCTAGTCCTTTTTTTAAACGGTTAATCTCTTGTTTTTCATTTTAGTTTGATGTGGATCCTTATATTATGTTTAGTATATTATAATATATTAAATAGTATAATGTATCAACCATAGTTTTTTTTTTTATATTACTATATAGTTTAATTTCTTAGCATGATGTTGCACGATTTATGTATATTCATTTATTTGTTTTATTTATGCGATAGCTTTTTTATATATTTTATTTTATTTCATGTGTTCATTTAATATGTATATATATATAGTTTTTTCCCCACATATGTGTGCTCGTTTTTTATTAATATCTTGTCCCTTTTTTATGTATTATTGTTTGCATTGGTCATGTATTTCATTTGTTTTTTTTATGTATCTCTTATTTAAGTTTGTAATTGATTGTTTATTTTTAAATAATAAAATCTTTAAAATTTATTTGTATGTATAATTAAATTTTAATTTAAACACCACTTTAATTTATAAAGTTTGATATTAAAAACTGATAATTTTTAAAGGTATTAATTTTAGGTGGTATGAAAATGTTAAAATCGTTTTCAATCGTAATCAACTCCAGAACATTTATTTTACTCGAATCTCTGCTTTTACGATTTTCGATTTATCTTAATAACTGATTACTACTTCAATTATTTTTTAATATTTTTTATCTAGTTTTCAAACCAGTTTTTAAAATTAAACCAACCGATTTTCCAACCTTTTCATTTTCAAAAAAGGAATTCCTTTTAAATATTTAGCTTCCCGCTAACTTTTTCAAATTTTAATAACTGCGACATTTCCAAATTTTTAAGAAAAGGAAAACAATTATAATTTTTTTTAGTTTTTATAAGGGTTGCTACGAAAAATAATATCATGGGTTAGTCCCATCACCTGTCTATGGGACCAACTACTAAAAATTACTCATCTCATCAATTTTTTCATATCATATATTTTTTTTCAAGTGAATCTTCATTTGAAAAATTAAAAATTGATGAGGTGGGTAGTTTTTAGTGATTGGTACCATGGATAACGTGATAGAACTGACCCGTGATATAATTTCTCGGGTTGCTACGCCTCTACACCTACACGCAAGACTTTTTTAAAGTGAATTAAGTATATATAAACATTTCTTATTCTATTTATCTCATTAATGTGGGATAGAGGTCACTTATTTAATTCACAATTATATTATTTTGTGTATCAATTTCTCATTCATCATTCAACCGTTTTAAGCGTATGAGATACCTTTTTAAAGGTCTCATGAAATAAAATAAGATCTTATAAAATCATTATTTGAATCTTCACCTTTATCCATTCAAAATATGATTCAATAATTTGACTCGATGATTTTGTCATAAATATTTTAACTCGATATAATAAATCCATTGATTTATTTATTTTTTCAAATAAATTTAATAATTTATTTTCAAAATTGAATCAATTTCCATAAATTTTACAGTTTTTTCTTAATAAGTTAGAATCCATACATGATTCTAGAATATAAATAAATTTAATAATTTATTTTCTTTATTATATCTTTTGTTAAACAATAGAAATATCAATCTAACTTAATTAAATATAATTAATCTTTTAATTTTAATTTTATTGATTATTGTTTAAAAATCTATTTAACCCGTTAAAACGACAAGAATTAATTCTCAAAATAAATTATTTATAAATTTTTCCCGAAACAATTAAGACTTTCCTTATAATTATTAATTAAAATAATAATATAAAGTATTTTCAAACGTAAGTAATAATTATTTCGATAATTATTATTTCAAAAAAAATCTATTTTTCATGTTATATTTAAACTTCAATATTAAGGTTAATATTATTTTCTGAATATCATAATATTATTATCAAACTAATATTATAATTTTATGTACTAAAATTACAATAATGCATGTACACATGCATTTATAAAGATCATTTAATTTTAATAAATTAAAATTAAAATTTTATTTATTTTCATTTTTAATATTTTATAAAAATCTATAACCTAAGCTACTTGTCATAACAATCTTACTATAGATTTATAATTTTTAATCCAAGACGGATATATTTTAATCTAAGACGATTTAAATATCGAATATTAGCCGGTCTTCATGTGTTTGAGCTGTTCAGTCATCATTTAATTTGCTGAATTATATCTTAATCGCTATTTACAAATTAAAAACTCTCAAAAATAAACTAATTTTGGCCTATGCTAACGAATTGTAAAATTCTAAGCTTTGATTCCTTTCCCTTGTGGGAACATGACCCTGAAAACATGTTCTTCCCCGGTGCATTTGTCCACCTTTACAACCCATTGACTCCTCTTACCCAATGCATTCGGAGTTCTAATTCTAGTGACGAGCAGACCTCCTCCTATAGGCAGCAATTGAGTTCTCGATCCACTCGACCGCCACGAACCTCCGGCGAATGCGTTGTATCCCACGACAATGGCACCGTTTCTTTTCATACCTGCCTGCACTGCTCTAAGGATTCCTTCATGATCCTCCAGGTTGCAATCAATGAGCACGAAATCAGCTTCCGCATATTTGCTTAACAGTAGATTCCGAGCTTCGCCGACTACAAACTCGATACGGCACGCATCGTGCCCGAGGATTTTCTTAGATAGTTGAATTTGTTCGATTCCAGGGAGGATGCAAACAACACGGCCACCGGTATGGTGAGCGGCAGCCGCTAGAGCTAAAGTGGTATAGTCGGCTGTAGCAGCGTATGCCACTACCATTAGTTGTGCATTGTTGCCTGCCGCTAGGGCCGACATGAACTCGGCTACGTTTGGTTCTTTTGCCTTGTGGTTCTGTAAAATGATTACATAAAAAAACAAGTCAGATAAGATCCATACAGAACATGAAGACATATACATACATACATACATACATACGAAGAAAAAAACTTACCATTTTAAGGGTTTTGAGGTATGCTTTTGTGGCATTCTCAGCAGACCAGAAAGCCATTTGTTTTCTTCTTGTGTCTATAAGCTTTTGTTCAAATGAAAGATGGGTTGGTTCATGGAGATCTTGGGGTTATATATATATATATATATATATATATATATATATATATATATAGCAGGATATTAATGCTATCTAAGCTGTTGTGTTCTTTGTGAAGGGACAGAAGAGATCTCCAATTGAAACTATATATATATAAAAAACACGACACAGCAATGCATCAATCAAGTTGATAATGTCTTAAACCCAAAAAAAGACAAGTCTCCCTTGTTTAACGCTGCTCACAACCCAACACAATTTCTATTATAAATATAACGAGTTTTGAGATTAGATGCATATCAAGTATATCATTTTCTTAAACAAAAACTGGATATTATGAAAGGGTTGTCATAAAATATTGGAATGCCAGAAGGAAGCAAGTGCATCCATGGTATTCTTCCGTTGTTTTAATATAATACTTCAAATGAGGAACCAACCAAGGCACTAAATTAATCTGGATATTATAAAAACAAAAGCTCTGATAGAATTGCCCCCTCAAACCCCAAACACAGAGATGCAGATCAGATCAAGATGCCGACACCCACACATGCAGATACCATAGCTCTCTTGCAGTATAAGATGCTAACACAATTTGTCGTGTTTTGCAGAACGTGGTGTTCTTGATTTTCCCAGAAGCTTGAGGTAAAGGCCTATTATTTTTTTCCTTGATTCGTAGAAACCAGAAGGAAAATGAAGCGAAAATGAGACTGGGAAGGTGAGCGGAACCCTAGAGAAAAAGAATAAATAAATGAAATGTGGTTTTAAGGCTAAGATCCAAGGGATCCTTGCAGGGAACATGTCGGCCTGTGTTGACAATATATACTGCAAATTTATTTTTTATTTTAAATTTAATAATAGAGCATCTTGTATAATATGGACTGCTTGCTTCATCTATTAAAACATTTTTTTTAAATTTAATCTTAATTATTAAAATACCAAAAATCTTCGTCCATACGTAATTGCACGACGTGCACGGACGAAAATGATTATGAATAGGATGCAGTTTTGTAGGCTATATTAATTTGTGGGTAAATTTAATTTAAATTGTTGATATAAGATTTCGTAGAGATTGATGACAATTTTTTAAAAGGTGTAAAATTTAGTTTGAGTTTCCGTAAATTCAAATAGAAATGTAAGATTGTGAATGAGGTTCAATAAGAATGAGTAAATCCCTTGTGAAAGTTTTTAGTGACAGTTATGTATGATTGTAATATAAATGATCACATAAAGTTTTTAGAATAGAGGTTTAAAAATATTTTTTTTAGATAAATAGAACTTCATTTCATCCAATAAATACAAGAATACATTTAAAAGAATCAAAATCTAAACATCCTACCTATCAAAACGCTTTCATCGCACATCCTAAAAAATCAAACTAATGATACAAACCTGTCAAACGTACTCAACAAAAAAAAAAAAATCAAAATCTAAACACCCTACCTATCAAAAAGCATCCATCGCACATCCAACTTAATAACCCCAATTAAAATGGATTCCACCGAATTAGACCTCTTACTATACAATCTACTATTTTGTTCACACCACAGGTAGTAAATGAAACCTCTCCATACAAATCGTATGATAACTGTCTTCTTAAACTTACCTTTGTCTGTCAACTTAATACATCTAAAAATCTTTGCCCAACAATAATGTGTACATTCTCAGTTCCATTATTGTAAGATTTTGTCTTATAGGTTCAGTGCATAACTATAATTCCCAAACAAATGGTCTTTTGTTTTCATTCTCTCCTCAGATAATAGACACATAGTATTGACATAAAGTTCTTATTATGTCATTCTACTTTTAGTTGGTAACCTATCTAATACTATCAGTCAAAAGATAAACGAGTGTCGAAGGATAATTGAACCACTTCAGATAATACGATGCTAAGAGATATCCTTTTCCTGATGATGAATCTCCTCCCAAACCCTTTTTGCATTGTACTTCCCCTACAGTGGGACCAACAATACCAAAAGTCAGCTCATAATTTGTGTAATTTTCTCCGTACACAACTATGATACGATTTAAAGTAGATTTGTCAAATGGTTCTACCTTTTAAGAGAAATGTATTCATCCAAGCTACTTATAAGGAATTAGTTTGAGTCAAAATTAATCATAAACACTCCATCACACAAGCCTTATTTCAAAAAATCATTTTCTTCATCTCAAACCTACTTCTTTTTTAGAATGACATATGAAATCCCAGTTTATCCAAACTCATTTTCCATAATTGTCCTCTCTTTTTCTTAAAAAACAATACAAAATTATTGAATTCTTTAATAATTTTTATTGGCAAAATAAATATTCTACATCAATAGTTCTATAAAATAAATATTACAGGTTAAAGAAGTTGCAAACGCGCGACAAAGGAAAGGGACTTCGTAAGTCAACTATACATTTTTTCACAATTCTTTGAATAAGCTTCTCACAATCAATAGAAGATAAATTCTTGGTGACTAAAGACACTAAAAAATTTAAATTTATATTCAATAATTAACAATTTACAAATAATTAATATTATAATCTAAATTTATTTTAAAGTATCAATAATTAACAACTTAAAGACAAGTAATACCATAATTCAAATTTATTTTTTAGAGTCATAGTTTTAATGTATTTATATTTTATTTGTAAATACTTCAATGAAATAGAAATACTATTTTAGAATAGTTTAATGTATTTATATTTTATTAATAGAAAAAATATATTATGAGAAAATAAACTCTTAAATCATTGTTGTTCACGTGATGAAAATGTCGAGGAAAAAGTATTAAGGTAATAAAATTTTAAATTACGAAGATAAAAAATATTTTAATATAGATAATGATTGAATCTATATCTTTAACAATAAATCAACTTGATAGTTTTAAATTTTTATTGTCTACAATTATTCGGTATGAAATTTTTGTTGTCATTGACATGATGTGTGCTCCCGATGCTCCAATGTCCATTGTCCATGCAAAGATCATTTTTCCCACATTGGGTGGCCAAGATGACCCAATTCCCTTGGATATGGCGTCTAATGGAGGTCCATTTCTTGCATGACAATTTGTAGGGAATTTGAAATAATTGTGAGATATGCATATGACTAATTAATTTAATTTAATTGGTTCGAATTATATTAAGACTTTTCCTCTTGTAAAAAATCTCAAAGACCCAAAACGTCTGGGGATGAAATTATAAATTTATACCTTTAATGTTTTAAGGGACCTTAGGGGTATGGGCCTTCTTGACCCAATCTCTGGTTGTGGATTTACACACATCAATGAATTACCTACATCTACCGCATCTTACTTAGAGTAGAAACCACGAAGATTTTATAATTTCGTATTTAATGAATTTTTAATATAATTTTCTTACAATTCGTATCTTAGTAATGCACACTTCTAGTTTGGTCCACATCAATAAGGAGACAAGTATAACCATTCATTGAGATGTAATATTTTTGTTGGTTATTCATTTAGTGAGTCGGCTAATAAGTTTAGACGATCCATTACAAGGTGAAAAATAAATTTTTTTAAGATTTAAGATTGAATTATAAATTTTTTGAGTCTTAAAATATAATTATATAATCGTATTAATATAAAATTTATAACTTTTGAAGTGATCATATTTATAACTTCGTGCACCATAAAAGATCAAATAATTTCATACAACAGATCCCTTTGTTTTGACTACTGAGGACCTTTCCCTGTCCCTCTCTCTTTCCAACCATCTTTAAAATTATTGTAGAAGAATTGAAACCCTATTCGCTTGGAAAGTAGCTTTCACTTTAATGTAATAAAATGGATGAAGTTGGTGCATGGCGTCTAATGTCCAAAATATTTGTGTAGGAACCAAGGTAGGGATTAGAATATGTATTCATGATATAATGTTGAACCACAGCCAGCACCGGAGGTATCCAGCGTGCTCCCACATTGGCACGCATGGTTCATGATTAAGATCTCATGGTCAAGTTGACTAGGCAGTGTATACAACAACTCTTTGGAGACCTAACAATATTTGGTTCAGTGCAAGTGGGAAGATTGAGCAGACTAATGAAAGCAAGTGGGAAGTGTTGGGCAATGAGACACATGAAGATGTAGGAAGATTGCCTGTTCATTCCCGACAAGTAAACCAAGGACAGTCTTCCATGCCGTTACATTTGCAACAAAGGAAAGGAAAAGATTAAAAAACAAAGAAGTAAAGAAGTAAAAGAAGAAGTAGAAATTGAAGGGATTTTACAGTCACAAATCCCAGGCTCTCTCTAGTCTTCGATGAGAGATGAACCTCACATACCCATCCCACGAAAAAAAAAATGAATTCAATTAATTACGTCATTTAGGATTAATTTAATAATATTTATTTATTTTTATAAATCACTAAATAGTAGATAATTATTCAAAAATTATATTAAAATAGATAAATATTATTAAATAGATAATGAATGATATGATAAGTTGAGTTTAACTAACAATTTCTCCAATGATTCACTAACTTGAGCATAATATAAGGATCAAAATTAGAATTTTGCCTGAAAAGTCTCATCAGTGACCAAAGTTGTTTGTTTAAAATATATATATATATATATATATATATATATATATATTATACTGTTTCTAATGATATTGCTATTTGTATAGTGGCCTCAACATCCCACGAGCCTCACATCGGCAAAAAATTTCAAGCTTCGATATTTTTCTCAATATCCTTATCTTCTAAAAGGGTTACAGCTTTGATCTTCATTTGTTTCAGTTCGATCTTCTTCAAGTTTCTTTTCCCAAAAAGTGGAATCCATGGCACTTGAAACTTGGCTGATTAAACTGAAAAAATCCATATCCAACAGCTTAGATACGGCAAGAATTTCAGTCCCAAACTCAAAACCTTCAAAACATAAATCTACCGTTGGGGTTTTATCCTTTGAAACTGCTGGGCTTTTGTTAAAGCTTCTCCATTTATGGAATTCACTTTCAGACAAGACCGTGATTTGTCTTCGCGACGAATCCATATCTCTCGAAGGTGTTCGCAAAATCGTGTCCAATGATGAGTCTTTCTTGCTGGGGCTGGCGTGTGCCGAGATGGCCGAGAACGTTAGGGTGGTGGCTAAGCATGTTTCGAGGCTAAGCAAGCGATGTCACGACTCGAATCTTCAGTGTTTCGATCGATGGTTCGATGAGTTCGCCAACTCGGGTCACGATAGCCATGGCTGGGTTTTGAGTTCCAAGGAGATGGAAGCTAGGAACAAGAAGATGGATCGGTACGTGACGATCACGGCGACTTTGTATAAAGAAATGGAGGAGTTGTCGACGATCGAGAACAATCTGAACAAGTGTTTTCAGTGTAAAGAAGCGATTAAAGAGCAAAAGATTATCGATCTACAGCAGAAGCTTTTCTGGAAAAGGTAAGAGGTTAAGTATTTAAAAGAAAGATCCCTATGGAACAGAAGCTTTGACATGGTTGTTTCCATGGCGGTGAGATCGATCTTCACTATTTTAGCAAGGATCAAGCTTGTTTTCGGGATCGGTCCTTCGTTATTATCTCGAAGCCTCTCCGCCTCCGCGACCGTACATCCCACCGAAAACCCCAAACCCGAAGAAAACAAAGACTCGACGCTCGGGTTCTTTGACTCGAACTCGAAGCTTCTGAAGCCACCTCCGAGCACGTTAGGTGCGGCGGCGTTAGCCTTACACTATTCGAATTTGATTATAATCATTGAGAAAATGATCAAATCTCCAGAACTGGTGGGCGTGGATGCAAGAGACGATCTTTACTCCATGTTACCGAACAGTATCCGGTCGTGTCTAAGAAGTAGGTTAAAAGGAGTGGGGTTTCCGTCCAGTGATCAAGTGCTCGCCGGTGAATGGAGAACAGCTCTGGGAAGGATCTTGGGTTGGTTATCGCCAATAGCACACAACATGATGAAATGGCAAATCGAAAGGAGTTTCGAACATCAGAATTTGTTTCCCAAAACGACTGTTCTTCTTTTTCAAACTCTCTTCTTTGCGAACAAAGACAAGACCGAAGCAGCCATTACCGAGCTGTTGGTGGGTTTGAATTACATTTGTAGATTCGAAAGGGAAATGACAGCCAAGGCATTGTTCGAGTGCAGCACCTGTAACTACAAACCTGCAGTTGATTTGCTTCCTTCCCTCTCTGGGAATTTTAATTTTGAGTTTGGTGCGAAGTTGTCTGTCAATGTTTTCAGATGTTTAGTTGGTGTTTGTCCGTAAATTGTATAATTAAAATATATTATAGAATTAATAGATAGTAGTTGAAGGGGTAAGTAATTTGTATTACAATAATAAATTATTCAAATTATACAGAATAATTTAATTCAAAAAGTTTAAACTCTCTGGACCCATTCCAATTTCCATGGGACATAGACACTTGATTGCTACCGTCCACCATTGGCAGCCTCTGTCGAAGCAGCTTCATGGAATTTTCTTTGTTTAAAATAACCGGCATCATAATTCCTTGCCTTTTGGGAGATGAAGGAATCAGTTTTCTATCACTGAAGCAATAATCCTTGCTTCGTTCATGTGAATTCATAAGGACTTTGCCTGTACGGTTTTGCACGTAAAAGTAACATCCTACACTTGTAGCAAAATGACATTGCCAGTGAAGGATGTTGGTAATAAGTGGGACAAAATATGTAATAGGGAGATGGAAACTCACAAGCCAAGGTACATTGGGGGGGAGATTGTTCATATGGAAAGGATGCACCAGATCCGAACATAATGCTATAAGCATTATTAGGCATATGGTTCTTAGCCTTCTGCTGATTGGACTTATAAATCACAAGCAGGGCCATAGTTACTAATGCGATGAAGGCTGAAGCCATTACAAACAACCGCGGGCCTTGAAAAATAATCTACAAAGTTATAGGGGAATAAACCAGCTAAGCCCAATGACATCCCCAAAAGATAATCCCCCACATCTCTCAGCTACCGACCACAGATGCTAACGCAGACCAATCCGATACAGTACAGCCGTATCACATCACTGAAAAACTCTTTCCATGGCCTCCACTTTGACCACATTCGGTTCCGGCATCTGTCAAAACGTATCTACAACGGCTTTGGGTCTGAGCCTCAAACCAAGGCCTCGACGAATTTAGGATTAGTAAAATATGATTACACGAATTATAAACTCCAACATAGGAAAAAGAATGAAGTTGGAATTGTATATGGGAATATGGGATGTCAAAACCTTGTGCATGTATACGTCAATGGACATTTTGCAGCAGCAGACTTTTCCTGTCATTGTTTGCAGCACCATATCTCAGCTAAAGGCCAGTGGTGTCTCTTCACCAGGGAATAGAATTACCAATGCTTACAACATGTCAAAACATTGTGATACTTATGTTATAGGATAGATTCTGTTGTATATCTCTTTGTGTGTGGTGAGAATGCATTTAAGACAACTTTAAATATGGTCGGAGTAATAGTAATATTGTTAGTTTATGTTTTCCCGATATTTCGAAATGTTTCAACTTCTTAGGTAGAAAGGAAAACCTCAGAGGTGCAAAATATAGTTAGTTTTTGGTTAATTAATTAAGATGTTTTCATTGAAAATCTAGTCATATTGAACCAGAACCATATCAATGTTAGTGACTTGGTTTCCAACGCTATTTGCTAGGCTTGCAAATCACAGACTGAAAAGAAGACACAAATTTATATAATAAGGATTCCTATGACTTGATCATAGAACTCAGGAATATATATACCCTTTTGCTTTTGTTCTTTCCAAAAACACAAAACATTATTATAACCAGGCATATCAAGTGTAAGATTGCCAACCAAATAAGGCAGTCCTAAAATTCCACCATAACTGTGCAAATTATGAGATCTTTGACGGTAGAAACAATATAAAACTTAATCGGCGGGAGGCATGAAACAACGGTCAAAAATCGTTTGTATTTTTATTATATTTTTTTAGTAGATCACTTTAAAATTATGGGGTTAAGATTTAAGGTTAAGGATTGTGGTTAGGGTTTAAAGAATTAGGAGTATAATACATTTTTGGGGTTTAAGGTTTAAAATGTAAAAATTATGGTTAAGGTTTAGAATTTAATTTTTAAGTATTTTTAGAGAGCATAGAAAGAGATATAGTTAGAGTAGGAGACATGGTTACTAAAGAAATGAATTATAAACCCTAACCCTAATTTTACATCCTAAATCCTACTTTCTATTCCCAAAAATACACCCTATCCCTATTTTTTTAAAAAGTAATCCTTAAACTCACTATTTTAAAGTGGAAGCACCAATGAGACACAATAAAGGGGCAAATGATTTGCACCCTAAATCATCCATTCCTATCGAACAAAAATCATATGCTTTTTTGTTGTGTTTATTTCTATGTTTCACCCTAAAAACTACTTAAAATTTAAATTCTAAACTCTAACACTAATTTTTATATCCTAAATCATAAACTCTACACACTAAAAAATACACTTACCCTTAATTTTTTAAACCCTAATCACAATTATAATCTTAACATTAAACGCTAAATTATAAATCTATTATTTAAAACAAAAATAACAAATAAAACATACTAAAAGATTGACGATTTACGCTCACTCCTAGCTGCAAGCACAACATCATCATACAAACATACATTGGCCCAGACCCGGCTCAACGAACAAACTATCCATGGCATTCCAGAAAAATTCTTGAAAATCTAGTGCAGAATGAAGGGGAAAAAAGGAAAATTAATGAGGGATCGTACTTGGAACCGGAGAACTCGTCGAGTCTTCCATTGCTTGAGACTATGATGACAGCAACTTCAGCATCGCAGAGAACATAAAGCTCGTAAGCCTTCTTCAACATCCCGTTTAGACGCTTGCAGAAGGTCACTTGCCAGATTGTTGCATTTTCAATTCGCTTTTTCTGAACTTTGCCTCTCACCATTTCCTACTTTTTTTTCACCCTGAAAACCCTAAAAATCCATTTCCTAGCTACTTCATTGACAGAAACCCTAAAAAGCTTAAAACAGCAGGAAAGGATACTCAGCCAAAAATCAAACTTTATTGACTGAGATTGAGATGAGAAGAAAAGTACTTCAATAGTTCTTCTAGTTCTAGATCAACCCAGATATAAGGGGAAAGTATATATATTATGGAAAAGATGAAGAGTGTGGGATTTTATCTTTGTGTTTTTTAGTAAAACTAAGGAAGAACAAAAAAAAACATCATCGTACAGTGACGTGAGGAATTCGTCTCGACACCTCTAACGTTTTTACAGTGGCCAGTAGTGGCAGACATGTCACGTGTCTCATCTTGTATGGAGAGTCAGCCATAACTTTGATTTAAATTTTTCCCAGAAAGAATAGTCAACAAAATTTAAAGTATTTGATTATATTAACCCATCATTTTATTTAAAATATCAACAGTAAAAAAATGTATCATTGAATAGTGGAAAAAATACTATAGAAGAAAAATGTTAAAAATTTAATCAAATAATTTAAACAATATAAATAAATAAGATTGTCGGCGATAAAAGATAAATATAATCGATATTAATAAAATAATAAAGATAACACACTAACAATTAAATTTTATCAAAACTCAAGTATGATATATCTAGGATGATTGTGAGCACGAATAAATTCTACAAGTTTATCTGGTTGGGATGTAAATCGTCTACTTCCTAATCATGTTTTTATTGGTGCTTCCACTTTAAATTAGTAGGTTTAAGGTTTAAGGTTAGGGATTGTGGTTAGGGTTTAGGGAATTAAGGTTATGGTGTATTTTTTAAGGTGTAGGGTTTAAAATTTAGAAAATAAAGGTTAGGGTTTGAAATTTAATTTTTCAAGATTTTTAAGTAAGAGATATGGAAGGAGACACAATAAAGAGATAGAACACCAAACAACACTAAAACAACACAACCAAATAGTACAAATCAAGCAGGACTTATCTTGCCTGCAAAGTTGCTACAAACCCATCAAATATATTTAGCTATCAAAACCAGCGGTTTGGTCCCCTCTCAACCAAATCAGCACTGCACACACAGCGACATAATCCGACTGCATGCCTTCAAACTATTTCTTCCGATACTTTCCGAAATATCTCTCCCGGAGAATCTTCAATCCCATATACCTGCAAATCATGATTTAATTGATAAAACCTATGGTTTTATTATATATACATATGACGTGTTAACATTGTTACCTTCCTAGCATCATAATGGTAGCCTGAGGGTTGGTCCCCGGGGAGGAAGTAAATGTAGATCCATCGATGACCCTCAAGGCATCAACACCGAAAACCTTGTAATCGTGATCGACAACCTTGCCCTGGAGGCAGCCTCCGTGATAATGCCAAATGGTCATCACCGTGTCCACGCAGAATTTTTCCAAAGATAACGCCGAAGCAAGGTGTCTTGGTCGATCGTTAAGGGGAAGCTTCACTATCAGGTCTAGCAGAACCTGAGCTGATAAAATATCATATCGGAAATTCGAGAATGAATTCGAATATATAGCATCTAAAACGGTTCTCATGCCTTTGACACACTTCATCAAGTCCTCTGGTGCCTGGAAATAGTTAAAGGTCACCTTTGGGTTGTCGTGTGGATTCGTGTTTCGAAGCTCGAGATAGCCTGTGGACTTGGGGTCTTTCACTTTCTCGAAAATAATGCCGCCTCTTATTCTTGTGTCGAGGAGCGACTCGGGGTTCGGCATCCCGTCTTGAAACAATTTAGTACTGCTCTGCTCAGTCTACATGTTCACTCATAGTAATGGTGTGAGATTTAAGGTCAAATATGCAGAGATTTACAGAGGGTGTAAAAGTAAAACCTTGTTTAAGATAGATGCCAGTGCTTTAGCAACACTGCGGGACCAAGCCGGAGTGAAACTGATTCCACTGCAGCCTTCTATGTAGCTACCGAATTTGGTGATGGCGGCGAATGAAACAAGCGAGAGCTCGACAGGGTTCGGAGATGGAACCAATAGTACGTTGAGCGGATTATCGACCATACTTTGACCCACCATGGACTGTTCCATCACCACTTTGATACCAAATTTCTTAAGCTGCTGTGAAGGGCCTATACCACTTAACATCAGCAACTGTGGGCTTCCAAGGGCACCTGCTGATAAGATTACCTCGCTCTTACGATCTTTTGTCAATAGCGCCCAATGTTTCTTACCTAATTCGTCTTCGAAAACGACCCCTTGTGCTCTTGGTTTCGAAAAAACTGCCTCGAAAACACATCATTTTATGCACCAGAAACAATGAAAAACCAGACAAATGCTAAGGGTTCTTACAACATAAACAAGAACGAAAATAAGTTGCATGCATACCTTTTGTTTCAAATAGGATCTTTTCTACCGTGGCATGCAAGTAAACCTTAATCTTGAATGGATTGGCATACTCAAGCAAATCAGCTGCTGAGTGTCTATGACCATCCCCGTCAAAAATTGTCCCACCAACTTTAGTCCCATAAATATGATCAAAGGTGAACCCGTTATTCGGCAAAACTCCGGCTTCGAGCATCCCGTCTCGCATAGCCGACTGCCACTGCAACATAGGTGGCCTAAAAGCAATTTTCTTTTCCACCCACATGTAGGAATAATTAACCAAACCTTCATTCAAACCAGCTTGTCTCAAGAAATCAGGTTCGGCATGCGAGTAAAACCCCGCGTTAATGACCGATCCACCACCGAGAACGCGCGCCCTGGCATTGTAAACCCCGTCCTCTGAGGTAAACTCTTGCGAATACGAACCAGGGGAGGCGTCCAACACATTAGGGAAGAAATTCCCTTTATCCGGCTTGCCAGGAGTGTCATAGGGTGACCCTCCTCTTTCCAAGATCAAAACACTCGCCCTCTCAGACAATGTGGCCGCCAAGGGACAACCAGTAGTCCCTCCACCAACGATTATGTAGTCAAAAAACGACACCTCCGGAGCCACGGCTGCTTCATGAACAAAGCTGTAATATGGAGCTACAAGAAACACACCAGTTGTTTACGTATTACGTTAAAACTTTTACGAACGCATGCATACATACATATATACATACACTGTTATTGTACCTTTCTCTGCGAGAGAGAATCCATGGAAATGGAAAAGGGTGACAGAAACAAGAGACAGAAACATCCACAATTTCAAACCCATTTTTTGGCATACTAAAAGATGGAATGTCTATCCATCTACTACGCTTTTAAATAATGGCAAATAGAAAAATAGAAAGCTCGACGCACCGTCATTCCTCTCTTACTACAAGCCTAACATTCTTTAGGTACAAAGACTGCCCCCAACGTGTCTTAACAATTCTAGTTCAACTACAATTACTGTCTGGTCCCTAATACTTACTCTATTTCCATGTTCATAATGGTTTCTCTGCCTCTTAAACCTAATAATCATACACTAATGGAAAGCATAGTAATTTCACCATGATCCAATCTCTCGATATCTGTGGCTTCATCCGCTTAGTATCCGAACCTTATTAAAGAGAGGGACGGTCGAAGAGTTAGACGTAAGAGTAGGTAGAGTATATGTTCGAATATATTTTGACAAAGCCTACTTTCTACTTCTACCTAGAGGGGAGGGGCCGAGGGAAGGAATGCTCTTGTTGGTTTTGGAACCGAGATTTAAGAGGAAGGGACCATTAACGTTTATTCTATGTTCGAACATATTTAAACGTATTAAATGGTAAAAAAATCCCTTGGGTCATTGGATAAGCCTTCAAAACATGAAAAAAACGTTTGAGATTAGCTGATAATATCTACCACGTTATAAGACATAAATATGATTTAGCTGGAGCCTGGAGGACATGTTCTCACTTCTCAGTAGTTGCCTTAATTACGTGGGAGAACATCAGGATTAAAACATAAAGTGGGTCGGTCAGGTTTTTTTTTTTTATATTAAACCGATTATATTATATAATAATTTGATTGATTAAATTTTATGATTTAAACTAATTAAATTGCGTGGACTTAATTATAACTTAGTGACATGAGTGACTAAAAAGTTACAAAAGTACAATTAATCGACATAAAACAATGTTAATCAACTCTTATGTATTTGAAAGATATTATTTAAGATTGAACTCAACCTTTAACATAATAATAACAATAATAATGATAATAATTTTAAAAATCTTAAATTTAAATATTAATAGCGTAGGGTGTGTATCTTATTAAATTGGTACAGATTCGACCGGAACGTAAATAATGGGACCGCATCCTCTTCGTTCGGAACTGATATGTTCCGAGGTGACTCATCAGTCATAGCCACTTAAGATGCTCTTGTCAGCGCGTCTGTTACACCGACCACCATAACATTTTAGAGTCATGTGGTACGAATTCTATTATGATCCTGGCTGAAAAGTTTGTAATGTGATCCATCTGGTTAAAAAATAAAATTAGGAGAAAAGTTGAGATGTGTGATAGGATATATGAAATAAAATCAAAGCAATTTTATTGCACCACTTTATCCGTAATTATTTGATTACTATAATACGTTAAAACCCTAACTCTCAAGCCAAAGATATTCTAAGATAGATATCTCAAAGTTCCGCTTTCAATACCGAATATACTCAAATAAATTTATAGAAACCTATGTCATTTAGGGGTGAGTATTCGATCAAGTCGAATCGAGTTAAAAATTTTTGAGTTATTCGAGTTGACGAGTCATATTTTACAACTCAAACTTTATTTGAAATTTTTTTGGTTCGAATTGAGTCGAGTTTTTGAGTTCCTATAAATATTTAATTGTAATTATTTATCATGTTATAGTATGATTTGATTCTAATTTAAACAACTTTCTTTAATCATATAAGATATGTATATATATATTCATATGTAGTAATATTTCTTTATATTTTTTTATATCAACGTATATATATCATAAAAAATGAGAGATTCGTCTTAAACTTAAAAAATAATCCTTTAATTACTAAAAATTACGAGTTATTCGAATTTCCATTTTACAACTCAAACTTTATTTGAAATTTTTTTCGAGTCGAGTCGAGTCAAAACGAGTCGAATATTTTTACCTCTAATCGAGTCGAGTTATTCGATTTTTTCGAGTCGAGTTGAGTTATTCGATTTTTTCGAATCGAGTCGAGTTTTGTTCACCCCTAATATCATTGCCCTATATGATCTCGAATCACTCCCCCGTAACATGCTCTACCATCATCGAGATTCACACCTCCGTTAGTGTTTAATTTTATCCAACCCTCACATGGTGGAAACCATCGATTAGTACTTGACCCTAATTGTTGTTGTCTTGGCAAGTTGGGTCTCGTCATTGAGCAAAGCTTGTTGCATAATCACAAGCGAATTTTTTTTAATCAGTACAATGGACACAAGTAGTATCTATTTTATAATATACTCTCGGTCATTAGATATTAACTCCTTAATCACTATGCTACAAATACTGATACTCAAACCTGCCTTCATAAATAATAATCGTTCACTTATAGCATTATGAGAACCCTACAAGTTTCATATAACATCTCTAAATAAGTAATCTCCATCTTGCTTGTGGATCGCAAAGTCTGAACCATTCATAATCTTTGTCGGAATCCAATCTTTGAATTCCCAGTTCATTTTCCAGGCTGGATCAAAGTTGTCCAGATAGCACATATCGTCGTACAACATGATCTCTCTAAAAGAAACCTTTCGTAGCATTAAGATCAACTACCCGCAATAGAACATGTGAAAGCGACAACTCTCCAAAAAGTTTCTATCACCAGTTGTCATCCCAAGTTGTCATGTCTTTCACACGCGAGTGCTACATAAATTTGGACAAAAGTCGGTAAAAAATAATCAATAAGTGACCCACCTTCTGTTATGTATGTGTGCGAGAGCATTGGGTATCATAAGTATATTTATAGCTTAACCTACCCGTAAAGGACTAAAACATAAAATGGTTACAGACCTGGGGACCATTAGTAACCTACTGACCTTATATTTTTATGTTGAATTGGTAGCCCTAAAATGGTACAACTATATTTAAGTCTCCTATATTCAAACAAATCATAACCTTGATCTTATAATTATGTCTGTCTCAATATTAAATCCTTCCGACAGGAGTAGGACTCTACCATGTCAACTTGCAATGGACAGAAGTACTATATAATACTGTACTGTACTGATATTGGGTGACGTGGCTTTGTTTCTACACACATAATTTATGTCCCAAAATTTTAATGCACATATTAATAGGGCAATGGTACATGCGATTGCCAACGTCACGGTAAAAACTGGGTTGGAACTCTTGTCTAGGATATTGCCATATTGGTTGAATATTTCTTACCTCATAGCTATTGATGTAACCGTAGAATATTAATTTAATTGATATTATTATTATTATTATTATTATTATTATTATTATTAAATATGTTAAGAATTATGTATTTAATTGGATGTAATTTCATGATTTAAATTAATCAGGTTTAACTGATTTATTTATTTAAAAAATGGGATTAAGTGTACCCGATTGACTTGTTTGCCGACCATCCTTTGGAAATGTTAAACAAATGCCAGCCTTTAATTACCAAATACCCAACTACTCGAGCATTTTTACTACAGCCGAAAATCGTCGACTCTTTTATTGGTTTTCATTCGATATTTTACTTTAAAATAATAAATTTAGATTTTATTTTTTGTTGAGTTTTAAATCAGTTTTTAAAAACTGGTTTGAAACCGAAAAAAATAGTAATAATAAAACATAAAGTTTTTCAGGTTAAAATTAATTTTTAGCTTATCAGAAGCTTGAATTTTTAGTTTTTAGTTTTTCATAAATTACTTTTACGTAAATTACTCATATATACTCGTGTATATCACGAATTCTTTTATATTTTTAAAATATATGTTTAAGATAGATATTTTATCTACTTAAAAACATTTTTTGACAATAATATTAAACACTCATATTTTAAACTACTTTTTAAATTCACTTTTCCGTCATATTTTTTAATAACAATATCAAACTAGTCCTTAGAGTTTAGGGTTCGAGATTAGAATTTGTAATTAAGGTTTAAGGAATTAGGGGTATATAGTATTTTTTAAGGCATAGGATTTAAGGTCTAAGATATAAAAATTAAAATTTTAAAGTTTAAGAAATTAGATTATGATTTAGAATTTAATTTTTTAATATTCTTAAGATGAAACATTAAAAAAGACATTATTAGAGGATAATAGATTTTTACTCATTAACCGCAGCTTCTCTTTAGCTATTCAAAATGGGTTCACAAGTAATTTTAAAAAAAAAAATACTATATTTTATAATATGTTATTCGAATTAGTCTAAACTCACTCAAATGGATGTCACAAAAACTTATATCTAATTTCAAAGATATTAAATTTTTTATCGTTCGATTCAACGTGTGAATGAATTTACACTATCAAATATCAGTACCATGCCTTGTCTGTTGTAACCATGGCAAGCTAAATACAAGACCATGGCTAAACTTTTCTTTCTCTGCTCAGAGGCAATGTCTACGCTATTGGGCTTTTGCTTGCACCCATTGAAGTGAAAACTAGGACAGTACAAAATTCAGAGGAATTCATCCAACTAAAATAGTTGAGTTAATCGTTTGAATATCAATTTAATAGTAATCAGTTAAAATAGTTGTAAAATTTTAATTATTAATTAATCATTTAATCAAATTCTAAGTCTACTTTAGGGGTTAGATGCTTGATCTTTGATTTGAGAATTTCCATGTCCAAATCTGCCCAATATTAACACCCAGAATCTGATTTTTTTCGAAATCTGGGAATGATATGTATCAACTCTTGGTAAGTCGAATAAAAAAATACTATTTAACTTGTTTATAAAAAGAGAGGTGTTGACGTGGAGGGACCAAAACATAAATATATTTCGCAAGAGAAATGATTTTGATGAAAAAAATAATCAGAAGATAATAATGAAAGATCTTTAGTTTGGTGAGGTTGAAGAAGAATGAACATGTCATCCACTCTTTGTTGTATAGTTCTTTATAAGAGTTTGAACATTTGTTGTTAGAGTTATGGTGGTATAAATATTGATAGTCATCTTTAAATATAATAGTTTAGATTGGTTTATAATTAAAGAGATCTTTTTTTAAAGATTTGTATGGTGAAAATATAAAAAAACTAATAATTATATAGATATTTTATCATTTCACATAAATCTTTAAACTAATAATTATATATATTTTATTTGACATTATTTTTAAAGTTTTACGTAAAATATTTAAATAATTGTAACACGCGTCAGTGGTGGAAACTCTCAAGGACTTGTAAATGAATTTTAAGAACCTTGTTGGGCTTGGATCACAGTATGGGTGTGGGCTTTAGAAGATGACAAGGGGGTATTTTGATAATTGACGTAAAGAAGGGGAAAAGTTCATTTTCTATATTTAGTATCAAAGATTAAAAAAAAAAGTTTTCAGTCACGTCACGTTTATAGCGGTTGCAGATAAAACGGTTGTTATCGTAATTGTTGTGGGAGTCGCGGTCGTGAATTTTTTTTAAACTCGCACAATTTATTATGTGAGTTTTTGAAATAACGGTACAATAACAGAAATGACTGTTATCAACAGTTATCCGTTAAATAACAATCATTATCGACCGTTATCGGTGTGAATTTAAATTTCACCGTTATTTTTACTAATAACAGTTCCGGACGATAGCGTTACCATTAAATAACAACAGTTATAACTGTAACAGATCGTTTTTTGAATCATTGTTCCGCATAACCTTATTTAGCTTGTTGAGAAAAGTGATATCATTATTATTCAAGGATCTATAAATCGAAATAAAGATAATTTTAAATGGTAAAGGTTGAATAATAAATCAAAATTAAATTTGTTTTTTATTTTGATATTTCGCAAAATTTATAATCTTAACTATGTATCATAATAACTTCTTTAAAACAAATTTATTTTTTTCTTTAGATTTAAACAAACTCATTTAGACAACATAAAAATTTCTTGAAAATGAATTTATCATTTTCTCTCAATTTAAACTCATTTTGATTGCCAATATTTGAATCACCTTGAATTGTAATTTTATCATAAGATTGTAGAATAATTGTTAGTCCAAAACGAAATATAAAAATATTATTAAAAATAAAATAACCAAAATTACAATATATTGTAAATATACAATATTGAATAAAATCTCAAATCGTTTTAACATTATAAAAAAAATAGTAACATTATTCTTGATATATTTTTTTGAATATTTTTTATAAGTGAATTTTAATGAATTATAAAATTTTATTTTATTAGTATAATATTTAGATAAATAATTTATATTAATATATAAGAATATTTTAATTAATATATATAAGTTTATATTTTATAGATTCCCCAAATAAAGGTGTGTTTCGCTGTGGAATAAACTGCTTTAAGAAACCAGTAAAGGAACGACGCCGTATAGAATGAATGGCATAGGCGTTAATACAGATAAAACAGGATGCCATTTTAGTAAATTCAGACAACATCGCATAATCCACGCGTCATGATTCTGAGACCAACGACTTCACTAGATTCTCGTCTCACGGTCAGGATTGTCCGTAAGGCAAACAAAACCACAACTCGATTAGTCTCCCCCGCATTGACTCACACCTGTCCCAGCTTTCCTTTGCTCTCCTTTCCTTCCAGTCTGCACTGAGTTAGTTGTAGAACCAGCTCAACTCGGTTCTTACAAATCCAACTCACTCTATCCCTCTGTTTCTCTAATCCTATTCCATGGCGCGTCATATCTGGAACACCAATCAACTCTCCTCTGTTCTGTAGAAAAGGAAAGAACATCAAGAATTATTTTTTCTCTGTTGACTTTTTCTTTGGTCTTGTGGCGATGAATAAAATGGCTGGGAGTAATTTGATTCTTCTTTCTTTCGCTCTTTGCTTTCTTATTACTTCAGTTGACGCTAGTGAAGGTGATGCTGATCCGATTTACAAGTAAGTTCACTCGATTTAATTTGGTTTTAATTCTATTTGATAGCTTGAACTAAAAAGAAGGAATATTTCAGATGAAAAGTTTACATTTTTAGACCTTACAATTGGTGGCAGTCAATACTTACTATAAGAATCTTCTTACTTTACTTCTTATGGTGTTTGGAATTGCTATATATAGAAAATTCTTGTTTGGTTTAGTTTTGATGAACTTATCATTTCCCGGAAAGTTTAACTAAATTGTGAGTTTTCATTAGGTTTTGATGGTTATTCTTTATTTATGCTGTTTTATTCAGGGTTTGTTTGGAGGAATGTGAGAAAAGTGGATGCGTGGGGGAGAAATGCTTTCAACACTGTAATTTCTCTTCCGATGGGAAACCGATTGATGGGCCATGGTATTTACAAGAGCCCCTTTATCAGAAATGGAAGCAATGGGACTGTGGTTCGGATTGTCGGTACCACTGTATGGTTGCTAGAGAGGAAGAGAGACGGAAACTCGGTGGAAAGCCGGTTAAATATCATGGGAAATGGCCTTTCAAACGTGTCTATGCGATCCAGGTCCTTGCCATATCATCTCTTAGCCTAGAATGGTCTCAATTTCATCAATGAATATCCTATTAATGTTTAGAGTGTTGGTTTTTTAGATTGTTGTTCTTGTTAGTGATGGTTTTGTTCGGGCGGATTTCAGGAACCTGCTGCTGTAGCTTTCTCTGCAATAAGCCTTGCTTTACAGTTTCATGGTTGGATCACCTTTTTTATCCTTCTGAACTATAAGTTTCCTTTGAGGCCTGATAAAAGGCCTTACTATGAATATACTGGCTTGTGGCACATCTACGCCATCCTTGCAATGAACTTCTGGTTCTGGAGTGCCGTTTGTCACAGTCGGTAAGCATTACTCTTCGTATTATTGTAATTTCAGAAGAGGGTTCAATGATCCTGATATGGCTGCTTAGAGAATGTTGACAATGGTTCTATTCCACTTTATCAATTATGGGAAATTTTCTTGCACCAGAGTCCATGTTAGGTTCTTAGTCATGTAAACCCTTTTTGATGCCTTTAGGAAGTAGTTCGAGTGATAAGGGTTGATCATGTGTTCACCATAGCATGTATAGCATAACTCATGTTAACAATAATTGCCCCAATGTCCGTAATGTTGTGCGAAGTTCTCTTACTTAATTCACTTGTAGAGATGTTGAGTTGACAGAGAAGCTAGATTATTCAGCTGCTGTTGCGCTCATTGGCTTCAGTTTCATTCTAACAATACTACGAGCATTTAATGTGAGAGATGAAGCTTCGAGAGTCATGGTTGCAGCTCCACTGATTGCATTTGTGACAACACACATCTTGTACCTGAACTTCTACAAGCTTGATTATGGTAATTCTTTCTTAACTAACCACTCTCCAGTGGGCAGCGAGCAAGATTATCTACACTGTACTCACCTCACCATTAGCGCCACACATAAAGAATTATAACTATTCAGGATCTATCTGATCTTTGTTCCTGCTGGTCTCTTATGCTTAGTTATATCGGGGGGGTTTTTATCACAAATTCTCCTGTGGACATTTGTTTTATCGTCATTTCATTATCGTTTATGATAACCCAGATTTATTTGTAGGTCTAAATATGAAAGTTTGTATGGTGATGGGTGTAGCTCAACTTCTCATTTGGGGTGTTTGGGCCAGTGTAACCCGCCATCCGTCACGGTGGAAGATCTGGCTGTTCAATGTGGGAGGAACCCTTGCTGTGCTATTGGAAGTATATGACTTCCCACCTTATAAAGGCTTTTTAGATGCTCATGCTCTCTGGCATGCTGCTAATATCCCTCTTGCGTACGTTTGCTGGAGCTTTGTCAGGGACGATGCCGAGTTCAGGACGTTGACACTTCTCAAGAAAACGAAGTGACATTCTTTCTTCGGTCGGAGAGACATGCATGTTAACTCATCCATGGTCGAGCCAAACCTATGCATGTAACATTGGTGTCTCTTCAATTCTGTTTTTCTGTAGAATCTGCTTTAAAATATTTTTTGTTTGTTCTTGTGAAGATTTGTATGTTCATCAAGACAATGTACTTTGACTGTAAATCTTTGTGTTGTTTGTAATATTATTTTAACAGTCTTAAGGTGCTCTCATGTCTGTATCCTTTTAACTTTGAATAACATCTACTAGGTGAACAAAAAAATTATAATAAAATCAAAATCTTATTTTTTTTTTATAATTCTTGGGTGTCTCCTCATTTAATAGTCTAAACAGAGATTAACCCTTTGTGTTACAAGCTCCCTATAGTAATAAAATTCTGGTCCCACTTTAAGACCAGCCGTACTTTCCAAAAATATGAAGTACGGACTAATAATGTGGAACTTATGTTCGAAAAAAATCACTGTTTCTGTCGGAATCATTGGCAGATTTCGTAAACCTTTGGCCCTTTCTTTCCTTCGGTGGCACAGCTGGCAAAGGGTAAAGCCCGTATCTTTATCTCAGACTGACTCCTACTACACGGTTGACAGTTAAAATACTTCCCAACGGCCATTTTCCATTACCTGACAAAGGGATACGTGCACGAAGGAGCCGGCGGCGGCGGTGACGAGTTGCAGCGTCAGTAGAATATTTTTATTTTATTTATCTTGCCGCGTAAGAGTGCGTGTACCTTGTAGTCGTGGTATCAATTGATATCAATTTTAACACCCAAAATCCTATGAATTGTCTGTTTGTTTCTCGGGAAAATAAGAGAGATCTATTTGAGACAGCTAAATCTTATTCAATTAATTGATTACAAAGAAAACTTGTGCACTAAAAAATTTACTCCAACTCAGATTTCTTACTTCAATACAATATCTAATACTTCAACTTTTATTACCTTATCAAATCCGATTTATTTCTTTCACAACATTATAATTTGAACCTTAGACCATATCTTAAGAAAAAAATATTAATGTATTAAATTTTATATTCGATATTTATTTTAAATTTATATTTTAAAACCTTTGAAAGCAATTAGGCTGGAAAGGGATCCTTTCCCTTTGGTTATTCAGAAAGACTGGGCTTTGGGTCTTATTATTTTAATTAGGGATAATATTTGATTTAGTCTCTAAATTTGTCTATTTTCTCATATTAGTCTTTGATTTTATTTCTTCAACCATTTAGTCCCTAACTTGCAATTCCATTTGTATACTTATATTTTAAAATAATTGTTAAATAAGATTTGAATCATAATATTTATAAACCGATTATTTTATTCTCTAATTATTTTTAAAGGAAAACCGACATGAATTAATTCAAGTGATAAATAGTTTGATTCTGTTTAAACAGGTCTTAAGCTCGAGTCATTGTGTACGCAGAGAATCCCTCTTAGGAGACTCACTCACCAAAACTAGGTATGTGATACAAATCGATCTATATTAGTCAAGACGAAACCTTAAAAACCGAAAGAACAATAAAAAAAAACATGTTCCACTTCCACTAGACACATTCTTTATCCTCCTCCTAGGAACAAATATCATTAAAAGCAATCCCAATGATTCCATTTTCTTGAAAAAAATGACTCAAATTTTATAAACATTATTTATGATCATTCCATTTCCATATTTTATACCCATTATTGCTTTCCTCTTCCCATACAATGATTTACCCCAACACTTGATGAGAAAACAAATCAAATCGTACAGAACTCACAGTTACTGAATTTAGGAAAAGCATAAGCAAAATTGAGTGATATCAACATCACAACAATTAAATATTTAAATCATGGTATTGAAAAACTTCAACATTGATCATTTCGTCCACTTTTGGAAAGACACAAAGGTAACTTTTATGTCTTGCTAAAATAAGATCCATTGAGACAGGGTACACAAGGATAATAATTGTTTTTTGAGGTTGTCACTCATTTGATGAAAGAAAAGGGACACCAGCTTTTAATCTATTGATGGATGCAATGCGACAAACCGAAGACAATAAAACTTGACGAATTAAATCGAATAACTCAAAATTTTCAGTAATTAATGAATTAGTTTTTAAGTTAAAGTTAAATCACTCGACTCGGCATGATGTTTGAATATCATATAAAAAAATGAAGAAGTGCGTGTGTATATATATATCACATGATTATAAAAGATTGTTTAAATTAAAATCAATTATTACAATAATATTATATATATCATTATACTATATAAAATATTGTCTCCGTCCTACATATAATATCTCTTATTGACTTTTTTAGGTCAAAATTTTTTATTTTTGACTCATGATTATTTAAAATTTATTATTGATAAAAGTATGAAAAATATATTTTAAAAACTTCTAATCGAGTAGATTTTAAATATATATTTTATAAAATTAATTTTTTTAAAAACATTTAATATAATTATAATCAAAATTTAAAAATTTTAACTTTTATAAATATTATATGTAGGACGAAGGTAGTATTTTTTTTTTTCATAAAAGTTAGGCTTATTTTTCTTTCCCATATGAACCACTTCAATATTTTTTATCATTATAATTTACAGAGAGAAGTGGGTAAGGAGTGCACAAAGTAGTGACAAACACCATGAATTATTTTAATCTAGAATAAATTTAAAATTTGTCATTTAAAGTTCATATTATTTTTATTATCTATAAATATAAATTTTTTATAACATTTTACACTTTTAGAAGCAAACCCCTCAGCCTATAATTTCGTTTGTACGGATAAAGGTTGTTTTAGATTTAAATCTAAAATTGAATCCATCGAGTAGTTCCTATAAAAAATGATGTTTATTTTAAAAGATTCAAGTTTAATTATTATGTCTGTAATATATGTGTATTGTCAAAGAATTTGAAATACGTATGAATAGATCTTATCTTATAATTACTTTTAAATTATTAATAATATAAAATTTTACGGGGAAAGAACATTATTTTATCTAAAATATTATTACAAACCCTAATATCTATGCATGTATTTAAATACCTGAGAAAAATTCGAAGAGTTTAAAAGACACAAAATTAGGGTTTTATCCACCTAATAAACATAATTTCATGTATATTTGCAAATACAAACAGACAATCAAAAGAAAACATATATATGTATGCGTGTGTCTGTCTGTATAGTTTCAACTTTCAACGTTTTGTGATTATGCAGTTGTCCTTCCTTTTCTCTTTAGGGCATCAAAATGCGTGCATCTCAGTTAAACAATTCATACGAGTAATAATAAGTAGAGTTTAATCTTCATGCTATGGCAATGGAGGAAAGTGATTCAAACTTTACGACTTTAAAACATCATCTGCGACATTAATTTGCCTGGAAAAAAGAGACAGAATTGGTGGTGACCGTACTACACAGACAGCTCTGTGCGAGAACCAAATGCCTTAGAAACAGGCTTTTTTTCATAGTAAGAGAATACCAGAGTGAAAACACAAGATTCTGAGCAGAACAAACCAAGCTATTGTACGAATCGTCCACCACCTGGTGGGATTGACCGACCAACACTATATTTTACTGGAAAAAAACAAACACGTTGTAGGAAAACTTTGGGGGTCAGTTAAGTTTGATTAAGGGTAAGCCCATAGGCTTTCCACTTGCGAATTATTTGGTGAATCGTCGTTGGGCGGTGAGTTTATCCAGTTGGGAGGGCTTACAAGCATTCCTCCTGCCATGTCGACCACCAGGTTGGGGAAGTTTAGAAGCTCTTCCTCGTCGATATATTCCTGACCTGAACCACAAGGCTGCATACTAGGAAACGTGGTACCCTCGTTTTCATGCTTACCCTCGTCTTTTGACGTCCCGGAATTACTATACCGGTTGTGTAGACTGGCAGAGGCGGCCATCGCAGCCACTTCCCTAATATCGGTTGCGGATGTAGAAGCCACTTGAGGGTACAAATGAATCATATTGGGGAAGTTGAGGTCGGTGTCGGGACCTTTTAGGGCAATAGCAGCTACATCATACGCGGTGGCTGCCATTTCTGGTGTAGGGTACGTCCCGAGCCATATACGCGTCGTTTTACGGGGTTCCCGTATCTCGGACACCCATTTGCCGTTCCTGCTTCGTACTCCTCGATAAGCACCCGGCCTCTTTCTTCCCGCTGGGGGATTCCTGCCTGGAGACCGAACAAGCTTTGGAGACTGGTCTTGCTGCGGCTGCACGAGAAGATGGTCCGGGATTTGGATAGTTGTCCGGTTGTGTGATGGCAGGTCTTCGAAGGGCACATTCGTTGAAGGATCGCCCATATTTGTTCTATAGTTATCTATTGGTCGAAGGGGTTGAACTTAGAAGTGTTAGTTGGTTGGGTATGGATTTATAAGAGGAGAAAGTGTGTGGCCCAGTGAAGGAGAAGGGGTTAATTATAACAAAAAAATCTTGTATTTTCTTTCTAAACTCAAATTCTAATTTTTATATCTTACATCATATAATATTCCTAATTCTCTAAATTAACTTTAAACACAATTTTTAACCATGAATCTTAAATCCTAAATTCAATATTTTAAAATAAAAGCACCAATAGACATAATAAAAAGACAGACGATTTATATCATTAAAATATATCAATATATCGAATGAGATGAGAAATAAATAGATCTATATTCTTTTATTGAAAAATACTTTTAATTATAATATTAATTCAAAAATTAAGTTAACTATCAAAAAGTGTTACATGAAATAATAAAATATTTTCTCTTAAATTCAAACTTTAAAAGACAACATTTTTTATATAAAATATCATATAAATTTTAACTATATTTTAGTTTGAGTGTTCACTAAAAAAATAAATGATCGATATATTATATATTATATAAGTAAATAAATACATCATAGCAAAAAAAAAAAACTAAAAAAAATTCTTATTTTCTAATTGTATTGTTATATTGTTATAATGTCATGTTAGTAAAAATGTTGAACGTCAGTGATAATCTAAAAATAATTTATTCGTAAAATTAAAGCTTCAAAGTTTAGATTGTCAAAAAAAATTTAAAGGACAAATAAAAAATGACAAATATTGATGGTTTTTTTATCATGTCTGAAAAAGTATTTATACATTTCACAATTTAATTTTTTTATTTATTTATCATATTTAGATTTTATAATTTAATTTTTTATATTTAATTTCTTGTATTTTATATTTTATATTTTTCTTTTTGTTTCTCGTATTTATGTTGTTCGATTGTAATTTTAAATTTATTTATTTATTTTCATTTTTTGTGATATGCTAACTTGACAGTCATTTCACCTTAATTCATTTGTTTACTCATTTTAATTAGTTAATTAATTATAATAGATATTTATTAATACGATTATTTTTTGTCTTGATCTTCGCTTAACAGATTAAAATTAAATACTTAAATTAATTCTCATCTTTCAAAAGTAAATATTAAAATGAATAAAAATTGTCAAATCATAATATCAATTTGTTTATATCATGTATAAAGATGACGTATTCAATTAGAACCATAAATTAATATAACAGTTGGATTTATTCGATATCAGTTTAATATACAGTCTTTCTTATTAATTAAATGATTAATTAATCAAAGCCCATTAAATTGTATTAAAATTTAAGCCCGTTCAATTAAAACTTGTATTCGACTAAGGATGATTAATTAAATTTGATTTAAATCTCAATAATTTTCATCATTTAAAGGCAATATATAATTTGGTACTGATTTTTGGGCGTAATGGAAATATTAATCATTTCCTACACGTAATTAACTTTCGAACCCATTTTCAATAAAAATCTTTAATTTTAATAGTGTTCGACCTACAAAAGTGGTTAGTGACGACTACGGTTTTATTTTTAAAACAAACATAATTTTTAGGCAAAATTCCATAAATTTCACTTTTCCTCAATTTGACCCCAAGTTTCTTTTTAAAAAAAAAAAACACAAATTTCAAAATCATCAAAATTTTTCTAGCGATTTTTTTAAAAAGTCGCTACATTCTCGAAATTGTAATAGTTTATATTTGATACCAATAATTATACCAAAATATTAATAAATTTGGGGTAAATTACATAAATGATCCCTTGACTATACCTTAATTATCTTTTACATCATCTGACTGTCAAATATTAAAAATTGGTCTATTGACTAACTTTTTAGATATAAAGTGGTCCTGTGTCGTTAAAAATTTGACGAGAAATTGATGTAAACGTTAACATATTGACTTGGATAACCATGTGGCAACCCCGATCTCTATAATCCAAGTCACCATGTTAACGTCCACATCATTTTCCCGTCAAATTTTTAACGGCACATGACCATTTTGTATCAAAAAATTAATCAATGAACCAATTTATAACATTTGATAGTCAGAAAATATAAAAAGATAATTGAGGTATAGTCAAGGGACCATTTATATAGTTTATCCATAAATTTGATAACATATCAAATAAATTACTAACTAATATTTGACATGGTAATAGTTAGGTGTTTTGAATTCACAGTAAATTAATAAACCATCGCATATCTTAATTTTTTATTACTCTATTTTTAAATTTTTTGCTACGACCTGTATTCTTTTCTCTTGTAACATAAATCAAATCATCAAAAAAGAAAATCATTTTTAACGCTAGAATTATCTGTTCTTGAATTCATTAAAAATCCAAGATTATATTTATTTAATCAAATCATTGTTTCTTTTTCAGCCTGGGGTATGATTTCTAATGCCATGGTTGAGCTGCTTATTAACAGGGTTCAATTTAAAAGATTCACAAATTAAAATATTTTATTTAAAATTCGTTTCGAATCGAATCGAACAAGTCATCCAACGCATAGACTTGTATACGTAGAAGTCTAGCAATTACAAGTAGGAAATGTGTCATACAATCTACAAACTCTGGTTTCACTTCCACTAGACAAATGATATCTATTTATGGATGGTAATTAGATTCGAAATCATTAAATTTTGACTCGATTTAACTCGATTAGACAGGGGTAAGTTTTTTCATTAAGAAATCAAAGCCGGGTTGGGTTGGATTAGTTTGTTGGGGGAAAAATTAGTCAAGTCGGATTAAGATTAGATTTAGGATGAAGATTTTTCGACTCGATTCAAATTATGATTTTATTATATCAAATCAAAATAGATTAAATAAAAAATATATTAAAATCAATTCGAAATAAATATTTTAATTTTTAAATCGAAACAACTAAAAATCTATCCCTCCCTGTTATCATCCACAGGGATACCCAAAATTTGTAATTTGATCATTCATTTATATATTTTATAATCAATTTACCCCATTAATTTATGATCAAATCTAAAATAACAATCATAAAACACAGTTACCGATATTCAAACGAATGATAAGCTATTGACTGATATTTCAATATTATTGTTGTAATCTTCAATCATTTTTATTTGGGTAAACCACTTTTTAGTCACTCAAAATTTTCTATATTTCTGTTTTAGTCACTCAACTTAATTTTTTTAATTCATCATCAATTTTTCAATTTACGTTTATTTTTGCCACTCGATTGTTAAATGTATAATGTCGTTTAGATTTCTTTGGTCTATGTACAAAAGATCCCCTGAAACAGTCCTCTAAATTATAAATTTTTATATAACATGCAAAAAGACTCGTTTTAGTAATATCGTCAGAGAGTTAATGATTAAGTGATTAAAATAGAATAATTTGACAGTTTCATGATGATTTTTTTATTTAAATTTGATGATCAATTTAGAAACAAGAGAGAACTTGGGCGACCAAAATAATAGTTTACCCTTATAATTATTGGATAAACTACATAAATGACCATTTGATTATAGGGTTGGTGTCAATATAACCACTATACTTTCAATTTTGGCAAATACCATGTAACTATTAAAATGGTTCCAATATAATCACGTGTTATTAAAAATTAATGGGGTGACGTGATAGTTGAAAATAAAATGGTATAATTAGACATTTGATCCCTATTATTTACACAAAAATATGCTTGGTGCAGTGGACCAAATTAAAAAATGCATAAATACCAAGGATTAAATGTGTAATTATATCAATTTAACTGTCATATCAACCTCTATTAATTTTTAATGACATGTAATTATATTAGAATCATTTTAATAGTTATATGGTATATTTGCCAAAATTAAAAATATAATGATCATATCGATACCAACCCTATAGTTAAGTGATCATTTATGTTGTTTATCCTATAATTTTTCATCCTCTTTTGGAAATACCCAATTTATCTTTCTTTTCCCTTCCTCTATGGACCACTTTCCCTAGAAAGAATGAATGCATATGAAGGAATTGAAAGGCTCCACCATTTTTACAATCTCTTGAGGAAATGCGACAAATTGAAGATTCAAATCTAAAACATGGAACATAAGAGAGGGTCCCAAATCTGTAATTTTGACTTGAATTATTGCATAAGCTTTTTGAACGGTTTCAACTTAGAGCTCACTTTCTTTCCCTAAATTCAATTTTTGACAATTTTGAATTGGAGATAAAAAAATAATATATGGGTCAATTTCTATATTAAATCCCTATACAGTTTTTGAATTTTTGAAATTCAGTCTCTTTACTTTAATTTCATGAATTTACTCATTCTAATTATATGATCGAAGTACGTTTATATAACTATAACCAGGGACGAAGCTAAGATTAAACATCGAAACAGGAAAATGTCTATTAAGTTTTTAAATCTAAAAACTGGAGAGACAAAAACCTTATTTTATTATTATTTAAACTAAGAGGGACCTTAAGTGTAATTATACCAAAAAATTTAAGAGGTGCAAGAGCGTTTACATAGCTTCGTCACTGACTACAATCATAATCAATAAGTACAAAGTATTATTGGATAAATTAATAATCCGAATATATCTGAATCTAAGTACAAAAATAACTTTAAAAATTAGTTGTATAAATATATTTGTACAAAGTATATACTTTCGTTCTATATGGTATCGACACATGATGGGACTAACTTTTAAACATCAAAAGAGTATAAGGACTGATGTCAGAATTAGACCTAACATATGTTGCTTGTCATTGCCAATTTGCATATATGTCAATAGTGTCTGCTGACTTTTTCCAAGACATTTTCCTTGGAAAAACAAATCTGAAAAAGACTTGAAAAAGGTGTAAGAACTCATTCAGGCAAGTTGTCCAACATGACCCAGAGAGCATTTCAATTGTCAATTTGGACTACCCTTTATTTTTATTATATACTATTCTCCCATTCCATGACATATTTGTCCTTTTTATTCATTTAAAAGAAGGGGGGAAGGGAGGGTTAATTCATTTTGATAATGCATTTTTAATCAGAAAAGTTTTGGACAGGATACATAAAGCAGTCGATAAACAGTGTCTTTCATAGTACAATGATGTCTTGTCCCTTTCCAGTTTCCACCCCTAGATTTGAATTACCCTGAGACTTGTAAAGATGTGGAGATGTTCATGTCATGAATCATAGATTGTCCCACTTCTCAGGCTGTTGAATGTTACAGCCTTGCATGTCATGTCACATGAAAAAAAATTAATGTATAACCTTTGGATTAAAAAAACGGTCCTCAATCGTTATAACAATTGTTATTTAATAATAATATCATCGATCGAAATTGTTAATAACATAAATATCAGTAAGATTTAAAATTATATTAATAACTATTGATAACGGTCATAATTTATCGACTAATGATCAATAACGGTAATAACGGTACGTTATTGTCTCATTATTTCAAAAACTTCCAGAAAAATAAGAATCATCCATCAATTTCATCTCTACAAGTTAAAAATTTTTAAAAAATCATAATTAAATTTATTATATTTATATTTATATCTATTATGATTTACAATAAATTGTATAAATTTAATAAAAAATCACGAACACGACACCCGTAGAGACCATAATAACAATTGTTTTATCTATAACCGTAGTAAACACGAAACAACCAAAAACGCGACCGAAAACACTTTTTAAATCTTGGACTATAACCACGAAAATTTTCCACTAAGATGCTTTTTTACCATTGTTCGTTTCATGTTATAACATTCGCAACATTAGGTCTATTTGAATATATATAATTACAATGGTAGATTCAGTTTTTTTGAATAAACACATTAAGATAAATATAAATTATAAATATTAAAAAATTAAAAAAATAAAGATAAATATGATAAACTTTAAAAAAATTTAGGGTTAGTGTGCATACAAACACATTCTACAACAATAGACATACATCCGGCGCTGTATATAAACCAGACAAGAATCTTTCGACGTATAATCCATGGTCTGATTAGTTTAACCCTACAAGCTTGTAGGAAAGAAAACTTGATTGATTTTGTCTTGTTTTTCGTGTTCTTGATTGCGTCTTTTTAACTTAATTGCCATAATAATCGTATTGGAGAAACTTTAAACAAATTTATAGAAATATGGGTTTGAATGAAATTATAAAAGATTTGGTCTTTTACTGGTTTATCGATATTAGTGATAAGAAAAAAACGATAATTTTCTAGTTTAATATAAAATTTAACTTAGATTTGAATAGTAGTTTTATTAATTTAATTTGAAGAAAAAATTAAATAAAAATAAGTTATAAGATATTTGAATATTTTAAAAATTTTAATAATTAATATATCGATTTTTAAATATGAGTTCAGTCTCTTAACTATACATAATATATATATCACATATAAAAATATAAAATATATATAATTATAAAAAATTATTTAAATTAAAATTAATTAGTATCATAAAACTATAGAAGTTTATAATTAAATTTGAATAAAAAAAATTCAATTAAAAAAATAAATAAAATTTAAATTAAAAAAATAAAATTTATTAATTTAAATAATTTAATTTTATCTTAACTCGACTCAATTAAATATTTATATTTAATCGATAATTGCAAAAAAAAAATCCTTCATCATCATAATTTTTTTTTTACTTATACTATTAGAATTCAAATTCTTAATGTATCTTTTTCATCCCGCTCAAAAAGACCTTTATTTTGGAAGTTGCTTGAACAAGAAAGTGTTTTGACTTTAGACCCAGTGTAGAATAAAAAATTATATTATGGGTCAGTCTCATCACGTCATTTATGGGACCGACCAATAAAAACTAGCCACCTCATTATTTTTTAATTTTTTAAGTGAAAAAAATATAACATAAAAAGATGAATAATTTTTATAGGTCGGTCTCATAGACACGTAGTGGAACTGACTCATGATATAATTTTTCGTGTAGAATCGGTGTCTCGTAAACCCTGCAATTCCCTGTCGCCTGTGGGACTGGGAGTTATGTCGGCCGGTCCTTAATTGGTTGGATTGTGTAGTTAACGAGATCAGCCTCTTTCTCAGACTAATTTGACCGATCGGGACCCAGACATGAAACATACAATATATATATTTGGTAATACACACAGGTTGATTCAAAATCAAAGACGAAATGGATATATTAATTTCCATGACTTTCGCCACAAATTTTGCCTTTTTTATTATTATCAGTATTTATATTTCTTTGAACTAAATCTTCGAGTTTTAAGTATGACATGTTAAATTCTGCTTATGTCCTTTTAAATTTTAATTTAAATATGACATGTTTTTTTAATCCCCTTTAATATATATGTTCTTTTAATTTACTATGTTTTATAAATACATACATATTAACATATTTTAATATTATATTAAAATATTATTCAAATATATATTTTAATATTATAACATGATTATGTGGTTTTCGATGAAAATAAAATGCTTTTAATAATTCTGATGAAAAATTTTAAAATGAAAATGGGTTAGGTAAGGCGAAAATGAGACAGGTTCATACAAATTTTTATTGTTTTTATAAAAATTAATGTAATTATATAAATACTTTTAATAAATTTTTATTACTTGGATAAAAAATTAGATTATAATATAAGATTTATATAAATTTTTATTTAAGATAAAATTTAAATAAATTTTTATATTAAATTAATAAAAAATTATATAATTATAAAAATTCTTCCAACTATCGATAAAATTTTATAATTATATATTTTCTGTATTTGAAAGGTTGAAAAGCACTTGTAGCCGTAAATCTAATGTGGAGAATATTAATAAAAATCGCTCATGTGATTAATTCATCACTGAAGACGGCATCAATAAGGAAAATAAGATTGATGAAATTTTCATTTTCTATTTACAATACTGAATTAAGGTGATAATGAGTTTAATCAATTTATAATTTATTTAAGTTTGGTTTGATTAAAAGTCAATTTGAGAAAATTTGATTATTCCTTCACTTGAAACCATAATAATCTGAGTTGTTTTAAATTCGACTCAAAAAACTCGTGAATATGTTCGAAATAATTATATATGCTACATATACACTAAAAATACTCTTTTTAGTAAAATAAAAACAATAAAATAAATTAGAGTAAAATCTACTTAAAAATAAATTAACTAAAATAAATTAGGTATTATGTATTTGTATTATAAGAATATTTATTCCTTATTTGGAATAATCTGTTTTGGGAACACTTTTTCCCTTTCAAGAGATATTAAATTTTGTTTGGTATCGATTATGAAAGTTTTTTTTAATAATGTCTCATCTTTTATAAAAAAATAGCAAAATTATGCATTTCAATTCGAGCTAAGTCCGAACTGAACTCAATAGTATTATTTTCCAGCAAAACTTGAATCTAAAATTTTGAAATCATTGAGTCTCGAACCCGAACTTAATATAACTTTTTCAAGCCGAGCCTGACCAAACTCGAACTCACTATCACCCCTACCTCGAACTCTCTAAATCGAATATGTACAGTTCACGGCATCCAAACCTACAACCTATAAAAAAGTAAACCGAGCTAAGACTAGCATTTCACCTTGTAAATCTATGGTAACAAGAAAAGCTGGTTTATGTTGTAAGTAGAAATAAATAGAACAGTTTATATCGTTAAGACGATGAAGAATGCATATATTGTTTCCACTCTATGATTACACAGTAGTTCGAAAAATTATTAGGTGTGTTCATCATGTCATTCGTGATCTTAAACAATCAAAATCGTTCATCTAAATTTTTTAAGGTAAATCATCACCTCTTTCTTACATATAATTAACAGGTAGGTAATTATTAGATAATTATTTAAAAATAAACGATTCTGATTACTTAAATCATAAATGACGTGGTAAACAGAGTTTACCTTCTAATCTCTCAAGTAGTTCTTATGAGAAAGAAAGCAATGGAATTTAGATCGTCAAAATCCGTGCATCCGGGTTAAAGAATTCGTAGGAGTGATACATGGTATATGAATATATCAGTTCAGAAGCTTCATCAGGCTAAGGCTATGGCCTATACAGGTGATCGAAATCACTACTTCAATTATCATCTTCCACATTAATTTTCCTGGAAAAAGGAGAATGGGTGGTACCAGTAACAAACAAACTTTTTAGCTTAGAAATAGGCTTTTTTCATAGGCACTAACGTAAGAAAATACCACAGAAAAAGTGAACAAATCTAATTTAGGAGGATGACAAGCAAGCTATTGTACGACTAGAAAGAGAAATAAATCACTCAGAGTCATCCACGGCCATGGGATCGATCGATTGCAACAGAAAAACAGCATTTTTTTAAGGGTAAGTCCATAGGCTTTCTGCGTGTGAATGATCCGGTGAATCATCGGAGGGTGGTGAGTTTATCCAGCTGGGAGGGCTTACCAGCATTCCCCCAGCCATATCCACCATCAAATTGGGAAAGTTTAGAAGCTCTTCCTCGTCAATATATTCCTGACCTGAACCAGAAGGCTGCTGCTGCATACTAGGACTTGATGCGGTACCCTCATTTTCAGGCTTGCTTTCGTCTTTCGATGTAGGATTGAGTAATCGGGCAGCGGCGGCAGCTGCAGCTGCACGAATATCGGTTGCGGACGTAGAAACCGGTTGGGGATACGAAAGAGCCATATCGGGGAAGTTTAGATCCGTGTTAGGACCTTTTAGGGTAATAGCAGCCACATCATACGCGGTGGCTGCCATTTCGGGTGTAGGGTACGTCCCGAGCCATATACGCGTTGTTTTACGCGGCTCCCGTATTTCGGACACCCATTTGCCGCTCCTACTTCGCACTCCCCGATAAATAGCCGGCTTCTTTCTCGCCGTTGTGGGATTCCCAATCCCGCCTGGAGATAGAACAAGCGTTGGACTCGGTACAGTAAGTGTAGGCGATTGGTCTGTTTGCAGCAGCTGATGACTCGATGTGGAAGTGGTGCCTGGAGATTGAACAGGTTTTGGCGACTGGTCTTGCGGCTCTGGGATTTGGAGAGGTGTCGGAATGTGTGGTAACGGCTCTTTTGATGTCTCATCGGTTGAAGGATCCGCCATGTTTATGGTATAAACTTTAAACTTGTAGTAATATGATGGTCGAAGATTAATTTGCTGTGGGGAAGGAATTTATAGCAAATAACAACGAGGACAGGGCGTGGCCGTGTCGGGGGAAAGGGCAGATTCTGAGAGGGAGATGGTTGATGTGATAGTTTTGAAGGTATAGAAAAAGAAAGAGGTTGTACAGCACACGTATCGGGCTTGTATATACGGCTGTCACAGCCACAGCGCAACCGCAACTCTTTAAAGCGGATCAGCTGTATGCTCAACGTGTTTTCTCCACATCCAAATCCTCTACTGCTAATTTCCCATGATCCAATGGGTTAATCTCATAATTTGCCCAAGAAATCTTTCTACCTTAATCATATTTTTTATATATTTACTATTAAAATATATATTTTAAACTTAATTTCTTAAATCTTAATCATAATCTTTAATTTTAAATCTTAAATTTATTATTTTAAATATAAACATAATAAAATAACAAACGATTTACACCCAGATTTAAATTTAATTATAGATTAGTACTCGAAAAAACCTAACAAAAATGTTAATTTGGATTCCTTGTTTATGTCCTTGACCCACCCGTAGAGGTTATCCCTCTTATAATTTACTATTAAAATGTAGATATTTATCAAACATTTATTATATATCCCACGCAAAATAATTCATCCATCGAACATTTCCAGTGCAATTATAACTTTAGGTTAAAGCTCTGCATCCTTCACAGACAGATAATATTGGATGAGATTGGTCCAATTTTGTGCATTGAGGAACGTTGGAGAAGAAATTTAACATCAACTAAAAGGACACTGAATAAAAGTTAATATAATAAACATAATATAATGATTTATCACTTAATATGATTCATACTATAATATTTATAAAATAATGTGGTTAAACTCGATAAGATATTATTATTTATAACTTAAAAAATTATAATTTTTACTTTAAAATTTAATAAAAAATTAAGTTGAAATTATCATCCTAAATAATAATTGAATGACACACATACATATAATAAAGATCTATACAGTAGTACGAAATTGACCCATCCATAGTTAATAACCAATTAATATTCTCTTCCATTCTCCATTAAAATCTAAGGTCCCGTACAGCCCATTGCCAAAAAGCAATAAATATTCCCAACTCGACCCTCGTACTTAGGAGCGTAAATGAGTCGAGTCAAGCTCGAATAATGTTGAACATAACTCGACTTGTTAAAGTTTTAAGTTAAGTTTGAATTCAAGTAATTTTTAATAAGTCTGAAAAATCTGAGTTCGATTTGACTCGTTAAGAACTCGAGTTTGATTTGAGTCCAATCTAGTCAAAAATTGACCCATTTTTGATTTTATCAGACTCGAGTAACTCATCAATTGTTACATCTCATTTAAAGTCTTGTTAAGAAAATAACTCAAAAATTGACTTATGTTTAGGGTTGTAAACTAACAAAGATTTTTGTTGTCACAGAGCCATTATCCTTTTCCTAAAAAAACATGTTTGATAAGATGTGCAACGTCACCGTTTATATATCCCAAGACCTCTCTTTTCTTTTTTGATGTGGGATTAATGTTTTATGCCTCTTTTTAGATGTGACATTCTCGCCCATTCAACCTCGTGACGTCCCGCTCTCATGATTAACCTCTTGTCACGGTTGTTCACCCTGCCTACCCCTTTCATGAGTGTTTAGCCTAAAATCAAGCAATCAAAGGGTTACTCTAATATCACTGTTGGAAAAAACGATGAAAGAAAGGAATATCAATTGAGAATGATAAATCTCTTAGTATTTTTATTGATTAAACATAAGCCTTTTTATAGGTTAAAACATAACAAACTATAAAAAAAAAAATAAGACTCAACAATTAACAAATATATCGCTATTTTATGTAAACATAATTACAAATCTGACTTGCTCTTAAAAATTAGAAACAAACTCAACTAAAAATATCATGCAACATTTGTCTCATGAAGCTAATATAATAGCCCAGACATTACTTATCCAGTCAGTAGCATGTCTGGTAATGTTGTACAAATAAGGACACCCTCCCATATCATCGTCCAGAAAGGGCATGCAAAAAATAGGTGATCACAGAATTCCATTGTAGATCCACAAAGCTTGTATTTAACATCAATATGGATACTCATTTTAGCAAGTTTATATTAAGAAATGTAAACCAAACAATTATGACATGCTTAGGAATATGTTGGGGAAATCTTACCAGTTTTGTTCAAGCCACGTTTTCTCTTTTTATCCTCGGCACAGAGCAGATTTGAGTATTTTTAACCTTACAGTTAGATCAGTAATATGACGATCCAGATTTTCGAGTTAATATTGAGCGTTGATTTAGAACCGACACTTTAGGATGAATGTTCGAAAATTATTGGGCTTTGGCAGGATTCGTGAGAGTTTAGTGGGCCTATATGTATTGCTGGGCTTGAATGTTAGAAAATATTAGTAGTATAATTTCTCAAGTATCGATATCGATACAATGTTAAACAATGTATTAGCATAATTGAAGCCCATATTTTTTAAAAAAAACGATAAGTGATATTATCTTATTGCAACACATGTTAATTATTTTTAAAAATCCCTATTAAAATTAACGATCAAAGTTGATCAAAGGGCCAAATTATTTTTTTTTGAATTTAAAGGTTTAATTGGATGAAAAAAATTTAAAGACTTAATTGATTTTTTTGTAAGAATTTAAAAGTTAAATTAATTTTTTCTTAAATTTGAGGGGTTTAGTGGGTGCAATATATATATATATATAAATATTTAATTAATCCTTTTATAAAAATTTAAGAGCTTATTCGACCTTAAGCCTTAATTTTCCTACAATGCTTTCTTTGTCTATATAATTTTGTTCAGCCAATAAGAATATCTTTGGAATTTTTTCAATATACAGATATAATATCTATATTACCTATATCCTTCTCTACATATAAATTCAGGGCCTTCTCAAAAAAAAAAAATTATCTTTTTTTAGTGTTTTATTTATACATCAACAATAAAAAATAGGTTTAAAATTTAATCATGATTTAAGATTAAAGTTTAAGATATTTGTGTAATGTTTAGAATTTAGGGTTACAACTTAAATTTTATTTTTTAGTATTAAACATTAAAAATGACATCGAAAAAAGAATTTTTATTTAACTCATTAGTTTAAAAAATTAATTTAACATTTTAAACATATTATTTTTGTTGTTAAATTTATTTATTTGTATATTAAAAAAATAATTTTAAATATAAATAATTAAATTTAGGGACCTTAGGTTGATTGGGGTCTTGAGCAGCCGCTCGGAGTACTCCCCTCGTAACCAACCTTGTATAAATTAAAATATATTAAGTGCTTAAAATATATGATTCTATATTAACAAAAACTATTATTATTATTATTATTATTATTATTATTATTATTATTATTATTATTATGTGCATATTTTTTAATCAATTATTGATGTTCTCTGCTACTAACCTTTCATATTGAATTGCCTATAGAAGCATGGAAATTAAGACATGTCTATGTCTTTCAAGCGCAAATGAGCTGCCTGATGGCAACTTCTGCTCCAGACTTCTCAGTCTTAAGTATCATGCATGGAAAATCAATTTCAAATGTATAAATTGGAAATATATTTTCATTTAAAATAACTGAAAAATGATTTTCTTATGTTTTCACGGATTAGTTGATTTATTAATTCTTGAATATATATATATATATATATATTTGGAAAAATAATAGGGTTTAAATTGAGGTTAATTAACTCATTGATCCAATTTGATTTATCAATCATTTTATCCGGTCGAAGTATAAACTGATATATACTTTTATTTTAAGAGATAAATTTATAAAATTTTAAATGACAAAAATAATTTTTTAATAAAAAATACGTAAAAAAATCTTAAAAAATTTAAATCATCCCAATTTCAAATTTATAGTAGTAATAATCATATATCATGTTTTTCACAAAACAGGCAGGCAATGAAAGCTCAGTGACCTTATTCTTTACTCAATATGGTCCCTTGCTTTGTGTTTATTTATATTCAGTAGGTAAAAGGTGTATTCCATAGCCTAAAAAATTCCTTACCCCAACTAAATATATGTACACTTAAATTCGATATTATTTAATTAAAGTTTTAGATTCGACTTTAATATTAAGAGAATTTTATATTATTTAAGGATCTGATCCCACTCAACTTCGAATATAATCATAATCTATAAGATCAATAAACATCAAAATAACTTTTAAGGATACCAACAATCAATTAATCTATTAAACTGAATCTTTATCGTGTTTTGTTCGAATTAATCAATCAACTGATAAATTATTAGTGATTATATCAAAAGATTAATTATGAAGGACCCAATATGGAAGTTTTTTCTTTTTCCGGTAAATGGAATCACTTAGGCTTGTAAAAACAATGATATCCTAACATATAATGCAACCCCAATCATTTCCTAGAGCCCTTTTAATGATACTCGTATTCGAATAAATATCGAACATGAATATTTTTAAAATTAAAAAGACACAGACATAAACCAAATATGATCAAATGTTGGAAAGTACAAATTTGGATATAATCATAGCCATGGTGGAAGTCCCCATTTATTTTTTCTGGTTTAAAACAAAAGAGGGATTTGCCCAATGAAAATCTAAGTACGTAAAGAAGTAACACATACAATGGCATATTTGCTTAGTCAAAGAATTCCCATGGGAACTTTGGCTGGACTGAATTATTGGCTTTTGAGGTCAATGTCGACGGGTCCGGCAGCAATGCCGGCAAAGAATCAAACATCTCCCACTTCGTCGCAACCACGACTCTGTCTGAATCCGAATGCTTCGATTGGTGGTCTTGAATTGGGGCTAGCTTTTGCCCATTGGTGTGGCTATGTTGAGTCTGCAGCTCCATTTCAACTCCATTGTTGCTTGGCATGGAGTTTTTAATCTTCAACATATCCAATGTTTCAACATATTTTTGAACTCTTTTAACCTAACATCAACATTGGCAAATAATTCAGCCTATAAATCACAAAAACGACGTCGCATATACCGGCGTTGACGATTCAAATATTAACCCTTTTTCCAATTTACCTGCATTTTTCTTTGCAATTTGACATCTCCATCAGCCATAATTCCATCTAATTTAAGCATCTGGTTCATCAACAGCTCAATCAAATTGACCACATCTTTCTCACCTATTCTCCCACCCTTTGAAATGATTGATTCAAATGCTGAAACCTAACATAACCAAACAGAAAAATGTAACAGAAACCTTGGTCAAAACCCAGAAAAGACTGCATAATCATACGAAAATTCGAACATAAGCTTACCCTGCCGGCGAGCCTGTCGATTTCCAAGCTGATTTCAGAGATGGATTTTGAAGCCATTTCCATCTTAGCATTCTTTCTCATCTCCAGTAATCTTTTTTCTTGACTCATCGGGTCTTCGATTAGAACCATCTTGGATTTGTCCTTCACACCCGCCGTATCCAAAAACGCCTTGGAATCTCTCTCTTTGTCTTTGTACAACAACTTTTGATCTTGATGGTGTAATCCGGTTGGTCCGGTCAACATCTTCTTCAATTCCCCTGTAAAAAAACAAATTGATTTGATTTCTTAACTGGAAGTAAAGTAAACCCATTTTTTTCTGGGGGAAAAGAACGGATTTTTACCGAATGTAGCTTGAGAATTGATGTGGATTTCGTGGTAGATGGAACCGTATTTGACTCTAACTCTAATAGTCGACGGTGGGATTGAGATTCCATCGGAATCCGGGTTTTGCTTCTGAACTAACATGCCTCCGGGTCTAAGCTCCCATTCACAAGCTGCCGGTTCAACTCCACCGGCTGCGCGGCCGTGTGTCGGCATTGCTGTCTCTTTAGTCTTCATTCGCATCATGTTTTTTAATAATAAAGGAAGAATATTTAAGAAGGCAAGGGAGAGGAGGGTTCGTTTTAGATCTCTACGAAGACCGAGAGTGAGCGATCACTGCAACAGAAATCATGGAGAGAGAGAAAAACATGTTTTCAGACAAAGAAAGGTAGTTAAAGGACGACATATTAGGAGAAGACACTGCCAACATTATTCCATGAGTCCAATTCCAACGGCCACGCGTGTTTACAAATACAAATACAGAAGAAGCTGAAGTGGAAGACTCTTGGTCTTCTTCGTCTTGTTTGTTTCCTTTTTCTACTTTTTTCTCTCCAATGGCGTCTTAACAAAGGCAAGGGAAAAGAACAGACCGACAGCTTCGATTCTTTCCCTGCAAGAAAACCCGACCAAACACCCAGATCGATGATATAACAGAACAAAACCTTAATATCAAAGTTAGATCTATTCCGACATTAAACATTAATGTCCCATTGTTTTTGAAAAAGTACGATTTTAGAAAATTAATGTTTAATATTATTATAAAAAATTATATATATATATATATATATCATGTAAATTTTAGAACATACTAGTTATTTTAGTTTTAATGGTTATAATTTTAATTTAGCGTTAAAAATTTATATACAGATTTTGTGTAAAATTAATTTTTTCAAATATAAATTTTACATTAACTGTTTAATTTTACATAATATATGTATAAAAGTTTTACCTATATTAGATTATAAAAAAAAATAAAAATATATTAATATTTAAATAAATTTAACGGTAAAAGAGAAGATAAATTTTATGTTAACTGTTTAATTGATCCTCTTTATAATTACCAATCAATATTTTTTATATAAAATTTTCATTATTCAGTTGATTATACTTTTACCATTTTAAAATAAAATATTATAGTAACTTATTGTTAATTTTGTTTATTTATTTATAACAGCCATTGTTTTTATTGAATAAAGAAAATATATCAAAATTATAGGAAAACTATATATAAAATTAAAATAGACTAATTATATTAACGAATCATTTCTTTGGGATTTCTACTAAAATCATAAAAGGGTATAAACTATTCACTGAAAAATAAAATATGTTAACAGATCACCATCGGCATAAAAAACCATATAACAATAAAGACATATTAATAAATTAATTTTATCATAATTTAGACTAATTTATTTTTAATGATTATAAATATCTATTAATATTAAAGAATTTCATATACAATAAAAAAAATGATAAAACAATAGAGTAAATTATAGGTTATCACTTAACTATCTTTTTACTTTTATTTTAATTACTTAATTTTTAAAATTCAATCGTTAATTACATGTTTCGAAAATGAATATCTAATCACCTAATTAATCAAATAAAAAAGATATAATGGATGTATCGGTATCTACAAAAATGTGACCTAATAGTTCATAATATTCAGCCAATATTAAAAAATCTGAACTATAATGGATGTATCGGTGTTATTTTAACAATAACTTCCGTCGAAATAGATAAAGTTGAGTAAAACTTGTCTTGAATTAAAAATATTAAATAATTTAATTTAAATTGATGTAAAAATATTTAACTCGTTTTAATTTAGTTTAAAATTTTATAAATTTAATTTGATTGAAAAAATTAAATAAAGTTTAAGTTATAAAATAAGGGGATTTATTTTAAATTTGAGACGAATTACTTAATTTTTTAATATAATATGATATAATATAATATAATAAATAATTTAAATTTTAAATTTTATTATCTAATATTTTATACTAGAAATTATATCATAGGTCATTTCCGTCATGTCATCCATGAAATCAATCAATTAAATGCATCAATTTAATTATTTTTTACCTCATATATTTTACCAAGTGAATCTTCACTTGGTAAAAATTGCTTTTGAACTTAATTTACAATAAATATTAGTGAAGATTCACTTGATGAAATATATGAGATGAAAAAAATAATTAAATAGATATATTTGATTATTGATCCCAATAACAACATGACGGGAATGACCTATGATATAATTCTCATATTGAACACCATTAATATAATATAATGTTAAACATTATTAATTCTTTTAATGACTCTTAAAAATCTCAAAAAGCTTTGTACTATATCATAATGTACTAAATCATAGTGTCTGACATGGAAAAATGTCCTGTTTTGATATTTTTTATATTTTAACATTAAAAATATTTAAAAAATAAAATATAAACTTTAACGTTAAATTTTAAATCTTACACTCGTATCAAATTCTTAAAACCTTAAACCTAATTTTTATTGTGAGGCATAAATTGATACACAAAAAAGGTATATAATTTTTTTTTGGTAAACTACACGGATAGTCACCATATTATGGGGTTGGTATCGATCTGACCACAATGCTTTAAAAAGAATCAAATACACCGGTAAACTATTAATTTGGTATTAAAATAGCCATCTGCTGTTAAGGAAGTAACAGACTGATGATGTGGCAATTAAATATAAAATGGAATAATTACACATTTAGTCCCTGTTATTCATACATTTTTATAATTTAGTCATAATTTTATTATAATAAAATAATATAATTATTTAATTAGGTGGTGACACGTGTCACCACCTTATTGGATGATATTATTTATATATTTTTAATTTATTAAATTTATTTTTCTCTTCCAATCAGGTGGTGACACATGTAAAATTATTCCATTTTATATTTAACTGCCACGTCATCAGTCTGTTACTCCCTTAACGGCAGATGACTATTTTAATACCAAATTAATAGTTTACCGATGTATTTGATTCTTTTTAAAGTATTGTGGTCAGATCGATACTAACCCCTAATATGGTGACTATCCGTGTAGTTTATTTATTTATTTATTTTTGCCTAACCTTGCCCAATTTACACATCCACGCGAAATGAATCCTTCAACTGTTCTGAAATACACAAAGTTGTGATGTTTAAGACAGGTAACTCACACAATCTACAATCATCAAAAATTTCCAGCTATAAATACTCAAAAATCCCACCGAGCTGAACAAGAAAATCATTAGATATTATAAATCATGGTAAGTCTCAAGTCACCGGTATGTCTCGGTTCGCAAGCGCTACTCCTGTTGGTGGTTGCAGTTGCAGTGCTGCAGAGCCAGACGGTTGAGTCACAAAACTGCCCTACCGAGCTGACGAGCCTGAACGTGTGTGCACCGTTCGTGGTTCCCGGTGCAGCTGTTACCAGCCCGAGCATCGACTGCTGCAATGCGCTCCAATCTGTGCACCATGACTGCCTCTGCAGCACTCTCCAGATCGCCTCCCGACTCCCTTCTCAATGCAATATCCCACCACTCACTTGTGCTTGATAGTTGATCGATTGATACGCAAAAGTCGAAACAGTGCTGCATAATGGGTAGAAATAAGGTCAAGGTTTTAATCTTCTGTTATTAGCCTTGACAAGTAAAAATATCTCTGTTTAAGGATCATGATCATGATAATAATAATAATAATAATAATAATAGCAGCAGTTTCGTTTTTTTCTCTTAAGATATATATATATATATTTCAAAACTGCGACAAAATCTGCTTTATAATCGTAAAATAATCACACAGAAAACATATGTGCCAGACCCTAAATATAGGAGAGAGAGACTATTTAGTAGTAATATTTTCTTTCCTTTTTCTGATTTGCTGACGATAATTACGTACAATGATATAAACTATTAAAAAATTATATTAAAAATATAAAAATATAAAATTAAATTATCAATAAAAATATAAAATAAATATTTAAATTATAAGAAAATTTAATTTTTTTACGGGTACAATTTTTACTTCTAATGTCTCTGGGTTCATCTCTGGTTCTATTAATATTTTTTATAGTTAATATATGAAAGGAGACTAAACAAGATTGAAGGTAACTATCATGGTGTTGTAAATAAAATAACTTAAATTACAAGGATAATTTTATAGTGAATTTTTATAATATCTTATTTAAATTAATCAATCAATAATTTAAATAACAATAACTATAAAAAATGAAAGAAGATGTCGACTAAAATGTTTTATAAAATAAGAGAAAAATTAAACCCCTCAAAATCCGACACGTTGTTTTTATTTTCCCAGAATATTTTTCTTCGTCTGACGGAGAATTCAATCAGTACTTGAAAGTTTCCGGCAAAGATTCTGTCGACTCCAAGGCATTACATTTTCCAGCCACTTCCTGTAAGATCAGCATGGATCCATGTAAAAAATACATGCTTTCAACACGTGGTTTGTTATACTATCCTCAACCTGATTTCACGGTTAAAACTCTTTTAACATAAAAACGGAAAAGGGGCATGTTTTGTGCAGGAAACCACGCATACTAGATTTAATATTTTAGATTTTCGATTTTAAAAATTAAAATTAAAATTTAAAATCAATGATAAAGATAAGATTTTTGTATAATTGAATTAAAATGGATTTTGAGATATGTGTATTCTCGTACCATTATAATATAGATATTATTAATTTTGTACCTAAATAAATCAAGTGGGTTAGTTTTTAATGTTTTTATGAAAACAATTATATATTCTCCTTGAAAAACTTATCGAATAATCTTTAAATTTTCATATTATAATAAATCAAATAGGATGTTCTCTAAATTATGCGTGGCTCCGTCATTACTTCGGATTTTTTTTATAGCTGGTACATGGATAGATATAAAAAATAATATAGAAAATTTATCTGTTTAATTAAAATTTATTTAAATTCAATGTTTAAGGGTCTCATAAAGTACATTCGTTCAAGGTTGAAACAGTCCAAAGATTTATCTGTTAGTCATCACGAAAGAAAGAAAAATGGTAGACGACATGATCTGACCTTCTAATGGAAGCAGCAAATCATGACCATTAGAATTTCCATCCAAACACGGTATAGATTTTTCAAACATCTCTCTGGAACCAAACATAAAAGCGAGAAAAATAGTATAGATTTTTCAAACATCTCTCTGGAACCAAACATAAAAGCGAGAAAAATAGTAAATTATAGATGAATTTTTTGACTTTAAAGGGGAAAAATAGATATATCCAGAGAAATTCTTGAAGTGGGGTGGGTCCCGATAGCAAATGTCTAAAGAAAACACGTGCTGTTCATTCGCACAACAACAGACCCTTCGGATCCACAACCACATACCCGACATAGAAACTACCGAATACCCGAACCAAATTTCAATGACACACCCTCTGGTTCGATAGGTGTAACTGACGAAGCCATCGAGCATCGTTACGACCAGGGGTCTCGATACCCAACGCCTCAAATTTCATCATCTCACTCCCACCGATATGATGCAGATGTAAATGTGTCTCGTCCACACCCTTAGACGCCGTCGCTGACGAATCTACGCCTTGCACTTCTTCCCTGGCGCGCTTCGACGATCCTCTGATTGGAACGCCGAACAACCTCGGGGTCGTTTCTTCATCTACCGATCCTTCTCCTTCGCACCGCTTTGACTGCAACAAACCCAACGGTTTCGTTGCCGGAGAACTACTCTCCGACTGAGATGCGTAATTCGATATCAAACTGAATATATTATTGCACAAGCTCTTCATCTCAGCTAATTGTTTGTTGAGCTGCACGTTCTCTTTCCTCAATTTTTCGTTTTCTTTCATCAGATCGGCCATAACCGTCCCAGCTTGGCTCAGTCTGGAAGGCGATGAGCCCGACGAAATAATCGGAGATTGCTCATCTCCAGAATTTGAAGGAGATAGAATAGGTCTTGCCAATGGAATCGCCGCAACCGTCATCGGCGCCACCGTAATAGCCGCTGCAGTTGGCGACGAGATCTTCCGACGCTGAATTTCGCACAAAAGTCGCTTTTCACCTCGTCGGAAATAATCGTTGGAGAATTCCCACCGATCCGGTACCAATTTTCTAAATCCCTAACAAATCAACAAAAAAAAATCAACACAAATATTTCCAAAAAAGAAATTTCACGCTTAGAATTAAATACGATAGATTCTTCTGTTTGGCTCACATAAGTATTTAGCTGACGAACGAAACTAGAGAAATTGTTATGCTTGAAATATTTAGGAAGCAAATCTCGAGCGAACACCGTTGGGTTCCAAACGATGAACGTAGATCCGTCGTCGTTCCACGAAATCACGTCGTCGGTCGTATGATCATCGACTAATTGATAAGTTTTGGTCAAGAACGGTGTAGGGATAGACCTTTGCGATTCCGTCGCAGCGTCTCCGTTCTGCTCCACCGTTGACGGAGCCATCAACGAAACCTTAATACTACTAATACATCCTGGAAGAACATTTCCTTCGTCGACTGATTGTCAATTTCTGTAGTGTTTAGATATTTTTAAGGATCTGTTTAAGTGAGGTTGAATTATCGTAAAATAAAACAAAATATAAAAGGAAGAAAAACAAGAATGGAACCAAAGAAGAAGCTCTGCTACGTCTCGTCGTCGTCGAGAAGCTTCCTTGTCTAATGTTATTTTGGATACGCGGCACCGAATGAGTGGGTACCACTCAGATTATTATTATCGTTATCTTGAAAATATCATTTTGTTACAATCTATGGAAGAGACCAGACCAGGTTACTTATTATTACCCACGTAAATAGTTGATTCGATCTAAAAATCCGATTAAAATTTATTTAAGTTAGAATTTGGTTTAATTCGGGGATATAATGACTTGAATATGATTAATATTCAACTGTTGTTGATCCGAACTTGAATTGAACTTGTTAATATTGTATCCGAATTCAACTTGCATCCGAACGATAATGATTCAAACCCGATTCAAACCTGTTATTATGAATCCGAAATCCGACATGCACCCGACTGAAACGAATCTGAACCAAAATTTGTCCCGGTAATTAAAGATATCTATGATTTGATAAATATAATTCAACTTAACGAATCAAAATTAAATACGAACTTAAAAAAATAATTTAAAAATTAATATTTAAATTAATTTAGTTAATTTATTTATTATTTTATTTAGTTTTAGTGTATTTAATTTTAATTTTAAATTGATATTTTATTTACAATCAAAGTGAGTGTAGTGTTGCCTTTAAGAATTTATGTATTGCGGTAAGCTTTGGTAAATTTTTTATGAACTATTGATATGTGTTGTATTATTGGATCATCATTGAAACTATTAACATATAAAAACATTAATATACTATTTATTGGCTATGTCATTGGATGTTGTTATTCATCATGGATCGTCACTGAAATAAAATATGAAAAATGGCCAAGAGCATTACATTGAATCATTGCACTTATTGAAAATGAAATCTAATAGTTAAAATTAGATACAATTATATTAGATTTTGTATTCGAGTTAAAATTAGATACAATTAATATATGATTCATGAGTTCGTTGATAAGGATAGATTACGATCCTTGGACTACAATCATTATTTGGAGAGACGAAGGTATGATATATGTATTAATTATTTTGATAAGACGAAAGAACTAGACCACTCAGACTTAACGAGATGTAGAAACTCGTGTATTGATATTACACATGACTTATTGATATTGCACACTAATCATTGTTATTGAATATTTATGCTAAGATATGATATTGACCATATACCAAAAATCATATAATAACATATTTACATGTAATTTGAATGCATATCGTATATTACTAATGTTTATAACTATCTCACTAAGAAAAGCATAATTAATGCATTCATCTTCATACGTTTTCAAATTAAGGTGCTTGAAAAAGAATTAAATCTCTTTTTGACAAGGTTTGACAAGTCTACAAGTGATAAGAATGTAAGTCATGCGTTATACCCTCTTATTATGGTGATGAAGTATTTTGTTGAATCATTTGTATGTATTTTGATATGTTATTACGATGTATGTTGTGTTTAGAATGTGTTAAGACAAAATGACATTGTAAGTGAATGGTTATAAACGTTCTAAAATACATATTTGGACAAAAGGTAAAATCTTATTAAATGAATCCAGAATAAATTAAAATTTATATGTTATTAAAATATGATAAATATGAGACAAGGTGTATCAAAATAGGGTTATGACGTATCAATACAATCAATTTGAAATCTGGGAAATTCAAGAAAAAAATTTAGGTGTGTCGAAACAGTCTTGGAGCGTTCTAATACGTTTTGCCATTGAAAAAATTCATTCTGATATGGCTTTAGGGCGTATCGAAACAACTGGTCAAAATTGATTTAGGGATTTTATAATCAATCTTCATCGATACAAAATCTAGATGTATCAAAACGGGACCAACGAAATTACTTATCTTATCAGCTGTATCGAAACGGACAATCACATTTTAATACAGTCAACCTATTAAAACCCCTTTGATTTGAGTTATGACAAGATATATCGATATAACGCTCTTAATATATCGGTACAGACTATCTAACATAACTCAATTACTGAACTTAACACTATCGTTTTGATAAAACCTCTAGGCCTATCGATGTAAGTAGTTGTTTTCAAAGGTATTAGATAAGAAAAATCAGCTTTACATTTTGTCATTAAAAAGCTAAGGACTAAACGTTATCGAAATAAAATGAAATTTGGTAAGTAGATTAGTTTATGGATTATTTTCGAGTGGGTAAGAGAAATTTTAGAGACAAAAGAAAAATAATAAGTTACTAAAATTATAAATCAGTCCCTAAAATTTAGAAAAATTTAAAATTTGGCTTGATATGAACTTTAATTGGACTCTCTAATTACAGACTAATAAAGTTGTTGAATAATAATGAATCAAATACCCTCATCGAATCATTAAATCAAAATACAAAATTACAATAAATTCTCTGATTATATCTTTCGATTCAGTTCTCTACTAAGCCGGGAAGGAATGTTACAAAGAAGGTCATGCAACAGAATTCTCTTTGAAATCAATATTAATTTATATTTTAATTTTAGAAAACTAATATTTCCCTATATATCTTCTTTGGACATTTTAACAAACTTAGATCGAAAATGTATATAGTGAGTTTAGAATCTATTACTTAAGAGAATATGAAAGAATATAGACGAGTAATTTGAACAATGATCAAATATATTAGTTCAAAGTTAAATTATTTTTTTTACATTATATATATTTATTATATTGTTCATGTTTAAAATTCTTAATCGTTACTCTTGATAATACTATATTTAAAATTTAAATAAAAAATTGTGTACTTTGTTATACGCCCGCATCTTTTTACTTATGATTTTTGCACACAATTATTAAATTAGAATAATACCGTCGATTCAACAATAGATAGTTTTTCGTATTAAGGTATAGATAAAGACAATAAATAGTTGAGATATAGATAAAGACAATAAATAGTTGAGAATTACTATTCTTCTTAATACAATTCAAAGTAATCTTAATCTACTTTATCTTTTTTTAAATAGTCTAAAGGTATTTATAAGGTACTATTCTTCTTAATACAATTCAAAGTAACCTTAATGTACATGATTTTTTTCTGAATAGTCTAAAGGTATTTATAAGGTACTATTCTTCTTAATACAATTCAAAGTAACCTTAATGTACATGATTTTTTTCTGAATAGTCTAAAGGTATTTATAAGGTACTATTCTTCTTAATACAATTCAAAGTAACCTTAATGTACATGATTTTTTTCTGAATAGTCTAAAGGTATTTATAAGGTACTATTCTTCTTAATACAATTCAAAGTAACCTTAATGTACATATTTTTTTTTCTGAATAGTCTAAAGGTATTTATAAGATAATATTTGTTTATATATTTTTAATTCTTTGATGATGGGTACACGCCTTATAGACAAAATGATTTGAATACGTCTCCTAATTGAGCATCATCCACTTTTCTATTAAGACACTTGTTGGTTCCTTAATCCAAGTAGAAATCTCTTGTCTCTAAACCATGACTCTTTTCATGTCTCTGTTAAAAAATCTTAGTAAATTGAATTCTAAACCTTGATCCTAATTTTTTATGTACTAAACCTTAAACTATACACCTTAAAAAATAAATCCTATATATAATTTCCTAAACCTTAACCACACACCATAACATTAAACGTTAAACCCTAACCACATACTCTAACGTTAAACCTTAAACTCACTAATTTAAAACAGAAACACCAATAGATGTACCTTAAACCTTAATCCACGTACTCTAGAACAATTTGAACGTGTTAGGTAGGTCCATTTTACATTTTATGTACTCTTATGTAGTTCTATAAATATGGTAACACCAATTTCATTTTTCACAATTTGTATGTACAAAAGAAAATGAAATCCCCTTATTTCCCATGGGCATCCTTTGTTTTTGCCACCCTCTTGATCTCAATTTCAATGGCGACCGAAGCTCTGCCGCATGAGAAATTTCTTCAATGTCTTTCTCTTCACTCGAACGCTTCATCTTCCATTTCTAAACTCATTTACACACAACACAATGATTCATATTCAACCATATTAGAATCTTCCATTCAAAACCTGAGGTTCTCAACAAACGATACATCCAAGCCTTTAGTCGTCGTCACACCTTCGCATGCATCACAGATCCAAGCAACCATCCGTTGTTCGAAACAACACGGTTTGCAGATCAGAACTCGGAGCGGCGGTCACGACATGGAGGGTCTTTCGTATGTTTCCGAAGTCCCGTTTGTGGTCGTGGATTTGGTGAATCTTCGATCGGTCGATGTCGACGTCGAGAATGGTAGTGCATGGGTGGAATCCGGTGCAACGATAGGCGAACTGCAGTATAGGATTGCTGAAAAAAGTAGAACCCTAGGCTTCCCCACTGCTACTTGCCATACCGTAGGCGTTGGTGGCTACTTTAGTGGAGGAGGGCATGGGCCTTTGTCTCGAAAATACGGTCTCGCTGCCGATAACATCATCGATGCTCGACTGATCGATGCAAATGGCGACATCCTCGATAGAAAATCGATGGGGGAAGATCTTTTCTGGGCGATCCGAGGCGGCGGTGGAGGTAGCTTCGGGATTGTTCTTGACTGGAAAATAAACTTAGTTCCGGTTCCATCAACCGTGACTGTTTTCACTGTCACCAGAACCTCAGAACAAAATGCAACCAAACTTATCCATCAATGGCAATTCGTGGCACCCATTCTTCCCGAAGATTTATTCCTTTTCATCACTATATCAAGGGCTAATCCTACTCCTGGTGAAGGAATGGGTTCAAATTCAAATTCAATCCAAGCTACATTCTCAGCTTTGTTTCTGGGCAGGGTTGATAAGCTCGTTTCATTGATGGCGGAAAGGTTCCCTGAGCTCGGATTAATGAAACAAGACTGCACCGAAATGAGTTGGATTCAATCCGTTGTTTACTTTGCTCAATTCCCTGGACAACCCCCGGAGATTTTACTCGAAAAAAATGCATATGTAAAGTCGTATTTTAAAGTGAAATCTGACTACGTAAAACAACCGATCCCGGAATTCGTATTCAAGGGAATGGAGCGATGGTTCGAGGAAGAAGAAGGAAGCGGTGCGTTGATCAACTTGGTACCTTACGGTGGACGAATGGGTGAAATCCCTGAAACTGAAACTCCGTTTCCTCATAGATCCGGCAACCTTTACAACGTCATGTACGTTACGGGTGAATTGGAAGAAATTCTGGGTATCCAAAAGTAAATAGATTGGAGCCGAAGGTTCTATCGTTATATGACTCCATATGTCTCGAAATCTCCACGAGAAGCTTACATTAATTACAGAGATTTAGACATCGGAGTTAACGAGAAGGAGGAGACGAGTTACGTTCAAGCCAGCGTTTGGGGTTTAAAATATTTTAAGACAAACTTTGAGAAATTAGTGAAAGTGAAGTCGTTGGTTGATCCTGGAAATTTCTTCAGGCATGAACAAAGCATACCTTCGATCTAATGTTGGAGAAGAAAGTTCAATGGAACTGTTATTAGTTTCTTCAGTAAAATAAAGAATTTGAACTTTTTTCAATTAAAAACATAAAGAAAATTAATACAAATGATGTAAACTTAAAACAAAAATCATCGATATTTAATTATCTCATTTAATTATATTTAATTATATTTTATTTTATGTTTCACATTAAAAATTATTAAAAAAATAAGTAGTAACTATAACCTAATTTTTTTATATTTTGTGAACCCAAATCATCTGTCCCTTTCTCATGTCTCTATTTATGTCCCACATCAAATTAGAGGGTTTAGGGTTTAAGATTTAAGGTTTTAGGTTAGGGGTTTAGGGAATTAGGGGTAGGATGTATTTTTTAGGGTTTAGGGTTTAAGATTTAAGGTTTTAGGTTAGGGGTTTTGGTTAGGGTTTAGGGAATTAGGGGTAGGATGTATTTTTTAGGGTTTAGGGTTTAGAATATAAAAAATAAGAGTTTAGGGTTTAAAATTCAATTTTTTACAAAAATACAAAGGAGGCATAAAGGGATGCACAAAAAAGAGACAAAGGATTCTTATTCATATTTTGCACCCTAAACCCTATAGCTAATTTTCTAAACCTAAATTTATTATTTTAAAATAAAGACACTTATAAAAATATAATAAAAAAATAATTTACACCCAATTTAAAATTGTTATTTTTTAAATAACTTAACTATATCAATAAATGAATGCTTAATTAATCGATACAATCAAGTTTACAATTTTATATATTTATCAATTAATTAAACTACTCGTCTTTATTTTCTAATATTCTTGTGCGTTATGAGTTTTAGATTCGATAAGAATGTTTTTTAAAATTTTTCTTTCTCTTCTTTTTAAATAAAATTAAGATTAAATTTCATATAAAAAATTGTTCACGAACTTAAACTATTATTACCGTGACTGATTGTTTTAATATTTAATACAAATTAATTGATGAATAAAATAAATGTTAGTCTTTATAAAAGATTAACCTTTGTCACCATACATATCAATGGAATTTTAACATTATTTTAGTGTTATTATTTGGTATTTTACTTAGGGCAAAAGTAATTCTACAAGTAATATTAGATAAATGATGAGTATTTTTAAGTTAATTTAAATATATATATATATATATATATATATATATATATATATATATATATATATATATAAGTAAGTAAACATAAGATTTGTCATTACATTGTACCAAATAATGTCAGCAATAATTTTTTAAAATAATACTAACTATAATAATATAATTAACTTAAACAGAAAACAACTTCTAAAATAAATGGTTAAAATTTTTTAATTGATATTTTTTTTTTAAATTGTGAAATCTAAATCCAACAAAACAAATTTATTTTTTAATAAGAATTCTTAAAAAAATTAAATACCCCTAACAATTATAAATGAAGTTATTTCCATGAAGACTTAGGCCAATGGTTCTTTTACAGTTAGTATGTTTGAACAAGATTGAGATTTTATATGTTTGAACTCCAATATCATCCTATATAAATATGAAATATGACCTCTTAATTTATATTCGTTCTTATTCAAATCTTATTATATATAAGTGAAGTTTAGAGTTAATTTAATTTTAATTTAAATATATTTTGACTATCAATATTTAATTTATAGATTAAATTGATTTCATAAAAGATCTCTGCTTTCTTATATTCTCAATGTTACTCAAGTTGTATTTTTTATTATTGTGGTGATAAACGTTGGTTTACCTATAATAGCAATCTCAAACAATTCATGTCTTATTTTAAACGTTCATTTAACAATCGATTTTCTCGTTTTAAACGACTATTTCGGAATAACCATATTTTCTAGCTTTTATAAACGGATGTTTGCCGTCAAACCTAAGTTTAAAATTTTAACGACAAACACAATATTAGAGTATTTATATGTATATATAATGTATACGACTATATATAAGATTAGATATTCGGACGAATGCAAGCTTGAACCTATCTAAGCCCTGGCCGCCTCATGTCAATTTTCCCCTTCTATTTTGGATTTTTAAAAATTTAAATAATATACTTTGAGTGTTAGATAAAATATACGATATTAAAATTTGTTTTAATTTTTAAATATTGATTTTTAAGTAAGATATAGAGTAAAAGTTGAAATAAAAATAAAATTGTTTATATCTTTATTATATTTTATAAATATTACATAATTATTTTTAATAAAATATATTTTAAGAATTTTTCTATTACATAATTAAGTTAAATACCCATTATTAAGTAATATATTTTATATATATTTTTAAATATATCTTTATTTATGGTGGATATCCATATATTAAGTTAAACTTTAATGGGCTTTATTATTAGGGTTTAATACCCATTGGAATTAGGGTTTTCATCTTATGCCTATAAATATAGACTTTTAGACAAAACATTGTACACAATTCTACTTTGAGAATACAATAAAATCTCTCCCTTTTGTCTCTCTCTTTTGTCTATTTTCTTCTTGTTCTTTATTTTATTCACAACACGTTATCAGCACGAGACTCTAACCAAAGGAGGTGTTTGTCATTCAAATCTTGAAGGAGATATTGAAAAGAATTTGTTACTGGCATAAATCAAAGATAAGTTCTCCCTCAATTATATTTTTATTTTTCTCTCTTGATCTTTGATTTGATTTTTAATTTATTAAAATCTTTGATTGTTTTGTATTTGTGTAGCGATAAAGTGACTCAAATACCGCGGTTCTTGTCGACAATTCTCGAAAAAGATTTTAACAAGATATTGGTAACTAAATCTATCCTATATTCAAATTAGTGGAAAGTTCGGTATGTTTTATTTATTTAATTTGAGATTTTTTTATCTTTATTTATAATCAATATTTGTTTATTTTATTATGATGATGAAAGTTTATGTTTTAATCATGTTCTAAGTATTACATGATATCAAAAAAAAATTAAACCTTTGCTAAATTAATATGTTTTTGTTATGTTGATTTAATCCGAGTATATTGGCTGGACATCCCGTTCTGCGAGGCTACTGGTCTCAAAGGAGGTTCTTTTTAAAGGACCTTGTGGATTGGTTTAACAACGCCGCGTATGAGGATTAAATTTTTATTCTTTGTATATATTGAATATATATCGGTTGATCAAATACTATTTAATAGTATGAATATTATAAAGTTTATATTTGCTTGGAAGCAATATTTTTTTTATGTCGAAAAATTAGACTATAGACTTCTCCCAAGTTCAAGTTATGAAAATCGTCTTGATCAAAGAATTTTTATGGGAGGCATTCCCTGAAGTGAATGCAAACATGATGATTATTCCATGCAATTATTGGATTTATGACATTCCTTGAAGTGAATGCAAGCATGATGATTATTCTATGCGGTTATTTGATTTACTTCATTCCCTGAAGTGAATGCAAGCATGATGTTTATTCCATGCGATTATTGAATTTGTCTCATTCCTTGAAATGAATGCAAACATGATAATTCACTATATGGTTAGTGAATAAAACTCAGTTATATTTCGGAGTATCATTAATGAGGATATGTTAGAAAAACATACTCCACTTTTTACACATTAAAGTTGTTCTGTATACACAATATCGTGAAAAGGTTTTAAAGACCTATTGGCTCCGCTCCATTCCCTGAAGTGAATGTGATATTTTATAGCGGAAAGAATAAATGCCACATTAGTAATTGTGGTCATGATTGAGATCATAAAATAGACATGGATAAGATGATTATTTTGAGAATACTTATATCCACAAGAAGTGGAATTATAAAGATGACAAGAATGATAGAGATCATATTAAAATCTTTATGTTATCAATGTGATGGTATAAATCATTGATCTCGTACTTGTCAAATGCCGAAGTATTATGGACTTTATTCATAATCATGAATGATAAATTGAAGAAAATATAATCAAATTTTTTTGTGGCGAAAATAATGGCGTTATTGATCCAACTCAATTGGATATTGATAATTTTTCCCATAGTCCTTCAAGAGAAAAATTCACTATTTATTTTATTTCCCTTATAACATCTAAAAGAAATAATTGATCTTTATTTATTTTGTTTTATTTATTATATATTTATATTAATTTATTTTACATATTATTTATTTACGCTCTATGTTAATTTATCGTTAATTTATTTTATATATTATTTATTTACATTCTATGTTAATTTATCCTTTGAAGAATATTATCACTTCCGGAATGAAATCTATAATGAATTGTGGCTATTTATGCCAAGCAGACAGTGCAAGTACTCATACTATACTTAAGCATAAGAAATATTTTCCCATTTAAGTATAAGGGAAAATGTGAGTATTATATCTCAAAGTACTGAAATATTAATGCTTCGGAAGAGCTTTTGAGAGTTTATCTTTGATAGATAACCGATTTGATATAATGTGCTATATTTAATATTTTTCATTCCCTGAAGTGAATGGTACAGAGCACATATTTTTCATTCCCCGAAGTGAATGAAATAAAGCACATATTAAAATGTGCATAATTATGCATATTTTCCCATTTTAAATACAAGGGAATAATGTGAGTACTATATCCGGAAGTATTATTACCACAGAAGGCTCCAACTGAGCAAATATGTTATTGCCAAATGAGACTTTATCTCATACTTACAGTGCATTATGCTCGTCAAAGTCGCAAAGAGACTTATTGAATTTTAAAGATATTTGTAGAAATATATTGAGAATATTAGTCAATGGGGTGCTGACTATCTCAATATTATGAGTATAACTCAAGGCAATAATAAAATCTTGGCAAAATTACATTCACTGTCATCCATATTGTACTACATAAGAATTAGTACAAATTGAAGCTCATGCTATTGTAAACCAGATGTTTATTGATAATTTTATTTGGCATGACCGGTTAGACCATCCCGGTTCAATTATGATGCGAAAATTTGATGACACTTTCATGTGGTCATTCATTGAAGAATTAAGATTTTCTTCATAGTAATATTTCACGTGATACTTGCTATGAAAGCAATTTGATTATTCAATCATCAACATCTAAGATAGAGTGCTATTAATTTTCTGGAAGGGATACAAGGTGATATATATGGGCCCATACACCTTTCTAAAAGACCATTTAAATATTTTACGATTTTTATCGATGCATCGACTAGATGGTTATGTGTATCCTTGTTATTAACCCGCAACTTGGTGTTTGTGAGGCTACTTGCTTAGTTGATAAAATTACGAGCACATTTTTCCAGATTATTTTCTAAAGACAATCAGTCTTGATAATGTTGATGACATGCAATTTTACATGTAGTATCACAAATTCGCATCAAGCCAACAAATGATCATAAGTTTTCCCCATTACAAATGGTTTTTGGTCAAGAACCAAATATTTCTCATCTTAGATTTTTTTTGTGTGCGATATATGTTCTAATTGCTCCACCACAACGCACAAAAATGAGTTTTGTTGGGAATATATATAAGAGCTTTTGATAGGGGGTTTATTTATAACCCGATTTACTGACTATCATTTTAATGAGTCAGTTTACCCAACATTAGGGGGAGAAAATAAATAGCTGGGGAAAGAAATAAGTTAGAATGAATTATCATTTTTCTCATTTTGATCCACGTAGTACACAATGTGAACTATAAGTTCAAAGGATAATTCATTTAGCAAACCAATTGCCAGATATTTTGTTGACCCTAAAAGAGTGACTAAGTCATGTATACCAGCTATGAATGCTCCGATTAAATTTGATGTCATGGAAGGACAAACTCTAGTTGCTAATGAGTCTAACTTACGCTTAAAGCGTAGTAGACAAGTAAGTTCCAAAGATAAAAGATCCTCGAAAAAGAAAAGGAGCTATATTTTATGATGGTCTAATCGAGGAATCAATGATTATAAAAATCTCTAAAAGAGATTAAATGGTCTCCAACAGAGACATTGACATGACTCAGGTACCTGATAATAAAGAGATCTCAATAGATTATGTCATGTATGGTAATAAGTGGAACTGAAATTAAATCGACATCGTTAATATATTTGCATGCAATATAACACTAGAGATTTTATTTGATGATGTGGATCATGAATCATTGTCAATTGGGCAATGTAAACAAAGAAATGATTGACCAACATGAAAGAGGCAATTGAGGCGAAACTAAAATCTCTTTTGAAAAGAGAAGTATTGGGGCCTATAGCCTGTACATTGAAATGTGTAAAGCTCGTGGATATAAACGAGCCTTTGTGAGAAAGAGAAATCAAAAGGAAAAATCATGAGATATAAGCTCATTTGGTTGCACAAGGATTCTCACAAAGACATGAAATTGATTATGAGGAAAATATATTCCTCGGTGGTGGATGCAACTACTTTTAGATTTTGATCAGTCTGGCAATAAATAAAATTACTCGGTTTCTTCCTAATAGATGTTGTTACATCATATTTGAATGAGCCTCTTGACAGTAATATCTACATAAAACTTCCGGAAAGATTTAGATTGCCATAAGTAGTTTATTCAAGTTCTCGAGAATATTATTCAATCATATTGAATATATCTTTTTATGGCTTGAAACAATTTAGGCGTATTTGGTATGATCGCCTCATTGAATACTTATTAGCATAATGCTATATGAATTATTTCCCCAAGCATTTTTATTAAGAGGTTTAGCTTTGAATTTTTATTGATTGTGTATGTCGATGATTTGAATATCCTTGTGCATCTATCGATATACAGAAAAATATTGAAAGAGACTTTACATGCATAACGCATATCTATTGATCACCCTTATGGTTGTTGCTAAGTCTCTTACTGTAAACAAAGATTTTTTTTGCCTCACGAAAAGGGTAATGATATTCTTGGTCTAAAGCACAATATACGCATTATTTGATCTGGAAGCATCATATCTTAGCTGGTCCAGAAATATTATTTAAGTGCTACGAGATCATTACCTTTAAATAATTGTTATGCATGAGGCAAAACCAAAATATGTGTTTGGCTAAACATATCCTGAAGATATGTGAATGTTTTTCACAAGATAAGATGCAAGCTATCTTGTATAGAGATAATACAAAATTTATATCTCAAGGTGGATATATTAAATATGATAAAACGAAACATATTTCTTCAAGTTTCGTCCCTCATGATTTTCAGATGAATAATATTCAATGAATCATTTCAAGCAATGACTTGGAAGATTTATCCACTAGTGCATGATCTACTTCAACATTTGAAGATTGTATTCAATATTGAATTATAAAGATTCAAAGATCTTATGTGATATTTTTATGAGGGGGAGTAAATACGCGTTGCACTCTTTTTCCCTTAACCGAGGTTTTGTCCCAATGGGTTTTCCTGGTAAGGTTTTTAATGAGGCAACATGTTATGCGTATCAAAGATGTGTGTACTCTTTTTCCTCCACTAAGAATTTTTTTCCCCACAGGATATCCAAGGGGGAGTGTTATAAATATCTTTATTTATGGTGGATATCCATATACTAAGTTAAACTTTAATGGGCTTTATTATTAGGGTTTAATACCCATTGGAATTAGGGTTTCCATCTTATGCCTATAAATATAGACTTTTAGACAAAGCATTGTACACAATTCTACTTTGAGAATACAATAAAATCTCTCCCTTTTGTCTCTCTCTTTTGTCTATTTTCTTATTGTTCTTTATTTTATTCACAACAAATTTGTTTTAATTTTTAAATATTGATTTTTAAGTAAGATATAGAGTAAAAGTTGAAATAAAAATAAAATTGTTTATATCTTTATTATATTTTATAAATATTACATAATTATTTTTAATAAAATATATTTTAAGAATTTTTCTATTACATAATTAAGTATATTATTTAGAAATTGAATTTTTTTTAATATAATCAGAGTTTCACATTGATAAAATACAAATAAAAAAACAAAATTAAAATAAAAATGTTTATTAGTAAGCATATATCTCATTTCCAAAATTTTTAAAAATAACTTAAAAGAAAATAAAAATAAAATATATTTTCAATCATATTAGTTAAACATAAAGGAGAAAATAATATTTAAATTAATTAATTCTAATTCATATTTTTATTAGTTATTTTAAGGATGGTTCAATTTTATTAAATAAAGATGTAGATAATGAAAATAAAATAAAATTATTCAACAATGAAATTTTTTAATCTAAAAACTATATATATATATATATATATATATATATATATATATATATATATATATATATATATATATATATGAGTTATGTTGGATAAATTTTTTGTTTTATTTAGGGTAAACATTTAAATCGAATCAAGTCAAATATTTTAAGTGATACAAATTGATTTGTCATATTTTATAACTCAAATTTTATTTAATTTTAAGTCCGATAATTCAAGTTTATGTTCAAATTTAATTAAAAATATTTATAATATTATAGTAGCATTTTTGAATCTAATTTAAATAGTATTCTACGACCATATACATTATATATCTTCATATTTTTTTCATATGCGTTATACGTATATCACATAAAATTGAAAGATTAAACTTGAGCATATAAAAAATTGATCTAGTAATTACTAAAAGTTTGAGTTATTCAAGTCTTAATTTTTGACTAAAATACTTTTTTTTTTACTCAAAAATTTAATTTTTTCAAGTTAAATTTTATTCATATCTAATTTTGTTTATATTAACCTGGTCAATATCATTTTTCTAAATTCGCCACTATGACAGAAAGAAACAACATAATTTTTCATAGCAAAGCTCGCTCACATAATAGACTTTTACGTTATTAAATTTACGATTCAATTTTTGTATATTTTATTAAAAAATTTAATCAATTTATAAAAAAATAATCTATTATTTTAAAAAATCAAAGTATTATATCAGGCAGCTAACAATTTGGGGAAATATAAATAACTCTTAAAATGTCAACTAGGATTCATTCAAAGTCAACCAAATTTATTAAAAACTTCCTTCTCCACTTTACAAATGGCAAAAAATATATAAATAAGGTTAAGAACCGGCCAATCACTCTCTTTTTAAAGTTCAAGCAAGATTTCAAACCATATAATTTGTTTAATTAAGAAATTTTATTATTAAATAAAGTTGTTTTACATAAAACTAAGATTGTATAAGTCAACGAATTGGAAGGTATTTATTACCGGAATGTTAGTAATTTTATTTTATAAGTTTAATTAATATTTTTTTATGAGTTTACGATGGGCGTCGAACACCAGTGAACACCACTAATGTTAAACATAGCTGAATATTATTAAATTAATTAATAAAAATTAAAAATCTCAAGGACTCAAACTATAATTAATAATTATATGTTAAATCTATCATCTTTTATTAATTGTATATTGAGTTCTTGAAATTTTTAATTTTATTAATTAAATTAATAGTATTTAACGGTGTCCAACGTTAATGATGCTCAATAATATTCGACGTCGTCGTAAAATTTTTCTATTTTCTTTTACCAATTTACAAAAATAGGTAAAACAAGGGTAAATTTTGGAAACTTCTCCTTTGGTTGACCATTTAAAGTCAACCATATGTAGCCTTCTAGTAATTGACATGTGGGTGCCATATATAATATTGTTATTAGTTTATCTAGTTGGTATAACTTGTAGATCTAGTATTCCTTTCACATTTTTGCTTAAAAATTAAAATAAATGAATATTTTGAATAAAAAAGTAAATATTATTATTTTTTAAAATTTTAAGTTTGAATAATTTATTCTAATGTAATTTTAAAATATTTGATATTTCGAATTGAAAATTATTTTATATTTCTTTTATAAAAAGTGTGAGAAATGATAACTATATAAAGATCTACTCATCACTTAATCCTGAAAATATATGTAGATTTATTGTATCTTACCTTATCTTTTTCGAGTTTATCAAAATATATATTTATCAAATAATATAATTATATTTAATACTTAATTTTATATAAATGTCATGTACTGTTATGTGTTAATTATCATATGTATTGTATTGTATTATTAATTATTTTAGTTATTTTTGTAATCATAGGGACTGAAAGCGTTATTTTTTTATTTTTAGAATAAAATATAAAAAATATATATTAATTTTTTAGATATTTTTGGTAAAGTACACAAATGTTAACTAAATTTTAATAAGTTATTTAATTCAGTAATCAAACTTTTAATTGCTTCAATGTTACCATTAAATTTTTAATTTTATTCTAAATTGATCACTAACACGTTAACGATCGTTAAAAAAGTGATTTGATAGTTAAAATATTTTATATAATAACATATTTAGTCCTTCACATCTACATATTAAACTAATTTTATTTTAATTAAAAAATAATAATAAATTAACCCTCATTATTACACTTTCAATATCACCCTCATTATTCACCGCAATTTTCAGGAGGCGTTAATTGAGTTATGAATTATAATTCAGTCTTATAAATATGAGTTAGGGTTTAGGATTTTTATTTAAAGTTTTAGTTTTAGGGTTATAAAATATTTTAATAAAAATAGGGTGATATCAAAATAATGATATAATATTAAAAGTTAAATTTATTATTATTTTAACTAAGATAAAAATATTTTAATATATAAATAGAGGATTGAATGTGTTATTATATTAAATATTTTAATTGCCATCACTCTTTAACACTTATTAGTCGGCTATCGATCAATTTTGAACAAAACTAAAATTTTAATGGTAGCATTGAAATAGTTGAAAGTTTGGTTATCGAAAAGAATAATTTATCAAAGTTTAGCTATAACTTACGTACTTTACCCAAAAATAATAAAAAATATTTAGAATTTATTTAAAAAAGAATAATAACACTTTCAGTCCCTATAATTTAAAAATAATTAATGATACGGTGCACATAATTAATAATACAAAATTAGATAATAAATTTTAAATTTTGAAAAATTTAAAATTAAAGTATAAAATCATAAATATTAAATCTACAATTTACATTTTCATAATTAATTAAGCAATGATAGATTTTGACACAAAGTCATAATATTGTTAATTTCAACATCCTAATCTACAGTTACCTGGAAAAGAAACAAAGAGAACCATTTTCTCTGAATAAATCTGAAAACTTGTCTGTCAAGGGATGAACTTAATGGATCACCATGGATGAAAGATTCAAAACCCTATAGAATAAATAATATATTTTGATAAACACTAATAATTTTATTATAAAAATGGAGTTTGGTCATTTGATTTGGAAACCCAGAAAGCTGAAAATAAGCTTAAGAAATGAAGTTCCAACAGGGTTCAAGGTTAATCCCTCTGGTATTGGCTGCTCTACTCTCGTGTTCATGGGCGGCTTTGCCTCATCAAAATTTTCTTTACTGCCTTTCCCTTCGTTCTGATGATTCTTCTTCCTTTTCCAAACTGATTTTCACGCTGACGAATCCTTCATATGAATCAGTTTTAGATTCCGCGATAAGAAATCTCAGGTTCAACACAACGGATACGCCGAAACCTTTGGTTATTGTAACGCCAGCGAAAATATCACATTTTCAGGCAACCATTTACTGTGCAAGAAAGCATGGGCTGCAAACAAGAACCAGAAGCGGCGGACATGATTATGAAGGTCTTTCGTTTGTCGCTAAAGTCCCGTTTGTCGTCATCGATTTGGTTAATTTCCGATCGGTGGATATTGACGTTGAAAACAGAGTGGCATGGGTTCAAGCCGGTGCGATTCTAGGTGAGCTTTACTATAAGATTGCAGAAAAAAGTAAAACGCTCGCTTTTCCAGGTGGCGTTTTCCATACAATCGGTGTTGGTGGTCATATTAGCGGCGGGGGTTTCGGGTTACTGTTCAGAAAATACGGTACCGCCGGCGATAATGTAATAGATGCTCAATTCATGGACGTAAACGGAAGGGTTCTTGACAGAAAAACCATGGGGGAAGATTTGTTTTGGGCGATTCGGGGTGGTGGAGGCGGCAGCTTCGGGATCGTCCTCGCGTGGAAACTATGTCTTGTTTCCGTTCCGGCTATCGTGACGGAGTTTTCCGTCAGCCGGACACTTGAACAAAACGCGAGTGAACTGGTCCATCGCTGGCAATCCATCGCCCGTGATTTTCCCGATGGAATGTACCCCACCGTCGCACTAAGAAGCATCAATTCAACTCAAGACAACCGGAAAACAATTGTAGCTTCCTTCGGTTCAGTGTTTCTTGGCACCATTGACGAGCTTCTTCCATTAATGGAATCTCGATTTCCCGAGCTGGGATTATCGAGAACAGATTGCAACGAAATGAGTTGGGTCGAATCGATTCTTTCCGAAACCGGCATCTCAAATAAACCCTTGGAGATCCTGCTGAACAGGACATTCACGAGCCCAATTGGCAATCCATACTACAAGATCAAATCTGATTATGTAAAACAACCCATCTCCAAAACAGGATTACACGGCTTGTTTTCTCGACTTACCGACGAAGCCGCCGCATCGACCACCATCGTTTTCTTCGCCTACGGCGGGATCATGGATCGAATACCTGAGGATTCAACCCCATTCCCGCATCGAGCTGGGAATTTGTACAAAATCTTTTACAATATCGGTTGGCCAGACGAAACCCAGTTGACCTCCGAAACACACTTGGCTTGGTCACGAAGTACTTATCGTTACATGTCTCCATATGTCTCTAAATCCCCTCGAGAGGCATATATTAATTACAGAGATCTGGACATTGGTTCCAACAACCTAGGGTATACGAGCTATGAACAGGCCAGTGTTTGGGGTTTTAAATATTTCAAGAACAACTTTGATAGATTAGTGCATGTGAAGACGTTGATTGATCCACAAAATTTCTTTAAGCATGAACAAAGCATCCCTCCTCTGTACTAATTTGTATTGGGTCAATTTATTCATGAGTTATATTCAATGCAGTAATAGTATTGAACATTTTTATAGTAGGGATAGGGACGGAACCAAGATTTCTGGTTGAGGGGAGTAAAACATAAATATTTAAAAATAAGAGGCAGATTCATAAAAAAATCAATTTTTAAAAAAATTTAAATACGGAGACAAAAGTACAAAAACAAAATCGGGGTGAGGGACGATTACCCCACCCCACCCCATGTGGCTCTGTCCATGAGTAGGGAATTTTAAAATATATATCAAAAATATTACTTTTAACAAATTTCTTTTTAACATTTTTATACTTATTCATGCTATCTTAATCGAAGATTAAATCAACATTCATAATCACTAAGAAATATACTTTAAACCACGGAAGCTTTGTGAAAAAAAATATTAAGACAATAAAAAAAGCGATAAAGTGAAATTATGAATTGTTATTTATATTTTATCTCATGTTTGGAGGACTGGATATTTTAGAGTTATTTTTCAGACTGATAATATGGAGGTGGTCAAAATATTTATCTGTTCATCAAAGAGTTTAGTTAGATCATCTTTGATAGTTGTTATACATGAGTTATTATCTCGTCCTTAATCAGTTAAAGTTTAGAAAATAGATCATCATGTTAATAGGATAATAGATCAATTGCTTGGGAGTGATTAAAAAATAATTAAAAACGAGTTATTTTTAAGCTTTTGATTAAAAAATGATTTTTCACTTATAAATTGTCGAACACTCTTTTCTTGGGAGTGACTTTTCACCCAACTTTAAAGGTTAAAATTTTTCGCTTTTGGGTGGAAAATCGCTTTTAGTGTGAAATTAGCCGTTTATTTTTAATGGTATTGGATCGTTTGTTTTTATGATATTATAATCGGAGATCATTTATATAATTTTTATGTCGTTTATCTGTTTTTAACAACATCTAAAGACTCCATAAAATATTTGTTTTGGATAAGCATTGTATATTATCCAAGACAAGAAATACATCACCTATAATCACATTTGGACATCCATCCCCCTATGGAATTCCCCAACTTGTGCAAATGGTTCTATTTACATCATCCATACGTATAATTCTATTCCGAATTCGTATACAAACGATTTCCTTAATGCAACATATAATGCACTCAACAGTTCTACTCACATTCCTAAACAATCTCCTATTTCGTTCTTCCCACACAAGGTAAACAAAAGCACCCCATGCAAGCTTTAAAATACGAAGTATCAAAGACCTGCCTTTCAATTTGGAGCTCAACCACTGCAACTCATCATTCCATTCAAGCATCATTCTATGTAATCCCCACATCTCTAAGACAGCAGCCCATATGCGTCTTGACAACCTGCATCCAACAAAAATATGGTCTCTAGTTTTCTGGACAGAATGACAAAATACACAGCTCTCCTCAACATCCCTTCACATAGCTCTAAGCCTATCTTTGGTCGGCAACCGATTAAGAATTGCCATCCAACGAATCATAGAGTGCTTTGGCACATGCAAACTGAACAAGACCAACTTATGCCAATTAACAATATCTTTGTCTTCCCGAGTCATTCCCTAAACTGAACCGACAGTCCATACGTTGTGTCCCCTGTCAATTAAGGCTTGCAACTTACTCCTTTGCTTCAGAATCATTCTCAAACACCAACTATGCTGCTGCTTCAAATCCACATTCCAAATGTCACCCCCTTTAATACATATACATGTACCCAGGCAACCCACAACGAGCCTTCATTTGCCAGCAGCTTCTTAAGCAATAAAACCAAACAAGCTATATTCTAGGAATGCAGTCCCCTCAAACCAAGTCCACCCTCCTTCCTAAGATAACAAATATGATTCCAACTTACTCGAGTCCCATGACCAGGACTATCATTACCCTTCCAAAAGAACCTCATGCAAAGTTGCTCGATCCTCTCTACAACACCCTTGGGAAGCACCACTTGCCTACACCAATAGTTGGCCATACTAAACAAAATAGCACGAATTAGTTGCAACCGACCAACATAACTCAAATGGAGTTTAGACCACTGTCCCAGCTTCAACTTCATTCTCTCAATAAGGCTAGAACAATCCCTTTCAGATAGCAATCTTGTAACCAAAGGTACCCCCAAGTATCTTACCGGTAAAGTCCCCAACTTAAAACCAGTAACATCTCGCATCTGATCCAAATGCTCCATAGACACACCAGTCACAAAAAGTTCAGATTTAGCAACATTAAGTCGCAGGCCTGCCAGCTCATAAAACTTTTCAAGAACACATTGAATTCCCACTAAGGATTGTACATTACTCTTACAAAAGATGAGCAAATCATCTGCAAAGCAGAGATGAGTTAGCCCAATTTTCTTACACTTAGGATGAAATTGGAAGACCCCTTGATCTGTTGTCTTGTTCAATAAATGAGATAAGGCATTCATTGTAATCACGAATAGGTAAGGGGAAAGAGTCCCCTGCCTAACCCCTCGCTTTCCTTTAAAAAACCCACCAAACTCCCATTCAAAGATATGAAAAATCTAATGCCTGTAAAACATGTCTCAATCCACACCCTAAACTGTGCCGACAACCCCATTACTTCCAACAATTTCAAAATAAACTCCCAATTGACAGAATCAAATGTTTTCTGTAAATTCACCTTCAAAGCACATCTTGGAGAAAGAGCTTTCCTCCCATATCTCTTAACCAACTCTTGAGCCAATAAAGTGTTATCAGCAATACTTCTTCCTTTTATAAAAGGTGATTGATTTAATGTAATCAGATCCGGTAAGACACTATTCAACCTACCCACCAAAATCTTTGTAATGGTTTTATACACTACAGAACAACAAGATATAAGCCTGAAATCCCTCACCATATAAGCATTTGGGATTTTAGGCACTAAGGTTATGGTAGTAGCATTGAACCTCGAAAGCAGAGTACTCGAAGCAAAGAAATACCTTATAGCAGCAAGAAAATCAGCCCCAATAATCCCCAGGCTTGCTTAATAAACCAGGAAGTGTATCCATCTAGATCAGGTGTCTTGTCCCTTTCTTGACAGAAAACTATACTTTGTATCTCCTCATCAGTAATCTCTCGCACCAAACAAGAAAATTCAGAGGCAGGCATAGGAGACTGCAGAAGCTCTCTAAGGTCTTCCACCCCACAACCCAACACTTGGCTATCGACAGAGCCAATTTGCTTGGAGAAAAATTGCACCACTTCATTAGCCATGTCCTCAAACAAATCAAGTCTGTCCCCTATCATTCTTCAGAAAACGAATGGTTCCCTTACACCTTTTTACTGCTACGACAGAATGAAAAAATTTAGTACTCTGATCCCTCTCTTGCAGCCACTGGATTTTGGCTTTCTGCTGAAAGAAAGAAGCTTCAGCAGCCTCCAAGTCCAGTAACTCCTCATGCAGTCTTCTTTCACATCTGTTATCAGCTATACTTTGAGCCAAACTAGCCAATTGAATTTTCTCTAATTGATTTCTCTTCTCCTCAACCCTCTTCGAAATATCAGCATAATGCGTACGGTTCAAAGCCTTTAAAGGCCCATTCAACCTCTTAAGCTTTCCAAACAAAACCTGCATTGGATTACCTTTCATAGCCTTTTCCCATGAATTTGCCACCACTTCTTGGAACTCAGAATGAGATGTCCAAAAATTGAAAAATTTAAAAGGCTTAGGCCTTGATGCTGGAACTGCCACATCAAGTTGAACAAAACCAAGACAATGATCGGAGACCCTAGGAGTTAGCATTAGGTTCCATACAAAACCATTCAGAATTAATCAAGACTCGATCCAACTTCCTAGTTAAGAAAGCCTCATCCTGCTTGTTAGACCAAGAGTAAGTAGGCCCCGAAAAAGGATGATCCTGCAACCCAATCTCACTCAAACAAGAAAAAAATTCAGCTATGTCTGGAGTAATATATGATCCTAGCCTATAAAAATCAGAACTCTCCCTCGCATCCAGTATTACATTGAAGTCATCCCCCACAATCCATGGAAGAGAACCTACTAAGCTCACTCCCTGAACCAACTGCTGCCACAACTCCCTTCTATCACCCCCAAAATTACTACCATACACAGCAGTAATAACAACTTCTTTGCCACCTACCATCCCTTTCACAGTAATAGCCTGCCCCCCACTTGAGAGAACAACTAACTACATACATTTCCTCCATAAAACTCAAATTCGACCAATACCAGTAGAAGAATAACTGGCCTGACAGACCCAATCGCCAACAAACTTATCATAACATCCCACAAAACTCTATTCTTGAACCCTTGTTTCCATCAGACACACAACATCAGCCTTTAATTGTTGCATACGCTGCGGAACCTTTCTCTGTTTCTGAAGATGATTAAATTCTCTCACATTCCAAAAAATTATTGACATATAAAAGAGGAGCCCCCTACCACCATGACCCTTTCCAACAGGTTTTACCTTTTCCAATTTTCCCCCTTCTTTGCTTTAATCTCCTGCAACAAATGAGTAATTCCTAAAGATGCAGCTCGAGGTTGTCGACTCATACCATCCCCTTTATCTGAAACATCACACTCAGAGAGCACTTCAAATCTGTTCTTAGAAGCTGCAAAAGATTTCTCTTTTACTCCCCTACCTTTACCCGTACCCTGAGAGCTAGTAATTCTTCCCGAAGACTCCTGAACAACATTATCTTGTACAAGAGGTGAACTAACAATTGCACCAATATTATCAACCCCACTCACCTCATTCTTTTCCTTCCCAAAACTAACAACATCATCAATCCCTACTCCAACAGGAATAATCTTATCCTCAACCTTCCCTCCCCCAAGACGAACATCATCATTCTTTACAACAGGAACAATCTCACCCTGTAGTATCTCTACCTTTTCTTTAGCAGCAGTACATGCCTTTTTCGAATGCCCAAACAGTTTACAAGAATTGCAGTAAACTGGCATCCAGGGAACTCTCAATTTTACCTGCACAAGGGACACATCCCCCATCTACACAGAAATCACACAAGGAATATTTTTCCCGGCACTAATTTCCACACACCTTTGCATACTCAAGCCTCTCTCGAGAAGCTGTGATTGAATTCATGTACAAAGGGACACCTAACCCACTAGTAATATAGCTCAGTCCCTTCCGATTATACAAATCGAGCGGCACATTATACAATTGAACCCAAATTGGCATACGTGCCAGATCAAACTCTAAACTCGGCAAATTAGGTTCCCATTTACGAAGGACCAAGGACTTATGATGAATGTGCCACGGAGCATTCTCCAAAATCCAGTCCATGGCACTCTCATTAGCAAAAGAAAAAACGTAAAGATTTGATCCAGTAATACTAACCTTCAGTAACGAGTTCTTCCCCCAAAGCCCTTCAACCAATTTTTTGAGCGCAGCAAAGATAGGCGCCCCTCCAATGAATTTACCTACCAAGGAATACTTCCAATCCGAAACCCCCTCGCTAAATACTTCAGGAGGCGGAGCCACAATAGTACCCTCATCTCGCAATCCAGACGGAAGAAAGAAATCAAGAGATTGCTCAACAACATTCCCCCCAAACAGAAGTTTTCGCCAATCAACAGCAACCATGAAACCCCCACTCAACAATAGCACCCAAATCGCTTAAGAGAGAAAGAAAAAACGAGAGAATCTCAGAATCTATTAGTCCCGCTAACGTGCGCGTTCAGAGAAAACCACTCTCCTATTTTTCCCATAAAATATTAAGTCATAATCGGGGATCATTTATATAATTTACCCTTAAAAAATTAAGATCCAACTATATTCAAAAAGAAAAGGAAAAATTTCATGACAACATTTATTTATTTATTTCGTAGACTTAATTAAAAATAAAGAAATTAAAATTTGATGAGATTCTTTAGGGATGAAACAATAATTTTCCCTTATCATCCGCCGGTCGTGCAGGATGAGTTCCCAATTATGTTCCATTTTGAGTATATTCCTTCTTAGGAATCGTATTAAGTCATAAGTTTTATATTGACTAGATAATACGTACAAAGACCATATAACATGTTGAATAATATACTCATCAAGTATTGTACATACATAGTTTTTGAATTATCATAAAAAATATAGAAACTTTAATGGAACAATTCTTATAAGATAATCTTTATTTAAGATTTATTTTATTTTCATCACCTAAATTAAAATAATATATTTTTAAATCTCCTGTACTTGATTAATAGGCAACTGATATTTTTTTTTATTTATTTAAGTTGCTTACATTATCGTTTTGTAATAATTTGTTTATTAGGTCGTCAATCTTGGTTGAATAATTTTTAATTTAAATCTTATTTTTTTTAAAATCACAACCTAAAAAAATGTTAGAAAAAGAAGTTAATGCAAGAATAAAATAATAAAATAAAAATTATTATTTTCACAAATAAAATAAAAAATCAATATAAAATATTTTAAATCAAACCAATTTTGAAAACATGTTAAGGCCCGCACGAACGTAGCTTTCTTAAAATAGATTTTCGGTCACTCTTGTAGTGTTTGAGTTTATTGGTCGTTTATCTCCCAAGATATAAGAATAAGAGGATATTCAACAGTAGCACCGCAGAGATCCCGAATTTTTATTTTGTCTTTGCCAAAAAAATGTTTTTGGCATATGATTTAAACTGAGAAATTTATTCATATTTATAGAGAAAAATTTGGTCAAAACAAGTGAAAATTCTAATCCGAATTAAATTTGAATTTACTATGAATAATAGCTTTATTTATTTAATATTCGTATTTAAGAAAAACTAAAATTCTCCTTTAATTTGTATTTGAGTGAAACACAAAATTTTTTTTGAATATTAAAAAAATAAAAAATTTAAAGAATAATTATTCACAACAGGTAAAATATTCATAAACACATGAAAGGTTAAACTAATTTAAGCATTTACATCACCCACATCATATAAATGCACCCTAACCAAATCAATCAATGATAATAATGTGGGTAAGTGTATATAAACACTTCTCACTTCATTTATCTCATTCCATATGGAATAATAGGGTTTTATTCCTTACTCTGTTTATAACTTCTTTAACTTTGAGTATCAATTTCTCATTCATCACTCAACCATTTTAAGCATATGAGACACCGTTGTAAAAATTTTATAGATTAGAATAAGAATCAATAAATTTCTTATTTGAATATTTATCTATATTATTCCAAAATATGATTTAAAATTAATCACTTCTCATTGTCTTTTTTCTATAAAAAAACTCTAACCGAAAGATGCCAAATCCAAGAATATCCATCCATATCCAATGTGATCAATGCCAACAGATGCAGTAAGCAATGGATTTCAAAAGGATGAATATTTTTCAAGTGAAAATAATAAAATTTACAATAAAGATCACAACATTATTGCATGTAAACCTTGAAAAAAAACACAGAAATTCATATATCTAACTTATATAAAGAACCTCATAATATCTATAAAAGCACAAAAATTTAATTTTCGTGTTGAAAAATACAATAAAATCTCTTTTTATTGCAGTTTATCATCATAATTAATATCATCAATAAAATATTTTGTAAGATTAATTTTATATATTTCTATTCATAAAATAATATAACATTTAATTAGAAAAGGCAAAAATCATAATAATTATTGATTTTTTATATAAAATAAATAAATATTATATTCAAAGGAAGGTTCAAATTTTTTCTTTATTGTCTTTAACGTTTACACATTTTATTTTTTATTTTTTTCAAAAATCATTTTTGTGGATTTGATCCTAATATTTTTTGTGTTTTAATATGCTTATGTTTAATTTTTTATGCACGAACTATCTATCCTCATCGGTTAAAAGAACGATTGTCATTTTTTAAAGGTTACGGGTTCGAGCACTAGTAATGTCAATACAATGATTGATCGATTAATGTCTAATGGTTGAGAGTATACTATAGAAAATATACTACTATAATCACTATAGCTGAATAAAAAAATAATATACATTTCTTATTTTTAATAAATATTTTTTTGCTATTATTAAAAAATTTAGTTATCAACCAAACTTAAAGAACGAACTATAAATAATTCGAGCCGATTTATTGGATGAGTCTATTATATGCGTTGACCACCGCTGATTACCACTAGTGCTGAACTTCGTTGAATATTATCAAATTAATTAATAAAAATTAAAAATCTTAAAAACCCAATACAATTAATAATTATATGTTGAGTTTATCTCTCTTTTATTAATTACATGTTAAGTTCTTGAGATTTTTATTTTTTATTAATTAATTTAATAGTATTCAACGGTGTATAACATTAATAATATTTAATTAATATTCGATGTTTATTAAAAAAATTCTGGATTTAATTCAATACAAAATATCATCAATAATAATGTATCATTATGTTTAAATTTAGTTACAAAATATATTCTTCAAAACAATTTAAAAAAATCTATGATTAACTATTATTTTAACAATAAATATGATAATTGTACTGGAATAATTTTTTAATATTTTATTGTACGGTGAACCAATCGTGCCGGCATGTATAGTGACTTATTTAGTCGGTCCAAAATTATATTAAGAATAAAATATTTTAGTCAAATCCTATTGCAAATAATTTTCACACAAAATAATCTTCCAATTGGTCTATGTCAGTGGACCTATTATCTTATTCGTAACTTGTAATAATAAACAATAGATTTACAATGAATAATTTTAATTATTTTAATAAATAAATGTAATTTTAATATTCAGTCAACAATGGCTGCTATTTTACTATAAAGATGCTGTCTTTAATGATTTGAATGAACTATAGGTTATATCTGGTTGAGTAAATACATTTTTCATTATTTAAAATATAATTAAAATAGTTGTTATAATCATTATTTGAACATTAAGATAATAGTTGTTATAATTAACTACCTGCTATTAACTAATTGTGAAACACTCCCAATAAAATATGTATTTAACAAACATAATAATAATAATAATAATAATAATAATAATAATAATAATAATAATAATAATAATTAAAGGTACATCTTGGCACTTGTTTCTAGAGAAATATACATTTATTGACTTTATTTAAATTTTTGTTATCATTTATTAGTTCAGTCAAATTCTTTACATACTCCAACATTTACATATGCAATCATATAGTATAATACTGTGATTTAGTCCCAGTTACTGGAAAAATTATATCATGGGTGTAAAAACTATCCATCTTTTCATGTCATATTTTTTTTCAAGTGATTTTTCACTTCAAAAATTAAAAAATAATGAGGTGGCTAGTTTTTGTTGGTCGGTCTCATAGATAACGTGATGGAACTAACCCATGATATAATTTCTCCGGTTACTGACTAGAGTATAAATATAGGAAAGAAAAGGTAGAATTTTATTATTTTTTAAATCTTAAATTTAATTCTAATTTTATTTAGAGGGACAATATAAGAAAAAAATATTTATAATGGATATAAATAAAATTTTAGAGTGAACATGCTCAATAAAAAAATAATCAATAAAATAAATTTAGATTTACAGTGTAGAAACAATAAAATTTCAAATGGGTATACTCGATAAAATAAATAATCAATAAAATTTTTAAATTTTAAGATGAATATATACTCACACTCAGTCTCACCTACATCTATCACTGATATAAATTAAACATCATATAAAACTAAGTAATATTAGTTAACTGAGTATAAAACTATATATCCTTAAATTCGACATCCTAACCTTTCCATTGTATTTTCTCTTTATCATTTTAGTTTTTGTATTATTTAAAGTTTTAGCACTCAAATTGTATTTGTTAAATTCTGCTATTAATCCCCACTTGCACAACTATTGTTGATTTCGACATCTAAGCTTCCGAGTTAGAAAAAAGACAAGAAACAGACGACTTTCCACGGGATAAATCTGAAAACGCCATTCATAGTCAAGTTAAGTATGAACGATTCAAATTCATATATACAAATACGCATGATCCATGAGACGCGTTAAGTAAGTTTAAAGTTTTAAAACATATATCATACGGCAGTCATGTTTCCGGTCGTGACGTTTTTATTACGATTAAGATACGATGGCGGATTTAGATTTAAATAACTGATTATCACTGTTCTCTGCAAAACAATGGTCTATAAATATGGAGCTTTCTCGTTTCATTTCTACACCCAGAAAGCAGAAATCAGCTTAAGAAATGAAGATCCCGCAGTTTTTAATGTTATTCACTCTTTGTTTGGCTGCTTTCTTCTCGTTTTCATCTGCAGCTTTGCCTCATCAAAAGTTTCTTCACTGCCTTTCTCTTCATTCGAAGGATTCTTCTTCCATTTCAAAACTAATTTTCACTCCAAAAGATTCTTCCTATGATGCTGTTTTGGATTCGACTTTGTGGAATCTCAGGTTCAACACAACCAATACACCGAAACCTTTGGTCATTGTAACGCCGACGAAAGTATCTCATATTCAGGCATCGATTCATTGTGCCAGAGAACATGGGCTGCAAACAAGAACCAGAAGCGGAGGGCATGATTACGAGGGTCTTTCGTTTATCTCCAAAGTCCCATTCGTCATCATCGACTTGGCTAAATTCCGATCAGTGGACGTTGACGTTAAAAAAAGAGTTGCATGGGTTCAAGCCGGTGCGACACTCGGTGAAATCTATTACAGAATTGCTGAAAAAAGAAGTACTCTCACCTTCCCAGCTGCCGTTTTCCATACGATCGGCATCGGTGGACATATTAGCGGGGGTGGTTTCGGGTTACTTCTCAGAAAATACGGCACCGCCGGTGACAATGTGGTGGATGCTCTGTTCATCGACGTAAAAGGAAGGGTTCTCAATAGAAAATCCATGGGGGAAGATTTGTTTTGGGCGATTCGAGGCGGCGGTGGAGGTAGCTTCGGGATCGTCCTGGCGTGGAAACTAAGTCTTGTTCCCGTTCCAGCCAACGTGACAGTGTGTTCCGTCACCCGGATCCGCGAACTAAACGCGGCCGAACTCGTCCACCGCTGGCAATACATCGCTCATACTCTTCCCGATGAAGTGTACTCAACTGTTATACTAAGCCCTGTGAATTCAACTCAACCCGGGACGAAAACAGTTCTAGCGATCTTTAACTCACTGTTTCTCGGCTCCATTAACGAGTTTCTTCCATTAATGGAACACAGATTCCCCGAGCTAGGTTTAACAAGACAAAACTGTAGCGAAATGAGTTACATCCAAGCGATTATGGTAAACAACGGCATGCCAAACCAACCTTTGGAGATTTTGCTCAACGGGACGTCAAGAGTCCCCATTGTCAGCCCATCCTACAAAGTCAAATCCGACTACGTAAAGAAACCCATCCCTGTAACCGGTCTGAACGGCTTGTTTTCTCAACTCACCGAGGAAGCCGCTGCGATGACCACCATCATCCTTGTCCCTTACGGCGGAATCATGGACCGTATTCCTGAGAACGCGACACCGTTCCCGCATAGAGCTGGGAATTTATACAAAATCTTTTACGACGTGGGTTGGCAAGCAACAGACAACATCCACACCCAAAAATACATCGATTGGGCTCGTAAAGCTTATCGTTATATGACCCCTTTCGTTTCTAAATCTCCCTGAGAAGCTTATATTAACTTCCGAGATCTTGACATCGGCACCAACAATATAGGGTATACGAGCTATGCCAAAGCGAGCGTTTGGGGCTATAAATATTTCAAGGGAAACTTCAAGAAATTGGCGAAAGTGAAGACGATGATCGATCCGGAAAACTTTTTCAAGCATGAACAAAGCATACCTTGTCTGTAAAAGACTCGCACAGATCAAATGGAGTGAAATATATGGTTTAGATTCAAATAAGATTGTTGAATAAAGAGAGTGATTGCATTTCTTTCTCATGATTTGTATTATTTTATTAAATAAGTAAGATTTTATCGAACAGAAAAATCATACATAAAAATTATTTTTATAGACCTCGATAAAAATCTCTATAATTCTAGTTGGGATAAAAGAGTACCTACGGATGACTTAAAGGGAGAATACATGCATCAAGGAGATCGACAATCAAAAGCCTACAAAATGATCTAACCTCAACTACCACTCGATGCATCCTTGCGATCAACAATCATCAAGTTTCTAACAAACAATTAAATCTTATAAAAGACTAGATTCTCAAACGTATTATTCCTCAAAAATTTCACCAAACAATCCACAACTCTGTTCTTATTAATTTGTATTCTTAACATTAGCATATTTTATCAATTTAATTCTTATTAATTTATTTTATTAAATTGAGTCCTCAATCTTTAATTTTTTTTTATTATGAATGGTTAATAGAATTATATAAGTATATTGCGTAGGAAGTTGATATCTGCACCCATCAAATATCCCAATTTTTTTTTCAATTTTTCTTCATCACTTAGGTTAATCTGCATACTTTTCCCGTTGAATTACAACAAAATTCAGAATTAAAAATTCTAACCACCTCAGAAAAATAATTAAATATTCTAATTATCTTTCTTCTATATTCCTATGAATCATCAGTTTTATATTGACCGCAGAATATAGATTTTTTTTGGTAATCTGTTTGAATTCTAACAATAATAAATTAATGATAAATAATTTATAGAGGTAATTGAAGAAATATTATTAATAGAGTGACAGGTTGAAAGACTTTAACTACAATTTTGCGACTTTAACTACAATTTTGCTTCTAGAATATATATATATATATATGAGATAAGATTAAGTTGTATAATATAAAACTTAGAAAATTTTATATATTTTTTAGATCGTTGAATAATTAAAATAAATTGTTCAGATTAACTTCTTATTTTTTCCCAAGTGATAATCTTCACATAACTAACTGTTAATCTGAATCATCCGTTTCAATAATCTAAAATCTAAAAAACATATAAAACTTAGAGGGTTTTAATTTGTTAACTTGATCCTATATATATATATATATATATATATATATATATATATATATATATATATATATATATATAAGTAATTAATCTGAACCGGACATCCAACAATCTAAAAAATGTGTAAAACCTAGGTTTTATATTATATAACGTGATTGTATATCTATTATTAAAATACAGTTTAACTTAGGCACGTCGAATAGGTTACGAGCTAGGGATATTATCGAACGAGCCAATTATAAGTTTAATAATGTTTAACTTAACTTAAAAATTGTTTGACTCGGCTAATAAATTCAATAAAATTTTATTCAATTTTTGTTTATTAAAAAATCTCTTAATTCAACTCATTACTCGTTAAAATCGTCGTAATTTATATTTTTCTCAATAAAATCAGGTTTTATTAAATAAAAAAGCATAAACGTACGGGCTTAAAGATACAAAAGCAACATTACAGGCCAAAAAACACTCCCCTAATCACACCTATGTTGTCATCCTAAAGACAAGAAAATATCGGTTTGGCAAAATCCAAAATTTGTAATTTTTTAAATATATAAAATCAAATAATATTACTTAATACATACATTTTTTTAAATAATACAATTTATTTTATTGAGATTATACAGAATTTTTAAAATCTAAATTTTAAAATAATAATTTATAAATACACTAAAATTAATAAATTATTTATAAATTTATCGAGTCTAGTTGAGTTTTACTCGACTCGTCCCATTAAAGTAAGTGATGTTTTCTAAGTATATTCTAGCAAGCTTCCAAAGACGTGGCTAAGCATAGCTTAATATAGGATTCATAGCAGCATGTTCTTTAGCTTAGTAATCCCGATTCTCTCGATCGAACTCAACCGGAATTGTCCCGGTGAGAGTTTATATTGCGAATTCGATGCCAGGATCTTCCCCGATGCCTGTCAAGGGATGATCCATGCATCTCATCAGTCTTGTGGCAATTTCCAACCTTTCCGACCATTTCTGTATATCCTGATCGTCAAGGATGAACTTAACCTGATTGTCATGTAAGAAAGATTCAAAATCATATAATTAATCCCCATGAACCTCGTCATGTTCCAGTTTTTTTTATGTTTATTTTTCCTGTTCGATCAAAGTTCTTTTGGTCAAGAAGAACAAGTAAAAACCCTAAATAATGTACAAGAACTCTTCAAATTTATTCTTATCATTCTCTGCAAAGCCAAAACGATACTATAAATATAGACTCCCCAAAGTTTTCCATGTCATTGTTTCTTCTTCTTGGCTGCTTTGTTCTTGTTTTAATGGGTATCTTTACGTGGTCGGATTTGATTTTGTAGGATGGGGATGCTGTAAGTCCTGCAAAATCAAATCCAACCACATAAAAAAAACCATGTCGACCGTCGTTCGGATTTGTTGAAAAGAAAATCGGAAGGTCCGACAGTCTGCACGTCTCCTTTAAACCGTTTCTATTTTCCTTTTATTAAGGGTTATGTTTCGTATCATTAATATTTATTCAGTTTATAAATAAAATATAAAAGAATGCAATTTCTTAAAAATTTATTTTTATTACACCATAAAAAATTTTATTAGCATAAAATTTATTTTTGCATTTAGATTTAAACTCAGATCCTTTAAAAAATAAATATTTAAATGCACCAAGTACTTATTAATGAGTTTTATTCCAGTATACAATTAATTTAATATTAAACCATATTTCAAACAGTTAAACTAATTAATTTAAAAATAAAAAATTAACCGATTCCATCTTCGATAATGTTTTTATAACATTGGACTTTTATCTCTTTGCTCCAAAGTTTCAATGACTTTTCTTTCAAGTCATTTTCCCAGAAAATAATATATTATCCATTCAAATTGGATTTTTTTGAATTCTATAGCAAAAGTAAAGGGAATAATTCTTCCATCCTCGTCGCTTTGAACAGTCAACTTTGAATAAAATTTATCCATAAGTGCTTCAGTCACACTTATTATTTTTAACTCTCAATTTGAAAAATAAAATAAATTATATATTTTTCTATAGTTTCACATGCACACTTGAAAAGATAGAAGAAAAGTAGTCTTGCCTAAATAAATATTTATTTATTATTTATATTAGGTTAAATTGATAAAAGATTAATATTAATTTTTTATTTTATTCTTAAATTATATCACGAATTTTAAATTTATCTTTAAACTTTTGATTTTTTATTTTATCCCTAAATTATTTTTTTATTTAATTGATCCTTAAACATTTAAATATTTTAATTTTATCCATAATCATTATTTATGTCACATCAATTATTACATAATATACAAATATTTATAAAAGAATTAATTTTTTTATAACAATAATTTGAGAATAAAATTAAAATTTTCAACGGTTTGAGGAACATTTTTAGCATGAGCGTTTCTCAGCACCATCGACGAGGTTGTTACATTACTGGAGCAGAGATTTCCCGATCTGGGATTAACAAGAAAAGACTGTGCCGAAATGAGTTGCATCCAATCGATTCTATTAAGCAACGGAATCCAAAACCAACCCAGGAGATTCTGCTCAACAGCTCTTCCAGGGTCCCCATTGTCACCCCATCTTACCACCATGCACGGAAAGAAACCGGATTGAACGACTTCTTTTCTCGACTCACCGTCGAAGCTGCCACTCCACCACCGTCATCTTCGTCGCTTACGGTGTAATCATGGACTGGATTCCTAAGAATGCAACGCCATTCCCGCATAGAGCCGGGAATTTGTACAAAATCTTTTACGAATTGGGTTGGCAAGAAACAGACAACATACACTCTCAAAGATTCCTCTACTGGGCTCGAATGGCTTAGAATTATATGACCCCTCAAGCCCAGATCTAAACATTCGTAGGGGAAGAGTTGATTCTTCACCTTTATGAGCCCCATCAATCTAAACATTCGTATGAGCCCCATCTTAACTCATACTATCGATTTAACTTACGATTAAGGGTGAATATTCGATCGAGTCGAATAAAAAATTTTAAGTTATTCGAGTTGATGAGTCATATTTTACAACTTAAACTTTATTTGAAATTTTTTCGGTTCAAGTCGAGTTTAAGAAATTCGAATCGAGTCAAGTTTTCGAGTTCCTACAAATATTTAATTGTAATTATTTATCAAGTTATAATATGATTTGATTCCAATTTAAACAACTTTTTCTAATCATATAAGATATGCATATATAGATTTTTTTCATATATATCAATATTTCTTTATATTTTTATATATCAATGTATATATCATAAAAAATTGAGAGATTCATCTCAAACTTAAAAATTAATCCTTTAGTTACTAAAAATTTTGAGTTATTCGAGTTATTAGAAATTTTATTTTACAACTCGAACTTTATTTAAAAAATTTTCGAGTCGAGTCAAAATGAGTTGAGTTATTCAATTTTTTCGAATCGAGTTTTACTCACCCCTACTTACAATGAGCAAAATATGATACTTTTTGGATGTTAAGGTACAGAGATCCAGTACTTTATGGATAATTTACATAAAACTTGAAGTCACTTGAAACAATGATTTTGAATATATGTTATGATTTAATCTGATTGTCTTGAAGCGATCACCATGATCTTAGATCGTGATGCATATCTGAGTTCAAACTCGCTTGTTCGAGCTATTAATAGATTACGTTGGAAGAATTGGATTATAGAATTATAATGAATTTCACGTAAAGAAAACTCTCTGACAGACAAAATCGCAAAGCAAAAAGATAATTTTTGATATAGTTTAACCACTCTCCATAAACCTTCTCATTACCTACAATCCCTTTTAAAAAAAGAGATATTTTTATTTTGTAATTTCTTATTTATTTAAATATATAATTTTCCAAAGTCAGAAGCTAAACTACATAGCTTAACAACATCGTAATTTAGTGTCAAATTAAATCCAATAATTTTGAAATCAGAGAAGAAACCAAAATTTAAAACTAGGAGATAAAATATAAATATTTAAAAATAAAAATAAATTTATAAATAAATTAAATTTAAAAAAAATCTTCTAAACGGAAAAAACAGCATGTACAAGTAAATTATGTCGATGTTAATCCTCACAATAGTTTTATAAACATATTGTTGGTATGATATACATAGTTCTAAGATTGAGGTATAAATTTTGTAATATTTATATGATTTTTAAAAAAAATATTGCTAGGATAAATTTGACTTTGTCTCAATTTTAAGATTTAATTTTTATAGAAAATTTTGTGTTTGGATCAAATTTTTTGATGTTGGATCGGATTAAATCGAGTTTGAATTTATAATAAAAACTATTAAACAATTTGATTCAAAATAATAATTTATTATTTTAAATATTTAAATATAATTATTATAATATTAATATTTATATTTATATATTCAATTATTTCTCTATTTTGCTTAATAAAAAGTAAAATAATTATTATGATGACCTCATTCTATTTATATTTTTTTTAATTAACTCTCTATTTTATAAATAATAATTTTCATGTCAAGTCAAATTAGAATTGACGAACAACAGAATAACTGGCAGTGAACGATATGTAGGTCATTTGAAGAGGGGAAAAGACTTTATTCTATCGTCGGTAATGCAACCAGCATCGTTGGTGATCAAATTTAAAAATTTGAAGATTATTTTAAAATTATTTAAAATAATATTTTAGGGGTAGATGTATAATTTTTATTTATTTTTAAATATTATTTTAAAATTTTAATAAGTTGACACATGACAATTAACGGTGAAAAATAATTAGCAATAACAATAATATATTGTTAACAATTAAATTTTGTAGATGATTTAAACGGATAACTTAAATTAATTTTTTATTTTATTTTTATGCGATGATTTTCATATAACTAACTATTAATCTCGGTCATCCGTTTCAATTATCTAACAATCTAAAAAACGTGTAAAATATTAAAATTAACCGTATAACTTGATCCTGTCTCTAAACAAATTTATCAAAGAAATCACTCATTAGATAATATGATTTTTGTTTTATTTATGAATAAAGAATTGTTCCAAAATTAAATTTAAAATCAGAATCAATTAAGTACATAATAACAAATGTTTTTTATTTTATTCGTAAGATTCGATTAATTTAAATTTATAGGCATTTTGCATACATAAATTTTTAAGTCTTGGATTTGACCTTTATTTTTATATATACTAATAAAATAGTATAGTATGTATTTTGTAATAATAAAAAATTGTAGGAAACTAAGGTAACCCAATGCATAGAAACAAATAAATCAATTATAAATAAAATTATATTTAAATTATCCGATTATTAAAAATTATATTTAGGTCATTCAATTATGAAAAAATATTACATATCAATCATCAAATTATTAAAGGTTACACTTAGGTCACTTAATTATGGATAATATTACATTTAGGTCATCATTTATATGTAACAATTTGTGTACGAGATTAATTAATAATTTTAAATAAAATACTTTAGTGTTAATAAGGGTATACAAGTGATTTGAAAGAAAAAAATTGACTAAATTGATATATTTTTTAAATATGAATGGTGACTCAAATGTAACCTTATTATAATTGAATGACCTAAATATAACCTTTAATAATTGGGTGATCCAAATGTAACTTTACCCATAATTGAATAACCCAAATATAACTTTTAATAATTGGTGATCCAAACATAACCTTCCTCATAATTTAGTGACCTCAGTTATAATTTGCCCTTATTTATAGTGACTAATTTAATATCCATTTAAAATTTGACAAAAGTTACTATTAAACTATTGAAAAAGTCTGCAAAAGCTAAGGATCTAGAAGCAATTTCAACGAAATTATAAAGAAATTATGCTTACCTGGAAGATACCAAAATGGAAGAATATAATTCTGTATTTGATAAAAAATGCTAAAGTTATATAAATTATTATTTGTAAACTAATTTATATATTAAATCACATGCAAGATGTAATTTTCTAAACATATAAAAAAAAACAAGAAATTGAATATATTAATATCATATATATAATTTGTAGCTAAGTTTTCCAACAAGGGATCCAAAGAAGCTAGAGGTTAGGTATTACAAAGTCAATAACATTGATTGACTAATAAAAATCGATTTTTTTTTAGTATTTTTTAGTATTACAAAGCTAATAGGGTAACAATATCATTAACATTTCTACATCATTAAAATATCTGAGTATTTGACTAATAAAAATCGAATTTAATTAAATAATATTATTTATTAAAGAAGATAAATTTGTTAATTAACTATTTTTGAAGTATTATTATTATCTTATACACTGGCGATGGATATTAAAAGTTTTCACAAGCGCTTTAGTTTTATGGTTTAGAGTGCAGGGTCTATGGGTTTAATTATTTGGATTTAGAGTTTAGGGTTTAGGGTTCAATTTTTAGAGTAATACGATGAGAATTTAGGTCTTAATCTATAAACCCTAAACTATAAATTTTAACTATTATCCCTAAATTCAAAATCTATTCTAAAATATTAAAACATAAAACGCTTATAAAAACTTTTAGTTTCAACAGTCGTAGTATCAAATAATAAGTAAAATTTTTTTACCTCTTTTCCATGTCTCATTTTATGCCTCCTTTGAAAATTTTCTAAAAATTAAATTTTAAACTCTAACCCTTGTTATCTATATCTTAATCTTAAACCCTATACCCTAAAAAATACACCCTACCCTTAATTCTCTAAACTCTAACCAAAACCCCTAACCTATAATTTAAAATGAAGGCATAAATGGAGGTACAGTAACGATATGCACCCTCAAATAATTACCCTTTTCTAAAATATTAAACTTAAGTAATCTTGGCTATATTTTATGCTTTACTGATCATTTGGGGTATTGCCTATATATTGCTTCTGCTCCTGTTCCTGTAGCTTTGCCCTTATTTCTCCGAGTTTCAAGCAAAATGGGTTCGAAACCATCTGAGAAACCCAAAATTAAGCACCGGAAGGGCTTATGGTCACCTGAAGAGGACCTTAAGCTGAGAAACTATGTCCTTAAACATGGCTATGGTTGCTGGACCACTGTTGCCATCAATGCAGGTAATCTTCTCCAGAATGGTTGTTTATGCTGTTGATTACTGAAATGCACCTGGTTTTTTGCTTATTTCTGTAGCTCTTGCTTATTGCTACTATCTCGATCGGTACGAGTATCGAATATAGATATATGTTCGAAACATATATACAAATACTTGAATAGAGTGTCCGGAAACGGTAGCTTGCTGCTCAAGCAAAATGAGCTTACCCTGGTTTTGAGACTGATTTGTTGTAATTTACAGGTTTACAAAGGAATGGGAAAAGCTGCAGATTAAGGTGGATTAATTACTTGAGGCCTGGTTTAAAAAGAGGCATGTTTTCGGCACAAGAGGAGCAGACAATCCTATCCCTTCACCATGTGTTGGGCAACAAGTAAGTATTTAGAGTTTTTTTTATATATATTCGAAAGATCATATTTGAATCGGGACTCGAATTAATATATGTTCTTTTATTGATTAGATGGTCCCAAATTGCACAAAGTTTGCCTGGAAGGACTGATAATGAGATCAAGAACTTCTGGCATTCTTATCTGAAGAAAAGAGTTGCAAAAGCTGAAGAATTGGAAGCTCAAACCAGGAATATTCAATACACCACTACATCGAGCTCAGAAAACACGAATTCTACCTCGTCTACTACGGACCTGCAATCACCGAGCTTCGAATCCTTCTGGCACATCGAAAAACAGTTGATAAATACCGATCAAGCTGTTGCAAAGCATTTTAACTTCTCTACGAAGCCTCACAGAAGTCTGATTCCGATATTCGCAGAGCAGCTATTAGTTGATCAAGAAGGCGGATGCTTTACGAATTCGTGTACATCAGATGCATTTAATCACGGTTTGAGTTCAAACTTCCAGGACCCCTTCATGAATACATGTTTAGGGTCATTCATCAACAATTTTCACGACGGACTAAGCAATGCATCAGTTAATGAAATGTTTTGCTCACCATTAAAGTTTGAAACCGGAAACGAATTCATTGGCCTCGTATCCGGAAATGACATAAGCTGTGATTTCAATATGAAGTATGATGTACCGTATATCTAACGGCGTCTTTCCATGGCCTAAATTTCGACGGAGAATGTTGCTAAATGTGACTTTGTACTATACCGGCAGCAAAACACCAGAAATAAGCTACATTTGTTTCCATTATTTAAACATCAAGTGTACTGAATTTTACCTTTCGAAAAATGATAACATTAATTAACAGAATTAAGTCCAAGATTAAGGGGTCTGATCCGATTCGACTCGTGATATAATTAGTCAGAAAAGGGATATAGTTTCATGGACTGGAAAAAATAAGTCAAATTCATGTAATTATAACTTTTATATTAACCAATCAATTTGGAGGAGGAAATACAAGGACCAGTTGGATGATTTACCGCCTGATCTCTTTATTAACCACAATAATATGGATAATTAACCAACGCATAATCATAACATTGAATTTTCTGCAAACAGACACCAAGTAGCTACAACTTTTTCTACAGTGTAGGGGAAGACTGAGAACAACAGATCAATACACAATCTCGGCAGAAAGAACACGAAGTCGAGATTTTTATTTTATTATGATAGAAACTAGCATTCCATGTACCTAAAATGTTCAATGTTTTGCCAAATTGAAACTGCTATCAAACCAGGCTCAGCACGAACAGATACCCGAGTCTCGTGGTAGTGTCTAACCTCAAAACAGGGGCAAGCTTGGTGGGAACCGCACATGCATCCATTGTCTTTCATATTGCGACAAATGGCTCCATCCGATATCATCAAGCAAAGACAGTTTCATTTGATAGAGCTTCTTCTTCGCAGGCTCTCCGTCATCATGAATCATGTCATTGAGTACCTGCAACAATGGCAGATAGTTGAACTCGAGTTCCTGCTAACAAGTGCACTTGTTTAAATTTGGTACCCATATTTGCTTAGTGCTATACATAAAATCTAGGTGAATGTGAAACTAAAAATAATCGTGGCGCATTTTTAATTTCTTCCCCCACCCCACCCCACCCCCACACAATCAGTGCTACTTTGACTGTAATAAGAGAAAATACCTTCAGTGCGGTTCCAAGCCTTCCCCGCCTTCTCTCATGCAGTACATAGATGGTGCCATATTTAGAAGACTTTATATCTACCCATTTGGTCAGTTCTTTAAAGTTCTCCTCAAATACGTCTGACTGGATATCAGAGCCCCCAGCTTTCTCACCCTGCAAATGCAATGATCATCATTTTGAATTCCGATAAATAAACTACAATAACCACAAGTATCATATACTTGCAGATATGACTTATCAGTTCATTCTTCAGTAAAAGAATCTAATCAATCTCAGCACATTGAAAAAACAATCATTACCTTTATAGATTCAATCTCAGCTAGTGCCAGTCCTTTTTGGTATAGCGCCTCTGCTAATTGATCACGAGTTGTCTCCATCTTCTTCTTAATTTTCTGGAAAAAAAATAAGGGGCGGGGGATCGCAACTTAATATCACTTTCAAAGGGAATTTAGTATGAGGATGTCCAGCATAGTAAAAGCGAAATGATGGAGCAGAGAGAAGGGAAAATTGACAATCTAAAACCGAACCTCTGCGTCTTCGTCCTCAGGATCATTTTTAAGTGAAAAGAATCTTGCCAATTCATCTCTGTTGATACTACCAACCACCTCATTTGCCGCACTTATAACCTGCAAAGTTCAATTATATTAGTTAAGGAAAGCATTTATTTCAGATCTTCCATTTTAAGTTTTGAATGCTGCAATGTTAACTGACAACCCTGATTACTACTTTCTTTGCTGCTGCTTAAGAATAAATGAATGAATAAAGAATAATTTATAACGTGCAATAAATCAATGATCATTTTGTAATAATTCGATAAGTTTAATGGTTGTTTTATAACTTTTGAGAGTTCAGAAGCTAAAAAAATCATTTTTAACATAGTATAGTGACCATTTGTGTAATTTACTCAAAATTTTATAAGAAATTCGATTAACCGAATTAACCAAACTTTTTCGGTTCAGTTAAAAGTTTTTTTAAAAAAATTGATTCGATTAACGGTTAATAGAAAAAAAAAAGTTTAATGAAATTTTGAAAGTTCGGTCGGTTAACCGAACCGATCGTTTGAACACCCCTAGCAACGAGCATTTGAATCTAAGAAGAGTTACAAGGCAGCACAGGATAAAATAAAACGAAGGATAAAACTGAATGAGCAGAATTCAAGTGAGTCATCGGTATTTTCATTCCAAATCTGCTTTCCATACAACTCACCTCTTCATAATGGTCGATTTTGCCACCAGTATTGCTTCGTGAAAGCAAACTTTCCAAGATCTTTGCCAGCAATGGAGTGTATTTAGGGTACTCGGACTGCCAAGGAACACATGATACAATATTAAAACAGGTACAAAGCACTAGTGACAGCCTAAACCGAGGAGTTTCAAACTACAGAATGGACAACAGTATAGCAATATCCACCCCTAGATTTAAAGATATTTTCATCTAGTTTCAGGAATTATATGATAATTCAAACACAATTAACTGCAACAAGTTACAATAGCACACTACTCCCATTAAAGAATAAGCAAGACTAAAAATGGAGGGCACAAAACTTTTTCCACCATGTTTGACACAACCATTTAGACAGTTATACGGCAATAATCAGCTAGTTCTTAATAAGCTATAATATTTGTACAGGCATACCAATATTCGGAAAGATAGAAACAGAACACTCAACCTGATATATGTTGGCTTTGTTAGTAAATTGGTTCCTGAACTTTTGCGATTCCTAGATTTACTTGAAATTTTGTCAGAACTATCAATATGTTCCCAGAATACCCTAAAAATACCAGCCAATAAGAGCATGACACATAACATGTCCATGCCATACACTTTTTGGGTAAAATGAGGAAAAAAATGAAATTTTAGGTACCACTTCAGACCAAAAAACTGTGTATCATTCTAGGAATTGGGGTATAGTTTAGGGGCCAATTTGCTAAAAAGCCTATAAGCTACTTGGATAATAGTAGCCACTAACCCAGAAAATCATTGACAGAAAGAGGTGAAAGTAATGTTTAGGGAGAGAGGACGACTCCTCATAAAGAAAAGCATGTTTCTTCAACTCTCTGGATGGAATAAACCTAAACTAAAGGAAAGAGAGCTCTTACCTTGAGAGATTGAGTTAATTTTTCCCATTCTGACCGATCCTCATCAGTATCTTGCTTCAAGCTTCCGAAAACCTTTATTTTCGCATCTCGAACCTGATAGAAGAATTGAACGAGCATTACTCAATATGTTAACACCAGAGAAAATTAATGTTTTAAAAGGCTAATTAATCGAGATGGAATTTATTTGTGTTATCTTCATTGATACTATACAATGCTAAAAAACTTGAAAACTTATGTTATTCGAAGCAATAAACACCAAAAAGTGATGCATGAATATCTATCTATATTTATATTAAAAATTTTCATCAAGTTAATATAATAAATCATTATAGTTTGTTACAATTTAAAAATGATGAAATAGAATTTTGCAACTATTCAATCAACAAATATCAAATTTAACATAAACATCTGTGCAAGTACCTCTTCTTCTAAACGTTCATCAATAGACTTTGTGCTAGCTGAAGAACTTTTGCCCTTGTCTTCATCAATCTGACAACAAAATCTCATTAGCCATGGCAGAAGAAGTAAACAAAATATGAAAGTAAAGGTCCACCGCATCACTTAACCATAGAAGCATTAATTGGCCTTTCCTAAATGTACCATACAAGATGTAATAGAAATAAGTAAATGTTCCATATGTAAAGACAAAGGTATCACAACCTTTCTGGGTGGTACAACATAAGAGATCTGATAGGATACAGGATTCTTTTGTGGATTTTCCCCCTCATATGATAGCTTCCCAAGCGATATTGCTCCTACCAATACAGATCCTTGTGAGCAACTCTGCAGGAAGAATTGAAGTGTTACTTTACCCCTTCTACGCATTAATCAAGTATAAAGAGATAAAAAAAATGCAACACCTTTGGAAGCTTATCTTTGTTTGGTGGACTTATATAAAATGATTCCTTTTTCCTGGAAAATAATGGATCAAGTTAATTAGAGAATAAATATAAGAAAAGTTGGATAAAATGTTGTGGGTGGTCGAGATGAATTATACATCTTAGAAATTAGACATACCCTGGAACCAAGACAGAAGATTTAAAAGCACCATTTCCCATCACAGGGCCGTCTGGTTCAGAGAAAAAGTTCAATGGAATAATGTCCTGGTTTCAAAATAGACACAGATAGTAAAAAGCATACCTTGTAAACTTTTCCAAACAACCATAGAAGATGACAAAAAGTAAAGAATCCAACACTAATTCAGAACAATTTGATCTATTAGCATGCTCTAGTCCGATATCAAAATGACATGGTCTGCAAGGTATTTGTTAAACCAATTTTGTAGGCATAGCTCAAAATTTAGAAGCAGAATAACAAAGTGCTTTAAATATAAGAGCCATCTATAACATGAATAACGAAAACAAACAACGGCACAATATTACCTTCTCCTCCAATTTCCTTTCCAGAAATAGAACTAATTGCTTCATTTTTTCTAAGTACTGGACATTGTCATGCCTGATACATGATAAGTCAATGTAAGTGAAAGCAAACGAGGATTGATACCTCATTAGAAAAAAAATGATAGAAAATATTCCAGCTCTGCAGCTATCACCACTACACCAATTTCTCTTGAAGTTCAAAACCAAGGTGAAACATGGAATACAAGAAAGGACAACTCCAATGTTACAAGATGAGTAAGCTGCTCAGGAATTTCTTTAGTTAGCTAAAACCAGAACAGAGGGCTTTTGTTGAGGGTCAAGTGAGGAGAGAATCCCCACCACCATCCAAAATCCTCCTTTTGTAGCAAGACTATGTCAGCAACAATACATGAAATATTTTGTAAAAAGTATATCAATGCATACCTTAAATACAACTGCAGCGTGTATTCGCCTTTTGGAAGTTTTGAATACTTTGGATAACAATCACCCACTGTATATATGCGCTATGATTGATGCGAGCAAAAGGATTTCCACAGGTCAGCAAAATTGTGGCGCAAAAAGAATGTAGGTGCAGATTAAAAATATATTTATGGTAAAATAGAATTTTTTGACATGTGCCTAAAGCACTGGAAAAGTAAAATGTGGATTCTACTTGATATGAAATGAAGCAAAAGTTCTGAGCTTTGTTGCTATTGGTTCAAAGTGATTTACAGTAGCAATAAAAATCTACCTTATTTGTGTCAGAAATCATGTAAAATTGAGACTCAAATTTCGTGTCATATATACGATTGTTGAGCAATGGAATATGAGGTTTCACTTCTGCCCCATCTTCCAATTTAAAGTGGTAACTGCAAAAACAAAAAAAATAAAGAAAAGAAAAAAGCATGTGCATTAATTGAAGTGAAAGATTACATATATAAAGGACATTTTTTTATAAGTAGCTGAAGGAAAAACACACGTTAATGTCAATGCCAGTATTTGTTTCCCTGATGGTAATTCGTCACGACTGGTTGGAAGAGTACAAAGTTTTGCCTCACTAGGTCGATATGGAACTCTTATCTGCATGAACATATAAGGAATCAGAAAATAGAAAAGAATGACTTATTAAATCAGAGCAAGCATATCAAAAGGAAAGTAAAAAATCAAACCAGAGAAATATGAATAATAAATTACCCACATGGTACAGGGATGCTTGCATTACCTTGTTTAAAGTAGCAGTAGGGGAAAGTTTTTCTGAGGCCAATAGGGCTTCAGCCTCGATTCTGATGGGTGCTTCACTTCCATCTAGGACTACTTCAGTTCTATTGACTCCAATTCCATGAAAGACAATCTAAATCATTCATTAAGAAGAAGAAAAATATAAGATTCAAATGCAAGATCATTTTATTAACACAAAACATAATGCCCATGTTTGCTTCACTGAGATACCACAACTTACAGAGCATGAAACAGTAAATATGTAACATATACTTGTAAGATTTTCACAAGACAAAACTAAAAAAAAAGTTATGCATGATGAAGCCCCCATGAATAGGCATGCACCCAAAGTAGGGAGATTGGGAGACAAATCAAAAGAAGAAATAAGAAAATCAAGATTCACTAACTGAGAGATAACAGAAGCAGCAATTGATAAAATAAATAAAATCAATCAATTAATTATCATTGTAGAAGAAAGTTTCTAGATTTTTCAACAGAAAATTACTTCAAAATCTACAATAGCTGACTCGTGACTTCCCATGCCACTCGACCAAAACTGAGATATTGCTAGTTCCATTGTTTGACCACCAACAACAGAAAAGGCAAAGCTTTTGGCAGTAGGAGAAGAAAATGTAACAACACTTTCCCATTTGATTGGCCTTTTCAATGGACAAATCTGCATATTTCAAAACAAGTCAAGGCCTTGGTCAATCTAGTATGGGTTCTCACAGCATGCTATACGACCATACCTGGACAGTGTCAACATAAAATCGTCTAGAAGTATCAAACCCATATGTCCTCATGGTCGCCTCAGCCCAACTAGAACCAAGTGGAACCTCTATATACCTCCGTTCTATGTGGCCTATTTAAACAAGACAACCACAAAGGAGCAGAAAAAGGAATCAACTCATGGAAAGATCATAGCATGAAAAGATTCTTTAACTTATAAAGGGTACATAAAATGAAGCCGGGTCCAAGTCTGTGCCAAAAGAACCTGGAAGGAATGACATCTTTGAGAAAGAAACCAGTGGTGGTCGATTCAATACAGCCTTGGGCTTTGTTATAGTAATTGGGATCCTGAACAGGGGACCACGCCATGGGGCTTTGCAATCAATTCCGTAGACTTCGTAATAGTGCAGACCATCACCAAGATGGGTGGGATCAACAACTATGCTGGCAAGGAGAAAATAGTGCACCATTATAAAACAAGAAATCTTCCAAGATCACAATGCTAAGCATCTACCCTAAAACCAATTGGTAAGAGATGGAGAACCCAATTTTAATATAAACCACAAGAAACCCAAATAATTAACAGGAGTGAAATGACACTACTTAAAAGTCCTCGTCTATAGCTGATAGGACCTACACATGGACAACTTCACTGGAAGTTGTCAACCTTTTGTGGGTTTAGGCAGATAGAACAACATAACAAAACCCAGACTATGATGCCATCTTTAGCATCCAACAAATTAGCAAGAGATGGAGGGACTCAACTTCAACAGAAAACCATAAAAAACTCAATACTTAACAGATGTGGGATAATGTCACTTAACGCACAAACTTAATTTGGAAAATATACAGCAGACAAGAGGATGTCAAAATAAACAATTCCTTTTGTAAAAAGTTCACAAAAAATGAATGAAAATAAAATAAAAATGGAGTTGAAAAGCAAACTGCACATAATTAATAGATTGCACACTTCCATATGGATAGTGTAGTGATGTTTACTAACTTGAAGGTTCGCCCATTATTAGTGAGGAGAAGAAACTCAGGTGCTCTCACAACTGCATTATCACTAGAGCGTAGCTCAATACACTCCTCAAAGGGAACCATTTCTTCTAATTTACTTGCATCGTCATGAAACTTTGGTTCAACTTGCACTGTCCACTATATAAAATATAAGTTTAGCCACTATAAAACTCAAGGATAAGCTGAAAACATGAAGTGGTATGGTGTGATAATTTAGTGATTAATGGAAAACAAAGAAAAAACAGACAAGAATTAAAAAAAAATTATAATTATATAAATAAATCATCACACCTCAGTAGATTGTTGGCAAGCTGTAGCCTCTCTGAGGTAGATACCTCGTGATATAGGAGCTGCAAGTGAAATACACCATCAAACGAATCGTAAATGCATGAATATGATGGACCAAAAAATCAGTGGTTGCTAATGGAATGGTAGCAAAGCATATTTTCCACCTAGTGCCACTAAATCACCACCTTCCCAGATTAAACTGGCACAAGAAACAGTTAAGTTCCATAGTAGAAATCATCTAGTATCCGTCAAGAGAACTCAAACTGGTCTCATTTTTTAAACGGATGCTCATAAAACAGGATATTAAATAAAATTCAGCAACAAAAAAACTGACTCCCAATATCAATGTAAGCCATCAAGAAGTTAGATAAAACATAAAAGTTTATCATTGGTTGCTCTTGACACTGGGTAGAGTTTATAAGATTAAAACAAAAAAAATGCTTCCATAAATCATTCGCGAGTTGCCATTGATATTCGATGAACATCCAGAAATTTATTGAGCACATGGGAATAATAGTATCAAACACATTGAATACTGGATAACATTTTTCATCTTATCAACTTCCACTTACTTGATTTTCCAGACCGATTGACCTTTATTTGATAAAAAACACAAGAAAGATGCCGAGACTTCTGTATATATTCATATGCTCTGCCAAACATAAAGAGTCGAGATAAGTTAAAAAGTAAGGAAAATATATAAAAAGAAACAAAGGTTAAGGGTCAAATTTCTTACAAGTCAACTTGCATAAGCCCTTGTCCAGTGGTTAGCTTATCTTGGGGCAAACCACCTACAGGAATGGATGTGTTCTCAAGAGCTTTCCTTATACTATATGGGCTCACAGGAATTCCCTCAGCCTGCAGGCAACATTAAATAATCTGCTTTTTGGACTACCACAACATAAGAGGAAAATGGGGAAAATCAAAAAATGACCTTCATGGCACTAATAAGCAGTGCGATTCCGCCACAAGCAGATGGAGATGCCATTGAAGTTCCATTCATGAGCATGCGCGGTTGGAGAGTCCAAGTAGGAACGGGGGCAACAGCCCCTCCAGGAGCACTTATACAAACTCCAAGATCTCCATCCGCTGTTGGTCCTCGGCTGGACCTGCATCCATTGCAACCAATTTCAACAAGTTATAGACAAACGATGGCAAGGATCAAAGGGTGGCGGAATGTGGGACATCATGTTCGAAGACCAACTATGATAGAACTGAAACTATATTACCAAGTGTACTCAAGCCCTTCAGGTGGAGGATCAACTACAGAATGAGCACCGGCAGCCATTGCGGGAGAGACATACGCACCAACTCCTATGATGCTTGAAGAGGTACCACCTGGAGCACCAACTGTGTTCAATGCTGGCCCACTATTACCAGCACTACTCACAAATGTCAAACGATACTTATTCACGACCTAAATAAGACCCAAAGATGACACCGATAAAATATTAGAGATGAAAGTTAAGGTGAACTACACAAAAATTATGCCAATAAGGAAAATTTACAGTTCTTACTTCATTGACAAGATCAACAAAGCGTCCATAGTCAGGTAATAATGTAGGTTCTCCGTAGCTCATGTTGATCAGATCACATTTATGCTGTCAAAGGAAAAGGAGGTTTAAAATCTAAATGGAAATGATTAAAATTCAATGTATCGAAGTCAGTGACATCACACACTGGCAAAAAGAGACACCTAAATATCATTTGCAGTACCAGACTGAGACGAAATGCTAGAATAGCTACCCATCAATACTAAATGCATATATACATCGAAAGATATATGAACATATTTTCTATGTTCATAATGAAGTATGTAACACAGCCTGGAGATATGTCAAACCGTTATAACTTATCAATATAATAAATGCCTTGAGGACATCCCAGAAGTGAATAAATCATCAGAAAATTGCACTTTTACCCACCTCTACGGCAGCTATAAGTGCCCGTGTCAATCCAGTTCCAGTCTCCATCGAGCCTAAGCGTCCATCTCCAATTTTACATGAAATTAACTGTGCTCCAGGTGCAACACCATTTAACAAGGGCTCCTATACAACCGTGCAAATCAAAAAGACATTTTTTATTGCAACGCATAAAAGAAAAGGCCATAAACCAGCTAGTTAAGCTTGAAGTACCTCTGGGTGGAAAGCAGTAGCAATACCAGCAACATGGGTAGCATGAGGAGAGCAGTCTGTAACAATACTTAAGATATTTCCCTCGTCATAAACATTAACAACAAATGTACAGGCATCTAACTTGCTAAATATGCCATACTTATGTTCGATCCTGCAAGGATGGTTTCAGCAGAGTTATTACACTTGAAATTTTTTAAGACAAGTGCATAACAATATGACACAATATGAAAATAGAAATCCACATGCAACCAGCCAAGTCAAAGTTTAACATGGAACTGCACCAGTATTAACATTCTTCCATCATTAAAAAACGATTTCATTGTCTTCATGTAAATGTCTACAATAGAAAGATTAGCCAACCAGGTAATAAGATAAATGATAAAGATGGAGACCTGTAATTAGTTAGTGGCACAAAATCAGCCACTTTCCCACATTCAGAATCATCATGAAGACTCTGAGTGTCAAGAGCAACCCTCCATAAATCTCCATCATGCCATACAACAGCATCTATAACAGGTCCTTTATCATCGTAACTCTGACACATGAACATGAAGAATGATCAGAACAATATAAATTTAGTTTGTTTGTTTTGTTTTTGACAAACAATATAAATTTAGTTAAATAAAAGTGATTGACAAATCCTTGGCGCTCACATCACCCTGCTTTCTTAAGATGTCTATTCTATTTTGGAGATCTTCACGAGCCCTTTTCAATTTTGGATCTTCCAGCTTTGTATGTTTCTGTACATGGATATAGTAACCTATTATACACAGTGATAGTAAGAAATGCATGCTGCACAAGTATGATGTATGAGTTTACCAACCAGTGAATGCTATAAGCAACACAGAAACCATAAGATGTATGATTGTTGATTAATGAATTTAAAATAAAAGGGTAAAATAATCAGTTGTCACCAAAAAAGAATGAAAGGGATAGAAAGCATGTAGTCTTTTTTTCGTTAACTACAGAAGATTAAGTGCATCTCTCAATTTCATATATTTCAATCACATAATACCCATTATGGTGTATGCAAATTGAAGTCAATCTTCCCAAATACAGCACTGTTACAGCACAAGAGAAGCTTAACCCATTTGCAAGCAATTACACTTGGTTTATATGAAGTTAAAAGAAAAATCAATTTAAGATATGAAAAAACATGTCTATGGTCATACAGAAAGAGATTACCAAGTGAAATTTTCAACAACCTGATCAAATTCGTCAAGATGCAATACGGCCTTTGCAATCTCCTCCTGGTTTTTTTCATCCCATTTTTTCTTTCTTTCTTTCTGCAACATGAATAATGAAGGGAATGATAAGAAAATGGTTGGTCGTCGGTTAATTTATCATGTGGGTCAAAAGCAATAAAAAGCTATGATAAATTTAACAGAAAATAATTCTTACTTTAAGTCGTTTAGTCAAAGTGTCCGTAAAGAGTTCATAAACCAATTTATAGCCCACATGCCACTCACCAGAAGGGTTTTTCCATGAAGAATTGACAACCAATGAAGCTCCTATATTTCATTTTTAACAAAATACAGAACATGGGAATAGAAAGAAAAAAAAAGTCAACTCTTCATTATGATTATGACACACATACAAGAATATAACAGCACAGAACATTACCAAGAAGCCAAATACTGTCACGCAGGTACTACAGAATAGTCTAACACGCTCTATGCATTTGAAGATTTGCACAATTTCTTAACAAAGAGAAAGTTAACGAATGAAATTTCCAAGAATTACAAGAAAATAGACTCATGTGACCATTCGAGAGACAGAATGCATGAATAACCAGACACTTATCATTTAATACAGTAAGCTTTAGCTACCACTCCAATACAGAACTGAATGTATAGAAAACACGAACGTACAGAAACTTCTAAACAAACGAAAATACCTTTTGCTATTTCTGTAGATATTTCTCTTTCTAACCATACAATTACTAGTACACCTATTGTGATTCCTAATACAAGAGTCAAAATAAGGACCAACATCCATATGATCTCATAGACCTCTTTTAAAGATTCCAGTCTTTAAAAGGAATTGATATCTTGAACTTTTGTTATTATATTATTAAATTGACATCAGAATAATATTTTATTTATTATATTATATTTTAGAAGTTTTACAAAATTATATCTCTCCCATAAAATGTTGTGTTACACTTATTTTATATGTTAAATTGCAATTATTCGCATTGCTTGATAAGCAAAGAACTATAAAATAAATGCACTGCCATCCAACAATTAGAGCATCTCCTACTTCAAGTTTTCATTAACTCTGCTTCCTACTTTTGATCTTAGAGATTTCAGTAATTGCTTGAGATTCAAATCTATACTATTATCTTGTATTTCATTGTCCATGTTCTTATCTTCAACATGTAATAAATTACTTTGAATAATTTGTGTTTCCTATTTTTTTTACTAATTTTATTTTTTTATACATTTTTTACTATTTTTATAATGTTCTATAAATAGTTATTCACAATGTGGCTTTATCTTCTTCTTCTAATTCTAAAAGTTATTGATTAGATCCTAACATGCATTTCAGAATTTTTTTTATTCATATACTTCTTACCATTATGATACTTGAATTGAAAAATAATTTAAGATATCAATATTCAACATTTTAAACTATGATTACTTAGCATTTAATAAACTAAAAATTAAACGTGCAAGGCAAGGATTCAAAGTTAATGCAAACTTCCATAGTCACAAGTTAATCCGATATGTCACGTTAATACAACCTGAAGCTCCGCAAATTCGACCATCTCCATCAGCCTTCACCACTTTTGAGGTATCAACATCACCACTCCCAGAACTAAAAAATAATACTCAAGTAACTTAAAGATAACAATTATAAGAAAACCGAAAAGAAGTAAATAACCAATTTACGAACAGATAGTGCAACAAGTAAGTAGAAAATACCAGTCAATAACATCTAAGATCTTTGGTTTCCCATCTGAAGTGATCTGCAACCCAGTAGCAGCCGGATCAACACCAGAATCTGGAAACAACAAATTTAAATCAAATGATAAACTATCAAGAATCAAACTCTAGCTTTATTTCTGTATTACTCGAAGTCAAAGGTAGGTACCAAAGATTGCGATTAATGCGCCGCGGCCGTCGTAATGAGGATGAGATTGAATGAAACGATCTGCGCCAATCTCCTTCTTCGGCATCAGAGAAGCTAAGAAAGTGGACTCGTTCAACTTGAAATTGTTCAGACGCCCATTCACTTCAGTTCCGTCACCGCCACCACACATTTGATTGGTAGTCTCGATCGACGAACAAGTCATCGCAGTATATAGATAGGACCTCGAATCCCGCTTCCGCTTCGATGATTCCGCTCCTTTTCGCCTCGTTTACTTCAAATTATTAGTAATTATATTTCAGCTTTTCTGTTTGGTCCAGTGAGATAAGTTAAAGAATTAAACTTGCAAACTGGGAGGAGACTTTTCTGGACAAACGGATGATATCTTAATTATTAAAGATAATGGAGGTTTCAGCCCTAAAATATGATACGTCAAGTTTGTCCCTTTTTTGTAATATTGGGATTAAGGAGGGGTGTTTTGGAAATTCCAGTGCAGAAGAGGGGGCATTATGATAATAGAATGCCACCTCTTTATGAGTCGGATTGTATGCATAATACGAGCAATGTCAGTATATTCGTATTCAAGGGTGTTTAACTCGGTTAAAATTTGATAAATATTTGGTTTAGATTTATTTAATTTAAATTTGAATTTGATTTGATATTTTAACGAGTTAAATTGAGTAATGTCCAATTCGACTCAATAAATTCGCGAACAATCCGTTAATTTTATAAATATTTTTTAGAAATTACATTAAAATTATTTCATAAAAAACAAATCTAAATAATAATTATTAATTTATGAATTATTACTTTATTTTTAATACGTTAGTTTGGTATATTTATGGATTGTTACTATTAAACTCATATAATGTTATTAAAATTTACTTTTAGTTTAAAATAAGGTAAATTTTTTAGTGAGTTTAATAACGAGTAACAAGTCGAGTTTAACGAGCAACGAGTCGAGTTGAGCAACAAAATATTTTAAAAAATACGAGTCGAGCATAATATTAATAAATTTAACGAATAATGAATCCAATAATAAAAAAATTTAACGAACATAATACCCAACTCACGATCGACTTGTTCGATGACCACAATGTACATACTAATCGAAAAGCAATTGGAAGTTTCATAATTTTTCTAGTGTTCATTGATTTTCCCAAGGAAATGCCTTATTGATTCTTGATTTTATTTGAGCAGGTGATTCAGACAATATTCACATCATCTGGAGCAAATGTCACTATGGTAGACACAACAGTAAGAAACAAAAAGCCCAGAACCTTTTGTCATCTAAAATTTTGATTATACAGTGGTGGGACATTGTTTTGCCTTGCTATTTTCTACTCAAGTTGAGTCAAAACTCGAAACTTTTGAACAAAAGTACTTAAAAACCAAACCTTTGCACTTTTGCTCCTCCATGTCAAAAACTTACCTAAGTACTTAAACGCAGATGAACGGTGTTGTTGACACCTAGCCGGGAATGAGTTCCGACATCACTCTGTAGTGGCTGACATGTCCGGTCAAAAGCTATGATTTTGGAGAGTATATGTCTTGTGCCTTGAAGCTTCGAGCTGCCCCCATCAAAAGCTTCAAATAATTTGCTGGAAGTGCAGAAGGTAGCAAACTTTCTTGGCAATGTTAACCATAAACTGTTCATAATCATAAGTGACAACTGAAGGTCACAAATGTGAAATGATATGGGCAGATGCCTGCAAGGCATCCGAGCAAAGACAAGTTTTTGTTAACATCCAGGGGGTTATTTGAACAAGTTAATGGTATTAAGGGGATGTCATGCAGAGCTAGAGATGAAGAATGATGAATAAGAGGAGGCTGCAGGGTTGAGATGAGAATGACGAGTATTCGACGAGGATGTTCGCCAATCTGGTGTGGTGGCTTGTTGAAGATATATAAGGAAGTTGGAGGTTCAGAAGAAGCAGTTCTCTCGGTTCAGCCTACTCCGGTGATAAAGAAATTTTGATACAAGAAGAAATTATTTTGCCAATCATATAGCTGAAAATGCAGTAAACTAACGTTCTTTTATGTTTTGATGAAGAATATTAATATCCGAATCCGAAGCTCGGTTCGGTTTAATCAATCATACAGTTGCAGTCAACTTAAAATGGTGACATTTAAAAATCCTTGTGTGCTAATCACAAACCTCAATTCAGATGCTTTTGTGCTATGATTTCAAGAGTATCAAGCCAATGGCAGTGACTAAGAAAGTGGAAGGGACTCCAAATTTGAGATGGTTCCAAAAGGTTAAAGTGTAGCCTAGATTCGGAACACGGCAGGCTTGCTCACACACTATCAAGTTGGCTGCTGATCCCAACAACGAGAGGTTCCCGGCCACCGTGCTAACCCAAGCCAAAACCAGCCATGCTTTCTTCTCAAAGGCCGGCGAAATCAATGCTGCCGAAGCAGCCATCCTTGCCCCGAGCAAAAGAACTGAGATAAGGAAAAACATGGTTTAAATTATGATCGTGTTAATAATGATTCAAACACAAACGAAAGCTTCATCATGAAGATAATGAAGAACTCGGTTATTCTGTTCTCGGATTCGGCCATCACCTTTGCATACGCCTACATCAAATTCGGAACCAAATTCGTCAATAATAGAGCACATAAAAGAGAAAAACGGCATACCAGTTGGCACATTTGAAACCAAATTTGACAGTATAAGAATAACAAGTGCAAGAACCGCTAATCCACTCATTTCATCAATCTTTGCATAAGGCTGCATTAACTCCCACAAAGCACTCGGGATTCCGGTTCGGTTAAACCCTTGGACTGTCACGAACATGCCGCAGAAGAAAAGTAAAAGAGAGTAGGATACCTGTTAAAAAAATCCCCCAACAGTTATTAACACTTTTTATATGATCAATTTGAATCTAAATGAACAAAGTGTAAATATTGCTGCTGTTTTTAACCTTCTCCAAGCATGGGACAGCATCTTTGAAATCTAGAATCATGAGAGCCAGTGCTGCAGTAATGGCAGTCCCAGACATGTTAAGTCCCATAAGCAAAGAGAACAGCATTCCAACGACAACAAGATAAACACATGATTTCCATAGTTTCTTTTTCCATGTTCGTGAACAGGGTTGGTTCCTATAGTCCCAATAGGCACCATTCAAGAACCAGTGATTCTCGGGCTCGGAGTTCGCTCGGTGTCTAATAGTTTCATGATGAGCTGAACTCCCAACGCTCATCGTAGCCGGCGAGAAGTAGTGAGAGTCGACACACTCGCCATCAACAAACCCTGCAGTCAAATCTTCTTGATCTTTCTTAACCGATAACATGCTGTTGTACACGAATATAAGCAACAAAGCATTGAAAAACACTCCCAATATAGTTGCAGGGAGAATCCCAGTTACAAACTCTCCGAAAGAAACCCCACTCTGAGTGGCAATCACTAGATTCTGGGGGTTACCAATAGGTGTTGCAGTTGATCCGATATTGGCACTCGTAGCCAGGGCGAGCAAGAAAGGCTCCGGCGGCAGATTATTTTGCCTTGCAATCTTCAACACAAACTCAGTTAAGACCATACAAGATGTGTCATTGGTGAACAAAGCACTTGAAACTGCAGACACTAAGCAAATCCTGAAGATCAAATCCTTCGCACCTTTGCTCTTCCATGTCAACAACTTACCTAAGTACTTAAACGCATCGGCTCTTTCGAGATATCCGCTAACCACCATCGTTCCGAATAGAAGAACAAGGATCGGAAGATCGATTGATTCGTACGCTTGATCAACAGTCAAGACTTGGAATATGACCATCAAGATAGCTCCCAAGAGAGACCCTGCAGTTCTTCCTATAGGTAGACATGGCACAGCAGGGAAAACTGCTAATACCCAGAAGATTGCAAAGGCAACCGAGCCTAGAATCACTTTCACACAAGCTGCCATAGCCATCTTCTTTTTAACCTTTCTTAACAATAAAAAAACACAGCCTTATCAGTTATCAGACAGAACTGGATCACTTCACCTTGAATCAGCTGTTTTTTGCATGAGAAACAAGAATACTAAGAAATTATCCCACCCAAAAAAGACAAAACAAAGGAGACATGACATTAAGCTCTGTCATAAATATGATCCCACACCTATGTTTTGGGACCAGATTGTTTACTTCATTCCACTGTTTCTAGCCACTAAAATGGCAAAACTGGTAGGTTTCTAGCAAGAATGTTCTATCTATGCAAAGCTGTTATATGATTCAACTATACACTAATTGTCTAATTAAGCTTTTAGTTCCTTATTGTTTGCACATTTAATATTTAGTCATTCAACTTTTTAATTCAAATAATATGACCCTTTTATTAGTTTGAGGTGAAAATTAAACAAACAATAACACCATCAGAAAAATATTACTCAAATAACCAATATTACACGCATGGAACCAAATAAGCAAATAAATATACTTACAGAGAAGCACACACTGAAATTTGGCGTTATCAATTAAAGTTCAATTATTAAATCAAGAGTCGAATGATTAAATTTAAAAAATTGGAAATTAAGGGACTTAGGTAGAAATGTGTAAAAAGTAAAGAAGCTGTAGTACAATTAGACCAACAATAAAAGATTATATTTAATAAATTGTTGCTATGTGTTTTTATAATATCTAATATATATTATCGATTTTAAATTTTAATAACTATATATATTAATAAATTAAATTATTTGAACTCCAATCAACACGATCATATTAATATATTAAAATTAATTATATTAAAACTGTTATGAGTTTAGCATGAATTATTAATATATTAAAATTAATTATATAAATATTATTTTCATATATTTTCAAGCAGTTATTGAGGGAAAGGAACGTGCAACAACTGCAATGTTTCAGGGTTTCAAATGTCAATTCAATAATTTAATGGGCTGCCCCCCACATGGCTAGGAATTAGGATCAGGGCAACTTTAAATAATAAGTTTTTTCTTATTATCATTTAATTAATAGAATGACTTCGCCTAAAATTATTTAAAAAATAGTTATTAAATCAAACACGTAAAATAAACTTGTGTGAGTTTAAAATTCAATTTTTAATAAAAAATAAATTTTGTATTATTAAGTTAATAAGAAAAAAATAATATATTATAGTTTTAAAAATCAAACTTATTTTTAATAGAATGTAAGTTTAAAATTGATTTTTTTTATAAGATACGAATTTATTTTATATAGACTGATAAAAATTATTATTTTTAAATAATTAAAAAGATTATTTTTAATTAATTAAATAAAGAATATATTCATTTAAAAATTAAATTTACCTGAAATCAGTCAACTTGGATTTTGGAAACCAACTACACGATTATATTCCTTTGGTCAGCCTGGAGATTTTGGTAAATTGGGTCACGCATTTATGATCTGAGAGACCAGAAAAGGACATGAATATTATTATTTTTATTTCTACATTTGTAATTTTTTCTTTATTTTTAGTATAATTATTTATTTTTTTAATTATTAAATAATATACACATTTTATAAAAATATATTTAAATTTAAATCTTTTAAATAATAATATTTTTTTATTAGGATCACTTAAAAATTCATAATTTTGTTTATAATTAATTTTAAGTGTAATATATTTTATTTTATTTACAAATAATTATTAATAACCGATTAATTCGGATGTTTTATAAGTTCATGTACTAATCGAGTAGTACAAATAGTCCAACATTTCAAGCCCAATATTGGTTTACGGCCCAAATAGCCAAACCCAATGTTTTCACAAATATGGGCTTAATCCCATAAAAGGTACAAACCCTAGTCTTCTTCTATTTAAATGAAGCATAAACCCTAGCATTTTCACGCAAACTTTGCTTCGCCTCGCTCTCTGTTTCACTTCATTTCCGGTTGTTCACTTCAATTACTTCAAGCTCTCATAGTATGAGGCCTCCAAGAGGTAACAAATCTCCCTTAGCTTTCTTTCCACGAGTTTATTTTCTGTTTATTGTATTCCTAATGTTCTGATGTGTGCAGGACGTGGTGGTGGTGGCGGTTTTAGAGGAAGGGGTGATGGTGGGAGGGGAAGAGGAAGAGGAAGAGGTGGTGGTGGTGGAAGAGGTGGCGATAGGGGCGGCAGTGCCATGAAGTCCCGTGGAGGAGGTCGCGGCGGACGTGGCGGACGTGGCGGAGGAAGAGGTCGTGGTGGAGGAATGAAGGGTGGAAGCAAGGTTGTAGTTGAGCCACATAGACACGAGGGAGTTTTTGTCGCCAAAGGTAAAGAAGATGCTCTTGTTACTAAGAATATGGTCCCTGGTGAAGCTGTTTACAATGAGAAAAGGATTGCCGTTCAGGTAATTTTTTCTCACCATTTTCTTTCTGTTTTAAGCTTCTGCTATATCATGATAGAGATGATTGATTGAATGTGTTCTAGCATTTTTCTACTTGAGTGTTTTTATCTTGTGGGCAAATCATACCTGATTACATTTTGTACCAGAAATTGAGGGTATTTCATGATTTTTCTTGAACAGAATGAAGATGGGACTAAAGTTGAATACCGTGTTTGGAATCCATTCCGATCAAAGTTGGCAGCTGCCATTCTTGGTGGGGTTGATAATATATGGATTGTAAGATTTCCGTTCTCGTTTGTTGTTCGTAGAAGCTATATCATATGTGTTTGCCGTAACTTGTTTTAAATCTTTACTTACTTTGGTATGTTATTTTTGTTTTTTATGTAGAAACCTGGTGCCAAGGTTCTCTACCTTGGAGCTGCTTCTGGTACAACTGTTTCTCATGTATCTGATGTTGTTGGTCCTGTAAGTATATAGCGTTAGTGACAGTTCGAAGGAATTATATGTTTATATCTGTTGGATTTTGCTTATTGATTCATCTTTTCTTGGCAGACTGGTGTGGTTTATGCTGTGGAGTTTTCTCACCGGAGTGGTAGAGACTTGGTTAACATGGCCAAAAAACGAACAAATGTTATTCCCATCATTGAAGATGCTAGGCATCCAGCCAAATACAGGATGCTAGTTGGCATGGTAGATGTAATATTTTCTGATGTTGCTCAGCCTGATCAGGTTTGCTTTGTTGAGTTATTTTTTCTTATATTTTCGTATAGAGAAAATTGAATATGCTATCAGGAAGCTTAGGCTTATTTGCTTGATTAACTGGCAACTTGATTCTGCGCTGTAGTGTGTTGCATCTTGATAATGTCTGTTTTTACTTGCAATGTTCTCTTTTTTTAACGCATCTCATGATTTGCTTTTAGTTTCATGGATGCATTTGTTTGGTTTATCTGTTTTCCCTTGTTTTTTTAAACATAGTAGTCTTGGATTTTTGGCATTTGTAAAACAATACCTATATCCATTATATGCATATGATGAACTCTACTCGGATTCCCCTTCAAGACTTAATGGGTGATGTTAACTCGAGTTTCTGATGCATTATTAAATGACCAAGTTTAAATAGTTTACAAATTCAGTTGTTACAAAGGATTCCTTTCTATAAAACTGTGTTTCTTCATTCTTTGTAATCTTCTGGTAATGATACAAGTAGTGGGGAACTTCAAAGATGCTTCTGTCTTAAAGTATCTATTTTTTAACACAACCCATGTTTTGCTTTTAATTTCCTGGATGAATTTGTTTGGTTTTTATCTGCTTTCTTAAGTTTCAGTTTTACTTGTTTTTTAAACAGTGTAGCCTTGGATTTTTGGCATTTGTAAAACCTCACCTTTATATTGATCAAATGCATATGATGTACTCTACTCGGATTCCCCTTCAAGACTTAATGGGTGATGCTAACTCGAGTTTCTGATGTGATATTAAGTGATCGACTTTAAACTGTTTTCAAATTCAGTTGTTACAAAGTATTCTTTTCTAAAAAAATGTGTTTCTTCGTTCCTTGTAATCTTCTGATAATAATATGAGTAGTTGAAACTTCAAAGATACTACCTCTTTACCATAAATTATCTCTGAGAGACCCTTTTATCGTTGCTGTTGGTTTATGATGTGTGTTTTTGTGTTCCTTTTGTCATTTTCTTCGATTTTATCACTATGCAAATGATGATGTACTCGGATTCCCCTTCAAGACATCATGGATGATGCAATACCGAGTTTCTGATGCATGTTCAAATTCCCTGCTGTTTTTGTGCTGGGATTTGCAATCCTTTGTTTTTCTTCATTAATCACCAGATTTTGCCTCTCTTACGAGTAATCATTGTATAGATTCTTTGCTTTGAAATTCTTCTTTCCTTTATTCTTAAATCTTTTCATACTTCCATTTTGAAACTTCTGTTCTACCTTGAGAATTAATACCATGGATTCTTGCTTTGACTGCATCATATTTCCTTAAAAAAATTTAAGATTTCCATATCAGATACTCCAATGCCAAATAACATGTATGTAATCTTCCTCTCTTTTTACTTTATTTTCAGGCTAGGATTCTTGCTTTGAATGCGTCATATTTCCTTAAAGCTGGAGGTCATTTTGTTATTTCAATCAAGGTCAGTCTTCTAAAACTGAGTAATATGAAAGCTTTTCTCAACTCTGTTATGTTGTCTTTAACATGATTGAATATTTCCAGGCTAATTGCATCGACTCCACTGTTCCGGCTGAGGCTGTGTTCCAAAGCGAAGTTAAGAAACTTCAACAGGAACAGTTCAAACCTTTCGAACAAGTGACCCTTGAACCATTCGAGCGTGACCATGCCTGTGTTGTGGGTGGATACCGAATGCCCAAGAAACAGAAAGCTGCAGCATAATGTTTGTGGGAGGCATCTTTAAAGACAATGTTTGCATGGTTTGCTTCAGAAGAAACAGAAACCTCTTTTTTTTTATCTGTTCGAACTTTACATTATATTTAAAATTCCACATCCATGTAGCTTTTGAATCTGTGATTGAGACTGGTTGAACATTTTAACATTTGGAAGAACAAAAATAAAAATTTAAAAAAAATAATTTTAATATTTAATTTCATGAATAGTAAAAAAAATGATACTTTAATTAGGCCTAATTAATGTATAAATTTTTGTTTTTCATCGATTTTAAGATTCTTGAAGCTAAAATATAATAACAAACTTTTTAATTATAAGAAACTCACATCTAAACGAAACAAAAGCTTACATTCTAGTTATGTTTATATGTAATTAATGTCAATATTTTTATTTGTTATCCATGAAATTAAATATTAAAAGTTTTTTTTTATTTTCTAATATGTTAAAGATACGAAGTGAGTTTTTACTTTGTAATAGTTGAGTTCTTAATAATTTATTTTTAAGATTAATCAAAATTTATTAATCATTTGTTAGTTAATTGATTAAATTAAATCATAAAAAACGACGAGTTTACAATAATATTATTATATAAAAAATATAAAATTTTGAGTGTTATTTTGAGAAATTAAAAAATGGATTATAAAATAAATATAAAAAAATCTGAAATCATATTTTATATTTATATGTATAGATTGTTGAAGTAATTACGTTCAACTCACTTGTTGGCTTTTATAACATATAATACTAAATAACATCATCTATTTTTTAATTCTGATTAGTGTTTGATATCTCTCTAATGATAGGTAGGAGTTAGGAGTATTGTTTTATTAAAATGGTTTTCATATTCCAAGAGGGTCAATTTGTAATAAAATGAAGTTTTTAGGTCCTTAGAACTAAAATTGGGAATACTTTAGATACAATGTACGGGGAGGATGTCGGTATACATAAATATTTCATTTCCTTTCTGCTTATTTTAATACATCATTTTTATAGGCACATTTTAGATTAATTTAACTTTGGGTACATTCAGAATATATATTTTAAGACAATCATGTTAATTATTAACTTTGTATTATTTCTTGTCGTATCTTCGAAAGGAATATATTAATTATTAAAGTGTCATATACTTTTAAAAATAATTTCAATCTATATACAAAGTATTTATTCGATGTATCAAGCTTATTGTTGTTTTTATTAAATATATTTTGAAAAGAAACGTTGAGATTCAAATTTATAAAATAAACGATATAAATATATTTAATTAGTTAAATTTATTATTAAATTGAAGACTCATTGGGGAGATATATCTATTTAAATAGAAGAAAATTGCATCTTTCGCTGAATGGTTTATTTACTTTTTTAATCCCTTAAGTCTTAACAATTCAAGTAACCCCTTAATTAAATGATAGAATTCCAGTTTTAACCCTCATAGAATTATTAATTTAGTGTAAATCGGCTTCATTAGAGGTGTTTATCAAGTGAGTCGATTGTAAATTGAGCAGTGTTTGATTTGTATTCGTTAAAAAATTCATTACTCGACTCAACTCATTAAGTTTGTTAAAATTATGTTCAACTTGTATTCTTTAAAAAATTTATTGTTCAACTCGACTCATTCATTTTGCTCATTAAAATTGTGTTCAACTTGTGCTCGTTAAAAAAAAAGTATTACTCAACTTGACACGTCGCTTGTTAAGCCATCCGAACGGTGGTAGCTCCGGCGACTCGAATTCGAAGGAAAATGCTAAAATGGATGAATAAAGCGGAGAGCAGTTCATTAAATGCAAAGCAGGCCTGAGATTTGTAACATCACGTGTCCTGCACTCTGACGCATGTGTACCTCACCAATCTGATGGTGAAGGAATGGAATGTGCACAATCTAACGGTGGAGATTCCGGCACCAGTTGAAAAAGCGCCGTCGTCTGCGGTGCTCACTGTTGAGAATAAATAAATTAAAAAAAAAAGGCAAAAGTGTGTTCATATTTTGTAGCTGTCTCTCCTCTACTGACGTTATCTGCTACAACCTGTTTTGAAGTGACAACTTATAACCTTCTCCACGAAATCTATCACTGGCTATACCCGGTAAACGGTAAACCACTTTTTACCCTCTCTTGACAATGACATGAACTCAAATTAAACGTTTCTCAATTTACAATATTTTCAAAAAAAATGAAATATAAAACAAAATTTGTTAATTGTAACACAAGTGGTTAAAATATAATACTTATTTTAAATTATATTTCAAATTTTTGAATATTTAAATTTATCCTTAAATTATAATTTAAATTTTAAATTAGTATATTAACCAAATATTTTAGTTTTATTTTTAAATTATCATTTATATCATATTATTTTATTATATGATGTATATTAATATTTATATGATAAATAATAAATTTTATAGTGATTTTATTGTCGTAAGATGAGAATAGCATACGCTTATAGTTTAAAGATGAGAGAATATTTAAAAAATTAGACTCAATTTAGATTAAGAGTTATAATTTTATTGTGAAATTTGTACGTTTAAAAATGTGTGGACTAATTTAAATATAAAAATCCTGATTTTAAGAACATGTGATGCAATTATCTCAAAATAAAATTAAAATTATTTTAAGAAAATAATGATAAGATATGAATATAGGAAGAGTAATGTTTTCAGTGACTCTAAAGAAATTTAATTATTAAAATTAGGGATGATTATTTAGCTCATATTTAATTGGTTTTAACCCGATTTTATCTTATAGGTCAAGTTATATAAAAAAAATTTAGGTTTGAATTTGATATTTTGAGGATGAGATCGAGTCGAGATGATTTTGGGTTAAAGGAGAAAAATAATTTCACTCGACCAGGTCCAAAATAATAGCATAATTTTATTCTAAATGATTATGTATATTTATTATAATCCCCCTGTATATATATTTCAATCATCTCTCTATTTTGTTAAATAAAAAGAGAATAATTAATATAATGCTTTATCTTTATTTGTATTTTTGACAATTGACTTTTTATTTAATCGAATAATAAAAAAAATATTTTTTTATTTATATTAGGTTGGATTGAATTTATTTTAGAATTCGAGTTTAAATTCGAGTCAAATAAAACATCATAAAATATCGAATCAAATCAAGTTTAAATTGAAGTGTTAATTTTTTAAGTCTAATATGAATCGATTAAAAATCGGACCATGATCATCCCTAATTAAAACATCATTAATTAATATGTTTGCTATCATGAAAGCAAAGCGGAATATAATGAATTAGAACATGCATAAAGTTTAGTTCATAAAAAGTTGGCGTTGAAAGCTTAAGGATTCTTAAATACTTTTGGTTAAAAAAATCAGAGAATAAAAACTACTTAAATAGATAATTGACAGAAAAATATTGTCCAACATAGATCGTAAAATATATTAATCTGATCTTCTTCAATAAGACTCTCATTCGATTTAAACCCGAATTTATATTTAAAAAATCTAAATCTATTGAATCCAAAAAAATACTCATCCCTAATTAAATTCCTAATCAATTCATATATTATCAGCATTTATTACTATCATTTATAGATAAAAATATGCAATTTTATCTCACGCATAGAAAATGTATTTATCTATCATATAAATAATAATTCTAGTTGCAAGTAGAATTAAATATTATAATATACGTCCGGAACGATAATTAAAATTTAATTTACTTTTAAATATTTATATTTTATTTTTAAGTTCAAATTTTAGCTCCGTAAATATAAATGCAAAAAATTAAATTAATTAGTATACCCCAATTATTTGTTTAATTAAGATTTAATAAACATTGTACTATAGTATCTTTTTTATATTATATGAGATCTTTGAAAAAATCTGTTTTATAACAAATGTATTTTTAATTGCTATATGAAGGTTGGATGAAATGAATCCTTTAAACCCAACTTGATTCCATCATTTTTCAAATTGCCTTAGAGTGGGGACTAAACTAGTATCCCATTCCCATTCAGAAAAATCCACACCAAATTCCAACAAACTTTGTTTTATATTCACTGTTCGAACTCGAATTTGAGACATCGATATCGAATATAAAAATATTTAATTTTTATTAAATAGTTTTTAAAAATAACATAAATTTATAACCATATTTACATAAATCAATATAATACTATCTAATGTAATACAAGTTTTAAACATACAAATTACTATGAATTCATATAATTAAATTAACAAATTTTATAGTTCAAATAAAAAAGTACTTTTCTAAAATAATAAATTAATTAAAAATTGTGGGAATGTTTGTTGGGGTGTGTATTACTCGGTTTTAATTGAATTAACCGATCAAATTTAAATTATTTCGATTAATTCGGTCGACTAATTTTTGATAAATTCGGTTAACAGTTATATATATATATTAAATGTTCAAAATCGGTTAATTTATCGAAATCAGTTAATTAACCGAAATTATTATATATTACATGTTATATTACATATATATATACATATATATATTAGTCATTTAACTTCTAAAAAATTATAAAATGTTCATTAATTTTTTTATATTATAAAATAATCACTAAATTTTGTATTAAATTAGTATAAAATAAAATTTTAGTGATAAAAAATTATTTTAGCATAATTTAATGACTTGTTACGTAATTTAATCAAAATTTATAAAAATTTCGGAGAATTCGATTAATTTAGCTAATTGACGGAAATAATTTCAGTTCGGTTAATTCGGTTAAGGTAATTTGTTTCGGATAACGGTTAAGATCTTAAAATTTTTGATTAATTCAATTTTAGTTAATTTAATTCGATCACCGACTGAATTAATCGAACGTACACCTCTATATTTTTGTGTCTATAATTCCTAGGCATGCATGGGATGGGATGGGACCAATCTTTTTCATTGAATTATTGTGTTTCTCAAGAACGTGGATCAACTTTCCAATTACTATTAAAAGTTTATTTTCTTTTAATAATATATATTTTTATAAAATTTATAATTCATTTTTTAATAATATTATTTTTAAAATTTACATCTAAATTCTATATTAAAACAATAATATACTTTGTTATTATTCTCAACTCTTATTGATAAATAAAATTTAAATTTTATTAAATAAAAAATATTCTAATTTTATACTAAAATTCAAATTTATACAAATTTTGATAATATAAACATTAATCCTAAATCAATTACTAATATTTTTTAAATTAAATTATTTTTTAATTGCATAATCTTGTGCATCATTATGGTATGGAGACCCTGTACCATGGGAGCGTGGTTTTCGTGTGTCATGGATGGCGCGTGGGTTTAGCGCGTCCAACACCGAATAGTCGGCGGCAATTGGATTCCCATACGTGAACCGACTATCCCCGGTAAAAACAAAAAATCCAAACAGGGCCCCACATTGGTTATTAAATTAAACGTTATTTTTTTTCTCTCTCTTCCTCTTTAATCATACCATATTAATTATTGACTAATTAATAAATACTTGAATTTTTATATAGGTACATAATTTTTTTAATTAGTTAAAAATATTATAATAATATTTGTTTTAAAATATAATTTTAATTATTTGATGTTAATTGTTTAATTATTCTACTGATATTATTAGTGCTTGAACCTATGACATGTAAAAAAAAATCATTCTGTTAATCATTTGAGCTAAAAACCTCGTACTTGTATAGATACCTATAGAACTTTAAAGCAAAATCTTTCGAATATATCTTTTACAATAATTAATTAGATAAACATTTTTTAGTTTATGTAAGGTAAACTTATGTTTCACTAGAAATAAGTAAAATAGATATAGATATATATAATTTTTTTTACCTACTCATTTAACAGAGAAATTACTTTTAGTGAATTATAAATTTAAAATCCATTTTTAGTAGGACATAAATTTTATCAGTGGGAAAAACATTTATCTAAATTATTTACATAAAATTTTAAGATTTATTATTTAGGGTTTAATATTTATGATTTAGATGTTAAGGTTTAGAGTTTATCAAATAAATTTTATAGTAAATTATTATATAAAATAATTTAATTATTATTTTAATTAAATTAAAAATTAAATCTATGATTATGTGTGAAATGAGAAAAATAAATATAAAATAAAATAGTAAATATATATTTATCGTATGAATTTATATCACAACATCTAGCTTAACCCAATGGTTTAGTTGTTGTGCATACGAGTTAGAGGTTTCAATTTTAATTCCCCACAGAAAAATTCTAGATGAATTTTATTTTTTTCTTTAATTAGGTGACGACAATGAAGGAGAAAATAAATTTAATAAATTAAATATATAAATAATATCTTTCAATAAGGTGGTGACATGTGTCATCACCTAATTAAATAATTATATTATTTTATTATATTAAAATTAGAACTAAATTAAAAAAATGTATGAATAACAAGGAGTAAAAGTGTAATTATTTTATTTTATTTTTAATTGTTACGTTTGCAATCCATTATTTTTTAACGGTCGGTGACCATATTGATAACATTTTAATAGTTAACTGATAGATTTAACGCTTTTTAAAGTGATGGTTATTTTGATACCAATATCATAATATGATGACTATCTGTGTAATTTACCCTAATTTATTTGGTAAAAGAAGCAATAGTCTCGATTAGAATCATTTTATTTTATTGTTACGTTATCAGTCCATTAATTTTTAACGGTCGACGACTATATTGATGCCATTTTAATAGTTGACTGATAAATTTAATGCTTTTTAAAGTATCGTACTGTTTCGATACCAACATCATAATATGATGATTATCTGTGTAATTTACCCTAATTTATTTGGTAAAAGAAGCAATAGTCTCGATTAGATTTTAAAATTTATTCATACACACAAAAAATAAATAGCGTGAGCTGGACAAAAGGACAATATAATTATTACAGCTTAACTGTCGACAATTAATTCGATTCGAAAAAAAATAGAAGTTTGACGATGAAAATTTAAATAATTTAAGCAAAGTAACTTTTTATATAAAAAACTTAAGATAAATAATATCATTAGGCCTTTTAATTATATATTAAATCATATCATATCATATCAATTTTTCAAAATTATCAAATTTTAAAATTATTATTTAAAAAAATATATCAACTTCTAAATTCGTGTGTTTGTTTTAATATATTTTGTATGATTAAAACTTGAGTGTTTTGTTTTATTGTTTGTTACTGTTGAAAAGTTCAAAGACATGGAGGGAATCTAACGACTGCTTCAAACTGAAAAGAATAATAACCAAATTATCTAAATTCGATGAATTTTAATCAAATTGATAATATAAAGATATTTTTTAATTTAAAATTCGAATTAAATTTTTTTTTAAAAATAATTTATAATTCAAGTTTATAGATAAATCTTTTAATTTTAGGGTCGGAAACCTTCACTCGTGCCTTTCTTACCTATTCTCATATTCAAGATTGTCATGTAAGAAAACGAGTAGATTTAGAGAGAGAGATATAAAAGTAAACGAGTAGAATAGTTGTCAAAGGCCGAAGATTAATAAGTTAGTAAATTGAATGCATAAAATATCCAATTTTATAAAAATATATAATTTTTAGAACCTGAATGGAATATTTTTAAAGTTACCATCTCGTATTATTTTTTTTAAATATATAAATAATATTATTTATTACATATTTTATTAAAAAAATAATGAACCGGTAAGACGTAGGCAACTCTTTATGGATTTGAAAATTGAAATTCTTTGTCAGAGATGTCAGGTTCCAAACGCACACGTGTCGGTAACATATGTCGGAATCAGCCGGGAATCGTGTGATGAGGGTGGGACAAACCGAGGTACCGGAATTTCAAATCAGAGAACGAGTCTTGAGAAGTTTCAAATTCACACAGCGGTTGATGTTGTGTCCGTCAAGGCTCAACCTCATTGCTCCACGTAATAAAGGGATACCTTTCCTCTGTTGTTCTGGATTGCATTTCTTGGTTATTGTCGCAGGCTTTTTCAAGCAGGTGATAACTGTCCTGTCAGGTGATCAAACACCCCATTTAATTTCACACAATTTGAAATTCAAGTCCGACGATCCTTTCCCATCGCGTGGAAACCACGTGCTTTGAGTTGTAATCATTTTCTAATCTCATTCTCTCTCAGATTCTGCGTGTGGTCAACGCTCGGGAAAAATAAGTGGTGTTGTTTTAAACTGCTGGCGATACAATGTAAAAGAACTTATTATAATTTGCATTTCAATTATATTCAAAATTAAACTTGAATTAATTTTTATTATCCTTAAATAACATGAATTGGAATAACAAATTTAAAACTTAAATTAAATCCTTATAAAAAATTCATTTTTTTACTCTGCGCATGCCATATTTTCTCAATTAAAAATTTAATCACCAAACAATGCCAATTCTCAAAGAAATTAACGGCCATGATCTGTTGCTTGCATTTCATCGTGTTTGTTCACATTAATTTAAAATAAAATAAAATTAAAATTATTATAGAAATTATAAAAGTTTTAATATTATTTTTTTGTATATGTCAAAATTTTATATTTTTAAAAATTTTAAATTTTTTATAAAAAAATTAATATATACTAAAATCTTTTTATATTCTTAAAAAAAATTAATACTAAAATTCTTATAAAATTTATAATAACAGTTTTAATTTTATTAATTTTAACTTTATTTTAATTCGTCTTTCCCCACAACTCCCGGTAACTTTTCTCCGTTATATTCAGATGATCATTTATTCGCCATAAGCGAAACTCTCTCTCTTCTCATGCGTTTCATCGGAAGCTGATTCTTTGAAATCGTTACTTCTTTTTCTTTTCTTCTGAACAGAGAAAGCAGAGGGAAAGGGGATGGCATCGGGATTCTCAGGGGTTGGACCAGAGTTTTACGCTAGATTATCCGGCAGATCTGTAGGTAACAATGGAAGCATGAACAACAACCAAGCAACGGCACCGTACCGGACACAGGTACCCGGAATGTTCTTGGACCAAACGTCTCAGATCGTGAACCGAGCGGCGTCTAGCCTCATCGGGAAGCGAACACTAGCGGAGTTTCAAACGCAACAACTTATGAACAATCATCCTCCCCAACTTTATCTCCGTTCGGTTAAACCCAGAACTTACCAGCACACTTCGACGGTTTCTTCGTTGTCTCACATCGATTTGTCGACCAAATTGTCGTCGCCGGATGTCACGGGTAATTTCTCGTCTCCTTCTTGCATGTTGCAGAGATACGGGTTGCCGCTTTTACAACAACTGAGGCCGCAGCAAATCCCCCTCGGAATAACCTCCGGCGGTTCTGCAATTCAGGCCGTTAACCCAGGATTATCAGACTGGGCGTACATGAATCCGGTTTCGACGCGGGTCACCCATCCGCAAGACCCGGAGAAGAAAATGATGAACCAGCTTCAGGAGCTGGAAAAACAGCTGCTAGACGACGACAACGATGAAGGAGACGCTGTTTCGGTTATTACAAATACCAACAGCGAATGGTCCGAAACGATACAGAACTTGATCAGTTCCGGTAGCCCTAACAACCCGATTTCCCCGTCACCTACTTCTTCAACCACTTCATCGTCTTGTTCCACGTCAACGATGGCTCCTCCAGCTTCGACTTGTTCAAGGCAGACAATAATCGATTGCGCAGCAGCTATCTCCGAGGGGAAAAACGACGCCGTTAAGGAGATCCTGACCCGATTAACGCAAGCTGCTAACTCAAAAGGGAACTCAGAGCAGAGGTTGATGGAGTGCATGTTGATAGCTCTGAAATCAAGGGTTAACTCAGTTGAAAACCCACCACCGGTAGCTGAGTTGTTTAGCAGGGAACACGCTGCCGCGACTCAGATGCTTTATGATCTATCTCCTTGTTTTAAGCTAGGGTTCTTGGCTGCTAATCAGGCTATCCTCGATGCTACTTCAGACTGTAATAAATTTCATGTAATTGATTTTGATATTGGGCAAGGAGGGCAGTACATGAATCTTCTACACGCGCTTTCTGAGCGTGGGAATGGTAAGCCTTCAATGATAAAGATCACTGCTATCGCTAATGGTGGGGATGAAAGATTGAAGATGGTTGGCGATAAGTTGAGTCAAATCGCAGGAAGATTTGGAGTTTGTTTGAAATTCCATGTGTTGTCGAGTCTTAAACTCAGCGATCTGAGTCGCGAGTCTCTGGGTGTCGAACAAGACGAGCCATTGGCGGTTAATTTCGCGTTCAAGCTTTACCGGATGCCTGACGAGAGCGTCTCCGTCGATAACCCAAGAGATGAGCTCTTACGTCGCGTGAAAGGATTGGCGCCGCGCGTGGTGACATTAGTCGAGCAAGAGATAAACACGAATACGGCGCCGTTCACGTCGCGCGTGGGAGAGGCGTGCGGATATTACGGGGCGTTGTTCGACTCGGTTGAGTCTACCGTCTCGAGGGATAAACCGGAACGAGCGAAGGCGGAGGAAGGGCTATTACGCAAACTCTCGAACTCAGTTTCTTGTGAGGGGAGGGACCGCGTTGAAAGATGCGAGGTTTTCGGGAAGTGGAAGTCCCGGATGAGCATGGCGGGGTTCGAGTTAAAGCCACTGAGTCAAACCGTTGCAGAGACGTTGCGTGCTAAACTCAATTCAGGTAACCGAGTCAACCCGGGTTTCACCGTTAAAGAAGAAAATGGAGGGGTTAGCTTTGGGTGGCTGGGCCGAACTCTTACCGTCGCATCTGCTTGGCGTTAACTTGTTTTTCTCTTTCTCTCTAATAATAAAATATTTATTAATAATATTAATTGTTATTATATTCTCTTAACGTTTTCCTTAGTATAAAATTAATATGAAAAAGAAAAAAAAAACTAAAATTCCCACCGAACCTAAGTAAGTGTTTGGATTGGAGGAAAATTCTTCGTCAGCATTTTCTTTTTCATTTTTGTATGTGAAATCAAGTGTTTAAGTTTAATGCTGAGTTGTGGATATATCATGATTTGTAGCTTGCTCTCACATTATATTACAAAAAATGGAAGAATTTATTTTCTCGAAATTTAATTTTAAAAAGATAATAAAAATAATTTAAATATTTATGTTAATATTAAATTTATTATTATTATTATTATTTACATTTAACCGATAAACAAATACGAACGAGGTATGTTTATGTTCGTTCGTTTAACTTTAATCTAACAAATAAACGAATACGAATTTTTTTGTTCGTGTTCGTTCATTAAGGAATGTAATTTGTTCGTGTTCGTTTATGTTCGTTAATATAGTAAATGAATACAAATGAACATAAGCAAACACAAACAAATATATATAATGTATTAAATATTTTATTAAATATTTGATATTTTGATTAGTTTAATTATTCAATTAATTTTAAATTGAATTAATCGATAATTATAATTTGAAAAAATCTTACTCATTATACTAAATATAAAATTATCTAATATATTAACCAATTTTATTTGGTTTTGGTCGATTAGTTCGGTTTAACTAAATAATGAACACCCTAAATATATATATATATATATGAATAAATTTAAATGAACATAAACAAACGGATTATCGAACATTCATAAACATAAATAAACGAACAAGCCCTTTATTCATATTTATTTAATTAAACGGACAAAATATCTTATTTATGTTCGTTCGTTTAATAAATAAACAAAAATAAATAAACTTTTCGTCGAACGATTCACAAATAATTCACTAAATATTGGTTTGTTTACGAATTATTCTAGTAGTTTGAATATTACGAATCGGAATTTAATTCAAATAATAAATAACTTTATCTACTCAAATAATAAAAGGAATGATGGACACAGGTAATAGGAAAAAGGAATAATATCTTCTTTTTTTTTCTTTTCAAATAAATAGTTTTCAACCATTTAAAGCAATTACTACTCCACCTGTCTATATTTATAAGGAAAAAAGAAGAATATTTATTTATTTATTTTTAGGTAGGGGCTTGCATGTCTTAAATAATATGGAATTAATATTTCTTTTACTTACTGAGAAATCTGAAAAAGAAAATAATTAAATCTCTGCCTATCCAATTTAATTTATTTAAATTTATTTCATGTATAATATATACACCCTATAAATTAATTAATTGATATCACGGTTCACGATGCATTAAGACTTTATTCTTTAATATTTTTAAAAAATACTTTTAAGCTTAAAAATAATTTTAGGATAAAAAATAATATAAAATATATAATTTTTTAAGTTAAAATTAGTTTTAATTTAATTTAAAAAATATTTTTTTTTGAAAAAAACATAATGTTTTATCTTTGCAAATATTTATAACTCTTCCTTGCCACTTGTAGTTAAAATTAAATAAAAAATGATTAGACAGGCTAAGTTAGGGAGTGTTTAGGTATAACAACCTTTTCAACTTCAACTTGGACACCAACACAACCAAAAAAACCCAAGGGATGGTAGTTTAGATTGAAATTATATCATGAATTTTTTTATTATATCATTCACAATCGTAATTAATCAAATTCATTTGTTTTATATTTTTTAAATGAATAATAATTTTTTTATTTTATAATAAACGAGTAGATAATTATTTAAAATTAAACATACCTAATTATATAGATTACGCATAACGTGATTGAAAGAGTTCACGATATAATCACTCTTACTTTATAATGGTTTTAATTTGTATATTCTCTCTAAAAATATACAATATTGGTGTATACGTAACGCTTTTCTATTAGGAGTTAAAGATTTAATTTAAAGTTTGAGAATTTAATTTGTATGATTAAGAATTTAAGATTTATAATTATATTTTATAATTTAATGAGTTGATTCAAGTGATAAGTAGTTTAATTTCGTTTAAGTATGTTTTAAGTTTAGGGTATTGTGTATGTAAAAAAAAATATTGTGACACTCGTTTATCAAAATCAGGTGTATTACATGAGTTAGTCTAAATTTATCGGGGAAAAGACCTGAAAAACAAAAGGCAAAAAAAAAAAAATTCATAATCTAAAATTTTATGTTCAAAATTTAATTTTTAGAGAATACATATGCATGCTTGTGTAAATCATGTTACGACGTATAAATAAAAATTTAATCATATATAAATGAGTAATTAATTCATTGAAAATAAAATGTTTCTACAAACACTTTTATTTTAGGATTTATGGTTAAATTTTAGGGTTTAAAAGTTATAATTTAGGTTTAATGGTTTAAATTGATGAGTTATTAGAATTTAAGGTTTATATATTAAAATCAAACACTCTAATTATATTATCCTAAACCTAAACCCTTAACCTCTAAACCTTAAATTCTTACTCTAAAATTAAGCAATTATAAAATATTTGTTTTCACCATCTGTTTATTGAATATAAATATTATTCAAGTACCTAAAATTTCGCTCATCATATATATATATATAAAACCTAAAATCAAAGTTAAATTATTCATTTATATTAATAAATAATTTATTCATATAAATTCAATTCATAAATATTTTAATATCTCACTTAGAGAAGGATACGAGTCAAGTCAGGTCAGATTTTTGGTACACCTGAATTTGACCCGAACATAAAACCTTAAATTGACTACGATACAAATATATTTTAAAAAAAACTCAGCTCAACTAAAATATAGATACCCTAAATCCTAATTCCGAATTGACCCATAAAAAATATTTTTAGAGACTTAATTGTAAAAAAATAATTTTAAGAGATTTAATTATAAAAAATTATAATTTTAAGGACCAAATTATAAATAAATAAAAATCAATTTTAAGGACTTAACTGTAAAAAAATATATAAGGAGGAGTATTATTATAAACATCCCTAAAAAATATGAAAACAATTACATATTTAGTTTCGAATTGGGTCGGGCCAGATATGTTACACTCTCAATCCAAACCCAATTTTCTCCTCGATAAACACCCAATTTCGCTCTAGTCGAACTTGATTTTTTTATCAAAAAATTCAACCTATTCAAATCAGATTGGATAAAATATTCATCTCTAATCTCACCTGTGTGTGATAATTTTTTTTAATTTTTTTTAACGCAATTCACAAACAATCTACTTTAAGCATAAATTTTTATTTATTATTTAACCGTTTGAAACATATAAAATATTATTATAAAAATATCGTAAAATAAAATATAAAATTATAATTTTACTATTCAAAATTTTATATTCTCCTATAAAAATATCCCTTAAAATTACCAAAGCCTTAGATAGACCACACACATAGTATTCATTTTGATAAAGATTTTGGCAACTTATAGTTGTGCAAGCAATTTGAACTTTTGAAACGGCAAGTGGAATATAAAACAAGTAGCAGGAGACAATGAAATCACATCTCATAATATAAGTGCAATATGCTAAAGATATCAAATATTATAAATATTTGTTATATAATAATTATGTCAACTCAATTTACTCTATTAATAATATCAAAATTTGAATTTCTAATTTTATTAATATTTAGTTTAGCCTAGACAATGAGTATTGATGGTATTCGATATCATGCCTCTCCAGATGTGATCGTTCTTCTATTACAGGCAGATGGATACTCATTGAAATTTTTATCGATATTTAATTCTTTATTTTTTATTTTTTCGATCGAGTTTAGTTCATGGTTTAAGATAAAACCATCATATAAGCTTTGGGATTGGAATAAAAGGTATATGGCTCCCTATCAGTGACGAAGCTACATAGGGTGGGAAGACACAATCACCCCTCAAATATATATATATATATATATATTTATTTTTTATCTAATTAATTTTTTTAAAAATATATTTTTAAATTTATCCTCGAATATTTATATTTTACTTTGACTCTAATTTATAACTCCATCCCGTTCCTTATAAATCCCCAAATCCATATAAAATAATGTTACATAGCAATAATATAGCTTTGTCCTTTTGTTCCAAGTTTTCTTTGGATGTTGGACTGTTACAAGATCTTTTTATACTTGCTCGAATCCCGTTGGTTTCTTGGCGCTGGATTGTCTATTCCTCCATATTCACGACGTACGATCTTTAATTTTAATGCATGTTTCCTTGATTAAATTATTTGGTAAAATTATACATGTGGTCACTCAAGTATTTTTCCTTAATATCGTCCTTCATGTTAAATAGTTTTCTTATTTTGATCTCCATCGTTAATCTAACGGAATTGTTGACTCCGCATTTTTTTTTATTTTCCATATCAACGCCTCACTCCTTGTTAGTCAATTCTGTTAGTCTGTATACGAACTTACCTTCTGTTCCTGTTATCCTGCTGCCGTTGCAACTCTTGCAAGTCCAACTGATATCTTCGACCAGGTATTGTTCACCAGAAATTTAACACATAGGATCATCATTCTTGATTCTACAGGGTCCGAAAACCCCAACTGCATGAAAAAAATTTCTAGCAGAAACTCGAAAAAATTTCAAATAAAGTTTGAGTTATAAAATAAAAATTCGAATAGCTCAAAAGTTTTAATAATTAAAGAATTTATTTTTAAGTTTAAAACGAGTCTCTTAATTTTTTATGATATATATTGATATATGAAAATATACAGAAATATTATCACATATATATATATCGATTAGAGAAAGTCATTTAAATTAGAATTAAATTATACTATAACATGATAAATAATTAAAATTAAATTTTTAAAAGAACTCAAAACTTGACTCAATTCAACTCGAATCGAATCGAAATTTTTTTAAATAAAGTTTGAATGATAAAATATGACTCGTAAATTCAAATAGCTCGAAATTTTTTGACTCGATTCGATCGAATACTCACCCCTAAAAGCATATGTACAGGACATTCGCCCAAAGGTTGGAAAGGTGCCGATCGGCCGGAAATAATCGGAAGGAGCCATCGATGTAACTTGTGAACATATGAAATGAAAGAGAAGTTGAAGATAATGGCCTTAAGTCCTTGAAACTATGTGAAGTTTTGCATCAACGACCATTGACAAATCTTCCATCCACCAAAGGCTGCCATTTAGAAAGGTAATTTACATCAGCTTCATTGATCAAACATGTAGTCTCTGACCATAACATGTAAGATGAAAATGAAAATTTGTAGATAAAAGGGGGGCGTCGAATGGGAAAAGATCGCTAACGAGGCGGCGAGGACTATTCCGGGAACAGAAAATGGTGGAAATGAGCTAACTTTAGCACAGCTCACTTCACCAGTAAATTAACTCATAGTATCATCATTCTTGATCTTTCAGGGTCCGAAAACTCGACATGCACGACACAATTTTTTTTATAAGACAGAAGCATGATGTACACGACATTCGTCCCAAAGCCTGAAAGGTGCCGGTCGGGCCTCAACTAGTGAGGAAACCAGATGTGTTAAGATGCCATTACGATGGAAAACTTCCCAACACGAGGAACCCAGCTGCCTCTATGTAACTTATGCATGTGGAATCAACACTCAACAGTAATGTAAAAAAATAAGTTCCAAACCATGTTTGAAACACGAACAAGATCGTATCTTTAATAGAATGTGGAGCTGGACTGTTGTTTCCCCTCCAAAGGAAGCAAAAACCATCTTAGTATGTACAGTAATTATTTAAAGATGAATAATCTTAATTGATTGGATCATGGATGACGTGGTGAAAATGATTCACCTAATAATCTCTTGTGGACGTGACTTATCAATTTAATTATTATTTATGAAAGAAAAAGAATATATCAATCCATTCAAAAATGATTTTAAAGTTTTTAATTTTTATAATTTAAATTATTATTTAAGAAAAACTACATCAGTTCGATTTAGATATAAATAACCATATGTAATCTTAATATACTTCTTTTATTTTAAGGAAAATATTTAAAAATATGGAAAGAAAATAATTTTTATTAAAGGTTATGCTATTGATAGTTAGGATTGTGAATAAGAATTCTAAAGATTTATTACATTAATATTTATTTAATTTTTAAATAGAATGTAATTAATTTTATCATTTAAAAAATTGCGTTTTATTGATTATATTTTTAAAACATAAATCATAAATATTAATTTTTAACCCTTAAACTTTAAACTCTAAACCTAAATACTTAAACTTAAATCTTAAACTATAAATATAAATATTAACTATTAAACCCTAACTACTAAACCCTAAACCTTAACTACTAAATCGTAAACCTAAACCTAAATCTTAACCAAAAACCTAAACCTTACCTACTAAACCATAAACATAAATATAAACCTAAACCCTAAATCTAAACTTTAAATCCTAGACTTAAATTTTAAATCATAAGCTATTTTAGATAAATTTTAATTATATTAAACAATTTAAATTAAATAAATATAATTTTTTAAAATATAATTTTTTATATTCTATTAAATTCCATTAAAAAACTAATATATATATATATATATACATTAATTAGTGTCTATATATAAAATTTTATCGATAATTATAAGGGCTGTTAAATAAAATTTCCCGGACCTAAGATTTTGTGAGTCCAGTTAGAACCGGATCACACTATTCATGGTCAATGAGCAGGCCACTTGATGCACGCCACGTCAGTAATTTTACATCCAACGCCTACTAATGGAAAAGGGATGCGATTTCTCTTATGTTCTTAAGGGGAGACAGAAAATATCATTATTAAAAAATAATTTCTTTGCATGTAATAATTTCATTAAGTTATAATTTTTTAAGATTCAGTTATATAATATAAAATTTAATTATTTTTATATTTTTTAATTATTAGTTAAGTATAAATAAATAATTAAAATTATTATTTTTTATTTTTTTGTACTATAATCTTTTCATTTTTATAATTGATTTAAGGCATACATTTATATTTACTTAACGATTTAAAAAATTTATAAACCTTTCAAATTTTACGAGAGATTATATCATAAACTCTTTCCACCACGCTATTCGTAGTCTATGTAATTAAGTTCGTTCATCTTTAAATAATTACATGATGATTCACCTTAAAAAAATATGATATGAATAAATCTATTTGATTGAGATCACGGATGACGTGATAGAAAGCGTCCATGATATAATTTCTCAAATTTTACATGGTATAAGATATTGATGATGAAAGTTTATTTCTTGAAATATTGATGTTTGTATAGTGAAATTAAAGACGGATCCTTTTGTCACCGTCTTTGAACAATACCAAATGAAAATTCCACGTAAAAACTAAGCCATTGAGATGCCAAAGTCAGAACCTTTAGGTTCCGTCTTTTAATAATTTTTGTACAGTCCAAAGTCGGAACCTTTTGATTCAACTTTCACGTGAATTTTTTTATTTAGTACTATTCAAAGACGGTGACAAAAAGATCTGTCTTTGATTCACTCTACAAACATCAATATTTCAAAAAATAAACTTCCATCATTTATATTTTGTGGGAAAATTTCATCATCAATATTCAACAGGATTTTTTTTATATACAAACAAATATTAACAACTCAAATTTTTATATATTCTTAATACGAATTTGAGCATCAAAATTCACAATAAAATAATTAAAAGATCATTATTTAATGATTGAGAGTATGTTATAGAACGAATACTATTTATACTCACGTTAACTTATTAAAAAAACTGTTATTTATATAATTTTTATATTAATAGTAAAAATATAATACTACATTAATGTATAATTTTCACATTACCGTTAAATAATTCAGAAACCGCTTATTTTTATTTTTATAAAGAAACCGCTTTATTTTTTAATTACTCATGCCAATAAATGAAGAATCTTATTATTGCTCTTTCTTACCATATTCTATAATTACAGTGCTACACATTAAAACATAATCTCTAAACCCTAAATCTAACATTAAACTATAAATTATATAAACCATAAACACTAACTCTAACCTTAACCATAATCCATAATCCCTAAACCCTAACCCCTAAATGTTAATATAAACCCTAAATTTTAAACACTAAACGCTAAACCATAAACTATAAACTTTAACGATAAATCCTAAATACTAACCCTAACTCTAAAACCTAAACTCTAAAACTTAAACTATAAATCCTAAACCCAAATCTATAAAAAAGAAAAAAATTGATTAAGGAAAATTTTGAAGAAAAAACAAAAAATCATAAAAATCTTTGGTAATATTTTTTTTCCTTTTTTAAATTAAAGACATTAAAATGGATGATTTAGGCAATGCTTATGTGTGAATATAATATAAAAAAATATATAATGTATATTAATTTAATTGATTGAGACCATATCTTAGGCGGTGTAAAGGGTTTATGTAATAATTTTTCCTCCATATATGCCAAAGAGACAGAAGTGTATCTCACTGGTTTTCAGCTATGGAGCTCCCAAGAAAATTCACGGTAATCCTTGTTTTTTTTTCTCGAGAAAATCCCATGTCCTATATTTTTTTTATTGGATAAGTAACACTAAGACTGTTGCCTTGTTGTTTTAGGTTATCGAGATGTTGATTTCAGCCATATTGTTGTTGGGATTATTGAGTTCGAACGTTGCGGAATTTCGAGCGACTGCGATTGAGTTTCCGGCTCTTAATTGTCGAAAACACAGTGCGGTTTTGACGGATTTCGGTGGTGTCGGAGACGGCAAAACATCCAACACGGAGGCGTTCAAAGCTGCGATAACGAATCTCAGCCAACTTGCGGCGGATGGTGGCGCACAACTTGTTGTCCCGCCGGGGAAATGGCTAACGGGGAGCTTTAATCTCACCAGTCATTTTACTCTTTTCATACATAAAGATGCTATCATTCTAGGAACTCAGGTACTAATTCTAGACTTCAATTTCGATAATAAAAAAAACGATATATAGTTAGCGATTAAATATGGATTTAGCTTTAATGCTATAAGATTTGGTAAAAAAAAAACCAAGTAATTAAAGGTTTTATCTTGGATCTAAAATACATTTTCGGTCACGTTTTTATTGTGTTTTCGGTCGCACTGTATTTATTGCGATTGCAAATATAACCGTTATTATTACGGTCATAAACTCACATGTCTTATTGTAAATCATAATAGATATAAATATAATAATTTTATTTATGATTTTTTTTTAATTTTTAGAGAAAAAATTGACGGACTATACTTATTTTTGAAGAGTTTTTAAAATAATAAGACAATAACGGGAGTAACGTATCATTATTGCTGTTAATGATTGTTAACAGTTACATAATGATTATCAACAATTATTAGTGTGATTTCGAATCTCACCGATATTTATGTTATTAACGGTTTCGGATAACGATATTATCATTAAATAATAGTCGCGAACTGTTTTTTTTAATCTTTAGGGTTTTATATATTCTTTATTATAAATAAAATAAAAATTGAAAGCATGTAAACTACCTTTTTTTTATTGAATTTGATTATTGAGGTTTTACATTAAACTAAATATTTGAGAGAAATTAAAAGGATGAAAAGGAGTGGCCTCTTCTCCCGGTTCTGCCTTCTTACGGTAGAGGAAGAGACGCCCCTGGTGGAAGGTTCAGCAGTCTTATTTTTGGCACCAACCTTACTGATGTCGTCATTACAGGTAAAGACCATACTTGCACATAGACGTTGATTCGATTAATTCGATTATATTTAATTCGATTATGATTAATTCGATCGTGATTGTAACTTAAGGTAACAACGGCACCATTGATGGCCAAGGTGCCTACTGGTGGAAGAAGTTCAAACAACGCAAATTAGACAAAACCAGACCCTACTTGATCGAGATCATGTATTCGAATCAAATCCAGATATCGAATCTCACACTGGTTAACTCCCCATCATGGAACGTTCATCCCATATACAGCAGGTTAATTACCAAACAACAAGTCTGTTTTCGATCCGTATTTTTGTCTCGATTTTGACTCGAAACCGTAATTGCAGTGATATAATTATCCAGTACTTGACCATTATAGCACCTGTTAATTCTCCTAACACAGATGGAATTGACCCAGGTTTGTTGCATTTATAGGTTAAAGTTCTAAACACATTTGATATGAGACTTTAAATGCTAATTTGGTACCATTTCTTGTTCCAGATTCATGCACAAATACCAGAATTGAAGACAGTTTTGTAGTCTCAGGTGATGATTGCATAGCTGTTAAAAGTGGTTGGGATCAGTATGGCATCAAGTTCAACATGTCCACCAAGCACTTAGTAATTAGAAGGTTCACCTGCATCTCTCCCGACAGCGCCGCCATTGCTCTCGGAAGTGAGATGTCCGGTGGGATCGAAGACGTAAGAGCGGAACACATTACAGCAATCAACACTCAATCTGCTGTTAGGATTAAAACAGCTGTGGGAAGAGGAGGTTTTGTGAAAGACATTTATGTTAGAAACATGACAATAAGTACCATGAAGTATGTGTTCTGGATGACAGGTTCTTACTCTCAGCATCCGGACCCTGGATTCGACCCGAAAGCACTTCCGATAATCAAAGGAATCAATTACAAAAACATCGTGGCCGATAATGTCACGTATGCAGCGAGATTGGAAGGGATCAGAAACGATCCTTTCACAGATATTTGCATTTCTAATGTCGATATCAAATTGACTGCAAAACGGAAGAAGTTGCAATGGAACTGCACTGATGTTCAGGGTGTTACCACCAGAGTGACCCCTAATGCATGCAATTTGTTGCCGGAGAAGGAGATTGACTGCACCTTCCCTGAGGAAAGGCTGCCGATTGAAGACGTAAAGTTGAAGACTTGTTCGGTCACCGGAAACTTTTGATGACAAGTTGTACTCTAGCATCTGGGAGAAAATAAAGAAAAGGGTTTGTCTTGCTCATTTATCTTAGGATGTAACGTTGCAATTCAAGCAATATCTACCAACATAATTTTGCTCAGTTTTCAACCCCTTGCACTTTTTTAAAAAGACAAGACATGATCAAGCAATGTCTTAGGATGTAAGATTGCAATACAAGCAATAGAAACTCCTATGATCCTCAAACCCAAGACTTGTCTGATTGATGGAGAGATTTCTCATCAACAAAAGCACCTAAACATGAGGATCCATTCTTCTTTGTTCTCTATGAAGGCTTTTAAGTATATTTTCAATCTCTAAATGAATAATTAAAATGCCACTTTCGATAGCTTTTACAATAACTACGGAAGAACAATAAACATAAGATAATCCTAAAAACAACGAACACAACTAAAGTGTTTAGTTCATGCCTGAGCTTAAAACATCCATAATAAAAACAATTAAAAAATGTCAGTTTATCAAACAAGAAATAAAAAAATTTCAAGCGTCCTCGACGATCTTCTCTAAGCTTTCTAACTATGCTCCAAGTCCTACATTCCTTTAACCTCTCTCGACAATTTTCGTCATGTGAGGACTCCTTTAAAAACTTCGATTCTACTAGTTTCTCAGTAGCTGAAGGCTAAGGGTTTTCATTTATGAGAGACTTTTCTTTGTCTGTAGTCCAAATCTTCTTTATATAAACGAGAGAGCTAAGGTTTTTTAGCCCTAAAACGCGTAAAATCCATGTAAGTCAAATTTAGATTCATCTTCAAATCTTCTTACCTCGTCAACTCCAACGAGAGATGTGTTGTCCCTGTGCAAATTACTCTTAAATGCAACTAAATGAGACTAAACACATACAAAAACTAAGCTAAAAGAGTATGCAAAAATAGGTCATTTACACAGTTATGAGTCTATTTGTTCGGTTTGCCTGTTTGTCCATACGATTTGTCTCATCTATTCGTTTAGTCTTTCGTATGTTCATTCGTTTTTTCGGTATTAAGGTTTAGGGTTTATAATATAATATTTAAGTTTTAGGGTTTATTATTTAAAGTTTGGGGTTTATTTCTCTGTCCATTAGTTTGTTTCGTTTATCCTATTTGTTCATCGTGTCTTTTTGTTTGGTCCATCCGTTCATCTATTCGATCTGTCGATCAATCGATCTATTTATTCATTTATACGTTCATCTTTCCTTACCATTCGTCTATCTGATCAATCTGTTGGTCTGTATATCAGGGTTAAGATAACAATAAAAAATAAAAGATAAAAAAATAGAAGAACAAGAGAAAACTATTGACGATAATGTTTTGAAAAAATAAATATCACCTTTATAGCAATGAAGCTCAATCTTACCGTTAGGTCAGCCATAAACGCATTCTTGTATCTATAGATTGGGGTTTAAAATTTATTTAATGCTTAAGTAAAGTAGGTATGTCAAATCTATCCTCGTTTTTATTATTTTTTTGTCAATTTTTTTTTTGATAAATGATTAGTTTTCATTTCACCCAAAGAACCATCAAAGTAACAAAATACAAACGTTTAACAAAACTTATCAAGAATATTAAGAACATTAAGACAAATTCCAGGAATCAATGAGAGAAGAGGAAGAGTGAACAATTTTCTTAGAGCCTCGCAATCGCATCCCAACATCAGTTTGATTTGCCTCATAATAACCCAAACACTTCTTGCACCTTTACTATGCAACCTATTGTTTCTTTCTTGCCAAACATAATACAAAAAGGCTCCCCAAGCTATACGAATAATAGTTGCCTTCAAAGATTTACCCTTATTATGTTTTTGCATCCAGTGGAGTAGTATTTTCCATCCACCCACTATAGGTCTAGTATCACAAGCCTGCAGGATTAGTTGCCAAATATCATGTGCAAACCGACAATCATAAAAAAGATGGTCTCTTGTTTCCATAGAATTCTCACAAAGCACACACTTGGGATCAACCATGTAACCCCAAAGTAACATACGGTCTTTAGTAGGTAGTCTATTTTTCAGAGCCAACCAAACAATAAAGGAGTGCCTAAGGAGAGTTAAGCTTTTCTCCCTTTTATGTCTTAAAATCTCCCTTTTATGTCTTAAAATCTCCCAAGCTTTTCTAGCTTTATAACCATCCTGCAAGATGTCCCTAACACAGTGTCAATCATCTCTAAGCTTTAGAATTTTTTTCCAAACCCAGCTATAGCCACTCTTAATTTGAATCTGTAACAAACTTCTACCTTTCAAAAGATATTCCTTTACCCAAGCCACCCATAAAGAACCTGCTTGAGTAAGAAGGAGCAAGATGCATTTCAACATACACGCCTTATTCCAACTAACTATGTCCTTAATTCCTAACCCTCCCTCACATTTGGGGTAACATATATTCTCCCAACTTACTCGAGCCCCTGTAGCCGAACCCTCTGAATCCTTCCAAAGGAAAGAGTTACATAATTGTGTAACCTTCTTTAAAACCTTAGATGGGAGAAGGAAAACTCTACATCAAAAATTCTCAATGCTAAATATTACAGTATTTATGAGCTGCAGTCTACCAGCAAAAAAAAGATATTTAGATGGTCAACTCTTAATTTTTTGACTAATTCTATCAATTTACTATTTAGGGTTTAAGGTTTGTGATTTATTATTTATGCTCAAATTTATATATTTTTTTGAACAAACATATTTTACCGATTAGTAAAACTAAGAACAAATTTATTGTTTATATTTTGTTTTGAAAAAAAAAATCTAAATCGAATATCAATATTTTTCATTGAATGAAAAAAATCCTATCACAAGCAGGTTATGTGACAGTGACATGGTCCGATAAAAAACATAGCTGAATTTTAACTTATATTCCCTTCATTTCTAGACATTTCATTGACAAATTTGCTTGAAAACATGGTCCAAGGATAACAGGAAAGTAGAACATTGTATTAAGATTATACGATATAGACGTACAAAATACAACATTAGACAATATTATTTATAATATTAACTACAGAAATCTCAGACAGACCATATAAAACTCAAACCCCTAGGAATTTCCCAATACAATAATACTTGCTACGTACTTCACACGAACACAACGAAGATACCCCAAGTTTGATGCCAAAGAACCCTGTTCCAAACATGATGTACAAAGGCCAGATACATGCTTTAAAATGCATCTGTTCTACAACGATCCCGTAGCCGGACTTTCGATCTCGATGCTATGTCGTGTGTGGATTGGAAGTGGGAACGATTCTATTTCTGTTGATAAGGGGTGCTCTGGCATCATGTTTTGGTTTCATACAGAACCTTTGCTTTTGACAAATCTAGAGGAAGTAAGTTAACTGTTGTTTCTTCCTTGAACCTCCTTCACCATATAGTTCATTCCATTGCTTCAGCTCCGCCATTACCGATCCTTCAGAAGCAAAGCTGGCAGCAACCTACATTGTAGCATTCAAAGAATAAGCTTATCGTTCAAAGTTCATTTCTTGTGTAGCAAGGTACAGTGAATGTTAGAAGTAGGGTTGTTGGATTAATGGCAGAAATATGCAAATGTGCCTAAAGGGTCATTGAATCCCTTGAGAAAACACAGAAATTATGACTAGAACTTACCTGGTTCTTAGCTTGTCTCATGTCTTCCATGTTTAAGGGCCTCAAATTAATAATTCTTTCCTCCTTATTCTCTTCCTTTGTCTCTGAAACATCTTCAGTGCTCTTGCCAGCTTCTTCTCTCTTCTTCTTTTCCTATACAAAGTTGGTAAAACCAGAAATAATGTAAGATACCAATGGGATATGGGACGAGTGAACGATGATTTATCGGAAAGAGATTAAGTACTCACCAGATCTTTCAACCTCTCCTGCTGAATCAGTTCTCGAACAGGTCGATAAGCCGCTGTGACACACAAGTTCTGTTCCCAGTAGCGAACGGCATCAGTTTATAACAATAAAATACGGATTAACGATGATAAATGTTAGCATGAGTTAAGATACAAAGCTTGAGGTCACTTCCACTGTATCCTTCTGTCATGGTTGCAAGCTCCTTGAAGTCCAGGGTTTCAACTTTCTCCTTAGCCAGTAGAGTTCTCAAAATCATTTCCCTGCTCTCGACGGATGGAAGGCCAACCATAATTCTATTCAAAAATGGAAAGTACACGATTTAGATAAGATGCTCGGTCGTATTAGTTATATCAACAGTTACGTGACAATGGAAATATACCTGCGTTCAAACCGCCTAATTATCGCTTCATCAAGGTCGAATGGCCTGTTGGTTGCAGCAAGGACTAGAATTCGCTCACCCGCTTTAGTCAGTAGGCCATCCCAATGTGTCATGAACTCATTCTTGATTTTCCTCATAGCCTCATGCTCTCCAACTCTAGTCCTCTGCCCCAAAAATAATAGTAGGTGAAACCTTTGTTGCTAGCGTAAATAAAGCTCGAACGTTCTTTTCATCTTCTCCGAACCATTTCGACGTAATGGTGGACATCGAGACGTTAATGAAACTAGCTCCAGCTTCATTCGCAATGGCCTTTGCAAGCATTGTTTTCCCGGTGCCAGGAGGACCGAAGAGTAAGATACCTCTGCAAGGCTTGAGAAGCCCTCCATTGAAGAGATCTGGCCTTCGCAGAGGGAGCATCACAAGCTCTTGAAGTGATTCTTTAGTTTCAGTCAAAGCACCAATATCTGCAAATGTCACCCCAATCTCATTTGCAGGGATAACCTCTGGTCTTATTCTTTTCTCGAATTCGTTATCAGGCAGAACTTCCTGCAAGGGCATTATACCGAAAGTAAGAAAAAACTTCATGAAATGAGACAAATACATGTATCATTCTGGCTTTCTCGTATTCTTCCATTGTTTTTAAAGTATCCGTATCCTTTAAATAGTACTAACATTCATTTCAATCATATTAATCTCAACTTTCAGTTGATTGTCAAATGAAATCAGCTTACAGCTTTTGGTGCTGGTGGACTTTCTCCATCCTTCTTCGTAGCAGAAGCGGACCTAGTCGCCTCAATTTTGCTCTCGGTGGCAGCAGGTCGGATTTTGGTTCACATTTTTCATTTACTGTCTCATCACCTTCATTTTCCTAAGGTTAACAAAGAAGAGTGAATGGTTAATCCATAACTATAAAGTGAATCAGATCCTTAATGCTTGATTTCTCCTAAAACAAGGCCAGTATTAGAGAAAAACCTTGCGAGAATCGGCATTTGCCTCCAATTTTAAGGTATCTTTCCCACAGCTTTTCCCTTCCAGGAATATGTTCAGTCCATGGGACAAGCTGCACCAGAGCCAGAACACTAATGTTAAGCTTTTTACAGATTTTTTAGAAACCTGAAAGAAGCTCATATCAATATCGAAATAGCAATTAATGGCTACCTCTTGGATGATATAACAAGCTTCCCATTTCGGTATTCGGGATCCTTATTGTTCATCAAGTGGTAAGAGATTGCTGATATCACAATTTCTTGAATATAATTATTTAAGACCATAGTGTCTGCTTGACAGATAGAGCCTAAATCGTCACATTCAAGGTCATTCGCGGCAAGCACCTCAGCAACGTGGTTCTTGTTATCTTGAATTTGGAGCATCTTCATGTCCTCTTCCAGTTTGGCTTTCCATCCATCAAGACGAGTTTCATCTTCTGGTGGTTTTATCTCAATATTGCACGGGAATAATTTCGAGAGCCTCTCGTCCACCTCCCTGCAATCATCTTCTGGTTCCAACATCCAGGAACCAAGTATCAACACCGAACCCAAAAGTTCATTTAAAAACTTTTGAAACAGATCATATAAGCGTTCTGATTGGAGTAGGAGCTTGTCAACGTCCCTCAGGTATAAGATGATGGAACCGGTTTCCGATATCGAAACCAGTACCTGCAAGAGAATGACATTGGCATTCACTACCATTTAAGTAAAATGAAATTAACATCCTTGAGTGACCTCCATATTGACTACTTTGTATTTGTGGCATACCTTGTAAAGTGATTGCAGAAAAAATTTCTCATCAAAACACCAACCGGTCCGCTTGTTCGATGCTACAAGAAACCATAAAGGACAAACAAATAATCTTAAGTATTTTTCTACACATCTTAAGGTTTTCAGACAGAAGCAAAGAAATGAATGATAACCTTTATTAATGGGAGCGCCATTAGAAGACATAATATTCATATTAGATGTAGACGAGCCATCTCTATGGATCTTCTGATGGTTGCTAGAACCTTCCACAGCCCTGCAAATGTATGATGAAGTAGAAGGTTGAAAAAGGGGATGCTTTACTGGCTTTAACAACCGGCCAGCCACACATTAACCACTTTATAATATTCTTCAACAATGAAATGGAAATAAATGAAGGTTAAAAGCAATTACCTCGGCTTAATATCATTGGAGCTACCCTGTCGATGTAAGGTGCCTGTAAGAGAAATTTCAATTAAGACTACCGCAAAAGAAATGCAGAAAAATGAAACCTAAAGAGGCAATCATTCTTAAGTTCACATGTAGAAACAATACCACTTGTTTCTTCTCTGGATGAACGGAGTGAAAAGGAACCAAACAAGCTGTTCATTCACTCTAAAGTCATCTCCGAAATGGATCTCGTGAAAGACTGCAAAAGATGCAACCACATTTCCCATGGTAGAAATTAGTAAGATTGAATTAAACCAAGGCCTTTCTGAGGCTATAAATTATTTAACTTACAGGTTCTCTCTTGGTGCAGCCATATTTGCTCTGCATCTATTGGCAAGATAAGCAAAGAAGGAATCAGTAAGACTATGATACACTTGAAACTTAAAAGACAATAAGCTCTGCATATTTACCTTGAAAGAAAAATCAGTAATGTCCAGAAGCAGTAACTTCGATTCGAAGTAATGTGCCAAAGCCTTGGCAAGCATTTGCTGGTAAAGTTCTTCACAAGATTTAAATGCAATCCATCAGGCTAAAAAATTAACTCTCAAAAATGAATATCTCAATGTAGAACAAGAGAAACAATTCAAGTAACATACCAGCAGGTTCTGAGAGCAAAATAGCTTTACTGACGGGGGAAAGGTTTCTTATGTGCCTAGAAACATCACTGTGTTTTAGTTGAACATATGCAGCACTTGTCAATAACGCCCGAGTTTTCTCACTGCATTAATCAAACATTAGGAGTAAATTTATGAAACTATATCAGTCAATCAGTATTTATATATATGTATATATAAGGTCATGCGTGTTCATAGTTGTTGGTAGCGTGTGCAAAGATTATCTCCATGCCAGACCATGCACATGGTGATTAGTTAATACCAAAACCAATAACTTCACTCTGGACTAATATCAAACACAAGAACACATAATGGAAGCATGTCACAAAATCCTATAGAAACAAAAAAACAAACAGAACAAGGTCAATTACAGGCTTACCTAAGATAATAAGGGAAGTCATCAAAGGTGACATTGCTAAGCTTTCCATCAACAATCTGTCTCACAAGTTCTTTCTCAATCAGCTCTCCTGTAATACCATCACCCACAGATCTTTTTCCAGCCCATTTGTTCACAGTTTGGCCTGAAGCTAATCCGAGACCGACCCCAACACCAACACTCAAAGCTGACAGCAATAACCCCTTCTGTTCCATTTCCCCTATCTAAACCAAACAAAAAGAACCTTCTTTCTCCTTCTCAACAACAAAAAAAACTTCACCTTGCCTGCCCCTCCTTTGATTCTTTTAACAATTACTTTGAAGTGATGACATTGAAAGTACAAAGAAAATGGGGTTTGTTAGAGAATAAAGAAGTGAAGGAAACAACGAGGTGAATACAACGTTGGTGTAAAGAGTTTCTCCACATGTGAAAGAAGTAAGGTATTAGGTCTACGGTGTGGCATTCTTCAACTATTTATACCATGTTACAATACTAATGGACGTTAAAAGGCATTCCCTAATAAAAAAATTAAATAAAAAGGTTGATATAAAATATAATATTTTGTTGATTAATATATTGTGATATAAAATATTTAAAATAAATATATTTATATTCGATATTCATTTTAAACTATGTTGGAGTATAATATAATATCTAATTGGACACTAAGTTTTCAAACCGTCCACTGTCCTTGGCATCTCCCACTTTGTACCTGAAAAACCACAGACTTGCAACAAGTTGATCCATTCTAAACTTCTCCCCCAACCCCAAGTCTTACCTACCAAGACTTTAAGACCAAAGAGGGAAGGGTTGAAGTTGTTGTAAGTTTTGAAACCCAGATTCCTCCCTGCATGTCGACACACCATATCCCTTGTCTTGTCTTCTGTTGTCCATCTCAGTCAGCCTCACATGGTGCTGTTAGGTAGGGATGTAAAAAACTAACCCGATTTAAAAACTCAATTGAAATTTGTTTAAGTTAGAATTTGATTTAACTTGAAGATATAATAATCCGAATTCGATTTATATTCGACTGAAACCCGAATAATTATTTTTACATCCTTACTGCTAGGTTGGAGTAATGTGGGTTACACGACACGACCACTATGAGTGATTCATAAAAAGTTTCTCGGCAGACCCCACAACACACAGACAAAAGCAAAGGAAACAAGTGGTCCGAGTCGATGCACACTCAATTGTTTCAGATAAAAGTAACGTATAATTTGATACCGTAATTTAGTATCAATTTTGGATATTATCGGATGTTAATTTTTGTTATACGTAAATAATATTCATATTTATATTTTAAATGAATCTCTGATTTTACGGTATTTGTCTCATGTTATTTTTAAAATATTATTTTTATAAGAAATCCCCAAATTTAATTTTTAAAATAAAGGATACTTCATGTCGATTTTTCAATTAGTGGAAGATATAAATTTTATATTCACACAATTTTCCCTATATTTAAATATTAGTATGGAAGAAATAGTATAGTTATGAATTCATTCTTCTATTTTACAATTTTAGAAATTAGTCCTTCTAATTTGTTATAATTGGTTCTCATACTTCTAAAACAAATAGAACTGAGCAACAGAAATTGATTAACCGAAAATCAATATAAACCGTAGTGTTTGAATTATTTATAGTTTACTGCTTAAAAATTGTGGTTAATTGAATCAAATTTATTTTTTATTTAATTTTAATTGTTTTGTAATGTAGAAATAAATATTTTCTTGATCCCAAAAGGCATTACCCTTAAACATGCATCCCCTTCCCCTTGTCACCATTGAAACATTTCGACCTTTTTACAGCATTCTTGTTGTTGAAGCAAAGGACACTACTTTTGCGAGCACTGTCATTACACACGGTGTCGGTTATATTTTCAGTCATGTCGTGTTTATTGTGATTGTGAATATAACAATGATTATTGCGGTCATTACCCGCGGTCATAATTCTTTTATTAACTCGTATAACTTATTTAATCATAATAGATATAAATATAAATATAATAAATTTACTTATGATTTTCTTTTAAAATTTTGATTTTCTGGAGATAAAATTTAACTAACGATTCTTATTTTTAGGACATTTTTGAAATAATAGGACAATAACGGGAATAACATATTGTTAATAATGTTATTGATCGTTGACCATTAAAATACGGTCGTTTCGATCATTATTTGTGTGATTCCAAATTTCAACGGTACTTATATTATTAACGATTTTGGTCGACAATGTTAGGTTTTTCTGAATCCTTGCTCGTGTGTATGCCATTAATGGATAGGGGTGTAATCGGTTCAGTTTTGGTTTAATTCGGTAAGCTATTTTAGTAATCACCGGTTTTCGGTTCGGTTAACCTCGGTTTTCGATTTTTCTATATTAACGTTAATTTTTAAAAATTTGTATTTTATCTTGACAAAATAGCTTTATTTTATAACTTTTAAATATTAAAAGGTAAAAATTTTAAGATATTTTTCATAAATATTTATTAAAAGCTTATTTTTAAGTAAAAAAAAATAAAAAATAAAAATGTATCTATAGTATTTTAAGTATAAAATATATATTTTAACCTTATAAATATAATTAAAAATCAATTAAAAAATCAAATTCGGTTTAATTCAGTTAACCACGATTAATCACGATTCGTAAATTTATGAACTATAATATCTCAATTCGATTTGACTTTTTATTTTACGATTAACCATGTTCAGCCGGACACCTTAAATTCTGGCCACTCGTGGTGGTCTTGTTTTATTGCTGCAAATTATGAAGAAAACGACATGGGTCTAACAGAAGCGCGGGGGGCCTTGCTCTCAAGTGAAAAGGTTTGCCTTAATATTGGTGGTAAAGTGGAACATAGTCTTTGAAAAGTGACCGACCAAATTTTGCTTTAGAACTTACACTAGGTAAATTCCAGGAGCTAGAAAATTATGATTGAGACGTGTTATATTAATCTTTATCCGTTAATTGAATGTACACTATTTTAATTCGATCATTTAAATCGATTTTAATCAAACAACAAACATCTCTAATAATCTTATATGACGTAAATAATAATTAATGTTGTATATATCAATATTTTAGGGATGTAATTAAAATATTCAAAAGTTTAGGGATCAATTTAAAATAATGTCATAGTTTGAGGATAAAATTAAAATATTCAAAGTTTGGGGATTAATTTAGAATAAAAGTCACAATTTAAGGATGTAATTAAAAATTTTAAAAAATTTAAAGATTAATTTAAAATTATGATCATAATTTAAAGATATATCGTATATGATATAATTAACTCAAGATTTAAACATAAAACCTAAAGGTTATAAAAACATCATCTTTGCTATTCTATTAAATACCAACCCATTAAAAATGATTATATTTCAATATATAATTCGTAAAATATTATTTAAATTATACAATCTAAAGTTTAAATTTTAAAGTCTACTCTTAAACATTAAATTTTAAATTTGTAACATAAACCCTCAATCTTAAACTAAAACTATTGTAGTGTTCCTTTAAAAAATATAAGGTTTTTTTTTTTTTAATTTAGAGAAGTTTGGAGTATTTTAAAAGATAAAGGGATTGAAAAATTAAAAGAGGTTAAAAACGAATTAAAAATGGTTAAAAATTAATTGAGAGAATGGTTGGAGTTATTATCGATTACTAAGATAGGCCGAATACTGTAAAACAGAACATAATCTTTGAAAAGCGACTGACAAATTTTGCTCTAGAAATTGATACCGGGTAAATTCCAAGAGATGACAAATTTTGATTTAGATGTGTTGTTTAATCTTTATCCGTTAATCGAATGGATACCTAATAATCGAATTAAATTTTAATTTGATGATTTGAATCGATTTTGATAGAATAATAAACATCTCTAATAATTTAATATGACGTAAATAATAATTAATATTAATATTTTATAAATATAACTAAAATATTTAAGATTGATTTAAAATAATGCAAATAAAATTAAAATGTTCAAAATTACCAAAATTCTCTATACAATAATTACCAATTGTCGTAGAACAATATTGCAAGCAAAACTGATGCCAGTAAATTGTAGTAAGACATAAACATCAAAGAAATAACAATTATAAATGCTTATCAGTTTTTTCATAAAGAGATTATTTCAATGAAGCAGTACCTGATCATCAGGAGCTTGTTCATTGACTGCTTCAATCATCATCTCTTGCACAGCCACAGCCTGTTTCACAAGAACTAATTCTGATGGTTGTAATAGAGCATTGAAACATTTGAGGTATCTGGGTGGGGCATCCTCAAGACTAAATACATGATCAAATTTGAATCGCTTCTTGGAAGAATCAAAAGGAACTATTTGTAGCTGAGCATCCTGAGATGAGTCAAATTCTTAGAGGTCTACATCTGCAGGAAACCCTGATGTTTCATTTAAGTTCAATCACTTCATTGTAAAGGCGCTTCCTCTCTAACGATTCATCTAGAGGATTGTTCAAAACAACCCGTTTCCAAGCTGAAAATGCCCCTATCAAGGAATCGAGTAATTGTCGCCCAAGAACAAGGCTTCGTCACCAATGTTCTTTACCTGACAAGTCTTGACTCATCGTTGCATGGCGTTCAACCTTTAAAAATTTGAAGTTTATTGTCCAATGATGCAGACTTTCAGACTCCAAATCTGAGATGCTATAGAATCTTTGAACAATTAAAATTTCACCGTCAGATGATTCTACAGTGTGCTTCAATGCAATACAAGCATGTCTACGTGGTATTGAAATCTTTTTTAAGCCTTCGGAAGAAATTCTCCATTGGGTTTCCTGGGGATGAGATCTTCCGAGAAGTTTCAACAGAGGGTAATAAGTAGTGGTGATGAACCAAAAAGTTGAAATTTTTAAACTTTACATAGGATTGCCTCAAAACCTTGACTTCAGTTTCTCTAAATATATTCGTAAGCAGAGGCGGTTCAAAAATTTTAGAGACCGTATATAATTTATTAAAATATGATATTTAAAAGTAATTATCAATAATTTTCACTAGTTATAAAATTGTAGCCCTTAGAAGCAAATGTCTTTCTTAGGGGCCCTATGCGATCGTTTCTATTGCGTTTGTCCAAAACCTCATTAGTTCTATCGAAACAATAGTAATAGTAATAATCAATAAGATTCTATAATCAATTGTCATATTTATGAAATAATTATAACGTTTTAACAATTATAAATCATCTTTCTTAATAGTGTTTTCAAAAAATTTCATTGAATTTCGAGATTAACATCATCTAATGAATATAGTTTATCAAAATTTGGGTCCCTCTTATTAGAGGCCTGTACGATCACTTCTATTGCACCTGTCCAGAATCCACCGTTCATAAGTCATAACTATATGTTACATTGCTCCCAGTTTCAGAGTTATACTCTGATTAATACGAATCGAATTCTGATTTTAATGAATAAATTTTCCAACTCAAAACCGCTTGGATCAAATTAATTTTTTGTTTAGAAAACAATTATCATGTCAAAGGAGGTTGAGAAGAATCTTCGTTTGGAGGATAAAAATTGTCTGTTCTTAGGGAACCCAAAGTCTTCTTAGCTATTACTTTTTCATAATTACATTGAATTAACAAAATAGCAACAGCAGGTTTCTATCACTGCGACATGATACGCCGTCGTTTCATAATTACATTAACAAAATATCCCAGTTTCAGATTATAAACAAACCAGGAAGAAGGAAAAAAACTGAAAGATTTGGTGCTTTGCAGAGACATTGCACTGAGAAGTGAGAACCCCAAAGACAAGACAAGGCCGACAACATCGGAGGTTTGCTTTCGACACTGACAGGTCGGTCATTTTGTTGGCCAATTCCTGAAACACAGTGCGAAATTCACATCAGATAAATCTTTGCAAAAGAACCCGACACTTGGACACGGATCTGCTCCTCATTTACATCACTGAATCTGAGTGTGTGTGTTTCTGCCTTGGAAGATGATGCAGAGTAAGGGATCCAATAGCAAAGTCTCAAATATGGTGTTTCGAACACGAATCTCTTCGTTGTTAATCTCCATGTTTGCAATTTTTGCTTCTTTTTACGTTGCTGGAAGGTCAGTTCTCTAATTACTACCAGACCCACCTTTTTAATTGTAATGTAAAATCCATTTTTACTGATTAAAGATCGTTTTTTTTCTTTAATTGATATGAAAGTTTCTTCCTTTTCGGTGGAATTTAGATTATGGCAGGATGCACAAACAAGGGTTTATTTGATAAAAGAGCTTGATAGAGTAACAGGGCTGGTGAGAATTTATTAACATTTAGCTTGCTGTTTTTGTTTTTTTTTTTTATTTCTTTGATTTTGGGGGTTTCATTTACCAAATTGCTTTGTTTCTTTCTGTTAATGAATTACTGACCTTTCATTTTAGGGCCAATCTGCTATATCAGTAGATGATACTTTGAAAATCATTGCCTGCAGGTGAGGTAGATTTTTGTTTATTTTTACTACTATAATTTCTATTACAACATTAGTGTGTGTGTTTTATCAAGGATCTTTTTTTTAATAGGGAACAACGCAAGAAATTATCGGCCCTTGAGAATGATCTCGCTGCAGCTGGACGAGAGGGTTTTACTTCCAAGCGATTATCGGATACTAATGAAGCTGTTTCGAAGAGACGACCTCTTGTAGTAATAGGAGTTCTAACAAGATTTGGCCGTAAGAACAATAGAGATGCTATACGGAAGGCATGGATGGGCAGCGGTATGAACACTTGACTTTCCCCCATTTGTTATTGTATTCCCTGTTTGGTCAGATTTTGTTAGCTTAAATGGATTGTTGTGTAAATGGATTTAGTGAGTTTGAATAGGAAAAGAGGGCAATGGAGAGCAATTCATTGTGTTTTCTGCTCAAATGCTTGTTTAATTGGTCCCGTCTATAGCTATTAAACTTAAGTATTAGGGGACCAGTTCGATATATGCATCTTCGACTAACAATTTATGTGCATACAACTAGTGAAACATGTTTGCTGTATTCTGTATTTGTACTGAGAGCCGGATCGATTTTTGAGACTGAGTTGTTATATTTTTCTTCCATTGGGGAACCAAAACCTGAATGTTTAGTTTTCCAGGTGCAACTTTGAAGAAAATGGAAAATGAAAAGGGCATAATTTCACGTTTTGTCATTGGAAGAAGGTATAGTTATTTCAATCAATTTTCCATTTTTTGTTCCTCAGTGTCTTGCTAAATTATGAAGATGGTAAGCTAGAATCATTCTTAAGTTGCATAGTTTTACAGTGCGGACCGTGGGGACAATTTGGACTTGAGCATTGACGAGGAACATCGGCAAACGAATGACTTTATGATTCTTGTAAGTCAACGGGACACACATTATGCGTTTTTTTCTTTTCTTTTAGATTACTGTTGAAAGTACTTAACTTGCCTTGTTAACTAAAGTTGGATGTCAATGCAACTGTTTGATCATTTCTATATACTTCCTTAACAGGACCAAGTGGAAGCACCCGGGGAGCTTCCAAAGAAGGCCAAAATGTTTTTTGCTCTTGCTGCAGACAGATGGGATGCTGATTTTTATGCAAAAGTCAATGACGATGTTTATGTAAATATCGGTTAGTATCACAATCTATGGAAACTTTCGGTCTTTCTTGATCCCTGCCTTGTGCATCAATGTGAAGTTGAAAGAATCGTATGCAAAATTCTCAACTTTTGATAGTTGATCACTTTGTTTAAATCAAGTTGCTTTGCTTTTTCACTCGATTGCTAGAACAAACTTAGCTATATCTTTGCGAAGTCGTTCACAATGATGATTCTCTGGGGTGATCCTATTCAATTGAATAATGTTAACGACGGGCTCACTGCCCGAAAATCTGTCGAATTCATTACCAGCTTTCTCTGTAGTATCCTGGTTTTGTTCTATCATAGTGAAAGATAAACAAGTTCCATTACAAGATCTGTTTCATTATTGATAAAACATTTTATCAGTACACGTCTTACCGCTATCAACAACTTCATTTTTTTCCAGATGCCTTGGGAGCTACACTTACATCTCATCTCAACAAACCTCGTGTTTATATTGGCTGTATGAAATCAGGCGAAGTTTTTTCAGAACCGTGAGTTTGGCTTAGATATAGAGTCTACAATTTAGGACATATGAGTTTGATGTATATTTGAATAGCCTTTATCTCTTCTCATGCTTGCAACTATTGATATTGGCAGGAGCCATAAATGGTATGAACCAGATTGGTGGAAGTTTGGTGATAAAAAATCGTAAGTTTTGCTGCTACTGATTTCATCTTCTAGCCCAATATCTGTTAATATTATTTATCTGCCTACACTGTCAAGATCCTTGTTGTCGGTTCAGTTGTAAAAGCTCGTTTTCTTTGCTGAACTTAAGTTCCGAAACCTTCCGTTAGTGAAATGTGTTTCAAATGTAAAGCTATCTTACTTATGGACAGAACTTTGAATATGTTCCTTATACCGGTTATTTACTTATACTGATATTTGTTCTCCTTGTATGGAGTTCCTTTTTCTTATTTTTTTTCCGGGTGTTCAACAGATATTTCCGCCATGCTTCAGGTGAAATGTACGTTATATCAGGCGCTTTGGCTAAATTTATTTCGATAAACAGGTCAGGTCCTTCTCTTTGCCACTACAATTTCATGGTGCTTGTTCCTAATCAAGCAATAAGTTTATCCAAATTTGTTTATTGCAGAAATCTTCTGCGCACATATGCTCATGATGATGTCAGCGCTGGATCATGGTTTTTAGGGCTTGATGTCAAACATGTAGATGAAGCGAAGTTTTGCTGCTCATCTTGGTCCACAGGTCTCTCTTTTATCTTTCTCTGCTAATGGCTTGCATGTGGTAATAATGTGGATATTAGTATCCAAACTTTACTGCAAGAACAAGATATGTTGCTCTAACCCTTTTACCGACCCATATTTAGACGTGTATCGTCGATATCTTCCCAGAACCTTCAATGCAGGAAAAAACTTTATACTTGAATTAGACACATTCATGTCGGACACTCACACTCAAACCGAAATAACTTAGAGAACAAGTATAAGGATATAATCCTCCAAGAACCCTCCTAATGTAAGGGAAAACTGGGGGAGGGGGGGAATTAACGTATGTGTTGGACATACTTGTATCTGAAGCTCAACGACGGAACTATATGGAGGTGGGGACACTTTCAAACATTTATGTTTTGCCTCCCAACCCCAAATCCTGGCTTTGTCCCAACTGAAGCTAACACTTTAATTCAAGTAACATAGAATAGATCAAGTTGGCTCTGACTTGGGGTAACTAACATGGATGTTTTTTTTTTCTCCTTTGGATGTGGTTTCAGGAGCTATTTGTTCTGGAGTTTGAATTTATTTACAGATACTCGTAAGCAAATACGAGTACGATGCTATGTGATAGGATGCTTTGTATTTTCAAATAACCCGAGTCTTCTCTCATGAATTCGATAAAGAACTTCTTGCTTGCACAGTAGCAGTTTGTTTTGACTTCCCATCTGATGAGCCGTCGAGAATAGACTTTGAAAATGACATAGTGAAGGTTATACTGCAGAGGCTTACATGATTCAGTTTTTCTATTTGTAGTTCTTTAGACTTTATATAAGTTCTATTCTTTTATATGAAAGACAACTTCTTATACATGATTTGTTCTAGAGATGATATCATTTGGATTTATATAATAAGTAAATATATGCTACAAGGCTCAGCAGGTATCAGTGTTGGATGCAATGATAAGAAGATCGTAATCACGTGTTCATGTTCGGATACGTGCAGAACATACAATGAAATGGATGACCAAGTTAAAAAATTATCGAGAATATTATCTTTTTTTTTAAAAGACATAAGTGATATAACTTATGTGAAGCGTATATCTCAAGATTTTTTATTTCTTTTTTGATGTGAGATTAATGATTTCGTTTTAAACGTGACATTTTTCACCACTCAATCTTGTAACGTCTTTATCACAAGTTTTTGTTCTCGTGATTGGTTAATTATCACGATTGTTCATTTTGCTTACTCATGGGTGTTTGGCGTGAAATCATATTAAAATGTCACTTTGATATAATTTGTCACGAAGTTATTATCTTTTTTTTAAAGATATATTTGATTGTATATGCAATACCATCGTTAATATATTTTAAGATTTTTTTTTGATATAAAATTATTGATTTTATTTATTTTTTAAACGTGACAAAATATTCACATTTAGTTTTTGATAACAGAGTTTGAATAATGTGCCTTCAAATTCTTTAAAAAAGGAAAATAATAGGGAATAATATATAAATGAATTCTCTAGAACATTGATGTAGGGAACAATAAAATACACCCCATACATTTAATAATTTTTTTTAAGTTTTAGAGTTTATGGGTATAATTTAAATTACAGAGGTTAAATTTTTAAATTATAATTTTAAAGTGAATTTATACATTTTTATGAATTGTTGTATGAAAAAATTATTTTTTTAAAAAAGTCTATTCTACTTCTGTTTAGAGAGAAATAGTAGATCTAAAGAAAAGAGTTAAAAACAGGTGAATAATTTTAATCAACTGATTATCAATACTTATTCGGATTAATTTTTTTTAAATGTTTTTTAAATGATCGAATGTTATTAACTGCTAAATATTCATGAATGATACAATAACTTAATGGATGCCAATATAATAAAATTTTAATTTTAAAATTTCAAGTAGATATATTTATATTTTTTAAAATGTGTATAAAATTTAAAATACAAGTTTGTTCCAATTGTTTTCTCTTTATTTATAAAAAAAATCAAAATAAATTGTTTTTAATCTAATTAAAAAAAATCTAACAAATATTTGGATTTCTTCCAATTTGGGGTTAAGATTTAACTTTCAAATCAATTTACTAAATTTGTATTTGTATTTTATATTTATTAGATTCCTTCAATGATAAATTTGTATTTTGATTTTATACATTTTTTATATTTGTAGAATTTTAAAAATAGAATAATATTTAAAGTATATAAAAGATATTAGATTTAATATTTATTCTAAAATTTAGAGGTCGAATTAGAAATTAATTAGTATTTTTTTTAGTTAGCATTCGAATGGTAATCTTGTGATAAATCAATAACATAAGTAGTTAAAATATATTTTTTTTAAGTTAAGAGATTAAAATCATAAAAAAATAAAATAAAAAGGACCAAAATTGTAGTTTATCCATATGTATATTTGGATAAGTTTGTAAACATAATAAAAGAATTATTATGAAATACTCCCGTAAGAAGAACGCCAAATCATGGGACCCACATGAGAATAACCCAATCAGAGACGCTCATCAGAGCCACATAGGCCAGTCCACCAATTTATAAAATACCGCGACCACACTCGATCATAAATTCGCCTATCTTTTCTCCCCCATCTCTTACGCTTCATTTCCCCTTTCGAAAATTCTGCTCTTAGTCTTACCCATCCAAAGTTCCTTCAGGCATTCAACCGCCGCCTCTCTCTAAAGGAGGATCATCTATTCAGGTTATATCTCTACGATTTTTCGCTTTTAATTGTTCATTTAATATTATTATTTTGCCTTTTTTTTAATATTTTTTTTATCTACGCTGTATGGATCGTAGGTTTCGCGATGGCATCAAAGCGGATCTTGAAGGAATTGAAGGATTTACAGAAGGATCCTCCTACATCTTGCAGCGCTGGTATAACATTCACTATATTGCTGTTTTTATTTACATTTTTTCAAATATCGATGGATTTTTTGTTATTATTTTGGTGAGAGACGATAGGCATACATGTTTTGGATGTAATTGAGGATTAAAAAACTGTTGATGTAAATATCAATGATTTTCTTACGAAAAGGTTGTGGAAACGATAGTAACATTTGTTTGCGATTTTCATTTAATGTATTGCCTCATAATCGTGTTGATTTTGCAACAAAGTAAAATCCTATCACCGAAAAGAGGAAATCTTGTTTAATAATGTTGAGGTAATACCAAAAAGGCACATTTGACTGTTTCGGTATGTTCTAATGAAATGTTTTATGAATTAGATTTGTGCTGAACTAGAAGTAGTCTGTAATTTTCATATTCAGTTACAGATTATATAACGTGTTTAAACTATATAGGTTCTGTGAGACGCCTGTATATGTTTATTTTGTCATATCATGTTTTAAGTTGATGTTGACAAAGGTATTTTGATGTATTTTTTACACTTAAGAATTGGTGATAATAACTGTTTTCTTCATTTGATGGCATGATCAGTTAAAGTGTTGATTTGGTTATAGTGACTCCAAAGACGGAATAGTGGAATGGAAGGAATATGTATTTTATTTTTTTTATCTTCATGTGATGGGTGTTATAATTTGCCTTTTCTGAGGAATTAAAATGAAAGCTTTGATATTCATTATTATGCTAGCTGATGCTCAAACCGTTTCTGTGTATATTGATATTTATCAAACACAGGCTTAATAGGGTGAAGTAGGAAACATGCCCTTAATTTGTTGCAACCTCTTTCAGTTATTTAGTCTATGACCGTAGTTGATACTTGATAGCAAGTGTCTTATGCAACATCAAGTTAGATTGGTTGCCTAAACTCGGTTTGTTGTCTAGTTGATTGGGCCTACCCTTCCTAAGGATACCTTTGTTGTCTAGTTGAATTAACAGATATTCTCTAGCTTCTTGATAAGTAAAGAATTTCGGTATTTCATAAAATATTTTACTTTTCTTCTAATGTTGTTTTCACTCTTTTTTTTTCTTCTGCTGGTTGTGTATATATAAGTTCCCTACTAGTATCATTGAACTACGTAACTTACATATTACTAATGGTTCATCGGACGATGTTGCAGGTCCTGTTGCTGAAGACATGTTTCACTGGCAAGCAACAATCATGGGTCCACCAGACAGTCCTTATGCTGGGGGTGTTTTCCTGGTGACCATCCATTTTCCTCCAGATTATCCCTTTAAGCCTCCTAAGGTACTTTTTGTGTGATTTCGCTTGACCATTGTTGTAGGTTGTTTTCTGTGACATTCGCAAGTGCATAAACGCTTTATCGGTCACTTTTATTTTATGTTCAAAGCTACACTATTTAAAATGTCCTCCCCTCCCCCGCTGCTCTAGTATCTCCATTCTTTCAAATTTCTAAGAAATTAAGGATTGTGCTTTTAGTAGATTATTTTTGTTCGTTACTTGTTAATGGTGTGTTATATGCCCCTGGAGGTTGAGAAATGCTTTGATGAGCATATGATTGAACCCTTCATTACCATGTTACTCGAAATGCTTATTGCTTTAAAAGCGCTCGTTCAAATGAAACTGGAATGCGTCACTTGGTTATAATTCTCAAAAGCTTGAAATGGCTGAAAATATATGAAAATGAAAATTGATGTTCTTCTTCAGGGGTAGGCTTCTTTTGTTTGGCTGACTGTAAGAACATAAGTTGCTTAACACAAAATTATTAAAGCTGGAAGAGATGTGAAGTATGTAATGCTTCCTTCTATGATTTTTTTCTGTATGATACTCGCTTTTGCAGGTGGCCTTTAGAACAAAGGTATTCCACCCCAATATCAATAGCAATGGAAGCATTTGCCTAGACATCTTGAAGGAGCAGTGGAGTCCTGCCCTGACAATATCCAAGGTGTGTCTAAATATCTCGATTTTCCTTTCGAAACACCTCTCATATATTGGTTATCAAGGGTGGCAAAAATTGAACCAACTGGAATGAGCCGCCACCTGTGATAGCCAAAATAACTCGTATCAGAATTCACCAAAGTTGAAACAAATCTTATCATCCTGATGAGAGATGAGATGACCATCTGTAACTAAGCAAAAATGATAGAACCCGACCCATACCTAAAATGAAACCCAATCATTTAATTTTAGTACCGGATTTGTTTGCTTCATTGTTTTAATATGTTGTAGGTATTGCTATCAATCTGTTCTTTGCTGACGGACCCAAACCCCGATGATCCATTGGTGCCTGAGATTGCGCACATGTACAAGACGGACAGGAACAAGTACGAGACAACTGCAAGGAGCTGGACCCAGAAGTACGCCATGGGCTAACGAGCTTTGTCGTGTGTAAGGGGAAAACCCTGTGTTTCGTTTTAATTGTTTTTTTCCCCATATATTCTGGTTTTTAAAAGGAAAGATCTATGCATTAATGTTTGTTCTGTCACTTTGAATCTAAAGTGAACATAAAGGTCAACAATAGCTCGAGTTGGAAGAAGAAAAGCAAATGTTGCTTCATTTTTCCTTTTGAATGTATGGATAAATGTACCTTTGGAACAGAGAAACTGTGTCCTAAATCTGAAAATGTTGACAAGTCTCCCTAATCATATTTGTTATATCCAATAATTTGGGTCAGTGTTGAATTACTTTATTTAGTATTTTTCATACAATTATAGGTTAGGTATGCTTTTTTTAAAGAAAACTATCACAATACTCGGAAGAACTTGTACTGATAAGATTGTTTGTACATCGATGTGTACCTCTGTTCCATTGTTTTGAAAAAGTTTTGTAGTTAAAAGTAGTATGGGTACGATTTGTATTGATACAATGAGCTTATATTGATGCACTTGTATCTAGGGGTGAATATTCGATCGAGTCGAGTCAAAAATTTTTGAGTTATTCGAGTTGACGAGTTATATTTTACAATTCAAACTTTATTTGAAATTTTTTTGGTTCGAGTCGAATTTAAGAAATTTGAGTTAAGTTTTCGAGTTCTTATAAATATTTAATTATACTGATTTATAATGTTGTTGGATTATTTGATTTTAATTTAAACGACTTTCTCTAATCGTATAAAATATGTATATATATATTTTATATGTAGTAATATTTCTTTATATAGCAATATATATATATATCATAAAAAATTGAGAGATTTGTCTCAAACGAAAAAATTAATCTTTTAATTACTAAAAATTTTGAGTTATTCGATTTTTCGAATTGAGTTTTGTTCACCCCTACTTGTATCATGTTCGATACCCAATATATTTTATTATCCAATAACTCTTTATTTTAGGTCATGTACCAATATTAGCACTTATACCTTTATCTAGAATTGTATCTATCGGAGTCTAGTGACTCTAAATCAACTTTAATAACTAATATCGATCATAAACTCTTTAAAATTAGTTTTAAACTTAAATTATACGATAAATTAATGACTAGTATCAAATGTATACGATAAATTAATTTTAAAATTAAATTTTAAAAAAATATATTTTTTAAACTTAAAAATTTTAAATGATTTGATTTCTTTAAAATTAAAACTCATTAATAAAACATAAAATGCTATTTTTCATCACTTCTTTAAAATTACATTTTTGTAAAATCATCCCCTCAAAGTCTCCATCAAACTCCCTCCCCCCAAAAATTCTACCACATTTTCTTTATTTAATAGATTAAAGCTTAATTTTGTTTAAGATTTTAAATGTATGATATTTGGTCATGGCCATAGGTGAAAGTCGTGAGACATATGGTCAACGAGGCAAAATAGTTGGATATTTTTAAGCTTTAAATTAAATTTTAAGACATTTGAAGTTCGATTCAAGTTTGTTGAGTATTGGACATCTTTCTTTCCTTTGTAGAATCATTATCGTCTATTTTCTTTCGTAAAATTCTTATTGTTGATTATTTTATCTTTTATAATCATAAGTTAAAAAAAGTATCGTCTATTATATCATGAACATCAAAAATAAAATATTTAATCTAACAACAAATAAATAAACAAATTAATAAATTATTTATTCTTTAATCTAATAATTTAGTAAATTATATTTTGAAGTAATTTTATTTGTATCTATTATAGACTAAACAAATCAGATTGGAGAATAAATAAGACAATAAAATTATTTTGTCGAAATTCAAAATCAGACTAAATTACACTGCCATGAATATCATATAAATTTAATTAATTAAACCAAACCAAACCCGCCTCATCCTCCATAACCAGGGCAAGACAGTAATATGAGTAAATCTGAGGGGGTAATCCTGTCAGATCGAAAAAATTATCCCAAGTCTACTTCAAGTCTAATTAACTCTAATTATATTTTTTAAGAAAAATAAAGAAAAGTCCATTAAAAACAACAAAGGCCTCGTTTCTTCACTTCAAAAATCAAATAATCTCATAAACGCCGCCGTATTCCTCCGCCAAACTCTTCCGCCCCCGCCCTCCCTCGTAATTTCCTCCACATTTTCGATCTATTTCTTAACCGCCCTCCGCTCACCTATAATATTCACCGTCTGGGGGTCCCGCCGCCTTCACTCCTACTCCATGCAATTAGGGTTTCCAATGTCATTTCTTTCTGAAAATCGTCGTTAGATACGGGAAAGATTCGATTCTATGGTTCTCATATTGAATGTTGATTTGAGATTGGTGTTTCGTTTTTGATTCGGAGGGTTTTTAATTTTTCTGGTTAGGATTTTTTGTTTTGTTTTTGAGTTCTCGTAGTTGGGCTCCGGTGATGCCGCGAAGTTCGAGGCACAAATCTAGCAAGCATAGTTCTAAGGATGCTGGGGACTACTCGGATTCGGATAGAGATGCGGGCTTAAAGGAGAAGGAAAAAAGGACTAAGGAGGAGAGCAAGTTTGGATCCAGTGAGAAGAGAAAGCTTGATTCCAAGGACATATGGGTTTCGGGGAATGGAGATTATGAGTACAGTTCTTCAAAGCGCCGCAAGGAAAAAGCGGATGATGGAGCAAGCGATAGGTGGAATGGCGGTGAAGATGATGATAAAGGAGAGAAAAAGTTTAGGGGTTCAAGTGAATCCAAGAGTAAGAGACGAGATGATGCTGAAGGAGATGATACAAAAAGGAGTAGAAGTGAGGGGAGGCATAGAGAATCGAGTAGAAAGGAGGAAAGGGAGAGAGAAAAGAAAGCTAAAGAAGGAAAGAGCGATAGATCGATTGAGGCCAATGAACACCGCCCAGTTAAGCAATCCGCTGAAAGAACTGGTAAGATAACTTATTATCTGGTGGTTGTTTAGTGGAAATTTGAAGTGTGCAATTGTGCATTTCCAACTTTTTTTTTGTTAGGCAGTGTACATTAAGATTGATATAATTTTTCCCAGTTTGATATGAAGAGTTAACATATTCTACATTGAATAGGGGGAAAATCTATGAATTGCAGAACCTGTGTAACTTGTTATATAACTTTATCCAATAGAGATACAATCTATCATTACATGACCTTTTGAGTTGGACTGTACTAATTGATCTTCAGAACCTTTTGCATTTGTAATTAATGACTAGTCAGTCTTAATTAATGTCTCATAAATGCATCTTATATATAGACTCTCATAAAGTATTTTAAGCTGATTGAGGAAGTTAAAATCTAAAAGCAATTAATTTAAGTGCCAACAGTTATCTGATTTAATAAGTTTTATTTGCTGCAAGAGGCAAAGAGGCAAAGTAGATGTTCTGTTTGCAGGATGAGAGGCGGGGTTGAGGAATTTATAGAGTAGGTGACATAGTTGAAATTAAAGGGAGAATAGGTTTCTACAGATTAGTTTTTATGGGTTGGAAAGGTGTGTATTTTGTGTTGTTTCATGGCCTTCTGAGCACAGTTATAAATCATCAAATATCTGACCTTAAAACTTGACGTATTACTCTTTTCCTGCATTGTGATGCACTGTATCTGTGTTCCTAGAGCAATGGTTTGAAAGTGCTTCCCCATACATGGTCTCCAATTAATATTCCTATGGCTGGTTTCCTGTTGTAGGTATTGGTTTGAAAAGAATCAAATTTTGAAAATTTCAGTCACCATGTATTTTTCTATTACCTTCAAAGTGTTGTTTTAAAAGTACTTTCCCATACCGCCATACGTGGTTCCCTGTTTTGGATAAGTGTATACTTTATATAAGAACTTAGAGGAGAATCTGCTGTGTTAAGCTCGAAGTTGCCACACTTTGTGTACGCTTAGAAGTGCTTTTATATGTTCCTTTTGAAGTATTTGAAATCAATTTCCCAGATTCTGTTTTAGTCAGTTTGGTGAGCTGGCCTTTAATTGAGGTCTAATATAAAACGGTTGTGCTGTTTTGGATCAAATATGTCAGTGCTATGTCAAGATGCATCAGGATTTTGATGTTCACTTTATTTCTGATTTTACTTAGATTTAAAGTTATCATCAGCTTATAGTAGACTAGAAACTTTTACTATTATGCTACTATGCTTCTAGAATTCTAATATTAACTTCTGTGGTGTTTTCCCTATAAATAGGCTCTTAAATATTCTTGGTAACTTCTAAGCTTTTTTAGATTTGGATGTACCAGATTGGTTGCAAAGTCCTGAATCAGAGAGCCAGCTTGAGAAACGACTTAGGAAAAAGAGAGATGCTTCTGGTGATGGGGATAAGCGTCTGGAAGATAATGGAGATAACTTAGACAAGCAGTTGTCTATATGTAATGACACTGGCAAAGATGGCAGAACAAAAGATGAGAAGCATAAGGATGAAAAATACAAGGACAAGTATCAAGAAGACATGGACTATGAAGACAAGTGGCAAGATGATAAATTCAGAGATGAGCAATCAGCAAGTGATCATGCTAATTGTAAGTCTAGTGAGAAGCTTTTAAGGGATGGAAAAGATGAAAAAGTTCGGCAGAAGTCCAAGGCTCAAGGTAGGGACTTTGAGCGTGGTCGTCGCCATGATAGAGAGCGTGAGCGGTATCGTGACCATTATCGAGAACACGATCGCAACCGTGATTATGATTCTCAATGGGATCGAGATCGTGAACGTGATCGCCGTTACAGTGATCGGGACAAGGATAGAGATCATGACCGTGATGAGTTACATGATGAACAGAGGAGTGCTAGATACAAAGATAGTAAGGGAAGGAAGCGATCTCCTGATGATCGAGGTGATGGTAATGATACAAAATCTAGAGGTGCCAAAGTACACTATTCTGACATGGAAAATAAATCGACTTCTGGTAGAGTTGAGGTAGATGCTGATAGGGGAAGGTCTCAGTTACGCCCAGCCAATTTAGATGCAGTTATGGGTAACAACATAAGGAGGGCTTCTCCCAGCTCGAGTTCCCTTGGTGGAACTGATGAGTATAGGTACTTTGTTTCTTTATTCTTCAGTATGATTGATTCCTTATTCGATGGTTCAGATGGTGAACTGACTAAATAATGTAGGGCATGGAGCTGTTGATTTCTATCAAGTTTTCTGATTATTGTTTGACAAGTTAAACTGATTGTATTTTCTCATTGTCTGTGGCATTCTACTTATTTTTTGTTCATGTGGGTATGGCCCCACCAGTCTCCCAAATGCTTTATTGAGTTTAATAGAATTATTATCTCTTACAGACATTCGAAACAAGCCAATTCAAATTATAGAGATCCAATTACGGAGCAGAGGTCCAAAGCAGCTTCATCAAGAGAGGTAACTAGTTTTTCTGAAACATCTGAGAGGGGAGCTAAGTACAGATCCATAGAGAAATCAAATAGGGTGGATGAGAGCATTTTTGGGGAGTTAGAGAGGTCTTCAAGTTTAAAAGCTTCCCCAATAAGTATGATGGAAAGATCACCTTCAACAAGTCTTGAGCGAAGATATACGAGTAGAAGTGGTGTTAACCGGGGTCTTGATATAGAGGAGACAGGATGGAGTGGTGCCTCCGTTGGTGGCAGAGAAGAGGATAATAGGCTTAGTCGAGACTTACCCCCTGAGAAGCCTCTTTTGGATGGATCACCTCAAGCAGATTCTGTGTTTTATAATAGAGCTGGTCAGGGAAACTCACCTTTGAATTCTCAACCACCTGGTTTAAGAGCTGGAGTTGGCATCCCTTCTTTCATGGGGTCTCTAGAAGAAGATAATAGATTCAATAATAGTGGTCGTTACAAGAGGAGTGATCTAAATGTTAGGAGAGGACATGCAAATGGATGGAGGGGTGCCCCAAACTGGCCACCACCTGTTCCAAATGGTTTCATCCCATTCCAACCTGGGCCACCCCATGGTAGTTTTCAAGCTATGATTCCACAGTTTCCTTCTCCATCTCTGTTTGGTGTTAGACCCTCAATGGAAGTTAATCACTCTGTGATTCCATATCATATACCTGATTCCGAGAGGTTTAACAATCATATGCGTCCAATGGGCTGGCAACATACATTGGATGGCTCTGCTCCTCCCCCTTTTCATGGTTGGGATTGTCAGAATGTTATTTTTAGGGACGAAGCACACATGTTCGGGGGTCCTCAATGGGACCAGAATAGGTATCCGGGGAATGGTCAGGGATGGGACACTGGTTCAGATGTGTGGGAAGGACAAAATTCTGATGTTGGCTTGCCCTCAACATCTCAGAAAGAGGATCATCTTCTGCAGGCTCCTCTTGATGATGTTTATGATGGACAGGAACATCAGAGGTCTCAGTATGAGAACCGCAATATTGGTGTTCAGGTGAAAGCTCTTGAAATAAGATCTGATGTCATGTCACCGGTTAAAGAATCTTCTAGGATTTCACCCGAGATTCTGCACAAGGCACTTGATTCTTCCGAAATATCAAGAGAAGACGTTGATGCTCACTATTGTCCGTTTTATCTTTCTAAACTTGACATTTCAGCAGAACTAGCTGGTTCTGATTTATATGACCAGTGTATGGGTTTACTGAGTGCGGAGAAAAGTAAAGATTTGGGTAAAAATGTAAAAATGCTTGTGAATTTGAAGGTAGATAACCCTTTTCTACATAATTCCCTCTCGATATCTAATTTAGCTTATCTTTTACTTGTAATATCCTTTCTCTCATTTTTTTCAGAGTGGCGCACGACCAGTGCTAAATGCTTCCATTTCTATGCTAAGCCCATCACTCATTCCTGCAACTAATGCTGCTGTTTTTCAGGTACCTTTCTTTTAGAAGCTAGGTTTAAACTTGTTTTGTTGGAGGGGAGAAATAGAAGATTTTGTATGTTTGTACTCTATTATGAAACTTCTGATTCTAAACTGATGATGGTGTTTCAAATATGTTTTCCGACTTGCAGAAAGCCATGGACATTTACAAGAAACAGAGTCAACAAATGGGTGCTATCCCAAATGTCAATGGTGGAACGTTAGCATTTACTTCCACGTCCAAGGAAAAGGGGAAGGAGCAAAGTTCTGATCATGTTGTTGATGAAGCAGAGGAGCCGGTTTTGATGCCTGATGCAGAAATGGTGGATTCCGTCCCAGCCACTACATCTCACGAGAATATGGAACAGCTAGCTTCAATACAAAGGAGTGAGTTACCAAATCATCTGGATAGCCTTTCTCCTGGGAAATCAGACCAGCCAAATACTGATATTGGTCACACGAATGTTGAGATCCCTAAACCATTTTTGAATGACATTAAGGCGGAAGAGACGGAGACTGAGCAGCAGCAGATGAACTCAGGGGATGTAGTTGGTGGTTCTTCACGGTCACCTGATAATACGGCAGAGGCTGTTTGTTTGACCGCTGATGTTGAAAATTCAAATGATATAAACAAAACTGAAGGTAATAGTTCTGTACACTGTGCCAATGAAATACATCCTTTTGGTGACGCTGTTAGTCGTCCTTTAAATGATTCTCCCAAGGAATCAGAGACTCAAATTCCTGGGTCTGAATCCGTAATTTTAAGTCGAATACATCATTCTCCTGAAAATACACATTGAGACAATTTCTATATCATTGTTCTTTTATTATGTGCCTTTTATTTCTGCTTTTGCTGTTTTTGTTGCCTATCGTTATACAGCCAATAAAATGAGATATGCCATCTGGTTTCCTGGATTAGGCATCCTTGCATCTCAACTTGAATTCTGTCTGCATATTCTACTCTAATGCATCTTTCTTGAATCGTTTCGTAAGTTGCCCTGATGTTGTTTTAGTGTTCTTCTTTTCATCTTTTTATTTAAGATATAATGGATAAAATTCACATGTTTATTTTTCTTCATGAATTATGATAAGGAGCAGGGCCAGGGTATTTCTGTTCCTAATATAGGAAATTTTTGCACATTGGGTTCTAGAGTTTGAGATTTGTTTGACTTGTTTTGGGCACATAGTTCTCGTCCAAATCAAATTACATGCCTAAATTTTGATATCTGAGTTTGTGTACATTATTCATGTTATAATCATGATTCCAAAAGGCAAGGCAAATCCCTAGTTTTTACTTATTACACCAAACCAATTTTCCATTGATTCCTTTATCGAACATGTCTGTATCTGACACTCCGAATCGAAATAATGCAAACTATATGTATTCTTCAATATAAACTTTAACTGGAAATGATCCATGATTATTGCACATGAGCAGAGCTGGGAACTTCAGAAAACTACTAAATATATTCATGAGAGGATGAAGGAGAAGAACATCATCATTTTTATACAACATACGTCAGTATGTCTATATGGACAAGTACAATTTGAACAAACACTATGTACAATCCGAACTCGGACACCTCCGTTATTACAGCGAAAAAGATACAACTATTTCTCAGGAACTGGCTTCTTCTGGTTTATTTGGTTGGTCCTAGCTACTTCAGTTCTGCTTCGCTTGGTCATTTCATTGGAGTCACCTAATAGTTATAGCCTCTTGGAGGAGTTGTTGGGTTCTTCGGTCCTTGCGAACCTTCCACGGATCCTCGGTTGACTGTCGGCAAGAGCCTTCCGGCAAGCATACTGGAGAAAGAAATCCATATCATGACAAAAGGTTAGAAATCGAATATCTGACACTGATACTCGAGTCATGGACAACAAATTAAATTGAATATGTGCTCTTTTATGTACCTTGATTTTCCTTCCGAAGTTCCTCTTAGTCTTCTTATTCCTGTATCTCGACAGCTTCTCCCTTCGATCTTCGGTGCAACAGTTGTTGAAGATTACAGGCTGCTCGACTGGGGAACGGACGACACTCACATTACCATTCCCAAGAGTCTGTCATAAAAAAGCAGTATCATCAATGACTCACCCCCATCCTGTGGAAATGGCCAGAAATATCCAAGTTTCTCAGTTGCTAGACATTGTTACAAAGACAACACATGCTCAGTGATCGATTAATTTTACGAGTCATGGAGGAAAAGATACGGTCTAAAATTCGACACATCGACGGAAGATATTGAGTCTCGAATCAGATTAGTTTCGATAAATGAAATGGTATTCCACACATACACCAACAGGAAAGCTTACAGCCATCAATCCATCAAGGACAAGTAAATAAGAGAGTATAAAACAGTGCTAAAAGTAAGCAAGGCTGACCTTTATATCTCCTTCGCTAAATGCTCTCCTCATTCCGTAAACGGTATCGAAATCCATTCCGGGAAAATCGAGAAAATTTGGGTTGATTGCAGCCCCCTGCATCCATTCCATCGAACTTAAACAACTTGAGCTGACACTTTTCGAGAATTGTACATCACAGAACATGTTTTCATCAGTTTCAACCACGGGAATCTTGATATCAAGGACCTCTACCAGTGGTGTCTCGATCGCTGCTTGTGCCATCAGATCCTTCTCGCATTCGTAGAGAACCTCCAAAAGCTGCTCGTTCTGAATCGATTCGATGTCTACTGCCTTGAGTTCTTGTGAAGTAATGGCGTCTTCACCGTATGAGATTAACGAGATGGCAGCAGGCATGGGATTAAGGCCTAAAGCCGGTTCTTCGATGATCGGTTCCGGAGCTTTAAACAGATCACCATCTCCTCCCAAAGAATATTCAGATATAATCAAGTTCGGGAACAGGTTGTCCTACATTAGGCACACACAAATAAACATAGATTAAGAAACAAGTATCATGAACCGAATTCGACTTCAGTTCGAAGTTCTTAAAGATCAATACAAACATCAAACAAGTTAAACTCGAATTCGAAGATTCTAGCTCAAACATCAGACTCTGATTGTTTATCAAATCGATTCGAAGTTCATTTTAACAAAAACATACTGAAACTTAAACATATCTGCGAAAGTAGAACACCTAATTCTGTCAGCACACAAACTAAAGTAGTATTTCTTAAGCCAAACAAATCCCACATCGAAAAGTAGAAGAAAATGGAGGAAAACTTCAAGAACACCGAGTTCATGACATCGGAAATCATTTTCCAAACATATTCCCAACCTTTTCTTTCCCTTCCAGCTTTGTTTTGTTTGGTTACTGAGAAAGTGTTTCGAGAGAATAAACTAAATAAATCCCCACACTTTCTCCCTTTTCCGGAGAACCCAGAAAAACATGAACTCTGAAGCTTCAAAAACACGATTTTCCACCAAAATCCTAAAATTGAAATCTCTAGCATGGGGAAATGAAATTCCTCAACTAAAAAACTCCAACTTTTTTTTAACAGAAACACAAATTTGTCTGCAATTTTCTCTTTTGCTTTCATTAAAAGCATCAAAATAAACACATCAGCAAAGATCAAAGAAACAAATTCAATACCATTGAAGCATTGGGTTTCTGAGTTTTACAGTAATCTCCAAGCTGCAGAAAATCTTGATCAGCAAAGCTATGCATGTAAGGGAGGAACAGTCCTGTCAACGAAAAAAAAAACACTTTCCTCGAGCTTTACTCAGGAAAAAAAACACAACTTTTCTTAATGAAATTCCACTATTTTCTCAGAAAATAGATCCAAACAAATCACCAAAATTTTCAAGGCAGAAGTTTTGGGTTTGGAATGGACTGATCAGGAGTGCGAAATTTATATATACATGTAAGAATCAGACAGTTACTGTTCAGCAGGTTTAAGATTTTTAGGAAAATAAATTGAAAAAAAAAATGCAAATACTACACTGGGACAGAGCGTACTTAATATTTAATTGTTTTATTGATCATAATTATGTACTAATTAATTGTTCCTTCCTCCTTTTATTTTTGGTTCATTTAAAAATAATAATAAAATTCAAATAAAGAACTTCGATTTTATTTTGGTATAATTTATTTTGTCCGTTAATCAACGTGGAATTATATTGTTTTCTCCTCTCGATGGCTTTGTCGTTCGAAATTAAATAAATAAATTATTTTGATATCTAAAAATAAAAGAGAATCCAAAGATTTAGATATTAAAGGAAAATATTAAGGGGTTTTCTCTGAATGGAAGTTCCACTTAGAGTTTAAAATGTTTTTTTAGGTTAAGTGATTTTTTTAGTTAGTTTTTATTAGCACATTTTTTCTTTCAAAACTCAATCCATATTAATATTAAAAAATAATCCCTATTAATTGATTTTATTGAATACGATGAATAATTATATTATTAATTTTTTTTAATTAATTAATAGTGATTACGATAATATCTGTTTTAGAATATAATCTTCCTCATTTGACATTGATCGCTCAATCACTCTACTACCATCACTGGTGTTCGAACCTGTAATCTTTAAGAACAATAACCGTTCCTTTAACCACTTAAATAATAAATAATTATTATATAATTATTTATATAAATATAACATGCGTTGGTAGATTAAGATAATTATGAACTTAAAATATTATATTATCGATGTATTAAATAATTATGAGTAATTATTTGATATATTGACGGTGAGAATTAAAAATTATCGTAAATGTCTAGTTTTAGGGTTTAGAAACTTAGTTTAGGGGTTTAGGTGTGATTGAATTTTATAGTTTAGGGTTATAATTTAGGGTTTATAGACAAAAACTTAAATCTTCAATGTATTACCTTAAAAACCAAACCCTAAACTCTATAAATCTTAAATTCTAAATCTCTACACTTAAACCCTTAAATTAAGCTCTTAAACCTTAAAACTAAAACGCTTGTAAAAAATTTAATTTTCACCGTATAATTCAATAATTAAACAAACAAGGTGAATTGTTTGATCAGCAGAAAGATAAATATATATATATATATATAAACAAGGATGTTCGAAAATATTTGATTCGATCGATTATTTATTAATTTAATTTATATATTTGAATATTTAATTTATTTTCTATTTATGAATTAGATATTTAATTTGATTTTTAATTTTTTATCAGATACAGATCACAATATTTTAAATTTTAGGTTATCTAAAATTTTAAAATTTTAATATTGTATAAATATTTTTTATGATTGGGTATTTATTATATCCATAAATTAAAAAAAATTATAGATTTGAATCTTGTTATATTTAGCAATTTGTTATTTGTTATATCTGAAATTCTGAAATTTTTATAAATACGAATATTCAAATTCGAAAATATAGTTAAATCAAATAATATTTTTGGATAGTCGAATATCCAATATTTATATATTCAAATGTCCAATTTTTTCAGATCGAATACAAATATTATATTGTCAATTCAAAAAATAAAATATCTAAAAAAACCAAATTCGATCTGAACAATAAACATCCTCATACATAAGTGAATGAATCAAAAATTAAATTTAAAATGTATTTAAATATTTGTTTCAATAATTTTTTATTTTAAATTTAAAAAACGGAATAAGTAAATAAAGAGAGAGAAATTTGACAAATTGCAAGATTTCAATATTTTTCATACATAAATTTATATAAAAAAATCTAAAAGTTACTTATTTTAGATAACAAGCTAAAGAAACTATTTAATTCAAAGTTAAAAAAAATACTAAATTTTTTAAAATAATTGCAAGTATAAATTGAAATGTTTTTAAAATATGTCATATGTTTTTACGGTGGCAGATGCACTTATGGGATAGGGTGGGTCTAGCCCACCCTAAACTTTTTAAAGTTTATGTATTTACTTTAAAAATTTTAAAATTTTATGAGTTAGTCTTTTAATTTTTTTTAATATTTATGAGTTATATTCACCCTAAAATTTTAAAATTTTATGTGTATTCACCTTCAAATATTTCTCTAAATTTATCATTTTCTTCTTATATAATTAAGTGTATTCAACATAATAACAAAGTAATTCGAATCATGTATTGTAAAAATCTATTAAATATTAAAGGGTAATTTTCGAACATAGTATTTTTATTTATAATATCAAGATTTAAATCAATGACTTCGCTTAAAGGACCCATAAAGCTCACGTGTACGTATAGGGACGGAGCCGTGTATGTGTTGGGAGGGGTTATTGCCCCTCTTAAATTTTTTTGGTACAATTACATTTTTAGTCTTTTTTAGTTTGAATATTAATTAAATAAGAGTTTTTGTCCCTCCTAATTTTCTAATTTAAAAGTTTAATAGATTCTTATCTCTCCCAACATTAGATCCTAGCTCTATCACTGTGTACATACTCAAAAAATATTTTTTAAAATATGATGAAAAATATGTCAACATATTCCATTAGTCATATGATTAATATTATATTCAAATCTTCTATAAGTGAAATTGAATAATAATTTAATAATATTTGTATTAACTTTTATGAACCTAAAAGACATGAGAAGCTAATGTTATTGTCTTATTACATCTTTGTTTTCATGTTTCCATTGTCCCTATGACATTATACCTTGTGGAAAAAACTTTACTATAAGGACAATAATGAAAAGTGTTGGATCCAATCATATGGAGTTATATGCCCAACTTGAATCTTTTCATGACATAATAATAACAAATTATTATATTAATCAGAAATAAATATGAAATATAAGTAGATGTTTGATATTAGAATGTTAATATAATGTTGAAAATATTCTTAAAATTTGATTGGATAATTACTTTAATTTTTTAATTATTTTAACTTTTATTATTTTATTATAGATTAAAATAATTCATAAAAGTTATTAATATTTTTTAAATAGGTGGGTACGGGTCTACTTTAAATTTTTTAAAATTCATATATTTACCTTTATTTTTTTAATTTTTATGAATTAGTCATTAAGTTTTTATAATATTTAAGCTTTATGCCCACCCTGAGATTTCTAAATTTCATATGTGTCACCCTCAAATAAATTTCTGGATCCGCCACTGATTGCACGTAAAAGTTTCTACAACAGTTGTAGATTCAATTTTCAAATTTTTATCCTTGAAGTCAAAAATCCTTTCAAGAGAGAAGTATTGTGGAGACCATTGCAAAATAAGTTAGCATTAGAGTTTATATTTTAAGTATCTATTAACATGTTATTTAGTAATTAATAAAATGGTGTGCTTTGTTATTGTTTTTTCTTGACAAATGCTACTGAGTTTTTATTAAATTTATAGAAGAATTATAATTACATCGCAATTAAGAAGTAAAATAATTGGATTAAACAATCCAAAAATTCTTACAACTCAAAAACAGAAAAATAAAAATTTCTACGGAGATAAGCATACCAATAAATTCAGAAGCTTCATGAATCTCCTTGTCTCTGTCCAAACAAGACGCATAATGAAGGACGAGGGAGTTATAGGAGATCCAAACTATCATGCAAAAGGTATCGCTACCCAGGACTGATTCTATCGACAAACAACCATCAACTGAGTTGGGATAAATCTTTCCAAGTGACCACCTACAAAAACATAAACCAGAAACTAGCATCGATTGAATTTCTTTGCGAACAACAATCGATCGTTACATGCCATAAAGACACGAATCAAACCCCAAAACAAAAATAAAACATGTCACAAGGACAGAAAAAAACATGTCGACGGAAAAATAGAGATTTTTATTAAAATAAAACAAGAAAAAAATAATAGATTCGATGGTCAAAAACTAATACTAAAATTGATTGTCAACCATCGATCAAAATTGATGGTCGAATAACATGGTAATGTATTTAAGGTCAGAGATAAAATAATTAATCTAGTAACTAAATATGTTTATCTTGTCTTAATTTGAATCTTAATATAAAAATATAACAACTTTTATTATTGATCTTCTGTTTTTTAGTATTTTATCTTGATTAATTTGGACTACCTGCGTGGCACACATAGTTTTTGGATGGATAAGACTCCAACAAAAATTTTGAACAAAGGTTTAACAAATTATTATATCTGATCTATTAGTTAATTAATTTACATTAAATTTATAGAGATTTATCATGAATGATTTATGTAATTTATTTTTCTATTTATAATGTTAAGATTTAAACTATCAACTTTATTTAAAGAATTTAATGTCTCGTCATGCTAAACGAATAAGATATTTGTATAATAAAAAAAATGCAAAAGAATTCATGAAATTCAAAGGATGACTTTAAAAAGGAAATTCCGAAAACAATATTACTTTTATATTTTGCATTTAAATAATGTTTATTTAAAAATAATAAATTTAAATAATTTTATTTATAAGAAATTTTGAAAGGACTTTAACCAACATTATCATTATAGTTTATTTTTTTAAGTAATCATTAGCGAATTTGATCAAGGCTTAATGAGAATTAAAATATTTTAAAAAAATTAAGCTTAATATTTATTTATTTAAAAAAATGGGAAATTAAATTTATTTTAAAGATTGAATTTTAATTTTACTAAGTTTCAGAGGTCATTTACTTTTCAAATCTTAAACGTTTTAGATTTAATAATTTTTTGGTCACTGTTTTATTAGTCTACTATGGATAAGTTCTATGTTTAAATTGTAGTTATGTTAATTATGAAGGTAAGGTGTTCGACGAAATGATTTCTCTCATATTTCCCTTATGTCGACAAACAATTGTTTCTGGGAAAGGATATAGACACGCGGAATCGAAAGAAGAGGGACCATGACAGATGTGGGCTGCGAAACATTGAAACCCCATCGGCAATGGCTATATTCTCTTTCGGGCGGCTCAGCTGGAAAAAGCTTGCCCCGGAATCGGACAATCTCGGTGTGGCCCGATTAACTTTTTATGGAAAGGGGTTGTGAAAGGGGTCGATCAATGTGGCATTTTCTGGGCACGTGTTGTGCCATGGTTGCGCAATTCCGCGGTGATGTTTGTCGTCTTGTGGGTTTTTGTCTGCTTTCACAGTTTTATCTTTATTTAGTTCGACGAAATGCCTCAATGGGAAACAAGCTTTAGTGGAGTCAGGAGTGGTCATGATTCATGAATCGTTGATCAGGATACGTCTCAGGTTTTAGGGATAAGTATTCGATTGATCGAGTTGAATAAATAAAAAATTAAATTAAATTTATAAAATTTAAGTCAAATAAAATTATTTAATTTTATGTTAAAAATATTTATAATATTATTATATTAACTAATTCTAATTTAAACAATTATTTTATAACTATATATTATATATGTATATAATTATTCATATTATTTATATATAAATTGAAAAACTAGATTTAAACTTAAAAATAATCAATTAATTATATAAAAAATTAAATTATTTAAATCATTCTAACTACCACGTAAAACTAAAACTTTATTTATTTATTTTCAAATCTAACTAAGATGATAAAATTATAATTTTAATCAAGTTTAAGACTAAAATAAAAGGTGTAATTTAGAGACCCCACGAGGCACAAGCAACGTTAAGCCTAAAAAGAATTTGTCAGTTGTCAAGTACAATCGCAATTGCAAGTACATGTTTAAATAAATATAACTAAAAGAATTATTACAAGATATAATCGGATTAAAAATTAAAATATATTTATATTAAAAATTTATATCATGAGTTATTTTCGTTATATTTTATGAGATTAATTAATTAAATATATTTATTTAATTATTTTTATATTATTTTTTATCAAACAAATCTTTACTAATATTTATTATAAATTAAGTTTAAAAATAATTTTTATTAAGTAAAGATTCATTTGATAAAAACGATAAATTAAAAAATTAATTAAATAGATATATTTGATTAATTGATCTTATAAATAATATAATGAGATTGATCTATTATATAATTTCTCATTTATATACAAAAAAATTCTAGATATGAGTGGTCAATGAACTAAAGTCGTAAATTAACACAAAAAATTCTTATCAATAATATCTTATTTTATTTAAATAAATATGTAGATCGAATATAATTTGATTAATATTATTATGGTTATAATATACTTATTCTCTCATTAATTACAAATAAAATATTGTATGTGATGCAATCAAAAACAATTTTTTACAAGCGTCACAATTTTAGAATTTAGATGATTGATTTAAGATTTGAGAGTAGGGGTTTAAGTATAAGATTTAAAGTTTAGAGTTCAAATTTAAAGTTTAAAGATTAAGAATTATTTTTTAGGATAATATAATTAGAGATTTAAGTTTTAACCTATAATCCCTAAATTTTAAATTATAACCACACGGCTACACCACCTAATTTTAAAACTTTTACATCTACAAGCACTTGTGCATGAAATAATTATTCCCAAGGTTTAATCGTCAAATAAGTGTTTAAATTATACATTTTCAGATAGGTATTTAAACAATATTTTAGGTTAAATAAGTACATAATATTTCATTTTGTTATTCATTTAAGTTTTTCCGTCAACAACCGTTAAAATTTTAGTTACCTAATCAAAACATAACACATGCTCAATTTTTTATATTTTAATTTTTGAATTTTTTTAAAAATGTGAATTTCTTAAAAGAAATCTCAAAGTTCAACCCCTAAATCATATCTCCTTTAACGTTATTTTGAAAAAATTATATAATGTGTCAGTCCCACTACGTCATCCATGGGACCAACCAATAGAAACTGTCCACCTCATTATTTTTTTAATTTTCCAAGTGAATATTCACTTGGGAAAAAATTATGACATAGAAAAAATGGTGAAGTGAGCAGTTTTTATTGTTAGTCCATGGATAAGTGGTGGGACTGACCCATGATATAATTTTTCGTTATTTTAACACTTTGGTTGTTTTATTATTCATCGTCTAAGTGTTGGGTACTTCACAGTTCGACTCTCTTTAGTTGTTGATTTGAATCACTCATTTTTTTTATCGGTGATTCATTTGTCAGTTTTTTTATATTGCGATGATGGGGTGTTCAATAGAAAGAGTCTGAAGAAGATAAGGGTGACCGATAATGATTGAATAAGTTATCGAAATTGAAGTATTTAAGGATTTAGGATTAGGTTTAAGATATTTTAAGAAATTGTAGATGGTTGGCTTAATTAATATATTTTATATTATTTTTTTTCAAATTTTAATTTCGGAAGTGAAAATAATATACCATATGTTTAATTTTTATTGGATGAAAAAAAGATAATATTTAAAAATATCAGAAATATAAAAACATATTAAAAATTTTAAGAAAACGACCACCTGGTAGAACCATGTGGTCGTATCTCTAAATCCAAAAAATTGTGGGCTGTTTGAGCATCAGAACGGAACAAAGTGGGCCTAATCAACACCTTGTAAGACTGGGCCGGGTTAAATATGAAATGGTATTATTTAAATTAAATGATACGGTTAAATTTTATAATGATTATTAAATCTTAAATTAATTATTATGAAATGAAAAATTATATTTTAAATGGGTAATTATTTTAATCGTCAATGGTTAATTATTATCAACCATTTAATTACAGGTTAACATATAACTTATTATAATTTTTATATATTCATCGTCATCTTAAAACAAGTATATCAATTATCGTTTATGATTAATAATTATGATCAATTATATACACTTATCTTCAATGTTTATTATTTTTTCATAAATAGCTATATTCTTTTTTTTTAAAATTGAAGTAATATTTATAAGGGTAAACTATATAATGGTCCCTCAATTATACATTAGTTCTTTTTTATATCCTTCGATTTTGAAAAGTTATAAATTGATCCACTGATTATTTTTTATTATCACAAAGTGGTTCATTACCGTTAAAAAATAACGGGAGTCTTACCTGGACGTTAAAATGTTGAGTTAGATTACCACGTGGTATCTTAATCTCTTTGATCCCCAACAAAACCCCTCAATCCCCAATGCTCAGATTCTTCAACCATTCATTTTTTTTTTCTTTGGGTTTTGAGCAATGGCAACGTGAATCCATAGATTACTGAGATTAATCGGCGATGAAGAAAGATTACAATCATCTGCAACTCAACCCAGACCCGTCATCTTCCATCTACGGTGGTTCTCGTCCGGAAAGGCGAGGCTTTGGGAGGAAAAAGCTGCTGAAAAAGACTGTGGGATGGATGAACTTTTGACGATTCTGGGTTACAAGGTTAAGACTTTGGTCATGGCGGAAGTGGCTCAGAAACTGGAACCGTTGGAGGAAGTTATGGGTAGTGTTGAGGATGATGGGATTTCGCATCTTGCTTCCGAGACTGTGCATTATAATCCTTCGGATCTGTCGAGTTATCTGGAGAGTATGCTTTTTGAACTTGCTCCTCCGGCTTTTGACCCTTTTAGTGGTGTTGGAACGACAGCGACGGGTTCGTTGGTTGATTCATTTCTTTCATCGATTGAGTCGTCAACTTTAAAGATGTTGGATTTCGAGAAAAGTAGTCAACAACAAATCTTTGAGGAAGGTTCTAGCTCCGATTATGATCTCAAAGCAATTCCTGGTAAGGCCATTTATTCTCAAAATAGTCGCGATTCATTGTCTTCTTCGACTCACAACAACGTTAAATCAGAAAAACGCTTAAAACCGACATTCGGTTCGCACTCAGACATCTTCCCTCCTCCTCCTTCTACAACAACTCGGATTATTTGCAGGAGGTTGGTTGGAAGTTGGCTCAGTTAGCTGAAACGATTAACGTTGAGTTCGAGTACTGTGGGTTTGTTGCTAATTCTTTGGCTGATTTGGATGCTTCAATGTTTTATCTCAGGCCGAGTGAAGTTGAAGCGGTTGTCATTAACTCAGTTTTCGAGTTACATAAATTGTTGGCTCGGCCCGATGCTTTCGACAAAGTCTTCTCTGTGGTGAAACAAATGAAGCCTGAAATTGTCACCATCGTGGAGCAAGAAGCGAACCATAACGGTCCTGTTTTATTAGACCGTTTCACTGAGTCATTGCATTATTACTCGACGTTGTTCGATTTGTTGGAAGGGTCGGTGAGTAGTCAGGACAAGGTTATGTCGGAGGTGTATTTGGGGAAACAAATATGCAATGTGGTGGCCTGCGAAGAGGTAGACAGAACCGAGAGGTACGAGTCGTTGACTCAGTGGAGAAACCGGTTTGTTTCCGTCGGATTCTCTCCGGTCAATATGGGTTCCAACGCGTTCAAGCAAGCTGGTATGTTGTTGGTAATCCAATTTTTTAACAGCAGAGGATCACTTTCTAAAAAAAAAAATAGTTAATGAACCAATTTGTAACTTTGCATAGTCGGAGGATATAAAAAAGAACTGAGGTATAGTCGAGGGGCCATTTATATAGTTTACCCTATTTATAAACAAACCCTCAATTGCGCCAGTATTAAAACAACTCTTATGTTAATACTCTATATGAACAATATTTAGAAAAATTAATTACCTAATTAAGAAGATAATTGAATCAGATCTACATCTCATTAAACTTAAATAAAAAGACTTCAATAGATTCTAAAAGCTTTATTAAAGAGTTAATAAAAAGCCTGCAAATCATATCTTTCATTTAAAATTATTAATTAAGTCTTCAACTTTATAAATAAATTCCCTTTTCAAGAAGCTAAAAAGAAGGGGAAACCCCACAAAATCATTCAAAAAGTGGTCTGAACTTTTTTTATTATCAAATATAATACTTGTCATATTATTTTTAAATTTATAATAATTTGATAAAGTCGGATTAAAGAATATATATTTAAACAATGATTTGAGCAATTAATAAATTAGTTGTACATTAACAATGTCATGTAATTCAATTTAATGAAAGTTTTTTTTTCTCGATTCTTCAAGGTTGTATTTTGATTAATCTTTATTTATGTCGTATTCGGTGGGCGAGTAATTTAAAGAAGTTTTTCAGTGGTATAATCATTCGAAATTCATTTATTAGTTCAAATCAATTAATTTCTTTTAATCAGCTACGATCATTATAAGTAGTATATGTTTTAAAATATATTATCGAGTATTGAATATTGAATTTGATCTTTTAATCATTGTACTGTAAATACTGGTGTTTAAACCGTGACTTTCAAGAACAATAATCGTTTTTTTAATCACTAAGACAAGATGATTAAATGCATGGAGTTAAAACTAGAGGGACTAAACCTAAAATGTAGTAAAGTATATGGACTAGGACATAATTAGACCAATCCATAAAAATGGTAAAAGTAAAACAAAGTAATAAATCTTTCTTTACCCTTTTCTAGTGAATGAGGCTTAATGAGCGTTAAATTTCTAAGTCCTTTTTACTCTGGGCAAAAAGTGGTGAAAGTAGAGGACAGTTCATCATTGCCACCGACATTCTATAATTTCCACCACCACTTTCTTTTATATAACCCCACCGGCCACCGCACTCTTTACATACATATGATAGTAGCGGTCAAGGTAATTCTCAATTCTCAGCCACCCAAATAACAAAATTTCAATGGGATACGACAAGCTCAGACGGCCGGAGACTGAAAGTTCCGGGAACCACCGACAGCAACATGAAGAACCCAGAGCTCAAAACAAGAAGAAAAGGATTGTTATCGTTTCGTTTATGGCTCTGGGAATGATTGTTGTCTCGGCTGTTTGCGCGGGGATTGCGATCACGGTCCGTGAACGAGCTGCCGGCCCTGTTGGCGGCGGTGACGGGACATCGATCCGTCGTAAACCCACACAAGCTATTTCCAGGACGTGTAGCAAGACTCGGTTTCCGAATCTCTGTGTTAACTCGCTCCTCCAGTTCCCCGGCGCGCTCACTGCTAGCGAGCAAGACCTCGTCCACATTTCGTTCAACATGACGTTGCGGCATTTCAGTCGAGCTCTTTATACGACGTCGTTGATTTCCTCCGTGCGGATGGATCCACGTGTACGGTCGGCGTACGATGACTGCCTGGAGCTTCTGGAAGACTCCGTGGACGCAATCTCCCGGTCTCTCTCCTCCGTTGTTCCTTCCGAGGACGGCGGTTCCAAAGGCGGGTCGTCACCCCAAGACGTGATGACCTGGCTGAGCTCCGCGTTGACGAACCACGACACTTGTACGGAGGGGTTCAAGGGAGTGAACGGGGAAGTGAAGGACCAAGTGACGGCGAAACTGAAGGACTTATCGGAGCTCCTGAGTAACTGCTTGTCGCTATTTGCGGCGACCGGAGGAGACGACTTCGGAGGAGTGCCGGTTCAGAACAGGAGGTTGCTAGCGTCGGGTGGCGAAAATGTCGACGATGAAAAATTCCCGAAATGGTTAGGGAGGAAGGAGAGGCAATTGTTGAACACTCCGGTGTCGGCGATCCAGGCTGACATAATCGTTTCACCAGACGGAAACGGCACCGTTAAGACGATCGGCGAGGCAATTAAAAAGGCGCCGGAGCATAGTACTCGGCGATTCATCATTTACGTGAGGGCAGGAAGGTAAATTAAAAAAATTACAGACCGTACAATATATTTATCTCCATTTTATCTAATTTACTAATTTGCCAATGGAATACTTGAAAATTACAATAGCCCAAAGCTGAAAATTTTAGTTAACATTTTCAGGTACGAAGAGAAAATTTTGAAGGTGGGAAAGAAGAAAATAAACTTGATGTTTATCGGTGACGGAAAGGGTAAAACAGTCATTTCCGGATGTAAAAGTGTATTTGACAACATGACGACATTCCACACCGCTTCCTTCGGTAAGTTTGCCTTTCTATAGTACTAATTTCTTAGTACCTGAAATTAATTTTAATGTTCGATTTAGTACCTGAATTTAATTTTAATGTTCAATTTAGTACCTGAATTAGATGTTTGAATTTAATTTTTTTTTATCCAAATTGATATTTTTTTTAGCCAATCTGAATTGAAACTCCAAATTCAAATATCTAATTGGACTAAGAAAAGAGTTGGTTATCAAATTAAACTTGAAAACTAAATTTATGTACTAAAATGTATATTTACCCTTTCTTTTAATCTTCCTACAAATAATTGAAAACACACCCACTGGACCAAAACCTTTTTAAGACATGCATGATGTTCTAGAGAGACAAACTATTAGATCCCTATAGCCATTTCACCCACCCTTATCTTTTTCTGCATTTTTTTCGTTCGAGTCGAATCGAATTAAGTTTCTTTTTTCAAAAGAGAACTGTTAGAGGTGGAAAATGTATGTTTTTGGCTACAATCCGAAGCTAAATATTGACATTATTGGCATATGGGGGCCATGGGGTTATCTCCATTCTCCTAGACCTAAATGTGCATGTTATTGTCAAATAATCAACTGTCCTTTTACTCCGATTCGAGCGTCGAATACAGATATTCGAGACGATGGTATCTAGAAATCGATAATGAGACATAAATAGGACATGAATCAAACATTTTTTTTGAGAAACTTGTATGGATTTGATGATTGTTTTTGTTTTGTTTCTACAGCTGCAACTGGGGCAGGTTTTATTGCAAGAGACATTACATTTGAGAATTGGGCCGGACCAGCCAAGCACCAGGCTGTGGCTCTTCGTGTCGGGGCCGACCATGCCGTGGTTTACCGTTGTAACATCATCGGGTACCAAGACACCCTATACGTCCACTCCAACCGGCAGTTCTACCGTGAATGTGATATTTACGGTACGGTTGATTTCATTTTCGGTAATGCCACTGTGGTGTTCCAAAACTGTAGCATTTACGCTCGGAAACCCATGGCCTTACAGAAGAACACAATAACAGCTCAAAACCGAAAAGATCCGAATCAGAATACGGGTATTTCAATCCATGCATCTCGGATTCTACCCACACCGGATCTCGTCGCAGCCAATGGTAGCTTCGAAACATACCTAGGCCGTCCCTGGAAACTGTATTCCAGGACTGTGATTATGATGTCGTACATGAGCAACAACATTCACCCTAGAGGATGGCTCGAGTGGAACGCTACATTTGCCTTGGATACACTGTATTACGGCGAATACATGAATTACGGTCCGGGTGCGGCGATCGGGCAACGGATCCAATGGCCTGGGTATAGAGTCATCACTTCGGAGATAGAGGCAAGCAAATTTACAGTTGAACAATTTATTTATGGATCATCATGGTTACCATCAACAGGGGTTGCCTTCTTGGGTGGTTTACAAGTTTAGAATTTTAATGTTCTGTTTCTTAAGGTCAGATATGTGTTAATTTTTTAAAAATCAATTTGAATAATTCTGACTTTTATAAAAAAAATTATAGTGTAATTTTGTTTTCGGTCCATGTAATTTGTATAAGATTAAGTAAATTTTGACTCGATTCGATGTAAAAAATATTGACTTGACTCGAATTGATTTATAAATTTGTCTCAAAAAATTACAGATACAATTTTTGATAAAATGAAACTGTTGAAATTTTTAATAATTAGTAGGTTAGTTTTTAAGTTTAAGTTGAGTCTCTGAATTTTGTATGATATATGTATATCACACATGAATATATATATCATATATGTTTATAGAAAGTCATTTAAATTATAATCACTTAGTACTTGTATAATGTTATAAATTTACGATTAAATTTAAATAAACTTTAATGATTCAATTCGTCTTGACTTGACTTAATTATGATTCAATTCGTCTTGATTTGACTTAATTTTTATAGATTGGACTCGAAAAAAAATTAAATAAAATTCGAGTTTTAAATTAAGATTCATTAACCTATCTAACTCAAAAAAAAAATTATTGAATACCAAGTCGTATTCTTTGAACATCAATTAAAAGTTTATGTCTATATTTCAAATTTATCCAAAGTACATTGATTGAAAACCATGATAAACTCATATGCATGTACCTATAAAATAACTGTCACAGTTGTTGCTAATTTAACAATGACATAAAGGTTATTGGAGCTTGACTTTGTTTGTCTCCCTACCGTTGCTGCAACCGTGTTGGGCATGTGAGACTCGGGATTGGTCTTAAAAGTTACGGTGGTGTCGGTGAGGGGAGTAGTTGAAAACAGAAATAAATATATATTTATCCTTAAATTTTAATAATATAATAAATTCATTCATTAATTATTTTTTCATGAAAAAGCTAAAATATCATAGTTAAAATGATTTATTAATAATTAATTAATGATAAAGATACTTATATTGTTCGATCTTATATAAATTTAAATCTCGTATTTCGAATATAAACACCCTCCCTATACAGATATTAAAACTTGAAAACAGGATAACTATAGCTTTTTATTTCTAAGGATTGGCTTGAAAATACATCTAAAGAGAAGAAGCTGTTTTTAGTACATTTTTTTATGCTCAACAAGTAACAACAATGAACATTTGCAGAAACAGGAGAATGCTGACCCGACAGTTTTGATCTTCGTTCTCCATACCTCAGGTTCATAATCCGATGGGATTAGCACAAAACGTTCTGACTAAATCCGATGTTAATCTCCATTAGCGCCGATACGAAGATCGGAATCTTCAATCTCAGTCCGAACCACGAAACTGGGGAATGCAAGGCTCATATCCCTGCAAAACACACCAAAATAGTTGGTGTTGAGTGCATTTTAGTTGCTACGATGTACCGAGTATCAACTTCGAGTATGTTTCTAATTCAAGCATATCCGAATACCCATTTCCGGGTTTGAATAGGATACCAGTGTTAGAGATGAGTATTTTTAAGAAAAATAAGGTTCGGAGCAACATGGTTCATCCTACTGCTAAGTAGCTATATGATACCGAGTTTTAAAATCGAGTTTACTCACTTCAAATATGGGAGAGTCATGTTCTTTATGAGAGATGGGTATTTTGATACAAATGTCTTCCACTCTTCTGGATCAATTCTCCCATCACCTTGTGTGTCTGCTTCACGGAATGTCTGTGGAAAACACAGAAGAAATCGAGACTAAGAATGTCCGTATCGAATACAAATGGATTGGATAGTTGAAAGGTTAGAGATATCTGCACCTTATCCACAATTGTTTCAACAACATCCTCTGACAGAACTAAATCCGATTCATCCAAAAGTGCCAAAACCATTTCCTTCAACTGTGAGTTGATGAAAAGTTTTAGTTAGTAGCAATATTAACCGATCCTTAGATATGGAACTCGATAGGTATACCAACCTCCTCACGCTCGATGAAGCCGGTTTGTCTTAGGTCGTAAAGCCTGAAAGCAACTGCAACAGGTTTGTTTCAACTTAGAACATATTTCAGAAGAAAGGTTCATCATTTGTTGGCGAAGCATATGCTCCATTGAAGAAAAAATCATGAAAAATAGCCTTACATGCGATTTTGTCAGCCACGGGTGCATTCGGGTGAAAGATACCCAATGATCGAACGAACTCCCCGAACTCGATGACCCCATTACGTTTGATATCAAACAAATCGAAAATCTGCAAATCCGTCAGCAAAGATGGAACTATAACATTGCAGATGAAAGATATGTCTGTTCGAGTGATATAGCATTGTGAAAGCTACTCATACGTTTCAGCACAAAAATAGAGTTAGATACTGAATACCAGCAATGTGGAAGCTAACATTACACACCCTGTCTGCAAAAAGATTCCTCTGATTTTTGTTCCTGAATAGGGCAAGCTGGAACTCTTCCTATTCAAAAAAGCAGCATAGAATTTGTCAAAACATGACAGAAATTAGTTGATGTCCAATTATGACTAGACTTGAATCGTAAATATTGAATAAACATACCTTGTGAATAAGCCCATCGGCTACTATCGAATTGCTTAGTTTCATAAAAAGCTCATACAAGGCCTCTACTTCACTAACTGTAACTGCAAACAAGAGAAAATAGTTCATGCTCGACTGACAAACTGATTAGCTATTTCAAACAGAAATCATCCTGCGACATGAGTGTTAGATGCAAGAATATTTATGAGGATTTTTAATAATCTTATCTATATACCCATACTCGAAAAACTGGATGTCTGCCACGGATACTTAAAAATAAATAAATAGAGTTAGAGCAACATATGTGTTACCAAAATTAAACTCGGAACTTGTTCTCGATTTGTAGATGTCTGGATGTCAACTTTATTTTGCTAATACATGTCTAGATAATAGCATAATACGCGTGGAGAATCCACATTGATTTATGAACACTAATATTGTAAAGATAAAAACAAGCAGAGGCAAACTTTGATAGCATACTCTAGGTTGCTTACACTCGAGATGAATGTTAAATATCGATATGTGTTCGATACAGATATATTCAAATATGTGTGTCAGGCACAAATACTTAAATAAAATATCCGAGCAACAGAATGCATATTTGTGAGCTACATGAAGAATCAGAATTGCTACTCACAAGGTGTTTCGGCAGAAAGAATATTTGGGTCTTCATAACCAGGGACGCGTTTGATTCTCTTCGAGCTTCCACAGCCCATGACAACAACCAGTGTTATTCAATCACAAAAATTGTCAATAATGCACTCATTTGCAGCAGAAGGTTCACCTGCCAATACCAAAAGCATTTATATTTATCAACAATTATTAGACTTATGAGTGTACAACATGAGTGCTAATTCTATTTTAAAAAATTGTAAGGTGTCGAACACAGATACTTTAAACAATAATGTAGCCTCGAATCAAAATGCGGAAAAACTAAAGAACACCAATCAAAAGCTTCCACACATTGAAACCTAAGAATAATTAAATGAAGAACATATTTGACATCAGGACGTCCTACAAACCTGTAAATGTTTAAAGGAATTACCGAAGCACAAGATTATGCAATGATAATAGGTTGACTTCCGAGACATGGAAAGCAAAAGAACAATATTCACCTATGGTCACCAATTTACAAGCATGATTATTCGGGTTCGGGTGTGACTATCAGATCGGATATATTCCAGGCATGGATTTAGCTATTTTTTATAATAAAAAAATCAATCATAGCAAGTAAAGGCATGTAGTAGGACAAACAGTGAACAAAGCAAAAGATTAGCTATCTGAAAACTCCATTTCATCCTATTCAAAGACCCCACCAACAAAAGTAAGTGGAAAATCCAAAAGATTTGATCACATAAACCGATCATTCGTCGACTCAAAACCAATTAGCTGGGAATGGAGCTGTTTCATTTGAACATAAAGATTCCAAGTAATCAAAAATCTAATCAATGTAGGAAACTTTAAAAGGCTCCATCAGGTGTCGGTGAAATAGTGAAGGCAAAATAGTTTACCATATGACAAACTCAAAAGGGTATCAGGCAAGAGAACATATAATAACAACAATACAGAATTCGTACGTCGTTACGTATTAATAAACCAACTTAAAACCCATTAGTAGCAAGCAAAGAGACCCAATTTGAATAAAGAGCACATGGAATACAGAATCCAACCTAGGGGATACTTTAGCATCTTCTAATCAATGTACTAAAGGAGACTATGGCTTGGAATAAGATAAAATATTGTTATAAATGTTATGATTCGAACCTAAACTTGACCGATGAACAAATTAAGTTATTTAAAGTGAATTTATTGGGTGAAATCCTTGATCTTATTAAGATTTCTAACCAGGACAACTCGACTTGTAATGAAGAACAGAAAACAAAATCAAATACTAAAATTTGGAGTTGGGACCATTGACAAAACGCATCAGCATGGCCCCAATCCCTGAATATAAAATTCTAGAGAAAAAAAATCACTTTTGGTCTTTTCCCTTTTTGTTTTCTCACCAACCAAACAGATTTATACTTATGCTTAAATTTGTTTATGAGTTATAGCTATTTCTATTGTCTTCTAACTAATAGAAGTATGAACCACCAAAAAAATCCTGCGGTTTAGTTAGCCTCTAACATCTGTCATTTGAGTAAAGAATAATTCAACATAAGATTACATTTTGAGCTTTATTTATTATCATTGTGATTTAAATTTAGAAACTGGAATCTCATCAAGAATCAAAATGGAAAAGAAAAAAAAAAAAGAATCATACATTACCCAGAAAAGCTTTAAATCCTTTGAATCTCGGAAATCAAATTATGTACACAGACTAAATTACATACATGAAATCCAATGCAGCTGACTGCAGCTACCATCTTTTTTATCCATCCCCATATTCTCCACTTTTCTCAGCTAACAAACAGGAACCCAAGTACCCAGAAAATAAACACTTGAAAGTGAATCCATTTCGACCACCAAGAAAAACCCTCAAACAAAGAGGAACCCAGACTCGAAATATATAACAAAATGAACCAAGAATCTAAGAAATAAAGCAATATAAACAAGAAAGCAAAAGAATTAACTACAGATTACCTGATGCAACTGGAACTTGAGACGGTGATAGAGTGAGGTTTGATCTTAACGCTGTCTCCTCCTTTAATCCTTCGGGTGTTTAAGACTTGGCTTATAGATTTCGATTATATTAAGACTTAAAGCTTGAATCTTGTTTCACGCCTCTTCTCTCTAGAAAAACTTACAAACGAGAGATATTTGAATTGAGTAAACAATTTCATTCATTCATATATATTGATACAAATTTACAAGTGCATAAGTTGGAGGCCATTTTGTCACCTTTCATTGAATTATTTCAATGGTCGATTTCTTTCTCTTATTTTTTCTTTATCTAAAGTAATATTTTCCTGGATTTTGTTATTTCTTGTTTCAACCTTTGGGTCAGAGACGGGTGATCGGTCGATCGAGTCGAGTTATTTTTTTTAAGTTATTTGAGTTTATAAGTTTTATTTTATGATTTGATTTTTTTGAATTAAGTCGAGTTTATTAAATTTGAGTCGAGTTTTTAAGTTTCTATACAAATTTAATTATACGTATATATATTTCTATATGCTTATAAGTAGTGATCCACATACAATGGCGAATCTAAAAATATTTGTAAGGGTGGACGCAAGTCGAAATATTTTTTAGTGTGGGAATGAATCAAAAAATCTCTAAATTTCATGGTGAGAACAATCATAGAAATTTAAAAAAATTAAGGACTATTCCAAAAAATTTAAAAATCAAAACTAAATATGTGAATTTTAGAAGTTCAAGATGGGTACGAGCCCTCTCATCCTGCCATTTACATCTGTCATCGTGTACATATATATTTCTGTATGCATATATTTAAGGTTGAGCGATGCACATATTGATTGAAATTTTAGCGACTTTTTATATACATACATAATATACATGTATATTTTTTTATATTTTTACATGTGATATACATAATATATCATGTAAAATTAAAATAAATCTATTCAAACTAATTACTAAATTTTTTTGAAATATTCTAGTTATTTAAATTTTTATTTCACAACTTAAACTTTATTTGAAAATTTTTCGAATTGAATAATTCAAAAGAACTATTTTTTAACCTCGAGCTAAACTAAATAATATATATTTTTGGTATAACAAAACCAAAATAAGTTTTTAAGTAAAACTCCCCTTAAATATTTGCATAGGTTTGAAAATTTTGTTTTAAAGACTTTTTCCCTTTTTGTTAGATCAAAATCAAAGATATAAAGTGATAAAAACAACAATGCTAACAACAAGCTATAAAACTTAAAATTCATAATCCATAGCATAAAATTCAATAACAATCAAACATAAAATCAAAGCATAATACTTGAAACATAAAACATAAGTGCATAAGTCTTAGAAACTTGAAACATAACATGAATGAAAAATGCATAAGACTTAAACATAATACTAATCCTAATAGTCATAACTAATCCTAAGAGATAACAAAGCTACTCCTTTCTACCGTCATCATCATCGAAGGCTCTAGCCTTATGTCATTCATCATGAAAGGTACCGATGGACATACTCATTGAAAGATGTGAAACTTTAAGGTCCGTCACACGAGTATTGAGAACATTGAACTATTCTTTGAAGTTGTCAAAGCGAGTATCGATGCGGTTGTTGAGTCTGACGAATTGTTCAGTGAAAAATCACCTTCTTATAAGTTACATGTATGTAACTCTTTGTTATAAACTCCTAGTAAAATGACATACGACTTTAATATGTTTATTTTGGGTATTTTGGGGTGTGTATGGAACCTTATAGGTTTTAGTTGTAAAAGGCATAAGATTGTGTATTTTGAAAGTGGTTAAGGTAATGAAATAGGCCCTTAATGATCTAATTGCTAAAATCATAATAAATGAATTTAAATCGTTTTAAAATTTAGTATACTGTTAAAATTGTATGTTTATAATTTACCTGTGAAATTTAATGACTTTTAGACAAGGTTTGATATAAAAATTTAACTAAAAATCAGAGAAATTATATCATTACAGGCTTGTCCATATTTGTATGGCTAGACATACAAAGCCCTCAAATAGTGCTCATATCGTTACGGTAGGACATATCAATACATAAATTGTTCACTGAAATTTGAATTTCAGTTCGATATCAGTACTGCTATAAGGCTATCGGTACACAAGGTCAAACAAAAAGATTAATATTTTATCGGTCTTTGTGTATCAATCCCTAAGATCGGTACGAACCAACTGAAGTAACGATCACGTAGGTGTACTGGTACATGCATAAACTGTACCGATACGGATAGTTCAATTAGAATCTTTGACCTTGATCAAAAATTTTATGTATCGATTCAAATATTATTGTGTATTGATACTGATCACTTAACCCAATTGAAATAACTATCTACCATGTAGGCATATTGATATAGCACCCCATGAGTATCAGTACGACAACAATTAATTATGTTACAAAGTCTAAAAAATAAGTCTATCAATTTTACAATTAGGCCACTAAAAATTCAAGATTAAAATTGAAGGGATAAACGATATTGAAACTGGTTGAAATTTCACATGTAGCTTAGCCTATAGTCTAATTGAACTACGGCAAAAGAAAATTAGGAGAAAGGCTGGTAAATTTTAGAATTTATAATTAGCTCCCTAAAGTTACAAAAGTTTTAAAATCATCCATAAAGTGAAGAAATCTTAAAACTCGAATCTAGTAGAAGTCTTAATAAGATAATATGAGTTAGTAAAGACCGAACCCTAAACTTGAATCTTTATCTTAAACCTCCGATTAGACCTCCGATAATATTTTTTGATCCGATTTTCTACCAAATCGGAAAGTATTACGGTTCAAAACAAGAAGATCAATAAAATAATAAAAAACACCATGTTAATCAATTATTGTTACGGCAAATCTAATCCTACCAAAAAAAGCAATTAAATATCAATAAAAATATATATAATAAAACATATGGTATATATCAAAAGAGAAAAATGTATACAAAGACATAATTACTGAATTAAAGAAACTAATAAAAATTTATCAACAATAAATAATAAGTACCGAAATTAATATCATTATCAGCCACATAGAAATTTAAAAATAAAAAAATAATATTTAATTATCTAAAAGTAATTAATGTATTTTTTTAATATTATATTTTTTAAAAATATTATAATAATTTTAATATTATATATATACTCAAAGTTTGGATGCGTTGTAAAAGAAAGTTTTGATGTGTAATGTTAGATAATGGATTTGTAATGGACACGTGGACGTGGATGGAGCTGGCAATAGACACGTTAGAGATGGATATAGCCATATAGGTCGGCTGAGATATTTTACTTACGCGGATTTTATCCATATATAAATATTTTAAATTTGACTCTAATCTAACTTGAACATTTCTTTAAAAAAATTGATCTGATCTAAAAATGAATATCTCAAAATTGGCTCGACCCGACCTGATTTATAAAAAATAATTTTAGAAATTTAATTATAAAAAATAATTTTAAAGAAATTAATTATTAAAATATAATTTTAAAAATTAAATTATAAATAAAAAATATAATTTCAAAGACCTAATTATAAAAGAAATAGAGAGAAGAATATTAATATAAATACCCTAAATAAGAGGAAATTATATATTTAATTCCAGGTTGGATCGTATATTTTATACTCTAAAGCTAAATCTGATCTAACATGTCCCTCAATAAAAATCTGATCTGACTCAAATATATTTTTCATTAAAAAAATTAACTCGATCAAATCGAATCAAATCAATGTTGGAAAAATAGTGTGATACATGAACATTTGAGCTTAAATTTGAGTGGGTTCCATTAGTCAAATTAATTGGGACTAAGTGTATTATTACTCTACAACAAGAGTATATTAAATTTGTATATTTACATGCTCAAAATGTTCAACGGATGAATGAAAAATTGTTGCTTAATGTAACACTCATGGTATTGAAAAAATAAGATGAAAAATAGAATATCCCACATTTGTTGGGAACATAGAGTTAGAAAGCTTTATAAATAAAAGTTCTTCATGTTATTATTGTAAATAAGTTAAAGGCTTGGACTAGACACCATTTTAACTAACATTAGTTGAATTTTATAAAAAAACCCGATTGAATCGAATAAAATACTATCCCTATTTCCCTACCCATCGCCACACCTTCAAAACTTCCCTTAATTTTTTAGCCACTTAAAATCGATTCTCACAATTTTAAAATAAAAAAAATACTAATATTAATACCCATCTATTTACATAAAAAACAATACGCGGTTACATTAAAAACACATCACTAATAAACTTATTTTTTATACATTTTATTATTAAGACAATAATAATTTTACAATATTAAAATAAATAAAATAATTCTAATTTAAAATTTTATGAGTATAAAAAATAAGAAAATAGATTGCAGAAGTGAGCCATAGGGCAAAGATAAATGAGGTCGACTTGTAGAATTATGTAAAATTATAATTTTATTTTTAAAATTTATTAAACTTATAATTGATGCCTATAAATTTTTATAAATTCATATTATTTTTTATTTTTGAATATTTTAATTTAACTTCTTATTAATTTTTAAAAGATATTATTAAATCTTTAAATATTTTTTTTTTAAAAATTCAATTAAACTTTAATTTAAAAAATATAAATTTAACCCTTAAATTTTTTAAAAATTCAAAACGTTTTGATCCATTCCATCTAAACCCTAGTGAAATGACGTACCATATTGACCAAACAATGTCGATGGTGCCTGTCCTTGGGTCCAGTATCTAAAATAATCACCAGTCCTTTATATGCAATAATGCAGAACTGATACTTGACAAGACCAGGATAAATGGTTTTAGGTGGTAAAGACATGGTGTTTGATTGGGAGGGGACACGGCTCGTCTGTCTAAAATAATCACCACTCCTTTACAATACCAAAAGGGTTTATTGATCGGTTAAAATAAAATTTTAATTTTTTTTAATTAGATTTATACTTTATGAAATCGATTTTTTTTATTTAATTTGTACATTTAAAATATTGATTTTGTTTATAGCGTTATATTTTATTAAATCAATTAGTTATTGATACTCGGGTCGTAAACAAACTGAACATTTAATGAATTGTTTGGTGGGAAGTTTATTTATGTTCGTTTATTTATTAAACGAACGAATACGAACAACGGGTTCGTTCGTTCATTTATGTTCGTGAACGTTTGGTAATTTATTCGTTTATATTCGTTCATTTATGTTCATGAACGTTCGATAATCTGTTCGTTTATGTTCATTTAAATTTATTCATATATGTCTAAAGGTGAACATTAGATCAAATCAAGTCGAGTAAAATTTTTTTGAATTACTCGAATTGAGAAGTTTTATTGTATGACTTTTAAAAACTTTCTTGTTATAGGTTAAGAGTGTTCATTTTTCTGTTAAACCAAGTTAACCGATCAAACCAAAACAAAATTGGTTAATCAGTTAAATTTTAGGTTTTGTCTAATAATTAAGAGTTTTTTTATCTTAACTATCGATTAATTCAGTTTAAAATTAGTTAATTAATGGAATTAATCAAAATATTAAATATTTAGCGTATTATATATGTTATTTATGTTCGTTCATTTACGTTCGTTTAAGTTCATTTATGTTTGTTCGTTTATCATTTAAACGAACACAAACAAGCTACAATCTTTAACGAATAAACACAAACAAGAAATTTTGTGTTCGTTTATGTTCGTGTTCGTTCATTTGTTCGATTAAAGTTAAACGAACAAACATGAACACATCCTCATTCGTGTTCGTTCTGTTCGTTTACAGCCTTAATCGATACATTTATCTTTTATAGAAATAAGACAAAGCACTGAATTTGAAAACTCGATTCGATTTATATATTAATAATTTATTCGATGTCAAATGGTGAAGATTATATTTTAAAACAGATACTACTATAATCACCTAATTTAAAAAATAATTTAAATATGTCAAATTTATATTTGAAAATGGTTTGAACTGAAAATAACATGAAAAAAATGAACTAAATACAAAAAACTTGAGAAAACCTAACTCACTCAACCTAGCTCCAACCTAACATAGTATCAGGTAGGGGTGAATGTTCGATTTCGAGTTATTTTTTTTTTGAATTATTCGAGTTGATGAGTCTAATTTTAATTCAAACTTTCATTCATTTTTTTAATCGAGTCGAGTTTTCTACTTCTTATAAAAAATTATCATATTATAGTGCGATTTCATTATAATTTAAACGACTTTCATTATTCATATAAGATATTTATATATCTTCATATTTTTTCATATATCACAATATTTTTCATATTTTTTTGATAAAATATTTTTTTTTATTTTTTCATATTTTTATATATCAGTATATATATCATAAAAATTTGAGGGATTCATCTCTAACTTAAAAATAAATTCTTTAATTACTAAAAAATTCGAGTTTTTAAGTTATTCGAATTTCTATTTTACAATTCAAACTTTATTTGAATTATTTTTGAGTCGATTAGAGTTTATGAAATGTAGAGTCGAGTCAAGACAATTCTTGTCAAATTATTTATTTTTTAGTCGATTCGAGTTTACTCGGTCCTAATATCATGATTGGTTCAAAGATTTCGAAGATATTGTATAATTTATTAAAAATGAAACTCTTACTCTATAATAAGAAAAATATATAATTTTTTTCTTTAAAAAATACCAGAAAAAATTATTAAATTATCTTATCAAACAACAAATATTAAATATTAAACGAATAAAATTCAAATATTTTCTTTTTTCACCTAAAAAATAATATTTTTTATATTTTAAATTTTAAATAATTATTATATATATACTTTTATATTTTAAATTACTGTCCCAAACTCCACTTTTATAAAGATAATCGCATTTTCATATGTCTGCGATATACGGTAAAATTCTAAAAAATATGATAATCTGAAAAAATATCTCTCAAAATATTATACTAGTCATTTTATTTTCTAAAATACTATACTTTAAATAGTAATTTTAAAGATGATTACAGAAGAATCCGACTTTAAATAGTGAAATGAATTAAATCAAATAAAAAAATTAAATTTAATATCAAGAGATTACGACTTTAAACAATGATTTTACAGAAAACACTTTAAAAATTATAAAAACACTTTTCAAAGTCGTCACCTCTTATACCGACTTTAATTTTTTATTAAATTTAATTCATTTTATTATTTAAAGTAGGATTCTTCTATAGTCATATTTAAAGTTATTATTCAAAGTACAATATTTTAAGAAATAAAATAATTAATAAAATATTTTGTAAAATAAAAAAAGTGTGATATTTATATAAATTCCCCACGATATAAACATATACCATATTAGATATTTTCAAAAAATATATTAAATAATTTCTCGAAATAAATCTACTAAATGCGACATTATAATTGTATCCTGTAGTTGGTTTTACGTAGTTATCATGTTATTTGGCGCCAGCCATGTGATTAAAAGATAATTAATATTTAAATATATTAAAGTATTTGATTAAAGTCCCTTTTTCCCACTGGCTAAGTTTATTACACGTAAAATAAAGAAAAAAAATTGTTACACGTGATGCATGCCTCGTTTCCTCTTAAAACAGAAAAATTATATTGTGAATTTTTTTTATTATATCCATAATCTTATTTATTAAAATTAAGTTATTTAATTTTTATATAATTTTTAAAGATGATATAAAAATAACACTTCACTCGTGGTATAAAAGATTCATGATATAATTTCTCTTTAAAACAACACTTCACTCGTTTAGTTTGGCTAAAGAATTAGATTAAATCAACATTAACGGTCCAATTGGGTGTGTATTATTTGGTTTTAATTCAATTATCGAAAGAATTAATTTTTTTTAGATAATTCGATCGATTAATTTTTGATAGGTTTGGTTAGCGATTAATATTTTTAAGAAAATTCAGTTATTGGTTAATTCGGTTCAAAATTGATTAATTAACCAAAATTATTATATATATATATATTGTCATTAAACTTTCAAAAATATAAAATGATCATTAAATTTTTTGATATATAATAAGATGATCGTTAAACTTTTATCAAATTAACATAAAATAAAACTTTAGTGACTAAAATAATCATTTTAACCCAATTTAATACCCTTATTATACAACTTAACTAAAATTTTATAATAAATTTTAATAATTTAAAATCTAACCAAAATAATTTCAATTTAATTAATTCAATTATAATTAATAAGTTTAATTAACGGTTAAAGCTCTAAATTTTTTAATTAATTTAATTATAATTAATTTTCTTTAATCACCGATTGAATTAACGAGACGTATACCCTAACTCTTTCCCCATCATATACGTGTGCGTAGATATATGTTGGGGATCGTTTTGTCAATTCCTTCGTTTTCGACAAATCTTTCTTTGAAAAATCAAGGATTATCTTCTTATATATAATTGTGTTGAGTGTTACCAGTTCATAGCTTTTAGAGAATTTGAGTATTGAAATTTAATTATAAATCTTTATTATTATCACCAAAATTTGTATGAATTATATTTTATTATTATTATAATTATTTAAAAATAAGTTTCGAGTATAAATTAAAATAATTTAGTGAAATGAGATATTAAATCTTTAAATAAAAGTAGTTATAAAATACGAGTGTTAATATTGTAGGCGTAATAAATTGGTTTAAAAAGATTATATTATAAATTAATAAATTAAATATCATTGATTATATTAAATTTGATTAGTTCGAATTTATTTTACAATAATATTATTCAAACTTAATATAATGATATTTTGAAAACTTATCAACATGGGTCATTTTTAGGTTGGCCCAAGAACTGAGAACCCAAGCCAGGTAAATTGTTCGGATCCGACCCGGATTTTTCTTCAAATCTTTCTACCTTGAGGCTTAAACCCTGATCAAAATTCAAAACCCTATCGAATTTATCACCTGAACCCGTAACGTTATCTCCGGCAACCGCCTCAACCTCCACGACAAAATCTTGAAGATCATCCGCGACGACGACCTTGAGGAGGCCGCTCTATACACATGCCACTCCGTTTACTTCAATTGCCGCCCCACGATTTACACTGTGAACGCCCAGCTCCGGCGATCGAATTACTATGATCTACTCTCTCTCTCCATTGGTCCATAACCCTTGCCGGAATCTCCCCCAATGTGATCACACAGAACCTTATTTTTCAAACTTATCTTGATTGCAAAAGACCAGCTTGTGGATAATGGGAAATTCGAGAAGGCTGTGGAAATGAAGGAGGAAGTGGACGAGAAAGGTTTGGCTCCTGACCCTATTGTCTGTAGTTTTTTAATCTTTGGCTGCGCCAAGAACCGGGATTCAAATGGGATTTTAAAGCTTCTCCAGGAGCTAAAAGAGAAGAAAGATGGGGTTCCAGAAGACGAGTACCTTATGGGAGCTTAATGAAGGGGTATTTCATGAAGGGAATGGAGAAAGAAGCTTGCGGAGAAAATTCGGAGGTTAAGATGAGAGCTATTGCTTAAGCAAGAACGAGAAGTTCGATGAGACTTTAAGGTTGTTTGATAGGATGAAAAATGAGCACACTCCTAGGAGATTAGCAGTGAATTTTGGAAGCTTTAATGTGATTGTCGATGGATATTGCGCCGAATGTAAATTTAAGGAAGCCATGGATGTTTTCAGGTCAATGCACGATTATAGGTGCCAAAATGGTTTATTGGGTGAAGCTGAGGAGCTCTATGGTGGAATGGTGGCTGAGGCCTGAGGGTGTTAGCCCCGATGAGTATACTTATGTTCTGTTGATGTATGCTTGCTTTAAAGTGGATAGGATTGATGATGGGGTTTCGTATTTTAGGAAGATGGTGGAGGCGGGATTGAGGCCGAACTTGGCTGTTTAATTTATAATATGTTGGTTGATGAATTGGTTAAAGCCGAGAAGGTGGACGAGGCAAAATCGTTTTATGATACAATGGTGAAGAAGCTTAAGATGGATGACACAAGCTATAAGTTTATTATGAAAACACTTAGTGATGCGGGGAGGTGTCCTTGTTGGCCTTGCCTTTTCGATACTGAATGACATAGTCGAGACCCAATAACTTTGTCAAACCTTTCTTTTGAATTGTAGTTGTAAGCTTCTGCTCCAATAAATGCTTGAGGGGCTCGTGGTCTGTTTTTATGACAAAGGGGTGTCCTTTAAAGTAATGGCGCCACTTGGTAACAGCCATTAATATTGCCAAGTATTTTTTCTCGTAGATGGACATGTCTGAGTGTCGAGAACCCAGGGCCTTGCTTAAATAAGCAATTGGCCAACCATTTTGGGATAGGACAACACCTATACCTCCTGAGCTTGCATCGGTTTCAAGGCAAAATACTTTAGAAAAATCCGGTAGGACCAGAATTGGGGCAGAACACATTGCTTGCTTCAGTTTCGAAAAGGCATTAGTTGACAGTGGTGTCCATACAAACCCATCCTTTTTTAGCATCTGAGTCAGTGGCCTACTGAGTTTACCATAGTTTCTGATAAACTTACGATAGTAGCCTGTCAGACCAAGAAATCCCTTTAGTGCCTTCAGATTCTTGGGAAGGGGCCAATTCGCCATAGCCTCGATTTTAGAAGGGTCGGTTGAAACTCCATCTTTAGAGATTAAATGGCCTAAATACTCCACTTGAGTCTGTCTAAAAAAGCACTTGTTTCTTTTTGCAAAAAGATTGTTAGAAGATAAAACTTTTAATACAATTGTGAGATGAGCTACATGCATGGACATATCAATGCTGTAAACAAGTATGTCGTCGAAAAAAACTAAGATAAATTTTCGTAAATAGGGAGCAAATAACTCATTCATAAGACTCTGAAATGTAGCGGGTGCATTGGTTAGCCCAAAGGACATTACTTTGAACTCAAAGTGTCCATGATGAGTGCGAAATGCAGTCTTGTGGATGTCCTCTGGTAGTATTCTGATTTGCCAATATCCGGATCGGAGGTCTATTTTAGAGAAAAACTTGGCTCCTGCCAGCTCATCTAAGAGGTCTTGACTACCGGAATAGTGAATTTGTTCTTGACAGTGGCTGCATTCAATTATCGGTAATCAACACATAGCCGCCATGTCCCATCCTTTTTTTAACTAGCAAGTAAGGTGAGGCAAAAGGGCTCTTGCTGGTTTGGATGATTGAAGAGGACAACATCTCCTTAATTTGTTTTTCCACCTCCACCTTCTGATGGTGAGAGAATCGAAGGGCCTTAAGTTGATTGGCTGAGTGTTTTGTTGAAGGACAATTGCATGGTCTTGTTTTCTAAATGGAGGCATTTCTTTCGGTTCTTTAAATACTTTCTGATATTTTTGCAGCAAGGAATGTAGTTCTCTAGGAGTGTTGGCTTCATTTGTGTCCATACTCATCAAATAAATTTCACCACAAAGTTCAGGATCCTTATCTACTAACCTCTGCAATTTTTCTCCAGAAATGAGTTTCATGTTGTTGTTTCTGGTTCCTCCTTGTAGCTTAATTTGCTGGTCACCCCTCTGAAAACTAAGTGTCATCTCATTGAAGTCCATCACAATTGCACTGTATTTTTTCATCCAGTCCACACCAAGGACCATGTCGCTGCCCCCTAATTTAAGAACTCTGAAATCATGTTCGAAATGGAACCCTTGCATCTTCCAGTGGAGTTGATTACATTGAGCTGTGTTGTAGAGCTTTTCACCATTAGCAACAGTGATTGCTAGTGGCTTAGTTTCGATCAATACCATTAGCAACAGTGATTGCTAGTGGCTTAGTTTCGATCAATTCATTGCCTTCCTTAGACCAGCTTGTAGCGATGAAGCTATGAGTACTTCCGCTGTCAAGTAAAATATTCAGTGTTCTTTCCTTTATGGTGCCCTGAATTCTTAGGGTGTTATATCCGATGCTGCCCGTGAGAGCGTTCATAGATATTTTCAGGTTTGCTTCATGCTGTTCATTTCCTTCCAGATTTTCATGCACCCTTGTGTCCTCCTCCATTTCCTCTATGACTTCCTCTTCTTCCATCAAATTCAGTTGCTTAGGCTTACATTGATGTCCTGGACCAAATTTGTCCCCACATTTAAAGCATAGGTTGTTTGAACGTCTGTAATCCAGTAGTGATTGCTTAGCTGCAACTTGTGGAGCAACATTGTTTTTGATTGCTGGAGTAGGTGGAAAATTTCTTGGTGGTGGTCCTGTGTTGGAATAATAATGGTTCTTCATGCTAGGTTTATACCTTTTTGCTTCGAACTCCAAGGATAATTCCGCTAGCTTTGCTTGTCTGTACACTTCAGCCAATAACTTTGGTTGATGCATTTTGATTCTGTGCTTCAACTCATCCTTAAGTCCACTAAGAAATAGAGACACAAAGTAAGTTTCCTCCAAGTGGGGATACTGCTGCAGGACATATGGTTTCAATTCATCAAAATTCTCTTGGTATAGTTCGACTGTTGATCTCTGAGTCAGCTTACTAAATTCTTCAATAACATCTGAGAATCCTTTAGTATCAAATCGGTGACACAAATCCGTTGCGAATTCATGCCAAGTGGCTCGGTGTTTTTGCATGATGTATCCATCAAACCAAACTTCAGCTTTTCCCGAGAGATACATAGCTGCTACTTCCAATTTTTGTTCTTCAGGAACACCAAATATGGAGAAGTATTTCTCACATTTTCTTATCCACCCTCGTAGGTTCTCACCCTCAAAAAACTGCAGTTCAATTCTGGGTTTAGGGTAAAACCCTCCATTGTTGCTCATAGTATTACTTGAGTTGCCTTTTTCTCGAATAACCTCTGTCTGGTTTATGTTCTGTTTAGAGGTTATATTTACATCCATGGTTTGATGGGGTTTTGAAGCTAGGATACCTGGTTCGGCAGGATGGTAAGAGTACTTTTCATGGCTGTCGATAATGGTTACTTGTGTAGGTCTCTTTCCTTCTCGTTTCGGTTCAGCCATAGGAGTTACCACAGGTGTTCTATGGGGACTGTCCTTTGTGCCCTGTATTTCAGAAAAGCCCGCTCCTTTAGCCATGAGTTCCATCATTCAACCCACAAATCCATGTGTTTCTTCTATTTTGGTAAAAAGTTCCTTAAAGTTGTTTTCGATGCCAACTTTTTGTTGTTCCCACCATTTTGGTACCACTGTGCCTTCCACATTTGACTCCTCTTGACTAGGGTCACTTTCCTGAGGTGCTCCTGGTTCTGGAATACTCGTTTGGCCCTTCATCGGTGTTCTCTTCTTGTTCTTTCCCAGCTTGGTGGATCAGTAACCTGGCTCTGAGATATCAATTGTAACAGAATAAAAGGAGTAGGAGATTAAGAATTAGAAGCAGAGGTAGTTTTAGAAGAAAGAATCGGAGGAAATAGAAGAAATCTCATTCATTCATATCATAATCAACCATACAATATTCTGAGTGTATATATGTTTCAGTACATTGCATAATTTTATTTATTGACAGATGGCATCTCTCTCTCCTTCTCAGACAAGCCGTTACCCAACTGGCTGTCCTGTTCCTTGTCTTCATTCAAGATTGGTCCCCTCGTCCAGGTGTCCTATAGGAATGTTACTGTTCAAAACGAGGTCGTCTCCTTTCTCCCTTACTTTGTTCCCGCCTGCTGAAGTCCCTTCTTGTGATTTGAATTTCCCTGCCTTTTCAGTGTTCTTCTCTGGTATGCCTTTGATCGTTCGACTTTCGCTTTCTCTTCTTCTCCTTCAATCGTTACAACGATGTGCTGAAGATGTTTGATGAGATGTTGGACGAGGAAATCTCTGATTTTAACGAGAAGTTGCAAGGATTTGTTACAGAGATGTTAAAAAATGTAGGGAGAGAAGATGATTTGATAAGGCTTTTGGAGGAGAAAGAGAGACTGAAGGCCGAAGCTAAAGCTCGAGAAACCGAAGTGCCAAAGCTGCAGTCACGTCTTTACTTCCATCAAAGTTATTTGGTAAAAGCGAAGGTGAATCCGAGTCGTCTTTGGCCATGGCCGAAAACACTATAGACGCCTCCTCTCAAGTCTCAAGGTGAAGGGGCAGATGAAGAAGAGAGTCGAGGGAAATTATTACCCTCCGACTACATTAAGACCAAGAATTGCTGATCAAAACCATTTCGTGCTAGATATAACTTATATACTATTTTCGATTTTAATGATTTTCTATAAACGTTAAACCACAAGCACCCATGGCCTAATGGATAAGGCGTCTGACTTCTAATCAGGCGATTGTGGGTTCGAGTCCCACTGGGTGTGCTCCTTGTTTTAGCCGGACGTTTAAACCTTTTCTGATCGGACTCGGTATCAAGTTTGAGTCACCTCATGTATGGGAAGTTTGGTTGCTTGGACGATGCAGATGTCTTGTTTGATAAAATGACGCTAAGAAACTTGTTTACTCGACAACCATGCTCACGCTATATAATTGGTCTTTCCGAAGAAGGTTGTTTGCTTTGATTACAGTTTTAGGATGCTTTGATAAAGCATTGAAAATCAGTTCTTGTTGTGCGGATTAATTGATTTCTACATGTGGATTGAAAATCAATTTTTTTGAGTTATTTTAATTAACAATTCATGTTTATAATATAAATTTAATTTAAATTTTAAGTTGAATTTATAAAATTTGAGTCAAATCAAATTATTCAAGTTTATATTCAAATTTAATTATAAATATTTATAATGTTATGGTAGTAATTGGTTTTAATTTAAACGTTTTTTATATATAGAATATTTTGCTCATATGCTATATATATATATATACACAGAAGAGTTAAGAAAGTAAAACTTTAGAATTGATCTTTTAATTATTAAAAAAAATTAAGTCTCATTTTGTAACTCACATAATTTGAAGAGAAAAAAAAAAGTTGAGTTTACCAAATTGATATTTGAATAAAGTTAAATTGAAATTTTCATGTCGAATAAAAAAAACAGATTTCTTTTTTTTTTTCTGGTTTGAGTCAAGATATCCATCGTCAATAATATTGACTAAGAGATAAAACGGTTGGTCACAAAATATATTTTATTCCTATTAATTAGAATAAAACCTCTGACCTCGTAGTTAAGAGATAAGGTGTGCAACCAACACGTATATCTCCCGGTTAAAAATTCATCTCTCTTTAATTCAAAAGTTAATTTATTATTATTATTTTCATTTTGAAAAGGATATTTATATCTTAATATTTTTATTTTAATCTTTTAAAATTCTAAACTCTCTAAACATAACTTTTTTAATCACTGGCTTAAGCATATTTGAGGCCCTTAATTTTTTTCTTTAAAAATTAATTAAAATCTTAAATTTTTTATATCTAATTAAGTCTCAAAAATAATAAATTTAATCAGACAAATTTTAACCATCTTTTTTTCTTTATTTTCCTAGAAATATTATTTCCGTATGATAAAATCATGTCTAAAAATGATAAAATTGATAAAATTAATTTCAGATAGACCAAACCCACAGTCTAGGTCTAGGACCAAAATTCAAGATTTGAGAAACTACATGTACTAAAAATGATAAAATTAGATCAAATAGACCAAACTCACAACTTTCACATAGTACATGGACTAATAGATGAATTTGACCTATAATATTTTCTTCTCCTAGAGCTTTAATAGTCCAATCTTTTACTACCAAAAACTAAAGACTTCTGTGCAAATAGCCAAGCAGGGTCCGGATCCATAATTTATTAACACGGGAATTACGAATCCGTCGTGCATCCTTCGGATTTTTAGTACATGTTAAGAATGCCATGTTCGAAACAATAACAAATTTCGATGGTTTTTTTCTGTACAAGATGAACATCTGAGCATCATAGATAACAATGACATCAAACACAGGAATGAATAGAATTAGAACCTTGAAATGGTGTCGACTGTTACCAATCCTCCTTAACGATCTTCGCCTTCTCGAGTATGAACTTCCCTTCCTTGTACTTTTGCGAGGCCTCGTAAGCTCGCTCGTATTTCCAACCTAACACCTGAAGGCAATCTGCACAGTAAATATCAGCCACAGTGTGGAGTCCGGTTAAGAGATACCTGTCTTCTTTTGGTCCGGTGGTTATATTCATTGCGTGGGAGAACAAAAATGCCCGACCATTTCTTCCCTATTAGAAACAAAAAAACATGGGGAAACAACGAATGTGAATTTCTGCAACGTTTAACTCTATTCATATTGATATACGACTGGATATGCGAATCAGACCGTTCATTTTTTTCTCAAAGTTCTCGTATCAGGCACGTATCCGACCAAAGGTATTTACACATGACCCTCCACAGGTATGTAGCTATATTCAAACACATATTCTACAAACTTCACTCCATGTTCAACTCATATTCGAACATTCATAAGAGATATGAACAAAACATGTATGTACCTATATTCGAAACTCACATAACATAAGTAGTTAACTATGTTCGAATTCTTTATAATCTAATAATGATTATATATTCAAACACGTATTCTACAAACTTCACTACATGCTCAACTCATATTCGAACATTCGTATGAGATATGATCAAAACATGTACCTATACTCGAAACTTACATAACATAAGCAGTTCACTATGTTCGAGTTCTTTATAATCTAATAATGATCATATATGTTGCCGGGTTCCATCCCGGCTCCGTTTACCTCGGTGAGTGAACTTCCTAGGAACGAACCGGATACAAAGCACCCGGGACAATACCGGAACCGTTGAGGGGTCTGAAACCCCCCAAAATGCAGTAAAGTTCTAGCTCAAATACAAACATTTGGAAACACCATTTCAGCCATTTTCTTTAGTTCTACCTGGAAACACTTGGAAATTATATCATCGTGGAGAGAAACACGGTTTCGACAATTCGAGCAGCCATACAACCGTGGACCCAATGATTCCGCCATTGATCAGCAACTTCCAAGCTTCAACGCCCTCGATACTGAAAAACAAAGGGACAGAAACGAAAACCAAAATCAAAATCAGAAATAAACTAAACCAATTTCAAGCAAAAGAAAAGGGAAACAAACCCAGTGAAGAAGAAAGAGCAAAGGAAAAAGATGAAACCCTTTCACCTAAAACACTGCAATAATAGATTGATAAAAATGAAAATAAAAATTAAGCATTTTGCGTGTAAGATTAAACCAAACTGGATTACAAAGATTCCATAAATGTTGATTAAACAAATGGGTGTGTGATAATGACATGAAAAATTAAAAAGAAAAATATTTTTTTTAATATTATAATTGAAATGGATGAGAATATGAGCTTTAAAATCAAAATAACAAAGGAAGAAGAAGGGTGTTAAACAAATTCTTAGCTTTGAGTGTAAAAGAAGTGGAATTTTTCACTGACCTGGTTTCTGAAGGTGAAAGTTTGGATTCATTGAAGGAGAAATTTGGGGTATTTTAAAAAGAGAGGATTTTGATTTTGATTTTGATTCTGAGAGATTTTATTTGTTTGTTTTCTTTTTCGGTCAAGAATCAAGATGATGGAGGACACTGTTGTTTCTTGTGGAAGAAATTTGATTTGTTTTGTCAAGATTTTAAATTGATTTTGAGCTTCAAAAGTTTTAATAAATCTGAAAAATTTAAGTTCAACGTTATTCGTTAAGAACTCGAGTCGAGTTCGAGTTTGATTCTAACCCAATCGAATTAAATGTTGATCAATCTTTGATCGTATCGGATTCGAGTAATTCATCATTTATCATGTCTCATTTAAAGTTTTGTTAAGAAAAAAACGTTGATACACAAGTTGTATAAAACTCAAGCTTATTAATTTTAAGGTATATGATGTTAATTTAGGGTTAAATTATTAACATTAAAGTTTAAGATTTGGTTTTTATGGCTTATATTCTAGGATAATAAGTTTAAAAATTTAGATTTTCCCATATATTATAAAAATTAATATATATAATATTTTTAAGTAACTCACGAGCTTTTTAAGTCGAGTATCAAATAGTTTGACTCGTATCGTTAAGAAATCGAAGTGAGTTTAAATTTAAATTAAATTCAATTAAATCAAATTTTAATCGAATTTTAACTAAATCGAACTAAATAACTCGCGATCTTTCTTATTTATTACGATCCTACTTTGTAGTCCGTAAACATACTTCGTGATGTTGTGACCGGACGGAAGGCGCGTGATGTTAAGGCTGTTGTTTCGATGAAATTTACATTTCCATTTTGCCTTTTCTCCCTCGGTCAATCTTATTCTATATTTTTGGTCAATTTTTTTATTAGTCCCTATACTAGTAAATAATTATTAAATAGACTTAAATTATGTTTTTATTTCTTATAATTACAAATTTAGTTATTCCACAATTTGAAATTTTTAGTTTATTTGTCAATAAAAAATTGAATACGTTTTTATCTATAAATTACTCGAAATTAATGTTAGATTATAAATATTTTTATTATTTAAATAATCTAAAATTAATTATAAAATAATATCTAATACATATTTTTAATTATTTAATAATATATACTTTATAAATAAAATAATTCAAATATAAATCTTTTAAAATAAATATTAATATTTTTTATTAAAATCATTCGTTTGATAAATTTATTATTTTTAAACATATTCAAATTCTAACGGGTTCATAAAATAAACTTAATTATTAAAATAATTATATATATTCCTCAAATAGTTAACAATAAAACAAGCTAATCACATAGTCAAATCTAATTTTATATTTGAAACATTATTAAAGTTTTGAATATATTTTGATTTGATTTAATTATTTTATTTTATTTTTAATATTAAAATTTATATTTTTAATTACTGTTAATTTTAAATTAAATTTATTATTTTTTAAAATTTTTGATATAATCAGAATTCATGTGACTATCGAATGCTAATCAATCTTAATCTTATATTATAATTATAATATTAAAATTACATGCAGTTATACAAGTAGATATTAAAATCTTAAATTTAATATTTGATTTGACTCGATTTTGGATATATCAAAATTCATATATCTAGTATTTTTTTACCATCTTCATCTCTTCTAGTATAAACATTTTCCTATTTTTCGTTGTTTGGTTCATGGAAAATGAAAAAGTCAAAAGAAAATCAATTCCAATCAATAAAACCCTCCCTTGTTTCTATGGAAAATAACTTACCCATCCATTCTTATAAGTTGTTTTCCTTCTTTTTCTTCTCTCTACAAATGAAAAAATATTCTAATTTAATTATATTTTAATATTTCATTCTAATTATATTTTAATTAATTTATTTTTATTTTAATATTTTAATATTTATTTTTATTTATATTTTAATTTGTTTTCTTTCTTAACCGTAATTCATTGTTTTAATTTATTTTATATTTTAATATTTCATTTTAATTATATTTTAATTTATTTATTTTTATTTTAATATTTATTTATATTTATATTTTAATTTGTTTTCCTAGTTGTAATTTATTGTTTTAATTTATTTTAGATTTTAATATTTTATTTTAATTATAATGGGTTTTATTTTAAATTTTCTTTTTAATGTTTTCAAACTTTTAAAATAAGATCAATATCTAAAAATATTTATTTAGTTCAATGCCCTAATTCCTGTGAGGGTATTTGGACGAAGAAAAAAATTATAAAGACTTACATCGACGTAAATCTTTATAATTTATCATTGATTATTAGGTTGGATATATATTAGTGTAAGTCTTTATAAAACATAATTTTTAAAATAATAAAAATAAATAAATTTTTAATGTAAAATCTTGTTTGTTTCATTAAAAATATTAATGAATAAAATATAAAGATATTATACTTATAAAATATGCACAAGTTAAAATATAAAGACAATTAACTTAATGTGTTTATAAAAATAAAATATGTTATAAAATATAATTTTATTAACTCAATAAAAAATAAAAGATAAAATTTAATAAAATTTGTATTATGTTTATTCACTAAAAATAAATTTTGAGTTTTGTTTTAAATTTTTTTTTTTACCCAACAACGAAATATGATTTACACAATTTTATCCAAACACATAAAAATAGTTTCCGTAATTAATTTTCCAAAAGATGTAATTTATTTTTCAGAATTCATTTTTCGAAAATAGTTTTCAATAAAACAAACGGACCCTAAGTTTAAGGTTTAAGGTTTTAGGAGAGAGAAAATACTGAACAAATACTAAATTGGTATGACCAAGGTTTATTTCAAAGACTATGTACCGAGATGAATTGTAATTGAAATCCGTATAAGTTTAAGGTTTAAGGGTTAGAGGGTTAGTATTTATAGTTTAAAGTTTATGATCATAGGGTTAGGGTTTAGATAAAAATAACATATATATATATGTAGAAAATAATATAATTATTATTTTATTTTAAATAATTTATAAATATATAAAAATAATTTATAATATGCATTGAGTTTTTATATTTTTAATATTTATAAATAAATTTAATAATTAGACGATGTTTATTGTTAGTGATGTTCAACAGTATTCATCACGTATCATAAATTTTTTCTTTAAAATATTATTAGACTAAAAATTATAAGATGACACTTGCGGCTCAGCTTCTCTATGTACATTGTCCTTGCTTGGATTAAAAAAATATTTTCATACTTATATTTGATTATATAAAAAAAAATTCGACAGACGTCTTGTTAAACACTTTTAATATTAAATATTACTAAGTATCATTAAAATTAATTAATAAAAATTAAAATTTTTAAAAATTCAATATACAATTATAAATTATTTAAAATAAAATTTTAATAAAACATTTTTCATATATATTTTATTTTTATTTTTTTTCAAATAATTATATTAAATACCAATTATAATATATCCTTAAATTAAGATACCCTAAATCTATTCCCAATTAGAGTGCGCAATCCAACATTTAGTTTGGGTTTGTCGTGTCTTCATCGTTTTGGGCTGTCGTTTTCAAATTTATTTTATTAAAATCTTTTAAATTTTGGGTTTTAAATTGAGGAAAATTTATGACTTTTAATTTAAAAATAGATTATAATTGATATTTGATGTAATTATTTAATTTTTTTAAAAATATAATATATATTAAAAACAATTTAATTAAAATTTTATTTTAAATAATTTATAGTTATATATCAAATCTTTAAAATTTTTAATCTTTATTAATTTATTTAATAATATTCGATAATTACTTATATAAAAATGCAGCTTTAAACAATAAAAAACGATCGATACATAATTTATATATTTTATTTATATAAATCTTTTAATTTTAAGGAATACAATTTTAAGTAAGGGTTTAATCTTCTTATCGACACATTTCTCCTTTTCATACCCTAAAGTGTTCTCTTATACGGCGCCGTTTACTTCTTCATCTTCAATTTTTTTGCTTGCTTATGAATCTTTATCGAACTGCTGTCTCACTCATTTTTTATTATATCAAAGCTAAAAGACAATAACCATGGCCGATTCTTATTGGAGGTATAGCGACTCTCGCCAACCGCCTCCTCCTACCTCCTCCATCCTTCCCTTTGTCGGAAAACGCCCTCGCTCAGATTATGGTAGTTTCAGCTTCTTATATTCTCTGTTATTTGACTCTCTTTTTTTTATAAAAAAATTAAGCTATACTTTTTTGTTAATATCTTCTCAATTTAGGGTTCTTGTTTCTCCGTGTTGAACATTTGTAACCTTTGTTCTGTCATACATAAAAAAGAATATATAAACAAAAGGAGAATCATTTTGGTGTTGATATATTCTTGTTTTGCTCTAAGCTGAAGAGTCGATTTTTTTAATCCTAGTTAAAGTTTAAAATTTTCAATGCATTGTTCAATTCAAATTTCCTTAATTGAAGTAATTCTTAGTCTCAGCGTTAATCTTTGACGTTTAGTTTATCTTTTTTTCAGAATATACATGGTTGATTGTTTGCTTAAAATATCTGAAACTTAGCCTAATTGGCTTACTTTTCTATAATTGCATTTGCAATAAGTTGTTTTTTCGGCATGGGTGATTATTTGTAATCATGGATTTAGAAGCTAGAGAGACGTTTTGTAATTATTCAATTAAGCAGTGAGCAGAAAAGCATAGTTACTTGTAGTTTGGAGAGCCGAGAATATTGGAAATGGCTAGTTTGTCCGTATGCAATGCCGGGTTTGGTTAATAACGGATGCCACTTTTGTTGGTACCTTGATAAAAGAACAAGCTTTGGTATTTATTGATTGTTGCTATCTGAATACTCAATGTCTCTCTTGTCAGTTATATATCGGATGATGAAATGAATATGTCGCTCTGTGTAGTTATCGATTTAAGTACATATGCAGTTTAACCAGTTTCTTGTCTGAACTTTTAACCAATTCATGCCACCATTATGATGGTGAGAACCATTTTCTTCAATAGGTACAAAAGAGAAAAGATTTAATACTAATAAACTATTTGGTGATTATCTGGCTTAATTGATATGCTTTGCGCTTAAACTGTTGATACTTGATATTGGCAATTTTGGTAACATTATTTGCATTTTATGGTTCTTGGTACCCTTTCAGCGAATTCACTACTTTGCTCTAGTTATAACCATCAAAAGTTTGAGCAGATGAGCTCTCTGGTTTGGTGAACAAGAAAGAGAACTAGCATTCACATATTCATAGCTTTATGTGCAGATGTGCTGCAGTTTTTTGTTCTTCATTCCTTAAATGTTTTTTTTGTCTTTGGATAGGATCAGCATGTGTTCCTTTCCATCCCATTTTATCTCTTTCTTGGTTGTTTGCTTGCTGAAGTGTGTGCTTAATCTTGTAGTTATTTCTGGGAGCCATGAGCTTGCAAGTTATTATTCTCAGGATGACAATAGAGGAGCAATGCGGGCCACCAGAGATAGTGACTCCATTGGAGCATCTTATGATCGTTACCTTCGCGACACGGTATTGAAACAATTTTTTTTTTTTTTTTTTTTGGATGTGTTACTAAGGTTCAAAGTTTTTATTATCTCCATTATTATATAAGTAAAGCTGATAAATAAAAGCATCCTTCCAGCAACTGTCATCATTTAGTGGGAGTCAGTCTGCAAGACCAACGAGCGAGGGAATGCGTCGCCATTCTGTTGATGATCCCCATATAGTGGGTATTGGTGGTGTTGATCCTGGACCAACAATAAAAGATAGAACTATAGGATTTGGCATTGGAAGACCTGAAGCTCCCCTTCCTCCTGATGCATCCAGCACTCTCTATGTGGAAGGTTTGCCTTCAGATTGTACGCGCCGAGAAGTTTCTCGTATCCAGATTGGCTATAATTTCCTCGTTGGCAATTGATATTTTACTTTTCCAATTTCCCCCTTCAGTTTTATTCCTTCACCTCAGTTAACAGATATTTTTCGCCCATTTGTTGGGTACAAGGAAGTGAGACTTGTAACCAAGGAACCTAAATATGTAAGTTTATTTATTTATTATTTTTGTCTTGACTTCAGAGTAAATATAGAGAACATTGATAATTCATGATTTATGCAGCATGGAGGAGATCCAATAAAGCTTTGTTTCGTTGATTTTGTAAGCCCTTCTCACGCTGCCACTTCCATGGATGCTTTACAAGGTTAGCCTGACAAGGATTTTCCGGTCTCCTGTATTTTGCCGATCAAACCAGTTATATTTCGCAGATGTTATTTGTTATACTGTAAATGAAGGCACTGACGCACCCAATCACCCATGCATGCACTAGTAAAACACAGAATAGGGGCAAGCTGGCTATTGTGACCTTTGGAAGACCCACCTTTGGATAGCTCCCTGTTTTATTCTGCTTTCTCCATTTCTTTTTTCCCCTCTTTTCCCTTGTCCAATTTTTTCCTTCCAGGTGAGGTTTAGGGAAAGGTTAAATTCTTTCTAAGGGTGATCAGATGTAAGAGTTGAGATAGGAATTGAGAAGCTTGCAGCAAGATTTCTTTTCAAAGGAATGACTGCTCGACTGTTTGGGGATAAAAAATCCACTTGGATCGGATATTCCAGTTTTGCTAACTTGCTTATGTCTGCTTGTTTCATAACTTCCATTTGCAAAGAAAGACTGGTTAAATCTATAAAATCAATGATATACAGGCTATGAAGGGACAGTTTAAACAAAAATTCTTAGCCATCCTCATTCCATTACGATCTTAGGTTTTCCTTTTCATCCATATTTGGGGCTCTCAGATTTTTCTCTGGTTTAAATTAAAAGATACAACCTAACTCTTTGAGCTTCCTAAGGTTATCAATTCAAATAAGTCATAATTCATCAGCATGTATGTTCGACAGCTTGTGATTTCAAGGAAAGTTTTCAGTGTAGACTTTATTATCTGCAAGTTAACAGGATAGATAATGCCTTCATGTTCTTCTCTGTAACATGTTCATGGATTTTTGGATGGACGTTTCGGTTCGTTCTGCATTGACATTGAATTTCTTCCTGTCATTCGATACTAGCAGATATACTGATCGAAATTTGCAACGAAATTGAGTAGACTTGCCTCCCGCATTAGTTAGATCTTCCAAAAAATATGTGCCTTATCATGACTTTATGCTTCGCCAGTACAAAAGCTTAACTGAGAGTCTTTCTTGTACCAGCTGTGCTAGATTCTTCTATGTTAGATTCTCAACTGGTTGCATGGACTTACTGTGACACCAACTATTTGTCTTTTGTGTTCACTTTACGCTGTGTGATCTTGCTAACATTGCAATTAAATATCATTTGTTACGGGCCTCGTCTCACCTTTTTCCCATTTCCATTTCCATGTCAAGATCATCTCAGAAAATTAATCAGGTAAAGGAAACAGTTTAATGCCGGATATTTCACAGTTCTGTCATCTACTTTAGGTGCAACATAAAAGCATGACAGTTAGCCTTTTGAAACCTAGCTTGTCTTTCCGAATTCTGTTTTGTTGTTTAAATTATTTGATACGAGGAATATATGATGGATCATTGTGTCATAGTTAGGATTCTGGGAAACTAAACATTTATCGCTGGAATTTGTTCATTGACGTGATGATCGCATCTTATCGTGTGTGGGTCATAAATCCGTCTTCACGCTTTCGAAATGCGGTAAGTTGTGCGGTATAAATAGTTAAGCTCGATTTTGCAGGTTATTTATTCGATGAGCATGACCATGACTCGGTCAAACTAAGATTGCAATTTGCTCGCTACCCTGGTGCAAGGTCAGGTGGCGGGCATCGTGGCAAACGCTGAATTGTGCGATTCGCAGGTGATTGATGCTTATTTTATCCAGTCAACCTTTTACTGTTCTTGGCCATTAGGTATTGTAAGAAAATTCGGTGTAAAACAATTGATGACGTTTAATCGTGGAACGACGATTCTCTGTAGGATTTGCGCGAATTTGGGAGGTTTTGATAATGAGGGATGGTACGACAGCCTTGCGATTTTGAGAATTACACCAGTCTTTGTATGACCGCTTGCATTAGGGTGAACTTTTTAGTTGTGTAGTGTTCGATAGTTCCCGGATAATCGCTAGATATTTTACCAAGTGTTTCCTTTTCTGCTAGAAAGCAGTGAACTGTATTTTGGTTGAATTATTTGAAACAACTTCATATGCATTTCCAAAATTATTCCATACCTGTTTATGTTTGCAATTGGGAGTCTTGGTTTGAAATTATTGATTCATGTATATTCATTTTTCTCAAAATTATTCTGCAGTTTGGTTCCCGTTTCTCGCTCTATGAAGTCCAAATAAAAAGAATGGACGAATAAAATAAATAAAATGAAACAAGAACCTTTCCTGCTCTGATTCATGAAAGAAGCCTTCTTATTAGGATTGTTTTCCCATTTATATGTAGGAGGGCATATGACAAGTATTTGCATTTCCCAACCCCCCAGAAAACTTATCATAGTTCTACATGTAGGTGGTGTTAGTAGTAGTGCAAGAAATATTTCTAATACGATTCAATTCATAGTTCTCACTGTAGATGTAAGTGTGGACTTTGCCGTGAAGTACTCTTGCCGCATTTCATGGTTCCTGACATAGGTTGAGCAGTTATTGTTCATGTGATTATTCATTTTTGGAATGTGAGATGAAGCTGTTTAATGTTCTGAGTAAATATATTACCGTGTTTTTATCTTTTGAAGATTCAGTCGGGTATACGGCTAGTTCTTCTGTACCGAAATCACTACTATTTGTTTGCCAATCATTTTATGGCAATTTATCTTCCCTCCTTTTAATCTGTTGGCCCCTGAAGGAAATATACTGTCCACCTTGATGCTATTGGTGGCATATATGACTTGCCACGCATCTTGCCAAAAGTGAATGTACTCAGGTATGACAACAATTCAAGTTCTGCTATTAGACCACCTACTTGAATGTTGATTTTTAGTTTCATATGCAGAGACTTCATATGCAGTTACGAAAAACACGAGAATAGGTTCTAGGCTCGATAAAGTGGGAATATCCTAGATTGCAGGCAATTGTATGTGAATACAGAGGCGTGGACTCAATATTGGGTTTCTCTAGTCTCTGTATGTGTAGTATAGAATTTAATGCATTCACACCCACTGATGGTATCTTTTGGTTTATTGTGGAATGTGGAGGTACCTTTAACACTTTATAGAGGAGGTTAAGGAGTCAATACATTCGAGTCATTTTTGGCTGAGAATCTTAACTCCTATATACTAGTTGTTTCACATGAAGTAGACGTTACACTCTCGAGTCATATGAACCTGTAACATCCAAGCATGTCATTTGAGCTAATACATAGTTTTCCGAATTAACCTTTGACATGTAGGTCTAAATCCGATTATGCAAGCTATACTTGAACCAAGCTTTAGCATCAATAGTGTTCTGATCCTATGTTGTTCAAAATCTTCATTTTTCTGTCTCGAGGTACTTGTGTTCCATATTTAGACACGAGTACATGCCGATATGATATGGTGAACTGGAAATTTCTGAGAATTTTGCAATGATCACCCCAACTATTAACTTTTTCTTCTTGAAAATATCTCTTGTCGGTTATGCACCAGTGAAGTTTTTATCTAGAAAATTGCAAAAGTAGCCAAAAATGGTTGATTTAAGATCATTTGACTATTATCATATGGTTAAGGAGATCCCATGTAATCTATATAAGCAACATTCTTGCTTTATTCGTGCTTCTCGAAGCCCGTTGTCCCATAGATGTTGCTCTCAACTCCTGTTGTTAGATAGTGTAAGTAAATTTATGTTATTTGTCTACTATGAAGACTTTTAGTTGTGATGCACATGTATTGTGAAGACTATGCAACTTGCAACTTGGTATTAGTTTTCAGGTAGTGTGGAAAAAGCTCCACAGACTAGTCGAATCGAATCGTCGGGGATTCCAAGTTCGAGTCTCATTCTGTGTAAATTGTAGGTGAGTTGTCTTCGAATTTCATTCTAGTCATTATCTATCTTCATTTAATTTTTAATACAATCTGGTCCACTTATGACAACTTGTAAACATTGGAATGCAAATCGACTTGGACAGTATTATAGGTAATAGTAGAGCCTAGTTGCTTATACTATGGAGGGCTGACATTTTGACTTTTAGTGTCCGATAGTTACATGAATTTTAATTATATCTGCAATCGAGTTGTGATAAATTACTCGACTCGACTTCAGTTTGGACAGCATTATAGGTAATATTAGAGCCTAATTGCTTTTTACTATAGAGGCTGACATTTTAACTTTTAGTGTCTGATAGTTACATGAATTTTAATTATATCCGCAATCGAGTTGTAGTAAACTACTCGACTCGATTGTTGTTTTGTATTGTCAGTATTCGAATCGTAAACTTTGTTTAAAAGGGCATTGAGTTTCATTATCAAAGACTGACCATTAGTATGTGGAGGTACCAATAATGGAACGGATAAGATACAAACTGTCATCTTCAACCTTAAGAAAGGATAAAGAGAAGAGGTATGGTATTAGTGACGAATGCTGAGATGTATGGTCGTGAACCAAACGCTGCCGTTTAAGGCACGACACGTGTGCATGATTCCAATGGTGTGGGAGACATGGGAAAATGGAGGGGGTCACTGTCAGTTCAGACAAATGACCGTGGGAAAAGGTGCAATTTTAAATTAATATTTTTATTATTTAATTAGAAAAATGACCTTTATCTAAGATTATTTGGAAGAATGACCCATAAATCGTCTACGTAAAGTGAATTTATTTTTTTATAAGAATCGAGTTTAAAACTCGTTTTTAATTAAGTTTTTTTTTTTTTGTATTTTTAGCATAAAAATTGCTTTTTCGTAAGATGCCGATTTAAAATTTATTTTTATAGGACTTGAGTTTATTTTACATAGATTAATAAAAGATTATAATCATTTTTCTAAATACTTTTAATAAAAGTTTATTTTACATAGAGTAATAAGAAAGGGATGTTGATTTAAAATTGCCGGAAAGGCGTGTTTGGTTGGATTTACACATTATTTTTTTAGCAATTATATCCCGAAATGGTTAATTTTCAAAAAAGTGTACACAATATGATAGATTCCGAATTTCTTACGTTTAATTGATTTTGACGTCTTTAAAAAATTCAAAACGATTAATTTACAATATGAAATATATAATTTGTATGTTTTATAGTTGTATCCAGTCAAATTTAAATATCTTAAATTCTAAAATTTTAGATTTACGGTTGAGATTTACAGTTAGAATTTAAGATTAAAGTTTAGAGAATTAGAGGTAATATATATATATATGTTAAATTCTAAATATTATATTTTTTTACTGTAACACTTATTGGATTCAGGGTACGGACCTTGTTTATTTAGAGGGTAAAATTAGAACTTTTATATACAAAAGTTTCACTTTATAAGAGTTATAATTAATTTTCAAGAGTGACCAAATATATTATTTTTTTCATTTAATTAAGGATCTAAAAAGGTTTGAATTAAACTTATAATCTTCATTAGTGACTAAAATTAAAGTCAGTCCATTTAACTACTGAGCCAAAGCACATGCCATCCCCATCCAGCGTGTGCGTGTCGTTTACTCTTTTGGTTTGTTGAAGATAACGTTCAAGGTTTTAAAATATTAAGGATGAAGATATGAAATAAATAAAAAAAAATCATAATTTAACATTTTTATATTAATTTAAGTAATATAATCAACATAGTTTTTAGCCACCGATTAATTCGACTCGTTAGATAAATATAAAAAATTTTAAGAATTTAAACTTAAGATTTTACGTATAAATTATTTGGTAAGTCACTAAAACTTCTTTAAAATTTTCAAATAGCATCTAAGGTGGTCACAAAAAAATTTAAAAAATAATTATAAAACAAATTAATGATATGTTCAAGAACATATCAAGTCAATTTAAAGAATATATCAAGTCAATTTAAAGCGGAGGATAATACAATTTCAAATAAAATTTTGAGAAATAAAATATAATGAGATAGATTTTAAGATCTACGGCAAAAGAAATAGTATAAGAAAAAACCATCATCTGTAAGTGTTAATTTAGACGAGGACGTTACCTATATATGGCGATTTAATTTATAATATTTTAATAATTCTTTTTATCGATTCAAGATAAAGATAAAAAAATCGTTATCTATAGGTAGCATCTTACCCAAATCATCGTTTGTAGATATCGATTTTTTTTCGCACTATAATTTTTATCGTACATATACTCTAACATACTCAATTTTTTAAAATATTAATTTTTTTAAATCAAGTAATTATTAGTATTATTATTTAGATAATAAGATTCCGTCAGATTCTCCCTTATTTTACTCGCCCTTTTCAGTCCATTCATTATTTTTTTTTCTTTTCTCTTATCATTACTATTTTAATAATCATTCTTTTGAATTGTATTTTAACTTTGGCATAATTAAAATTTTGGTCCCTTAACTTTATCAGTTTAAACATTTTAACCCCCTACACTTTTATAATGTTTTCTTTTAACATCATACTTCTATCTTTTTGGTGTTCACATTGGTTCAAATGTGAAGGAAAAACAACGATATCTTTGTCTTTATTAAAATATTGGCATATATATATATTTTTCTAAACCATTAGAAAATCAAGAAAATGTTTAAAAAATATTTAAAAAAGAGATGGTATCAACATTTCAATAAATGTACTTAGTTATTTCTTTTGACTTAATATCAAAATAAGGGTTCAAATTATCTATTTTTTCTTTTTAGGTATTTAAATTATTATTTAAAAAAATAATACCTCGATTACCTTAAAAAGAGAAAAAAAAATAGTTTAGACTTATTTTGATATTAAGCCATTTCGTTTTAATATACATATTTTAAATTAATTATTGTAGGTATAAGTAATATATGTTTTAGAATATATTCTCAATAATATTAACCCTTTAAACACCGTGCTGTAAATATTTGTGCTCGCATGGACGAAGCTATAAATACCTTGGGAGGGGACTCTTGCCCCTCCCAGATTTTTTTGGTATAATTGTACTTAAGGTCCCTCTTAGTTTAAATAGTAGTAAAATAAGGGTTTTACCCCTCCCAATTTTTAGATTTAAAAGCTTAATAGACCTTTGCCCCTCCCAATGCTTGATCCTAGCTCTGTCCCTGGGTGCTCGAACTTGTGACCTTCAAGATCAACATTTGTTCCTTTAACTGCTGAGACAAGATGATTCGTGCAATAATTTTTTCGAATGTAGCGATAGAAAAGGACAAAGCGGTCGACGTGAACGTTTCAATAAAAATAAAATAATGTTATTGTTTTGTCATGTTTAGGTCAAATTGACAACAACTAAAAGTTTGAGAGTGAAAAGGAAGACGATCAAATTTTATAGGCTAAAATAACTAAACCAATAAAGTTTAGGGGCTAAAATGCCAATACCCCTGTTGTTACTTTCAATGTTATCATATATAACAAAGTACCACCCTTTCCCCCACTCTCCATACTCCATTAGCATCAATGGCCAATGACAACTAACCTCAACTTCCCTTGTGAAAAATGGGAAAATCCTTTTGAATAAAGGTTAACCAAGAAATTCCTGCAAAACGTATGAATCCTTTTAATGTCCATTTCAAAGATCCCTGACCCACCATTGCTGCAGTTCTTGTTCTTTTTCATACTCAGAAATCAAAGATTTGATTGTTTTCTTGTTTGATAGTGTCTGTTTGTTGATATAAGCGTGTTAGCTTAGCAAAGGAGCAAGCAAGAAAGAAAGAGTATCATGGGGGAGATAGCTGAGATGGAGGCCATGGAATTGGACAAGGTTGAGGAAGAATGCTGCCCTGTTGAGCAAGTGGAGATCACGGTTCCGAAAACCGATGACCCGACTCTGGCTGCAGTTACATTCCGGATGTGGGTTCTTGGTCTCGGTTCCTGTATTGTTCTCTCGTTTGTTAACCAGTTCTTTTGGTACAGGAAGATGCCGTTGGTGATCAGTTCTATTTCAGCCATGATTGCCGTGGTGCCCCTCGGCCATTTGATGGCGAAAACGTTGCCTCGCCGCGTGTTCTTCGAGAACACACGGTGGGAGTTCACGATGAACCCTGGTCCATTCAATATGAAGGAGCATGTTTTGATTACGATCTTTGCCAACTCTGGGGCTGGAACTGTTTATGCCACGCATATTCTGAGTGCTGTTAAGCTCTACTATAAGAGGGAACTTACATTTATCCCTGCTCTCCTTGTTATGATGACAACCCAGGTTTTTTTCCTCTTAATTCTTGCTCCATGAATCTTCTGATGCTGAATATTATATGCATTCAATCCGATGAAGTTGCTCGTACGTGCTGTTTGATTACAGGTTTTGGGGTTCGGCTGGGCCGGGATTTTCAGGAAATATCTGGTTGAACCTGGGGAAATGTGGTGGCCAAGTAACCTGGTCATGGTCTCCTTGTTCAGGTATTCATTTTCATGCATTATTGCATCCGTCTGCCGGTGACTACTTCCGAATATTGTATCTCCGTCCCTATCAAAACGACTGTTATTACCGCAGGGCTTTGCACGAGAAAGAAAAGCGACCGAAAGGTGGAACATCTCTGAATCAATTCTTTCTGCTCGTCATGATCTACAGCTTTGCCTACTATGTTCTCCCTGGCTATCTTTTCACTACGTTGACATCTTTCTCCTGGGTGTGCTGGTTGGCTCCCAAGTCGGTTTTGGTTCAACAACTCGGCTCAGGCATGGAAGGCCTTGGAGTTGCTTCTTTCGGTCTCGATTGGGCAACGATCTCCGCCTACCTAGGGAGTCCACTTGCTAGTCCATGGTTTGCTACTGCCAACATCACCATCGGTTTCTTCCTTGTGATGTATGTCATGACACCGCTGTCATACTGGTTTGATGTCTACAAAGCCAAAAACTTCCCCATTTATTCCAATCAACTTTTCATGTCGAACGGTGAGAAGTACGACATATTAAGCATTGTCAATCCCATGTTTCATCTAGACAAGAAGGCTTACGAGCGAAACGGGCGAGTACATCTCAGTACGTTCTTTGCTATGACTTACGGAATCGGTTTTGCTACCCTAACTGCAACACTTTGCCATGTCCTACTGTTTGATGGAAGGTAAGCCCTACTGAAAGTAATGTGCTTTGAAAGTAATGTATATTTTCTCATTTCCCCCCCTTACTATATGCAGAAACCTATGGCAGCAAACCAAAAGTGCATTTCGAGGTAATAAGAAGATGGACATTCACACAAAGCTTATGAAGAAGTACAAACTCGTACCGACGTGGTGGTTTGTCGCAATCCTCGGATTCAATCTTGCCCTTATACTATTCACCTGTGAATACTATAAGAAAACGCTTCAGTTGCCCTGGTGGGGTGTATTATTAGCTTGTGCCATTGCTTTTTTCTTCACCCTTCCTATTGGTATCATTGCTGCCACCACAAACCAGGTAAGGGAAAGCTATTTGTCTGAATTGAGACTTGATTTCAATGGCTTCTAAAACTGATTTTCGGGGTTTTGTTGCATTTGCAGACTCCGGGTTTGAACATTATTACCGAGTATGTGATTGGATATATGTACCCAGAGTACCCTGTTGCTAATATGTGCTTCAAGGTGTATGGATACATAAGCATGACTCAAGGTCTAACCTTTGTTTCGGACTTCAAACTCGGGCATTACATGAAGATTCCGCCTCGGTCGATGTTCACAGCACAGGTAAGTTCTTTGTCTACAACCTCGAAAATCAAAGTTCTCTTGGAAAGGGTCAAATGTTAACCTACATCGTTTGATATCTAACGAGTCGGCATTTGCAGGTGGTGGGAACAATTGTTTCAGTCTTTGTGTACACCATAACTGCATGGTGGCTTATGGAAACGATTCCCAATCTTTGTGATACCTCCTTGTTGCCAGCTGACAGTCCATGGACGTGTCCGATGGACAACGTGTTCTTCGATGCATCCGTTATATGGGGGCTAGTCGGACCACGTAGAATATTCGGAACAGAAGGCGAGTACGGGAATGTCAATTGGTTCTTTCTAGGCGGAGCACTAGCTCCTCTCCTAGTATGGCTGGCACACAAAGCATTTCCTGATAAAGAATGGATTCGCTTCATCCACATGCCGGTCCTCTTAGGTGCAACATCCATCATGCCTCCAGCTTCTGCCGTAAACTACACTAGCTGGCTGATTGTTGCCTTCCTTTCCGGATACGTTCTCTACAAATACAGACCGGGTTGGTGGAAACGCTACAATTATGTCCTCTCGGGCGGTCTTGATGCCGGAACTGCTTTTATGACGATCTTGTTGTTTCTTACCCTACAAGAATCAAAAGACATTAACCTCCAATGGTGGGGCAATAATGGAGAAGGGTGTCCTCTTGCTGCTTGTCCAACCGCAAAAGGCATGATTGCTGATGGCTGTCCTGTTACCTAATAATTGTGTTAGAACTCATGTATCTTGTACTCATTTCACAATCACCAATGTTTAAATACAAGTGTACACTATCAACTTTGTACTTTTATGTCAAATTTGGAATTAGAACTCATGTATCTTGTACTCATTTCACAATCACCAATGTTTAAATACAAGTGTACACTATCAACTTTGTACTTTTATGTCAAATTTGGAAATCGTTTTAGTCGGACTCGAGTGTGAGTATCAGATACGGATATATATCCGGTATGATTTTTCCAAGTACTCTAATAATGAGTAGATATTACTTAAAATGGTAACTTCATCAACCAAGTGATGCATAGATCATTGTTACAAAGGTTCTAAACCACTCTGTTTATAAAAAGTGTGTATGAGACTACAATATATCCCACATCTTACATTAACGCCGATGATTTAATGTCATATTAATTTCAATTCTATGTCAGTGACAAAAAACATAACTCTATCACCTGCTTAAACGATATCAAATACTTATAATTTAGGCATAAATAAAACACTATCAACTGTATCAAAACTGAAATTTTAAAATTAAAAAGTAGATAGACTAAAATAATCAAATTAGATATATATATTGGTTGTTTCCCCCAGTTTAACAGACAAAAAGATTTAACTACTGGTGATGATCTACAGACAGCACCAATCAAACTCAAAACCTATAAACCACATTTACTTCACTACAGTAAAAATCAATGTAAAATAGTAACCCTCATGCAAGAGTATATAAGCAACGAATTATGTTCTTATCAATTTGCCAAAAATCATCATCCTAGGTTGCCTTTTCATTCATTTAGAGGCTCAGCCTCAGGGTCCCTGTCCTTCATGGCCGACCAATTTTCGATCTCTGATAAACAAACAAACAAACAGAAGAAAGAAAACCATTACAAAAATGTTGTCAGGAAAGCCGGAGATCGTCCTGAGAAAGAAAACAGAAGATGTTTGGTTTGACAGAATGTGTACATACTTGGTTTGTCTGAAATTGCCATCAGTCGTCTTTGCAAGATGGAAGCAACCAAGAGGAAAATCGAGCACATGCCGAACATTACAGTGATGGGGAATGCATCAACCTTCAGAAGCAAAATTGATAGAGCTAGTTAATAATGGAGTTCATATGTATTGTGGCAGGTGATCGAAGAATGATATTGTAGAAAAGTTTATAACATACGTTGTACAGCACGACGCAGACAAAGATATTGAGAGGAATGCGGAAGAAGTTCATAATGGTGCTCCTAGCTTCCTCAGGGATGTATTGAGATCTCATTTTCATAATGGATGGCCAGAATATTCCTACGCAAGCCTCAAAAGTACAGAAGCCAAGAAGCTGAAGACAACCTGCAAACGAGATGCTTCCACCTTTCACTTTAGAAGGTACTACCAAGAACTGTCGAAAATTCATCAAGTTAGGAGTCGTTAAAACAATAAACCACTTCAAGAGATTGAGAGATTTTGAAACATACATTGGTTACAATCGGAAGAAGGAGAGAAACAGAGGAAATCACAAAAACAATCTGCATGTAGCTTTCCACCCTCGGTAATGAGCGGGCCATCAATCGAGATGCAAGGGAGCTTCCCAACATTGAAGCCAACATGAATGTGGCAAAAATGAAACCATGAGGTATCTCTTCATCATTGGGGCTCAATGCAGGAGTCCAGAGGAAGACAAAGGTGTACATCGAACCTTCAAACAGAGACTGGATGGCACCCAGCAAAGCAATTTTTTCATCTGAAGTGCACAAAAGATTCGAGTGAGGAGGGGAATAATACAAAAACAAATATAAGAATCAATGCTCGATGGAGGGTGACTGATAACAAGTAACATGACATCATTGATGGTAAAATAAACAACAAGATCAATGCATCGAGTTTAAAGTTAATGCTGAACTCCTACCAGAAGCTATTGCTACGGCAGCCCCCCTGAACTGGGTCAGCAGGTCCTTGTTTTCTGAAGGGTCTCCAAAATTTTCAGTCCATGACGATAAAATAATAGCCATCCCAATGGCAAGAAAGCACGCAGCAGCATCAAAAGGAGCCACAGGTCCAAGGGATAAGGAATCAACAAGTAGGTTGCCAAACAACCCGGACAAAATTGCAACAAGACCATTGCCAAGAAATATAGCCTTTGAAAATGTTAGTGACAACCATTGTTGCTCGAAGCCCCTCTACAAAGAAAATCCAAGACATTAAGTCAGGATATTAAGAGAAAAGGCTACATAAGCGAACACATCTATAATGTAATTTGTAAGCTTGCTTGACACGCATTAAGAGTAAAGAGCAAGGATGCAATGTCTCACTTTATTATGTTCAGCAACAAGCCACGACTCGAATGCTGAAAAGAGAAGCGAGGTGGCAATACCTCCCAAAACACGACCTACCATCAAAACCTTGTATTCAGGAGAATGCTTCGTGATGCAGCTAAGTATGTAAGTTATGCAGTAAGTAACACACGCCCTCCTTCGCCCCCTGAATTAAACAAACAAACATATCGTTAGAGCAAGTTAAAGATGTTTCACCCATAAAGTAGAAAGTGAAAAGATCACAATAGAAACCAAAGCAAGAAACTTACTGTTTGTCAGCTAGAGACCCAACAATTGTCCCGAACAACATAGAGGATCCAAAACCGGCGATAAAAAGTTGTCCGATCTCCCCTTTGCCAAAGCCATATGTGCTGTAAAGATAGTAAACATACGGACCCTGCAGCCAGTCTCCAGCTATTTACACACAAACAATCATTTATCAAACCAACAAGCTAGATGTATTTCCTTCCCCATAACAACAAATATAAGATGTTATATTTCACAATTACACAAATCTGCAGATAAAGATCATACATCCAAAACTAATTAGAATCATAATAAGAACTGTGTTCAGAAGACTCATAGTATTAAAATGCGGCAGCAACATAATGGCCGCATCATAACGGTTTTGGAGGTTGCGACACCGAAAACCGCATTTAAAATCATAATTATTTTAAAAATCAATTAAAGAGTTGCATATGGAGCTAGATTAACCGCTAATTTTATTATATAATTCATCCAATTCATTACTCTTTTATCTAAAACCAGAAAACAGAAAAAGACCGAAAACCTCACATCGCCTGTTCGAAGTCATTTTCTCATCTATTCTTTCCTCTTTCGTCACAAACTAAAGAAAATGCACGAAAACAATACTTTCCAAATCAGCCATTAATAATAAAATACGAAGGAAAAACAAACACCGGAACCAGACTTCGAAACCCAAATCGACGAAAAGCAGTTACGAAGATCAGATCAGATCGAAGCTAATAGAAAATATCTAAATTATAGAAATGGAAATCAGATCTGTATCACATAATTACCCATCATGAGAGAATAAACCACAAGGTAATTGTTCTTGAATGAATTGAAAGATGGTGACGTGATGATTCGATCCTTGCTGTTCTTGCTCAGCTCTAATGCTGCAACCACCGCTCCCAATGCTCCAAACACCAAAAAGTAGAACAGCTCCATTGCTGCTGCTTACGACTCACCCGACTCAGTGACTAACCCAAATTCCGGTTCTTGTACTTCTTGGGAGAGATGAAGGGAGATTTATATAAAGGTGATGAGTGTTCTTTCTGTGCTCTGGCTGTTCATATTTTAGTGCTTTAAATTGGGTTTTTATCCACTGCGATAGCATTTTGTTTTTCCAGTGAATTTGGATTTTAGTAATGGTCAAATCCTTTAATTTGTCCCTATACTATACGATAATTGTGGATTAAGTATATGTTTGTACCTTTGAAAAAATCAACTTTTTCAAGCGAATTCAAGTTTTATTTAGTTCTAACATATTAGAGTATTAGACTAAATTTACAATTTATACATAATATAAGGATTAAAGATGTATTTGTACCTTTAATTTAGGTTCAGTTTGTCATTGATTATGAAATTTGTTATAAAAAAGGTAATTTTAAAAAGTTACGTAAAAAATAATTTTGAAAAGTTTAGTTTTAGAAATTTAATCTTTGATATTATTGTTAAAATTATTATTAAAATTTGTAAATATATTTTTTAATATATTATCAAAAAAGTGTTATTGAAAAAAAAAATTAAATTTAAACAGAATTTTTAACATCAAAACTAACGAATATAATTTTTAAAATTAGAATAATAATCATTTTTTAAAAATATTTTTATTAAAATTTAAATATTTTGTATTAATTACTAGGTAGAGAAGTAATTTTGATCTTAGGAACTCCTTAAAAATGGGCCTTAATCGAATGAGTAACGATCGGATCATAGCATGAGGGTGTTGGATAAAATGGTGGGGACTAGTAAGAGAGGATCGGAACTTTAGACACGTGTCATTACCTAGGTTGTCCGATATTAATAGCTCTTTGGCGCGGAGGTGTCGGTGGTATTGGAGTTGGGCCATGTGAAAACACGTCTTGGATCCTCAAACCGGATCAAGTGAATAAGGGCCGTCAGATCTATTATTGCCTAGTTTAAAGTCAAAATTTAAACTATATAAATTATAAAGTGGATCAAAATTAAAAAAAAAATCAAAATATTATAGTTAAGTTGAATGTTAAATTTTTTAAATATAATTATTTTAAATATTAAAATACGAATGTTATATATACTTCCTCCGTCTCACTTTATTTGTTTAGTATTGATTTTTTTTTGTCAAATATTTTTAACTTTAACTCATTATAACTTTAAATTTATTATTAATAAAAATATTAAAAAATATATTTTTTAGATACTTCTAAACAAGTAGTTTAAAAATGTATTTTATAAAATTTAATAAATTAAAATACTTAAAATAACTATATTCAAAATTTTAAAATTTTAACCTTAAAGAATAAATACTGAACCTTTTAAATGAGACAGAGAGAATAATATTTTTCGGTGAGACTATTGTTTATTTAAGTGTATTTAGTACCGTCTTAACAAATATCAAGATTTAAATTTAATTAAAAAATATATTAAAATTTAAGTTGTTAATTTAACTATTTCGATCACCGATTCGATTACGTTAAAAACTTAAATAGATTGTCACCTAAAAATATTTTTTTCTTTGTGGGGTCTACCAATGAAGAAAATTTAATCAGACCATGGTGGTTGGGAGCTCCACCAGATCTTGTACCGACACTTTGAAGGTATTGGAAAATAATATACATGTGAAGAAAGTATAGATTTGGACCGTCAAACTATACAACATTTAATTTCCCAAACATAAATTTGACCAATAATGTAAGTTCATAAAATCTTGTTTTTTTCGGCTTGTTTTCAGACAATCATTGCAGTGATTTCGTAGGCTCTGGTTTGGGCCTTCGCATGGAATGTTTGCATGGGGTATATGGTGTCCGAATGACCCACACTTAGGTTAAATAAAATAGGTACTTTTTATTGTCAAGAAAAAAAAAACAGTTTCTTTTCTCTCTTTCTTACTCAGATTTTTTATTTATTATATATTAGAAAAATTTAATGACAGACATCGAACATCGTTAAATATCATTAACACTAAACATTGTTGTACACTATTAAATTAATTAATAAATATTAAAAATATCAAAGATTCAATATATAATTAATAAAAGAGTGATAAACTTAATATATAATTATTAATTGTATATTAAACTTTTAAATTTTTAATATTAATTAATTTAATAATATTTTATAATATTTAATATCATAATGTTGTACGGGTGTCATAAATTATCCTTCTATATTATTATATCTAATATTCAAAATTTGCCTCGATTTACTACCGTTCTCACAAGTTGTAACTGCTGAGTTTCAATACATTTCAAAGAGAACCAACGAACTCTAGACTAGAGTGACATTTTACTGTTAACTATAACTTATCCGTCAATTCTTCAACATTAATCAGTTCAAAACTCCGCTTAATTTCACCTAAACATCATCGACAGGGATATCAATATAATCTGAATTTATTTAAATTTGATTCGATTCGAGGAAAAAATTGATTCAAATTCGATTAAAAAGTCCGAATCTCAGTCCAAAAATAATGTCCGAGTCCTAATAGGAGGTGGATCAGATATGGATATTGCCATGATCCGATCCGAATTCAATTTGAATTCATATCCGATATGAATTCGATCCATATACAAACCTGAATAAAAATATTTAAAATTTTTATATTTAAAAAGTTTGAGTTGTTACTTTAATTTGTTTTATATTGGATTATAATTATGAGATTTATTTGTGTTATAAATTTTAAAACATTTGTTTGATAAAAAAAATATTTTTTTTATTTAAAGATATTAATTTGAGTCGTTACTTTAAAAAAATGGATATTTTATTGGATTGGAGTTAGATTTATGTAAATGGACTTGAATTCAGACTTAGATTTTTTTGAAAGTCCAATTATTAATTAGATTGGACTTGAATTTTATAAAATCCAATCCAAGTCTGATCCATTGTGATCCCTAATCGTGGATAAATCCTAGGATTTGTTGTTGTTGAAATTTTTTTATTTGATTCTCTCTTTATTTATTTATTTATGATATGATTTATTCTTTTTCTCTACTAGAGATTCATCGGTAAAAATAATCATCAAATTATTGTAAAAAAATTTTATAAAAGGATACGACCAAGTTACATAATATAAAATCCTTTAAATTTTATATGTTTTTAAATCGTCAGATAACTAGAACATATGATCCAGATAGAATCAAGCGATAATCTTCGCATAACCAACTGTTTTGTTTTAGTCATATAACGATCCAAAAAACGTATACAACTTACAAAGTTTTATACTATGTAACATGATTAAATCCCTTTAGTAAAATAGATTTGTTTGTTAAAAAATAAAAAATAAAACGCAAAAATGACAGGACTACATCAAAGTTTACTACTTAAAAGCATGGGTTCACATAAAATTTTGTGTAGGTGATATGGTCTCATATTATCTATTAAATAAGTTTGTTTTTTTCAACTAGCTTCGAAGCTGAAAATGTACCTTAGCAGTGCAATGGAGAGCATTTCAAAACAGTGCTTTAAAGGGGAGGCTTGAAAATACTCACTGCATCCTGGTACAGGAAAGAACTTGAAGCACATAAAAGTTAGTTGACAAAATGTGGCAATCATCGGAAAGTCGATTCGATCTTGTCGTGAAGTGTTACCACCAAGTTATGTGCATCATTTAGGAGTTTCCATACGTCGAGTTGCCCTGACATGCTATTACAGTCCCTTATAATCTCATCCGTGCTACCGTAGTTTTCGATGATCAACTTCCTCTTCTGCAACACCGAAGCTGCAATTGCGTAGAGCAATAGATCATCTGTAGGGGGTGCCCTCTGTCTTATTCTGCTCCAGGCGGACTTCCCGAACCCGGCCCTAATGGCCGCCTGATCTGCCCACATTACCTCCCAGAGACAAATTGTCTGTTCGAATGTCAATTCCCTCCTAAACAGTACCACCACCATTCTATAAACAAAAAAGCAATCCTCAGCCTTGAGCTTCTCCAAATGCCTGTAGAGGTGGGAATCCTTACATTTGATTATCTTGGAAACGATATTAAGTTGCCTTCGGATACCAACCTCGTCGAGCCTAAAATTATGTCGAGCTTTCTTCATGAAACCTACAAAGCACCAGAAAGCTTCGTAGTCCTCTGGGATGACTGAAATTATGGGAGAAAGGAGATCACTCATTCCCTGGCAATAGCCGATTTCAGGGTCGTAAAGCGCATAAGCTTCAAGGATAGCAACCAAACGTGCAGCATGGAAAATTCTGTAGGGCTCTAGGTGATCATAATCCTTTAACCCAACTGTCTTTGCCAAACGGCGTGCCCTCAAATCTGACACTGCAGCCTGAGAAGCAGAGTGCGGCATCCAGTCAGCATTGGCACGAATGGCATCTAGACGAATGATTCGCTGCCAGGTCGAAAAATCTTCAGTTGCATGTTGTTTCAATAGCCATTCATTGCTTGAGGGAGAGAAATTCATTTTCGAAGACAATCCGGGATCATTCTCCTCCCTGCCATCTAAAAAGGGGGAACCTGTAATCACTTCAGGGTCTTCAGAGGAGTCACAGTCTGATGACTCACTGTTAAGAGCCAATACATCGGCATTTGTTCTTCTCGATCCATCATCTCTTTCAAACAAAGTATTGGATGGTTCATCCGAGTACTCGGCATTTAGGCCCCTTCCCTCACTGGAGAGAGATTCTCTGGCACTAACCACATCTTCAGAGCTAGATGTGTCAGACTCCTGAATAAGACTTTCACCGTCTACGTTTTGACAAGTTCCACCAGTTTCAGTAAACTTAAAACTCCCGCTAACGTGTTTTGCTAGCCCGCAGCACTCTCTGCGAAGTTTTCCATATTCTTTCCTGCATTAACAGATTGACAGAAAGAGAAGAAATGAATTATACAAGTAATTCTTAGCAACTATCAACTTTTAAAAGATAGAAGGGTTTGGGGGTAAACAAATTTTACCTTTTCCGAGTTCTAACAGCATCTCTTTCTTCTTTGGAACTGTTTAAGTCATAGCTGTTTCAGAGGAAAAGCAAAAGAAATGTCATGATTAAAGTAGCAAGATGATCGACTGGACATATGCCCCAGCCAACTGTTCACCATGGAAAAGTAAAAACTTTTCATGATTCGGCATCAACAACGACAAGAATAATAGCAGCACAGGTCCAATATACTTACACTCCAAGGAGAAACGGCCAGACTTCAGCTCTTATACTTGGATCAACACCCTACATCAGCAGTTTAAAAGATTAAGCATTCGAGTTTCAAGCAAACAAATAGAAGAGAACATGAATAGGTTAGCGGCACCAGTAACTCACTCTACTGCGAACTTTTTTCAAGAAATTGACCCCGCTATCCCGCAGTCTACCATCAGAGGTGAACAAACTTCTCCACTGCTGAGGCGAAAGGGCGTGTTTCTTTCTCCGGCGAGACCAAGGTGACTTGAGCCGACCACTGGGAAAAAGGAAAATGTTATTATAACCATAGGAATTCCAGCAGCATATCTGGTTTCACATGATAAGATTTTCCTCATGAACCTCTCTGTTCCATTTGATTTTGGAGTCTCCATGTTCAAAAATTGATACTTGAAATTAAGTCTATTAACATAGTAATGACTAGCACTTAAGTAAAGCAAAGTAAATTCAAGAATTTTAAAGTAAACAAGCAAACAATGGAGCAATAAATGACTGGAAATTCTAAGAAATAATAGGCTGAAACTCCATTAATTTAAAATAAAGTTCAAATAAGGATCTAGAAAGAATCTAAATATAAACAAAGCAAACAAGCTGAGATTGAGATCTGAAACTGAAATCTAACAGAAGATCAATGATTTGAGGAAGATGAGTTACCTATCAGTGGAAGAACAAGAAACCGGTGATGAAGAAGTAACAACGAAAAGAACCGAACGCAAATGAACCCACGGCGATGACGATGACGACGACAACGACGATGACGGCGAGTTTGAAGATGAAGATGACGTAGTCTGACTTCGCCTAAGAGCTTTCATCTCTTACGATTTGTGTTTATTCCTTTTAAATCAACTACACTCTCTACGCGTCGAATTCTAGGGTTTTCCGAGATCCTTTTTTACCGTTACCATTGAAACAATCGATCAAAATTTCAAAATCAATTTTGTTCACCTAGTGCTACTGCCGTAGAAATCGGCACAAAAGAGAGAGTTACCGGAAATAGCGGTGAAGGAAACTGCAGCTCTGGATTCCGGCGACGCCACAACCGACCAGAACCCTCCGTCTCCACTGCCGCCAAATAGGTGGATTCCGGTATGACTTCCGTTGCCTGAAGCTACCATGAGGCCGAGGATGCCCAAACAGAGATATGCCCAAGCTGCCCAGCCCCTTGTGTTTTGCTTATCAAAGAATTCTCCCTTCCAAAAGCCAACTGCTTTAGAAAGTCTTTTGCTTTAGTCTCTCTCTCTAGACTCTGCTCTCTGTAGCTTTTCGGACAAGGAGAGAGTTTACAAAAGTGACTGATTCAAAGAATACATGTTCAAACCTGTGAAATTTGTTTATAAAATTAACGGGAATATCCATGGAATATTTAATTTTAACATTCCTTATTTTTAAAAAAAAATTGATCTAAATGGTAACTTGACAATATAATTCAAATAAAAATAAATATTTAATGATTAAAATTTTAAATTTGTATATCAATAATTTAGCCTTAGTAGAAATTTTTAAGAATAATCTAATTTAAAATTAAATTTTAAAATATAGGTGATCTGAAAAATCAAAATATTTTTAAATTTATGATATATATAAATTAATAGTATAATTTAACCCATATTCATCTATCAAATTATGTCATTAGTCTATATACCGTGTATAAGTTTATATGTTCATGCATTTAATTTGGTCAAAATTTGGAGTCACAAATTAACATTGATTAAATTTGGAGTGACAATATAAAATTAATAATTAGATTTAATCTAGCGAATTCAACAATTAAAATAAAAATAAAATTAAAAAAATATAATACATGGGCAAATAAAATGATTTGACCAGGATTATCATTATTATTTATATAAAAAAGAGCATTAGATGTAGTGATGAGTATTTTATCCTATTTGAGTCGGTTTAATCGGGTTGATTTTTTTATAAGATCGAGTTGAATTTTTTTATGAAAAATCAGGTTCGAGTGGAGTTCGAATTTATGGTGAAAAATATCCGACTCGACCTAACTCGGGACTAATATAAAATTTTTTCATAAAATTTTAGGATTATTTATAATAATAGTCCTTTATCTATATATTTTTTATAATTAAGTCTTAAAATTATTTTTATTATTTATAATTTAATCTTTAAAATATATTTTTTTTATAATTAAGTTTCTTAAAATTATATTTTACAATTTAGTCTCTAATTTTTTTTTCTTATTAGTCGGGTCGGTTAAATTTTTTAAAATAATTTAGGACAGGTCGAATTCAGGTTTAAGATATTTGTGTTTAAATCAGGTTCGGATGGATCGAAAATCCGACCTGACCCAACCCGTACCCATCCATAATTAGATATAATTTAGAATTTTATTGATAAATTATTATTATTATTATTATTTATTTATTTTTTGTTCACATTTTCCAGAACCTTCCCTGTGCATGCAGCAGTCAACAAAAGAGTGCTTTTTACCTAATTGATTTCTTTATTTAGTTAGTTTTTGAATTGTTCACAGAACATTGTGAGTGTGAATTATAAACAAAATTAGGTGGGAATCTCTTTCAAATAAAAATATTCACAACTGAATTATATTATTAATTATAAAAAATATCCTAAATATAATATATTTAAAAGAAAAAATAATGATATAAAAATAAATATTTTTATGGAGATTAATATACCAACAAAAATTAAAAATCTTTTTAAATTTTTGTATTTATCCTAACGAAAAATTTTACGGGACGAAAAATGAGTGGTGGGTGAACCACATTATTTAGGCTTATTGTTTTGTTATCCAGATCTGATTATATCGTTAAACAATTATCAACGAGTAAGATTTTTTTTACCACTAACATAATAAAAATAAAAAATTAATGTCGTTAAAATCTTTATATAAGTATCAGATGATCACTAAAAATTATTGACATCATATTAAAATAATAAATAAAACGAAATATAAAAATAAAAAATAAATATCACAAAATAAGAAAAATATATGTTATAAAGGTAAAATAATATTATTAATCAATAATAATAATAATAATAATAATAATAATAATAAATATCGATGATCGATAATAAATCTTAAAATTAATTATTGATTATCGATTAAAAAATAAATGAAGAAAAAACTGCCACAGTAGGAAGAGAAAAAAAAAACTAAAAATATTTATCTATACATGATTTCTTTCAATGACGTAATAGAATTTAACAATGGAAAATAAATATAAATATTGAAAAATAAGATAAATTTATAAATAAATTATTTTTTAAAAAATATTAAATTTAAAAAATAAAAATGAAAAATTTTTGGGTAACTTTATCTGTAATTTTCTTACCAATAAAAATAATCACTTTTATTAAATAAATAAAAAGAAAATCCGATGAAATTATAATAAAAAATACAAAAATAAAATAGATAATTTACCCATTGTCATTAAAATAATTAAATAACACAAACTAACAACTAAAAAATGTTAATACATAAAAAAAACAATCAACTAATTAGAAAAGTAAGAAATACTCAATGTTTTAAATTATAATATATTTTTTATATTTTTGTGTGATTATATGATAATATTTATTTTTTTATATTTTGAAAAAATATATATTTTATAAATAAAAAATATTTAAATTTAAATCTAATATGGTTAATAATATATTTTTTACTAAAACAAGTAAACGAGTACAAAAAATTTATTGTATTTTAAACTCATCGTATTTATTATATGACTTAATCGTTAAACAAGAGTTTAAATTATAATTTTTTCAATTAAGTGCATAAATTATTTTCTTTTTATATTTCTCCTCCTGGTTTGTTTTTTCTCTGCCTGTAACTTTCGTCTTAGAATTCCATTTTTCCGACACTGTGTATCATCTTTGATGAAGGTGGTTGCAGAAAGTTAAGACCGGTCTCTTTTCTTGTTCTTCTACTTTTGTTGGTCAATTGTTTATCCCAAAGAAGATTGATTTTAGACATGAAATCATGAGTTTGTCGAAATTTCGTACATGTCAATCACATGATTAAAAAAAAACATTGGTTCGATGACTCAAGCTAAAACTTTTGACAGCTGTGGGATTTGAACCCACGCCCTTTCGGACCAGAGCCTAAATCTGGCGCCTTAGACCACTCGGCCAAACTGTCTCGATGTCTTTTTATACAAAACATAAACTTATTATTGTTAAATAAGTTGAAGTATGGAAATCGTTAAAACTTCAATAATAAAGATGCTAACAATATGAAAGAAGATGCTTATATTTCTTGGATGAGAATTACAGTAACTTGCCTCTCTTTATATAGGGAAAGGAGGAACCCTTAACACACATGGTTAATAAACTAACAACTTTAACTGCATAACTACTATCTTTATCTATATTTCTAATAGAAATCAGTTGTATACCGAGCTCAGACGGAGAAAACATGATCGAGATCATTAATTCGAATATGAACAGTAAAACGAACATCTTGGCATGCAACAATCGTCAATGGACACTCTTCTATGCCTTCCCTCTGATTCTTTCTCGACTGTAATGGCACAAAAAACATTACACAACTGCTCTCTCAAGTACAAAACAAAAGACCAAACGAATAATCAGACAGGGGAGTGTCTAAAAACATATAAAACTTAAAAAATGTAAAACTTGAACCTATCTCATATAAATAGAAAGAGACGTACCTGGGACATTAGACAATGTTTCTTGTTCTTCAGGGACTCGAATCTTGACGCTAGGTCATCGTATTTATCTCTTAACCTTATGTGATCTTTCTCTATCTGTTTGAAACCATATGGCGTTGGCGATTTGTCGTGGCTGTGTTGTGAACAATAATTCCACACTCAAGAAATAACTTACAGAAGATAAGATTTAAGGAAGAAGAAATAGATGAGATTCAAAGGAGAAGACAATGTTCTTTGTATTTTCCTATCCCCATGCTATTACATCCGTCTCTATTTTATATGCTGTCAATCTAGATAAGAATATAGTCAGTTAAAACTATTAAAAACTACTCATGCAGTTAGAACTTCTGAAAACCACCATGTGTATTCCTTCAACCATAACAGGCTGTATACCCAACTCTCTGGTCACCTGCAACTTCTTTCTCGGTTCTAATCTCAACTCGTACTCGAAAATCGACTCCATTAAACTTATTTGGTAATCAGTAAACCTCTTCTTGTTCCTCATCATCTTTCTGTTGCTGTGATTCTTGTTGTTCCTTGGAGTTTGAGGTTTTCGAAACTGTTTTGATATGACTTCATTCTGTGGTGGATGATCCTCTCTAAGCTCCATTAATGGAGTTTTTCGGGATAAATATGTTTGGTATTAGAGAATTATAGGGGATGGGGAGCTTAAATATGTGGTTGGACATGATTGGAACTTGAAATTTCATTTTCGAGAGGATTAAAACATTATTTTATCATTGTGTTAGTTCATGATTTTATGATTCTTGCGAGGACCTAAGTGCAATTTTACCATTTTTCGCCCCCTGACTGCTTCATTTGGCTGCATTCAAGTGATTAAGACCTTCGATTAATGGATTCTATACACAATTTTATTTGTTTTAAGGAGTCAAAATATAATATTATTATTTTTTGAGGGACTTGTACATAGTTTCATCATTTTAAGACCATTTCAAGGTGGTATGTGACGGACACCAAGTGTTTGGACCGAAGGACTGAAGAACATGTTGTGTCTGGTCCGAGCCATGAGCAAATTTCATTTTGAAAACTGAGTTCTTGTTGGATCAACCTAGACTGAAGGAACATATGTTGCCTTCAGACTGCAAAACAGAACAGTTGAGGCAAAATCGTGCAATCCCCGTCCCATTGGTTTAGTTCAGCCCATTGCTCGCCCCATCCGTTAAAACCGAGCAGCTCGCGTTTCAGACAAATCTGATGTTACTATTACTCCTAGTATACCACTATGTTGTTCCAAATACAAGGAAAATTTAAGAGAATTGAACATACTCGGACCGAGTACATACTCTTATCCAAGAGTCGAGCAAAACGATGAAGACACCTGAAAAAAGATCATGAAAAAACAGTAGAGATAGTCTATATAACATTTACTAGTTGTTATATATGTCCTTGCAGTCTGTCTTTCTGGATCATCCTTAGAGAGTCCATTGTAACACGAAACGCAAATTAACATTCATGTCTATCAAATCCTCGTTTACGAGCTGACAGAAACCAACCACGATTTAACCCCATACGAGTAACTAAGACGCATGGACAAGACGACATTAACACCAAAAGTACCTCGAATGTACTGCTGTATGTATGCATGTATATGTAAATATATTGGCAGTTGATAAGTCCGGGAGAAAGAAACGAGCGAGGGTGATTTAGTGCATTGCAAGGCGAGGAGCACGGGGACGAACAGGAGTCTTGGATGGGCTTACCCTGCATATGCAAAAGGCAAATATTACCATGAAATTTGGGGAAAATAGAATTTCATAACCCAATATGGGCAGAAAAGTTTCATAAACAGACCTTATGGGCAGCGATCCCAGAACCATGCCACTGCAGTTGAGGGCTGCGATCGCACTTTCAGCCTGCATGAGATGAAAAATAAAACATGAAAGATCATCATAAAGCCGACAATATGAGACACGCCGTCAAACGAGTTGCAGCTTGTAATTTAATGGCAATTGCAAAACGACAAAGCATATTTCCTCGGAAGAATATACGAATATTTTGGCAGTTATATTCCTTTAGAAATATTTATGGAATCTATTCGAGTAACGACAATTTGGGGGCAGATGATGCCAAATGATTTGGTGGATATAATGAGGTTTCCGGAATATGTTTTAGAACATCGTGATTAAGGACAGTACATATATGTATTCTCAACTTGAGAAATAACGATACCGATGATTCAATATGATACCATAAAAAACATATGTCGCAAGAGAGTAACTACCACTGTGAACTCGACAAAAGCAATGCGAGTTGAATAATGATAGTCTCCCAATAGCCTCAAGCGTTGAACCTTACCATAGAACAAAAATGTTTGGTAAGAAATCATTAAATGCGGTTATTATAAGACAAGAAACACTTATAAGGCATGTCGCATGAGAAACTACAGACCTCCCCACAAACAGATTCAAAGAAGAGCTTGACATCAGCTTGAGTAATCTGTATCAGTTGAACAAATAAACCAGGAATTATTGCGCGGATTATCAATCGCATAGGCATTCGAGAAAATAGTGGACATGAGAAACAACCTTCCAGTCTATGTTTGTGCAGTAAATGGTCCTCGTGCACATCTCCCGCTCATCATCAGACTGGAGTGCCAAACATTCCAAGCCACGTAATTAAAAACGAAACACATATCAACATGACTCTGATTCAGTTTCTATAACTTAACACACAAATGTGAATAAAGTTCTCTCATCGATTATATGCTTTACCCTGGGTAAAAAAGTCGGGTTAACAGGTGCGATCGCAGTCTTGGAAGGCATCACATTTAGAGGGTAATAACCGAGGATGGTTCCAGACAAATTCAAAGCAGCTTTGGCATCCTCTGCAAGAACATCAAATTGTCAGCACTGTAAAAGGAAAGCATATATCAATGCCTACCAAATGTATAAACCATTCACAATACCTTCTTTATAAAATTCAATGAAGGCAAAGCGGAGAACAGAATTAGGGTCACCGCATATACGACAATCAACAACCTTTAGAAATAACAGGAAGTTCATTTAAGGAAATAATCCAACACAACTAACTCCGATAAACGGAAAATCCTGTACTAAATACAGCAAACAAACAATAATTACCGGTCCACAACTCAGAAAAAGACCTGCAAGAAGCTCCTCAGTAACCTATACCATAAACACAATCAATCAGCAAAGCATCACTTATAGTAAAACCGAGGCAAAAACCATAGGTTTTAAAGCATGTCACCTGCAGATCAATATCGGATACATAAACCGTCTTCCGAATCGAGTCCTCTCGCTGCGCAACACTAGTTCGATTATTTAACCTTCTCTTCCCTTGGCTGAAGTTGTTCCTCTTCTGTGAAAAAAGAAGAAATAATCAACAAAAAAGCTACCAATATGAAACAAAAACAAAATGCCACAACAAAATGAAACTAGCATACCCTTGTATTAGCATATCCATTGGGAGAATTAGGATTCAGTCCAAAATTTTCAGTACTAAAACCAAACCCATTTTCCAGAAAGTGTTTATCATGATGTTTTTGATCATGGTTACCATCAAGATGATGATGATGATAGGCAAGGGAAGGAGGTACAAATTCTTCAGCCATAGGGTTAAGCTTAGACAAAATTTCAACCAAATCACTCATATTTTTCTTGAAAATCTCACCATCACCCCCATTTTCCACATTGCTAAACCCATTTAGCATTTCAGTTTTGCTATTGTCATCTCCATTAATGGCAGCTTCTGCTGGTTTGTCTTGTTCCACTTTTGATTTACCAGAATCAGTCGACGACAGAGTCACAGCCACCGTGGTCTCAGAATTCTGACCCGATGACCCGATTTTCGCACCGCCATTCTCAAGACCCGGCATGATCGAATACAAATCCTCTTAACAAAACGATCGTCTGTTTCAGATTCCCTGTAATGTAACACACAAAAGTCACATCTTTATCATTCTTCCTCGTTAGATGATCCGAAAAACAGACACCCAGAGATTGAAAAAAGCAAGACAGAAACGAAAGATAAAGTTGTTGGAAGAACAACGCACCTGGCTTATCTAAATGGTTTCCATTGATGTAAGAGCCAAAACCAAGCTTAAAGAACGTCACTTTATGCACTGAGAATTACAAAAAAAGAAAGAAAGAGGGTTTGCAAATCGAGGGAGAAAACGACTAACAAAAAGGACAAGTTTTTGTTTGGTTTATAGTGATGATTCTGTAGATTGAGAAAGAGAGAGCTTTGGGTGTGTTTTTAATGGGAGTGGAAAATTGGAAATTCAGGACAGGCATTAGGTGGACGCAAATGTGAAAAATTATTTATTTATTATTATTTTTTGATTTTCAGGATTTTATCGATTAATTAAATTATATACTTAATTTTAATTCGTGAGATTTTTAATAAATTTTTACGTATATAATGATTTAAATTCAAAATTTAATTAAATAAAATTAAATTATTTATTATTTGAATTAATTTTTATTAATAGAAGTTTATTTCCTTACAAAATTGTGTTTGTGTCCTAGTTTGAGGATCCCCGGGATGCTGAAGATGCAATTAGAGGTCGAGATGGTTATAACTTTGATGGTTGTCGTTTGAGGGTAATGAAAGGCTCTTGTTGTTTTCATGTGTATTCCATCTGTGTTTCCCTCTTTTGTTGGTTTTTGATTGCAATTGATGTAGGTTGAACTTGCACATGGTGGTAGAGGACAATCATCAAGTGATCATCGTGGTGGCTATGGTGGTGGTCCAGCTAAGTTTGGTGTATCACGTCACTCTGAATTTCGAGGTCTGCTTAGCTGTTGAACTGTGTCATTCCTATCTTTTCCTATTTAGTTTTTATTTGCACTAACAAATGGTTCTAATGTATTTGTTTCCCTGCAGTTATTGTCCGTGGGCTCCCTTCTTCTGCTTCCTGGCAAGATTTGAAGGTTTAGAGAACTTGTAAAACTTGCAACAAGTTTTGGGCTTTGTTAATTAAGCTGTAACTCTTACTTATATGTAAACTCTTTTCAGGATCACATGCGAAAAGCTGGTGATGTGTGTTTTGCAGAAATTTCACGTGACAGAGATGGTATGACTTAAGGAGATGTATTGATAAGCTTATACGATTCACTGTTTACCTTACCCCCTTGATTCCCTCTCTGTTTCTCTCTCTCTCTTTCCCCTCATTTGATGCTGACATCTTGAATCGTAACTTGGTCTAACTCTGTTAGATCTAGAATGTTCCAATTTAATATTCTTATCTTTTGCGGAAGTGGACACTAGAATGTTGCAATTTGGTATTCTTATCATCTTATGTGGAACATACTTAAATGTATGTTTTGAGTGTTCCAGCTGGTGATGCATATAATTATAAGATTCGTTGTTTGTGCTACTTCTCTTTAATATGCTGGTACTTATCATCTAATTCTCATTGTTTTTTGAGTTTTTTTCCTTTATGTTGAAATGATTGAAATTTGAAATGGTTATTGTCTCGTCTTGATTTTCCAATCAAAATTGGCTCAGTTTTTAGGCCTTCGTGTATTTGAATGAGTTTGTACTTATTATCGTCTCTCTCTGTTGTTCAGGTACATTTGGTATTGTTGATTTTACCAATTATGATGACATGAAATATGCTGTAAGTGGTTTAGAAAGAAAACTCGATACCTCCTGGCTGTGATTTTATGCTACTTCAATGCTTGTAATTCAGATGACATGTTTTTAACATCATGCAGATTCGTAAACTTAATGACACCGAGTTTAGAAATCCTTGGGCAAGAGCTTATATTCGGGTAACCTTCCTGTGGATTCTTCTATTGTTACCATTTCCCCTTTTATTGAATGGTTTTGCTATATATCCTCATTCCCTTTCATTTTGGACTGAAATATTACTTGTGTAAAATTATATGAACGAAGTCTATTCCATTATTGATGTAACTGGATACATGGGGCTTTTGATTTGTTTTAGTATGCAAAATTATAATTCTACTGTGCATGTGTTCACACATCTGAGATTAATAATGCTTGTACAGTTGCCAATTAAACACGAGAATCAATATGGTCTTACCACCCCTCTATTCTTCTCTTCTCACACTTTCTGAGAATTTTCAAGTGGTTATAATTGCAAAGGGTTTCTCTTGTACTGTGACCCTACTCTTATGGATACGTGGAGCATCATTCATTGAAACTTATACATACATATATTCCTTTTGTCATGTTTACAATCTCGACTTTTCAAAATTGACCCCAAATTTTTGAGCCTTCTATTTCTATTCATTCATCTATATGAACAGGTGAAGAAATATGAGAGCAGCCCTTCCAGGAGTAGAAGTCGAAGTCGCAGCCGCAGTCGAAGTCGCAGCAGAAGCCGCAGCGTTAGAAGGGACCGGAGGTATAAACCTATTTTCTTCTCTTCCAGTCCTTATTCCTTAATCTTTCTCTTTCAAATGCGCTCCGAAACTCCAACCATTTTCTTTTCTGTATACAGTAAATCACGGGAAAGATCTCCATCCAAATCACCTGTTAAATCCCGATCTGCCTCTCCTGTTAAGTCACCCAGGTAATAAGATGTCCACTTTCAGTTTCTTTGCTTTGTTATTCAGTAATGTTGTTTTCCATATGATTTATGAAACTTCTTTTACTACTATTCCTTCATTCACAGGAAGATCAAAGTCAAGGTCAAGATCGGGATCACCTGACAAGGTAGGCTAATTCTGATTGATGATATTCAATGCGAGTAGTGACCCTTCGTATATTTCAATCTTGCTTTCCATTTATAAGAAACATGAAACTGAAACTAGACCTTTTTTCAAATGGCAATCTCGAAGTGAATCTAACACATGCAACTGATTCTATTTTCAGGCCCGTTCGGATAGCCATTGATGTTCATACCGCATAAAAATCCTAAGTCCGACATTGCTTGCAATTTAATGGAGAGTTGTAGGGTAAGTTTTGCTGAATGTGTTAGCAGTATAACCGGATATTGTGTCTGAGGACAAGTCTATATGTTTGTTTCTTGGAGACTAAACACCTCTCTCTGAACATTAGTGTATGAACCAAGTAAGTTTCCTTTTGTTTTATTCTGATACTATCTAGTGGACAAGTTGGCTTGATCTGTGACTGAACCGTTGTTGGTGTTGTCTTGGTTATTAAATCGATACATTTCGTAAATGGTTTTTCTTTTTTAATTTGGTTAGTATATTTATTACCCATTTTTTCTTGCATACAGAATCTGAGTGTGTACCCGGTTTTTGTCCTGGGCTAAATCGGTTGGGCTTTCAACAGCCTGTTAAATGTTTGGAGTTGTCATTGATTTTTTGGGACTCAAAAACATGCAAGATTGTTAAGACATAAAATGTAGGGGAAAGTTAGAAATGAATCAAAATGATTACTGGGTGGGTGGGTGGGTCAAGGAGTCGATAGTAATGGGGTCAGCCAGCTCTGTATTTGATTGAATTAGAGGGCTCAACAAGAACTAACAAAAGTTACTTTTTAAAGCCTAAATAAAAAAAAAATCTTTTTCTTGTCCTCTCAAAATTTTTGTATAATTATCCTTTTAATTTAAATAATAGAAAAATAAGATTTTTTTATTGCAGATTCTAGGTATACAAGCTTATAGAAAAGCATGTCAATAGTACGTCACTTTTGGTGTTTTTATTTTAAAATAGTGAGTTTAGGGTTTAAAGTTAAGGATTATGGTTATGATTTAGAAAATTGAGGGTAAGATATATTTTTTTAGGTTTAGGGTTTATAATATAAAATTTTAATTATGATTTAAAATTTAATTTTTAAATATTTTTGAGTAAGATATAAAAAGAGTTACAATAAAAAATAGATAATTTTTATTAAAAAAACACATATCCCGGTATGTCCTCAATTATTATGTTTGAATATACTAAAACAGTAAAACATACCTTTCTTATAAATAAAATATAAACCTTGTAGTTCAATCTTGTTGCCTGGTTCTTTGAAATTGTATATGTGATGCATATTCATGATTTGATAGGGTGGGGTCATAAACCCTAATGGGAGGCTCTTGGGACCTTAGATTTGTGTTTATTATTAATAGTGACATTTGTACTAATATATTTCTAAGTAAAGCTTATTCTAACATATTAGAAACATAATTAATTTTATAGAATATAATTGAATTAAGTAAATTCTCTGTTATTAGTATTATTAGGCTGATTATGTTTCGGTAGAGATGCTTTGGATTATAGTATATTCACATTAGTGTTATTTATTTTTCCTGATACAATCATTTATATTTAATTTATTAATTGATTAATCTGAATTTATATGATAATTTTTTATTCAATTTGTTACTTTCGTAATTTTAGTATTCAAATTTTTGATTTTAGGGTTGTGCATGTAATAGAGTGAAGCCAAAAAAAAAATTGAGTTAGTCGAGTCTTAATTTATAACTCAAATTTTATTTAAAATTTTTTGAGTTGAGTTTATAAAATTTGAGTTAAATTGTTTGAATTCTATTCAAGTTTAATTGTAAACATTTAGTGTTATAGTACTAATTGGTTCTAATTTAAATAATTTTTCATAACCATATATGTTATATATATTCTTAATTTTTTACATCTTTAATATACATCAACTTAAACTTGAAAATCGATTAATTAATTACTAAATATTCGAGTTATTCAATTTTTTACTTATAACTTAAATTTTATTTAATTTTTTCAAGTTGAATTTTACTATCTTTATTTAACCTTACTTAAAGAATCTAATAAATCATTCTATTTGACCAACTAATTGTCGGTAGATGTGTATTATTTATAATTGTAACAGTATCCTCTAACTTTAAAAAGAACTCCAACTTTTTAATTATCATAAAGTAGAGGGACTAGCTACAAAATTAGACCCTAAATCCAATTTCATTCTTTATTAATCCCCTCGGCTACAATCTTCTCAGGCACTGTAAGAAAACCTTCCTTCTCGTATCGTCTTCCTCCTCTTGCAAATGTCTCAAGTGTTCTCAAAATCTCCAAAACACTGCGCTGAGAAACAAAGCTTCACCATAGACAAGTCCTACAAGAAACTATTCTTCGCTTTCTCTACGTTTTTCACCATCGTTTTAGCCTTCATCTTCCTCATCTGGCTAACCCTCCACCCTTCCAAACCACACTTCTCACTCACACAAGCCGACATCTACCAACTCAACTTCACTCGCCCTTCCATACTCAACTCGTCCATCCAACTCACCTTGCTCTCCGTAAACCCCAACAAGAAAGTCGGCATTTACTACGACGAGTTGCAAGCTTACGCTTCGTACAAAGGCCAGCAGATAACTGTAGAAACCTTTATTCCCCCGTTTTACCAAGGACATGAAGAGAGCAACCTGTTGACTGCGTTCTTGCAGGGGAATGGTTTGCCCGTGGCTCCGTCTTTCGGTTTTGAAGTCGGACGTGATCAGAGTGCGGGGAAGATGGTTTTGAGTTTGAAAGTTATCGGGAAACTCAGGTGGAAAGTCGGGAGTTGGGTTTCCGGCCGGTATCGGTTTAACGTTAACTGTGTCTCGGTTATGGCGTTTGGACCTAATGTTGTACCGATCAGTCCGGTTATCGGGTCGAGTAGAGGAACTCAGTGTTCCACTGATGTGTGAGATAATATGATAAACTTTTTATCAGCTTGATGATGTTGTTCTTAAACTTATATGAATCTCGAATATATTTAAAGTTAAATTACTCGAATCATAATATTATAAATGTAATAATAAAAATATTTGTTTATAAATGGTTTCACAATGATTTTATCTTTCGGCCATGGTGTTGCTTTTCACAATGTTTATAAAGGGAAAGGAAAGGTTTACTTATGTGGTAAGGAATCATCAAATTCCATGTCAACCACCATTCAAGGTGGTCGGACTTTTTAAAAAAATCTGAACATTTTATACTTCAATGTCCGGTAACTATATGGATCTCGAACAAAAATTATATCGAACCCTTAAACACTAATATGATGCATGGAAATACATAATAACACGAACGAACACACCACACTGGCTCGAACAGATAAATCAAGAGAGGAGAAAAGAAGTGGCAACCCTTCATTCAAAACACCAATCTTTTTGCAAAGTGAAATTGATATCAAAAACGTTAATGCCAGGAGATGTTGATACATAAGTTGGTTTGATGCAATTATTATGCAACAAATAATTGAATCCGACAGTAAAAAGAATGTAAAATACAGACAAAATACATTCACTATCAGAAAACACTTTAAAAAAAGATAGAGGGACTGTTTTCTAAAGTGACCAAACTTTTTAAGGACATCAAAAGCTACTGATCTGTCACCTGATGATCAGTTCTGGTAAATGTGAACGATGAAGCACCAAGAAACTTCACAAAAGAATCCATCCCATTCCCATGTCGTCTATTTAGTAACTGGAGTAGGTCAAACCTAGAAGATGGCTCATGTTTCACTTTTAGAGCATCTTTGGCCACTTCTGGGTCCTCAAAAGGGTTCGAGAGTGTTCATGTTACGGTGCAGCCATCGGGGCTTTGAGCCATGTGAAGTACTCTTGATGTATGACCGGTTAGCTCTGCCATCTTCGCCATCTATGGATATTTCCAAAGAGATAATTGATTCTGTGTATATCCATGAGAACTCAAAAACTACCATTCACTCTTGCTCCACAGGAAAGCAGACACCTGAGAGCCTGTATCAGTTGGATTCAAGCATGTACCTGTTTGTGTGTCCCAAAACATAATGGTCCGATCATCATGACCTCCACCAGAGGCCAGTAGTTACTCTGGAAAGGACACCGGGCAAGGGGCAAGGGCTTTGACGGCGGAACTATGATCCATCAACCTGTGTAGCCATTGATTGAACTATGATCCTTCAACCTGTGTAGCCATTGTTTTGGTGAATTTGAAGATGCTACGGACCGCCTATCCCATATGCGAACAACAATTTCATTGGCTAGTTGTTCTTGATCAACATAATACAAACTTTATTCCCAAGTCTCCTTCAGATTTTGTAAGACAAATTTTCTTCCAAGCAACAGGAGCACCTTGAACCTTAACAAGCTGTCTCTTTGAGAAAAATCTAAGACACATCCGACTTATCTGTTGCAAAATTGATTTGGGAGAAATGAATCGGCAACAACGAAAAATCTGCAGGTTAAGTTGAAGATAACAGATTGAAGGAGCTGCATCCTGCCTGCATAACTCAGACGCCTAGCTGACTAACTTGTGAGCCTATTTTTTGATCTTTTCAAGCAATGGAGAACAATCTTTTTCTGTCAGCCTCCCGGCAATCAGTTGAAGACCAAGATTTCTGACCGGAAGGCTGCAGAGATATCTTTCGAAGACAACTAGAACCATGTGTGTTTGAGTCTAAAACACAAGACAGACAACAATTTGGTTCCATAATTGAAACTAAGAACTCTATGTATATTGCTATATAAAAGTTCAAATATTCCATTTTGCTACATAAAGATAGGTACTTTAATAATTCCATGATTAAACAACAAATAGAATTAAAACTATAAACCCTAAAAAATTTGAATGAATTCAGCCAAAATTCCTCATTCCATTGAAGATGAAAACGAATCAGAACTAACCCATTTCCAGAAATGCTTTTTTACAGACACAACTTTCTCCAATCCCATGGTTCCATCCAGATCCTTGTACTCTTCCTTCTCTTCAGTAATAAAATCCCCCTCCGGCAGACCTTCAACCCACGCGTCAACCGAGTGCAGAACATAACGCGCCGGCAAACCCGGATACGACGCTGAATTACGCTCCTCCAGCTTCTTTTCATAAGATCCGGGAACGATCTTTACCATCTTCATCGAACCGAGCTCTTCTCTCACCGCACGTGCCACGGCTTCTTCAACGCTCTCATTGGGCTTCATCTTCTCCGATAGAGGTCGGAACCGATCCCTGAAACTCCCGTCTGATAACTCCTGTCCGGCTTCGACGAGTAAAAGGTTGTTGTTCTTTCCCAGCACGCGAACCGAAACGACGTTAACAGTACGGAGCGGAGGAGATGAATCGAGGAGCGACGTCTCGCCTTGGGAAAGTTCGAGCCAGAGATTGTGAACGTTTTTGGTTCCGGGCTTCACCCCCCACGAAGCTAATGAATGGGAAGATAACCGTGGCTTGAGCCAATCGAAGAGAGCCTGTGGGGTGGCGAAGTCGGCGCTGCTGGGGCGAGACATTGGCGGGATTCTGAGGAACCGACGTGGGTTCCAAGGGAAAAGATTCAAAGGAAGGAACTTTATAAGGGAAACGTTGTGTTTCGTTGAAGATAAGAGGAAAAGGAGGGGAATTGCAGTAATGAAAATGTCTGGGAGGTTGGCAGTTGGCCTTGGGAGGTTGAAGAAGACAGTTGATTCGGCGGTGGTTTCTGATTTGTTAATCGATTGTGGCGGCCTTGACATACTGATGTGATTTGAATGTTGTAGAAGTAGTACAACGTGAGCTTATGTCCAGAGAGGGGGACCAAAGTAGATTATTGGGCCTGTATAAATCTAGGCATACAAGAAAAAAAAAAGTTGGTTAATTATTTATTTATAATCTTCGTAATTTAATTTATTATTTAATTAATTTAAATAAAAATCTTTTACAATATATTTTATTAAAATTTATTGAATTACATAAAAATGGTTTAAAGTTTTAAAATATTTAATTTATCAATTTATTTTATATAAGTTTAAATTTAATTTAAAAATAAATTAATTTATTATATATCTTTATAATTATGATCATTTCTAAAAAATTTTGAACCTTTTAATTTTAACTTTAAATTATAATCATCATTTTAAATTTTAAAAAATTTTAATTTTATTTTTAAATTGCACGAGTTTTTTAGTCCAAATGGTCAACGGAACGGTTATTGTTCTTAGAGATCATAGGTTTAAGTATCAGTAACACAGAATCACAGATTATCTCATCCGGTGTATAATTTAGCCAAGAAACAGATGAGACTGGGTCGAGCCAAAGGACATGGACTTGATTTTGTCTTCAATTGTATCTTTGATTTTATTCGTGGATTTCGTTTTTGGGTGAAACGGTAAATGCTTATTAAGGTATAATTGTCCGTCGTTAAAAATTGAAAAATAAGATTACGGACAAACGAGTATTTAAGTAGAGAATCATATGAATAATCACTCGTTAGAATAGTCACCAATAATTGTTTGATAAAAAAATATAACGATAAAAATCGTTTAGGGCACAGACTTAACTATAAACAAAGTTTTAGTATCAACTGTTAATTTTGTGTTCATGAGTAGGGATTTAAAAAACGATTGATTACTTACTGTTATAACGACTATTATTTAACAGTAACGTCTTCGACCGAAATCGTTATTAACATAAATAATGGTAAGATTTAAACTCACACTAATAACGATCGATAACAACCAAAATTTAAAAGTTAACAGTCAATAACATCGATAATAGTCGTTATTCTCGTTATTGTACTATTTTTTAAAAAACTTTTATAATAAGTTGTGCTAGTTTTAAAATAATTCACGATCGTGATTTTCACAACACCCGCGATAGCAACTGTTATATTCGTAACCGCGATAGACAAAACACGATCAAAAACACATTTTAAATTCTTGTTCATGATAATAACTTGATTCGAATAATTATGTTTTTAACTTATGAACCGAAATCTATTTTTTTATTTTATAATTTTTACTAAATCAATGGTCACTACAATATATAAAGAAAAATATTTTTTTATTGTTTACGAAATTAAAAATAAATACAAAGAAAATTTCAGATTAGACCAAAGAAAACAGAGAAGCCTAGAACAATGAGCCAAACTATATGCAACAAAAGCAAAGCTTGACCCGGAAAAGATCCAGTTCCGCCATTATTACCCACGTTACAGAAACCTATCTTCGCAACTTTAGCACCGGAGCAATGAGCGTCGGCGCAACCACACCAATACGTAACGCCGTCGTCCCCGCAAACCGGATCAGTCCTAAAACAGCTAACCGGGCACGAATAACGCCGAGAAGGAAGCGAAACACCGCACGCATCCGCCGCATCGGACGGCAACAAGATCCCCGCAGTGAAATTCCGTCCCGATCCGACAGTGAAAGAAGACGAAGACGATGAAGAGAAAGGAACGACGAGCAACATCAACAATAACAATATCGAAAATGCGGATTCATGGAATTGGATCGAAAACACGACCACCATCTCCTTTATTTGAATTTATTTTCAAAATTTTCCGGGAAAATAAAAGCGAGCTTTCCTTCTTTTAAAAAAATCGAAAAAGGGAAAGCCCGCGTTTAATGTTCCTGTTTTTCCCCTCAGAAAATACGAGATTCCATGAAAATATTTTCCTTTCCAATGCTTAAATCCTTGCCATGAAAGCAACAAATTCTTACCTTTCCACGATTCACAGGGACATGAATAGGGAAGAGAAACTAAATAATGAGGCAAGAAATGAAATTTCTGTCGCCAAACAAATCTATTTCCCAATAATAAATCTTACAATTTTGAAGAAAAAAAAAGGTTTTTGATTTAGTTTTAATCTCTGGTAATTAATTTAGAATGTTTTTTTGTTTGGTTGGGAATCAAACTTTTGGTTCTGTTCTTAGCTGTTTCATTTGGGTTTACAGGCATTAGGATTGGTAATTATTTCTTATTTTTTAATCACGCCACGTGGGTAATAATCCTCTCCTAAAAGCAACTAATCGAAAATGTTGGAGAATGTTTTTTTCCGGACAAAACTTGGTGTCAGGTTCCTTTGTTATAAGAATTATTCAATTGGGTAAACAACAAAGGAGGTCATCCAATTATTAAATATTATATTTGAGGTTACTTAATTATAATTAAAGTTATATTTAAGGTTATCTAATTATTTAAAATTATATTTGGATCACTCAATTATTAAATATTATATTTAGATCACTCAATTTTGGGTTAAATTATATTTAAATTACGATTCATATTTAAAAAATTATATCCCAAATGTTTTCAAAGTGTTTTGGTACTTAATTTAATCCAATTTGATAACTGAGTATTGATATTATCTAAAATTTTTCATGTAAGTCATATTTAACGATTATTTTAATTCGATTCTTCATTTTTTTTAAAGTATGCATATCTAAATATGATATCATGTATATACATACCGTTTAAGGACTCTCGAGATACATAAAAAGATAGATATTTAAATATATTTGTGTCCGACATTTATATGTCTTCGTTTTTTTTTTTTTGAGTTGAATTTAAATTTGAATTTTAAGTTAAGCTTTGTTCGAGTTCGACTTGGTCGGATTATACGCTCGAAAACATTCAAAATCCACTTCAGCTGTTGAATTTACAATAAGAATCGTTTGTCCTAACGATTTGATGTTTCTATGTATGTATAAACAATTGTAATGAACTGAATCAACAACGACAACCTTTGGCCGGCGGCGACAACCGTGAATCAACGGACCCGATTTTATCCTTCATCATCTGCATAATTTCTGCAGCAGAAGGTCTAGCGGTAGGCGATTGTTGAAGACAAAGTTCAACGATTAAAAGCATAGCTTTAGCTTCTTCCAAGTCAAACTCACCAACCAACTTTGGATCCACCATCCCCGACACCATCTCCGTCGTCCCACCACCACCCTCAACAACCTCCCTCAACTTCGGCGCCACCATCGTCGTCAACAATTGTCTCCTTTTAGGACAAAAAGCTTCCATCCCAGTCACAAGCTCCAAAATAATAACACCCAGACTATAAACATCATTCTTCTTGGAAGCAATACCGGTTCTCAAGTAATGAGGGTCAGTGTACCCCGGCGAGCCTACCATTATCTGCTTCGTCCTCGGTGGCACCACCGTCGACGAAAACCCCATCTTTGCCGACCCGAAATCACAGAGCTTGCAGTTGAACCGCTCGTCTAACAAGATATTCGAAGCTTTGATATCGCCATGAACAATCTGGAGGTTGCATTTATCGTGCAAGTACTCGATTGCTTCAGCAAGTTGAAAAGCTATGTTCATACGAATCTTCCATGGAAGCAAATCCCTTCCATTTCCATGGAGTTTTTCCTGTAAATTTCCATTCGAAACGTATTCGAACACCATTGCACCTTCCTCTGTAAAATGAAAAAAAAAAAAAAAAAACATTATAAAAACACTAAATCTTGTTGTTTTGTTGCCATTTTTTATCAGTTAACGCAACTACCTTGATCATCGCAGTAGCCAATGAATTTAACGATGTTGTCATGTCGGAGTTGTGTCAGAATATCCAGTTCCCGTTTGAAAACTTGGTTTAATCGATAATTTCCGACATGGATCTTGACTGCTCCGACGGTGGAACCCGACAAGTGTGCCAAGTAGACATTGCTGAACCCTCCTTGTCCGATCAGACGCGAGAAACCCTTTGTAGAATCCTTAATCTCATCCCATTTAAACTTCTTAACAAACCCTTTACCTTCTCCGACGGTTAAATCTCTTCCATTTTCTTCACCGGCCCCGCCGCTCACCGCCGTGGGTTTACGGCGTTTTAGGAATTTCAACAAGAACCCCATTGCAAACAGCAGCGAAGGATGCAAGACGAGAGAAACAGTGACTAGGATGGGAAGTTTGAGGTGAAACAGCGACTGGGTTGTTCTTAAAGAAGGTGTCGGCGGATGAAAAGCGGTGGAGGAAGCGACGGAGAAGATGAGATGAGTGGTATTATTATTGGTAATAAAAAGGGGAAAAAGTGATGGGATGTGTCACCAACATTGTCGCCGGCAGACAATTTTTGAAACATGAATAATCCAACCATTTTTAACCTTAGATTTGTCGGTCGTCAACCCTGTAGACATGGGGAAGAACATAATCTGACAAACACTCGATCTAAATGTGCAGGAAAAAAAATATAGAAGGAATCGGAAGCCTCATAGGAAAGACAGTGAGGTTTCTCTTTCTGCTCGATGAACATAAAAATAATTGAGGAAATTAAATTCTAAATTGTTCAAATGATTTTCAAAATAAAATATCATTTAGAACGGTAACGGATATAAAAATATTTATAACAATAAAAGAAAAAATATTTTTTAAAATAAATAAAAGTGATAAAATTTTTAAAAAATTTAAAGAGAAGATAAATCATAAAAATTTAAAATTTTAAAAATTGTTGTGAATAAATAAAGAACAAGAAAAAAAATAGACAACAGAGAAAGACAAAAGGGAAAGATTTTATTGTATTCTCAAAGTATGCCAAAAGTTTATATTTATAGGCATAATATGGAAACCCTAATTTCAATGGGTATTAAACCATAATACTAAAGCCCATTAAAGTTTAACTTAATATATGGATATCCACCATAAATAAATATATTTATAACACTCCCCCTTAGATATCCATGAAGATAATGTGTCTCGTTAAAACTTTACTAAGATAAAAAAAAGGAAAAAGAGTACACATATCTTTGATACGCATAACATGTTGCCTCATTAAAAACCTTACCAGGAAAACCCATTGAGACAAAACCTCGGTTAAGGGAAAAAGAGTGCAAAGCGTATTTACTCCCCTCATGAAAATATCACATAAGATCTTTGAATCTTCATAATTCAATATTGAATACAATCTTCAAATGTTGAAGTAGATCATGCACTAGTGGATAAATCTTCCAAATCATTGCTTGAAATGATTCATTGAATACTATTCATCTGAAAATCATGAGGGACGAAACTTGAAGAAATATGTTTCGTTTTATCATATTTGATATATCCACCTTGAGATATAAATTTTGTATTATCTTTGTACAAGATAGCTTGTATCTTATCTTGTGAAAAACATTCATATATCTTCAGGATATGTTTATCCAAACACATATTTCGGTTTTGCCTCATGCATAACAATTATTTAAAGATAATGATCTTGTAGCACTTAAAAAATATTTCTGGACCAGCTAAGATACGATGCTTCTAGATCAAAAAATGTGTATATTGTGCTTTAGACCAAGAATATCATTACCCTTTTCGTATGGCGAAAAAAATCTTTGTTTACAGTAAGAGACTTAGCAACAACCATAAAGGTGATCAATAGATATGTATTATGCATGTAAAGTCGCTTTCAATATTTTTCTGTATGTCGATAGATGCACAAGGATTTGAGGAGGTCTCTTCACGAGTCTCAACAATATTCAAATCATTAACATACACAATCAATAAAAATTCAGAGCTAAACCTCTTAATAAAAATGCTCGGGGAAATAATTCATATAGCATTATGCTAATAAATATTCAATGGGGCGATCATACGAAATACGTCTAAATTGTTTCAAGCCATAAAAAGATATATTCAATATGATTGAATAATGTTCTCGAGAACTTGAATGAACTGCTTATGACAATCTAAATCTTTTCGGAAGTTTCATGTAAATATTACTGTCAAGAGGCCAATTCAAATATGATGTAACAACATACATTAGGCAGAAACTGAGTAATTTTATTTATTACCAGACTGATCAAAATCTAAAAGTAATTGCATTCATCACCGAGGAATATATTTTCCTCATAATCAAATTCATGTCTTTGTGAGAATCCTTGTGCAACCAAATGAACTTATATCTCATTATTTCCCCTTTTGATTTCTCTTTCTTACAAAGGCTCGTTTATATCCCGAGCTTTATACATTTCATTGTACGGGCTATAGGCCCAAATACTTCTCTTTTCAAAAGAGATTTTAGTTTCGCCTTAATTGTCTCTTTCATGTTGGTCAATCATTTCTTTGTTTACATTGCCCAATTGACAATGATTCATGATCCACATCATCAAATAAAATCTCTAGTGCTATATTGCATGCAAATATATTAACGACGTCGATTTAATTTTAGTTCCACTTATTACCAGACATGGCATAATCTATTGAGATCTTTTTATTATCAGGTACCTGAGTCATGTTAATGTCTCTGTTGGAGACCATTTAATCTCTTCTAGAGATTTTCATAATCATTGATTCCTCAATCAGACCATCATAAAATATAGCTCCTTTTCTTTTTCGAGGATCTCTTATCTTTGGAACTTACTTGTCTACTACGCTTTAAGCGTAAGTTAGACTCATTAGCAACTAGAGTTTGTCCTTCCATGACATCAAATTTAATCAGAGCATGTATAGTTGGTATACGTGACTTAGTCACTCTTTTAGGGTCAGCAAAATCATCTGGCAATTGATTTGCTAAATGAATTATCCATTGAACTTATAGTTCACATTGTGTAGTACGTGGATCAAAAAGAAAAAAATGATAATTCATTCCAACTTATTTCTTTCCCCAGCTATTTATTTTCTCCCCCTAATGTTGGGTAAACTGACTCATTAAAATGATAGTCAATAAATTGGGTTGTAAATAAATTCTTTATCAGAAGCTCAAGATATTTAAATCTAATATATATTCCCAACAAAATTCATCTTTGTGCGTTGTGGTGGAGCAATTCGAACATATATCGCACAAAAAAAAATCTAAGATGGGAAATATTTGGTTTCTGACCAAAAACCATTTATAATGGGGAGAACTTATGATCATTTGTTGGCTTGATGCGAATTTGTGATACTACATATAAAATTACATGTCATCAACATTATCAAGACTGATTGTCTTTAGAAAATAATCTGGAAAATGTGCTCGTAATTTTATCAACTGAGCAAGTAGCCTCGCAAACATCAAGTTGCGGGTTAATGACAAGGATACATATAACCATCTAGTCGATGCATCGATAAAAATCATAAAATATCTAGATGGACTTTTAGAAAAGGTGTATGGGCCCATATATATCACCTTGTATCTGTTCCAGAAAAGTAATAGATTTACACTTTATCTTAGCTGTTGATGATTGAATAATCAAATTGCTTTCATAGCAAGTATCACATGAAAAATTACCATGAAGAAAATCTTAGTTCTTCAATAAATGACCACATGAAAGTGTCAGCTAATTTTCGCATCATAATTGAACCGGGATGGTCTAACCGGTCATGCCAAATAAAATTATCAGTAAACATCTAGTTTACAATAGCATGAGCTTCGATTTGTACCAATTCTTATGTAGTACAATATGGATGACAGTGCATGTAATTTTGCCAAGATTTCCTTATACTCGTAATATTGAGATAGTCAGCATCCCTTGATTAATATTCTCAATATATTTTTGTAAATATCTTTAAAATTCAATAAGTCTCTTTGTGACTTTGACGAACATAATACACTATAAATATGAGATAAAGTCTCATTTGGCAATAACATATTTGCTCAACGAGCATAATGCACTGTAAATATGATATAAAGTCTCATTTGGCAATAACATATTTGCTCTGTCGGAGCTTTCTGTGATATTAGTACTTCCGGATATAGTACTCATATTATTCTCTTGCATTTAAAATGGGAAAATATGCATAATTATGCACCTTTTAATATGTGCTTTATTTCATTCACTTATGAAAAATATGTGCTTTGTACCATTCATTTCGGGGAATGGAAAATATTAAATATAGCACATTATATCAACTCGGTTATCTATCGAAAATATGCTCTCAAAAGCTCTTTCGAAGCATTGATATTTCAGTACTTTGAGATATAGTACTCACATTTTCCCTTGTATTTAAATGGGAAAATATTTCTTATGCTTAAGTATAGTATGAGTACTTGCATTGTCTGCTTGGCATAAATAGCCACAATTTATTGTAGATTTCATTCCGGAAGTGATAATATTCTTCAAAGGATAAATTAACATAGAATGTAAATAAATAATATATAAAATAAATTAACGATAAATTAACATAAAGCGTAAATAAATAATATGTAAAATAAATTAACATAAATATATAATAAATAAAAATAAATTAACATAAAACAAAATAAATAAAGATCAATTATTTCTTTTAGATGTTATAAGGGAAATAAAATAAATGGCGAATTATTCTCTTAAAAGACTATGAGAAAATTAATAATATCCAATTGAGTTGGATCAACAACGCCATTATTTTCGCCACAAAGAAAATCTATTTATATTTTCTTTAATTTACCATTCATGATTATGGATAAAGTTCATAATACTTCGGCGTTTGACAAGTACAAGATCAATGGTTTGTACCATCACATTGATAACATAAAGATTTTGATATGATCTCTATCATTCTTGTCATCTTTATAATTCCACTTCTTGTGGATATAAGCATTCTCAAAATAATCATCTTATCCAGGTCTATTTTATGATCTCAATCATGACCACAATTACTAATGTGACATTTATCCTTTCCGCTATAAAATATCATATTCACTTCAGAGAATGGAGCGGAGACTGATAGGTATTTAAAACCCTTGTATGATATTGTGTTTGTAAGACAACATTAATGTGTGAAAAGTGGAGTATGTTTTTCTAACATATCCTCATCAATGATACTCTGACACATAATTGAGTTTTATTCACTAACCATATAGTGAATCATCACGTTTGCATTCACTTCAAGGAATGAAACAAATTCAATAATCGCATGGAATAAACATCATGCTTGTATTCACTTTAGGGAATGATATAAATCAAATAATCACATGGAATAATCATCATGCTTGCATTCACTTCAATGAATGTCATAAATCCAATAATCGCATGAAAAAATCATCATGCTTGCATTCATTTCAAAGAATGTCATAAATCCAATAATCGCATGGAATAATCATCATGCTTACATTCACTTTAAGGAATATCATAAATCCAATAATTGCATGGAATAAGCATCATGCATGCATTCACTTCGGAGAATGCCTCCCATAAAAATTCTTTAATCAAGACAATTTTCGTAACTTGAACTTGGAAGAAGTCTATGATCGAGTTTTTCGACACAAAAATATTGCTTTCAAGCAAATATAAATTTTATAATATTCATAATATTAAATAGTAATTGATCAACTGATATATATATTCAATATATACAAATAATAAAAATTTAATCCTCATACGCAGCGTTGTTAAACCAGTCCACAAGGTCCTTTAAAAAGAACCTCCTTTGAGACCAGTAGCCTCGCAGAACGGGTCCAGCCAATATACTCGGATTAAATCAACATACCAAAAACATAATTTATTAAAGGTTTAATATTTTTTTTTTTGATATCATGTAATACTTAGAACATGATTAAAACATAAACTTTCATCATAATAATAAAATAAACAAATATTGATTATAAATAAAGATAAAAAAATCTCAAATTAAATAAATAAAACATATTGAATTTTCCACTAATTTGAATATAGGATAGATTTAGTTACCAATATCTTGTCAAAATCTTTTTCGAGAAATGTCGACAAGAACCGCGGTATTTGAGTCACTTTATCGCTACACAAATACAAAACAACCAAAGATTTTAATAAATTAAAAATCAAATCAAAGATCAAGAGAGAAAAATAAAAATATAATTGAGGGAGAAGAACTTATCTTTGATTTATGCCAGTAATAAATTCTTTTCAATAACTCCTTCAAGATTTGAACGACAAACACCTCCGTTGGTTAGAGTCTCGTGCTGATAATGTGTTATGAATAAAATAAAGAACAAGAAGAAAATAGACAAAAGAGAAAAACAAAAGAGAGAAATTTTATTGTATTCTCAAAGTAGAGTTGTGTACAATGCTATGCCAAAAGTCTATATTTATAGGCATAAGATGGAAACCCTAATTTCAATGGGTATTAAACCCTAATACTAAAGCCCATTAAAGTTTAACTTAATATATGGATATACACCATAAATAAATATATTTATAACAAAAATTAATTTATAGATTTTTGACTCGACTCGACTCAATCGAATATTCACCCCTAATTAGAAGAGTTAATATATCAATTAAAGATTTTACAATGAAAAAGCTATAATGTTAATTACTATTTATTTTTTATGAAATGTTAATTACTATTTAATTACAATTTATGCTTATTCTATTACTATACGTCTATACCTACCAATTACTTATATTGGCTTATATTACACGTGCGGAATTCTTTGTTCTCTTTTGACACGGTCTCGAATATTATGGCAGACCATTAAAAAGTTCAATAATTGAAATTATATACTTTATTTGATTTCTTTCCTTTTTAAAGATTTGAATTAGTCACGTTAATTATCTAATAAATTATTTTAAATTAGAGATAAGATTATCTTAGGGTTTTCGGATTGTCTTTCAATTTTAATTTTAAGGATATTAAACACGCTACTCTATAGTTGAAGATCTATAATAAAAATTATAGTAATTTAAAGTCATTACCTACGGGTGGCGAGTTTTAAAATTTTTTATTAATAAAATTTAAATTTTAATCTAGACATTACCTATAAGTAATATCTTCGGTTAAAATAGAAAAAATTGAGTCGTCAAATTATAATGTAATATAAAATATGTATATAATTCAATTGTTGATTCACGATTCAAATTTTATAATTTGATAGGTGACTTTTTATTGAAATTTAAATTTTATTAATAAAAAATTCAAAAAGACTTATTTGCAAGTGGCATCTTTAAGTTACTTTAGTCTTTATCGTATATCCCTAATTGTATGACAAAATACTTTATATCCCTAAAATTTTAACTAATTTACTATATTTATCTAAAAAACCCATTATCTTATGGTGTACTTAATTAATTTTCTTTCTGTTTATTAATTATCGATATTCAATGCTATAGGAATACAAAGTAATGTATGAAAGAGAACTAAACAAAATAAATTTCATATGTTAAATTATCATAGATTAACTTGATTATTTACAGAACTGTATATCCTAATAATAAAAGATGATGTTTTTATTCAAATAATTCGAATTCAAATATCATATGTATGTTTTATTAAAAGATTAAAATATTAAACAAATATTATTTTATAATCACATGAGCAACATATTAAAAACAACTTGATTATTTATGTATTCTTGACATCTTTATATAATGAATGTTATTCTCTAAGTAAATGTTTATTAATTAAATAACTATTTTTCCAACTAAAAGCCAGTAACCTTTATATTGTTAATAAATTTATTATTTAGTTAATCAAATATTGTAAAGATTTATTATAAATATAATTATCTTAATCTGATTTATTTCATCCGTGATTATGATTTTAAAATTTAACTTTTGATTTTATTTAAAAATTTTAGTGATTTGTATGTATTTTTTTTTAATTTGAATTTTTGTAAAAATTATTTGTTGATGTCCATTTGAAGAATTGGTCGTCTTTGAATCTTGAATAATGTAATTTTTTATATATATAGAAACGGTTAGTTTTGTTAAATAGATGATAATGAGAGTTTATTATTATAATTGTAAATAAAATATACAATTTAAAAAATATTTATAAATTAAAAAAAATAACTTCTTAAGATCGTACGAGGATCATACAATAAGAAAATAAAAATAAATATAAACAAATCTAAATACATTAATAAATGGACTCTAAAAAATAAAATTATTAAAAAATCATTGTCAAATATAAAATAGAGTCGAATGTTGTGCAAATTTTTTTCATAGATACGGACCACATATACGAATCTAATATAAAGATCTAAAGTAAAAAAAAAATCAATAAAATAATAAATCAGTATCATCTTGATAAATCGAATATATTAACCTTAATTTTTTTCATTAAATTAACTATAAAGAAATTAAAATAAAATCATATTGATGTTGATTTTTACATAGTCTTAATCAACCTAACCAACCCAACATGTGTACTTTATTTCCCATTTTGGTCCATTTTCAATCATTTTTCACGCATTATTGATTTGTCATGCCTTGCTTTCATAACGCACGTGTAATGGTTCACACGTATTCCCACACTTCTAAAATATAATGATATTTTAAAAAAAATTTAAATTATTGAAAAGTGAACTTTTATGAATCAACTTAATTTAATAGTTAAGAGAATGATTGTTATTTTTGAAAGTTATAAGTTCGAACACTAATATTTACAGTACAATAATTAAATGATCATTATTTAATTGTTAAAAATCTATTTTAAAATAGATAATATTTAGATTTACTATAATTAATTAAAAAATATTATAAACCTCTTTCTTAGAAGAAAAAAACTCTAAATAAATTCTATCATATTTTTTAAATTTTTTAAATTTAATCTTAAACTTTAAACTCTAAATTTTAAAATATAATATTTTTTATATATTACATGACTTTAGTACTATTACTTCTGGGTCTCTCTTCCCTATTAGTTTGGTTGCTATACATCAACCAAATTGTTGTTGATTTGAGAAATTGTCAAAACAAAATTATTGCCGCCTTGCTGACCGTTGATTTGCTCATCAATTACTTATATATGCCACGTGGATTGCTGATTTGACACCATTTAATTTTCAGAATCGTATAAAGATTTCATTTTGTGTCTCTATACGTGAGATTATTAAATGAATTCATCATGTTATCAAAGATTTAAACAATTAAGATCGTTTATTATTAAATAATTAATAATTATTTATCCACTAATTATATGTAAGAAAGAGGTGATAATTCATCTTAAAAAAATTAAAATAAATAAATTTGATTAATTGAAACCACAAATAATATAATGAATAAAAATTACCTAATAATTTTTTCTGTATATGTATATATTTGTAGTGATAAAATTCTATTATTATTAATTAAAAATAATACACATATCACTTGAAACAAGTTCTATAATGTTTTTCAACATTTTAATGTGACCTCAAAAGTATATCTATTATTTTTTAAATCATAAAACATACATATATTATATAGAAAAAACTACTCCAACTTAAATCTTTATATAAAATAAACATTGATTCTCCACTGAAATCATCATCTCTTAATTTTTTATCATAAGATAATTTTTGTTCATATATACTTAACTCTTTAATAATATACATATGTCTGAAGTCTTTGAAGATAAAAATCATTTATTTATCTATAAAAATTATTGTCCTTAAATATCTTAAACTTGAAAAATTATAACATATGTCATTCTCATCACATCATTTATAAGACCAACCGATCAAATACATTCATTTAATTATTTTTTCTATCTCATCTTTTTTATGAAATAAATCTTCGCTTGATAAAAATTGTTTTTAAACTTAATTTAGAGTGAATATTAATAAAAAATAATTAAATGGATACATTTGATTGGTTGATCCATAGATGACGTAACAAGAATAATATGTAATATAATTTCTCCTTAAACTTACATATTTAAATCGAAAAATGTGAGAGAATAAAGATAAATGTGTTTACTCGAAAACTTAACTCAAGTATGGTACCAAAAATTAACAAACCCTTAGGCCTTAGGGTTGCTATTTGTTTATAGAGTTAACAAAATGGTCCAAAGATTTTATAGGCATGGCTTGTTCCCCACCCAACTTCACATTTCTCTTTAGTTTTGGTTAAAAAGACAAAGAGGAGAGGACTAAGGAGAGAAAGAGACTCATTTCATATGATGTAAACTTCCCTATGAAAATAAAAGAAATTTCTTTGAAATCAATACTTCATCTCCAAACAAAGAATTAGAGTTTAGGGACACTCTAATTCGACTCCTTCTTGTTCTTAGTTCCTTTCATCTTCGCCTTAATCCGCGATTTCGTCATGAGTGATTGTATCGTGTTTATAAAGTTCCCAATAGCCATCACAACCAAAAGTACCCCACAACAAATCACCTACCCAAAACTACTTTTCCATCACCAAGTTTACTTGTTCTAGCTTATACATGACTATACATTGTATTGTTTTATAATTTTTCGACATATAATGTTGAAGAGAGAACATACCTGCCATTTGAAAACAATCCCGGCTAATGCAGACTTGAGAAGTTCTAGTCCAACATATGCCTCGAAACCCTATGATCATGCTCGGGATAACCGAAAGTTTTAGACCCTTTTAGTGGTAAGAAAAAACACAAACAAAAAACAGTTTTCGTGCGATCTACGTATTCCTGGCAATTACACAAAAGTTAGCTTGCATTACCTGCATAAGGAAAAATATTGGACATAGGATCCACAGTTGGCCATCTACACCAGATGCTTCTCCCCAGACAACATCCATTCTATTAGCCTGGAAACGACAATAAACGATTAGAAGTTAGAATTGATTCTCTATGATTCGAAGCATCCCAAATGTCGGCATAATAGCTACTACTCATGGCTGACAAAATAACTAATGCTTGACAAAGGGAACATTCATTTTTAATTCGGGAAGAAGATAACACCTTTCCAAGGGCAATACGAGTATAAAGTCTCTGACGCTGATATCGGTTTTGAAGAAGCATGACAACTCCTTGCATCATAGCCCATTGAAGGAAAAGTTCTACACCTTTCTGGCTCAGGATTTAACAGTTTGTTATTGAACACTAACTCAACAAGGTATAATAATTAGCTAGTGCACGATGGTACAACACTGACCTGCTTTTGAGCACAATTAGGTTGTCCTTCAATCTCCCAAGTGATACTAATTAGGGCCACAGCTATAGCACAATAGTGATGGTGTACCCACCTGCAAAAGTATTATTTGGTCATCGATTGAGTTGCACGACTTACCATGAAAATACAACTCTCACACACAAACTACCGATGAACATCGACAGCGAAAAAAATAGAAGTTATAGAATTGATGATTAACTAATATATAGATATCTCATAACTTAGACAAAAGTTGTTCTCCCAGGCTATCATTGTAAGCCACACCAAACATAATAAATATAAACTAGATAAGGAGTTATCAAAAAACAACAAAACAGACTAATCTAAAAGGAGATTTCTCAAGATTCTAGGTAGTTCATTGATGGAAACAAGCATGAGGATTTGAAAGTTTTCAGAAAACCAGATAATGCTGTCATGGATGAGAACCAATACTGTACTACCTTAGATAATATAGATGTCATTTCAGTCAACTGATCCTAATAGGTTAAAGTTGTAACTAATGTAATTCACCAAACAAAAAGAAAGGCGTTATAACCACATAAAATGCATGTATGTAATCACAAGCAAAACCAATCTCTCCGGTCTCTCCTGCAAATTTAGCAACGTAGCCAAGAAAAGAAATCAAGAACTTGAGCAAAGTGCACAATGTGACTGTTTCAGGCATTGATAGATCTACAAAAAATTAACCGATATTTGATTACAACCAGCATAGGAATAACATGCAGGTAAACCATCTGCAAGAAAAGAAAATGGTTACAAGTTGAAACCGGAACACAAACTCAGTGGTGATAATGGGTTAGCCAAAACAGAATTTAACATAGACAGACACCATTGTTCTTTCTACATCCTCAGAAAAACACCCATGAGGATTGATTCCACCCAACACAAATTAAGAGACATTAACTTCACGTTATAATAATGATAATCACCCTCCATCTAACTCTAACTCTCTATTGCATGTTTGCTTTTGGGAAACAACACAACAAAGTAAATATGTCACATGATTGCTTCCAAGAAACATTAGGAAAAAAGGATGTAATTACCATGGACGAATATCACTTCCATTTGCTCGCAATATGTTCTCTCGCATAGCCAAACCAGTGTAAAGGAACAACAACCATGCCTGGAAACAACATATAGTATTCTCGGTATTAATTCAAAGAAAAAGAACTTGGTATTAAACCACAAACAATTGAATCAAATCCAAACAAAACAACCAAAGAATAAGCAGAATAATACCTGGTACAATTGAACTGGAAATGCAGGCAAGCATCCATCCCAAATCCAAGATCTTAAAACAAGCAATGTTAACGGAAAAAGAAGAAACAGAAGGGCAGTCCTATCCTGTTTAAGGGGAACAGTACTTACTAACCATAAATACTTAAAATTCCAAACATTCCCAGCTTTCTTTCAAAGAAAAATTCATAAATAAATCACGAATTTGATCAAATCCCACAATTAATTCAGGGTGTTGAATATACAATAGGCAGGAATAAATGAAATTAAAAGAGAGTTAAAGGAAGAATGATGCTTACTCTGTAGCTGTTATATTCCTCTTTAACTTTCAACTGGATTTCTTTACGAGATGCTCTCACATTGATTGGTCCCAGAAATTTTCTCAGAAATCTTCCTGTTATTACCAATTAACAATTAATTAATCAACATCTCTAATTACATGATAATTAAATTACTTTTAGAAATATATACAAACAGATAGTATACCCTGATATTTGGCAGGAAGAAAAGCAGCGGCATCTCCTTCGGCTATAATGCAGATGGCTCTCTGTAAATCCTCTTCGTACTGTTCTTCTTTCAGATCCGAATTTCAAAAACAATCATGATTTGATCTAAACAAAGACATAATGGGAAAAAGGAGAAGAGTTATTGCCTTGCTGGCGAGACTGCGATCCAAAAGCTTTTGAGCGACAAGCGAATTGATCAAAGAACGAACGCGGCGAATGGAAGATTCAAATGAAATGGCATTTTGGCGCAGCGATTGCTCCTCGTTCGAAACCTTCCATAAAAGCGAAGACCCAAATTCCTGCAACTCTCTGGCTTGCTCCATCACCTTCCGCACTTCTTCTTGCAATTTATCCGCCGGTACCGGCTTCGACGCCGATTCATCTACCCTCTCCATTTTCCTCAATTTTTTCAAGTGAAATCAAGCAAAGGAATGTCTACTCATTGGGTGTATATATAGTTGGAAGCGTCACCTTCTGGGCAAGGCGAAGGGATCGGGGAAATGACATCTTCACTTTGAAACAATTGTAATATGTACTTGCATGAATAAAATGAAAAAGTATAGGCACCAAATCGTATATAATTGTTATGTCTAATTCTGAATTTGGTCATTATACTTTACAAAAACTTATAAATTGGACTTTTATCTCATTAGAATTTAGAATCAGTCCTCACACTTTAATAAAAATCAATCCATTAATATATGGCTTAAATATATATTTAGTATCTGAATTATACATATTTTTTCAAGTTAGTACCTAAAGAGTTTTTTCTTCCAAGTTGATATTTAAATTAGGTGCCTTCTTCTAACTTGGTACCTGTCACCTCAAGAATATTTATTTTTAAGTTCGTTTAAAAACTCATATATTCTATCAATTTAGTCGTAACTCGAACAAATTCAATAAATTTAATTATTTATATTTAAAAAAATTATAAATTTAATAATTTTAAGATATTATCAATCAAAGTGAGATCATCGTATCATAAAATAATTGGATAAATACATTCTATCATAAAATAAAAATAAATTAGTGTTAAAATATTATTATATCAAGAAAATAATTTGACTTTTTTAGGGAAAGAGTGTACAATTTAAAAGGAAAAAAAGGAAAAATCATGAATTTTATAGATATGATTAAGTTAAATTTATTGAATTTGTTCGAATTAGGAATAAATTGATAAAATATATTAATTTTAAAAACTAAATTAGGAGAATATATATAATTTATGTACCAATTTGAAAGTAAAAATTCTTTAGGTATTAAGTTGAGAGAATATACTAAATTCAGATATCAACTTAAAAAATTAATATTAATTTTGAAGAAGATATATAATTTAAGTATCAAATATATATTTAAGCTTGATTTGTATATAACCTATCGAACTATTGACTTTTACAAACCTTTGCGTAAAAATTGTTAAACTATTAAATTTTATTAATTATTTAATAATAAAATTTAATAATATTATTGGATTAGATTAATTTCAAGATTTTTTTTCATAAATTAAAGTAAATATGTTAAGTCTTTAGTTTTATATGGTAAATTTTTATTTAAAAATCATACTATATAGATGTGTAACTTGGATATTATATAATTTTTTATATTTACAATTTTTGAATATATTAATATTTAATATTATATATTGAAAGAGATTTGTTTATATTAATAATGTAATTTACTTTTACATAAATCATATTTTTTAAAATTAATAGAATCAATCAAAGATAAGCAATATCTAGGTGTATATTCGGTTAATTCGATCGTGATCGAATCGAATTAATCATAAATGAACTAATAAAAAATTTTAAAACTTTAACCGTTAACTGAACTGAATTAATCATAACCAAATTAACTAAACCAAAATTATTTTAGTTAATTCAGACGATTTTCAAATTAATTAAAATTTATTATAAAATTTTGGGTAAATTACACAATAAGTCAATATATTGTGCTAAAATGATCATTTAAGTCATTAAACTTTCATTTTTATGCTAATTTAATAAAAGTTTAATAATCATTTTATAATATATCAAAAAAATTAATAATCATTTTATAATTTTTAAAAGTTTAATGACGAAAAATAAATATATGCAATATATATAATATTAATAACAATTTTTGTTAATTCGGTTAATTAATATATTTTGAACCAGAAAAATTAATAACCAAATTTCTCAACAAAAAAAATAACCGTTCACCGAATCTACCTAAAATTAACCGACTAAACTAACAAAAAAATCCAATTCGATCGTTAATTCGGTTAAAATCGAATAATACACACCCTAATTATACCAATAGACATCCAACTTGTATGGTGCTTACATTTTGATCACCTAGTTTGAAAAAGTTCTAGTTTAATCATGTCAAAATCACTTGAATCTCTTTGTTTACTGGTGGTCGAACCCGTTAACTCCAAAAACAATAATTATTTTTTTAACCATTGAGACAAAATAATTCATGTTACTATTTTAGTATATAATTTTCCTATCCTTGGTCTCATTGATTTGGTTTTATTTGGCAACTTTAGTACTTGTACGGTTGAACCAATGCAAGAACATTAATCTAGTATTTATGGAAATTTATACAGGTTGTTGGCTTGGAGAAACATGAAAAACATTGCCATTGGAAAGCAATGAAAGCGGATAAAGTAATATTTAATCTCTTAATTTAACAAAATTTATCAATTTAATCCCCGATTTTGAAAAATTATCGAATTCGAGGACTAAGTATTATTTTATCCCTTACCAAAACTACCGTTGAAAATCAAATGGAATCCTTTACGGTTACTTCCAAAAAAGAAACGCATATTCTCAAGGTTCATTTCTTCTATTTCCAAGTAATCAATTCTTTTCCAACAACTAAGTATTTTCTCCATTCTTATTTGATTCTTAACAAAAAAATTCATTACTAAAACATCAAAGTGTAATGGAAAAACAACTTCGACACTTCTTTAACTAACCTATCCATCTAATTTTATCTAGAAAAAATCAAAATAAAATAAAATTTTAAATATTTGACAACGTTGATAACAAATTATTATCCGAACGTTAATGTCTTAATTTCTAAATTTAATTTAAAAAACGAACCTTAAAGGCAAGTTCAGATAAAAAACATACAATTAAAGTAAAAACAGTAAATAATTTCGGAACTACAATAAGAAATAATTTTTTTTTAATTTTAAAGTTTCGAATTTGAATATTTATGTATATAAGATGTGCGTATATTATCAGAAAATTAAAAAAAATATGATTAGATACTACGTGTAATAATACCAGTATAGTTAAAAACATAGTTCCAACTTCCAAAACGAGTATAAGATATAATTAATTCCAAGTTTAATTTAGTTACTAATGATTATCTCATTATTATTTTCTAGAATGATAAACTCGACTTAAGATTTAAAAACAGAATCAGTTTACTCGAAACGAGACTCGAAATTAATTTGAATGTGTTGACCCAAATTTGACCTGAATCGAATCGAAATTGATTTGAATTCTAGTTGAATCGAAAATGGATCTAAATTGATTTTCAACTAAATCGAATGAACTTAAATCGATTTTCAACCGAACCGATTTCACCTAAACTGAAGGCAACCCGAAATAAAAAATATATTAAAATAAGTAAATAAAGATAAGGCCCTAAAAACCAAATATACATACTATACAAAATGATATATAGGGTATAAAAAAATAACTCGATTGGAACCATTCGATCTCTTGCTAATCCGATATTAACCTGATCTAAAATTAATCAACCCAAAATAATCAAACTGATATTAACCGAACCAAAACTCAACTAATATAACCTGATATCTGCACCGAAATCAACATAAGCCCTAACTAAAACTAAAAGTTTAAACTAAATAAACAGATATCATTTTAGTATCATTCCCAAACTGAGATCTTATTGTAAGGAAATAATCTTTTGAATTACTTATGGGGTAAAGACATTGAAAAAACATACAAGAAAAGAACAATGGAATTAAAGGTTTTTTTATCAGTGTAATAACAAAATATATTATTTTTTAAAAGAAAAAAAAATTCATGTTCGAATTTCAGAACAGATGCTATTAGAAAAAGTCATGAATCTAGAAAATGGATAATATAATTTATAATAAAAATGTTTTTCAATCCACTTTTACAAGGATATTATAGATTTTACCTTTGGATTTAGTTTTAAAGATTAATTTAATATTTAGGTTTGTATGATTAGGTATTAGAACCTAGATTATATTATACAAAATATATACTAATTTTGTTAATTTTTTTAAAGGTTAAGATTAAAATTGGCACTTGAATTTATTGATTCAAAATATTAAAAAATCAAAATATAGATATTTAATTAAAAAAATATAAATACTACTAATAAGGTAAGTTCAATAATTTAGTATTATTTAAGTAAATCTCGAATTTGAAATTTTATGTATTTAAAGTATCGTCGTTGAAAAACTAATTCATTAAAATCATGTGTACGATGCTATTAGTACCTCATTTTTCTGTTTTAACACCTCACTTGTTTTTCAATAAAATGAGTATTCTGTATTTATTTTGATATCTTGTTAAAAAAATCAACAACATATTGACTACGAGAAAAAAACACATACGTTGAATGTTAATTAAGAGAGAAAAAATCACATATGATAAACTATCACGTTTGATTTTTTTTTCTCCTAATCAGTTTGTCGTTGATTTTTTAATAATAACATACTAAAATAGAAATATAACATAACATTAAATATTATTTTTACTAAAAAAAATAAATAAAACATTAAAATAAAATGATAAATAAAAATAAAATACCAAATATATAATTATCCCCATCGCTAACAAGAAATTGTTAACCCTTTAATGCACGTATGCATTTCTTGATACCCTGCAGCTTATATATATATATATATATAAAACATCCCCTCGATCCATCTCACACGCAATATTATTCTCCCACAACCCAAAGGAAATAATCATCAAATGCGACCACCGCCTGCGCCACCGGTTTCTATCAGCCAACCACCGCTAACATCTTCCACTTCGAACTCAACGTGTAGTCCCCATATTTGCAGGTGGCAGCCGTACACAAACCAAAGTGATTTTCAAGATAACGTAGCTATTGTCTTAATCATTCTCTTCTGCGCTTTAATATGCTCGGTGGTTCTTAACGCCATCATCCGATGCTGCTTACGTGGGAGACACAGCAGAGTTGATCCCCGACCACGGCGTTTCGACGCAGGGAGCCACTTTCCCCGTACCCGGATGGAGCTCGGGGAGAGAATTAAATCTGACCCAGAGACAGGTATATCACGCATGGTGGCGGCTACGACGGTGGTTTATTCGACAGGTATGAAGCTCGCCGGAGGGGATGACGAACCCGAATGTGCTATTTGCTTGTCGGAATTCGAGGAGGGTGATGGAGTTCAAGTGTTGGCGAAATGTAAACATGGTTTCCATGTACAATGTATTCAGCGGTGGTTGGCGTGGAGCTCCTCCTGTCCCACTTGCCGTTGTATTTGTCTTCCTCCGTCTCCAACATCGGAAGCAACTAGTTGTCCGTGCATTGACGACGGTTCCCAACCGGTGATGCCGGACCAAGAACCATAGCAAGCTTTGGTTGCTCTCTTTCTATACGGTAAATGTATGTAACACATTCACAAGCTTTTTATTTTGGTTATAAAAACATTAATGTGTCCTAATCTTTGATTCAATTTAATTTGGATTTTTATTAAAATCTAATTCAAGTAATTTATTTTTTAATAATATATTTTATTCGGATTTCAATAATTCAAAGATGAAAAATATAAACAGTGATTTCACCTATATCACTTCAGATGAGTTTTGATATTTTGTAGGGTCACATTTTTAAAGAGGATTTTAAATTTATGTAGAGATTTTTTAAAGATAAAAATTGGGTAAAGTTTTGATTTAAAATAAAAATATAAGGATTAAAATAATTATTTTATTTTATTTTAAATATTTAGATAAAATTATTATTACGTCTTTTCTATATATATATATATCATTTTTTTATTTTATAAAAAACAATTATTATAATATTTTATTTTTTTATTTATACAATTAATTTTTTATTTTATCGAATAAAAATAAAAATAAGCATTTTTATATTTATATCAGTTTGAGTCCAAAAATTAATAAAAACCCAACCCAAGACATAGCCATCTTTGATCAAAAGTATTCAAATATAGTACAATTATAAATAAATTATTGTTTTAATCATTTATGTTTAATAAATATATATTTTTATTAAAATTAATATTTTATGATTATTTATGTTTTTGTTGTAGAAATTTATAGTTCACTCAAACGTTAATTTTTATTAAATATCATTAAATAAATGTTGTGATTATTACAATAATTTATATAACATATTTAAACTTTCAATAATTCAATCTTAATTTAAAATAAATCATTAATTTTAATCTTATTATTTAAAAATCTTATCAATTTATCTTATTTTATATTAAAAATAATTAATAATTTTCTGGTTAAAAGAAAATAAGTTGTAAAAATTGGTTTTATGATGAAATGAACCTGGGTGTGATCAAATAATGCATAATCGCTTAACCAAATCATAATTTGAGTTTTAGTTTCTTTTGCAACTTTCTTTTATCATATTTTCCCCAAACCAATACCTTTTTGGTGCTTTATATATGAACCAACACTAAAAAACTAAATGCCTAAAATCAAATTCGTTTAGGAACAATTCTATTAACCAACACAAAACTTAAACTGATGACCATAATTAGACAACTAAAAATAAAACAGATGACCAAAATTCTCCAAACAACAAAACAAAGATAACATCCTTGTACTCTGAACAACCTGCAATCCATGGAAAAACAAAGAAACTTAAGTCCGACGATATTACTTCAACATAGAAATTAAGCTGAGGTATAACTATTGCTCGAGGAGACGAGCATCATTCCTCTTCAACGATCCTGCCTTTCTCACTAACATAGATACCGTCAAGGAACTTTCTAATATCCTTGTTCTTCACATGGCATTTCTGGTCAAAATGAAAATAAAGACTACCATCATTACCATCCAAAACACAAGCAATGTAGAATATATAAATAAAGATTAGTACCTGGTTAATCAAAGCGCAGGACCGGGAAACAAGTTCAACATCATTACCGTCCAAAACAATCTCATCCTTGACCTTCTCAGATCTCACAATGGATACCCCTTCCAACATATCAACCTTACGAACCTGAGGTTTACATAACAGAAGATAAACCATATTAATATGACGTATAAATAGGGAAAACAAATAAACATCTTCAGCTCTTAGACAATAATAACATGACAATTCAAGAGTAAATATATGTAGCCTATGGAATATGGACCGACAAACCCAACAAATCTTGCTAGCACAATGACAAATGGTTTGAAGATCAAGGGTTTGAGCTAGGATTTATGGTTTACGGCCAGATATCACAAGGGATAAACACAGATTAACCGATCTTCCTAGCACAATGACAAAATGGTTTTAAGATTAAGGGTTTGAGTTAGGATTTAAGGTTTATGGACAGTTATCACAACAGATTAACCACTTTTGCTAGCACAATGACAAAATGATTTTAAGATCAAGGGTTTGAGTTAGGATTTAAGGTTTACAGGCAGATATTGATAGCAACGGATTAACAGGAATTGTTCTCAGTAAATGTATTGTAATGAACAGAAACATATGCTTGTACAGAAACTGGAAGAAATGGATTTATGAATTCAGCATATTTGTATGTTAGACTAGACAAACAATCAACACTAATTTCTTTTCTAACCAAAGGCCATGTCAAAATGAAGAACCATCAAACGAGTATTTTTCAGAATTAGAGATCACTTATAAAAACCTAGAAATAACTTGAATAATAGAATCAACAGTAACCGTCAGATTCAGATTCAAATTCAACAGAAATATATAGACAAATAGAGTAAAAAAGAGGAAGGAAAGTAAGAGAGACCTTCTTCTCGCCAAGGAAGTTACGGATCTCGATGGACTTGTTGCCATTAGTGATGGAGGCGTTGATCGGAAAGTGAGCGTATACGAACCTCATCTTGTAACGGTATCCTTTAGTGACACCGGTGATGAGATTCTCAACATGGCTGAGAGCCGTACGGATGGCGGCGCTGGTCTTCCTGGAACCGAACCAAGCCTCGATCCTGAGTTTGCGCTTTCCGGTCTCTTCGTCCTTGATGAGATGGAAATCGAGGTTTAGGTGCTTGAAGTTACGGGTGAGCTTCCCCCTTGGACCTTCAACCTCGATCACCTTGGCCTTAACCTTAATGCTAACCCCGTCTGGGATGTCCATTGTCTCGGAGGAGAGAATGGTCTTCATTTCGGCTCTTCGAAGCTTTCCTTTCTCGGTTCTGTCTTCGGCGGCTTCGAGTAGAGGTTGAAGAAACCCTAAACCTAGCTGAGGCCTTTTATATAGTAATGGAGAAAGATACAATCTGAAATACCTAATTCGGAGAACTCCCGTAGTTGGGCTGCTTTACCGTTTATGGGCCTTGTGGCTAAATTGTATATTTGTAAAGTTTGTTGGCAAATAATAAATAATGTCATAAAGATTTAAATATAAACTTAAAAAAAATCCACAATAAATTTAGTTTCAGGTTTAGAGGTTTAGTTCGAGTTTTAGGAGATTAAGTGTATATATTTAGAATTTAGAGTTTATAAGTTAGGGTTTAATTTTTAGAGTAATACAGTTAGAGATTTAAATTTTAACATATTAACAGTAAAAACTAAATTCTAATGATACCCTCCAAATTTAAAATTTATACACTAAAAACCTTAAATATTAAATCTTAAATAAAAATTTTAAACCCTAAAAATTAAACGTAAATATAGTTCGCACAAACCCTCATACATAAAAATAATTACCCTTCAAGCTTATAAGTTAAATATTGATTTTACATTTTTCACTTTGTAAAATAAATCAAATAACGTGCATTTGCAACAGATATTTAATATTATACAAAATCATTTATAACATATTCTTAAATTATGATTCTTATTTTAAATTAATTTTTAAATTTTAAATATTCTAATTTAATTCTCAAATTACGACCTTCTTTTTAACGGTCCTTAAATTTTTTAACATGCTAATTTATTAATATATACTATTTGTGGTCTATGTTAATAAATACAATTATTAAAATGGTTGATTGTCATGTAAACAGGATGTATATTATGTAATAATATAATACATATACATTATAATTTGAGTATAAAATTAAAATATTTAAAAATTTAAAAAACAATTTAGAATGAAGAAGAGTTTAGAGGTAAAACAAAAATATTTAAAAGTTTAATGATTAATTTAGAATGAATTTATAGTTCAAAAATAAAATTAAAACATTTAAAATTTTAGATACTAATCTAAAACGATAATCATAGTTTAAAAACATGTAATACAATTAACTCATACATTAAACAATTCAAACCCAAACTCGAGATGGAAATTTTAAATCTCGAAAAAAACACAAATTTTTATTGAAATAAAAAAAAAACACTCAAAGTCGCAACTAAAGCAAACTTACAAGTTAATGTTCATATATATATATAGTAATTCAATAACCATCAATAGTATTACTTTGTCGTTTCAAAACAATCGTAAATCAGATACGGGCGACATCAAAACTTTCATACAATCGTAGATCTATCGTAAAGGTAGAGGAACAATATACCAGCATAAGACGAATACGATACGAAAAAATATAATTAAAATGATACAATCCTGTATCAAAAACTACATTTGGGATCTCCAATGAATTTCATACTCACATGGAGTGAAATGGTAAAAATGGGGCAATAAGTACTGGCAAACATTGATACTGATAACAAAGGAGGCAACTGCATCTACAAGATTACTTCTTTCTTTTTTGGTTCAAGAACGGGTGGATCGATGTCAATTCCCATATTAGCAGCAGTTCCGGCTATAATTCTCATAGCCGATTCGATGGTCGTACAATTCAGATCAGGTAGCTTTTCAGTAGCGATAACACGTAGTTGATCGATCGTGATCTTCCCCACTTTCTCTTGCTTTGGGTCTTTCGAACCTTTCTCCAGTCCTAGAACACCATAATGACCAATTGCGTTGTTATTCAAAGAATGGTACGAAAAAAAATATTTTCCCTACATTTTCATCAATCACAATTTGATTCTAACATGTTTATTTCGATGCACGAGTTACTTATGCATGTAATCAGCTACGTACTCCTACAGAGACCATCTCAGGGCATTATCAAGCACTTGATACCTAAGACGACCAACCGAAATCTACGGTTTCGTACAACTGAAAACTTGTGAATTAGTCATAAATGTGATGGCCGCATGGGACAGAGGATATATCTCTGGTGTTCGTATATCAATATGCAATGACGAAGGGAACACAGTTTACTTAGAGGGGACAATTGATGATGACTACACGAGGCATTATCGCCAAGCAAATCATCCAAACAGAAAAGAAGAGTCCAGCAAACGGCACAAAATATTTACGATTCCAACATGTAAACTAAACTAGCAGCACATAATCGAGGACTGAATTATAAATGTTATTGTAGTGACAACCTATGTAACTTGGACTTGACTGGGAGTGCCGGAAACAGATATGTGTCCTACAAGGGTCGGTTTAACTTGAATTAGTTCCAAGTTTTTCCCATGCATTTCGAGAATCCTTGGAGAGTTATATCTTCGAACCCAAGTCCAAAAATGTGTCTGACAGTATAACAAGGGTATGCTTAAGAAAAATGAAGAGTCGGGGCAACAACGATGACAACCGCATCTGCACGTTTGAACTACTTGTTATGCATACAACATCTCCGTCGCTATCTAAAACATTAGCAACTTATCTATGTGAGAAAATCATTCTTTCCCTCAACTGCATTTTGATATGTGGATCAACACAAATTTGCAACAAAGGGTATCTAATTTCCAACTTAAAAGTTTTACATGTGTCTTGGATCATTGGATTAACAGGTTTTAATGGTTGCGATAATCCACTTTTTTTCCTCTAAAAATCTTCTCATTACCTTCGGTTAATCTAAGCTATCAATTTCACTAATCCGAATATCCAAAAAACCATGGAAAACTCACAAGTTTTACGCTGTGTCAACGGATCCTAACCTTATATATATTGAAAATGTTAGATGATTCCAACTCCTTAAAGAACAAGCTAGTTAGAATTATTTCAATTTCACTAGTTTACCTTGAACGACAACTTAAATTCGAGTATAACAAATCGAAAAAAGCTAATGCCAAACTTTAAGACAACATAAAAACATAAAATCACAACATGTATAAAGAAGATACTAAGAAGTAATTCTAATTACTCATTAGAAACTGATATAGCAAAGAAGTACATATACCTGCTGCCTTAAGTAACAAAACAGAAGCAGGAGGTGTCTTCAGAATGAAAGTGAAGCTTTTATCCTAGAAAGCAATCATCCATTATTGTTTTAGCAGAAAGTTTTAAAAACTGCAGAAATTAAGACAGAAGGAAAGAAAAAACCCACATCGAAGACAGTAATTTCGACAGGGATAACATATCCAGCTTTATCAGCAGTTCTAGCATTGTAATCCTTACAAAATGCCATGATATTCACACCCTTTGCTCCGAGCGCCGGTCCGACAGGCGGCGCCGGTGTCGCCTTACCTGCTTCGAGGGCCAACTTTATAACCCCAACCACTGCAAAACAAACAGATCAAAACAAAGAATGTTAGGAAATTAAGAATTGGGTATTGAATATTCGAAAGTAATGGAAGAAATGAACAAACTTTAAAAAACCTTTCTTGGCTTTGCCACTGGGTTTAGGCGGAGCCATGGCGATGACAGTCAAGAACCTTGGGGTTGAAGAGATGAGTGGGGATAGTTTTCTGTTGAGGAATTTGAGAGAAGCATTGGGGTTTGAAGATAAGTTGATGGGTGAAGGACAAAGAGAGCTGGAAAGGTTGCCATTGTCGGTGTTTCTGGGTGAAAATGAAGAGCTGAGATGGTGGAAAGTGGATAAGGAAGATGCCATTTGAGAAGGTGGATTCAGAAGAAAGACGAGCTAGAGAATCTTCTTCTTCTTTGGATAAAACCCAGAATTTCTATCTTCAAAACCTTCAATATATCTTTGATTCGGCTTTGGTTTGAGTTGGATTTAGAGTTGGGTTTCACTCGACCAAACTAATACTTTTGGGCTCATTTCTGTTCTTGTGGATCTTCAAGACACCATTGTGAAAGGTTTTATAAAATTTGATTCGATTCGATTGGAAATCAGATTTTTTTTTTGTTTTCTGATTTTTAAAGTTTCGTCTTTATTAATTTATATCGATCCACATTGTATATTTAATTTTAATGGGTAAGTTTCCCAGCGAGAATTTTTTGGATATATAGTGTCAAACCCGAGACCTACTTATGCGATACCAAATCGAATCGAGGTGAGTATATGAATTTTAAGTTTATTCAAGCTGAGTTAAGTTGTTTAAGTATCTAATTATAAAAATTTATAATGCTATGATTCTAATTAATTCTAATTTAAATGGTTTTTTATAGTCATATATATATATATATATATATATATATATATATATGATATACATATATTTAATTGAGTTAAGAGACTCGACTTGACCTTAAAAATAACATCTTCTGTAACACCTGACCCGGATGTCACATTGGGCCTCCGGCCCAAACCTGTATTCCAAAATTTCTTTTCAAAGCCCATCAAATAAAATCAATTACAAGTCCAAAGACAATTTCATAAAATCCATTTAAGTTAAAAAAAAAACACAAGCCCAAATAGTATAAAGTAAACGGTGCTCCAAAATATTACAAACCATTAACAACATTCGACCCAAATTAAAATAAACAGAGTTACATTACATAGGGTCCGACATAGTACAAGCCCACTAAATCTAATACATGTACTCTGACAACACGGTCGATGCTGAAATCCGAACCTTGATGGTGCTCCACGAACCGGCTTCACCTAACCTACGCACGAAAACATATTTCGAACGCTGAGCTACGAAAGCTCAGTGGATACGCCGAACTCGGCCAACATCATGCATATCATAAGCAGTAATACATAACATATAAAATATCATGCATGGTATGATGATCTAGCATGCTTGCCTACCACATGGCACAATCAAGGCATAATATCGCACACAGCATATACATGTCACATCACAAAATAACACACAAGAGTGAGGCCCGCGTCCACACAGCATCGGGATCCTACACTCAGGATTGAGGCCGCCCTCAAATCCTATGCCCGGAATGTTACATCGGACATCTTCGAACGAGGCCGCCCAACGTTCGGAAAGGGGTGCAGGCCGCCCAACCAACCCCATGCTCGGAATGTTACATCGAACATCTTCGAGTGAGGCCGCCCAACACTCGGAATAAAAGTCTTCAAAACATCATCCGGCATGTTACATCGGATGGCCTTCAACGTGTTGCAACACTTATGGATATCCGGATTTCCATCAAACAATGACTCAGACAACACAAACGATCCACCTAGGATCCTCACAACCAAACATATCAAGACTTAACATAACTTAGTCTTTCGGGATTATAATCATCAAATTCATGTTAACAATTCATTTCATTATTTATAAGATTCAATATACCCTTTAATTCACTTATCGGACCTCAAACGAAGCTTATCTTGGCAAGTTCTTGCAGGGGTATCGATACCCTTATGTAGGGTATCGAACCACCCTGCCTCGATACCCACCCAAAGAAGGCATCGAACCATGGGTATCGATACCAGTATCGATACCCTTTGACCAATTTCAAAGTCAACAAAAGGGGACCTCCAGCATCGATGCTGGCATCGATGCCATTATGCCACTGGAGGTCCCGGTATCGAACCATGGTTCGATACCCTTGTCCACAGAGCCAAATTTCACTCATGGGTATCGATACCGGTAGCCCGAGTATCGATACCCCCTGCACGAAATGCAGGTCTGCACTTAGAAAATTTCTAGGATTCATTCCGAACTTGATCAAATCAGTTCTAAAGTGTTCCTACACATTATTAAGAGTGTTTAAGATAATTGAGCATCATTTTCAAGCCATTAAACATATAAATCCGAATTTTACCATTAAAGACCCCATCAAGCAAACCAAGCCAAAACAAGCATACATACATGGATTCTATATGCTATGTGTTCTACCATGAAATGCATAAGGATTGGAAAAGATGGGAGTACCAACCTCTTGCAGGCAACCAACAAAAACGACCTTCTTCTTCCTCTTCAAGCTTTCCCTCTACCCAAGCTTGATGATGGCTCACAAGCCTCTTTCTCTACAAGAGAAAGATAAACAATTATTAGGAACGTTTAGGGGATGAATTCTAAGGCTTAAAACACCATAAAACCCAAATTTTAAGCTCTCAAAACCCATTCCCGAACTCAACTTAAACCCCCCCCTAAAACCTCTTCCTCCACCAAACTTGGCAAACCAAACTTTGTTTTATAGATCCATCTCAGCTCTACAACTTCCTCTTCATCCTAAAAACGAGATTTTAAATCAATCTCTCCAAGATCTTACCTTTTTCTTTCACCTTAAACTTGGATGAAGAAGTTGATGGAAGAAAGGAAAAACCCCTGTACTATGACCTCACTTCTGCAGAAAACAACACCCCAAACCCCTCTATTCAACTTATTTTGGCAATTACTAAAGTGCCCTCATCCCAAAACTTAAGCCCAACACAACCACTCAAGACCCAACAAACTAGGCCTAAACCACACCACTCGGGCCCAAAACCGAAGCCCACACTCTCGGGTTAACCTGACATACTAAACCGAAAACCCGGGTCGTTACAACTTCCTTAAGTATATAATATATAAAATTTTATTCTAATTAATCAAATCAACCCAGTAACCTCTTACCTTTGTGAGGTTTATCTATATTTATTTTTTTATTTATATAAAAATGAATTTAATCTTGAGTCATTTTCTCTAGAAAATATTTTTTTTACTATGTAATTTTTTTTTACTTTAACTAACAGTGATTATAATAATATCTGTTCTATAGTATACTCTCGATTATTAGAATTAATCGCTCAATCATTTTGTTGGTATTACTGGTGTTCGAATCTATGACCTTTAAGAACAACAACCGTTCTTTTAATCACTGAAGCTAAATGGTCTATACTTATTTACTATATAAAAAATTTTTGACATATACATTTGAGGGAAAAAAATTTAACCCTATTTTCAAATTTTTAGATTTGTGACCGCCGTTAAATAAATAGTCTTAAACCATTACAAACTTAATATTGATTAACAATAATATTAAGACGATTTTTTAAAAGAAAATTGAAAAATTATACGCCACAAAACATGTCCTAAAATTTGATTTTCAAATCTCAACGGATTTAATCTTAAAAACCAATTAAACGTGTATCTCGTGTTATTGACTTTGTCATGGAAAACGAAGCTTGTGGGTTTTGTGCATTGAGCTGCCCTCTTAAATTCAACGGAATTTAAGATTATGTGATTCGAATTTAAATTATTTATTAAAAAATTAAACGTTTAATACTTTTTTAGATAAAAAGTGTTTTATTATTCAAGAGAACAACGAGTTGCTCTAAAAAGAATGAATTAATCATTTAAATATTAAATTAATAAAATAATAATTCAATAATTTATATATAATATATGTATAAAAATTGGTCGTTAAATTCTTGTGTTTATGTTAAAAACTCTCAACTAATAATTGATATTATTCTTTTTTGTTTTAGTTGTTGGTTTAATATTTATTTAAAATATTTTCTTTATTCTTTAAATAAAAATTGTTTAAAAAATCAAACGAGAATAAAGATGGGAAACATCTTAATTATGTACGATAACATTTACCATCAAACCCTACTTTCATCTAAATTATATAAAAAAATATTTAAAAAGATATATCTAAATCAATTATTATAAACATTAAATTATATAATTAATTGAAGACTTAACTCAGTAATAAATGCCTAAAGTATACATTTTTTTTGAAATAGGTGTTTAATGTTTTTTTTGGCTCAAATAAGTGCCTAAATTATATACTTTTTTTGAGATAAGTACCTAATATATTTTTTGGCTGAAATAGGTGCCTAAAGTTTTATTCCCTTAGTATTTTAAGGTAACACTGTTAAAAGAAAATTGTTTAATTTATAAATAAGTACCTAAACTATATATATATTTTAAAATAGGTTCCTAATGTAATTTTTATTGAAATAAATGCCTAATTTTTTTCTTATAAGTAATTTATATTTCTTATAAGATGTAAAATTATTTATATATCATCATTTTAATCTATTAAATTATTTATTATAATTAATTAATAATTTATTTAAATTTGATTAGTAGCTGAAATTATGAGAAAAAAATATTTTTTAACAACACTAAAATAAAAAATAATTAAATTTATATAATTTTATATTAATATTTCCAATTCTTTTTCGATACAATTATAAATGTAATAGGAATATAAGAATTTTTGTATATATTCCCCATGTGAACCGGCGGCATGTCCTTGCAAGTGAATCGATTTGTCCCATTGATGATTGTTGTGGAAAATATAAAAAATATTAATATAAGATTATATAAATTTTAATTATTTTTTATTTTAGTGTTGTTAAAAAATATTTTTTTCTCATAATTTAAAAGGTTAAATGATTAATTTAAGATATAACTAATTTTATATCTTATAAGAAATATAAGTTACTTATAAGAAAAAAATTAGTTATTTATTTTAATAAAAATTATATTAGGCACTTATCTCAGAAAAAATATATAGTTTAGGTACTTATTTATGAATTAAACAATTTTTTTTTAACACTGTTACCTTAAAACACTAAGGGAATAAAACTTTAGGCACCTATTTCAGCGAAAAAATACATTAGGCACCTATCTCAGAAAAAATATATAGTTTAGGCACTTATTTTAGCCAAAAAAAAAACATTAGGCACCTATTTTAGAAAAGATGTATACTTTGAGCACCTATTATTGAGTTAAGCCTTAATTGAACGAAGTTTATTTTAAGTGATATCTATGAACTAAAAGTGTAAGATTTATCCATTTAAATTACTAAATTAAATATAAATAATTATAAAAAAATAAATTATATAATATTGATTGGCACGAACCATCTAGTCTTAGTAGTTAAAGGAATTATTGTTGCTCTTAGAGGTTACGGGTTCAAACACCAGTATACTCTAGAACAAATAATATTGTAACATTGTAGCTTATTCAATAAATAAATATATAATAATAACTAAATTGATTGACTATAATTCGAACTAAAAATAATTCAAAAACTCACATATGATTTACACATTCAAATTCATTAAAGTCTAAATTTTTAATATATATTTACGTGTTATATTTTGATACAAAAATTATGTAAAAAATTACAATCCTTTTATAAAATTTAAAATCTAAATCCTAAACTTTTACGCTCTAAAAATTAAAACCTTAAATTCTAAATTTTAAATTTTAATCATAAACTTTAAACTATATAAATCACGTACTAAATCCTTAAATTCTCAACTTTAAAATCAAAAAATATATATAAAAACTAAAATTTATACAAATTTACATATTCATATATATTTTTCTTTATTTCTCTAATATTATACTAATAATATCACATATTTTTTCTTTGAATTTGAAGAACCGACCTCATTACCTTGTCCCTAAATTCATACATCCTTGCATAAAACATGCCAACAATGTTGTACGTGACAAGGACGAACACGTACAAGAAATAAATGGACCATTTTCATTTCATAGGACCATGTTTTTCACGTTCCAATGCTATTTACTAATCAAAATTTTCTTTTCTCCGTCCTAAAATTATACATTTTTTTATTTTTTTTTATAAGTGGATTCGAAAAAAAATAAGTCTCAAAAAGCAAAAAAAATAAAATTATAAGGTAACTTTTCGGATATAAAGAAATTGAGTTGGGAGAATGTTTCTATAGTGAGTTTATGTAATATTAGGTTCAGATTAATCAATTAATAAATCGAATATTAATAATTATATAAAGAAAAAAGTTAGTATAATCGAGGGATTGAGGATGTCACATGGTTATCTATGTTAGTATGTTAACATCCACATCAGTTTCCCGTCAAATTTTTAACGGCACAGACCATTTTGTATCAAAAAAGTTAGTTAATGAACCAATTTGTAACATTTGATAGTCAAGGGATATAAAAGATAATTGAGATATAATTAAGGGATCATTTATGTAGTTTACCCTTTTTTATAAGTGGGTTCGGAAAAAATAAGTCTCAAAAAGGGAAAAAAAATCTAAGGTAACTTTTCGGATATAAAGAAAATTGAGTTGGGAGAATGCTTTTATAGTGAGTTTATATGATATTCGATTTAGATAGTTGATTAATAAATCGAATATTAATAATTATATAAAGAAAAAAGTTTTTTGAGGGAGCATGAGTTAGATCAAGACTCAACTTCTATGATTGGGGCTTTGCGTCTGTTCATACCCAACACCACGAAAAAATATATCATGGATCAGTCCCACCATGTGTCCATGGACCGACCAATAAAAATTATTCATCTTTTTATGTCATATTTTTTTTCAAGTGATTTTTCACTTGAAAAATTAAAAAATAATGAGATGGAAATTTTTATTGGTTGGTCTCATAGATGACATGGTAAAACTGACCCATGATATAATTTCTCCAACACCACAGTTCAAAATTTACATTTCTAATTTGCCTAAATAAATGTAAGGGTAAATTATATAAATTATTTAATTTTATTTTAAAATATATTTTCAATTTATCTATTCAAGTTTAGTTATTAAACCCTTTTTTTCATTCATCAATTAATTTTTTGGTAGTGCTAAATCGTTATCATTTACCAGTGAATGATGGAAAACTTTTTTGGGACAAGTAAACATCGTATTGAAAAACAAACTCTATCCAATGTAGAGAAGTGAGATCAACAAGAAAGAAACTATAAAGATTTTTTTTCATGGATTTTAAAATATTTTAATGAAAGTCGAATTCGGATTCAACAGACCAAATCGAGATAATTTATAAAATTTATGATTGAACAATTACCGTAGATAATAGTGAACGGTCGACAATGTAATATACAATAATGCCATAAAAAAGTTAACAGATGAGTGACAAAAACATTTAATATCTAACTTGAGTGAGTAAACTAAATGTTTTGAAGCTCCAATGACTAAAATAGGTTTAAAAGTAAAGTTGAATGATGATTTATGTAATTTTACAAACTTTAAGAGAATTATTAAATTTATCATTTAAATATATATATATATATATATATATATTCTACTACTAATAAAAAAATTGGCAGAGACCGTATCCTTTTTTTCTTTGTTACGTTCCGCCTTTGAAAGGAGTTTGGACAAAAATTAGTTATATTAAAAAATAAGGTTAAGATTTGAACTATGATATTAAATGTTCGAGTCTAATCCGATCCATCTTCTTCAACCTTTATTCGAATATATAATTCTTAAAAAATCTTACTCGTAATTTAATTTGCTCCATAAATTAAAATACCTCTGCTGTGTAAAAGCATGCTCAAATAGGTTTAATGTTAGTTAATTCATTATAAAGTTTGAAGTCAATTTTGTCGAAAGTTGAACTTTCTTGTTCGTTTCAACACTAAATTAATCCACCATAAACAAGTCATAATCACCAAATGAAACTTTAGTCCACACACTTATAATGAATTTAAATATCTACAAATAGAATATATTTTAACTATTTTTTAAGAAATATTTTTTTACAAAGTCTAATTTTTCCTTGTACCTGGAAGGAGGAGGAGTAGAGATGGGTACGGATCGGGTAAAATCGTCGGATATTCGATCCATTCGTCAACCGATTTGACTCGGATTTAAGGTGGAAAAAAATCCAACTCGACTCGACTTGAGTTTTAAGCTTTAAAATCTGACTCGGGTTATTAATTTTTTTAATATTTATAGATTTAATTATAAAATAATAATTTTTAGGGATCTTATTGTAAAAAAATAAAATTTTAGTAACCTAATTATAAAAAAATCAATTTTAGTGACATAATTGTATAAAAAATATATAAGGAGAGATCATTCTTGTAAATATCCCTAAAATATATGAGAATTTACACTATTAATCATAAATCGAACCGGACCGATTTTTTTCACCTTAAAACCGAACATGAAATCACTCTTAGAAAAACCTCGACCGGACCTAACCTGAATCCAAATTTTCTACCTAAAAAATCTAACGCAATCAGTTTGGGTTGTATAAAAATAATATATGTATCATACCTTATGTTTATAATATATTTAATACTACCAAGTTTTATTGTATTTGTATTTATATCTGTATATATTTATATAAATATAATATATTTTTTCACAAAATTTTAAAAAAGTTATAAATATAAAATTTTGAAAAATATTTTTTTTAATTTTTAAATAAAAATCTAAAAAATATTACTCAAACTATATCTTAATCAAATTTAATAAAAAGTTAAAGCTAATTTTTTTATTTATTAATAATACATATGATTTTATTCAAAAAAATATTATACATAATAATTATAACGAGTTTCGTTAAAAAACACCCAAAATCCAAGTCATATAATAATAATTCTCAAAATTCTGTCAGTATTCAACTTATCATTCGAAATATTAAAATATATTATCACAAATATATAATTGATCTATTGAAATGAGAAACTAAATTTTTTAAATAAAAAAATAATTTAAATTATAAAATAATGAATATGATAAACTAAATTAGAAAGATCATCTTTATAATATTTTTATAATATTTAATTTAAATTAATCGATTTAAATATAAATAATTATAAAACATATTATAGTTAGTTTGCTTGTTCACGTTAGGTTTTGTGTTTTAAAAACATTTTTGACAAAGACTTGTCAATGTTATTAGGATTTCAAGCATTAACTGCAGTTTCCAACGTGCTTGTCCTTTTTCAACTCTTCATTAAAAAAATAAAATATTTGATAATTTTCAATTTTTAAAAATACACCCTTCCTATTCAAATTCAATTCATATTATTTAAAATAATATTAATAATAATTTATTTCAAGATTATCGTTTCTCAACCAAATTTAATTCAAGATTATTATTTAATATAATTTATGATGATCATTTAATATAATATTAGTTAATTTTTATTTAAAAAATATATAATTTTAGCAAAAAATAAAAAAATGAACTAAAAAGAAATTACATTGTTTAAATAATCTTCCTAATTAACTTATTTAGTCATTGAGTTTATTAAAAAGACACATATTTAAACATTAAATTTAAATTTAATATTATTAAGCAAATAACCAAACTCAAATGTAACCATGATTATTGTTCAGTATATTAATTATTTTAAGACAATCAAACTCGACAATAATTTTTGAATTGTCTTGTGTAATTAATAAATAAATATCATATCCATTATTTTTATATTATTTTGTATTTGTAATAAGTTATGTTTCATTTTAAAAAAAGTTATCCTAAAGTAATACAATTTGAATTTTGAATGAATTTAAAAATATAAATAAAAGGTCTAATAAATATTAAATTTAATATATTTTTATTTTTTAATAATATTTTTAATTAATATATTAAAATTAATTTTTATTTTTTAATATCATAAACCTTAATAAACACAATCCATAGATCTTAACGGATTCTGGAATCCTTGTATCATGATGTGCATCATCAACTCATAGATGGTAAATACGAGAAATTATTACTACGGTTTCAATTTATTATATCATTTAATGATACGTAGAAACATGTTAATATTATAGCTGAAAAGAGACCATGAGCATTAATCCTACATTAGAAAGGAAAAATAAAGTTTTAAGATATATAAATGGTGACATTGCATATCCTATCAAACATGTCTTTTAGGAAGAAGGTAATGCCCTCGTCACGAGGTTGAGTGGAGGAGAATGTCACGTCTGAATAGAAGCAAGGAGTATTAATCCCACATCGAAAAATAAAAAGGAAGTTTTGGAATATATAAACGATGGCGCTGCACATCTTATTAGACATGTCTTTTAGGAAAAGGGTAATGACCCGTGACATCAAGTTCACCCTAAAAATATAAGTAAAAGATTCACATTTAAAAAATAAAATAAAAATTGCCATTAAATAATACTATAGATAATATGATAAACCGAGATCATAATGATATTTAAAAAAGTACGAAATTCGTAATTAATTCATCTTACTATAAAACTTTATTTTATAATTTTTTAATCCATAAAAACAAATTAATCACAATATAATAAAATCAATCCCAACATGATTATAATTTATAAGTCTGTTGAACAAGTAAAGTAAAAAACGAGTCCAAGACCTTACAAAAAGAATTCAAAGCTAAAATAAGTGTAAAAATAAATAGTCAAAAACGTGAAAAACGAGGAAACGCGGCGACGAAAATTTGAAATCTCGTCGCTATAAATAAGCAGACAATTTACCAGACATGACACAGTTTCTCTAAAGCCAATAGAAAAAACAACGAAAAACACAGCAAACGCCACCGTCTTCACCAAACAGAGCACGGCATCAGGCAGCAACTAAATGCCCTAACCTACCCCAAATCCACCAACCAGGAAGCATTTGTTAAAGAAAAAGATTAAAATAATCCAAAAAACCCTTTTTTCCCAGTATTTTTCTATCTATTTTTGCCCAATTAGAAATCCAACAGTTGCCAATTATTTAGAAACCCTTTTGTCAGAAACATGGTTTAAGCATGGTAGAAACGTAGATTAAGAGATTATATTCCATGTGAATTTGTCAGTTTTTAATTTATTTTCCCTGATTTTTCTTGAAATCCTTATCCATAATCTATTCAGCGCCTTGTTGTCTTTGTTTTCCTCGATATTCGAATCCTTTCTTCTTCTTCTTCTTCTTCTTCTTCATCTTAAACCCCTTTATCTGGTTTTAGGGTTATATTTTTCCTTTCGTTTCCTTGTACAAACCCTCGAGAGATGGCTTTGGTTTCGGTGTTTTTGGAGATTTTAAAGAAGCCCACAATTGGAGATGTTTTGAGCGAGCTACTGTTTTTTATAGCACCTATATGGGTCGCTGTAATTGTGGGTGTTTTGGTTGGATGGGCATGGAAACCAAAGTGGGCAAATATGGGAAGAGAAATGTTGATTGATTGTTCCGGTTCTAAGGATTCAACCCCTGAATCTTTAGATTCTTCGTCTACAAGTTTTGGTTTCATTTCCAGCTTGAATTCGATCAAGTCTCAGTTGCCCAGTTGCATCTCTTGGATTTCGGATGATTTGGCTCAAAAGGATTCCTTTTCTTTGCCACCCACCATTGATCCCAATTCCAGGTTTGTAACTTCACCATTTGATTTCCCTTTTCTTTTTCTCCTTGTTTTTAACTAGATTACAATTGCTAGATAATTGGGTTTGTCTTTGATTTTGCTAATATCTGATGTTATTGTAATTGGGGCAGTTCATCACAAATTTCCAAGGGAAATACCAGTTTTGTGACAAATGAGGATTTAGAACATTTGCGTAACTTAGTTGAAGAAAAAGATGGTGGCCCTGCTTGGATTCACATGATGGATTGCTCAACTCCAACGATGTATTATCAAGCTTGGCAAAGAGATCTTGAGGTAAATTGAAACCAGTTAGTTATGTATTATTGTGACTTTTGTTTTGCATCTGTTTGGTAATTCATTTGATTGATTGGATTATGCTTTGGTTGTTCATCTAGTCCGGTCCTACAGAATATCGTAGCCGGAGTGTTTTCGAAGATGCCACTCCAGAGATGGTGAGGGATTTCTTTTGGGATGATGAATTTCGACCAAAGTGGGATAAGATGCTTGCTAGTGCTGCAACTATGGAGGAGTGTCCCACCACGGGAACCATGGTGGTCCACTGGGTTCGCAAGGTTTGCAAAATTTTAATATGGAATCCTTTTTTGGTTGAATTTCATTGTATCGGAAGTTTGTTTTCTAACTGTACTTTCTTTTTGCAGTTTCCTTTCTTCTGTAGCGACAGAGAATATGTTATAGGTCGTCGGATTTGGGAGTCTGGGCGGTCGTATTACTGTGTGACTAAGGTAATCCGCCTATTCCATACTCTGATTTTCGATTTTAGATCAAAGTCTCAAAGTGGACAAGCCATTACTATTTTTTATTTCCAGGTTAGGGCGGTTTAGGCCTTATGTTATGCTGTTTTCTTATGACAATAACTTGGTTTTGCAACTGATGTTTAGATTGTTTCCTAAGCTTTGAGTTGCATTAATCTGATAGATAACTTGGGGGTGAATCGTCATTCTTTTATAAACCCGATGGCATAACACTGAATGCCATGGTAGCATCACGTTAGCCAAGTCTCTTTTGTCGTTTTCGATGTTCTGAAGTTTAACTCATAGCATGTTACTTCCCATTTCAGGGAATACCATATGCCTCTGTGCCAAGAAAAAATGCGCCTAGGCGTGTTGACGTATACTATTCGAGTTGGTGCATCCGTGCAGGTATTGAGCTTCACATAATGTAGTTTTAGTTTCATTTATTTCCAGTGCTCAAGTTTGAGCTTCCATTTCCCTAGAACGTGAGAAAACTGATTTAGATTTGGTATCAAGCCTAAAGGAAAGCTAGATTATCTGACCTTTCCTTTGATGGATTTCATAGGAATATCGTGGACTATTTACGTTTCGAACACATATACTGTCGTATAAATGCTGGCCAATAATTCGTTCCTGTTTCTTTCTAAACAGTTGAGTCGAGGAAAGGGGATGGTCAGATGACTGCTTGCGAGGTGTTACTTTTCCATCACGAAGATATGGGTATTCCATGGAAAATTGCCAAGCTTGGAGTGAGGCAAGGTATGTGGGGAACTGTCAAGAAGATCGACCCTGGTTTGCGCTCGTATCAAAAGGAGCGAGCATCCGGGGTTCTATCTCATTGTGCTTTCATGGCTCAGATCAACGCTAAAGTAAGTGCAGACTATCTAAGATCCATTGAAAGCAAAAGTAACGATTCATCAGAGCTTGAAACATATAATTCATCCGACAAACCGTCGGGAAACAACATTCCCAAACTTTTAGTTGTTGGTGGGGCTATCGCCCTTGCATGTAGTCTTGATCGAGGCCTCTTGACCAAAGCGGTTATATTCGGAGTAGGCCGTAAGTTCGCAAACATCGGAAGGAGGTTGTGATCTCATGTTTCTGTCATCGATTCGGTGTACGTCGGCAAAAGCTAATTGGTGCTACAATGAAGTGAGATGCTGCTACTGTGGGACGACCTACTCCCTTGCCTGCTTTTACAAGGTAGAAGATCAAAGGTTGTAAACTTTGTTTTTGATGTCCGGGTGAAATAAAGATTTGATATTTGAGTTAAAATATTTGTTCAGGTGCTAAAGATCGATTCAAATCTGCTCATTATATCAAAGCCGATCGCAAACGCCAACCCGACCCCTTGTTTTGAATATGATTATATAAACTAAAGAATATAAGATAATTATTAAGATGTTGATTTATGTTTCTTCCTAATACAGAATTGGTTATCGATTTTAAAAATTGATTAATAAAGTTATTTATATTTTTGGTGCGTAAACTTTTAATTACTCAGATTAATATTTAACGGTAAATAAAGGTTAAGTGATTAATAATTTACATTTTAAAAACTTAAACGACTTTATTGATCAATTTTAAAAATCGGTGATTTACTCCGTATGAAAAGAAAACATAAATATCATCTACTAGCATATTGAGATAAAAAATAACAAAGGTCTCAAACTTAAAAGGTCTCAAACCAGTTACGTCTACAAAATCATTTTGCTGAAAAATAGCATATCGTTTCCTTTCAAAATGTAATATATATTCGAATAAATTTGTTCGAACTTAAAGGATACATATTGTGATGATAGAATTATCATCGATCCTTTTAAAATAAGCGGACCGAAAGTTTAAAAATATAGAGTTACAAATTTAAGGTTTAAGAATACGGTTATACGTGAAAATGATTAATACTCTGCAACATCTGTAGAACGTCATTTATTTAGTCAATAATATTTTATATATTTCTGGTTTATACGTGTATAAATTTTAATTAAGTTTAATGTCTTTATTTTCTATGGTTTTAACTTAATTAAAAATGATTAAAACGTGGTAACAATTACTTGTGAAACTAGTTTATCGTGAACTTAATTAAAAACTTAAACTAATCCTAAAAGGATTTATTTTAAGAGTAATTTAATTAAATTTAAAATGAACCTAATTTAAAGAGTCTATCTAGGAAACTAATTTATTGTGAAAATACCTTAATTACAAAATTTAATTGAGAAGCTATTAATTAAGGACTCTAATTATTTAGACAATGAATCTAACTAAAAGGGTCAAATTCAGAATCTCTGTTTCTAAAATTTGAACTATAAAGATATAATAAAATTAAACGATAAATAGATAAAAACAAATAAAACACATAAAATAAACAGATAAAAATAATCAAATAACAACCAAATTGAATAAAAAAAGGTTTAATAACAAAATTAGAAGAGAAATGACCAAATTGTATAAATGCAAACTTGGAGGGTTATAACATTATTGTGATTAAATACATGGTTTACTCTCTATTATTGAGCCATTAGTGACATAAAACTTAAAGATCATCTTTAATTAATTACATGATACTTTATTAAAAAGCACCCAACAAAATATTTTTTTATTAATATTTAATGAACTAAAAAGTAAAAAACCTTAGGGTTCTACTTATTATAAAAGGCAAAAGAATCACACACACACACACAAAAAAATTACATCTAATGCAAAAACACACAGAAAACTATTTTGATAAAAAATAATTATTTGTATTTTGCGGTGAAGAATCACCATCTTCGAAGGCCAATAAGAGTCTCCAACGATGAAAAACTATAGAAAAACTTGAAGAATTTGAGCGTTATAACAATAATTTGAAGGCGTGAAGGAAAACTTGGATGATGGTTGAAATTCTTTTTCTCTTGTTTTATTAACTGTCATAAATTTTATTATTTTTATTATACATGGTAATTGCTTAGACAGGAGTTAAATGGTTTGGTTTTATTGTTTTAAGATACTATATTTCGATTATTTCTTTAATCATATCGTGTTTTTTTTTTGTGTGTAGTTATGTATCACATGTAGTTTATTATAAGTAGGAGTACATTCGGTTCGATTTCGGTTTAATTCGGTCAACTATTTTAGTAACCACCAGTTTTCAGTTCGATTAACTACGATTTTCGATTTTTTCATATTAACGTTAATTTATAAAAAAATTATATTTTATCTCGACAAAATAGCTTTATTTTATGACTTTTAATTATAAAATGATAAATATTTTAAGATATTTTTCATAAATATTTATTTAAACATATTTTTAAGTAAAAAATAAAAAATAAAAATACATTTATAGTATTTTAAATATAAAATATATATTTTTATCTTATAAAAATAATTAAAAATTAATTAAAAAGTCAAATTCGGTTTGATTCAGTTAACCGCGATTCATAAATTTATAAACCACAATACCTCAATTTGGTTCGATTTTGTAATTAACCATGCTCAACCCCAATTATAAGAGCTATTAAGAGAGACCTTTTAATTATTGATTTGTGGTTTAATATCGAGAAAGTTAAATTAAATATAAGTGAACAATAGATTTAAGTTGTTAACTTAGTCCTAATCCTACTTAAACATAAGTTAAGATTTTAATTTTTAACGGCTAATAAAGAAAACTTAAATAGATAATGAAGTTGTTAAGTTCATGCAAACATGTATTATTTTAGTTTCATTATTATCATCGATAAAACCTTGTCGGATAGATAACATTTTAAATAGTTTACGCAAATTTATATTGTGATTAGCTATAGCAATCAAATAAATAGTCAAACAGAATTCCTAGACAATAAATTCACCTTTCATCTGAATATTTGTTACATCTGTTCGTCTTTATTTTTTATTGTATTTAGTTTATAATATCATTATCACCAAATATTATTATTTCACTAATTCTTGAACGTGATTGTTTCCTTATTAGTTCATCTTTTTTGTAATAAAGAATCTAAAATCTTACTTGATCACATTCTCAAAGAATCAGGCGATCGGAATATTCAAAGACGGGCTTCAAACGGTAAACGAGACTCCGATAAAGAGCCTCTGGAATTTCATTTAGCAAGCCATCGGTATCTTAAAGAAGAGAATTGGTACCAATTAGCAACAAACAATCCGAGCTTGGCGGTAGAGCCAAATACTATGGCTGCCACAAAGTCTATAATGGCCAAGGCAACGCCCCCGCCCGGAGCACGCCAACAAAAAGGCCAGTGAACCCAAAGAGGGGAAGAGACGAAGAGGCGGTTCGTTATCTAGGAAGAGACTTGCTTACCAAGCTAATGATACTCATGCTGGTCTAAGCCATAACTTGAGAAGGCCTACTTTCAAATGTGCACAAAAAGGAAGTTTAGGGGATGAAATTTCTCCATATTCAACCACTGATCTAAAGTGGTTGAAATGAGAAATCGAGACATTTCGATGTTACTTCGGATATAATACTAAACTCATCAGTTGGTAATTTCGAATTAGAAATTACCATTTGGTTCATATATCGATCCAACAGTCTATCAAAGATATGTAGATTACTACCTGACAAGATACACGGCACAATTATATAAAAACATCGAAATATATGTATAATATAGCATATCGAAAGGCGAGTATTGGCATAAACAAACATGAAACAAATACACTAGATCATGAGACAACATCTTCCCATAACAAGTCATTGAATAAACAAGGAGTTTGAACAAAAAGTATATCATGGTTTGTTTATTTTTGTTACACAAACTATCAAGTTCACAAAAGTGCATCAAAGAGTAATATTAACCTATCGAGTAAACAAAAAAGCACATAACAACACAAAAAACAAGTACGAATTATCATGGATTTTTCTTAACAATGATACCATTTTTAAGAATCTGGGTTTTACCTCAATGTCCAAGATTGGTTTGCTATCCACTTTCTTCAATCAGTGTCTATCTTGATGATTGGTATTACAATTCAAATTCATCTTCAAGCTTCAACTGCTCTGCAGCAGCCTCTTCCTCTTCATCATCAATTGCGAAATATGGGTTATGTGCCTCTGGCTTGAATTTATAACCAGTAAACACGTAGAATGCAAGTGTAGCCAACTCCCCTGCCAAGACACTAGTCCAAAAATACTTATATGAAGTAATAGTCTCCAAGGCGTAAACCACAACGCGAGTGAAGTAAATATAGCAGATGACCACAATGTAGTACTGCCTGAACAGGGTCAACTTCATCAAATTCACTGCAGCTTTCCCATCCGTTCGAGCTGCTTCGCGCAAGTTCTTAATCGACCAAACAATCGGGAACAACACGGCACAGCAACAAATGACATCAACAAGCAAAAACACTTGCTTCCATGTGAGTCTATCTTCGCCGAAAGGAGAGGTCTCATCAAGGACAACTTGAGCAATGTTAGCAACAACCTGAAGTGGAATCACAATCATCAAAACCTTCTTTTCCTTGTCTTGCAAGAAGGGTTTCAAAAATGACCAGCCCGTGCCAATCAATACGATCAGAGTAAAAAGCATGATCCCTTTCAAGAAACTGAAAATGTAAAACAAAACATCCCAACCATGAGCACTTCCGGTTCGTTTGATATAAGATTTATCCTCCGCTTCGAATATCAGATTAAATGCTTTTAAAACAACGACGCCCAGCATAAAGAAATGGATTCTAAAAACAGTGAGTCGTTTTTTGTAAAGCACATAGATCCAGATCCCTGCGAGAGAGAAATAAACAAGGGACAAAAGGAAGTAAACCCTAGGGAGAATCGTCTTGCCGGCGGAGAGATAATCCTTGTGTCCATCCTTCCCCTCGAGATTATACATCGCCGATCTAACGGACATCGATACTTTGACATCACTGAGACAGTTCGCGAAAACCAGCGTGTACTGGTCGGCGTTGTTTACCTGGAAAACGACGTCGAAACTCGATTTCCCTTTGGAGGCCTTGAAATCGGTGACGCGCTTGACGAGATCGGACTCGAGAGCGCACGTGACTTCGCCGTCGGCGAGTTGTTGGATCACGTGCAACCAGGCGTCCAACGTGGAGAGGAAGAACCCCACTTTGCCCAAGTCGAGATCCGGATTCTTGACCGAGAGGTCGATCTGAGAGACGTTAAGCACGAGTCGGCCGGTGTGAGTGAAACCGAACTGGTCGAAGGGGACTATGAGGCGAGCATCGGATCGGATCTCCGTGAAACGGATCTCGGCAGAACCGTACGAAACAAAAAGAGAGATCAAAGCGAAAAGCAAAAAGGATCTGCAAATCATTTCCATGGAAGAAAATACAGAATCGGCGTTGATCTGACAGAAATTTCAGATCTACAAAGAGAGTGAATCTCGCCGGTTCGATTTATTTTGGTTGCTTTGTTCGCATCGGCCGGTCAAGTCTTTGTTTGTCTTTGGGAACGTTGATTTTTTATATTAGTGTAAAAATAAGTACAAAATGTATTTATTCGAATTTATAATTATTCAGTGCGGAACTTGGAAGGACTCTTCCTAGAGGACTTTTCTATGCTACAATAAATTATTACAAAAATATTAATATTATACATAAATTATAATTATAAATGTTAATTTATTCTTATTTAATGTGAGTTTATTATATCAAAATAATAATAAAATTAATAATATAAAGGTCTGTTTTATTCAATTTTAACTGAATTAATCGATCGTACAAAATTTATTTTAGTTAGTTCGAGTGATTAATTTTAGATAAATTCAGTTAATGTTTTTTTAATTCGATTATCGATTAATTTGGTTCAAAATCGATTAATTAAACGAATTAACCAAAATTTTATTTATATATGTTTATTTTTAGTTATTTAACTTTCAAAAATCATCATTAAATTTTTTGATATATTATAAAATAATCATTAAATTTTTATCAAATTAACATAAAATAAAATTTTAATGAATTATTTTAGCATAATTTAGTGATTTATTATGTAATTTAACCAAAATTTGTTAATTCAAAAATCAATCGAATTAACCAAAATAATTTTGGTTTGGTGAATTCGATTATAGTTAATTTGGTTCGATTAACTTTAAAGTCCAAAAATTTTGATTAATTTGATTATGACTAATTTGATTCAACCACTAATCAAATTAATTAAATATACACCCCTAATTAATATTATTAAAATGATGAAGTGAATTTAACAAAAATAATATTTTTATAGAATTTGTCGATCAATCAATTAATTATATTAATTGTATAAAAATAAATTGTATTGTAAAATAATAAAATAAACTATTGCTATTAATTGGTTACTGCAAAATTGACTCAATATTGTGTTAAAAAAATATTTTTGAATCCATTGTATTAGAAAGAGTATTTTGTAATTTATAGTATTTTGGTTGGAGATGGCAAAGATTCTCTTATTTATCGAGGAAGTTCTGTTAGACTATATAAAAAAAATATAAAAATATACTTAAATTATATTAAAAATTTTAGTGTTATTACCCGAACACCCCTTGTCCACCTCAATAATTATATTAATCTTATTTTTGAATAATTGCAAGTTAGAAAGAGAGAAAATGAATAAATTTACTTTTAATAAATATTAAATTTATAATTTAAGAGAAATATAAGAGTGTTGATAATTTTTTTAGTTTTTAATTTTATTATTATTAATTTTTAAGGTTTATTTTGACTAGTTATGAACAATCTGTACCATATATTTAACATTTAATTTTGTTGAATGAATTTCATAATAATCTTTTTATATATAATATCTTAAACTCGAGATTAATTTAAATAAAATAAAAATATTTATTATTTAAATTAATCCTCGTTAATTTAATTATTGTTTTTAAAAATTATAAACATAACTATATTATTTTTGAATTGCAGATCGACGGTTGGAATTATGAAGTTTAAAGTGAGATTTTTGTTTAAAAAAGTTTATAATAATAGTAATCATGAATAAATAATCAATCCTAATCTTCAAGAAAAACAAAACAAAAGTTAACAGATAAAAAGAAAATAAGCAGAAGCGGTTCCCTCCGTTTGTTGATGGTTTGTGCATTCCACCGCGTTGCCTACCGGAAGAAGAACGAACCGGAGAAAAGGAGAGATTCGAGTCGGAATATCAACAACTTAGGCTTAACCGTCTGTTTACCGTACATCGCGTTTTTCATGCTATTTCTCTCACCCGACGACGGCATTGCAGGTTTTAAGAAATGGATCTTATTCGCGGAAGGTAGCACCGCCGGCGGTGGCATCGGCGACTCTGTGGTTTCGCCTTCTGGCGTAGCCATCGTCGTCACTGCCATGGCCGGTATCGCCCTCGTTTTCACCATCGTTTATTCTCGAAGGTAAGGAAAAAACTAATCAAGTATTTCTTCTTGAAAATTATAGCTCCATTCTCATTTTAAATCGCATCCGTGATTTCGCGGCTTAGATTGATTGTTTATTGTTAATTAGGTAAATTGGATATATTTCAGTATGGTTACGGAATAAACTGATCGAATTGTCGTTAATGAGAATCCTAAAAAAAAATCTCCGTTGCCATCGTCAACTCATCCTCGACATCAACGTTTAATACTGAATTCATCATTATCTTGTCCGTCGTCATTCATCTTCCTCCTCATTACTTAGCTACGATTTTAGATTCTAATTTTACCTCCATTTTCCTCTTAATTTTCACTATATTATTCGATTCTTCTCACATTTCGGTAGCACCGAGCAAAATTCGAAATAGCCATTACAATTTTCTTTTAGAGTGTAATATTAGTCATGATTTGTATGTTAATAATGCTTCATCATAGCTATTCATTAGGATATTTAATTGTTGCCGTTAAATTGTGATTGTTTCTTGTTCTCATCTTTGTTTGCAACAGTTACAGACCCTCTTATTGATTGCAATCAATACTATTTGCAGAATAGTTGAGGATTTCTGCTTACCTGTCTCGTGTCTTCTATGTATCTTCTCAGCTATTAGCATTACTCAGTTGGGTGTTTCATAAGTTTCATTTCATGCGATGCATTACTATTCTACACGATTATGAACTTGTATAGTGTATTTATAAATCACGCATAAACAAAATTGAATACCTGTTATTTTATGATTTTATCCAAAATGATAAGAATTGCTATCCATATTTATTGCCTGTTAAATTTCTTTAACCTCTTTTTTCCAGTTATGATTATCTTGATAAAAAAAGAGTTCGGAATTGTGTTTTTTTTCTTTAGAGGTAGCCTAAAATCGCCCTGGTCCCTTAGAAGAAGAAATCATGCGCTTCAGCCTAAACAATGGAAAAGTTTATTCACAAAGGATGGGAAACTTAATGATGGTGGTGTCAAGTTTCTGAAGAAAGTTCGAAGTGGAGTATGTTATTAATATTGTTCTAGACTTATTTGCGATCTCATTGATCTGGTGCAGTCTGTTTTAGGGATATGTTGTTTGAGATATTATACTTTTAATCTTGAATGCAGGGTGTTGATCCAAGTATTAGAGCAGAGGTATGGCCATTCCTCCTTGGGGTGTAAGATCCGTATACTTTTTTACTCTTTATCTATCACTTCATAATTTGCCTCAAATGGACCTTTCTGTTTCTTGTAACTCTTAAACGTCTAGGCTAGATTGTTCTTTCTGGATTACTGGCTAGTGGCTAGTGGCCTGATTCCTGTTTCTAATGAATCATTGTTTCATTGTCCCATTATATTTTGGCACTTTATGGACTTTTCATCATCCCAATGATTCTTCTCTGGATAGGTCTTGGTTAAATGATTTTTATCTTGCTAGTTGTTGGTTACTTTGTACGTGAGTGGAGGGAAAATGTTGCGTTGAATGTATTTATTTGAATTATCTGCTCAAAGTATCCATTTTAGGCTCTTCTTTCTCTTGCTGCTTGAGTTTTTTTCATTTATAGTTTTTCATATTAATTATTTATCTGGAAAACTGATTAGATGTGGATCATAACTGGCCGGTTACACCAGGTAACCAATTAACTGTGATTTCTGCATGCTTAACAGATACGACGTCAACAGTTCAAATGAAGAAAGAGAATCTGTTAGAAGAGGGAAAAGGTGCAATTATTTTCATTGTTGTGCTTCCTCAAAATACACCCTATTCTTTCTTACTGTTATCTTCTTCCTTTTTGCTTCTCTTTCTATATTTTTTCTCCTTTTTTTTTTAGATTTTTATTTGTCTACTTCTTTCTGATACAGGAAAGAGTTTGAAAGTTTGCGGAAACGGTGTCGCCGACTTCTTAAACTTATTGACTTTGAGGATAGCTGTAAGGTAAAGGAAACTACTGGGAACAATCGCTATGAAGACAGTGAGGATATGGGTCAAGTTGATTCTCTAGGCTTAGAGGATGTGGTTAGTGGTAGAAGGTCCAATTCCGCTGATGGAGGAAACCCTGAGGTTGATGATTCTGATCACTCTCTGTGTGATCAAAGTCGTCAAACCCTTCAATCTTCGGACTCAGTTTTGGAGGGAGATACTGATAAGAGTGCAATTACTTGTGAAAATGGCTCTACTGGTAAGAAGGAATCCTCTGATTCCGACTCCTCCGAAGAACTTGAAAACACACCCCTCTTTTCCTTAGAGATAACTGAGGAAAATAGTATCGGTGATGAGAATGATAATTCCGTTGCTTCCCAGATAAAAGGCAGGTCCAAATCCAACACAGATGAAGATTTTGCCACATGGCAGAGCATCATCCGTGTTGATGCTGTGAGGGCAAATGATGAATGGATTGCTTATGCTTCATCTCAGGCTTCAGTATCAGAAATTAAAGTACAACATTTGGCTCAGAGTGTTGGCTTGAAGGAATATGATCACCTACAGCCATGCAGGATTCATCATGCTGCTCGGCTTGTTGTTATACTTGAGGCCTATGCCCTTTATGATCCTGAGATAGGTTACTGCCAAGGAATGAGTGATCTGCTCTCTCCAATTATCTCGGTGGTAGAGGATGACTATTTAGCTTTCTGGTGCTTTGCAGGTTTCATGAAAAAAGCTCGTCACAATTTCCGACTTGACGAAGAGGGCATTAGAAGACAGTTGAATATTGTTTCCAAGATTATCAGGTGTAAGGATATTCATTTATATAGACATCTGGAGGAGCTTCAAGCAGAGGACTGCTTCTTTGTGTATAGAATGGTTGTAGTTTTCTTCAGGAGGGAGTTAAACTTTGAGCAGACTCTTTGCCTCTGGGAAGTGGTCTGGGCAGACCAGGCAGCGATTCGTGCTGGTATTACAACGACTGGTTGGGGGAAAACAAGACTTAAACCTCCCCCTACAGATGACCTTTTGCTTTATGCAATCGCAGCTTGTGTTTTGCAAAGGAGGAAGCAGATCATAGAGATGTACAGCAGCATGGATGAGATAATGAGAGAATGCCAAAGTATAGCCGGACAACTGGATGTCTGGAAGCTTCTGGATGATGCCCATGACTTGGTAGTCAAGCTGCGCGACAAGATTTAGTACAATTCTCTGCCTTCTTCCTTTCTTTCCTAACAATTTCTTTCACTCATTCTTTTTTAAACTTATCCTCAACTCCTGCAATATTTAGTCTTTGCTTGGCATGGAGGATGGAAATTTTTTTAATCGAATAGTTAAGCTACAAAGTAAGAAAGTGCTTATAAATCTTAACCATTTGATTAACAAATTTTCCATCTTTCCTTGTTTTCATCCTTCATACCTAGCAAAGCCTCAGGGATCGAAGGTACTCTTTTCGTTTCTGCTTGAAACAAGCGACTGATAGCCAAACTCCCTGTACCAAGTAATGAGATCGTATTACTATGATGTAATTCCTGCACTTATGCTTCATTTGAAAGTGATGGTGGCAAAGCTGAAAAAATCGGCAATTTAGAATGTTTAAGCTTTATTTGTAATTATCGAATGCCAGAATTTTGCTCCTTAGTTTTCTCCTATCGCTTCTGTTATTTGGCATTGTTGTTTTTGTTGTTATTGCAACTCAAACCTGGTTAAAACCCTGTTAGACTATGGCTTTGTTCAGCAACCCTGTGGAAATCATAGGTTGGGTGGAGAAGCTGGAATTTTCAGCTTCTCCAAATACAGCGGTTGAGAGTAAAAATGGTGGAAAAGCTAGCCAAAAATAGGAGTTCGGCACCGCTCCTCCAGAAGCTGGGTGGAGCGTTGCCGACCGAATGAAGCCTATGTTTCTTCTGCAGGAGCTTGTCCCATTCTCTGCCTGAATTTGTCATCTTCTGAATCAGTGTACTCTTTAACTGTACGATTACGTACATGTATGTACGTATGTACATACATTTTTAGAATCGAACTTCTAAACAAAATTATAGTTTAAATATGTCGTGATAATATAATTCGGAATTATCCTTTTTATTCACTCGAAAGTTCTTTTAAAGTTTTATTATTTTCAGGTGTGTTTAAAGATTCACATTTCATAAAAATACTCTGCCAAAAATAGATATCAATTGATACCTACATGCAAAGTCCAATTCTGTGTGCACAACAATGGCAGCAGAAAAGAATCCTAATGCTTCATTCTATCTTCTGATCTTTCGGCCATCCAAACTCCTCCAAGAATGTCAATACGACTCCGTTCGACCATCCGAAACCTGTCTGCAGTTACGACATCAAAAAAAAAAAAAGAGACTCAAATCAGTAAAACAGAATTCGCATTCAACACTCGTATCCGACACACCTGGACATAGGTATGAATGTATGGTAACATGACCATACTTATGTCGGATGTATATTTATTCCCGATTAAATTCGTCACTAACTCGGAACATCATAGGTTATAATACAAATGAGATGTAGATGATACCTGGGGTCTATAATTCCCACCATCGCCAAATTCTCCAAACTTTTCCACATTATATTTCTCATGCATTTTTCCTGTTTTCTTGTAGGCAATGTAGTTGGCTCTGATCCATCTCTCAGCAATGTCTTTCCCTAGTTTCCTTGCTTCAGTTGATGCAGATCTCGACAACCCTTCGACGATCATGTGCTGCATCGGAGCCCAACCGTTCGGGAAGTCCCTGTAAACATTTTAATTTTTCCTCCCAAACATCAACGTGTACTCGGATATAAATACGAAAATATAAAAGATATAATATTTAGAGTCAGATTAACATTGTTTTTGAAAAATATAGTGAAAAAAGAATTATTCAAAAATACTTTAAATTTTTGAATTTAAGATTTAAGTGTTTAATATTATTGTCAAAAATTATTTTTAAAGAAGTAAATAACTATTTTAGACATGATAATGTAAGTTAAATATATATAATATTTAAATTATTTAATGTTATAGTATATAAAATATATCACTTAAATTATCATAAAATTATAAAATATATATATATATATATTTCAAACAGTATGGGTTCAATAAAAATATAATAAATTTAAGTTATTTTATTAAAACTTAATTATATCTTCATAAAAATTATAAATTATAAATAAACACAATAACAAATGAAGATTAAAATTATAATTTGACTTCAAAAAATACTTCTTCAACCATAAAAATTAAAAATTTTAATTTTTGCGTTTGAGTTAAAAATATTTTTTAAACGCAATTCTTTTTCTTCTTTCTTCAAAAGTTAATTGTTTAATATTATTTTTATCTTAAACTAGCTTTGGCTTCAAAAATTGATTTGAAAAATAATATTAAACAAAGCCTTAGTATGAAGTGAATTGATATGCTAACCATTGATGTCCTGAATTTGTCAAAGAGGTAGCAATTCCAGCAGCACAAAGCAGGCCTGAACTTTGAAGACTTCTCATCACCTTTTCCACCAGAAGAGCATCTGGAGACAATTTCTATACTTTTTTAGCTCAATTGATCATGATAATATTTATTATTTTTATAACTACGATAAATGTAACGTGACTTATATTACAATATAACTATGATAGTATATTAGTATTAGACACCTACTCGTATCTAACACTATTTCTCGAATCCAAAAAAATTTTATGATTTTACTCTCCCCCTTAAAAGTTCTTGGATTTACCCCTAAATCCATTTGAGGCTTTCAAGAATTACGGACCTGAGTTGAACAAATCAATCCACAAGGGGACAAAGTTTGAAGCAAACACATTCTTGTTCTGATTTTGTGCTTCCCATGTATGAGGTTCCTGAAGGAGAGAAACAGAAAAACAACATTATAAGAGAATGTTAAAACTATTTGATACCATCTTACAAACTATGGCAAATTCTGACACAAACCTTGGATTCAGCATCATTGTTAAGCCAATAATCAAGCCATTGCCCCATGTTTTCGTTCCAGAAAACAGAGTCAATAGCCTTCTTTCTTGTCTGAGAAGCTCTGAGGAAATCCTCAGCAATGGCATTCTCTCCAACAACATTTGCAAAGAAGGTAATGTCAAGTTCCATCTATATCAAGACATGAGCAGCGCTTGTAATAAATCCATGGAGTTACGATCAAAGGAGAAGTTCTAACATACCCTCAGTATGAATATGTTCAAATCAACTGGTAATATTGTGGTAGTGCTTAGAGTTGTAAATTCAGGAGGATTCCTGTAACAAGAGATATGGTTTCGATTAATTAGCTTCTAACTATCCGAATTTAATACTCAAACTCGAATCTCGAATCCAAGTACCATAGAGCAAGTAGCAACATAGCTTTAGTTAACCAATTGATAATAAAAGTATGATTTGTATATAACCTCATCCATCTTGAGCTGAAATCCCATCCGGATTCGGCAGTTGAAGCAACCTCTCGGTAAAATCGTTGTTTCTCATCAACATTCAAGAACTTGGAAGCAAATTGTTGATCCTGGTGCATTGATCAAGTTAACAAAAAGATCCAAATTCCTTGAATTTATACAACATGAAAATATTAGTAAGGTAAGGAAGTTGAAAACAAGAACACACAGTAGCTGAAGCTTCCGGACGGGGTTTGTTCCACATCGCATAATACCGATTTAAAGAGCGATCACGATCCTCAGCATCACGAACGATCAACGTATGTATTTCTACACCATTGTAAAACTCAAAATGAAAGAAGACTGAAGTATGAGAGAATGGTATATACTAATATACTATATACCATGAAACCTTCTGTTCAGGGAAGGTTGGAGCAAGCAAGAAATTGTTCATCCAAGTAATGAGCATACCTGAATTCCAAAAATGATATTCTTTAAGCAATGGTGGGAGAGCCTTCCTCAGCCAATCTATATTACCAGTCTTTTTGTATATCTCATAAACCATTGCACTCAAAAGCGGAGGTTGGCTGCAAGTAATTACCTCAAAGCTTGTAAAATCTTGCATGAGAAGTGTTTATGGTGCAATTTTATCATTGTATTAAATGTCATGTCTCAAAGCTGATGCATAAGCCAATTGAATTAGATCTCCAAAACAAATTCAATTAAAAGAAAACTTAGAACTTTGTTATCAATAATAAAGATTCTCACCAACAGTACGAAGCTAGGTAAGGGTGAAAAGGGACAATTACTCCTCACTCCGAATATCTTTTAAAAAAACTATAGACGAAAGCATTACCTTCGAGTCGTATAATAGGCTCTTGCACCATTAAGTACATAACCATATGTATCTAGCAACGAAATGAGATTAGTAACAATGGATTTTGCAGTCTCGTACATTTTGCTCGCTAGCAGCCCCCTGTATCATGATCATTGCAGTTATAAAAAATTATAACAGTTAAATTTAACATTTTATAATAGCATTAAATTATGATCGTAAATCTGAATAACTTATAATGATTTTAGAGATCGATACTAAATTACAATTATGATCGCGATAGATACTATAACAGTAATTCAATACTAAATATCTATAACAAAAAGATACTGCAATCTTAATTTAATATTAAGGTATCTATGAATCATGACAATGTTACTTAAAGTTTACAACATCTACAATGGAAACAAATATTGCAACAAGGACTGATCTGAGGAATATCGAAGGCGTACCCTTTAAAAATTTTAAATATTTTTATATTTTATATTTTTTATTGATAATTTATTTTTATACTTTTTAAATTCTTATAATTTTAAATTTTTTGTATTTTTAATATAATTTTATGATAAAATGTATTCATAAAATTTTATGATTGCGACTATTTAATATTAAGATATTTATTAACTAAAGAAAAACATTAAATCAGAACTGACCTTACAACCCAGTAAGAATCCCAATAATAAACCTCTCTGAACCGTTCACCAGGGATCATGACAGGCTCTGACAGTGGAAGCAAAGTATGCAACTCGGGTTTATCAAGAACCGAGTTCGAAACCTTCCTACTCAGTTCTTTCCACAAACCATGCACCTCCAATGCCCAACCTCTCACCTCATCGTTCTCCACCTTGGGCAAAAAACCACAGGGTTCAGCTTCAAAATCCACCGGTTCGGCATACACAAGGTCTTCCCCAGCACTTCTAAACCATTTCCCTATAAACCCTTCGAAATCCGTAACCGAGACGAACCCATTTTCTGTCTTGGGAATTTCATCGAACGCCTGCACTGTGCTTGAAAGATCGAACTTCAAGGACAAATCCACGTAGTCTTTGAGATCACAATTTGATCTTCCATAAGTTTTGAAAGCGGTTTCTTGGACACGTTCGAGGAAGGAAACTAACTGGGTCGTGGGAATTACATGGTTTGAATCTTTAGCACATGAGAAAGGAGCTGAAAGTGAGTTATTAGCCGCCATTGGAGAGGTCTGTAAGACTGTAACAGTCGTGAAGAGTGAAAGTTGGTAACAAAATACTCAAATGAAGGTTAGCGAAAGTAGGGAAAGAGAATTATTAATGGGTAAAATTCACAAATGGTCAATAAACTATGATTAATTATTCAATTTAGCAATCAAACTTTCAATTGCTTTAATATTGGTATTAAATTTTGTGTTTTCCCTCAATTTTGTCACTAAGTTCTTAATAGACATTAAGAAAGTGACTTAGATGTTAACAAATTTTATATAATAATATATTCAGTCCTCCATAATTAAATATTTAAATAATTTAATCCTAATTCAAAATATAATAAATCTAAACTTCAATATTATATATATATATATATATATATTAATTTGATCCTATTTTTAATTAAAAATAATCTAACCTAACTTTAATCTTACAACCCTAAACTCAGAAACATTAACCTAAAAACCCAAATCCATTACCTATAGTTTTGCCATTAAGACTTGTCGGATTGGAACAAAGAATTGTGATTACCTAGAGCTGAGACAGATGGTTTGGATTTAGGTTCAAGGAGTTTAGGTTGGATAAGTTTTATGGATTTGTATTTTTAGGTTTAGGATTTTAAATTTAGAGTTTAATATTAAATTATTTTTAATTAAAAATAAGGTCAAATTAAAATAATACGTAAATAATAAAGGTTAAATTCGTACTATTATTTTTTAAATTATGGCTAAATTATTTAAATATACAAATATAAAAGATTAAATACAATGATTTACTTTCTTAACGTTTGTTAAGAATTATTGACCAAATTGAAATAAAACATAAAATTTAATGATAATATTAAAATTTTAATATTTAAATTAAATAATTAATCAAAGTTTAATGGTGATTTTGAATTTTACCCATTACTACATTTAAAAGCGTATTAAAATGTTTGAAAAAGAAACATTTTTTTTGTTCTTTTTGAAAACGACGATCATAATTTGCGGGTGATCTGTTGCGGAGGACGATGAATCTGGACAACAGTTTGAGATTTATTACGATTGACAAGCGACACGTGGAGGGATGTAATTGGAGATTTTAATAAAATGTAACACCCCTCATTTTATATACCTTTGTTTTATTATTTTTATATTAGGACTTTGGACTTTAATAGATTCTCGCTAGTGGAATCCATGAGGACAAAATAAAGTTGAAGTTTTTTAAGGGTTTTTTCCCTACACCAACAATTTAATAGGAATGGTTGACTCGATGGTGAAAAAAAAAAAAAAAAGTTAAGTTAAAGCAAGGAAGCACTGGGACGGTTATTTGAGGGCGTCCCCGATACGTTTTTGAGACGAAAACGGGTAAACGCTAACCAGAAACGGTCAACAATCGTCGGGATGTATCAGGGGACGTCCCGAGGATTATTCTATATTTTTCCAATGGATTATCACTCCTTTTCTTGTCGCCGGTAATAGTTTTAACAGTTTTATTCTTGCTTTTTTTTTCCGTCTCTGCACAACACAAGAAATCAAAAGAAAAACAAGGAGAAAGGAAGCACGGGGAGAGTTGCAGAGAATGGAAAAGAAGATGAACAGTTTTTAAAGTGTAAAAATTGTTTTAATATTATGACTGAAATATATAATTTAAATTAAAAAATTAACTTTAATACTAATTTTAATTAAAATAAATACAAAAATAAGATTTATTTATAATTGTTATTTTATAGTAACTGAATATTTTAGATAAAATATATAATATATAATAATTGATGGTCGTAAATATATATTTTAAAATATCAATTTTAATTCAAGAAAACCAAAAAATTAATCTTAAACTTAATTTCAGTTTTATAAGTAATTTTTGTATACTCTTTATTTGCTATTTTACTTGTAATATTTTATTTTTATTAGTTACTTTAAATATTTTATGATTGAAATGTAAATATATTTTTATAATAGAATATATACATATGTTTTGTATTATTTTATTTTTCATGAAAAAAATCATAGTATTCATGAATAGGTGTTAATTACTTTATGTAATTATGAGTATTTTATTAAAAGTAATATTATTTATTTTAGTTTTTATTAGTATTTTGTTTATTATTATATATAAAATTATTTTATATTTGTCGTACCCTTGCCGTCCCCGTACCCTGTGAGAATTGTCGTTTTCTGTCCCCGTCCCCGTATCCGTATCAATGCAACATAGAGTTAAAGTTTAAAATTATTAAAAAAAATAAAAGTTTGTTTTTTATAATTATTTTTTATTTTGAAAAATAGAAATTAATAAAAATATATTAATATATCATTTTTTTAAAACTATCATATAAAAATTTTGATTTAGGTTATAAAATATTTTTTAATAATATATGTTTTACAATATATGTTTAAAGTTTAAAATATTTTTTCCGTAATGTAAAATTTATAAATAAAAAATTTCTAAAATTTTGATGATACAAAATTGTTATTATTTAACTTAGTAGTTTCTTTTATATACTTCACCTGCTTTATTTTATCAAAACAAAGAAATTAGTACTTTAGGTTTATGTTTAAAACTTCGATATGAGGAATATATTCAATTCATTGAAAAATAAAAACGGTTTGTTTGAATGAAACAAAATAATCTAAACCCTAATTAGTACAGTTTCTCATTTCACCTGAACTCTAAAGCTCTCATCTGTTTTCATTACAGATTCTTTTTCTAGAGTTCATCATGGGAATCGTCGTCGTCTTCATTTGAAGCAGCATCGCCGGAACCACTGCCGGACCTTTGATATACAGCCGAGATGATAGGGTTGCAAACAGACTCAACCTCCTTCAGCTTCTCCTCAAAGTCTTCCTTCTCAGCGTTCTGGTTGTCATCGAGCCACTCGAGGGCCTCCTTCACTGCCGTTTCAACTTTCTCCTTCTCATCGGATTCAAGCTTGTCGGCAAGTTTATCCTTGTCACTAATCTGGTTTTTCATGTTGTAAACGTATGTCTCCAAGCTATTGCGGGCATCGATCTTCTCCTTCACCTTCTTGTCCTCCTCTGCGAATTCTTCGGCCTCACGAACCATTCTCTCAATTTCCTCTTGGCTTAAACGACCCTTGTCGTTAGTGATTGTAATCTTCTCTGATTTACCAGTGCCTTTGTCTTCTGCCTTGACGTTTAATATACCATTTGCGTCGACTTCGAATGTAACTTCGATTTGAGGGGTTCCCCTGAGGAATTGAGAATTCGAACAAGGAGTACAGCTAAATTCGGGTGAAGATTAGCAGAAAACATAAAAGAGAGTTTATGGAAGAGAGGAGCAAACCTTGGAGCTGGTGGAATTCCAGTGAGTTCAAACTTCCCTAGCAGCCTACAGTCCTTTGTGAGACTCCGTTCGCCTTCAAAAACCTGATATCAAACCACAAAAATTCATATAAGCGGGATGGAGACGGTATTTGTATTGGACGCATACGGTCAGAGTCGATGTTATAAATGTACCTGAATGGAGACGGTGGTTTGCTGATCCTGATAAGTGGTGAAAACTTGAGACTTCTTGGTTGGGATAACGGTGTTTCTGGGAATCAACTTAGTCATTACTCCGCCAACAGTCTCGATACCAAGGGTAAGTGGAGCCACATCAAGAAGAAGAATATCTGTACATGGTTAGATTCAGTTAGACTAGGCTTGTGTAGTTTGGATGGAGTGAATTACGAAGACAAAATTTACCTTTGGTTTCATCACCGCCCTCTCCACTCAAGATGCCTCCTTGTACTGCAGCACCATATGCAACGGCTTCGTCTGGGTTAACACCCTTGTTGGGCTCCTTTCCGTCGAAATAGTCCTTAAGGAGCTGTTGAACCTTGGGAATTCTAGTGCTTCCTCCTACAAGAACAATCTCATCGATTTGGCGCTTTTCCAAGCCAGCATCTTCCATTGCCTTCTTCACGGGTCCCATGGTCTTTCTGAACAGGTCATTGTTCAGCTCCTCAAAGCGAGCCCTGGTCAGTGGCTCAGAGAAATCGATACCATCGAAAAGTGATTCAATCTCTACACGGACCTGGTGCTGGCTGCTGAGAGCTCTCTTGGCACGCTCAGCTTCCCTCCTGAGCTTCCCAAGAGCCCTGTTATCCTTGCTGATATCCTTTCCATGCTTCTTCTTAATCAGCTTAATAAAATATTCCATAATCCTCTGGTCAAAATCCTCACCTGCAAGAAAAATTACCATAAGCAAACTCATAATGAAAAGCTTTTAGAAAGCTAAAACCAAAAACAAGAATGATGCTTACCTCCCAAATGAGTGTCTCCATTTGTGGAAAGAACCTCAAATACACCATTGTCAATTGTCAAGATACTGACATCAAATGTCCCACCACCAAGGTCAAAAACAAGAATGTTTTTCTCACCACCCTTCTTGTCCAAACCATAGGCAATGGCGGCTGCAGTTGGTTCATTGATAATCCTAGCCACATTAAGCCCAGCAATAATGCCAGCATCCTTGGTGGCCTGCCTCTGGGCATCATTGAAGTATGCTGCAAATCAAACAGAGATAATTTGAGCATCGTAAAGGATCACAAACATAATCTTTTTCCGAAATGAGAACACTGTTTCTTATAATGCACTCACCAGGAACCGTAACCACTGCATCCTTGATTTTCTTCCCAAGGAAAGCTTCAGCTGTTTCCTTCATCTTAGTTAGAATCATAGCACTGATCTCCTCAGGGCTGAAGACCTTGGTTTCTCCATCCTTAATCTTTACTTGGATATAAGGCTTTCCATCTTTGTTCACAATCTTATATGGAACAAGTTTCATGTCCTTCTGGACCTCCTTATCATCAAACCTGCAAAGAACAAATATGTCCCAGTAAGCATTATATCCCAATCCACCACAAAAACATAAAACAAGAATCTTGAGAAGAATGAAAATTACTTTCTTCCGATAAGTCTCTTGACATCAAAGATGGTTCTCTCCGCATTAACAGCTGCCTGGTTCTTTGCAGCCTCACCAATCAGCCTCTCACTGTCGGTGAAAGCTACCCAAGATGGCGTAATACGGTTACCTTGGTCATTGGCTATGATTTCAACATGACCGTTCTTGTAAACACCAACACAAGAATAAGTTGTACCGAGATCAATTCCAATGACTGTCCCCAATTTAGTAGCTTCCTCTTTTGCTATTGAGATTGCAAAGAGACATCCTGTTCCAAAGCTTACGCAATATTAATACGTAATACCATTAAATGCAATCATGATGTTCGCCCACATGATTCAAAGTAATCTACTATCCAGTTAGAAATCAATATCAGGGAATCAAAACTGTTTTCCGCAGCCAAAAAGATATTTGCAGCTACTCTTTCCATTGTGCATTAAGCTAGAAGATCTCAATCAACAAATCAACTTTTGGTTACTCAGCAATTTTCTAGAACATTCTCGCGCACTATATAAACATTTCTAAATTAAGATATTGCACCGTAAATAGAAAATTGAAATAAAGTGAAGCACGAGATAAATTCTAATCAAACGAAATTAGCGAGTACTGTCTCGCTGATTCTATAAATCCAGAGATTTCTAATACTCGAATTCATGCAGAGGAATCAAACGACATGAGATCTCTGAAACTCTCATTCACGAACCAATGCATCACTAGAACCATAGAACCTGAATCAGATCTAAACATGCACCAATTGACGGGCGATAAAATCATCAAAACAGAGCTAAAATCTACATAATTTCCTTCTCGAACATGAAAACGAATCATAAATCACGAAATCAATCAATCGCATTTGAACAGGCAGATCTAACCAAAGAAATAAGAAGCAAAGACTAGCACAGCACTAACCGAACAAGACTATCGCTAGAACCACCAAAGAGCCGCGTGCTCTCCACGAGCCAGCCATCGCGCGTCCTCAACTCTTATTTCTATCCCTCTCTCTGTTCGAAGAAGTTTCTGAGAGCAATTTCCTTTGAAATTCGCTGAACCGTTAACTGAGCTTAAGGAAGAAGACTTTCTCCTGTAGAGAGGGAGTCGTGGTTCGCGCGTATTTATATTCGGAAATCCCCGAATCTAACGTTAGTTTTCTTCGTGTGGGCGTAAAACGAATGAACATGTCATCGGTGATGACGTGGACCAATGGAAAAGCGAATACGGAGTTATTGAGCCAATCAAATTAGATCTTGTGTTGGGAACATCACAGCCGTTCACTTTGCCATTCTGATTTGTAACATTATTATAAATCGGATGACTTTGACTAGTAGTCCGGCACCAGAATTCAAACGCACCGTTTCTGCGTCGTTTTGGACCAGTCCAACAGCAACTTTTTAGAGTTAATTACACAATCCCAAACTATGACTCATATTTTAAATTGTTGTTTAAATTTTTGAATATGTAAATTTTATCTTTAAATTATGATAATTATTTTAAATTAATCTTAAATTTTTAAATATTTTAATTTTATCCTCAAACTATAAAGTTTTATTACAATAAAATTGATCAAGATATATCGATAATTTAACTATGAAAATATAATATTCAAAAGTTTAAAATTAATTTAGATTGACGATCAGGATTTAAAAATAAATTAAAATATTTAAAAATTTAATACTAATTTAAAATGATATTCGTAATTTAAAAATATATGATGAAATTAAATCTTTATTTTTAAAATAATTTATTTGTTATTATCAAAATAGTCCTCTTTTTAATGGTTATAAAAAAGTCGTTTTTTAACCAAAATCCCACTAATTAGTCAAGTAACGAATTACAACCTACTCTCAACGTAACCTACATCAGTTACTCTCTATAAGCATATTTAATTTAAAATTTAAATCGTAAGATTTATAATATGATTTAAAATTAGAATTTAACGTTTAAGATTTAAAAGTTTTAATATTTTAAAATTAAAATAATTGTATTTTAATTTTAACCCTGATCGTGCCTAGTAGTATTTCAACATTGGTATTTAAGGTAAATGGTAATGGCTGTTGGTAAGCGTCATGCTCCTAGCCTTTGGACTCACACCTGTCCCTTGCTAGGACAGCTGTGACTCCAAAGGACACTTACTACCAGTAGCAAGCAATACTAATATAAATCAGCAGAATTTGTGCTCCATTTGAACCACTACATCCACCATGGGTCATGCTAAAACCAAAACCATATTGCTCCTTCTCTTGCTACTCTATATTCATCCATTTATATGTCAGCATCAGGTTTTAGTTCATTCAGACTTGGATTTAAGATAGTTCTAGGGGTGATTTAATCGGTTTTTTTGTTACATTTTGCAGGCAAAGTCCAGGGATTGGATTCTTCTGGTGCAACCTCTGCAGTTTATGAGGTAACTTTAACAGAAAGGGGTGTTTTTATTTTAACCTGGAAGAAGATGATTCAAGAGTAAGTAGCTTTAATTCTGGTTGGTGCAGATGAGGAAGCTGAAACTGGAAGTTGTCACTGTAAATGACTATTCTCCGACAACGCCAAATCCTAAACATGACCCACCGCCGAGTCGGAAACCAGGGACATCGATCAGAAGTAGTGGTGGCGGCTGAACTTTAAACTGCCATATTTTTAATGAAAGTTGAACTGTGAGGAATTAGCTGCTTCAAATGTAAGTAATCACTAATCAGTTTCTCGTGTGTGCTTGTGCTGCCTTTGGATTCTCCTGGAAATCATTCAAAACCTGCACGAATCCATTTTTTTTTTCTCAGTAAACCAAACACCAAAGTATCCAGATATGTTCACATTAGTAAGTACTTAACCATTAACACGGCCAAAAGCGATAGTTTCTTTTAAAAGGGGGGTTTGGTTAGGTGATTAGAAAAGATTAATTTTATCTAATCGTCCCTAAAAAGTCATTCAATGTTTAATTTAGACTTTTAACGAGAAAACCAAGGGTACCGTTGCACTTCATATTATGAACAAAAAAATAGTGTTTGGATCCCAGGAAAATAAATAACAAATCAAGCAGCAACTTCTTGCTGTTTTGAAGCAAGCTCGTTCTGGATATGTTGAGGGACAACATCAAACTTGGCCAATTGCATTGTGTAGGATGCACGACCTTTTGTCATTCCTCGGAGAGTGCTGACATATTGGAACATTTCGGCGAGGGGAACAAGGACATCCACCACCTGCAGTTAATCCGGCACCAAATGCATCAACACGATAAGACTACGGTTAATCCTGCAGAAGTAGTCGATCGACTTTTTTCTAGGCATATGTTATAAACAAGGGTGAAGTAATCTGATATACCTTGAGTCCACCAGGCTTATCACCAAAGCTGTTAATCTGGCCTCTCCTAGAGTTGAGATCACCGATCACATCGCCCAAGTGTTCTTCGGGTGTAACAACCTCGACTTTCATTATAGGCTCGAGCATCCTAGGACCAGCCTTTCTAACCCCCTCTCGGAAGGCTCCCCTGGCCGCCAATTGAAACGCCAAGACACTTGAATCAACATCGTGGTAAGAACCATCTACTAGCACGGCTCGTACATCGACAACGGGAAAGCCTGCAAGGACACCGTTACACATACACTCCTCCAGCCCTTTCATCACGCCGGGAATATATTCTTTTGGCACAGCTCCACCTTTGATTTCACTCTTGAACTCATATCCGCTACCTGGATCCATCGGCTCGAAACGAACAGTAATATCTGCAAACTGCCCTTGTCCACCTGACTGTTTCTTATGCACATACTTGACTTCTGAAACTTTGGAAATGCTTTCACGGTAATTAACTTGGGGTGCACCAACATTAGCTTCTACCTACATGCACCAAGCAATCAAAATAATGAGAATCAGAAACATTTAATGTTTATACACAGAAAGTTGAGCAGAATTTGATTTTGCTACAGACCTTGAATTCTCTCTTCAAACGATCAACAATAATCTCGAGATGTAATTCTCCCATTCCTTCAATTACAGTCTGGTTGATCTCTTCATCTCGTGAGAAGTGAAAAGAAGGGTCTTCTTGAGCAAGCTTGATCAAACCATTAGCCATTTTATCGATGTCAGCTTTAGTCTTGGGTTCAATAGCAACCTTAATCACGGGATCGGGGAAGTCCATCCGCTCAAGGACAACGGGATGGTCAGGGTCACTGAGAGTTTCACCAGTAATGGTATCCTTTAGACCTGCAAGAGCAACAATATCACCGGCCAAAGCAACCTTAACATCCTCTCTACTGTTGGCGTGCATTTCCAACAATCTACCAATTCTCTCTTTCTTTCCTTTGTTCGCATTCAGTACATAAGATCCTGCGCTTAGCTTTCCGGAATACACCCTGACAAATGTAAGGGACCCCACAAATGGATCGGTCATGATTTTGAAAGCTAACCCGGAAAATGGTTCATCATCACTTGCTTTCCTTTCAATTGTCACTTCAGGGTTCTCTGGATCAGTCCCGTTCATTGGCGGCAACTCAACAGGTGATGGCAAGTAATCCATAACGGCATCAAGTAATGGCTGAACTCCCTTATTTTTAAAAGCTGAACCGCACAATACAGGCACAAAACTGATTCCAATCGTGCCTTTCCTAATTAATTTCTTAATGGTTTCCTCGTCGGGCTCAACTCCTTCAAGATAGTTCTCCATAGCTTGATCATCTAATTCAACAATCGTTTCGATCATTTGCCCCGGGTACTCTTCAGCTAACTCCTGAAGATCAGCTGGAATATCAGCATACTCAAACTTTGCACCCAATTCTTCCCCAGACCAAAGTATAGCTTTCATCTTTACAAGATCAACTACACCTTGAAAGTTATCTTCTGCACCAACTGGTAGCTGAATCACGAGCGGTTTAGCACCCAAATTTGTAACTATCATGTCTCTTGTCCGGAAAAAGTTTGCTCCCAGCCGATCCATCTTATTGACAAAACAAATTCTTGGTACCCCGTACTTATCAGCCTGCCTCCAGACAGTTTCAGATTGTGGTTCAACACCGGCAACACTATAGCTCCATCTAAAACCCTGAGAGCTCGCTCCACTTCGAGTGTAAAGTCAACATGGCCAGGGGTATCAATAATATTAATCCGGTGGTTTTTCCAAAATGTCGTAGTCGCAGCAGATGTTATGGTAATACCTCTTTCCTGCTCTTGTTCCATCCAGTCCATTGTAGCTGTACCCTCGTGCACCTCACCAATTTTATAGTTTCTTCCCGTGTAGTACAGAACACGTTCCGTTGTCATCGTCTTTCCGGCATCGATGTGAGCCATAATTCTGATATTTCGATAATCTTTCGACGGTACCTCACGCTTCAACTCTGTGATGCAATGAAAAACATATCCAACTTAAAAACTCGAAAATAGCAAGAAATCCGAAACAAAAGTATTCAAAAATGTATATCGAATTGAACCGAATTGGCGTTTTCCCTAAAATTTGAAATAATTTCCTTAACTTACTCAAGCAAGTATGCTAAATTCCCCGTTTCCAAACGATGAAACAACTAAATTAAACCCGAAATGAACAAAAACCCATTCTTCAAAACCTCAAAATATGACAATTCAAACAAACAGAGCGCCGAATTACTTCAGAAAAAAAAATAATCAACCAAGCAACGAAAACAGTAACCCAAAGCAAGAAAATGAAAACAGAGCAAGAAATGCAGAAACGGAAAACTAATTACCATCGGCGGCCATGGCAAATACGGAGAAGTTCCTTTGCCTCCGCTTCTGGTGACGTGAAATGGGAATTCTAGAGCCAATTCGAACAGTTCCCAAGAACTGAGAGAGAGAAGAGGAAATCGAAGACGACGCTCGAGGACGAAAACCCAGAAAACGGGTCGAAGAATATAAAGGGATTGGCCTCCTTTGAGACCCATTTAGATTACTGTTGAATTAGAACCCGAAACTCTAAGCATTGACTCTGCCGCCATTTGCTTGGTTTAATGAAATTAACGGTTCTCTGTTCTTTCTCGTTTTTATGGGTGAGGCTAGGGATAACGATAACTTGTGTTTTTTTTATTTCTCACTAATGTGTTTTACAAGATTGCCCATTATGTATGTCTATAATAACGAAAATGACCCTCCCTACAGTTGATGGCGGGGTTGGAAACCAACGGCTGTTAAGGTGCCACGTATGTTCGAAATTGTATATCCACAGAAACCAGGATAGTGGGGTATGGTCTCCTAGTGGACTCCTCTTGGCCAATCATATTTTATACGAAAAAATTAGACTTAAATAAATACTAAAATTTTAATTTTATTAAATAATTATTTAGTATTTTTAATGTTAGCTAAATATGTGTTTTATTATTATTTATTAATTTTTATAATTAATTTTTTATCTGACATGAATCATTTAAAAAATTTAAAATTATATTTAAAAATAAATAAAATAATTATAAATTTCAAAAAAATAGTCCAAATTTGAAAATTTTAATATCCTAAAATACAAAATCTTATTTGACTTAATTTTATCGTCGGTTATCATATCGTAGTCTATTATATCTATAATTGGGTTATTACGATCATTTATCTCACTATCTCATCACTAAAAATGATGGATACTATATGAAACGTTAAAATTATCGAATGATAATTCACAATAAATAGTAACATAATAAATGATGAACGACGTGTGGGTTGTTTGACAATAGAAGGGTGTTTCATTCCGTTGTAAAAAAAAAAAACACGATCAACGCGGATAAAAATAATCAGATTTCAGGGATTTATGATTTGAGAACTATTTTAAAATTATTTAAAAAATTTAATTTATTTATAAAAAATTCAGAAAATATTTAATATTGCCATGTGTCAATTTTCATTAGGCAAGGTAAAAATTTAACGTTTTATTACGGTGAGATACTTATTTAGACCACGGGAAAAAATTTATATACTTAATCGGCCTAAAAATAAAGTTTAGACTAAACACTTAAATGAAAAAGAATTGTATAATTTCGACACTTATTCGAGATTAAAAAAAACATATTTTTAATATTTAAGTTTTATAAATATATAAATAAAATTATATTTCGTTTTTATCGATATAACGTCTAAAAAGATATTATGACTACATAAGTTAAATAAAAAGCTTATAAATCGAGACGACTCCAATTTATTTTATATCAAAATCATTATATCTCATAATATCTTGATAGAATATAAGATATGAAAAATATTAATTTTATATCTTCTATCTTTTGTTTCTTGATGTTAATTAAATTGATTAAATAAATGACAATGATCTCTATCAATTTATTTAAGCACGAACATACATTTTTTAACCTCAATCATGGAAGATCCTAAAGATATCCCTCTTATGTTAAAGAAGACAAATTCCATCTTAATTGCTCATATCTCACTATATGATTCTTCATTATGTTCGAGTATAATCTTTATAATCGTTCAATTAAACTAATATTTTGCTATGTCAAAACATAATAGTCTATCATGCTGAAAACAATAACAATTTCAGGTCTAAAGAGTTAATATCACAACTGCACGAAGATTAGTATATAACTTTAATTCATGTATTAATCTTAAGAAGAGTCGATCCTAGTACTTGTTATAAACAAATATATATATATATATATGAATTTGATTTGAATTTCATTCTCATATTCATCATATAAATATATTTCAAACTTCGTATCAATTTTATTTTATTTTTGTTCCCGTAATAATAATTAATTAAAAATATTTAAAATAATTAAGAATAATATTCAAAGATATAAAAACATGTAAATTTATTATAATAATAAATTCAAGACATAAAATAAAAAATATCTTCAATGTTTGACTAAATGATTATTTTGAGCTTTATTTTTTTTAGTAATTCAACCTTCACGATTTATTTTGGTCAAAATAGTTTCTTTATAGATAAAAATTATTATAAAACTAACGATAGACATTTTGAAATAACTTGACAAAATATAAGTCAATAAAAAATTATTTTATATTTTATATAATTTATAAAATTATTTTTTGACTAGTGTAACTTTTTTCAAATAAATGTATTTATCTATATGATAATGCATGTCAACTTGTAGTGTCATAGATATTTATCACATTATTTTAAGTCATTTATCATCTGTTGATTGATAAATTTTATCTGTAAAAAGTATTTTAATCTAAAATAATAAATTAAAAATTGAATTATTTCAAAAATAAAAATCAAAATGATTATTCTGAATCAATAATTAAAATATCATCTCTACACGATAGGACTTGGGGAAATATAGCTAACACATATATACAAGCAAAATGTATTAGCCAACAAAAAGTAATTATTAAAATAATTTATTAAATTAAAATTAAACCGTATACACTCCTATCCGAAATTCAACTTCGAGTCAACTTAAACAAAGATATTTAAAATTTTTTTGGACTGAATTCCGGTCCAACCCGGGCATCATCACCGTTGATTAAAGAAGTAGCCAAATTCGGTATTGTTTCTAAAGTTGAAACTCACCCGCCAGGAAAAAGGGAAAAGAGAGTAGAACCGGCTGCATTCCCCAAATGGCTAAGTTCGTGATCATGGCGGTTCTTCTGGTGGCGGTGTCCACTGCAACCGTGACGGACGCCCAAGCAACTTGCGCATCGAAGCTAGTGGCTTGCTACCCTTACATCGCCAACGCCACCATCAAACCTCAAGACGACTGCTGTAACCCTATCAAAGAAGCGGTTAAGACCGACCTTCCCTGCCTCTGCAACATCTACAAGGACCCTAAAGCGCTCCCTTCTTTTGGCGTCAACGTCTCGGATGCTCTCAGGATCTCTCGTGAATGCGGCGTCCCTACCGATCTAAGCAACTGCAACAACTGTAAGTTCGCCGTCGATTTTATAAAATTTTTCCGATGAAAATTTGGCTAATAATCCTTTTCGATCTGTTCATCTCTGAAATATACGCTAAATCCAAATCCCTAACTAATTTCGATTAATAGAGATACTAATTCGTCTCTTGATTTTTGTTTCTCCTCCTCCTCTTCTACAGCCACTTCTCCAACCTCTGCTTCATCCCCGCCAGGTAACACAATTAGAGATCATAGCAGATTCATATCGAATTTGCAATTTTTGAAGATCTGAATTTTTTTAATTATTAAATCATTTTTCTAAACATAACTGAATTTGATTTAGATAATAAAATCAAACTTTTTATTTTTAAAAAAATTTAGCTAATTATTAGAAGAAAACATGTGAAGTGTGAACAGATGGAGTGATTTGTGTTGATTATGCGAGGCCACATAATTGAAGCTTTCATAAATGTCAAAAAGAGAGTCGGTGGGGATTTATTAAATTTGATGCTTTATGTGCTTTCAATAATGGAGAATTTATAGTACGGTCTTATTTATCATATCATTTATGATTTTATTTAATAAAATTAATTTATTTAATAATATATAAGATAAAGGTAAAGATTTATGTTGAAAGAAAATTAAGATTTAACTTGAAAAAATATAGATGAAAAATATTATTGGATGGAATCAGTGGTGGATTCAAAAAAATATTTGAAGGTGAACACAAATAAAATTTTAAAATTTAAGGGTGAACACAACTCATATATATTAAAAAAAATTAAAGGATTAACTCATAAAATTTTAAAAATTTAAAGATAAATATATGAATTTTAAAAAGTTCAAGGTAGGTCTAGGCCCACCTTACCCTGTAAATGGATTTGCTACTGGATGGCATAATAGAATGATGTGATGAGTTAAAATTATCTCATAATTTTTCTCAATATTATCTCCAAAATTATGGGAAGATTTAGGGTGAGACCCTTTAAAAATGAAGTTAAAATGGGATACAATTGAAATTGTTACAAAAGTTATAAGAATTTCTATATTGATGATATATACTGAATTTCTTATAAAAAGTGTAAGGATTTTGGTATATATTGATTATTTTTACAAAATGTTTAAAATTTTGGGAAGTGTAAGAATTTCAGTATATACCGAATTTTTATAAAAGAAAGTATAAGAATTTTGGTATGTATTAAAAAATTGATACTAAATTTTTTACAACTTTTATAATAGTTTCGATACTATGTCAAAAATTTGTTTTCATTAATCTCATATTTTTTTTAAAGAAACTAAACGATATTTTTATTAACTAATTTCTTTTTGTGGGTATATGAATTTAGTTTTAAAATTTACTTTGATACATTTTTATAATCATCTATGAATTTAATTTTATGGTTCCTAGTGGTACTTGATTTTAGTTTGTTGGTTCAAATTAGTTTAAAAGGCAAGTAATAAGATGTAAGTTTAAATATCAATCTGATTCAATAAACTAAGTTCACATATCTATTTAGATGAGAAAAATAGTATCAAACTAAATTAAACTTTAAATTCAAAATTTAGATAATTGAATCTTTTTCAAAAGTTTGTTGTTAAATTAAGAAACATCGTGGAGTATGATGATATATTAATACGAGTCTCATTAAAAAATTTATTTAGATCTAGATAAAGGAAAAAGTCGTGCAAGATACCCGTTTTTATCAACTAGTATGATAATAAACTTTTTAACGACAATTAGATGAATAGTAAAATAACCACCGAATTAAATTCGATACCGTTATTCTTGTATCTTTTTATTATCAATATTTATTTATTTATCAATTAATTTAAATTAATTATTATAAATATCCAATATGATAATAAACTTTTCAATTGATTTATTATACTATCAAGATTTATTTAAAGAACTTAATATTTTATTTTGTTAAATTAATTGATAGTCGATAAATTTAATTAATTATTTATTTATTAACATATTTTTTATAGGACGAGGAGCTGTAAATCAAGATGCAGGTGCTGACAGAATATCATTTACCGGAGTTACCATCATTTTCTTACTTTTCCTCTGTATTACACTGGATTAGTCAGATTCGTTGACTAAGTATTAGTTTATGGAGCATTCATTGTCATTGACAGACTATTGAAAATTAAGAATTTAAGAGATTCAATTTTCGAATCGATTAGAAAATAATAGTAAAATTTAAATCGTGTTATAATGTATTGTTAATTTGTTCTTAGTTGAGGCTCGTTAATGTTTAAATTTAGGTGTGTAACATGAATTAATTCAAATTAGTTCGAAAGAATAATTAAAAAAATAATATTTTATTAAATTTTAATTACAATAATAATAATTTAAATTAATATAATATCAAATTAGGATGAGTCTATCATGTGCGACGAATACCAATAAATACTATGAAAAATGAATATCGTTGAACATTATTAAATTAATTAATAAAAAATAAATATTTTAAAGACTTAACGTACGATTAATAATTACTTAAAAAATAAATTTAATTATTTATATATATATATATATTAAAATTTTGATTTTTTAATAAAGATAAGCTACATATTTAGTACCTCACTTATTTTTGTATTTCTATTTTGGTACACAAACTAATTATTTTAGCAAAATGATACCTAACTTTACATATTATTTTTATTTTGATACCCTGATCGTTAAAAATAAACGAAAATAGTGATATTGATTGATCAAATAATAGTTTTAGTCTCTAAAACTTATATGATTTATCAATTTAGTCTAAAATATTATCAATTTAAAGATTAATTTTATTTTTTGGACTAAAAATATAAATTTATTTTTTCTTTTTAATAAAAATAAGTAACTATATACTTTGATTAAATGTTTTATGTGAAAAATAAATATTTTCGCCTCTAGTTTTTGATATGTCGATAAAATCATGAAAAGAGATCATAATCATAACAAAACATCGATCTTTATTACGAAGAATGCTCGTTGATACTCGTTATATGAATGTTAAATTATTAAATAAAATATTATAAAGATGTACTAAAATTATTATTAAAATAATATAAAACTACCTTAAAAGCATTTTCTCACTTTCACCGTTATTCATTCGTCGATAAGAACTTAAATAGTTAGAACAAATGTACAAAACAATATATTAATATGTACCTAACTTTAAATATAATATTCGTGCATTATTTAATGTTTGTATTTGTATAGATTTTATATTCGTAATAACTTGCTTTTTTTTACGATATAATCAGAATTATTCATTTTTTTTATCATTTAACTAATTATTTATATAAAAGATTAATAATATATAATAATTTTCATAAGCATATATTAACCTGTAATAGTTTTTAGATTATTAAAAAATAATAAATAATAATATTTTAACAAAATATTAATTTTTAAGAAAATTCCGCCTCACATAATGATATTCAATATGATATTAAATCGATTTTGGGTTTAGAATTTTATTAAAAATTAATTTAATTTAGAATTAGGTATTATTTTGTTAAAAAAAATTAGCTTGAGTATCAAAATAAAGATTAGAAATAGGTGAAGTACTAAATATATAGTTTATCCTTATTAAAAAAATAAAAAAAATATTATATGAAAAATAATTTAATAAAAATTTTAAATAATTATTAGTTATACGTTGAGTCTTTAAAATTTTTTTATCTTTATTAATTAATTTAATAATATTCAACGGTGTTCAACATTAATAATGTTCAGCGCTATTCGTCGTCTGTTGTAAAATTCTCGGATATAAATAATAAAATAGGATATGAATATTTTTAGGTATAACCTTACATTTAGCCTTTAGAAACATTTTGACATTTTTTGTCTTAATCTTTTTAGTTAAATTTAATCATTATTTAAAAAAAATTAACAATCATTCGGAAAGAGTTGAATTAGTATTTTCTGTAATTAAAAAGTTAAAATTTTATAGTGTTGATACGACAATCCGCATAATAATGTATATATATATTGTATTTTTTAATTTTTTTTATAATTTTTAAATTATTTATCAACTTGACATTTTGGACAAATATAATCTTGCCAATATGAGTTACATATAAATAATCATATGGAATGTTGTGTCAAAGTTATTAAAGTTTTAATTAGGGGTGGGTAAGATCGGGTATTCGGTCAATTTACCTAAAATTAATTTCGGTTTTGGTAATTACCGGCTTCTGAAAATTAAAATCGGTTTCGATCCCGGTCAGACCAGATCATAAATTTTAAGAATTGGTCTCGATATTGGTGAAAGTCGGTATCAGTACCGGGTACCCAGTTAATTAGTTTATTATTAAAAAAATTTAAACAATAAAAGAAAAAAAATCCGACCACTACTAATATTATTAAATAACAAAGTTAAAATATTATAGACTTAAAGGTTGAAGTCTTAAAACGAGTAATACTCATAATATTCATCATAATATTCATATATAAATAGAAAAAAAAAACTATAAAACTCAAGATACTGGGTACCCACCGAGTACCGGGTCCAAAAATTAGGATTCATTCCCGGTCCCGGTCGAGACCAGTTCCAGATAAAAATCCATCGGGTTCAACCAGGACTAGGACCGAGACCAGGTAATCGGGGTTTTTGCCCACCTTAGTTTTAATATTTTAGTTAATATTTTTGTTAAAAACAATTTGATCATTTATTTTTATTATTATTTCGGTTTTTAAAATTTTGTTGTAACTGATTCGAACGGATCTATATCGTATTTGGTAGGTAAATCTTTTATGTACGCGTCATCTCAAACTCGAGATTTAAATATTAAGCAAAACCAAATTATTTATCACTTACATCAACCCTATTAACAAAAATTAATAATTTAATTTAATTTTAAAATAATATTTAAAGTAATAAAATTTATAAATATTAACAACTAATTTTCCAATTACTCTTATGTTGTATCGATGTGATATTTAAAAGAATAATACTACTTTAGGGAATCTACCATAATTTCTAAAATGCACCAGTATGGTGTCATGGAAATTAAACTGCGCACCCCTTGAGATAACGCTGAGCAGTAGATAGGAAACGTCTCCGTTAATTAATCGTTAACTCCCAGCCACGTGGTTTCTATCATCGTCTACTCGTCAAATTTAAAACTTCACCTTAAAAAATAAAACCAAATCAAAATAAAAACCAGAGAGATTGTTAATCGGTTTAATTGATCGAAACCCATCGAATGGAATGAATGTAGAGTGATTCGATATCAGCAATGAAAAGCGTCTTCTCGGCTCCCGGAGATTATGTCTACTTCAAGTCCCAAGTCCCTCTTCATAAGATCCCCGTAAGATTTCTTAATTTATATCTGATTTTTGTTGACTTTTATAAGGTTTTGATTATGGGTTTTATGGTTTAACTTAATTGTGATAATGGGTTTGTTTTTGTTTTAGCTATGATCTGTTATTGTGTGAGTTTTGGTGAGAACTCTGATCGCATAAGGGGAAAATGTTGTTCTGGGGTTGAATTTGATTAATCTGTTGATTCCCTTTTTCAGTAAATTACCCATCCATTTGAGTTTAAATTTTTCTTCAATTGAAAAAAAATGTATCAGATAAAGATTCCACTTTGACATCTGAAGGATCGGTTTCCACTTATGTTTATCATTGAATTCTAATCCGGTGGCGTTTTCTAGTTGAATTTGGTATATGTTGTCTATACTAGAAAAGGTATTAACTCGTTGGTGGTTGTCTGATTTTTCTCCGTGCCGGAGTTTCGTTATTTCTGAACTTTTATGCTTGTGATTGTGGACTCCTTAATCAGTTGTTGCTTGAATAGTACAATCTGATTTTTGATAAGTTTTATTATCCATCATCTCTCCATGTAGCGGATTGTTGATCAAACCTTGTTGGTTATCACATTGATTAACATGTGTCTTGAAGATAGACACAGGGAGAGTTTCTCTTCTATTATTCTTTTATCAATTGTGATGAATCTCATTTTTTGGGTTCCTTATTTCTCTCACAGATTGGCACAAAGCAGTGGCGATACTATGATTTTGGTCCCAAAGTGGTTCCTCCACTCATATGTCTTCCTGGAACTGCAGGGACAGCGGATGTCTACTACAAACAGATCATGTCCTTGTCCATGAAGGTTTTAAGCTATCTAGTATAAGTGAATACACCCCACCCCCCACCCCGCAAACTTTTTCTTGTTATAGTTCACGGAAGAAGTCCTCTGGGAGCAAAAAGAGGTTGTTTTACCTCTCCAAAACTACAAGACAAATGGAAGGAAGCTTCCACAGGCTATATTTTTGTTCCCTTATTGTTTGATACATTGGATATTTCTATTTGTTTTCACAGAGTTATCTCATAGCAAGTTATGAATCTTATCATTCTAATAAGTAGAGTTCCTAATTTCTTTTAGAGAGGCAGCCTGAAAGTTCCCCATTTCATTTATTGGTTGGTGGAAAGATTATTCTTGTTCCTGATATGGATTTATTCTTTCTTTTTTTTTGTTGCTTGTTACCGAATGGTATTTACTACTAAATTTTTGCGAAGAATGTTCACTTCTCATTAAGTCTAATAATTTAATTTTCACAAATGGTCAGGGTTACCGGGTGATTTCCGTTGATATTCCCTGCGTTTGGAATCATCAAGAGTGGATTCAAAGTTTTGAAAAGTTCTTGGATGCCATCGATGTTCATCATGTGAGAACACTTAATATATTTGTGGCGGCCTATGTTTCATTCCTTCCCTATTGTAACATTTATTTGTCCTTCACTGGATATTTCATATTTATTATTCCTATTATATATATCTGGAACAAAGAATAGGTTTCCTACTTAAAGTGAAACGACTTTTACTCTATACTGTATTATTAGGTAGACTGCACAGTTCTACAATGGAGAAATCTTATTCTAGTATGCTGGCTCTACTGTTGTGGACTTGTGGTTATGGTAGCAGTAGTTTACCTTGAATTGTAAGACTTGCTTAAGAGACTGAATATCATATCTTTGACAGATACATCTGTATGGTACATCCCTCGGAGGCTTCCTAGCTCAACTTTTTGCTCAACATCGTCCTAGACGTGTTAAATCCTTAATTCTATCGAATACATTTTTGGAGACACGCACTTTTGCAGCAGCAATGCCTTGGGCACCTATGTATGTTTTACCTTTCTTGTTATAAACTCTAGGTTACTATAAACTTGTTCCTTTGTTGGATTATCCATATCAGTAATTCATTTTCTTAGGATTTCCGTTGTAGTGGGCTGTATTTCACCTGAATTTCGAATTCAAGTTACCTCATGCATGCAGTTTTTGGGTGGAATCGTGTTGATCAAAACTTCCTTGCAATGAGTAAATTCCCTGTAAATTATCTTGCCTGTAGAAGTATCTCCGTTCTGCTTTCACATATATTGCTACACATAGTTTCCAGGATATCAAATCTAATCAAAACCTTTAAAACCCTACGTTTTTATGCAGTTCCTCCAATTGTTTCCTGATTTGTATCCGTGCATAATCTTTGTTAATATTAAATATTGCTTGTAAATATTAAAGTATTCTTAAGATGAACTTCCCACATGCAGTGTCGGTTGGGCCCCCACTTTTTTGTTGAAACGATACGTCTTAACAGGAATCCGTGATGGCCCTCATGAACCTTTTATTGCTGATTCTGTGGATTTTGTTGTTTCACAGGTATGTTTTATCAAACACCTGAACCATTTTTCTATTTTGGATTTTGTTATAATCATTTTGTACTATGTATCTTTCAAATGCAAAACAATCTTCTGTAAGAAAGACATTGTTTTCTTTTTCTTAGACCATATGTGAATCATTTCAGGTTGAAACACTCAAAAGAGATGACTTAGCATCAAGGTTGACTTTGACAGTTGACAATGCTTCAGTTAAACCGCTTCTACTTTCAGATTCGTTTATTACTATAATGGATGTAAGTGCACACAAAACACATCTCTAGTATTCTTGCTTTTTTCTCAGAAACAAGGTTTCTTTGCCTAGCTGAACAAGGAAACATAGAGAAGATCATATATCTTCGTAGGTTGTCGATTCTATTAATTATGACTAAAAAAGTTTGTGTTCGTTGTTCCTATGTTTAGATATCTTTCAGTTATTTTGTTGTTTAAAATGCCAAATTTCCTTAGTTTCATAGCTGCAGAAATGTTTCAAAGCACCATACGGTTTCCTTTCTACAAAACCTTGTGTTCGTATTCAGAAGTTTTTGCCTTCAGTCTTTGTACTTGAAACGAAAATATAAGCTTTAGCTGATAGATCTATAATTGACATTGCCTTGAAGACGAACGACTACTCGTCAATCCCTCAAGAACTCAAAGATCAGCTGGGTGAGAGGTACCCGGGTGCAAGGCGAGCTTATCTGAAAACAGGAGGCGATTTCCCCTTTCTTTCCCGCCCGGATGAAGTAAACCTTCATCTTCAGGTATATGAAGTTGTTTATATATAAAAGGCTCGAGTCATATATGAGTGTGTAGTCGTTATATCAAGAAGACTTTTATTTCATCTGGTGTCTAAATCATGGCAGCTGCACCTAAGACGAGTTGGATTAGAAGCTCACCCGGAGTTGGTCCAAAGCATCCCAAAAGATGGCACTGGTGGGAGTCACAGCAAAGAAAACGATAAGGATCGCGATGACGAACCAAAAGATTATGGGGGAAATCCTGAAAGTAATTCTGAAGAAAGCCAGTCATCTTCTTCGGCTCCTGAAAGTTCAGAATTTCATGGCCTAGATTCTCAGCTACTCAGTAATGCTGAATTTCATCACGAAAACTCAGTCGTCTTGGACCGTTCTGCAATGTTGATGAATCAACACGATGCAGCCACTCGAATCCTTCTTCAGTCAACTTGGGAGTTAGTTATTGTCTCTTTGCTCCTCTGTTGTGTGAGGTCATTGTACATTTCTTCTAATAATGCTCTGAAATTCAGACAACTGCTGTAAATAGAACATAAATTAGCAGTTTCTTTTCAGTGTTCACACACATTGTTGGGAACAACTCTAGTTTTTTCATTGGTAATGTTGTACCTTTCCTTTATTATTGAATCTCAGAGGTTAAATCTTGTTCAACTGGACCCTTTTGACATAAATTACTTGCCAAATCCCTATAACAGATAACCCAAGAGTACCATTTGATTTCACAAAATATAAACAGACATTTGTAGCATAAGAACTATATAAGAACAATGTAAGAGTTGTATTAATCGGCCTTGAATTTGAGCATCGAAAGCGAATGTGTAATCGAATGTGAGTATCAAATACAAATATGCGTATTATACTGATATATTTAGTCTGACCACCCATAAAACAAGAAACCATTCATAAGAGAACATTGTCACAACAATAAAATTCATTAGAAAGTGATGCAAAGTATTTGCTTATGTCAAATTGCAATGCTTAATCCTGAAAGTCAAGATTAGCTACCCCTTCGGCTGAAGGACTGCAACAGACGCATAATACATGACCGGAGAGCTTAAAACTATAGGAAAATATAAGGTCTAAAAGATGGAAACGGCCGAGCATACAATACTATATATGAGAAAAAGAAATGCCCTCTGCAATGCAGGATCTACTCCGTGTGTTCCAACTTAGTCCCTTCGCTTTCTTTGAGTGTAGGAATCTGTTGATCCTTTCATCCGTGTAGAGTGCAGGCTGCATGATGGCCCTGTCCCATCTCTTGCATCCGGCATCACCCTCCCTTTCGACTGAGAATGCTCGGTAGAGGGAAGTGCCCATCCTTTCTGACCTGCCTGCCTGTTCTGTCCACTGCTGCCAGTCCCTGAGACAAAAGTTGCAGCAACGAAGATGATTTGAGGTTATAGGATGTAAAAAAGCATTGCCTTAATGTTATTCAGGCCTTCACACCAACTATATATATTTGGAGAGGGAAAAATCATTGTAGTAGGACATATCTTACCTATATCATTACAAATAAAATTCCCAGACCAACCAGGCAAATGCTTTTGGACTTTTCCATTCCAAGATTCTTCAAAACCGGCAAGCTCATCTGGAAAATTCACCAATTCAGAACATTTACTTTTAAACTTCCATTGGACCAGTTAATCTACGACTATCAACAAATACACCACACCACTTTGTTGTATATATAACACGAACTTGCCTTCATTCAAATTATGCAAGGTTTGCATTGTATCCACCCTACCATCTGATTTCAGCTTTCTCATGACAGAATGACCCTACAAAAATGTTCTCATCATAATCCAAGGTAAAAACACTCAAGATTTAGATTGTTCAGAGAAACAAAAGATGTGCAAGCTACCTTGTTGTGAAGTCCCCTAGAAACCTGGTGGCTTGCTTGACCTGAGGCTGTATCAGCTTCTTTGCTTTCTTCAAAGATAATCTATTCCACAACAGATAAATGTAAGGCATATAAGAGAAGGGATTACTAATGAACATTGTTTAAACTTCAGACAAACTTACTCCATCACTTCCAGTCCTCCTAGTTTTGGATGAAGTATAGTAAGCTCCATTAGCACCACCATAAGTGACAGTAGAGCTCTGAAATGTGAAGCTACGAGTTTGAGGCTGCTGCTGTTGTCTTTGATATGAACTATTGTAAGCATTCATAGATTGCAAATGTTGGTTCCTTCTCACAGATCGTTCAGTTTCATCATCTGGAACCTCAACATAAGGTTCAGCTTCCAACCGAACATGCTTCCTTACATTTCCTTTCATCCCGCTATCTGTTTCTTCCTTTTCATCATCAGAGTTCAGTTCTTCAATAATTGGACCCCTACGTCTCTTTGGCTCTGGAGCTTGATGCTCTATAAACCCAGCCGGATGCATATCCATAAAAGGACTTTGTCCAGGGACAAATATGCTCGATTCGAACATGCTTCCGAAAGGGCGAGTGAAAAAAGGATCATCAAAAGGGTCCCTTCCACCAAAGAAGTTGGAGAGTAAACTTCTAGGACCACCAAATCCCCTCAAACCACCAAAGGGGTCACCACCAAATCCCCCAAAACCACCAAAGGGGTCACCACCAAAATTAAAGAAAGGATCCCTTCCACCTCTGCCTCCTTGCATTTTCTGGAACCCTCTAAACTCTGAAAAAGGAAAAATAAATATGAATTTCAAAAAAGAAAAGAAAAAACAACACAAGCTTTCTAATTAATTAATTAATTAACACAACACATAAATCATTCAAACGATTAGCAAATTGAGCAACACAAGCAGTTCAGTCCAATTTATTAAACTTTACATATATTTGAAGAAAATACCCCAAAAAACACAGCGACTGTATCACATTTCAGAAGAGAAAATCAATCTAAACCCTAAAACCTAAACATTGTAGGATCATTTCAGATAAATAAAAAACAAATACAATAAATGATTAGAAATGACTCATTCTGTAACAAACAATCGCAAAAAATAAAGAATTAATCGGTGATCGGATAGAACGCCGTCATCGAAACATATACACTAAATTCCAATCAAAATTGAAGCCTAAAATGGAGAAAGGATTTTACCTTGGGTATAGAGAGGAAATTAAGGCAAGTATGAGACGATCGAAACCCTAATTGCTTTGATTTTGATGGGATGATTAAACCGCCTAATTTGTAAGAAAAGGATTCTATGCGTGTGGTGGAGAATTTATAGAAATATTGCACAAGCCAAATTATTAAAGTAAATATTATATTTTTTATAATAAAATGAAAATAATATGCATTTTAATAATGAATTAATTTTTAAATAAAAAAATAAAATCGATATAAATATGTATCGTCTTGCGTAAATTAAACACAATAGGAAGTAATGGTCTCGATTAAAGAATGATATAATTCAATTAAGCGATATAAATTTGAGCGGTATGTGTTTACAAAATGATTAGGGGTGTATATTCGGTTCGGTTAATTCGGTTAATCGATCGAATTAAAATTGTTTTGATTAATTTTTAGTAAATTTGGTTAACAATTTTTTTTTGAAAATTTGGTTATCGATTAATTCAGTTCGAAATCAGTTAATTAACCGAATTAATCGAAATTATTGTATATTATATATATTTAGTTTTAGTCATTTAACTTTTAAAAATTATAAAATGTTCATTAATTTTTTTTCTATTATAAAATGATCACTAAATTTTTATTAAATTAGCATAAAATAAAAAATTAGTGACTAAAAACTATTTTAACATAATTTAGTGACCTATTATGTAATTTAACCAAATTTTATAATAAATTTCGATTAATTCAGTTAATTAACCAAAATTTTTATCTTATACAAAATTAAAAAAATAACAATTATTATCTTATAATCACATCAACATATTCAAAAAAAAATGATAAGAACAGATTTTTATCTTGTTTAGAATCACGTGGATTGTATATAATTTATCATTGTTAAAAATTAAAAGCTTTTATTTTTACGATAAATTATATACATGATTACTAAAATTTTATGGTAGATTTATTTTAGTTATCATACTTTTAAAATATTCGATAAATTATTTAATTTTTAATCATATTTGATAAAATAATTTATTTTTTAATTTACATCTAATACAGTTTTTACTATTACGTTTTGTTAAAATTTGTTGTTCATTCCTTTTTAATAAAAAATAATAAATTATAACAATCATCACTCAAGTTTCTTCTCACTTCTCTTTTGGCTACTAAAGTTTAAATTTTTAATTCAATGATTTAATTTTTGAATTGTTCATATTTTGACTATTCTCAAATGACATGATTTTACAAATTGAAAATTTTAATTAATCTTTAAAAATCAGAATTTTTAAATATTTATTAAATTTATCATATTACCATATTTTATGTTTTAATAAATAAAAAATATTACTTGAACATAAATATTATAATTATCTAATTTAATTGATACAATATGATCGAAAATTAAATAATTTAAAATTAACAATTAACTAAAATAATTTTTTTAAAGCTTAATCAAACATGATTTTAATATAAAATTTTAAAATAAATTATTTTAATTCGATTTACAGTTCACAATTTTAAACAAAAATAATTAAATAATCTTATCTATTATATATAATATTTTTAAATTTTATATATCTTATAGTCTAATAATTTTAATATCCTTTTAATTTAAAAAAAATGTTAAGACAAAATTCAAAGTCTAATCATTTATATGATCTAATAAGCTGAAGAAGCTACATAAATTAGATGCCTTTGAGATGTTCAGAATTCAATGGATTTTCTAACTCACAATCCATAGCTTGGGGGAAAAAGGCCAAGGCTCTCACTAAATAGGGTAAAATGAAACACAAGCTGGGCATGAACATGCAGGTACTTGTGAGAAGTCGATAAGCTTACACATAAAACAACGACGACGACTATGTCGAGAACGAGATTCGACAATGTTTTCAATATCAAACCTTGTAATGTGTAGATTAGGCTCCATGGAGAGATGCATTTATGTCTGTGATCTTGTTCCTTGAATCGGTCGGCGAACAAGTATTGGCGCGGAAGGACGATGAGATGTTTAATTTGGGATCCACAGGCGCGGAAGGACGATGAGATGTTTAATTTGGGATCCACACTGGAAATGGGAATAATAGACATTGGTGTTGCAGCTGATATGGGAATGGACTCAGGCTTCTGTTTCTTCGGATTCTGTTCGTGCTTGTTCCCGGCCAGAAAACTGCCCACTACAACCTGGTTTGGGACAACAGGAAGTAATGAGCTTGTGGGAATAGTTCGGTTAAAACGAAGTTATGACGAACTGAAAAGGACAGAAAAGAGTGGAACTGGAAAAACCGAAACCGAAGCCGAACCTGCACAGGGCCAGCTGCTACTAGGAGACCAGCAATTCCACCACCTACTACACGTCCATCCGGACTTGCTAATGAAACACTCATCCCACCGGATCTGCTTCTCGTTGTCCCGTTTTCATTAGGCATGAATGAACCGGACAAGGACAATATCTCAAAACGACCCTGCAAGAAATTTGAGAAGAAATCGGATGTTTACCGGAGAACAATAAGATTATATTTCGAAATTCGAATGCATGCACATCATACGTATGTCAGGCAATATGTTCATGCAAGACTTGAACTATCAAAATGAATGAACTGTAAAGGCACATTCATAGGAGTATCCCCACTAGGACCGATATGGTTCAAAGGTGTCATTGTAAGTGGACTAGAATTACAGACAAAGAGTGCATTACCTCGTATGTCAATGTACCGCCAGAAGAATCGGGTTGCCGAAGAGTGACACTCGAGATGACCCCGTTTGCGGAGAGAATACATATAGCTCGAGGCCCCTGTTGGGACAACGATATAATCTTCATCGTGACGTCCTAAAATACCAAACAGACATCAGAATGGAACTGGTAATTTTCTCAAACCATATGTTTCCAGCAAGAAAACACGGAGCCTGCAAACTTGAGGTTATCTCTTACAACATACCTCACCAGCATTAACAGTGATGATATGCGGCGTAAAATTATCCCCGACAGAGCATGCAACCCATTCACCTACAATGAGAACTTGTAAAAAAACCAGCAGCTGGATTGCAAGAGATCTTACCACACAGAGACTTGCAGAAACAGAATCAGAAAAGAGAATGATGTAATCGAAAACCGAACACCCTTGAACATAATAGGTATAACAGAAACTGAAGTTCTACCTTAAGATCCTACATCCTTGAGATGAATAAACATGAAATTTACGAGAAAGGATCACGAGCTACTCATCCAAAGATTCTAATCAATGCAGAATGCATCAAAAGTTCACTGCATATTACGACACCTAGAACTAGAAGTCGACGTCCACTAACATAGAACCGCATGGCACTCGATCTATTCGCCATGATACCGAAGTCACCGGAGGACAACAACAAGAACTTATCCCAGCTGAATAAACCCAAAGCATACAACAACAACCTATGTCATTCGATTATTTGACTTTTCAAATGTTGTTTTCTATCATTTTTCTAGTCATTCCTCGTTGACATGTCTAGATATGTGTCGGGTACGAATATTTCAAGAAATTAAATCGAAGAGTCAACAATATAAAAAGCAACTTTCTTCTCCAAGAATCACTTGGAAAGACTTGAGCAAATGGTGTTCAAAGCAGGGACCTTACACTATATGTTCTCCCATGAACGGTTGCCAAGTGGCAAAGGACATATGAAAACGATAAAAATTCCACAGTAAAACCATAAAAACTCTCACCATCAAGCATGAAAGAAATAGTCGTCCGAAATCGTTATTGTAAAAAATAACTGTATAATAATATCTGTTATATTCGATCGAAAACATTATCGAAACCAAATTTAAATTCCTGCTCACTGTCTTAAAAAGAAATACCGCAAACACACCTATCAAAGGATCTATCGACCCCACTTCAACCCCTTTTACGCCTACACACAAAGGAAGAACTTTAAAAACCACAAAAACAAAAAAATGGGTTTCTCACCTAAATTCTCCAGCTCGTTCCTAGGCTTGGAAAACAACGTCGGAGACTTCACTTTCCCTCTCTTCCCGGCGGAGAAGTCGATAACCGAAGGCAGTGGTGCAGCTGTCGATATAGGTTTCGGAGAGAGCGCCTTACTGACTGAACCGTCTGGTCCGTATTTTCTAGGCCTTCCCCTTTTCTTCTTCTCTGGCATCCCCGCCACCGAAATCGACGGAGGTACTCCAGGTTGCGCCGCCTGCTGCGGAGGTGGGGCGGATCCCGGAGTCGGGTTCGGGATCGAGTTTTCAGACCTCGGAGCTATGTGGTAGGCCGATGGAGCATCGGATCCTACCACTGTAACTGCAGCAGTAGAAGCAGCAGTTGTTTCAAATTCTTTCGACTCCATGGTTGAAACTTAAAGCTTTAATTCTCAAAAAAAAAAAAATCTTTTTTTCCCCTCAAGATTTTATCAAAATCTCATTTGGATTTTAAGCTCAACCAGCTAAAACAAAGTTCAAAATTTTCCAGGAAAAAAAAACAACAAAAATAAATTAAAAACAGTACATCCTTAAAGTTCAGAACCAGGCAAAGATTAAAATTTTATACTAATTAAAGGTTTTGAAGCTAAAAAAATATTGTTTAAACTAGATTTGAGAAGGAAAATTGAAAATAATTAAGCAATCTCTAATTTTCCTTTCTTTTTTAAATCTGTCTGAATTTAAGATTATTAAAATAATAAAAATGAAATTATGCAATAATGATAAAATATTATTTATTTGTAATAATTAATTGTTTTTATTGAATTAAGATATTGATATTTGTCCTTAGTTGGAATCTTGTAAATTAAAAAATTGAAAGAAAATATGAAAGTGGGTAAAGCTTTTTTTTTATTTCTTATTTAAATTTTTTAAGAGACTAAGGAGAGTGGGTATATTATTATTACTACATTGAAAACATAGTTATTAATTAATTAATTATTTTTTATTGAGTGAAATCCAAGTAAAATTAGGTTATTTTATTTTAAAAAATTAAGTTGCTAATGTTTGAAGAAATTGTTTAGGAAAAAATTTAAAAAAAATAATAATATTGGATGCATTAAAGCAAGAAACACCATGATTTAACATATATATATATGTGTAATTAGTTAATTTTTGGGGTTAAATATATATTTTAATATTTATGGATTTAATATTTAATATTTAAATAAAAAATATTGTGTAAAATATATTTATAAACAAGATATAACTTTTTAAAATAAGTATTTATTATTTAAATAAAAAGTATAATAATCTTTGAAATTTGAAGAAAAGAAACATTTTCTAATTTCAAATTGTTTTCTTCCATTATAATTTCAAAAGTAGTTAATTTAGATTATTTAAATTTTTTTAATAATTATTATAGATAAAATGATATTTATAACAATTGTATCCAAACCTTTAATTTTAAAAAAATCTTACTAATAACTTTTTTTAAGTTAATAACTCCATTCAAATTTATTATTCATCAAAATATTTAAATTAATAAATTTAATTTTAATACTAATTTAAACTTAAATCACTATTTATCGAAAATAATTACCCACCTACCTCTGATTTTGTAACATTTTTAATCATATTTTTTGTTACTTTTTAAATTAATAAAGGATGAGAGAGAAAGTAATAATATTTGTAACTGTCTTCCAACAAATTATTATAAAATACTTATTGGAAAATGGTAATATTTATTATTTAATAACATATTTATTTTTATATTGTAATCATATATGGACCACAAGCATTGACCCATTAAAAATGCAATTAATTTCAGATATAAAATATTATAAAAAAATTTAAAAATATGCAGAAAAGGTAATTGTATTAAAAAATAGGCAGAAAAATACTTATTGGGATAAATTTAACCCTTGATTTATGTCTTTTTAACAAATAACTCATTTTTTAACTATTATGATAACTGAACCGTTAAAAATTTAATAATAATGAAATATTTTAAATGACTTAACATTTAGTATATCAAATACATACACCCGGAATATAGTTTTATTCCAATTTAAAAATATAAAACAATTAAAATTCAAATAAAATATTAAAAATTATTTTTTATTCATTAAAAATTAATTAAATCTAAAACAAAAGGCTACTAAACATTCTCAACCTTAACTATAGTAAAATCAAAATTTTATCTAAAAAGGTATGAACATAATCTGAAAAGAAAGAGTTTTGTATAGTTTATTACCGATGAATCAAAGATAAAAGATTTTGATAATAATCAATTGAATTTTTATTATTTTAGTTTAAAATTTAGGTATTTTAGTTTTAATCTAAATCAGAGTTTTAGGTTTTTATAAAAATATTTTAGTTTAGTTAGGGTTGAAAATATTTAGTAAATTTTTGTTTTGGATTTAATTAATTTTTAATATTTTATTTAAATTTTAATTGTTTTATATTTCATATTGATATAAAATTATATTCTCTGTATATATGTATATATTTAATAGATTAGATTTTATGTCATTTAAAATATATTATCACGTATATATGACATGTTATCGTTTTTAAATTTTTAACGATTCAGTTATCATGGTAGTTAAAAATGAGTTATTTATTAAAAAGACATAGGTTAAGGGCTAAATTTATGCCAAAAAAAGAATAAGAGCTAAAATAACAAAAATTATAAACGTTAATGGTGAGAATTACCTTTATGCCTAAAAAATAATTCAAATAAGAACAAATAAAAAAAGCCTTACGGTTTAATTAATTAATTAACTTTAAATATTGTTGATGAGCAAGATCTCGATGAAAATTAAGTCATTAACCTCCATAATTTATTTGTTTATTTTTATTTATTAATAATGGTAATTAATATTAATGGGATAAATTATATTGATAGCCACTCAATTTTAGGATGTTTTTGCTTTAGTAAATAAAATTAAAAAACTTTTATTATAGTCATTAAGTTTTTAATTTACTTTCATTATTGTTTAAATTTATATTATCTTCTCTAATCATAAAAGGTTAATTGCCGGCAAGTCAATTAATTTGAGAGAACATGGCTATTTGGCTAGGCTACCGGTCAGTGACGGAGTGTACGAGGGTGCTCCTAAATTTTTTTAGTATAATTGTACTTAAGGTCCCTTTTAATTTAAATAGTAATAAAATAAGATTTTTGTTCTCCCAAATTTTAGATTTAGAAGCTTAATATACACTTGTCCCTCCCAATACTTAATCCTAGCTCCGTCCCTGCTCCCGGTTACATCTATAACGTAAAAAACGTTCATCGCCATATTCATTGCAGTTGATATTTCGGCCCTCGTCACGTTCAGACCGTTTTCTCTGAATCAGAGTTTAAAATATCGTATGAACGTTAAAAGTTGAGAAGAATTCGGAATCGAAATGTACCTCGGATGCCCTCCGTTCGATTGCAGCTTGTAAGCATTGGATTACTCGATGTTTTTCGGTTCCGAACTCATCGGGGTTCTATCTGTGTGCCTAATATATAATTCCTATTACAAGAATAACCAGATCCTAAGTAAATAAAACTGAAATCATGAAACCAAAACCTCAAAGACAGAAACAACTTAATACCAGATAGGCTTTATCCTCTGATGTATTGATGAAGGCGTGAAACACAACATACTGCATGTCTGTCAACGTGCAAACAACATCGAACAGGAGCTTGGATCGATCCTTGCATTGAACATTCACGACTGAGGAACCCCTTTCCTTCCAATTATGCACATTGACAACCGGGAAATCCGACACACATTGCAAAATTGTTTCTGTTCATAGTCACGATCTGAGAACATCATTTGATGTAACCTTCTCTCGGTGTGAGGAATTAATTAAATGTATTTATTTTTATCATATTTTTTATTAAATAAATTTTCACTAGATAAAAATTGTTTTTAAATTTAATTTACAATAAATATTAGTGAAAATTTATTTAGTAAAAACGATAAAGTAAAAAAATTAACTAAAATATATAGATACAATTAATTAGTTAGTCTCATGTATAATGTAGCAGAAATAACCCATAGTATAATTTGAAGAGATATTAAAAGCATTTGGTTTAATAAATATAAATTAATTTTATTTTCTTTAAAAACAAAAAATTAAAAATGTTTTATTATAAAATTTAGGTATAATTTCAAAAAATAAAAAACAAAAATAATGAAAATTTTAAAAATATACTAAAAGATTTTTCACTATTTTTATTGAAAATATTTTTAAAAAATTGGAAAACAAGAAAACAAAAGTTTTTAAATTTAAACTATTTAATCAAGATTTAAATCCTTATATTTTAAAAAAACCATTTTATTTTATTTTATTTATTTTTTATAATAATAATAATTGTATTTTAATTTTAATTATTTAATGAATATTTGTTTATTTACTATTTTTATTTCTAAAAGCCAAATGTGTTTTCTGATTTTGTTTTGAAAACTTGAAATATTTTTTTAAATAAAAATTAAAAAATATTTTTTAAACCAATCCCTAAATCTAATGACCCTAAATCTCTAAGTAATATTAAGGGTTTAAATTTTGATATCTTGAATGAAAATTATTAAATTGAGAAAATTACCCTTAATAAATATTATAATACCTGATCCAAATTATTCAATCAATAAATTCGGAAAGTTAAAGTAGAAAAAATATGTCATATATTTTAAGGCAACAAGCATAAAGAGTAAATAGCATAATACACACGTACAATACAAATGGAGACCGAGTCAGGATTATTCAAAGCCAACTCAATGGTAAACATTCATAATTCATTCATCCATTTTGATAATGGAATCAACTTAACCAGCAACAATACCAACCAAGAACATTAAAAACAGCCCACCATTTCCCACTGAGCCTAAATTTAGTAGCAACCATTGAAAAGCAAGCAGGCAAGACAGAAAGGTAAATTCGAGCAAACTTGCCTCAGAACCGATTCACCTTATCGGCTTTCACGACGGGATTTGCCTTGGCAATGGCATCCCGTCCGGCACTCTTGAAATCAAAGCAGCACTCGTGTTTTTCAGGGTAGCGGTGCTCGCCACAGAAGGTACTCTCACATCTGCACTTGAATCCAGTCAATCCAACCTTCTTTCTGCAGATAAAGCACCTGTTTGCAAGCTTTGGCCCAGTTGGTTCATCGGCAGCGACAACAACAATGACTGATTGTTGCTCAACGGCTGTTGATGAGGAGGCTACATGAGATGGCTCCTCAACACGCTTAAATGCCTCTGCAACCACTTCTTCCAGCTTCGTTTCGACAGCTAGAGATTTCTCCATGACAGCTTTCGCCTTCGCAGCTTGCTCCTCCCCAGCACGAAGGTTACGGTAACACTTGGAGCAGAGGTTCATATTCGACGCTGTCCCGAAAAAACCACAGCCGTTGGCACAAAGCTTTGGCTCGGATGGAGGAAGGCTGGTTCCTTCATTCTGTTCAGAACCCATGTTTTCTTTTCTTTTCCCCCTTTCTTCTGTACACGTTTGCTATGGTTTTGTTTTCTACAATCAAAGATGAGAAAAACAGGATGAAGGTTTTACTTCTTTCCGATTCTAACAAAGACTTAGAAGGATTCAAAGTTCAATTACTCCGGCAGGCTTCGACCGGCCATCAATACAGACACACACGGCTGGAGCTCGAGAATTAGCCGAACGGAGACGTTTACAGTTTAGTTTAAACCAATTTCAATGTAAATAAATAGAAATATATGTAATTTCGTCTTTCAAACGCCAACTTAAACGAAAACTCAATCAATAATCTGAGATTCCCAGAAGAAAAACCTAGAAAAAATTCCAATCGATTTCCTAAATTAACACGTATAAAAGCCTATTTAATATCATCAGTCCATTGGAATATATCGAACAACCACCAGTAATTACGAGTCGAATACTAATTCAAAAAGAGGGCGGAAACCCTAAAATTTATTCAATCGACAAACACGAAACCTAGAAAAGAACCTCCCAAAATCAAATCCCTAAATAAAACCCGTAAAACATACCTCGCGAATTCGATAATCGGAGATTATTTTCTTCTCGCCGTAATCTTTTTCAGGTCAGCGTCGTACGACGAGAAAGGAAATTCAGGAAATTCGCAGACGACGATGAGTTCTTATTATTCCAGAACCACAAATATGATCGAGAGGGAAATTTCAGAAAAGGGGAAGTGAAAAAAATATTTATATAGGAAGACCAGAACCGAAAAATAATTACCCTCACCTGTTTCGTGGAAGCCAAGAAAGCAAAACGGAACTCTCAAAACTAAAAACTAAAACTAAAACTAAAACTAAAACTAAAACTAAAACCAAAACCGAACCCAACGGGAGTCATTTGGTTTGGTCTCATTAATCCTAAAACATAAATCCAAGCCCTTTAGTTCCGATGAATAAAAGAATGGTTGTTGTTCTTAGAATTCACAGGTTTAAGCACCAGTAATACCAGAAGAGTAATTAAACGATTAATGTCAAATAATAAAAATTATAGAATAGAATAGATACTACTATAATCACTATTAGTTAATTAAAAAAAATCAAAATTCTAAATCTAAACTCAAAACTCAAATTTCGAGTTAATAACTTAAAAAATAACCAACAACATTCCCTTAAAAAATAATAATCCTAAAAAAACATCAAAGGGATTAAAATTTAAATGAGTTTAGAGTTTGAGTTTTTAGATTTATGATTTAGGTGTTTTGAGTTTATGTTTTTTATTTTTTAAATTAAGTAGGATCAATGTTTGATTTAATTATTTTAAAAAATTAAATATAGAAAATAGTTTAATTAAAAATTTTATTTTAATAATTTATAATTATATGTCGAGTTTTTAAAATTTTTAATATTTATTAATCAATTTAATAGTATTCAAAAGTGACGGTTAATCATGAAGACGCGATTAATCGACGGTTCGGTTATAGTTAACTTAAAATCTATTATAATTTTTTTTTCACGTATTCATTATTTTTTAGAGAATAATATAATAATCTTTTTGATAAATATTATATTAAAATATCTATAAAAAATATTTAAATAAAGACATTCAAATCACTTATGTCATAATTAAAAAAATACTTATATACTATAAAGTTTTAATACAGGTCACAACACACAATTTTTATAATAGTTTAAAACTTAAAGATTAAAAATTTTATAATAGTTTTAACACATGTCTTTATTTAAATGACATAAGTGATTTGAATGTCTTTATTTAAATATTTTTTATAATTTTTTAAATATATACAAATCATTTAATAACAGTTAATTATAAGTTAATTATTAGTGAAAATTTATAACTGTAACTGTCATCATTAGTCATATTTTTAACATTTGACTAATTAAAATTATTTATTTTAATAATTTAATTAATTAACATATAAAATATAACAATTATACTAATTAATAATTACGATCAGTTATACATATATAATAATTCTATTAATTAATAATTACGATTAATTATATACGTTGCTGATTATAATTCTTAGGATCACATGAAAGTGTAACTACTGTTAGGATAGTATTATAATATAGTGTCCAAACACGTCCTAAAAAAGAATGAAGCCATTTATTGGACAGAAGAGACAAACATTTTTTTGGAAATAATAGTATTATATAGAAAAATTTTAGAAAATATTGTTGTTTGAAATTAATTTTAGGGTTTTAGGGAGTTTGAATAATAATTAAGAAAATAGACCAATTTGCTAAAGTAATAAAGGACCTCGCCATCTTCTCTTGGCGAGGTCTCATCTCTCTTTCTCATTCAACCGAATAAATTAAATGGATCAACAGTGCCTCGTCATCTCTTCTTGATGTGGTTCAATAAAAGAGAGAAGACCTCGCCAAGAGAAGGTGGCGAGGTCCTTTTATTACTGTAGCAATTGACCTACTTCCTCAATTATTATTCAAACTCCCTAAAATCCTAAAATTAATTTCAAACAACAATATTTTCCAAAATTAACCTATTATATATCTCTTTCAATTTAATATTAATAAAATAAAATATTTATTTTATAAATTTTATATTTAAAAATTTAAAAATTTTATGATTTTAAATATATGTAATCTATAGATGTAATTTTTTTTTTCACTTTTAGGTCTTCAATTTTAATTACCGAATTTTGATACTACTTGTTATAAGACCATTATACTCTTTCTAAAAAACATGTCTGATAGAATGTGTAGTATTATCGTTTATATACCACGAAAATTTTTTTTATTCGATGTGGGATTAATACTCCTTATTTATTTTCACACGTCGAAAATTGTTTTAAAAAAACATATACTATCAAATTCAGGTAATTTGAGTTTGACTTTGTAAAATTTAGCTCCATGATCACGTGAACAAGGCATGCATTTCGGGTTTTGAATTCAATGGTTGGTTGGTCATTGGTGAGTTTGCAAACTATATATAAACGAAACATGGAAACTCCATTTCCAAAAGCATTGCTTACAATTTGTTTGATCAAAGGTCTCAGAGGGGAAAAAGACACGAAAAAATCATGTCTTTTTCTTTGAATTCATGGAGTTTTGGGTTTGTTCTTATGGCACTAACAGTATTGGCAATCATCGGCAAACCTTGTTTAGCCGTGTACCGGCCGAGCCGTTGGGTAATGGCTCATGCCACCTTCTATGGCGATGAAAGCGCCTCTGCGACTCTAGGTACGTATGCATGTTTAGACATGAGTAGGGGAATATGTAATGTTCTGGCTCTGCGGTGGTTAATGGTCTGTGTGTGTTTTTACAGGGGGGGCTTGTGGTTATGGGAATTTGTTTAGCAATGGTTACGGTACGAACACCGCCGCATTGAGCACGACGATGTTCAACAAGGGGATGGCATGCGGGACTTGTTATCAGATAAAGTGTACTCGGTCAAAGTGGTGCCACCGTACGGCTAAATTCATCACCGTGACGGCGACCAACCTTTGCTCTCCTAATTGGGCACAGGACTCCAACAACGGTGGTTGGTGCAACCCTCCTCGAGTCCATTTCGACATGTCTAAGCCCGCTTTCATGAAAATCGCTCAGTGGAAGGCCGGCATTGTCCCCGTCATGTACCGAAGGTATGTTTTTCCGAATAGCAATCTCAAAGGGACGTTCCGATCGTTACTCTATGATTGATGGACTTGAATTTCTTGCAGGGTACCGTGTGCAACGAAAGGGGGGCTTCGATTTCATTTCCAAGGGAACCAGCACTGGTTGTTGGTGTTTGTGATGAACGTCGGAGATGGCGGCGACATTGCGAAAATGTGGGTTAAAGGAAGCAAAACAGGGTGGATTAGCATGAAACATAACTGGGGAGCTTCCTATCAAGCATTTGAAACTCTTAGAGGCCAATCTCTTTCTTTCAAGATCACTTCCTACACAACCAAGGAGACTATATTATGCTGGAATGTTGCACCTGCCAATTGGAATTTAGGCCTGACTTACAGAACAAATGTGAACTTCCATTAATCCGATCCGACTCGATCTACGAACATTTCCCATTTCATATTAGCTTTTCCTAGTTCTCTCTTTTTTCCAGAGAGAATTATTATCTTTTTTTGCTTTCTGTTCAGCGACTTCACATGTAATTTTACGACAGGGGTTGATTAATATAAATCGTACATTTGAACTTACTTTGTCTCAAATGATAACACACAATTCCAACTGGTATTCAAGACCCTAAAGACTTAATTTTTCAACAAGCTTTTGGTCCATCAAGTTAGGGGGCTAAGTCTAAACCAGCTAGTAAATTGGCATTTGGCAATGGGTTCCGAGAAACATGGAGTAAGCTTGTCTGAACCAGAGCCAAAAACAACACATACAATTGTTTTGTCATGGTTAAGATTTGAAAGAAGAAAAGATTTAAGAAAAGAAGATGAGAACAAGAAAAATAATATATTATAGAAGAAGAACAGAAAGTTCAGAGAAAAATTGGGAGAAAAAGAAACAATTTTTCATTTTAAAATAGTCATAACCTTAACCTAACAGAATCCGGCTTTTAATCGTTTATACAAAACACAACATATTAACTAAAGATAGAAATATTAAATTTACCGTTTTTTATTGGGTCTTATAACGGTTTATAACAATTCTTTATACTCATATCAATTATTGTCCTCAAATATTAAAGAAGATAATATGCGTCGAAGTCAACAATAAACAAGGCAATGACAATGATAATCGTTGTCCAAATCTTTAAATGGTTTAACCAAACATTTTTAAAAACTCTCATTGCTTTAACTAGCATTGTCACATAAATAAATATCATTTCTTGATTGAATCTACTACAAACACATTTCCAAACTGCTTTGAAGTTAATTTTTTCACATATACATGTCATTTCTTAAGCAAAAATTAATATGACCAACCAAAACTCTCATCAATCATTTTTCTATTATCGCAAGTCCACCCTAATGGTTATAGATCTTTAAAATTTTCATAAGCACACCTTTTAGATTTATCACTCTATTAGTGCTTAAAAAGGAAGACAGTACATTCATTAAAAAAACAATGTGTCAATTTTATATGTAGACTACCATTCAACAGGGAGTAGAGTGTCTCTAGCTCTAGTTACCATCTTTCTTTTAAAATTTCCTGTAGTTTTCTTGTATGAGTTTATCCTCTTACTGATTTTATTTTGAACTGTTACATCAAAAACCGATTTTTTTAAGCAATCCAGCATCTATGACAATATCTCAATAAGCATGTTTCCGTAATTAGTTTTCTTTCTTACTATGATATTTCTTTCTCCTTTAAAGATTTTTGTCCTCAAATATCAAACAATGAAGACACTGACTCTGAAATTACTAGATTAATATCGTATTTTGTTTTTTTTATCAAGAATCAGAAATAGAAAATCACAAAAATTTACCATTTCTTTATGTAATTGAAGTATTAGACTTTTGAACTTGATATTTTCACCTACCTATAGTTTGTTCTCAAGCTTAAGCTTTGATGTTACGGTTTAGTGCTCTAAAAGACGCATGACTGCAGCTAAGATCAATTATTGGTTTTTCTAAACCTCCAAATAAAACATATCAGACATAATTTTCATTAGCAGTCTTTGTTGAAAATTATAATATTATTCAGAATGGAAGTATAAAAGTATTAGGTCTAGAATTTAGTGCAACATTATATTATTCTTTGTCAACTCAATATTTTTTAAGTACGTATTTAAACCATTCAGTACTTTGAATAATATCTGTATTTAAACCATTCAATACCTCGAATATTATCTGCACTTCGATACAGCATTAACCTTAATATTTCAGTTATGATGAGACAAAAAGCCTTTGATCTTATACTAACATCGCCTGTGAGAAGATCAACATCAAATTTCCCACAGAATCTCTATACTTCTGATTCCTAATTGTTTTAATTGGAGCCGTATACACAACTCTAGTACAATGTTTTGATGCTAAAGCAAATGTGTATTCTGCTACAACTTTTTTCTAGCAAAAATATGGACTGCCACAAAAACAGACACCCTTTTTCAAATAATAAATAGCCTCATTTTGGAATATATCCAACTCAAAAGAAAATTCAATTGCCATGTCGACGGAAATTAGTTCATTAAACTGCTCTACAATCCATTTACTACCTCCACTAACATCCCAAGCCTCCTTTAGTTGTTGATCACCGCCCTGACTGTTCTTATCTATTTTTTCAGCTTCATATGATAAAATCTCATCCAAAGCAGATGATCCAATATCAAGAGTGTTGAGAACATCAGCTTGGTTTGCTTCAGTTTCTGACCTAACAGAATCTGATTCTATCGAATGCCCTTCATCTTTGTCAAGTTCTGCAACATATTCTTCTCAAGCTTTTTTTGAATAAGTCGTCAAATTGTACAGATAACGCACTCAAATTTCTGACTGCTGTGTTATTGAGAGCACTTTGGTCCTTGTAATTTGTAAACATTCCATGAGCAAGGATGTACTGTAAGCTCACCAAGGTTTAACCCTTGCTTAAAGCCTGGAGGAGTTGTTTGGGCAGGACCACCATTTATAACACCTCATGAATCCACTCACCATTAGATGCACCGTCAGAAAAAATCCTCTCCAAAGATTGATCCTCCAAGCCCTTAAAAAAATGAGGGGCATATGTTGCTCGTGATGTAGGAAAATCCATGGCTTCCAGTTCTTCAAGCAGTTTGTTATCAACTTCTCCTACAACTATCTCTTTAGGATGTATATTGATTTTAAGAGTTTTAGCTTCTAATCTGTCTAAACTCTTTTCTCAGATTATCATCTGATTTTTCCACTATGCTGAAACTTTGGAACTGTGATTGTATTGATTTTATTTAAGCTAAAATAAAATCCAAATAAAATCTCGAGTCTTGGCAAAGTAAAAATAGGAAAGTTACTTGAGGGTAAAAAGTACTGCGGTGGCTGCACACACACACACACACATATATATATATATATAAAAGCTTCTGGATACACTCATTGTCATTGATGCCTAAACAACTTGTCTGGGTCTGATTTCCCTGCCGAAGAAATCCAACTCTTACCCAAAATACCATGTCTTCACCAAGTAAACGCCGTGAGATGGACTTGATGAAACTGTAAATGAATCCATCTTACCCAAATTACATCTGAAACAATTTCTCTGTATTATTTTTTTTGTTTGGAAAAAAAATTATACCTTTTGAGCTAATTTTATTGATTTTTTTACTAGGATGATGAGTGACTACAAGGTGGAGATGATCAATGATGGCATGCAGGAATTTTATGTTGAATTCAATGGACCAAAAGACAGTAAACACATCATTAAGCCCTCTTCCTCTTGTTCTTTTATTTTCCATCTATTTCCATGATCCACTTTACTTTCTTCACAAAATTTTGATTCTGGGTTTTCTTATTTTTCTGAAAAGTTATGTTCTTTATCTCATTTATCTGATTATTGTTGCTGGGTTTTTCTTTTTTTGATGATTTTGAAGTCTGAAGATTGGTATTTATATATACATATATATATATATATATATGTGTGTGTGTGTGTGTGTGTGTGTGTGTGTGTGTGTGTGTGTGTTTTCTGGCTTATTTGTTCTTATCTGAGCTGCCACTTTTGTATTCTTTGAATTTTCTGAATGGGGATGGGGTTTGTTGATAGATTTTGTTTCTGGGTATTTTTAGACTAGAGCTAAATAAGGATGATTATTTTGTTGTTTTTTCTTCACAGATTATCTGATGTGAAACAGGTCCTTACCATGGTGGTGTGTGGAAGATTAGGGTGGAGCTGCCAGATGCTTATCCTTATAAATCTCCATCAATTGGCTTTATAAACAAGATCTATCATCCAAATGTTGATGAAATGTAAGGTTCTTATATGTTAAAAGTTGTAAATTTGGCTGGTTGTAGGTTCCTCTTGGTGGTAGTATTAATATTATGAGGTAATTTTAAAATTGAGTTGCTCTGGTTTTGAGTTTAAGATGCCATTGAGCTATGAGTTTCAGGTCTGGTTCAGTTTGCTTGGATGTCATCAACCAGACTTGGAGCCCCATGTTCGGTAAACGTTGCTCGATATTCGATTTCCTTATTCCTGCTTGTTTTAATTATCTGTTGATATTACTCTTGAACTTGTCAATCCTTATGTTCAATTTCAGATCTGGTAAATGTGTTTGAAGTGTTCCTCCCTCAACTTCTTTTGTATCCCAACCCATCAGACCCGTTGAATGGAGAAGCTGCAGCTCTTATGATGCGCGACCGAGCTGCCTATGACCAAAGAGTTAAAGGTAAGCTTTTTTGCATAAGCTGTTATACCGTATTTATGTCGATTTCTGGTTTTTCTAAAGCCAATGAAGTCATAGTTAGGCAGCAGGCCAGTGAGCTTACAAGAATTTTTCTAGGCTACCTACATGAGATCTTAAATCTCATATGTTTGGGAGCATGAAATGTGTTTTTATAAGTGGCACATAACTGCTCTATGTACTCGATTTACCAATGAGTGATGGCCATTTTTTTGAGTTGTCAACAATTATGTTACTTGGACTCGTTCGTAAGCGTCAAATACGAGTATTTATTTGAATGGTTATGTTCAATTTTTTCAAGTTTTCGATCTATTTTGGAGGTTCTTTGGTAGGTCATGTCCCCGCACCCATGTATGTCCGGGATATGTGTCGGACACAGGTGCTTTAAGCAAAACAAAGAGTTGGAACAACATAAATCTACAGTCTTGATCTTTGTCATCTGTCTAAAAGCAAACACCAATCATGTGTTTTTAGTTTTTGAATGAATAATTTTGTGTCATTACTTGATGCTGGAAACTTACTCGGCCTATATGTGTATGCAACATTTTCATATCGGTGTCTCGTCCTCTCCATTTTTCTGTTTCTGTTTCTGTTCGTACTATTTGACCGGATACTTGTTGATCATTCTTTTCATGGTTCGATTTTCAAAAATATATGTTAGCTGTCAACCTCGAGTTTTTTGCGGTTGAATTAAGTATAAAAAATTGTAGGTTCTTTAGAGATAATGAGTTACATTTCTAGTATCAATTGTTAAACATTACTCTATCATGACTAGGAAGTTGATCAGTTGTGGCAACCCGAAGTTCGAAAAGATCCGAAAAATGTTTGCTGGCATTGTAAATTTTGTTCTCTCTGCAGAAATGTTCATCGGTCATCGGCCTTTCCGTTTTGGTTCAAGGATGCTAATCAATCTGCAATGCTGATATCTTTTTTGTTTTGGTTTTCCAGAATATTGTGAGAAATATGCCAAGCCAGAAGACATTGGAGCAAATGCAGAAGACTTGTCCAGTGATGAAGAGCTTAGTGAAGACGAATATGATGCTTCCGACGACGATGAAATCGCCGGAAAAGCTGATCCTTAGGCCGACAGCATAAGATAAACGCTTTCACTATAAAAATTGTCTGTGTTGTACATTGATATTTTAATTTTCAGCTCTTGTAAATTAAACCAACTGTTGCTTTGGTATTTCAAAACATTCATCCTATGTTTTGAATATTAATATTATAAATAAAATAAATAAATGAATCGATTTCAAAACATCCTGTGTTGTACACATATTAACATTCACCTATATAATAAATATTTGTAAAATCTAATTTAAATTAATAGATTGTGAGTCGAAAATGAGTGTATCCCTTTTTTATTTTTAAATCGAATCCATGCCTTCATTTGGTAATAGTATCTCAAGACACACATTATCTAAAAACTTTAGTTTGCATCTCTATTAAATTGATACATTATTAACAGTGATAACATGATATCGAAGAATGGTGATTTCGAACGATGATTAAAGTCTCGCATATCGAATCTAACATTTAACTTAAAATTTTGTCATGACTTACATAAAATAATCTGTAAAATTTAAAATTAAACATATTCGTATTAAACACGTACTCATATTCAAATCCGACTCGGAGTACAATAACTAATTATAGGACTTACAGTGTAAATCAACCATAGGTAAAAAGACATAAGTGTGGCTCATAATCTATTATTGTAGCATCTATTTGCATAAAAAGATTAAAATACCACAAGATCCGATCGATGAACATTCATAAGCGTATCCGTATTCACTTCGAGTTCGAATAAAATAGCTAACGAGAGAACTCACAGTATCGAAAGCAACAGTTAAAACAACTGTAATACTTGATCAACCATTACTGTAACTCCTATATTAAAGAAAGAACACAGTTCTGATGATACATACTAGTATAATGCAGTTTCTTCATTTCTCAGATTCTTGAAACCGAAGGTTTTTTCATGTTAGATCCACCCCCACCATGATTTTCTCGCTTTAATCGCTGATTTTTCCGTTTTTCTTTCGCTTTCATCAGAATCTTGTGTACTTCATCGAAGTGAGGATTTGTAGCATTTCTCGTGTTCTCGATCCATTGCTGAACTTTCTTGTAAGGACCCAATAACCTGTCCCGATCTGACTCATCCAAAAGCTAAGCCGAAGAAATTGTATAAATCATGACAGCATGAAAAGTTAATTATCACGAGAAATGCTACACGAGACAATAATAAATAATTCTAATGTGGACAAAAATATCGATTCATAAGAAGTATACCTCAAGTTGCATTATGTCACAAACAAGGCTAAGATCGGCTATAGACGGATGGTTCCCACCGAGCAAAAACCGACCGCTATCCTTGAGCCAAACAGTCTCTATCTTCGCCAAGGATGCAGATAAAAATTTCTCAACTTCAGCAGCTGCTTCTGGATTGAATGGACGGCCAAGCGCGGGTGCCAGAACAGTGTTACGGACAATTGTTACTGAAAAACAGAAGCATCAAGTTCAAAATCCATACCTCACCAGAGGAAAGTAGGTATTGATATGCATAATCAACAGAAATAGTTAAAGAGTTTGATCCATTGTGGCATTAAAAATACACCTGGACCGGGACGTAAGTTGGAGTGATGCCAATCCAACACCGAGTGTATCTTACTTCTCTTAAAAACATCAGCCGGATACCTTGAAACACAGAAACGAAAAACTTGAAACAATCAGGGTGGCATATCCAAACTGAATGGAAAAAATGCTAAGCTATCTCACTAATCATAAGATTGAACAGCATGATTTTCAGTAACACAGAAACACATAGCACACCGACACCGGTACATAAGTTCGTTAATCCTTCCAATATTACCAACATAAAACACTGAGCCATCGACATACCATCGATGTCGTTCATCCATCCATACGAAAACATGGAATAACACCATAAATTCAAGTTCCAATAAATGAGTATCCATGTCCCTAAATGCTGAGAAAGAATTCCAACAAATAACCAAGTAAAAATTCAAATTCGACATGACTATCCACGTCCGCAATCCGCTATAGTTTTGAACCCACCATGTAAAATAGAACCTAAATAACAAATAATCAGCTAAAGAAAAAGCAATTACACTTACCAATGATCTGCAACTCCAGGAAATGAACAAGCAAGATAGATAAGAATAGCATGACTGCAAAAGAAACAAAATAAACCAACATATATATAATCTTCGAATGAACGGAATGAAAAGGGGGTCTTCAATCACCTCTCAAAAAGCTTAAATCTTCCATCAACAATGGCAGGCAGCTGCTTCATGGGATTAATTTCTGCAAAAAAATAATCGAAATAAAAACAAGAACACACTGTCAAAAGTCAATTCCTTCCAATAATTCACAAATTATCATAAAAAACTCAAATGATTAATAACAAATTGGCGTAGAATTCGAATAGTGAATCAATAAGTGGAAGAATGAACGATTACCTGAGTATTCAGGAGTTAAATGCTTACGCTTCGCGATATCTAATCTGACCTCCTCAAAGTTTACACCATTTACCCTAATTCACCAAGAAAAAGGAGAATTGAAGGAAATTATCAAAGGATAAGAAAACCCTGGATAATAGTTCAAAAAAGGTCTGGAAAAATACTTGCAGAAGATGATGACAGCTCGAGCTGGCTGAGACATTCGATCTGCATATACTTTGAGCTTCATCTTTATGCTTTTCTCTCTGTTTTCTTAATTTTCGCTTTATCTTCTTTGTTTTGATCATTTCATTTCTTCACCTGCACATGGACTATGGCGGTTAGTGATGACAATGGATCCGACTTGGATCAGACTTTATAAAGTCTAAGACCAATCCAATTGATAATCGGACTTTCAAATAAATTCAAGTTCGAATCCAAATCCATTTACATAAATCCAAATTCAATCCAATAAAATATCTAAAATCCAAAAGTCTAAATCCAATTATTTTTAGAGTAATAACTTAAATAAATATCTTTAAATAAAAAAATATGTTTTATCAAACAAATATTTTAAATTTATAGCACAAACAAATCTCAACAAATATTATAATCTAATATAAAACAAATTAAAGTAACAACTCAAACTTTTTAAATATAAAAATTTTAAATATTTTTATTCGGGTTTATATATGGATCAGATTCATAATATGGATTCAGATTGAATTCAGATCGGATCATGACAGTATCCATATCCGATCCACCTCCTATTAAGACTCAGACATTATTTTTAGATTCAGATCAAATTTTTTCTTCGGATCGAGTCGGATTCGGATCGAATTTAGATTATATTGTCATCCCTAATGGCGGTGTTTGATCGGATTAGAAAGGGTAAAATTACATTTTAGGTCCTCAAATCATTTAATATAAATATTATTATAAATATGTCACTCAATAAGTTTTATTTTTCATTTTATTTGATGATATCGAAGTTTTCATCTGATTAAATGAATTTAAATTATTTTTATTTAATTTAATTAATTTATTTTTATTAATCAGATGACACATATCAACACTAAATTAGTTAAGAAAATGAAAAAATGACTTTAGTTGAAAAGTAACTCGAATAATTCAAGAGAAAATAATTTTATATATTTAGAATGATTTGTTTATTGATAACGGTTTGAAGGTCTAAAATATCTTATTTAAGGATATATATTATCTACTATTTTTATTTATTTTTAGGTCAAATTTATTCATATTTTTATTAAAATATCAGATTTAAATTATATTTTTTATTATATATCGGATTAGATCAAATCAGATTAAGATAAAATATGTTAATAATTTAGTCAGGTTAAGGTCGGGTGGAGCCTTCTAAATGCCATCCCTATTTTTACTTTTAAATGGATCGTCATTTTCTCCCTTTTTTTTAATGTAAATTGATTAGAGTTAAAAAAATAAATTGATATTTTCAAATTGAATCGAGTTTTGTTCATTCTTATTTTTTGATATAATTTGTGTCTATTTTATTATCTATGTTCGAGGTTTGTAGTTGGAATTTCTATTCGCCAACATCCATCCTTGCATACCCGTTTTATATTTTAATCTTAAACTTTAATCTTAAATCTAAATTTTTAATCTAAGACATAAATATGGTTGGGATTTCTATTCGTCAGCGTACATCCTTGCATGTCCGTTCTTCCATGGAATCAAGATCCTATTCATAGGATGCACCTTAGATTACATGCCCTTAACAAGTGGATGATCTGAATCATCCACTTGTTCTTCTTACCCTAAAATCTGCATTTTTTTTTTTCAACATTTACTAATTAAAGAAAGTTTTTGAAACCCCATGCATGCAATTGTTTCCCTATAATATCAAAGCTTGAAGATGCAGCTCCAGTAACTCATCCAGGTTGTATTCCACAAACCCTAATCTCTATTTTCTCCATTTATTTTCTTTCTTTTTGTTTGCCTAAGATTTTCCTTCAGACAAGGAGATGGCATCATTCAGTGGGACAACAGAGAAATGCAGGTCATGTGATAAGACTGTTCATTTCTACGACATGATATCTGCGGATGGAACACCGTATCACAAAACTTGTTTCAGATGCAGCAAATGCAATGGACTCCTCACGGTAGGTAGGGATACGAACAAAACGAGTTAAGTCGAGTTTAATACTATTAAGCTTAATTTTTTTCTTTAAGAATTTAAGACGAATTCAAGATAAGTCGAGTTTAGTAGTATTTGTACTCATTCGGCTTGTTAAAAACTTAATTCGATTTCAATCGAATTAATATTAAAGGAGTTAATCTTACACCCTAAAATATATCATACTTCTAATTCCTTAAACTGTAATCACAACCCTTAACCTTAAACCCAAAATTCATTAATTTAAGGTGAGACACTAATAAAAATACAATTAAAGAACAGACGATTTGCGGATTTACGGTTTGGTTTTACATTGTTGTTCATATTTTTCTAAAACAGATGAGCACATACTGTGCAAGGGATGGGATCCTTTACTGCAAGCCTCACTTCGAGCAAGTCTGCAGGGCGACCGGCACTTATACATCTAAAGGTGAGGTTTATAATTATATTCGAAACATATATTCGATATAATCGTGTTTAACATTCACGTAACATACTACAGTTTAATTAACAATGTTTTTTTTAATGAATTTTTCAGATTCTAAGCCAAATGCACTGGTAAACTCGAAAATTAGATAAGACTTTGTATTATTTGTTGTGTCGAAGAAGATATTCGTGTATTCGTATCGTATTAATTTAATTTTCAGCAAAGGGCTCCTAGCAAAGTTGCAGCCATGTTCTCTGGCACTCAAGAGAAATGTGGAGTCTGCAAGAAAACTTGTTACCCTCTAGAGAACGTCTATTGTTTATATTGTTTTTAAGTATTCCAACATAATTCGAAACATGAGTACGAGGATATGAATTATGATCCGATAAATCTATTACAGGTGACTGTGGAAGGAGAAATATATCATAAGAATTGCTTCAGGTGTGCTCATGGAGGTTGCTTTCTTACAACATCATCCTATGCTGCATTAGATGGCTTCCTCTACTGCAAGCACCATTTCTCACAGTTGTTCAAGGAAACAGGCAGTTATAATCACCTGACAAAGACATCTTCGATGAAGAAAGCCCCGGGCGATGCCGAATCTGATTCTGAATCGAAAGAAGTGAAGCCGGAAACGGCCGGGGAAGAACAATGATGATATACTTACAGACTTGAAACATTCATGGGACATTGAGCTTTAACATCTTATTATTGGATGTTCTTGTGGGCTCATAGGTTTCCAATTACTTAACTTTGGATATATTGTTGTATTTATTTTGATTTAAGCTTAATGTCACAGCAAATATTTGTATTCGAATTTTTATCGACAAATTATGTATGTACAACAAGCCTTCGTACTCGTAAAATGACTTGATTTTTTTACTATCTATTTAATTCAGTTCGATTCGATTTTTATTGGTTGACATATTTGAAATTACCATCTGAGACAACTACTAGTAATACTGATATGCAGATTCAGCACAGTTTGAAGGGTTTTTCTGTCAATACAATGGCATTGCTAATTCTGGAAAAGTTCCGGAATATGAATGTTGGTAAGCTTAGCCCTCTTGGATAAAGGCTTGACAATCTTCTGCTTAGGCTTGGACTTGAAGGAAATGCCCTGCATTTGAGCAGCAGCTTTTCTTTTCGCCGTGGCGGGTTCCGTTCCATTCTTCTGCAGATCTCTCTCGATATCGTGCATGTCTCGTGTCAATTCGATCGACCGGTATAGCTCCTTAAGTTCATCATCCAACTTCATAGTTACCGTTGAATCGTCCGGGAAGACGATGTCTTCCCGCGAGTCACAATTCGATAGTTGCCAAATCCGGCCTGCAGCTTTCAGAGCCTGTAAAAAGAAAAAAAATCGAATCAAGAATCGATATAGGATTATGTAGACAGTGAAGGAAAACATTAACTTATATGTATGTACCTGCAAGTCTTGTATCACATTCGGGTATGCATCCTTGAGATCGACAACAGAGATGCCTTCGATATGTTTCCGAATCAAGACTAGAAGTTCATCCTTGTTCTTGACATCATGCTTAGCCTGTAAGGACAAGATATACGAAATCGCAATCCGTTAAACCAAGCAATTCTGATTATAAGTTTAGAGCATGACCGATTAATGTCACCTTGTAAGAGAAGCTCTTTCCATCGAAATTTACTTTCGGGTTTCTCTTCAAGCCCTCAAACACATCTTTGTTGCCATTGACGTCAACCGAACATGCTTCATCGATCTGTTCCGGTGTGAATCCTCGCCTTGTCTGCAACAATGAATATGCTGTTAATATATACTCTGACTGCATGTACACATCAAACACATAAAGATTAAGTTAAAGAGGGTTATAAAAACCTGAAAAAGAATGTCGATAGCTCGCTTCATCTGAGCTCCAACGGGAGCTTTCCTGATGCCGTTAACATGCCGAAGCCTCTTGATATCATTGGAGAATCTAACAGGCGCAGAAGGCCTTGCACTGGACAAGGGCGAGGCGGCAGCAGGTGCCGATCTCGGAGCTGCAGTGCTCCTAGATGATGCCGATTTCGCGGCAACATTCTCTTGCAACATCATCAAATACTACGAACAAAACCGTTTCGAAAACAAGGGTGAAAAATCCCAGAAAAGGGTTTGCCGGTATGCTTCAGAGCTCAAACCTATAGAATTTCAATGCATATGCAGATCTATTTATAAAGTTAGTTACTTGGGGAGCAAGAAATTTAACGTTGGAAAGAAGATCAATTGCTTGATGGGAAAGAAATTTAATTACAAAAAGATAAAATTACTAGTAATTAATATAATATCTATTTTAAATTTAAATCTAATATATATATAATCTTGTATAGGCAAGATATACATTCTAATTAGGTGTACATTCAATTAATTCGGTTAGTGACCAAATCAAATTAACCATAACCGAAATAATTAATAATTTTAAAATATTAATTGTTATCCGAACCGAATTAAAATTATTTTAATTAATTCTTTCAATTTTTGAAATGATCGATATTTATTATAAAATTTTGGGTAAATAATACAATAAGTCGTTAAATTATGCTAAAATGATTTTTTAGTCACTAGATTTTTATTTTACATTAATTTGATAAAAGTTTAATGACTATTTTATAATATATAATAATTTTAATTAATTAGGTTAATTAATTAATTGATAACCAAATTTCTTTATAAAAATTAACCATTAACCAAACTTATCTAAAATTGATTGACCGAATTAATCAAAAAATTTAACTTGAACGATATTCGGTTAAAACCGAATAATACAATACTTAGTTACTAATATAAATAAATATTCGAATATCATTCGTTATATTTAAATATTTAAAATAAGAAAGCTTCAAAAATATTATTTTTATATTGATGAAAAATAAACTAATTTAAGATAGTAGGAATCTTGGGGCGAAAATGAGCCACGTGTTGGTTTTCAGTTACACCTCATTTCACTTTTCAGACAAAATCCAAAGTCCAAAGCTCATACAAAAACCTCCGGAAAGACAACTTCTTTCTACTACTACTCCTCGAACAAATCAAACAGAAGTATTTGTTTGCCGGAAATCTGATCTCCGGTGATAATGACGGTGGAAACTTCACCGGACTGGCTTCCCCCTGGTTGGACCCTAGAGTTCAGATATCAAAAAACCGGTCGCCGAATCACGGTTTGTTAATTATTACCCAGCTGGTACTTTGTATGCGTATTTAGCTCTTGTTTTAGAAGAAAACTAGTTGTTTTCTTAAGAATGTTTAGTGAAGTAATAGAGAAAATAGACTGATGAAGTTTAAGACAAAGATTATGGAGTTTGTATTAGTTGATGATCGGTTGTTTTTTCAGTTGCATGTGAAAGAAATGATGTCGGATTATTACTGTTAATTTCCTGCATGTTGAATTTGGGGTTAGATGGATGAAGGAGGGTTCTATTTTCGTCGATTTTGCATGTTTTTGAGGCCGAAGGGATTGGGGCTTGATTCTATTGGATTTGCATTTTGGGGATATATATTGCCTGAAAATGGGAATTCTTCAAAATGCTGGTGAAGACGAGTCGATTTTGTTCTGTTCAAAGGACCTTTTTTAGACATTGGAATGTTCTTGTTGTCTTTTTCTTGCACGAAGACGATTTGTGGCATCGAAACATTGATTGCTTGGTTCATGCTTTAATGATTGATGGTATGGTGATAGAATTTCGACACTTTTGATTATTGTTGAAATTCCGCCGCCTTTTTATATTTTGTTTGGCAGCATGATATGTAGAAAGAAGGTTTATTTACCTCGATTCGATTAGCATTTTTGGAGTTATTAATGTATTATATGTATTGTTTTATTTGTGTAGCAATATGTGAATCAAGCAAGTGGTCAAAGGTTCTTTACCAAGGATGATCTTATCCGATATACAAAAACGGAATGTAAACAATGTGCCGATCAACTGCCAACTTTAAGGAAAAATACGACGTTGACAGTGAACAATCAAGCGGTTGTAAGTGTGGTTAGTTATTTAACCGTACTTTTCGTCCTTTGTGTGTTCGTTTATTCGAGTATCTCATTCTTAACAGTGTAGAACTCTAAAGAAGGAAGCATAAAAAGAAGAATGAACTATCATGTCTCGATAATCAATTATTGCAACATTTCAAACAAGTTCATAGGCTTTGCTTCTGACTTTTATTTATTTGATCATCATACAGGCTGTTGTAGAAGAAAATGAACGTCCGGAATGGTTACCAAAGAATTGGCTCATGGAGGTAAAAACACGAAAGAATGGTGTAACTTTTGGAAGACGATACAAGGTATATGGAATTTGTTCTTCTTTTATGCATACGAATCATGGTGCATTTCCCTCTTCTAGTGCCATGAATTCATAATACTGTATTTTCATGGATTACCTTATGCCTTGTTTTATGTCTCGTAGGCATCTGAATTGTATTTTTATTACCGATGCATAAACGAACAAGATTGTTAACATTTCTTGTTAGTTTCTTCTCTTTGTAATATTTCAATTCTAGTTTTATTGAACTTCTTTCTTGTTGCAGATATACGTTGATCCGTTGACTGGACGTAGCTTCCAATCCAAGCCACAGGTGTTACAATTTCTTGGCCATGTAGTATCGAGTAAGAGAAACCGTGAGCAAAAGAAACGAGAATCCCGCTCTAGAAAAAAAGTCGGTTCTCAAAAATCATTTTGCTACCATTTTTGTTTGTCATTTCTATTTAGTTTGTTAGCAGAAGGAGAGATTGGTGACATTTGGGTACATACAATGATGTGCCGCATTTACGATATCTTTTATGAATTTTGAAATTTGTTTTATTCTTAAAGCTTCGTAGTAACATATGCTGTCTTGATTTTTCTAAATCTTAGGCTGTAATTGAGAAATCAACCGATGATGATTTACCATCCGGGTGGACTAAGGAAGTTAAGATTAGAAGGAAATTATATGGAATCCGAAAATATCCGGTATGATATTTCTTTCTAACCATTGCAGTCGAATATTTTATATTGATCATACGTGGACAAATCCAACATGGTCCATGCCCTCGATTTCTGTACATGCATACCAAAATAATTTGTGCTGATTCTTGTGCAAATGTTGCTTAGCTTTGGACAGTATTTTTGTAATGTTGACTGGTAATAATTATGACCGGTACAGTATTACACCGATCCAGTCAGCGGCTATGTTTTTCGCTCAAAAACGACTGCTCTTCACTATCTAGAAACCGGAGAGATTGCGAAAACTGCTTTTTTACCAAAGAAGGACAGTGATGACCATATTTTAACTAATGCAGATGAATCGGTAAGTTCGAGCACAGCTTCTGCATTTCCTTGCCAAATTTAGTTTCATCCGATTCCAGTGATGCATGTTGTCTCGAAAGTGAATTATGATATCATTTATTAAAGATGAATGCTGTATATAGACAGTGATTTTATCCTTGTGTGTTTATGATAGCAACTCCCAGCTACTAAGAGGAAGAAAGTGAAACGTCTTGCCGGCGGGCGGGAGCTCGATGTAGGTGAGGGTGGAAAATTGTAAACCCTTCTAATTTGTGAACAACCAACTTGAGAATTCGAGTCGGGGAGGTGGCTTACAAGCGAACATTTGTGTGTTTTTCTTCAGGTGGGGAGACATCTGATAGGAGTATCTCACCCGACCCAGATACGGAGACCTTCGAGAAAGGACTAAATAATAATGACCATGCTGAAACAGCGCTTGCTACATCTCCGACACTTCAGGTCCTGGAAAGAAAGGGTTCATTAGAGAATGCAATTACAAGGAATCCTGATACTGCAGAAAAATATGGTTGGAGAAGCTCGGTAGCTTGTAAAGCTTCCAATAGAAAGCAGGGTAAAAACCGTAAAGTAGTCTCTGCCGATAATGTGCTTGTTTCGAATGCTGCAGCTGATGAAACAGAAAATATGAGCAGCATGAACTCTAAGAATTCATGCAAGTCTGAGAATGTGCTTGATTCGAATGCTGCAGCTGATGAAACGGAAAATATGAGCAGCATGAACTCTAAGAGTTCATGCAAGTCTGAGAATAAGAAAGAGCTCAATAGTACTCACTCCGAGCCAGAGGTAGCAAAGCAAGCCTATGCTTCAACAATTCGATCGCATTGTGGGCTGGTGGAGAAGATTATAAAGCCCATTGAAGACCGAGATATTCTCGGAAAGCATCCACAAAAGTTGCAGACTGAGAAGACCAGTGACAGTAAATCAGAGGTACAGCCTTTGTTTTCTTCAGAGCAATGCCTAGAACATACAATGAGGACTCGTAAAGGAAGGGCTCTACACGAGGAAGCTGCCGATGAAGGTCTTGTTTCAACTCCAGCTTCTGATGTCCTGCAAGAGAAGAATCTAGGTAAAACAAGAATGGAAAGTAAGAGAAGCAATGTAGAAATTACGAACTCGAGCAAGTTCAAGAAGATGAAAGAGCTTGACTTGCCTTGTCGGTTTTCAATACCATTTTCTGTTCTTGAACATGAGCATGTTGTCAATGAAGCAAAACCGCCATGTGTGTTGGTGGATAAAGAAACTCGGCAGCTAAATGTCGATACTAATACTACGCTTCCACATCAAGTTTCTCCCGTGACAGTCAATACAGTACTTGATAACATAAGTCGCCATGAAGTTTCTGGAGAGCAACCTCTAATGTCAGAGATTCAGAAAGGCAGTGACATCAAGTTAGAAGTACAACATTTATTTTGTTCCGACCCGTGCCTAGAATTTGCAATCAAGACTCTTACAGGTGCAATACCATTAGAGGATGCTATCAGCGAAGGGCTCGTTTTAAATCCCATTGCTAATGTTCAACAACAAAAGAATCTAACTGAAACAAGAACTGAACATAGCAGCTGTAAGAAAGCTCTTTTTAACCCAGTTGGGTTTAAAAGGAAAGATGTGGGCTTGCAACAGGGATCTTCAAAACAACTTGTCGGGCACGCAACTGAGCTGGTGGCAAATCATTTCTCCAATGAACAAGTTCTCGACTTTGCAGCTGGAAAGATTTATGATAACAAAGCCATTCGAGATTTGATTCCAGTGAATCCAACAGTGAAGTCATCTCAACAACTTGAGATAGGATCGAGAACAACATTTGAACATCAGAACTTAACATACAATACCACTTTGTCTGGTGACATATCATCAAGCAAGAGCAAAGAACCTCACAAAAACAAAACCGTTCCTGCACAAACGAAAGATGAGAATCCAAGGCAGCCATCAGCAATTCCATTTGGGAGCTCTTGGTCTGATTGGTCTAATTCTGTCTCCAAGTCTCCTTTCAAGACACTTACGAGTTCTAGTCCCTCAGAGCATAGTTTTGCTATTCAGTGGAACTTCCACCAACCTTTTGGCAGATATGCAAACTCTGCACCACTCACAGGTCAACCTGTTCAGCAACAACAATTCCCTTCGAATCCTCCATCCCGTAGCTTACCTAAAAACAGCACTACTGGTGCTAAAAAATCATACAGGAAGGGCAAAAAGAAATTACCAGCCAAGGAAGTAAAGTCGTAGATATAAAGCTGTCGTAAATGAAGCATGCTACTGCCAGATATCTAAAGTCAAGTTCAGATCAGGTTAGATACTTCTTTTTTGAAGTTGACATCTTTTGGTTTTTAACTTATTGTTCCAACTTTTGTATTTTGGAATGCTCTTTAGAAGAACACAGAATAGGGTGAACCGGTAAAGGCTAGTTTTACATAGTCGGCTGCGTTAATCCACCGTCCCCTTGAACTATCTTGATCTTTGTTAACAAGCTATAAGGGATGCTTTATAATCTAAGGTTTCAGTAGCTTCTTGTTCTTTTTTCAGTATGCTTTGTCTATCCATTAGATTTTAAGCACAGTAATCTACCCGATAAGCATCTCTTGATTTCCGAGTGATTCACAGTTAAGATTTTAATTGCATTAACATTTAAAACTTAAATGCTTAAATCCCTTAGGCCATTTCCTTCGATTCTAACCCTGAATTTGTCAGTTTGACAATGATTTGAGAAACTTATAGTCCAAGCACAAACATTTCAATTATTAATAATTTCTCAGTCTCGGAAGTAACCAAAATAAAGCATGAAGGCTCACGATCACAGTTCAAAATCAAACATGATAATTAGTTGCTTGAACAGAAATTAAGATTGAAAACTCAAAGTAGCCTAGTCAGTGTATGTAGACTGCTTCCACCCTCCGTAAGATTCTTCAGCTTGATAATCCCTGGATTGATGTTCCTGTTGCATGATGCAATGGAAGATTTCACAGTTTAGTTACCATAAATTTAAGTAACAGGTTTAGTTTAGTAGATTCAGAACCGAACCAGTACCTCTGGGGTGAACCAGAGGCCGATTCGAATCTCCCCACAATAGTTTTCGTCCTTGACAACATTGTATGCAGCAGGAGGAAGGTGTCCTTCCTCAAATACAGGCTCCAGAGGTATGCTGCAAACATCAGTAAAACTTTAGCCTATCGTTGATAAGTCAACGACTTAGAATCTGCATACACTCACGTTACTTCCCCGACAAAATCGTCCTGAGAACCAGCATCACTATCCATTATCTTCAGTTTGATTTCCGAAACACCTTCCGAGATACTGAATACGAAATCCTCGTTCCACTCCGGTTCTGACCCTTTTCCTAAGAAAATCATTGTTGCAAAATTCTATTAGATCTCTCTTCATATATCTCTATACATACATATATATTTACAGACTAAGGCTTTGTTTGTGGTTGTGTTGGCTGCGGTAAACAGCCGTCTACTTGCCTCAGCAACCACAAACAATCCCTGGTTCGGTTCTCAACTGGCGTTTGCCCCGGGACTGCAACCCAAAGGGAGCCTAAGAACAAAGTTTAACCTGATGCAACACTGCTTTTCTGCTCCTGGGTTCGGCAAGTCAGAAGCACATAAGGATCCATGTTACCTGCTCATGCCCCACATTTTCAATTCCCAGAAACATCAGCCACACCAACATGCAAATATAAGTAATGAAAAGCAAGCCATTAGGTCAAATTCCATTCAAAATCGAACATATATCAGATCCAACATGTGAATTTCTATATTCATATCTATATCTACATATATGACCTTATATACATGAAAAAGTAAACTGAGATGAACTCTCTCTTCAAGTAGTAAATCTACAATGGTCAATGACTCGATGCAGGTTCAGATCCGATCGAAATAGTCACGAGATCATAACATAAAACATCTAAAAACAACTAAATGTACCCAGATCTCTTAACAGATAACACTGGAATTGAGTAAACTGTAAAAGAACACAAAACCCGGTAAGATTTCAAGTTAATCAAAGGAAAAAGGAACTGGACTTACAGAGAAAATCTGTGTTCTCAAGACCCTTGGCACTGACAAGAACAACTTGAAGAGTTCCCTGAGGCATGTTTTAAGAGCGTAGACACCTAGAGAGAATGGAAGAAAAGAAAATGTTTGAAGACAGACCAGATCCCACAGTGCAATAATATATATATATATATATATAGTATAAACGTAAATTATTTTGTTTCCCACTTTTTTCTTGGATCTTTTTCTGTATATTCTTTTCACAAGGAAACAGTGAAAAGAATTCCATGTATATTTTTAGGACACTTTTATTTTAGGATTTTACTACTGACAATCCAACTTCATAATTTTTTACAATTAATGAAATTTAATAAAATGTAATTAATTATATTCTTAAAAGATTGTGTTTAATAAATTAAGTTTCTTTAAAAAAATTAAGTTGTTTAATGTGATTAATACTTATTTAAAATAGATTATGATATAGAGTTGTTTAGATTTATGGTTTATGGTTTAGGTTTAGGGTTCAGTAGTTAAGGTTTATGTCTATGGTTTAGAGTTATCATTTAGAAATTAAAGTTTAGGGTTAGTGTCAGGGACGAAGCTGGGGTGGGGTGGGGAAGGGCGCCTAAAGAATTTTTTTCCACTTTTGTCATCTTATTTAATTTTTTTAAAATTGATTTTTTTATGAATTTGCTCCCTCTACTTCTAAACATTTATGTTTTGTCCCCTCAACTCCAAATCCTAGCTCCGTCCCCGGTTAGTGTTTAGATTTAGGGTTTAGAGTTATGATTTAAGGTTTAGGGTTTAATATTAGAGATTATTGTTTATGGTTTAAAATTTAAATATATAATTAATAAAACATAATTTTTAAGGATATAATTAATTATATTTTATTTAAAAATTAAATAAATATTAATAATAAGAATCTTTTAAGTTCTTACTAATAACCCTTACTATTGTAATAATATAACCTTTTATTTTAACTATTAAAAATAAAATAATTTTATTAGAATCACTATCGTTAAAAAATAAATTTTATAATTTTTATAAGAAAAATGATATACATCAAAATCTTTATATTTTTTTATAAAAAATTTCGTATATAAACCAAAATCTTTATATTTTTTTTAAAAATTTGATCTATGTTATGAATATATTTATTCATGGTGGATATCCATATATTAAGTTAAAGTTTAATGGGCTTTACTATTAGGGTTTAATACCCATTGGAATTAGGGTTTCCATCTTATGTCTATAAATATAGATTTTTGGACAAAGCATTGTACACAACCCTACTTTGAGAATATAATAAAATCTCTCTCTCTTTTGTCTCTCATCTTTATTCTCCTATTTTGTTCTTGTTCTTTACTTTATTCACAACACGTTATCAGCACGAGACTCTAACCAACGGAGGTATTTGTCGTTCGAATCTTAAAGGAGTTATTGATAAGAATTTGTTACTAGCATAAATCAAAGATAAGTTTTTTCTCTCTCAATTATATTTTAATTACCGATTATTTTTCTCTCTTGATCTTTGATTTGATTTTTAATTTATTAAAAATCTTTGGTTGTTTGGTGTTTGTGTAGCGATAAAGTGACTCAATTCTCGTGGTGCTTGTCGACAATTCCCAAAAAGGATTTTAACAAAATAGTGGTGATTAAACTTTCCATATATTCAAATTAGTGGAAAGTCCGGTATGTTTTATTTATTTAATTTGAGATTTTTTTATCTTTATTTATAACTAATATTTGTTTATTTTATTATTATGACGAAAGTTTATGTTTTAATCATGTTTTAAGTATTACATGACATTAGAACAAATATTAAACCTTTAATCAATTAATATGTTCTTTGTTATGTTGGTTTAATCCGAGTATATTGGCTGAACATCCCGTTCTGCGAGGCTACTGGTCTCAAAGGAGGTTCTTTTTTTTAAAGGACCTTGTGGACTGGTTTAACAACGCCGCGTATAAGGATTAAATTTTTTGTTCTTTGTATATATTGTATATATATTGGTTGATCAATTACTATTTAATAGTATGAATATTATAAAGTATATATTTGCTTGGAAGCAATATTTTTTTATGTCGAAAAACTCGGCTATAGACTTCTCCCAAGTTCAAGTTATGAAAATCGTCTTGATCAAAGAATTTTTATGGGAGGCATTCTCTGAAGTGAATGCATGCATGATGATTATTCCATGCGATTATTGGATTTATGACATTCCTTAAAGTGAATGCAAGCATGATGATTATTCCATGCGATTATTTGATTTATGTCATTCCCTGAAGTGAATGCAAGCATGATGTTTATTCCATGCGATTATTGAATTTGTTTCATTCCTTGAAGTGAATGCAAACGTGATAATTCACTATATGGTTAGTGAATAAAACTTAATTATGTGCCAGAATATCATTGATGAGGATATGTTAGAAAAAAAATATACTCCACTTTTCATGCCAACAATGTTATCCTTCAGACACAATATCGTGAAAAAGGCTTTAAGAAATATTCTGAGTTAATTTCTTGCATTCTTGTGGCTAAGCAAAATAATGAGTTGCTCATGAAAAATCATGAATATCGCCCAACAGGCTCCGCTCCATTCACTGAAGTGAATGTGACATTATATAGCGGAATGAATAAAAGTCACATTAGTAATTGTGGTTGCGATTGAAGTCATAAAATAAACATGGATAAGATAATTCTTTTGAGAATACTTATATCCACCAGAAGTGGAATTATAAAGATGACAAGAATGATAGAGATCATATCAAAATTTTTATGTTATCAACGTGATGGTATAAATCATTGATCTCGTACTTGTCAAACGCCGAAGTATTATGAACTTTATTCATAATCATGAATGATAAATTAAAGAAAATATAATCAGATTTTCTTTGTGGCGAAAATAATGGCGTTATTGATCCAACTCAATTGGATATTGATAATTTTTCTCATAGTCCTTCAAGAGAATAATTCACAATTTATTTTATTTTCCTTATAACATATAAAGGAATAATTGATCTTTTATTTATTTTGTTTATGTTAATTTATTTTTATTTATTTTATATTTATGTTAATTTATTTTACATATTATTTACGCTCTATGTTAATATATCGTTAATTTATTTTATATATTATTTATTTACATTCTATGTTAATTTATCCTTTGAATAATATTATCACTTCCGGAATGAAATCTACAATGAATTGTGGCTATTTATGCCAAGTAGACAGTGCAAGTACTCATATTATACTTAAGCATAAGAAATATTTTCCCATTTAAACACAAAGGAAAATGTGAGTACTATATCTCAAAGTACTGAAATATCAATGCTTCGAAAGAGCTTTTGAGAGTTTATCTTTGATAGATAACTGATTTGATATAATGTGTTATATTTAATATTTTTCATTCCCCGAAGTGAATGGCACAAAGCACATATTTTTCATTCCCCGAAGTGAATGAAATAAAGCACATATTAAAATGTGCATAATTATGCATATTTTCCCATTTTAAATGCAAGGGAATAATGTGAGTATTATATCCGGAAGTACTATTATCACAGAAGGCTCCAACTGAGCAAATATGTTATTGCCAAATGAGACTTTATCTCATATTTATAGTGCATTATGCTCGTCAAAGTCGCAAAGAGACTTATTGAATTTTAAAGATATTTGCATAAATATATTGAGAATATTAGTCAAGGGGAAGCTGACTATCTCAATATTACGAGTATAAATCAAGGCAATAAGGAAATTTTGGTAAAATTACATGCACTGTCATCCATATTGTACTACATAAGAATTAGTACAAATTGAAGCTCATGCTATTGTAAACTAGATGTTTACTGATAATTTTATTTGGCATTACCGGTTAGACCATCCCGGTTCAATTATGATGCGAAAATTTAGTGACACTTTCATGTGGTTATTTATTGAAGAACTAAGATTTTCTTCATGGTAATTTTTCATGTGATACTTGCTATGAAAGCAATTTGATTATTCAATCATCAACAATTAAGATAGAGTATAAATCTATTACTTTTCTGGAACGGATACAAGGTGATATATATGGGCCCATACACCTTTCTTAAAAACCATCTAGATATTTTATGATTTTTATCGATGCATCGACTAGATGGTTATGTGTATCCTTGTTATTAACCGCAACTTAGTGTTTGCGAGGCTACTTGCTCAGTTGATAAAATTACGAGCACATTTTCCAGATTATTTTCTAAAGACAATCAGTCTTGATAATGTTGATGACATGTAATTTTACATGTAGTATCACAAATTCGCATCAAGCCAACAAATGATCATAAGTTCTCCCCATTACAAATGGTTTTTGGTCAGGAACCAAATATTTCTCATCATAGATTTTTTTTGTGTGCGATATATGTTTTAATTGCTCCACCATAACGCACAAAGATGAGTTTTGTTGGGAATATATATAAGAGCTTCTGATAGGGGATTTATTTACAACCCGATTTACTGACTATCATTTTAATGAGTCAGTTTACCTAACATTAGGGAGAGAAAATAAATAGCTAGGGAAAGAAATAAGTTAGAATGAATTATCATTTTTCTTATTTTGATCCACGCACTACACAATGTGAACTATAAGTTCAAAAGATAATTCATTTAGCAAATCAATTGCCAGATATTTTGCTGACCATAAAAGAGTGACTAAGTCACGTATACCAGCTATGAATGCTCCGATTAAATTTGATGTCATGGAAGGATAAACTCTAGTTGCTAATGGGTCTAACTTACGCTTAAAGCGTAGTAGACAAGTAAGTTCCAAAGATAAGAGATCCTCGAAAAAGAAAAGGAGCTATATTTTATGATGGTCTGATCGAGGAATCAATGATTATGAAAATCTCTAGAAGAGATTAAATGGTCTCCAACAGAGACATTGACATGACTTAGGTACCTGATAATAAAGAGATCTCAATAGATTATGTCATGTCTGGTAATAAGTGGAACTGAAATTAAATCGACGTCGTTAATATATTTGCATGTAATATAGCACTAGAGATTTTATTTGATGATGTGGATCATGAATCATTGTCAATTGAGCAATGTAAACAAAGAAATGATTGGCCAACATGAAAGAGGCAATTGAGGCGAAACTAAAATCTCTTTTGAAAAGAGAAGTATTTGGGCCTATAGCCCGTACATTGAAATATGTAAAGCTCATGGATATAAACGAGCCTTTGTGAGAAAGAGAAATCAAAAGGAGAAATCATGAGACATAAGCTCATTTTGGTTGCACAAGGATTCTCACAAAGACATAAAATTGATTATGAGGAAAATATATTCCTCGGTGGTGGATGCAACTACTTTTAGATTTTGATCAATCTGGCAATAAATAAAATTACTTGGTTTCTGTCTAATGGATGTTGTTACATCATATTTGAATGGGCCTCTTGACAGTAATATTTACATGAAACTTCCGAAAAGATTTAGATTACCATAAGCAGTTCATTCAAGTTCTCGAGAACATTATTCAATCATATTGAATATATCTTTTTATGGCTTGAAACAATTTAGGCGTATTTGATATGATCGCCTCATTGAATACTTATTAGTATAATGCTATATGAATTATTTCCCCGAGCATTTTTATTAAGAGGTTTAGCTCTGAACTTTTATTGTTGTGTATGTCGATGATTTGAATATCGTTGAGACTCATGAAGAGATCTCCTCAAATCCCTGTGCATCTATCGACATATAGAAAAATATTGAAAGAGACTTTACATGCATAACGCATATCTATTGATCACCCTTATGGTTGTTGCTAGGTCTCTTACCTTAAACAAAGATTTTTTTCGCCTCATGAAAAGGATAATGATATTTTTGGTCTAAAGCACAATATACACATTATTTGATCTGGAAGCATCGTATCTTAGTTGGTCCAGAAATATTATTTAAGTGCTACGAGATCATTACCTTTAAATAATTGTTATGCAAGAGGTAAAGCCAAAATATGTGTTTGGCTAAACATATCTTGAAGATATGTGAATATTTTTCACAAGATAAGATGCAAGCTATCTCGTATAGAGATAATACAAAATTTATATCTCAAGGTGGATATATCAAATATGATAAAACGAAACATATTTCTTCAAGTTTCGTCCCTCATGATTTTCAGATGAATAATATTCAATGAATCATTTCAAGCAATGATTTGGAAGATTTATCCACTAATACATGATCTACTTCAATATTTGAAGATTGTATTCAATATTGAATTATGAAGATTCAAAGATCTTATGTGATATTTTCATGAGGGGGAGTAAATACGCGTTGCACTCTTTTTTCCCTTAACTGAGATTTTGTCCCAATGGGTTTTCCTGGTAAGGTTTTTAATGAGGCAACATGTTATGCGTATTAAAGATGTGTGTACTCTTTTTCCTTCACTAAGAATTTTTTTTTCCCACAGGGTTTTTATCTTAGTAAGGTTTTAACGATGCACATTATCTTCATGGATATCCAAGGGGGAGTGTTATGAATATATTTATTCATGGTGGATATCCATATATTAAGTTAAAGTTTAATGGGCTTTATTATTAGGGTTTAATACCCATTGGAATTAGGGTTTCCATCTTATGTCTATAAATATAGATTTTTGGACAAAGCATTGTACACAACCCTACTTTGAGAATATAATAAAATCTCTCTCCCTTTTGTCTCTCATCTTTATTCTCCTATTTTATTCTTGTTCTTTACTTTATTCATAACAATCTATAACATTTTTCTTATAAAATTTGAAAGAATTTTGGTATACACTTTTTCGTTTATACCGAAATTCTTATTATTTTTATAAGAAAAATAATATAATATTTTTTAGTTATTTTTCAAGGTTGTTTGTTAGAATTTTCCCTATAACTCGGACTGTCTTCTAAGCTTATCAGTTTCATTGTCCTTTGGATTTTCCTCAAGTTAGACAGAGACTATTTGTCTTGTCAAATGAAGAAATCTAAAATTTGTCCATAAATACTAATAGCTGACATAAACCCTTCAAAAAAAATTATTATTATTATTTTGTTAAATTTTAATTTAAAAATATAATAAAACCTCGAGAAATAATAAATTTAATTATTTTAGCCTCTAAATTTTATTGTGTTCTTTTAATTTGAGTAAAAAATCACTTTTAAAAGCAATAAAAAACACTAAACTTTAAGTAAAAACACTTTAAAAAACACTAAACTTTAAGTAAAAAACACTAATAATATATCATGTTCCAGTATTGTCTAAGAAAGAATTATGAAGATTTAACGATCAAAATTAATTAAAAATTAATTTATTTAATTTTTTTTTCAAAAATTTAATTGATTCAATTTAAGTGCTTAATTGGTAAAAATTCATTTAAGGACTTTATTGATTTATTTTGAAAAGATGGAGGGCTTTTACATCTTTAAGCCATTATCTTTTAGTTCTCTCTGCTTGAGTAACTAGAGATTATATTAAAATTCTTAACAAAATAGTAGAAATTTCGGTATTGACATTTTTTACATATTAAAATGCTTATAAAATCGGTGAATTTTTTTGTATATGCCAAAAATTCTTATTAATTTTATAAGCATGTCGACATATATAAAAAAATCGATACTTAAAATTCTTTATTTTTATAAAAATTTTGGTATAGCCTTATTTTAAGCATCTCACGTTATGAAATTCAGAATTAAACTATACATATGTAATTCGGAAAGAATACAGAATGAGAAGTCTTAACCCGAGTTAATTCGACTCGAACAATAAAAAGGAAAAGAACAGATGCAAACATGCTCCGGGAAAACATTCATATACAAGCCAACTCCATGAAGGCCGGAGCAAAAACAAGCATGCGTGGAATGGTTGTGACAACATCCACAACTATCGCCACGAGATCAGGGATAGGACAGCCTCTGTCGAATCTATCTGACATGCCGTGCAATGCTCTCGAGCTAACAGATACGACCGATTCGTCTACACCTCCTCGTAGGTGCTACTCTTTAGAATGTTGTACTTGCAGAGAGGACAGGTAGCATTGATATGAAGCCACTTATCTACACAGGCACAGTGAAAATGGTGACCACAAGGAAGTTCCCTTACCTCAACTCCATCACCGTAAGAAGAAAGACAGATGCAACATTCCTAAGAATTAACCCGATAATGAAAAATCAGTTCGGTTTCAGATCAGCAACGATAAAAGGAATTACCAAAAAAGAAAAGCCTGGCATCACATGATATCAATTGCAAGTATACAAAACAATATGAGGGGAAAAATAAACAGCATAAAAAAGGATATTATCTTACTGCATCGTCCTCGGAAAGCACTCGTTCCATGGGGGAATCAATACCACATTCAGTAATAACACCCCCAACAGGTCCTTGGACATCACTGGCACACTTCTCACCATCCCTAAATTTTTGAAATTTGTATTTTGGCAGCTGACCAATGTCCTCCTTGGAAGCTCCTTCCTGATGCAAGAGGCCGTATAAAACCGGTAAAAAGGAAACTAGGAAAGCATACCAAAAGAGAAAAGATGAAAAGGAATCCAAGTAAATCCATCTTACTTCCAAGAGCCATACGAAATCAGGGTCCGTAAATGTTTAACTTAAATGTGCTTAACTAAATCCCGTTGTTTATAAGTAAATCCATCTTAAGTACTTCCAAAATGAGTATAAGTAAATCTGAAGTCTGAGCATATTTACCTCCATTAACCATCTCATTACAAAATTAGATATTCAATAACAAAAATCAAGCATCGAATACACTGAGAAGATGTGAAACTTACCTGATCTGCCACGACATACAGGATTGCAATAATACATGGAAGACAACAGCAAACAGCAATGCCTACAATACATGCCAATGCAATGCAGAATACAACAAAGAACACATCGAAACCAAGAAACACTATACAAAGCCTGCAAAGAGAATGCATTGTAAGAGTTAGGATCCAATTACCAGGGAACAACTTCAAACTCCCAAACAAATAAACGCCAGAAAGGACATGTGAACTTACCAATAAAGCTGGGGGGAGCTAAGAGCCATTGTTTGGCCACCTACAGATACCCAGTAGAATCCGATGATCCACCAGATGAATGAAAACATAGTATTTGCAGATTCCAGCTGCTTTGGAACACTTCTGAAAACATTTTCAATGATTAGCTACTAAATGGGATCTACAGTATCGTATACAAATAAATAATCTATAATAGTTGGGATTAAAACATCCAAAATACACCATAAAACAGAAATAATAAGCCTCACAAAATTTCAAACACTTGATTCAACTGATGAGAAATACCAAGAGTGGATTCTCATAACACATTACAACTTCAATGTATGTGACAAATTTGCACAACATAACCATGTATGATGTAACACCGAATAAGTAAACGGAAATTCAAATTCTCCATCGAATTGATAATTGCACTTCCCCTGATGAGGACTAAAACCTATTTATTCTGACTACCAAAAATGACTAATGAAATGCAACTCTTTGAACTCCTCTACACATCCCCACAGCTTAAAAATTGGCATAGCACTTGCCACCGAAAAAGAGGTTATGAATCTTAACCATTTGGTTAAGAAAATTTCCATCTTTCGAACCAAGCAAAGCCTAAGTTCATATACTCATTGAATACCAGAATTCTCTTAATCAAATATATAAGTGTATACCTTCTATTATCCTCTTCCAGCTGAGCCAAAGTTACATAGTTCTCTGAATGCACCCTCGGCCGTGGACTCAAATCCCCTTCATCTCCTGCATTAAATGGTCTGTACTCCACGCTCCGTTGCCGCCTCCGCCGTCTATACTCAACACAAACGCAGACCATATGCAACAGACACTGCAATGCGTACCCAATGATCCACAGTCTCAGCGGCATGCTCGGTCTCTCCTTCCAGCTCAAAACCAAAACCCCAACCGCCACAGCTGCGAACAGCAAATTCCAGATAACATCGAGTACCACTGCAGGCTTTGAATAAGCCCAATCGCTATGCCGCTCCTCGAGCTGCTCGGCAGCGGTTTCTCTAACCAACATGGACGGCTCACGCATCAGTCTCCGGCTACTGGCTCGGCGCAGGAACCGAGCCGCTTCCCGAAACCTCTGACGACGCACTGATCCACGAGAGGAACCGTCCCGTGACACGCCATTTTGTGACGAGAGAAACGGCGTCGTCGCGTCGTTGATGCCACCCGTTGAGGATCGATTCCTTGCTGTCGTCGAAGACATATGTGGGATTTCTCCAGGGAAAATCTGTTTTCAGCATAAACAAAAGCAACTGAATTTCAATTTCAAATGGTTTTCAGTTTAATGCCCTTGTGGAAAACATTTATTTCATGGGTAAGGTTTGATTTGGAGAATTAGGGTTCTACGGAATGACGAATTGGGGATGCTGAAAGGTTTCTCTTTTATTTCCTGGGGAAGGTTTAATCTGTCCGGTAATATTTGGTGCAATTATTGCGGTTCATATCATGTAGATTGGAAAATCTAATTATCCACGTACTGTTATGAGTTTTTTTTTTTTTTTTTTTTTTTTAAATTTACTGTTATGAGTTATCGATGTACATATAGGGATGGGTTTTTATCCGATTTACTCGGATTCGATTCGATCGGTTTGAATTTTTAACTAAAAATTAAGTTTTAGTTGGGGTTTTATCGATGAGAAGATTAGCTCGAGTTCGAGTTTAGTATGTAAATATTCATTTGTGAAATTAATTATATAATTTTTTTCTTAAATGTTTTAGAGATATTTATAATAATATTTTTTTTCTATTTTTTTAGAAACCCGATTCGACTCATACTCATCTCTATGTATATATATTGTTTTTTTCTTCTAAACGATAAGTATATATATTATTTATTTTTTTCAATATTTTTTCTATGTTCTTATATTACGGATGTGCTCGATACAGATGGACACGGGTCGGATTTTCGGTCTACCTATATCCAACCCGAAAAATCATACCCGCCACCAGACCCTACCCAGTTTTAGGGTGAAAAAAATCTGACCTGATCCGACCCAAATCATTAAAAAAAATAAATTTTAGGGACTTAATTGTAAAAAATAAAATTTAGGGATCTAATTATATAAAAAATAAAATTTTAGTGACCTAATTGTAAAAAAATATTTTTAATGACCTAATTATATAAAATATATAAAGAGGGATCATTATTGCAAATATCCCTAAAATATATATGAAAAATTACACTTTAGTCCCGAGTTGGGTCAGGTCAGATTTTTTTCTACCCTAAACCCGAACTCGGCACCACCCGAGATCACTCTTGAAAAAAAAACCGACCCGACCCAAATTGAACCCGAATTCTCTACCAAAATAATCTGACTCGATCCGATCTGGTCGAGTTCGAATTCTGTGCCCATCCCTAATACTTGGATTAAGAATATCAAATTATTTATGAGAATAAAATTTATGAAATTTAATATTACCTGATTATTAGAATGTTATATTATCTTATTTGATTTAATTAAAAGGAATATGATACGAAATTGTTTAGCTGGAAAATATAAAGTCGTTTGAAAACAAATTTAACTAAATTGTACATATAATGTATTTGTCTTTAGATAAATTAAAACTTTCATATATAATTGAGAATATATACATAAAAATATATATAACTACTTAGATTCGACTACAAGAATTTAAAAATATATATGTAACAAAACTTTAATATAACTAATACGTTAAATTTATATTTAAATTTACTTATATATGATATACAGCATCATATGAAAAATATATATAAATTTAAAGTTAGATTTTATGAAAATTTAATAAAAATATAATTATATATTTTTGATATTCTGATCGGTTTTATGACTTTAGTAAAATTTAGTAAAAAAAATACATTAAATTTATTTAATAAATTTTAGACAAGTTTTTTATGATTTAATATAAATATAATTATATATTTTAATATTATAAGCAGTCAGAATATGTAGTTTATTTTATAAAAATTATATATTGATATTTTTTGACAATATCTATTATTTAATTATTATTCTATGTTTTAAATTTATGTCTTGTATTACAATATTTATTTATTTATATGTAATTATGTATTGTTTAATAATTCAAAATAATAAATTAACTTAAAGAAAAGAGCATAATTGAAATGTTTTTATTTTATTTAGGACCGTTTTATCCGAAATGTAAGGAAAATAAATTATAGTAACAAATTTTAGTAAGACTTTATTATATTGAAAAAAATGTATCCGTACGGAGATTTGATATATAAGAAGGATCGAAATAAATTTCTATTAAACCGGTACGTAATTTATTTTATAATTTTAGTCACTTACGTTATGATCATTAATTTTAAATTTAATCGATAAGATCACTTATATTTTTTTATCGGTAAACTTTTAGTTATTTAAACACTAAATTTTGTTAAATGCTGTTATATGGGTAACATAATTTTTAAAATATATACTATATAATTATATATTTGGTCCTTATTTATTTCTTATTATATCAATTTAATTTTAATTTAATTAATAAATTAATCATTTAATTAGGTATCAATATATATTATCAGTTAAATCTTAATTTAATAAAGTTTGATTTAAAATCTATCCGATTACTTATTTTTATATCCATAAAAAACTCTTTGCTGCAAACCTATACAAAGTCAAAGATCTTGTACTGTTGAATTTCGTAATATATATTTATACTTCGAATTTCGTTTTTTAATTTATCTTTAAAATAAATATTAACGGTCCACAAATATGTCCTTTTAAAAATTAAATATAAATATGCATCATCTTGGGAAGGTTCTACTAGCCAATGCAACATTCCATGAAATATGTGGGGAAGGTATGCTTGGCCAACGTAACATTTCATCAATGGGTCAACGATTTTTAGTTCATGTTTTTTATTTTTAATTTTAAAATTACAATTATGATCTTAATAACACATGAATAATGTAATTAAATTTTGTTCATGAATCAAAAATATATTTCTTAAATCTATTAAATTTTTATATTCTTTTGTTAGTATAAGTAGGTTTTAAATTTTATGTAAAACGGTACAAATTATTAAGAAGTTATATTAAAAATATATAAATTTAAAATTATAATAGTTTAAAGATATATAGTTAGATTTTTTAGATTCATAATCCTGATTTAATTGAATGAGATCTTTCATTTCTTAATATTTTTCACCAAGAACGTTTTATAAAACCTTTGAACCCTTGTATTTAGAGTATCTTACTTTCACACAATTCATAGAGTTCAACAAACAATCAATATTTCACGATCAACTGTGTAGGGGTACTTAACGAGCTGAGCAGTTCGAACTTGACTCGATCAAAATTCGATAAATATTCAATTCAGATTGGTTCGATTCAAATTTGAACTCGAACTCGACTCGATACCTTAACGAGTTGAATTGAGCAAAGTCTAACTCGACTCGATAAGTTCGCGAGCAGCTCGTTAATTTTTTAAAACATTTTTTTAATAATTATTTTATTCAAAAAATAAATCTAAATAATAATTATTAATTTATGATTTGTTAGTTTCGAATTTAGACTTTGAAAGTGTTTTATACACTCTTTTATATTTTTGGTTAAATTTGTTAATTTATGTTAATATTAAGTCTCATATAGTATTATTAAATTTTATTTTTAATTAAAAATAAGATAAGATTTTTAGTGAGCTTAACGAGCAACAAGTCAAGCTTAATGAACAACGAGCCGAGTTGAGCAATAAAATATTTTAACGAGCGCAAATTGAGCACGATTTTAACAAGTTTAACGAGCAACAAACCTTTTTAACGATCACGAGTCGAGCAATACTCAACTTGCGATCGACTCACTCGATAAGCACCCCTAAGTAAAATACTATTTGTAGTAGCGGTCCATCATATTAACAAAATTTCAACCTTTTTTAGTTCAATTAAATATTTTCTTACAATCTCCTCTTAAATTTTTGGTATAATAATTATTTAATTTAATATTAATAAAACATTCGACTCTTTTAATTTTTAAATTTAAATATTTTAATTAATCTTTAATTTTTTTCTCAATATTTTTAATATATTAAATAAATCTCCAAACTTTTTAATTTATTTTACATTACACTTTTGAACCATCAAAGATTAAACTTTTGATATTTATTCGAATCTTTTAATGAAATTTAAAAAAATCTATGAAAAAGTTTGGTAAATTTTATTAAAAAATTAATAAAATAAATATATTTAATTAGTTATTTTTGTGAATCACATGATAAAAATATTTATATATAATTTATTTATTAATGAAAAATTATTTCCTTTTCTAAAAGATTATATCCAAATTTAAATTTTTATCTAAAAATAATTTATAATAAATTTCATAGTTTTGGCCCAAATCAATTAGTATAAACGGTGAAACCCTAAACCAGCCTACGAAAAGCTTTAGAAGTGGCCGGTGCGCGGTGGTTAGGTCAGATCGGACAGTAGCTTCTTCTTTATCAAGTTAGCCGTCTGTATCGGTTTTGAAATTGAAACTTTTCCCACTCTAAGATAGAGGAAGATGAAGAAACCATTTAACTCAATTGCAACTTCAAGCAAAACCCATTTCGAAGAAAGTGAAGAAGAAGAAGAAGAAGAGATGAAATCTTCATCTGAAGAAGAGGAATCTGATGAATCCATTGATTCTGATGAAGAGGAAGAGATAGAGCGTGAGTTAGCAGAAGTTACATTCGAAGAACTACAAAAGGCACGAGCCGATGGTACTGATTCAGTTTCTCGTAAACCCCGTTCGGATGCCAAGCACCGCCGCGCTAACAAGAATAGGTATATTTTTTACGATTTGGAGAACTAAGAAAAAAATGACTTTCTTTTAGGGAAATGCTTTGATTTGTGTTTTGTAGGCCAATGGAGCTTAGTAGCAAGAAACCAGTGAGGTCTTTCAGACAGGTTATTCAAGCACCTAAAAAGGTAAATTATATTTCTTTAAGATTATCCTTGTGTTTTGAATCATTGAATGTAGTAAGAATACCATATTAACTAGTATAATTGTAGTTTTGCTTGCCTAAATTGTTGTTCTTTTGGTTTTGATGCTCCTGATATACTATCTTTGTAAGATCTTAATTGTGTCCCTGATATCTGAGCTTATAATTTTCCTTTAACTATTGAAGTTGGTCTAATGAGTTGTGGTCATGGATTTTCTTTACCTGTTTTCCAGTTTTGTGCTTATAATCGATGTCCGTGACGGACGCAGGTGCTAAGATATTAGAAATGGTGGGCGAGGGAATTAGATAATCAATAGAAAATACTAAACTATATGTGAATTTGAAATCTCCAGGGTTGCAACCGCATCTCCCTGCACCCCCTTTGTCCATCCCCGATTGATGTTAATATGATTTGCTTGTAGGTGGCATTCATGATCCTTCCCTAAAGTTCTATATCACGATTGGTGTAATAAATAATTTTCTGAAGAAAAAAATAGCATGCACATTGTTGTTTTGTAAATTTCACATGTCTAGTAATTTAGACCATTTACAGTTGCATGTCCTCACTGAATGTTTTTCTGCTAATTGATGTGCACAAGCATCAAGATCCCAGATATTGAATTTGTAGCATTGATTATAATGGAAAACCACATTAACTGGGTTCTGTTTTCTTTGGGGAAAGGTTACGACTTGCTGGTTGATGTTTTCAATAGTAAAAAAAGAATAAAGAACACTAAAAGGTGAATCGAATCTGTTTGCTTCTTTCTGTTCAGGTTGCACGAGACCCGCGTTTTGAATCTTTATGTGGTACACTTGATGTCGATGGGTTAGTCTCTTCTCTCTTTATCGTTCTATCATTTTGATTTCATTTGTTGCTTTTCATGTTCAGTTCCCTATGTTGGTCCCGTTGCAACTTTTATTGCCCTACACAAAGTTTAACTACTCTTAGTCTTACCTGTGCGTATCAGACAAGTGCGATGAGGAGTTTTTCATTGATTAGTCGTTAGTAATCTATTCCATGATCTTTAAGGACAACTCTTTGATTGGTCGGCTGATACGTTACTTAATCCACCTCTAATATGTTACCGAAATCTAACAAGTATTGACTGTGGAATCCTGTTCAGTTTTTTATCAGTCCATGGAGCTTTACATTGATGTAGTCTAGTTTACCATGTGACTTTCTACTTTCCGGATTATGTCTGTTGAAATATTTGGCTTTTCCTTAGCCTGCAACTGATGACAATTTTTTCAATTTTGCAGATTCAGAAAAAGATATAATTTTCTGTTTGAGAACAACCTACCAGCTGAAAGAGAGGTATTCTCATCTATTTGCTTCCTTCTTTGGGTTTATACCGTCATTTTTCAACGATGTATTTTCCCGGATATGACAGGAGGTGCAGAAACGACTTAAAAAAACCAAAAACCCAAAAGTCATTAGCGAATTGAAGAACCATATTTCATGGATTGTAAGTATATATCTATTCAATAGAAACCACTACAGTCTCCAAGGCCTTCTATATGGCGCTTGGATACATCAAAGTACCTTCTTTTCAACTTATTTACATTGGATCTCATATCAGGACAAGCAATTAAAGTTCGAATCAGCAAAGAATACCGATGCCGAGATTCTGGCTGCACACAAGAAGAAAGAAAGAGAAGCATTAAAGCATGGGAAGCGGCCTTTCTATCTTAAGAAATGTAATGTAATGAATCCTCTCCCTCTCATATAGCTTTTGGAATCTCGTGCTTGTATCCAATGACTATAATATAGGAAACCGTACAAACTGTAATCACTTTAGCTTTCTAACCTTCCACATAATGTTGTATCATGTCGATTATGCATGGATTCTAACTTGGATTACTCCTCCTTTGCAGCTGAAATTCGGAAGCAAAGGCTTATTGAGAAGTATACAAAGCTCAAGGTACACATTCGGCATTCCTTGTAATTTAAACATGTTCCTTATGCCATCAACTCTCTCACCTAATTAACTATGTTGATGATATATCGTCAGGCATCTGGCAAACTCGAATCCTTCATTGAGAAAAAGAGAAGGAAGAATGCTGCTAAGGATCATCGGTTCATGCCCTATCGTAGACCCAACAACGGTGAGCAACAAAGTTAAACGATTCTACTGTTTTTTCATGTCTCTAGAGCTGTATTTATGCAGTCCTCCATTTTGGATGGTGTTGAGATGAGATTAGTGTTTTGACTTGTATAACATCCTCCTTTTGGCATTGTTCTACCCTTCAATGAGTGAATCTAAATGATGACTTCGTTCTCATTGTTGAGACTTTGCTATATCGTTTCTAAATTGTTTTGGGCAGATTTGGATAAATTTTGAGTAATATTTTAGATCGGCTATATAGGCTTTGTTTGATGTTGAAGTGTTAAACTTGGTTTTAGGGGTGTGAATGGGCATCATCACCGCAACAATGAAAAAGAACGCTACCTTAGGGTGTTTAGTATTTTGCTAACTATATTTTTGGCCCCAAATGCTGGTTTGAGATTAAAAGTAATGCTAAACATATAGGTTTTAGTAAAAACCTGCGATTGAAAAGTGTTTTTCAATCTAAACGTAAAAGTTAAAATTTCTAGTTTTAACGGTTAAAAATTTGTTTTTGAGAATCAAATTACGAATTTAATTTTCATGTATTATTGTTTTATTTATAATTTATAAACTTATAATTTTTATAAAGATATGATTAATAAAATATCTTTAATTTAAAAATTATATATATTAATTAAAATATTTTAAATTTATTATATTTTCATAGAATATACACAATTATTAAAATATATATATTTATTAATAAAAATATTTTTTATATTTTTATAATAATTTAAGGTGATATATTTTATATATTATAATATTAAAAATAAGTATTATTTATATATAATTTATAATATCATGTCTAAAATAGTTATTTATCTTATTAAAAATGCTTTTTGATAATAATATTAAACACTTAAATCTTAAATAAAAAATTCAAAAGCACTTTTATAAAAAAAATTTAAAATATTTTTTTAACGTATTTTTTGAAAACAATATTAAACTGACCTTTATTCTCGTAGCTTAACCTAAACTTGGTTTGACCTAGCCTGCCCTATAGGTTCAGAGTTTATTCAAAATTTTGTTTGGAATTTGAGTTTGAAAATTTTCATTCTTTCATTTTATATCGAGTAAAAATCTCTTTTACTCTAATAACGTCTTTATTCATGTTTATCTTAAAAATTCTTTTAAAATTAAATTCTAAATTTTAATCATAATTTTTATATTTTAAACTTTATACCATAAATATTATCCCTTATTTTTAATCTTTAATTTTAAATTTTAAATCTATTATTTTAACGTGAGGTATTAATAAAAACATAATAAAAAAGTAGACTATTTATATCCTTTTAAATCTTATCATGATCAAATTTAAACCATTAACGACATTTTAACTTTCATTTTTTCATTTACTTAACTTTGTTTTATTCAATTTAGTCTCTCGAATGTACTTCTTTGTAAATTCTTTTTCAATTAAATATTTAGAATCAAAATCCAATTTTATATCGATGAATGCATATACTACTATTTAATAACATAAATTAATCCAACTCTAAACATTGTTTAATTGATATTGGGAAGCCTTTTTGTTAGGATGATAATTTGACGGAGTTCTAATAAGGGAAGGCTTTTTAATTAAAAAATTGGCTTAGGTTGTGGTCAGATTTAGAGTAATTTTTTTCCGACCCGGATCGATATATTTATATAATATTTAATATTTTTATTAATTTTTTGGTCGGATTGGGTTTAATCAATTTTTTATTAATAAATAGGGCCCAACTTAGGATTAAATTATAAATTTTATTATTTTGGGTCATATCATAGATAAATATATATTAAAATCAGATCAAATCAAAATCAAGATAAATATCTTAATTTTCGGATTAAGGTCAAGACGATTAAAAATCTATCTCGATCTGATCTGTTGTCGTCTCTATTTTTTAGTGTTAAATTTCTAGTATTTATTATTAACAAATGGGAAGATTGATGTTAGCACCATCCAGAGTAGTGTGAGATCACAAGATTCAACAAAACATTATTTAAATGAAACGTGACAAATCAAAAATATAAAATAAAATTTAAATTAAATTAAAAAAATATAAAAATATTATTTAAAGAAAACGTGGCAAATCAAACTTAAAACCTTAACTAAAATTTAAATTAAAAAAAATATTATTATACCAAAATAAATAAAACCGAGAACGAACAATTCTTTCCATCCACTACATGATTTTGACTGTCTCAATACATGTTCATAAAAGACAATATTTTCAGACAGAAACAAATGTTTGTTCCAGTTAATTACAATAGTTTAAACACTATCAATAACACAGAATATAATTAATCAATAAAGTTGGGACAATGGCTCCTCATAATATGTGCCTTTGTAGTTGATATATTCATATTCTTAGCCACTGGCCACTGAACTTAAAAAAGTACAAATAAAAAATTAATAATATAGAGAAATTTAACTTAAAATTGTGAGAAAAAGGAAAGATACAAGTATTTAAGGTTTTAAGAGTATCAATATTAGTATATGATACGGTCTTATAATTTTTGTATTTCTTATGGTATAATTTTATCTATTTCAATCATAATCCGGTATTTGGGTTATCATTATCGTAATACATACTCTAATTAAGAAATATTGACGGTTTAAATATTGTTAGATTCTTTTTTATGATAGTTTACTGATTCAATCAAAACCATTAACGAATCACTAATATTATTTTATAAATTTTTATTCAAATATAATTTTAATTTTAAAGAAAAAATACAATATTTTAGAGAAACCCCCCCTAAAACTATATTTAAATTACTATAAAAAATGAATTGACATATTTATTGTATCTTAAAATAAAAAATTATTTATTTTATCTTATTAAACAAATCCACCCCCGCCGCCAAAAATATACATAACAAGTCCTGTCTAACTCCCTTTTCCTATGATTGTTGTTTGCATCTCCTTTCCAATGTGGGATAACGATGTTCCACTACTTCTAAATATTGGTTGTCTCCGTCCATCTCCTTTAGGCATTGAGCTCATCCACGTCTTCTTTCTCTTTACTTAGATCCGGTCAGCTGAAGATTAATTGAACTTGGAAAGAGTATGTACGGTCTGAAAATAGATTCTGTTTTATCTTTATATTGTCCCGTAGGAATATAGTACCAAACACACACAAGTAGAGTACATTTGTTGGAAGAATAGGGTAGGAAGCAACTGAATGAAATATATTTAAATCTTGAGTTCGAACCCTCTAGCTTAAGTAGTTAAAAGAATGATTATTGTTCTTAGAGGTTACAGGTTCGAGCACCAGTGATGTCAGCAGAGTGATTGAGCAATCAATCATCAATGTCAAATGGTGAAAATTATATTCTAGAACAGATACTATTATAATCACTATCAGATAATTAAAAATAATCTTGAGTTCGATATTATTAAAAACGTTTTGTATGTATAAGTATGAGATATAATGTCTGGAGCAAGTATATTTGGTCAATTAATCAAATTGTTCATCTTTGTTTAATTGTATTCTCTTAGGTTATGAAAATTCTTCAACGGGTGTCGAATATCGTTGAACATTATTAATGTTGAACACGATAAAAATTAAAAATCTTAAGGACTCAATATATAATTAATAAAATAGTGATAAACTCAACATACAATTATTAATTAAAATAATAATTTTATAATTGCATCCTACCGTAAAACAATAAATTATTCTCAAACTTTTATTATATCAAGAAAGTATTATAATATTTCTAGGAGAAGAATGAATAATATATAAGAACACAGAGTAAATCATTAGTATTTTTTAAATATAAAAAGTTAAATTTATTAAATTATTTAAAATTATAATCAAATAAATATAATATATAAATTTTGATATCAACCTAAAATGTTGCATCTAGTTTAAATATTAATTTAAGAGGGATAAATTCTTTAAAAACCAATTTAAAAATATATATTTTTAAATACCAGCTTAAAAAGTGACTAGTTTATGTACACATGTATATTTAAACCAAAATTTAGTGTGGATATTAATTTCATTATTTGTAGAGTTAAACATAGATATGGGCACGAGTCGGGTCGGATTTTTGGTCTATCCGAAATTAACCCAAACATAAATATCTTAAATTAGATTCCGATTAGACTCAATTTTTTCCCCTTAAAAATCTGATTCGATCTGACCCGAAAATAAATACCCTAATCCCGATTTTAACTCGATCCAACCTATAAAAAAAATTAGGGATTAAATTATATTAAAAAATTTGGGGACTTAATTATAAAAAATATAATTTTAAGGATTAAATTATAAATAAAAAATAATTTTAAGGACCTAATTATAAAAAAATATATATAGATAGAGGATCATTATTATAAATATCTTTAAAAAATTATAGAAAAATTACATATTTAATCTCGAGTAAGGTCGGATCAGATATTTTACACTCTAAACCCGAACTCGATTTTTATCAAAAAATCAACCCGATCGAATCGGGTTAGATCAAAACTCGATCAAACTGGATAAAATGTTCATCCCTCGGTAAACATATAGAATTTATTAAATAAAGTTGAAATTGACATAATAATTATATATTATTTAAAAATTTCAATACGCTATTGATTAGTGGGAACATCACAATCTATATTATGGAATATGAATAATGGAAAGATAATGATCATATAAGAGAGAAAATTCCATAAATATTTTATTCTTAATATATATTATAAATGGAATTATTTTTAAAAAAAATAATATTTGTTTATAAAGATGATACGAATAGAATCCGTTTATGAATAATATTTTAATTTTTAAATTAAAAAATTAAAATCGATATTAATCAAATCTAACATTTTATAATATTTTTATTCGACTTCAATTATTTTTATTCAAAATATTTAAACATTATTTGTAATCAGATATTTTTAATTTGACTTTCTTAGTCTTGTAGCATTTTTATATTTTGAGAATTAAAATAGTAAGTGTTATATTTTGATAAAAAAACTAAAACTATATTTAGGAAAAAATTCCAATATCAAAATTATTATTTTTATTTATTTATGTTTAATTCGTGCGACCAAAATAATAGCATAAATTATTTTTTTAATCTTAAAGTACAACACTTTATGACTGGGAGCATAGTTACATTAAAAAAAACAAATGAGTTGATGTTTTACAGTGGTCAAAGATTCTAGGTCAAAACATTTTAAAATTCCTAATATTTATTATTATATAATATGTTACAAATTATTTTTTTTTCTAGTATTTTACAAATTTGACATTTTCAGACATGGCCAAACTGATGTGAGCTGAAACTGTTCATAAATGTTCCTTTTGCCATTGTTTCATCTCCCACCTTAGGTAATGCCTGAAAAAAAGAAAACAATGATTTTAGTTATAATATATTCGTATTCGATACATATTTAAACATCAGTAAGATATAAATAAATAGTTTGTACTCACTAGTTACTCAAGTTTAACTGAAATAAAACTCGAACTTGTTACTCAAGTTTAACTGAAATAAAACTCGAAGTAATTGTTAGAATTCGAATTATTTATATTAACCTAACCTTAAAGATATTTTTTAATACATACTTAGTTGAACCACTGTAAATTATGATTATTATTCGAACTATTTATGTTGACCTGACCTTAAGAATTTGGACTTTTATTCTAAAATGATCCTAAACTTTTTCATATTTCAATTTCATACCAAAATTGTTAACTTCATTCTAAATAGGTCCATAAACTTTTGAATGTCCGATTTTATCGTTGAATTATATTTATGTCATAAAAAATTAATACATAATATACATAAGACTTTACATGAAAATCAACAACTTTAATAAGTGTTTTACTAACATAACATAAGATACAATTAACATATAACGATAATTTATGGATAAAATTAAAATATTTAAAAATTTAACGACTAATTTAAAATGAACGTCATAATTTAAGATAAAATTGAAGTGTCAGAAGTTTACGGATCAGTTTAAAATAAATAACTCTTTTAATCAGAATCGGAAACTCTAAGTACAAACTTGAGTAAATTTAATTAAGGACTAAATTGAAATAAATTCATTATTTACATGAGAAAGGAAGAAGTAAATTCATACCCATGATTTATAGCCGTGTTCATCTCCGGTTGAACATGCAGCTGTCGGAGTTGGATTCACGGCAGTTTCATCGTGACGCGCAAATCGGCCACGTATACGAGGACGTTTGTCGGCTAGCGTTTTCCGGCATGCATACTTTACCGGCGGGAAAATAAGAACAAACCAACCAACCAACCATGTTCAGAACATCAAACACACAATCAAACAAAAACTGACAAAAAACCAACAACAAATCTGACATAAACCTTAATTGTTTTGTTGAAGTTCCTCCGGTTACGCTTTTCTCTGTACTTTGAAATCCTCTCTCGTTTCTCTTCCGGGCTGTAACGCCCTACTTTGAACCCTGGTAATTCTTCCATGAACGAGTTCTTCATTTCCGAACAGGTTTTAAAAAATTAAGAAAAACAGAGTAAAAAACAGGGGATTTAAGGTAATAAGAGACGAAACGAACCTCGAAATCCCTGTTTCCGAAGACATTCCTCATTTTTCCGGCGAAAAACTTGTTCTCCGGCAAGTTCAAAGCTTGTTCTTGAAAATTCCGTGACGATAAATTTACTACATTTTCCTCGTTTTTCACTTCCAAACAATTCAAACCATCGAAATTCTGACACCCTTCGTCTGAATTCCGACCGAACGACGGAGATTGAAACTGGGTTGTTTGAAAAACTCCGAGATTTTCAATCTGGTCCGTTGTAGGCGAAGAAGGAAAGGAAAAACCAGAGCAGCCATTGTTGTTCAGCAAAGCTTGAAGATTATAATCAGATGAAGAAGACGTATCACAAAGAAGATCATCAAACAGTATGCTGTAATCAATCGTTTCCATTTCAGGAATGTCGAAGGAATCATAATCAGAAACCGAAAGATCACAAGACATTCTTTGAAACCAAACAGAATCAAAATTAAGAACACAACCGGAAAGAAAAAAACACAGAGAACTTTGGTTTGGTTTTCTGCAGTGAAACGGACAGACAGCACCACAAAGTGCCACGCTGAGGACCTGACTCCTGAGTTTTTTTATGAGAAAGTATTTGACATTACATGGAAGAAGAACAAGACAAAGTGTCTTGCTTTTCAAACCAAGTATATAAATTTATATACTTGGTTTAGAACCCGTTGATTCGATTAAATTTAGAGTTGAGCTAGATTAAAACTTTTTTCGAGGAATATGTTCTTTCGATATTATTTTTTTAACCACGAGATTTAAATTCGATGTTCAGTTAAAGTAAGCTAAATTTCTTGCCATATATATATTCATGTGGGAACTATATTTTAGCCTTAGTTGGAAATGTGCAAGTTTGGCACTAGAGAAATTGTTTCAATAGTCATTTAGGTCAAAAGACAAAGTTGTCATGAAATTAGACAACAATATCCAAAGTTTCTTATAACCTTTTTCGGAATTTTATTTCCATGTTTGTCTTTATTCCTATCGACCCGAAAAAGATTATTACCAACACTAGTATTTTTTGCCAACATTTCAAGTAAGGGTGAGCAAAACTCGACTCAAAAAAACCGAATAACTCGACTCGATTCGAGGCGAAAATACTCAATTCGTTTTGACTCGACTCGAAATTTCATAGACTCGACTCAACTCGAAAAAATTCAAAAAAAATTTGAGTTGTAAAATGAAAATTCGAATAACTAGAAATTTTTAGTAATTAAATGATTAATTTTTAAGTTTGAAACGAGGCTATCAATTTTTTATGATATATATACATTGATATATAAAAATATAAAGAAATATTACTACATATGAATATATATATATATATACATATCTTATATGATTAGAGAAAGTCGTTTAAATTGAAATCAAATCATACTATAACATGATAAATAATTACAATTAAATATTTATAGAAACTCAAAAACTCGACTCGAATTTCTTAAACTCGATTCGAACCGAAAAATTTCAAATAAAGTTTGAGTTGTAAAATATGACTCGTCAACTCGAATAATTCGAAATTTTTTGACTCGACTCGATCGAATACTCACCCTTAATTTCAGGAATGTAATTCACACCCTTTCCTTAGGTATTTGTCAATTCCTGTCACCTTGAATAAATTTACCCTTAAAATAATAGATTTTCTTAATTTAGATATTTTTAGCATATTTAAATGACATAAATTTATTAAATAATTTAATTTTATATTAGTTTAATATTAAAATAGTTTTATACATATTTTAAAAAAGATTTTAATATTTAAATAAAAGAAAAAAATTACAATTATAAAAATATTTGATAAAACATCTAAATAAAGGCATTAGATTCACACTGTTAATTGTTTTTATATAAAGACATTTCTTACTGATAAAAAATTAATTCAAGTTTAGGTTATTTATTTTGATGCAAGATTCCGAATTTTAAGTTTATGAAAATGAAACTAATATAATTCATTTAAGTTTACTTGAATTTGGTTCCACGTTAAATGAGTTAAAACTCAATATTATAAAATTAACTTATTTTGTATTGAAAAATAATTATGGACATTTGTTAGAAAATTCGATCATTATTAATAAAATAATGTTTGTTTAACAAAAAATATATAAACTTAGGAAGATTTTTTAACCGTAATCTATTTTCTAATGATTTATATAATTATTTTAATCACTAAAAATTAACTAAATTTCTTATTATATATTACGATAAAAATAAATATAATGTATATATTTATATAATAGTTCATTAAATATTGTTTAAGATATTAATTGCATTTATAACATGTTAAATATAATATTTTTGTAAAATTTAGTTGTTGTAACAAAAATAATTGCATGATTTTTAATATAAATATTTTTAATTTAATATTATAAGTTTAAATAATTAAAAATAAAATATTCTTATGGATAATATAATAAAATTTACCTTAAGTAATCTTATATTTCATCAAAAAAACATTGTCATCTTATATTCTTATCAAGTAAATCAAACAAAGTAATGTAATATTTCCCGTAATATGAATAATGTTATATTTCAGGAATCTTATTCCCAAAGTTAATCTTATATTCCGTGAACCAAACGCATATTAGAGCCATTATTCTTTTCCTAATAGTGGCTTTTCCCCTTAAATGGTGGGAATAGCATTCCTCCCACTTTCTTAGGTATTTTTCTCCTCTTGGGATAATTTTATCCTTATAATAATATAAAAGTTTAAAAAATAAAAAGGAATAAAAAATATATAAATATATTAAAAAACAATTTAATATATTAATTATATTATAGATATAATTTTAAAAAAATAGATTGCCTAACAGAAATAATTATATAAAATTTTATGTAAATATTTCTTCAACCGACGCTATAATCTTATATTCTTACTAAATAGACCAAATAAGGTAATATAACATTTCCGATAATATATCCGGTAATATTATATTTCGATAATCATATTCCTAAAGGTAATCTTACATTCTGTGAACCAAACGCCACCTTACAGTTCTTAAGGTTAAAAGATAATATTATTTTAAATTAATTTTTAAAATAAAATTTGAAATTTATCAAAAAATTACCAATTTAAATTATTATAAAAAACAAATTTTTAAAATTTATTTTTTTAATTTTAAAACTTGACAAAAAAAAACATGCCTACAATGTTTGTATAATATTAAAAATATTAATTTAACTCCCAATATTTTATTTTAAGTTAAAATGATCCCTTTATAAATAAAATTTGTTTTTAAATAACGATAAATAACTTGAAATGATGTGATAAACCTATATGACAATACACTCCGTAGTAATAGTGTCATATAAACAAATATATTGACTTAACAATTGTAGAGAGTAAAAAGAGTGATTAAATATGATAAAATCTAGCTTTAGACTCTTGCTTTGACTCAATTTTCTTGGATCATCGGGAAAAAAATTCACTTCGAGATTTTACGTCAGTATTAACCTTCAAGGTTCAACCCTTGTAGCAAACTTGCAAATCGAATACCGAATATCCAAGTGCTATCTTAACAAGCAATTTGCTAAGTGTTTTTCCAGGAAGAATTTGCTTCAGTAGTCGATCCTTCCTCCCATACAAAATCAAAACATCTTGACCAATGTCAATCTTTGGTTTTGAAATCATCTTTATTTTATAAATAAGCTTAAAAACTAAGAGAAATAAAGTTGAACTTGATGAAGCGTTTTTCAATTCTCACGTTTGAATTGAGTCATCGCTTAAGCCTTTGACTATAAAAAATTTAGCCGATCATGATTATAAAAAGAATTATGCTCGATATAATAAAATAAAATAAAAAATCTTAAGACAAAATAAAAAGAAGAAAAGATTTTGTAAAACTTCAATAAAACTAAAGCAAAATTAGAATGAGAGATGAGAGATATGTTCTACGCTTACTAGGTATTTATAGCCTCCTAGAAACCCTAAAAATACTAAGAGATAAATCTTAAGTGATAAGATAATAATCTTAAAATGTTTAAATTTAAAAATAAAAGATAATTCTCAAATTTAATCTAAATCCCGACTGATAAACTATCAAGCGCTACTAACGTCATCTTTTAGAAGTTGTTGTCTAGATGTCACGTCATCTCTCATGCCCAAAGTCATGCCTATTAATCCAACCTTAATCCAAGAAAAAAAAACTTCAAGACTTGGTCATTTAAGTGCAATTTCCAGCATTCATTGTCTTGCACAGAAATACATAAAAACACTTAGATCAGTAACATAAATCATCGAATCAATGAGTAATTAAAGATAAAATATTAACTAATTTCTGCGCTTATCATCGACACATGAGTTCAAAACTATAATTTTAAAAAATATAAAATATAAAATATTTTTTAACGTGTTATTTTTAAATAATTATAGGTTTTTTATCATCAATTAATTAATATAGACTGTTTTGACTCAAAATAAAATATTAAAAATTAAATAATTAAAAAAAATTCAAAATGATTGTTTTTTCAAATATTAGGAACATTTTTTTGACATTGTATCTTTTAAAAATATCAAACATTTTAAGTTGTTTATTTTATTTAAATTATCGTTCTTAATTACACTTTAGATTTGTCATACTCATCTTATTTTTCATAATAGTTTTAAATATAAAGTTTAATGATAGAAGAAACCCTTGTGTTTTGAAAAAAATCAAACTATATATCGTTTTTAAATATGTTAATTTCTTATTAATAGTTATGCACATATATTACTATATGCATATACTTAGGACTGAACGATGTATATATTAATTAAAATTTTAACAACTTTCTATATATATATTTTATAATTTTTATAATTATGTTATAAAATGGTTATTGAATTGTTAATTGTTGTCGGTTGAGTGACAAAAAAATTATACAAATTTATATAATAACACATTTAATTCTCAATATTTACACATCTAATCAATTTAGACATTAATAATAAGAGTTTTACATAAATATGGAAGAATAAATATATATGATTATTCAATTTTTTGTAATTGTTATTTTTTAAATACAATTAATTGTTCATTGATCGTTTAAACAAAAACTAAAATATAATACATGTTATATTACCTTTAAAAGTTTAATAATTATTTTATATTTTTAAAATAATTAATGATCATTTCTATATTTTATTCAAAAATTATATGTTACCACATAAATAAAGTAAAGTTTTATAATTTTATAACTTTATACTTTCTAATTAATTATCTCGTGATTAATTATCTCGTGACGAAGAAAGTTCATAATATAATTTTTTTTTATCTTTCTTAAAGTTTATAGGATAATTTAACTCTAACAAACCAAAAGAAATTAACATATTTAATAAATACAAAAAATACAAAATGTTATATATGAATATCAACAAAATGCATAGTCTCTAAGGGAAAAGAAATTATAGAAAAAAATCCTTTATTTTTCACATCAATCCATGGGGTTATCTCCATGGAAAACAATGGTGATATCTAAAGCTTCGTACGTGCATACGTACATATGTACGTATATATTATGTATATATTTATATATGTATATGAGGATTTGGGTATGTTTGGGTCCCGCCGCACCTCCGGTTTAAGTCCGGGCTCGGACCAGCGGCGATTGCGGTAACGGAGACTGAGGAGACAGGATGCTCGGCGACATAACGAAATCGTCCATTCTCCGAGATAAGCTGAGCTTAAGGCTGGTTCGTCTCCATAATTTGTTACGCGGTGGAATCACGGTCTCATTGTTCTTCACCATGAAGTTTCGGATCCTCGACAAAGCAACTTCCATGGTGTTATCATCCATATTAGCAAAGCAAACCCTAAACCACCCCGGTTCGTGGCAATGGAACGACGATCCCGGCGAAACATTCAGCTTGACATCGTCGATGATCACTCGCCACAGCTCCATCTCGGCTTCGAACGTTTTATCTTTCAAGAGCTTACGCAAATCCATCCATATGAACAGCCCGGCGTTGCTGTTTAACGAACCGATACCGACTTGTGCAAGACTCCAAGTGAAATACTTGTGCCGTTTAAATAACCGATCTTTGCTGTCCGACACGAAAGTATCAATAAAATCGTCGTCGGACAACATCGACGCGATTAAGTGTTGTGTTTGTGACGATACTAGCCCGAAGCTTGACATTTTTCGGGCACAATTCGTCACAATATCGTTGTATGAATATACAATACCGACTCTGAATCCGGGGAACCCCATGTCCTTTGAGAGACTATAAACAATGTGGATTAAGTCACGGTTGCATTCGACTTCTTCGATGATCTCCGATATGCTTACGAACTCCGGTTCCATGAAAACGGTGGCGGCGTATATCTCGTCGCTGATCAAATGTATGTTCTTTTCGTTTACGAATCGTACGATGTGGTACAATGTCTCTTTGTTCATGAACGTTCCCAATGGATTCGATGGATTCGTTATGAGCAAACCCTTGACTCGGAGTTTATTTTCTTGTGCTTTCTTGTATGCAGCTTCCAAGGCATCAATGGTGATCATGAAATCGTTGGCACTATCACATACAACCGGAACGAGTTCGATCCCGGTTCTCCACTTCAAGTCCCGATCGAATCTGTAACGGAACACCGTGTGAGATAAATGTAAAAAATAAAATAAAATTCGAACTTAAAAACTGATACATTACCCTGGATAATATGGAGTAGGAACCAAAAGTGCTTCACCAGGATCCACTAAGCAAAAGGCAAGCATTTCATGAGCACCGGTGGCTCCGCCGCTCATAACAATCCGATTCGGATCGAATTTCACTCTATCTCCCCTTACTTTCCCCATGAATTTTGCAACAGCCTGTTGTAAGAGTGACATAGATTAACTTAGTCCATAAACTAACTAACATGTACATACACACACACATCTCTCTCTCTCTCTCTCTATATATATATGTCCTGTAATAATAATGAATTTCCCATACTTGTCTGAACTCAGGCAAGCCATGATAATCCTGGAAAAGTGCAATCTCCTTGAATTTGTCTACACCTTCAGCAGTACACAGGGAAGCTTCTGGGTGTTCCATGAGCCACTTTTCAATGAAATCAAAGCTCAGCTGGAGGTTCAAAGAGCAAGAAAACATTAGTTTTCCATGCTAAGAAAAAACACAACTTTTTCCTGGAAAATTCATGGAGATTTTCATTTTCAAAATTCAACATACCTGATTCTCAGCTAGCCCCATCTGAATAACACCCTCGGGTCTGTCTGTGGGGTGAAAAGGATTGGCCTCGTATGCTTTCCACCCGTCGAAATAAGGAGAGTTTTCACCATGGCCAGTGCCTGTTGCAATCTTGGAAATGGCAGCCATTGAAAAAGGAATACTTTAACCTTGGAGTTTATACAAAGAATGAAAGAAATGGGATTTTTCTCGGGAAACAAACAACAAGTTACAGATCAGAAAGAGTAGATTAGGTTTTGGTGATGGGTTTTGCTTGTTTGTGCTGCAAGCTCTATTTATAGTGCATTGTGATTATCTGTGAATAGGAAAGTTCCATGAAAGTTGTGGACTACAAGTTTACAACATATTCTTTGACAAGATTCGGGATTTGGTTTCCACTCTCCACTTATAAAAAAAAGGGTAAATTATAAATTTCATCATTAAAGTTTTTTCTTATTCTTATTTTGATCGCTAAATTTTAAATTTTTAATTAAAAGTTAAATTTAAGTTAAGTCGAGTTGGGTCAAGTAATTAAAAAAATAAAGTCAAGGTGGGTATGAGTTTAGGGTAAAAAAATAAAGACAAATATATATTTTTATATATATTATTTAATATTTTTATTAATTTTTTGAGTCGGGTTGGGTTTCTTCAGGGGTTTTATTAAAATATCATAGTCGAGTCATAATCGAATTATGATTTTTATTATGTCAAATGAGGTCGAGATAAGATATATTAAGATCGAATTTGGTCGGAATTGGTTGGTTGGTTTAAATTTCAGGTTGGGTTCGGGACAATCAAAAACTTAGCCTGTTATCATCCCTATCTTTAAGTATTAACGATAAACAGATCAAAATAAAAATAATTAAAAAATCCAATGATGAAACTATAAAGTTTTAAACTTCAATATTCAAAATATGAGTGAGAAAAAAGTTCAACAATAAAAATATAAAGTTTACCCTTTACACAAATGTGCTATTATTCCATTTTTCTTTTAAATAAAATATTTTGATGTCGGAAGATCCAAATATATTCATTCATTCTCTTACAAATTTATCCTATAAATTCAAAAACATATCAAATCCAATCAAAGAAAAATAAAGAGTCGGAATAACATTAAGTTTCAAAGTCCATCCTCCAAAGGGTATCATCTTGTTCAAAGAACCGAAGGCTAAGTCAGCACACCAACCCTGGGTGCTGTCGTCCCTAACCTTCAGACATTCTTAATTTAATCAAAATCCAATACTTTTACCATTTTCTTTAATGAAACCAGAGGAATTCAACGACACTGAAGAATATAAAATCAAAGATTAGTGGAACCAACACTATCGAGCCTTGGCTGTAAACCATGAGACGAGTGTACACATCTGCAGTAAGCATACCGACAACCCGACACACTGGAGACAAACTGTTCCATATGTCATCCGACACTCATCTCACCGACAACATGTTAATTAGTGGGAAATATTTGAGGGTCGACCGACGTTGTTTAAGACAGTTTTAAGAATCTTTTTATGTCAAACTTGCTCGTGTGATGATATCAACCAATGAATCAGATTCAGTATCAAGTCTCCATCTGTATACCTACAAAGGTCCCAGACATTCATCATTCAACTCGGTTTGGCAATCGAAAACAAACAAGAATCTCATACTGAGATGGAGCGAGAGGTGTCGGCGGTCGAGTAATTGCAGTTCTGGACAATTTTATATATTTTTTTTATAATTTATCTGTTTTTTATTTTAACTTTTAATCGATTATCTAAGTTTATAGTTCTTAAAATTTTATAATTTTGTATATATTTTTTTTAATTTTTAATTGTTTTTTGAATTCATTAGGGTATTAGCAGCAAAGTGATGGGGTATCTGACATATGCAATGACTTTTATTTGGTTTCTTCTATGTTGTCTCTTTTAGAACAGTTGGATTTAATTACACGTGTGAGATTTGATCAAGATATTCTGTGTTTTTTTTATTGTGACTTATTATAGGAGCATATTCTTTTTATGAAGAATATATTCTTAAATTTATTTTTTTAATATTTATTATTAGAGAGACATTTTTTAATATTTATAATTAGAGTTTAATTTTTTTCGATTTTTATTATTAGGAATATACTTTTAAAATTTAATATTTATTGTTAAGAATCTAATTTTTATCAATACGAGTTATTGAGGCATATTTTTTTTAATATGCATTATTAAGGATATATTTTAATTTTTTAAAAAATTTATTAAAGATTTATTTTTTTAATACTTATTATTAAGAGTTTAATTTTAAATTTTATTTTTTTAATATTTTTTATTAAAAACAATTTTTAAATTCATCTTTGTACCACTAAATTATCAGCTCTGCAACCCTACACAATATTTACTTTAAGTTTATTTCCATAATCAGTTGAATTTATGTACTTTGATTAATTTAATGTGAAAGTTTTAGATTAGGACAAAACAAAAACACACACATAGATGTTGACTAAAAATTTGAACACGTGGTGGCAGCTTATAGACACTTCAATGAATCAGAATGTCCGAATTTGAAACATGGAAGTCATAAATTTTACTCTACTTTGGAGTCTAGGATAGAATTCTTTGGACTATATAGGAAAGGAAAAATTAATTTTATTCAAAAAAATATTAAATATCATTTTTTAAAGATAAAGTGAATTTATTTTATAAATAATCCAGTCATTAGGCAATGCATTTTGTAGGGGGGAAAATACAAAACATACATATTTAAAAATAAAATAAATTTATAAATAAATTAAATAATAATAATAATAAAATAATAATAATAATAATAAATTCTTTAAAGTAGGGGTGATTGTCATCGTCACCCATTTACCTTCGTCAATACCTTGTGGATATTACCTGATACACTAATATTAGCAATTTTCGCTAATATAATCCGTTATTCTATTTGCTTTTTTTTTAATAAAAAAAGCATTATTAAAAAAAATCTTAAAAGAAAAATGTACTTAATTGTATCGCTCTCTCCCGCTCTTTAAAATTCTTCATTTTGATCTATCCCTTTCATAGGTAGTCGACAATCAATCTTAGTATTGATTGTCGACCACCAAATCTATGAATTTATTATTTTTTATTTTTAATTTTAATAAGAATCTCTGTTTTTATAGCATTTTTTCTGTTATTGGGACATGTTTTTCTTTTGTCTTTGTGACATATTTTTGTTTTGTGGTTTGATTCATCTATTTAGCATATTTCAACATACATTAGCGATGAAATGTCACAAATATAATAATATATTATTATTATCCTTATATATTTAATACACTAATTTCTTATTTATGTAACACTTTATTAAATATATACCTGATTCAAACTCTAAAAATTATAAACACTTATATTAAATATATATCGACTCAAATTTAAGTAACACAAAATATAATAATATATTCATAATATTAATCTTGAGAAAATAATCACATCAAAAGATCGAGTCGATTTTTCTCATAAAATACATAATAAAACAAAAAAAAATATACATGTAATATATATAACAAAATATATTTAAAAAATCACTCATAAAATATGTTTTCACCGGAAGGCGGAGTCATTTAAGCATTGGGAGAGTTTGTCTCTATTTTTTTTAGGTTTAACTCAGTAATAAGTGTCTAAAGTATACACTTTTTCTGAAATAGGTGCCTAATGTTTTTTTTTGCTGAAATAAGTGCCTAAATTATATATTTTTTCTGAGATAAGTGCCTAATGTATTTTTTGGCTGAAATAGGTGCCTAAAGTTTTATTCCCTTAGTATTTTAAAGTAACACTGTTAAAAGAAAATTGTTTAATTTATAAATAAGTACCTAAACTATATATATTTTAAAATAGGTTCCTAATGTAATTTTTATTGAAATAAATACCTAATTTTTTTCCTTATAAGTAATTTATATTTCTTATAAGATGTAAAATTATTTATATATCATCGTTTTAATCTATTAAATTATTTATTATAATTGATTAATAATTTATTTAAATTTGATTAGTAGCTGAAATTATGAGAAAAAAAATATTTTTTAACAACACTAAAATAAAAAATAATTAAAATTTATATAATTTTATATTAATATTTTCAATTCTTTTTCGATACAATTATAAATGTAATAGGAATATAAGAATTTTTGTATATATTCCCCATGTGAACCGGCGGCAAGTCTTTGCAAGTGAATCGATTTGTCTCATTGATGATTGTTGTGGAAAATATAAAAAATATTAATATAAAATTATATAAATTTTAATTATCTTTTATTTTAGTGTTGTTAAAAAATAATTTTTCTCATAATTTAAAAGGTTAAATGATTAATTTAAGATATAACTAATTTTATATCTTATAAAAAATATAAATTACTTATAAGAAAAAAATTAGGTATTTATTTTAATAAAAATTACATTAGGCACCTATTTTTTAAAAAAATATATAGTTTAGGTACTTATTTATAAATTAAACAATTTTCTTTTAACACTGTTACCTTAAAACACTAAGGGAATAAAACTTTAGGCACCTATTTCAGCCAAAAAATACATTAGGCACCTATCTCAGAAAAAATATATAGTTTAGGCACTTATTTTAGCCAAAAAAAATATTAGGCACCTATTTCAGAAAAGATGTATACTTTGGGCACCTATTATTGAGTTAAGCCTTTTTTTATATATAATAGTATTTTAGTTTCTTTTGAGTATAAACATTAATAAAAAAAATTATTCGATATAAAAATATAATTTTTTTTATAAATGTTTTAATTTTAAATTTTTTTAAAAAAACTTTCTTTTTTCCAACTATTTTTGGTTAAGAAGATGTGAAAGTATCTTTTTCTTTATAAGAACGGCGCATTCCGAGATGTGAAATGAAAGAGAGAAAATTTTATAATTAAGGTTTTGAATAGGACGATCATTTTTTTTTTCATTTTTCATTCTTATTAATATGAATGAGAAGTGTTAAACTTTTTACCATCCTGGTATCGAGTTATTTTTTCGCGGGACCTCCTTTATGATAGAGTTTAACCACTAAGTTCGGGATGAATTGCTATTGTTCTTCTATGCTTAGGACACCAGAATATCGAATCATCAATGAAGAAACTCAATTTAGGATGTAGGATATAAGGGTTTTGATTTAATAGATTAAAATTTGATGATTGTGAATAAAATTTTAAAGTTAAAATTTAAATTTAAAATGTATAAATTATAACTTAAATTATCAACATGTTAACCTAAAACGTAAACTATAACTTTTGAAATCAACGATATATTTATGTGGGTGATAAAAAGGATTCCATTTCTTACCACAAAACAACTGTATTCAGTGACGGATGTACGTGTATGATAAGGTGAGTTTGAGTTTACTCTAAACTTTTTAAAATTCATACATTTGCCTTTAAATTTTATGAGTTAGTCCTTAATTTTTTTAATATTATGAGTTGTGTCCACTTAAAATTTTAAATTTTCATATATATCCACCTCAAATAATTTTTTAGATCTCATCGCATCAAAGTTGTTGATGAAGGTGAAGGCAACGTGAAGCAAGGCCCAAGGCCCAATACATATTTGATGAATTTGGAACAAACCCACATAATTTTTTAAAATATAATTTATGTTCATTTTATGATCGAGGTTAGTAAATGTTTAGATAAAATATTTTATCAGGGTGAAATTAGTAAGTATTTTTGAATATTTTTTTTTAAAATATAATATTTACAAATATTAACCTTGCGAAGATTGATATAATATTATTAATGTTGTATAAGATATCAACACTATATATACATATATATTTTACTTTTATGTTTTATTATTTTTTAACTAAAATATATTTGAGAATCTATAACTAAAAGTAGAATAATAAAATAAAATTAGTTTATTTTGCACAAAAATAGAGTGAACGCTATTTTATTAGATTAGATTTTATATCAAGCACGTAATTATAGAAATGATAGGTCAAATACGTCATTTAACATCTTATTTTGTTTAATTTTTTAATCTGTTATATTTTTTTAGCGTTTTCTCTTTTGATTTATTTTGCATAATTATTTTTTTAAATATTTACCAAATAATATAAATAAAAAGTTTAATATCAAACAATTATTCATGCTTAAATAAGTTAAAAAGCTCTTCAATTTTTTTTTACCAAACACACTATACTAATATTTAAAATTAAAATCAATACGAATATTCAACTTTTTAACTTAGGAGAGTTAATATTAATATTATTATTTTCATATATTGAAATTCATTCAATATATATAATATTAAATATTTTAAGAAAATTATAATTAATATTTGTTCATATTTTTTAATTCTTTGCAAGTATATATATATACATTATAGATAAAGTTGTTTGAACCCATATCTTTTAAAGATCGTTTGGTTCACGAAATATAAGATTATTATTGTGAATAAAATTATCGATTATTGTATTACTTAATACGTTACTGAGAATATTGTCTTGTCTTATTTGGTTTGTTTGACAGAAATATAAGATTATAGTGTTCGATTAAACGAATAAAAAATATATGTTTTACCAAATTATCTTTAATATATATATTTTAACAAATTAAATTCTTAATATTAAAGTTAAAAACTTAAAATTACCGTAATATGTAACATTTTTAGTTGTAACTTTAAATTTTTATTTAACTGACAATTGATCTCTGTTATTTTTTACTTTTATAATTTAATTTAATATTTTAAATAAAAGTATATTTTTGTTTAATTTAATCATAAATATATATCTCACTTGATGATTTCTAAAAAATAGAATATAAAACCAATAAATTCAAAAATTCTCCTTGTAATAGGCTATGTGTCTATTTTTTATTTAAATATTAAAATACTTTTTAAACAAATGTAATATTATTTAAATATTAAATTAATATAAAATAAAATTTACGCTATTTAAATATACTAAAAAAAATCTAAATTAAAAAAATTCATTATTTTAAGGATAAATTTGTCTAAGATGACATGAATTAACAAATACTTAAAAAAAATATGACAATTATATTCCCGGAATATTAACAAAAAAAGTACCATTATCGGTAAAAATAAAGATAAACCAAATATGAAAATAAATCTATTTTCTATTATTATCATTTATTGGGTTCATTTAATATATATTTTTAAAGATAGTTTTATTTATGGTCTATTTTTTATATAAATATTAGTATTCGATTTATTAATCGGTTAATTCATATAAAATATTATAAATATATATTACCAGTATCACAGTAATAACTCAATATATTTTATTCATAATATTATATTCAACCTTTAATTTTATCTAAATAATTTAATGTCTAATCTTATTAAATTAATATATTCTATTAAATCTTATTGATAATAAAATAATATTTGAAAAATATTTTTTAAGTTAAAATAAAAGATTATATAATTAACAACAAATAAAAATTATCTAAACTAATTTTTCATTATTTTTTGTTTATGGATATTATAGATAGATTTAGATATATCCAAAGCACCAACCCAATCTGACAATTCTTGGTGTTGTCAACGGCTCAACGCCACGCCTTTTATTTTTCTATATATCTATTAGGTCAAATTATGTCAATAGTCCATGCACTATATATATTGTCAATTAGGTCCTTCTATATTTGACCAAGTTTGGTCTTGTATTTTTTAAATTTTAAAATTTCAAACATTACCTAATTATTACAAGGAATGTGTGAATTTATTTATAATGACTTAAAATAATCAAATAAGAAAAATATGGAGTAAAGTTATAATTTAAGCATTATACATGAATTAATAAAAATTTAATTTAATATAAGGTGTAAAAATAAATTTCTTCAGGAGTGGGAGATGATTGTCTCTTCCGACTCCCATTTAGTTTCATCATTGACCGTTTGTCTTAAGATCGGAATTTCCAACTTAAATAAAAGGACTAAAATGATTAAATTTAAAACATAAAGGATAAATCTATAACGTACACATAGTACATGGACTAGTAGAAGAATTTTACCTCCATTTATCCACTTAAAATTATCACAATTTACATGAAATTAATACTATTTAAATTTAAATTCCTTTTTCATTTATTTACTATTTTACCCATAATATATATATACCTGAAAATTCCTATTTCCTAACCTAATTTTTCTCCTCTCTCCCATCTCAATCTCGCACCATCGCCTCCTTGCTGTTCTTCTTCCCTACTGTAGCTGTTTTCTTCTCTTCCTCCTCCGCTTAATTCTCTCCCAACTCAGGAATCTGCCTCCTTCCGGCTAAGGTTGCGTCGGAACTCTTTCAGCTGCAAGTCGGCAAGGCAACAACTTCAGATTTGCGGTAGGTGTGTGTGTATATGTTGATTTACTTCGTTTTGTTTAGCTCAGTATTTTTTATTTTTGCTTAATGTTTATAATTTCTGAACTTATTTTGGTTTTTCCGCTGAGACAAGCTAAATTCATGAAAATACTAATTGAAAATGCAGTACCCTAGTATTTCTGTAGTGTCTCTTGTGCATGGAATCTCTTGTAACCATCATAGAAATTATTTATGAAATGAGTTAGTGAAGCAGGATCTCTGATTTGATTCTTAGGCTTTTTATGCTGAGGTATCTTGGTTGTTATTTGTCTAAGGATGTATTGCCAAGAACCATTTAAGTAACGCTTTAAACTTCACAACTTGTTTGTTACTTTCTCCAAGTCAATGGAACCTTTTAAAATTCACTCCAGTAATGTTATTACAAATGGAAGTTAGAAACTTTGGCTTAAATTTACTATGATGGCATCAATAAATGATCAATTTCAATTATTACAACAAGCTAAGACTACCCTTGAACCCCTAATGGAATCATTAAAAGGGCACCCTGAAAAAAAAAAACGAGAATTGGTTACACGATTTCAACCTGTTTCCTTTCTCCCTCTTTTCTCGTAAAAATAGAAGATTTTGAACTACTAATTATTACCACAAATATTGATAGGTGATTCAGACACAAGATTAGGCTGACTAAGAAGCTCTCATTGGAGGCAATTCAAAGTTCAAACTTGCCTTATCTGAGCTTCAGTTACCTGAACTTTCCTGGCGGTCCTCCCATTCTCAAGTCTCAGCTCCTAGCAGCCTTCTTATCATATCATCATTCATCAATCAAAGCCACCTCCCCTTTTACAAAACTAACCATGAAAAACAACATATTTTATGTTAACTTTTTCTATTTCTTCAATAATTGGTTGTGGTGTTTGTTATCTTTCTTCATATGGTTTATATGTTTGGAATCTTATCCCAACGTTTTTATTTACAGTTTGCCGGTACTGTTTTGTTCTGAATTTCATCTTTGACACATTCTAAAAACATCTGATTTTGCAGATGGGATTGACATTTGTTTTACTTTTTAAAGTTGGCTTCATGGAGAAGAATTCCTTATGCTGAACTTTGATAGCATGGTAGTGAGCTGATCGGTTTTCATATCGAAGAATTTTCTGAACTGCCTGATCACAGGGGCAGCAGTTTTCCCTTACCAAATCCGGGTTCTGATCTTGTTAACACGCCAAGAAAAGTCAGCAAAATGCTTAGTAGTAGTAGTGGATGTTCTAAGAGAGCACGCGTTGGTCAACTAGAAGACACTATGATTTCAACTGGAGTTGATGACATAAAGAATATGAATGATACGCTAGGATGTAGTTCTACAAAATGTAGCTTACCAGGTTGTACCTTTTCTTCCCTTTGAAAATATTACATTAATTTTCTTTTGAAACACCAATATTACAGTAATTTGATATAGATTTAAGTCACTCTAGTTAATTGTCTGATCATCAAGATAATGTCTCTAAATGGTCAAGCTGGCAGAGCTCATCTGATTCTCTTTATGCTCTTGTTTTGTCGCATTTTAGTTTTCAAGTATGTGGCTCCTTTTTATAATTTGGAGTTCTTGGTGAAATGTTGGAGATTATGCTGATTTTTTTCTTTTTGTGAAATATATTCCAGATAAAACACAAATGTCGAGAAAAAAGACCAGCTTTAGTGGCAAGAGAGGTGACAAGAAAGATTTCAAAGTTCCGATGAAGCCGAAATTTGATTCTTTCTCCAAGAAGGCTGGTTTTGCAAGCTTTACTATGGCCTCCAGAGGGAACAACTTCCTTGGTATGTCATTGTTACCAAATACTGGTTTTGTTAACATGTACGCTTTTTTATGCTGAGTTTGATACAAGCCTAACCAATTGCTGGTGATTGGCTGTGTGATATTATCTATGCATTTAATTTAAAATTAGTATTTGTTGTATGCTTCTTTTTTTGCATCATTCACTTTTGGGCATCAATTTCAGGATTATATGGACTGAAGTCTGATGATATAAATGATGTCACCGAGCTTGTAGAGGATTTATCATTAAATGAACTCCTTGATGGCATACATGAGCATCCCATTTTAGGCATCGAGAAGGGTAGAAAAGCAACTAACACAACTGAAAATTTTCTACATTCTGTTAAAAAGGTGTTCTCCGTTCTTCCGGTACGAAGGGTCGAGTCCCACAATGTTGCAGATATAGACTGTTCTTCCCACAAGAAAATGCCCTTGTGTCCACTGAACTCTGTTTCTATTTCAGCAAGTAGTGTTAATGGTGATAAAGAAGACATTTGTTCTGTAGACCCATCACCAGGCAACAAGGTGAGCTTTTGAGAAAAATCTAATATATTTGATCCTGAAATCAACCATAAATTAAGTAAAAGTATTGATGCCTGTTGATAATTAAACACTTTTGCCCTATTTGTAGGAGCCTTTAGTCTCTATTTATCACTTTTCTTTTTCTAATTTTTCATGGTGTCAAGGTCATTTGACTATAACCATACCATGCTCAGAAATTCATTTACTTTGTTATTTTGCGTCTTGTGCCTTGAAGTTTTAGGTCCATCTGGGAAGTTTTTCTTCTTTGTCTTTATGGATGCTGACAAGTCATTAACTTTGTACTTTAATCTTTTGTTCCAATCCCAGGATTCATCTGGTGAGCCTGAAATGCCTGCCAGTCCTCCAGATATTTCATTGAGTCAGCCCAAAGACATTCTGGAGCGCTTGGCATTACCTCCACCAAAAGATCTGGACTCTTTACTTCTTGATGCAACCAAGCCTTCGTCATCCGCAAGGAACAACTCGGATAATCGTTCAGGCAAGCAAATACTCCGCCGATCTAGCTTGCCACCATTTCCTTGGTCGCATACTATTAATGGGTGTAGAACCAATCCTGATACGGTTAAGCTCTTATCAAATAAGAGCTTGTGCCAGGGGCGATGGGTAAAAATACCAACCATTTCCAGTTCACCAGAGACTACAACCGGTTGTTTTACCAACTTGGAATCACTTGCCTATGATCCAAGCTTGATTCCTTCCTTTCCAAAGTTTGGTAATTCGGAAGGTGAAATAGCATCAGCATCTGGCACTCTCCGTTTATGTGAACAGCGCGGAGCACCTCTTGCAACTAATTCCAAGGCTTTTAATGTTCCACAAGGTAACAATTTTGTGAAGGGTAACTTCTTGATCTTTCCCCGCCTAGATATATATTGAATTAGGACTAAAAAACTTTAGTTTGAAACATAGCGCATGTGGTACGAGATTTGTTTGTTATCATCCTGTTGTTTGAACATAGCCAAATTTTTTGCCATCCTGGTTCTCTGTCTTGTCATTTATTGTTTCCTTTTTTTGTTATAGTTGGGCACTGTCCAAGAATATTGGCTGCAGCTCGAACACTGTGTGATATTGCGACTAAACCCCTGAACCAAAACCCAGATGGGATTATAAGGTGGCCAAAGAAGCCTTCACCAAAAGCCATGAAAGCTCGCCAGACAAAACCAATCGAGAAATCTGATGAAATACATGCGACAACTTCTTCGTTGTTGGGATCTGACAAACTGTTAAGATGTGACACGGAGCTGATAATTCTCTCGAAAAGGCCCAAGCTCTCTGTAGTTGAGAATAAGGACCTCAATCACATAAACGGTGTTCGGAAAGGACCAATGGCTTGGTCTACTCCCAAATCAAGTAGATCATCTCCCGGCAGATCAGTAAGTGAAATAAGACATTCCACTGCCAATGTAATAAAGCCAAACTGCCATGTACAAATCTTCCGACAACGGTTTTAGATAAGCCTTGCAACAGTCGACATAAGTTACGGAATCTAATCCACGTAGACCGGAAAAGGGGGAGAGGTAGGCTGGTTCTGATGCAGAATTTATCATTCACCAAATACTCCAATTTTATCAACCTGTTAAATCTGTGTTCCTGGTTATTATATGTATATATCTGGTTGTAGGCTTTGTGCTATTGTTACAAAGATAATAGTTGTAGAATACTGCAGGGGAATTCTTTGCCTTGTGTATTGTAGAGCAATTGATGAGGCAATAGAAATTTCAGTGTTCGATTCTCGTCTCGAGTATGAAGCAATTTTAAAATTTATGATCAACGTTTTTCCAGAATACGATGGTTAGTTATCGAGTTTGTTTACCAATTATCATAGAAAAGTTTAGTTAAATTTGAATATTGTTATCAAATTCGGATTTTAAAGTTTAAATATTTAATTATGTGTTTTCTAAAATTATTATAAAATTAAACTTTAATTTCAGACCTTTTAATCAAACAATTTTTCAACAAGTCTTTTGTGAGGGTAATTCAGACCTGAACATCTTAATCCTCTAAAATATTAATGTAAAAATTTAAAATTAAATTTTATAGTTTTAAATATTTGATTTACACTTCTTAAAATTATTTTAAAGTTAAATTCGAATTTAAAATTTTTAACGGGTCCATTATAATATTGAATTTTTGAATATTAATATGTTGTATATTAAATATTAATCAAACAAAGGTTTAGTAATCATGGAAGTGAGTAAATAGTTGGGTAACTAATAGAATTATTTCGGTTTATTCGATTGATTTATTTGAGTCTTATAGTTAATTAAGTTTAATTTTGAATAATTTTTTAAATAAAAGAGTACGTATGTATTTATATGTTTAATGAAATATCAGCTTTGGCTTAAAAATTATATGATTTTATTACTTTTGGTAAGAACAAAATGAAATTGAAACCCTAAGAAAACATCTGATCCAGCAAAAGAACCAAAGCCATTGCCAATCCAGAATCAAATCCTGCCTCTACAATCAACATAAAAACCTCTACACCAAATGAAACGCCTCCGATTATAGCATCTTTTTTCTTGATCTCGGCCACCACCCTCTTTGTTCCGTCGACAACTTTACACGATCGTTGCAAATACGACCCTTCAATCATATACGCATGCCCTTTTTCCGACGACCGGTACCGATATACATACGCAAGCACATTAGGGTTCCCATGCAAGATGTTAATGCACTTCTTTACATAGAAAATTGGATCCTTTGTTGATGTACAATGATCACCTACTTCCCCTCCATAGACAAGCCATGTATCCAACAGTCTAAGGTTCTGTCCATGAAATAATGTCGAATTAATCTCAAATGTATTTCGATAAAAAATGAAGAGTCGGAGAAAGATTGTTGAGTTATGTAAATTGCATGTACCTTGTTACGTCGCATTGCCAAGATCGATTTTCCCGAACCGTCCATGAGAACGAGTTCCTTGGGGCGACCGGTGTAATTATCGACTCGATAAACCACGTCTCCATAAGAATCAATCACAGTGAATCCATTACAACTGATCACAAGTGACTTCCTCCATACGGTCAGAGATGTGCATGGATCGCCTCGGGTTTCCGATGAGTCGGACTGTTCTCGATGATGTTCGTCTTCTCGGATTGATCTCGACAAGGATTTCAAGAAAAGAAACATTCTTAACATGTGTTCTTCTTTGTGTTTGTGAAGCTCGACAAGGTCATAGGAAAATATATTTATAGGGTTCAGTCTACGACATTGAAGTTTGTTAAGCCACAACATTTTTTATGTTTCTTTTTTGCAAATTGTGCAACAGACAAGCTTATTACCTAACTCGTTTTCTAGAGGGAATTTTTAACGGAAAAATCATTAAAAAAAGATGGGTTTTGTTTATTTTAATCTCAAGTGGTCTGAAATTTTCACTGTTTTTTAGTTTTGGAAATTGAAACATTTAACGGATTCATAGGGTTTGGTTGGAAACCAGTGGCTGTGTGGTTTCTCTATACGATGTTGATAGGGATAAATCAAACTTGGACTCAAAAAAATCGATTTTTACAACTTAACGCAATATTTTTAAAAGTTTATAATATAAAATAAGACTATTAAAATCAATTGATATAGTAAATATTATAAATATTTATAACTAAATTTTAACAATTGAGCTCAAACTTTTTTAAATAAAATTTGAATTATAAAGTAAAATTTGTATACTCAACTAATTCAATTTTTTAAATTAACCGAATCCTATCTCTCCCCTACTTGTTTGATGTCCAAATAAATACGAACAAATTAGTGAACGGTGAGACTTGTGTCTGGTGGGTTGTGTCCCCATTGGCATACTGCTTTTCCAGCAAATCAGTCGTTGGTCTTTCATGGCAATGGTCAAAGGGTATGTGCTCACTTGGTCTTTTCTAGAGAGAGGGGATGTTAAAAACTAGGGTTTTTCACTGTCAATAACAGTGAGCGATGAAATTACAGGGTTATTTACTTCAATTAATAGTTGAAAGTTTTCGATTCTCATTCTAAAAATGAGACAACTGTAAGATTTATAGTCGATATTTAGGGACGGAGTCATGATTTGAGGTTTAAAGACAAAATATAAATATTTAAAAATAAGAGGACAAATTCATAAATAAACCAAAATTTTAAAAATATTAAATAAGAGGACAAAAATAAAAATAAAAAATCTTCGGGGTGAGGAGCGAGTACCCCTCCCTATCCTCATTTAGCTTCGTTACTATTAGTATTTATTCTCTATATAAGCTAAAAAAACACGAAAAGATTAATTATTGGTTTGATTTTTCTTAATACCAGAATCAAAGATTTAAATAACAATTCATAATCGTAATAAGGTCGTTATATAGTTTGGTATTGTCCAAAACATCTATACCCCAACGTTGTATCTGTAGTAATATTTCCGACCATTATACTCACAATAATTATAATAACAATATTAATTATGTCTATAATTATATTTTATATAACGCAATCAAAAATATAATCACAATCGTAATTTAAATCTGTAACCGGAATTATCAAGCAGTTTTGTTTTATAAAATGCTTTCATGGGAAAGCAACAAAATAATGTTCCAATGTCATTGCTTCATGATCCCCAGAATCAAGACTCTTACAGGCACAACTTTGTCTTGTAGGAATACCAGAGGGAATCTTTACACGGTTTGGATTTAGGTTTGTGTTTCCAGGACAGGATTGGTTTAAACAATGATCTTCTCTCTCGATCACAATCGTATCAGCTCCGGAGGGTCCCTCTCAGAGATTTTATTCCATATATAATAACAAAAGGAACTACCAAAGGGTTGTGTTCAGCAACCAGACACGTTGGAGAAGAGGGAATTTAGGTTTAGATTTAGATTTTAAATCCAATATTATTAAAAAGAGATAATCATAAATCTCAAACATAATAAAAAAATATCGAAAATTAAAGAAAACCTATGTCGAGCATGTATTTTCTTTAGTTTGAATTAGGACGTAATATTATCGAAAAAGACAACTTTAAACCCCAAACATAATATAACGTCTTTTTTACCTGATAGAGAATTGGATCAAAGTATGTTACTGGAAATAAAATCGGTGTTCAGATTATTATTCAAAATTTTCTTTAATAACTTATAAAGATTACAAACCAATATATTAAGCAATTGCACACTTTTGGGGTATTTTTTTTAATTAAGGATCAAAACCTAATTTCTACAAATTTAGGATCCTTATCTAAAATTTCTTTTATAAACATGAAATTAAACTTATCAATTTTAATTTTATAAAGTTTTACTACTAACGGAGGTTATTTACCTATCTAATTTTATCTTTGAATTATTAGGATCAAAGTGTAAAGATTGAAACCTCTATTTTAAACAATTTAACTAACTTAACAGACTCCATTATTGAAACGCTTAAAGCCTGTATCGGTACGACAAGGTTGATAGACAGTTAATTCAGTTGGATAAGAGGGATCATATCGATACCCAATTATCTTGTATTAATACGCTTGACTCTTAGTCAAAGTTAACCTTTCTGGAAGACTTACTTGTATAGGTACGATCTAGATCATATCGATACGCCTAAGAGATCGTTATTACCGTTAACCCCGTGTCGATCCCCAGTATTAATACACAAACACCGATCAAAATCTTTAATCCAATTTTTATCACATGTACTGGTATGCCTTAGAGTCGTAATGGTATGATAGCTAATTAAAAATTTTAGTAGTCATTTTTTGAACTGTTATACACTGTTCAATAACGATATAACTTTTAACCTGAGTAAAATTATATATAGTCATATCAATACATCATAATTTTATTGATTTTTCTTTATTTCAATCGATCAATCTTTGTTCAAAATTTATCAAATTTTACTAGCAAGTCATTCTAATATCATACAAAAATTTAGGCCATTACAAGCTATCAAATAATATATTAAAATTAATAAAAAAAAATCAAGGATTGAATTGAGGTGATCGAAGAAGTTAAGGTCAAAGATACTAACGAAGGAACTTGTTTAAGACGCTTAAAGAAAAGATGATAAATATTGTGACAGCTTGTATGATAAAGGAACCTTTATGGTAGTCTTTTAATTTGTAAAGTTTGTATTTTTATCTTTCAACTTTCAATTTTTATAATTTAGTCACTAAAATAATTTTTTATTCTCTTTAAAAAGTCTAACAACTTCAATTGAATTCAATCAAGCTTCATTACTTCAAAATTGAGTACAAGGATTGGATAATTACAATATTTGGATAATTTCAATCACTAGAATATAATTCAGACTAGATCGATCTTCAAGGAGTGACACATAAAATCTAAAAAATTGTCAAATAGTTTGATACATGGATAAATTATAATTATGATTGAAGATAAGATTTGAAGTTAGGGAACAAAACATAAATGTTTAATAGTCTGAGAAAAATTAAAAAATAACTTTATATATATTGTCACGACCCGAATTTCGGAACTTGGAGTCGGGTTAACTCGAGAGTGTGGGCCTTGTTGTTGGGCTTGTTGGGCCTTGTTGGGCTTAATGGTTTAGAGATGGGTTTGGTTTTGGACGGTGGCCCAGGGGTGTTTTAGTAAATGGACTTTTGGGAGGAAAATGGAGGGGAGAGGGAGGCATTTCTCTGCATTGTGCAGAGGGTGATTTCATCACCTCTTTTATTGTCTTTTTCATCTCTTCTCTCATCTTTCTCTCCCAAATCCATCAACCAAAGTAGAGTTTTTATGTGTTAGTTGAGAGAATCATGTTTTGCTTATAGAGGAGAGTTTGTTCAGCTTGGGGAGATCTTTCTTTCAAGGTAAGTTTGGTTAAAAATGGTGGAGGTAAGTTTTAGTGGGGGGTTTTGAGGTAAGATCGAGAATAAGTTTTGGGAAGGCCTTAGGATGATTTTAAGGTTGTTTTAGCTTCCTTAAATCGTCTAGAATGTGTTGTAATCGTTTGGTCATCTTCTTGTAGTTGGAGATCAAAAGGAGCCTTCAAGAGGCTTGGGCAAGGAGAAGGTTTGAGGGCTGGTTGTGGAGCTTCTTCAGCTCGTTTTTGAGGTTGGTACACTCCCAAATCCTTTGCATTTCATGTGCATCATCATTTTAGTATGCTTGTTTGATTGTGTAATGGTTTGGCTAGGATAGAGTCTTTGCATGCTTTAATGGTGTCTTGATTTATGGTTGTTGATAATGAGAAAAACTGGTTAAAAACTCATTTAAACTACTTCATAAATGAGTAGGAATGTTTTGGGATCGATTAGACTAGTTTAGATTAAGGTTCTTAAAATTTTAAAGCTTAAAACCTGCATTTCGTGCAGTGGATATCGATACACGGGCTACCGGTATCGATACCACTGTGAGGAAAATGAACGTTTGGTTAAGGGTATCGAACCATGGTTCGATACCGGATCCTCTAGTGGCATAATGGCATCGATACCAATATCGATGCTGGAGGGTCCTCTTTCGTTGACTTTGGAAATGGTCAAAGGGTATCGATACCAGTATCGATACCCATGTTTCGATGCCTTCTTTGGGTGGGTATCGATGCAGGGTGGTTCGATACCCCATATAGGAGTATCGATACCCCTGTGAACTTTTGTTAAGATAAGTAGTAAATGAGGTTCGATAAGGTTAATTAAAGGTAAATATAAATCATAGATTAATGAAATGGGTCGTAAATCACTAATGATGGGTTTGCCTCAAAGGTTAAGTTAGTAAGTCGTGATAAGAGTCTTAATATGAGAATTATGTTGTATGCTCGGTTTTGGCTTGGTTGATTTGTATTTTGGTGTAAGATCCTAGGTGGGTCATCTTGTGTGGTTTGTGTCATTGTTTGGTGGGATCCGGATACCCAGTGAGTGATAGTGTTGCAACACAACGAAGACCATCCGATGTGAGATTCCGGGTGATGACTTTGCTCGATGTGAGATTCCGAGCCTCACTCGATGTGAGATTCCGAGTGAAGACTCGATGCGAGATTTCGAGTATATTAGCTCGATGTGAGATTCCGAGCAACCCGATGTGAGATTCCGGGCCGGGTGAGTTCCCAGTGTCGGGTTGGCAGTGGGCCTTACTCTTGATTTGTTTACTTTATGCGTTGGTTACATTGGCATGTCATATCATCATGTTATCTCATCTCGCATGTTATAGTTATGATTCACTTGAAAACATAGTCGATAGGTTGTGTACCCACTGAGCCTTTGTAGCTCAGCGTTTTAGAATTTGTTTCCATGCGTAGGTAAGTAGGCGGACGTGGCAGAGCACCATCATTTCGAGACTTCAGTATTGACCGGTTGGTAGAGTACAATTACTAGATTATTTATGCTATGTATTCGTAGGACCATTGTTGTAATTGTAACTCTATTCATTTAGTTGTAAGGTCAAATGTTTTATCAAACTTGTATTTTGGAGCTCCGAAGTTATTTTGAGTTGTTAAATCACTTTGGATTTTAAATATCGTTTTAAATTATGTCTTATATCATGCTTTGACTTGAATTTGACTTTGAAAATTTATGGACACGGGTTTGGACTTATGGCTCAAATGTGGCACTCGAGTTGGGGTGTTATATATATATATATAATGAGGGTTTGTCATATCACTCCTAGGCATAGTAGTTTCATCCTTGATCGTAATAATATATACATAGATAAAATTATGATCGAATAATAAGAGAGACAACAATTTATTAAACATTTAAATTTAAAAAATAAAAAATTAAAATATTGTTAAATTAATATTTAAACTAAAAATACTAAAATCATTATTATAACAAAAATGTGAGAGGCTCTTCCCTTGAGTGTGTAAAAGCTAGGAGATTTAAAACTATATAAATAGTTACTAAATATTTAGGATATTTTCATTTTGATCACTATAATTTTTAAAACTTGAAATAAGTCACCAAACTTTTTTTTTTTATATTTTGGTTAGTGAATTTTAAGGCAATTTAATATGGTCCTCCATTAGAAATTGATGATATGGCTGTTAGTTTTTTTTTCTTAAATAAAATAATAGATAAACTACATCATATCCAACTTTTTTTTTAATTCTTATTTTGATCACTAGAGTTTCAAAATTTTCAATTTAATAACTCAATGAAGAATTGTTCATATTTTGATTATTTGCTTAAAATTATAAACCGAAACTGAATCAAAATATTTAATTTAAGAAAACCTACACCGTAATCGAGCTCGATTAATTCTTAAAATCATTTTGATTAGTTGGTAAGTTTAGATTATTCAATATTTAATCTTATATTATACGAATTAAATTGGATAAAGGATTGATCAGTTAAACAAAATATTTGATTTGGACAATGAAATTTTTATTTTGCTTATTAAAATATTAAATGTGATAATATAATAAATTTAATAATTCAAATTATTAAAACCCAAATTAAATATTATGGTTAATTGGTTAATCAATTATTTGATTTAATTGATATAATATAAGATTAAAAATTAAATAATCTAAATTTACTAATTAATACAAATAATTTTAAGGATTAATCAAAGCTTATTACTGTGCAAATTTTCTTAAATAAATTATTTCTTACAATTCATAATTTTAAGCAATTAATTAAAATAGGAATAATCCGTAAATTGAATTATCAAATTGAATATTTTTAAACTCTAATAATAAAAATAGGAGTTAGAAGAAAGTTAGATAATGAATGACGTAGCTTATTCATTAATTTATTCAATAAAAAAGAAAATTAGTGTGCCACATCATCAGCTTATAACAAGAGATCATACTGAAAGTGTTCTAAAAATTTTGATTAAAAGACCATACTGAAAGCGTTCTAAAAATTTGATGACCAAAATATAAATAAACTAAAAATTCGAGAATTATATTATAAATTTTAAAATTTTGATAATCCAAATAAAAACACTCTATAATTTGATGATCATTTATATAATTTATTTTTAATTTTAATATCAAAATAGGTAAACTACATAAATTTGTAATTAAGATTTTACTCAATAATAAATTTGTGATTTACCCTAGGCATAAAGATAATTTTAACTCTTAACGTTTGTAATTTTTATCGGTTCTTATTCTTTTTTTGGGATAAATTTAGTCCTTAACCTATGTCTTTTTGACAAATAGCTTATTTTTTAACTACCATGATAATTGGACCGTTAAAAATCTAATAATGATGACATGTTATATGCATATGATAATATTATTTTAAATATCATGGCATCTAATCTATCAAATATATATATATGAAATATATTTGTCAAAATATATATATATATGAAATATAATTTTATTCTAATATAAAATATAAAACAATTTAAATTTAAATAAAAAATTAAAAAAATTAATTAATTCTAAAATAAAATGTTATTAAACATTCTCAACCCTAATTAACTACGATAGAATCAAAATCCTATCTTAAAAAAATTAATTAATTTAGTAGTTAGGTTTGGGAATGTTTAGTAGCCTTTTATTTTATAATTAATTAATTTTTAATATTTTATTTAAATTTTAATTATTTTATATTTTATATTAGAATAAAATTATATTTCATATATATATATATATATTATATGTATGTATTTGATAGGTTAGATGTCATGTGATTTAAAATATATTATTATATCATCATTGTTAGATTTTTTTAACGGTCCAGTTATCATGATAGTTAAAAAATAAGTTATTTGTCAAAAAGATATAATTTAAGAGCTAAATTTATCCAAAAAAAGAATAAGGGCCAAAAACGATAAAAATTACAAACGTTAAGGGTTAAAATTATCTTTATGCCTTTACCCTATTTAGGTCCCGTACACAGATTCAACGGTCAAGATTAAAGCATTGCTATTATACGGTCCAAATTAAATCTATTTTGCCGCACAAAAGGAGCTGAGCTTAGTTTAGCACTAAGCAGTAGAAGCTAAGAACATGCCCTTTTCTTTTCTCGAGCTTTCCGGGTGTTTTTCCCCTTCTTTTCAGCTTCAAATCGTTTCTTCGATACTAGTAGTTAAGATTTTAGGGTTTAGTATTCAAAAAGAAAATATCGAAACACGAGAAAACGTTGATAGAGAAGATAACTGAAAAGATTCATGGCCATGAATAATCATCTTCGAATTCCGATGGTTTTATCTTCGAATTCTAATGACAAACCGTCGGAATCGTCAGTCAAGAACAAAATTTTCCATCTCATCGGGAGATACCTCCCCCCCCCCCCTAAAATCTCCCATATTTAATGATCTTTGGTGTTCAGTAGTAGATGATCGTCATATGAGTTTTGATCCTATTCGAAATCGAATTGAATCCGATTTTTAAACGAAAGACAACTTTCCCAACCATTCTTTTACTGATCACGATGCTCAAAGCCGAGAACATGGCAATATATATGAAGCATCGAAACCATTATTCTGGTGTTTGATTGCTTTCCTCGTCGACTAGATTGAAGAAGAATCAATTCCAAGAGGGGAGATTGCATTTGACCAAAATGACCTAGCAACATGATACATTATGCATGTTATAATTTAGTTGGTGGGACTTGTACAAGGTTTCTAGGCATTCAATTTGTGTTGCAGATACAATGTGAAGTAGTTTGTCCAGAAGTATACCCCAGAAAATCGACCTGAAACGTACCGAGAAAACAGAGGTGGCGTTATCTCATTAAATCCAAGAAGACGAAGCCATTCCAGAGGCTGTGCAGGAGCATAGACGGCAATAGATTCCTCGACCGAGCGAATATGACACCCATCACCATTCCCAGGAAAATAAGTGGCAACATTCTCTGTACATTAAAATGTGCCAGAGCAAAGGCAAGTGAACTCACGAGTATTGCGCACCAAACGGGCATGTACTTCGTCAATGAAGGGAGAAGGAAACCACGGAAAACAATTTCCTCCCACACAGGAGCACAGACCGAAACTACTACTGCATACAGTGCCATAGCTACTGGATCCCTTGCTAAAATTGACTGCTCGACACTTGAAAGGGTTACGGGTGCAGAAGGCATAATGGGCAATAAGCTGAGGTTGAACTGTGATAATTGGTTGACGAGAGGAAACATGAGGCATCCTAGCAGAACATCAAAAATCCACTTCCCTCTCAAGCTAAATTTAAACCAATCTGATGGAAGGGGATGAAACCGAGATAGACAGCGGTGGAGTATCACAATTCCGGCCAGGCCTTCAGTTACATCAGTCACAAGGCTGAACAAGGCTTGTCCTCTGAATGTTAAGGATTCTTTGGTGAACCCTGATACGTGAGCAGCAAAAGGAATCATCCAAGACCCGATGAACCAGAATGCAGCTACCCAGAGAAGCATAACCTATGTGAGCAAAGAAAATATTATTATGCACAACTGATTGACTCGTTGGTAATTCATCCAGAGTTCGAATGACATTGTCGTACAAGATAATCAGATTTATTCGAGCATGTAATTCATCCAAAGTAAAACAATTTGATCATTTCAAGTAAAACAAGCTAACAAAACCAACCTGCAGAATGGTCTCTGCTGTCCATGGTACGGTCCACCGGCTCCCAACGGCCCCCGATACTGCATCAGCAGCCTGCAAAGAGATTAGCAAACATGTTGAAATAGACTCAATGAATAGCCAACGTTCGAATACTAGCATTGTACGTGTTAAGATTGATTGTCCACAAATGAGCAGCGATCAAATTTTCTCCCATGGCCATAAAGGCTATCCAAGACTAAACTTTAGTTAACAAGTCGACTGTCTGACTAATGAAGAGACTGAATGTAATAGACTCGATGTACAGTCGACAACAGAAAACAGGCATACAGATTAAACTGAAAGTACTATCTATTGCACATGTAAATAAATAATAATCAGAGGTTCATTAACCTGAACTAATTGAAGGAAAATATTACCTCCCGGAGAGTTGATTTCCAATCTCTTCTGCCAGCACTAGGCTTCTTGAACTCAGATTGTACTATTTCTTCGGACTGAAAATGTTCAATATATTCATATTTTGGGTTTTCAGGGGAGAACCCCTCATGCCTAAAGCATGAAATTTTCCATTTCTGCAAATTAAAAACACACACACCAGTGAATTAGTAGTATAGATGGTATCACAGTATTAAATTGCGGCCGCAAGGCTACGTAACGGTTTTGGAGGTTCCCGCGACACCAAAAAGTCCGCGACGTTGCAACCACATCCGCAGCCGTGATTTAATACTGTGGATGGTATAATTTCAATAATATAACCACAATAGACGAGATGCTCAGTTGACTCTAAAACTCAACCAATTAATAAACCTACAATTTCTATATCAAGGCCTGTACATCAATCAAGTTTTGAGATGCATAATTTCCCCCCCATTTTCTCACCAACCAAACAGAACCTAACTAACTATGATTCAACTTCAGGGTCAAAAACCAACATTTAAACAAAGTCCGCATTAGATTCCAATTTAGTAGCTTCGGACTATTTCCTCCATTTTCTTGTTAACCAAACATAACCCATTTCAAAATTTCAACTTCAGATTCTCAAAACCCAAAATTTAACATGAGAAAGAAATTAACGAAACAGAAAACAGATTGCAAAACACAGAAATACTTATGCACTAATACTAACCTTATTTGTGAGCTTGGGAATGGGTTGAAAGATCCGAGAGCCCTGACCTAAAGAAAAGGTACAGGGTCGGTTCGGAACCGGAAATTTGAAGGGAGTAGCAAGAACTGGGCGCTGAGAGAAAGAATGGGAACAGTAGGAACTCAACATGAGGCCCTAAATTCAATAACTGTACTCTTTTGCATTAAAAACACATAATTTTGCATGTAATTTGGGAATTGTAAAGCAGAAGCCCTAATTTGAGATTTTTCGTTTCGAGTTTGGTGGAATGGTTTTTTCTGGTACAGATGATTTCAGGGAGTGTTTGGAAACGAGGAATTTATTATTCTAGTTGGTGAAAATTTCCGGAAATTTCCACGCATTTTCTTTCTAAAAATTATAGTAAAATTTACTTTGTGATCCTTATCATGTCGAATATATTTGCATTCAGTCCAAATATCTGTGGCTATTGCCATGCCCTGTTCTAATTATAATAATTTAAAAATAATTCACTATTTTTAATTAAAAATTTGGATATATTAAAATAAAGAGATGTATAACAAAATACACCTCAAAATATAAAGGAAATTTTGATGATTAAATTAAAAATTCTTGTACTATGTAACTGGATCTTATCTTATATGGGTAGGGATGGTAACAGGACGGGTAGAGTAGATTTTTGGCCACTTCGATCTCGACCCAAAAATTAAAACATTCATCCTAATCTAATCTGATCTTAATATATTTTATCTCCGATCCAACTCGATATAATAAAAATTAAAATTTGATTCGGACCGAACCCTAATATTTTAATAAAAATATAATTAAATCCGATTAAAAAATGATAAAATATTGAATATTATAATATAATAAAAATATATCAATATGTCGATTCGAGTCGAAGAATTTTATCTTGAACTTAATCTCGACCCGACTTTTTCAATAATCCAATCTGGCCTGACTCAATTTTTAATAATTTTTTTCATTCCTATCGGATCGAAACCCTCCGATTTTAGGTCAAATTGTCATCCCTCCATATAGGTAAAAATATACTTATAATGCAAAACACTAAGTTTTACACGGTTTTACAGAACATTAAATGAGTGAATAGATGACTAAGATCAACTTTTTATTTTTTTCAAGTGATAATCTTCAGATACCGCTAGTAATTTCAATAATCTATTTCACCTATCTAACAATCCAAAAAACAAATAAAAGTTAAAAACTCTTATACTATATAATCGAATTTCATCCCTATATATAACACATGTCTAGTAAAAAGAATTTAATCGTCATAATATATAATCTCTTTTAAATTTTTTGGTATAATTACAATAACGTGTTTTGAATCTAATACATCTTAAAAATACACACCTTTTACGTAAAACCATGCTTCCATATTGCAATCATCGATTAAAAAACAAAATTTATTGATTTTCTCTTAATTTATAATGTACAACACAACCTCTCTTAAGCTAAAGTCCATATAAGCCAATACTCTCCCACAATTGGATGCAACCTTGGTCCATTTCTATGGCAAAGGGAAGAAATAGACTCTGCCTACTAACATAGTTTTTGAGCACAGGCTCACGATTCCCGGTAGGGAAATCGTGATCAGACGATGGAAAGCGTGATTGTGATCATAACAGAACTGTATAAATTAACAAACAAAAGTCGAGGCGACAAATAGATGATATGCAAGTTGCATCCAAATCACTTGCATCGCCGGTTTCCGACCAACTCCGGCATGCCTTTTCTCATCATGTCAACAAACTCATCGTAGTTGATCCTTCCATCCTGCAGGACGCAACACATACATCGAACATGAAGATTCCATTACAATGGTCAAAGAAACTAAATAACAGTTGGACTGTAATTCAGCGCCTTAATTGCAATAATTTCGTTTAAAAAACATTTAGCATGTACATACATACATACATATATATATATATAAACATCTGAAACGAGATAGAATAACCATACCCTATCTGTGTCAACTTCAGCAATGATCTCTCTTATTTTTTTCTCATCTTTCACATTATACTTCCGAAGGGCCTGTTTAAGCTCGTCCATTGTTATGTACCTAAACCGAGTTGAAACAAATATGCTCAGACACCACAATGGGGATATATGATTCGGTTTGCAAGAAATCTGTTATTGACTTTAATATAAGGAAATGGAAAGACTGATTACCCGCTATTGTCCTTGTCGAAGTGTTGGAAGGCTGTGTATAAGCGTTCTTCCCTTTCTATTCGATTCAGATGCATGGTAGATGTTATAAACTCGAAGTAATCAATTGTTCCATTTCCGTCAACATCAACCTGCGTTGCATGAAGAATATTTTGCTTAACAAGATTTGCAATTACATTCGATATAATTCCCTCTTTCTTTTTTCAGTTTGTGGCTGTGACTGAATAAAATTCCATTCATGGAAAAAATTCCAAGATGGTGCGTTGCAGAATAAAAATGACATATGCCGACAATATCCCCATGCATAACTTGGAGATGAATGAAAATACATATAAGCTGTTATTGTGGGTTACTTAAGGCAGTTACTTAGGGGATATTCATCTTTCGATACTCAATACCTGGGTTTCAAGTTTTCAGGTTGTTCGGAGAGAGTGCGGTCTTGTCATCTATTTAGCATTATATAATGAGATGACAAATTACACGATAGCATCGCTTGGCATTATTCTTCTTGTAAAAGCTATTGGTTTCTACATCATTCCTTGGTCCTAGTGGTTTCTATTTCTTTGAACCAAGACTAGAAGCACAAAACTTGAATTTGAACAAGCTAATACAGATGCCCCGGTTCAGCTAGGAACACGGTGATTATCAGGCTGGATAATATAAAAGAGGACTGAAACATACCGCTTCCATTAGCTGCCACACTTCAGACTCGGAAAGCTTAGTACCAAGTTTATGAAGGCCAGCTTTTAACTCATCAAAGGTGATTGTTCTACTGTTATCAGTGTCCATGGATTTGAACATCTCCTTCAAACCTACGATTTCTTCTTCAGATAGATTTTCTGCAATTACCTGGAAGAAGAGAAAGAAAGTAAGCAAAAATGGATTATGCAACAGCAATTATGTTGCCGCATTACTACCATCAACTAATAACCAGAAAGTAAAAGAACATCATTATCTTCTTCTCTTGAAAATGGATCCTTAAAACCCTTTCCATTCTCAGCATTCAAAACTTTTTCGGTTAGAACACCTCATCTAGGTTACTTAAACTCGAGTATGAATCGCCAGGGACAGGTTAGTGAACCAGAGCGGGATAGCATCTCATTAGTTATAATTTAATGGCTCATCCCCAAGTATGATATCTTATACATAAGAGGGAAAACAATTCACCTTCAGAGCAACTTTTTTGAATTTGTTCATGGCCTGGAATTGCTTCATTCTAGTTAAAATGGCAACATCAAGAAGCTTATCAGATGCATCACCACCTTCACGCATCCATGGATGATCTGCAGTAGCAAAGCTTTATTTCTTTTTTCACAGAATTTCCAATGAACTTGAAGTGAGACAAACAAGAATTTGGAATATGAATTTTACAGCCAACTTACTTAAGACTTCAAATGCTGAAAACCGTTCCTTAGGATCTTCTCGCAGCATCTTCCTCACAAGATCTTTGGCACTGTCGGAAATAGAAGGCCATGGATCTGATAAGAAATCGATTTCTCCCCGAAGAATAGAATCAAAGATACTCAGTTCAGATTCTGCATACAAAACCAAAAGCAGAAACAAAAGAGCCTCACACCAATCCACAACATAGCAATGTTCATTTTATACGAATATGAGAATTGCTCATCTTCATAAAAAACAATAGTACTACCTCCATTGAATGGTGGAGTCCCACTTAGGAGAATGTAAAGAATAACCCCGGCACTCCAAATATCGGCTTCAGGTCCATATTGTTGGCGCAATACTTCTGGAGCTACGTAATAAGCACTTCCAACAATACTCTTGAAAACATCTCCTGCATTAGTAGAGAAAGTTCAGCATACATTGAGGTTCAAGATCGAGTAACATAGACAAGTTCGAGCTAAGTAAACCACAAACGCTCACCTGGCTTAAAGAATACGGAGAGACCGAAATCCGTAACCTTCAACGGAGAATCATCATCCTTATTCAAGAACAAGAAATTCTCAGGCTTCAAGTCCCTATGGATCACCCCCATGGAATGACAATTATGCACCGCCATCACGATTTGCCTAAACAAATTAGCAGCCTCCATTTCTGAATAATAACCTTTCTCTATAATTCGATCGAACAATTCGCCTCCGGCACACAGTTCCATGATCAGATTCACAAAGTTCCGATCCTCATAAGTTCCCTTCAGCTCAACAATATTCCTATCAACCCCACTTACTTAGAACCTTTAAAATTACAAAAAAAAAAGAAAAAAAAAAGAGAGAGAGACAGAATTTAGAAGAAAAAAAGGGTTGTTTTGGAGGGGAAACCTGTGGCCGGTGAGATGATGCATAATCTGGATTTCATGGCGGACGTCTTCGATATCATCGCGGTTGATAAGCTTACGCTTGGAGATTGATTTACAGGCGAACTGCTGCTGAGTTTCTTTGTCAGTGGCCAAGTAGGTAACGCCGAACTGCCCGCGGCCGAGCTCGCGGCCTAAGACGTAAGTAGACTGGATGTCCTCCATCGGACGGCCGAGCACACGGCCGATGGGTGGAATGTTGGGGGTGGCGAGGCGACTTTTGGAGGCGGCAGAGAAAGGGTGGTGGAGGTGATGGGTTGATGGTTTTGGATGTCTTGACGATGAAGAGCCGGCGGATTTAACATTGGTGTCGTTACGGTGGCTACCGCCGGAGTTAGATTCTGGTTCGGACCGGTTATCGGCGGTAGGAAGACTGTCGTTATTACCCATTGTTACAGAAAAAAAGTGAGTTGGGACGAGCGAAGGGTGAGTCAGAAGGGAGTATATTTGTGTCTGTGTGTTGTCGGAAAGAATTTAAAAAATTCGTAATTGGTGAAAGAAAATTAAAAAAATTGATTTCATTGTAATTCTTTAAATTATAATATTTACTTTAAATTAACCTTTTTTAGTTGTTGTTTTAGTTTTTTTGGAAATTTTATTTAAATATGGTATTAAATTTTTCTTAAATATGGTATAAGTTTCTAAAATTTTTAAAATATTATATTTTAAATTGTAATATTAAACTCATATTTATTAAAATTTCACTATAAACAGTAATTTATTAAAGTTATATTATTGTTTTATCTATCTGAAGGAGCGGTGATTGTTAGGGGTGAGCAAAATTCGATTCGAAGAAATTGAATAACTCGATTCGAGGTGAAAATACCTGATTCGTTTTATTTCGACTAAAAATTTTATAGATTAGACTCGACTCAAAAAAATTTCAAATAAAATTTGAGTTATAAAATGGAAATTTGAATAACTCGAAATTTTTAGTAATTAAATGATTTATTTTTAAGTTTGAGATGAGTCTCTCAATTTTGTATAATATATATACATTGATATATAAAAATATAAAGAAATATTATTATATATGAAAAAATATATATATACATATTTTATATGATTAGAGAAATTCGTTTAAATTGGAATCAAATTATACTATAACATGATAAATAATTACAATTAAATATTTATAGGAACTCGAAAAATCGATTCGACTCGACTCGAATTTCTTAAACTTGACTCAAACCGAAAAAATTTTAAATAAAGTTTGAGATGTAAAATATAACTCGTCAACTCGAATAACTCTAAATTTTTTTAGTCGACTTGATCGAATACTCACTCCTAGTGACGGGTAGAAATCTTCTACCTCTTTATTATGCCTCTTTCATGAATCATGTTTCCTACTTAAAAATCTTGAAAAAAATTGAATTTCAAACCCTAACCCTTGTTTTCTAAATTCTAAACCCTACCCCTACACGCTAAAAAATACACCATACCCTTAATTCATTAAACCCTAATCACAACCTTTAACCTTAAACTCTAAATCTTAAACCCTAAACTCACTAATTTAAAGTGGAGACACCAATGAAAGTATGATTAGGAGGTGGACGATTTGCACCTATAGGTGACTATGAGGATAATCTGAGTAATGCAAGCAAAAAAGTGATAACCGATAAAGGTAGATGTGATTTGAAGTTTTGAATAAAGAAATTGAGATTTTATTTTAGTTTTTTATTTAATAATAAAATATATAATTTGTTATTATTTTAAATTAATTTTTATATTTAATACTAATAGAATATATTAATTCATATTAAAATATTAATAAAATAATTCAAAACGATGAAAATAGGTTAAAAAAATAGTGATTCAATTGATCGTTTTAAAAATTTAATAATCAAATTAAATTTAGGAGCAAAGTTGAGGGATGAATTATGTATTTTATCCATTTAAATATTTCTCTCTTTTTACTCTGTTTCAGCTATTTTCAGCGACTACCAAAAAACAAAAGCATTAACCCAGGACAGGAGGATCTCTCAGCTACTCTCTCTCTCAAATTCCTCCAATTAGCTCTGTAATTTTCTAATTTTTCCTCTGTAATTTAGATTTTTATTTCTTTTTCGTGTTAGCTTCGTTGATGAAAGAGATATAGCTTTGATTTGACAAGTTTTTGGTTTGTTTTAGGGTTTAGGTGATGGCTTCGAAGCGGATCTTGAAGGAGCTCAAGGATCTACAGAAAGATCCTCCTACCTCCTGCAGCGCAGGTTCAATTTCTTCTTCTTTTCTCCTTTCTTTTTCTAGCCTCGGTTTCGTTTTCTTGCTGTTTTTTTTCTTATCATCCGTTTTGTTTTCTCTTTTCTTCTCTTTTTAATCATTATATGAGATAATTATTTCTGTATATCATGGATCTATGCTTATCATTAGAGATATGTGTTTGACCATGATGATTTCATTGAATCAAACTGTAATATATTTATTTTCTATAATTTTTTAGGTTCACATCATTGAATTCTATTTGACTCTAGATTGTTAAAGATTTATTTTTCTTTCATTAATTCATATGAATATGAATCATATCCATGTTTGTTATATTATTATGGGTGAATTTGTGAGGAGTTGATTATGTTTTGCAGAAGTTTTTTAAGAGTTTATTTTTGCATCGTATCAATTAAATGTTACTTTCTGATTTGGTTGTTCTGTCTAACTGATGCTTTACTTCGTTTTATTATTGAAATAAGGCCCTGTTGCTGAAGACATGTTTCATTGGCAAGCAACTATTATGGGTCCTCCGGACAGTCCATACGCCGGTGGAGTGTTTCTAGTCACCATTCATTTCCCTCCGGACTATCCATTTAAACCACCCAAGGCACTTAATCTTATTCCTTAACCTTCTAGTTTTCTTTATTTACTGTTTCGCTGTATGTTGTGAATGTGTACTTTTCTTGACTATGTATTTAAATGTAACTGTCCTTTTCCTTTTAGAAACATCAAACAGGCCATTTTAAATATCTTGGAAAAAATTGCATAGGATAGCACTTTGTACACTGCATGTTTAGTTTTTCCAACAAGCTGTTTTTTAATAACCATATGCACAAGTGCTTCAGGCATAAATGTTTTCTCCTCCGAAATCCATACGTCTGTTGTTTTAATATGGTCAATGTTCCTACTTCCACCCATTTATATTTCGACAATTGGAAGGATATGGATTAGCATGAATGTTTATATTGACCATGATGTCTTTACAGGGTTGATGGCGTGTGCAAACATTGCTTGGCACTGGAATGAGTAGATGCTAATTCTACTTGATTGTTTATTTTGTAAATGCTAATTCCTTCTAGCTTTTGTTAGTTTCTTTTGTTGGCACTTGGTGCTTGGCATGTATGCATTCATAGTGATGCATGTTGGGGGTTTAATGGTTTAGTTTATATCTATGAAGCATGGGTATGGCAGTTGTATGCTGTCTCAAGTACTCGAAACGTTTCTGGAACGGGGACGGGTTGGGGACGTCTGGGTACGTACCGGGGACGTTTTGTGTTGACGGGGAAATATCATTGCAACCAACGGACAATGGCTTATCGATACTCATCTAGTTCTGCTAATTCTAGTAATTGCATGGCAAATCACATTGTGAAGTTGTTTCATGCTTTTTTCCCACCGTAATGGTCTTATAACTTACCCGTTTAGTAGCTGATTCATTACCAGTAATTTCCTTGCTTAGTTTTGTTTGGTTATCCTTTTTTCCTCGTATTTTTTTTAAAACTTCCTTCGATTCAGGTTGCGTTCAGGACAAAGGTCTTTCACCCTAATATTAACAGCAACGGTAGCATTTGCCTGGATATTTTGAAGGAGCAATGGAGCCCCGCCCTCACCATATCCAAGGTTTGTTCAACATGCATACATACATCTTTTAATTTGAATAATAGATTCCACTGTTATGCCATGTCGATGAACGGTTTGTCATAAAACCATTAAAAAATTGAACTGGCATTTAAAACCAAAGATTACAATAAACCTTTAAATTTAACATTCCATCTATTGGCCAAGTAGTTTGCTTTTCGCTCGTGGGTCATTGCTGTTTTATGTAAGGTTACCCTAGGTTAAACTATATACATATTGTTTCTATTCATGTAACTTTTGCTTGCCTTGATTCATATTCATATTTTGATTCTAGGTGTTGCTCTCAATCTGCTCACTCTTAACGGATCCAAATCCCGATGATCCCTTGGTTCCGGAGATCGCCCATATGTACAAGACCGACAGGAGCAAGTACGAGACAACTGCTCGGAGCTGGACCCAGAAGTATGCTATGGGTTAGTGTGTTATACTATGTATGCAATAGGAGGGCTTTTCTTCCATGTGGCTTTGGTCTTTAGATGAACCGGTATGTGTGATCTCTCTCCACTTCATGTACTGAACCAAGTCCTTAAAACACATTTTCTGCTTTATTTGTTTGTATGGAAATTATATTTCAAATTTCAAAGCTCCCACTCAACTTGTGTTCGGTCTTCCTCCCCTTTTTTATTTTCCTCGTGAAAGAAATCCGATCAGGTTCAGCCGCTGTAACTCCGGCTTCAGCTCCTTGTGTTACGGTTCACTGCAAGTGTTAGTTGAAGTCCATTGAGTTTTAGGTAGCTGTGTTCTAATTTGACCGACGATCGAATTGAACTAATCGCTTTTCCCTTTAATCGTTGATCAAATTGAAATTTATTTAAAAATTATTAACCAAACTTTTGTTTGGTTAATAAGTCGGTTTTTAATTAACTTAACTTTGTTATAAGTTTTACTTGAAACCTTCTAGGGTTTAAAACTTAGTTGGATTTTTTTCTACATTAATAGATCTGTTTTTAAAATGTATATGTAATGTATATATAATATTTGATATTTTTGGTTGATCGTTAATTTAATTATAAAATTTTATAAATTTATTTATAATGACATTTGAAAATTTCAAATTTACATCCAAAATTACACATTTAATTCAAATGTATTGTTTTGTTAAATATTAGTTACATTTAATCATTACTCAACATTCTATTAGTATTCAAAACGACACCGGACTAAACCAGCAATATTACAGTTTCCCAGAAAACTTCGAGAAAATGCTATGAGAAATTATATTATGGGTTAGTCTCACCACGTCATAAGACCGATCAATAAAAATTACCCACTTTATTATTTTTTAATTTTTTTTCTAATTTTTTAAGTGAAAAATCACTTGAAAAAAAATATGACATGAAAAGATAAATAATTTTTATTGGTCGGTCTTATATACACATGATGGGATGGGACATTTTTCAAATGCTAGACAAGCGCAAAAAGGAGAAGGAATGTGACAATGAAACCAAAACATCAAATGACATCATCAATATCCACACACAAAAATCCAACAATTAATCTAAAGTTACATCCGAAAGAACAATGGTTTCAAATCAATCACCAAATCCATGAAAATCATATAAAATTATGAATCGCAACCAAAGTTCTCAAAAGCTAAAGCAGAAATCAGCAGCGTGAATGAGGTATGTTAGCGCCAGAGCAACCAACATCAATGCGTAAGCAATCCCTAGATCGATCGACGTCCCTGCCGCCCCCATTTTCAACAGTTGAAAAGGAAAAAAAAAACAATCGAATGTCATTTGAAACTTGAAAGTCAGATCTGAAGAACAACAGAGAGAAATAGAGAATCAGAGAACTAACCGTCGCTTGTTGGAGCAGGAGCGGGAGCAGAAGACTGTGCGTGGACAGCAGAAGGCAAGGCAGCCATGGCGAAAACAAGAGCTGCGAAAACAGCCATGAAAGACACCTTGGAAACCGCCATTCTTCCTTTCCAGGTACGTCAGAACAAAATACTCTCTCTCTCCGGGGCGTCTGTGTCTTGAATGTTTCAAAGAGCAACGCCTCGCAGACGACGGAGAGAGAGAAAGAAAGATTGAATTGTTTTTTTGCCGATGCGAAAACGAATGGCGAGAAAGGGTTGAAGCTGATCTATTAAAGGGAAGAATCTGTCATTATTCATTATCTAGTCTGTCATATTAGTTGGAACCATCTGCTTGGATTCGGATTCCTCCATGTGCTTCTTCCCCCCTTTTCTCTCTAAATAATTTCCAACCATTTTCTTTTTCGTTGTTGGAAAATTATATAATTAATTACATAGTACAACTTTAAATTATTGCTTTTATTTTAAATTTATATTTAAATGTTTAATATTTTAATTTTATTCTTATATTAAATTTTACTTTTATTTTAATTTAATCTTTATAATTTCATTCTTAAGTTTATGAGTTTCAATCTTTAATTTTTTTAAAACTTCTATACTCAAATTTGAACTTTTAAAAATTTCGAGGGTTAATTTTGAATGAGAATCATAATTTAAGAATGAACTTAGTATGTTCAAAATTTTATGGACCAATTTAAAAATAGATCATAGTTTAAGGATGAACGTGTGTTTATATTGTTTCTTATACTCATATATATGGGTGATAATAAGCCGAGCCCAAGTCAGGTCAGGCTCGGTTCGGCTCGGAAACAGACATATTTGGGTTCGGCTTGAGGCTCGTCGAGCTTGAAATTTTAGGCTCGAGCTCGGCTTGAAAATAATATTATTGGACTCGGTTCGGGCTCAAAGCTCGTCAGGTTCGGCTCGAGCTTGGCTTGGCTCTGCTCGGCTCGATTTGGCTCGAAATAGATAATTTTCTATATTATTGTGTTTTATTATTTATTTATTTGTAGTTTATTTTTTTATTATTTATAGTTTTGTAAATTTGTTTTAGTTGATAATATTCAATTTATTTTATTTAATTTATTTTTAGTGGATTTACTCTTAATTATTTTATTATTTTTCTTTGCTAAACAAATTATTTTTAATGTATATATATATAATTATTCTGAGTCTGTTCACGAGCTTTTCGAGCCGAGCTTACCTAAGCTCAGCTTGGCTCGTTTAGATTCCGAGCCGAACCCGAGCCCGAGTCGAGCTCATTCGAACCGAGCTTTAACCGAGTCGAACCCGAGTAACTCCCGAGCCGGACATGCTCATTATCACCCCTAGTCATATAGTTACAATTTTTTGAATAATGATAATTAAGTTTAATTAGAAATAACAAAATCTTTAACAAATACAACATAACGTAAATTTAAGAAATTTACAAATTGTTTTCATTAAAAAATCATAAAAACCAAAAATAAAAAATTGAAAGACACAAAAAACATCAAAAATCTTTTTCGAGGACATAAAAACTCAATCCCCGATATTAAATTTCATTGTCTCTCTACCTAGCGGGATGCATAAAAGATAACGTAAAAGTGGTGAGTGAAACAAACGACATAAAAGACTAATTCTCTGCATAGTTTTGATTACATTTTTGCCGTACAATTTTCATTATATGTAATGACTAATAAGATCTGGCTTCTTGCTGCACAGTTTGAAATAAGACAACTCAATCTCAAGGATGCACGGCAAATTTTGGGAAATGCTATAGGAAAAGCTCCCAAAGATAAGGTAGGTGTCTAACTGATGCTGAAAATCTATAAATTTGACCATTTTAACATGAAGTATTCTCATTATGTTGTTTTATCAACATTCAGATCTTTAAGAAGTATATTGAAATTGAGCTGCAACTTGGTAATATTGATCGTTTGCCGAAAATCGTACGAGAAATGTCAAGAGTGGGCACCGGAGAACTGTTATGCATGGAGCAAATATGCTGAGTTAGAAAATCATTATCTGAAACAGAGCGGGCAAGAGCTATTTTTGAGCTTGTCATCATACAACCAGCTTTGGACATGGCAGAGTTATTGTGGAAGCCTGGAAGGTAGTTTCCCTAACAACTGTTTGATGACGTTTATCATGAAGGTTTGGATTAGTTTTGCCAAATTTGAAGCCTCTGCAATGGAGAATGATGGGGATTTGGATGTGCCGGAAGACGGGGTTCCGGAATATGATCATGAAGCAAAGAAGGGATTTGGATGTGCCGGAAGAGTGGCTTAACATGGAAAGCAGTTTCGGTCATCTTGGCAACGTAAGTGTGTCTCTGTGGTCCAGTCCAAGTTACCCAAGAAACTCAAAAGGAGGAAGCAAATTACTAGCGAAGAAGATGGTGTTTTCGGGTAAGTAACTCGCCTCATTCACTTTGCTTCTACTGGTATCAGCTCATCCGTATTCTGCTGGAACACAAAATGTTGAATCATTTGTCTTGGCAGGTACGAAGGGTAACTTTGTTTTTGTAAGTCCAAATGTAAATACAAGCATACCAGTTAGCATAGCATGGTTTAAGAAATGAAATCTTAGAATTAAGACAGTAATTTTGTTATATTATTATTCGTTTTAGAATGTGTTCTATGGTCCATTCTCTTCAACTCTGATAGAAATGTTAACATTGTGATTGATTGTTCATTTTTCAAATGGAAGAACATGGCCGAAGAACAAAGACGATGTTACGAAGAGGTAATTAAGTTCTATCAATGGGGGAAAATGACCAAAATCCTTTTGGAAGAGATCCCAAACCTCATTTAATTCTGTGGATTTTGCTTGCAGATGGCAAAGGAGAACAAGGAAAAATACATGGAGGAAATGGAGGTGTACGAATATGATAGTATCTTAAATTTCGAATTCCGGGGTTTAAGTTTCGATCTTTCTTGTTAAGTGACATTGGGTTTGTGTTGGTTTTTTCGGTTTCGGGTGCTACAAGGAACTGAGCGAGGAAGAGAGGAATGTTTGGAATGGTAAAGCAGCAGCAGCAGCAGCCATGGAAGAATACAAAAAGAAACTGGAAGAATACAATATCAAATGTGCAGAGGAGAACGAGCAGCAGGGACATTGTTTACCACATGACAGGTGCAACATCGACAAAGATCGACCAGATGGCCATTTTCAACACTCACATCCAAATTCAAAGTCCGAGTAACATTGCCCCATGAAACAAGTTGATAGAGTTTCTTTATCAGATGAATTAGGCCTACCTAAGAAAGTAAGATTCAAACGGTAATGTAACAAAATGCAGGCAGGCACCTAGAGTGGGAAAGAAAAAACAAGAGCCTGACAGTAAATCCCAGTTCCCATCCCTTCCTATTTATCGGTATGACTACGGTGCAGTGTATGCATCCTGTCGAGAATCATACACGAAAAGAGCCATGAATGTCACACCCTAAACTTTCCCCAATTTAAAAGTTTAAATCCCTAATCTTGAACCCTAAAAATTAGGGATTTCTGATTCCAATTTCGGTGTCTCAATTGAAATTTCTATAAGCTTGAGGGTTCAAGTGTTATCTTCCAAAAATTTGAGGGACCTTTTGAGCAATTTTACCCTTGTTAATAATTTCCAGATTTCAAATTTCTTTCTTTAAGCATTCGGTCTTTATGGGAGATTAAATTCTCCTTTTCTTTCCATTTAAGTTTGATTTAACATTCCTTTGCTATTCCTGAATCAAAACCAAAAACCTGAACACTTCCTCTTTTGCTCTTTCTGTCTCGTTTTGATCCAATTCCAGTAAGTTTGGTAATCTCTGTTTTTTTTCCCTTTTTGTGTTATGTTTTTATGCTGTTTAGGACTTATTTGGGTCGTTGTTTAGTCTCGTTCGATTCATTTCTGGGTTGGTTTGTGTGTTTTTGAGAAGTGTTGTTGTGAAGGGGTGTTTTCGTTTGAGTTTGAATGTTTAATGAGAGAGTTTTTATTTCGTTTTTATGTTTGAAGGATGAATCGAGTGTTGAGTTTTGGTTTTAAATCGATTTTAGTGGGAAAAAGTGTCAAATTTTTGGGATTTTCGGCCTGGGAAAAATCTGTGATTTTCCAGATTTTCTCGGGAAAATCTGGGAAATCCCAGGGCCCGATCGAACTGCCCAGTTCAACCCCAAGCCAACCCGAACAGACCGGTCCAGCCCGAACCACCCAAGATCGAACCGGCCTGGCCCATAACCCGTAACCCGACCCGAACCCGACCCATGACCCGACCCGGTTGACGTCACTGCTGACGTCATCTGCTGACGTCACTGTTGGCATCATCTGCTTACGTCAACATTAACCTGATGATGTCATCTGCTGATGTCAGCGTTGATCGTGCTGACGTCAGCGTTGACTTTTTCCGTCCCGGTCTCACTTTATGTTTTTCGACGTCCTGAGTTCAATGACGCCGTCTGTTTCTCGAAATTCGAACCCGAAGTGTCATTTTAGGGCTTTTATGTTCGAATGCCTTATCTAGAAGTTATCTTTAGTGGTTTCTAAAATCATTTCTGTTGGCTTCAGGTGACGTGGATTCCGACCCCGAGCACCTACCTCCTCCTCCTCCTAGACGACCACCCGTTCATCAGCATTCAGGACCTGTACGTGAGTATCGGTTTATTTCTATTTAGTGTATTCTTCGGTATAGTGGCATAGTAGGGTGTCTAATGTTAATTGTTACTCGTAGGTTCTACTCCTGCTCATTTCAGTGGTAGAGCCGAATCTAGTAGATGTCATCGACGTTGAGTCTTCTGGTACAGGTGTGTTCTCTTTTGTAAATTCCGTTATTTTTGTGTATACAATTTCTGTCATATATAAGCATGTACATACATCATTATGCCATGTTCTATTAATAAGTTACATTTTTGATCCTGATAATTATGCATGTCTCCTGCTAGAATATAAGGCTTGCATTCTGATTCTGTATCCGCATATGACATTGTATCTAGTTGGATTATTGTTCGGAGGAAGTTAGTGATTTATTCACTTCTGTTCAGTGGTTCTGTATAATACCACTTCTGTTCAGTGGCTCCACCTGCGGGTCGAGTTCCACTTCTGTTGGTGTGATGGTGTTAGAGTGGTTCAGGGGGGGGGACCTACTCTTCTGGTGGTGTTCGGAGTTCGGGTGCATATCATGCATACTTCATAACATCTGCTGCATACACTGTTCTGTAATCCTGTTATCTGTACACTAGAGACACACTAGGCTCCCTAGCTTACACCCTTTCAGTTTCCTGTTTCAGATCTCAGACCTAGTCATCGTTCGATACTTGGAGGATCCTGATTCAGTTTATAATTATCGTATGATTTACAGATTTATTTTCGGATTATAAACTTTTAATGGATATTATTTTTGTAATAAGGACTTTGGACTTTTACTCGAAATTTTTTTGAATTATTAATGTTTATTATTATTGGGTTGAACTTTATATTTTTAAACGTTTAACTTTTCAGTATTTAAAATTATTAAATAATTAATAATTTTTTCGAATATCAATTTAATTTCATAAAAGCCCTAGCTTGTCAATCAAGTTACAATAAAGTAAACCCTAACTTTTAGTCTAAGAAATTAGGTAAATTTTAGGGGTTACATTTAATGGTATCAGAGCCAGGTTCAACCATCGGACTGTGAGGTCCAAAATGATTTTTGATTTGAAAATAATTTTGATGATTTTATCTGTAAATCTGGAATTTTGTTTTGACTTGTATTTTGAATTATCTAAAATATTTTGAATAATTCTTCAAGTACTGGTTCTAATGTAGGATTCTGTCTGTCCTTCTGTAGATACTTTACTATGCCACTGTGTCGAAGTACACGTTTAGCGACTGGTAGAGGTCGTGGCCGAGGCCGTGGCCGAGGTCGAGGTCGTTCTGCTGGATCTTCTAGTGATTTTCCGTCTCTTGTGGACCCGCCACAGGATCAGAGTTTAGCACAAGATATAGGAGGGGAGGATCAACCCGAGTTACAGACCGAGGCTCAACAAGCCGAGGTTGATCAACCGGTTCAGAGTGAGGGACCGTTTGTTTCTGGGGATAGTGAGACTGTTGGTTTGGATTCTGTGACCATGCAAAGAGAGCTGCTTAAATATTTGCGGCAGAATGAGGGTTCTAGGAAACCTATATCTACGGAGTTTTTGGCTGCTGGGATGACCATGTTCGATGGTAAGGCTGGGACAGACCCAGTTGATGCAGAGTACTGGCTGAAGAAGCTTCAGCGTTTGTTTCAAGAGATGGATTACCCCTCTGATAGGAAGCTGAGGGCGGCTATTTCATTGCTTCAGGGAGAGGCCCTAAATTGGTGGGAGGCAGAGGAAAGAGTGACTGCTTCGGATAAGATCGATTGGGAGTTCTTCAGACAAGCATTTGAGGATCAGTATGTAGGTCCGGAGTATTTAGCTAAGTGCCGTGAGGATTTCCTGAATCTGCAACAAAATGATTTGTCGGTGAATGATTATGAGATTGAGTTCCTCCGTTTGCTACAGTATGCCCCTAGTATTGTGACTACTAAGAAACAAAAGTGTGATCACTTTCTGAAGGGACTCCGAGTACCATTGAAGATTGTTGTAGCCACCCACCACGACACGGAATATAAGATGATCACTCAGCGTGCCAGGACAGCCGAACGTAATGAGAGTTTGAGAGCTCAGCTGGAATCTCAGGGTCAGGATAGAGGTAGACGACAGCCTACGACACCTGCTCAGCACAGTCAGGGTTTTCAGTCCCGGAAGAGGGGTCGTGATGAGTTTGAGCCACAGAGTTCTGCACGATCTAGACCAGTTGCTTCTATTGTTCCTGCTGCTAGTGGAGCTGGATCCACTAGTACTCGAACATTACCTCAGTGTTCTTTTTGTAAGAAATGGCATTTTGGAGAGTGTCGAATGAGGAGCGGGGCTTGTTTTCGATGTGGTTCGTTTGATCATCGTCTCAAGGACTGTCTAGTGTCTCCACAGTCTGATTATACTCCGGGGCAATCTCAGGCATCAGTTCAGGCCCCATCTGGGGAAAGAGGTTAGGGTAGACCTGCTGCATCCGGTACTGGTAGTAGAGGAGGCAGACCTAGTCAGTTTAGAGGAGCTGCCAGATCAGGGGGATCCCAACCCGGCTTGGTTTATGCTACGAGGAGGAATGAGGACCGAGATGAGCCAGATGTTATAGCTGATACTTTTTTTGTTCATGCTATTTCTTTGTTTGCACTGCTTGATAATGGGTCTACAAATTCCTATGTCTCTAGTTCTGTATTGGGTTATTTGGAAATTCCTGTAGAGGATGTGGGTAGCTCTGTTTCTGTCTATACTCCTGTAGGTAACCCTGTGGAGGTTACCAAAGTTTATAAGAATTGTCCTCTTGAGGTTCATGGGGAAATCTTTCCGGCTAATTTGATGGAGCTACCATTCGGGGAGTTTGATCTGATTCTGGGGATGGATTGGTTGACTGCTCACCGAGTCACTTTGGACTGTGAGTGTAAGAGGGCAACTCTGAGGACTTCTAATGACCGTGAGGTAACCCTTATCGGTGAGCGTAGAGGGTTTCTATCCAATTTTGTCTCTGCTCTGAAAGCCGAGAAGATGATCAGGAAAGGATCTGTGACCTATCTTGCCTATATTCTTGATCCAAGGCAATCTGATTCTGTGATGGATAAGATTCGAGTGGTTTGTGAGTTTCCAGATGTTTTTCCAGAAGAATTACCGGGTGTTCCCCCTAATCGGGAGGAAGTGGAGTTTGGCATTGAGTTACTTCCGGGGACTACTCCAGTGTCTATGGCACCGTATCGGATGGCTCCGAAGGAACTTAAGGAGCTCAAAGTTCAACTACAGGAACTTCTGGATCGAGGTTTCATTCGACCCAGTGTTTCTCCGTGGGGAGCTCCTATTCTATTCGTTAAAAAGAAAGACGGGTCACTTCGTCTCTGTATCGACTACCGGAAGTTGAACAAGTTAACGGTTAAAAACAAGTATCCTCTGCCCCGCATTGATGATCTGTTTGACCAATTCCGAGGAGCCTCTGTGTTTTCTAAGATAGACTTGAGATCTGGTTACTACCAACTCAAGGTTAAGGATTCTGATGTGTTCAAAACAGCTTTCTGGACTCGTTATGGTCACTACGAGTTTCTAGTTATGCCCTTCGGTCTTACTAATGCCCCCGCTGCATTTATGGACATGATGAACAAGGTGTTTCGACCCTATCTGGATCAATTTGTTGTGGTCTTCATAGACGATATTCTGGTTTATTCTAAGTCCGAAGCTGAGCATGAGCAACATCTCCGTATTGTTTTACAGACTTTGAGAGAGAAACAACTTTATACAAAGTTCAGCAAATGTGAGTTCTGGTTATCCGAGGTTGTATTCCTAGGTCACGTTGTTTCAACTAAGGGTATTCAGGTTGACCCGAAGAAAATTGAGGCTGTTATGGAATGGAAACAACCTAAGAATGTGGCGGATATCCGAAGCTTTCTGGGTTTAGCTGGTTATTATCGGAGGTTTGTGGGGGGTTTTTCTTCTATTGCTGCTCCGTTGACCAAGCTTTTGAGGAAAGATGTTCCGTTTATCTGGTCTGAGGCTCAGTAGGAGAGTTTGAGAAACTAAAATCAGTTCTAACACAAGAACCAGTTCTGATACAGCCAGAGTCAGGGAAACCTTATACAGTTTACAGTGATGCCTCGTACACCGGTTTGGGTTGTGTTCTGATGCAAGATGGGAAGGTAGTGACTTATGCTTCTCGTCAGTTGAAACCGCATGAGTGTAACTATCCGACCCACGATTTGGAGTTAGCAGCGGTGATCTTTGCTTTGAAAATCTGGAAACACTATCTCTATGGAAAGAAGTGTTACATCTTCACAGATCATAAGAGTCTGAAATACCTTCTCACTCAAAAAGAGCTCAACTTGAGACAACGACGATGGTTGGAGCTTCTGAAGGATTATGACTGTGAGATCGATTACCACCCTTGTAAAGCTAATGTCGTTGCGGATGCTCTGAATCGCAACGCCATTTCTGATCTGAGAGCTCTGTTTGCTCGGCTGAGTTTATTTGAGGATGGTAGTTTGTTGGCCGAGCTCCGTGTGGTTCCTACCCTGATATCTGATAATCGGGCTGAGCAGCCCAATGACCCTTTCTTGGCCCATCGTATTGTTGAGGTCAATGAGGGAACTGCTCAGGACTTTTCTATCGATCAGGATGAAGTTTTATGTTTTCGGGGTCGATACTGTGTTCCCAGGAACTCTGATCTGAAACAAATTATTCTTCGGGAAGCCCATGACAGTCCATATTCTATGCATCCTGGTGGTGATAAAATGTATAAGAATCTTCGGGAAAAATATTGGTGGAAGGGTCTCAAACGAGATATGATCAGTTTTTTATCTAAGTGCTTGACTTGCCAGAAAGTCAAAGCAGAGCATCAGTGTCCATCTGGACTTCTTCAGCATATTGAGATCCCTCAGTGGAAATGGGAGCGTGTGACCATGGATTTTGTCAGTGGTTTGCCTTTGACTCCGTCAAAGAAGGATTCTGTATGGGTCATCGTTGATCGGTTGACTAAGTCTGCACACTTCATTCCGGTTAAGACTACTTACCCTCTGAGTAAGTTGGCCCGGTTGTACATCTCTGAGATTGTTCGGTTACATGGGGTGCCTCTATCTATTATTTTTGATCGGGATCCGAGATTCACATCTAAATTCTGGGGTTCTCTGCACTCTGCTTTGGGTACTCGGGTAAACTTCAGTACTGCATATCACCCTCAGACCGATGGTCAGTCTGAGCGAGTGATTCAGATCCTTGAGGATATGTTGAGAGGATGTATTCTGGATTTCAGAGGTAGTTGGGAGGATTTCTTATCGCTTGTCGAGTTCGCATATAATAATAGCTACCAGGCCAGTATTAAGATGGCATCTTATGAGGCTCTGTACGGGCGCAAGTGTCGCACCCCTATTGGATGGACTGAGCTTAATAAGCACCGTTTGTTGGGTTCAGATCTTGTTCATGAGGCTGAGGAGACTGTCAGGTTGATTCGGGATAGGCTTAAGGCCGCTTTTGATAGACAGAAATCTTATGCGGATTTGAGGCGTAAGGATCTTGAGTTTGAGGTTGGTGACGAGGTATTCTTAAAAGTATCTCCGTGGAGGAAGGTGCTTCGTTTTGGTCGTAAGGGAAAACTCAGTCACCGTTATATCGGACCTTATCGTATCATCAGACGAGTTGGACCTGTAGCTTATCAGCTTGAGTTACCACCATAGCTCAAACGTATCCATGATGTGTTTCATGTTTCTGTACTAAGACGATATCGAGCTGATCCGTCTCATGTCCTACCTATTGAGGAGTTTGAGATTCGTCCAGATCTGTGCTATGCGGAGGAACCTGTTGAGATTATTGCTCAGGACCAGAAGGTCCTTCGGAGGAAAACCATTAAAATGGTTAAGGTTCTCTGGCGTAACCGAGGTTATGATGAGGCTACGTGGGAGCCCAAATCTGTTATCAAAGCCCAGTATCCGCATCTTTTTGATCCAGGTAAATTTCGAGGACGAAATTTCTGTAAGGGGGGAGAGTTGTCACACCCTAAACTTTCCCCAATTTAAAAGTTTAAATCCCTAATCTTGAACCCTAGAAATTGAGGATTTCTGATTCTAATTTCGGTGTCTCAATTGAAATTTTTATAAGCTTGAGGGTTCAAGTGTTATCTTCCAAAAATCTGAGGGACCTTTTGAGCAATTTTACCATTGTTAATAATTTCCATATTTCAAATTTCCTTCTTTAAGCATTCGGTCTTTATAGGAGATTAAATTCTCCTTTTCTTTCCATTTAAGTTTGATTTAACATTCTTTTGTTATTCCTGAATCAAAACCAAAAACCTGAACACTTCCTCTTTTGCTCTTTCTGTCTCGTTTTGATCCAATTCCAGTAAGTTTGGTAATCTCTGTTTTTTTCCCTTTTTGTGTTATGTTTTTATGCTGTTTAGGACTCATTTGGGTCGTTGTTTAGTCTCGTTCAATTCGTTTCTAGGTTGGTTTATGTGTTGTTGTGAAGGGGTGTTTTCGTTTGAGTTTGAATGTTTAATGAGAGAGTTTTTATTTCGTTTTTATGTTTGAAGGATGAATCGAGTGTTGAGTTTTGGTTTTAAATCGATTTTAGTGGGAAAAAGTGTCAAATTTTTGGGATTTTCGGCCTGGGAAAAATCTGAGATTTTCCAGATTTTCTCGGGAAAATCTGGGAAATCTCAGGGCCCGACCGAACCGCCCGGTTCAACCCCAAGCCAACCCGAACCGACCGGTCCAGCCCGAACCACCCAAGATCGAACCAGCCTGGCCCATAACTCGTGACCTGACCCGAACCCAACCCGAACTGACCCATGACCCGACCCGGCTGACGTCACTACTGACGTCATCTGCTGACGTCACTGCTGGCATCATCTGCTGACGTCAGCATTGACCTGATGACGTCATCTGTTAACGTCAGCGTTGATCGTACTGACGTCAACGTTGACTTTTTCCGTCCCGGTCTCACTTTATGTTTTTCGACGTCTTGAGTTCAATGGCGCTGTCTGTTTCTCGAAATTCGAACCCGAAGTGTCATTTTTAGGGGGTTTATGTTCGAATGCCTTATATGGAAGTTATCTTTAGTGGTTTCTAAAATCATTTCTGTTGGCTTCAGGTGACGTGGATTCCGACCCCGAGCACCTACCTCCTCCTCCTCCTGGACGACCACCCGTTCATCAGCATTCGGGACCTACACGTGAGTATCAGTTTATTTCTGTTTAGTGTATTCTTCGGTATAGTGGCATAGTATGGTGTCTAATGTTAATTGTTACTCGTAGGTTCTACTCCTGCTCATTCCAGTGGTAGAGCCAAGTCCAGTAGACGTCAGTATCGACGTTGAGTCTTCTGGTACAGGTGTGTTTTCTTCTGTAAATTCTGTTATTTTTGTGTATACAGTTTCTGTCATATATAAGCATGTACATACATCATTATGCCCTATTCTATTAATAAGTTACATTTCTGATCCTGATAATTACGCATGCCTCCTGCTAGAATATAAGGCTTACATTCTGATTCTGTATCCGCATATGACATTGCATCTAGTTGGATTATTGTTCGGAGGAAGTTAGTGATTTATTCACTTCTGTTAAGTGGTTCTGTATAATACCACTTTTGTTCAGTGGCTCCACCTGCGGGTCGAGTTCCACTTCTGTTGGTGTGATGGAGTTAGAGTGGTTCAGGGGGGACCTACTTTTCTGATGGTGTTCGGAGTTGGGGTGCATATCATGCATACTTCATAACATCTGCTGCATACACTGTTCTGTAATCCTGTTATCTGTACACTAGAGACACACTAGGCTCCCTAGCTTACACCCTTTCAGTTTCCTGTTTCAGATCTCAGACCTAGTCATCGTTCGATACTTGGAGGATCCTAATTCAGTTTATAATTATCGTATGATTTACAGATTTATTTTCAAATTATAAACTTTTAATGGATATTATTTTTGTAATAAAGACTTTGGACTTTTACTCGAAATTTTTCTGAATTATTAATGTTTATTATTATTGGGTTGAACTTTATATTTTTAAACGTTTAACTTTTCAGTATTTAAAATTATTAAATAATTAATAGTTTTTTTGAATATCAATTTAATTTCATAAAAGCCCTAACTTGCCAATCAAGTTACAGTAAAGTAAACCCTGACTTTTAGTCTAAGAAATTAAGTAAATTTTAGGGGTTACAATGAACATCATCCGGCAGTGGCCACACTCAGGTTCATAAGGAGAGTAAGGGTCTGAGTGAACTGCATGAGCACAACCAGCTGAACCACGACAACCGTGCTCAGCAGCATGTGGCTCAACATGACATGATCTAGCTCATCTTGAACCGTAACAGTTTGTTGGATTAATCTTGGGACTACAACAGAAGACGGATGGATTAACTCACACAATACAAAACCAGATATCGTCTATGCAGATTTCAAAACCAGAACAGCACAAAAGTGAGCAAATGACTAACCTTAAGTGGGTATCCTAGGCAAACAATGAATGATGCAGCAATGTCTTCCTGGGCAGCCACCATGCATGCAGCTGACTCTACAAAGAAACATGATCTTAAAATAGGACATACAGACAAGCATCCATGAGTTTTACACATTCTTAGAGAAAAACATGAACCATAACATTGATTATGGAACATCAACACAAGGATTAGTCATTAGTGTCCCTTAAACCCTTATGATAGAATGCATTGGCAATGTTATTGCTATAAAATAAAACACAAATGATTGAAAATTCAGTTTTTTTTTTTATAAATTACATGTCTATTTTAGTATGTTATTTTTTTTTGAACAACTATTTTAGTATGTTAGTTTGGTGTATTTATGGACTCTTACTTTCGAATTTAGACTTTGAAAGTGTTTTATACACTCTTTTGATATTTTTGGTTAAATTTGTTAATTTATATCAATATTAAGTATCATATAGTATTATTAAATTTTACTTTTAATTAAAAATAAGATAAGTTTTTTAGTGAGTTTAACAAGCAACAAGTCGAGCTTAACGAGTCGAGTTGAACAATAAAATATTTTAACGAACATGAATTTAACACAATTTTAACGAATTTAACGAGTAATAAATCGAGTCGAACAACAAAATGTTTTAACGAGTACGAATCGAATACTGTTTAACTCACAATTGACTCGCTTGATAAACACTCCTGTTCATTATAGTGTGAAAAAAAAGAGCATAAATTTCAGGACCAAAGACTGCCCCTGTTGTCCAATTTGCAAGATATTCAACTGGTTGCGGAGATTAAAAGGCAAAGGAATGTCAATGGAGAATTAATCTTAGCGTTGACATTAGGATAAACAATCATATTCATGCAGGGTTAAAGATAGATGCCTAAAGCACCTAATTCTTTCTTTTTTATCTTAACACCTTCTCAAGGTTCTTAAGGGCCAAATTCTCCACGTAGATCTAGTAAATTCGATTCAAGATCTAAAAATCGAATTGATTTATCTGAATCAAGACTTAAAATCGATTTAAATGTGATAATTTGATTTTGACCCGGAAACCAAACTAAAACTGAAATTAATCCGAATTCTAGGTGAATCAAAATAGACTTGAACCAATTTTCAATCGAATTGAATAGATCCAAACCGAAGGTAACTCGAAATAAAAAATATATATTAAAATAAATAAATAAAGATAGATTTGATGTGAATTGTCATACATTTCGTCAAAAACCAAATATACAAATTATACAAAGTGATATACAGGGTGTAAAAACCTAACTTGGTCTAAAAGTTTCACTAAAACCGATCGATCTCTTGTTAACCCAATATTGACCAGATTCAAAATCAATCCAACTGAAATACTCGAACCGAAATCAACTGACTCGACTCGATACTTGAACAGAAATCAACGTAGACTTGAACTAATACCGAAAATTTAAACTAGACCCGAACCGATCTATACCGAATTTAAACTGATTGTAGTCAGAACCAAAATAACCCAAAATAAATCCGAACCCGAATCACCCGTTTGCCACCTCTATCCCCATGTGATTCTGGAAATTCTTGGAAGATCTAAAATCATTCTATTTTTTATTGATTTATTACCAATAAGTGATAGATACGAATGTGTTCGATACGAATATCGAATACAAATGTTTCAAGAAAAATGAAAGTCGAAACAACAAGACGTCCATTGTCGAATACCAAGTAATGGAGTGGTCCATTTCAGAATAATCTCCACAACTTTGGCATGCGATTTAACACCGTCTTGGAGTCCTATAAAATGGTGTTTCTTATTAGCCAATTCTCTTCAATGTGAATCAGCCAAACCAATCAGCTAGTAATTCACAGTGGTGTGTGTTCATTTCTCACTCTCCCTCAATGGCTTCCGAATTTGCCTGTTTCTTCAAGGGCTTAAACCGAAGCCATTGGGGCGAGAGTGGATAATGGTCAACATTCTTCCTTCTGATATCTTTCATGTCCGTTTTATAGTCTATGTTCTGAAAGAGGTAAACCATCACCAAGTTCTTCATGTTGCAGGCTTTTAGTAATCTAAAAACGTTTATTTTCATAGGTGGGAATTGGTGTTCCAAAACATGTTGCATGTGACATTCAGACACTTGCCTCTACAAACCAGAACCTGTCCAAGTGATTTTTAGCCGTACCCTAAACGTCTAAGCCTGCCTGTTTTTACATTCCCCAGTTTTTATGGACTTTGACAGTAATTCTTTGTTGTGTTTTGGATCACAAATCAGTTTCCCTGATCCAAAACATGTTCAATTAGGTGTTTTGAACAGTTTGTCGATTTCTGGAGTTGTCGTTTTAAGAGTGGACTGTCAAAAATCACTCACTGAAAGGTAAAAGAAATGGTGAAAACCAACAATGCATGTAATGGTAGCAAAAATGGGTTATTTCTTGATTTAAATCTTCATTAAAACGATCAAACTTGGAGATTATAAAGCTGAGATGACCTTAGCTTCTATGATTTCAACTGCAAAACCATCAACAATGACCAGAGACAAAGTCTTGTTGTAGGTTCCAGCTTGAAGGGTGTTTGCCAGAAGCTCGTCATGCTTCTTACTCATGTACAAATCAAGCTCGTAGTTCTATCAAAGAGGAAAACATGAGAAATAAACATGGAGATTAGTATGAAGCAGTGAATATATAATCGTACTTATACTCACCGATCATCTCGAAGACGCTGGTATTCAGGATCATAGTTCATGAAAACAAAGTACAACTCAAGGTTTGTGCTCCACATTGACATTGATCTGTTGATTTTCTTCAAGTTTGGGTTGGTCAGTTATGGATTCTCAGCTCTATACGGTACGTATTTATTTACCCTTAATTATGTCTCTTTCTGTAATTAAACTACAACCCTAATTTTTACGTCTTAAATGTTAAACTTTACGTCTAAAAAATACGTCATACTCTTTAAACTCTAATCATAACTCTTAACATTGAACCATAAACTCACTATTTTAAAGTAGAGACGCCAATAAAAACATAATAAAAAACAGACGATTTAAGTTCGATATATACTTATTTCCATCTACCTCTATCCCTATTAAGTTATTAACCGAGATGAGTGTGAGAAAAAAAAATCAAAATGAACCCTAATTCTGAAACCTGAGGTGTGTGTATGGCCGGTAAGTGTCCTGGCAACATTTCTAATATATATTACGTTATCATATCCCTAACGTGGATGCCAAGGAGAAATATTAATCCTGCCCTTAGGATACAATGATATAAGAGTTAGTCCTTTAAAAATTTAAAATTGGTATATTTTTAAAAATGTTTTATATAATTTTTTCTATAAAATCTATTTCTTTAAACCCTGAAACCAAATTTTATAAATTAAACTAAACTTACAGACCTAATATAAACAAGTTTGTAAAAAAGTTTTTATCATCCCTCCATCAAATATTTTATTTTTTAATTCAACATATAATTTGGTAAAAACATATTTGTACCATTTAAACTCATTTTTATTTATAAAAAATATTAATATTTAAATATATTTAATTTTACGTTCTTAAATAATTAATTGTACTAATAATAGTATTAATCGAACCGAATTCAATTCACCTTTACTATTCTTTTCCTCCTAAAACCAAAGTAATAATAACCATAATATAAAACTAATTACTTACGAGTATCGAAATTCTGTATAAAAAAAATCCCGCACGTGCGAAAATTTTGAAATATTCTCCCAATCTATTTTATTTTATTCTAATAAATTAATTAATAATAGACTCATAAATATGCATATATGATGTATATTTTTTAAATCAGTTACAGTGATTATAAATAATATTAATTTTAGAATATTATCAACTATTAGATATTAATCGTTTAATCATTATGTTGTAAATATTGGTGTTTGAATTCATAACCTTTAAGGATATTAATTATTTCCTTAACTATTTAGACAAGATCGTTTATATATATATATATATTATTTGCAAACAAAAACAGAAAATTTAAGTTGTAGTATCAGAATTTTAAATATTAATTTTATATTTTATCCAAAACAGTTAAAATTAAACGATGAATATCAATTTACTTTAAAAAATCAATTTTTTTTAAATCAGTATTAATTTTTTTTTTAAATGTATCAAATAAATTTATTTATATATTCATGTAAAGTATATATTTAAAAAAAAATCTTAAAGTTTTAGTGTCAATTGATACCCATCTATTTAGATAATTTTGCCTGTAATGAAAAGGCTAAGATTAATAAATAAATATTAATATATAATTGTATTATATTATTAAAAAAAACTACTAATAATTTGAAAAGTATTTTAAAAATATTTTATTATTTTATTATTTTTTATCAATCTTTTTTATTTTAATTTATGGTTATTTAATATTTATCATTGATAAAAATATTTTAAAAATATATTTTAAATTTTGAATATATATTTTATAAAATTTAATTATTTAAAATATTTAATATAATTAAAATTTTAAAAAATCAATAAAAGACTATATGTCCCCCTTCCCTGCCTACGGTTCCACCAGAGGCGACATGCTTCATACGGCGATGATATGATATTATCCGACGGCAGAAGTAGTTTAGACCAGGAGTAGCACAGCGTCGTTCGCCAGGTCCTGGCGAGATGGGGCAAGTTTCCCAGTGGTGGCGCCGTGTAAAAGGAGCATGTAGATTTTATTAAGCTTCATCACCACCACGACCATGACGGTCAGCACCACCGTGGAGAGGAAGACGAAAGGGATATAGGGTAGCACGGCGGTGGGCTTATGAAGAGATTAACAAAGTTTTTCAATCCATTTTTGAGGAGATTAACACTTTGGGATGAACAATATGGAATTTTCCAGTAAAATAAATACATAGAACACATTAAGATTATTGGTTTTCTTCTGGTTGCAGAGATCTAGAGATCAATATAAAGAAGATGAAGTGCTTTATATGAAAAAGTAAAGAATAATATGAATGAATCCTAGACATGACCGGCGCAGGAATCACTCTGTTGAGTGCTAGTGAGTTGGGCACATGGCCATGGACTTACCTCAATTGCACCTCCACTCACATCAGAACACTTCCATGGAGGAGATCTCGGTCCACTCATGCCATGAAGATTGATCTTAGAAAGACAGATGCCGGTGAACGGCGCATTCTTCAGTCCTTGTATCGAACCGGCTTTCTGGACTCTCACACCCCAAATGTTCTTCAACGTGACACCCTTAACGTAAGGGAGAGCATTGGGGTCGAACCCGTTATCGGGGTGATCACCGGTGTCGCCTGCGATTTTGATTCCTGTTCTTACATTCTCCATGAAGACTTGTGATACTGTGATGTTCCTTATAAACCCTCCCCGGCCTATGTTAGTCTTGATGTTTACACCAATTCCAGAGTTATAAATAACTATGTTCTCAGCCAAGACATTTTCCACTCCGCCGGAGGTTTCACTTCCCACTGCGATTCCAGCAAACGGGGATGAGCCTGTTACTCGTCGGATGGTGATGTGAGAGCTGGGACGTCCGTAAGCAATCCCGTATTCATCCCATCCACTCTTCACAGCGACAAGATCATCTCCGGTAGAAATGAACGAGTCTTCTATGCAGACATTGGAGCTTGAATCTGTACCAATAATGCATCAAAGTAAACAATCTTAATCATTATTTCGAGCTGTACTATTCGAGTAAAATTGCTCTTGTTTTTTACCAGGATCGATCCCGTCGGTGTTCGGGGAGTCGGACGGAGCCATGATGGTAACGAATCGAATAACAACATTGCTGCAAAGAAGAAGAAAAGCTACACAAGGTTATGATTTTATACACATTGAATAACAACATTTCTTGGAGAAGAAGTTACCTGCAATAAACAGGGTGAATGTTCCAGAAAGGTGAATCTCTGAAAATCACATTGGAAATGATAATGCCTCTTGAATTCATGAACTCCACAAGATTTGGTCTTGTAAACTGGAGGCTTCCCTGTCTCCACATGTCCCACCAGATACCACCTTGGCCATCAATTGTTCCATTCTCACCTGATATGTTTGGAAACAGAGATCAGTCATAGAGATTCAATCAAGTGAACTGTTAGCATAAACCGTATTGTTATCGAGGCACACCGGTGATCACGACATCTCGTAGTCCATCACCATGAATGAAGCTCATATATCGTCCTCCCGGTCTCTCTCTTCCTCTTCCATAAGATGGTAGAGGAGCAACTAAAGGCCAATTCAAGGTGTCCTAATGGATTAATACAGAAAGGAAACTGTAAGAACATCCAACAAATCATATGTTGCTACTGTATTTCAGCATGCTACAGGTCAAGTTAAAGTTCCATGAATTAACAAAACTTACATTATTCCGACTCTTCATTTTTCTTAAAAACTAAAACATATACACTTACACCCGAATCCGAATAACTCACTGTCATAATCCACTCATAAAGGTCTACAAATACTAATTAAGAAGAGTACATTTATTACATTAGTTAAGAATCTTTAACACTGTAACATGCTACTGAAAGATTATATCAATCCAGATAGACAGCATGAAGTTGGACAGCAATGGTTGCCAGCTCTGTCTGTCTGGTCTAGGTGGCATGCACATGCCAACGTACTATGGGGACCCACAATGTTTATTTTTTTTCCTCTTTGCTTTATACTGCTTGGACCCCCAGTATTCAAGGAGTCACTGTACAAGACTCCATGGTATTAAATTGTGGTTGTAATAGAGTACAAGAACGGACCCTTATAAGAGCATATAGGATTTTGATGATAAGTCGATAATTATTAAGTCTCGAGTCGAATATAAACTCAAATCTAACTCACTCAAACTAAATTTTGACCGAACAGAACCGAATAACTTCTGATCCGATCAATATCATTATCACCTCAAACGACCAACACTTACAGAATAAGGATTTGGATTTGAATAAGGATTTGGACTTGGAAAATTTGTAGTTTTCAGCAACAATTACAGAAAAAAAAAATAGCATTGTTAAGAACTAAGAAATGGACAAGATTTCTCGGTTTACCTGAGTGGCTCTGATAATGGCGCCTCTAGCCAAGTACAGAGTCATCCGGCTCGTAAGATTAAAGCTTTCCGTCAAATACACCCCCGGAGGCACATAAAGCAAGGTGCCACCTCTCCTTCTCAGATGTTGAATCCGGAAAATAGCTTCCCGGAACGCCTTCGTGTTGAGCGTCTTTCCGTCCCCGACGCCACCGAAGTCCGTTATCGACACAGTATCGCTCCGGTACTTCATCGGAACTATCCCCGAGCAGGTTATCAAGTTCCCGAAAGAAATGCGACACCAAAAGAAGAAGCAACAGAGGAAAATCGGAAGCAATGGTCGAACACGAAACATTGTTTTCCTTTAAAAAATGTTATTTTTAGTGATTTTAAGATTGACAAAGAGAAAGAACAAAGTTGGCTTTTTCTTTATGAGAAGATCTGGCGAGTGGTACAAGGAGAAAACTACAGTGGGTATGGATTATTTTAATAAGTAAAGAAGAAATGGAAAGAGATGAGAGAGATTGACAGTGGAGGGAGCAACCGGTACTAAGCATGGAGTATCCGATGCACGGTTCGAGTAGGAAAGGCCAACTTGGGTTTTCTTCTTATAAATCGATAGATATGTGTAAAAAAAATGATTATATAAATATAAATATATTTAAAATATAAAAATAATTTTTATTTTTGATACAGTTATAGTGGTATCTCTTTCAAAGTATAGTATCAAACCTTTAGAAATTGATCGTTTAATTATTAGTGCTCAAATCCGTGACCTCAAAGAACAACAATCGTTCCTTTAACCGATAGGCCTATATGGTTCATGCTAAAAAAAATTAAAACAAACAGAATGCGCTGAAAAATTTATAACTCGATGAAATCGAGTAAAAATTTTAGCACGAACCATATAGGTTCATCGAGTTAAAACAAACAACATCTATGCCTCTTGTTGAAAATTAAAAAAATGAATTTTAAACCCTAACCCTAATTTTTTATATCCTAAGCTCTAAACCATACACCCTAAAAATACATATACCCCTAATTTTCTAAACCCTTACCACAACTCCTAACCTTGAACCATAAACCCTAAACTCTAAACCTCTAATTTAAAGTGTAGACACAAATAAAAACATAAAAAGAGGCAGACGATTTTCACCCAATAAAATAAATCGGAAAAAAATCACTTACAATATAAAAAAAATTAAGGTAGTTTTATACGTCAACTAAGTCGGGATCAAAAGTTAAAAAGGGTTAAAATATTCGATTTAAAAATTATAAAAACTCATTAAGTATTTAAAGGTTTTAAAATAATTTTTATAAAAGAATGTTAACTTTGTATGATATTTAAATTTATAAGATTTAAAGATCACATGTTCGTCGGTCTTTTATTTGACCTCTGTTGGATTAAATATTTAATAATTTTTTTATTTTAAAATTTAAATATACTATTTTTGTGTGTGTGTGATGGCCCAGTTACGATTAAACAAAAATTATCAAATATTTAAGATTTATCAAGTAAAAAATTTTGAACCTATAATCTCATCCGTCTCCCACCTCATTCATACATTAATATTTTTTTATATATTTTTCATATATTTTACCTTTTTTAATCTTATATTTAATGAGTGATGCATAGGTTACTTGCCTACTAATGTAATTTTTAAGCATTTATTGTAAAGTGAGAATTTATATAATTTAAAAAAAATTAATAGTAGTTAATTTAATATTTAATTAAATGTTTTTAATAATATATTATATGTATTTTTAGTTTTAGTTTTTAATAATAAAATTTATTTATGATCTAATTCATTTATCTCATTCACAGTTGATGTGTGAGACACACTTAAATCAATAATCAAACCAGTAGTTGATGGGCTGAGTGCCGATTTGGATTGCGTATAATGGGATTAGTAAAACTCTAATCCACCCAAATTTGATCTATTAGAGAAATTATATCATGAGTTGATTTATCACATCAGTCATGATTTCATCCAATCATAATCACTTGTTTCATTACTATCTTTCAAATCATTTTTTTTCAACCAATAAATCTTCAATTATCTATGTCATTTAAAAAATATATCTTTTGAATGTTAGTTTAATGACATAGATGATTAGTGGTAAAATAAGTGATTTTCATTTGTTAAGGATCACAGATGACGTGACGAATCAAACTTATGATATAATCTCTCTATTTATTATCAGCCCTAATCTGAATTATAAATTACTATTTTAATAATTCAATTAATGATATGAAATATGAATACACTACTTTTGTAAATGAAAATTGAAATCCGTATAAATAAATTGAATGTAGGGTTAATTACTGTAAAAGTTACTTTTGTTTGCTCCTAGTACAAATTTGGTCACCAATTTTGAAAATCAACCAATAAGGTCACTTACGTTTTCGGATTGTAAACTTTCGGTCACTTCGACGTTAGATACCGTTAATGGTTGACGGAAAGATGATTTGACATAATAAAAAATGAATAAATTACTTAAATAGTCCTTAAATAATCATTTTATCTTTATTTCATTTTTAATTTAACCCTTAAAATTTTAAATTTATATATTTTCACCGTTTTCCTCAAATAAATCTTCATTTCCTTTAGACACCTTCTTTACACGATGAAAACTAAGGATTGCAGTAAAAAAATTGTGGTGGTGCGGGATCCCGATGAACTCTTGAACCATATTACTCTGGATCTCTTCTTTGGATTACGCATCATATTACTCTTGTTGTTGGCCGCTTGACCGACATTTTTTGTTGAAATCGAGTTTTGGTTTAAATTTTCCGGTCTTAATGGAACCTGCTGCATCAATGAATAAGTGGTTCTACTTTGTACTTGTTGGTTGGTGAACAACTGTGGAGTCGTGAATGTCGCCGATGAAGAAGCCATGTACCCATTAAGATCAATGCAATATCTTAAATTTTGGGATCAAATTAAATCATGGATCGAACTCAGATTTACTATTTTTGAAATTCGTAATAATTTTGATAAAGAATAACGATCCAAATATAATAAAGGATCGAACATAGTCGATGAAGAGTGGCTTGATAGCGACGGCAGCGACGATGGTTGGATACTCAAAAGATCATGCCCATAACCGATATGACTCAAAACAACTAAGATTGACCTAAAGCGTGAATCATATTCATCACTTGTAAGGGTGAAGGAAAAATAGGCCTTTTTATTGTCTTGAGGAAGAAATATTCTCTCAAAAATCATCAGAAAGTAACCATAAATATATTGTCTTGAAAGCTCTAATCTGTTTGTTATGTTTTTAAACAAAGATTATGAAAACTGAGTATCAACGGGGAAAAAAGAGATAAAGTCAAAGCTTAATGTTAAACTTGTAAGGGTGAAGGAAAAATAGGCTTTTTTATTTATGAATATTTTTTTTGTTAGATTAAAAGATATTTGGTTCATCTAAGCTGTTGTTTGTGGATTCACTCATGAATAGATTAGATCATGGTGTGTTCAGGTGAAAATGACATTTGTGAGTCTGAAAGGAAAAAAAATTAAAATTGTTGACAGAAAAATTTGAAGCTGCACAAGAGAAGGAAATGAAGATTTATTTGAAAAACATGGTGAAAATATATGATTTTAAAACTTTGAGGGTTAAATTAAAAATAAAATAAAATAATTATTTAGGGACTATTTAGGTAATTAATTCATTTTTTATTATGCCAAATCATCTTTCCGTCAACCATTAACGGTATTTAACGTCGAAGTGACCAAAAGTTTACAACCCGAAAACGTAAGTGACTTTATTGGTTGATTTTCAAAATCGGTGACCAAATTTGTACTAGAAACAAACAAAGGTGATTTTTACGGTAATTAACCCTTGAATGTATGAAGTACATAAGTTGTACTAGTCTTGTGATGATACAAGTGCATTCCTTTGTCAACAATGAACTGAGTGAGTTGTAGACAAAAGGTGGAGCTAAGCACAATAAATAGACTCAATACAAACTTTAATAATTTGTTTTAAAAATAAAGATCATTCACAATTATAATTTTGTTTTAATTTTTTTATTATCAGTAAATAAAAATTATTATGTATCATAATATTTGTTAAAAAATATTAGGATCAAAAGTTTAGAAAAAAATTATATATATTAAAAAAAATAAAAGGCTAATTTAAAAATAAAAAACTCGGGACAAAGAACCCTTCCATCTGTGTCACAATGAGATGAATATCCTTTTTATTTATTTATTTATTTAAAAAATAACACCCTTCAAATTTTATTTTAAAGAATAACTCTCTTTTTATACACGTAAATCTAATTCACATCTTGCATAATAGACCTACTTTAACTTAATTTTACGTTATATAAAATACGAAATAAAAATTCACATTATACAAAATACAAATTAAATCTACATATATAAAAAGATGTTATTCTTTAAAATAAAATTTAAATAAATAAATAAATATTAATCTCATTAATCCATAATTGCCATGCCAATACAACTTTGTAATAATCATAAGGATAAGGCAAGTGTTTGGACAGCACAAACTTCCATAAAGCCATCAAAGTTTGAGCTGTTTGTTACCTACCATCCTTTTCCTTATTTATGTGGAATGGGTTGGACCCCACACATTTAACAGTGGATAAGGGATGATAAATGAGAATAAATGAATGGCTGGGATCATCCCATTCTTCTTAACCATAAAAACATCAAATTTGTTAATGTTAATCATCCATCCAACGGTTTCAAAATCGTAAGACACTGTAGTTTTACCAATTACTTGATGTTTAAATTCATATGTTTTACCTATATCTACCAGACCATGCATACCATTCTATCTACCCGACCAAGAACATGAAAAATTGGAAACAGGAACATAGAAGTATCTATCCTGCTTAGATATTTACAAACAACTACCGATTCACCACTCCCATTATTCAACAAAGAGAAAACACCACAAAGAAATTTTTGATTCGTTTCTTCATTAAGTAAATACGTAGGCCGGGGACGAGTTTAATTGGCAGCTACTATCAACACAAGACACCTAAACATCATTGTTCTAATCAAAGCAGCAGCATAAAAATGCAGGGAGAGAGAAGTTCACTCGGATGCCAGGAAAGACCTATCAGCTTCTAATAATAAGAGTAGCTCACTTGTCACACACAACAATTACCTTGATGGTGTTGATCCAGACCTGGGATTTTCACACTCTTTGAATCGGCTCAGTCCGATCCTGAACAGCCAAGCGCTCTGAAACGTCAGCCAGTGACTTGAGGTTGCACTTGATCAGTGCCTCCACAAAGTAGCATGTTTCATCCTTGGTGTTCCCTTCTGGTACATCCACTACAAAGGACTCAATCACCAATGTTCCTGGTCTGTCATCAATCACCTCGGGATGCACTGTAACAATGGATGAGTAGTTCTGCCAATTTGCACATAAGGACAATTTTGCAGTTCAGATCATGACAAAAGTTTATGACATTATAAAGTTCAAAATTTGATCCTGAGGAGAGAGGTAAATAATGTAGAATTGGTACAATAGCATTCACGTAAATTTAAGTAGTAAAAATAAAAGGAGGCAGGATAAAATATCTCAGAACCAACAACTAAGACATCTTCAACATGTTAAACATCATTGCTTAACCACACTGTGTATAAACTAATAATGTTACCAGATCCATTACATGCAAAAAGTGTCACGAAGCCATTGGCTGTGTCCAAGACAAATGTTCCCTTAGCACAAGAATCATAAATAATTTGATTAAGGCCGCATAAGGGATAAAAATTGCCCCGTGCTGAGTGCAGGCAAGAAGCTCATTCATGACACAAGTCAAATTCAGCAGAAATAGATTCCACAGGCGCAAGTTAATATGTTGATATAAATCTCTTTCTTGTTTCAAAACTCCAATTTCAAGTTTCATAAACATAGAAAAAGGATCCTGTAAGAATTAATAGATTAACTAATGATTTTGGCAATTTGTACTCAATCCAGTTTTATCCCAATGACTGGAAACAGAAGCTACCATATTCAGTCCTCCATCTAACAGGTTACCATATCCAGAACCTTTATACACTTTCAGCCTTCAGGTAATTTATGCATCACATAATCTAACAGAGAAACATCATATAATAAGACACAAGATAAGTTAATTCGAGGTTAATACTTATATTTTGGTCAAGATCATATGTTGAAAAACTAAAAATCCATAGGAATTCAAAGAGCAAGCATTTTAAGTTACGTATGGTGTTTAACTAATTCAACCAAATGGAAAACTCATACCTTCAACCTATGGTCTCCTCCTACAATCTTCATGCTCAAAATATGCTCATCATCATCTAGATACTCTAACCTTTCTTTGCTAGTTGTGGCAGGCAAACCCGACTTAACATTGACTTCTCTTACACTTCCAATCTGAAGATCACCCTGTAGAACACACCTGCTAACAAATGGCTTATATTTCTGTGGTTGATCAAATCTTCTCACCAACGACCAAACCTGATTGATCAAAAACCAATAATCATTCCTTAGTGAAGAAAGCAACACCAAGTTTTCCTTCAATCAAAGCAAAATAAAACCTGAAAGTTAATCTCAAAGAAACTTTATTTGTAACTACATGACATTCCGATTGGACAAGTTATTTCAAATTAAACTAGTCCAAAGTGAAGTTCATAGCAATTTGAAGATGAAACATTCGAACCCAAGTTATCATTTCCATACTTGGGTGCAATTAAAATTTAACAAAAATCTCATGTTTAATATCCATTCAAACAAAGCAAATACTTAGCAATTCATTATACAAGAAAACATCTATTTTAGAGAGTGAATTCTACTAATCAATCCCTAATCAAAAGTCATCAAGTATGTAGCATTCCAACTCTTAAAATCATAAATAGCTGAGGTTGACATTTAAAAGCGTAAACACAGATTGTTCATAACTTCGATTGATTCATATAACAGTTCAAACGAGATAACAAGCTGAAAATTTTCAGTGATAACTTCATAATTCTAATCAATTCCAACTTTAATTTCAATCTCCTATATATTATCTTAACATGCAACGAAAAATAAAGGAAAATTAGCGGATTAAGCAAGAACAGGCACTTACCTCCTAGATCTATGTACGGATCTAACACGAAAAAAGAATCCAATTGATTCTATTAAATTAAATAATTACTGAAATCATATAAAAAAGAAAACATACGAGATGAACCGGAGCTTTGATGTGTTTAACGAGCGAAGAGCTGCACTGATTTTCTTCAACGTCGTGTTTATGGTATTTCTTGATGAACTCTTCATCTATCTTACTAAACTTGTTCTCGTTCATGTCGATACAATCATCGGTCACCATCGAGGTAACCCTAGCCCGTGGAAGTGCGGCGGCGGAAAAGAAACCTGACGGCGGGAAAGAATGTGAGGATTAGCGGATTCCGGTGCCGTTACAGTGGAGTCCTAGAAAGTCCGAAAGGAACCGACAACGGGCAGTCTCAACATCGAAAGTTCCAAATTGCTGTTTTCTCATCCCATCGCCCGGAAGTATTATTGTTTATGCGTAGCTTTTCATGGCGAATAGCGACTGGGGTTTTGGATTTTGCCCAGACTGAGTTCTGATAAGATCATACGGATTTTGGACGGACATGGTTGAAGTCAAAAACGGCTACGTGCTTATTGGCTTTTTTTGCTTTATGTTGGGCCTTTGAATTGTTGGGCTAATACTTCAGCCCAACAATTCCTTCAGAATAATTATTCTAATATTTATAATTGGAATTTAATCAAATTTTATTAATAATCACTCATTAAATGATAATTAATATAGGGTAATTAAATTTTATTAGTAGCTACTAAAATATATAAATAATAATAAAATTTAATTATTTAAAATAATTATTATTTAATGAGTGTTACGACTATATTTGCATTGAAATTGAAAGTTAACACTATTATTTATATTATTTGATAGATTTTATTTTTATGATAAAGAACTTCAATTGTATGTCTGTCCATTATTATTATTTGATATATAATACTATTCCTAAAATTTGGTATTTAATGATATTTATATAATTATGAATTTCTAAAATATAATTCTTTATAAATAAAAAAGTCATATTTGATAATTAACGGTATAGTTGATAATTAATAGCGGATTATTTTAGTTTATAATTGATTGATTAGTTAAATGTAAAAGATATAACTCTAATTTTAAAATTAAAGTTTTCAAGTCAATCTATTATTCACCGAACATCTAAATTAACAGATTTAATCAATTAAACCTCTAATTTTAACTTAAATCTTTAATTTTTATTCAAACTATTATTTACCAAAATTCTTTAGTGAATGAATATTGAGTCATATTTAAATTATAATTGTACTTAAAATATATATAATATTATCTCAACTGGTAGTGAGACAGTAATCGATTTTTAACTATATTGAAGCTTTCAATTTCATTTTTTTATAATTTTTTTACGTATTTTAGTGTTAATAATAATAATAATTAATTAATTAATTTTTATCTAATTTTTTGCATGCCTAACTGCATTCGATGGCATTCAATGTATTCATCGAACCATGTATATAATAATCCTTAAGTATTCGTGTCCGACACGAGAGATTATATCATAGGCACGGCTTATCACGTCAATCATGGTCCCTAGCAAATGAAAATCACCCATTCCACCATTAATCAATCATGTCATTAATATAATTTTCAGAAATTACATTTTTAAAATAACATAAAAAAGATGAGTAAAGATTCATTGGTTGGAAAAAAATTAATTGAAAGATAGTAGTGAAGTGGGTGATTATAATTGGATGGGACCATAACTGACGTGATGAGCCGGGCGAATGATATATTTTCTCGTCCGACACATACCTATATCCGATAATCCCAAGTCCGAAGTAATATAATGTTAATAAAGAACTACAGAGAGTTGGCTACATCAAAACCTTCCAACATGTGATTTGCTTGTTTGAAAAGGGAAGTCATGGGGAAAGGAAAAATCTCTAACAATCACTACTTCTGGGACGAAAGATTTCTCACCTCTTCATGCTCTTCTTCCTTCCTTTTACTTGTTTCTCTAATTGTTTAATCCGCTGACGGATAGTCGAAGAAGATGTGCTTCGGTTCGATACTTTTGTTGGTGCAGTACTGGATACCGAGGTAGACTGTTCTGCTGCTGTTCTAGCTTGTTGGAGAGTTTGTTTGAGAGATGAATACAGATCAATGGAAGGCCGTGGGGTAGTAGACGCTGGTTGATTCGGTATTTCAGGAATGCCTAAAGCCTTCTTCACCCCAGGAGCCTTGAGAACTGAAAAAAAATCGAGGTAAATGATATATCGACAGAGACGGAAATCTCGAGAAAAATCGGAATCATAAGGACTCACCTAGTCCATAAGAGAGGGAAAACAAATTTGATGTAATCCAATAACAAAATATGGCCTGTAAAATAAATCGAGATGGAAATTATCAGCAGCAGCATATGAACACACGGAAATCTCGTTTTATGCCACCGTGCTGATTAAAAATATGGCATATGACTTGAAGATTTCTATACTACTAGTTGAAATATATATATAGGGTTAGGATTCATTGATATAATGTAAAACTTAAGAGTTTTACATGTTTTTTGAATCGTTGGATTAGTGAAAATAGATAGCTGAGATTAACAATAGGCAATGAGAAGATTTTACGGGAAAAAAGTGAATTATCCTTATTTTAAAAGTTTCAATCTCAGCTACTAAAATCAGTTAACCCAACATCCAAAAAATGTTTTACACTGTGTAAGTGGTTCATAATCCGTGTGTATGTGTATATATATATGTTGTGTATGTATTTAAAAACCAAAACTCACAAATGGCACAATTTGCATATACTAGCAAAATGGGTAACCAAAATGACCGATTCGAGTAAATATATAAATATACCTATATGTTAATATGATTTTGATAATACCTTTGGGAAAGTCATGGTAAATGGAACTGTCAAAAGGGCAATAACCCTAGACACATTTTTCATAGTTGCAGCTGCGGGATTGCCTTCCATACCTTCTTGCATGTTGCACTGTGGCCGTATTATAATTAGAATATATTAAAAAATAGGATGACATAGTGTAGTACCGTTCCGTAATTAAATATCATCGAGAAAAAAGTAAGCTTACCTCCACAGTTATCAAAAACGTTAATGCTGTCAATTGTTAAAGAAAAATAGGTAGACAATTGTTAAAATTGTATTCATACTCTGTTAAAGAAACAGAAACATCCATGGAATAAGAACATGCTCCAAGCTTATGAACAACTGCAGATAAAAACACAATGCAATCACAGTAGAAGCTGGCACCAAACCTTGCTTGTCATCTGCTCCCTGATCTCCTCCAAACGTGGCCTCATTAGCTGCAGGATAATCACGAATTTAAATATATTCTTTTATGTTTAATGCAGTTACAGGAGAGAAAAAAACAGTCTCTAAATTGCAAAACTGAAGTCACTTACGATGCAAAGGAATATCTAAAGAGAGACATCCCTAAGTTCCTATTCTTTGTCCATGCATACATCTTAGCCGGGAAAAATTAAGAGATAACAGTTGACTCCATGCAAGGCACACTTGGATCTTTCTTTAAACAAAAATGTACAAGACGAGAGGAGCTGAGGAATACTAAGTTTTGGTACTAGAAGAATATGATGAAGGCTCTCAGTTCTTAGTCATCATCATCTTCTTTCTTTTCCATTTTGCACTATTAACAAGGTAAAAGAAAAGATTCCACAACCCAAATTTCTGTAATATTATTACTAAATCAGGACATAATTAGCATCATCAAATTATCCAGTATTTACATATTATTGACTAGCAGTTTCATATAATCATCAAAAAAAATATATATGCACTACATTCATAAAAAAATGCATGGAAAACATAATAATAATGTCTTCAATATAGACTTAGGTGCTACAAAAAATAGGCGATACGATACTAAGAGTAAAAGGAACATGAGGACGGAAAAATTAAACAAAGAGAAGTAAAATTACACACCGTCATTTTAGAAGTAGCTTTAAGTTGATTAATCAAAAGTGGAAGAGTCGCTCCACGAATCATAAGTGTTGTCATTTCTATGGCAGCCCACCTGAAATAAACAATAAAATGCCATGTCACAAGATACATATTGCATAAGATGCACAGAGTGCCGATTCACATCAATATTTATTTGTGATCATTTTGCAGTTTGCAACAATAAATTGAATTTGAGCAATGCAAGTTATATGCAAGTTTTAATCAATGTTGCATAGATAGGAATCTTTATATTTACAGCCCTGATAGTTTATGCTGCGTCTCTTCCAAGAATTGTGAATGATAGCTACGATAGTTTGACGCATCGGTCTTGAAGCCAATTGATCGAATAATTACCATTGAACATGCAATGCATTCTTGACACATTTGCATAACTGTGAAAACATAAAATAAGTAAAAACAACAACTTACCAGTTCAAGCCGGTAAAAGAATGAACTGCGTCAATAGCATACTGCAAGGTAGCAACAGGTAACCAACAGTCAGCAGCAGCAACAGCAACCTCATTCACAGCATGAGCCTGTGAAGCCACAGCTTCAACAGAACCATCCTTGAGAACTTCCGCAACATCACCGATGAGCTCGAATTTATCTGCCTTGTCATTAACCGTAGTCGACATATGCCGATAAAAACACCCACCAGAGCCAGGAAGAAAAGATGGTTGGGAGGACATTCTATCTTGGAACAACACGCCAAATCCTGATAATGAATTACTAAATCCAGTTCCAAAAGACCTTCGGTGAGCAAAATTCCCAGACTTTTGATAAGATTGGAACTCGTCTGAAGGTTGATATTTACGGTCATCTTCATGGAGAGCGTAGGCAAAAGAGGGTTGATATCGTCTAGCTACTATGGTTGCTCTACTGGTAAGACTACGCCTAAACGCCATTGATTCGAAGAAAGTAAAATCCCACTAACAAAATAAGAATAATCAAATTAAAACCACAACCAAAGCAAGATAAACACATTAAAATTATGATAAAACGAAAGAAAAAAAACATCTCGAGATTCGTTTATTATCAATCAAACAAAATCACTTGGAAGTCCCAAAATCTTGGAACTCGAAACAGAATAAAAAATTAAACAATGCTGAAAGTAAGAATCGAATGATCACCGTTTCAATCTATTGTAAAAAGGGTTTCCTCCGGTGCTTAAACGAAGAAGCCACTCTTGGAACAGAGCAGGTTTTCCTCCCAGGTTGGTTCCTCCTTCCGCGAACCTTATGCGGTAGAAAGCGTGGGCCACCATTAACGATCATAAGAGGCTGATGGATTTGTTCTCAACAAAGGAACGAAGCCCAATAGCTAACGTAAATGTCCCGGCGTTTTTAACATCTTCCTCGAAACGACACTTTCTTCTGACTTATACTGAAATCATAAGAATAATATTTTTAATAGAAACTTAAGAGTACCATGTCATCGTGGGGGTGTAGCTCAATATTTTTAATAGAAACTTAAGAGTACCATGTCATCGTGGGGTGTAGCTCAGATGGTAGAGTGCTTGCTTCGCATGCGAGAGGCATGGGGTTCGGTCCCCTGCACCTCCATTCACTTTTTTTCTGACCCTGTCAACGTTCTTGCTCCACGCCTCCACCATCCCCCATCTGTTCTCGTCTGAATCTTCCTTCCAACGCCACTTTCTTCTGGCTTTGCAGACCTCTCAGAAACTGAAATCCTAAAACAAATTTCTAATTTCTTAGAAACTCAAGATCCTATGTCATCAGGGAGAATAGAATTTTCGAAATTATATTTAAAAAATAAAAAAATAACCTTAAAATTCATGAAATAACTCAAAATTTAAAATTTTTAATGCCAAAAAATCAAATCTTAATTTGATTTGAAATTAACGATTATCATTCTATATATCACATTCCTCGTCGTACCATTATAATGTTTTTTTATTGATGCCGTGTTCAACATCAAAATCATCGAATGATTCATTTGAATAATTCATGATAAAATACGACATAATAAACATTGTGTGGATCATTTACAAATAATAAAACACTTTATCTTATCGCCAAAATATCACCAACACCAATAATAATGATTGGATTTGAGAAAATTTAAATATTTAGGAATTATTTAAAAATTTTAAAAAAACTTATTTTTTAAAAAATACTATCGCATATCATATTTTTATTAATTAATTAATAATTTTTATTAGTCAACCAACATTCACGATATATATCTATATGATTAATATTAAAAATATCAAATATTTATTTAATTTAAAAATATTTTAAATATTTATCTAAAAAATAATTGGAATACTTATTTAACTTAAACTTGAAGTTTTAGGTCCACATACCTAAACCTCAACTCTCAAGTATAGAACTCAACCACATATCCAATAAAACAATCGGCAAAGACAAATCTCGATCATCTTAAGGCTTAGATCAATGATCCCATCAATTTTAGAACGTAAATCCTAAAGGATAAAATACCCGACAAGTCCATCCATCGCCACACAAATTCCATAACCCATTTCCCTCCATAAAAACACATACAAATCCACACTCTAACAAAAAATATCACAAAAAAATGGGCTGCTCCGCCTCCAAAAGCAGCACCGCCACCGTGGATTACTACCGTCCTCCTCCATCAAGCTTTGCGGTGTTCGACATAAACGCCATAGATGAACCGTGGGTCAAGGCGGAGCAGGAGAACCAAGAGAAGCCCACGCATGTGCCGGCTGTGCTTCTCGAGAAACTCAACGCCTTGGAAGCTGCTCCTCACTCCTGGGAGGAAGTTAGCAAAGCCCTAGAAGATCTCAAGCCCGCCATTAACGATAACAAAAAGCTTCAAGCTCCGGCGTCGCCTCCAAAACCACCAAAGCAAGAAAACAAGAACCAGCCTCGAAAAAGCTTAACTTTTCACACTGTAGAAGAGCTAGACGCGAAGTTGTCTTCGAAAGAATCAAAAACAGCCGCGAACGAGTTAAGGAAAACTGAGTCAATGGGGAAAGAGACGAAAACGACTCCAACTGAGTCAAAGAACCCGGAGCTACGAGTTTCAGTTCAGCCGGTAGCATCCAAGTTGAAAGATAACATATTCATAGTAAAGGACAGGGAAGAGAGGGAGAAAGAAGGGAGGATGGCGAATTACGATAAGATAATGACCAGACGTGACCCATTAAGCGAGTTCTCGGAGATATGTCCGCCGGACGGGAACGACACGGTGGTTATTTACACGACGTCGTTGAGGGGTGTTCGCCGCACGTTCGAGGATTGCAACAAGGTGCGGGGTATACTCGAGGTTCAACGCGTGGTGTTCGATGAGCGGGACGTGTCGTTGCATGGGGAGTTCTTGAACGAGTTGAGGGAGTTATTAGGGGATGACGCCACCGTGCCGAGGGTGTTCGTTAAGGGACGATACCTTGGCGGAGCCGAGGAGGTGAGCGAGCTGAACGAGACGGGGAAACTGGGGAAGATACTGAGTATGGGTCGCGTCGCGAGAGGCGTTGGGAGGCTTGCTTGCGGTGGCTGCGGCGGAGCGAGGTTCGTCCCGTGTGTCGAGTGTGGAGGAAGCTGTAAAGTTGCGGCGCGTGGCGCTGACAAGTGGGAGCGGTGTGGGAAATGTAATGAAAATGGACTAATTCATTGTCCAACTTGTCTTTAGGGCAAGTGTTGTGTTTTAGTAGTGTATCTGCCAGTCGCAAGTTGTTGCTTATACATACACTATTTGTACGTAACTATTTCAATGTACCGAAAACAAATAATAATAAATTTCGGTTTTTACTTTTTATCAAAACGGATTAATTAGTCATTTTATTAGTATTTACTAAATTCAATATTATAAAAATTTATTTTAAAGTTTTTTATTCTCATATTTTTTTTTGCAACGATTATTATTTTGATCGAGAGTTTTTAAGGTCTTTCATCTCTATGTATATAAAAGGAAATAATACACTTCTAAAATTATATTCATATTCTTTGAAAAGTATTTTTTTTAATTCTTGTTACTTTATTATTTTTCCTCCTTTTTATATTATATCACTTCATGATTTAATAATGGTATTAGAGTTAAAATATAATGAAAAATTATATGAGAAGATTTGAATTTGCTATTCATATTTATATGCTTTTTATTTATTTTATTTGTTTTTTTATTATAAAGTATGTTTATTTATGAGAAGATTTTGAATCGGATCATTATTGAATTAGCAAGAGATCAATCAGTTTCAATCGAGTTTTTAGACCGAATTAAAATTTTATACCCTATATATCACTCTGTATAATATGTATATTTGATGTTTGGTGAATTGTGCGACAATTCACATGCTTTATTTATTTATTTATTTATTTTAATATATTTTCGTCATTTCGGGTCATTTTCGGTTCAGGTGAAATCAATTTGGGTCCATTCGATTCGGGTCTATTTTCGGTTCAACTAAAATACGGATCGATTCTGATTCGAATCAGTTGTGATTCAGGTTTTGGTTCAAAATTAGATCATCTGTTCGAGTTAATTTCAGATCTCGATTCGAACAAATTGATTCGATTTTCAGGTCTCGAGTCAATTTTGCTGGTCTATTTATAATTGGGTATTTTATTTTATTTTGACACTTAAAGTTCGGGTACTCAAATTTTCGTATGTTAAAAATATCCGTTGATGATTTAACCTATTAAAATCGGTTACCTGCAATTTTGGGTCATATGCTACTCAGATTAAATTTATATAATTTTCTTTACAAATAATAAGATTTAAATTACTTCAAAAATACAAAATTAAAATTTAGAAGCCCAAACTACATAATAGTATAATCCAAACGTAAAATTTAAATCCACATTATATAATCGAAAGATAAAATTTAAAAGTAAAAATACAATTAATGTAACACCATTGACCCCAATATAATATTCGGGTCTTAAACTCAAATCTTGACTATAAAATAAACATAAGTTTAGCTCAATAAAATATTTTTCAAAACATTAAAGTTAACAATAAAAATATATAAAAATTAAATAAAATATTACAAATGGGCTCTATTTAAAATAAAATATTAAAATTTAATTAAAATAATAATTATAAACTCTACCCCATAAGGTTTTATAAACATATAACTCACTAATTTAAATATTGTACCATATAAGATCCAAAATACAATTTTGGACTTTACTATAAGGTAACGAACTCACTCAAATTTTTTAATTCCATATATGCTAATTTAATTTTATTTTTCTAAATTTCGTTGTTTCTTGTATTAGCTTTTATTTTTAATGTAAGATGGGCATGTGATTCCAAATCCTAAACAGAACCATTCATAGTTATTTCAGACCACAAGAATGGTTCACGGGTTTGAGTTAGGGTTATGCTACACATGATAATAAGGATAAATCACATAAATCATTATTAAATTTTATTTTTAAATTAATTTTATTTGTTAAAGTTTTTAAGACATTTAATTCACTCACTGAAATTTAAATATAAAATATTTTTAAACATTAAAGAATTTAGACATTAAAATTACGTATACTCTTAAACTTCAAATATTCGTAGATGATAATTGTTTGATCCTAAATTTTATTAATTATTTTGTTAAAAAATGCTTGAAAGTTCATTAACCGACAAAAATTTTTATGATTTTTTCTCGTTAATCTCATTTCTTTGTTGTTAGATAGAGTTCATTTCTTATTATATTGTTACTCTCATGCCGATGCATTTTTTTCAATGTTCATATTTTGAAGAAGTTCATATATTCACTTATAAATGGACGTCGTAAAAAAATAAACGGACGAATAATAAAAAATTCATTGTTTAAATTTTAGTGAGTAAATTAAACGTCCTGAAATTTTAATTCAATAACGATCTACGTAATTTATCCTAAAAATAAGACTAATAACAAAACTAATAAAAATCTACACTAATATCTACAGGTTTACGAAATCATCATATAGTTCGATTTGAGTGTAATTCTACAATTATAACATATTTAGAAAATCATTGTAATTTGTGGGGCATATCGAATCGAGTGACCTTCGATTACACTTCTCAATTCTTAGGATGGGTGCCAATTGATGTAATTATATAAATAATTAATCTTAATTAATATTTTAATAATTCTTAATCAAATAAATCTTGTTTCTATCATCAATTTGTGCATTAACCATTAACTAGACATATAATATCCAACGAGTTTAGAGAATAATAACCATCGATGTATTAAATTCAGACATAACATTTTACAAGTTTAATCAACAAGGTTAGTTTAAGTAATAAGTAGTTTAGTTTTACTTAAGTAAATTTCGGATTTGAGACGGTATGTAAGCAGAAAATATCTGTTGAGAGACTAACTCATTAAAACTAGGTATACGACACAAATTAATCTAAATTAATCAGACCAAAGTCTTGAAAATCAGAACAATAATAAAAGATTAATTAAATTTAGAATAACGTGGTTTAATGGAAATGAAAATGGTATGAAAGTCCAAAGGAATCTTTGTGTTTTTGTGTAGTAAAATGAGCTTTTTTATCCCCATTTTAAAGTTTTCCGTGTGACAATGCTTACATATTCCTCAACAAGTTATCAGTCACGGACATGAAACTATACTCTTGCACGTGTGTTTAATTTGTGTTGTCTTGGTTGCAAATAAATATTAATGATGGGTTTTAAGTTCCGATCGTTAATATTTATTATTATTGTTATTTTACTTTTTAATAATTTTTTTGCCTTTATGAGACTGTATTTTCTATGTTTTTTTGACACGTGTTTTTTTTTCTGTCCTTATTATATATATTTTTTATTTTGTAGTATGTTTCATCTGTCATTGTAGCATGATTCAGCATATCTCAATGGTAGTTTATTACTCGCACAGAGATTTTAATCGATGTTAGTTTTTAATTATGATTTTGTCGGTTATCATACAAAGTTAGATCTTCACTCGATTGATGGTTATTTGTTGATGTAATCAATCTTGGGTAACAAAACAATCTAGCGGATAGTTTGGATCGCTCACCATTCCTTTTTTATCAGTTTTACGTCTCGATTGGGTAGAAAAAAGAGGATTTTGAAAGCTTTTAAATTTGGGTAAATTAATCTATTATTTTCCTTCTGAATATATTATAATTATGATATCTTATTTGATTATAATAAAATTTCAGTGGCTATATTTAAAATAAAATAATTTTTATTTATATAATTTCGTTCAAATAACAATATTTGTAGATGAGAAATCTAAATAGCAGAAGATATTACTACTAAAAATACACATATTTCATTAATAAATTGATCGTAGAAACAAGAAGTGAGTAACTCAAACAACCTGAATAATACAAGTCTTTTCATGTCCCTTAGAGATTCAAAAAGCTCTAAGAATAGCACTTGAAGAAAAGTATTAAACTTATTCGGTATTCAATCTCCAAAAGGGAATGAAAAACAACAGAATTACAAACGAAAACATGCTGATTCACTTGAAATAGTGGAAACCATAAGTTTCAAAATCCATAACAAAGATCACGACGGCGAAGAGCGTCGGTTTAGCATTGGAAGCCGGTAGGGACATTCCTTGAGCAAACGTTGAGGAGCAAGCTGAGGGAAATTGGGATGTTAAGGTTGATGCCTAAGATGTTAGCTCTGATGGCAGTGCAGAGACAAACAGCGGCTTCGAGATCGATGAGGCCTTGGAGAAGGGAACAACATGGTTGCACCGGGGGTGAACCGACGGTGGCATTGACCAAGTTAAGCACATTAGCACAGACACCTAGCTTAAGGGCATCCCTGGGGCATCTGCCTCGTGCAGATGGTGTGGGGGTTGGGTTCGGGTTCGGCCTCGGGATAGTAGGGTTGGCGGAAGGGCAGGAGTTACAAGCATTGCCTAGGGAAAAGAAGAGAATGTTGAGTGTGAAAAAGAGGGCAATGGAAGCTGATCTTTTTGAAGCCATTTTGATTGTTTTGAAAACCCTAGTGGCTTGCCTGGTTTAGAGTTAAAAGTACAAGTGTTTGAGGATGGAGAATTTGGGGTGAAGGGAGAGGGGTTTTTATAGTGTTTTCAAGAGAGTAGTTGCTTGTTTATATTAATGTTAGGTTAAATGATAAGATAAGTTCAACTGACACAGTGTAATACGTTTTTTAGATCATTGGATGACTGAAATGGATGACTCAGATTAACTCATTTTTTCTTAAAGCGATAATCTTCGTATAACCAAATGTTAATCTGAGTTATCCGTTTCAATTATCCAACGATCCAAAAAACACAACTCTATAACTTGATCCTATCTCTAGATGATTAAATCGTAAAATACTTGAATTTGATTTTTTATGGCAAGTTGGGTTGGCTGGTGAAATTTGGATGTTTGTGAACTTTGAGATATAAATTAGCATATTTCCATGTTACCACTGTCCTATAGCATCAACTTTTGGATCTGTCTTGCCCTAAATCATATGATTTGCAACAGTGTTTCACCTAAGTACCAACACGTAATTGATACTTTAAACATATTTAAACGTTTAATATCTTTTAATTTATAGACAGAAAAGATTATTTTATAACGATTATCATCCAAAGAATTACAGAAACCCCTTCCCTTTCAACTTGGAACTAATTCAAGTATCCCAATAGAACTTAACTGCCTGCAGTATATGAGAAATTAACAAGGTTTAATGAGGACAGACCAATTTGAGATGCTTCCTAATATTCTATTTCTGTAGTATACCGAGATGGTAGATAATTGGTGCAAGCAAAGCTTACTTTTGTTTGTATGTAGTGTCAGAGTCTTGAAATCTTGTCATGTTGCTGATGGAGGTTGTCTGTCTGGATTCTACTGGTGTGTCACGGGCGAGCTTAGAACAGAACATTGGATTCACGCGATTACCACTTCTTAGTCTCGTGGGATTAATTGTTTATATTTAAGTTGGAGTTTGAAGTCATAATTTGTAGGTGTTAATTAATATAAAAAATGTTCAATAAGGTTTGCCAACTAAAATCGAGTAGTATGGAACGTGAGGTCGGCTCGATTAGCTAAGTTTCACATTATCGGGTTGAATTCAAATTCGAATATTTTTAAGTTAGATGAATATTAGGTTTAGATTTAAATTAATCGAATTTAATTCAAGTTTGAGTTAATATTAAATCGGATTTAGGTTGAGTTCGGATCATGATCAGAGATAAAATTATGTATCGGTTGAGAGTGGATGGTGCCCTCTCCAAATTTTTTTGGTATATTAACATTTTAGGTCATTTTTAGTTTAATTATTGTCGCTCTAGATTTTTATATTTCAAGACTTAATAGACTCTCGTCCCTTCTAAGTTTAGATCATATTTCGTCCCTGATCACTATCTTAGTCATAACCAATTTAAATTCTGTAACACACTCAATCCGGATGCCGCATTTATGTTTCAAGCTCAAATTCGAACCTATATATATTTTTAAATTGGATTAGCCCAATAAATAATTTTTAAAAATATTTAAATTCAACGATTAAATACATATTTATAAATAAATAAAACTTTACGAGAAAACTCCGATTCAAATTTAAAACATTTGAATGTACATTTTAAATTAAGAATTATAAACCCCAACGTGTAAGGTTTTATGAATACATGACTTACTAAACTCAAATATTGTACTTTGAAGTTCATCAACTTGCTAGAATCCCAATTTGATAATGTTCTACAATCTCACGATCCAACGATCAAATTATGCACGAAAACAACGATTTTGAACATTGATTGAACTTACAAAGCTCAATGATATACATTTATTCTACTATACTTTTTGCGAATCATAAATATAAACATTTAAACTAGTACGCGCAATAAATAAAGATAAATAAACATGCAACACTACTATTAGTCACCTAAACACATGCCAAGTATAAATGCATCATCACATATCACATGCATATCAAAAACACAAAATCGAGGTCATTTTCAATGTCTTACTACATTGAAACGTATACCTGTGTTTGAAATCTCACATCGATTATCAATACTCGAAATCTTACATCGAGTCTTTACTCGAAATCTCACATTGAATGAGTGGCTTGGAATCTCACATCGAACAAATCATCACCCAGAATATTACATCAAGTGATCATCATTATCATCACTCAAAATCTCACATTAAATGGGTGGCTCAGAATCTCACATCGAAAAAATCATCACTCAAATCTCACATTGTGTGTCCCTCATATCACCAATCAGAATCTCACATCGAAAAAATCATCACTCAAATCTCACATTGTGTGTCCCTCATATCACCAATCAGAATCTCACATCAAGTGATCTTTTTGTGTTACAACACTCTCTCATTAGGTATCCAAATCCCACCAAACAAGAACACACAACCAAACAAGTGATTATCCGACATACAAGTAACGTGATCACAAAAATCTTCTACTGTTGCTATCGTCAACATATCATTTATTTTACATTACCAAATTGTTAATACATATGAAAAAAATTATAATTAAACTCATTTATTGTCTACATTAATCGATTTTATCTTATTTATCAAGACATAATTCAATTATTAATATTCACATTATTTTTCATCTTTAATTTGTATTTATAAATTATTTAATTTAATAGGTATCGATACTCAGATATAAGTATCGATACGATACTCTCAATTAACGACACTCCATGCATACCACTATTAGTTTAGAATATTAAAAAATTCTAATTTTCACAAATATTGGTACGAATCGATTTGTATTGATATGACCTAATCATTTATTGGTATGACTAAAGTCCGTATCGGCATCCAACACATGGGTTCATACAATTTTTTTAAATTATGATGTTATAACGCTTATTAAATCCCTAAAGCTTTCAAAGTCATTTAATCATTTTGTTAGCCTATTTAATTAATTATTATCACTTATCAACTTTTAATCACTAAAACTTATATGATTTTTGAATTCATAAAAATTTAATTGAGTATTTATTGGTATCGACTCTAATTAATATTCAATCGGACAAATTAATTTATTCACCTAACACACAAGTTATCATCAAGTATCAACCAACCAATCAATCAAACAATAATTTATGAGCATACAAAATGACCCAACATATTCGCTAAAACTATACGAGTTTCATTATATTCGTACATCATCATGCATCTCATATTACCAGCCTCTAACATGCTTATTAATCATCTCTTAATTTACAACCACTAACATGCAAGACAATAACGCTTATAATGCTCATGAAGCATTTCAGAGTTTAAGATATACTAACCTTAAATCAGAATTACTAAAATCCTCACTTGAGCTCCTCGAATAATTAAGTTGATTCGATAACCAAACCTAAATAATCATCGTATAAAAACAAATACAAAAATACATTAATTTTATGTATTTCATATATATCATTCACAAAATCAAACACATAAAAACAACTTACTATGTTTGCATTAATCTCTCTTTGAAGTCCAGCTGATCAAATAACAAAATGATCAGAATCTTGGCACGTTTCTGGGTGGATTCGATGGGTGTCACGGGGGACCTTAGAACCTAACATATAATTCTTTTCCACGTTCATCTCAGGAATTATTTTGGTTTAGTTTCGAGTTTAAATCGATACTTTTTTAATATTAAGATAATAAAAAATTGATTAGCTTCATAACTTATAAGATCTAGTCGAATTTATTATTTATGTTCAACTTAAATTTTAGTGAAATTGATTGCGACAAGTGATGTCAACAGAAAAACGAATAATTTTCATTTTAAATGATTTAGGTTTTATTGATTTATCTATGAAGTATGTGTATTGGTAAGGATTAAATATATATATATATAAACAAATATTATCTTATATTTAATTTTAGACTATTCTTTATCATATATATTTTTAATTTATTGATCGATTAATTTAAATTAAATATTATATTATGATCTTTTTAACTCAATTTTCTTTCTCATATATAGTTTAGGTCAAACTATCCTTATAAGCCCTTTCCTACCGATATTCTTTTAGGGTAAAGTTTGAAAAATATCATTGAATCGTCTTAAGATATTTATTTTAATAATTTAACTTTTAAATATTATAAAATAAAACAAACTTATGTTTTTTTTATAAAATAATTGTCACGCCGTTAGGTGTCAATTAGAAAATTACATAATAATTAAAAAATTATATAATAACATATTTAATATTTAATATTTACATATTTGATCAATTTAGTTTTAATTTTAAAAATAGTAAATTTAATCCATTAAAACTTTTTCTAAATAAAATTTATATTTTCCTCGCTCCCAAAACATTAATAATTTAATTTAAGTTTTGATCTCTCAAAATTTCTTAAAATCAATTGGAACTTCTTGTGAGTTATACCTTAATTATTATCAAAGTTCATCAATTAAATCAACACCGACAATAATAGATCTTATATATTGATTGAGAAAATTAAAATAAATATCTAAAATTAACAGTAACACATGTTCATGCCTCAAATATTAATTAAGAATATATTAGAATAAATTAAAATTTATTTTTAAAAAAATTACACACAATTTATTAAAAAATAATCCAAATAATAACAATAACGTATCTCAAAAACCATGAATATAAACAACAAAACATACAAACGAGAACACTGAATTATTGGAGATAGTGAAAACCATGAATTTCAAAACCCATAAGAAAGATGAAGATGGTGAAAAGAGCCGGTTTAGCATTGGAATCCATTAGGAACATTCCTTGAGCAAACGTTGAGAAGCAAGCTGAGGGAAACTGGGATGTTAAGGTTGAGTCCCAAGACGTTAGCTCTGAGTGCGGTGCAAAGGCAGACGGCAGCTTCGAGGTCGGCGAGGCCTTGGATAAGGGAACAACATGGCTGCACCGGGGGTGAACCGACGACGACATTGACCAAGTTAAGCACATTAGCACATACACCTAACTTAAGTGCATCCCTGGGGCACCTGCCTCGTGCAGATGGAGCCGTGGTGGGGTTCGGGTTCGGCCTTCGGTTATTGTTGGTGGGAGGGCAGGGGCTAGAAGCACTGCCAAGGGAAAAGAAGAGAATGTTGAGTGCCAAAAATAGGGCCATGGAAGCTGATCCTTTTGATGCCATTTTGATCTTTTTTAAACCCTAGTAGCTTCTTGGTTTAGAGTTCAAAAGATGAAGAATTTGGGTGATGGGATGGAGATTTTATAGTGTTTTCAAGAGTGTTAGTCGGTTGTTTTTTTAATGTTAGAACAATTATTAATCAAATTGTCTGATAATTTACTTCTGAGCTGGCTGGTGAAGTTTGGATGCTTGTGAGTGTGAGGTGGAAATTATAGCACATTGCCATGTTCCAACTGCAGCAATAGGATCAATATGCAGATCTTCCTCTGCATAAATTATAAGCTTAACTCAGTAATAGGTGCTTCAAGTATATATTTTTTCTAAAATAGGTGCCTAATGCTTTTTTTGGCTAAAATAAATGCCTAAACTATATATTTTTTCTGAGATAGGTGCCTAATGTATTATTTGGCTGAAATAAGTGCCTAAAGTTTTATTCCGTTAGTGTTTTAAGGTAACACCGTTAAAATTTTTTTGTTTAATTTATAAATAAGTACCTAAACTATAATTTTTTTCTAAAATAAGTGCTTAATGTATTTTTTAATTAAAATAAGTATCTAATTTTTTTATTTCAATGAAATATCATTCAATCAAAAAATGTATAGATTTTTAGACATAATATGGGTCAAAAATTGTTTAACTCAATACTGACAGAATATCAGATTAAACAATCTTCAAAGCATTATTCCTGTATCGAAAAAACAAAGATTGGAATCATTAAAAAGCATCAGAAAAATCGAAAAATTATTATTTCTTTTATAAAAAAATTCTCGTTTGCTTTAATGTAAGGGTGGGTTGCTCCGGATTCTCTCTTTAGTTCATCTGTCTCTAAGGGTGTAAACGAATAGAGCGTTCGACGAGTTAGTCGTGAACCGTTCGTATAATGTTCGTTTATTAAGTTAAATAAACGAGTATGAACATATATTTTATGTTCGATTAATAAATGAACGAACACGAACATAAGTGTGTTCGACTTGTTTATGTTCACGAACAAACTCGTTTATGTTCGTTTATAAGCTCGTTTATATACTCGTTTATAAGCTCATTTATAAGCTTGTTTATGTTCATTTATATACTCGTTTATAAGCTCGTTTATGTTCGTTTATAAGTTTGTTTATTAGCTCGTTTATGTTCTTTAATAACCCTAAGTTCAAAGTATATAAATCATATTAGAACCTCAATCACTCTTTTTTCCTTATTTCCTGCAGCCACACTCCTCTTTCAAGTCTCTCTAAAAATAAACATTGTTTATGTTTTTATTTTGTTGTTGTGGTACGTTATATATTTATGTTTTTAAACGAATATTTATGCTGGTTAATTTTATTTTATTTAATTCATGTATGTTTGTTTTAATTAAAATTGTAGAAATCATAAACGAGCATGTTCACGAACGTTAAACGGACATGTTCGCAAACGCTAAACAAACATGTTCATAAACACTAAACGAACATGTTCGTGAACGCTAAATGAACCGAGTCCGAACATGACAAAAAATAAACGAACCGAGCTCGAACATACCATTAAAAATTTAAACGAACACGAACAGAGTTTGAACACCTTTAAAAATAAATAAACGAACACAGACATACCCTTGCCCGTTCAAGCTCGGTTCGTTTACACCCCTATCTGTCTCCTTTGCCATAGTTGACCTGGTCTCCATTTTTACTATTTAAAACGGAGATATATTGGTTCGTGCAGGTAGATTGAAAGAGGCAGAGACGCTGATGGATTGCAGTCCAGGAGGGACAAAATTGTCTATGTCAAAATTCTTATTGAGGGGTTGCAGGATACATGGAGATGTAGAGAGGAGTAAAGAAGGAAGTGAGATATAGTTGGGTGGATTTTGGTGGCATCAACAATTTATTATTTCTGCATGGATTCTCTTCAGGAGATAGATCTCACCTTCAATCTGAAGAGATTTGCGAAATGGCAGAATGTTTGGACTTACACATGAAACTTTTGTGATAGAATATCAAAATAATTTCAAACAGAGTAATCGAAACAAAGAGAAGCACATTCAAGAAGATGATAAAAACTTCCATTAAAATTCGATCGATTATACATCATTTGTTCAAGAGATTTTGAATATTAAATATCATTCAAAAAAATATTTATTTTAATTAAAAAATACATTACACTTATTTTAGAAAAAAATTATAACTTAAGTACTTATTTATAAATTAAACAAAAAAAATTTAACGGTGTTACCTTAAAACACTAACGGAATAAAACTTTAGGCACTTATTTCAGCCAAAAAATACATTAGGCACCTATCTCAGAAAAATATATAGTTTAGGCATTTATTTTAGCCAAAAATAATATTAAGCACATATTTCAGAAAAAGTATATACTTTAAGCACTTATTCATAAGTTAAGCCAAATTATATGACGTAATAATTTTAAGCTCAAACTAATATTTTTTTTATAAATAATTAACTTCTGTTAAATGTTATTACAAAAATGATATTTTTTAAATAAATTTTTAACTTCGCCCCAGATTATAGATTAAAAAATGAAATAACTAATCTGTCATTACATTGGAGCCTAGCTAAGCTTGTCAAACCTTCATGTTCCTGTATTATCTTCTAAAGATTGATTGAGATTCATTTACATTAGTTTATTCAGTTTCCTTACAGAACACAATTGCAGCAATAAACCTTCTTGTGGTGTTTCTAACGATGGATGTTGTAATTCATAGTGAGCACTTTGTTTTTTTAATTAATTTATTCCGTTTAATTTTTAAAATTCATATTAAAACATTAAAAATTTTCAATAAAGTATTAATTATTTTTTTTTCAAAATTTAGGGGTTAATGTTCGATCAAATGAATTTAAAAATTATTAATTATTCGTAGAAAGAAATGCTTATGAAGGTTTTTGTTTTTTAAGAAAGTTTGGATGGAAAAATAATGACGATAAAAAAAAAAAAGTTGTGTGAAAAAGTAAGGAAGAAGAAGACTTTTTATCCAAGCAGGATTCCAATAATTGTCTAATTTTCATATGTTCTTCTCCTCTGATAATATCATCAATAGTCAATTTCAATTTGTAGCGTTCTTTCAGCAGATCTCTTTTTTAAGTTTCTATGAATCATGTTCTTCGTCAAATTTCAAAGGCATTCTCTGGCCCCACTCGATATCAAGACCAGGAAAATACAAGGATTGATTCTTCACTTTGATTATTTTTGCTCATTTGTTTAACTTAGTAGCTCATATCACGTTTTCAACTCACCGTGTTATGCTTCAAGAAGTTCACAAGGCGAAGAAAATATGCTCATCATTTGAAGAAGTTTAAAAAGCTGAAAAAGTAGGAGGAATGTTAATAAAATAACCGTAATTAGTTAATGAATCAGTTAAGGGTTTGTTAGCTTAGTTAGATTGGGTTATAAATATCCACTTTATTATAAAGGGCTAAACACCCATTAGTCTCATCTTTTTCATATAATACAATTTCAGAATTTCTTTTATCTCTAACGGTTTTTTTTTTTCAATATCATAATGTTTGAATTCTCACATATGTTAACAAAATTTTAAACGTGAGAAAAAAATTATTCATTGTAACTCGATTCATTTGCTATTAAAATAAAATTCATATCAATAAGTAGATTTACATATCATATTCATATGAATGAATAAACAAGAAGGAAATCAATACAAGTCCTTTCAAGTTTCCTAGAGACGCAAAAAGTCTTAAGTAAAACACTTGAAGGAAAGTATTGAACTTATTCAATATCAATTCCCAAAAGGAAATTAAAACAACAAAGTTGCATTACAAAATACTGATTTATTGGAAATAGTGGAAACCATAAGAAAGATGAAGAGGGTGAAAACTGGGGATTTAGCATTGGAATCCTGTTGGAACATTCCTTGAGCAAACGTTGAGAAGCAAGCTGAGGGAAACTGGGATGTTAAGGTGGAGGCCTAAGACGTTAGCTCTGAGTGCGGTGCAAAGGCAGACAGCAGCTTCGAGGTCAGCGAGGCCTTGGATGAGGGAACAACATGGCTGCACTGGGGGTGAACCGACGACGACATTGACCAAGTTAAGCACATTAGCGCACACACCTAGCTTAAGGGCATCCCTGGGGCATCTGCCTCGAGCAGGCGGAGTTGAGGTGGGGTTCGGGTTCGGCCTTCGGTGAGTGTTGGTGGGAGGGCAGGGGCTAGAAGCAGTGCCAAGGGAAAAGAAGAGAATGTTGAGTGCCAAAAAGAGTGCCATGGAAGCTGATCTTGTAGAAGCCATTTTTGGTCTTCTCAAGACACAAGTTGGCTTAGAGTTGAGAATATGAGTGTTTGAAGCTGGTGACTTTGGAGTGAAGGGGTAGAGAGTTTTATAGTGTTTTCAAGAGGTTAGTCGGTTGTTTCTCAAATGTTCATCAAATTGTATGATCATCAGATTGAGCTGGATGGTCAAGTTTGGAATATGTATGTGAGTATGAGGTGGAAATGATAGCACATTCCCATGTTCCCACGACTCCTATAGGATCAATCTGCAGATCTTCCATAGATGAACGTCCAACAATTCAAATAATGAATCTATAATTGTTATATGGCATTTGCTGCTGCAGTCTTGAGATCTTGGCATGTTGCTAATGGGATTTTTTTACGATGGATTCGACCGGTGTGTCAAGGGCAAGCTCTGAGCCAACTATTCCATCCAAAACTAATTCAATTGGCTTATCAGCATAATCTCAAACAAAACATGGTCTGGAATGGTAGGAGTTCGATCTGTCATGGTACATAATCAGTTTCCTACATGTTATTGGACTGGTTTCTAAGGTTAAGTTTGTGGATGTGGAAGGCATGCGTATGTATTGAATCATCTTCAAAGGTGGAGTTAATTTGGTGTCTTGAGCCTTTGCAAAGACCATATTTTGTTCTAACAGTTCATATTGTATTATTTGGGGGACTGTTTTGTACTTTGTCGGTTCACGTACGCTGATCGTAATTTCTTCCTGGTTGCGAATATTTTTTTTTTAATTTAGGTTTAGAGAGGTTTTTAATTAGGTTTGCGACTCAAGTTATATTAATATAAATATTAATTTAATTATGTTAAGCTATATGATTGAATTGCTGAGTAATGAAATCAAACATTGCCAGTTAAGCATAATCATATAGGTTGAGTTGGAGATGACAGTCCTCAAGAATCAAGATGACATCTTAATTAGAGTTGTTTGAAGATTTTGTGTTTAAAGTTTAATTGTATTATAATCCAAATAGATGTCCATCACTTGTACGAGTTAAAAGTAAACAATATACATGAGTAGTGATGAAAGCATGATTTTACATTAGGGATAACTTTATAAAATATTAATTGTGAATTTATAAAATTTTAAAAAGAAAATAGATATTCAATAATACATAATTTTTTTAAAAATAAATAAATTATAGTATATAAATTTTAAATTTTTAGAGAATGTCGTTCCTCCGACCTATCTGTCCATTCTTGATTTTGTGATTAATTCAGAGTTTCATACGCAGAAAAAGACTCATGAGTTTAAAATATTATTGATCGATGTTTAAGACTATGAAACAATAGTACTATAGTAAAACAGGTTTAAATCGTTATTATAAGATATTATAAGAATACCAAAAAGATAAAAGATTGTTATTCTCTTAATTGTCATGCATTGAGAGTTTAAATCGTTTTAAGGAGTTTGCGTTGTGGCTCTCTCTTGTGCAATTTTCTTGGAGAAATTATATCATGAATAATTTACGTCATGTTATTTAAGGGATCAATTAATTAAATATATTTATTTTATCAATTTTTTATTTTATTTTTTTTCAAATGATTCTTCACTAATATTTACTATAAATTAAATGTATATATTTGATTAGTTAATCTTATAAATAGTGTGATAAAAATAACTCATGATATAATTTCTACTTTATAATATTTTGGTTAGACTTTTGTTATTTTTATATTAATAAAAAAATTTGCTTTGAAAAAATATATAATATGTGATTTACCATTTTTTACAATATTTTTCACCATTTTTTCATTCTTCTAAGAAATAACAATTATACTTTCCTCGTTATATATATCTTATTGGGGTTTAACTTATTGCTTGATTATGGTGTTTTTTATAAATAAAGTAATTATGTTGTGTTTTTATGATATAATTAGTAATTTTCATTAAATTATATCAGACATTTATATTTAAAAAATAGTATTTTGTTAACTCAAAATTTTAATTTAACGTTTTATCAATCGGTTCTACACAAGCGTAATAAGAACAATTGAACAAGGTCCTCAGAAAGAGGATCCCAAAAATAAAGATTTTTACTAGTGATCATACCGTTTAATTTTTAAAATAAGAGGCAAAATATATGCATGAGATAAATATAAATGACTATTGCAGTAATTTATCCCTTTTTTTATTGTCAGACCACTCAACTTTTAATATTTAACGTCAACAAACGGCTAAATTACAAAAAATTTACACTCCAAAAACGTAAACGATCTTATTGATCGTTTTTTAAAATCGATGATTAATTTTATATTGAGACAAATAAAGATAATTATCACAGAAATTAACTCTAATATTTAAAACAAAACAGGATATAATTAAGGTAGAGCTCAAACCCCAACAAGATACAATATTTATTTTCATACGATAAATCCAATAGTGCATCAACTATATCTATAATGTCTTCCTTTAGTTTTCCATGTGATTGCCTGCATCTTTCTTAACAAATTCTCAATCACGAACCCGAATTTAAATATAAAAATTCATTTTGATTTATATTGTTTTGATTGCGATTATGAACATAATTAATTTTATATTTTAACCATTAAAGTTGAGAAAACTATCAGAGAATTATGAATAAATTTATTCATTAAAATTGAATTCATTTAATATTAAATTCGTATCTTAGACCTCGTATTATGAAATTGATAAATAAGCAAGAAGGAAAATAAAACAACAAAGTTGCCGGGAAAACACTTATTGGAAATAATGGAAACCATTGAAAGATGAAGATAGTGAAAAGTGGTGATTTAGCATTGGAATCCATTAGGAACATTCCTTGAGCAAACGTTGAGAAGCAAGCTGAGGGAAACTGGGATGTTAAGGTTGAGTCCCAAGACGTTAGCTCTGAGTGCGGTGCAAAGGCAGACGGCAGCTTCGAGGTCAGCAAGGCCTTGGATGAGGGAACAACATAGCTGCACTGGGGGTGAACCGACGACGACATTGACCAAGTTAAGCACATTAGCGCACACACCTAGCTTAAGGGCATCCCTGGGGCATCTGCCTCGAGCAGGTGGAGTTGAGGTGGGGTTCGGGTTCGGCCTTCGGTGAGTGTTGGTGGGTGGGCAGGGGCTAGAAGCACTGCCAAGGGAAAAGAATAGAATGTTGAGTGCCAAAAAGAGTGCCATGGAAGCTGATCTTTTAGAAGCCATTTTTGGTCTTCTCAAAACACAACTTGTCTTAGAGTTGAGAGTAGGAGTGTTTGAAGCTGGTGACTTTGGAGTGAAGGGGGAGAGGGTTTTATAGTGTGTTTTCAAGAGGTTAGTCGGTTGTTTCTCAAATGTTCATCAAATTGTATGATCATCAGATTGAGCTGGCTGATCAAGTTTGGAATATGTATGTGAGTATGAGGTGGAAATGATAGCACATTCCCATGTTCCCACGACTCCTATAGGATCAATCTGCAGATCTTCCATAGATGAACGTCCAACAATTCAAATAATGAATCTATAATTGTTATATGTCATTTTCTGGTGCAGTCTTGAGATCTTGGCATGTTGCTAATGGGATTTTTTTACGATGGATTCCACCGGTGTGTCACGGGCAAGCTCTGAGCCAACTATTCCATCTAAAACTAATTCAATTGGCTTATCAGCTTAATCTCAAACAAAACATGGTCTGGAATGGTAGGAGTTTGATCTGTCGTGGTACATAATCAGTTTCCTACATGTTATTTGGTGGCTTGAATCTTTGCAAAGACCATACTTTGTTCTTAACAGTTCATATTGTATTATTTGGGGGACTGTTTGTATTTTGTTGGTTCGTGTACGCTGATCATAATTTCATTTTGGTTATGAGTACTTTTTTCCTTAATTTAGATTTAAGAAGGTTTTTAATTAAGTTTACGACCAAAGTTATATTAATATAAATATTAATTTAATTATGTTAAGCTATATGATTGAATTGCTGAGTAATCAAACATTGCCAGCTTTGAGGGACGATCTTAATTAAGCATAATCATATAGGTTGAGTCGGAGATGACAACCCTTAAGAATCAAGATGTCATCTTAATTAGAGTTGTTCGAAGAGTTTGTATTTAAAATTTAATTATATTATAATCTAAATAAATATTCATCATTTTATAGAGTAAACGTTGATGGTCGATTGGTTAGAATTACTCACTTACTCTCATTCTTTCCCGGCTTCCCCTTTGATCTCATGTTCAAAACTCACTAGAAGCATTTCTTCCTTTAGCGTTTTTTTTTCTCTTTCTAGGTAAAAGTAAAAGATAGACTTTTCAAAAAAAATGTCCATCACTCGAAAGAGTTGAAGTGAATAATATACAAATTAGTGAAGAAAGTATAATTTTACGACAAGGATAAACTTATAAAATTTAAAAGAAATAAAGATTTAAAAATACATATTTTTTTTTTAAAAATAATTTAAATTATTTACAAATTCTAAATTTTTATGTTCTCTCTCTTATGCTGCTTTTTGACTTTATAATGTGTTGATTATACTTTTATTATTTTTATATTAATAAAATAAAATTTATTTGCAAAAAAATATAATATGTTTTACCATTGCTTCTAATATTTGTTCACCATTTGTTTCATTCTTCTAAGAAATAACAATTATACTTTTCTCGTTTTATCTTATTGGGGTCTAACTTATTAAAAAATAATTATTTTGTTAATTCAAAATTTTATTATAAAATAAATTTTTAAATTATATGTTTAATTGAAGCGTTTAATTTTTTTATTCAAATAGATAATTAATGTTTCATTTTATTATATTTTAAAATTTATAAGTTCATTATAATAAAAAATTTCATCATACATAGATTTTTTTTAAATTTTATTTAATTTTAAGAAAATCATAAATCTTTAAATATATTATACGATATCATTGAATCAACCACCACCATTCATTCCTTTCGCTAGTGATTACCCCACTTTTTTTTTTTTACAAATCAATGAATAAAATATCAATCGAAAGTCGAAAGTAAAATAGGCTCCTTAAACGCCGAACGTAATAAATGTGTAAACTACGAATAAATTTTGCAGCTCTAGTGAACACTTATTTTAATATAAAAATAAATTAAATATTTAAAGAAAAAAATAGTTTGAACATTTAATTTGTATTAAAAGTTTAATTTAAGCATGAATGAAACATTGAATCAACATTTTATATAAAACATGACATCATAATAAGGTTAATGGTTAATGTTACGGGGCTAAACTCTAGATGTAATATTTTTTTTATCATACGATAAATCCAATACTGCATCAACTATATCTATTATGTCTTACTTTAGTTTTCCATGTGAGATTGCTTACATATTTCTAAACAAATTCTTGTTCACGAACCCAAATTTATATACCAAAATTTATTTTAATTTATATGATTTTTATTACGGTTACGAATATAGCTAATTTTATATTTCAACATTAAAGATAGGTGGAAAATATAAATATCAGAAAATTATGAATAAATTTATTAATTCGAATTCAATTTGTTTACTATTAAAACATTAAATTCATACTTTAGACATCGTACTATGAAATTGATAAAGAAACGAGAAGGAAAATAAAACAACAAAGTTGCCAAGAAAACACTTATTGGAAATAGTGGAAACCATAAGAAAGAAGAAGGTGGTGAAAAGTGGTGATTTAGCATTGGAATCCCGTTGGAACATTCCTCGAGCAAACGTTGAGAAGCAAGCTGAGGGAAACTGGGATGTTAAGGTTGAGTCCCAAGACATTAGCTCTAAGAGCGGTGCAAAGGCAGATGGCAGCTTCGAGGTCGGCAAGGCCTTGGATGAGGGAACAACATGGCTGCACTGGGGGTGAACCGACGACGACATTGACCAAGTTAAGCACATTAGCACACACACCTAGCTTAAGGGCATCCCTGGGGCATCTGCCTCGAGCAGGTGGAGTTGAGGTGGGGTTCGGGTTCGGCCTTCGGTGAGTGTTGGTGGGAGGGCAGGGGCTAGAAGCACTTCCAAGGGAAAAGAATAGAATGTTGAGTGCCAAAAAGAGTGCCATGGAAGCTGATCTTTTTGAAGCCATTTTTTGTCTTCTCAAAACACAACTTGTCTTAGAGTTGAGAGTAGGAGTGTTTGAAACTGGTGACTTTGGAGTGAAGGGGTAGAGGGTTTTATAGTGTTTTCAAGAGGGTTAGCCTGGTGTTTTTCAAATGTTCATCAACTTGCATGATAATCATGTTGAGCTGGATGGTTATGTTTGGAATATATCTGTGAGTGTGAGGTGGAAATTAGCACATTGCCATGTTCCCACGACTCTAATAGGATCGATCTCCAGATCTTCCTTAACATAAATTATACTCTATGATTTGTTTTGTACAGTTATTCATGTAAGTCCAACAATTCAATTCATCAAAGGATGTTATGTTCCATAATCAATTATATCAAACTCTAACAAATTGGAGATCGGTAGGGAAATGGGATGATGAAATGGCACTGGTAAGGGATTCAAAAAAGTTTCATGACTGTTATAATGGTCGTTCTTTAACGGTAACGTTATCGGTCGAAATAGTTAATAACATAAATAACGAGAGGACTCAAAATCATACCAGTAATAGTCGATAACGATCATATTTTAACGGTTAATGATCAATAGCGACAATAACGGTGCGTTATTCCCGTCATTGTCCTATTATTTTAAAAACACTAAGAAAATAAGAAACATTAGTCAAATTTCATCTTAAAGAGTTCAAAAATTCAAAAAATTATAAATAAATTTTGTTATATTTGTATCTCTTATGATTTACAATAAATTATGCAAATTTTTTTAAAAAATCACGACTGTGATACCTGTAGCAACTACAATAACATTTGTTATCTCTGGTATAGGTAGTCTTGCATTATATTTGTTCTTAAAATGGTTCGGTGTGTATACATATATTGTGTGATTAAATCTACAAAGTCTTTTGATAGGTCTTAATTGATTTTAATAATAAAAAATCCAATTTTAGAAGAAGAAAAAAATGTTTTTATTATTTATGTGGATTTGTACTATCTTTTTTAATAATAGCAATCTTTAAAATTAAAATTTAGAAAATTATATGTTTATACTTTTTGACCGATTCTTTTTATTATTAAAAAATAGTCAGAATCATGATATAAATTTTTTAAGTTTTACATGTTTTTGGATTGTAAGATAATTGAAATAGATGATTGAAATTAAAAGTAAGGAGTTAATAAAGTCATTCGTCTCAATCATCCAACGATTAAAAGAATATATAAAACTTAGAGAGTTTTACTTTATGTAACTTGATCATATCTCTTAAAAAAAATATGACAATTATAGTTTTCTCGTTATATCTAATTCGAGCTTAACTTCTTCCTAAAATATGTTGTGTTTTTATTATATAATAACTAAATTTTCATTCAAATAATGTTAATGTCTTCTCAGCCAAATAAATTTTATTAATAAGATAAAAAAAAAATTACAGTAAATGCATTACAAGGAATATACTTTAAAATACAACGAAATAATATTATTATCGACAGATCCAATTTTTTCTTAAATTTTTTGCCAAATTCATTACACCCTAAAATATTTGAGCCAAAACAAGATGAAATTCGGGTCACATGCATGTTCTAAAAATCATATATTTATGTCTAGAAAAAAAAATAAATATTTTATTAATTTAATCATGAATGAAATGAATGTAATGTTTTATTAAAAACATATTAACCATAACGAGCTTTAGACATTATATTAATAAATCGATAAAGGAACAAGAAGGAACACAATACAAGCCCTTAGAGATGCAAAAATCTCTAAGACAAAACAGTTAAGAAAAGCATTGGACTTATTCTGTATCAACTCCCACTAGGACATTGAAACAAGAAAACTGACAAGAAAACACTTAATTATTGCAAAGAAAAATGAAGAAAGTGAAGATATGGGGATTTAGCATTGGAATCCAGTAGGAACATTCCTTGAGCAAACGTTGAGAAGCAAGTTGAGAGAAACTGGGATGTTAAGGTTGAGTCCCAAGACGTTAGCTCTGAGTGCGGTGCAAAGGCAGACGGCAGCTTCGAGGTCAGCAAGGCCTTGGATGAGGGAACAACATGGCTGCACCGGGGGTGAACCGACGACGACATTGACCAAGTTAAGCACATTAGCACATACACCTAACTTAAGGGCATCCCTGGGGCATCTGCCTCGAGCAGATTGAGCCGTGGTGGGGTGGTTCGGGTTCGGCCTTCGGTGAGAGTTGGTGGGAGGGCAGGGGATAGAAGCACTTCCAAGGGAAAAGAATAGAATGTTGAGTGCCAAAAAGAGTGCCATGGAAGCTGATCTTTTTGAAGCCATTTTTGGTCTTCTCAGAACACAACTTGTCTTAGAGTTGAAAGTAGGAGTGTTTGAAGATGGTGCATTTGGATTGAAGGGTAGAGGGTTTTATAGTGTTTTCAAGAGGTTTAGTCGGTTGTTTTTCAAATGTTCATCAAATTGTATGATAATCAGATTGAGCTGGATGGTCAAGTTTGGAATATGTCTGTGAGTGTGAGGTGGAAATTAGCACATTTCCATGTTCCCACGACTCTAATAGGATCGATCGCCAGATCTTCCTTAATATAAATTATACTCCATGATTTGTTTGTAACAGTTATTCATGGAAGTCCAACAATTCAATTCATCAAATGATGCTAAGTTCGATAATCAATTATATCAAACTCTAACGAATTGTAGATCTGTAAGGAACTGGGACGATGAAATGGCATGAACCCATGGATAAAAAAAGTTATAATGGTGGTTATTTAATTGTAACATTATTAGTCGAAATCATTAATAACATAAATAATAATAAGATTCAAAATCATACTTGTAACAGTCGATAGCAGCTATATTTTAACGATTAACAACCAATAATAACATTTACGGTACGCTATTCATACTATTGTCTAGCTATTTTAAAAACGCCTAGAAAAATATGAAGGTCAGTCAAATTAGATCTCCAGAAGTTTAAAAATTCAAAATAAAATCATAAATAAATTTATTATATTTATATCTTTTATAATTTACAATAAATTGTATGAATTTAAAAAATTTCACGACATCAACACTTGTAGTACCCGCAATAGCTACTGTTATATCTACAATTGCGATAAATGCGAAATGACCGAAAACGTGACTGCGGACGCTTTAAATCTCTGGCATGGGCAGTTGCTCTCCTGAAGGGAAAGTCTTTCATCGTATTAAGGAGATCATTGTTTGTATTAAGGAAAGTGTTAAGATAAGAGCACACAATAAGTCTGTTAGACTTGATTTTGTAAATTGTAAGAATCTACACATCAATGTAAGTTTCATAAAAATAGGTATGCTAGAATGATTTAATTTTGTTTTTTCAACCTTAAGAGTAAGTCATAATTCATCCCTTATCTCTTGCGAGTTATAAGTCGTTTTATAAAGATATTCGATAAGATTAATATATATATTGTTTGATATTCGATGAGAGATTTTGAGTATAAGTGTATATTTTATAGATTATTTGATATCGGGTTTCACTCCAGGTTTATATGGTATAATACATATGTTCACTTTATGAGATTAATGCATCTATTGTTGCTTGCTATGTGTTTAGGCGACTAGAACTAGCGTCATATATTATTGTATTACCACGATATCAGTTTAAGATATATGATCGTATTTATGATTTACATGAAGCATTATAGAGTATAGGTGTATCCACTAAGCTTGTTAATCATGTGTTTGAAATTGTTGTTTTCATTCGCAGGTTAAGTTGGCATGCATTGGTGATGCACCATCAGATGAACAAAAATCATCTACCTCTTTTCTGTGTCTCCCTTTATGCCTCCTTTGTATTTTTGTAAAAAATTGAATTTTAAACCCTAAACCCTTATTTTCTATATTCTACACCCTAAAAAATACACCCTACCCCTAATTCCCTAAACCCTAACCAAAACCTCTAACCTAAAACCCTAAACCCTAAACCCTCTAATTTGAAGTAGGGGCATAAATGGAGGCATAAGAAAGGGGTAGATGATTTGGGTTCCCATCAGAGTGGGATTTCAAAATACTTGGTTGAAATATAATATTTAGATTTGTTTAGGCTATATATTCGTATGATCCTATATTATATTAAAATTCATATTTTTTAGTTAAATCATTGAATCGAATGTTTTTTAAATTGTATTTTAAATAGAACTCCTATGTAAACGTTTTGAAGTATTTATCTATGTCAATTAAATGTATTTACAAAAATTTAATTTATGAATTAGGCTAAATTAGGTGAAATTTTATGGTAGTGATTGGGTTGAAAGGTCAAATGCGACTTATGATTAAGGGTGTTACACTTACAAACTGTTGAGTTATGATAGATTCTTATCGTTTTGTTATAGAAAATATTTTGCTAAAAGTTTTTTTAAGCGTTTTAGTAGAAATAACAAAATAATAAATCGGTGGTTTCGACTCGACTCAATTTGTTAGTAACGTTTTTTTTTTTTTGAATTTTTTGTTTTCGAGTTAAATTCTTGTTTAGGATAAAAATTTTCTGACCCATCCTAACTCGATTTATTTAGAAATATATATTTATTAAATTTTGTATATTATATTTAATATTTTATTAATTTTTTTGAGCAGTTGAATTTATTCAAGGTTTTTTATTAAAATTCCAGAGTCGGGTCTTAGTTGGGTATACTTTTATTATATCAGATAAGATTGAAGATAACAATATATGAAATTTGGGACGAATCATGTCGAGGTGTTAAATTTTTGAGTTAAGTTTTGATCTATCAAAAACTCAGTCTGATCCACCCTGTTTGCATCCTTGTGTTTTAGCTATAGAGTTTAGTTGTTTATATTTATGGGTTTAGAATTTAAGGTTTAGAAGTTAGGGTCTTGATTTTAGGGTAATATGTTAAGAAGAGTCCTCCCAATAAGTCTAAAACTCATGACCTAAAAAAATAGGAGTACAAAGAAACAAAATAAATATCTTGATCAATCAATCAAATGTGTTTGTTCGAATTTTTTTTCAATAAATGAGGTTTCTCTTTAATGTTTCTTATAGTTTTTTCATGTGAGTTAGCTTACATCTTTCTCTACATATTCTTAGTCACAAACCCAAATCTATGCATTGAAGTTTGTTTTAATCCGTATTATTTTTAATTATTTAAACTCGATTCATTTACTATTCAAATATCAAATTCATAACCAAACGACCTTAAGACACATATTACTAAATCGATAAAGGAACAAGAAGGAACACAATACAAGTCTTTTTCGTGTCTCTTAGAGATACAAAAATCTCTAAGACAAAACACATTTGAAGAAAAGCATTGGACTTATTCGGCATCAACTCCCACTAGAACATTAAAACGACAAAACTGACAAGAAAACACTTAATTATTGCAAAGAAAGATGAAGAAAGTGAAGCTATGGGGGATTTAGCATTGGAATCCAGTAGGAACATTCTTTGAGCAAACGTTGAGAAGCAAGCTGAGAGAAACTGGGATGTTAAGGTTGAGTCCCAAGACGTTAGCTCTGAGTGCAGTGCAAAGGCAGACGGCAGCTTCGAGGTCGGCGAGGCCTTGGATGAGGGAACAGCATGGCTGCACCGGGGGTGAACCGACGACGACATTGACCAAGTTAAGAACATTAGCACATACACCTAGCTTAAGGGCATCCCTGGGGCACCTGCCTCGAGCAGGTGGAGTAGGGACTGGATTCGGGTTGGTGGAAGGGCAGGAGTTACAAGCACTGCCAAGGGAAAAGAATAGAATGTTGAGTGCCAAAAAGAGTGCCATGGAAGCTGATCTTTTTGAAGCCATTTTTGGTCTTCTCAAAACACAACTTGTCTTAGAGTTGAGAGTAGGAGTGTTTGAAGATGGTGAACTTGCAGTGAAGGGGGAGGGGGTTTTATAGTGTTTTGAAGAGGGCTAGTCGGTTGTTAATTTAATGTTAATTAAATTGTAATATTATTAGTCCGAGCTGGCTGGTGAAGTTTGGATGTTTGTGATTGTGAGGTGGAATAGAAATGATAGCACATTGCCATGTTCCCACGACTCTAACAGGATCCATCTGCAGATCTTCCTCAGCATGAATCATATGGTCAGCTACTGAGTTTCATCTAAGTAATAGTTCAAAACTTTAAACAGTGTTAAGTTCGGTAATTAATTATCCTCGTGCAATCTTTTTAATTTAACTATCGATATTCAATTTATAGGTGACTAATTCAGATTAGGTTGTACAAAGATTATATACGAGGGACGAACTAGTCAGATGGGACTTGATTACTGTTATAAAATTTAATTCACAGACTTTGAGTAAACAAATATACTTCAAACAGGATCTTTAATGGCGAATGATACCATATGAGAATAGACTCATGGTTGCTTGAGATGGAGATTGGCGTGAGTGTAAAAAAGATAAAGCAGAGAAAATAAAGTGAACTGATTTTTTTATTGAACTTTACTGAAATCTATATTTTACACAATACAAGTGATGGGTTTATATAACCCAAAGCCATAATAAAAACTTTAACAAACTGATCTAAATATTAACAAACTAATAATAGAAATTGAACAACTAATTTCAATATTCTCTGACACTTAACTAGTATGATTATAGGTAAGCTAAGCTTGTCAAACCCTGACGTTTTTTCCATAATTTTGTACATATTTATTGAGATTTTTTCTCATTAAACTCTACATGTATTCCAAGTTCCCAGTAGGAGTGATAAATTGCAGTAATGGAATAACTAAAAAGGGTTTTATTTTCCCTAAACAGACCTGTTTGATCTTACAGAAGAGTTTGGTGAAGAACAAGTTATGGAATTGAAGATTATGAGAAATTAGCAACAAGTAGTGGGAACAGACACCAGACGAGATGCTTCATCAGAATATTCTACAATAGTCTGAGATTATTGATGGTTACTGATAACAAACCTTAATATTGTGGGTAGGTACGACTTTCGGTGAGCAGACCCTTTAAAAATTTAAAATTCGAATATAATTTTAAAAATTATTAAAAATATATTTTTGTTCTTTAAATGATTATAACTTGATGTATTAAAATTTTATTGGTTCACTCATTCTAACATAAAATTATGTGTATGTTCTGAATAAAAATTTCATCTCTTAATCATATTTCATGCCATGTCAAAAAATTCTTTAAAATTAAATTTTAAACCTTAATCCTAATTTTCACACCCTAACCCATATACCCTAAAAATACACTTTACCCCTAATTTCCTAAACTATAACTATAACTCTGAACCTTGAACCTTAAACTCTGAATCTACTATTTTACAATGGGGAAATAAATAACATAATAAATAGACAGACGATTTGCATCCGTCCATCCCGGGTGCAAATCGCCTACCTATTAATCGTGCCTCTATTGATACCTCTACTTTAAATTAGTAGGTTTAGAGTTTAGGATTTAAATTTAGTAGTGGGGGTTCTGGACAAGCGCAATAGGAGCGACCGCACAGGGCCCCCGAAAAAGAGGGGCCCCAAATTTTGATAAACTATATTCATTAGATGATGTTAATCTCGAAATTTATTAAAAAAAATTAAAAACACTATTAAGAAAGATGAGTTATAATTATTAAAACGTTATAATTATTTCTTAAATCTGACAATTGATTATAAAATCTTATTGATTATTACTATTATTATTGCTTCAATAGAACTAGTAAAGTTTTCCCTAGAAAGGATATTTACTTCTAAGTGCTACAATTTTGTAATTAGTGAAAGTCATGGACATTTACTTAAGGATCATATTTTAATAAATTATATAGGGCCCCCAAAATTTTTGAACCGACCCTGAAATTTAGGATTATGGTTAGTATTTAAGGTTTAGGATGTAAAATATTAGGATTAAAGTTTAGAATTTTTTTTTAAAATATTTTAACAAGAGACATGAATAAAATTATAATTAAAAGTTAGAAGATTTTTACTCGTCTTCCCTAGATATATGGCATTTTTGTAGGAGGAAAGTCTTGATCATGTTACCCATAGAAATTTCCTGTCTGGCTTCGACTGGTGTGTTCACGGGCAAGCTTAGAATCTGCCATTTGATTCACACAATAATCCATGGTGATCTTATAGAAAATGAGCATGATTTTTATGCTGTTACGATTGTTTAGATTTTTTGTTTATATGTTCATGTGAAGTTTGAATTTATATTTTTTAAATATTAATTAAATTTGAGGTGATTAGATTTATAAATTATTTAAATAAAATATCGTGATATTAATTTTGATTCTTTAGATATTAAAAATGTATGTAACAATGAGATACATTAATAAAATAATTTTATTATAATTTAATCGTGATTTATCTATGATGATTTCAAATGGTTATCGATGAAAGAAAATCAATTAAGATTTTAAATTAACGGTAAATCAATAAGATAAAAGTAAAAAAACATATTATAAGATCGAAAGGAAATCATCTACCATTTTTACTAAAAAATAAAAAGATTTAGCGAAACAAATAACACGGAATTTTTTTAATACGTTGACGAAATTACATATTAGTATCCATTCAGATTTTTAGTTTTTTAATGACTCATATATCGTGCTCATACAGTGTTCAAACTCAAATTACCTAAATGAAATATTTTATCTTTTATCACTGAAATCATTCAACAGGATCAAATAACATAGAACTTAAATATATAAAATGATAGAATTAAATGATTATCCCTCCTCACCTTAAAGATTTTTTTTCATTTTTATCCTTATATTTAATTTTTTTAAAAATTAATTTATTTATAAAAAAATTTATCTCCAATCATTAGTCTCGGTTCCGTCTCTAAATATATAATAAAAAATAAAGAAATAAGAAACATAAGGATAATGACAACTCACAAGTGAAATCACTTACTTAAACATCAATGACTAAAAACTAAATTAAATAAGAAAAATACTCTATTTTAAATTTAAACCAAAGGATGAAAGAGTTGACCGAGTTAACTCGGACTCAAGCCGTGAAAATTGAAACCTTGCAACATGGATATCGACCGATGTGGGAATTATATGACCGATGGGAAGGCTACTATAATTCTAACAACTTGAGCCACATATAAAGATAGATTATACATGTGACAATCAAGCATACAATAGTCTGGGAAAAAATAATATTTAAATCAAAAATTATTGATTATCAGGGACGGATTTAAATTTTAAGATTTAAAAATTGATAAATTTTATAGAAATTTAAGAAAATTATATAATTTATATATTTTTATTATAATTTAATTTTATATTATTATATTTTTAATATAATTTTTGAAATTTTATATTTATAATATAAAATATTATATTTCTTCTATTCCTTAACTATAAGATTTAAAAAAATATTTGTTTGACTTTAAAATGTGTTGTTCATTATACTATGATTAAATATTTTTTTTAAATTTGTCAAATCTTTGATATCTTAAACCGGATCAAAGGTCGGTGAAGAATTTTGTTTTACTTGAGGGTACAAATGACAATATTTATTTTAAATTAATTTAAAATTTTAAATATTTTTATTTTATTATTAAGTTATAACATTCATTCCAATAGATTTTTTCCAATTTATCTCAAACTGGTGATATATGTTAATTACATCTTCTGTTAATCAAATTATTAGAAAACGATTAATTATCAGAAAAAAATTAATGTGTATTGCAGAATAGAATTGAAAGATTCTTTAGTTTTATTTTGTTCTCTCTAGGTGAACATTCGATCATGTCGAATCGAGTCGAATAAAAAAATTTTAAGTTATTCAAGATGATAAGTCTAATATTATAATTCGAACTTTTATTCAAAAAATTTCGAGTCAAGTCGAACTGAGTCGAGTTTTCGAGTTCTTATAAAAATTTAATTATAATTATTTATTATACTATAATACAAATTGATTTAATTTAAACGACTTTCACTAATCATATAAGCTATATATATATATATATATTTCTTCATATTTTTTTCATATGTAATAATATTTCTTCATATTTTTATATCGTTATATATATCATAAAAATTTGAGGAACTCATCTCGAACTTAAAAATAAATCATCTAATTACTAAAAATTTTGAGTTATTCGAGTTATTCAAATTTCTATTTTACAAATCAAATTTTATTTGAAATTTTTTTGAGTTGAGCCGCGTTTATGAAATTTCGAGTCGAGACAAGTATTTTCGTCTTGAGTCGAGTTTATGAAATTTTGAGTCGAGTCAAGACAAGATGAAAGTTGAGTATTTTCATCTCGAGTCGAGTTGAGTTATTCATTTTTTTGAGTCGATTCGAGTTTTACTTGACCTTAGTTCTCTCAATTTGTTTTAAATATTCTTGATATTTCAAAGTTAAATAATTATTTTTAATGAAAATCAATATTAATTATTGTTTATGCGTATTGTCACGTCCCTAGATTTTCACGCCCGTAGAACTCGGCAACTCTATCCAGAACGTGCGGCCTTAGGCTTTGTAACTCTAGACAAACGCCTAAGTAAGACTTTTCCCTCCTCACGGAAGATCAAACTTCCCAAGCACCGACAAACGTAAAGCGTTCTATGCGGAAGCGAATCAAACGAGATGAGCTAGGAAGAACTCTTCAAGAACGTTCAAGAACACTAAAGAACAAAGAAAGAAACACACTTGGAGATTTAGAGAAAATGCCTTTATTCCTTGGAAACTTGGAATAACTCAATGCTCACTGATACATCAAATGAGGTGGGGAAGGCCTCTATTTATAGTTGAACTCCCCTCGATCCTACGGTCTATACAATTTTACACCGACGGCTATGATACAACCTTATCCATTTACAAAGCATAATTCTGGGAATATTCCCACCTAACTATGGAAAGAATCTTCTGTGTTCACACAAAGTGTTCACACACCTTGGATGGATAAGTCTCTCCCTGGATCGGGCCAACGTTGGTGGTCTTCGCAAGCCCAGCATTGCTCTTGGAATTACTTGGGCAGGCCACATCACACCATGTGATGCCAATGTCCTGGACCCCAATCTGCGGGTCGTGACATTCTCCCCCACCAAACTTGGTGACGCCCTCGTCGCGCCACTCGGACAACACTGAGTTCGATCCTGGGGCTTCTCGCGTACCTTGGCTTGCTTCTGTCTCGGAGTCTGGCTTGAATGTCCCCCCATAAGAACCGTTCTCCCCATAAAGAGCACCGGACTCTGATTCAGTTGTCCCCCCATAAGGACTGCTCGCTTCGGCTCGCACCGTCTAGTAAAATCAACCGTACCAAGCACATCTTGATCACTATCCCCGTGTTCAAGAGATACTTCACTCATTGACCCAGCATTTTCTCTCTCCGACAAGACTTCTTCCCTGAAGCTTGACGCCCCATTGCTCCGCGGCAATGCTACACCCATCGACACTTCGGTCCACTTGAAGTTCGATGCAACGACCATCTTGTCCATGGATGGCTCCTCGACGGCATCCACGCCAACAGGCTCAGGCAACACATGCCTCACCAAGGAAATGTCCCCAACAGTCGCCTTTTCCACGATGACTTCTCGGCTTGGAGCATCCTCGACACGCTGAATAGCTGTCAACTTCTTGGTCCCTTGCCCGACGTCTCGTCGTACGGGTACAACACATCGTTGTCTCGGATCCAAGATACACACGACGTTGGCACATGGAATGATGATCGCTTCTACACGATCAAGGAAGTTAAGTCCCAAAATAAAATCAAAGTCATCAATATCGATTACCTTGAAGTGTTCCTTCGACTTCCAATCACCAATTTGCAACTCAACTTTCCGCACAGTCCCTATCACAGGAGCTTCTTTGGCATTCACAGTCTTGATCTTGTCTGTTGAATCCACAACTTTCAGACCAAGCTCCACTGCAGCCTTCTTAGACATGAACAGATCACTTGCCCCGGTATCCACCAAAGCACTCTTCGATCGTCCTGCCACATTGATGTCGACAAACATCAACCCATTCTGCTTCTTGCCATTCTTCTTGGCAGAACTCAGAATCATCGAGCCAAGCTTCGCAGCCTCATCACTCTCGGGCTCGTCCACCTTGGACTACTTAACTCGACCAGGGCACTCTCGCGCTCTATGCGGCCCCTTGCACCGGTAACACTTGCGTCCCGTTACCTTCGGCTTATCACCTTTGACACTGGCGATTGCACCAAGTCTACTCGCTGGTTCACCATCTGAGTCGTTGTCCTGACGGACTATGGCATCTAAGGCGGCTCTTCTTGTTCGGACACTCCTTCACCATGTGAGGTCCTTTACAATGGTGGCACCTTACGGTTCCTCGATCCTTCCGCTCATTTGGCTTGTCGTACCGATTGGACTTGGGGGATGGCTTTCCCTCGACGCTCTTTTCTTTGGGTTCGTCCTCATCTTCCTTATCACTGCCCTTGCCATGGGGCTTGGAAGACTCGTTTTGTATCTCAAACTCCGCAATCGATTCAGCAGCGGTCATCGCTTCTGAAAGATCCTTAACGCCCATTCTCTTCAGCTCCATTCTTGCCCAACGCTGAAGACCAGATTTAAAGAGATACAAACCCTCCGATTTACTCAAGTCTTTGATCTGCAACTTGAGCTCGGTAAACCTTTTGACGTAATCCCGGATTGAGTCGTCATGCTTCAATTGATAAAGCCCATCTCGAGCTTCCTCGTTGGCATTCTTTGGATAAAAATGCTCCTTAAGCTCAGACTGGAAATCCTTCCATGTCCCGATTGGAATGTCGGCATCCGACTCAGAACATTTGTTTCGCCACCACAATAAGGCAACATCAGTCAAATAGACTACAGCAGTGTTTACCTTCTCGGTATCATCAGTGATACTCATTCCCCGAAAGTATTGCTCCATGTACCATATGAAGTTCTCGACATCTTTAGCCGACCTGGTTCCACTAAACTCCTTGGGTTTTGGGATGTCCTTCACTGGCTTAGGTGTCGTTGTCGAATTCAACACACCGTTCCGCATAGCAGCCTGATATACCAGAACTTCCGCCTTGAGTCCCAACATTTCCTCCCTCAATGCCTCAAACTTGGCTTCGAGAGCATCTCTCTTTTCCTCCAACTTATCACCTTGGTCATCCAGTTCCTCGAGGCGTGTGTCCACCACGTCGAGTCTCTTTACGGCATCCTTCACGGATCCTTCCATCTTGGTGACCTTGTCCTCAAGTGCAGACAACTTGTCCCTTGAGTTAGCTCGGCTTTCTTTGTTAGCCTGGGTTTCCACACCCTTCTGGCTCGCAGTAGCAACAGTCTCCCTCTTTGGTGCCATCTCAAAATCGATGTTTTCGTACCTCGAACGGCTAGAACGTTGCTCGAACAAGGCTCTGATACCACTTGTCACATTCCTAGATTTTCACGCCCGTAGAACTCGGCAACTCTATCCAGAACGTGCGGCCTTAGGCTTTGTAACTCTAGACAAACGCCTAAGTAAGCCTTTTCCCTCCTCACGGAAGATCAAACTTCCCAAGCACCGACAAACGCAAAGCGTTCTATGCGGAAGCGAATCAAACGAGATGAGCTAGGAAGAACTCTTCAAGAACGCTCAAGAACGTTCAAGAACACTAAAGAACAAAGAAAGAAACACACTTGGAGATTTAGAGAAAAAGCCTTTATTCCTTGGAAACTTGGAATAACTCAATGCTCACTGATACATCAAATGAGGTGGGGAAGGCCTCTATTTATAGTTGAACTCCCCTCGATCCTACGGTCTATACAATTTTACACCGACGGCTATGATACAACCTTATCCATTTACAAAGCATAATTCTGGGAATATTCCCACCTAACTATGGAAAGAATCTTCTGTGTTCACACAAAGTGTTCACACACCTTGGATGGATAAGTCTCTCCCTGGATTGGGCCAACGTTGGTGGTCTTCGCAATCCCAGCATTGCTCTTGGAATTACTTGAGCAGGCCACATCACACCATGTGATGCCAATGTCCTGGACCCCAATCTGCGGGTCGTGACAGTATCATATTATTATATAATATATATTAATATTTTTAAGATAATATTTTTCAATAATTTTATTAATAAAGGATATGATTAGCCGATATAAAATAAGAATGTTCAAAACTTTGAGACTAATTTAAAATGAATAATAACTTAAAAATAAAATTAAAATATTTAATAGTTTAAAGATCAATTTAAAATGTCATACTTTGGTGATAAGTGATGCACTTGACCTTTTAAAAATCCTTTTACTTTAAAACCCTAGCCTCTCTGTAGGTAAAATTCCTTCATTCCTAATTATTCTTTCCTTGGATCAATTCTTTAATTGATGGTGGATACTTAATTTTAATATTGGTCGTCGATTACCGAATCTAATAGATTTTTTAGTTTTATTTTAATAAGAATCTCTACTTTTATAATACGCTCTTCCTTTGTCTTTATGACACGGTTTTTTCTTTGTCCTTATGACATGTTTTTGTTTTATGGCTTGGTTTATCTGTCTCTGTAGCATGTTTTAGCATACTCTAGCGATCGATTGTTGTTCGTACAGAGATTCAATCGATGTTAGTTTTTTATTTATGTTTTTGTCGGTGATCACTTAAAAAGTTATATCCTCACTCGGTTGATGATCGTTTGCTGATGAAATCAGTCCTGGATAGCGATACATTTTGCAAGACAGTTTAGATCATGTACAATTCCTTCCTTCTTTGTAGTTCTCATTTGAACAGAGACAAAGAGATTTAGGAAGCTTTTAAATTTTATTGGAATTCTTATCTCCATAGAAGTTTTTATTTTTTTTTCTTGAATTATAAGATTTTTTTGGTTATTTAATCCAATTATTTTACTTATTGAATATATTATAATTATGATTTTTCTATAAATTTAATAAAAGTTCGGAGTCATTTATTAAAAAAATTATTTTTACTTTAATAGCTTAATATAACAAGTACCCCAAGAGGTTATTAAATCATGTTTAAATGATCATTTTAATCAATGTATTTTAAAAATATAAAATATCATTAAATTTTTCGAACGATTATCAAATGATCACCATAACGTTATAAAAATATCAATAAATTTATGAATCATTAAAGAAGTTTATTCAATTTTATCAAATTATTTCAATATGATCATTAAATTTTAGCAAACTTTATTACTATTATTATGTCGCAATAACCACACATAATCGTTAATAAATTTAATAACGCACACTCTGAATATATTTTACTCGAACCTAAATCTTTTAAAAGTAATAATATCATCTTTTTTATTTAAGCCATTTGAAAAGCTCAATTCTCTCTCATTCTAAATAAAAGTAACAATATTTAAGCACATTAAAACTCGTAAATTTTATAATTTGCACATGCCCTAAAAATTTAAAGTTTATATATTTAATTTTTTTTAATTTTTATAAATTGATTTTTAAATTTTATAATTTATATTTGTCCCAAAAATTTTGAAATTTTTATAATTTATGTTCATTCTAAAAAAAAAAATTAGATCCGCTACTAACCAAATCGTTCGATCGATACGAATCATTTAATGCAAAGAAAAAAGTGTCTTAGTGATTAAGAAAAATATGGATTAAAACAAAAAAACAAACGTGTTCTATTTGTGTTTTGTGTTAAGAAGTTTTCAGATTCCACGTGAGCTGATTGTGGTTTCCACAACAGCCCAATTCATTCCTATAATTACGGAGACAAATTGGAACAGTCCAAATTCTATTGGGCCGTACATAAATTATTATATATGAGAATGTTAGGAATAAAAGTAAATATTCGATCAAGTTAGGTCAAATTAAAGTTAAAAAATTTGAGTTAGTCAAATTAATAAATTATATTTGAATTTTTTAGTCAATTTATGAAATTTAAATCTAGTTGTTCGAATTTATTTATTAATATTTATAGTGTTATGATATTAATTAATTTAATTTTAAGTGATTTTTTATATCCGTATATATATATATATACTTAATTCTTAATATTTTTTATGTGATATACATATATCAGTTTATTGGATAGAGTTATGAGAGTCGATTTTAATTTAAAATTAATTCATTAATTACTAAAATATTAAAAATTTATGGTGAAATTGCTCTTTAATCCCGTAAAAATATATAATTTATTACGAACTTTATAAATTATTTTTTTATATTTTTTTAAAAAATAATGTTGATTTTCATCCCTAATTATTGGTATTTAAATTATAGGGGAAAAAACAATTTACTCGGTATTCGGAACAAAATGTAATACAATAACTATTATGATATCATTAAAAAAACGAAAACGAAAACATATTTACGTAAGGCTAAATTATATAAATGATCTTTTATTTATTTTTATCATTAAATTATGAAACTCGTCAATAAAATTATTAAATTTATTAAATTAACATATTTTGACCATCGTCGTAGAAATTCTAACAGAGGAGCGGTGTGGCAGGCAATTAACAAAAAATTATAAAATTATACATTTAGTCTATATTATTTACATATTATATTAATTTAATCTTAATTTTAACTAAATTAAAAAAAAAAAAGATAAACTACTCCAGTGATCACCCAACTAATTGGGGATACCTATTTTGGTCACCGAACTATCGAACTCGTCAATCAAGCCACCCAACTTACTAAATTGACCTATTTTGATCACTACCATTAAAAATTAAATGAAAGGGTTACGGGACGATGACGTGGCCGTTAATAAAAATATAAAAAAAATATATACATATTTAATCTTTATTATTAGAAAATTTGTATATTTAATCTTATTATTAGAATTAATAGATAAATAATAAGGATTAAATATATAATTTTTCATATTTTTATTAACGGCCACGTCATTGTTCAATAATCCTTTCGTTTGATTTTTAACGGCAGTGACCAAAATAGGTCAATTTAGTAAGTTGGGTGGCTTGATTGATGAGTACGATAGTTTGGTGATCAAAATAGGTATCTTCAATTAGTTGGGTGGTCACTGAAGTAGTTTGCCCTAAAAAAAATCATTCAATCACATATAACATGTGTTATCACTCGATAAGATGATTAATTTTAATTATTTTTATTTGATATTTAATATTTTTTTTTTCAATCAGGAGGTAGTATAAAATGCCCCTTTTAAATTTGGTCCTATTAGGTATTATATCTATACCCTTATCACCGTTAGGAGTGTTCAAGAATATATGATCCGATTGATCCGATCCGAAAATATAAATATTCAATCTGATTTTTATTTTTGGATCGGATATTTGATCTAATTTTTTAAGTTTTCCAGATCGTATATGGATCACAATATTTCAAGTTTCGGATTATCCGAAATTCGAAAATTCAAATTTTTATTAATATTAATATTATTATATTTAACAATTTAGTTCTTGTTATTTTCAAAATTTTAAAAAATTAAAACTTTTATAAATGTGATTCTTGTATATTTAATAATTTGTTGTTTATTATATTCTAAATTCCAAAATTTTCATAAATATAACCTTCAAATTTGAAAAATTAGTTTAATAAAATTATATTTTTGGATAATTGAATATCTGAATATCCGATATGCGGATATCCACTTTTTTTCGGATCGGATACGAATCACTATATCATCGATCTAAAAACCTAGATATCCAAAAAAATCAGATCCGATCCAATCCGATATCCAACAATGAACACCCCTAATCATTACATCAACTTACTTTTAATGATATAAAATACACTTTTTTATATACAACAGTGATCAAAATAGATTAATTTAATAAATTAAATATTTTAATTAATAAATTTTATAATTCTGGAATAGAAATCTCCAAATAATTACGTGCTCATATGTTTACCCTTTACGTAATAATGTGAAGGTGAATGGTCAACATGGGAGATAATATCATGAACCTTTTTTATTAAGTTATTTGTGATTTATTAAGTAATTATTTGATAATTACTAAATCACCTATTACAATTTATAAATAAGAAATAAATGATGATTTATTTTAAAAAATATTTGTGGTCCATTTTCGTCATTTCCTATTCACTCGATATAAACACATATTTCATATCAGCCATGTCCTTTCCTTTTCATTCACCCAGAAGGAGAAAAGAAAAGAATTTCTTTTAAAAGAAGAGAAAACTGGGAAAAAAGCTAGTGATTATGGCGAGCGGGTGGACCATAACTTTGCAATGTAAATCAAGAGCATTCGAAGATGTTTATCAGCCCAACCCCAAGAATTTGATACCCAGTTCCAGTTGTAGATCAAGTTATCGAAGCATCAAAGACGTTGTTGAAACAAGTAAGAATTATAAACAGAAACTGCTACCGAGGTCCGGCAGCAAACCCGAAACCGATTTAGGTTATCCTCCGGCGAGACTGAGGCGGAGTAGCTCTACCTGGACGCTGATCGAGTTACCCGAGGGTCATCCTTCCAGGAATGTCGTGGAAATTAGTTTTCATTCGAGTTGGAGTCCCGAGAGTTTCACCGGTAGCATCGAAATAGTTTTCAAGGTTCAAAGTTGGCCGAGGATAGTGACGCGGTTCGAAGAGTACCGGGAGACGGTCAAGTCTTGGCCTGGATTGGGTTCGGGCTGTTCGGGTTCTGGTGACGAGGAAAACGCGAGGTGCGTGGCGGATGGGAACGAGGTCATGCGTTTCCGTTGTTTGGATCCGAGAAATTATATCATGGGCCCGGCCTACCACGTCAGCCGTGGTCCCATCCAATAATAATCACCCACTTCATCATTAATCTCCACCTCATTTTTTTTCAACCAATGAATCTTTACTCAGAATTTTCATGTCATTTTAAAAATATGATTTTTGGAAATTACATTAATTACATAGTTGATTAGTGGCGGAATGTGTAGTTTTAATTGGTTAGTGACCACGGCTGACGTGATAGGCCGGACTTATGATATAATCTCTCCACTTTGGGGGACTGTGGGATGAGTGACACGTGGATGTTTTTCGGCGGGAAGGGTGCGACGTGGCGCACGAGAGCGCGGGAGGTGAGACGGAGAGAAAAGAGATTATATCATAAGCTCGACCTATCACGTCAGCCGTGGTCACTAACCAATTAAAATTACTCATTCCGTCACTAATCAGCCATGTAATTAATGTAATTTCCAGAAATCATATTTTTAAAATAATATGAAATTTTTGAATGAAGATTCATTGGTTGAAAAAAATGAGATGAAGATTAATGGTGAAGTGGGTGGTTATTATTAGATGAGACCACGACTAACGTGATAAATCGGGTCCGTGATATAATTTCTCGGGGAGGAGGGAGATGTTGGTTTGCCGGGTCATTGCGGGTCGAGTGTCGAAGCGGATGAGGTACGAGACATTGACGAATGGGCAAGCTGGGTATGACTCGGTGAGTGGTGACAACGGCGAGTTGCTTGTGTTTGATCCACGAGCGGTATTACCTTGCTTTCTTATTGTTACAAATTGAAAAATATATATTATTTATTTATTTATTGGCAAGGTTTTTTGTATTTTGAATTTTCACTTCAAGATTAATGGACCTTATTAATTAATATCATGGACAATATAATAACTAGAGATGGTATTTGAGTTGGGGTTTTAGTTCATTCGAACTCGATCCTAATATTTCAAACTTGATATCGACCTAAATCTTTAAAAAAAATAATTCGACTTATAAAAAATAATTTTAAAAAATTTAATTTTTATTAATTATAAAAGATAGAGAGATAAGTATTATTATAAATATATTAAAAATTTAAAGAAAAATACATAAATAATCATCCCTAATATCAAATTAAATTCATCTAATAATTTTTTATTACACGATACAATATTCAAAATTTATGTCAATACATATATATATATATATATATAACACTAGTGATGAAACAGAGGAGAGGTTCAAGAAGGTTTTGGTCTTCAAAATTTATAAAAAAAATGTAATAAATCATTTAATTATTTTAAGAACTAATTATTTTTATTTTTTTAGATATTTATACTAAATTTTATAATTTTTGAATATTTGTAATCAAATCCTCTAAAATTTTAGTTGAGTCACCTTTAATTTTTTAGTCTAACAATAATTTAAGCTTTATAAATTTAAATTTAGGTAAAGTAGGACTTGCTCCCAATTTTTAATTCAAATAGTTAATAAACCTCATCAGTTTGAAGTTTCATAATTTGATACCTTCAGATATTACTTCGTCCCAGTGGATATTAGGGTGGATCTATATTTTTTAAACTTTAAATATTTAATTTATAATTTTTTTTAATTGTTATTTATAAATGTTTAATTTTTAGGGTTTTGATATTAGAGTATAAAGTTAAGGTTTTAGTATTTATAGTTAAGTTTTAGGGGTTGGTAATGAATTTTATATTTTAAATTTTAGATTTTAAATTTATAATTTAGAAATTAGAGTTTAGGTTCATGAAACTGTTTTAGAGGAAAAAAATCTAATGATGATGTGTCAAATAAATATATTAAGTTGGATATTGTTAAACTAAGTTAATTAACTTATTTTTAATAATTAAATTATAAATTTCAATGAAATAAATAGAATGTCTTAATATTTATGTTTAAATAATAAATTGACCTACTTTTCAAAAAATAAAATAAATATGCCTCGTTTTTTAGTTTAATATGTGTTTATATTTTAATTGATATAAAAATTAAGCTATTTGACTTTGAAATGAGTATAAATAATTAATCTTGAAAATCGATAATAAAAATCAAAAGTAAATTACATTATCAGTCCGTATACTATATACAAATTATGAATTTAATTTTAAGGTATAATTATTTTGGTCATCGTACTTTTAAAATATTTGATAAGTTCATCAAATTTTTAGTTTATATTCGATGAAATTATTCAACTTTTAATTTGATAAGTACATAAAAGTCTTAAATTTTATATCATTTTTCCAATTGATTATTACTTGTAAAGGACATATTTAATGACAATTAAGGATAATTCTGCATATTTTTCATATTTCAATATTCATGCACTTAAATTATCATTTTATCTATTATTTGGTATAAAACATGTATGCTTAATGATTTTTTTTCTTAGACAGAAAATAACCATGCAGGTGCTACCAGATCATGGAATGGATGCTGAAAACTGGAGTTGAGTTGTAAGGAAGCACTTGCCATGACAGCACATTGACTGTCGCGTCAGCAAAAAAAAGATACCAATTGGTGCTCGATAGATGGAGAATAACATGTTGATTTCAGTGGACACAAAGTGAGACAAAACGGAAGGAAAAAATTAGAGTCAAGCCATGGTCAAAGTCAACGCGGAAATTAAGGAGTTAAATTAAAAAATAGAATAAAAAATTATTATTTAATATGGACATGTATTCTTTTTCTTTTAGAACTCATACTTTTATGGAAGACTTTAACCTAGGTTTTGCCTATATAAAGTCAACTCTTAGGGCTAGGAACAAAAAGTTGGTTATCATATGTTTATGTTGAGTTGATCGATCTTGATAATTGGCCAAGAGGGGGTGAATTGGCTATTTAAAATTTTGTCGGTGGAATTTCGGTAAAAATTGAAAAATAGAGAACAAGAGGTTTATAGTGGTTCAAGCTTCGGAACAAGCTCTACATCCACTACCTTAGCTCCCACTAAGGATTTTGAAATCAATTCACTAAGAGAATTCGATCTTTTTCTCGGTTCAAGGGATAACCGTTACAATTCGAATAAATTCTTCTACCTAAGAATTAATTCAACCTCACAAGATAAAAGATAAAAAAAAAAGACAAATTGAAATCTCTCACAAGATAGATAATTGCCCCAAATACAAACAAACTCTCCCCAAACTCAATTACAAAGAATAAAATTGAAGTACAAGAGATGGGAGACAAGATATTCAATGAGAGTGCTTGGGAGTTGGATTTAATTGCTTGGATGTTGCTTGAGGTTCAATAGTTGTTAATGCTACTTGAATTTCTTCATTTTATACCTCCTCTTCTGTAGGCACAGGTATCGAAACACGAAGAACCTGTTTTGAAACAGCCTATAAAAAGAAAGAGACGTTGTGCATTTAATATGGGGTGTATCGAAACATGTATCGATGTCATTACTACATTGTAATGGTAGGTATCGAACCATGTTTCGAAACATCTCAACCATCTTTTAAAGTTTTAACTGCCACCAACGGTCAACTCATTAAATGCTAAAATAGTCGTTGGGAATTAAAGGGGTATCGATACCATGAGTCATTACTTTAAATGATTTTAAAATAATTAAAAATACTCGATGTGGTTCGGTACGTGGTTCGAAACATGCATTGACAGTAAGGTAATGGTATCGAACCATGTTTCGATACCTGTTTTTAGTTCCAAGAACAAGGCTTTAAAAATGCAGTAGGGTATCGATACCGGTTCAATAGGTATCGATACTCTCGTATAAAAACACTTAGAAATTTTATTTCAAAGTTCTTGGTTTGACTTGAAATCAAAAATTTGACTTAGGGACTTAAAAATTTATTACAAAATAGTCCTTATACATAATTGTTATATCAAAATCAATTTTGGTTTTACATCATAGACAAAACCCTAGCCGCCGACAAAACCATCATGTTCTAAACTTTCATCTAGGCTTAGGTATTTTTTTGGAGTAGTTGGGAAAGAAGTATTTTATTTTGAGAGTTATTAATACAATCTTTATTTTCATAGTTTATTCTCTCTTTGATTTTGCTCTTCTTTACTTACGAGCTTGAAAGATACGTTTGTGAAGAAAATTTTATTTATCAAATATCGGGAGAGTTAGGCTCACGAAACAAGAAAATACGGTCTTTGCTCATGGGCATTGACTAATCCGCAAGGGTTTTAACGACTAAAAGGAAGCATACAATCAGTTGTTATTCATCCTTGATTCACGTCGTGAGCTAGGTATTATCAAGACGTGGGTTTCAATATTTCTCCTCGCTTAGGTATAAGGAGGAGACAATTTCGGATGCTCTATCGAACTATGAAAAATTGAGTTGTCGACAAGGCATAACCCCGCCGAGGCAACTAAGGCGACCCTTCGAGACGGCAGTTCAACCACATGCATTAATAACTGGATAATAAGTGCAACCGGATTCCCCTCTACAAAGCAACTTACCTAGCCTTATATCATCGTTATTTCTCATGATTATTTAGTTTTCTTTTATTTTTATTATTATAGTGCAGAATTATTATGTAGCATAAGTATCACAGTCCTTGAGAGATCGATATCTTAAATATTACAACTTGGTAAAAGGTGAAAGAATTCAAGGACTCTAAGCCCATCACCAAAGTTCATATTCGATAAAATCACTCAACTTTTAGTTCGTATTTGATAAAGTCATCCAACTTTTAATTCGCAATTGATAAGGTATCTAACGTTAAATTCTAAAACTTTTCGTCAGTTTTAATATATCCTTAATTAAAAAGGTTAAACCGCAATAATCATCACTCAACTTTCTTTCCACTCCTATTTTGGTGATTAAAATTTAAATTAATCATTAAATAATTAATTTTTTTTATTAATCTTTAAAAATTCGAGAAATATTTTTTTTAATTTTCTTATTAAATTTGTCATATTATCACATTCCATATTTTAATAAGTAAAGTAAAAAAATATTACTTCAATCAAATATTTCAATTATTCAATTTAATTTTAGATTATTCATTTCTTCATCTCATGTTATACCAATTAAATCAAATAATTAGAATATTTGATTCAAATAATACTTTTTTACTTTGTTTATTAAAATATGAAATATGATAATATAGGAAATTTAATAATAAAACTAAAAAAATATTTTCTGAATTTTTTTAAGAATTAATCAAAAATTTTAATTTATATAACCATGTTATTTGAGATTGCCCAAAATATGAACAATTCAAAAGTTAAGTTAATAAATTAAAAAAATTAAACTTTAGTGACCAAGATAGGTGCGAGAAAAAAGATGAGTTTTGTTTATTGTAGTTTATCCATTTTTTATTAAAGATATATTAAATCTTACGGTAATTTTTAATGAAATTTAACGGTAGGGACCTTATCTAATATGAACTAAAAGTTGAGTGACCTAGTCGAATTCAAACTAAAAGTTGGGCGATCTTATCAAATATTTTAAAAGTACGGTGACCAAATGAGTCTACCATAAAAATTTGGTGACCTTATCGAATATTTTAAAAGTACGATGACTAAAATGAATCTACCTTAAAAATTCAGTGACCATTTATATAGTTTACCCATAATTAATCTTGAAAATCGATAATAAAAATTAAAAGAAAATACATTATCAGTCCTTATACTATATACAGATTACGAATTTAATTTTATATTCCAAATTGTTTATTTTTGCTGTATATTTTTCTTAATTTTGAAATTTCAACCTTCTCACGTTAAACATATATTAAGTTAAATTTTATTATTAATCTCTTTTCGGCATATAAATCATAAAGATTAGTTTATATTTTCATGGTTTCCTTCCATTAAAAAAAATCTACTAATTATTTTTGTGTTGGTAATTATTTTTAATCTTTATAATTTAATTATATCATCATATACCGTTTAAATTATAAGTAAAATTTTAAATTAAATATAAAAAAGTCAAATTAACAATTACAAAATTAAAACACGAAAACTAAAATCACAACTTATAAACGGAGTGCGAAAAAAAAACTCATGAATATTAAATAAATTTATACGTGAATTTTCGACCTTCAACTCTAAAGTGAGTCTAGAATATATTGTTAGGGATGAGGGTTTTAATTGACTCGACCAGATACGATCAGATAGATTTTTTAATGAAAAATTGAGTTTAAGTTGAGGCGGGTTGGGTTTGAGTTTATGATATAAAATATTCAATTTAATTCGATCTAACTTGAATTTAATTATGATTTTTTTAATTTTTAGGGATATTTATAATAATACTCTTTCATCTTTAATTTTTTATAATTCAATCCTTAAAATTGAATTTTATATCTACAATTTAATCCTTAAAATTATAATTTTTTATAATTAAGTCCTCTAATATTATTTTTTTACAATTAAGTCTTTAAACTAATTTTTTCTATAGGTTGGGACGGGTTAGATTTAAGATATTTATTTTTGGATCGGATGGAGTAAAATTTTTAAAAAAATTAAATTAAATTTAGATCAAATTCGAGTAAACCAAAAATTCGATTCGATCCGTACTTATCTCTATAAATTATGGCTACAATATGACAAATTTTAAAATATATTAAAAAATTAAAATGTTAAATTTTTTTAATAACATGTTGAATTATTTTTTTTCGCGAATTTTGATGAACCTATGAACTTCAAAAATAAAATTTAAAACTTATTTATTTAATTTTAGGTTGATTATTTTTGACAAACTTCAAAATTTATTATAAAAAATTAAACTAAAACTTTACTAAAAATATACTACTTTAAGTTATTTAAAGTTCTTTTAGCCTTAAATTAGGCGGCGTATTTTATAATCGATCTGAACCCTAGGCGGAAGAATGCTGGAAACTATTCTCGATCCTATGCAAACCGAACCTTGAAAATAACGAACCATAAACCAATGGGTATTTGCCATGTACCCTATAAAGCGTCTGAAACAGCAGAAAGAGCTCTTGCTCGATCTGCTTTGAATCCGTTTCCTTCCCAACACAGGAGAGTCCCACCACTTGAATCGAAACGCCTGTGCTTGAATAAAAATCTTGGGTAATGGTGAAGCACTTTGCATGACTGAAAAATACCCTTTATACAGACAAAAATTCAAGGCTAGTTTTGGAGTTTCCTCAGATTTGGTTGCCAAATTCTCTACTATGTTTCACTCTTCGGATTTTCAAAAGATCTTCATTTAGAAACAATCCCAAGTGAACCCTATGGTTCCCTCTAGCTTTGCTTATAATTGATTTCACCAAAGTTTATTTGTTTGAGTTTCTTCTTTTACATTCCCAAAGATCTTTTATTATTTTTTTTTGGTCAAATTCAAAGGTTTTTGCTGCTGTGAAGTTGTGTTCTTTTGTGGTGGGTTTGTAAATGGCCAATGCATCGGGTTTTTTATCACCTTCGGTTCCGAGCCTGAGGTTAAAGATTCAGCCTTCAATTTGCGTTTCTCGATCTGGGTTTTGCGTATCTGAAGGAATCTTTAGGAGGGTAGTATGCTCAAGCGGTGTTGAAGGTGCTGGGACGCATGTTTCCCCATCTCAATCTCGAGTAACCAAGTAAATTTCTTGTGCTTATCTGGGGTTCTTATTTGATTCTCGTTTGGTTAATTATTTGTGAATTGGTGTTTAATTTGGCTTTTGGGTCTTGATTTATGTTAAAAGGCTTGATATTGTCCGAGTAACTTTATCCTTGTTGGTTCGGTTATGAATTATGATCTCCCAAATATGTTTTGTTCTTTAAAAGCAATAAATTTGATATATTATTGTTTTAATTTTATTGGGATTTTTTGGTTTGCATGTTATAGTTATTGTGAAGTTCAAGGATGCATGGTTCTTGCACACTAGCAAGAAGAACATGCATGTGCATCTGGAGATTTGTAGGGGAGTTTAAATTTCAGAGTTTAGATTCTCATTTGGTTGTGTTTCCCTGAAACTGTGATTCTTGCTCTAGGTGGATTATGATCGGGGCTCGAAAATTAATGCTGAGCTGAAATTGCAAATCCACCTAGTTTATGCAAAGTAGTTCTGCATGTGTGTATCAAATTCGGTGTAAGCGAGATGTTTCAATTTGCATGCTATTAGTGTTAGCTGAATTGACTATTAGTGAAACTCGGCATCCCAATTTAAGAATGATACTTTGAAATAATCAGCAGCTTAGGAGACTGCATGTGGCAGACCAAGAATAACTTATTCTACTAAGCTTGAAGCTGAACTAGCATCTGTTGTTATCCATGTCTATATATAATATAGGGAAATTTGTTTTGGTTATGAGTTAAGAGTAGAAGAAATCACATACCTATAAGGAAATCTCCTTCAGATTCTGACCCTTGTAAGCAAATATCTGAACACCTTACTTTGCATCAACAAGCTTGAGACTAATGTGGTTAGAGCTCCGATACATAAGTTACTTAGTTATGACATATATTGGTGCATTCATCTTTTGGTCTGTTTTGTCTTTGGAGGACACCTTAATGATTGAAAGTTTTATATTAGAAGCATTTTGTTTCTTTTATAACGGCAATGTAAAAGCCCTGCAGGACTGCAGGGTTAATTTGAAGTAAAATGCTTATATGCAATCCCATTTGATATTGAAATTTCCTAACTTCTCGTGTCAAACAAAACAACTATGCCTGTTGATGGTATTTATTGTGTGCTTCAAATCTAGTCCAGCCTTCAGAATTGAGATGCCGCTTCACTTTTATTTGTTTATTTACTTATTTCATATTGAAAGATGATGATTTTCGTGATGTCCGTTCTACTTTCCTATTTTACTTCTGGGGAAAATACAGGCTTGTCAGCAAAGGGTGCAAGCTCGTTGGTTGTGGATCAGCGGTGCCATCTCTTTCAGTTTCCAATGATGATCTTGCAAAAATTGTTGATACTTCCGATGAATGGATATCTGTCCGCACTGGAATACGTAACCGACGGGTTATTTCAGGTCAGAACATAGATTAATGCATAATAGTGCAATTGTAGAATATTTGTAGAATCTTTTGCTGGCATATCCTGCTTGTATCAAACTTCCATTGATGTGATAAAAAAAAAAAAACTAGCTTAAAGCTTGCAGAATATTTTTCTTTTTTTTTAAACAAAAGATGGAAGCTTACATTTTGTCTCTTTTGAATTGCCATCCTTGTGTCTTTGTGGAGGAAATAAAAATTAGCTGTTGCTCTTACAGGAAAGGAAAATTTAAGAAACCTAGCGGTTGAAGCAGCAAGGAAAGCCCTTAAAATGGCAGATGTTGAACCCGATGATCTTGACATGATCCTGATGTGCACATCTACTGCGGAAGATATTTTCGGTGATGCTCCAAAGGTATAGAAGAATGAGTCAATATTAATCACAGAACTTATTAAGGATGCTTTAATAACATAGAAATTTTTATGATTTGTGCTCTGAGCTGCATGTAGGTTTCTAAAATATATTATTGCATGGTTTTATAATATGTATTTTAGAGAAGACTGCTTCTAAATATTTTTGGTATAAAGAGGGAATTTAAAAGTGAGATGTCATGGATTATCTTCACAAACTATTTTGTTTTGGTTGCCACGTATGATAGTATATGCTGTATTATAGTGAACTTTGAGTACGTGCCTGGCTGCCTGCAAGCTTTTCTGTTTCTATTAGGGTTCATTTACATTTCTTTTCTTTTTCTATTAGGGTTCATCTACATTCCTGCAAGCTAAATTCTCTTGGTTCATTTACATTCCTTTTCGGGTTCTATCAGGGTTTTCCGTGCATTTTGTGTAGTAGGAACTCATGCAAAATAGTATAACCTCTTTCCGAACAGGGTTTGGGTTAGACAACTGTTTGGCTATACATATTTAGTTTAATTCAAGAAGAAGCTAATTTTCCGTGAGCTACCCCTGTATTCAGTTTTGTATGTAGGTTTGATGCTCTGCATCGTGCTTTTTTAGACAGTAATTTGTGTAGGTTTTACGGATCACTTATTTGTTTGTGTTCTGGCTACCTTTATTTATGTTATAAGGTCCAAAGAGAGCTTGGCTGCACAAAATCTCAACTAGCGCATGATATTACTGCTGCATGTAGTGGATTTGTGCTGGGTCTGTTCTCAGCTTCTTGCTACATTAGGGGTAAAGAATTGGTTAACTTCACATCAAACACTTAAACCATGCTGTTAATGTGTTATGGAATCAAACCTTTACCTTTGTGAATTACAGGAGGTGGCTTGCGTAATGTTTTAGTGATTGGAGCTGATGTTATTTCTCGATTTATTGATTGGACTGATAGAGGAACATGCATTCTCTTTGGGGATGCTGCTGGTGCTGTTGTAGTTCAGGTAACACATTAATACCAATATACCAACGTTTTATAAGTTCACTCTTTTCTGTGCAAGGCAAAGTCGAGTTTTTGAACTTGCACGCGCTAATATGGATGGTTTCTGCCTTTGGGAGAACTTTAATTGGTTTTAAATTAACTTCTTTCTCAAGTTAACTTATTTATCAAGTCTTATGCATTTCGGTATGATGGTTTCTTCTGAAGCAATAGTTACCATGTTCATACTTCTCTTCTGTTATGAAATGTGATATCATTTGAGATACAAATGATTCTGCAGGCCTGTGATGCCGAGGAGGATGGTTTATTAAGCTTTGATTTGCATAGTGATGGTGAGGGTGCAAGGTATGTGCTTCTCTTGTTGCGGATTCTTTTTTCTATAAAAAATCGTATTGCTTCTTCAAAGGAATTTGACTGAACTGTGACACTCCTGTTTCAGACATCTCGGTGCCCTCATAAATGACAACGAAATCAATGATCTGTTGGGTTCTAATGGTTCGGCGTTAGAATTTCCTCCGAAAAGGTCCTCTTATGCCTGCATACAGATGAATGGCAAAGAAGTTTTTCGCTTTGCCGTCCGATGCATACCACAATCGATTGAGTCTGCCTTGGGAAAAGCAGACCTGAAAGCATCCGACGTTGACTGGTTATTACTCCATCAGGTATATATATGTGTGTATCATTTAGGCCTAACCGGGGTCCCGGAACACTCCCATAATACTGGTGCCCGTTTTTTCGATCAACGATGCCCATGACAAGTAATGGGTAAAGCCATAGCGATCTGAATTTCATTCAACTGCGGCCTACTACTAATTCACTTACTGGATACTTTGAGTAATATCTTACATTGATTTAGAGACCAGAAAAATCTAACTGAAATTTGATTAATGCAGGCAAACCAGAGGATTATTGATGCAGTTGCAACACGCCTAGAGTTCCCACCGGAAAAGGTCATATCTAATCTGGCAAATTACGGCAATACAAGTGCCGCATCCATTCCTTTGGCGTTGGACGAGGCGGTTCGAAGTGGGAAGGTGAAGCCAGGACACACGATCGCAACTTCAGGATTTGGTGCAGGTCTAACTTGGGGTTCTGCTATTATCAGATGGGGGTGAAAAACTGCGTTGCTGCTACATCAACTTTTAGAAAGAAAAGATAACTTCTCGCAAAGAGCTGCAATCGACCACTGCCGATTTCATGCCGGCATAATCTCGACCAGCTCCGTTTTGTTGGACAAAATTGGTTTATTGAAGTTGGCTTTGAAAATAAATTGTCTTTTTAATTTGTGCTTTTTTAACATTGTAATAGTTCTGCTTGAGTTTTTTTTTTTTTTTTATAATCCGAATCGGTATGAAAATATCTTCAAAAGCATGTTACATTCTGTCAAAGTATACAACAAGACGTTGGTCATTCAAGTTAAAGCTGAATGTCTGAACTCCAAGTGAAAAAGAAATCAATATCCTTTCAGTAATAAAAGAAACAATATTAAAAGTTCAACCTGACTTGATTCTGGTTAAAGTCGAAGAATTTCCGGAACGGTAGAATCGTCAACACTAACATAAATGAATCAAACTAGTAGAATCATTAACAGTTTCTAGTCGGAATACTAGTAGAATCATTAACAGTTTCTAGTCGGAATACGACACTAAACCGTTTAGGAGATGAAGGTTGAAAGGCAAAATGGAAGATGATAAATTCACAGTTTTAAGTTATAGAAAGAATGCATGTTAATGAAAAGTGCAGATCCACACCCACCTTTAACAAGTTCCCCTTTCTCTTTTCCTTCACCATTACTAGTTTATATGGAGGGGAGGCGAGGGAATATATGCAGAAGATCCTCGAAGATGGTCACTTTTACTTCTTCATGATATATCCCATAATTATACCGAGCAAGCCGATGAGGATGACAACCATGAATGAAACACCACCACCGTTTTTGCTGCTTGCGCGCTTCAAGAGTTCCTAACATTTGTAATATCAATATACTTAAGTTTTCGTGATAATAAAAGCAAAAGTACATGTTTGAAAGTGGTAGAAGAAATACTTCTAAGTTTTAAAATGTGCATCGTGACAAATACAAACAAGGGACTGAGGGAGCATCAGTTCTTTAATATTTTACAGGAGCATCGGTTGGGGGGGTCATGCAGAGATTTGAGAACAAGGGAAATAGATCAATATTGATCAATTTTAAAATAAAGGGTCAATGAATTTACAGACTTGGTCATTCAGAAAGAAAAAGGGCAGGAGAATCATATAAAACATCAGCATAACTTTTGCAACAAAGAGCAATTTTTGTTGTATAATTGCAACCCATAAGGTAAAGTCAAGGTTTATGTCCCTCACCAGTTCTTGTCGAAGCTTGTTATTTTGTTGAATTGCACTATTTTTTTCTGCAGTCAGCTTTGATATAAGAGCTCTTGCCTGCAATTATAGAGAGTATTATTGGGAGTTATTATACTTGCGATGTAAATAATAACAGAGTTTTTATGCCCCGTTGCAGCAAAAGCTGGCTATGCATGCAATATGCATATGAACAAGCACTTGCCAGGTGCATTCAAAAGAAAGTAAGAAACAAGCCGTACTGACACTTGGCTACATACAGTGAACCCATTTCAAATAATATAAACCGGTGAGTAGATCTCTTCCAAAATATATCTTCCTTTGTCCCACTTATGGAATACAAGTTTTGCCGATAGAAATAACAAATTCATGGAAGATGGGCTTCTGGGCAACCTTCTGCCAGTTTTTCTAATTGTTTTGAGTCTTTAAGAATAGTCGTAAAGATATAGAGTTAGTGCATGATATATATGGGTAGTGAACATGAGAATCTGGCTCACTCAGACTCTCCAAAAATTTAGTTCCACCATAAGCAACAAAACAAACCTATCACTATAGAAGAAACAGAAAATTTTGTACAACATGAGCAATGGTGTAAACCATATTCCTAAACAAAGTTGAAAATTCCAACATAAAATGAAAAGTGACACCCCCACTGCACCCCCAAAAAAATAGACAGTCAATTTGCCAAAAAGTTGTATTCTAGACAGCTAATTTATCCCCTAAAATCCGGCAACCGTCTCAACAAAGGATTTTTTTTAACGTTATCTTGACAAATGTTTGAATCAGCACATCATTCAATATCAACATAATCCTAGTTATCTCAAAAAATGTTTGAATCAGCACATAATTCAATATCAACATAATCCTAGTTCCTCTTGAACAATAATTACTTTTGATCTAAAAATACTAGCTTCCTGCTTTGCGGTTCAGATGCAAATCCCACAGTTAATGAAGCAATTAAATGAAGATATTTGATCTGAAAAAATGGACCTTACCATCCAAACTATCAAATATTCAAATGATCTTATTAATAAAATTTTAAATCAATAACGCATATGCAGCAGCACAAAGCGACAGGAAATACAGAATTCAAGTTTACCTCATTAGATTTATCTTGAGCTTCAAGCCCCTCAGAAAATGCTCTTGCAGCCTGCATTCAGAACAAAATGCACACTATTAACATTCAAAAATAAAGTAAACAGAAAAATAGGAATAGTAACAACTATAACATGCAACAAGTGCTCACCGCAGCAAACTCAGCAGCATTTGCATGCCCATTGTCAGAACCTCTTGGTGGAGATCCTTCTTCTGATCCTTCGCGTACAGGTGAAGGTGGTCGAGGTGGAGAAACATAAACCACTCTCAACTTGCAATCCTCAACCACATGCCCGGCTTCCTTGTTGAACTTCAGAAATGAAGATTCTCATAAATCATAACTTATAGAACCAAAGCAGTAAATAATACCTTGAAATATAAATAATTATATACCATTTCTGCAGTTATATCCTTTGCGGTTACACCATCATTAGCCTTTACACTTTGAAGGAGGAATTTATCCCTGCATTGCATATCAGGAGGAGCCTCTTTTTGCGCTTGCATGGTAACTAAATCAAAATCAATAATTCTTTTAGAAGAAATACAGAACCCAACAATGATTAAAAAAAGAAGAAGAAGAAGAAGCAAAACGACCACATGTGGATCGAGGCAAAACGACCCCCGTATTGGGACGAACGCAGTACTTCTTTGGATTTGTCGTTTTCACCTGAAAACGAAATCTCGGATTCCAAAATTTGAGACTTAAACACTAAAACTTCAAATTTGCTGGTTCGAACACTTCAATCATGATATCACTCGGCAACCAAACAGTGCATACGAAAAAGTAAGAAGATTATGATGAATACTAGATAAAAAATTAAAAAAAAAAAACACTAAAATTGAATTAGGAATTAGTAAATGATGAAGAATACCTTGAAAGCTACATAATTATCAGTTTTATTCAACAACTGAAGAGCACATGAGATCTGCTTCCTTAGCTCAACTATTCACCAAAACCACAACACACCAAACAGAAAAAAAAAATAATAAAAAATTAAACCCTTGAGAAACAGAAACCGTAGATCCGCGAGAGAATAAAAAGGGAAGAGAAACTTACAAGGAAACTTGAGCTCTAAAGGTTCGACGCCAAGAAGCTCGCCCGTGCTCATTTCGAAGCAGCGGCAAAAGAAAATTCGGGAGGAGAGATCGAGAGGAAAACAACAAAATCTTTAATTACAGCGTTTTCCGTTGATTTTCTCTCTGTAATTGAAATATTTAGCAGTACGGTCTTAAGATTTGATACTGATGAATTAGATCGATAATTTAATCCAAAATTGATAAATTTATATTTATTTAATTTAATAGGGTCTAGTTTTTTATTAAAAATATCATATCAGAGTCGGTCAATTATTAAAAAATTAAGTCAGGTTTGATTTATATTTAAAAAATTATTTATATTTATATATTTTTATATATAATATTAAAAAAAATTTATTAAAAAAATATAAAATTAAAGTTTCTCGAGACAATGATATAATAAAATTCGTCTAATAATTTTTTCAAAATAATATACCGTAATTTTAAAACTACAACACTAAATTTTACAATTGGTATATTTACTATATATTTGATGGTTAAATTTGAAATATAAATATTTAAAAAAAAAACACGAATTATATATTCCTTTCTAATCCTTAAATATGATATATACTTACTTAAAGCGATAAAAAAATAATAATTTGAGTAATTATTTTTGTCAAAAAATAATTTAAGGAATAAATGAAATAAACATAGTTTAACCTTTTTTATTAAAAGAACTTCCAACTTTTATATATTTGGTTTCATTAAGTTCAAAAATCATATCGGGTGTCTATATTTCTTCATCCAAAAGGGTTTAAACGAGAATAGAAAGAACAAAACTTGCAAGAATTTCAAAGTCAAGAAGATGGAGTCTAAAGCCAACAGTATAAAGCAAAGCAACAGACTCGAACTCAGCGGTATCGGCGAAGGGAGAGGGTGTTGTTTCTCTTCCAGGTTGCTCTCCGAGAAGGCCGATTCTTGTGGTGCAAGTGACCCTTTCCGTGCAGACCCCTGTTTTTCTTTCCAGCAGATGTGAGTCCTCGAAGCTCCCGGTGCTTATGAACAGGGTTGCAGATCCAGTTAATCCTCGGATCGTTGCGGATGGCGTTGTGTGCAACATCGACAAGGATAACCTCAAAGTACTTGTAGGTAGAATCCTACAAGATCAAATGTGCACAAAAACAATGAGTAGAATGTCATCATCATCATCCAATGTGTAATTAAATGGCGACTCCTACAAACCTCATTGATCCAGTACGAGTTAACGACTCTGAGACCGCCCAACTTTCGACCAGCACGCTCCTCTGCAACAGAGCGTTTGCTGCGGTGGAACTTCAATTGGGTAACACCCTGATTCGTGGGCTTACCATAGACAATACCCTTTGGAACTGGCCTCTTTCGACCACCCCTTCTAACACGAACACGATAAACTACATAGCCCTTTAAAAGAAGCACACACAAATATGTAAAAGGCAAACCTTTGAAAATTGAAAACAAAGCACATGCTTATATAACATTTCCTTTCAGAATTAACACTCAGAAACCGGAATCTCCATTTCGCTTCAAGTACTCAAGTCCGACATAACACAAGTTTATGTATATGTTACTCTAAAGATCTTCCAAATACATTAATACACATAGAAAAACTCAAGTATCCGTCACCGAATCCAAATTCAAATAACATAGGAATAAGAAACACCAAGAAATAGTAAATGGTAGTTGCAAACGATGAATTGTTCAATTTATATCTAATCTAAATAACACCCATTGATTAAGATCCAGATAATTTTTTTCACCTTCATCCCTCTATTTATTTATTTTAATTTTGGTTAATTTATGACTTTTCCCGCTTTCAAACACTTTCAAACATTTATGTTTTGCGTCAACCACAAATCCTGGATCCGTCCTGAGCCCTAAAAACGACTAAGTTCGAATTAAATCTAATCTAAAGAGTAAAGACTGGAGAACAAGCCCTAAGCAAATCAAGTTCTAAAGTTATGTCGTTTACAGTGCAATTGGATTGGAAAATTACCTGCTTGGCCTTGTAACCCAAGCGCCGAGCCTTGTCAGGACGAGTAGGGTGGTTAACCCTTACAATTGCTGGATGTTGACGGTATTCCCAGCACCTCACCCTCTGTAAAAACCTCATCACATCCGACTGTTTCTTCCTCCATAGCTCCGACACGTACTTGTAAGCCCCTACATTCAATAAACAACACAATAATCAAAAGCAGAAATCAAGGCAAAAATGAAATCTGAAATGATTCAACTCATTTTAATCGCATTGAGAAAAACTATACGAAACACAGAAGAAAAATGATTGGTAAAAAAACGAAATCGGTAGCTAAAATCAAGAACGAAAGAGAGTTTGAGGGAGTACCCATTAGCGAGCTGCGTAGAGAATGGCTAGGGTTTTGGTTACAATAGAAGAAATGTTGGCTGTTGCGGGCATACTAACCTTTTATAAAGGACGAGCCTGATTGTGAAACAAGCAGCCATTAGACCCAAACCAGCATTCTAAGTATCTGGCCTTTACTGAGCAGCAGCATCCTTCAACCTAGGCCCAATACTAAAAATTCTCTGTTTTTAATCGTCAATTTTTAATTAGGACCGTTCAAAAATACCCGACCCGATTGACCCGACTTGATTATCCGAATATAAATAATTAGATATTTACTCGAAAATTTTTTTAGGTTCAGATTGGGTATCCGGCCTATCATTTTTCGGGTCAGGTTCAGGTCACAACATTGAAAATTTTTCGGGTACCCAGATTTAAACACCCCTATTTTTAATTGTGCAAAAAGACAAGTCGGGTTTGAGTAGTATTGAATTTGAATTGATTTGTTAAGATTTTGAGTCAAGTTTGAAATCGAATAACTATTAACAAGTATGAGAAATCTGAATTTAACTTGGCTCATTGAGAATTCGAGTTGAGTTCAAGCCAAATTAAGTCAAGTGTTGACCAATATTTAATAATATTGGACTTGAGTAACTCGTCATCTATCACGTCTCAATTAAAGCCTTGTTAGAAAAAAAATAATACACAAGTTGTGTAAACTCAAACTTGTTAATTTTAATGTATACAGTGTTAATTTAAGATTTAGGTTGTTGGGTTTAGAATTTATATTTAAGGTTTAAAGATGTTTTGGATTTATATTTTAGGCTTTTAAGTTTAAGAATTTATAATTTAAATTATAAAATTAAAAATACTATATTTTATTTTTAAGTAGCTCATGAGCTTTTTCGAATCGGGTATCAAATAGCTCGACTTGGTTCGTTAAGAATTCAGATCAAATTCGAGTTTGAATGAAATCGAAATTTAACAAGTTTTGACCAATTTAAACTTGAATAACTCGCGATTTGTCCCGTCTCATTTATAGCCCTAAATACGTTGATTTGGTTCCGATAACATTAAAAATGAGTAGAAAAGGTGAGTAAAACTCGACTTGAAAAAATTGAATAACTCGTCTCAACTCAAAAAAAAATTAAATAAAATTTGAGTTGAAAAATGGAAATTCGAATAACTCAAAATTTTTAATAATTAAAGGATTTATTTTTAAGTTCGAGACGAATCTCTTATTTTTTTTATGAAATATTAAACATATGAAATATATATATATATATGTTATATGATTAGAAAAAGTCGTTTAAATTAAAATCAAATCGTACTATAACATGATAAATAATTAAAATTAAATATTTACAATAAATCAAAACTCGACTCGATTTGAATTTCTTAAACTCAAATCAAATCAAAAAAAAATTCAAATAAAATTTGAGTTATAAAATATGACTCATCAACTCAAATAACTTAAAAATTTTTTATTCGACTCGATCAAATATTCACCTCTAAAGATGAACAATAATGCAACTATCAAAACCAATAAATTTAAATCCATTAAAAAATTATCAACTAAGCATTAGTTCAACAACTTCTTAGTATAACAAGAGAAGATAAGATGATAGACTCTTTAAATAAAATTGGATATTCAAATTTAGATATTATAATTGAAAAAAAGTTAAATAAGAGAATCACCGCATATTAAATTTTTTAAAATTTTATTTAAATTAATCGATTAATAAACTAAATATTAATAATCATTTCATATCAAATTTAATATAATAAATTAAACATATTAAACCATTAAATTTCGATTCAAATAATTAATCCGATTTTAATTATCACAAAAAATACAATATGAAAAGGCAGACAAGAACACAAGCTTAAGAATAGAGTTGGAATCAACCTAAATATGAGAATTTCTGCACGTTTCTAATATGATTAAATTTAAATAACAATGTTATTCATGTGGCTTAACTTGAAGAATACACAATCTCTTTCTTCTTTAGAAATATTCCCAGACGCGCGACTCAGCATACCCTAACCCATTTTCAACACCATCGTCCCCGGTTGCCGTCGACGGCCATGGAAATGAGCTCCAAAACCCATCAATCTGACGGTCAATACGTAGCAACAGATCCGGAAGATCAACAAATGCATCATCATCGTCACCGGTGATCAAAGGTGAGTTCGACGAGTCCCGATGAGGGACCATTCGATCAACGATTTGACCATCGTTCCCAACTTCTTGGCCGCTCTTCGAGTAGCACGTGGAGGCGGCTATGGCGGCGGCAGCCTGGATATCCTTGGGCGACGAGCTACGCGGACGGGGAAGCTCGTGAGCTAACTCGGGGAAATTGAGATAAGCCGATTTGCCTTTGATCTCAAGTGCCGCAACGTCGTGTGCTCGGGCCGCCATCTCCGCCGTCTCGAAGGTTCCGAGCCAGATTCTCGACTTCTTCCTCGGTTCCCTAATTTCAGATACCCATTTTCCCCATTGTCGCATCCTTACTCCCCTATATGATGGATGTTTTCCTTCGAACATTTCGTCAACTTTTCCCTTCCTTTCGTTTGCGATCTTCGGTTCACGGGGGTTCTCGGACTTGTATGTTTCCGCCGTCAACTCGTTCGCCGGAACGGACGATGAGGAGGAAGAAGACGAGTGAGTCTCGAACTCGGTAGCTTGCGGCATTTCCATGGTGGACGTGGTTTTGGCCTTGGGTGCACATAGCTTGGAGAAGAAGCAGCTGAGTTAGCTTCTTATAGTTCTCTGGCATGTTATGAAGTTTATAGAACCAAACATTTCGACCGGACCGGTCCGTTAAATATAAAAATCCAATTACTATATAAAAGGTTTATTATACAAATTGATACTTGAACTTAACAATTTTCTCAAATTGGTATCAAAATATTTTTTTTTATCCGAATTAAATACATGAACTTGAAAATAATTCTCAAATTGGTACTTTAATAATTGATTTACTAGATATTTTAACGATCAATTAAATTATTGATGTCGCATTATCAATTAAAATGTTGATATGTGCTAAAATATAATTGGTTGTTAAAATGTTATGTAACACCATATATCAATTTATAATTTTTTAAGTTTATTTATCAATTTCTATGATAAACTTAAAGTAAATTTATAATTTTCGTAAAATGTTAAATGATAATTCAAATTTGATAAAATCAACTTGAATTTAAATATATATATTCTCGAGTTAAACTAAAAAGGAACTTTTTAATATATGGTATGAATTTACGATAGTATATGTTATTTTTCTAGTTATTTTTTGATAATGTCGCGTCTAAGAGGTTTGAGTTATTAATTTCATATTGGAAAAAATAGAGGTATTAAGATATATAAACGGTAGCGTTCTACATTCTATCAAACATGTCTTTTAAGAAGAGTGTAATGATTAAGAACGAACCCAGAATTTTATACAAGGAGTGCAAACTATTAAGAAGGCATAATCAAAATTTAGGGGGTGTAAAATTATAAGAGTTTAGAGATTACAAAATTAGATTATTAATAGAAAATACAAAGAAATTATATAAAATATAGGAAAGCTTAAAATTTTTAAGGGGTGTAGCTACACCCTATAGGTTCATCCATGGTAATGATCCCGTGACAAATAGTATCATATTACCCTTTGACTGTTTGATTTCACGTCGAGTGCCTACAAATAGGAGAGAATATCACTTCTAAGAAAAACAGGGGGTATTAATTCCACATTTTATTACCCTTTGATTGTTTAAATTCGTATTTCTTAAAATAATAATATTTTTTTACTGGAATTATTCAAGGGTTCAACTAAAAGGAAATTTTGAATTATATGTTTATATATTTATTATTTATATATGAGTTGTCAATATGTGTTTTTTTGTAAGTTTATATTTAGAAGTTTGGTTGAGGTAGTACTTGTGGCCCAACCGTAGATCACATTATTTAGGGCAAACTTTTCACAAATTCAAGCAATGCATTTTTCATATTAAAAAAAATTAATGTTTTTTTTTAATTATTTTTTTTAATTTATAAAAAATTAAAATAGTCACATGTTCGATTATGATTAAGTGATAAATATTTTTAATGGTATTATCTTAAAAAACTAATAAAATAAAACTTTAAATATTTATTTTAGTTAAAAAATAATTAATCACTTATGTTAGAAAAAATATATAATTTAAGTATTTATTTTTAAGTCAAAATATTTTTTAATGATTTTATTTTAAAACACAAAATAAAATTTTATACATTTATTTTAAATAAAAAAATATTATATAAATTATATACTTATTTTTAAATTAAAATTTAATATATAGTGCGAGTGGTTACCACATTGAATATAGTATTCATTTTTGTCTAGACTAAGATTCAGGTACGAGTCTGCACTTGTCGACGAGTCATAATTCCATCACCAAGTGCAAGATCTGAAATAATTATGATTTCAGACTGGACTTGTCAATCAGCATGAAATGAATCATTTTTGTCCCCTTTGATGGGAAATATAACGGTCACATTAATTCAGAAAAATGGATTACGATTGTTTAGGAAAAAGATATTTTTAGGGTCGTTGACGTGGTCCAACACCGTATTTAAAATTGGAATATATTGTACGAACCCTTTAGTCCAAGTAGTTAAAGGAACGGTTGATGTTTTTAGAGGTTACAGGTTCGAGCACCAGCAATACTAGTAGAGTGATTGAACGATCAATATTAAACGATGGAGATTATATTCTAGAACAGATACTACTTGTAATCACTATTAACTTGTTCAAAAAAAATTGGAATATATTTTAAAAGTACGAATAATCTTGTTTTATTGGTTAAAGAAATAATTATTATTTTTAAAAAAATACGAATTCGAACATTAATATTTATATAAGGTCATTAAAACGTTAATATCTAATAATTGAGAGTATATTTTAGAATAAATATTATTTATATCCGCTATAGTATATAATTTAAAAATATAAATTATTACATTGGTATTTAAATCTGAAAAATAAATAAATTAGTATATGTATTCATTAGTGTTGCTTAACGAGTTGAATAATTTGTGAATTTATTTGAATTCAGTTTGATTAAAATTAGATAAATATTTGATTTAGGTTAATTTGACTCATGACCTTGACAAGTTAAAATGAATAAGATTTAACTCGATTCGATCAGTTCGTGAGTCAATTTTTTAAAATATAGTATTTAATAATTATTTCAATAAATAAATAATCTAAATAATAATATTAATTTATAGATTATTACTTAGTTTTAATATACTATTTGATGTACCCGTAGATTGTTAGTTTAGAATTTAGATTTTGAAATTGCTTTATACACTCTTTTGATTTTTTTTAAAAATTTAGATTTATGTTAATATTAAGTCTCATATAATATTATTACATTTTACTTTTAGTTAAAAATAAAATAAATTTTTTAACAAGTCCGAATCGAATAAAATTTTAACGAGATTAATGAGTAATGGATCGAACAATAATTTTTTACAAAAATACAAATTAAACATCACCCAACTTATAATTAACTCACTCAATAAACACCCTTAGAGTATCGATGTCATATTTCACTAAACAATAGTATTATAATATGTGATACTTAATATTATTATTTTATCTACTTAATAGTATATTAAAAATTTAATTAATAGTATACATCCGAAACAACCTCGAAACCTCCGTGACATGAGAACTCGAAAAGTAAATACGCAGAACACATACCCCTTCCAACTTCGCAACGGCATTGCAAGAAGTGTTTTGCTTGCCCCGTGTACGTTACTGTCCCGGCAGGCTTCTTTCCCGACCCCAGCTGGAAACGGTCTTCATTACAAACCGTCCGACCTAAAGATATGTTTCCGCTTACATTGTCAGTCAATGGCACCCCATCATCATACTATAGGTTCACTCCATCTTCATAAGTACAGGCAGGGACAAAAACTGCAAATAACTCAGGGAGTCCACTGCTAGACAGATAACCATGATCGCCACACAGTTTCCGGTAGTCTTCGATTCCGTCCTGCAACTGTATTTATTGCAGTCAAACTAAAAGCACCCGGAAACAGAAATCGAAAGAAAAGTTCAGATGTCCATCGACTGTTATTTAGTTAAGTAACATACTGCAGTTGCAGAAATCATTGGCTTGTAATCTTTGTGTCACATCTGTGTATAACCATATCAGCCTCTGGCCAACAAATCTGAAAGCATAGGCAAACGCAAGCAAAGGAAAGACCCTATTTTGCTGTGTTTTGTAGTCGATCACCTGAAAATTCAGCAGCTCCAAATCGCAGACTCTTGAACACGATTGTCTACGAACATGTATACGAGTATAGGATCGAAAAGACGATGGTACATTGGTGCCCGAGTCTTTGGATCGCCGAACCGAACTGTCTATGAACAGCACTATACCTTGTTGCAATACAAATTTCCCTTGACAAAGAGGTAGAAGCATCGGCTACGATTTTTTTTTGACGGACATAGACCATCGGACCATACATCAGCCGGCGAGGATCATCGGATTGCACATATAACATTTTATCCGATTAAGTCCACAAATAAATTTGATACCGAAAATTGTATTAAAAAAATCCATTATAACGCAAATCAATATAAACAAACGAGATTCAACAGTTCAATCTTTGTTCTGATTCAAACTCGAGCTTAAACTCAACTCTTCGAAAACAAACCTTTACATTAAGCTTCCATGGTGGGGTGATCAAGATCACAAATAAAGACATGCTTTTCCACAGAACTGAACCAGTGAAATTCCATATCAAGTTATGAATGATTAAATGTGGCAAAGCTATCCAAGTTCGACTCGAATTCGGCTCATGAATCCTAAAAGAATCCGACTTGACAAAAGAAGACCGACACTGGTTTTTCTTGTATCATAACTGTCAACATCGCTCGCTGTAGCTGTTAAATGTTAATCCGATGATTTTCGGCAGAAGCAGTAGCTGCAAGTCTAAAGCGTTCTTCCAGGTAGTCCGAGCTACGAATAGGCGGAAATCTGCAATTTAATAATAAAAAAGATATTATATGTCGCGTTGTTTGGATACTCGTGAACATACCTGTATTGGACGGACGTATAACTGTGTTCGATATTCAAAAGTTTGTATTCGATAGGTTGTTTTAACTGTAACCAAAACTACCTTGGGGGACAAGACTCACTGCAGCAACTCTCCAAGCATTCCACTATACAGTCTTTGTTGGGTTCTAGAAAGAATGCCACCTGAAATGTTGCAATATAAGAATTTTCAAGACAAATTGAAGCTTCCCTCAATCAAATATCGAGATCAATGGAGACTTTGGATCTCAAAGGAAGTGATGCCATTTCGATCTTTTGATGAAATGTTCATTGAAACATTTCAAACATAACTTGAAGTTGAAAGATGCGGAAATAGATTCTCGGATCACTTGAGGTTAGCCAATAACACATGGTAAACGATTGCAATAAGTAGACCGGAAAGCAAACTGTTTACCGAGTAGCGTTCTTGTCTGGTTGGCATCACTCGGTGTATTGTTGACCTAGAAATAGTTGAAACCAATCACAGGAGATCCAATGAAACCGCCTTTGAAAGATAACTCAACGAACAGGGAATGGAATTACCGGAACAGACAATTAGTCCACCTCTCCATCATGTCCCCGATATTAACTATGAATGCCCTGTTCAGATCCAATGCTCAGAGGCCGGATTTGATAAGAACACAATCATATCTACTTCGCTTATTTCCATAACAGATAATTAACATTATAGACTCGACATTCGAAGAAATTTCAATCTTTACTATGACCAAAAACCTGCATTATGTTGATTTTCTCGTTTTGTTGGGGCTCGGTCGAAAGGTAGGAACAAAGCATTAAATACTACTTAAAAGAGAATCATATGTATTAATAATTTACTCACCCACTTATGCTTGGCACATCCTCCCAAACTTTCTGTTGCTCCGATTTTTCTCTGCAAACCTGTTAGTGCCTAAGGTGAAAACATGTAGGTATCGACAATGCAAAAGTTAAAGGGTTGCTTCAATAAAAATGAACATGCCTGAAGCCCTGGCACACCATCAGTCAGCAGAAGAGTGACCATTCCATAGTCCGAATGTGCAGAAGCACCGTATACCCCTTCCATAGAAGAGTCCACGTCCCCTAATATCGAAAGACACGTCATCAAAATCTAGAATTTAAATACAAATTTTCATCACATGCTGCACACAGATCATGATAAACGACCTTAGTAAAGGATTCCAAAATATAAAATCTTAGTTCTACAGACAAGAATATATATGCTTATATATACTCATATATAATACAGAACACATCGGTACACGACAGTATGGCACTGATATATAAAGATGACAAGCAATGTCACTAAACCTGGATAGTGTATTAGGCGCAAAAAGGCCATCGGTTCACTCAAAGCTCCCGATTTTTGAAAGAAGTCTTCGTCCAAGTTCAAAGCCAAGGCAATTAAAGAAATTAACTTCACCCCAGCAGACCTGAATCAGTAAATCTAGTATTATCTTAAACTTGCTGTTGCTGAGTCTTTCCATATATCGTGGTATAACGCCTTGACAGGCAGGACTACCTCGTATAATATTCCAAGCAATGTAAATTGTATATTTTAGAACAGCATAACACCAATATCAGTAAGGACTTACAAGACTTTTTTATAGTAAGCCTCCATTGTGCTTCTCCAAGATGGCATATCTTCTGAAATTCAACAAAACCGACTCAAGAAATACGGGAAACCCGAAAACTATCACAACAAAGTTCTTATGGTTCAATTGCAACATATTAGCATTAAACACAACAGCCTCATAATCAGAACGCACCGTAAGGTTACATTACATACCTTCAGAAGGCCATTGGTTCAGGTGATTTTCTGCTAATGTACCAATATAGAAGCTTTCTTTAGCGTCACCTGCTTTTAGCCAGCCAAAACGACCGATTGTTACCTTGAATTTCAATATCAATGAGACTTGATTACAAGCTATAAAGTGGCGATTAAGAAAGCATTCAATGACAATCTTGATTGTCGATCAAAGTTAAATTCCGGTTTCATTATTAGGTGGACAATGTTAATTGTTCCCTGGTATATGATATCGATCTCAATGCCATGAATGCCTAGTAGAGCTTAACCAAGACATCAAAAAATGAGTAAGATAAAGCTGAAATACCTATGGCAGCATTTAAACTAGTATCGAGTTTCTCGTCGTACAATCCGGTATAACCTCTGTGATTCTTAACACCAAATTTGATCTTCTCTTCGACTGGTAGTGTGAAAAACTTCTTACTATGCTCGAAAACTTTCTTAATCAGTTCTTCCTCAACACCATGATTTACAAGGTAAAAGAAACCCAGGTCCAAGCATGCCTGAGATACAATTCCCAAACTGAGACACTGAACTGAACCCTCTTAAATCATTCAAAGCATAACCTTTAAGAACAACATATTCTTAACAATCGACACGAAAGGACCGGCAAAGAATATGGTTGTGAATGCTTAATTGGAATAAACTATCAGCCATAATTGCTTCATTTTCCATAGCAAGTTAGAAACAACACAAAGGCAGACACATTTGCAGCATGGGGAAGACAGTAAAAAAAAACAAATAACAAAACCAACATAAAACTAAAACCAAAACCAAAACCAGACCTACACAACTTAAACCCGAACTCATGATTCGACAATGATATAGACATCATACATAGGCAACACTACTTTTAGTTTAATAATAGAAGAACATAGAAAAAAAAATTATTGAAAAAAGGGACAAAAGATTGAAGGAAGGTGGAAAATACTAACTTGACGAATAGACTTGGCAGTGGAGAGGCGATCATCTGAAGACAAGTCAATGACTGGTAGCTGAAGAGCTTCGGACATTCTTTCTTTTCGGTGGGGTTTAATTCTTCAACTCAGTTTGCTTTCGCCAAGGATGTTTTAGGTGCTTCAAGACCGTAATATTGCAGGCAAACTTGGGCTTTCAGTGGCTTTTTTTCTTCTTGATTTGCAATTAATTATTATTCCCAGATGACAAACATGGTACGAGCTTATCCATAAGAACATGGCGAGCTTGAGTTTTAGCTGGCCTCGCTTCATGAACTCCAAACTTGGGCTGGCTCTTGTTTTAAAGATTGAACGAAGTCCAAAGGCCCAGTTTCTTTGCTACAATCAAAGACGACTATTTCATCGAGTGGATCAAATTTTTTTAGTCGTATTTTTTAATTTTATTTTTTATAATTTAAGTTTATACAAATATTTTGATTTCGGTGCATAAAGATTTATATTAAAATTTAGGGTTTAAAATTTAGGATTTAGAGTGTTAAAGTTAGGGATTTAGATGTTAGATTTTATAGTTTAAATACGAAGAATTATGTAAATTCTTTTACACAAGTTAATGTATGAAAATATATATATTTATTCATATATAATATACATATATCAGACGGAGTTAACAGATTTATTTGAAACTTAAAAATCGATCTATTTGTTATTAAAATTTTTGAGTTATCGATGTCTCATTTTATAATTAAAACATTATTTGATTTTTTTTATCGATTAGAATTTATAAAATTATGATTCAAGTCAAATTAAATCAAGTAAAAAATAATAATTTTTTTAGTTGAAGGAAATTTACACCTGATTTTTATAGATAAATCATCTATCAATATTTTCTATTTTCATAAGACCTCAAATTTAGATAATATTAAACTATTTGTTAGGGGTGAGCAAAATTTGATTCGAAAAAATTGAATAACTCGACTCGAGGTAAAAAAATATTTGACTCATCTTAACCTAACTTGAAATTTTATAAACTCGACTTGATTCAAAAAATTTCAAATAAAGTTCAAATTATAAAATAAAATTTTGAATAACGCGAATAACAAAAAAAATTTAATAATTGAAGGATTTATTCTTAAGTTTGATATAAGTCTCTCAACTTTTTATAATATATATATATATATTGATATATAAAATTATGAAAAAATATGAATATATATATACATAAATTATATGATTGGAGAAATTTGTTTAAATTAGAATTAAATCGTACTATAATATGATAAATAATTATAATTAAATTTTTATAGAAACTCAAATAAAATAAAATAAAATAAAATTTAAATTGTAAAATATGATCTGTCAACTCGAATAACTTAATTTTTTACTTAACTTGATCGAATACTCACCCCTACTCTTTATCATGGACAAATCCAAATATTTAAAATGATGCTTAAGATCTATGGTATATTTAATCAAAATAGTATTTTATTTAAATTTTATTATTAAGTATAGCAATACTAATTTAAAGTTGTATTCTAATATTATTTTACACGATTAATCTCTTTTTTTATATTAATCTATTCTATCACATAAAACCTATTATATTCTGAATTTTGTAAAATAAAAAATACCGAAATTCATATTTTCCTTGAATATCAAACCTAAGCTTATATTCCTGAATTTTGTATCGTCTCTGTCATTTAGGCATTTACCTACCGGCGCTTCATATCTTGTTATACTCCCCAAGAATTCTCTTGGCTTCACGCTTTTCTCCTTAGGTTTATTGGGTTTTCTATTTCATCCCGCTGGTGTTGACGCGTGCTCCATGAAGCCATGGTTCTCGTGAGTTCTTTTCTTCTCTAGTTTGTTAACTAGACGTATGGGAAATTTAAATCCTTTTGATTGTTGTTTCGCAAGTTATCATTTTTGTGATTAATTTTGAGGTTTATTGAGTGAGATTTTAGCTAAACAGTTCCCGATTTGTATCTTTCTTATTTGGGTCTATGGTTTTACCTACTGATATACTAGATGTTTGAGAAATTTAAATACTTTTGATTGTTGTTTCGCAAGTTAAATAGTTATTTGGGTAAAGAATTTGAACAATTGTTTGATAAGTAAAGCCAATTCAAACAATATGATTTGTTAGAGAAGTAAAACCTTATGAGGTATGGGAATTCAGCTTTGTCGAACTCGAGTCGAGTATTTGAACTGAGCTGATATTGTCCCTATTCGGATTCGGGTGGCCTCATCTCCACTCCTGTTACTAATAATATGCCAATAACCTTTAGCTTAGAAGATGTGTGGTTTTCTGTTTTGCACGCTAGACTAATCATATTTAATTCCTCTTATTCAAACATGTAATAAACTAGATTGCAACTCACATTGCAAGTTGTAGCATAAATATTTATAGTTTAGGATATACTTGTAAATTTTCTTAATAAAGTTACTCTGTTTCTCTAATGCAGGATCATCTATAAGGTCATGGTTTCTTGGCTATGAGTTGACCCAGGAGTCCTCAACCGCAGTGGAACGACTCTGTACGTCTTCATTCTCACCAAAACTTAGCCAACTCCATTCACTAACAATCTCTCTTGCAGTAAGATTTTGTGCTCATTTTTAGTTCTAGCATTTGGGTTTGACCAACATTAACTCTTGTGGAAGACCCTGAATTCATCCCAAAAGCAATGCCAATTGCTTCACTCGCCCGATCAATTTCACTCACAATTTACCCCAAACAGAGCAAAGTTTTCACTTTTCAATTTAGTTCAGCCTCTGTTGTAGACAAATTCTTAACTATTTTAGAGAAAAAACAAAGCAATGTAGAGAAAACCCTAGCTTTAGTCAATGCCAAATTGGACACTAATTGTGTATGTGAGGTGTTAAAAAGATGCTCTGATACATCTCAAATGAGTCTGAGGTTCTTTATATGGGCAGGTCTTCAATCAAATTATAGATATGGTTCTTATATGTATAGAAAAGCCTGTGAATTTTTGAAAATTAAACAAAATCCATATATTGTTTTGGATGTTATTGAAGCTTACAAGGTGGAAAAGTGTTTGGTTAATGTTAAAATGTTTAAGGTTGTTTTGAATTTGTGTAAAGAAGCTAGGATTGCTAATGAAGCTTTGTTGGTAATGAGGAAAATGCCTGAATTCAATTTACGTCCAGATACTACTGTTTACAATATGGTTATTGGGTTGTTTTGCGAGAAAGGGGATATGGATATGGCTGATAAATTGATGAAAGAGATTGGCTTGATTGATCTTTATCCTGATATGATTACGTATTTTGCTATGATCAAAGGGTTCTGTAATGCTGGTAGATTGGAGGATGCTTGTGGGTTGTTTCAGGCAATGAAGGGGCAAGGGTTTTCTCCAAATGTCGTGGCATATTCCGCGCTTCTTGAGGGTATTTGCAAGTATGGGAGTACGGAGAAGGCAATTGAATTTTTGGAGGAGATGGAGAAAGCAGGTGGGAGTTGTAGTCCAAATGTAATCACATATACATCTGTGATTAAAAGCTTTTGCGATAAGGGTCGGACAATGGAGGCATTGAGGATTTTGGATAGAATGGGAGTTCGTGGTTGTGCTCCTAACCGTGTAACTGTTATTACTTTGATCGAGGGGCTTTGTGCCGAGGGAAATGTTGAAGAAGCATATAGGTTGATTGATAAAGTTGCTGGACATGGTGTTTCTGACGGTGATTGCTATAGTGCTCTTGTAGTATCTTTGATTAGGATGAATAGATGTGGTGAGGCAGAGAAGCTCTTTAGGAAGATGTTAGCAAGTGGGGTTAAACCAAATGGCATTGCTTCTAGTATCATGATTAGGGAGATATGTCGAGAGGGACGATTGCTTGATGGTTTTCACTTATATGATGAATTTGAGCGAATGCAATACTTGTCATCCATTGACTCTGATATCTATTGTATTCTTTTGGTTGGCTTGTGTCAGCAAAGCCATTCAGTCGAAGCTGCAAAGCTTGCTAAGTCAATGCTTAAGAAAAAGATCCTCTTGAAAGCTCCTTATGTCGACAAAATTATCGAATTTCTGAAAAACTCTGGAGATAAGGAACTAGTTTCTCAGCTAAGTAGAATTGCCAGACGATAATCTCAAACAACTGTCTATTTGCCTTGAAGACGTCATTCGATCGAGTAAAAAGGGGAAGGATATGACATGGTATGAGTCGATTCTAAACTGCTCAATTATTCTTCAATCATGTCTGACTCGTTTGTTCGTTTTAAATATTATCTTGCACAATTGCTAGGTGTTAAAATCTCAAATCATGGTATTACCTTTTCATGTGAATCAGCCTAGTTGGTGTAACCTGAAGGCCAAAGCAATACCTACAAGGATGCTGCCTTGATAACACTATCCGGTAAAGATCTTTGTTAGTGTAGCCTAAATTACTTGTCTATCTACCGATCTTTCTCAGGATTCAGGAACTCATATCCATCCGAGGAACCAGAACAGAGAAAAATAAATTCAGGGTAATGGAAATCTATGCCAATGATGCATTCATTTGGATTCTGCAATGTATCAAAAGACCCGGTGTCCCGTTTTGTTCTCGACAAGTCTCGGAAAGGGTCAGTCTTCATTGATAAAAGAAGAAATTAGGAGGAACTGTGAGTCTCCGGTCCACCTCTCAATCTCATTGTCTTTTAAATCACTTGTCCTCGAAATTATGATTTTTATTTTAAATATAACTTTTGAATGTTTTAATTTTATCTTTAAATTATTATTATTATATAAAAATATCTTTTGTTATTAAAAATATTGTAGAAATTATTATTGTTATATAAATATTAATATTTATTGGATAATAATATAACGTGACATGTATGAAATTAAAATATTAAATAATATAAAAATTAATTTATAATGAAAGCCATAAGATAAAAATAAAATATTTAAAATTTAAGTATCAATTAAGAATTAAAATAAATATTTAAAATTTATAGTTCTCATCTTTTTAAAATATTTAAAATATTTTTATACTTTTAAAATTTCAAGTTTTTTTTTTTTATATTTTTGTTGTGAATAAAATAAAAAATAAGAATAAAATAGGAGAACAAAGATGAGAAACAAAAGAGAAAGATTTGTATTATATTCTCAAAGTAGAGTTGTGTACAATGCTTTGTCCAAAAGTCTATATTTATATGCATAAGATAAAAAACTTAATTTTAATGAGTATTAAACTCTAATAATAAAGCCCACTAAAATTTAATTTAATATATAGATATCTACCATGAATAAAGATATTCACAACAATTTTTATATTTTTTATTAATAATCTAATTCAATACTTTTTAAAATCTTATAATTTTATATCTTATATTTTTAATATTTTTTTTTATAATTATACTTCTTTACTCGAGAAGTGTCCTAAAGATGCTTTTGTCCATCTCATACTATCGAGTAGAATTTGGCTACGACAATAATTTTAGTTTTTTTAAGTATATATAATATTTTAATTTGATCTTAATTTAAAATAATTTATTAAAGAATTAATTAGGTTTATTTAGACACGTTAAAGTTATAATGATATATTATGTTAATTGTTTAGAAGTGATTATATATATATATATATATATATATTAAGTTATCATATTTTTTGATTATCGAGTCAGGTAACTGTAACATAAAATACAACAAATGATTGAAGAATGCAATATTAAGTTTTTTAAATATGAATGTTAAATTATTGAATTATTTTTTAATTAAAAATAAATTAATAAAAATATATTTATTTGAGGACTAAAATTATTATTATTATTATATCGTACTATTATTTAATTTAATAAAAAAATAACATGTTTGTCGTAAAATCTAAATTAACCGACTAAAATATTACTTTATTTTTAATAATTTTACGTATCTACAAATTACAAAGTTACATACTTTATTTTAATATTTTATAAGATATACACACCTTACAGACAAAATTAATCAAACATAAATCTCTTAAAATGAATAAGATAAGTTATTTATAAAGTAGCATTCGTTCATACTTTGTGTTAACATTTTATAAGGTATACAACTAGGGTGCTTAATGAATTGAGCAGCTCGTGAGTTATTTGCACTCGATTCGGTCAAAAATCGATAAACAGTCGACTCGAATTAGCTCAATTCGAACTCGACTCAATACCTTAACGAGTTGAATCGAACAAAGTCTAACTCGACAAGTTCGCGAGCAGCTCGTTAATTTTTAAAAATATTTTTAATAATTACTTTATAATAATTTCATTCAAAAAATAAATTTAAATAATAATTATTAATGTGTGAATTGTTACTTTAATTTTAATATGCTAGTTTGGTGTATTTATGAAATATTACTAGTGAATTTAGACTTTAAAAATGTATTATACACTCTTTTTGATATTTTTGGTTAAATTAGTTAATTTAAGTTAATATTAAGCCTCATATGGTATTATTAAATTTTACTTTTAGTTAAAAATAAGGTAAGTTTTTTAATGAACTTAAAGAGCCACAAGTTGAGTTTAACGAGCAACGAGTCGAGCAACAAAATATTTTAACAAACACGAGTCGAGCTCAATTTTAATAAGTTTAACGAGCAACAAGTCAAGTTGAACAACAAAAATTTTTTAACGAACACGAGTCGAATAATGCCTAACTCGCAATCGACTCGCTCGATAAACACCTATATACAACCTTAGAGATAAAACTATTCAAACTCAGATATTCAAAATAAGGATTTGGGAAGTATTTTCCATGAAGGTTTAAGTTGGCAAGTATTTCCAGCATTGATCTTAGCTATTACGAAATCGATTACGTCCACAATAATAAATTGGTCATTTTATCCGAAGTAGTGTTGAAAATCAAAACCATCCTTCCAAGACAAATATGGAAGAGAAACGAGCCCAACAGTATTATCATCCTATTCAATTTAACGAAATTATTATCTATTTAAATAAATAAATAAATAACACAGTTAAAAAGATCATAGAGAAAATTGTTTATTCAGATAAAACCAATAATGATAGTAGAAAATGGATTTCACAAATAGTCCTAAATTTAACAATGCATTCCTAAAATCAAAGAGAATTAAAAGAATAGGAATTTAGGAAATTATTAAAGCAACACAAAAGATGAGAGCACATAAAAAGCAGGTTCAACCACTTTATCTATCGAATGGCATAAAATAGGACTAGGTTTTTTGGGGCTACATGGAACAAGTAAACACAAACTAATGCTTCTTTTAAGAAGAGCAACAACCAGAGTTCTGGTTCACGGGCTGACCTTTAAGCTGCACCGATGGAGGTCTAGCGCCGTTCATGCCTGGTTGGTTTGCCATCCTATATACAATCATTAAACAAATAATTTTCGTTACGGAAAATGTATAAATGAATTTAAGTTATACGATAGCGTAAATAAATCACATCCTGTGTATATATGTAATGGAGACTAGCAATAGAGTTTTAACTCGACAGGCAGGCTAAAAAATCTACTATATGTAACCTTTATTTATTTCTTAATCTTGTTGTTTTTTAACTCCACTGTCAATGTACACGATAATTATCTGTGTGTGTGCGCATGTCATTTCATAAAATGTGGAAGACATCAGGTACAATACCTATTTTTGATTGCACCAGCCATGGCCATGAAAGCTTCTTCTACATTAGTGGCATCCTTTGCACTGGTTTCCAAGAAAGGGATCCCGATTTCATCTGCAAAAGCCTGTACAAAAGGAAAATAAGTAATTTGAATGAAGAGAACTTTAGGACTTCTTTTGATACTCTAAAACTATATTAATTTGTGAAGCTTTTGTATGAGCAATCGATTTACTTTAGCTGTCTCATATGACACAGCTTTGTTTGCTGTTAGGTCACACTTGTTCCCAACTAAAAGTTTGTTCACATTGTCACTGGCATAGCGGTCAATCTCATTTAGCCATTGCTTGACATTGGCAAAACTCTCTTGGTCAGTCACGTCATAAACAACCTGCCAAGACCGCACGCAGCTCAGAGTTTAATCCTGCATAAAGAAAATTAAGGGGCAGAAAACATAGATAAGAAGATAGATATTGTCTTACTATGATTCCATGAGCGCCACGGTAATAGCTACTAGTGATTGTCCTGAAGCGTTCTTGGCCTGCAGTGTCCCACTGCATATCCGAAGGCAAGCATGAAAAAACAATCAATAATAAAAAATAATCAAAAGAAAAGATACAACTTTTTAAGTGTATAAATCATATGACATATTCTAAAGGAAAGAGAAACTATAGGATTTAACTTTTAAACAAAGAATTTCGTAAAATTAGAATTGACTAGAACAAAGAGAATGAATGTGACACGGTTAAAGCAGACCAAACTAAGGGTGTATCAGATCACGGTATGAATTCCAAATAAATAACTTTGGAGAGTCGAACTCAAATTAACAAAAGAAAAGACTAGGGGCTTACAATTTGGAGTTTGATGGTTTTCTCATCCTGCTCCACAGTACGGATTTTCTGCATTCGGGAACACAAATAAGAATCAAGTAACTGCTAACATGTTTCATATAAATAAACCAATAGTATACAAAGTATCAAGACGATACGCACAAAGTCAACGCCAATGGTACTGATATAACTTTCCAGGTATGAATCATCCTGGTTTCCAAAAAATAAGGTTTGGTAGGATTAATATTAGGTGAAAAATAAAAGGATAACAAATCATGAAGCTGAGATCTAAAAGATTACGATCAAAGAGGGGTCAAGAACTTACAGCAAACCTCAAAAGTAGACACGATTTACCAACACCAGAATCTCCAATAAGCAAAAGCTTAAACAGATAATCACTGTCAATAAGACAAACAAACTAAATTCAGAATGCATATATCATTTGTATATATCAATTGAAAGCTCAAAATCACCACGTAGATCAATTGAAAAGCTCGTAAACCAGTCAAGTTCCTTGTTATGACTTTCAGATCAGAATATCAACAGTATATCAATACTCGCTTGATTATTTCGATCATCAAGACTAAATTTCTTCGATGCATAAATTTCTCCGGAAACTGTTAACTAGCTTAAGGAATTACTTCCACAAAATCACATATTTTAGCTACAATTATGATTCCATAGCCAACTTAAACAGCTAGTAAAACAATAAACAGATCTGAAACAGAAATCAATCGGATCCGATTCACAAATCAAATCAATAATGAATACAACGAAAGAAACAAATAAGTTATAGAGAACGCAAGCGGATCCGTGGAATAACAAATTAAAGGGATTAAATTAACATGAATTCAAAAGGAAATTGAAAATTTAAAGGTTTTCCCCTGAGATTCGGTGGGAAAAGGAAAAATAAGAGCTTACTATTCGGGATTCATGATGTCGACGAGTTAGAATAAACTGAAACCACGAGGTATCGACGGAGATGGCAGATGTGTCGAGTAATTGAGACGTTACGGTGAAATTTTCCGGTGATTTGATATCGTCGCCGGAGAGAAATAAAGAGGAATGGAGATTTTGTTACGGTGAAATGGAAGGAGAATTCGAAGGAGCTACGTGTTGGTGTATTGTTTTCATATATAAAAGAGCCAGAATTGTTGGAATTTTATTTTATTAAATAATGATTTTGATTAAAATAAAATTATGATGGGAATTTAAGGGCGTGAACTGTGACGTGGCAAAGGTAATAAAAGGAATCCACGTGTGTCCGCATTCGTGTATGGTTAAATTACAATTTTGGGCATGTTCTTTTTTTCAAAACTCTTTTGGAAAACAATTCATTCTATAATTTTATTTTTAAAATAATTTTTACTAAAAATAGAAAATTTTGTCCTAATAATTTTTTAAAAAATATTAATCGAGAGTATTTAATTTTTAGAGATTATTCTCTATAATTATTTATTTAAAAGTAGATTTTTTAATTTTAATAATTAAAATTTAATTATCAATCATTTTAATTGAAATACAATTGTTTAAGATATTATTCAATACTTTCGATAAGGGTTCTTTGAAGTCGCAAGTAGTTTGGTTTTGTTTAAACAAGTCTCAGGTTTAAAGTCTTGTGTATATAGAAAATCTCTATTGAGAGACTCACCCACCAAAATTAAGTGTGTGACGTTGGTTAATCCGGATTAGTCAGACCAAAGCCTTAAAAACTGAATGAACAATAAAAAAAATATTACTCAATATTAAGTGTTAAAATATAAGCAATTGATCCCAGTGATAAGCAATTGTATCAATTAAATAGGTCTCAAATTCGAAATTTTATATATATAAAAAATTATTTTAAAGATATGTTAACTAAAATTAAATATATAATATAAATGGTTCAAATTAATGAAGAAAAGTTTTAAAGGGGGAGAGAGAAAGAGGGGGCAAGAAAGAAAAAACAATGAAATGCAAGCCAATTAATTAAGTATATATCTAACTCTCCCTATCGTTTAGTTAAGTATCTACCTTGCCACCTTTATTGGAAGTGGAATCCGATTCGATTTCTTTTATCCATATTCATTTAGACATTATGTTTATTTATATAAAAAACTATTAATTAATGACGCAATAATGTATTTTTCCATTAAATTTAATTAATAAAAATTACTAATATTTTTTAGAGGTCATTTAAGTCATTTTCGACATATAATTTACCTTTTCTTATGAGTAAACATTTCCTTACAAACTGCATTTACGTGTGTTTTTGTCGGAAAGGCAACCTTTTGAGTTTTTGACCATTCAAGTTGCGAAGCTACCCGGATGGTATCCGGAAGCCAGACGCTACCTGCGACACACACAAACCATTTCCCATGACCAAAACAGCATGGGACAAAACAACAAACAGTTGGTGGTCCCATGGAACCATTGGACGTCATCGAATGGTTTTCCTTTTTAGTATGATTTAAGAATTTTTTAATGCTTAGGAACGAAGGTTTAAAGAGGAGAGCCTCAGAACATCATGACCTGTAGTTGCAGCATATATTGTCTCATAGCACCACCTTGCCTTGCCTCGCCTCTGATATTAACTCCGTCTTGTGTCAGTTAAACGAACAACTAGTGCCGACAACCGACCATTCGGCCGTAAATGTTCCATGCTGCTTTATTGCGATCATGTCTATTCGGCTATTGCATTCTTAAGAGCTTCCAAAGCTTCAATAAACGAAAATTATCGTCCCATTAATTAAAATGGCTATCCATTTCGTTGTATGTTTCTGCATGAAACTAAAGTTAGACTGTTTTAAAAGATCAAAGTCGAAATCTTTTTCTTCTCGAGAACTTTCAAAAAATTATCTTCAATTGTTTTCAAAAGATCAAAGTCAAATTCTTTGATAAAATATTTCATTTCGTGACTCTATTAGAAATAACAATCTCTTTAAAATAGTGAAAGGCGCATGATAAAATGATATTCTTTGAATTTGATTATTGTAAAAGATATTTTATTTAACCTGTTAATTTGTTGACGTATCAAATTTATCGGATCGTCATAATAGGATATGAAGTCTCTTGATTGAGCTTCAGATCGATATTAATTAATGTGTTTGAATTCATTCAACCAAAATGTTTGTCATGTGGTGGAGAAGTTACAAATTAAGTATAAGTAGTGGAAGCAAAAGGATTACAAAAAGGAACAATGTTCTTAGAGTAATTCAACTTCTAAACCGAGCTTATATCCATTATTTTAGCTTCTTTAGTAACGATTTTTTCAATTCATTATGAATTTTTTATATATTTTATAAAAAAAACTTTACAATCAAGATTTATATTACGAAACCTATAGCATCCAAAGTTTATACTTCAAAGCTTTGGGAATCCCCTCTCGCAAGAAAAAAATAAAATAAACTGAAATCCTTCTAAAAAATATATATTTAAAATCTAAACTTTCACTCAAATCTAATACACTTGAACATATTTTGATAATTAAGCTAATAAGTGTCGTCTGTACAAGAATATGAAATTTAAATACAAAAGACTCCTTTAAAATCATATACATGTTGACATTATATGATGATTAGTTTTTTCAAGTATTTAAAAAGTTCTTTTATACTTTCAAATGAGTTTTTAACTTTTGGTGACTGTTGGATTGAATTGGATTAATTTTTTTATTAAATTTTCTTTTACAGACGCTTCTGTATAGATACACAAGAAATAAGTTTTGACACACATATATTAGAAAATAGACGTTGTGAGGCTGAAATAAAATAAGGGTATCAATATGACTCTTTCCGCATCAATACAACTTTTTTCGTATTAATATGATTGAATTTGTATAGGTACAAACTTTTATCAAAAAATACTATAGCTAAAACTTTTATGCGTATCGATATGATATATACTGTATCAATATGAGTCACTAAAAGTAACTAGTTTATTATTTAAAATATTTTTAAAACATGGCAAAAGCCTTAGAATATATTTCAAAACTATTTTAAAATTATTTGAACTTCAGTAGAAGTTTACAATCTTCTAAAACTATTCTAAAATTATTTTTTAAAATATTATATCAAAACAAAATTTTTAATAATATATATATATATTATTTTTATATATTAATTCTGTAAATATTAGAAATTTATAAAAATAATATATAGAATAATATATCTATAGAAACTAATATATAATTTTTTTATAAAAATATAGAAAAATATTATATTTATATTATAAATAATATTTTATTTTTAACATATTTTTTATATATAATATTTTAAAAATTATATTATAAATATATAAAATTATATAATTGAATATGCTTAAATATATATTTAGTACCTAATTTAAGCACTTTCTCCCAAGTTGGTACTTCAAATTTTTTGATCTAAACCAACAAGTATTGAATGTAATGGTAAATCACGTTACTCTCTCAAGGAGAAGATTCGAGTTTGAACCTTAGAGAAGATAATATTAGAAGGAAAAACTATAAATCCCGAACATACACTACCATAAAATAGACGTGTAATTTATAAAAAGAATGATATGAACTTGATATCTTATCTAAGCAGAATTTGTACTTTAACGTTAGAACTTGAACCTATATATTTGACCTAAATCGATATATATTTTATTAATTTCGTCATAATTCAAAATAAATTAATAAATTAAATTATATATTTAAAAGTTTTATCAATTTACTCTTTGTTATTGTTCTAAATTATTTGTTATCCTTCCAAAAATGTTATATTTATTTCTGAATCTAATAAAAATTTAACAATAACTTATTATTTTATTATAAAATATAATTATTTAATTGTTCTTTTAATTTGGTAGATTCACTTGGTTTGATAATTTATTAAATTATTTTAAATTATAATCTAATTTATAAAATATATAAATTTTAAAAATATAAAATTAAATTAAATTCTGATTACTAACTTAAAAACAAAATTTCTTTAGACGCAAACCATATTAGTTTTGGACAAGGGGATAAATTTGTTCGTGTTGGATGAGTCTATTACGTGTGTCGAATATCATTGAACATTATTAATATTAAATATTGTTGAACATCATTAAATTAATTATTAAAAATTAAAAAAAATTAAGGATTTAATATATAATTAATTTAATTAAATTTTTTTAAATAATTTATAATTATATGTTGAGTCTTTAAAATTTTTAATCTTTATTAATTTAATAGTATCAATAATATTTAATATTAGTGATGCTCAGCTGTGTTCGACACACCTCATAAAATTTTCCATTCATGTTTATGTATTTTCTCATATATTAAAATATTTTAACCTTGGAAAAGAGAAGATGTAAATTACTTAATACCCCTCTCACACGTTCAAGTCATCAGATTGTAGACCACTGGCGGGAAAACTCGAACGTATTAAATAATTAAAATCCCCCAGCACGTGCTTGATTCGCGCTCTTTTCAGTATCGTTCGTCCCAAAATTCCCAGTAGAATACATCCATTTTCAATCCCTAACATTTCCCTCTCCCTCTATCAATCTCTACACCCATAATCGTCATGAAAAGTAACTATGGCCAACTCACTGAGTCACTAAGCCTCTCAGCCACAGAGTCTCAAAAGGCCTGGTATGTTTTTTCTATTATAGTCTCCATCGGTAAGCCTACTCCTCTCCCTGATCTCGCTTCCCAGTGCACGCTCTTTCCGGCAAGCCCCGATATCATATCTTCGCTTTGTTCCATCCCAAACTCCCCGATTACTCTCTCAAACGACAAGCATCTCGTTGCTATCTCTTCAATTGGCCTTTCGTATTTCGCTGCTTACTTGGCTCGAAATTTCACTGTCGCTGATGCTTTCAATTCACTGCCGATTCGATTCGATAGTGTCTCAAGTACATGGCTTTGCAAGAGGAATCGAGATGGTAAATTTCAAAGTAGTTGTATTTTTTGTGTAATTTCGCGTTTATGCTTCTTTGGTTGACCTCTAAGTTGTTTTCAGCTGCGAATTTTTCTGAGGATGAGGAGGAAAGGAAGTTGATTCCCTCGGTTAAGAGAAATCGAAATTATTGTACGAAGGTATTTTTTTGAGATAATTTTGCACAATAGATCTGTAGATCAACACCATGGAATTGAGATTTTGTAGTATTTTTTAGATCGATCTGACTGTATTTTTAGTTTATTGATGATAATTCTAGATCTTCGAACTAAAAATGCCATCACAAATCTGATTTTAATAATAATTGTCCAGTTCGGAGTTATAGTCTACAAACACTAATGGATGGAATAAAAATTTCAGGCGCGTTGTCATTTAACTGACGTTATCAGCAGAATTAGTAGTCCTTTGGTCTTGGTAAAAAACACTGAGCTGAACTCCTGTTTGTTAGCTGAACCTAGAGCTAGACAATTAAGCTGTAAGGTGGAGGGCATTGAAAATGTAGAAAGCAAGGTGAACGTGCAAGAGTATATGCTGGGAAATGACAGTAAAAAATTGGTTGCCAGTGAGCCTACTGTAGAACCAGTTCATGAGATAGAAACCGCGGCTGCTAAACTCAATGGTATAAAAGCTCCAGAGTTTGCTGAGAAGAGCAGTATGTTGGTGGCATCTGGTGGAAAATTTTATGTGGATTTTACTTCCACAAATTTTATAATTGCAGACAATGAAATGGTTATGGAGGAAAGTAAGAAAGAGGAGAAACTTGACTTGGCAAATAGAAGACAAGGAGTTGAAGATCTTTCTCCTTCAATTAACATCGATCTTTCCAATATACCGCCCGAAAATGATTTGAATAAGATGCCATCCCTACCTGGGGAATGTAAGATTATACCAGCATTGCAGACCCCCAACAAGCCTTTAGGGGATAACAATGTTGTCAATACTTACAAAAGGAGGAGGTATGGTGTGAAAAATGATTTATCCACCCGTACTGTGCAGAAATCAGTTCAGAACGATAAGGATATACATATTAAAGAAAGAAGGGGAAACTCTATATCTATTTCTTTTCAGGTAAGCTCATTTTTCCATTTGTAGCTTTCAGTCTCATGTATGACGTTTTTTTTTCTTCTCATTTTTGCAACTGGCGTCTATTCAATGAGCCTGAGTTGGTTGCTATGCATTATTTTAATTATAACTTAAATATCGATAAATGCTTGCTTTAGGACCAGGCAAAGCAAAAGGTATTACCCGACTTTGAATCTTATATTGTAGAAGAGGAAGAGGGTTCAGGTACCATAGTTTCAATTTTTCTTGCTTGCATACCACATCACAATTGTTCTGCTTATAACTAAGATGATTTATTAATTTGCTAAGGTGATACTTTAACTGGCAGGTGGTTATGGCACTGTGTACAGGGCTCGAAGGAAGAATGACGGGGCTTTAGTTGCCCTTAAATGTAAGAGGCAAATTTATATAGCATGTGGATTGTGGTTGCATTGTTGTGCTGCAATTTGGGCTCTTATTGTATTGTATGGGTAATCCCCAGATGTTTTATTACTTATTTATCTCATTGCAGGTCCTCATGCCAATGCTCATAAGATTTATTTTAACAATGAGCTGAAAATACTGGAGCGTTTTGGGTAAACATTTTAGAAAATGTTTTTTCACTTTAAAGAAAACCTTCTTTTTTATAAAAGCGAAGCAGTTTTCATTAAGCTCTTCCCTCCTCCCTCAATCTTCCGTATTTTCGTTTTGTTAATATAGGGGCAGAAACTTTATAATACGATTTGAAGGATGCATTAGGAGTGAGAATTCTGATTGCTTTGTTCTGCAATATGTTGAGCATGATAGACCTGAGGTAATTATAGAATTTGGGAAGCCATAATTTGTTTGTTCTTCTGCTTGATGGTGAGTTTGTTTCATTGAGCAGGTGTTGAAAAAAGAAATAGATGTTTTTCAGCTAAAGTGGTATGCCTTTTGCTTGTTCAAAGCTCTTGCAAACCTTCATAAACAGGTATATGATTTTCTAAATATGATGCATCTATTTACAATATTACATGTTTTTAATTACTCTCTATTAATCTGCAGGGAATAGTTCATAGAGATGTTAAACCAGGAAACTTTCTTTTCTCTCGTAAGACCAACAAAGGTTATCTTATTGATTTCAATCTTGCAATGGTACGTAGCAATGTGCCAACCTTACACGATTCTGTGATTGGCCTTTACATAATTTTCCCGCCAATCCTTTTGTTCTCTAATTTAAGGATTACTAGTTTTGTTTCTTCTCTTGTTTTGACAGGAAATGCATCAAAAGTACAGGAGTATGGGTTAGTTTTATTTATTTATTTATTTTTAATTTTTTTTCTAGAGCTTGAAATCAAGAATCCAAGTAGTTACTAAGGCAACGAACAGGAACATCTGGATATCTTTCTTTTCTTTTCTGTCCTGTATATCCATTAGAATTGAAAGAAAGACAAGATTTATAAACTGGCTGTTAACTACTTGCTGCTTCCCTCCTTAGCATCCAAATAACTGATCTACTGTGTGTTCAAATGTTTAGTTTCTTGTTTGCTCCATTCCATTCAAATGGTCTTGCTTTCCATTGTGTATTATTTTGTCTTCAAAGTTGCCTGATCCACCTACCTTAGTATCTCCTAACTATCAATTTATGATTGATGTGGTGTACTTATGCATTTCACAGACAAATCAAAATCGGGGTCTGATGCAAGTTATCAACGTAATATCGTGCCTACCAAAAAAGCCATTCATCTGACGGATAAAAGCAAACTTTCAAATATCAAATCAAGGGAGGGAATCCATATTGAGGCAACAAAAGGTTCCAGGTTAACTTTAGAGCCCAAGAACACGAGGAAGACAGCAGTCCAAAGGAAGGCACCTCACAATGACTTGAGTAGTTTGAATAAAATAAACAGTCAGGCTGCAGAAGGTTCGGGCATTACCTCAGCAAAGGATGCAAGTGCAAGGACTCCTTCAGCAGAAAGACTTAGAGAACCTTTGCCATGCCAAGGAAGGAAAGAGCTCATCAGCCTGGCACAGGAAGCAATGCAGATCCCAAAACCTGGAGTGTCACATGTTCCTGCTCCCATGAGAAAGCGAGTTGCTGCTTCTCCAGGAAAAATGGATAGACAGGTTCTTCATCCTACTCCAATGCCTTTGAACACAATGAGCCTTGCCATATCTGGAGTTGGCTTATCCAAAAACAAGGGTAAGTAATATTGTTTTCGTGAAATTTGAAATTTTGGTTTGAAAGAATCATTCCCCATAGTAAATGCTTCAAACCTTACTCACAGGGGATGGAAAGCATAAGAGAGAAGGTCCTTGTGCTGGAACAAAAGGCTTCCGAGCGCCAGAGGTAAAGAACAACACACTTTAATTTTATGTTTAAGAGTCGGATAATTTGGAGTTTTTTACTGGTTCTTTAATCTTTTATAGGTAGAATTCATTAGATAACTGAAATGCATTTCGAAAACAAAAATATTAACAGCCTATGCCGAATTTTAACCATTTGACATAAGAAATAATTGATTTATGGTAGTGACTGAACTGGGAGGATGTGCCAACTGAAACATTTTGCATGTTCAGATCCCAGATTAATGCTCTCTCCTTGATACTTGATATCATATTTTCAATGAATGCCTCGAGTCGAGTGGTTTGTGCAGGTCTTATTCAGATCTCAATATCAAGGTCCAAAGATTGATGTCTGGTCTGCTGGGGTCACTCTACTCAACCTAATGATAGGGAAATCACCCTTCATCGGTGATCCCGAACAGTAAGATTTCTTTAACCGAGTCTGCTCGACCCAGTTTCTGTTTGATTGCTTATGTTGCCAACGTCTGTGACACTTTCAGGAATATCAAGGATATTGCAAACTTGAGAGGCAGTGAAGATCTTTGGGAAGTAGCCAAGTTACATAATCGCGAATCCTCATTTCCCGAGGTATAAATACAAGTATCATCCATGATTTGCAACTATAACCTATTCAAAAGTAAATTATGATGTCTTATTCAAGATTCTAATTTTGTTGTAGGAGCTTTATGGCAAGCAGTTTTCAACATCTATGAACTTAAGAGATTGGTGTCAAAAGAACACAAAGAGACGGGACTTCCTATCGGAGATACCGAGCTCTCTTTACGATCTAGTTGACAAGTGCTTAACAGTGAACCCGAGATTAAGGATTACAGCCGAGGATGCTCTTAAGCATGTGTTCTTGGCTCCAACACATGAAAACCTGAGAAAGCAAGGGAGTTGAAGCAAGGGAATCAGCTTGGACTCTGAGACATCCAATGGGTGAAAGGATCACTAACTCAGTAACTACATTTTTTCCGAAGGTTTCGCGAAATGTTCGAAATCTTTTATGCAGTTCTTAAATGCTGTAAATGTATGGAATTTCATCTTAGATGTTCAAATCTAGTTGAAGTAATTCTTATGTTCGAACTTCCAAGTAGGCACAGGACTGATACTGTATGTTCACTCTACAATCTACATAGGGATTGGGATGAGCCTCGGTGCCCTCCTAGAATTTTGTTAGGTTAATCGGTTGATAAATTGTTTGATCGATTAATAATTAAATATTTTTTTTATATTTGATTAAATTAATCAAAATATAATTAAATAAATTTTTAATTTTAAACTTAATTTTTATTAATGACCCATAATATTTAAAACTCAATATTTGTATTTATTTAAATTGTTGTTCTGAATTAAAACAAAAAGTATTTAAAAGTTTAGTTAACTCAATTTGATTGTTTCTTTAATAACCAGATAGGTAATTGCATTTAAAAAATATTAAAATTTAAATTTGTATAAAATAAAATAATATAAACATTTTAATTATTAAATTAATTAATAAATTTTAATAAAGCCATTAAATTTTATAAATTTAAATATTAATTTTAAAATTTTCAAACCGAATTAATTAAATTAAACTTTGGTCTACTCATTTATTAAGTTTAAATACTTTAACTAACCCAATGTTTCCAATCTGTTTTCTATTTCCTTGGTCTGGAATGATATTTGAAATTCTAGAGGGATACTACTGATGAAACACGTGTCAAAATCCTTTGCATTTCCCGAAGGTTCAATTATGATTGTTGGCATTGAAATTAGTGAGTTTGACGTGGCAATATTCTATTGGTTGTATGATGCAAGCACATCGTAACGAAGAATGCTGCTGTTATTATCCAACCAACGAGGGACTCGAATTTTCCAGAGGTTTTTGCCCTTTTCAAATTTCCTCAATTACCCCCTTCAATGTCGGTTTGAAAATTCGTTAAATTCAATGAGAAACGAAGGGTATTTCAGTAATTTAACAACCTGCACGAGCCTATATATACAATTTCTCCACATCGTAATTGAAAATAACGAGAAAAAACGAGATACTATTTTCTCTCATTTCTGTGAATTTTCTTTGCCATTTCTCCTAATTTATTTCAAAACAGTCGATGGATGCCTTCTTTTCCTTCTTTGATTCTCAATCGAAAAGCAACTGGAGTTATAATGCTATCAAGAATTTCAGTCAGATATCTCCCGTCGTTCAAGCTCATCTCAAACAGGTAATCTTCCCAAAATTATGTGTGTGTGTTTTCGTTTTGCGAAGCACATGTTCCTTAACTTTTGACATCTTGATGTGACATTTTAGTTTAATTTCATTGAATTTGTCACGGATTTTATATTTGATAAGTAATTTTAGCTTAATTACAGGGAATTTGAAAGTTTGTAACTGCTGGTCTAAGCGCCCATTAAAGTGATTTTATGGTTTAAAATTAAGGATTATGATTTATAAAATTAAAGGTATAAGGTGTAAAATTAAAAATTAAAAATTTAAAAAATTAAAGATAATAATTAAAATTTAATTTTTAAAAAATTTTAGTAGGAACGGATATAATTAGTGACATGATTTTTACTCGTTTAACTTATGAAATTATGATTGCACTTAGGTTATTTTTTGAGTAAAGTACTGTTTATTCCGGCTAGAATTAATCTTTCTTGGGTGCTAGTACTGAAAACGAATTGAAGTTGTCTGGTTAGGTTTTATAATTGATTTCTAATACAATCTGTTTATCAAAATTCTGTTTTCTCGATTATCTAAGCTTAGAATTTTTAATTTTCAGGTTTATTTGACTCTATGTTGTGCACTGATTGCCTCTGCTGTTGGAGCTTACCTCCACATCCTTTGGAACATTGGGGGTTACCTCACCACAATTGCATGTATGGGAACCGTTTTTTGGCTCCTCTCCGCTCCTCCTTATCAAGAAGTAATAGTCTTCTTTCATTTGTATTAGATGATGTTAATTGTTTTACAGGCTTAGAAAGTCTCATTTTGTTTTGGTATGGTTAATTCTGCAGCAAAAAAGGGTTTCTCTTCTGATGGCATCGGCAGCATTCGAAGGGGCTTCGGTTGGTCCTCTGATTGACTTGGCCATTCAGATTGACCCAAGGTATTGATTAGGTTAGAATTAGGGTCTTTTCCATGCTGGTGAATGACAATGCTTAATCTTTTGTCTCACATTTTTACCATTATGTAGACATATGAATTTTCTTTTAGAAGAAGAGCGTCTTGTACAGTTGTACTCATGGTGTATTTCTCCATTATGACAGTGTTCTGGTAGCTGCATTTGTGGGAACAGCTTTGGCATTTGCATGTTTTTCAGGAGCTGCTATGTTAGCAAGGCGTCGGGAGTTCCTTTACCTCGGCGGCTTGCTTTCATCTGGTGTGTCGATGCTTCTGTGGCTACATTTTGCTGCCTCCATCTTTGGTGGTTCCACGGCACTCTTTATGTTCGAGGCAAGTGAAATTTCTTTGGGAATTCTCCATGGTGTTGTAGTACTTGAAAGCTGCTATTGACATTCTTCTGTTACATTTCATTGTTCTCACAGATCTACTTAGGGCTGTTGGTGTTTGTGGGCTACATGATAGTCGACACGCAGGGGATAATTGAGCGGGCACACTTGGGTGACCGGGACTATGTGAAGCATGCCCTGACCCTTTTCACCGATTTTGTTGCTGTGTTTGTCCGCATTTTGGTAATCATGGTGAGTCGAGCTAAGAATCCCTGATAATGGTGGACTTGGTTTAATTTAGTTTGTCATTTCCGTTTGTACGAACTAACGCGGAACATTTTTGTGTTTCAGTTGAAGAATTCAGCGGAGAATAGTGAGAAGGAGAAGAAGAGGAGGGACTAAGTTGTGAAACAGCAACTGAGAAAGTTAAACTCATGAAACAACCTGGCTTGAAGAGATGACTTATCTGTCAATATAAGTTTGTTTCTTGCTCTTTGTACTAAATTACCATGTTCATAGAGTATAGATTTTGATTGAATAATCTTTTAACAACTTCTGCAACAAGCTAATTTGGTGCAGCCTAATAGAATCGATTTAATTGACCTATTTGGTTAACTCCATTTTCTTGACTAAATTAGTTTAGAAACTTGTAACTAAACTGAGCACTGTTGCTAATTGAATTGAGCAACTTGTAAGAAATTTAAGTTCAATTCAAGATTTTGATGAATCAAATTAAGTAATGTCTTGCGTTACTCAATAAGTTTATGAACATCGAATCGAGTAATATAGTAGGAAAAAGACGTTTTAAAAAGTTGAATGTTAGTTGCAACCTTAAACTTCAACAGTTTGCTAAGTAACTTGAAAATATTTGAGTTTTAAAATTTTAAAACTTTTTGTATTTACCGAATAAGTCGAGTTGAGTAATGATTTTTTTAACGAACATGAGTAATTTATTTTTATTAAACTTATTGAATATTAAATCGAATCGAACACAAGTCAAACAATTTTTAAATACCAATGACCGACTGTTTTATTGGGGCCGAAAAGTTAGTTTAGAACGTGGATGATCTTGAGGATTGTTCACACAAACAGAGGCCGATCGAGCATGGTGCTTTAGCATTCAGGGTTTCTGATGTGCGATTCCGACTGCCATCCATGGTCCGTTGACTCCTGCATTCACTCTTTTTGTCCGTAGGCTGACCACCAGAGTCTTTTCTGTGATCGGCATTTCGGTCTTCTGCCAATGTCTGTCTGTCTGCTCTTGCCGGTCTCCGAGGGTGATGCACCTCGCTTTTCTCTATATCTTCTGCTATCAATAGACCTTGCATGGCGACACCGTAATTTTTGGCTCTTGAAAATTGCCAAAATGTAGACTGTAATTCCGGCTCCAATTCCCCGGTGCCCCTATGCAAAAGGAGAACCGAATCCAATTACAAACTCATACTAATTGAACCATTTGTCAATCGATTTCAGCTTGTTACATATTCAAGACAATCTATGCACAGAATATGCAGTCTAGAGCTGGAGCCAACATATACTAAATGGTGAGATAAGTAGGTAATATGTTAAAGCCGTCGTACCTTTCGGGGTTAAACTCTTCTAATTTCACTTCTGGTGTAGCAATGTTCTTCCCTAGGCGAATGCATCTACTGTGATTTTCTGAACAGACCCTTTTATCTTTGCCTCATGTGCATCACCAAGCTGTTGATTCGCTAGAGATTGTTCGAAACTTTGTTCCATGATTCAGTTGGCATGACATGTTCATTTCCTGAAAAGTAGGCTCCATAGCTTCGTCTTCTATCTTTGTACTAAACAGTTTTTAAAACCTTTCTCCACCTGCGATTTTCCAGACAAGGTAGTTCTACTACTGCAATGACACTTCATTATATCTTACACATTCAAGCATACATACCAGATATTGTCTTTCGAATATACGGAAAAAATTAAGAACATGAACATATACAACATATTACCGAAGTAGGAGTTGAGTTACGAGTCACACGACTCGTAACTCGTAATCTAGGTCTTCTGTGAACTTTGTGAAAACCTTACTTATTTCTTGTTCATCATACTTACCCATTTGTTTGGTTTAGAGTATTGTACAAGGGGAGATACAATGGCTCATCCAAGGCATGCATGAAACATGCAACCTTTACGTCATATTTATGTCAAAACCCATTGACTACAACAATGAATATAATTTAAATATGTAATCGATGAAACTAGAAAACCAAAGGTAAATTACACCAGTGACCATCCAACTAATTAGGGATATCTATTTTGGTCATTGAACTATAAAATTCGTCAATTAAACCACTCAACTTATTAAATTGATATACTTTGGTCACTGACATTAAATTCCTAACGGAGAGGGTGACATGTCAGTTAACTAAAATTTGTAAAATTACATATTTAGTCTCTATAATTTATATATTATTTTTTTTTGATAAATGAACTTTATTCATCCAAGTAACCTCAAAAAATACAACACAAAACCAAAGAATGTTACCATCAATGTCATCATCAGATTGAATGATTAATTTTATTTTTAATTTAAAATTAGAATTTAATTAAAATAGTAAATAAATAAATTATATGAACTAAATATATAATTTTATAAATTTTAATTAACTTACACATTATCGATTTTAACGATGGTGGCCAAATAGATCAATTTAACAAGTCGAATGATCTAATTGACGAGTTCTATAGTTTAATAAGCAAAATATATATCCTCAATTAGTTGGGTAGCCACTGATGTAATTTACCCTTTAAAAACCTAACCCCTTTTCGTTTTTTCTCGAACCTAACCGTTCGCTTTTCATTTTTTTTGTTAACGATATTAGTCTTCGTAGTTTGTACTGGTTGTCAACCGTTGATAATTTATATTTTATTTATTTTTGTATTTATTTTTGTATTTTTTCTTTAATACAAATAGAAAGTGTCTAGATACAACACTTATTTTTTTAATGTTCTAAAATCTCTATTAGGTTATGTTTTAATTTTATTTTATTTAACAATAAATTTATATAATTAGAAAGTAAAAAATATAATTTAAATATTTTGATAAAAAATATTTAAATATACTTTTTATATTTACAAGTTCTATATATTCAAATGTATCTTTAAGAATTCAAATTATTACATATATTTTTTTACGAATTCTAATTCTATTTTAAGAATTCAAACCTAGAATATTACATGTATTTCTTAAAATTCAGAGGAAAAATGAATTATATGGGAAGAAAACATGTCATTTTTAGTCGATTAAATATGCTTACTCAAAATATTACATACATAATATAAATAAAAATAGAGCAATTTGTTAGGAAATAATGCTTATAAGTTCCATTGCCCCATTCCTTATTTTATTAGCATAAAGGCCAAAATTCTAGAGTGGGGAATACATAGAAAGTTAGAAAAACCTAAGTTCCTCACATTACTTTAGACTAATCCGAATTGATCCGCATTACATACAAAATTTTGATGAGAAAATATCAAATTGTTTACCACTTAAATCAATCTTCATATATATTATAAAGAGGAAAATATCATTCGAGCTAAACTCGATACACCTATCATGTTCAACCTAATAACTATGTATCAGTGCACTTTGAATAGGTTCCACTGCCCTAATGTTCTACTTTGTTTTAGTTGTGTGAATATGCTTAAGTACTGTTCCCAAAGTTTTAAAAATCCTTTATACCCATATCTTAATACTTTGTGGTATATATTTCTTACACGTACAAACTAAATAATGCTTAAGTTTAAAGCTAATTCTAATGGCTTAACTCTAAGATCTTTATGCCATGAAAATTAAGTATATTTATATAATTATCATAGAAGTTTTGCAAGTTGCAGAGACATGATCTTGGTGTGTCTGAAATAAAGTCAGCCATGTGTTCATTATGTTCTCAACTGAGATCAAAATCAAAGACAGTTGAAAAGCAGTCCAGACTCTTGTTTTTTTCTAAATATCTTCTTCGTTCTCGAAATCATAACCACGCAATCTCTCTTGTAGAAAGATTGAGAAGTTTGTTCATGCAAATTAATTGCAGTACTTCACCTATAATATTTGACCTAGAAATCAAACAAACATTTCTTAGGGCAAGAATCTGTCTGTGACCATGCATGCTGATGTATTATTTCTCGGTAAGATATACTGGATGAACGAGCTCTTCACTTTAAGGTTTAAGATTTAAGTCTTTATCTATCGAAGTTATTGCACTTGGCGAGACGGGTTTATCCGGGTAAGGTATAGACATATTACAATATATTTGACCTTATTTTTAGTGCTGTCTGAGGTTAAGTTGCTTTGATTATGTGTGACATGAAAGCATAATCAATTCAAGTAGGGTTTCAATTGGTCTTGTAATTGCAAATTCTAATGATTTCACTTGTGAAATCTAATTGGTATCTATATGTGTGTCCCTCTAGACACTTCCTCAATGGGGTTCTGCCATTGTTTTTCCTCCACAAGTATCCAAATCCGTGTCGATATCGACACAGAAACATTCCAAACATATTGGTGTCCGATTCAGACAAGTCGAGCACCATCGTCGACGACTCCAACATGAAATTCCTTCAACATTATCCGAAATTAAGCTCTTTGATGATGCTTATGCATGTACCCTTGTATAGGGTATGTACTGATTTAGGCTTAGCCTCTGTAATAACGGTTTCGATGCTAGAGCTTGACGCATACTCGATCGAGTGATAAGAAATTTGATGTTTTTATAATCTTGTGAATAAAAAATTGAGGTAAAAGGGTTTGAAGATGTATCCGTAAAGACAGAAGATATCAAAGGTGAGGAAGATCTAAATGATCAAAAGCAAACAGATTTTGCATTTTTATCATAACGAGAAACGCCGAAAGGTTTCAAAGAAAACTAGTGGCGCATCTTCACAGCGGCGGAGAGGAATCGTAATGCATGCATGCATATATTCCATGTCAATACATGATCGATAGAATAATGTGGTTGTTTATGAGGAATCGACAGTCCAATTATATTCTTAAGACTGATGGTGAAGCAATACTTAGTTGCTTTAACAAAGTGTTCTCAGAGTGACTTAGATTCGAACAATTTAGTATATATCTATACAAGGACACTCAAATTGGGTCTTTATCTTTATTGTTATTATAGCCAACATGCACTAAAAAAATAGATTTATAATTTAGATTTATGGTTTAAGGTTAAGATTTATATGTAAGATATAAAAAATTAGATATATAATATATTTTTAGGGTTTAAAATTTATAATTTAGTATCAAAGCTTGTCTTACGTAGATCAAACCGATCGACCAACTAAGACCCTATTTTTCTTAATTTTACTACTTAAATAATTATTATAGAAAATACCCAAATTTTGGTTATAATATTAGACAAAGGTCTTTATTTTGGGCAATAAATGAAAAATAATAATAATTTGGTTATAATATTAGATAGAGACCTCTCTTTTTTAATTTTTACTACTTAAATTGTTATGATTTAATTTTTTTCTAATAGTTATTATTTGGGGACTAAAACTTTTTAATACTTATTATTAGAGATGTAATTTTTCAGTATTTGTTATTACGAGTCTATTCTTAATTTTTTTTAATATTTGTTATTAATTAAGGGTCTAATTTATTTTTCAATATTTGTTATTTGAGACCTATTTTACTTGATATTTGTTATAAGGATTCTTCAAATTTATTTATTTTCAATAAAATTTTAATACTTATTATTAGAGACTTAATTTTTTTAATATATTATTATTACGAGTTACTCTTAAAATTTGATTTTATTTAATATTTATTATTAAGAGCCAATTTTTTCAATACAAGTTATTTGATACCCAATTTCTCCTGATATTTGTTCTTAGGGACTTGCTCTTTAAAATTTAAGTTTTTCAATACTTGTTTTCTGAGCTCCAATTTCATTACTTGTTATTTAAAATCTAATTTTTCAGTGTTTTTTTATTAGAGATTCATTTTCTTCAACATTTATTATTAGGATATACTTTTAAAATATTTTTTTAATATTTGTTTAGAACTATTTTTAAAATTCATTTTTTAAATATTTATTGTTAGATACTTATTCTTAAAAAAATTCAAGACTTATCGTTAGGCGCCTAATTTTCCAGTTCTCATGCCTCCAAAATAAGTTTTATATTCTAAAATATTAAAAATAACAAAGTCATTGAAAAATCATGTGAACATGATATTACGCATATTTATATATTTATAGTTGAGTCAGAGAAAAATAATAAAAAAGAAAAAGAATATATATATGAGAAAATAAAATAATAAAAAAAATAAAATATCGATGAGTACCTAAATTGTTTTAATACGTTTCAGATGGAAAATTCTACGACGGGCGTCGAACACTGTTAAATATCACTATAGTTGAATATTCTTGAATACCATTAAATTAATTAATAAAAATTTAAAATCTCAAAGATTCGGTATATAATTTATAAAAGAGTGATAAACTTAACATATAATTAATAATTGTATAATTAGTCCTTTAAATTTTTATTATTTATAAATTAATTTAATAATGTTCAACAATGTTCAATATTAACGATGTTCAGCGGTGTTTGACGTCCGTTGTAAACTCATTCATCTCAGATACGTCTTGCATCGAGTAAGTGGTACCACATTAAACTAAAATATTCATGCCTAATAAGAAAGGACTAGGGATGCCAACGGGTTTTTGGTCGTTCTGTCTTCACCCGAAAATTAAATCATCCGTCCTGTTTTTGCCTTGTTCCAATCTTAACATATATTTTTTCCTGACTCGACCTGAAATAATAAAATTTATAATCCGACCTTGATATATTATTAAAAAATTTGATTAAACCATACTCAATCCGAGAAAAATAATAAAAATATTATATATTATATATAAAAATATAATAAAAATATATAAATATATCGGATCGGGTTAGAGAATTTTTACCCTAAACCTAACCTCAACCCGACCTTATTTTTTATAATAAATCGATCTAATCCAAACTCGATTTTTTAAATAAAAACCTGTCCCTATCAGATCGGATCAAATCGGAATTCGACGAAAACAATTCAAATTACCGTCCTATAAACGACACCAAAAACGAACAATTTTTTTTATTCCACTTTCTATATTCATATTTAAACCCTCGGCTCAAGCTTGTCATGTACCCCCAATCCACCCAAAGCATCCATTTTCCTTGCAAAAACATGGCAACAAATCAATCCACACATCAAAACAAGCCTTTCTTCTTCAACTATCTCAAATCTCTCTCACAAACCCCTCATAGGCTCAGAAAGAGAATGCTAGCAACATGGACCCCGGACCAAGAGCTTAACCAAGTGAGGCTAAGGTCCGGAGCCGATATGACGAGGAAGCTCAAGTGGTATGATTTAGTAGCTCTCGGTCTAGGCGGAATGCTCGGCGTCGGTGTTTTCGTCACCACCGGCCGTGTCGCACGCTACACCTCCGGTTCTTCTGTTTTCATTTCATATATCATTGCTGGGATATCTGCACTTTTATCATCTTTGTGTTACACTGAGTTCTCAGTCCAGGTTCCCGTTGCTGGTGGTGCCTTCAGTTACCTGAGAGTGACCTTTGGTACATACATACACATACATACATACATACATACATACATACATACATACATACATACATACATACATACATACATACATACATACATACATACATACATACATACATACATACATACATACATACTAATCTCCAATTCCCATTCTTTGTAGGAGAATTTGTGGGTTATTTTGCTGGTGCAAACATACTACTGGAGTATGTGTTATCAAATGCTGCAGTAGCAAGAAGTTTTACTGAGTATTTATGCTCAGCTTTTGGATTAAATGATCCAAATTCATGGAGAATTGAAGTTCATGGACTGCCAGAAGGCTACAACAAGCTGGATTTCACTGCTGTTGCTGTTGTTCTTCTTCTAACTCTTTTCCTGTGCCATAGGTTAATTTTACTTCAAAATTATTTAATATTTCAGTGCTGGGATTTTGAAAGTGATGGATTTGTTCCTTTTTCTTTTCTGGGGTTTGCAGTACAAAAGAAAGCTCGATCTTGAACCTTGTTATGACGATATTCCATGTCGTTTTCTTCGGATTCATCGTAATCGCCGGTTTCTGCTACGGGGACGTTGACAACTTGGTGAAGCCAAGAGGGTTGGCTCCGCATGGTGTTAGAGGCGTGATTGATGGTGCAGCCATAGTTTACTTCAGTTACATAGGCTACGACACAGTCTCGACCTTGGCCGAAGAGATCGAAATCCCTCGTGTAAGCCTTCCGGTTGGGATCGTCGGTTCGGTCCTCATTGTCACTGGAATTTACTGCCTCATGGCCTTGGCTTTATGTATGATGGTTCCTTACCAACAGGTAACATATACTCAAGTACATACATATATATATGTGTATATGTACGTAATTATGTAGCATTGGTTTGATGGATAGATGATCATGTGTAGATAGCCGAAACAGCATCGTATTCGATTGCTTTCGGACGAATCGGATGGAAATGGGCGGGGAATTTTGTTGGTGCCGGAGCAAGCTTGGGAATTCTAGCATCGCTCTTGGTTGCCATGTTAGGCCAAGCCAGGTACCTTTGTGTTATAGGAAGGGCCAGGCTAGTTCCATCATGGCTATCAAAAGTTCATCCTTCAACAGGCACACCATTGAATGCCACGGTCCTTTCGGGGATTGTCACAGCATTGATATCACTTGTCACGGACTTAGAAATCGTGATTGAAATCATTTCCATCGGCACATTGTCTGTGTTCTACCTAGTGGCCAACGCTCTCATTTACCGGAAATATGTGATCCTAGGCAAAATCCAACCGCGCCCTACCTTGTCCTTCCTTTGCCTCCTAACATCAACCGCAATCGGCTTCTCGGTTTCGTGGAAAATGAAACGACAATGGTGGGGTTTGCCGGTATTCAGCGGGATCATGATTGTCATTACGGCCTTATTTCACTACAAACTCGTCCCTAGCTCTGCCAGTCAGCCTAGCGAGTGGTCGGTACCGTTGATGCCGTGGCCGGCTGCCATTTCAATTTTCCTCAATGTCTTTCTCATGACAACACTACAAGTACTGTCGTTCGAAAGGTTTGCTATCTGGACATGTTTGATAACCGTGTTCTATGTGTTATATGGAGTTCATTCAACATTTGAAGCAGAAGAGATGGAAGTAGAAATCATGGCCATTAATGAAGCTCCAAACCCAAGCTTCCAACCAGCAAAATTCGATGTTTAACTCGGTAATTCGAACACTCTAAACTCAAATCTCATTATTCATAAATATTACATCTAAATATGTTGTAATAAAAATTATTCGAATGTGTATTTATTTATGTTAATATAAGCATTTTACACTTATCATTATCCTGAAGAATGTAACCAAAATGCTCGAAAAAAAATGAAATGACATGAACGATTACAGACAACTTATCTACCCACCCAAATGTTCACACTGCCATGTTCCAATGGTCTCATTTCATGGTCACATCACATAATCTCGAACCATCATTTACACATATATCATATAAATTATTTAAAATATTATATATTCGTATTCGAATCTCGTATCAACAAAAATATAAACAAATACATTACCGGAAAACTATGCAATTTTCATTGATGTGAAAGAAGTATAACTCATGCAAGTATTAACCTTATTTATATAACAAATATTTTCATTTTTTTCGGTGTTTTTATCCTCAATAAAAAAATAAATTTAGGGTTTAGTTTTAGAGTTCATGATTATGATTTAATTGATAGCTTTTAGGGTTAAAATTTAAAAATTATAATTATGATTTAGGGTTTAATTTTTTCAGTGTTGGAATATGAATAAACAAAGTTAAAAAAAAACATATTAATACAAACTTTATGTTAAAGATAAAGTTATAAAATAGTAAGGGGCAAAAAATAGAGTTTTAATGGAAAATATTAAAAAAATCAAAATCATATATAAAATTCTAAATTTTTAGACAGACGGTCCTTCTCTCCAACCTCTAGATCCATTCTTATTAATAAGAATACTAAATAAAAAATATATATCTTTTTATTGTCTTTTTTATGTTCCACCCTAAAAATACTTAAAAATTAAAATTTAAACTCTAACTTTAATTTTATCTCTTAAACCCTATGCTCTAAAAATATATCTCACCTTTAATTTCATAAGCCTTAATCTCAATCTCTAATCTTAAATCATAATCTCTAAACTCTAAATCTTCTATCGTTAAGTAGAAACACAATAAAAAATGGATGATTTTCATTTAAAAATATTAAATAGATAAATAATTTTATCTTATTTTTCGATTAACGAGTTGGACAAAGTTGACTCGATTCCTATTGTTGTTCAATATCCTGATTATTTGTAGTTTTAATGATTTGAGTGGGATGTGATGTGAAACAACACCATTTGTTGTGTGATCCTTTGGGTTTTTCTCATCAGCTTTCATTTACATGGAGAACACCAAGCTTTGATCTTGACTCGATCGTCTTCGTTGCCATCCTGGACTCTTGTCAAACATTTGAAATAAAAGAGGGTTATTTTAGATATACTTTATATTTATATTATATATTTTATATATTTGTTAATAATATATACTCGATTGAATTATCGATATAATCGGAGACGAATGTAAAATTCATATTAGAGGGAAAAAACTTAAAGGATCAATTTATAAAATTTTAGGAATAAAAATAAATTTTTAATATAAAATACATATAAATTATATATGTATTTCAAATTTTTAAGGGGCGATTGTTCCCTCCATCCCTGGTCTATCCCTGAATATGATATACAAGAAGACATAAAATCGAATATGTTTAAATATTATATATTGTTCATAAAAATAATACATATTTGAATCCACGAATCTTTTATAAGATGATAAAACTCTCTTTTACCTTAATTAATGGTCGAGAGATCATTTTAATTAAAAAATAATTTTAAAATTTATATTCATCATCTGTCTTTTTATATATCAACATCACGTAAAAAAATTATTTATTAAACTCGCTCTTAATTAAAAAATTAATACATATTTGAGGGGCTAATTTATAATTTTATTTACACGTGTAATATTGCGTGGTAGTGAGAAAAACATTATGACTATGTGATGTCGGCACAATTGTTGGAGAATGATATTGAATTGGAATTGGGCCTATTAGATCATCAGGCTTGAAAAGTGAAAAAGTAAAGTAATATTTTAAAATTTTATTGATTAATTTATTTAATTAATATTAATTGTTTTTTACAAATATGAAGTTAATTGTTAGATTTAATTTTTTTTAAGATTAGTTCATATATTTTTAAAACAATAATAAGACAAATTTTAAAATTAAAGTAAAAAAACCTAGTATAGTTTATCAACTCAACCGTGAACAATGCCAAAATCAAAGGACCGCACAATCTCACGTCCACAACAAATAATGTATTAAAATGCAAGTTTGAAAATTAAAATCAATAAAAAAAAGCATATAATAAAGTTATATTAGTATTCGTATTATTTCTTCAAATGCATGGGAAATAATTGACTAATCTCTTCAAGTTGACACTTTGAAAAAATAAATAATATTCTGACATATATAGCCAGATATGGTGGCCAAATTTCAACCAAAATAACTTATTGCGGCTTCCTTTTTTATATTTATTTTTCCGACTTTTAATATTTTATCTTAATTAATTTGAATCGATTTTTATCATACATATAATTTTAATGTCTGAGTCTTAACATTAATTATATATATATATCAATTTTTAGACCTATTTAAACATAAATAAATTATTTAGATCAATTTTTATCGATTATTGTGTATTCTTTTAAAAATATAAAAAGTAAAAAATAATTATTAATCCGTTGGCCAATGGGAAGACAGAAGAAGTCTCATTTGTTAGTTGTTACGTGCAACTGTCTGAATGGTCCTACTGAACCGTTTCTATATCGAACCGCCGTTGAACGGTTAAAATCAACTGATATGGGATTGGTTAGAAAACCGGTTGACCCGGATTTTTTTTTAAGCTTAAGTCCAATGTTATTACATATTAAAAAAATACTGGATGCATATGTTGTGTAGTAAAAACTTCACGTATAATTAATGGATCAAATTAAAATATAAAAAAAAAAGAGGAAAATCTAAGAGGATCTGGATGATAACATGCGGACTCTGAAGTCTAACTCATTTGGAGCTCACGAGTCTCCTTAGATAGAGCTAAGATACAGAGTTAAAAAAGGAAAAAATATATAAATATTTAAAAATGGAGATAAATTTATAAAAAAATAATTTAAAAAAAATTTAAATAGGAGAACAAAGGTAAAAGAAATCTTTAGGGATAGGGGCGGTTGTCACTCCCCACCCTCATGTGCTTTCGTCCCTGATCTCCTCAATCTGAAATTAAAATAGTATTATTTGGGTCGATGGCAGAGCCATGTTTTTCTTAGGGTGGGCATGGGCTCACCTTAAACCTTTTTAAATTCATATATTAACCTTTAATTTTTTTAATTTTTTACGAATTAATCCTTAAGTTTTTGTGATATTTAAGATTTATGTCCACTCTGATGTTTTGAAATTTTATATATATTCACCCTCAAATAATTTTTTGGATCTGCCACTGGTTTGGGTCAAACTCTAGAAACCTATATTTTAAAACTTCAACCCTTATTTGGATAACTTTCTCTTTTTATTCTCCGCTTTTCTATTCTCTTTAATCTTAAACTCGAAATTCTTTTTTAAATATTCAATAAAATAATATTAAAATATATGTGTTCTTCGTGAACTCGAAAAACACGATAAACTTGAGCAATCATTGTCTTATACCCTTTCACCTCGATCTATTCTCATTAAGTTTCGATCAATAAATTGATTCAGATCATTTAACTAAATCAATCGATGGGTATTCTAAATACAATATTAATACTAGGGTAAACTATATAGATAGTCACCATACTATGAGTTTAGTATCGAAATGACCATAATATTTTAAAAAGAATCAAATACACCAGTCAACTATTAAAATGGTATCAATATAGTCACCAACCGTTAAAAATTAACGGACTGATGACGTGACAATTAAAAATAAAATGGAATAGTTAAATATTTACTCCCTGTTATTCATGTTTTTTTTTAATTTAGTCCTAATTTTATTATAATAAAACAGTATATGAAATACAATTTTCTATATTTATTCACACAAAATCATAATTTTAATTTTTTTCATTTAATTAAAATATTAATTTTGCTTTCTTCATCTAATCAGGTGGTGACATGTGTTACCACCTATATTATTTTATTATAATAAAATTAGGACTAAATTAAAAAATGTATGAATAACATGAAGTAAATGTGTAATTATTCTATTTTATTTTTAACTGTCACATCTTCAATCTGTTAATTTTTAACGATCGATAATTATATTGATACCATTTTAATAATTGATTGGTATATTTGACTTTTTTAAAATATCATGATCATTTCAATACCAACCCATAGTATAATGACTATGAATGTAATTTACCCTTAATACTAAACTACTAATTAAACAACAATGATGTACAATGAATATGGTCATTAATATGGTCGGCTTCCTTATTATATTTGCTTAAGAATTAAGATAATATGGGATGTTAGAGGATTCACACCTACCTAAACCATACACCTCCCCGTGATTATTTTTTAAGTCTATATATGGAGATAATTAAACCCATGTTCCCAAACATGTAGTAACAAATAAAAAATGGAAATATTCATTGAAATGGACATCAATAATTTGTATTCTTTTAGGGAAACAAAACAAACTACTAATTTAGAGATTAGATCTGTAATAAATGTATGTTTTATCGGGGTGTTTAAAATTATTCGACTCTATTGATCTGATCCAATTATTCGACTATTCAATATAAAATAGATGAACCAACAGGGGTTGGTTCAAGTGGTAAGCAGCTTGGTTTCGCTTAAGTCTCAGGTTGGAGACGTTGTGTACGCAAAAAATCCCTACTGGAAGACTCACCCACCAAAACTAGGTGTACAACTCGGGTCGGTCTGGATTAGTTAGGCTAAACCTTAAAACCAGAAGAGCAATAAAAAAAATATAAAATAGATGAATATTTTTAATTAATATCACATGTCAAATTTTAAAAATCTAGATGAAAAAAATATATTTTATGTATCTATTTTGATAAAAATATTTTAAATATTTATTTTAATAAAAATAAATATTTTAATAAAAAAATAATATAATTCAAATATTTATTCCTATATAAGCCTAAAACTTAATGTGAACACTACCTTGTACTTCACAACACAAGTTATTTGTCTAGATACATTAGTGGCTTTGGTTCTCTTGGTTAAATGAATATTGTCAAATACATTAATTAAGTGCAGTGGTTATGCATTTATTTTATTTATCTCAAAAACATTTTTATTTATTAAATATTATTAATTCAATTTAAATTATTTAATCCTTTAATTAAATGATTGTTTAATTTTAACATCCATTAAAAAACAATTGTTTAATTGAAACATTTTTAGATTAGAAAATATAATTCTATTTATTTTTTTAATTTATACAACGATCTTGACTTAGTTCCTGCATTTGAACGGCTTAATTAGTTTACAAGAACAATTTTCTTTCGTAAACCATTTTTAGAAAGGGATAAATTATGCTTTGATCCTTTGAGTTTATTATTGAATTTCAATTAATAACACCAATAAAAGAAATTATGTTAAATTAAATTATGTAATATTTTTGAAAAAAATTCTTTTTAGAAATATTTTTAAATTTTTGAATTTAAGATTTTAATGCTTAATATTAATGTTAAAAATGCTTTTAAGAATGTAAATGATCATTTTAGACATTATATTGTAAGTTAAATATATAAATAATATATAAAATTTTTAATGTTATAATATATAAAATATATCCACTTACATTATCATAAAAATATAAAAATATTTTTGTTAATAAATATATTTTTCTAACAATGGAAAGCATTCATGAAAATATAATAAATTTAAAATATTTTATTTAACATATATAATTTTTAAACCAAAAATATTTTATTTATTATTTAACTATTTTCATAAGAACTATAAATTTATCAATTATAAATAAGAACAATAGTGATTAAAGGTTATAATTATAATTTAATTTTTAAAAATATTTTTCTAACTGTAAAAAAAATAACTTTTTATGTTTGAAATTTAAAAAAATACTCTTCAAACATATTTTTTTTCTAAAAATTAATTAATTAACATTGTTTCTGTCTTTAAAAGTATTTTTTATCAAAAAATACTTTTAAAAACAATACTAAGAACCTTAATTTATAATTTTCTCTCAAAATAATTTAGGGTTAGAGTGCAATGTAAAAAAAGTGTACACATCGAAGAAGTTATTAGCAAAGCCAAAATGTAAATATACAAAGAATAGAGGGACTATGAGAAGAAATAGACCAAAAGATTAATCTGAAAATTGACGTCATGAAAAGTGAAATTAAAATAGAAATTCACGACTTACTTGACACGGAGGAGAGAATATTCCTAATTCCTTCTCAACGCAAAATAAAACCTAAAAGTAAAAGAATTGAACCACTCGCGTCAAAATCACGTGCAACTACTCGCGGCAGAGCCCTATTTGTTGGCCTCTCCCACTCGCTCGGTCTCCGTCACTGTTAAAACTCCATCTCTTCCATCCGTAGAAAGTTCAGTCGTTTCCGGCGTTTCTCTGTTTTTTCCTTTTTGGACTAACGAAAACAAAAATCTGTAAGTTTCTATTTTCTGTTGATTTTTGAATTGAAAGGTTTTTTGCTTGATTTTTTCCATATAAGTATAATCAAGATTGTTAATGCTGTTTGTTTGGTGGAGAAATTGTGTTAAAAGAAAAAAAAGAATTTTCTATTTGGAAACTTTTGTTTTTCTTGGAATCTAACTAGAAATTGATGAAAGATCTATGATTCAATTGTAATTACGTTATTTAAATTTGTATGTTATAGAAAATTTCGATAATTATTAGATGTGTTTGATTTAGTTAGTACTTAGTATATTTATTTCCCTTTTATTTTGGTTTCTAAGCTAATTTAGTTTTAATGTTGTGGATGAACATACAGGGTTTAGTTAGTACTTAGTATATTTATTTCCCTTTTTATTTTGGTTTCTAAGCTAATTTAGTTTTAATGTTGTGGATGAACATAAAGGGTTTAGTTAGTACTTAGTATATTTATTTCCCTTTTATTTTTGTTTCTAAGCTAATTTAGTTTTAATGTTGTGGATGAACATACAGGGTTTAAAATGGCTGTGCTGAACGAACATAATAAACCCTTGGCGTTTTAGTCTAGCAGCTGCCTTCTTGTTTCTTTGTTCTTTTTCCTTTTCCTGTAAATGGGCTGCTTTCAATCTAAAGTAACAAGACAATACCCCGGACACGAAGACCCGATTATTCTAGCTTCACAAACTGCTTGTAAGTTGACAAATTGCTATAGCTTTTTGGTTCATTTCATTTACCACATTTTCTGATTGGTTTTATGAAGCTAAATGCCAATGTTTTCCGAGTATTTTTCTTGTTTGTGGCTAAACTATTTCTATATACTATTAGTCAAGAAACATGGCTTTGCTTAAAAATATTATTGGTTTGTTGTATTTATGATGATCTGGGAATTGGGGGATTTCAATCAGCTTCAAATTTTTTATGATTGGCTTTCTCCTGCAGTTAGTGTTAGTGAAGTTGAAGCACTTTTTGAGCTATTCAAGAGCATCAGCAGTTCGGTGATTGATGATGGGCTGATCAACAAGGTACAGTTGTGTCAATGTGGTTTGAGAATTGAGATTAGGATTACTACATCTGATATCATGTGTGAGTCGACGATGTGTTGAATGGTTCTCGTCAGTTTGCTTTTTGTTTGTCTTTGTCCCTTTTGTTACTATGCCTCTTTTTTCTTGAAGTATCCAATATTAAAACACCCATATCCGACACATTTTTGGACATGGGTAAATGGGGTAGACCCTCTAAATATTTGAAAAATGTTGGAAAGAATTGTATGTACCCATATCCCATGTCTGACACTCGCACCTTAGTTCGAGTAACATAATCCATTCCTTCTTTCTCAGCATTAGAGGATTTTTTTCTCACTGTTCCCTTTTCTGTTAACTTTGAAAATTTACATGTGAAGTGTGGTGCACATCTAATTCTTATGTTATACATGCAGGAAGAATTTCAATTAGCCCTTTTTAAGAATAGGAAGAAGGAAAACATTTTTGCAAATCGGGTAATATATTTTATTGCTATATATTGTTGTGCTAGGTTCAATATTACTTCAAGTTTCAAATTTCATTTTGCTTTGTCTAAATCATGTAGGATGTCATGTCGTGTGCTGGCAATGAGCAACTAGGTTGCATTATTATTTTAGGGTTGAAGTTTGTTTCGTGAGCATGTTTATTTCATTTATCTTTTAAAAATGCTTAAAATTTAGTACCGATATTAAAATTGTTTTGAGGGGAAATATCTCTCTAGGCTGCAGGATTTCTTGTCCAAGTTCTCTCAGTTTCCTTCTATAAACATGCATTTAATATACCAATATTGGAAATTATGAATTGGGTGTTTTAGAGAATTTGACGATTTGAATTGGTTTATTTATGCAACCTTCTATTACATGCAGATCTTTGATTTATTTGACGCGAAGAAGAAGGGGGTGATTGATTTTGGCGACTTTGTTCGAGCACTCAATGTCTTCCACCCAAATGTCTCACAAGAGGAAAAAATTGATTGTAAGTAAACAGTTGATATAATGATCTTGAATAAAGAAATTGTGCTAATCTTCCATCTTATTTTCTAAGTTGATTATTTTACATTGCAGTTGCATTTAGACTTTATGACATGGATGGAACAGGTTTTATCGAGCGTAACGAGGTATGTTAGCACATAAACGTTTGTTATTTATATATCATGCTGAACAGAACCGGTTTAAAGATTACGAACTGCTGCATACAATTCGTATTCATATTTTGATTCCATTACATATTTACCCAAACCTCTTGCAGGCAACTTTATCTTCTGTGATTTTGGCAGGTCAAGCAAATGCTGATCGCACTTTTATGTGAATCTGAAATGAAGTTGGCTGATGAAACCATCGAGGCAATTCTTGATAAGGTGAGTGCTTGTTGTGGTATGGTTGCATAAAGCAAGTTTTTATTACACCGATGAGAATCTGCGGTCCATGCCTGGCAATCTTTTTGAGTCAATAGCGGCCGAATATTAGACTATTTCTTGAAATGAATACCTCTAAGAGGACTTCATTTGACCATCCGTTTGAGGTATCCGGTTTACTGATAGAATAGAGGAAACATTCAGAACCACTCATTATTTGGCATTGTATTTAAGTTGGATCCATCAATGCATGCAATTTGCAACTATTTACTGACCCATGACAATTTTTGAGCAGACATTCTTGGACGCTGACATGAATCGGGATGGAAAGATCGATATATCTGAATGGAGAAACTTTGTCTCTCGTAACCCATCACTCTTGAAAATCATGACCCTTCCATACCTGAGGTTTGTTTTACCAACAATTAATCAGTTTACGTAGAAACAATAACTATCTGGGGAACTCATCCATCGTATAATACGAACCATGCAGGGATATAACAACGACATTTCCGAGCTTTATTTTTCATTCCGAAGTTGATGAGGTTGCCACATGATTGTCAGAGTATGTTATACTTTAGCATGGTCATGCATATGCATGGATTGAGATACATTTTTACATGATTTGTGTGAAGAAATATGTTTAGATGTTGTTATCAAAACCTGCAAAAAAGAAGAAAGATAGCAGCTGAACATGATTAGCAGTGTTAGTTGATTGTATAGGGCACTATTCTAATTCACATATTCAAAGTTTTTTTTTTTTTTTTTTAACTTTTTAATCTATTGATTTGTAGTGAGGTTATATCTGTTTAGATTTAAATGTGTTAATTTGGGTAGGTTGAAGACATTAAGTATGACATGTCTAGGATAGACACTTTGGTTATAAAATTAAAATGCTTTAATTTTATTAATTATATAAAAAAATTAATACGAAACTACACGGATTATTTTTGATACATTGAAAGTAAATAAATAACACACATATAATATACGCACACGTAATGTTCGAATACGAGTCATTTGAATAATTATATTATTTTTTATTATTAAGATCATTTTACAGATTTCAATTATGTCATTGAATACTGTAATTAATTCTTAATTTTTTTTGTTAAACTATTTTTTATTACAATCTTTTTCTTAATAATACATTTAATCACTCGATTATTATTGTATTTTTATTTATAGAAAATCATAATAGATAATAAAAAATGAGTCAGCTTAAGAGCTTGTAGCTCCATTTGTTTAAATAGAGATTAAAATTTACTCCGTATTTATCGTGATAAAAATAAAGAACGAGAGAAACCCTAGATTTTGGTGGACGTAGGGGACATTTGCGTCATTTCACCGCTATGAATCGGCGATAACGGTAACGATTAAAATCACCGGCAAATAAGAATAGAGAAGAGAAGATGCACAGAGGAGAGAGAGCAGCTGGTGGATCCAAGGGAGAGTTGGGGTCTCTGGATCGGAAACGGATCAACGAGGCTCTTGATAAGCAACTGGAACGATCATCTCCGTCCACTTCGAGGGCGACCAACGGCAAGGATAAGTCCGCACACTCCCTTCTCATGGGGAAGGATCCACCTGAACATCATCGTTCCGGTTCTCTGCCCAAAGCTAACGCCTCGAATGGTATAATTATTAATCACATCCCCCTCTTTCAGTAATTAAGCTATAACATTGTTTGGAAAAAAAAATAGAGAGATATTTTTTTATTAAAATTGTATGCTATCTTCATTGTTTCCCCTGTTTGTTTGATTCTAATGAAATTAAGCTTGCTCAAAGATTTTGAGTACGTGATTGAAGTTGTAAATTAAATTGTGATTTTTTTGTGCCTAGATTTTTTATTGAGGGTGAAAAAATATAAGAATAAAAAATCATTGTTTTCATGAAGAAATGCTTTTTTAGGTTTTCATTGTTAATTTAGACTGTCACAATGTTTGCTTTGTCGAGATTATTTAGATACTGGCCAAACCCTGTATTTGTATGAATAATATTTCAGCAACATCGGTGTTTATAGCTCGAAGGTAGTGTTGGCATTGAAACTAAGTTGGTTTTAGTTCTTCTTTTTAATCCTTTCGGATGGAGCATCCAATATCCGAAATCAAACGAAAAGCTTAGAGCCTTCGACGCAGTAAACCTCCATATTTTTAGTTTTTAATATTTACTTTGAATATGTCATGATTGTCCATTCGGTAGATTCTTCTTTTTCTATTATTTTGTTATTTGTGAACCATGTTTTTGAAGTGAGGGTTGTTACCTTTTTTTTGGTGACATTGCTGTTCTATTTCGCTTGTTATTGACATTTGCTGATGAAAATTTTGATTGCATTAGTCGCAGATGAATCCAAAACCGAAACTGAGGAGTCGGATGTTAGTGGTTCTGATGGGGATGACACGTCTTGGATTTCATGGTTTTGCAATCTACGAGGAAATGAATTCTTTTGTGAAGTTGATGATGACTATATACAAGATGATTTTAACCTTTGTGGGCTAAGCAGCCAAGTTCCGTATTACGATTATGCGCTTGATTTGATTTTGGATATCGAATCTTCACATGGTAATTATGCAACATGTTTCTTCTCATGTCAAGTTGTTTAGAGTTTGTGAAAGTTCAATTGTTCTTGTTTTTGTTGAAAGTGCCATCATGTCATTAGTTTTTCAGTGTTAACAGTTGTCTCTTTTATGTTCTTTGAATCATCTAGTTTCATGGTCGGTTTATTTCATCTCACAACATGGCAAGTGTTTGTTTCATGTTTCTTGTGATGAGTAATTTCTGTTGGGCTGACATTGATAGGAGATATGTTTACAGAGGAGCAAAACGAATTAGTTGAATCTGCCGCTGAAATGCTTTATGGTCTGATTCATGCTCGATTCATATTGACAAGCAAAGGAATGGCTGCTATGGTGAGAAGCTCACCGTGATATTCGATGTTATAGTTCCATTTTTACATATTAATATATAAAACATTACAACGTTTTCGAAACTTTTACAGCTAGACAAGTACAAGAACTACGATTTTGGAAGATGCCCTAGGGTTTACTGCTGTGGACAACCATGTCTACCGGTTGGTCAATCCGATTTCCCTCGGTCAAGCACCATAAAAGTATACTGCCCTAGATGCGAAGATATTTACTACCCTCGGTCCAAGTATCAAGGCAGTATCCTTTTGTCCACTGAAATTAATTGCTACTTGATGCATGCATGTCATGAATAGGCTTTCCTTTCTACTACTTCAGTGCATTTATGACAGTCGCATGATCAACGTTTACATATACGATCAATGTTTATATTTTCTACATTTCTGCCTTGGGGTGTTATGATTTGAGTACATGATAAGTTACCTTAATTATTTCTATCTAGACATCGATGGAGCCTATTTCGGGACCACATTTCCTCACCTGTTCCTGATGACGTATTCGCACCTGAAGCCACAAACGGTGACTCAAAGCTATATTCCAAGAGTATTTGGGTTCAAGCTCCACAACCCATAATACTGGGATTAAAGCTTCCCCTCTTGGGCAAATAGTATCTCGACAAGTTTGCATTCGGTATTCCTTAGCTTCTATTTTTTCAGGTTATCATGTTTTAGGTCCTTTTCATATGTTTTAAAATGAAAGCCTTTCTGCAACCAGCAAGTACTAATTTTCAAATTTATCCGCCTTTCCTGTCTGCATGTGTCCGAATTTTGTTTTTTGTAGAGTAACTGTTGAATTACCTTTTAGCTTCACCCTCCATTGTACTTCATCGAGTATTTTATCAGTGTCTGCTCTCTGTATCGCTTTGTACTCCCGGTATATTATATCCGGCGACTGACATCACCTACATGAAAGAACTCAGTAGTGGATCCATTCTCTCATGTACATTTTCACAGAATGTTTCTTTTTGAATCATTTTGCTCTCATTTCTAAAGATTTACCTTCTTACATGAAAAGTTCCCAAAGCACTGTGTTGTAATGAGCTTAGTTTTTGTGCTTATTTGCAACTTTTCCATGAACCATGATGCTTTGGGACAGGGATGGACCGAGTGGACTGTGGAGCCGGAGGGAACTGAAAATTTTATTTTCAATTCGTATGTGATTTAGAAACTTTTTTTTAGAAATTTTCTATATATTTTTTATTGAAAATTTATTTTTGTCCCCTATCATAACTTATGTGTCTCTCCTGCACCGAGGAAAGTTTGGGTTTTTTTCTAACGTGTGCTATAAGATGAGGCTGAAATAAGGCGTAACCGAATTCTTATAAAATTTATAAGAGTTTTGATATCAAATTTTTGATGTATATCAAAATTTTTATATATTTTTAAAAAATTCGGTATGTATTAAAATACTGTATTTTAAAAAAAAATAAATTTTTTTAAAAGAAATTTGGTATATATCAAAACTCTTATAAATATTAAAATTTTTGTAAATTTTATAAAAAAATTGATTTTAAGTCGTCTTACTCTAGAATTTCTCAGAAATTTTGGGTAAAAAATATTGGTCTTGAAAAATTGGTTTGTGCTAAAAATTTATGCTCATTTAAATTATGGGTTGAGTTTGAATTTTGATATTTAAGGTTAGAGTTCGACTCGACTGGCTTATATATATATATATATATATTAATCTTATAATATATTATGTTTATTTATATAACACAAACACTTTCGGAAACAAATTTTATATTGCATCAAAACTAAATCTATAATAATTACAATTCTAAAAACATCAAATAAAGAAAAAATAATTTGTTAAATTAAATTCAACCTAATTTTTTAAAGAAACATATTTTAGATGAAATCAAAATTTGTGCAAATATAAAATAATCTGATTCAACTGAACCATAACTCAACTTTTGATTTTTATCTGAAAAATAATATGTGACGAAAAAGACTGGAATTTAATATTAAAGTCGACTGCCTTCCACAGAGGAAACGATGTGACCTATTTGTTATTATTATTGTTGGGAATTATCATAAACATCAAATCCATATATTACAAAAAATTCTAATATTTAATTGACTATATATTATATTCATCATAGATGTTGGTCCGACGATATTCGTAACTTGTATATTAACGATAGAAATTTTTAGTTTTCGTAAACATTTTAGTTTTAGGATTTTAAAATCTTAGTATAGAGTTAACCTAAAAGTTTTAGTTTTCACCTATAGAGTATAAGATAATAATTCTTTTACAAATAAATCACAATTTTAACACACTATAAACCATAAATAAAAAACTAGAGTATAATATATTCCATAAAACAAGTGTTCGTTTTGTTTTATGTTTGGTTTTAGGGATGTTAAAACTGATTAAATTCAGTTCATACCATTTGATTTATTGAATTAAATAATTCGATTTTTAATATCTATATAAAATTTTTATTTAATATATTAGCAGAGAAAATTAAAAGTGTTTACGAGTCTTTCAGTTTTAGAGTTTAGAGATTTATTTTAGAGTTAAAATTTTAAGACTTCAAGTTTAAGATTTTAAAAAATTAGGAATAACGATTAGAATTTAAAATTTAAAGGTCAAGGTTTAGGTTTAAAAATAATATGAAGAGGGTTTAGAAAAATACTTATTTATTAGTCTCGTTTAAGAAAGTATTAAAAGCATTATGGCAAGAATATATTGTGGTTATACTTTCTCCGGGGTAAAAAAAAAAAATTAAAACCCCACTAAAATTGTTATCTCAACTAAATGAACGGTTTATAAATATCAAAATATTTACCAATTGAACAGATTTTCTACTATTTAGTAAGGTGTTTAAAATTATTTAATCTGATTGATTCGATTTGATGACTCGATGACCCAAAATAAAAATATCATATAATTTGCGAAAAAATTACTTAACCGGGTCGGATACTCAACCCGATAATTAGTGGGTCGGGCTTGGGTAAAAAAATTTCAACTCCCGAGTACCCGACCCGATTAATTTTATTATATATTTTTAGTTTTAAATTATATTTTTATTTTAAATTTTTTAATATTTATACCTAAAATTAAATTTAAATCTCTAAATTAGTTTTATGTTACACTTTTAAGTTTTAAAAATTTTAAATATATTTTTATTAATTTACTAGTATCGAAAGAAAAAACGGGATTAGTAATACTTTTAACGTTATTTTAGTGATAAATTATAATAAATATAGATGTATATATAAATCCAAATATTCTAAAATTAACTTTAAATTACTCATTTTTATGTTTGGTTATATATTATAAAATTTTAAAATTTATATATTTAATATGTAATTCTTTTTTAGTTTTAAAATAAAAAATAAAAAATATTAATTATGAATCGGGTACCCGTTACTCGATTAACTGGCCGATAAAAAATATTCAATTTAACTGAGTCGGGGCACAGACCGATTTTTTATGACCCGAAAGAATCGGATACCTACTTTTTCGGGTACCCCAAAACCGGGTACCCGATAATGAACGTCCCTACTAATTAGTGATGATCCATCGATTCATGTAAGTCCTTTTTGGAACATATTTTCCCTATTGTTATGTAAGTTTTTCAATTAAAATCGTATATTTGATTATGAGACATGGGCTATTCAATCGTTAATGGTATCGATCTTTAGCATTTCAATGATTTCTTTTATCGTTGAAAGTGACTTACAAAAACATATATGGATTTATGTTCATTTTCAAAATCAGTTTTTTCGAAAAAAAAAAAAACTTATTTAACTTGAATTTTTTTTCTCATTTGTTATAAATAATTCATCGGACACTCTATTGTATTTAAACATACCATTTTAGTTTTTTTTATTTGACATAAATATTTCATCGAATACTTAGATAATAGGTTTCGACTATTTTCATGTTAACTTTAATGATTTAAGTTCACGTTACGTGAACGATAATTTCAACGCTTGTTTCAAATAATTCGGATTCTCACTACATTTAGCTTTCAAATGATCCATCATCTTTTATAGGTGATCCTTTTGTACTTTTCGTTCAGATTTAATTTTATTACCCATTATATAATTATTTCGACATTATATAATTAACTGTGGATAAAAAATAATTATGATTATCAATTATTATAGTTTGGATTAGAAAGATAATATTTCGAAATAGAAAAGAAGAGAACATGTTACAGGAGAAAACGATTAAATATTTCATATGAGAATTTTGAGAAGAAAGAATAAATAAGTTTTCATTCAATAGATTGATGCCTGAAAAATATATAAAAAATACATCATTCAATATTTTTTGTACACGAATTATTATTGGATCAAATGATAAAAAATCTAATATATTTTTTTTATTTTAGCCAAACAAGTTATAAACGTAAATAAATATTTTATTCAAGCATTTTATTTTATATTGTTTTTTGAAAAATAAACCCATAAAAGTAGGACGAGTAGAAAATGTAATAAAAATAAGTTTAGCATCTAGCAATAACATTTAACTCAAACATGAAGAAAAAGTAAAGTCCATTAATGTTTTTATTTTTAATAATTGTATTGACTGGTTTTTTACATGTTTATTGGATGAATAAATAATATTTATCAAAAAAAATAGTTACACGTATATTTTATATAATATACAATATTTTGTTAAGATCAAATTATACAATATTTTATATAATTTTTTGATTAAATAATCAAAGCATGATTTAATGATAGATAAATCACATTAATCCATGTTTTGTTAAAAAAAAAACTTTCTGAAATTTATACCGAAAGTCATATGTACTAGGAATGAAAATTGTTTGTCATGTTTTTATTTGAAAAAATAAATTTAATATATAGGGATTAAAATTAGAATTTATAGTTAAGATTTAAAATTTTAAAAGTAAAATATATTTTTAAAATTTAGAGTTTAAGATATAAAATTTAAAGTTAAAAATTTGAAAAAGATAACCCGACTATAAATCAAAGACTAATTAAAATCAATATATTTATCAAATAAAAGAATTTTTATCTATTAATTAAATAAAAGGAAACCAACCAAATAAAAAAAAATACCCGGTCTTCGAGTAAAACAACCGTAAAAAAATATAGAGAACTGTAATTTTTATTATTTTACTCAAAGGTTATTTTTTTCTAAAAAATCAAGAAAGAAAAACCTCCACGCTAGAGTTTTTGAAGGAGAGGCAAACCGGGCAAGCTTGAGCCACTCGGTCACACGCCGTACACAAGCATAAATGTCGACACGGCAGCAACACCACCGCAGCAACGCGCGTCACACACGCCTTGCACGACGGAACAGAAGCGACCACACGTTCGGGGTCCACGTAAATCGACTCAGCATCCTCCGCCTGCGTTTCCAATGCTCCGCCGGTGCACTTTTGCCTTTCCTCCCCTCTCATACTATCCTGCGCCACGGCAGCTCTTCCGCCGCTTATTTTAGCCTGTTGGAGCTGAACTTGTAACGTAGCAGCCGTCGCCTCATGTGTCCTGGCTTTCACCTGCCAAAGTTGAGCCTCCGCGCCGAGCTGCGCCATTCGTGTCTCTAACTCGACATTCCGCCGCTTCGCCTTCTCCACTTCCGTATCCTTCTCTCTTAATCTCCTCGCTACCGATTCCTCCGCCGCCTCCAGTAGCGCATGGTATTGCCTCTGTCTTTTCTCCGCTAAAGTCCGTCGCAATTCCTCCCCCTAAAAATTTATAACTTGACATTTCCCCAAACTAAAAATTGACCAAAACCTAATTTAAGCGAAAACCAGTACCTGGACATGAAGAAAATGGTCGAATTTATCTCTCTGGCGTTTGATTTGAGCAGCCAGATCATCCGAAACCATAGACAGAAAAGCAGAGTAATTCGAAACAAGATTCTGTTGTTGATAATCACCGGAAGTTAAACGGAGGCCGGTGGAGACTACATTCGGCCGGTGTAGCTGAGAAATATCAATCAACTGAGCCGGCTGCGTCGTCAAAGAAATTGAATTCATCGGCACCGTTGTAATTCCGACCCCGGCAACCTCTCTCCCTCTTTTCCGTGTATTATTATTACTGTTGAAAATCACCCGGGATTGATCAAGAAAAACTCCTCCCACATCCTCTTGTCCATTTCTGCAAATATAAGAACTCTAATTAGCCCAGACAACGAAAACCAGAGAAAGAGACAGAGAAGGAGAAGATGAACCTGTTTAAAAGGACATTTGAGGAGTATTGAGCTTGAACCGCCATTACAACACAAGCAATAAACTTGAGGAGATGAAGAAGATTGAATCAGCGGTGATTATAAGGTTAATAACCCCATTTGTTGTCATTTCTTCATTTTTTTTTTTTTTTTTGCGTGTTATTTGTCTAATCTTTGGTTCCTTTGTTTCCATATATATGTAGAAGAACAGGGGAAAGAATCAGTCCAAGAGAGACGACGACTGATTCTGATGTTTCTCTTTGTAAGTTCAAACAATCCCTACTAATCGGGTTTAGCAAAGAAATTAAGAATATCAAAAGCTGATCTTAACCACCATATTTCAACGGTTTATGATCTATATATTTAAAAATTATGGTTATCTTAATCGTATTTTTTTTAATTTAAACACGTTTTTTTTATACATGTTTTTAAGACTTTATTCTAATGAATTCATATTTATTTATATTATATATTTAATTTTAATAAACAGTCCTTTAACAAAACTTTATATATATATATATATATAAATTTTAAACTTAAAATTTATTTAAGTAAAATTAAATTATTTATTATTTAAATAATTTTTATTAATTTGTTTGTTTTTTACTTTGAAATTAGAGAGAGAAAAGCACCATACGTGTCGTCTTTTCATGGTAATTTACTTTTGCATCGCATCAAATACTATGCATGGCTTGCTCTCGTAATATTTGATTTAAATAAATTAATTAATAAAAATAAATATTAATTTAAATTTTATTATAATTTTATCTGTTTACCAATCAAAATATAATTCTACCATACATTAGCTCATATTTTATCATTTTAACAAGACTTATAAATAATATTATCATTTTATGAGACTAAGGTTTTTGTTTATCGTTAAGGTCTTAAATCAAGGTTTGAGGGTAAATATCTGTTTATAAAAGTCAAGTTTTCTAAATATTTTAAAATAATTATTTGGGTAAGAAAACCGATTGATAAACAAGTATTTAGAACCAAACATAAATTAATCTTATTGTGATTAGTGAACGAATATTTTCTACCGCAATAATAACAATAAAACATGGTCTAAGATCTATTTTAACCTCAAATTCCGTTATTGCGTGTGTTTATACATACATATAAAATTACGAATGTGAATTAAAATTATTTAATATAGTGCTGAATTTAATTTCATTGGTTCATATATAAAAATTAAATGTAAATAAAGATTATAAAAATTAAATTTAAATTTCAAAACCAACATTTTCACTTTCCAATCTCAACAAACACAATATTAAATTTTATTTGGGTTTTTTAAAACAAAATGAACAAAGTTTTGTAGTTATTTGCCAAGATTTTGGTATAAACCCAAATAAAATAATGTAAAATCATCGAAAATCACGGCAAAATTCAGGTAATTATGGTGTGGACTGATTAATTAATTAATCATCTTCTTAGTTATATTGGATAATATGGTAGGTTAATGTTAAATTCGAATATATATTGTTTCGATAAAAACAATAAATTGTTGTCCGAGTCAATCTAGAAACAGCCGGTCGAGAAACAACAAAAACAAGGGTAGTTCACATGTTTTTGGATCAAAATCAAAATTTACTGTTCTTTTATAAAAGTAAAATAAAAAAAAAACTTCAATGAAAAATCAGTCTTTTTGATTTTAGTTTTAAATTATTTTTTTGGTTATATTTTTAAATTATTATTCTAGTCATTTAAATTTTTTAAATTATATTTTATCAAAAAATATCTAAATTATATTATTTTTTAATTCTTAAATTACTTATTGGTCAAAAGAAATTATAATGTATTAATATTTTATTATTTAAAATATTTTTTAATTAAAATAACTATCAGACTTAAAATAAATAAAAATAAAAATTTATTTTAACTAAATATAATTTTAAAAACTATATATATAATTTAAAAATTGATTTTTCATTTAACTCAATTATTTTTATTTTTTAATATTATTAAATATAATATTTTTTTTTTCATAAGGAATCGTAATGTCTTTCTAAGGATCACAGACCTCTTTTTTTAGTTTTTATTTGTGGTACACAATTTTTTAGAATGTAGGGAGTGGTTATGATCGATTCGATAGACAAGAGGGAATAATATGTATTTTTTATTGGGATTTTCTTGGAAAAAAATTCTTATTTTTCTACAATTCCTTATAAAAGATATTCAATCCATCATAATTGAAGTTAAAGAGGGTATTTATGCTCGGTTTCCATCATTATCAACCACCGCCGACTTTTAAAACTGGTAGTTGTTTGACCCCAAATTATATTGGACGACTCATTTTGACACATTAAGCCTGAATCTGATAATTGTTTCACCAAAAATATCTTAAAAATCGTGAATCATGATATAAACATTTCGGTTTTCTCACTTTTAATTTTTTTTCATAGATTTTGGAGTATTTTTCAATAAAATAATGGTTGAATTCAGACTCAAGAGAGTAAGATAAAATGATCGATCAAATATAGGACCGAATGACCATTATTTACAACCGTCAACGATAAACGAAGAATGGTGACCAAAGAATGATTTAATTTTTCTTTTAAATTGTTTTTATATTACATAATAATGAAAAATATCATATCATAATAAAATAATATTATATTCTTGAATTACCATAAATATTTAATATATAAATTAGTTATTAAATAAAAAAATTAAAAGTTAAATGATTAAAATTAAAAGAGAAAATTATTAAATGATAAATAATGTACTCAATATTATATCGTACGAGATTAGAATTGGGGCATCAAACCTTCCTTGATTGAATTTTTTTTTATTCGAATTTAGATTTATGTTATATATATATATATATATTTTAAATAGAGAGATTATATTTTAAGATAAATATTATAATTTAAGTTTATGTAAAATAAGAACAATATAAATATTTTGACTACTCAACGAATTCGTGAATCTCATGTTAAATTTTTAATACAATTTAATTAGATTGATCATGTATTTAATAATTAATATATTATCTTTTTTAGTAATTAGCAATTGATCTAATCATACGAGACATTAAGTATTAAATTTTTTAAATAATATTCAAAATTTAAATTACGACATTTTAAATAAAATAAAATAAAATAATAATTTTATATGATTTATTCGATCAACAAATTAGATACTATAAATATCCAAAATTTATATTATCACATTTCACATATATCTTAAAAAATGAAATTATCATGCTAACCCCAACTTTTGAATTTTGAAATATTATTAATAAAGAAACTTTTTTTTTAAAAAAAAGTAAAAGATCAATTATCCTTAAAATTAAAACTTGGGAATCTTGTTCTTAATAATTATAAAAAGTAAAATTATTATGAATTATTGGAGTTTAGAAAAAGAAAAGCTTTGATAAAAGTGAATAATGTAAGTAATCATTTGTCTTCTACATCATTTCAATTATTAATACATTTTAATTATTTTTAATCCATTTAATTGTTAATACATTTTAATTATTTTTAAAATTAATTTAATTGCTTAAAAGTAATACGGTTAGATATATAAGGTATTTAAAATTTTTATTTAGAAAAATAGGATGTTTGAAATTTATTTTAGAATTTAGGCCAAAAGATATAGTATAAGCAAGAAAACACCACCTATAAATGATGATTTGGGAAGAATATTGTTCTCTATTTTTTAATATATTTTTTAAAAATCTAAAAAGACAACACCATATACACATAACATTCTATCATGTACACTATAAAAATTAATTTAAAATTCAAGATTTAGATAAAAATTTCTTATATTCTAAAATTTAATTTTAAAATTAACTTATAGTTCAATTTAGTCCCCTAATTCAATGCTTAATCTGATCCCTCAACAATTCCCTTATAGTCTTTCCACTCACTAATTGGTTGATGAGTTGATGTTCAACATGATCATTACAATATAAAACAATCAACAAATTTATATCCTAAGAAAAAAACAATTTATCTATTAAAATTTTCAATTTCAGTGATCAAAATAAAAAGATTAAAGCTCCACAAATATTCAGTGATTAGCTATATAGTTTACCCTAATTATAATTATCGTAAAATCTTGTCCAAAACTCAACTGAGTTGTAGGTCCAAAAGAGAGGTAAAAATAAATAGGTTTAATTATAAAATAAGTTCAAATTATATTCTATTTTTTTTTTAATTTTTGAGGCTTAAACGAAAATGAAAAAAAAAAAAACTAAGAGATTTAGTTAGAATTTTTAAAATTTTAGAAGAACATTTAATTAAAAATATTCAAAATTTAAAGCTTAATATATATATATTTAAAATCTTAAAAAGACCAAATTAAAATTTTAAATATTTTATAGGTAAAATTCAAAATTAGGGGCTAGGCTATAGTCCCCTTAGTCCCTTAAGGTCCCCCTTGCTTATAGACTAGTCACTCATTGAAACTAAGTAGACTTGGATTTTATGAAACATTTTATATTCAAATTTATTTCTAAATGCAACTTCAAAAAGGGTTGAATTAAAGCTTTACAAAAGGATGACGCCACCGAAGTTTAAATATTTTGCTTATAAGATATATTTATATTGGTAAAGAAATAAAAATATATACAATAAATATTATTTTATAATCATCTTTTAAACCTAAAAATCATTTTTACCCTTATATCATTTAAGTTATGATTAAAATTAACCGAATTAGAACATGATAATTAGATTCATAACTTACGCATAGTATAAAGACTGACGGCATAATTTAACTCGAAAAAAGTTGACAGATAAAAAAAATCAAAATATCAATATTATCTTATTTCAAAATTATGAAAAAAGTATATAGTGTTATCATATCTTCCAGTCGATCTTTTTTCCTTTTGTTTTCTTTGCTTCTCCATGTTCTGTTTCAGTTTCTTGTTGTGTTTTTCCCATAGATTTTGTCTTGATTTCAAAAGTGTTTTCTATTCATTTTCGAAATGGGCATGGTGGGTTTAAGTCATTTTCGTCGATACATTTTATTAAATTATAAAGTGCATGGGGGAGACAGAGTTGAAGTAGTACAAAGCAATGACAAGGGGGGAAATTTATTGGAAATTATTCAATGTTGTAATGCAAAAGCAAAAGTTATTGACCAAACTTTTATGTATACAGTTAATATGATCGGAATCAGGATTAAACATTTTCAAGGGTTAAAATATCGAATTAAAAAATATAAAAGTTTATTGAATATTTATAACTTAAAGACTTAAATTGATATTAGATCAAAAAATTAATAATACGGATTTATTCTTTTTTAGTTCAATCTCTGATATCTTGATCTATCCTGAAGAGAGAATAGCCGAAGCAAAGCTATATTTAATTATGGTTCTCATCACCCCCACTTCATTTTCATTTGTTTGTTCACTCAATTTGATGAATCAAATTGATTCCCTTAAGCTAAGGCAAAGTGGGCGGTGAAATTATATTCTTGTTTAAAACATCTTAGGTAAGATAGAAAGGTGCTTAGAGATGGGATTAGATAAAGTTAGGTTGGGATGGAATTCAATTAAAAATTAATTTAGCGTTAATTACTGATTAGATTAAAGGGATAAAACATTATATTCTTTAAATAATTTTAAGAGTTTTAATCTTGATATTATAAATAGAATAAACTAGATTGGAAGGATCACACTTATAATAAATATTTATAAAATAAAATATAAATTAATCAATTAATAAATCGTATATTTAAGATTGATAGGTAAAACATAAATGTTTAAAAGTAAAAGATAAATTTATAAATATTTTTTAAATATTAAATAAAAAACAAAATTTAAAAAAAAAATCTTAAAAGTAAGGGACAATTATCCTTCGTCATCTCTATATAATTTTGTCTCTACTTATACTAAAAAAAATATTGTTTCCTTATATCTTATTATTAAATTAATCAAAAATTAAATAACATAAAATAATGTTGAATTGGAAATGTTTTTTTTTTCAGAAAATTGTTAGTCTCATGTCATAGAAAGAATTAAAATGTAGAAATATTAAATTCGAAATTAATTTAGCTTTGAAATATTCTAGATAGAGTTAAAAAAATATCAAATTCAAATATTGCTTGAAGATGATTGAGAAGGAAATTCTTGTCAAATTGTACATGACCTCAACCCACACATGATTAAGAAATGGTCTAGAAATCTTCTCCCTTCACTTCAACAACATATCTCCCATGCCACGTCTATGTAAATAAATATGGTATTAGTATTAGTATTAGTTTTATTTTAAATTTCTTTTATTTCTCTGATAAAAAATTATTAAATGGATTCACTCCATCATATTCAGTGATGGAGTTAGGATTTAATGTTGGGAGGAACAAGAATCTATTAAACCTTTAAATTAGAAAATTAGGAGGGACAAAAACCCTTATTTAATTAATATTTAAACTAAAAAAACTAAAAATATAATTGTACCAAAAAATTTGGGAAGGGCAACAACCCCTCCCAATACATATACAGCTCTGTCCCTAATCATATTATTTATAATCTTAATTATTAAAATTTATTTATCTTAAAATATTTTTTATTTAACTATTATTTTTTATTTACGTGTAAAAAAATATAAAAATCTATTTTAAAAATAAAATAAATAAATCTCATTAATTAAAACCACAACATATATGATGAACCTAGTTCATCTAATAATTTTTCATCAATAATCCTTTTTTCTTTCTATAATTCATGTTTTCTTGTCATCTATCACCCTAAATTCATTTCGGCACATATCCCCATTTCAAATCACTCCTACCTATACTTATACCTATACCTAGGAGTATTTAAAATCAATCCAATGGAGACCCAATAAACTTATAATGCAAGTTAAAAAATATATATATTAAAACATAGTAATAATATAGTATTGATAATGGGTTATTGGATACCCATTGACAGTGGCGGATCCAGAAATTTATTTGAGGGTGGGCACATATGAAATTTCGAAATCTCAGGGTGGGCACAAAGCTTAAATATTACAAAAATTTAAGGACTAATCCATAAAAAAATAAAAAAAAAATTAAGGGTAAATATATGAACTTTGAAAAGTTCAGAGTGGGCACGAACCCACCCTATTCAAAGGGTGGATCCGCCACTGCCCATTAAGTCGATTTTAAACACTCCTACCTATATGTACTAAATATGATCCTCTTCCTCTTGTCTTCATAGATAATGGGATTACTTTTACTAGAATCTTGTAGTTCATGCCTCATGTAGGGTCATTAATTAAGTGTATTTGTTCTTGTTTCCACATTCTTATAGGTTATTCCGAGGCAAGTTCCAACTCCCTTTCACATGCACCATGGGAACTTTCTTTTTCTATTATTTCTAAGTTCATGAATATGCCCTTGTTAATTATAGAGAGTTTGCCTATGTCACACACTCCCCGTACATAAATGAACAACAATAATAATATGGTGCATTGCCAAAGGTCAAACAATCAAGAAAGTGTGAGATTTGAAAGATGGGGGAAATAATTTCTTTTCATGGCCCTAAAAAAAGCATTTTCATGCTTTAGTGTATAGCAAAAGTGGTAGTGGGAGACATTGAAAACTTGGTTTCAATGTTAAGAAACTATTTAATTTGTGAATGCACTAATGGATCCTTAATTCTTTGGGTATAATTTTTTTCTTTTATTTTATTTTGATTCAAGATCTCTCGATATTTAATAATTATATAGATTTCGATTATATATTACTTTGAGTTAGGTTAAACCTTTAAACGAAATTATAAGGCTTAAACTTGATATATTTGTTATGAAACATCAAAATCAGTACCACTCAACCTAATTCGAGATAAATGTTAGCTTTCTAAATTCTTTTTTCACATAAATGTTAAAATCATCTTCTTCTTTCAAATACGAATGATAACATCTTTGGTAGAGCATTATATGCCTATTAAACTCCATTGCTTCACTAATTTAAATTTAACACTATAAAAATTCATAATAAAAACGATCCTTTTTAACCTAATTTACTATATTCATAATTTCAGATTTTGAATCTACGAACTTTAGAAAGTAATAAGTAGGTTTGGGCCCACCCATAACATTTTTTTGGACAAGAGTACTAGTACGAAGGCAAGTACACCAGTACCCAACCCATAGTAGTTGATTAATTAGGGCTAAAATGTCTTCTATCACCATAATCTTAATTTTTTATATTTTAAACTTTAAAATCTAAAAAATACATCAAACTCTAAATTTCTTAAATTCTAACCTTAAATCTTAAATTCTAAATTTATTATTTTAAAGTTGAACACTAATGAAAACATAATAAAGAAGTAGATAATTTTGTCGCCCCTCCCTCATAATTATCTAACTAACCAACTTTCTGTTTACATTTCTATTAGGTCACTTTCACTATACAAGATGGAGAAGGTTTGGGTTAGCCATAAAATTCCAATGGCATTTTTCCTTTATTAAAAGTCATCATATTAGACCAAGAAAAGGGATGTATTTAGTTGGCTCAACATACACGTTTTAGGCACAAATAATTCCATCAAGGGATGGTTGTTGGACTCCAAGTATGTTTATAAGACATCTTGTTGTTTCAATTATATGGACGTCTTAATGTTCTGATTTAAAAAGTGATGTATTATATCTGGGTGATACAGATTTGAACAATTTAATATGTTGTTCTATGTGAGGTTATTTAAATTTAAAATCAAAAATAGTTAGATGGATATTTTATCTGGTCCGATCGAGTTGGATTTTTTATGAAAAAATCGGGTTTGGGTCGGGTGATTCTTTAAAGTGGTATCGGGTTGGGTCGGGTTTGAGTTTAGGGTATAAAATATCTGATCTGACCCGACCCGAGATTAAATATGTAATTTTTCCATAATTTTTTAGGGATATTTATAATAATAGTCTTCTATCTATATATTTTTATAATTAGGTCATTAAAATTATTTTTTATTTATAATTTAGTCCTTAAAATTATATCTTTTATAATTAAGTCTTCGAAAATTATTTTTTTACAATTTAATCCCTAAATTTATTTTTTCCTATAGATCGGGTCAGAGTCGGGTTTAGGGTATTTATTTTTAAGTCGGGTCGGATTTTTTTAAAAAAATATTCATGTTAGATCAAAATTGGGTTTAAGGTATTTATGTTCGGATCGGATTCGGATGAATCGAAAATCCGACCCGATCCGTGCACATCTCTAATCAACTACTCTACCAAATTACTAAAAAATTAAATACATGACTCCATGTTTTTCGATATAAGTTTTTGTTATTCCCATGTTAATTTTGAAATTAGACCGACTAAACCTTATCTTTTTTTGTTTAAATATTTTTTAAGTCTTTGTTAATTTCGAAATTATAAAAATTAGATTATAGTCCCGAAATTTTAAATTGACAACTCAAAAAATCAAACTATGGTCCTCTTATTTTATTACTCTTTATATTTGGTCCTTTGGGAGTCTTGGCAACCAAGCAAGTCTTGTGATCCCTTGTGGAAACCTTTGGCAACCCATGGCATTGAAATGGCATCAATCAAAGCTCTAATAAGACCCCCTCAATGCACACAATTATGATTCTTGGAAGCACATACACATGTGAAACTTTAAAAAAAAAAAGTGAACCAACATGTATGATGTACGTAAAGGTGTGTATTCGATCGAATTGAGTTAAAAAATTTTAAGTTATTCAAGTTGACAAGTCATATTTTATAACTCAAACTTTATTTAAAAAAAATTCGAGTTGAGGTTTTGAGTTCCTATAAAAATTTAATTATAATTATTTATGATTTTATAGTATGATTTGATTCTAATTTAAATGACTTTCTCTAACTATATAAGATATGTATATATTTCTTCATATTTTTTATATGTGACAATATTTCTTCATATTTTTTATATATCAATATATATATATATATATATCATAAGAAATTGAGAGAATCGTCTTGAATTTAAAAATAAATTCTTTAATTATTAAAAAAAATTGAGTTACTTTTTAATTTTACAACTCGAGCTTTATTTGAAAAAATTTCGAGTCGAGTTGAACTTATGAAATTTCGAGTCCAGACGAATTAAATATTTTACCTCGAGTCGAATCAAGTTATTCGATTTTTTCGAGTTGAGTCGAGTTTTATTTATCCCTATATACATGCATGTATAAAAAAAAGGTATGATGATTAATCTTGGTTAAACGATCGAGCTTTGATTGAATCGAGGGTTGAATTATTCTTGCAATTGATAGTGGGAAGGTAGTGTAGAGAACAATGAGTCACTAACCTTTGATAAAGATACAAAGGGGGTCCAAAAAAGTTGATGGTGAAATGGGTATAGACGTTGAAGTTGAAAGCATGTGACACCCTTGATTTAATAATAATAGATTAATGCCTCAACAGGGTATTGTTGGTTCGAACTTTATTTGATTAATTTAGTTAATTTTCGAATTAACTAAAATAATTATGAAACATTTAAATTCTCTGTTAATATATATATATATTCAGTTAATTTTAGTTTAATTCAATTAATTAAATTTTGTAGTTAATATACATTCAATATATATTTATTTAATTCAACTAGTTCAATTAATTAACTTATTTTGAATTGAATTAACCTATGATTGAACTTTAAAAAGATAAGTATTAACCGATTTAAAATCTAATTAATCGATCGAAATTTTATTTCAAACGATTAATTTAATTTTAATCGAACAATAAACATCCCTAAAAATAATCTTTCAGACCCACTCTACTCTATTTATAATATTAAAATTTAAATTTTAATCATTATTCTATTTATAATATTAGAATTAAAATTTTGAGTGACCAAATTAAATTTAGGGGCAGCATCTTAATGAAACTTTCAGTTCATTTCTTTTGGGCCTCCATGTTAAGTTAAACGAGTGAGTGGGCTTATTAGGCTAAGAATTGTCGAGGTTACATGTTTTCAATAATGTGGGGTTAGACCATTACCCGGTCGAAATAGATCTTGGTTTATCCACACACAAAAAGAAGTTTTATTTTATGTGTTTTTAAATATATAATTAGAATCAATTATTATAAAAATTAAATAATTTATTTATAAAAAATCGTTACATCGTAATATTTTTTTTAGATCGTAATTTCTTTTCTATTTAAAGAAGATGCAAGTGTTTTAATTCTATTAACATCATGGACGAAACTAAATAATGGTTGAAGAGACAATCTCTGTCTCACCCTCGAAGAATTTGTTTTATCTTTATTCAATTATTTAATTTTTTTAAAAAAATTAACTTATTTGTGAATTTACCCCTTTTAAACATTTATGTTTTATCTCAACACCCCAAATTCTGTCTCTGTCATTGATTAATATTGTTGTTGTTCTAACATCAAAGAATATGAGTTATTTAGACACACTTAGATACATATTATCCTTCGATTTAAGATATCTTTAACAAAATTAAAAAATGTTTTAAGGTCTAAATTTTTTAATTATTCGGGTTTGACTCGATTTGTTCAAAGAAATAATATACTTACAATTGTGATATAATTGTACATGAAAGGAAAAAAAGAAAAAAAAAATCATCAAAAGAATATATAATTGGACATTTGGATCAAGTTGCCAATTAGTCAATGCAGCCTAATTATTGAGGAATTTATTCAATATTTAACTTCAAGCTACCCACTAAGTACAAAAAAACTCATCATATTTTTTTTTGAACAAAGACCTAATAATTGAAGTAGAGACTTCATGTGACAAATGTTGTCTCCCACACAAATGACTTCCATTGTGTGTTAGCTTGACTTGGTCATAAATTTGAGTTGATTTTTCCCAAATTAATTATATGAATTTAAATATGTAATAATTATTTTAATTATAAAAGAATTTGAGGAATTAAATGTAATTTAGTTATTAAATAAAAAATAATTTGTCCCATTGATTTTTAATTAGTAGTGTGTTATGTTGTTTAAAATGAGATTTTATTGTATAATCATTAATATCTAATTTATTATGTGATAAATTTGAATTGATACTGTAGAAGTATTATTAGATAATTCTTTCAGTCTAATTTACTAAAGTCGTTGGCGATCGTTTTTTAAAGTTAGATTAATCAAAAAATAATTTTTTTAATATATTCGTGTGATTACATGATAGTATATATTTTTTTTACATTTCTTAATCTTTTGATAAGACACACACCTTATACACAATGATGCTCAAACTCGAGTCTAAAAAGACGGACATCATCCTTTTTTTCTACTAGAATTAAGGGTGGATGTTCAATTGAGTCAAGTAAAAACAATTGAGTTATTCGAGTTAACTTTGTTAAATATATTTTACAACTCAAACTTTCTTTTTATTTTTTCGAATTGAGTCGAGTTCGAGTTGAGTTTTTGAATTTTTTATACAAATTTAATTGTAATTATTTAACATGTTATAATATATTTTGATTTTAATTTAAACGTCTTAATCATATAATATATATTATCACACTTTTTTCATATATGGTTTATATTTCTTCATATTATTTATATTGATATATATATATATTAAGAAAAATTGAGAGACTCGACTCGATTCACTTAAAAATTAATCCATTAATTACTAAAAATTTTATAACTCAAACTTTATATGAATTTTCTCAAATCGAGTTAGAACAAATCGAATTTTTTCGTCTCAAGTCGAATAAAACAATTTAATATTTTCAAATTAAGTTCTATTTACCATTAACTAGAATCACTTATTAAATTTATTTATTTTATAAATTATAAATCACCTAGATATTTTTTTAATAAAATGCCTAATTTAAATATAGAATATTATACCTCACTTTTAATCTAACATAATTTTGATGATATTTTTCAGTCAGATAAAATGTGGAATCTTGGTGCGTTTGTATGTCGGTCACACTTTTATAAACAAATTGCACGTTAAAAATGTGCGTTTTATGAGAAATATTATTCCAAATCCAACTACTTGTTATGAATTTTTTTTTAAATACTTTATTCGAAAATGTAATGGTAAAAAATTAAATTAGTCAAAAAATCAAATAAATTTTATATTCTACATCTAATTGACTAATTAAAATAATAAAATTATAAATTAAATTATTTAATCAATTTTGATCGTTGAAATCTAAATGATCTAAAACAAATGATATATATCGTTAAATATTATTAATTTTTTTAATAATTCTTAAGAATCTCAAAATTTGACGTATAATAAATTATATTTTAAAATAAATTAATAAAAGTTATTCTATGAATAAATAAACGCTTTAAAACTTAATCCATGAATCAAAAAATACGAAAATAAAATAATTAATTTTAACCTATGACTAATATATTCGTTTGTATTCTAATAAAACCCCATGACTACACAGAAGTCTAAGATGATATGGGTGTTCATTATCGGGTATTTAATATTTAGATATTTAATAAATAAGTATTCGATTCCTTTTGATATTAAAATTTTAATCTGTATTTTAGTTTGTTTAAATTAAATATCTGTTATCAGGTATCTACAAAATCATGATATTTTTTATCTTAAAGATTATTATAAATTTAATTGGTTTCTAGTTTACCCAATCCTGTTCTGACATATTAGAATTAATTATTTTATTTTTATGTCTTAATTTATGAGTTAAGTTTTTAGAGTATTTTTTATTTTAAATATTTTATTTATTAATGTATTTTAATTGATATACGAAGAAGATGATGATTTATAAATTTTAATTCATAAAAAAATAATATGATCTTATTTAATTAGATAAAATCATGAATGAGTTGGTTAAAATAATTTACGAAATGATTTTTTTTAATTTTATTTTAGAATATGATTAATTGTATATCAAATATTTAAGATTTTAATAATTATTTAGAAATTATAAAAAATTAATAGTATACAATAATGAATTATATTAATAGCGTTCAATAATGTACGATATCGTAAATAAAAATAAGGTAAAAAATTAATTAAATAAATACATTGTACTATTGAATGATATTTATTTATTTATTTTGAATACAAGAGGATTCTTTAAAATGTAAACATAAAAATATTTAAAATTATAAAAATATCAAAATTCTATAAATAAAAAATACAACTAATAAAAATATTGAAATTTTTATAAGAATTACTAAAATTAGTAAAAAAATACTAAAAAATATAAAAAAATGGAAATATATACAAATATTTTTAAAATTGATATAATATTAAAAATTATTAAAGTGCAATGGCGATACTGTAGAAGCTGTTTGTTAAATTTATTAAAATTACAATCCAACCATAACATTCTATCAAATTTTCAAACAGTTTGAAATAAAAAATTTGATATAAAATAAAACTCAAATAATTTAGAATTTTAATTATTAATATATCAATTTTTAAATATTAATCGAGTTTTTAATTTATATATATATAATGTATAATTATAAAAAATTATTAAATTATAATCAATTAATTTTACGATACTATAAGTATTTACGATTTAACTTAAAAAGAAGTTAGAATAGCTTTACACCAATCAAATAAAAAACAATAAATAAAATTCAAGTTATAAATAAAAATCATCAACTTGATTAATTATAATTTTTTTATTTAATTCGATCAAATATTTACTCTTAAATAATATATTAATAAAAATTAAAAATTTATATAAATTTTAAAAAATAAGTGAATTTTAACTCATATAAATAGATAAAATCAAATTATATAATATAAAACTCTTTAAATTTTATATACGTTTTTGGATTATTTGACAACTAAAATAGATAATTCAGATTAATTTTTTAATTTTTTTCTCAAATAATAATTTTTACATAATTAACTATTAATCTGAATCATTCATCTCAATCATTCGACAATCTAAAAAGTATATAACTCATATAATTTCATAATGTATAATTTAATATTATCTCTTATATATATATATATATATTTGTATGTGGCGGTCGAAATTTAGCCACCCTTGAAACGTGGAATTTTAGAGTTCTTATATTTATTTATTACTAAAAATTACTTGAATTATCCAAAAGCTCCAATAAAATCCAGGCACGATGACCTTATCATCCCATCAGAACTTGCCACGTGGAATCCAAGTTGCAGCCGCCCCCGCTCTGAAGTCATCCTATCCATCAGCATGCTGACGCGTCTCTCTCCTTATCCGGATTACTTTGTTTGGTAAGAAAAATGTAGTGTGTGAATATAATTGAAAAGTTTGTCTAAATAAAAATAATTTCAAAAATACATTATAATTTAAAAAATTAATCATTAACCCTTGCTTGATTTTTGGAGTTCACATCTGCATTTGTTTTAAGAAAATATCTTTAATAAATATTAAAAATTAAATTATAATATTAAATATTAAAAAAATTAGACTCGATCGTTTTTATCCAACCGACCTTGTCTAAGTATTCAACTAACATAAAATCGTAACCAATATTTGATTTTTCAACCAACTTAATAATTTTTTTTTATATTTAGATAATCTCAGTTATTTTTCTATGTAAATCTTTTAAACAATTTTGTGCAAAAGTAGAAAATGAACAACTACAACATGGGAGATAATGGTCGGAAAAGAAAAAAAGAAAAGTTCATATTTGATTATATTTATTATTTAAATTTGTGATATTCTATACTAAATATTTTTATTTTAGTAGCAAGTAGTTAAATTTAAAAATTAAAGCGATAAGATTTTTTTATTGTTATTTCGGTTTTTAAAATTTTGTCTTGATAAATTTAGATTAACATGTGTCGTACACTTAATTTTCGTAGGTGAATTTTTAAACAGAGATATTTTATATGTAAAATACCTTGAAGCCGAGATCCACTTAAACAAAACTGTTTAGCGCTTGGACCAACTCTCTGTGGATAGATATAAAATAACTTTTAACTTTTAAGTCTATAAATTTGATATTTTTTTCAAATTGGTTCATAATCTTTTGTCCTTATTAATTCTAAAATTGACTCTCTCTTTTTTAATCATTTTAATGATGGAACATTTTGAAATTGTGCAACGCTCATCAAAATATCAAATTCCAACCTTGAGAATTGAGGTTGACAAAAAAAATTAAGGACTAAATTAAAAGATATGTTTAAGTTTAGGGATTAAAAAGTTGATTTACCCCTTCAATCATAACTACTAATATCGGATCATGGAATTATAATAAATAAATAAATAAAAAGAGTAAAAAAAATGGGTCGGCGTTGGTTCAGATAAAGCCCCACCCGCGATCCGCACCCGAGCAGAGCTGAGCTGAGCAGGCAGCGGCAGTGGTAGGCACCCACGCGCTTTTCCATTTATTGTTTTCTGTATTCCTCTCTTATTTAAACCTCTGTTGAACAAATTAGTGATCTCTCTTTCTCTGTACTTTTCCCCCTCCGAGAAGCTGAAAAATGGCGGAATCGGTGGAGTTACCAGGTCGCTTAGCAATTCTTCCGTTCAGAAACAAAGTTTTATTGCCTGGCGCTTTTATTCGAATTCGCTGCACTTCGCCCAGCAGGTCCGTTAATTTTTCGTTTTTTCTTTTGATATTTGACTAAACTTTTGTAATCAGATATTGAATTTTGCTTCCTCGTTTGTTTCCTTAGAAAATCACAGTTGAAGATTTTTTTATGGCTTGAAATTTTTGAATTATTATCGTTTATATGATCCCCTCTCTTTTCAAGACATCAATACTGAGCTTTTCAAAATTTGTTTACTTATAAGATTAGGTTTGATCCTACTTGTTGTTTTTCACTCTGATTTGTTTCTCTCGGGAAACTTTAGCGGTTTTAGAAATTGTAGAGTTTTATAAGTTCATTTAAATTTCTGTTTGTTTTAGCTGGATAATAAGTACAAAGCTAGCAGAATAAGGAATCGGTTCTTTATCTGTTCTTCTTGTAAGCTTGAATATTAGAGAATAAAACGGTTTGCGTGCGCAGTGTGAAATTGGTGGAGCAAGAGTTATGGCAGAGAGAGGATAAGGGATTAATTGGAATTCTTCCGGTTCGTGATGCTGCTGAGACGACCTCCATGGATTCTATGTTATCTCAAGGTAGTTTGTTTGTGGACTTGTTTTGTTATCAAAAGTCCAGTTTCCTCTGTTTAAAATAACGGAATTAGTAGGTGAGTATCAACGTTTTTTCATGTGCAGGAAGTGAATCGGGTGAGCGAAGCTCAAAAGTTCAGGTAAGCACATCTGATGCCCACAAGGTTGATGGGAAAAGCCCACCAGAAGTAATTCATTGGCATGACAGGTGCTTTTCAATCCATTTTATCTTATGCTATCATTTCGTGCTTTCGGATTATTGTTGCATCAAGATTCAAAAATTCTTGTAATTTATTCATTTCAGTCCTGTCATGAGGTAATTCTCTACTTATGGTTCTGGATTATGCTGTATGCATATATCAGGGGTGTGGTAGCACGTGCTTTGCATCTGTCAAGAGGAGTGGAGAAACCAAGTGGGAGGGTGACATACATTGTTGTACTTGAAGGTTTATGCAGATTCAATATAGAGGAACTTAGCACACGAGGGGCTTACTGCACTGCAAAGATATCTCCACTTGAGATGACTAAGGCCGGTAAGCTGGTATCAGGTTTTTTCTTGTGTGCACATAGTTCGTTTCTGTCACACATATATTTTCTTCCACGAGCCTCTTTCTGAATCTCTAGTTTCGGAATAACGATTCTGTCCCTTGTCTTTGGCTAGAGTTAAATCTGGAATTTCTAAAGTAGCATGCCAGATTATAATCTGTAATTTATTTTATTTTAGTTGCAAGTGTTCTTTTCAAAAACATTGAATGGAATGTTGTTTATGGTTCTACCAGACATTGGTTTTAGGCATGTTCTGATCTGTATCTTCTATGTTTTAATTTGTTCAGAGATGGAGCAAGTGGAACAAGATCCAGAGTTTGTAACACTGTCTCGCCAGTTTAAAGCAATTGCCATGGAGCTAATTTCTATTCTTGAGCAGGTAAAATATGTGACCTATTCTTTTCACTTATTAGTAACTTCACCGTATATCATAAATCCATTCAATAGTGTTAGTTCTCTTGTTGATTGAAAACTTTGGTTAGGTTTTATGTTGTCATTCTAGTGATACTTGATGTTCATGTGCTGCTTGTAGAAACAAAAAACTGGTGGAAGGATAAAAGTTCTTTTGGAGACGCTTCCTTTTCACAAACTGGCTGATATATTTGTTGCTAGCTTTGAGATGAGTTTTGAAGAGCAGCTCTCTATGTTGGATTCTGTTGATCCTAAAGTAAGGCTTTTGAAAGCTACCGAGTTAGTTGACAGGCATTTGCAGGTGTGTAATGTGCTTATGGTTAATATTGTCCCTTCAATTCTTCTTCTGGACTTTATCCATTCTTTTAATGTATTACTTGTGCAGTCAATACGAGTAGCAGAGAAGATCACTCAAAAGGTTGAAGGGCAATTGTCAAAATCACAGAAAGAATATCTTTTGCGACAGCAGGTTAGCTTTCTTACTTCTGCTGCAGGTATTGTTAATGGAATGGAAAGTAGAGAGAACTACAGATGTTGGCAGTTTTTGAGCTTATTAATAAATTATGATTTTGGTTGTCCAGCGGTTTGTATAGTGCCAGTAGAGGTGGATATAGTCCTCGTGTAATAATCTTTTTGGTGGCTTCTGATGTCTAGTTTTTGGTGCTGAGTTGGCCTACTGGAAAAAAGTTACTTGATGGTTACATATTGTTATAAGTTTTACTGCCTAATTATTCGTCATCTGGCTATTCAAATATATTCCAGATGAGAGCAATAAAAGAAGAGCTTGGGGACAATGATGATGATGAAGATGATTTGGCTTCCCTGGAAAGAAAGATGCTGGATGCTGGGATGCCTTCAAGCGTCTGGAAGCATGCACAAAGGGAGTTGAGGTATAATCTGAGATAACAGTACAAATGGGACCATTATGTTTGAATGGGAAAAAAAAAAGTTTTTTTTTTTTTGATAACATTCTAAGTTCTGGGAATACCAATAGAAGCTTTAAGGAAATTGTCTTACCGCATTCCAATTTTGGTGATGATATCACGGGCCTTTCTTGTTTCTCTTGTGTCTATGTGATCCGAAATTGTTAGTGTCCTATAATTTAATTGAATATGATGGTTAATAAGGTTCATTTGTTTATTATTGTTATTTCAGGAGGCTTAAGAAGATGCAACCACAGCAACCTGGATATAATAGTTCACGTGTTTACTTGGAGCTTCTTGCTGATCTGCCTTGGCAGAAGGCCAGTGAAGAACAGGAATTGAACCTAAAGGCTGCAAAAGACCAGCTCGACTTTGACCATTATGGTTTAATGAAGGTCAAGCAACGGATTATCGAATATCTGGCTGTTCGCAAGGTTGACCAACAATCTATATCTTCTTGCCTTGAAGGCTAAATCATGTATTTTCGCTTTTGAAGTTCATTTGATTTGAATTTTTTTGCTCAGCTTAAGCCAGATGCAAGAGGTCCAGTTCTATGCTTTGTTGGCCCACCAGGTGTGGGGAAAACATCATTAGCATCATCAATTGCTTCTGCTTTGGGTAGAAAATTTATACGTATATCCCTTGGTGGTGTTAAGGATGAGGCTGATATACGAGGACATAGGAGAACATACATTGGAAGCATGCCAGGGCGTCTTATTGATGGATTAAAGGTATAACTGGTTTCATGAATTGGATATTCTGCTTTATCTCATACTGTGTTAACAGAATGTGATTTTATCTACCTGTTGGTTAAGAATTATTAATATGTAGGGACATTAATAGTACTCTGCCAACTTTATGAGCTGCCAATTTCTGGTCTTAAATATGCTCATATTTGATTTATTCAGCTTTTATATTCTACCATTTCATTCTGCAGTGTGCTGAGTGATTTTGTGCTTTACTGCATTAATGTATGTTATGTGGGGAGTGATGGTGCTTTTTTGTCCCATCGGTCAATTCAAAAACCTGAAAGACATGCTTAGAGCTAATTGAAAATTGGGTTTGTAGATTTTAGTATCAAATTCATCGTTGGCTGAATGATCTTCTGCTGAGAGTATATAGAATCTTAAGTTTGGAAAATTGAATCTCCGATTAATTAAGATTATCAACATCCTCATGGGAGCATTTATATAATGTCAATGACTGTTGTTCTTACTATAATGGTATTTTTACCTTTGGCTTCTAGCGAGTAGGTGTTTGCAACCCAGTCATGCTATTGGATGAAATTGACAAGACAGGTTCTGATGTGCGTGGTGATCCCGCTTCAGCTCTGCTGGAGGTTCTTGATCCTGAGCAGAATAAATCTTTTAATGATCAGTATCCTACTTTCTTCTAATAACATGCTGACGTCAATTTCATCAATTAGCATTTTAACTGTATATAACGTTGTTGAAGATTTTACATGTTTATTTGCATTTATTACTTGCGTCATTAACAATTTCATGAATGCCAGTTGATCCCTTGTGGTACTTTAACTGAGGTTGTATAGCTATTTGAACGTGCCCTTTGACCTATCAAAGGTGATTTTCGTGGCTACAGCAAATAGGATGCAGCCCATTCCTCCTCCACTCTTGGATAGGATGGAAGTCATTGAGCTGCCTGGATATACAGCTGAAGAAAAGCTTAGAATAGCCATGCAATATTTGATCCCAAGAGTTTTGGATCAGCATGGATTGAGTTCTGCGTCCCTTCAGATCCCAGAGGTATTTGTCACACGTTCATCTTTTCCACATTTTGAAACTTATTTTCTGTACTTGATAATATTGTGTCGTCACCCTAAGATCATTAACAGCTGTTGCTCTCTGATTACCGAGATGCTTTGAGAAATTCGTCAACTGGTCTTTTTGCATCCCTATCAGCTATATGGTTTGAATAAACAATTTACAGGACTAATGTATTGAGGTCTACACAGTATTGCCTTTTTTCTAATTACCTCCACAGGTGATCTCTAAACTGTTTCATTTTCAATGACAATGAAGCTACTTTCATTTCCGGAATTCATGTTAAATTTAGATTGAGATGTCAGAGTAAGACAGAAGATAAACAAAGCCAATTTGAGCAGAATATAAGCATTAATTTTTCTGTATAATGCATTGAATTTTATTTATTTCTGCGCAATCCAACACCTAATATTAGGTAATCTTCGCTTAATTCCTTTTTTGGGTGGTAGGACATGGTTAAACTTGTGATTCAGAGGTACACCAGGGAAGCTGGTGTTCGTAATCTGGAAAGGAAGTTGGCTGCCTTGGCTCGTGCTGCTGCAGTAAGAGTCGCTGAGCAAGAACAGGCTGTCTCAGTTAGCAAAGATGTTCAAAAGCTAACTTCTCCACTGCTGGAAAACAGGCTTGCCGAGGGAGCTGAAATGGAAATGGAAGTCATTCCAATGGGTGTAAATAATCATGAGATATCAAATGCATTCAGAATTGCCTCACCTTTGGTTGTTGATGAGGCTATGCTGGAAAAAATATTGGGGGTAATTATTCCTCATTTGACTCTTTTATCAGATTATTCTCATTTTTTACAAGCCTTATGTCCCTCTTTAGTAAGTCTTCTCAGTTGGTGTTCTTCATTTGGTTTCCTATTAGGCGTGGTTAAGCATCATTCTGCCTTTTTTTAACTTAAACTCTGTGGTGGGGGCACACTTGAAATGGTATTAAAGCTTTCTAAAACGAAAACTGAGTTGACTAGAAGATTTTGTTGTTGCGTTCTCCTTCCCCCCTGCTTATAACTTAAGCTCTTCATGCATATGATATCCAATGACTTGAGTAGGTTAATAGTTACTGCATTTGAGTTCGTATTTCTTTCTTAACATGCTGAGGGTGTGTTTTTCTTTTCACTCTAATGTAGCCTCCTAGGTTTGATGACCGGGAAGCTGCAGACCGCGTTGCCACTCCTGGAGTATCTGTTGGGCTTGTTTGGACCAATTTTGGAGGAGAAGTTCAGTTTGTGGAGGCTACATCAGTTGCTGGAAACGGTGAATTGCATCTTACCGGACAACTTGGTGATGTTATTAAAGAATCAGCACAGATAGCACTGACATGGGTATCCTTTCTTAAATCACGTATATTTTCTACATTTGTGCTGTGTAGAATTTGTCGTCGACAATGCTGCTTCTGATGATCTAAAAGTTGCTAAAAAAATTGCTTCTAATATGGGTGTACTATACTCTTGGACCACTAATTTTATTCGAACTGATATCTTATCAATCAACTTTACCAATTGACAATTTGAATCAATATGGATATATTCATTTTATTGAAACAGTTCTGTATTTTCCAGGTAAGAACCAGAGCGGCAGATCTTAGGTTGGGAGCTGCTATAGAAACCAATCTGTTACAGGGAAGAGATATTCATATACATTTTCCTGCTGGGGCTGTGCCGAAAGATGGCCCTTCAGCTGGCGTGACCCTCGTAACAGCGTTAGTTTCACTGTTTAGTGAGAAAAGCGTCAGAGCAGATACAGCAATGACCGGAGAAATGACACTGAGGGGTCTTGTGTTACCTGTTGGCGGTGTCAAGGATAAGGTGTGTATAGTGAGCTATTCCTACTCCATTTTCTTTCTTGCGAGCAAACAATATATTCACGGCATCGAGTAATAATACATATTTTGAAATGTTCAATTTCATCTCATTTCTATGTCAACAGATTGACTGGAAATGCTTTAGCTTCTCATCGTTTCCGATACATCTCGTTTTTATAATATGAAATATGCAGGTTCTGGCCGCACACCGTTACGGTATCAAGAGAGTTATTCTGCCAGAGAGAAATCTCAAGGACTTGGTTGAAGTACCTGCAGCTGTGCTTTCCACTCTAGAGGTAATTTCCGCCCCTCCATTTGAAGCAAAAATGATACTCAAACCATTGGTGTGACTCCAATCAGATTTTGCATCTCAAATTCGCATAATTGCGATAAAACGAATCGAACATTTGCTGTATATAACCTATTATATTGGCAGATTCTGGTGGCAAAGCGAATGGAGGATGTATTGGAGAATGCCTTTGATGGGGGATGTCCCTGGAGACAGCACGCAAAATTATGAAAAAAATGCCCTCAAACTCACAAGACACATCTTAGCTAACCTCTCTGGTGACAGGTGACCGGTTTATTTGGCTTTGTCTAATCTAAGATGTTGCCTTTCGGAACATGTCAATGAGGTTCTTGGCTGTTACAGGTCCGGCAAAACGAGTTTAAAAGCCTCTGAAAATAGGACTTCCTATGTAGGTGTGTTTTCAAGTTCCCCGGCTTCGGAAAATCGCTGATTGTCGGAGGTATTTTCCTTTGGCTCTCTGTATTTCCGAGGCAAGGTGTCCGATTCCATCTAATTTATCCACTTGGTGTTCTCCTTCTATCTGTATAATTTATAGCCATGCAACCTACATTCACTTTTAACTTTCAATTAAGAATGACATCAAAAAGATTCCGATGAACGATGGAATATTAGCATTTCTTTTATGAGCTCATTTTTTTCGTTCTCTTTCATTTTTTTCACTTGTTAATTGATATGGTGGTGGACCTGTATGGAAGGATAGGTGATCCATGTTTATTCTGATTTTTTTGAAGTTTATATATTTAGTTTTAATTTTTTAAATTTTTATAAAATAATTCTTAGATTTTTAATTTTTATGATTTGTGTCTACTCTAAAATTTTAAGATTTGTATCCACCTTGAAATTTTTAGATTTTTGTGACATATATCCACCTTAAAAATATTTTAACTTAAATTTACCTTCACAAATATTTTTGAATCCACCACAGTTTATATATATATATATATATATATATATATATATTAATACATAAGATAGTTTATAGAAATTTTTTAATTTTAAGATTTAGGTTAAAGATTAGTAATTTAATGTGCATAGGGTAGGATTGATTTAAAGTTTTTATTAGAATTTAGAGTTTATTTTAAAGTTTAGGGTTATGATTTAGGGTTTAGGATTTGAGATTTAGATTTTAAATTTTATAAAAAATTATATAAAAAATGTATCAACGGATTTTTTTATCAAAAATTCAAATTACTTTATATTTTTTTCTATCTCTTGAACCTTGATCAACCCTTTACAACAAACTCAACGAGCTTTTGCAATGTAAATATCTTTAGGATAAATCACATCATTAGTCATTAAAGTTTGGTTTTTATCAATTTTGTCACCAAAGCATTAAAACATTTCAATTTTAATGTTAAATATTAGTTTGGAATTCAATTAGCATATCGGGTCATTAAAACCATTCACACTCGAATTAGAGGACAGATTGTTTTCTAGTCTAATTTCAAACCCCCGTAGAAGAACGTCATCTATATCTTTTATGATTACTGCACTGATAAATTCGATTCGTTGTCAATTTTTTATTAATTTAGATTTTTTTTAAAATACTTTTAGAGTATAAAACTAAATATATAAAATTTGACAAACAACTCATAAATTTAAAAAGTATAATTTATTTTTAATTCTTTAAACTAAACTATAATCTTAACCTTAAACCCATCGAAAGAAGCACATATTGGATAAACCAACTTAAAGTTATGGTTCGTGGCACTTACCGTGTTTACACCCATGTTTTTATTTTCTTATTTTGTGAATGTGTGTTGAGTGGTAAATTGAGGGGAATTAATGTTTAATGGATTGTTTTTTTATGGGGACTATTCCTATAAATAGCGATAGTAGAGGTCCTTAAACACGGAAAATACAAGCAAATTATGTTGTATAAAATATTTTATCTAGTTGAGGTTCTTGAGTGTTTATAAGATCTTTGATATTTTAAATTTTATGTAGACGTTTTTGATACATTTCACGGTAGTTTAAAGTGTTATGGTAATTTTAAGTATTCGATGGTTAAATATATTTAACGATAGTGCAACGATATTTTCATTTTGACATAAAATTTAATAATGACTGAAAATATCTATTTTTAATTTTTTCCTTTACGTTTTTACGCGTTTTATACTTAAAAAACGGACAATTTACACCCGTTTAAACCGCCCATTTACTGTAAATTGCTGACTGATTCTCAAAAACTGTGGAAGAATATAGCACCCCCAAAGGTGGAGACCTTTATTTGGAAGTTGATGCGTGGACATTTTCCTACAAAAGTAGAGCTTTCAAAAAGAGAAATTACGAACTTAAATAATATATTATGAGAGTCTTCTTCGATTGTTATCATTACAGATAAGGGTAAATAAAACTCGATTCAACTCGAAAAAAATCGAATAATTCGATTCGATTTGAGACGAAAATATTCGATTTGTTTTGACTCAACTTGAAAAAAATTTCAAATAAAGTTTGAGTTGTAAAATAAAAATTCGAATAACTCGAAATTTTTAGTAATTAAAGGATTCATTTTTAAATTCGAGACGAGTCTATTAATTTTTTATAATTATATTTATATTAATATATAAAAATATAAAGAAATATTACCACATATATATATATATGTAACGACCCGGGTTCTCGATTTTGTGTGTCGGGTTAACCCGAGAGTGTGGGCTTCGGTTTTGGGCCCGAGTGTAGTGGTTTAGGCCTAGTTTGTTGGGTATTGAGTGGTTGTGTTGGGCTTAAGTTATGGGCTGAGGGCATTTTGGTAAATGCCAAAATAAGTAGAATAGAGGGGTTTTGGGGTTGTTTTCTGCAGAAGTGAGGTCATAGTGCAGGGGTTTTTCTTTCTCCCATCATCTTCTTCATCCAAGTTTAAGGTGAAAGGAAAAGGTAAGATCTTGGAGTGTTTGGTTTAAAATCTCGTTTTTAGGATGAAGAGAAAGTTGTAGAGTTGAGATAGATCTATAAAACAAAGTTTGGTTTGCCAAGTTTGGTGGAGGAAGAGGTTTTAGTGGGGGGTTTAGGTTGAGTCTGGGAATAGGTTTTAGAGGGTGTTAACCTTAGTTTTTCTAGTGTTTTAGACTCTAAGAATCATCATCTTGGTGTCTAATTCACTTCTTATCTTCCCATTTGTAGAGAAACAAGTGGAAGACCCATCATCAAGCTTGAGGAAGGAGAAACCTTGAGGTTGAGTTTGGAGCTCGGGTTTGTGGCTTTGTTGTTGTTTTTGCTTAAGGTTGGTACTCCCAACTCGTCCTTTCATCATTCATATCATGGTAGTATGCATGACTTGTAGATTTTTGTGTTTGAATGCTTGGTTGAGCTTGCTATGCTTTAATGGTGGAAATTGTGTTAGTGAGTTTAATGGCTGAACAATGGTGTTAAAATGTGTTAAACATCCTTAAGAACTAATAGGAACACGTTAGAATTGATTAGATCAAGTTTGAGAATGAATCTCTAGAATTTTCTAAGTGCAGACCTACATTCATGCAGAGGGTATCGATACTCGGGCTACTGGTATCGATACCCATTAGTGAAATTTGGCTTTATGGACAGGGGTATCGAACCCTGGTTCGATACTGGGACCTCTAGTGGCATAATGGCATCGATGCCCGCATCGATGCTGGAGGGTCCCCTTTTGTTGACTTTGAATTTGGTCAAAGGGTATCGATACCGGTATCGATACCCATGGTTCGATGCCTTCTTGGGTAGGTATCGAGGTAGGGTGGTTCGATACCCTATATAGGGGTATCGATACCATCACGAAAACTTGACAAGATAAGCTTTATTTGAGGTTCGATAAGGGGTTTAAAGGCTATAATGAATCTTGTAATTAATAAAATGAATGGTTAACACAAGATTGACGTATTAAAACCTTGAATGACTAAATTATGTTAAGTCTTGATATGTTTTTATGTGAGGATCCTCGGTGGATCGGTTATGTGTGTTGAGTCTTTGATTGATGGAAATCCGGTTATCCAAAAGTGTTGCAACACGTCGAAGGCCATCCGATGTAACATTCCGGGTGATGATTTTGAAGACCTTTCCGAATGTAGGATCCCGATGCTGTGTGGACGCGGGCCTCATTCGATGATACTTGATGTGACATTCCGAGTATGGGATTTGGAGGATCCCGATGCTGTGTGGACGCGGGCCTCAAATCCTGGATGTAGGATCCCGATGTTGTGTGGACGCAGGCCTCATTCGATGATACTCGATGTGACATTCCGAGTATGGGATTTGGAGGATCCCGATGCTGTGTGGACGCGGGCCTCAAATCCTGGATGTAGGATCCCGATGTTGTGTGGACGCGGGCCTCATCCTGAGTATGGGATCCCGATGTTGTGTGGACGCGGGCCCTGCTCATAGTGTAGGATCCCGATGCTGTGTGGACGCGGACCTCACTACTTTGTGTTGTTGTTTGACATGTATATGCTGGGTGCGTCATTATACATTGTTTATGCCATGTGGTAGACAAGAATGCTAGATCATCATATCATGCACGATATTTATATATTATGATTTACTACTTATGATATGCATGATGTTGGCCGAGTTCGACGTATCCACTGAGCTTTCGTAGCTCAACGTTTCGAAATATGTTTTCGTGCGTAGGTTAGGTGAAGCCGGTTCGTGGAACACCATCAAGGTTCGGATTTCAGCATCGACCGTGTTGTCAGAGTACATGTATTAGATTTAGTGGGCTTGTACTATGTCGAACCCTATGTAATGTAACTCTGTTTATTTTAATTTGGGTCGAATGTTTTTATAGTTTGTAATATTTGGAGCTCCGTCACTTTATACTATTTGGGCTTGTATTTCTAACTTAGGATTTTATGAAATCGTCTTTGGACTTGTAATTGATTTTATTTGATGGGCTTTGAAAAGAAATTTTGGTTTACAGGTTTTGGGCCGGAGGCCCAATGTGACATCCGGGTCGGGTGTTACAATATACATATATTATATGATTAGATAAAATCGTTTAAATTGGAATAAAATCATATTATGACATGATAAATAATTACAATTAAATATTTATAAAAACTCAAAAACTCGACTCGAATAATTCGAAATTTTTTGACTCGACTCGATCCCTAATTATGGGTACAAATAAGGTATATGTTTAGTGTATCATCTATTTCGATATTCTTGTTTCTTTATATAGGATTAGAAAGATTTAAATAAAAACACATATTTAAGTCGATTTATCTAAATAAAATTACAATTACCGTTTTAAGAAACACATAAAATCTATCAAATTTTGAAATTTAAAGACTTTCTCGAATTTAAGAAATTTAGGATATTCGTTAAAAATTTAAACGTAATAAATATTTTTTTCAAGAGGACAAATAATAAATCTTATTATAAAGGATGCTAAAGTTAATCCTTAACATTCTCATGCCATACATGCAAAATAGGAAATGAACCTAATCTTATATCTCCATGAAAGCTGCCGGTGTACCAAAAGAAAGGTCTAATTATGCCTTCAGTCCTTGTACTCTTCAAACTCTTGAAATTCAGTCCAATTGATAACTCTGTTAAATGTTAATTGACTTGAGGCATAATTATACCATAAGAGAGAAAAAAAACAGCAAGGGAATAATAACCTGAGCATGGTCAGTGATGCCAATGGTATCTAAATAGTCTAATTTTACCAAATTTAATTAATTTCACACCTTATAATAAACCGATATTATTAATCCCATGGGAAAATATAATATCTATAGAATTATTTTCCTTACTTGAGTCAACTGGGTCTATAGCTCAGTGGTAGAGCATTTGACTGCAGATCAAGAGGTCACCGGTTCGAACCCGGTTGGGCCCTTCATTCCTTATCTTATTTTTTTATTTTTCCCTTTTTCCTTTTTTCTACATATATTGTACACCCCTAAAATACGGGCTGATATACATATCTTTTATTGGAGATGTTTATTGTGAATATCCCGTCTTTTTAAGTATTATATATACCAGCTCCTGTTTTATTCAGACACCTGTAAAATTGGATGTAAACACAAAAAAAAAAAATAGTGATTTAGAATTAATTTTTAAGTAAAAAATTTATATATATTAAATTTATCAACAACAAAATTAAAATATTAATGGAAAATTAACATGAATATTATTAAAAAATTATTTTCCAAAATATAGATACTTAAAATTATTTCTCAAAATATTAAATTTTTACAGTAACATGAAAGTCGGATTCAAAAAATATATAGATATTTGAAAATTATTTCTCAAAATATTGAATTTTCTATAGTAACATGGAAGTTAGATTCTTTTGAATCCGACTATGAACAATGTTTTTGAAAAAAAAAATTCAGAAGAACCTGACTTCAAATAATGAAATGTACTGTTCAAAGTCAGATTCTTTTGAATTCAACTTCAATCAATATCTCATGGTGCATGCAGCAGGCGTGACAGACGGGTGTGGCAAGCAGCAAGCGGGCATACAAGGGGTGGCAGAGGTTAAAATTAGATTCAAAAGAATTCGACTTTAATTGATATATTGTATAATTTTATATTATTTTTTTATTATTTTTTCGATTTTTAAGGTCTTGGCCTTCAGACTGACCTGAGTCGCATTCATGGGTGAGTCTCCCAGTAGAAACTTTTTACGTACACAACGTCTCGACTTAAATGGATTTTATAGTATGTTTTATATATTTAATAAAATTATTATTATTATGTACGGTAGATGTTTTCGTGAATTATAAAGACAAAAATGTCCCTTGACATGATCTGTATTTCCAGAAGCGAACTTATTCGAAGATCTCTGTACTTTTTAATTTCTTTTTCCTTTTAAACTAGCTCCTTTGCCGAGGGACCGAGGCTTAGATCACCGAACTCAAAATTGAACTCCCAACGCTCTCTACTTATCCAGATCCGGTACCGCCGACGGTTTCAGCAACCTCCGTTCCAATCAATTCGCCAATTGATTTCACTTCATCATTTAGCGTGCTAAGCGATCCACTGGATCGAAGATGCCCGTGGCCGCTTCTGCAATCTACTTCTTGAATCTTCGCGGTGATGTCCTCATTAATCGTCTCTACCGCGATGATGTCGGGTAATTATCTATTTTTTCTTTTTCTTCCTTTCAGTTCCAGCTACTATTAAATTACTTAAATTAGGTAAGCTTAGTATTGCCGTGAATCCATCAAGGTTTCTCCGAATATCTAGGTCTATATATTTTTCCATGAGACTGCGGGGGGGGGGGGGGGGGGGGTTGATGAGGTTTTTGATAAAATTTTAAGTTTTTTTATTCTTATAATTTTTCATTTAGGGGAAATATGGTGGATGCCTTCCGAATGCACATTATGCAGACAAAAGAACTCGGAACTTGTCCCGTGCGACAGATTGGAGGCTGCTCTTTCTTTTACATGAGAATTAGCAATGTATACATCGTAATTGTTGTCAGCAGTAATGCTAATGTAGCTTGTGCTTTCAAGTTCGTTGTTGAGGTACTGGGAGATTTCTTGTTCTTTATGTTTAATATGAACAGATTAGCCTCATATTCCACTACAAAAATGTGCAATCCTTTTCTTCTGTCATAATTGATGTTTGCATTTTGCCCCCCTTTTGTAGGCTGTTGCTTTGTTTAAATCATATTTCGGTGGTGCTTTTGATGAAGATGCTATTCGTAATAATTTCGTTCTGATTTATGAATTGTTGGATGGTATGTATTCAATGACAAATGAATGTTTATCCTTCAGCATGTCTTGTCTTACTTGATTTCTAGTATGTTTAAACACTGTTTCTTTTTGCTTGAATGATGATATTCTACTGTGGTGCTTTATTGTGCATTCAATGGTTAGTTATGATTCTTGACTTTTGGTATTATAGACTGTGATAGTAAGCTTGGTTGACTTTGTTTTTACTCCTTGTAGCCGCTGAAAATTTGAAAAATGCTTGTAGACTTGGTTGATAAAAAAACTGGAAATTAAATAATTAATATAGGCATTTGTTTTGAGGAAAGGATTCAAGGAAAAAAGGAAATCATTTAATTGTGAGTTCATTTGAGTTAACTAAATTTTGATTCATGGATTACCATTGCAGAGATAATGGACTTTGGCTACCCACAAAATCTTTCTCCTGAAATTTTAAAGCTTTACATTACTCAGGAAGGAGTTCGGTCTCCATTTTCATCCAAGGTATATTATATTTTGTGTATAATGTATTATTGTATTTGAGGATTGATGCATGAAGGTGATGCTTATATGCCTTGTGTGGATTTAGTGTGTGCTTTTATTTTTATGTAAAGTTGCATTATAGTTAACCATTTCCATTTTCTGTGATGCAAATCATTAGCCTTCAGATAAGCCTGTTCCAAATGCAACTTTACAAGTCACAGGTGCCGTTGGCTGGCGAAGAGAGGGACTTGTTTATAAAAAGAATGAGGTGATCTTGCTTCTGAGTTCTGTCAAATTCTTTTCTATATTGAATGTGGCTGTTCAATGGTATTATCATTCGTTTGTTTCAGGTGTTTCTGGACATTGTGGAAAGTGTAAATCTACTTATGTCTTCAAAAGGTTTGTACTGGTTATGTCAGGTGTGTTTATTGATGTCTGCTACTCTGCTTGGTTTAATGTAAACCATTTTGTGATTTCAGGCAGTGTTCTGCGTTGTGATGTTACGGGGAAGATTCTTATGAAGTGCTTTCTTTCCGGAATGCCTGATCTGAAGTTGGGCTTGAATGATAAAATTGGGCTTGAGAAAGAATCACAATTGAAGTCCCGTCCTGCTAAAAGGTGGCTTCTAATTGCCTGCAGTACTCATCTTTTTATTCTCTGCCTTCTTCATATATCATCATCTTGTTTCCTTTCTTGTCAATAGTGCAGTTTTTATGATTAAATTTTGATTTTTTTTTTTCATGCGACTTTCTAAAGGGTTTCATATTAAAGTGCCTAATCTGTAAAATTTTGTATACTCTGGTTATATACTGCTCTCATTGCCATGAATTCAATCTTCTGATACTGGTAGGCAAGCAAGTTGGTTTTCTAATTTTCAATTGCTTACGATGCTACTACTTATTGCAGTGGCAAGACGATTGAGCTGGATGATGTTACTTTTCACCAGTGTGTAAATCTTACAAGATTCAACTCAGAAAAGACTGTTAGTTTTGTGCCACCAGATGGTGAATTTGAATTAATGAAGTAAGCTTAGAAGTCTTATCCCTTATTTACCCTGTGGTTCAAGTTTATGTTATATAGTATCATGCAAAGGCATGTTTTGTTACTTTATGCAACTTTGATGAGTTCTATGTTATCCGTAGCTTGCTTCTTACGCTGATGCGGTATGCCCATCTTAGTATATTACTTTTAGAATGCTTCTATTGATCATAGATCCCTTGAACCTAGAAATCTGGATATACTTCATGAAAGGGAATTCTTTTCACAATACATACTTCTTTTATGCATGCGTGATTAATGTTCCCTTTACTTGTTTGATGAATGCATAGGTACCGAATCACCGAGGGAGTTAATCTTCCTTTCCGGGTATTGCCAACAATCAAGGAACTTGGTCGAACACGAATGGAAGTAAATGTTAAGGTTTGTAATCAAACATTTTGGAATTGGCCATAATATGGAAGCTCATGTATCTGTAATTGACGTATTTGTTATTATTATTTCAGGTTAAAAGTGTCTTTGGAGCAAAGATGTTTGCTCTTGGGGTTGTCATCAAAATTCCTGTTCCAAAACAGACTGCGAAAACTAGTTTCCAAGTAACATCAGGTCGAGCAAAGTATCAAGCTTCCATTGATTGCTTGGTTTGGAAGTAAGTGTTTTAGTTTGTTAATATATGCGTATCTTCTCTATTACACTTTCATGTTGACATTCTTGCTGCCTTTTTTTTCTCATCACAAAGTGGACCAGCCAAAATGTTTAGTTTGTGCTGCAGCCATCCAATTGCCAATAATCAATAGTTTTCACTCTACTTATGCTTCATCTCTAGATTGACTAAAGCAATTGATCAATGTTATATTCATCTTGGTATTTCAGGATAAGAAAATTCCCTGGACAAACAGAACCAACCCTGAGTGCAGAAGTGGAGTTAATTTCCACAATGGCAGAGAAGAAATCTTGGACTAGGCCTCCAATTCAGATGGAATTTCAGGTGTCAAAATTGATTAATATTTTACTTCTCAATCATGTTGGATCATTCTTCTTGTTTCAATGCAATGTGTTTTCTTTAGATATGCTTTAGTTCATATATTATTTGTAATCCATGTCATTGGTACTTGGTAGTTTAGACTCCCTTTTTTGCCCTCCTAAAGATCGTTGAATTTACGTGCATGCTAGATGAGTAGAAAATTGGAAATTTGGTGGGGGTGGGGAGAGTCTGAACAAGTAGATGATCAATGGAGACAAAAGGAAGAATCAAGGTCCTATTTGGTTAATTCCATTTCACAAAAATGCCGAAGAACATAAGTTTTAGGCGACTTAAAATAGGATATCGACACCTTAGCACATGTCTATGAAAGTCTTCAGGCTAGTAAGTTCCATTCGTAACTTATTTTCATTTTCTTCCCAGGTTCCGATGTTTACAGCCTCTGGTCTACGTGTCCGGTTTCTTAAGGTAATCGTACTTATCTGTTCCGAATGTATAAAAGGTGATTCCTTTGGGTGAAGTTTTCTGAATCGCCTTCATCGTTGTTTCGCAGGTGTGGGAAAAGAGTGGGTATAACACAGTTGAATGGGTTCGCTACATTACCAAGGCAGGGTCATACGAGATCAGGTGCTAGAACCCGCAGGGTCGTATGACGATAATATTTACTTCCCTCGAATCTGCATGTCATTGATGAATTTATTCGGCATTTTCTTTCCTCATCACGTTGGAGTTTTTGTCTATATGATTCCCTTTGCATAGTGAGTGTTTTGTTGTTGTGTTCCTCGTGTTGGCATTTTAGTTTTTAGACCATTGGCTACTGATAGTGTTGAAGTTGTTGTAATATTGTACTACACTCGTGGATTCCTGACAACATATAGCCGATGGCCCTGGAGAAGTTTAAAAAGTGTTGCATGCTTCAATCCACTACATGAAAATGGCAAATAGAAATAATATAAACCATCACTATGCTTATTAGAAAGATTTAAAGCCATGTGGGGAAACACTTGAGTGCACAAAATTATCTGTTTTAGGGTTTTTATAAATTTAACATAGGGTTTAGAGAATTGGGGGTTTAAATTTAATATTTATAGGTTGAGATTTAGAGTTTAAATTTTATTTTTAAAATATAAATCTTTGCCTGATGTCAAACCCAACCCAAATCGAAATAGCAATTAGGGACAAGCTGGAATTTTTAGTTTAAGAACAAAACTACTATAAAACTTGGTTGCTGAAGAGTTACAAATTTGTGTTTGGCGGAACTTGTCTAGAAATTAGTTAGAGAAGCCACGCCGAAAGGACAGTAAGTTTTATATCAAACTATAACTCAGTGAGAAACTAAAAAAAACAAATCCATCCTTAATCTCAACGGTAGAATGGTATAAATGAGAGAGAAAATTTTGAGTCATTCACGATGTTAAATTTATATTATACAACTTTATATATTTATTTAACATTATGTATTAAATTTTAAACTTTAAATTTAGACTCTAAATTTTAGAGATGTGTAGTTGGTTAATTCGGTCGGTATTCGAACCGAATTAACCAAAAATTTTAAAACCTTAATCGTTAACTAAATCGAATTATCTATAACCGAATTAATTGAACCGAAATTATTTTGGTTAATTAGCTGAATTCATCGAATTTTATTATAAATTTTGGCTAAATTACATAGTAGGTCAATAACTTATGTTAATATATTTTTTTAGTCACTAAACTTTCATTTTATACTAATTTAATAAAAAATTAATGACCATTTTATAATCTATAAAAATAATAAACATTTTTATAATTTTTTAAAAGTTAAATAACTAAATATATATATAATATAATATTTAATATATAATATATAATAATTTCGGTTAATTCGATTAATTAACCGATTTCGAACTGAATTTAAAAAAAGTTAACAGTTAATCGAATTTATCTAAAATTAACCAATCAAATTAACTAAAATAATTTTGATTCGATCGATTAATTCGGTTAAAATCGAATAATGCATACCCTACTAAATTTTATATATTTAAAAAGCTTGTGTAAACTTTAATGTGTGTATAGATGTTTTTTTCATAAATGATATAATTCCCCACAGACTCATGCTTGATGTATCTAATAACATTGACACTAAACAACAACTCCACCCTCTAACTGCAGTCTGCATGCCTATATGTTCCACTGTACTTGTAAAGCATGGGAAGAATCGTTACTGGGAAAACCATCCAACAGAAACCAAATTGAAGACATGTCATCGAGTTACCAATCCCATCACAATAAGAGCAAGATAAACATAATATGAATATGGATACGAATACGGATACGGATACGGATATTTACATCGGGAACTGATGTCGTGAAATACGACGAGCACTTACCTGGAGCCAAAGGTTTAGGGACTAAATTGAAAAATACCGTAAAATTAAAGGACTAAAGAGTTGCTTTATCCCTAAGAAAAGAAAAACAAAGATTCATTGCACGTGTTTCTTTCATCAGAGTCTCGCCGCCGCCCACCTCAAAGACCCAATAAAAAAGTCAAAATTATATTGTTAGTCCCTATATTATATGTATGATATAATTTTATATATTTTAATTTGATCAATTTTAGTCTCAATACTCTTTGAATTTTAAAATTTGAGTTTTAATATTAACATTACAAGGATAATATGACTACATATTAGAGGGATATAAATGATTTACTTGGAAAATAGGAATTAAGTCCCTAACTTGAAAATAATATAACTATTAATAACAGATTTAATACTTCCTATTTGGATTAAATTTTTCAAAGTCTAGAAATGATCAAATTAAAAATAAATGAGGGTAGGTGGAGTGATAAAAGGGGGTTATACAGGGGTGAGCTTTTGGTTGAGTCGAGTAAATTTTTTTTGAGTTATTCGAGGTAACGCGTCATATTTTGCAATTCAAACTTTATTTGAAATTTTTTCGATTCAAGTAGAGTTTTTGAGTTCTTATAAAATTTTAATTATAATTATTTATCGTATTATAGTATGATTTGATTGCAATTTAAACAACTTTCTCTAATCATATAAGACATATTTCTTCGTATTTTTCCATGTGATAATATTTTTTATATTTTTATATATCAATATATATATCATAGAAATTTATAGACTTGTCTTGAATTTAAAAATAAATCCTTTAATTACTAAAAATTGAATTATTTGATTTTTTTACAGCTCAAACTTTATTTGAATTTTTTTTTAATTGAATCGAGTTTATAAAATTTCAAATCTAATCAAGAAAAATCAAGTTTTTTACCTCGAATTACTTATTTTTTTTACTCGAATCGAATTTTGCTCACTCTTAAGTTTTTATACGATTTTTATTATAAAGAAATAACCTAATAAGAGTATAAATACTAAATACGTAACTTACGCATAGTAAAGGGACTAATAGCAAATTTGACCATAAAAGTTTTACCAAACAACATAAAATACAGCAAACTTTTAGGCCGTTTTTGGTAGGGACTAACGCCGTCATTTTCTGGCGGATTTTCACATATGTACGTTTCGGTTAGTTTGAAACTTTATCAGAATTTTCTTTTTAAAACTTACTGATTTTTTGTGTTCATCAGATTTGATCTCCTGGAGTGGGGCTTAACCCATCTTTCGAACTCGTTTCCTTGGTCATTTGATTACGTTTTCAAGGTAAGATTCCTATTTCTCGTCGAATATGAATGAGAATCTTGAACAGAACATCCATTTAGTTTGCTGAGATCATGTTTTAGTATGCTTTCCTCAAACCCTTTGAAGTTTTGTTTTCGAATTGGGTTGTCATGAAATCTTTTGTCGTCCTTGATTGAAATTTGTGTCTTAAATACTGTAAAGGATTGAGCTTTGGAAGTTTTAGTAGAATCCTATGAGACCCAAAGTTGCTGTTTTTATGGATTCTTTGGACAAATATCTCTAGACTACAACTTTATCGGATGATTCTTTGTTTTTTAGCTCTTAATTGTGACTTGTGCATAGTTTTCTTCTTCTATGTAGCAAAAGTTTGTGAATTAGATCTTGAAATTAATAATTTGATGGTTGGGATTTGAGAGTTTGTTCTTCAATCAATTTTGCTTGTGGTTCTTAATTTCTATGCTTTTGTGTTGGCAAAAGAAATCGTTTTTGAAATGCGATCGTATTTGATACGAAATCCTGTAGTTCGATCGAACCCCTTTCCCATATCTCTATCATGGAAAATTAGTTATGATCTGTCGAATTTAAGCTCAAATGGCTGCATCAAGTTTTGTGAGTAAGAGATTGGCTATGGGTGGACCTGTCCCTTTCATTAGTGAGGACTGAGGATGATGTTGTTTTGGGGCTAATCCAGTTGTAGTTGTTCTGTAGGATAAAAAACAATGTGGAGAGTAGTGGAAGCGTAGTTGGCGAGCGGATATTATATCCATATATGACAAAACATGTTATCTTTTTTGTTTCAAGAGCCTGCATATTGGTCCCTAAGATAAGCCTATTTTAGTTGCGGATGATGGTAATCCTGTCAAAATATAATAATACTAAGGGATGATAGAATGGAGACACCCGATTTGTGTGGCGATGTTATAAGTGAAGCATTCAACTTGAAAATGGATCGGTACCGAGAAATGGTTTTATTGAAAGTGATCACCCTTGATTCTTGTGTTTGCAGACATTTTAAGTGAAGTGAAGATATTCTATCTCGAGGTTCTTGTGTTCTGTTAATGCATTTGATGCCACTTCGGGAAATCTTATTGTTTTACTTCTGCAGATGGGAGATGTAGCGAAAGATCTAACATCTGGAACTGTTGGAGGTGCAGCGCAGTTGATAGTTGGGCACCCTTTTGATACCATCAAGGTTAAGCTTCAAAGCCAGCCTGTGCCACTCCCCGGGCAGCCGCCCAAGTATGCTGGGGCTATGGATGCTGTCAGACAAACAATAGCTGCGGAAGGGCCAAGGGGTTTGTATAAGGGTATGGGAGCTCCACTGGCCACCGTGGCTGCTTTTAATGCCGTTCTCTTTACTGTGAGAGGGCAAATGGAAGCATTGTTAAGATCGGAACCCGGTGTCACTCTCACGGTTGGCCAGCAGGTCATTTGTGGTGCTGGTGCTGGTGTTGCTGTTTCTCTCTTAGCTTGCCCCACTGAGTTAATCAAATGCAGGTCGGCATCTTGACTAACAAGTGGTTTTACATGATTTTCCCTTTGTCATTTGGATGCTATAACTATTAGTGCATAAAGTGCTTAAACCAAATTGAGCAGATTGCAGGCACAGAGCGCATTGGCAGATTCTGCATCAGCTGGTACAATGGTGAAGTACGGAGGGCCGATGGATGTAGCGAGGCATGTCCTCAGGTCAGAAGGTGGCATAAGGGGTCTCTGCAAGGGAATGGTTCCGACCTTAGCTCGTGAGGTTCCCGGAAATGCTGTCGTGTTCGGTGTCTACGAAGCGCTGAAACAATACATGGCAGGAGGGCCAGACACATCAAAACTAGGAAGAGGTTCCATTCTTGCAGCTGGTGGCTTGGCTGGTGCTGCATTCTGGCTCACGGTCTACCCAACAGACGTCGTAAAGAGTGTGATCCAAGTCGACGATTACAAGAACCCCAAATACAGTGGCTCCATACATGCCTTGAAGACGATATTTGCTTCGGAGGGTTTGAAAGGCCTTTACAAAGGGTTTGGCCCTGCCATGGCACGAAGCGTTCCTGCAAACGCAGCATGCTTCTTAGCGTATGAAGTGACCAGGTCTAGTTTGGGTTAAATCAACTGCTTTGTGCACTCAATTCTCACAAAGTACTGATACAGTCATACAAGTTTACCATTGCCTTCGATATTCGAATCGAAGTTTCGGCAATATCGTGATTCCTATCCGTCAAGATGGCTGTAACTTCCATTGAACGACTGAAGAAAACAAAAGAACTCAAACTCAGAATAAACCCAAGCCTTGCTTTTATTATTTCAGTGGGCTTATGTTTCCAAACAAACATGTTCTACCAAGTTTCATTTTGGATCAGACATGGAGCATAGAATGTTTCCAAAAAGTGTTTTTATCGAATTGTCCGATAATCGAATTCGAGATTAGTTCAATTTGAACCAATAACTGTCTACAGATTTGGGATTTTGACAAAAAGTAGAAAGGATATAAATTTTGGAAGATTGGATTCTCCTTTTGATCAAAAGTTCCAACTTGATCTATGCCTTGACCCCACTTTTACCTTCTTGTGAAAGCAACTTTAGGTCAAGTTCAAGTAACCAAAAGATTCAATGGTAATCATCGTCATTCTATTCGAATATAAAATAATATTTATATTCGTAAAAAATATTATATTTGAGTTTGATTTAAAATTTATTCTAATTTATATGCCATTTTATTTGATATTTTGTGGACCTAAAGAATATGAAACAGTGGTACGACAAGAGAAAGATTCAAATCCCATTGAGCAGCAAGTTGGGAACAAAAGCATGAAACATAAGGTATCTACAAAGTGGTCATGTTAGAAAAAGATTTGGACTATATTTAACAAGGCATTTTATGTTTCGATACGTTTTAATTAATTGCTCGGAGAATTAATATCGTATCAAGTTTTTAATAATTTGAATCTGACGTAGAGTATATTTAAGACAAGTGGGTTGAATTTTTATAAATATGTGCATATAATTGTACATTTTGAACTAATATAACGACATATTAAAAAAGATAAACGATAAAAATTATCTAAAAATTAAACTTGATATAAATGATACCTCAGGACTCGAAACACACTACTCTAACCTGATTCAATTCTATTAAATTTTAATGACACCATCTAATACGAAAACCAAGATTCAAGAAATTATCTCAAAATAATAATAATAAAAGCTTTAGATCGTAATTAATATATTATAATATCATTTTTAAAAACAGAAATCAAGTCCAAATTGTTCATGTAGCATGTTGGGGCATGTTTAATGTCTTAAGATTAAATGTTAGAAAGGGTTAAATTATTAAAAATTAAAAGTATAATAATTTATTAAATATTTAAACTTAAAACTAAAAGATAATATCAAATTTAGTTAAATTTAAATTTATAAAGACTTAAATTATCGACAAAGAATTGAAAAGGATATTAAAATACATTTAACTTTTAATATGAAATGCTAAATATTTGATGGGGTCAAACTAATTTTTAAAAAAAACAAAGGACTTATTATGTAATTTTTAAATCCTTAGAGGGCTAGAGCCTATAGGTCTGTCATTGTAGGGACGAACACACATATAAGTCTTCCAAAATATTTGGTCTAATATCATTTCAAGTCCCTATTAATTTAAACTTGAATTATATTTTTCATCCTTTAATTTTTTAGATTAAATATTTGATAAATCTTTATAATTTTGAATTTATATAATTTCGTCCCTAAAAATTCTATATCATCATCATACTTTTCAAGTGGACAACTTGCATATTTGACTTCAATATTGAACCAACCCAGATTTCAATTTTCAAATAATGAAACTATATAATGAAATATCTATTAAAATATAGATTTAATTGAAAGTTGATTTTATATTTGATACTTAAAATATTTATTCTTATCAGAAAGGTTAGAAAGGAAATTAAAAATAAAAATATCAAATTAAATCATTAAAAAATTTGGAGTCCAGAGATAAAGGGTTTGCTTTTATAAATCAAGTGGAAAGGAATTATTCAAGAGTTTGAATTTTTAATTTTTAATTAATTAAAACATAATTTTCAACGTAAATACATATTTTGCCAATATATTACGCACGAGAATGATTCGTAAAATATATGATAATATAAGTGGGTGGAGCATATTTATGATGTAGAGATGTTGAGTATAAAATATTAATAATAATTATAAAGTCAAATATCAATTTTTTTTCGGCCACGTCAGATTTAATAATCAAAATAATTTATAGTAAAATATTTCATGTATGAAATTAAGAATTAAAAATATATGTATAACATTAAAAATGGGATATCATTCATGTACTAAAAGATATTTAACCTTACTCTTACTCTTACTACTACTATTAATATATTATTTGTATAGCCTATAATTTTATTTTTTAATTTATAATTCAATTTTAATATTAATTATCTTCATTAAATATATTATTTTTCTTGTTTTTCATATTTTAATAAAAATATGTATTTTTGTGGCATGTGTTTTTTTGTCGTTATGATACTTTTTTATATGATTTGTTTTATCTATCTTTGTGACATGATATTTTAGTATACCTTAACAATTATTTGTTGCTTGTATAGATATTTTAACGACGTTAGTTTTTTATTATGATTTTATCGGGTCATAAAGAGTTAAATCCTCACTCGGTTAATGATTGTTTACCAATATAAATTATAACCTATCATGAGTAACAAAATATTTTGCGTGACAGTTTGGGTCGTTCATTATTTTTTTTACTTGTTATACGTCTCGATTGAATAAAAATTAAAAATTAAGAAAAGTAAATATTTTTAAATAATAATAATAATAATAATAATAATAATAATAATAATAATAATAAATTGGTTTGCTTAGCTGGACTAGCGTGGAAGGTGATGCGTGATAAACACTTTATTTAATATCTCAAATCTCTCTCTTCCCTTTAGGCAATTAATTATGAATTAAATATAATTACTTTAACAATTAATTATGAATTAAATATAATTTCTTTAACAATTAATTGTGAAATTAAATATAATTACTTTAACAATTAATTGTGAAATTAAATATAATTACTTTGGCCAATTGCCCCATATCGTTTGAAATGGACGCAGATAGTTAGGATATAAAGAAGCCGACAACAAAGAACATCAACCTGAACATATGAAAACAACATTGCTTCGTTAATTACTTAATTAATCACAACTAATCTGGAAACTTCACGTTTAATTATTAATTAAACAATATTTTGTCTTATAATTTAAAATCGAAAGAAAATAATTATTAAACCAAATAAATAAATAAGACTTTGTTGTTCGGCAACCAAACTTCAAGTGATCTGAACCTAATACACAAGTCTTCACTTTGTCATGTGCGAGCCGTGACAAGTCACATGCTTCACAACCAGACATCACATCGCATCAAACTTTTTAAACAAATATGGGTTAATTGCGTCAAATATCCTTAAATTTTTATTTAAATTTTAAATTGATACATAAGTTTTTAAATATTGGAAATTTTTTAAAAAATTAATGTTATATTAATTAAATTATTCGATCAATTTGATTGTCAATTTAAGCATTAAATGTTAGATTATGTTCGAATTTGGCATATTTAGTAAACAATAGTGTCAATATGAATGAATCTATTGTCACACTTAACGGGTGTGCCCCCTCTAAAAGATTTTAAATAATGAGAATTTTATCTGATTGAATCATTTAATTTTCAATTTATTTGAATTATGTATCTATTTTTTAAGATTAATTATATTTTATCATGTGATATCAAATTTTATTTCTAGATATCAATAAAATTCAGAAAGATTATTTTTGTTTTAAAATATTTCAAATGTAAAAAAATATTTATATATCGTGTACATGTATTTATAATTTGATCTATATTTTTTGACACGATCCTCATTTGATTTAAGCTAGTGACTAGATGGATGGAAGCATATGATTGTTGTAATACTAATACTTTAAATGTTAAATTTGAATGTTTTAAAAATTGGGAATCAATTTAGAATATAAATTATAGTTTGAGGATGTTTTGCGTAATTAACCCTTAAAATTATATTAATAATTTCTTAGTCCTATTTTACCCTCCACCGTTTTAAGTTCGGACTGAAGTTCTAAGCCCTTCCCTTCCTCTTCCTCTTCCTCTTCCTTTTTCCTTAGGTCAAATGGCAGACCCAAAACCCGAACCTTCATCTTCAATTCCCGACCCACCACCTTCCCCCGAACCCACCTCGCACCACCTCACCGTCCCTACCGGGTTAACCCACGACGAGTTCTCCGAGTTGATCCCTTCCATCACTCAGTTCCACAACTACACAGTTGGTCCAGGTCAGTGTTCTTCCTTGTTAGCCCAACGTATCAACGCCCCTCGCGACGTCGTCTGGTCCGTCGTCCGGCGCTTTGACAAACCCCAGACTTACAAACACTTCATCAAGAGCTGCTCCGTCAAAGAAGGCTTCCAAATGGCCGTGGGTTGCACGCGTGACGTCAGCGTGATCTCCGGGTTGCCGGCTTCCACCAGCACCGAGAGACTCGATATTTTAGACGACGAACGAAAGGTCACCGGATTCAGCGTTCTTGGGGGCGAGCATCGGTTGCGTAATTACCGGTCGGTGACAACGGTGCATGGTTTCGAGCGCGACGGGAGGATCTGGACCGTCGTTTTGGAATCCTACGTCGTTGACATCCCGGAAGGGAACTCCGAGGAAGACACGCGGCTGTTTGCCGACACCGTCGTCAAGCTGAACTTGCAGCAGCTGGCGTCCGTCACCGAAGCTTTAGCGCGTGATACTGCCGACGGTAATAATAAACCACAGGTGATGTGAAAAAATGGAGAAACTACAAAAGAAAAGGGACCAGTAGGGTTAGGAGTGACACTACGAATATATTTTAAAATATGATGATTTTTAATTTAATGATTATTTTTTAAATATTTGTACGTAAATGGTTTGATCATTTAAACCGATATTTAATTGCACTTTGTTTTGTTTTGTATGTCCATTCTTGAGTTTTAAAGATAATTTCATTCGATATAATTAATTTATCAATTAATTAATTTAAATCGATTATTATAAATATTTATTATAAGAATAATTCTTTTAATTTAATTCTTTTATTTATATTAAGATTTATATTTTTGATTTTATTTAAGGGATTTAATATTTCATTTCATTATATCAAATGTTTATCAATTAAAATTATTTATTTAAATTCCGTAACTAGGAAACAGACTCTTAAAATTGTGTTTTAAAAACACAATTAATAGTCATGTTTTACTTAAAAAAATTCGACTCGATTAAACTCGTAATCTTTGTTAGCTGCATATTATAAATCATATATATTTTAGTTTCTGCATGCCGGACGGCTCTTACATCAGTGAACCGTAACCCCAATCTGATGCATATTTGGGCCGGCCAAACGGCCATGAGTATTCCATGTTACAAAATTTTCAGCTATTTTATGAGATTTAGATTGCAAATTTTTGATTATTTATTTTAATATATTTAAATCTGTATTTTTTTATCATTAAATATAAGTTTTAATATTATAACCTAAAAATCACTCCCTTGGCTTCCCCTTCCCAACCAAGTCTGTCTCGAAAATGACTTGTCGTTTTGTTTATGCGAAAGGCCAATTTATTGTTGGATGCAAGTGGGCAACTTGTGTGCTAAACGAGGCAAGAGCTTGTGTGGGTTTGTAGTAATAATAGCAGGTTCTCGGAGAGAAATAAAAGAAATTATAAACCATGTTATAATTGGTAGGATGGGCACGGGTCGGGTCGGATTTTCGGTTCACTCGCACTCGACCCGAAAAATCACACTTTTCACCCACCATCGATCCGACCCGGGTTTTGGGTAAAAAAATCTGACCCGACCCGACTCGATTTTTAAGCTTTAAAACCTGATCCGACCGACTCGAATCATTAAAAAGAATTAAATTTTTAGGGACTAAATTATAAAAAATAAAATTTAGGGATCTAATTGTAAAAATATTTAATTTTAGTGGCCTAATTGTAAAAAAAATAATTTTAGTGATCTAATTGTATAAAATATATATAAAGAAGGATTATTATTGCAAAGATCCCTACAATATATATGGAAAAATTACACTATTAGTCCCGGATCGGGTCGGGGTAGATTTTTTTCACCCTAAACCCGAACCGACCCGAACCGAGACCACCCTTAGAAAAACCCGACCCAACCCGACCCGAACCCGAATTTTTCACCAAAAAATCCGACCCGATCGGGCCGGGTCGGATCAGAACCCGTTGGGTTCGAGTTCCGTGCCTATCCCTAATAATTGGTGTGAGATGAAGTGTTAGATTTTTCTAATAAGATTATAAAATTAAATTTTAGTATTATAAATAAAAAAAATTAATATCACGTTGATATAATATTGACGTTTGCAAAAAAATAAAAATAAAAAAAAATCGAATTTTAAATTTAAAAAATTAATCCTTAAATTCATGAATGATGATGATATTAAGATATTTTAGTATTCACGATAATTAAAGGAGATGATACTCGAGAACCTAAAAGAACACGAGAACATGTGAGGCATATATAAAACTACATGAAAGAAGATAAATATGCATGAATCAATACATAAAAAATAAAATAAAATCAAAGATAAGCAATCTAATAAATACTAAAATATAAATTGATTGAATTAAATTGTAATATAAACAAAAGCATAAATTTAAAGTGCAATAAAGATAAATACAAAAACTAAACTATTTAAATAAATGGATCAAACAAAAAAAATAAAATGTATAAATATTAGGAGTAAACGTTCGAACGAGTCGAGTTAAAAAAATTTGAGTTATTCGAGTTAAGTCATCATATTTTATAACTTGAAATTTTTTTGAAAATTTTTCGATTTGAGTTTCTTTTAACAAGTGCGAGTCGATTGGATTTTTTAAATTTATATATAAATTTTAATTATATTATTTATAATACTATAATACATTATATTTCTAATTTAAACGACTTTCTCTTTATATCTACGTACATATTTTTTTATATTATATTTTATGTGTGTAAATAACATTTTGAATTATTATTATTATTATTATTATCATCATCATCATCATCAAATACCTTAAGCATTAATATGTCATTTCATTAAATTACGAACTTCATTAAAAAAATCTTATCTAGATAAGACCTAAATGAAGTCAAAAATAACGATAAACTAAATACAATAAAATAAATATATAAATTTAAAAAATATAAAATAAATAGCATAATTTAAATAATATATTATAAAAAATATAAATAAAAATGTTAAATAAAATATAAAATAAATATTAAAAGTGACCATATTGTAAAGAAGAGAATTAAAACGATAAAATAATAAAAAACAAAAAAATGATATGACTGAAATAAAACTAAAATTAAAATTACATATTAAATGTGCAATTAAACCCCTAAAGTTTTTCTTAAACTTTGAAAATTTAAACTCGACTCAATTTTTTTCTAAATTATACGATTTGACTCGAATAACTCATCATTGTCTAAATGAAATTTTTAAATTCACTTTATTGTAATCTCTTTGAGAGAGAGTGCTCTTAGAGTTTACGGTATAAACTTTAAGAGATTGTAAGGTTATTTTTTGTTTTTAAAGAGAAAATAAATTTATTAAATTTGAGAAATTTTTAGTATGAATAGCTAAAGTAATAGAAGTGAACTCAATTTAGAAGTCGAACAACTTTAAAGTATCGTGTTGATATTTTTATTTTTTAATTTTTTACCCACCATTTTAAACATCTAATTCACACTCTCTTAATCTTTCGACGGATCGATTTCAAACTCAATTACAAATATCTATTATTTTCGATCATTAAATACCTACTAATTTTAGTAAAAAATACCTAAATTATATGTATTTTATTTTTAATTCATAAATTATCTTTTTAATCAAAACAAATATCTAAATTTCTTTACGTATTAACGTCTAATTAATAAAAATATTTTTTTAACTTAAATTACAATCAAATTTAAAGTTATTTAAATAATAATTTAAATACGTATTTTAATAAAAATAATAATTAAAAGACTAAAAATGACATAATTTAGGGTCGAGTATTCATTTAAACCTTATTATTAATTACTATATTAGTTTGGTTTTCAGAAATTCAGATTTACTGTCAGCTTTTTTAAATACTGTTAGATATCGTCTTCTCCCATTCTCAAAGCCCTAGGAGGAGGTGCTCGATCCCACACCTCTTCGGAACATATTAAAGCTTCTTCAAAATTAACCCACAGAAAATTCAAAAAAAGAAGTGAGAGAAAAAGATGGCGTCGTCGGATTGCCTGGCGACAAGAACGCTGTTTTCAGAAAGCTGAAAGCAAAATCTGAAAACAAGGTTTATTTCTTTTTGTTTTGAATTATGATTTTTTTGTATAAATTATTTTTTAGATCTGATTCAGATCTGGAATTTCGGTTACCTCGTCTTAGAATTATGCCTTTTTTGTAGATGTGTTTTGATTGTAGTGCGAAGAATTCGACATGGGCGTCGGTTACGTATGGGATCTTTCTCTGCATCGATTGCTCAGCCGTTCACCGGAGTCTCGGTGTTCATATCAGCTTTGTCAGGTATTGTTAGTTCTTTTAATTGGAATGCTTTTACTTTTTCTATAGTATTTTGCATTGATTGATGCGGTTTAATATTGTGAATCTGAATTTTCAAATTATGCTTGAAAATAGTTGGAATTATTGTTTGATTATTACATAGGGGTAAGTGAGTTCAAATTTTCGGTTAACTGATGTAACCGAAATTTTTTAGTTAATCGATTGGTTAATTTTAGATTAGATTGTTCAAAGATTAATGATTCTTTTATCCTTCTATTTTTGGTTAATTTGATTCAAATCGGTTAATTAACTAAAATTTTTAAATATTATATCTTTTAATATATTTCTTTTTTTCATTAAACTTTTAAAAATTATAAAATGATCATTAAAATTTATAAAATTAACATAAAATAATTATTAAATTATAAAAGATAATTATTATTTTTTTAATATTTATCCATAATTTATGCAGTACAATGAATCAATGATTATTTTGTAATAATTCAATAAGTGTAATGGTTGTTTTATAATTTTTGAAAGTTATGTGAATAAAAAGATCATTTTAATATAGAAAAAATCGATTATGATCGGATTAACCAAACTTTTTGGGTTCAGTTAAATTTTTTTGAAAAAACTTGGTTCAATTAAGGTTAATAGAAAAAAAATCCGATTAATGAAAATTTAAAAGTTCAGTTCGGTCGGTTAATCGAACTGACCCTTTGAACACCCTACATAAGGGAATAACAAAAAGGCTTTTTCGCTTTCAAATCTTATTTCCCTAGGGAAATTTATGGATAGAATTGAAATATCCGCTGTGGAAATGTATAAATTATTATAGGGCAATGTTTTAGCAGATTATGTTATGTCGTTTTGGATCTACTGAGATTCAACTAAAGGAATGAAAGCAAGAGAAAGAGCTAGTTTATTCGCATATTACTCTGAATTTTATAATGCCTGTACAATCATATAAAGATGCATCTGCTGCTGCTTATGTTCTCGACTCTCGAATCATTGTTTTCTCTTTTATTTTTACGGAAAACATGTATGTTTTATGCAGGTCTACAAATTTAGACTCATGGTCTCCTGAACAATTGAAAATGATGATCTATGGTGGAAACAACCGTGCACAAGTTTTCTTTAAGCAACATGGATGGACTGATGGAGGCAAAATTGAGGCAAAATATACTTCAAGAGCTGCCGATTTATATAGGCAAATACTATCAAAAGAAGTCACTAAAAGTATGGCAGAAGATGCCGGTTTGCTTTCATCTACTGCTGCTTCTCAGTCGTCACAAGCACCTAATGGATTTATTGATTGCATGACTGATGAATTTCCTAAAGAAAGTTCTGTAGGCAAGCAAGAAAAAATGGAAGTTTCTACTGCCTCCAAAGCTTCTCATGCGGTTGTTACCGGCACTGTCAAGAAGCCTCTTGGTGCCAGAAAGCTTGGTGGGAAAACCGGGGGACTTGGTGCCCGAAAACTTACTACTAAGGTATTTATTATGGAATTTTGTGAGCAATGTGATTACTTTAGGATGCTCATAAGGATATCCTCATCAGAATAGTTACATAATTTTGGCGTTACTTTGAATGCCTTTCGTCACGAATACGATAACATGGTCTTCTTTAATTGTAGCCAAGTGAAAATCTCTACGAACAGAAGCCCGAAGAACCAGTTGCCCCTGTTGCTTCCACAACTAATGACATAGCACCCATTGGCTCATCTTTTCCATCTCGTTTTGAGTATGTAGAAAATGTTCAATCTAATGAGTCAAATCATGGTGACTCACAAGTGCTTAATCATGTTGCTCCACCAAAGTCATCAAGCTTCTTTGCAGAATTTGGAATGGACAGTGGGTTTCAGAAGAAATCAAGCTCAAATTCCTCAAAATTGCAAGTAATACTGCATCTATAGATACAGGGAACATATTTTATTTATGTCTGATTAGATTGATAGAATTGTCCCCTTTTTGTTTTATTTTTTCTTCTTATTGCTTCATTTTAATTTCAGGTTCAGGAAACAGATGAAGCTAGGAAGAAGTTTTCAAATGCGAAATCTATTTCATCGGCCCAATTTTTCGGTGATCCGACCAGAGCAACAGACAATGAAACTCAAGTTACTCTGCAGAAATTCTCAGTAAGTTCAGTAGTTATTCATTTCTTCAAAAACTGAAGGCTAGAAAGACTTTATCAGTCCGGAATTTTCGGTACCATCTGATTATAGATTCTTAGAAAAACAGTGGATTTTCTTAGATCAATAGCCTTTATGTATTTTTGTCAGGGTTCAACAGCCATCTCCAGTGCTGATTTATTCGGTCAAGGTGCCGATAATTCTATCGACGTTACTGCTAGCGACCTCATCAACCGACTCTCGTTCCAGGTCTGTTTTTTTAAACATTTCATGTATCCATCACCTGAATTTTTGTTCGTGCATGCGCTACCGTGAGTTTTATTTATCTCTGCCCTGTATGTTTCGACTTTCAGGCACAACAGGATATCTCGAACCTTAAGAACATAGCAGGAGAGACCGGTAAGAAACTGAGCTCCCTGGCATCCAATTTTCTTTCGGATTTCCAGGATAGAGTCCTGTAACGTAATGTTTCTGGTCTTGAAAACACACATATATACACATATATATACAAACATGACCGTGCTAGGTTAGATCGCCGGGCGATATCTTTATGTAGACCTGATTTTATAATAACAATTCTTTCGCAGGAAAAATGAAAATAAAAAAATTAAAATTATGAAAACATATAGTTATTTTAAGTGATCTTTATGGAAATAAAACTTACCTGAAATAAAATAGTTTTTTTAAATATTCGAGATTGATTGAATTACATTTTAATAAGCTACACATATTGTGTATATATAATATTTAAATCTAAATCACGTTAATGAATTATATTTTTTAATATTAGGATCTCTCTACGAGTTTAAGATGGATTGAAACTTGACCAAACGTCCCATCCAAAACTTTATTGCGTGATGTTGAGATTTTATTAGCTTTCTATTATTTTTTATTGATTATACTGATTACAGTAATATTTGTTCGTATAAAATACCCAAAAGCAGAATACCAACTTTACATCATTTGTAGACATTACGATTCCTTTTTAAGCTTAGTAAGCTAAAATGAGTATCACTTTTTTTACTTGTATTTACTTTCCGTATAATAAATGAGAAAATGGTACTAAAATTATGTATTATGTTTTCTAATGTTTTTAAAGACGGATTCTGAGGAAAATGTTGATGAAAATATAAATAAAGATTAAGGAATTAATGAGAAAATTATTTGTAAAGAAATACAGTCATATGACTAGATTAAATAAAATATAAAATTGATAGATTAATTTGTAAAAGAATAATGTACATTAAAACTTAAGTTATTCGAATTTTATTTTGTGATTTAAACATTAATTTTTTTTTAATTTGAGTTAAATCATGTCGAGTTTAAAAAATTAAATTAAATATTTTTTTTGAAAAATGAATCAAAGTTTCACTCACTCGTACCTTTTTAACTATATTTTGTATTAAAATATTTGAGTGAGAAATAATTATATTAATACCATAAATTATGTAATTAAATATGTGAAGAACAAAAATACAAAAATCGATGACATACTGAAAAGTGAAAAATTATCGTGTTTTAGGCATTATCAAATAAATATGAACAGATGGGGGATGTCTTATTACTAAAGTTATGGTTATCTATCACGGTAGTAGAACCATCGTTTCATCACATGATCCAACTTGAAGTATTATGTATCCGAATTTCATCTGAAATTATTTTGATTCGATTAGAATTCGATTAAAATTGATACGATCTTATTTGAATTTGATCTAATATAGAGAATGGTTTGATTCAAACTTATCAAAACATGAATTAATTTGACCTGAAATTTATCGGAATTTAATATGATTCGACATAAATTTATTTTAATACCTAAAGTAGCCCGACCTAAAATCTATTTAAACTTGAATTAAATAATAAGTCTATCTGAATTTGAATCGAGTTTGATTCGAAATCAACTCGACATCAATACGAGCCCGAGTCAACTTGTATTCGATCTGCCTTGAATCGAACTATTAACTTATCCATTTAATCTAAATTCGATTTAACCCAACCGAGTACCCAATTTTACCTACCCAGTGAAAATATATACTTTTAAGGGGTAAATCGTATATTAAGCCAAAAAATAAAGGGCAAAACTGGAAAAAGAGTTTTTTATGAAACCCCCATTTTTTCAGTTTCCCTCCTCTAAATTCCCTCTTCAATTTAAATCTCGTTTCCCACCAAACCATCTCTTTTCTGGGTCTTACTCTGTTTCCCTGATGGCCGTTGATTCCCTTGGTACTGAAACCATGGAAACCGCCGCCGGAGCTTTCCCTACTGAATCTGAGCCGTCTCAGGGTCTAGCATCGGTGTCTTGTCAATCTAAGCAACAGGAAAACTCTTCACAAGAGGAAGAAGAAGAGGATAAGTGGCACTATAGCGACTATAATTTTCCTTACAGCTATAATCAGAGAGACAATGAATTCAAATCCCATGGCTCTAGATTTTCTAGATGGGGAGATTCGTGGTCAAAGCCCTTGTTTCCTACAGAAGATAAACCAACCGGTGTGGTATGTTCATGTCTTAATATTTTCTGGTCAGTTTAGCTATAAACATACATTTAGGCAGAATGAAAGTGTAAATCAAATTTTTTGATGTTGATCATGCAGAGTGCTGGGCTGGAAAATCTGGGTAACTCGTGTTTTATCAATGTCATTTTGCAATGCTTTACTCACACTGTTCCATTTGTTTTGGGTCTCCGATCTTTGAATCATCATGAGAAGCCTTGTGGTCGTAAGTCTACTGCTTTAACTTCTGTTTCTTTGTTTCCTTTTGGGATTTCTGATTGTTTCATTTTGGTTGGATTTTCCAGGTGATAATGAGAGTTTTTGTTTACTTTGTGCTGTTCGTGATCATATTGAGCTTTCACTGAATTTGTCTGGAGGAATTGTATCGCCTTTGAAAATTTTCGACAATTTGAACTGTATCCTTTATCTAGTTACTATTAGATTGATCCAGAATTGAATTTTTTTAGTAAATTTTGATTATTTTTCTTTGTTCATGATTGTGATTCTTGATTCGCGTGAAACCAGATATCTCATCGTTTTTCCAGAGATATCAACAGGAAGATGCTCATGAGTTCTTGCAATGCATGTTAGATAGGCTTGAAAGCTGTTTCTCAAAGCCTGAGAATGATTTATCCTCAGTCGATGATTGCCTTGTTAAGAAGGTGTATGGAGGCCGCCTTGTTAGTAGAGTACGAATGATTCAACTCGATCACATTTAGTCATTTTTACAGAACTGTTTTTTTTTTCATAGTTAGAATGTTTATCATGAATTGAATGTGTTCAACTTTGATGTTTTCAGCTATGTTGTTGCAATTGTGGCCATATTTCATGGACTTACGAGCCCTTGAATGATCTGAGTTTGGAAATTGAATATGCAGACTCTCTTCCAAGTGCATTAGAGTCTTTCACCAAAGTGGAAAAGATAGATGATTTGGAGGCAAGGTTTAGGTGTGAGAATTGTAAGGAACAAGTGTCAGTAGAAAAACAATTAATGCTTGATGAGGCTCCCGCCGTTGCAACATTCCATTTGAAGAGATTTAAGACTGAAGGAACTTTCATTGAGAAGATTGACAAGCATGTAGACTTCCCGTTGGAGTTGGATTTGCAGCCTTACACCATTGTCAAAGAGGGAAACAATGTGAGTATCACCTTTGTTGCTATCATCTACTATATCACTAGGCAAATGCAAAAATGATACTTGTATGTTTTTCTTAGTATCGGGTTTGTCGTTTTTGAGCATTCAAAAAGACACAATTTGATGTTTGATTAGTTTTTGGTTCTAAATTATTGAATGTCTAATTTGATATCCTTTTGCAATAGGAGGAATTGAGGTATCAACTATATGCAATTGTGAAGCATTCTGGATTCAGACCAACTTCTGGACACTACATTTGCTACATTCGGTCATTTCCTAATACATGGCATAAGATGAATGATTCAAGGGTAATGATTGTTGACAAACTTGTTTCGAGTATAACTTGCATTCTTGTTTTTACTAAGGATAATCACCGTTGTTGCGAAATTGTTCCAATATGTTTCTTGTTGAAGATTTCTTGCTTATAAAGTATAATGATGTTTTAAACATTTTGAATCTGATAAGTTCACTGAAACTGTCATGTTCGATCTTTTGTAGGTTACTCGTGTCGAAGAAGAAGCTGTCCTTTCTCAAGAAGCCTACATTTTGCTATATGCTAAGCAGGGAATACCTTGGTTTAAAACTGCAATAGAAGTGCAAAAGCCTTGTGCAGACATGGGAACTTCCGGTTCTTCACCGAAGTCTGTTCTAGATGACATAGATTGTGCCTCTAATCCCCGGGAGGAAAATAATGCCGATTTTGTTGCCAATGAATCTAAAGATGTTGTCGATATAGCCTTATCTCAGTTCTCTTGTGAAACACATTCTGGAGCTAAGGTCGACGAACCGTGTGCAATTGGTGATGAGATTTCTAGAGTGCCTGCAAATGAATCAGAATTTAATGTATCAAAGTTCAATGACTCCGTATATGATATTCCTATGGCCGACGCATCTACACCACCACCAGAGTCAACCAATTGTCCCGACGAAGCTACAAATGGAAGTGTTTCCCCTTTGATGCCATCCAAATCTCAATGTCTAGAGAAGTGTCAGACCGACATTTCAGGTAAAGGAATGTCTTACTATTTACATAACATGCTTTTTTTTTTTCTAGGATAAGATGATATAATTAGATGGCTTAAATTTACAGGGCGTGTTACACGATCTCATTCGAAATACGAGAAGCATGGGGGTGTTTGCAGAAGAGCAGCAGCCAACAAGACACCCGAGATGGATCGAGGAAGAATCGAAGCAATGAGATATGCCAAAAAGATGCATAGTGCACGAGGAGCTAAATTAATGGCTCTGCTGAGACCACAACCTGCAGGCAAAATAAAGAAAAGAATGGGATCATCTCCTTGCAAAAGGGTGAGTCCTAGGACCAAACACAGCCATGATCTTATGCACCCGGTTCCCATCTCACGTTGAACAGCTTACAGTTTTGCTTAAATTCAAGTGGTTGATTCTTGGTTACCCCATAGGGCATAACTAATAATAGATGAAGCTCGTGTCTATATAAATTCAAGGATTTTTTTACCAATAAATTAAATATTAGTGATTATAAAAAACTATATGATATAAACTAAAATACTTTTTTGAAGTTCCAGACAACAACGGGTCCATCTTAGATGTACATTTGGAACATAGAAAAAAGATTGTAAATGATTTACTTTGCTTTTTATCGTGTCTCAAGAATCATATTTTAGTAATGCTTAAGGGTATAAGGCATACTAGTCCTTTGCATGTGTGTGATATTGCCGTTTACAGTTTACTTGGTTTAATTTGTATTAACATGTGTCTTTGACATGTATGTCGTGCATATTATATTTTTGAAAAAAAATGAAAGGATTTTTAGTTTAGTTTTTTGAAATCTGGAAAATAAATTTGTTTTTCTAAGTTTGAATATTCTAAATGTTTAAATTTGAATTTAGATAACTGAATGCAAAATTATGTAAATTTAGATAACTGAATGCAAAATTATGTAAATTTGGTCTTCTTGTTTTCCTGTCCTTTGCTTTTTCATGTACGCCCCATTTGGCCTTAGGCTGCTTTTCTTTTGTATCAATCTTATTTTGTCTTCCCATAACTGCATTTTAAGAAGCCTCTCATATGCTTACACTCTGTTCTGCGTTAGTCTTGTTATGATTCTTTGCTATTTGATTGTGGTGTTCGGAGTCTATTTGTAACCCAAAGAAAATCTGGGTGCCATACATGAACACCCAAGACTGTTCTCAAGGTTTTTGTAGCTTGTATTGTCAACAATGGCGCTATATCAACTTCCCTCCCCCGGCTCTGATAGAGTTCCCCAATGATGATTCGGGCAGTAATTTCTCCACTCTAATGATTGTGATTGTTGGCGTTCTAGCATGTACTTATCTTCTACCGAGATACTATACCATACTATAAGTATTGTGGGAAGAATACAAACTTGACTGGGAGAAGCGAGAACCGTAGGGGTAGTGGTGATGTCTATACATGAACCATGGCAGGCTACGACTACCGGTTTGGATGAGGCTCTCATCAACTCCATTACGGTTTGCAGATACAGAAAGGGTGATGGCTTGGCTGAAGGAACGGATTGTTCTGTTTGCCTCAGTGAGTTCCTAGAAAATGAGAGTTTAAGGCTGTTGCCTAAATGCAGCGATGCTTTCCATGTCCATTGCATTGATTCTTGGAATTGTTCTGATTCTTATTGCCCTCTGTCACGATAATATAATCTCCGTTAGTGCATCACCGCTCCTGTTGCCGCCTCTGATGCCAGAAACCCCTCCCAGCAATGACAAAAACATAGCTGCTGCAAACAATATAGCCAATGCTCAAGGAAGAAACACCGTGATCGAGATTAGAGAAGATCATTAACAGATGAGAAGATCAGTTTCCATGGACCATTTATGTCGAACCCAACTTTCAGTTGCCGATATTTTGCTCATGGATCAAGAAGAAGAGTGTTGGTTCTCATCAGATGTAAGCCGGATCATCATCTAAACAATCCACAGAAGCCGATAAGCCTAACAATAAAACGAGGGTCTTGCACTGTGTAATAGACCCTGTTGCAATGAAGAGATCCTTTTCGAGTGGTCAGTTCTTTCTTGCTAAGCAAGCAAGAGTAAGATACCTTTCTTTTCCTCTGTAAAAGTAAACCCTTTTTGCATTTATGTATCTGTTACCATAGATAGTTTAGTTTAGCCTAAGTGAGAGCTGCAATCTTCATATGAAACCAAGAGCTATCTTGATGCTTTTTTTTCCCGAACATTTGTCGGGGGGGGGGGGGGGGGGGGGGGGTCCAAAGAACATGTGTAATATGTTTGCAATGCACATACATGTTCTGTATAGTATAGCATGTATCATATTTTTGTTTCCGTTTTCTGGGACTCGATCCCATGACCTAATACAGATACCAAAGCCTGCAACTTCATTCTTCATCTCCCACAACATAGAAAAGCAAAGTTGAAGCAATTAAATGGAAGGAACTAATTTGAATTTCTATCGACTAATACATAAAATAAACAAAAGAAAAACGAAGTTAACTGAATCAAACATGGACAACCAGTTCCAGCTGAAGCTTAATTTCGGGTTTTTCGGATCCAGATGAAGAAACAATGGAATTGAAGAAGGTTATCACATTTTTGTTGCAGTAAACTCTGTGTAGAATTTCCTAAGATAATGTCAAAATTGAGGTTCTGTGAGAAAAAAAAATCCCTACAAACTTAAACCTTGTCGTCTCCTCGACATGTCTCTGATGTTCCACGGAAACGTTGGTTCTTGTACTCGGAGGGGCTGGCAAAATCGCCAAATGCAATACAGCTTATGGCGATCTTGTGTCCCCTTACGATTTTTGTTTTGATATGTTCAGGCAATCTCAAAGTATATCTATCTTCTCTAGTCCTAGATATGGAGTGGCCGGTTGAATTCGACCTCGAAAATTTTGGGATACTATGATGTCGTTGTCTTGTACCTGAAGAAGTCGTTGCTTCGTCTTCGCCCCCACCAACTGTCTTGTCGTCGTTATATTCTCTAATGTCGATGCAAACGGAATCCTGTAATGGACTTTGATTTGCTCCGAACTCGTGCATGGAATTGCTACGGACGATCAATGGAGACTTGTCTAATGACTGCCTTGGTTGTTCTAGCTCACCGCGACAAAATGGACAAGTCTTATGTGACTCGAGCCATAGATCAACACATTCTTTGTGGAAAACATGGCAACAAATCATCAGAAGTCGAAGCATATCGTCATCCTTGAACTCTCCTAAGCAAATAGCACATTCTAGACCATACGTTTCGCGACGAAACTCTTTGACAGTGGAATAATAGAATGTAGGGAAAGCTTCAATTAGTTCAGGGTCAAGGCCGGTATTCATATCGGAACTGGCAGCAGTATCGACAGCACCTGAAGGGTTCTGCCGTCGACTCCACATTCTAACAAGGCTTTGTAGGATACACCTACATAAGCATACCGTGAGAAGAGAAAAGGCGAACAGAACTAGCAAAACTACTGAAATGATTATAGCCAATGGCGGGGTGGTGTTCGGTGAGGAAGGTCCTTCGATATGACTTGAAAACGTCGACATTGAATAAAGAGGTTGTCGGTGGCCAGAGTGTAGATGGTTCCGGCCGAGTGTTTTTGCATTGATGAGAGACAATGGGATTGATTTCTTTTGTTTCTTGGTTGTGTAGAAGGAAGAGAAAAGCAAGGCGACATTGTCATGGTGTGTTTGGAGCATGAAAAAAGTGGAAAGATTAATTAGGAAATCTAATTGCTTGGTATTCTTGGCTTATGGAGCGAGTCCACAGTGAGAAGGATATGGAGCTATTTTTGGTAACCAATGAAATTTCATTTTCCCGGCTACAACGATATCGGAGACTTTCTCGATACCAGACTCAGGTTCAACCCGGTACAATCCCTTCTCCCCATCCTTATAAAAAATGACTTCAATAAATCGGAACAACTTTCTTCCTGGTTTTCATATTAGAGAAAAGGGTATCTGATAACAAGGGCAAAGTCTACAACCAGGTATGGAATATTGATTGATTCATACATGAAAATTCTGCACTTAAGAAATCGAAATGAGCAAAGAGAAAGGTTTCCCGGAAGCGATACAAGACCCTACTGTCCTATAAGATCTCTCAACTATTCACATACCGCAAAAAGGCTTGTCTTTCTCAGGTTTGATTTGCTTTGTTTGTCTCTCCGTGCTTACAAGAAGTGAGTTCATTGGATGTCATCGATCCAGTCACCATATATAAGGCTGATTTTATCTGGACCTTTCCATTTCTGAAGAGTTCTTTGTCCGGGCCTTTGGAGGTCGATAGATGTCCTCTGTGAGTGATAAACATCGGAAAGTGGAAGTGGGAGAACCAATGTGGTATCGGAAGGAGCTTTCGAAGGCATTCCTCCTCCCCCTTGCTTCGAGTCCGTAGGGGTAGCACAGGAAGAATCCTTTGTTTCTGCATCAGTGAGACCACCTCTATATCGGTGTAATTCTGCAGTAACAAGAAATACGTTCAAATATATCCCTCAGTAGCTGCAAGAAACATTTATCCTCTGTATTACTAATAACAACAAAAACAACAACGGAGCATCGTTTTAAGCTAATTCGAAAGGAAAAGCAAGATCAAAGTTCTCAAATTTCAAAGGGCATCGACATAACAGCATGGCCCTCACGAATCCAAATTAACCGAAGTGAAAACCGAGTTACAAGCATATGCATGAAGTTAAGTTCATTGTTCTCACTTAACAAGCTAACAAAATCTAGCATACTCTGATACTCATAAGATTCGAACAATCTAAAACCATAAAAACTTTCCATAATCTATACGAAAAAACAGAATTAAAAATGGTGAAATTGGTTTAAACGATCAACCAATGAACCATACCTGCAGCTCCATGAGCAAAATGGCATTTGTTTCCAAATGGACAGTATCCAGTAAGTTCCCACTTATTACAAATCCGTGTCTTCCAATTCGTTGGTTTCGCATTCGATCCATTCCCACCGCCACCTCCGCTGCCGGCATTGCCACCACCGTACCCTCCTGGCCCCAAGCTTATAGCAACGCTCTCCCGATTCTTCGACTGCTCATCGTGCAAAAAGGTGCAACTATCACCATAAGGACACCCTTCCTCCGAGTAAAACTTCTTGCAATGCCTTCCTTTATAAGACCTCTGTGTTTCTCCTACGAAACTCGTAGACCCCAAACAAGGGATTTGGAATTCTTCCCTCGGCGGCTCTGACGAAACCCCTTTCTCTTCTTCATGAGCAGCCATGATTTCTTGCCAATTAGGCGGCGGGCGGCGGAGCTCCTCGGCGCTGTGAGCGAAGTTACAGTTTGAGATGTAAGGGCAAGTGCCAGCCTTGAACTTGCAACAAAGCTTGGTCTTGAAGAACATCTTGCCTATAGCTCTGGACCTGGAATTGGAATTCGAATCCTGGGAATTCCGTGGTTTCTTATTCAGCGGCTGTTCGGACAGGGATTGAGTCTGTCTTTGGTCGTAACTGGAGTTCGAAGGCGTGTCTGTGGGGGTTTCTTGGTTGTACCAAGCACGATAGTCTTCTTCCGTTGCCCAAACTGAAGGGTCGCTCGAATTTGGGACCCAATTATCAGGTCCATTTGTCTGAATCACATGAACTACATTTTCTCTACTGTAATCCATGTCCGATGAAAAAAAAGGAAATTTATAGAGATGAACCCTAAATTAAGTAAAAAAGATGAACCCCAGAAGCTAAAATTACATAAACCTGATGAAATGTTAAGCTTAAGAGTTAGATTCTAGAGATTTGAGAAATGGGTATTTCAGTACACATCAAAATAAGCTAAAACTGAGCTAAAAATTTCAACTTTTTTGAAGGAACACAACAAAAGAAGAAACAGACAGCTACAACACAACAGATCAAACAAAGACAGCAAAGAAATAAAAGGATGAAGTTTAGTTGAAAGATTTGGAGTTAGATCTCCCCCTAATTTTCTGGGAAAATTTTGAGAAATTTTTGAACTCGCTCAGTCTGCAGATTGGGAGAAGAGATCAACAGATCTGGCAGAGCTAAAGAAGCCATGCGTAAATTGTTGCTTACGCTTTTGGTATTTGTTTCTTTGTCCTCTTCTTAGTTCTTATCTTCAAAGTTATTTTCTCTCTCGGACAATTAAAGAAAAGGGATTTTCCTTTTCCTGACAATTTTCGTGGAAAATCTAAAGTGCTTTACTCGCATTGTACAATGTACACTTGAATCTAGGAGTTTAGTTTACATTTTTTTTGTCGAAATGTGGCAAAATCGGAGTTTTCTTAAAAATAATGTAAAAAATTATTTTTAAATATTAAACATTAAAATTTATTTTAAAATATTATATTTCAAACATTGATTTTAAAGTCCGACTTATTAAAATATTAGAATTCGACTTTAAACAATAACTTATTATTTAATTTAAAAAATAAAATTAAGAGTATAGGGCTTAGACTTTAAATAGTAAAATTTTAAAAGGATATTAAAGTCAGTGATAAGATATTCATACTTTGAACAATATTTATATTTTTTTAATCCAATCAGGCGTTCAATGTTTATAGTCGGATTTTAATGAATCTAACTTTAAATTATTGTTTAAAGTGCAATATTTTTGAAAAATAATTTCTAAAGTTCAATATTTTGAAAAATAAAAAATACATTATTTTTAGGGGTGTGTATTATTCGATTTTAATTGAATTAACCGACCGAATCAAATTTATTTCGGTTAATTTAGTCAGTTAATTTTAGGTAAATTCGATTAACGATTATTTTTTTTAGAAATTTGATTATCAGTTATTTATCTGAATTAATCAAAATTATTTTATATTAAATATTATATATATATATATATATTACATGTATTTATTTTGGGTGATTAGACTTTTAAAATTATAAAATGATCATTAAATATTTTGATATATTATAAAATGGTCATTAAACTTTTATCAAATTAGCATAAAATGAAAGTTTAGCGACTAAAAATTATTTTATTATAATTAATGGCCTATTGTATAATTTATCCAATTTTTTATAATAAATTTTGGTTAATTCAAAAATCGATCAAATTAAACAAAATAATTTTGATTTGGTTAATTTAATTATAAATAATTCAATTCGGTTAACGGTTAAAGTTATATTATTAAATATTTATCTTTTTCTTTATTTGATAAACAATAAATTAATAAAATAGATAATAATTTATTCGAGTCAAATTAAATAAATAAATACGAATAAAGTTTAAATTTAGTTTAATAAATGAAAAAAAATCATGTAAAAGCTTATTAATTTTCAATTATTGTTTGTGTTTATTTTATCTATAATATAATTATTAATATTAATATTTATTATTTCATATATTATATTATGTCAAACATGAGCTGATACCATTAAGAAAATATTTTCTAGAATCACTAGATTTAGATTTAAAGGTAAATAAAATTTGATTTAATTAAAAAATAATTTTGAATTATTTGAGTAAAATTAAATAATTTAAAATAATTTTAATTTTGAGTCAAATTTAAATTTTTAAATTTTATGTTATTCAATTTTTAATGGTATTTTAGGGTTGTTATAAAAAAATGGAATTTTAGGGTAATTTTTGTTTAGACCGGCCGCCTTGAATGTTTTCCATTCTAGTCTAAGTTTAGTTTGTATTCAATTAAATCCTAATTAAGTTTAGTTTAATTGCATTTTTAGGATTAAATCTCTTTTAATTAATAATTAGTCCTAAAATATTTATAATTTTTTAAAAATAATATATTTATTATCAAATTTATAATTAAGTGATAAAATTATATTTTACCCTAATAAAAATAAACAAGATACAAGTGTCACGAGGTTATTATTCTTTTCTTAAAAAACATATTTGATAGGATGTGCAACGTTACCGTATATATATTTCAAAATCTCTCTTTTTTTTTCTTTTTGATGTGAGATTAATTCTTCTAACCTCTTTTTCAGGTGTGACATTCTCCCCCACTCAACCTCGTCACGAGTTTCCGTTCTCGTAATTGACCTCTTGTCACGGTTGTTTACTCTGCCTACCCTTTGCACGAGAGCTTGGCATGAAATATATAGTTTTTCAATTTATTAGATTTTCAGGTTAGTGATTAGGACATCCTAGGTTCAACATGTTCTGTTTTTATTATATTTTGTTTTCTGTTTGGTGGTTCATTAGTCCGTAAATGAACTCAATGAACACGAATGAGTATGTGTTTGTGTTTGTTCGTTTAACTTTAATCAAACAAATAAATAAACACAAACATAAATGAATACAAAATTTGTTATTCGTATTTGTTCATTTAGAAATATAGTTTGTTCATATTCGTTCGTTAACATAATAAAAGAAAATAAACAAACACAAACGAATATAAACGAATACAAACATATGCCAAATGACAACTAACAAAACAAATCTTTTTCTAAAATGAAATTGGTGAACAGACTTTTTCTTTCGTCTCCGTTCCTTTACTCTTACTAGTTTTTTTTTTTATATATAAAATGGTTATATTTTAGAGATAACTACGTATTTAATAGTATTTTTTTTATAAAATTAAGAGAAAGTTATATTAGTTTATTTAGTAGTATTTTATTATTAATATTTTTTATTATAATATTTCATTTACTCTTTAATAAAATAATATTTTATTTTTATTTTAATACTCATTGTTAAAAATTAATAATATATTAATTAAAAGAGAGAAACATATATGACATATTAACTAGGATAAAAAAAAAACACGTGTGACATGTTACCATATTATTTTAATACGCATGCTATTTTTTTAATTTTTGTTGACATGATATATAGACTATGAAAAATAAAACGATGTGACAATTTATTACGTGTGATTTTCTTTCTCTTAATCAGTTTGTCGTTAAAAATATTATATCAAAATAAAAATAAATGAAGTATCAAAACAGAAAAATGGATAAAGGTGAATATCAAATATATAATTATACCTATATTTTAAGTATTTGTGGTATAATCTCAATTGCTCGTGGTTTTTTTAGATTAGATTTATTAAATTAAATTGAAATTAGAATTAATTAATAAAATCTATAAATAAAAAATTAAACATATAATTATATAAATTTATTTAATTATATATATAAGAAATGTTAATATCAACGGCTTGATTGAAACCATTGTAAAAGTTTAGCAGTCTAATTTATAAAATTCTTAATTCAATGATCAAAAATAAAATCAGACAATAATTTAAAACCCTTGAAGGTAATTTATCCTTAAAAAGAAGTGTCTTGAAGGGAGTTTAAGGGGATTTTACCGTTTGGATGCCCTAACTCTTAGGCCGTTGTATAAAATAGTTATTGGGCGGGAAAGTCATTTGCTTCATACAAAGCTAGTTAGACACTAAAATTTTAGAACATGAATGATCAAACATTTATTGAATCAAGGCGGAATCAGAAAATTTAAATTTAAACCATAGCATCTAAATTTTAAAATACCGACCACTATGGTCTGAACTGCCTCGATACACTCTCCGTATTCGGAGCAATAGCGGTGATCGAGTTTCGCCATCCGTAACTTTGCCGTACAAGGCAGGGAAGCAAGTACAGTGATCAAACATAGCAACTAAGTAAAGCTGATTAAAGAGAGTTTGATGTTGGATATATATTCGAGATCAAAACAGCACCAAAACACATACAACAACGTTGTTGATTTTAATGAATATGGTAACCCTTCCATGTCCATGTACCTATCTTGTAATAAAACACTAGCTCAACAACATATATGACTGACGGTAAGGCGGCTGCACCAATTTTAGGCCGCTTCTGTTCAGCATCCCTGTATTCATGCACGGACAGCAAGATCTGTTACCTCCACTTCTTTTCCGATAACGATATGAGCTGCAAAAGAGAAAACGACGGGCAAATATTTGGTATTACGATAAAAGCACCGAATGCAGCAGCTTGCAAGAATTGTGCATGTGGACACTGGAGATAAAGGTCATCAAACCAGGTTAGGACAGCCTGAGAGATAACGAGAAGATGAAACTCATAACCCTCTGGATGGAATATCCTGTACTGCACCTATTGATCGAATTGAATTTTGCAAGAAACAACCGATATGTTTCTAAGAGACTACGAAGAAGTGGAAACAAAAAACTGAGACTAATCCGGAATACATATAATCTCATGTTCGGTCACATCAACGATACGGGCTAGTAAACTTTCTGACAATAGTAGATCAGTCTACCACAAAGGCAAGTGTACTGAAGACAATATTGTCTAATTGCAAACAGGTAGTTATTGTAAAGGAAGATGTAGGAAGATTGGAACTTTGCTTCATTCGACCGAAAAAATCCAAAGACACCGAATTGACCAACCTGTTCTAAAAGTCTCTAAACAACCAACTTGCTCTAAAAAACACAAGCAAAAAATATGTCCTTTATGTGAAGTTGAAAGTGGTAAGAATTAATAGTTTTGACAACATCCTAGAATCTAAGTTTCTCGTAACTTAATAAGCAGTTCGATATGCCATCTTAATTTAAAGATGTAGCACACAGATACTTACCTACTCGATCCCTACACCAAACCGAACCAAATATAATGTGTAATGAAACATTAATGGCGATTAATAACCAACCTGGCGAGCCACCTGTGCTAGTCGTCGACTATCTCGGGATGATTCAGCTGGCAATGTGGATTTTCCCGAGTCCAGAGAACCATTTCTTTTATCCTCCATCTTCCTTTCAGAGGTGCCCTTGTCAAGTGAGCAATCTCTGTCGGGGCTGCTTGAAGGATCCTTCTTCCGCTTTCTTTTGAAAGTATACACGAGAAACTTATTATTTACCGGTTGAAGAGAAGACCCATCGGTTACTTCAGACACTTTAACATCCAAGTTTTCGGCAGCCACATCAACCATCTCGACATCCAGTTTGCCAGAAGCAACCCCTAAATTCTCAGCAGATCCACTATCATGCCTTGTCAAGTCTTTTTTGTCTATCAGCAATTTATCACTGTCTTTATCATTATGGAGATCACAAGCTTTCACAAACTCGAAATCATCCTTGTCAACTTTTTCATATCCCGATTCAGCAACTACTTTCACCCTACTTGAAGGGGAACCAGGGATGTAAAGAGAACTACAACCCTTCGGAGCATCATGATTGATGATGCTAGAATTTCCCCCAAATTTATCATTATCATCATCAGCATGTGAGAAACTTTCAGCGAACAGTAGATCAGATCTTCGGCATGTCGTTACGACCTGATCACACATATCCATAGTAGATGAGGAAACCTTATTTTTCTTGTATCTAGCAGCTCTTTTCCTTTTCCTGTGGAAAGGACAAACAGGAAGTGCTTGAACGATGTTAAGAACATCGGTTTGCATTACTTCTAACTCGTTTATTTTTTCCTCGGGTCGAGAAATTGTTGCCTGCATATCCCTCCCTTCATCTTTTCTAGTGACTTCATTCTTAGCATCGTCTACTTGACCGGAAGGAGATAAATTTTCATTCAACAAAGACCTTTCGAGTGCATGAATCCTCTGAGTGTACCCATTTCTATACAGATCAGGCTCTTTCCGTCTCATCACTATGGCAGCAAAATCGGGGTTACAAACGTAACAATTATCCTTACAAGAACACTTACTACCCACATTTCTTGAACTCTTGATGTCAGAAACCGTCCCAACGTTAGTTTGTCTATCGACTTGAGAAAATACAACAGGCCCGGAATTGCTGATTGTATTTCCATTTGACAGTTTTTCACAAGCAGCAACATCATGTTCCGATTTTTGTTCACCTGAACACCGCACCGGATTTTTGGTCAGCTTCTCCAACTCATCTTGAGCTTCTCTCAACTCTGCTCTAAGATCTCTAACTATATCCTCCGCTTCCCCCAATTGTGCTTCAAGCTCTTCGATTCTTTTCTGTTGATTCAAGGACATCATCTCCGCTTCATTAGCCTACAATCATGGCACAAATGTAAAATACTGTAAGAATTTGCTATGAAGGTTAGAGCTCATTCGTATCTCAGCATAAGATACGAAACAAAAAACCTTGATTATCTTCTTCAATCTACTTCACCTAATAGCCATTATCGAGCAGTTCTTATGCGTGAAAACCAGTGTGTTTTCACGAGCGAATACATTTTTCTCGGCATATAAAACTCGGGTTTAAGAGAAAACTAATTAGTGCATAACCTCCAATTGAAAGCAATTCAAAACTAACAAAACTGTTAGCAGAGACGATTCCGATTCATGAATTGCATTATTTTGAGTTCCTTCATGTATAAATTTCATCATGCTTGTTACAATGTACAATCAAATCTAAATTCGAAGAAATATCTTTGTAGCAAAACATATCTAATGCAAATGTAATCAATCACACATCAGAAACAAAACTAACAGAAACAAAGACCAAACAATTACCTTAGCATCCAACATATGTTTCAACCTAACCAACATATTCAATGACTCTTCTTTGGCCGCGAATAGCTCCATTTGGTACCGCTGAGCTTTCCTTTCCGACACCATTATCCTCGCCGCCGCCTCTTTAGCGGTGTTCAAGATTATCTCGGCATAAGCCTTTTTCAAAGCCATCAATTTCTGGTTAAAGCACAAAATATCCAAAAATCAACAAAGAAAATCATTAGTCTAACCAATAGAATGATCAAAATCGAGTCTTTAAAAAACCCAGAATCTAAAACAGACAAAAAAATTAAAAAAATATTTAAAAAATAAATTAAAAAAAAAAAAACTAGATTATACAGAAAAGTAGTAGTTACTTTACCTCTGAATCAACCATTGTAGCCATTAATGCATCAAGTCATACTTTTTTCAGACCAAACTGTGAAGAAAAAAAACAAAGGAGAGAATAAACTGGTTGTTTGGTTTTAGTTTTAGTTTTCCTTTTGCCCTTGTAGCAGCTGTCAGTTGGGAACTGAAAGTCGTTTGCGTTATTACTTAACTACCCTCTTTCCTACTTTTATTTACCAATATGCCACTTCAGCTGACACAACGGTTGAACCGGTACGGTTTACTAGAACAATTGTTTTCGGTTTTGTTCTCCTCTTTTCTTCGCTATGGGGAATCGACAATTGGCGAGGGCCACATTTTGGAGAGATTATATCATAGGTTCGGCCTATTACGTTGTCGTGGTTCTTAACCAATGAAAATTATTTATTTCGTCACTAATCAGCCATATAATTAATATAATTTTTAGAATTCATATTTTTAAAATGACATGAAAATTCTGAGCGAAGATTCATTGGTTGAAAAAAATGAGGTGAAGATTAGCGATGAAGTGGGTGATTATTATTGAATGAGACCACGACTAACGTGGTAGGCCGTGCCTATGATATAATTTCTCTACATTTTGAGATGTATATGGATGGCAGAATTAGTAATCGACACGTGGCTACATGCAATGGATTTTGCTTTATGAAGTGTGAGGATATAAAACATAAGATGAGTGGGTATCGAACACACAGCAGAATATTGTTAATGTTGAAAACCGTTGAATATTATTAAATTAATTTATAAAGAAAAAATTTAAAAGACTAGTCATATAATTATTAATTATATGTTAAATTTATCACTCTTTTATTAATTACATATTGAGTTCTTGAGATTTTAAACTTTTATTAATTAATTTAATAGTGTTTAACAATGTTCGACATTAGTGATGTTCAGCAATGTTCAACGCCTATTGTAGAATTTTTCTATTCGATTACAATATTTAATTAAAAGGTTTAAAGTTAACCGGAAAATTGATGACAAATAGGGTCGATAGTTACTCGTGGATGGTGGTTAATTCAATTCACTTAATTTAACTAAATATATAAATTTTGACATAACGTGAGTTTGATTTGAATTAGGGATATTTATTGTCGGATGTCAGATCAAATCAAATTTAATTTTTTAGATATTTGAGTTTTCGGATCGATAATATAATAATCCGTATCGGTTTTTTGAATATTCAGTTTTTTGGATAATCGAATAATCGTATCAGATTTTTGAATATCCGATTATCCAAAAACATATTTTAATTTAATTATTTTTTTAATTTTAAAAATTATAATTATGAGAAATTTGTAATTTTGAATATAACAAATAAAAAATATTAAATATAACAAGATTTATATCTATAAAAATTTTAATTATTTTAATTTATAGATATAACAAATATTAAATAATTACAAATAAAAAAATAATATTATAAAAAATTAAATTCTCATATTTTTGATAATTCAGAACTTAAAATATTACGATTTGTATACAATCTGAAAAATTTAAAATTAAATTGAATATTTATTCAAAAATAAAAATCAAATCAAATATCTAAATTTTAAGATGAAATCAATCAAAAATATTCTTCTTATCCATTCATCTATGAATATAATGAATGAAAGATAGTGATAAGCTTGAGTAATAAAAATTAATCTATAATCTGATCTTATTTGTCTTATCTGTTCATCTATCAACATTTTCTTACATATATATATTATATATAATTTTTAATTTTATAATTGATGAGCGATGTTTAGGTTACTGTTCATTAATATATTTTTTTAAAAAAAATTATTATTGTAAAGTAAGAATTTTATTTACGTTATTTAAATTTTTAATAATAATTTGTTTTAATATATTAAATATTAAATATTTTTAATAATATAATAAATATACTTTTAATTTTATTTTTTTAAAACAACAGAATATATTTATGACTTGACTCACTCGTTTCATCCGTTATTGATTGATAAAATAGATCTGAGTCAATAATTAAACGAATGATAAATAAATTAAATGACGATTTAAAATATGTATAATGAAATAGGGTAGAGCTTTAACCCACCCAAACTCAACATGTTGACAGACTATTTTTTATTGTTTTTGATCTTAAATAAGTTTTTAGACCCAAAAATTGAAGAAATTATTATATGATTTTAGATTATTATATCTTTCATGGTCTTATTCGATAAGATTCATTCATTTAATAAGATGATAAGAGATAAAAATTCATCTTGTAAAAAAGGAAAGAAATGAATATTTAGAAAATTTAGGTATATATTGTTGTTTATTATTTTTTTAGTATTATAGGGATGATTAAAGAAAATTTTAGGATACGAGACAAAATGAATAGGACCACGCCACCTTTTGTTGGCGTGGTTAAATTTTCCTTCCCTTCCTACTGTAAAACATGTAACAAATGAAAACAAAATGAACACCTCGCCAGTAAAAGTTGACGTTCTCTGGCCGGAAACAATTAACCTCGCCATCAGGGACGGAGTTGTGTAGGAAGTGGGAGGGGTTGTTGTTTCCATTTTTAGTCTTTTTACTTTAAATGTTAATTAAATAGGATTTTTGCTCCTTCCAATTTTTAAATTTAAAGGTTTAATAAACTCTTGTCCATCCCAATATTAAATCCTAACTCCGTCCTTGCTCGCCACTAAGAAGTGACATTGTCTATTTTCACTATTTATTTTGGTCTATATCCATAATATTTTTTTAAACATCCTATATCTCAAATATTAATTTAAAAAATCTTTATATCCTAAAATTATCCTAAATATTCACTTTATTATATGAGACTATAGATGACGTGATGAACCAGATTCATATAACAATTCTAAAATTATTCGAAAAACAATATAAAATATGACCTAGATTTTTTTATCGCACAATTTGATAGAACACAAACAACGCATTATAAATTATTTTATTAATACAGATAGAGAAAGTTCTTATCTGAAATAAAAGAAAACTATTTTATTTTTATATGATATTATATTTTTCTCGTATAAATATGTATGAGATTATGTTTAATGCATTGAGGTCATATAATTTTATGTTTGATAAATTATCTAAAATTAAGTATCAGATATAATTAAAATGTTTAATAAATATACAAAATGAAGAGTAATATAGTTTTAAAATAAATAAATAAAATACCATACCAACCCATTATTTTTCTAAGCGATAATCTTTATATAACCAACGGTTAATTTTAATATATATTATTATATTATTATGTTTAAAAGTAAGTGAAATATAGTTTATAGAAATATTTTAATGCATAGATAATATAAATTAAAAGAAATTATAAAATTGATTATTTTTATATAATATAAATTAAACATTTTATATAAAAATAAAAGTACATTTTTATTTAAAAAATCAATAAAATCTATCTAAATCAATGAAAATCTGTTTGGATTATTTCTATTGCATTATTTAATTGATTAATCCTAATCTATGAACATAAGATTTTGATTAATATTGATTAAGGCTAATAAAAAATATTATCATCTTTAATTTTAAAAAATAAAGATAAATCATTAAAGGGATAATTTTTAATAATAAGCCTGCAGCATTATTTTGTTGATAAAAAGAAAAGCCCACTTCGTTATCTTTTTGGAGATTTAAAAACAGACAAGGCACTGTAACCAACCATTATGCGCCACGTGTTATTTAGCAGATCGGAAATAGTCTGCATAGCGTGATGCCATATCACCGTTGTCTCTATATATTATAGTCTCCGCGGGTTTTAGGTATCGGTTTTTCCCCCCGTTTGTTCAGTTTTGTTTTCACGGCCAAAAGATTCCTTTCGCGGCGGAAAATCGGAAGAAGGGGGGAAAACTTGGGGATGCCGCCTGTTAAGTGCGCATCTGCTTCCGCGAACGGCGGCGGAGGTGGAGAGATCATGCTTTTCGGAGTCAGAGTGGTGGTTGATTCTATGAGGAAATGTGTTAGTATGAATGATCTTTCTCAGTACGAACAACCTCATGAATCGAACAAGGAAGGAAGCAGAAACAACAAAGATCAAGGCGATGATAATCTGAACGCCGGTTATGCCTCCGCTGATGACGCCGTTCCTCGCACCACCGGGAATCATGAGCGTAAACGAGGTTTATACATGTAGATTTGATCTTATCTTTCTGTTTCTCTTTTGATTTATAGGTTTCTGATTTTTTTTTTTAAATTTAGGAGTGCCTTGGACGGAAGAAGAGCACAGGCTGTTTCTGGCAGGACTACAAAAAGTAGGAAAGGGAGATTGGAGAAGGATTTCCAGAAACTTCGTGAAGACTCGTACACCGACTCAAGTAGCGAGCCATGCTCAGAAATACTTTCTCCGGCGAAACAATCTCAACCGCCGCCGTCGTAGATCTAGCCTCTTCGATATCACCACCGATACGATATTGGTCATTACTACTCCTTTTCAACATTTCCCCCTTATTTTTCCTTCGAAAATGGGCGAAACTAGAAATTTTAAAAAAATGCTAACAAAATTAATTGGATGACCTAATTAGAAAAACGATAATAGGTGAGTACCAAACAGATAGTTTTCCCTAGAATTTGCATTTAATGTATTAATATTCTCACAATTTACACCCCTTTATTTGGCATTTCTATTTTGATACTCTTTGGTTAGGTACAGGCAATTCCAATGGAAGAAGAGCCAATTGATCGACAAGAGAGTACAACTCAGCCATCTGAGAACAATGTACAGCACCCCATGATTCCAGCTGCTTTTCCCACGACTTTTCCTCCATTAGCTCCTCCGGTTCCGGCGGAGAATCCGATCGAAAATCTCGCCATACCACAGGGGAATCAACCAAATAACAATGTTGCGCCATCAAACCTCATCCGTCATGTTCCTAATTTCCCAGCTCTTCAGAGATTTGATCTTAACATGAACTTGATTCCGGTTTCCGAGCCATTATCGTTGTCACTCGAGTTGTCTTTACCGTCTGATCAAATGGATTCATCGTCTTCTCCATTTCAGGTTATGCCAAACTTAAGCAATGGAGATAACCAAAGCATTATCAGTGTTGCTTAACAATGACATTTAATTATATTAAGCAAAAGCAAAGCTGGAAAAGCTTATTATTAGGGGATTAGGGAAAATAAAGAACATCAGGTACAAATTAGGTTACTGTTTTTTGATGTACAGACTAAAAATAGAACATAATTGTCATGTCTATTGGCTTTGTCGTTCTTGTTTTCTGCTGCTACTCGCGTTAGATTATTGTTTACAGAAGCAATTGTTTTCCTGATTTTTTTTTCTCTTTATTTTTTTAAAATTTAATTTATTTATAAATTTATTTTATTTTCAAATATTTATATTTTGTGTCTAATTTTAAATTCTGATTCCGTCGCTAATTATTCTATTATTGTTTTTTTATCTGTTAGCTGATATTTTCATAATAAAAATTGTGAAAATAATAAGGGCTTCCACTCCTTTCAAGTTTCAATTACTGATCTTGCAAATCTTGGTGGGTCTACTTTGATTTTTCTTGTGGTTTCCAAGAAAATATCAAGGTGTAGTGGTAGAGATGCAATGGTTTTGTTTTTGGATCTATTTATTAAATAGAAAGGGAAAGGAGGAAGTTATTTTTTCAGATAGCGATGTATTTGTTAAAAAAATATTTTTAAATTTAATTTATTATAAGTATTAATAAAATATATATAAAATAATTAAATAAATATATTTAATTTTTGATTTTATAAATAATATGACAAATATAATTTATGATATAATTTTTTTTTAAATTATACATATTTAAAATTAAATATAAATATAATCTTATCTTATAATAAAACGATAAAATATATACTAATATAAATATTAACATATAGTACTTTATATTTATAATATTAAACTATAAATTATTTAACCCGGCACCATGTGAAGCACAAATGTTCCGATTAAAGATGATGTGCCCCTTTTAACTGGAAAAAGAAATAAAATAAAATAAAAATTTCAGATATATAAAAAAGACTTGATTGATGCCCAGACATTTTAGGAAACATTGATTCTAAGTGTCTCGATTGATTTTAAAATAAATTAAAAATAAAATTTTAAATATTTATTCTAATTAAAAATAAAATTACAGATATTTATTTCAATAAAAATATATAACTTAAATATTTATGTTAAAAATATATAATTTAAATATTTATTTTATAGTTAAATCTAAAAAATATATATATATACGGTAATTATTGGGTTTAAGAAATCTATATTTAAAGAGATTCTTATTGTCCCTTTCGCCATTTATTTTTTATTTCTTCTACTTTTATCTATTCCCTTAATTTCTAGCTTGTTGAAGAAACTGAATTAGACCGATAAGTTGACCCGGTTCCATAGAAAGTTAAATCAATTTAAAATTGGTTTATATTTTAAGGGTTAAAACATCTATTAGTTCTTAAATTATAATTTTTTTCAATTTGGTCCTTAATTATTTATGTCCATATTAATCAATAAATTTAACAAAAAATATTATTTTTATTCCTGTTGATGATATGACGCTACAAGATTATACCACATAGTATAACATTAAAGTGTCATTTCATCAAAAGGAATAAAAATCTAAATTCATGGACTAGTATAACAAAAATAAGTTAAGAATCAAATTAAGAAAGAAGGTAAATTTTAGGGACTTGACATTGATTTATCCAATTATAATCATGATATTATAGTTGACCGTAATAACATATATTATATCTGTAAATATAATAAATATAACGTATCTGAAAATACGATCTCAACTGCGATTTAAATCTCTTGTTATTTCTTTCTTTTCAATGGTGTGGCCGTGTGAGAGGAGGTGACAGTATGCAACGAGATTATTAAGTGAACATTGTGTATCATATCATTTATGGTTCAAACAATTAGAATCGTTCATCTTTAAATAACTGTTTAATAACTACCCATCCACTAATTACGTGTAAGAAAGTGATGATAATTCACCTTAAAAAATTAAAATAAATAATCCTAATTATTTAGATCATGAATGATGTGGTGAATAAGGTTCACCTAATAATTTTTTCGGTACGTAGGGTGATAGCTCTGCTGCTTCATGCAAATTGCCTCGTTTTTTCTCATTCACTTTCCTAATATATGCAGCAAATTTGCCATCTCCCTCGTCTCTTTTCTCTTCGCCAACCATATGCGGTTCGTAATTTCCTCTACTCTCCGACTGCATCACGAACGAATACGTAGTCCTCGACATACTCTGCAACTTCTCCGACATCCTGAGGAAGATCGAGGCGTCCGCCCATCCGCAACCGAATCCGTCACCACATAAGGGATGCTTTTGGTTGCCGTTGTTTCACCAAGACTCATCCTGGCAATCGAGAATGATGAGAGTTTCAATATGTTGACCACCACTTTCATCGATTTCTCGCACAGTGACTTGTCGTCGGTTCTTTCCTCGACCATCGTGTTCGGTACAACAAACCGAGCTCAGACACAGATATGGTGGAAGTGGTGGATGAAGATGAGCTGAACTGTGAGTATATAAATAAGGCTTGAGAAAACGTGTTTTCCAAGCAATTTGAGAGAATCTCTGGTTAGATCCATTCCGTGGGTTCATCTAACTCTATTTTTCAACCATGGAAACATTAATTTTCCGAAAGTGGTGGATTCTTTGCTACATTTCACGACAATAAGTCATTTTGTATGGGCCATTTGAGTAGGGGTGACTTAAAAGATTTAAAGGGTTCATGCTAGTATTTCACTTAATTCATTTTGAGATAACTTAATTCATTTTATTATCGTTCGAAATCGTTAATAATATAAATAAAGGTGAGATTTAGAATCACACTAATAACGGGTGATAACGATTACAATTTAACGGTTAACGGTCAATAGCGACAATAACGATATATTATTAATAACGATATATTATTTCCGTTATTATACTGTTATTTTAAAAACTCCTAAAAAAATAAGGATCATTCGTCATATTTCATCTCCAGAAGTTAAAAAAATCGTAAATAAATTTATTATATTTATATAGATAAGTCGTGCGAGTTTAAAAAATTTCACAATCACAACACCTATAGTGACTGTAATAGCAGTTGTTATCTCTGTAACCGCGATAAATACGATGTGACCGCAAACGCTTTTTAAATCTCTATATTAAATACTTATAAATTAATCGAATCAAGATGGTGGAGAAATTAGACTTTTGGTGTTGGTGGTGGAAGCTATGAAATGATAAGACTGACGTAATGATTTATGATGGTTCGAGGTTTTAACCAATGTAACTCCTCTCGACTTGTCTAAAAATCGAATAGAACTGAATAAATTATATTGGGTTTGCTTAAATAAATCCGAAAAGATTATCTCGAACTAGATTTATCTTTTTTTTTTTTTATCTTGTCTAAATGAGTTATTAGGGCTAAGGAATGCATACTAGCAGCGGATCAAATTGGAACTAAAATGGACTCCGAAAAGACGTTAAAAAGTGTGAGTTAACAAATTAGGGGCTAAAATGCAAAACTGTAAAATTATGAGGATTTATTTAAATTTAGAATTATTAATCCTTAATTAGTCAGATTTCATGTATACTTACCAAAATTTAACTTATATATCCGTATCGATATATTTATTCAAGTATCGATACTCAAACTTAATTTCAACGTACTCGTATCAGTATGAACCCTTTAACATCGATACCCAAACTTATATTACAGGATACATATAATATTGAAACTTACTATGACTTTTTTAATCATTTAATTGAAAAATATTATACATTTAAATACATTTGAATTTATATTCTTCTAATGTGTAAAGTATTGCATACTTGAACACATTAGAGTTTATATTTTTAAAATATTATAATAACAAGAAAAAGTTAAATAAAATTCAATTTAAAAAAATTTAATATTATTGAACATAATGATACGTTACTCGTTTCCATACATAAATCGCATATAAATCAAAAAATAATAACTAATGAATATGTAATTATTAGAACAAAAATAGTATTTTTCATGATTATTTTTTATTTTTGTTGTCATTTTCTGGTCCTGCAGTAACCGATACAGGTCCATCAACTGCACTAACATCTGTTATTGGTGCAGACGAAGGTTGACCGTCGGATACGGGTCCTGTAACTGCATTAACATTTGTTATTGGTGCAGACGAAGGTTGACCATCGGATACGAGTCCTGCAACTGCACTAACATCTGCTATTGGTGCAGACGTGGGTTGACCATTTGAAACAGGTCCTGCAACTGCACTAACATCTGCTATTGGAGCAGACAAAGGTTCATTATCGCTGATAACGAATTGGACTGAAAGAATCGTAATCATCGAGATCAAAACAATAAATATGATAATCTTTGCCATTCTTGTTTATGTGAAAAGAAAAGGAGAGAAAGTAATGATTTTTATGTGAATTTATTCAATGAATGTGATTGATGATTTGTAGTTAAATCTTTAAGAATTTATAGCATCTCACAGGAGATATGTACGGCAAATCGATAGATAAGTAGTTATAAAATTATTTTTTTATATGATTAAAATTTTGACACATGGCTTTAGTTGTTGTGAATAACTTAACTTGGTTAGCTTATATCGCTTAAAATTTAAATATTTAACTTTTACTATTAATTCAATATTTTTTTAAAATTTTAAATATTTAATTTAAAGTTCTTATCTATTTGTTTAAAACCTTTTTTAACGGGATTTGTTAAGAGAAATTATTATATAGTCTTGACTCATCACATCATATATGATCTCGATTCACCACATTATATATATAGTTTTATCTAATGAGATTCGTTCATTTAATAATATGTATAAATATTTAATGATATATAAAAAAATGTGAAGATTCTCCTTAAAAAAAATAAGATTTATCTTAACAAAATAAAATAAAAATTTATTATTGAGTGAATCTGTAGTTGACGTGGTAAACTAGACACATTTAATAATTTATTTTAAGTAGATAATATGTAAAATATTCGTAACATATCACTTTAAAAAAATCCATTTGAATTTAGTATTCAAGTTTTGTATTCAAGAATATATGTTTAAAGGAATAAAAGGCGTGATCAATAATAGGTTATCTCCATAGAAAAAATATTAAAAATAGACTCTATATTTTAAATTAAAATAAAATCGATTTTCAAATAAAAACAAATGCGACGAATCAATTTCTTTTATCTATTCAATTTAAAATTGTACTTAATCAAGAAAATTGTGTATATATATCTTTAAATTAAAACCTCTAATAAAAGAAAAATATATATGGATAACCTAAAATTATGACTAGAGGTGATAACGAGACGAGTCGAGTTGGGTCCGAGTCTGGCTAGGCTCGACGAGCTCGGAATTTTAGGTTCAAGCTCAGCTCGAAAATAATATTATTGGTCTCGACTTGGGCTCGTCAGGCTCGGCTCAGGCTTGTTAGGCTCGGCTCGGCTCTACTCAAAATGAAAAAAAAAAGTGCCTAATTTATTTTAGTTAATTTATTTTAGTAGATTTCTCATATTTTATTATATTATTTTCTTTTGCTAAAGAGATTACTTTTAGTGTATATGTAGCATATACATAATATAATTATTCAGAGCCTGTTCATGAGCTTTTCGAACTGAGCTTGAATCGGCTCGATTCAACTCATTAAGGTCTTGAGTTGAACCCCAGCCCGAATAAAACTCACTCGAACCGAGCTTTGACCGAGCTGAACCCGAATAACTCTCGAATTAGTTAAACTCATTATCACCCAATTATGACACGCTACTTGAAACGTCTTGAAATATTTAAACTATATACATTAATTATAGAGGGAGAAACATCTAATAAAAGAAATAAATATGTGGATGGATAACCTAGAAGTATTTATTTCATTTATAATTAGTGAAAATTATAAGAATTAAGTTCGGCTTAAGTTGTTTATTTTTAATTTTTTTAATTTTATAATCTCTTATCTCATAAATTATAATTAAAATTAGAATTTATCAAAAAAAATTAACTTAATTTATTATGTATACATATAATATTTAAATTTTATATGATTTTTTAAACTTTTAATTGAAGGATATCATAAGTTTAAACATGTTCGATTATAAATATATACAAATTTATATATATTATATATATAATTTAAATTCATAATATTTTTAAACGAAAAATATTACGTACTTAAACATCTTTGAATTTATAATTTTATATCATTATAATAACAAAACAAAAACAAAATTTAATCCAAAAATCTCTAAATTTACAAGATCTTAATAGTATTGGTATCGATAAATATAATAACACGTCATATTTATATTATCATGTTTATTGTTTTTTCTCAACTAAATTTAAGTAAGTTTAATGAGGCTCATGATAATTCTTGTTATAAGATTTTCATCTGTAATAAATTACATATGATTGATTAAAAAAGAAAGAGAGTGAAAACCTAATTTCCTTCTCCAACTTTTCTCTGTTAGGTTGATTTTCTTTTTCTTTGAGTGTCGCGGACGATACTAATTTTAATATTGATCGTCGATATCGTTTCATTTATATTATTTGTTAGTTTTTAATAAATTATTCTGCTCTTGTATGATATACTCTACCTTTTGGTATGTTTTTTCTATCGTTTGACATGTTTTTTCTTTTCTTTTGTTTTTTAAGGTTGGATCTGACGACGTCACGACTGATCAAGATGACGATTATTTGTTATCATGATGATCTTCCTTGCTTTGGACCATCAGATTGAATTTGGATACGCGGTTTGTGCTCGTGGATAGTTTATCGCGACGCTCAGTTTTGATTTGCGATTCTCAATGGTCTTTCAATGGATTAATCCCCTTTTGTGGTTTCGTTTGTTGATACAGTCAGATTTATTCGTGTTTATTTTTTCGATCGAGTCTTTGAATGAGTTTTTTAAACTTTTTTCATGTATGATCCTTGTATGATCTACAGTGGCCAATTTTAAGAAAATGTCCAAATTATGTATATAGTTTACAATAATAATTATAAACCATTATTGTAATATTGAGTATTTTCTCGTTGAATAAAATTAGCGGTTTCTGTTAAAAAAAAAAAGAGAGAGTGGATAAAGAATTATATATGATTTGTTATACCACGTCTTCATTTTTGACAAGTCAACTATAATGTGGCCTATAATAAATAGTTTCATCGTTTAATATTGAATAAAAGATAATTTATTCCGATTTACGAATTAAAAGATTTAATTTTTATGTGAAAAAATATATTATAATTTTAAATTAAATTTACAGATAAAAATACTCTCTTTAATCAAGTTTAAGAGAGTCTAATGAGGCTCGTGATAATTTGAATTTAGTACACAAGTTTTGTATTCACGTAGATTTTTATATTTTTAAATTAAAATCAAATTATTTTTTATATTTGATTGATAGGTTAATTCAATCGAAATAGATTTTTATATTTTTAAATTAAAATCAAATTATTTTTTGATAAAATTAATTACACCAAATCAATTTTTTTGTCGATCGTTTCGATTAAAAAGTCAAATAAAAAATGTGTATACAGATATTTAAATTGAAACCTCGAAAAATATGTGAATAACTTAAAACTAGGAGAATTTAGGAGAATAATATGTTTAGGGTTATATTTAGAGAAATATGTGAGTTTAGTGAGGTCCATGTTAGTTATTTGATTGAACTAAAATCAATTGTGTACATGCATGCACCTCGTCACCCATGAGCCGAGGCACACCCACAGTTGGGGTGTTCATTGACACCCAAATTTTTTAAAAAAAATCTTATTTTTCTATATAATTTATATAAAAAAAATAAAAAAATTATATAATTGACACTTATTTATAAATAATTTGACACTCATTTATAAATAATTAACTTCTCTTTAAGTATTGTTAAAAAAATAACACTCCTAAAAAAATTTTCTGACTCCGCCCTTATCAATACCTTTAAATGATGAAGTTCAAAAAATATTATTCCTTTTAATCTATTTTCCCAAATATTTTTCAATTATATTTATTCCCCATTATTTTTCTCAACTTCATTATTCACAACAATAACCAAACTTGTTCACAATAGAGAGTAATCATAAACGCGTATTAGAACCAGAATTCCATTATGAAATCTAAAAATTTTCGCGTATCAATACAACGGTTGTATTAGGTGTAAAAGTATGAGTATTGATATTTAGAGGTATACAAAACCGGGTTCGATTACTATTAGTAAATTATTTTGGTTATTTGATAAATTCGGATCACTTAATTTTTGACTCTAAACCGTAATTATTCAGCCGGTTAACCGTTTATCCGGTTAACCGAAAACTTCGATTCAGATAGATTTGGGTAACGGTTTTTTTATTTTATTTATTAACGATATAAATTTTAATAACATGTTAAAAAAGATAAATAATTTTAAAAAATAACACATGATATTAGTATATTTTTTTTAATATTAGCAAGTTAAACACTTAAATTTTATAAAATAAAATTATAATTTTACTTTTCTAAAATTAGAAAAAAAATTAAAATATAATTTTTAATATAAAATATTAAAATAATATGTAATATAATAATATATATTATATAATCGGTCGGTTCGGTTAACCGATTTTTTTAAAATCATAAATCGTAACCGAATCTGTTTTTATAAAAAGAATAAAAATCCGACCCTAAATTGAATTTTTCGGTTCGATTAAACATTTTTTCGGTTCAATTTTTCGGGTTTCGGAATCGATTTCGGTCTATCGATATCGATATAGTCGGTTTTAATTTTTAAAAATATTTAAAAATATTTATTCAATTCAAAAACTCTTTAAAAATAGTTTTCCAAGTTATTTAAACTTCAAGTAGTTTTTTTAATCTTAAAACAAGTCAATTTTTTTATATTGTTATATTAAAAAAAACTCAATAGGTTTCAAAATGCTTACAATAGTTTTAAAACTCATGTGCAAGTGAGTATTTAATACTCGATTTTAATAGATTATAACGACTTTAAAACATTTCCAGTGACCATAAAGAATATCATTCTATATTATAAAAGTAAGCTTGAAACATTTGAAGATGATTAGATACAATATTCAAACTTCATGATCCAGAGAAATAGTTTTGAAGTCTTTATTTTTTATTTCTCTTTTATATATTATATAGAGAGTTTTCTTTATTCCTTATATTCTTATGAGCTTCAATCTTGTAAATATTTATTTTATGAGGTTTCATTGTTTATATAAATTTATCTTGTAAAAGGGAAATACTTATCTTCGAGTTTTGCTCACCACTAACTAAAATAGTAGATATAAATCTAGTTGAGTAGTCGAACCACTCTAAAATTATCATGTAATGTTGACCATTATTTTTCTTTTTTATAACTATTTCATTCGGAAAATAAATTTAATCCTTTTGACAATTCGATTGATTGATTTATCCTTTATTAAAATTTCGACCAAATATCGTTTGGGGGAAAAAACTAGTCCAATGGCTAACAATAATATTATTTGATTTTGCAGTGTAAATGAAGTTCGTTTTCTTCGTAAGACGTCGTTTTTAGCAACCCGGTCGTGCATGAAAATTACGCCAATAAATGCAATCACAATTCATATTGTTTATTTAATAAAAGAATTTATATTTAAATTTTAAAGATAATATTATTAAAAGAATATAAATATCAAATATAGATAAAAGAATAGATAAACCACTGATGTACAATGAAAACTTAAGTTATGTTATGTCCCTTAAATATCTACATTCTTACCATTTTTAGCAGTAATTAATGATTTCAATCCCTTTAACCAACTTGTAAGTTTCCATGTAGAAAACCCTTAAATTAAGCCTGAGAAACCCCAATTTTTTAGGTCCAAACTTGTCCTAAGAAACCCAGTTTCCCCCCCTAATCAATGCCTTATTTATAGTCACTGAAACCTCACCACTCCAAATCTTGATTTCCCTTCAATTTCAGGACATTAACCCTTCATTGGTTTTCTCTCCTGTCCCAAAACAAGAGGAGAGAGAGGTCATGATATTGGTTTGCTATACGCTAGCCTTGTCATGATCTCTCCCATCACTCTTAAAACAATAAAATTGTGAGAACCATTTTCGGTTCTGAAAGAGATAATATATTGTAACACCTGTTTTCGTGTAATTAAACTTTTTGAACGATTGTTTTCACGAGGAATGAGAAAACAATCGTTCAAAGAGTTCGTAGAACAACAACTCGGGTATGTCCCGAAGTTCTTCATCTACGCGTTGCTCGAATGGGTGATGATCTTCATGCTGTTCTTTGTCGGGTTCGTCGCGTTCATAGCGAACGAATTCGCCAAGTTCTTTGAGTTGCCGATCCCTTGCCTGCTTTGCACCCGGCTCGACCTCCTCGTCCTCGGGAGAACCGAAGGTTTCCATTACAATGAATCCATATGTGACCACCACAAGAAGAGTGTGTCGTGTCTCGCCTTCTGTCACGCCCACAAGAAGCTTTCAGACATCCGGAACCTGTGCGAGACCTGCCTCCTGTCGTTCGCGACCGAGCGAGAAACCGATTGCCATAGGTACAAGTCCCTGTTGGGGATCTTACACAAGGATATTGATCAGTTGTTGGTCGACGAAGACAGCGAAGTTCAACTGTCGTTGCCAGCCGTTGCTAAAAAGGATATGGAACCGGCGGTTTTTGAGGAGAGCAATGAGCACCATTGTACGTGCTGTGGGCAGCCATTGAAGGTGAAATCTACCGGTTCCAAGGGTAAAATTTCTTCCCAGGCTCCCTCGGCATCTCCCCGGGCTCTGCCGGATAATGTGTCACACATTAAGTATTCGGAGCTAAAGCTTAAATCGGATGAACCAGGGGCTCCGGAGGAAAGTGATCGTTCAAAGGGTGAGTTTATGTTAGATTTTCATGCGGTCTTAGTTGTCAAAATGCAGATAGAGCACTTTTACTCCCTCTTAAAAAGAATATATTTAATTTTAGTCCTTAATCCTTTGATTCAAATTAAGAAAAAGAATGTATCTTTTGCCTTTAAAATTAAAAAATTAATTTAAGGAGAGGGATTACATTGATAACATTATTGTCATTTCAGACCTACTAATAACATTATAAAAATATAGGTTCAAATCATATTGATTAAAGTAGCAAAATACAGTTGAGGGACTAAAATCGTAATTAGACCATTTTGACAATATTGGATTTACGTGCTGTTTATTTTAGTGATGCATTTTTTTTACAGTGAAGGAAGATGGCAAGGTTAGCCCGATGCCAATGGTGCCGGAGGGTGAGCAAGAAGATAAGACCCCCGAATTTGTGAAGAATACCAAGTTCTTCGGCATCCCCTTATCGGATTCCGCTAACAACAGCCCACGGTGGACCCGAACTCCGAGGAAATTACTGCTTCAGAGATCGGAGTTCGCTTTGGAATGCGGCGGCGAGGGACAAATCCCGAGCAGTCCTCGAATGGACCGGAAGTCACTCATGGCATTGTACATGGAACTCGACGAAGAACGTAACGCCTCTCCCGTGGCTGCCTACAACGCGATGGCGATGATCACCAGGTTACAGGCCGAGAAAGCGGCGGTTCAGATGGAGGCGTTGCAGTACCAGAGGATGATGGAAGAACAAGCCGAGTACGACCAAGAAGCATTGGAAGAGATGATCAATTTGGTGGCCAAAAGAGAGGATGAACTCACTGAATTAGATGCCGAACTCGAGGTTTACAGAGCGAAGTACGGACGCTTACAGGAAACCGACATTGAAACACACGGACAAAGAGACGAAAACAATGAAGAAGAAGAAGAAGACGACAACCAAGCGGTGAAAAAGCTGTCGTTGTCATCCTCCAATGCCAAACCCGAAGCTGCCTTCACGACAAGTTCCGGGGAGAAGCACTCGGAGAGTCATCAAACTCATGCCGAGTCAAATTCCAGTAACCACGAGAAGATGGAGACAGATTCTGATCCTCAGGCGGTGGAGAAGATGGTAGGTGAAGCCTCCGCCACTGCCAAAGCTAAGAAAGCTATGCGTCAACTTGACCGTATGAAAATTCTTGAGAAGAAGTTGCACATATCATCAATGGGAAGGCTTCAGAAGCAGACTAGTTGGATTGACGAGGAGTTTGAAGAAGAAGAAGAAGAAGAGGAGGAAAGTTCGTAGCTAGAAAGAAAACATGATGACACACGCTCGTAATCGTGTATTGCATTTATATTATTTTAATCTTCAATTATATATTTTTTTATTTTTTCTTTCCAATAAAACATTCAAAAGAAAATGGTTTACATAGTAATTTAATTCAAATCTTAAATAATTTTTATAAAAAAAACTATTCCATATATATATTGTATATTCTTTAAATTATACATTTTTTTCTGTTTTAGGTGTTAAAAAATAGTTTAAGGTTTAAAATTTATCAAGAAATTAAGTACAACAAGAAATATCTCTCACATATAATCAACATTTTACAGGAAAACAAAGTGGAAATAAGCTTGTTATTCTACAAATGAAGCCTACAGACTTGTATGAATGCAGCAACAGAACAACCAAAAGAATGATAAAAAAACAATGGTTTTTTTTGTCCTTCCCTCAACCAGATGGTAGAATTCTCTGATTTTTGTAACACACATCTACAAAAGCGCAGTAGGGAATACGAAATCTACGGGAATTATAAGAAATAATCAGGGGTTCTACGTGTGGTATCTGGTTCGACCTGGCGAGGAGCCGGATCAAACTGAAGAAAACTTTGCTCCATATTCTCCCCAATCTCAAGAATTGCAGCCATATTTCCACAACGGTAGCAGTAATTAGGTGCACTAAACACTGTTACCACATTCTTCTCCTGCAATGATAATAAAACAGAGATCAATATATACAATCTGTGAGAATAAATTGTTTGAAATATGTTTCGGTTTTGTAAGGATCGGTAAACCTGGGACCAATTATAGCCTTCCATTACAAGCTGGTGAGCTCTAGAAATCAGAGTGAGACCATTTGTGTGGTTGAACTGCCCAGAAATATCCTGTCCGAAGGTATACCCTGCTCCCCGAGGAGATATTCCCCAGCCACATCGGTCATCAGGATCAGACCATAAGAGATCACACATTGGACCCTCATGAGGAACCTACACAGCCAATAAATGTGAAAATAGTACAATTAATAGATGTTGCTGGTGTGATTTCACCATACGAGAATCAACATTATTTAGGACCGTCACTAACAAAGACACAGCAAGCCAAGGGTTAGTAGTTCATGTTGTATGAGTGATGGTATATTCGGCTACGTGAGTCAAGCACAAATCACCAACCATAACATCCTTACTCTAACAGACTAACCCACCTATTTTCAAAAGATTCTATCCGCTATGAGCTCTACTATGGAGTAATTTACACTATACATTACAAGGTTTCCAACAGGTTCTACGGCACACACAACTGTTTTTAACAAGGTACACAATTTACTCCAAGCCTATAAACATTTAAGTGCAAAGTATACTATAAATATAAATTTACCTCCTGTATACGGTCCAGAGCACGGATGTTATCTAATGTATCCAAAGATGGTGAGAGTCCACCATGCAAGCAGAAAATCTGCAAGGAATATGAAGAGTTGTCAGCTCACAGCTGAGAGTTGGATGGAAATAATCAACATGACGGTGTCAGAGAATTCAAACCTGACTTTCAATCAGGGCAGTCAGAGGTAAATAATCAAAGAGATCAGTGAAATGCTTCCAGACATTAGCATTTCCATATTTCCTCAAGCATTCATCATAAAAGCCATACCTGAAAAGAGCCTTACTTTGGTTACTGATACGAACATGGAATGATTTAGCAAAATCACTAAATAACTTCACCCCTAAAATACTAGCATGTGAACTATGTCACATTAGCTTAACTAGTATATGTCGCAGGTTTAACTAGTACCCATACTTCAAATCTTCAACTCTTTTACAAGGCAAATTAGTCATTAGTTTGCTTTAACAGAAACAGAAGTTAGGTGAAATAATCAACTTCTTGTAGAAAAACCTCATGATGCATTTTTTCCAATTTTCACTTTAATGACATCTAAGAAAATTAAAGTACTACGAAAAGCATGCATGGGTATTTTTTGGCTCCATAGTGCAGAAAATCATTTAGTTGGAAAAAACAAAAGCATTGGTGCAGTTACAGAATGAAAAGGAGAAAAAACAATAAATATGTATATCGCACACTTGTGTTATCTGGCGGCTCTCATGATTTCCCCTTAAAATAGTTATTCTATCTCTATAACGAACTTTCAGGGCAACTAGAAGAGTGACAGTCTCCACAGAGTAATATCCTCGATCTGTATATAACAAGAAAATGACATAAATCAGCATTGAATGGCAAATCAACTACCAAGCATGCATCACTATGACACTATGTATGATTTGCTGAAATTCTAAGCAAGAAAAAGGCCAGCATAGACCATATCAGAGAAACAAACAGTAAACCACCAGTCGATCCCCCCACCCTCATTATCTTTCTACAAATTCCTGTTCTACAGATAGCAATACCATCATCCTGTAATTACTGCCTACTGCATCAAATCTAGATATTGGAAAAAGTAGATAGTTTTGGCTGATGATAAATTTGTCGTATTTATGGTGCAAATTTAATGTATGATACTAACTTGAGAAGATCTCTTATGAAGCAAAACAACATTAGGATCAACCCCTCAATGAACTATCCAGAAATGGACTCGAATAGTTTGAAATTTTAACATAATGTTCACGCTAAATAAGGAAATAATCCCCCAAAAGTTCACATATTTCTACTTCAACAGCTCTATATTAATGTAAATAAACAATTCAGTTTCAGCTAGTTAGAAGATAAATACAGTTTTCTTCAGAAAACTCATATTAAACATTAGAGCTTCGCCTTGTACAAACAAGCAAAACCAATTTCAAACAAAGAAAAGAAAATAAAACAAAATTTAAAAGGGTTATCATTTCCTTCCCTAAATCTTCCTTTCAACTTTTCTATTTTCAATCAACAATTAGTCTAAACCACAAATCCGGAAATATAATAAAAATAAATCAATAAATTTTATAAAAAAATATGATTAGAATTCAGAACATAAAACAATAAAAAAAATTACATGAAAATGAAGAAATGGAAATTAAATGCAAGGAAAACCGGACCTACCTACGTAATCCCCCATAAAGAGATAATTAGTGTCGGGAGCTTTGCCGCCGATGCGGAACAGTTCAACTAGATCGTGGAATTGGCCATGGATATCGCCGCAGACGGTGACGGGACACTTCACCGGCTGAACATTCCACTCCTCCACGAGGATCGCACGTGCCTGCTCGCACAGAGTCTTCACCTCCGCCTCCGATAGCGGCTTGCACTGCATTAAGTGCTCGATCTGCCGATCTAGATCCCCGTGGGACGGCATCGTGTAGCAGTTGAGAGATTTGATGCTAATTTTCCTTTACCTTTTATTCTGGAGGAAGATGAAGGTTGGGGATTTTGGATCAGGTCATGGTTAGGGTTTCGGGGGAGATTAAATTTGGACCTCAAACCTCTCCTTTTTCTCTATTGCTGCGAAGCCAACATTATATTTTTGTTACCAGATAATTATGGAAATTTGCATTTTCAAGTCCCTGAAGTTTCCTATATTTTTGGAATGCATCCTTTATATGGCAATAATTATTTAAATTAGTGCTTAAAATTAGGGGCGAGCAAAACTCGACTCGAAAAAATCGAATAACTCGACTCGACTCGAAATTTTATAGACTCGATTCGAATCAAAAAAATTCAAATAAAGTTTGAGTTGTAAAATAGAAATTCGAATAACTCAAAATTTTTAGTAATTAAAGGATTAATTTTTAAGTTTGAGACGAACCTCTTAATTTTTTATGATATATATACATTGATATATAAAAATATAAAGAAATATTACTACATATGAAAATATTTATATATACATATCTTATATGATTAGAGAAATTCGTTTAAATTAGAATCAAATCATATTATAACATGATAAATAATTACAATTAAATATTTATAGGAACTCAAAAACTCTATTCTACTCGAATTTTTTAAACTCGACTCAAACCAAAAAAATTTCAAGTAAAGTTTGAGTTGTAAAATATAACTCATCAACTCGAATAACTTAAAAATTTTTTACTCGACTCAACCGAACACTCACCCCTACCTTAAATGCCATTTTTTAAAAGAATTCCAACCAAGTTTTTGATTAAATTTAATTGTCTTTTTTTATTTACACTGAACTTCCAATATTTAAGGTATAATCTCTTTTCACTATCGAATATAATCCAGTTTCAAGAAAAATATTGAATCGAAACAAAACATTCCATGCACGACAAATACAATTATATTGATAACATCAATAGTTGGATTATTAAAACATTACTCGTACAAAGACAGATAAACCATAAGAACATGGATGCAATGGTCTTGTCTGAATCTAATCAGATGGAGAACATAGAGCAGATTAGATGCATTTTCTACAAGATATATGAGATCACAAATTTAACAACACCACTACACAGTTATGAAACAAAAATTCTGCAATACATGTAAACCAATCACAGTTTCATTCCCTCATATGATCTAAAAGACAACAAACGATTCTCGGAGTTACGTTGCTCTTTCGAAATTCCCACCGACATGCATCTGCAACCACTCCGGTCGAGGTCCTTGAGCATATTCCCTTGCTGCTTGTGAGGCAAAGAGCATTCCAGAACCATCAATGGGCTGCACAACAAGCTAAAGCACCGGATTCTCGTGTTAACATACTAGACCATAGCTCCGATTATATAGCTTGAATGAATCAATGGATAAAGCCAATTCGAGTAACATGGTAACACATTTGCATTCAAATACGAAACAGAAGAGGCAGAAAAGGTGAAAAATATAACACAGAAAATTTAGGATACAGTTTGAAGTTGACCCTCAATCTCAATTTGGAGGTTTTAATTCATTTCCTCAATTTCAGAGAATGTAATCCCTACGGTTTCAGTAGAAGTTGATTTGAGGACGAGTAATAAAGGCATTAGTGCCTTTATTTCAGTCTGTTTCCGACGAGGTGCATTCGATCAAAGTGCACCTAGGCACAACTTTTTGCAAGGCGATAACCGTAAAAGAAAAGGCCCCGAGGGAAATATAAGGGTTTTAGCACCTAGAGTGTGCCTTTGTGACCTTTACAACACTAAAATTTAGAGAATCATAACTGATTTGTTGGTGGAAAAGCTAGGATTATTCAGGATAGACCGTCGGATTAAAGGAAGCAAGTATTTTAGAATCTTCTTGCCCTCAGTGCCTATGTTAGAGGAGACATAGCCCTTAGATTAGAGTCTTCCCCTTTTAAAGAAATGCTTAATTTAAGCTTACTATTTTCCTCTATTTTTCTCATAATGGTTGAATCTAGAAGCAAGAAGAGATCGCTAAAGAAATCTTCGGACGAAATTTCAGATCTTATATTTACTCAATTATCCGTTCTACAGCGTATGTGATGACACAAATATCATGTGAACAATCAACATAAGCATACTTACATCCTTTGAATGAAAGCCTTCCAAGCTAGGATTCATGTTTATCCTTGAATTAACTGCTTCGAGTTTCATTGACAAGAACTGCAAAATTAAATTCATATAACAGGTTAGATCCTGAAAGGATGGCGTAAAATCTTGGAAACCGGAACACTGTTACGGTAAGATATGTAGGATTCATACCTCCACTTGCTGCTGCAGTGACTGGATGTAGTTAATAATCTCATCAAGGACAAGCGCCTTTCCTATGACCTGAATGAAAAGTTTGTACCAAGTGTAAGATAATAATCCCATCACGATATTTCGTGGCACGAAACAAAACAGACCGAAACATAGAATCAAGGACTAATACAACACAACTAGGCAATAGTAAAAACCTTGTTGCATCCGGGGACCAAATCCTGAAGAATCTTCATCCTCTCGCTAATCCGCTCTCTCCTGGCCTGTAGAAGAAAAAACTTATTCTAGGAACATGTTTCAAAAGGGTCCAGTGACATGAACTAGCAAGACACGTACATCTGTATTCGAAATTCATTCTAACAGTGTACAAAAACTACATTTCTAAGTTTCGAATTCAAAATTTGCAAAGGTGAATTACTCTCTCGGCTAGACTATGGCTATCAGTTGCCTGACCCCTTCTGGCTCTGACATGAATATAGTCTTGCTTAGGTGGTTCAGCAGGTTTACTATTCTGTTCTGGCTTGCCACCCTCTTCAGAACTCTCAACTTCAGCTTTAGGACCCGCAGCCTCATTCTTTCCACCCGGCATTTTCATCCGTTTTCCGTTCGAATCATTCTGTTAAAATGCTAAATCATAAGACATCATGAAGCCCAAATTTAAACCAAAATTTACTGCAACTAAAGATTTAAACCAAGAATTAACTATTAAGAGGCAAATTATGAATCTTTAAAACATTTCTTCTAATCCTCACTGAGTTGAAGCCAAGCAAAGCACACAACTTTTTTTTAAAAAAAGGCTAAAAAGCAGCGCACCAAATTTCTTATATAAGTTATAAGAATTTTAGTATTAATTTTTTTTTGACATATACCAAATTTCGGAATTCTTTTATAAAAAATTCGATATAACCTCTTTTCAGCCTCTTTTTAACCTACCATTTTCTAGAACTTCCAGCACAACTTGGCATAAGCTAAATTTGAGTAAAACAAACTGACAATTAAACAAAACCCACACAGAATTGAATCCAAAAACCTTAAATTAAAGAGAGGAGAACTGAATGCCAGCATTAATTGAAATACATTTCCAAAAATTTCTCACCATTGTCGTATCTACAATCAACTGGAAATTTAAAAACTAAAAGGGCTAAACAAACCCAAGCATTAAAAATTTATATTTGCATCCAAGAGGAAGATGAAAAAAGAAACTCTCACCAATTCATTTGCACTACTAGTCGTAGAAACAATCTTGGAAGATTCATCTTCGGAGCACAATTCCTTCCTTTTTCTCCTACCGCCACACCCAACACTCTGTTCAGTCACAGTAGATTCCTCCATGGACCCATCTCTAAGACCCGAAGTCTCTCCAATCCCGGCCAAATTACCCATTCGGATCCCCAACCCACGTCCAGCTAAAACAGTCGTGTCGGAGGCTGGGTTGGTCGGGAAAGACCAAATCTCAGCAAGGCTGTAAGATGATGGATTTGCTGCAGAAAAAGATGACTCATTGATCAATGGAGGATCCATAACGAATGATCCTTTTTCATGAAAACCAGAATGGGTTTGGATTTGAGTCTTGGATCCGGGTTCCTGGTTAAAGTTTGGTTTTTGGGTGGAGAATGGGTTTTAGTTTTACAAAGTGGGGATGATTGATGGGGGGAAAAACTATTTAACGAGTTGACAAAAAGGAAAGAAAAAGAAGAGAAACGTTCAAACAGATGAATAAGAGAGACAGAGAAAGAGATCTGATCTTTGTTTGGATGAAAGGAAAGGGGGGGGGGGGGGGGGGGTGCGCACTGTGCACTGTTTAGATTCATCTTCTCTTCCTTTTTGGTGAAATTGCTTTCCGGATCCATCTATTATTATGTGGATTGTATCAATTTAGTCCCTACAATGTGTAGTAGATCAATTACCGATAGGGATGCTCTTTGAAGGAGTGGTTGTGAATTGAGTAGTGCTTGAATCGATTAAAAAAATATTGACTTGTATTCGATTTAATATTCAATAAAATTTTATTTGAATTCGTGTTTATTAAAAAAACTCGATACTCATTAAGCTTAATAATACATAAAGTTTTGGAAGTTTCAACCCAAAAGATTTTACGTATAAATTACTTAATAAGTCATTAAATTTTTCTAGAATTTTCAACTAGCATTTCAACTTTTCAGAATATGATTTTTTTTAATTAATCACCCTTTAAATAAATATAATTATATATATATATATATTCTTTAATATTTTTTTATCTCACGTACATATATTGAACAAAATTGATAAACTCGATTCAAACTTAAAATTCTATTTAATTCACTAAAAATTTTGAATTGTCCGAATCTTATTTTATAACTTAAACTTTATTAAAAATATTTTTAAATTAAATCTATAAAATTATAATTCAAATAAAATCGAGTCTCATTTTATAGTCGTATTTTATTAACTCAGATTAATTTTTTTGTGCCTAATATGTCAATTCATATAGTTTTTTATATAATGATATCTGAATATTTATTTTATTTGAATGTTTAATCATATAAATTTAAACGGTTAATAATTTTAGAGTATATAATTAAAGTTCTCAAATTAACACTTTTTTTAAATTGTAAATTCAAGATTCAATCAAAATAAATATTTTTTCTTTAGATAAAAATTATTAAAAAATTTACTTAATTGGTGACGCAATTAATTTTAGTATTGATCGTCGAGAATCGATATACATTATTTTTTGTTCTTTCACGTTTTATTTTGACTATTTTAATAAGAATTTCTACTTTTAAGGCATGTTTTTCTTTACCTTTGGGACACGTTTTTTATTAACTTCTATAATTCGTCTTATCTATCGATTGACACGATTTCAACATTTCTCTTCCGAAAAGTATTGAAATTATTGGATCCAAAGGGTTTGGTCCTAACGATGAATACAAAGACAAGTTTGGTGCCACAAAGATAACCTTTGAGACACGTAGCCATCCATGCCTAACAATTCCTTTTCACATCTCAAAATTGTAACACCCCGACCCGGATGTCACATAGGGCCTCCGGCCCAAAACTATATTTCAAAATTCTTTCGAAAGCCCAACAATTAAAATCCAATTCAAGTCCAAGATACTATTTATAAAATCCATTTAAGTTAAAACGCAAGCCCAAAATAATATAAGATAATCGGAGCTTCAAAATATTAAAAACCATTAAAACATTCGACCCAAATTAAAATAACAGAGTTACAAAATACATAGGGTCCAACCAAGTACTAGCCCACTAATCTATAGATGTACCCTGACATAGGTCGATGCTGAAATCCAAACCTCAATGGTGCTCCACGAACCGACTTCCACTAACCTACGCACGAAAACACATTTCGAACGCTGAGTTACTAAAGCTCAGTGGGTACGCCGAACTCGGCCAACATCATGCATATCATAAGCAGTAAAGCATAACATATAAACATCGTGCATGAAATGATGATCTAGCATGCTTGCCTACCACATGGCATAAACAATGTATAATATCGCACACAGCATATACATGTCACATCACAAAATAACACACAAGAATAAGGCCCGCGTCCACACAGCATCGGGATCCTACACTCAGGATTGAGGCCACCCTCAAATCCTATGCCCGGAATGTTATATCGGACATCTTCGAACGAGGCCGCCCAACGTTCGGAAAGGGGTGGAGGCCGCCCAACCAACCCCATGCTCAGAATGTTACATCGAACATCTTCGAGTGAGGCCGCCCAACACTCGGAATAAAAGTCTTCAAAACATCATCCGGCATGTTACATCGGATGGCCTTCAACGTGTTGCAACACTTATGGATATCCGGATTTCCATCACACAAGGACTCAAACCACACAAACGATCCACCAAGGATCTTAGCACAACAAGATATATTAAGACTTATCATACTTTAGTCTTTCGGGATTATAAACATCAATCTTGGTTAAACAGTTCATTTCATTGATTATAAGATCCATTTTAACCTTTAATCCTCTTATCGAACCTTAAACCATACTTAACTTGTCCAATTTTCGCAGGGGTATCGATACCCTTATATGGGGTATCGAACCACCCTGCCTTGATACCTACCCAAAGAAGGCATCGAACCATGGGTATCGATACTAGTATCGATACCCTTTGACCATTTTCAAAGTCAACAAAAGAGGATCCTCCAGCATCGATACTGGCATCGATGCCATTATGCCACTGGAGGTCCCGGTATCGAACCATGGTTCGATACACCTGGCCACTTAGCCTATTTTCACTCATGGGTATCGATACCGGTAGCCCGTGTATCAATACCCCTGCACGAAATGCAGGTCTGGACTTAGAAATTTCTAGGGATTCTTCTCAAACATTAATCTATTCGATTCTAAAGTGTTCTTACTCATTCTTAGAAAGGTTTCAAGTGTTTTAACATTATTTTCAAGCCATCAAACACACAATTATGAAATTCACCATTAAAGACCCAAAAGCTCAAACCAAGCATTCATACATGAATTTCTATATGTTATGCACTCTACCATGAAATGCAAGATAAATAGAAGAGTTGGGAGTACCAACCTCTTGCAGGCAACAACAAAAACGACCTTCCTTCTTCCTCCTTAAGCTTTCTCCTTGCCTTACCTTTGAGATGGGGCTTCCTCTTTTTCTTCACCAAACCAAACAACTCTTACCTTAGATTGTAGATCTCCTCGAGCCTTAAAACTCTCATACAACCACAAAAACGAAAAACCAACTTAATCTCTCAAAGATTTCACCTTTTACCTTTCTTTTTCTTTCCTCAAGAATGAAAGATGAAGGGAGAAAAGAGATGAGTAGGGTGATATCACTCTGCAGAGAAACTAATCCCCCAACCCTCTCTTTCATCCTTCTTTGGTAATTACCAAATAACCCTCAACCAACAACTCAAGCCCAACACAACCACTCAACCCCAACCAAACAAGCAGCCCAACAAGGCCCAAAACCTCTCACTCGGAGCCCAAAACCTAAGCCCAAACTCTCGGGTTAACCCGACACTCGGATCCGAAATCCGAGTCGTTACAAAAATACTACCTTCATTTGTATTTTTTTCCTTTATTTTTAGTTTTTTTTAATTAATTAATTCGGATTAATTCATGTCACACACTTGATTTTGATAGGTGAATCTTACAACGTAAAATTTATGCATATACAATACTTCGAATTCGAGATCTATAGTAAGTCTTTTTATTTTAAGAGTTGGGAGTTTAGTTTGGAGGTTTAGGTTGTATGGTTTATAAGTTAGGACTTATGATTTAGAGCTTAGAATTATATTTTAAAGTTTAAGTTTAATAATTTAAAATTTAAGTTTATAGTATAAATATACAGATTTGTATAATTTTTTTATATAGTATATATATCAAAATTAAACCCAATTTATTATGGGTGTATTAATTATAAATATTTTGATAATTTTTAAATTAAATTCTATTTCTATTGATTCCCCCAACCTCAATTGTCCCACACCTAACTTGTTTAGCCTAAAATAAGAAGAATCCATGACACCTACCAAAGCAAATGAAAGAAACCCTAGAAAAGTTCTTTTTTCAATTTGGATGGGTTGAGCTACCATGTGCTAAGGGTACTTATCACTTGTCGATGCTTAATTTTGACATGATTTTTTTTAATGATAATTGATAAAAAGATAATTTTGCAAAGTTAAAAAAATTAATTAGAGGTTACATGAGATATATGAAGTCACTATGATTTACATGGAATTTATACGCTATTGTTAATAATTTTATATTCCCTCGGTTTCACTTTATTTATTTAATATTGATTTTTTTATTAAAAATTTTTTAATTTTAGTTTATTATAATTTTAAATCTATTATTGATAAAAATTATATATTTTAGAAACCTCTAATCAAGTAGTTTAAAATATATATTTTATAAAATTTAATAAATTAAAATATTTAAAATAACTTCAGTTAAAATTTTAAAATTTTGATTTTAAAAAATTAATACTGAACTTTTTAAACAGGACAGAGGGAGTATTATTCTTCATTGAAATTTTTTTCAATTCAAACATAGACATTACATTCTGGAAAAAATTCCTACCAGGATTCTCTTTTCCATCATCCAAACAACCCCTAAGGATAAATTGTTTAAAGTGACGAAAATTGATAAATACTTAAAAGAATGGTGAGAACTATATTCTCAAAATATTTGTAAAAAATATTTTTGTTAGTAATAATCTTTTTCGGATTGATGAAAATAAGAATAAAATTAAATTCTAAAAAAATTATTACCCAAAAAATAATTTTTTGGAGAACCAAATCTCATGCAAGGGGCACATACAGAGGCGGTAAGATCCCTTAAATGGTAAAATATCCGGTTTAATCCCTCAAAATTTAATGTCATTAAACTAAGTTAATGGTGAAATTCCATTTTAAGCTCCTAAAAATGATACTCCATTTTAGATCAATCCATTGAAGTTTTAACAATGATAAGATTCCATGGATACGACAAGAGAGGAACTGTAGTCAATTTAAAGGCATTCATTCCACTGAAGAGCAGAGTGACAACTCCATTGAAGACAGTAATTTGTATGCAGGGATGTAGGTAAATCTTCCCTCACTCGAAGAATTTTTTACTTAAATTTTTAAAAATTTAATTTATTTATAAATTTATTCTTTCACTTTTAAATATTTATATTTTTTCTTTTAATTTTAAATTTTTGACTTTATTCATGTTTATAAAAATTAATTTCTTAGGTAAACATGTAAAGGATTGACAATATTTTCTTTTTAAACAAGCTAATAGTGATTGCAAGTAATATCTGTTCTAGAATATAATCTCTAATCATTTGATATTTAATCGTTTAATCACTCTGCTAGCATCGCTGGTGCTCAAACTCATGACCTCTAGAAAAATCAACCGTTCCTTTAACCACTTGGGCTAGAGGGTTCGTGCTGACAATGTTAGTATATAGCTCGCTGAAAATGCATGATATATTTTCCTTTACTTGATACACTAAAGAAACGACACCGTCTTTCTCATAGATATTAGAGTCCACCTCAATCGGGGAAACGACGCCGTTTCCTTGCTCTAATTCACTCACATCCAACCCTAAATTCGCCCCCATTTCCTCTGCTGCTAACAAGCTCAAGCCTCTAAATCAAAGCCGAAAGCTCTTCCATTTCCTGTCGCCGACCTCCGACCACGACCATTCTTATCTCCGGACAACTTCACTGATCTCGTTGATAGGTTATTTTTGAGCCCCAATCATCTAAGATTAGAATGCTTTAGGGTGAATGATCATGTACCGCGTGAATGTGATAGCGTTTTAAGCCTTTATAATTGTCGTTTTGAACTCCAATTAACGTGCGTTTACCTAATCTCAGGACTCTACATGTTTCAGAGATGGAATTTGTAGACAATTGTTCATTTCTTAGGTTAATTACTGGTTGCCCTGTGCTAGAAGATTTGATTTTTTTGCTTGTTTCCTTGCAAGTGAACTAAATATCTGTAGTCTTTCACTTAAGAGATTGGTTTTAGATTATGAATCTGCAAAGCATATACATTATAGAAATCGAGATGTCGATAATGAGATGTTCTAAGTCTTGTCTATTTCCAATACATTGTCAATGTAGGCCAAGGATATATCCTACTCTTCCAAATGCCTCTTGATCCGGTGCATGCTTTTCACAATCTTGTTGAATTGGAATTTATGAGTTATTATGTTAATTGGTAGGTAAGTCTAACATGGATCGTTGAGTTTCTGCATTGGCGTCCCTAATTTGAACACCTCAAGGAGATATAGTATTCGAGTCTAACATGTAGTGACTCGAATACTATATCTGGATTTAGCTGATGCAGATATAGTATTGGAGTCACTACATGTAGAAGTGTCATCTTGTTTGCTATATCACCTCAAGTAGATTAGCATTGTATCCTTAGGGAGGGGGGACACATGTTGGAAATGGTTAGCTATTTCGTGAACCATGCATTAGTTCCGAAGGAGATGCATGTTCCGTAGGAATGTCGGTCGAGTATCATAGAAGAACTATTGAGTTTACCCAGGATGGGTGATCAAAAAGACACCATCCCTAATTGCAAGGTAAGTCTAACCTGGACCGTTGAGTTTCTGCATTGCATCCCTAATTTGAGCACACTTATCCTAGATTTGGCTGATGCAGATATAGTCTTTGTGTCACTACATGTAGAAGTGCCATCTTGTTTGTTATATCACCTCAAGGAGATTAGTATTGTATCCTTGGGGGAAAACACATGTTGGAAATGGTTAGTTATTTCGTGAACCGTGCATTAGTTCCGAAGGAGAAGCATGCTCGTAGGAATGTCGGTCTGAGTATCATAGAAGAACTATCGAGTTTACCCAGGATGGGTGATCACAAAGACCCCATCTGATAGTCCGTTAAAAAAAACGACACTTTTGATATTATGTCGTTGTAGGTTTGTCATATCATTTGCAAAGCTTATTATTTTCTCGAAACATATGCTTGAAAATGACCTAATTATGTTGTAGTAAAGGCCTAATGTGTTGAAGAATCATGAAAGGTTATCCTCCTTAAGCCTTGGATTGCAACAATCGGACCACTTCCACAACTATGCTTCCATTGTTGAACACAGCATTGTCATAAAACTTCAGATGTTTTAGAAAATTCTAGCAGGTGAAGCCATATAAAAAAAATATATATATCCTCAGTCTTGTCTCCTTTCATGTCTTATACTAAAAAATACTTAAAAATTAAATTTTAAATTTTAATTTTAATTTTCATATTTTACACCCTAAATCATAAAAAGTACACGGTACTTCTAATTCATTAAACCTTAATCATAACATTTAATCTTAAACCCACTATTTTAACCTCACTATTTTAAAATGGGAAACTAATGGAGGTATAATAAAAGGTAGACGATTTGTACCTAAAAAAAAATTTAATAATGGTTTAAAAATTTAATTTTACAAATGAATCTATATTAAAAATATATTATATATTATTTTTAAAAATATTTAAACAATAAAAAAATTATAATTGTATGTTGAGTTTTTTAATTTTTTTAATCTTTATAAATAAAATTAACAATGTTCATCGATAATGGTGCTTATTAATGCTCGTCGAGTGTCGTAAAATTTTCTTTAAAATATCACTAAAAGATTTTATTTTTTATTTCAAAAATAGTTGAAATGTCTAGCGGCCGATATAATTATTGATTTCGAAACTATCACGTGCGTTGAATATCGTTGAACATTATTAACTTAATCAATAAAGATTAAAAATATTAAGGACTCAATATGTAATTAATAACTATATATTGAGTCTATCACTCTTTTATTAATTGCATATTAAGTCCTTAAAATTTTTAATCTTTATTAATTAATTTAATAATATTTAACGATATTAAGCGATGTTTGACGGACCTCATAGAATTTTAGGCGAAACAGTGTTAAACCGATCTTCAAGTGCAACTTAACCTTCCAAACGAAAAATTATATTGTGAATTTTTTTTCATCACGTTATTTTTGATATTGTCTACTAAAATTTAATAATAAAACAAAAGTGGGAAAAAAATCTTCGTGTGGCGATTGTACTTCCCCACCCATATAATATGATCCATTCATCAATATTAAAATATCTTAAATTCGAGATCAACCTAGAATTTTTAATATTTTTAAAGGTTTAATATTAATTTTTAAAATTTATAATTGTATATTTAATTAAAATATTAATAAAAATTTAATATGAATTTAAAAATTTTATAAGAAAATATTATTTTTTAAAATTTTTCAAGAAATGTCATCCAATCAAGATTGAATTCCATGGATTATTGCTTTAAGTTAGTGTCTATAAATATTAAAAATAAGAGCATGCAATATGAAGACAAAATAAATTATAATAAATTGTTAGTATGCTCATGTCTAGTGCAAACATGAATACTCAATCCAAAATAATTCATTTAATTCATAACTTAGGCTTCTTTAACTATGGACTATAAACCTTTACATTTTTAATTTATTAGGATAGGTTTAAAGTATTTTTAATTTTTTAATCAATGATATCTGGTTCATTAATCGATTAATTTAAATCGAGTATTATAAAACTCAAAATAAGGTGACCTTTCAAATCCAATTTGATCCAATTATAATGACAAGATTTAACATACAGTATTATTTAATGAATTACTAAGATGAGACAATAAATTCCTTAAATAAGATTATATGTTTGAATCACGACGTCGAGAAATGAAGCAAGGTAGGTGGGAGGGTCTCACAATAAGTCTCTATAATATTCGATCCAGATTAATCAATTGACCTTACCATTAGGATTAAAGAATCATAACAAGCATATCCTGTAATATTCGAATTTTATTTGAATTCATTTATAAATATATATAATAAAATAATAATTTATTTAAAAATAATTTATATTTAACAGAATATTTAATTATTCGAACTCGAATTTACATTATTTAGATATAGTTTTATATTATTATTAATAAATTTTTACTTATTTAAATAAATTATATCTTATTAGGTCATAACAACCTATCAAATTGAACTCACTTTCTACAGAAAGAGAGTTCTATATAATAAAGTTCGGCGATAAATTAGTATGACGCTTCAATATCTAATAAAATTTATTTATTTATTTTTTATAAAATACGAGATCATTATTTTAAATATTAAATTAATTTATTTTAAAAAATCTTTTTACTTTAGATGAAACTCGCTGTTTACGGTAAATGAATTCTTTCCGATTTTATACAAAATACGAACTATTCTTACGTAGGCAAAATAAAAATTATTTTTTTAAAAATAATTTTAGATGAAAGTCACTGTTTTAATTAAATAATAAAAATATTTTGTTTTAAAATGGTCATGGAAATTTAGTAGAATATTAAATTTTAATAAAATAATTAGGGATATGAGAAAAATGAAAGTTTATTTCGTAAAATATGATTTTTTTTATAGTATGAGGATAACGTTATTTACACATGGTGTTATCTCTTAAATTATTATTATTTTATTATATTTGATAAAAATTAAACCATATTTAAGGAACAAATAATAATTTAAGTGATAACGTCATATGTAAGTAAAATTATCCCAAAATAATAATAGTATAAGAGATAATAATATCATGTGTAAATAGCGTTATTTTTAAACCCCATAAAAAATATTATATTTTATAAAATAAACTCTCCTTTCTTATATCTCTAATTATTTTATTAGAATCTAATATTTCACTAAATTACCCCCATTGGTAGCTACATGTACTCTAGTCAGATTTTTCTAAAAAAAGTCAGCTTAAAGAAAGTTAAAAAATTATTATATTATTTTTTATAAAAGTTGTGTAAGAAATTTATTATTAATTTTTTTATATAAATTAAAATTTTTATATTTTATAATTACTTTGATATATACTAAAATCTTTATATATTTTTTATAAAAAATTAATATATAATAAAATTAAATATTAAAAATCTTCTCTTTTTATAAAAATGATACACTTACTTTTACTCTCTTTTTAAGCTCCTATAAACTATCCTTACACGACACCCAGGTGGAAAGCAAAGCAGTCTCATGAATAAAACGAGTGTTATTTCGTGTAGAAATGTGTTTTTCACGTGACTTGAAATGACTGGACCAGTGGTGTCGTGTCCTACTACTCTGCCCTGCTGAGGCTGAGGCTGAGTCTGAGCGTGGTCGAGTCAGATCAGAACTGATTTTCTGATGCACACAAAACTGGACGTATCTGTAAACTTTAACCTGTGTCTGTGTCTGGATAGTGGAGAGAGTGGCCACGACATGCCAGGATTACAAAACTATTTTTTATTTCACAAATCAAGACAAAGAACCCACTGTCTGACACACACCACAAAAGATTTAAATACAATCGTAGTTTAGGGATATTTAATTATAATTATAATTATATTTTTTAATAATAAATGGTATTACAGTCTACAGATATGTCAATGTATGCTCCTATATAACAATAAGTATCATAATTATAATTTGGGACATGCCGCTCTTTCTCTTTCTCCAAATTTTTTTAATAGTTCTTTATTTTGATTTATTTCTTTAATATATGATTCACAAACAATTTTAATATTGGTTGTCGATCATCGAATCTATGAAACTATTATTTTTTATTTTAAATTTTAATAAAAATGTTTACTTTTATAGTACGTTCTTTTTTGTTTTTATGATAGTTTTTCTGTCTTTGTGACATGTTTTTGTTTTGTGGTTTGATTCATGTTTTGTGGCATGTTTCAACATATCCTAACAATCGATTGTTGTTCACACAAAGATTCAATCGACGGTAGTTTCTGATTTATGTTTTTGTCGGTGGTTACTTGGAAAGTTATATCCCCACTCGGTTGATGGTTATTTGTCGATGAAATCAGTCCTAAATAAAGATACATTTCACATGATAGTTTGGATCGTCTACAACTCTTTCTTTATGCGTCTCGTTTGGACAGAGCTAAGGAGATTCAAAAAGCTTTTGAACTTTATTGATATGCTTATCTCTATAGGAATTTTATTTTCTTTGTTTTTTGTTGTAAAAATCTTTGGATTCTTTAATCCAATTTTTTATTTCTCGTTCTATAGATTTAATAAAAATTTAGTAATATTTGTAAAAAAAATTAATCATATTAAGTTTTAAATTAGATCTTATTAAATCAAGTTAAATCAAATATATGTTATTTTTGGTTATTTTGATTCGGATCAAGTGCGGTTCAGTTCAAGTCAAGTTCATTTTAGATTGAGCTTCTTTCGAGGTCAAGTTTATTTTAGGTCAAATTTATTTCAAGTCGAGTCAAAACGGTTTGGGTTTTAATCAGTTAATTTGGGTTCCGATGAACTTCATATCAAGTTCACTACAGGTTGGGTTCATTTCAAGTAGGGTAATTACAAGTCGGTTTTATTTTAGGTTGGATTAATTCGAATTTCGAATTGGTACTAAATTTGAGTTTGACACATTTAGTCGATAGACTTTGAGTCAGATCATTTCGAGTGAATTATTAACGCCTTTCATGAATACGAATCATATTAAAACTAAATATTAGACACTAAAATGAACAAACATATCATCATATGATTCATATTTAAAATATTGAAGTAAATTATAAAAATAAATCAATTTCGATAAAAAATAAAATTTTAGGGACTAATATAAATAAAAATATCATATATTAAAAATATTAGACTAAATTTAAAAATGAATACGGATCAATTTAGAATGAATACAAAGTTTTGATATACTTTACCTAAAAAATAAAATTTTAGGGACTAATATGAAAAAATAAAATTTTATTAATTTCTAAGTTTACTTGCATTTGATTACTATCAAATCAAGTAATCAACAGAGTTTCCGATCTTTCCCAACAAATTTTGGTCAAGATAATCAATAAATTTCGGTTGAGTTAATAAGAAAAAAAAAAAAAAAAGACATTCATTCGAGTTGCGGAATTCTTTACCTAAACGATAATTAAAAATATTATCTTTTATTTAAAAAATAAAAGTATAATATAATATATCATTAAAAATAAATTTAAATATGAATTTATATTGAATGAACTTACTATAATTTATATTAACTTGACAAATTCATTCAAGTTACTATGTACGTCAGATTTTGGGTCTATATTAGTAGGATCAATTTGAGTTTGAGTCATTTTTAATCGGATGTAAATCGGATTCAGGTACTACAGTAATATGTTCAACTCGAGTTTGGGTCAACAACAGTTAAAAGTGATAAATGGATCATTCAAATCAGGGTCGGGTTGGGTCGGGTCATGTTCAATTTTGACTATATTCATTTTCGGTTTAGGTCAGGTTAGATATAATCCGAATCAGTTTAATTCGTGTCTATAATGATTTGGGTCGGATGTCGGGTCGGATTGGATCACACAAGTTTGGTTGATTTTCGTGTCGAATGATTTCAGATCAAGTATTTTTGGTTCAATTGATTTTGAGTCAGGTCAAAAACGATTGAATAAAAGATTGATATGTTTTAGTCAAGTTTTCAAGTCAGAGTAGTTTTTAAACTTAAATATGGCTTTATAAAACTAATATATTTGACTTTTTGGTAAGTTGTATAAAATATTTTATTATTTCTTTTAATATATAATTTTATTTCGGGTTATCTTTGATTCAGGTTACTTTCAATCGGATAATTTTGATTCAAATCCATTCAGTTCGCTTAAAAATTGGTTTGAGTATATTTGATTGGATTGAAAATTAGATCATATCCATATCGTTTCAACTAAAAATCAAATCATTTCAATTTGATTCAATTTATTTTAAATTTCATATAAAACTTAAATATCATATTTGAATCAATATCGATCTCAAATCAAATAAAATCGATTCAGATCTCAAATCTTAAATCAATTGATCCACCTTAAATCATAATTGATTACATATCAATTTTAAATCATCGTATTTTTAATTTAATTATCAAATAAATTTTAATTAAATTTTTATGTCACGTCAACTTTCTTACACCTGAACCAACCATCCGCGTTGCCCCAACGTACATTGCCCTGAACTGTGTTTGACTCTGATATTCAATGCCTTGTGCTGTGACTGACTCTGATATAACAGACGTACCACTTCAACCGACTTTTCCTTGTGTTACGACAAATTTTATTATTAATTCTTGTATTATATATAATTTAAAATTAGTTTCTAAACCTTAGTTTGGTTATTTTTAGTTCTTTAAATTTTGGAATTTTAATACAATGAATTGAGTGAAACTCATTAATTAGTAAATAAATAGGAGATTGAAAATTAGTATTTCCAATAATATAAATAATTTTTAAATTTAGAGGGGAAATAATGAATTATACATTTTTAAGAGGTTAAAGAAACTATTTAATTTTTATTTTTAATATTTTCAGAGGTATGATTAATTTATAGTCCGGTTCATTAAGTTATCTATGGTCTTATTTAATAAAATTTATTTATTTAGTGATAGGTAAGAAAGATGTGAAAATTTAATAAAAAAAGCATAAAAATAATTTTAACCCTTAACATTTATAATTTTTATCAGTTTAGCCTTCATTCTTTTTTTGAGATGAATTTAACCTTTAATCTGTGTCTTTTTGACAAATATCTCATTTTTTTAACTAACATAATAATTAAACCGATAAAACTTTAACGATAATGACATGTCATAAATATGTAGATTATAGAATGAGGTTAGTTGACATGTTATTTAAAATATATTATCGCATATATATGATATGTCATTATCATTAAATTTTTAACAGTTTAGTCATTATGTTAGTTAAAAAATGAGATATTTATCAAAAAGACACAGATTAAAGGTTAAATTCATCTAAAAAAAGAATGAGGGCTAAACTGATAAAAATTATAAACGTTAAAGGTTAAAATTATCTTTATACAAAAAAATACAAAGATTTACTTTAAAAAAATGAGATATAAATTTATTATTAGATAAAATATGAATAACTGATGAATTAGACCCATCTAATATTTTTTTTGTTATATCAGGTAATAAGTATTTGACTTTTACTTTATTACATAATTTCACTTAAGAGAATTTATTTGAAAAAAATTATAATTATTGGATAAAATGTCCATATACAATATTTTGTGGTATAAATTTGACAATTTTAAAAATAAAAATAAAATCCATATTTTATTGATATATTCATTAAGACTTTTTTTTAAAGTTTTATACATATTTTGGATTGTTGGTTGATTGAAACAGGTGATTTAGATTATTTTTTTATTTTTTTTCTCAATTAATAATATTTCATCCGTTTTAATCATCTGATAATCCAAAAAACATATAAAACTTAAAAAAATATATGATATAACTTAATTTTATCTAATAAACTTTTTTTTGAATTAGTTAATAGTGATTACAGTAATATCTGTTCTAAAATATAATCTCTATCATTTGACATTAATCGCTCAATCACTCTATTAATATCACTAGTGCTCGAACCCGTAACCTTTAAGAACAATAACGGTTGCTTTAATCTTATCTCCTCAACTAATAAAACCAAAAGACAGAGTTTATATTATTGGCAAAGGCAGTTTAAGTGTCACATAATAATGCTTTCAAACTTTGTCCCTTTCCTTTCCAACAAAAGTCAAAATCCCTAGTGCCCCAAATTGTGTGATAGTGATGGTTCAAAAGCCTTGACTCATAAGTCACTTGGGGTTGTGGATTACTCAGCTAAACCCTACCTTTTTTGGACTTTTTAATCACGATCCACTAAAATCAGATACTTTCAAATTTATTTTATTAAACACATATAAAATTAATTGTAGTAAATATCTTTAATATATTAATTTGATTCACATATTTTAAATATATTTGTATTAAATTTAAATCAATATTTAATTTTTTAATTAATATTTAAATTAACAAAAGATTTAATAAGTATAATTATTTCGTATACAAGTATTTGTGAAAATAAAACGTTTTTTAATTTAAAGGTTTAAAGATTTTATTTTAGGGTGTACTGTTTAGAGATTTAAGTGTATAGATTTTGAAATTATGAGGTGCGACTATGATTTAAGGTTAAAAATTAAGGTTTATAGGTTAAATTTAAATTATTAACCATTTTAACCTCTAAACCATAAATTATAAAACTAAAACTTAAATTATAACACTAATCCTTAAATTTTAAACATATATACTTAATGTGAGTAGAAATCTCCTGGACTCCTACCCTTAATCATGTTTCCGTTCACGTTTTACCTTAAAAACTAAAATTAAATTTTAAACTTTAACTCTAATTTTCATATCTAAACCATACACTCTACCTCTAATTCTCAAAACTATAACCATAACTTCTAATCTAAAATCATAAACTCACTAATTTAAAGTAAAGACATCAAAGAATGTATAATAAAGGATAAACGATTTACACCTTATTAATATATGATATATTTTTTTATTAAAAGGATAATAACTTTTTAAAAATATATTTTTAAAATTTAAAGAAATTCGAACCATAATTTAAGGCTTTTGTAAGGAAAAAATTTGGAAAACCGGACGGGACATCTTTTTGCATCAATTTAAAGAAAAATTATTAGGTGGACTTTATTTACTATGTCATCCGTAATCTCAATCAATCATGATCGTTCATCTTATTTACTTAAATCATGAATGACGTGATGAACAAGATTCACCTAATAATTTGTTTAACTTAATAAGACACATTTATTTTTAAAGAACTTAAGACATACCAGCAATTGCAGAAAGGGTACTGAAAAAAAATCAGAAAAATAAAAAAGGAAGTATTTTGCAATAAACCCAGAGACGAAGGGGAAGAGAAACAAAGAACAGAAGACACCAGTAATGGAGATGGTGCCTTCAACAATGGCGGAGATGTGGGCAAAAATGGGTTCAACCATAGCTAGCTTCATGTTCATATGGGCAATATTCCGTCAATATTGTCCCTACGAAGTCCGCCGATACATCGAGAAATACACCCACACGATCATGGGCTATTTCTCCCCTTACATCAAGATCTCCATCCACGAATTCACCGGCGATCGGCTGAAACGGAGCGAGGCCTACGTCGCGGTGGAGGCGTACCTGAGCGCCAACTCATCGAAGACAGCTCGAAGGTTGAAGGCGGAGATGGGGAAAGACAGCACCAACTTGGTTCTAAGCATGGACGAGTACGAGAAAGTGACCGACGAGTTCCGCGGGGCTAAAGTCTGGTGGGTGGCAAACAAAGTGGTGTCACCCAGCCGGCCGATGGGGTATTACCCGGAGCAGGAGAAAAGGTATTACCGGCTAACGTTCCATAAGCGTTACCGGGAGATGATTACCGGCGCTTATTTGGAACATGTGGTGAAAGAAGGGAAAGAAATCAAGGTCCGGAACCGACAGAGGAAGCTTTACACCAACAGCCCTGGTTATAAATGGCCGAGCTACAAGCATACTATGTGGAGCCATATCGTTTTCGAGCACCCGGCGACGTTCGAGACGATGGCGTTGGAACCAAACAAGAAGAAAGAGATCATTGAAGATCTTGTGACGTTTAGCCAGAGCAAAGAGTTTTATTCTAGGATTGGGAAAGCTTGGAAAAGAGGGTATCTTTTGTACGGTCCGCCGGGGACCGGGAAATCAACTATGATCGCGGCGATGGCGAATTTGTTGTGTTATGATGTATATGATCTTGAACTCACTGCTGTTAAAGACAATACTGAATTGAGGAAGCTTTTGATCGAGACGACGAGTAAGTCGATTATAGTGATAGAAGATATAGATTGTTCACTTGATCTTACAGGTCAAAGGAAGAAAAAAGGCGGGAAAGCTATGGTGGATGAAGATAAAGAGAAGATTGAGAAAGAGAGGAGGGAAGCAAAGGAAGAAAGCAACAATGTTGGTGGTGGTAGCAGCAAAGTGACACTTTCGGGTCTGTTGAATTTCATCGACGGGCTGTGGTCGGCTTGTGGTGGGGAGAGGTTGATTGTATTCACCACGAATTACGTCGAGAAACTCGATCCGGCATTGATTAGGAGGGGGAGGATGGACAAACACATTGAGCTTTCTTATTGTAGTTTCGAGGGATTCAAAGTGCTGGCGAACAATTATCTGACATTGGAATCTCATCCGTTGTTTGACACCATTGAAGTGTTGATGAAAGAGGTCGATATTACTCCGGCCGACGTTGCCGAGAGCCTAATGCCTAAATCTCCATTAGACGATGCCGAGAAATGTCTCCGCAGCTTGATTCAAGCTCTCGAGGATGCCAAGGTTGAGGCTGCTAAGAAGGTTGCAGAGCAGGAAGAAAGTTGTTCCAGGCCAATTGAAGATCCTAGTGCTGCCATGGAAGATGTTCTAACACCTTGAAAAATAGTGTTGATGATTGATTCCTAAACGAGAGATTTAGTGATGATTAGAAGTGATTCTATTTAGCTGTTGAAAACATATGGACACTGAATGGGAGCATCAAAGTGGAATTTTTAGTGTTTCAATGAACAGCTTCATTTACCCAAAATTGAGCATCCCATGGATGTTTCATTTACAACAAGACTTCTTTAACATGATCTTCAATTTTATTACAAGACAAGAATCATCAAAGTCTTGTAGATTTGTCACATTAATAATCTTGATTATGTACGTAGGGTGCATAATTAATCGTAATTATTAATCGATATAATTATTATATTTTACAGGTTAATTAAACGAATTGTTGAAGTTAAATAATTTTGGTTAATCGAACCGTTAAAAATGATAATTAGTAGTTACGGTTATAAATTTTGATTAATGATTAAGATGTATCTTAATTGTTATTAAGTTATTTATATATGATGGTGGTTTTTATTTTGAATTTTGATTATTATATGTTAGTTAAAGATTTATCTTTAAAACTTTGACAGTGTTTTTGTGTCTTAAACTTTGATGGTGTATTGTTACAATATTATGTGATATAAAAATTTTAAACTTTAAAATATTACGAAACATGTATTTTAGTCTTGTGTTAAAATTTTATAATATATAAGTAATTTTTTTCTTGATTGCTCTTTTGGTTTTAGGTTTAACCCTGACTAATCCAGACTGACCTAGGTCGCACACTTAGCTTTGGTGGGTGAGTCTTCCAACAGAGATTTTCTGTGTACACAACATCTCGAATCTGAGACTTGCTTAAGCGAAACCAAACTGCTTACTACTTGGATCAACCCCTATCGGTAATATATAAGTATTTTTTTAATTATCACATAATCATTAAAATATTTTTATGTATTATTTATTAAAAAGATAATTATTATTTTTTAAAATATAATTAACACGTCAAAAAATTTATAATAGTTATAAGTTAACTTATAATAAATTGTCTATTAATTGCGTCTTAATAGTTAACCGTTGACGATTAACTATCTTTTAATAGTTAAATTACGATTAATAAAATTTAATAACAACTATAATAATTAACCGATCATTTAAATAATATATTAAGATTAACTTTGTATGAACACCCCTAATAAAACGTCATAAAAGGGTTTTTAACTATATTAGATAATCAAATTTTCATGATTAGGGAGTGTACCATGATGATACCTACACAAACATAATAACGACCGCAAAAAAGATAGACACAAGACTGTCACAGGATTAAAAAAATCTACTATAAAGAACAAATATAATAATATATATAAAGTTAATATAAAAATATGATTATTAAAATCTAAAAATAAAATAATAAAAGATCACCCGTAATTAGCAACCAATACAAAATTAATATTATTGTAATCGATATAAACTTAATGTTATCGTCGATAAAATACATACATATAGAGAGAGACATTATCTCCTCCGGGAGACCCATTACAATACTTGTATGCTTTTGATCAAAATTTTATTAAAAATGAATTAATTCGTATCAATATAGAATTATTATGCATGCTCATTTTATATATTTTCCCCTGGTTGATAATAATGGTACAATACAAATAATTTATGCAGCTTTAAATCTCTTGGTTAACGGAATTTTAAGAAAAAAAAACCCTATTCCTCCGTATCTCATACGGATTTCATAATTATAGGAATTGATTTTATAAAAAAAATAAAATTCAGATAAAATAAATTAAATACAAAATTACTTATAAAATAAATTATACGTAACTTGGATTTTAAATACTTGTCTTAATAAATGAGAAATAACTTAAATTAAAATGTCTTGTACAAACTTTGCCAAATACTAACTAGATGAAAATTATTGTTAACATATACAAAACAACTCAGAAATCTTCACTTCAACTTGTTAGGACAAAGATTTTAAAATATTACTATGTCTGTAACTGTGATAAACGAATAAAATTAAAACATTCTTTCGATGAAAGCTTTGATGATTGCTTCCTAAACTCATGAAGAACGCTCTAATCTTTGAAGCACAACCCGACCGTAAAACTTTCTTGTCCTGATGAACAACATGAATGCGATGAGGAATCCGAGGAATGCAACCGATGCCATGATGAAAAACGAGAGCATAAAACACCGAGTGCCGTAACAAGATGTGTCTTCTCCGGTCGCCGTCTTGTCGTAAATATACCCAATGATCCGTACGGAGAAAATGTATGATCCGATAGGACTGGCGATGGCAATTGTGTTGAAAATTGTACCCATGTGTCGAACCCCGAAGATCTCGGCGGTGATGGTCGGCATCAAAGACCACTGAGAACCGTAGCAAATGCCAACCACGACCGAGCCGATGTACAAGTTCCCGGGGAAACCTGATGCAACAATCAAGTGACCAAACGTCAATGTTGCTAGTGTAATGACCATGAACAATGGCCTAGCCCAACCTTTGTGTAGTAAAATGTCCGACAAAAAACCAGCCCCGAACCGTCCGAGGAAGTTCCATATGCTCCACAAAGCGACCAAAGACGATCTCTCGACGGTCGAGTAACCGAGAGATTCACCGATTTGACTAATATTGTTTATCGTCGCCAGACCCGAACCCATTCCACATATCATAGCAATGAACAACAACCAGAAATTCACGGTAAGCATAGCACCCACTAGATCAAAAACAGTATCATCATCTTGATTATCTGATAAGTTCTCAATCGAAGACGAGGCAACCGTCTTAGCTTGGTCATGTTCGCCACGGATCTCATGGTACTCCCCTTGTTCTTCTACTTCACCGTATTTGGTCGACGGCATCGATTCCGTATCATACATTAAACGACTCGTTTCAAGGGAAGGCCGCCACGAATCCCTATTGGCATTGGCTGCAATTCCGAAAGGCAAGGCAAGTAAAGCCATCAGGAACAAGGATGTGATGATCCGACCCCATGACGGTAAAACGAATACGTTTTCGAATATTATGACGACCATAAGATATGCAGCGACGATCATCGCAACGTACGAGAAACCGTTCAAATGTTTCTTGTCATCGATCGAGCTGGTTCCATGGATTTTTACGAACGGCATAAGTAGAAAGGAGACCAGAGTTGGAGTGATGGCGAGGATCAAAATGAAAGTGGTCGGATCACCTTGGCATACGGTGCTGTACAATTGAATCAATAGGGCTCCACTCAAACCGAGAAACCCCTAACATCAAAAACTCAAATTACAATTAAATAATCAATTTTATTTAAAATAAATATAAAAAATAAAGAATATTGAAATAATGAAATGAACTTACAAATTAGTCCAAACCTAATTCGATTATGAAGAAAAAAATTAAAATAAATTTGAACACATGCCAACCAATCCAATCTAACAATCAATAATTCTAGTAATGACTTAGTGTTTAAGATTTATATATATATATATATATATATATATATATATAATTGAGTTGAATTCAGGACGAAACTAAATGTGAATGTGAATAAAAGAACAATTACTCTATACCCTTAATTTTTTTCCGCAATTATCTCTTTATTTAAAACTTTTAAAATTTTAATTTATTTATATATTTTTTTCACTTTCAAATATTTATATTTTATAACTTTAACCTAAATTCATTACTTTATCCTTAAATTGAATCCAATCCTTAAATAGTATAAAACTTTTTTTAGACAAATAATAAAACATTCTAAATTAGTACATGTATAGATTGTGTCATTGCAATAATAATATTGATGTCACTAAAATCTTATTCAACTAGAGATTTTGGTAATATCTTACCAAGTTTGGTTACTCATTTGAGAAAAAAATATTAATATTAATTTTAATTTTTAATTTTTTTTAATTTTATAATTATAAAATAATATCTATTTTTTTAATGAAGTACATATATAATACATAATATTTAAACTTAAGTCATGTAATAAATTACGTTATTTTTTATTATTATAATGACTTCACGGGTTTTTTAATTTTTATAATAACCTTATCTTTTTATTACATAAAAAACATATTTTTTATTTTCTTATGTAATATTCTTTTAAAAATACCTCTGGCTATTGAATTATGAAAACCAAAATAATAATAGTAATAATAATAGCCATAATAATCCAAAAACAACCGAAAATAATAATAATAATAATAATAATAATAATAATAATAATATAATGAAGGAAAAATCCATGGCTCTAATTGTACCTTCATGATCCCCACAATGGTCCCACCGAAATAATGAAAGTTTTCCACGCCACTAACCACGTTCACCGTATTGAAAAACGTCTGAGCTTGAGCTGCCATCAGCATGAACAAGCACATCACCGGAACCGGTGGCCGGTCGATCAATCCCACCACGGATGCCCATATGAAAAAATACCCAAAGAAGCACTGAACAGCGCCGGCAAAGAGGAGCACCCAGGGGCCACTGAGAAGTCCGCTACGGCGAGCGGTGACGGCAGAGTAAAGGAAGCCAGAGAGGAACCCGACGTTGGCGCCGATGTCTTTAAAGACGGAAACGGTGTCGAGGGTCGATTGGTCGTAGGACTGTGATGATTTGAGGATGGAAGAGTAGATGCCGAAGGTGTAGGATGCGCCGGCGGCGCACTGGATCCATATGCTCGCCGCCGTGGATATCCATTTGGAGTGGAGTAAACTCTCCATGCAAACAAAATTGAAGAATTAAAAAGAGATGAAACAAAGAACAGTTATCCGTCGGAATTTGTACGGTTTTTACCGGCCAGTTTCTTGGGAAATTAACGTCCGGTAATCAGGGGAAAGAGAAAAGACCAAAGATTCGGTGTGTTTTGTAAGAAAAATATGTTTGTGTTTTTTGTTGTTTCAGTTAAACTGGGTTTTATGGATGTTTTGTGCATGCATTTTTTTGGGTCAAATATGCTAATTGACCCCTAAACTTGTTATTCTTACTCGACTTGGTACCTGAACTTCTTTTTGGATCACTTTATTACCTGAGAGTTGTGATATTTTTAATAATTAAATTAGTGTGCGGCATATAATTAGGGGGGTGTAGAAATATCGGATATCATTATTTGTTCATTCAATTCGAATTTAAAATATTAATTATTGAATTAATTTTTATTTTTTAAATTAAATATGGATTATAATATTTTAATTTTTGAATTATCTAAAAATTTGAAAAATTTGAAAATTTGAAATCTTATATATATAAATTTTATTATATTAGAAATTTAAAGCTAGTTATATCCAAAAATTTAAATTTTTTATAGATGTAATTTTTTTTATATTTGATAATTCGTTATTTGTTATATTTAAAGATCCAAAATTTTCATAACTAAGACTGCAAAATTTGAAAAATATTTAAATCAAATCAAAGATAATCAAATATTTCAATATCCAATTCAAATATCTTTTTTTTTTCTGAATCAAATATAAATTGTTGTATTATCAATCTGAAATTTTAGATATCCAATTTAATATCCGAAAATATATACCTTACATATGCTCTGGTCGTGTCAAATGTTGATGTAATACTGAATTATCAAATACAAATATGATATTAAATAATACGTGTCACACGACCTAATTGATGATTAAAATGATAAACCAGCACTAGATATTAATTTGAAAAATATTTTATGTTTGACCACCAATGCGGTCTACAAGAAAGTTTACATACCAAATTAAAAATTTTGTGAATATGAAGGACTAATTGGTACTTTAACCATTTTTATATTTAAAATTAATCATATATAAGCAGATGAATTCATAACTTTTTTTTATGATTTAAATATAATTACTAATATTTGTTTGGAATCTGTCTGTTTCTGTATGAATCCAGCCTTAGTTCAGGTTAAATACAAACCATATCTGACATATGCACAGGAAAAATAAAAATATCCACCGAATGAGTATGACCTACATGGAATAAAAAAAATATTTAAAAAATATTTTAATATATAAATATAAATAATTATTTTAATATTAATAAAATAGATGAATTTGATTAATTGAAATCACAGATAATATGATAAAAATAATTTCTGATATAATTTTCTAAAGAAAATATATTAAGAAATTTACATGTGTCAATATATACAAATAAGGAAATAAATAAAAACAATAATCATCCAGTTTAATGGGAGTCTCATTTATTCAAGATAAGGTTGTTGATCATTATCTATATCCAATAGAACAATCTTGGTATATGATATAATGATTAAAGGGTTTCTATATTCAATTAAAATCAAATTAATTTATTAAAAATAAAATTTATTTTTTATTGATCGATAAATTAAATGTTTAATCAGTTAAGAGTTTTTTAAAAATTTGATTAATTTAATTTATAATTAATTAAAAATATTTAATATATTAAACATATATATATTTTAATCCTAAACCTATCGAGATTTTAATTTTTTTAATTCAAATAATAAAAAAATAAATTAATTTAATCTAACTAAAAAACGTAAACCCTAAATTAATAAACACCTGTAAACTAATTTTACATAGACTGCATTAAAATTTTTCCCTTTCAAAAAACCTGTATTAAAAGTAGAAATGACAACTTCTAAATACTAATGAATTATTTCTTTATAAAGTATATTTAATTTATTTTAGTTTTAAGGTTTTTTGGAAATTTTTTATTAAGAAAAAATAAAAATATTATCTTATTAAAAAATTTCTTTAATTTTAAATAAATAAAATAATATATACAATCTCGTCGGAACAAGTCACATAAAAGATAAACTCAATGAACTATTGTAGATTCAAAGTTAAGCAAGAATCAATAAAGTATCTTGGAACCTTTCTTCTTCATCATCTTCCTCAGCTTTCAGTTGTCTTAAAGTCTTTTTACCAGCTTCCCCAGGAACACCATCAACATATCTAACTTGTTCTTCCACATTTCTATGAAAGCCTGCAATGCTTCCTAGCAGCTTATATGGTCACATTTTCTCTTACAGAGACATTGTAGGTGATAAAACTCTTACAGCATCTGGAGAATGTCCAGTCCCTTCCTTCTGTGTCTGTCATTTGTATCCATGGTGCCAATTGATCCCCACTTGAGGAGCCTGAAAAGATCCATGACAGTAGACTGTAGAGTATCAGCATCCTGTACAAACTCATTTCCATTGCTACCACTAGAATTTGCCAGGGCTGAATCTTCTGTCATTGCATCAGGCAATAAATTTTCATCCAGGAGGAGACAAGAAGCATCTGGCATGAAGAACAAGTCTCTCTTTAACCTCAACAATCTTAGTATCACCATTTGCATCATCCATGGGAACAGTCTTCTCGGAATATCTAGGCAGAACACAAGAATTTAAGTATTTTTCTAAGCTGTGTAGCTCCCAGAAAATAGATGCACATGGGAGTTTTATCTACAACATTCTTCAGAAGCTGTCAACCAGAAACCATACTCTGCAACTCATCCATTGTGAACTGTATCACCTTGTTGACTCGCAGCAAGGTACTTATGTCTAATAAGCAGTTCAAATGTAGCATGAATTCTTTCAAGCAACTTGGCACGCTCGGCATCATCCATTGTTGGCCAACTATATCCACATTCCACAAGATAGATTGCCACAGATCCCTTGTTTCCATCACACTCTCTGCACTCAATGCTAGAAATTTTGTCACAGTCATGGCCCTCCACACTACCACAGATTTTTCTTTCTCAGGAGATGAATCCCATGCATCTTTGAAGCATTCATCACACTTCTCGTTAAGGTTTCCTGAGACAAAATCTTCTGATAATTCTAAGTCTGTCACTTAGACCAATTATTTTAACTGCAGCAGAAATATCCCAAGGAAGAACAGTTAAGGAGCATCTGTATCCACTCACTATTCGTTATTTTTAATGCTCTTATGTATTTTCTTTATTTATTATACGATTAAGTGATTGATACTATTACACAAGTCATTTTTACTATATCATCAGTGAGACCAATCAATTAAATACATCAATTTCATTAATTCTTCCGCCAATCGACTGCACTCATATTTCAGCTGATCCAAATCATGCATTGCATCCAAACCAGAGTACATGGAAAAGTAAAAAAACCCATCATAGATTGAAACTTCAAAAAGCTGTTCCAAAATGCCGTGTTAAGTTGGATCATGTACATAGAATTTCTCAGTCAAGAGTTTGTGCTATTAACAGTAAATATATCCTGCTGATCAATCGCCAATCTGCAGAACTCGGATACAATATCAGGTTCGAATTTTCAATCAAGAAGCTTATCTAAACTGCAACAAAATGAAGAAGCTGGCATCACCTCCTTATTTAAAGTTAAAACGGCAGCTAATAGTTTAGATAGGCAAAAACCTCTTCGACTTCCGGGAAGAAAACTCTGTTATGCTACGGTGGACCGGAAACTTACAGCAAATGCATTCTCTCCACGTACGATTGAAGTAACCATCTGTTAAGAGGTTCTCCACACCCTACGAAACACCCGGAATTGCCATTTTCGGTGAAAAACGGAAAGCTAAAAATATTAAGAAGATCCTGAACAGCTTCTCGCACGAGCGATGATCCGGTAACCCTGCTCCGCCTGCCCCATCCAGTCACTATATCGATCCGGCTGGGACTGACTCCTGAAACCAACATTTGCTGGCGAAACCAGGCAAGTGTCCTAGACAATGCTGTTACAGCAGTACCATCCGACATCACATGTAGGTTGATCAGCCAATAACATGAGCTTTTCTCTCTAACAGCATCTGGATACACATTCTTCTCCATGGCTACCTCCCAAACAGACCCAGCCTCCTCCTTAAGCCCTGATTTGTGAAGAAAATCCACAACGGCATCTACCAGCCCCCTCTTGCTCTCTCTATCCTCACTGTGCATCATATCCAAGAATTTGTTCACGTGATCCCGCACATTTCGACCATCAGGTCCTGCTGAAGGCATACTTAGCAGAAACATATGCGCAGGATGACCCGTGACAGCCAAGAGCTGGCAACAAGTCCCCATATCATTTGGCGATCTGGCCTCTGTACAATAACTCAGGAGCAAGGTATAGGTTTGCAAAGAAGGATTTAAACCCAAATCGAGCATGCTTTGCAGCAAGTTATAAGCATCCGACAACCTATGTACCCTAAGGAAAGCACTGAGCAAAGAATTGGAAGTAGGAACATTCGGGAGCAGCCCTGCTTGTAGCATGGCCTGATACCATTGCCAAGCCTTCTCAATATTACCAGCCTTACCCCATAAGTCAACCAACAGGCCATAAACAGGTTCATCAGGCACCCAGTTTTTCCTTTTCATCACACAGAAAATTGCTTCTGCTTCATCCAGATATCCACAGTGTCCAAGCACCTCCATTACTATGCTGTATGTGACCTTATCAGGTTCAAATCCAGCATTCTGCATATCACGGTAAAGTTTTAAAGCACTGTCATAGTTCCTCGCCTTTGCATGCAAAGCGATCATGATGTTGTAGGTGACTAGATTAGGAACACACCCTTGATCGACCATCTCACAAAACAGCCTGTCGGCAGCAGGCAAGTGCCCAGCCTTTCCAAGACAGTTGATTATCACACTATAAGTGAACGTATCAGGAGAAAGGCCAACTGTTTGCATTCTTTGGTACAAATCCATGGCAACGTCAAGAAACCCCGCTTTGGCATGGATATCAATAAGAGTACAATATGTGACACGATCAGGTTCACAACCTATTTCCTGCATTTGATTGAACACATTAATAGCTTCATTCAAGTAATTTGCACGCCCATAACTATGAATAAGACGATTGTACGTCACAACATTTGGCTGACATTCATCCTTCACCATATGGTCAAGCAATCTATTTATCTCCCCAAACTGCCTTGCACGACCAAGGATACCCACCATGGTGGTGTATGTATGACTGTCATGCTTGAATCCAGCCTTGTTTTTCAGCCAATAGAAAAAGCCAAGAGCAACTGAAGGATCTGGTATCTGCTTTAGAACTTGGTTAGCTTGATATGCATCCATTGAAAAGTTGAGATTTTCAAGAGCCTGCTCGGCAGCAGGGCCCCACTTCAGCTTTTGCAATATCTGGGATACAGTTTCCACCACGTGCCCAGTGCCTCCTAGAGATCTGGTCATAGAAAGCCCTGTTGCCATTTTCATGTCTCTAAAGGATTTCCTGAACCCATCTATGCCAGAATCTGAAACCTTTGCACTTGAAGGTATTACAGTGGAACTAAAATTTGACATGAAACGATGAGATTGAGCTTTCACTCTCTGTGGTATAGGCTTCCTCCTATTGTAAGTATGTGCAGAACTACTTTGAGTTTCTGATGAATCCACAAATTCGGCATTTGAAACTCGCTTGTAATCTCTAACAAAATTGGATTTGTTGCCTCTATCTTTTGTGCCATGGTGGTTAACAGTTGATTTTTCACCAGCTGCTATTTCAGACGTTGGTTTTGGAATGACTTTGGCAATGTTCTCTCTTTTGACAGGCTTGAAAGCTGGAGATTTTATATTTGGAAGAGTCCTTGTAGATTCAACCACATAGTGTCTAGGCGAGCTTAATATTTCACCCCCATCAGACAAAGGAAGTTTATAATTCATCAGATCGGACAAGAATGACACCGCTTCGATGCCAGCTTTAACAAACTGGTCAGAAATGGTAGCTGTTACATGTTCATCCTGTTGAACGACATTAATGCTGCTAGAAGAATTTACAACGTTAGATCTATGCAAAGGAATAGGATGAGAGACAAGCTGTGGTGCTCTCTCAACTTCATGAGAATCTACATTTTGGGATGCAGTTCCCAACTTCAGAGCTCCTGTAGCCAAGGATTTGGACAAAGCTTCATTTCTTAAGTTCTGCCTTGTTGAAACACAGGTCTCATCTTCGGGACACGTGCACGGGTTTCCATCTGCAGAAGTACCTCGTGAGCCAGTAAATAGAAATGATCTTGCGCCATTGGACAGGTTACCAATATGCTTTGCTCGTAACATGATCTGCACAGACCGAAGATTTTCAAGGAAGAGAACTAGTTTATAACCCCCATATACCAACAAATAAGAAAAACGTCGATTATACAAAGACAAGTCGCTAAACAAAACCAAAGGAAAGGAGGATAATTTACATCTTTTCCACAAAAGGAATAGTGTTACATGCCACTAAATGCCAACTAAACCCAGAAATCCCCTTTGATATCTTCACTCACATCCCAATAAACAAAAAAACGGGTTATACATCATAGGAAATGAGATGTATTTTCACCTAAACACACATGGCTTTTCTACACCAAGTCATGAATAAGAATCACACTCGAAATAATAACACAGAATAAACAAACAGCCTGTTGTTTACAAGAGATTTTCAATAAATAGTATACTTCTAATAGATTTTTCAGCTCTAAGCCTCTAAGCCTCTAACCCTCTTTATCATTTACAAATGGGAGCCAACCATGAGCCTACAACATTTCCCCCCAGCAATAACAAACATTCGGGATACCTTAACTACAGTCTGCAGCCGTAGAAGAATAGTTTTCCATAACCAAAAAGAACCATCCAAGAGGTGACATTCGCACGGCTATAATGTGACCGAAAAACAAAAATAGCTGAAATGAATGACAAATTCAGTTATATCATGCAAAAAGTGACTCCTCTTTTCCCCTGTCAAAATAAATAATCCATTATTTTCCAATCCACTATTTTCCATACTAACAGAGTAACAGTTCCAAATCCAAAAAAAACATACAGAGCTCTATGTTGTCGATCTCCGAAAACATTAGAAAATTAAAACAAAGAGCTTTAATCAAGGGTAAGGAAGAAAATTTCTTGAACTAGATCTCCAAATTACATAATTTGGCAGTCCTTTCCCCTCTAAATTCTCCATGCAACTTAGCATTAAACAAAGGAAAAATTTACTCTAAATGACAACAGATCGATGAAAACAACAGAATAACAAGCAACCCCAAATCCCCCTAAGAACACCATTCATATTGCTAGAGCTTTCTTTGCCTGACTTGTCTCCTAATGCTTCTTAAAACCAAACCATAATGTTTTTTTTCTTCTTTGTCACCGTTACAATAATCACTTTAAACCCAAAACATAATTACCAAGACATAAGAACATTCAATTTTCTCCACATCTGAGAAAGAACCAACAAAACTATGCGCTTAATCATCGAAAAAATGAAGGAAAAAAGTACCCATTAGTCTTAAAAATGAAGCTGTTCAATCAAAACGGTGCAATATAAAACCAAAAGAGCTGAAACCCAGCAAAGAATGAGATCAATGTAAGAACCAAAAGAATCGTAGCTTATGAGAGGAGAAATACCTGATAATGGAGTTGAAAATTCTGGGTTTGTTTCAGAGAGAAACAAAGGCGAAGTCTTTACAAGAGAGAAATAGAGGCGGCTCTCTTCTTCCCGTTCTCTATGTTGTCAAACCTCTTTTTTTTTTTTTTCCACGCAAGTTGGGAGTGGCTGTGACGCTAATTTATTTATTTTTATTGTGCTGGATTAATTTTTCATTAAATTTTAATAATAATAAGTGTTTTAATGATTAAAATTTTATAAAATAAAAAATATAAGTAATTTTATTGAATCAATAATTATATTTATACCGAAAAATAAAAGCATTTTTTAATAATTAATTCTTAATTTTTTTTATGAAAACATGTTAAAATATGTAAGATGTTAATAAATTACTGTATCAAAATTTATATTAACTTAAGCGGTAAATATCGATATGACTAAAATATATCTTAAATTTAAGATTATATATATATATATTTATTGAAAGATCCATCTATTAAAATCATATTTATAATCAATCTAAATTAATTAAAAAAATTAAAAATCAAAAGAATAACTAAAAATATTTATATATTTTTTAAAATAAAAACTATACTAATAAAATATGTTAAAAGTTTTATTTTTGAAATAAAGCACATATTTATTTGCAATTACTTTTTATTTATTTTTTGTGCACAACAATTTAAATTTTTGGATGTAAATATATGGAGATAAAATGAGCCAACAAAGCAACTAATGGAGTGTTGTGGATGTGAGGTTAGCTGGCAAAATAAATATATTCTTTAATTAATTACCATAAATTTCATACCAAAAATTACTTGGATCATTTTTGGAATTACATTTACCAAAATCACAATATTATATATATATTATATTTTTTATTGTTTTTCTAATTATTCGGGTTTTGTCTTGATTAATTTAGATTGATATCATACATTTAGTTTTGATGGATGAATCTCCCGATAAAAGTTTTTTTACGTATATTTTTTAAATCCGATACCTACTTAACCAGACCTAATCTACTATTTATTATTTGAACCAAACTCGTTTGATTATATATATTATAACTTAGATTGAACAAGTCTCCCACGCATGTTCAGAAAATCCTTTTTTTTATCTAGATCCCAATCAGCGTGGATATAGAAGATTCCGCCCATCACGATGGATAATTCTGGAAATCCAACGGTATTGATGTTGTGGTTGTAACATTGGACGCCAGGGAGAGGAGCATTGGAACACGACATACAATATTAAATAAAAGCACGACTAGGATTATTAGTATTATTTGACAAATAGTAATTTTAATTGTAATATTAGTTAAAATTGAGAGAAAGAAAAAATCTAAAAAAATATGTTTTAAATGAGTCTCAAATTTATATATATTAACAAAGCTTAAGGGAAAAATAAATAATTTGATTAATTAATTAAATATATTTTTTTAATATTTTATTACGTAAATAATTTAATAAACACGATGTGACAATATACATAATATACAAGGTTTAATTATATTCAGGATCTCATTATATTAATCGAACGACAACATACAAGCCAATAGCCATATTATAAATTTGGAGTGATTCTCGTGTCCACACAACATTAAGATCTTACACTCTAAGGATGGGGTTCGTGTCCATATAATATCAAGATCCTACATACATGTTCAATATCTCTCATCAAACATCTTCGAACAATTTAAAGTGACAACTCTAGATTCATTACACTAACTGATAAAATTTTTTATTAGATTTAACATTGATCGAATAGATAAATTGATAAAATTTTAAAAACATAAAAAAAAAACGTTACATTATTGAATTAAAGTTGAAATATAAATTTAAAATGTATCTCTGAATATTTAAATAAAGAAATTTTATATTTCAATATAAATAAAGCAAATATTTTGTGGATAAATATATAAGAAAACATTCTTCTTATATAATGAAAAATATTTTTTATAAAAATATTTTATTGTTTAATATGAAAATTCCTACCTTCCAAAGTTAAAGAAAAGTTTGGGCTTTATTGGGCCAAATGGGCCATATAGATTTAATATAAACTAGGACTTGCTCTTATATAACACAAATGAAAAATTTACATAAATATTGTACTTATTTTTTTAGTTTTTCAAAATATTGTACTAATCATTTTATTTCTCAAAATATTGTACTTTGAATAGTAACTTTAAAGATGATTACAGAAGAATCTGACTTTGAATAGTGAAATTGATTAAATCGAATAAAAAATTAAAATTGGTACTAAGAGGTGCCGACTTTGAACAGTGTTTTTGTAATTTTCAAAGTGTTTTCTGCAAAATCACTATTCAAAGTCGGAATCTCTTGATACCGACTTTAATTTTTTATTCGATTTAACCCATTTCACTATTCAAAGTCGGATTCTTCTGTAATCATCTTTAAAGTTATTATTCAAAGTATAATATTTTGAGAAATAAAATGACTAGTACAATATTTTAAGAAATATTTTTTTAGATTATCATATTTTTAGAATTTCACCAACACAAATATAATAAGACTAAAAATTTATAAAATACAATAATATTTTTTATATATTTTATTACTACTTTATAATTAATATTTTATTTTCTCTTATAAATATTTAATTTAATTTATTTTTAATCCTTATTTTCTAGGAATCATATATTATCACATCTATTATACATGTTTAGAACTATTCGAATAATTATAAATCGATCCATCACTTTTATTTTTTTATCTTTCATTTTATCTATAAATTTTGACTATGTCTCTATCCGAATATTAATAATTTTAATTTTATGTTGTGGGCAGTAGCAGATACACATATAGGATAGGGTGAGTCTAAATCTACCCAAAAATTTTTAAAGTTTACACATTTATCTTCAAATGTTTAAATATGTATTAATCTTTAAATATTTTTTTAAATCCGCCAATGATAGTAGTTAGGCAAAGGTTTAGTAAAAAGGGACTTCTTTTCCAACATAATGATGCATGTCATCTATGGCTATACTTTTCACTTTTATTTTATGGGATCTACTAATCATGCATTACAAACTCATCATTAGGACACTTATCATTATTACGTCGAATATCATTAAACATTATTAATATTAAATATTATTAAATTAATTAATAAAATTAATTTTTAAAGATTTAATATATAATTATAAATTATTTAAAATAAAATTTTAATTGAATTAATTATACAATAAATCTTTAAATTTTTTAATTTTTATTAATTAATTTAATAATATTTAATATTAATAATATTCAATATTGTTTGACGTACATAATATACTCATCTTAAATTTAATAATATTTTTTATTCTTTCAATACTTAATTATGAAGTCATTACATTTTTAATAGATGCTTCAAATAATTAATAATAAATAAAAAGTATAGTAACATTTAATCTTATTTGTAATGATTTATTTAGTTTTCAATACATTTTATTAATTTAATCGAATGAGCCATCAAAATTTTATTAGATCAATTAATTAACTTTTAATAATAAAATTTAAGTAATTTTCTATTATTTAAGATTGATATTGTCATTGGCAAGTGACGAAGATAACAGAGACTAGTAACATTAGAGTTTCACAAAAATTTGGAAAATATAAATTTAAGCTCTCAAATTTTTTAATTTTTTTATTAAGTTTTAAAGTTTTTAAATATTATAAATTAAATTTCTTTTCAGAATTTTTAAAATTTAATTAAAATTTTCAATTTAAAAAAAAACTTAATTAAAACTCTAATTATTTGAAAAATATAAATTAAACTATTTTGAAAATTTAATTACCCATCTAATTTTTTTATAAAAGAAAATAAGTTAACTCTTAACTTTTAATCATTTTGGACCACATATGAATCAAAACATTATTAAATTGTTAATCTTATTAATATCATGACAAAAAACTTAATTAAAGAAAGAAATTCAAGAATCTATGTCATGCATGCATGCTTAGGTTTATTCCATCATCCATGAGTCTGTGTTTTTTAGATGCCCATAGGGCATAGGGCATTGGGCATAGCCTTTACGAATTGTCAAAAGCAACGATTAATGCGGAGCGACAAGGTCAACGCATTGCCTAGGGGAAGGAAAATGTTCACACAACGCGTTTGAAAACGAAACGCTGATCAGACGCTTGGGGAGAGGAGAGGAGAAAACATGGTTGATTTTTAAGTATTATTTTTAATATAATAATATGATTATACGATAGTATTTATTTTTATATATATTTTTTAATTTTTTAAGAGTCTTTTTATATTAGATGATCACTATCGATTTACATCAACGGCCTAGATATAATCTTATCCTATCTAAAAGTATAATTCCTAGAATATTCTCATCTATCTATGGAAAGTATATTTTATGTTCACATAAGATATTCACATAAGTGGATGGATAAGTCTTTTAGAATAATCTCACGGATCAGGCCAAGTGTATATATATGTTCAAATCTAGGTTTTTTATGATGAATATTATCGTCTTTTTTTTATCGGAGATATTATTGAATTGTTGGGACGAAACTAAGATCAAACATCGAAAGGGGCAAAGATCTATTAAGTTTTTAAATCTAAAGATTAGGAGGGACAAAAACTTTATTTTATTATTATTTAAACTAAGAGGGACCTTATGTATAATTATACAAAAAAAATTAGAAAGAAGAGCACCTCCCATGTACAAGGTAGTTTCATTCTGTTGAATTGTATAATTATTTTTTTTATAATTTTATTCATTGAATTTTAATTATTAAATTTAAATACCAAGAAAGTAAATTCATGGGATTGAAAATAATAAGATTAAATTTTATACGTACAAAAATATTAAATTATATTTAAATTCCTAAAAAAATATAATCTTTTACGTTTAAATTCGTAGCGATTAAATTACACTTTGTCTCCTAAAGTGATAAAATTATGATGGTCTTTTTGAATATTTATATCAATATGGTAAAATGGGGGGAATGATTACATTAACTAAACTTAAACCTTGTTTGATTAAGGGGAGAAATTATATAATAATCCGGTTTACATATTATTTATAATCTTAGTCAATTAAATTATCAATTTTAATATATTTATATTATTTTTGTTAAGTTATTTGATAAAAAATTATTTTTAATTTAATTTATAATAAATATGAATGAAGATTCATTTAATTAAAAGATAATATAAAATATTATTAAAATAAATAATTTTTATTAATTGATATTATATATAATATGATAAATCGAACTTATAATATAATTTCTCGATCAACGAAACTAAAGCAAAAAGGAATGACTTAGATAACTTACATAGATACTTGTTTGTAGGCTATTTTACCCGAATCCTACAAATTTTATATTATTCATATTTTTGACACAAATAAAATTATTTTTATATCTAACACTTTTTACAGTAACTCGTTTTAGTCGTATAATGAGTTTTATTTAAAAAAAATATAAAACTCGTCATACCGATATGACAAATTTCATTAAAAATATAAAAATTATAGAACACGTCGTACCAACATGACAAATTCTGTTAATTTTTATTTTTTTAATTAAAGTTGATAACAAATATTAATAAAAACCATTAAAAATAATAAAACTCGTCGTACTAGTATAACGAGTTTTACCTGTGATTATATAATAGTATTTATTTATATTTTTTAATTTTATTCAGTTGAAAACGTAAATATCATTTTTATATTTTTTCCATTTTTTTTCAAAGTGTTTTAATACATTTTGTTGACTTTGTACCTCATATTTGTTAGAAGTTGTATTTAATTAAGAGGGTTGGTTGATTAGGAGACCTAACCAAGATAGGTTAGGATTGCAAGTCTCCAACTATTTTATTCACTCCAAATGCCCATCAACTATATATAAATTATAGATTTAGTCACTATAGTTTCGATACTTTTTAAAATTTTGAACTTTCGTTTTTGATCAAATAAGTAGTCGAGTAGTCGTGAATTTTATTATCGTTAGTGACGGATCCAAATAAAATATAAGGTGGGTATGTGTCCACCTTTGAACATTTCAAAATTTAAATATTTATCTTTAATTTGTTTATTTTTGAAATTACTCCTTAATTCACAAAGTAGGAATTTAATCCGAGCTTTTATCATTTTTTTTTAAATAATTAGTTGAATTTTTTTTCTTCGAATAGTTTAATCTAATAAAAATATGAAATCTTCAAGTTTTAACATACAAATATTAGGTGTATCCAAGAATAAATTTTATTGTAATTACCACAATAGTAATTAATAAAATTAATGTTTTAAAGTTTTCACTTTTTGGATCCTTGCAACGTTAAAAAATTCAATTTAATCCCCTTTAATTTATATAATATAAGTTTCTTTTTAACGAGCTAATAGTGATTACAAATAATATCTGTTCTAAAATATAATCTCCACCATTTGACATTGATCGCTAAATCACTCTGCTAGCATCGTTGGTACTCGAACCCATGACCTCCAGGAACCTTTAACCACTTGAGCTAAAGGGTTGATGCTATATAATATAAGTTAAACGATCATATAGTTATATTTTAATCATTTAATGTTGCCCCAAAATATTTTTCTAACTTCCTTATTATAACAAATAAAAACGATGACATTATATCAACTACCAATAAAGGTGTATTAATTTTAACGTCTTCTAGCATGAGCCTTCTAGTCCAAATGGTTAACGAAACATTTATTGTTTCTAGAGGTCATGAGTTTGAGCACCAGTAATGTCAGCAGAGTGATTGAGCGATCAATCTTAAATGATTGAGATTATATTCTAGAACAGATACTACTGTAATCACTATTAGCTAATTCAAAATAAAATTAGTGTCTTCTATAATATTGTATATTTTTTTTATCAATTTATATCTATATATTAGCGGCGAAATTAAAAGTTTAGGGATGTAAAATTTAGGTATAATGGAAGTAATATGTTGGGATTTAAGTTCTAAACTATAAACCCTAAATTTAAATCTAACCCTAAAATTCTAAACTATTAAACTTAAACCTTAAATTCTACGCCCTATAAACTAAGTCTCTAAACTCTAAAATTAAAACACTTATAGAAACTAAAAACTTTTACTGTGAGTATATCAAATAATTATTTTTTACAATAATTAAATATATTTACAAATATAAACCTAAAAGGCCAAAATTAAACATTATACTCAATTTTTTCATGGTTATAAATATTATATCAACTAACCCATCGTCACATAAAAAGAGAATAAAATAAACTAAAATAAGAGAAAACAAAATAAGAATTATGGGGTCTAATATGTTGAACAACTCCTCATAGTAAGTACAAGTTGCAACAAAACCAAATACATAAGCATCCTCCTAAAAAGATGTAGTACCTATAATAATAATAATAATAATAATAATAATAATAATAATAATAATAATAATAATAATAATAATAATAATAATAATAAATATACGATTCGAACTCGAATCATATAAAAATAATATATTTTTTATTATCAAACTGTAACAGGTCTATGTGTACTATATGATAGGTCTGTGCATACTTTAAACTTTTTAAAATTCATATACTTACCTTCAAATTTCATTTTTTTTATAAATTAATATTTTTTTAATATTTATGATTTGTACACATCTTGAAATTTTAAAAAATTATATGCATATACCTTAAAAAATATTTATGGATCTGTTACTACGACTGCCGCTACTCAATAAATTCTAAAATTTGTACATATAAATTACCTAACATGACTATGTGAATCATAACACAATAACAAACATTACAAAATTTTTGTGCATGCAAAATTAAAATGTTTAATATGTTTTTTAAAAAGAATAAGTAATTCCCAATAAATTTGATTTTTTTTTCTAGTTTGTCTTTTGTTTTTATGTTAGCCTTGAAATGACTAAAATTTAGTGATTAAATTGAAAAATTATCAAATTCCGAGCTAGTATGAACAATAAATCAAGGATCAAATTGGGAAAAAAACTAAATTCAAGGGGTAAGTTAATAGTTTATAAAAAAAATGAAGTATGACTGTAATTTACACGTCATTGACTCTGTTCTGACCGTGAATCATTTTCCTCCATGTTCCTTACTAATTAACTAACTAATCACATTAAGGAAATATAATTATATTAATAATTAAATAATCATTTTATTCTTTATAAAAAATCATTTTTATTCAAAAGATACATCGGTAAACTACAATAGAGGTCACTCATTTAATGTCATAGTTACATTTTGGTCATTTATTTATGGGTAAATTTATATTTAGGTCACCAAATTATTAAATGTCATATTTGAGTCACTCAATTATGGATAAGTTAACGATTGAATCACCTTTCATATTTAAAAAAAGTACATCATTTTGGTCGTTTTCTCTTCCATATCTCTTGTATACCCTCGTTAATTTTAAAGTACTTTATTTGAAATAATTAATTAATCTAATACACAAATTTATAAAAAATTAAATATGAAAGATGATCAAATATAATATTATCTATAATTGAATAGTCCAAACATAACTATTATTATTTAAGTAACTATAATATAATTTTAATTTTAATAATTAAACGACCAAAATATAATCTTATGTTTATAAAAAAATCAAATTCATATTACGAAGAAATTTTCAAACCTCCCAGATTTTCTCGACTGACCGGTCACCCCGCGTTTTCTTATTTTCTTTTCTTTCTCCGCCGTCCTCCGCCCACCAACCCCTCAACGGCGGCGACTTAGTTTCAGTTGTTTTATTTTTTCTTCGGGTTATGGGAAATTGTAACGCATGCGTAAGACCAGACGAGAGCCCGGGAAGTAAACCGAACAGGTCGGAGCAGAACCAGAAGGGAAAGAAAAAATCACGGGAAAGGAAACAGAACCCGTTCGCCGACAGAGTCGCCTCGCCGGCTCCGATCCGTGTTCTACAAGATGTTATCCCACTGAGTCATCGAGCTCGAATTTTCGACAAGTACATCCTCGGGCGCGAGCTGGGGAGAGGTGAGTTTGGTATCACTTACCTCTGCACGGACAGGGAAACGCGCGACGCCCTTGCGTGCAAGTCAATCTCCAAGAAGAAACTCCGGACAGCCGTCGACATCGAAGATGTCCGTCGCGAGGTTGCCATAATGTCGACATTGCCTGAACATCCGAATATCGTGAAGCTGAAAGCGACGTATGAGGATAATGAAAACGTTCATTTGGTCATGGAGCTTTGCGAGGGCGGAGAATTGTTCGACAGAATAGTAGCGAGAGGTCATTACACGGAACGCGCGGCGGCGAACGTGGCGAAGACGGTAGCGGAGGTGGTTAGGATGTGCCACGAGAACGGCGTTATGCATAGAGATTTGAAGCCTGAGAATTTTTTGTTTGCTAACAAGAAAGAACACTCGCCACTGAAAGTGATCGATTTTGGTTTATCTGTGTTCTTTAAGCCTGGTATGTTGAAGAATTTATTTATTTCCTTTTTTGAGGTTTTATATGGGGTTTAGATGGTCTGCAACTTAGCTGATAATTTTTTGAATTCTAACCCAAAATGTAGATAATTTTATTTGCTACTATAAATCTTCGATTTTTATTTTTTAAAACCTTTAAAAACAGAGGTGATTTCTCTTTGGGGTTGTTTGATTTGACTGGATCTTGAGTTTTGGTTACCATTTTAGTGAGATTTATTCATAGATTTCAGCTTGATTGCAGGATTGATATTTGGAAATTTGGATTTATTTTTGCAGGGGAGAAGTTCTCCGAGATCGTGGGAAGTCCGTATTATATGGCCCCTGAAGTTTTGAAGCGAAATTATGGACCAGAGGTTGATGTGTGGAGTGCTGGTGTGATCCTTTACATTTTGTTGTGTGGGGTTCCTCCCTTTTGGGCAGGTACTCCCTTTTTATTACATTGTCCTTTTACATGCTTTTTCAGTTCTAGACACACTCATGAAGATGTTGCATTGGTATGTATGTACGTACATATGTATTCTGATTGTCTAACGTTTGTGTTATTTATTTGCAGAAACCGAACAGGGAGTCGCTCTTGCAATTTTGAGAGGGGTCATTGATTTTAAGAGGGAACCTTGGCCTCAAGTCTCAGACAGTGCTAAGAGTCTCGTTAGGAAGATGTTAGAACCGGATCCTAAGAAAAGGTTGACCGCTCAACAGGTACTCGGTAAGTTCTCCGGCGATTCTTGTCGTGTTGAAGTTTCTGTTAGTATCAGAGACAAGCAAATTGCATATTTAGCTTTTGATAGCATTTGAGCACCCATAGTGCTTACTGTCACAGAAATATTTAAGCTTTTGATACTTGTAAACAGCAGAAACCATGTATTGTAGCATGCAATATATACTTTGAAGTTCTTGCAGGATCATGTTTTTGACATTTTGTAATAGTTGTGTTGTTTTCTTTTTGATCTCATCCGGCCTCGATCCTTCTTTTGGGCACACAGAACATCCCTGGTTGCAGAATACAAAGAAAGCTCCGAATGTTCCGTTGGGAGATATTGTGAGAGCCAGGCTCAAGCAGTTTTCCGTGATGAATAAATTTAAGAAGAAGGCTTTAAGGGTAAGCGTTTTTTTAACAGATTATATGAAATTGTCACTTAAAATCCATAATCATTGTGCCATCGTGTAGTTTGCAAGTTCCTGCAGGTGATTCGATTTCTGTAAATGCTGCAGGTAATTGCAGATCACTTATCAGTAGAAGAGGTTGAGGTAATCAAAGATATGTTCACATTGATGGATACGGACAATGACGGGAAAGTTTCCTATGAGGAGCTGAAGGCCGGTCTTCGAAAGGTTGGTTCGCAGTTGGCTGAACCAGAGATCAGGATGCTAATGGATGTGGTACGGTCCCATTCTTTTGTCTGCTTAATTAACTGAAAGATCAAAGCTTAACACGTTATATCATTATTACTTGTTTTCCTCATAGTCCCATTTGGCTCCAAAGAACTCGAACGTCAACTCGTGTTTCCTTTGTGTTGATCTATTTGTATCAGGCTGATGTTGATGGAAATGGAGTGTTGGACTATGGGGAATTTGTAGCAGTGACAATTCACTTGCAGAAGATGGAGAACGATGAGCATTTCCGAAGAGCATTCATGTTCTTTGACAAAGATGGGAGTGGATATATCGAACTAGATGAGTTACGGGATGCATTAGCCGACGAATCCGGTGAAACTGATGTCGACGCACTGAACGACATCATGCGTGAAGTAGACACAGACAAGGTATGACAATAAATATCTGAGACTTCATTTTCAACATCACACATCTAAAACATGAGCATATTCGTGTTGGACACATACCTTTACCTAACGTTCATCCTCGGGACCATTTTTTCTGTCAATCTTCGATTAATCAGGACGGGCGAATCTGTTACGATGAATTTGTGGCCATGATGAAAGCTGGCACCGATTGGAGAAAGGCGTCGAGGCAGTATTCGAGAGAGAGGTTCAAGAGCTTGAGTCTTAACTTGATGAAAGATGGTTCCTTGCAGCTCCACGATGCGGTTACAGGCCAAGCTATTGCTGTTTGACGCAACAGGATGATCGACATTGTTCTGCTTGACCCTGCTTGATGCTTCTGTCTCGCCATTTGTCTCTGAAACGTACCGAACCAGTTGCCTCTCGGAATGACATCTCGGTTCGAGTTTAACACGGAGGTTTTGGGTGGCAAACACAATATTCTTTGTAAACATGTTCATATCCCTGGCTTTGGTTGTTCTTGTTTTGCTGCTGCATGAAGTGTGCATTAATCTGTTGTTTTTCATCTGAAGTGATCATAAGTCATAACAGCTATGAGTGGGAGAGTCTGATTCTCTGAACTCAGCATATATTTGTTGAAATCTGAACACTCGCATTCAAATTCGAGTAACATATATTAATTGTCGGCAAAATGCGAAAGATGATTTTAAAATGTTTCGAATGTTTTTTTATTTTATTTTTTATTTTTTATTTATTATTTATTATCGAGTAAAATTAGATTAATGGATATTTCCTCTTGAAATAACCATTATTGTTTGAATTTTTTAGCTTATTAATGTTGAAAATCTCTTCTTTTTTTTTTTCAGCCATTTTCTTTAGATGCCATGCAATTAGAAATGCTAAACTAGGTTTAAATATAAATTTAACCCTCATTAAAAAAATCATTTTAATATAAATTATTTTAATCTTATTATTAAATCATTAATGGTGTATGACTCAAATATGTGAAAAATATCCGTGTGTCACCGTTTAATTAAGATAAAATAAAGGATGAGTCTACAACGGGTGTCAAACACCGTTGAATATTATTAAATTAATTTATAAAAAATAAAAATCTAAAGGACTAATCATATAATTATTAATTATATGTTGAGATTATCACTATTTTATTAATTATATATTAAGTCCTTGAGATTTTAAATTTTTATTAATTAATTTAATGGTGTTCAACAATGTTCAACATTAACAATGTTCAGCGATGTTCGACGCCCGTTGTAGAATTTTCCTAAAATAAAATAAATATTAAATCAAAATTTATATAACCGTTAAAATAAATATTTTTTAATCTTCGGGTGATATTAAAGTGTTGGTATGTCATCATTCATTTTGATTTTACACTTGTATTAAAAAATATTTTTTAAAAAATAAATTATATTTATTTTAAGAGATTTAAATTTAATATTTTATTATTTAAAAAATATTTTTTTTTATTTTCTTGGATAATAAATAAAAAAATTAATTATCTTAATATATAATAAATGTTACGATACAAATCTTATGAAATGAATTTATTTTTTTAATAATTTTTACCTAAGAAAGAGGAAATTTTCTTTTACTAGATTTTGAATCGACAACTGATGAGAGAAAAGATGATGTCAATAAAATTTTTTAACCACTTGCTTTAAAGATAATTAACAAAGAAATCTAGTTTTAAATTAAACCTAATTAAATAAGTTAACACAACATACAAAATAAATATAATCAATAGTGTTAATTAAAATAATAAATAATTTAGTATAATTAAAGTAAATATTGAATTTTAAACTACATAAATCCTCACTAAAACTCATACCCACCAAAAATATATATAGGTCGTAGATCAATATAAAATAATCAGGATAAAACTTAATAATAATAATAATAATAAAATATAAAATAAAGTTTGACCAACGTAAGAAAATATTTTTTTAATATAACGTGAAAAATAATTAAAACGTAACACACGTAAAATAATTAAAACTAATCAACGACTTCTCGTTGAATTATGTGATCGAGATATTTTTCAATTATGACAACCATAAAATAATCAGATTCGGATATTATTTTATTTTAAAACCGACGTTTACGGTAATTTAAAAATAAAAATTATTTTTAATAAAATATTATAATATAAATTTTTTCATCACATCATTTAAAAATTTAACTAATAAAATATATTTATTTTATTAATATTTTTTATACCATCTTTCTATGAAGTAAATATTGATTAAATAATTTTTTTAAATTTAATTTATAATAAATATAAATATATAAAATTTATAAAAATATTAATAAACTAAATGTTGTAAATAAAATAATGAATAACTAAAACAAGAATAAAAAACAAGAATGAAAGAACAAAGAAAAGATAGAAAGAGAGATATTTGTATTATTCTCAATATTGACTTGTGTACAATACCTTCACAAACTCATCTATTTATAGGTATAAGAAGTAGATAATGTATTAAACTCTAATTAATGAAGATAATATTTCTAATGATAGAGTTCTTAGTATGATAGACATCCACATAGATAAATATTATTCATAACACTCCCCCTTTGATATCTATGAAGATAATGTGCCTCGTTAAAACCTTACTAAGATAAAAACCCTGTGAGGAAAAAATTCTTAGTGAAGGAAAAAGAGTACACACATCTTTAATACGCATAACATGTTGCCTCATTAAAAACCTTACCAGGAAAACCCATTGAGACAAAACCTCGGTTAAGGGAAAAAGAGTGCAACGCGTATTTACTCCCCCTCATGAAAATATCACATAAGATCTTTGAATCTTCATAATTCAATATTGAATACAATCTTCAAATATTGAAGTAGATCATGCATTAGTGGATAAATCTTCCAAATCATTGCTTGAAATGATTCATTGAATATTATTCATCTGAAAATCATGAGGGACGAAACTTGAAGAAATATATTTCGTTTTATCATATTTGATATATCCACCTTGAGATATAAATTTTGTATTATCTCTATACAAGATAGCTTGCATCTTATCTTGTGAAAAATATTCACATATCTTCAGGATATGTTTAGCCAAACACATATTCCGGCTTTACCTCTTGCATAACAATTATTTAAAGGTAATGATCTCGTAGCACTTAAATAATATTTCTGGACCAGCTAAGATACGATGCTTCCAGATCAAATAATGTGTATATTGTGCTTTAGACCAAAAATATCATTACCCTTTTCGTGAGGCGAAAAAATCTTTGTTTAAAGTAAAAGACCTAGCAACAACCATAAGGGTGATCAATAGATTTGCGTTATGCATGTAAAGTCTCTTTCAATATTTTTCTATATGTCGATAGATGCACAAGGATTTGAGATCTCTTCACGAGTCTCAACGATATTCAAATCATCGACATACACAACAATAAAAGTTCAGAGCTAAACCTCTTAATAAAAATGCTTGGGGAAATAATTCATATAACATTATACTAATAAATATTCAATGAGGCGATCATACCAAATACGCCTAAATTGTTTCAAGCCATAAAAAGATATATTCAATATGATTGAATAATGTTCTCGAGAACTTGAGTAAACTGCTTATGGCAATCTAAATCTTTCCGGAAGTTTCATGTAAATATTACTGTCAAGAGGCTCATTCAAATATGATGTAACAACATCTATTAGGCAGAAACCAAGTAATTTTATTTATTGCCAGACTGATCAAAATCTAAAAGCAGTTGCATCCACCACCGATGAATATATTTTCCTCATGATCAATTTCATGTCTTTGTGAGAATCCTTGTGCAACCAAATGAGCTTATATCTCATGATTTCCCCTTTTGATTTCTCTTTCTCACAAAGGCTCGTTTATATCCACGAGCTTTACATATTTCAATGTACGGGCTATAAGCCCAAATACTTCTCTTTTCAAATGAGATTTTAGTTTCGCCTCAATTGCCTCTTTCATGTTGGCCAATCATTTCTTTGTTTACATTGCCCAATTGACAATGATTCATGATCCACATCATCAAATAAAATCTCTAGTGCTATATTGCATGCAAATATATTAACAACGTCGATTTAATTTCAGTTCCACTTATTACCAGACATGACATAATCTATTGAGATCTCTTTATTATCAGGTACCTGAGTCATGTCAATGTCTCTGTTGGAGACCATTTAATCTCTTTTAGAGATTTTTATAATTATTGATTCCTCGATCACACCATCATAAAATATAACTCCTTTTCTTTTTCGAGGATCTTTTATCTTTGGAACTTACTTGTCTACTACGCTTTAAGCGTAAGTTAGACCCATTAGCAACTAGAGTTTGTCCTTCCATGACATCAAATTTAATCGGAGCATTCATAGCTGGTATACGTGACTTAGTCACTCTTTTAGGGTCAGCAAAATATCTGGCAATTGGTTTGCTAAATGAATTATCCTTTGAACTTATAGTTCACATTGTGTAGTACGTGGATCAAAATAAGAAAAATAATAATTCATTCTAACTTATTTCTTTCCCCAACTATTTATTTTCTCCCCCTAATGTTAGGTAAACTGACTCTTTAAAATGATAGTCAGTAAATCGGGTTATAAATAAATCCCCTATCAGAAGCTCTTATATATATATTCCCAACAAAACTCATCTTTGTGCGTTGTGGTGGAGCAATTAGAACATATATCGCACACAAAAAAATTTAAGATGAGAAATATTTGGTTCCTGACCAAAAACCATTTGTAATGGGGAGAACTTATGATCATTTGTTGGCTTGATGCGAATATGTGATACTACATGTAAAATTGCATGTCATCAACATTATCAAGACTGATTGTCTTTAGAAAATAATCTGGAAAATATGCTCGTAATTTTATCAACTGAGCAAGTAGCCTCGCAAACACCAAGTTGCGGGTTAATGACAAGGATACATATAACCATCTTGTCGATGCATCGATAAAAATCATAAAATATCTAGATGGACTTTTAGAAAAGGTGTATGGGCCCATATATATCACCTTGTATCCATTCTAGAAAAGTAATAGATTTACACTTTATTTTAACCGTTGATGATTGAATAATCAAATTGCTTTCATAGTAAGTATCACATGAAAAATTACCATGAAGAAAATCTTAGTTCTTCCATAAATGACCACATGAAAGTGTCAACTAATTTTCGCATCATAATTGAACCGGGATGGTCTAACCGGTTATGCCAAATAAAATTATCAGTAAACATCTAGTTTACAATAGCATGAGCTTCAATTTGTACCAATTCTTATGTAGTACAATATGGATGATAGTGCATGTAATTTTGTCAAGATTTCCTTATTGCCTTGAATTATACTCGTAATATTAAGATAGTCAGCATCCCTTGACTAATATTCTCAATGTATTTCTGTAAAAATCTTTAAAATTCAATAAGTCTCTTTGCGACTTTGACGAGCATAATGTACTGTAAATATGAGATAAAATCTCATTTGGCAATAACATATTTGCTTAACGAGCATAATGCACTGTAAATATGAGATAAAGTCTCATTTGGCAATAATATATTTGCTCAGTCGGAGCTTTCTATGATATTAGTACTTCCGGATATAATACTCATATTATTCTCTTGCATTTAAAATGAGAAAATATGCATAATTATGCACCTTTTAATATGTGCTTTATTTCATTCACTTCGGGAAAAGAAAAATATGTGCTCTATACCATTCACTTCGGGGAATGAAAAAATATTAAAAAAAATGGCACATCATATCAAATCGGATCAAAGATAAGCTCTCAAGAGCTCTTCCGAAGCACTGATATTTTAGTACTTTGAGATATAATACTCTTGTTTCCCTTGTATTTAAATGGGAAAATATTTTTTATGCTTAAGTGTTGTATGAGTACTTGCACTGTCTGCTAAGCATAAATAGCTACAATTCATTGTAGATTTCATTCCGGAAGTAATAATATTCTTCAAAGGATAAATTAACATAGAATATAAATAAATAATATATAAAATAAATTAACGATAAATTAACATAGAGCGTAAATAAATAATATGTAAAATAAATTATCATAAATATATAATAAATAAAAATAAATTAACAAAATAAATAAAAGATCAATTATTTCCTTTAGATGTTATAAGGAAAATAAAATAAATGGAGAATTATTCTCTTGAAGGACTATGAGAAAAATTATCAATATCCAATTGAGTTGGATCAATAACGCCATTATTTTCGCCACAAAGAAAATCTGATTATATTTTCTTTAATTTATCATTCATGATTATGAATAAAGTCCATAATACTTCGGCGTTTAACAAGTACGAGATCAATGGTTTATACCATCGAACCACAATTACTAATGTAGCTTTTATTCATTCCACTATAAAATATCACGTTTGCATTCACTTCAAGGAATGAAACAAATTCAATAATCGCATGGAATAAACATCATGCTTGCATTCATTTTAGGGAATGACATAAATCCAATAATCGCATGGAATAATCATCATGCTTTCATTCACTTCATGGAATGTCATAAATCCAATAATCGCATGGAATAATCATCATGCTTGTATTCACTTTAAGGAATATCATAAATCCAATAATCGCATGGAATAATCATCATGCATGCATTCACTTCAAGGAATGCCTCCCATAAAAATTCCTTGATCAAGACAATTTTCGTAACTTGAACTTGGGAGAAGTCTATAGTCGAGTTTTTCGACACAAAATAATATTGCTTCGAAGCAAATATAGACTTTATAATATTCATACTATTAAATAGTAATTGATCAACCGATATATATTAAATATATAAAAGGAATAAAAATTTAATCCTTATACGCGGCATTGTTAAAGCAATCCACAAGGTCCTTTAAAAAGAACCTCCTTTGAGACCAGTAGCCTCGCAGAATGGGATGTCCAGCCAATATACTCGGATTAAACCAACATAACAAAGAATATATTAATTAATTAGAATATAATTGACTTTTACCATAGTGATCGGTTTTTGCCCTTTGCCTAACTTAATAGCTTTGGAATTGTCGACAAGAACCACGATAATTGAGTCACTTTATCGCTACACAAACACCAAACAACCAAAGATTTTTTAAAATTAAAAATCAAGTTAAAGATCAAGAAAGAAAATAATCGATAATTAAAATATAATTGAGGGAGAAGAACTTATCTTTGATTTATGCTAGTAAAAAATTCTTTTCAATAACTCTTTCAAGATTCGAACGACAAACACCTTCGTTGGTTAAAGTCTCGTGCTGATAACGTGTTGTAAATAAAATAATGAATAACTAAAACAAGAATAAAGAACAAGAATGAAAGAACAAAGAGAAGATAGAAAAAGAGATATTTGTATTATTCTCAATATTGACTTGTGTACAATACCTTCACAAACTCATCTATTTATAGGTATAAGAAGTAGATAATGTATTAAACTCTAATTAATGAAGATAATATTTCTAATGATAGAGTTTTTAATATGATAGATATCCACATAAATAAATATTATTCATAACACTAAATAAATTTTGTTGACTAATTCTGTAAATAATGTGATGAAATAACTTATAATATAATTTTTTATTTCAATAACATTAATCAAGTAAAAAGATGAACCTTCAAATATTATGGATTTATGTTTTCCGTACACAAAGATAAGTACGGATCGGGTCAAATTGATTTTTTGATCTATCGAATTTGACTCGAATATAAATATCTTAAACTTAACTTTAACCCAAACCGACCTATAAAAATAATTTAGAATACTTAATTATAAAAGAAATATAATTTTAAAAACTAAATTATAAATAAAAAATTTAATTTTAAGACTTAATTATAAAAATTATAGAGAGATGAGTATTATTATAAATATTTTTAAAAAATTTAATAAAAAATTATATTTAATCTCATATAAGTCGGATTAAATATTTTCTGTTAATAAATTTTCGATCTTATTCAAACCTGATTTTTATAAAAAAAAGATTTGACCTGATTGAATTAGGTAAAATACCCTACCCTTCCGTACATCTTTTGACTTCTTCTCTGTCAAATAAGAAATTTGTGTTTAATTTAAAACGCTGAGTTTTTTATTTGATGTTTGAATTTTCCTCGGCATTCTTCGGTTTATAATCATGCGCATTAATGGAGGTTTGCTTTTATCCTCCAGTTCCTAGTACCAATGTCCAACAAGCTCGAAGGGAAAGTAGCCATAATCACCGGCGGAGCAAGTGGCATCGGAGAAGCCACTGTCCGTCAGTTCGCCGTCCATGGTGCCCGTATGATCGTGATTGCCGATATCCAAGATGAATTAGGCCAGAAGGTAGTGGAATCAATCGGTTCAAATCAATGTTCCTATGTTCATTGCGACGTTACCGACGAAGAGCAGGTGAAGAGTTTAGTCCAGTCGACTGTTCAAACCCACGGGAAGCTCGACATCATGTTCAGTAACGCCGGGACGTTTAGCACGTCGGCTCAGACCGTCATCGAACTGGACTTAGCAGGTCTTGATCTGCTCTACGCCGTCAACGTGCGTGGCATGGCTGCCTGCGTGAAACACGCTGCACGAGCCATGGTGGACCTGAACATCAGGGGAAGTATCATTTGTACGGCGAGCACGTGCGCTAGAACCGGTGGTGATGGTATCACCGATTACCACATGTCGAAGCATGCGGTGCTCGGGTTGATGAGGTCGGCAAGCAAACAGCTCGGAGTGCATGGGATTAGGGTGAACAGTGTGTCGCCGTTCGTCGTGGGAACCCCGTTGCTCTGCCGTTACTTCGGGAAGGAGGCGGAGGAGGCGGTGCAGTTCTTTGAGCCGATGACTAGCTTGAAAGGTGTTGTTCTGCAAGCGAAGCATATAGCTGATGCTGTGGTGTTTCTTTCGTCGGCAGATTCCGAGTTAATAACGGGACATGACTTGGTGGTGGATGCCGGTGCTCTTCTCAAGTAGACTGATAATATTAAATTACAATTTCGGTCGCGATTCAACGGCTGTGACGATTTTTAAAATTATTATGATATAATTATTATATTTCGTTGCAGTTGGTACGTTAAATTGCGAACGAAATTCAATAATGTCAGTCTATGTTTGATTCCCAGTTTCAATTTTTCGTTTGAAAAATTAAAATAAAATGAACGAAGTGTGTGCTTATTTTTTCCCCAAATATATTAAATATTTACTTTCAAAAGTATACATGAATTTTTAAAGTAATTGGAAAAGACATGCATTTATGATTAGTGGATTAGTTGTTTCACCGAAAAATATCCTAAAATTTGTAAATCACGATATAAATGTTTCGATATTTTTATTTTCAGTCTCATTTTTGTGGATTTTGGAGTAATTTCTTATAAAATAAAGGTTAGATTCATACTCATGGGAGTCAAACAAAGTGACCAGTAAAATATAGGATCGAACGGCCAACATTTACGATTATCGATGATAGCAACGAATGATAATCGGGGACGATTTTTTAAAATTATTTTTATATTAAATAATAAAAAAATAAAGATTTATCTTTAAAAAATAATATAAAAAAATTATATGACTGATTTTAATAAATGAGACCATAATTGATGTGATAAATCGGATCGTATAATAATTTTTCACCGATTTATTGGCAAAATATCATTTCTTGAGATTGGTGACAATATCACGTTTGCACGTTGGGGGAGGCTTGATCAGTGATCAAGGTCACTACCCTCTTATCAAAATAATTACTAATTAAATATTATTTAATTACTATTTAAAAGAAATATTTTTTTTGATGAATTGAAAAGCTACATTAATTATACTATTTTAAGGGTTGCGCATACATGTATTTCTATACAATATTTAGACTATTTAGATCTATATCATTCAAATGGAAAGATATTAAATATATTCGATTTTATATTATTTTATATATTATATCGCTAATAATATCAATTAAACTAAATTTAATTGATATTATAAATATTATTGTATCATTATTTTCATTTTATTATTCAATTAGAACTAAACACTAATTAACATATTTCTACTATTTAATTCAAAATTAAAAAAATAAAGGATTTGCACAAAGATATTTTACTCATTGAACTTTAACAAACGGAAAAAGAGATGGATTAAGCAAACCCTAATACAAAAATCAAAGTAGTGAATCCATGAAACCCTAATATAAATTAGGGGTAAACTACAACAAAGATCAATCAATTATGGGTATGATTATATTTGGATTTATCTAATTATTAAAACTTATATTTGAGTTACTCATTTATGGGTAATTTATATTTGAGTCACTCAATTATAAGTAAGTTTACGATTGAGTCACACATCATATTTATAAAAGTACATCAATTTGGTCGTTTTGTATATCCTCGTTAGTATTAGAGTACTTCATTCGAAATAATTAATTAATCTAATACATGAATTGATAAACTTTTTAAATACGAAGGATGACCCAAATGTAACATTATCTATAATTGAGTGATTCAAATGTAACTTTAATCATTGAGTGACCCAAATATAACTTTATATATAATTAAGTGATCCAAATGTAACTTTTAAAAATTAAGTGACCCAAATATAACCTTACCCATAATTGAGTGATCTCCATTGTAGTTAAACCATTAAGATTAGCCCTCATTTGATTTCTTGATGTGATCTACTGCATCAGCAAATTACGGATAATGGCAGCCTGGGCATTGTCGGTCGTTGCTAAAAGCTCCGACAATCTCTCGCTGAGATCGTCGACCTCTCGATGCAAGCTTCTGATGTAGTTGCAGGTCTCTTGTAACACTTTGGCCGCTGAAACCTGACAATGAAGCGGATGTACTAGCTACTTAAGCAGCAAATGGTAATACCGACGGTAACACTAGTGTCGCTAGTAGTAATTTTGTTGAAGAGATTCGTCAGTAATACTTAAGTCGACAGTAATAATTCCCGTCGGATTTAAATACTTTCCAGTTTTTTTCACCCTGAAATTATACACTTTGATTGCACACGTATATAAAATCAGAACGGGATCATAATTTGGGGTTGCCAGTTTAAAATACAAATGATTAAAAGTGAAGGGACAAATTCATAAATAAACTAAAATTTAAAAAATTTATATAAAAAAACAAAAGTGAAAAAAATCTTCAGGATGAGGTGCGATTGTCCCTCCATACTCTTATTTAACTCCGTCCCTATATATAAATATAAAGTATAAACGGGTAAAATAATTTTCTTATTTTTTTTATGATAATCTTCTCATTGTGTAACGTTAATCTTAGTCATTCATTTATCTTCGTCTAATAATCGATATAAAAAATTATAAAATTTTTAAGTTTTACATGGGGTAAGAGTATACTGTCTCACAGAGAGAGAGAGAGAGGGGGGGGGGGGGGGTTGATACCTTCTCCGAGTGTGCATTTCTAATCTCAGGTAGAAGTTGTTGCAACTTTGAAACAAGATCCTTGATCTGATCATCTGTTATTCTTGCATTACTCCCTGCTTGTCTTGATCTTGACCTTCTGCTCGACATGCTCTTCTTAGGGTTTTATTATTACTTGACAGACACACAAATTCTATAATCTATATAGCCTATAGGTGGGAATTTGTTAAGGCAAAAGAGATGAGTTTTGAGGAACAACAAGGAATGGTGGGGAGGGAGACATGTTATGGAGGAAGAGATATAGTTGGTATATATATATATATATAGAGAGAGAGAGTTGAAACTCAAGGAAAGCTAGTGGAGGTGTGTTGGGGAGTGGGACAATTTGCATGGGAGTTTGCTTAAAGCCTCATTGTCCTTTTTTAGGAAAAAACATATTAAAAAAGACACAAACAAAAAGAATCAAACCCACACTTGGATATGACATCCTGTCTTTCATCTGGGTTGTTTACAGGTTTTAATGATTCATATCTGATTTAATAATCAATTAATTTAAATCAAAATTTATAAAAGTTTAATAGCGAAATTATATTAATATTGTATCTGATTTTTTTATTTTAAAATTTATTATAGTTTCTAAAATATTTAAAAATTTATGATATTTTGAACAATAGTTTTTGGTCTTAGAGATTTCAATCCAACTTCAACAAAAAAATATTAAAATTGAAAAAACTTCAATCCGATCTCATGTAAAAAAATAATAAAAAATATATTAGAGGTCTTAAATATTTTGATGGTTATAATAATTTTTTAAATAAAAAAATCAGATGCAATATTGATTCAATTTCGCCGAGGTTTAATATAAGAGTGACTCTCAATTTTTTTTTTCATTTATAATATTATAATTTAAATCTCTTGCTTTTATTAAGAGACTTAACACCTTATCCTAAACCAAACAATTTGTTGGTTGGGTTATTTTTCATTTGCTTATGCTAAATAATAGTTTTATTTTGAAACCTATCTTTTATTTTATATTTTCTCCGACACATTCGGAAATATAAGAATATTTAAAAAAAAATAATATTCATAGTATTTATACCCAAAACACATATATTCAAATAGAAAAAATTAATGAGACAGAAATATTGTTTGATTGATTTTTGTATTATAGAAAATGGAAGGGAGAAAGATTGCTCATGATTTATAGAAATAAATCAATTATTTATTTAACATGAAGACATGATCGAGTAATAATTTTATTTAGATTTGGTAAATTTGATTGAAAAATTAAGAATTAAATCGATTTATTTAAAATTGATTTGAATATAGTGATTTAAATTTGATTCAAAACCTAAAATAAATCGAAATGAATTAAAATTGAACCGAATTTTAGTTAAAATAAAAATAGACCCGAAGCGATCTTTAATTGAATCGTATAGTCTTGAACTAGTTTTCAAACGAACTGAATAAACTCGAATTGATTTCACTCGAATCGAAGGCAATCCAAAATAGAAAATGTATTAAAATAAATATATATAGGAATTAAATTATCGTCCAACTTACCAAAAAGTTAAATATACAAACTATATAAGTCATATATAAGATTGAAAAACCTAATTTGACCTGAAAATTCATCGAATATCAATCGATCTCCTATTAACTCGATATTGACCCGATCCAAAATCAACCGACCCTAAAATTAACTGACCCGAAATCAATCAAGCCGAAGGTCAACCGATCCAATACCCAAATCAAAATCACCATAGACCCGAATTAAAATCAAACCAAACCAAAATCAACTTAAACTAAATTTAAACCAAATATAATCAGACCCAAAATATTTTAAATAAAATATTTTGAATTTAAACCGAACCGAATAATCCGTTTACCGTATCTACTTTTATCACTATTGAATCTAAATATAGAAAATAACCCTATACTGACATGCACATGATCATGAAATCTTTGGCCTTTAATGTTATTAAAAAATTTACATTTTATAATATTGGAAATCATAGATTCCTCAATTATTTTTTTATATTAATTTTCAATTCAATTAATATCATTATTGCTATAATATTTTAATTTGATATGTTCAAAAAAATTATGAATTTGAAAAATTTATAATTAACTTCCTTATATTAAATAAAAAATAAATGCAACTAAGGGCGGTGACCGTAACGTTAGGAGGGTTGACCGGTCAAGTCTAAGGAAAGCAAAAAGAACACACACCATGTTCTTTGCACCTCATCTCACGTGTTATCTTGGCTTCCAAAACTTGGCTCGTACTTTAATAAAAAAAATACGTTATCATTAAAAATTAAAATTATATTTAAATAAAAAATTTCATCTATGTAATAAAATTTATAATATATGATTTTAATGTCTATATTATTTATATCTTTATATTTATAAATAATAAATGTTAAATATTTAAGTATGATTAATTTTACGTCTTTATATGTATTGTATCAACGATGATGTTAATCTGTTTAAACTCAATTGATATAAATATTTATCAAACAAATTGTTTTAAGGTTTAAGGGTGCTCGAAGATTTTGAAATTTTGAGGGAAAAAAATTATTTAGGTCTATGTTTTTTTTAGTTAAGCCTTTGAACCAATAAATTGAATCAATTAAGTTCTTTGATTAATTTTGACCATATTTTTATGATTTTTTTTAGATATTACTATCACGTAACCAGGTGCAGAACCATAATCGAATATTGGTAGGAGCCCAAAATTTTGAGTTTTCAAAGATAAAAGGGATTATTATGTATTTAAACTCAAGGACAATGTCTGATTAGTTTAATTTTTAAATTTATAAGGACTTAAATTGTTATTGAACCAAAAATTTTGTGGATACATACTCATTCTCCTTTAGCTCAACCCAGAGGCCAGAGGTGTAAATAAACAAAGTGTTCGATCAATTGTCAATGAACCGTTTGTATAACATTCGTTTATTAAGCTAATTAAATGATTATGAACAAAATTTTATGTTTATTTGATAATCGAACGAACACGAATATAAGTTATTTTGTTCGTTTATGTTCACAAACAAATTTGTTTATTGACTCATTTGTAAGCTTAATTACTTGGTTTTCCTATTTTTTAAATTTTTTTTTACATTTTCAATATTGATGAAAGTATGGGCTAAATTGAACACAGGGTAAACTTTTGAGTTCAAACTATGAAGCTTAATAATCTTAAAGACTAATGGTGTAGTTCTATCATTTGATGAACATATAGACGGACATGTTGACGATCATATAAATGAACATGTTTGCGAATATTACACAGATTTGTTCACGAATATCAAACAAACTTGTTAGTGGATGTTAAATAAGTGAACACGAACAATTTGTGATATAAAAACTTAATTAAGTAAAATTTTTAAAATAACTTCATTAATCTGTTTTCTAAAGTTGAACGACTTAGGATTAATTCTAACAATTTCAAATCCCCAAACTCATGAAAATATGTAAATGTTAAATATTTTAGAAAAATGAAAAATGATACCTCATAATAATTATTTTTAATTAAAATCCGGTAATTTTATTAAACGAAAGTACATCTAAAATTATAATAAAAATTTACGTCTTAAAAGTGCCTAACCCAAACATATTCTTATAACCTATGAAACTAAAAACTAATGTCTCAAGATCATAACATGACTATATAAAAAAAGGTAAAAACTTAATAAAATATAGATACAACATCACTAAAATCGACGATGATAGATAAAAACATTAACAAATAACATAAAATATATATTATAATAAGTCATGTTGATAACATGGTCATTATTACAACTCAATTTTGAACAAGTGACAATTGTGAGCATTTCTAAATTTTTTTAAGGTTTAAAATAGAAAATTTAATAGAATATCAACAGAAAGAGTGTCTTTTTTTATCAGTCGTGATGACGTTAAATCTAACTATGATAAAATTAAAGAAAAATATGATTAAATAACCAATAAAAAATATACTAAAAGACATGAAAAAAATTAAAATATAGGATAAACATATCAAAAGATAAAAATATATGAAAAATAAAATAAAATATGTCACAAAAATAAATTTATTTTTTAAAAACTAAAGAATAAAAAAAAAAATAAGACAAATAACGGAAAAACAAAAGAAAACAAAAAAATGAATCTTTTAACGGTTGATGATTAACATTAAGACTATACTTTTAGTTATTATTGTGGTGATAAATGCACATTTATTAGCAACAACGATCTCAAATAATCTATGATTAATAATAAATGTTCGTTCATCAATTAATAGTCCAACCCTAAATAATCATTTTAAAATAATGAAAAAATATATCTTCTATCAACGAACATTTATATTTAAGTTTAAAACTTTAACGATAAATAAAGCTTAAATCTGATATTAACGTTAAACGACGGAAAAAACCACGACACAAAGACTAAACTATATAAAAAAATTATGGGGCTATAATATATATATTTTTAATTGATCATAATAATTGTTTTTTAATTTCCCATTGGCTCTTCCCAATATTTTGGGTTAGGTCAATCTAGCTGCGGGGAGTCGTAGCACAAGCCCTTATTATAACAGAAATAATTAATTTTAAGATGGTTACTTTATTTCATTAATTATCATTATAGGCTTAGTTTTTTAGTTTATTTATATTTCGCAATAGACAATAAGAATATTATCATGAACTGTAGCTGTATACTAATTATTTTTTATGCCTATCTGTTGTTATTTAATATTTATCATTAATTAATTAAAAAGTAAAAAAAAAAAACATAAAAACTAAGTACCTCCTTGATTCACTCCATCCACAAATTAAAAAAAAATTATCCTGCATTTTTATTTTTATTTTTATTAATGTTTATTTTGATAAACACGTGCTTGTGATCCACCAATAGTGAGATAAAGAATTTTTTATTTAATTATTTAAAAAATAATTTATTTATAAATTTATTTTTTATTTTTAAATATTTATATTTTGTCCGTCACCCTCCTTAAATTTATTTAATTGACAATGGGATGAATGCAATGATTTCATCAAATTGAAATATTAAACTCAACTATCAAAATAAAAATCTAGCCACTAAGATCATAAAAGAAGCATACAAAAATATATTAAAATCTCAACTAAATATATGAACAATATTAATAATAACACAAAAAATTATAACTATGATACGCATCAAATTTAATATTATTTTTATCTATAAAATTTAAATTTTAATCTATAATTTAAAATTATTTATTTTTTATTTCTCGATCCAACAACTATTAACCAGTATTAAAAGTGGTACATCAAGAAGACTATTTTAATAAAATAAAATTCAAGTTACACAGAAAATAAAATAAATTAATACATAAACAAGATTCTCTCTAAATGAATGAGTTAGTGAGGACAGTAAAGTGTTCAACGGGCATTGAGGGAGCCATGATACTCATCCAACAGACAATACTTAGGGATGTTTATTATCGAATATTGAATGAAATTTGATATAATTTTATTGGATATTTAATTTTTAGATCGTTAATATAATGATTCGTATCTTATTCAAAAAATGTATATTTAGGTATTTAAATATTGAATCATCAGATTGAATATTCAGATATTTTTTTACTCAAAACTACATTTTAGTTATTTTTTAAATTTAAGTCATATTAATAAAAACTTTAAAATTTTGAATATAACAAATAATAAATTGTTAAATAAAATAAGATTCATATCTATAAAAAAAAATTAATTTTAAAATTTTGGATATGACAAACATCAAATTCTTAAAAATAAAAAACACTATTCATAAAAAATTTAATTTTTAGATTTCTGAATAATTCAGATCTTGAAATATTATGATTTATACCCGATCAAAAACTTTAAAATCAGATCAAATATCTGATCTAAAAATTAAATCAAATCAAATATTTAAAATTTCAAATCGAATCAATCGAATCAAATATTTTTAAAAATTTCTACCAGCAATGACTCTGCTCAATGTCGCATAAAATATTAAATAAATAATAAATTAATATTTTTTAAAAACATATCGGTTAATATAAATGTTAGAGACTAATATATAAGGTAAACTATACATTACATCACCTTCATTTCAATTTCTTTTATTTTGATCATTTAATTCTCAAAATTTGCATTGTAATCACTTAGTTTATCAATTAATCATTAAATATTTTTGGGATGCGATTTATTAACAAATAAAAATTAGGGTAAATTATTGAAGGTTCGTTTTTATTATCAATCTTTTAATTAAACTAAAATTAGGATAAATTTACATTGTAATCGTCCATTTTTAGAAGTTGAAAAATACATGTAGTTATGAACAAACAGGTGTTTGAGGAGAGAATCATACGAGTAATTGCCTGTTAGAGTAGTCATTGACATCTTTTTAAGAGAAAAACTCGACGATAACAGTCATCGACACTTGTTTTTAAGTGAGACGGTAAACGCTTATTGGAGTGCAACCGTCTGTTATACGAAACTAAAAAAATGTAGTTGTGAGTAAACATACGTTTGAGGAGAGAGTCATACAAGCAATCACCCGATAAAATACTCATTGATACCAATTTAAGAGCAAAAACGCGAGGATAACGACCGTTTAGGACATAATTAATTCGATTTCTCTATTTTGAGAATTTACATCCAACAAAATAACAAAAATTTCAATAGTTCAAGTTCATTTGTTTACCGACAATTAATTCGATTTCTCTATTTTTTAGACCACGAAGATCAACTTGTGACAAATTAAAGTAGATGGACTAAGTTGTCGAATTTTATAAAAAGTGGTACTGAATTGAAATTCATAATTAAACCAAATATGCCCTTACATTGGACACGCCCATACATAAACTAAGAACATGTGATTTTATTGTGTGCCGTTCCACCTTCAGACACAACTGTAGACATTATGATCCGTTGGATTTCATCAAATTTCTTACACTCTCCTCGTCAAACCCACTTAAATCCATTGACTCTAAACGTTGTGACAGCCTTTGGCTTAGATCATCAACCTCGTCTCGTAATCTCCTGATGTAACTGCAGATTTCGTTCAACACTTGTGTTGCTGATACCTGAGGAAACACCAGGAAGAACAAAGGGTTGTATCAGTCAAAATTCGATTGGACGAGATAGATTGTGAATTTCTCGAGTTCGACTCAGTCAAAATTCGGTCAAAACTTGATTAGATTGGACTCGGCTTGAGTTTTTGACGAGCCGCGTTGAGCTACATGATACCCAACTAAAAAAGCTCACAAGTTACTTGAAAATATAAATATACTATTTTTTATTTTTTATAATTTAAAATCTATATTTCTAAACTTAAAACCCTAAACATAAGTCTTAAATCTTAAATTAATAAGCTTGAATTTACACAACTTGTGTATCAAAGTTTTTTTTTTTTTCATTACGCTTTAAATGAGACGTAATAGATAAGAGTTACTCAAGTTTAACATTACCGAAGATCGGTCAACACTTGACTCGATTAGGCTCGAATAAAGCTCGAACTCAACTTGAATTTTTAACGAGCCGAACCGAATTTAGATTTTCTAGGATCCTGATAATTATATAAGTCTCGACTATATTGAGTCGGATCTTTAAAGGAGACAAAAATGTCTTAGCACTGTTTTTTTCATCGACAATACTCAATATGGCTGAGGAAAGAAATCAAGAGCACCAAAAAATCTAACTGAATTGTAAGGTTTGAATGATTTATGATTCTCAAATTTAAAATATTTTGGCTAACAAAAGTGAATTTTATTTTTAATATAATTTATAATTAACTTTTATAATCTAAAATTATGTATTTTACATTTCAAGTAGTGAAAATAATTTTATAAAAATAATTATTTTTTATTTTTGTTTATTTGAAAAAAAATTATTTTCTTAAATATCCATGACTTTTTTTAAAATTTAACAAATAATTTAAAAAATATTTAAAAACATTTTTTTCAAAATACAATTAAAAGGGTCGAAACGATAATTGAAAAAACATTGACATTGCGAAAGAATGAGATTAAGAGGATTACTCCATAATAAACCTCTGTAATATTTAATCTGAATTCAATGAATTAAAGTGATTATAACAATCCAATCTTAGTCTTGATATGTGAACCTAAGATCATGAAGATATAAAATATTTGAACTCTTTATCACGTGACTCGGAAAACTATAAATCCTCGTATTTAAACTTGTTTTGAACTTTGATATTGTGAAGGAAAAAAAAGTCAGACACCGAAATGATTTTTCTTTATTTAAGGTTTGACTCGACTCGATTTTGAACTAATTTGAAACCCGTAAAAACAAATAAACAAGAGAGATTGGGGGGTCTACCCTGCCATGGCGTGCATGATTAAGCTGAGGCAGCAACGTTTGAAGTCTAAAGATGAGAGCATTGAGCTCCTCATCTGTGATCCTGTCGGAACTTGTTGATCCTTGGCCAGACATTGAACATAAAACCTTAAAAGGACATTGAAATTAGAGAACAGGAGAAGCTCTTATAAAGACACAAATGTATGAGGATGTAAGATGGCACCACACCAGAGTTGATAGTAATTAATAAACATGCACGACAAAAACGTTGGTCTCTTCTACAGTAATACACCAGTTGTCATATACCGTGCACGTACATGCTAATTAGGTCGTAGGTCGATTCACGAAATATAGAATCGTCAGAATATGATCGTCGACGATAAATAATATTATGTTATAATAATCTTATTACAGTTATAAATATCTCGTTTTTATATGAATTATGAACGTATCACAATTATTTTAGTTAAAATTTTCGACTAGAGTAACAACTACAACTATAATTGGTCATTGAATAATGTAACTAAAATACTTAACTCAATTGTTAAATTAATTCAAATTCAAATTTATATAAAATAAAACTCGAATTTAAAAAAATAAGCTTAATACTATGTCACATATGTCTCATAAGAGTCATAAATTTAAAGCAAGTACAGATGTTTACATTCTACCGACTTGGTACCTTTTGTCTCATTGTTTCTTGGCTTTAGGACACTTACTTTTTTTGTTTTTGTCTATTGATTTTTACCATATAATTTATATCCCACATTTACTAGTTGGTCCACCTAAATCTACTCTACATGTTATAGGATCTAGATTATTGTTATGTGATTTTAATGAAAAGGTTTGCCTTTGGTTAGAGGGTTAGTACATATAGATAGGATATTCTTACGTCGCGTAAAATTTAACCCTTAAATTTTACGAGTAGATTTTTAAAATTATCATATGTTTTTTTTAGATGTCCTAAATTTTAATCTCTAAATTTTAAACCATAAAATCTATTATCAAACCTTAAAAATAAATTAAAAAACACTAAAATTCTTACCTCCAAACTTTAAAATTAAGCAGGTGTAAAAAAATCAAGTTTTTCATTATCGATGCATAATATAATTAAGACTAGATTTATTAGCACAACGTAAGATTTTTAATTTATATATTTTTTAATTATTTATTAAATGGGTGAATATTGATGGTTGAGATTAATATTAAAAAATAAATGGATAACCCTCAAATAGAAAATTTTAATTTCAGTCATTAATTTTTACTCACTCAACCATATAAAAAATATACTAAGTAAATTGAATCATTAATTTTAGAAAGGAAAAAATGTAATTTTTTATATTAGTAGACGTTTAAAAAGAACTCAATTAATATTAAAAAAAATTAAAATTGCAATTATATCATCTAATCAAAGAACTCAAAGGTTGTTATTAAATTATTATCTAAAAAAATTATAAATTAGAACGAGAAAATTATATCAACGGTCGTTCCTTTTTTATCAAGTGAAGATTTTTTTGGTAAAAATTATTTTTAAATTTAATTTACAGTAAATATTAATAAAGATTCACTTGATAAAAAAGATGAGATAAAAAAAATTAAATTATTATATTCTAAATTGAGGGAAAAGAGCACGTATGAGATAAATAAAAGATATTACAATCGATAGTGTTGGAATTTAAACTATTATATCCTCCAAGAAAACCTCCATAACTACTAAAAGGGATATCGAATAATAAACTACATCAAAACTATTAAAAAAAAACTTCCTTAACAAAACCATCTGCAATTTTATTACCGCACGACACACATGTTAGATTCAAACAATCTATCCCATTATCGTAGTTGTTACAAAATTTAAACTTATGCATCAAATAACATCTCAAAACTCGTATTAATTTTATAAAAATTAACCAGAGAGCATACGAATCCCTATCATATTCCTGGATGAACATTATTACTTCAAATAATTCAGTCTATGGGGGCAGTCCGAGCTCTATCAACAGTGTGTGTAGGTGAAATTGTGCAATAAGACCATGTGAATGTCAGTGGATCACTTAGCTTAGCTTCATAGTTCCTAGACAGCTTTGGACCACACTTTTTTTTTATTTTTTTATTGTCGTTCCGTTTTTTAACTTTTGTTTTAACTATTTTGAATCGAATCACATCATATATTTATACTTTTTTTATGCATAACACCTTAAACTCAAAATTTATTTAAATAAAATTAAATTATTTATCATTTAAATCAACTTCTATCGATTTGAATTCAAAACCTATTTAAGTAAAATTAAATTATTTATTATTTAAAACAACCTTGTCGGTTTGGACCACAATTTCTTATACCCAATTTATGTTGCAAAATTTGTCCACAGACATTAAATTCTAGACACGTTGAACTTTGGATTTTTCTCAAAGCTCATTTAAGATTCTTTTAATATTGAAAATGTTTTTTTTTAAAATTAAATTTAGTAAATAATTGGAAGAGGTTTAATAAATCCTATTCATGCATGTGAGTGACGTAAATGTTTTAGAGATAAATTATGTGATCTATGAATTTTGTGTAATTATATATATATAGAATTTAATTTTGTTTCAAACACGTAAAAAAAAATAAAAACAAACATGTCAGTAAAATATTTGCTGTCGAAGGATGTACAAAATCTAGTTTAATTAACTATTCATAAATTATTTCGATTAATTAGTAATTTTGAATCATTCAATTATCTACCTTAAATTATAAATAGATAAATAAAATATTTAATTCGGTTGGATTCGGTTTAGATAATAGTTTTCTTATTATGTTAATTAAAAATATAAATTTTAATTATACGTTAAAAATATATAATTTTAATATACAAATTTTTTAATACAAATTTGCATATTTATACTAATTCAAATATTAAAATTTTAATTTAACTGTAAAATTTATACTCTAAATTTTAAAAATTATTCATAAATTTTAAACCAAAATTTTAAAATTTAAACTAAATCCCAAAAAATCCAGTGAAATCAAAACTAATAAAAACTTATATGGGTAAAATTTTGATACACATATCTATATATTTAAGCGATAAACTCATTTTAAATTTTTATTTTTAACTTTATTAATTTTATTTTAAATACTAAACTCTAAAACATAAATCTTGAATTTTAAAACATAATTCGTAGAATTAAAAAAGCTTGTATCAAAGTTTTTACTTCAAAATACTTGAAATCCTGCTTTATTAATATTGCATCAGAGTAGGGATGGACCTAAAGTTAGGGTGCAGTTGCATTTCCAAAAATTTCAAAAAAAATATATTTTATATATTTTTATTTTTTATTAATAATTTAATTTTATATCTCTAAACTCTTATAAATTTATATCCCATAATTTTAATATAATTTCTTAACAATTTACATTTACATGAAATTCTGAATTCTTACTACCCAAGTTTATATAATTTTAATATTTAGCACGTAAATAAAATAGATGGTTGTTCAGTTGGAGACGGAGTAGAGAGTTCTATTGGTCCAAGCGACACCGACATGTTATCCTTGTGAGTATTTGATCGAATCGAATTAAAATTTTTTGAGTTATTCAAGTTTACGAATCGTATTTTATCATTTAAAGTTTATTTGATTTTTTTTTGGATTTGATTCGAGTTTAAGAAATTCGAACCGAGTCGAATTTTCGAGTTCTTATAAAAATTTGATTTTAATTATTTATTATATTATATTATAATTTAATTTCAATTTAAATGACTTTCTCTAATCATACTTCATACGTGAAAAATATTTATTCATATTTTCATATATCAATATATATATATATATATCATAAAAAATTGAGAGACTCATCTCGAACTTAAAAATAAATTCTTTAATTACTAAAAATTTTGAGTTATTCGAATTTCCATTTTATAACTCAAACTTTATTTGAAATATTTTCGAGTCGAGTTTATAAAATTTAGATTTGAGTCAAAACGAATCGAGTTATTCAGTTTTTTCGAGTCGAGTTTTACTCACCCCTAGTTTCGTCGTTAGGAGAGGGGTGTTTTATATGTTATGTGAAATCAGCTTTACACGTTGTCTCTGAGATAGATAGAAGTCGGATAATGTCGAATTTTTAATTCATCTGAATTTGATTTGAATTTTTTTATCTATCACTTAATCGGATTTGATTTACGAAAGTTTTTACACAATTCGAAATTTTGAATTCGATTCGATTTTTAAGATTTAAAATCTGTCCCCAAATAATTTTTATTAGTTTTATTATTTAAAAATTAAAAATTAAAAATACAACTCTACTAAAAATAATAACTTCAAACACAAATTAATTATAATTAGAAATCTACAATTCATAGTTGTCGCACAAATAATAAAAAATATTATTTAAGTACCTGAGTCGGGTAAGGTAATTCTTTTAACCTAAAATTTAAGTTAATCTAAACTCAAAATTCTCACATATTTCATTGACCCGAACATAAATATTTTTTAAAATATTCGACCATATCAGATTATGTTAGAACCCGTTGGATTCGGATCTGTACCCATCCCTAACTGTGAGACCCATTCTTAGACTAAAGTCCTAGATAAGATTTGCAAACATCAGAAACACAATTTGTAGATTGAATTTAAATAAGATTAACACGTTTTAGTGCCTGATGAGCCCAAATTGATGTACAAGATTCTGCAGATTAGCAACAATGGCCAAGCTATTACTTACAGACTCTTTAAAGCTTCGAGCTTGGGATTTGACTTCATCTTCAGCCGTCCAGCCCATCTCTTCCAGACCATCATTACATGTTTCCTGATCAGTCATTGCACCACTGATCCAAGTCTGGATATCCTTCATCTTCTCCTTGGTCAACCCTGGATGAGCCTTCGTTGCAGATGCTGAGTCAGTGAGTCGATTCAGGGCATCATCGAACAGGGTTAGGCAGTCTTTTAAAGCAGGCTGGGGGTGGAGATCGTTGAGGGATCTGAACCAAGATGAAAGATTGGAGAGATGGGTGATGGAAACTCGGAGAGAGAGGTCAAGGAAGGCTTCTGGGTCGGGGATTTTAGAGGCGTTGAGAGGAGATAGATCCACGAGACATGACTCAGGGTACCGAGTCACGTTGCAGACAATCTTGATCAACTCGGCGGGGTGCTTGTCTTTGATGGGTTCTTCCAGCATCAAAGTGGCAAGGAAGGCGATGACCAAAGTGAAGACAAGAATAGCAGAGATGACGATGAGGATGACGGCGTTTGTTGGGCAAGGGTTCTGATTTTCAAGGTGGCTCTGCCTTACTTTCTCATAGCCTTTGAAGTGATTAACGGAAGCCATTTTTGAGTTTCTTGTGATCAATCTATGGGATTTTAAACTTGTTTTCTGAAGATAAGCTTGCGTTTACTTGTCAATGGACGCGGTCATCAAGCAGGCAGCAGCTGTGTTTTTTTTATAAAATAATCCAGAGAATTCAAACCTAACAATTCAATCCAACAGTTACATATTTGGTCAAAACCTGTCCAATTCAGACACCCAAATGGCTAAACTAGCAATCTTAGTGGATTCATATGCCACAAGTTAGAAAAACCTGGTACTCAAAATCACACATTTATAACCTTAATGAAACATGGGATACTTTTAAACAATATTCTACAAATTAACCGTGTCCAAAATATCATTAATCTAGGAAAAAAGTACACCAAGACATTACTTTCTAGATCATGCAAAACTAGGTTTAGATGAGATAGTCCTACTGTGACCAGCCATGAATGATCGAAAATTCCATTGCTTATTCTTCATCTTCTTCATCTCCATCTCCGCCGGCAGCCTTCTTGGCAGCTGCCCTTTGGTTTCTTCTCTTCACTCTTCCAGGACGTCCGCCACCAAACGGACTGGTGAGGGAGAAATCGATGTGCTTTTGCGAATCAACCCTCACCATAAACGAAGGAATGTTGACTACCTGCCTCCCGACCCTGTAAGATTAACATTTAGCTATGGAAACATATCTGGAAAGATATGAACAAAAATAGATTTTAATCAACCAACATAAAAAACAAAACTTGGTGTGTTCTAATCATCCAGATCAAATAATACATCTGAAACAAATCAGAGAAAAGTCGATATAATTGTTTGAAACCATCAATGGAAAAAGTTCAATATGCTCACCTGATATGCCTTTGCCTGATGAGCACTCGGGCATGGTGGATAGATTTGGCCATACCAGACTTGAACACGAGTGTCTGAAGGCGACGCTCAAGGAAGTTCTCGACCGTCAATGCCAATACATAATCAAGCTTGTTCTGGCTCTCATCCAAGAGCCCATACCGATTCATCCTACGGAGAAGGGCCTCACCCTCAAAGATCCGAGGGTCAGGAGATCCCTAGCAGCATTTCTGATACGGCTCAAAGCATATTGAACTCTCCAAAGCTCCCTCTTGCATCGCAGCCCGTACTCTCCCACCAGCCTCAGCTCAGCATCCAATCGTTCCTTCTCGTAAGGAGACGAGGCTTCTTAAATGTCTTCCCATCTGCCAACAATATCAAAAGAGAAACAAAATCATAATCCAAAAAATAAGTTAGCAATTCAGTCCAGAGCACCCAATTTTATTATAACAATGACAACCCAGGAACAAAATCATAATCCTCTCCTCCACTCAAACTTCCATTAACTATGCAAATCTGACCAAAATTACAAACAACGAAAACCCAACAAAGAATTAGACCCAAAAAAGTGGGGTAAAGGTCACGATAAAATATCTACGACAAATACCCAAAGCAGATCAAATTTGAAAGAAACATTTTTTAAATAAAGGAGAAGAGAGACCTTACAATTGCGGTAAAAGGAGACGTGAACCATGGATTTTGGCCGGAGATGCCGCTTCTCTTTAACACTGCCATCGCTAAGTGAATCTACTCTCCAGCGTAAGGGTAAAAAATGGTTTTATAAGGCAACCCTAACTGAACTAAAATGATGTAGCTCAACGAAGGGATTTGATTCGAATTGAGCTATTTTCTATTATATTTAGGCCAAAATAAAAACTAAAGAGTTTAAAACTTTTTTTTTAATAATTACGTGTATCCGAACTTAGATTAAATATCGTAGATGTTTATTATAGAATGATCTTTTTATTTAAGGATGTTTGATTTTTTTTGGTTAATTCAGCCGTCAACTAAATCTAACTAAACAAAATTAAATTAATTATTTTTTCTTTAATTGTTAATTGAATTAAAATTTATACCAACCCAATCGAATAAAATTTATTTAATTTAGTCAAAATTAACCAAATTTTATTTTAAATTTTAAGGTTTTTTAATTTAGTTATATTAAAATAATTTGAATACTTTTTCATTTTGGTTAAAAATTAGTTCAGTCTTGAAATTTTAATGACCTAAAATTAATATATTATATATGAAATAAGATTAAGTTACACGCTATAATTTTTTTTGTAAGTTTTATGCATTTTTTGAATCGTTAGATGATTGTTAATCTATTTTTTCCAAGTGATAATATTCACATAACCAACTATTGTTAATCTGAGTTATCTGCTTTAGTTATCTAACGATTCAAAACCGTATAAAACTTAGAGAGTTTTACAACGTGTAACTTGACTCGATCTTGATTCCCTGTATATATTATCAAATATTTAATAGTTTTTATTAATTAGCCATTGTCAACGTCTGCATTGCATGGCTTGCTATCCAAGTGAATCTAACTCTGTATATGCATTCAACAAGGGAATGGAAATCTAACATATTCTTCACCAAATATATATCAAACATACGAAGCTTCAAAATTTTCTTCATCAACTTTGCATCATAAGGCAGCTGATGTTTATCCAAGGCTAACCGGACTCGTTCTTGCCATTGAAAGACTAGGTTGCAGGGCTATAACTCTTCTCTTGTTCCTCTAGAGCATAATAAGAAAAGAACTCTTCCACATTTTAATATCCACTGCCCTTACATGCATACGGATGAGTCTTGCTTTGTGCTCTGAACTTGATTGGACTCTGGAGTACGAACAAGAATATGAACCTCTCTCAGTTGCTGGGTGGAGTTGATTGTTCGGGTGCTCTTACGCCGTATTTTATATTCAACTGTCGAAGAATAGCATTAATCAAATCCAGTATAGTTGTTACATTGGATAAACACATGGCCAAGAATACTAAATCAGAACATTTCTCCATCATAATCCAGTATGTGTGTTTTTTCCTTGGAAACCTCTTCACATGAAGCATGTGGATAGGATATCGAGGTCTGTTCATGTGAGATTTCCGTGCACGGTTCTTAAAGAATGCTTGAGAGTCTAAGCATATCACTACTAATGAATGTGCAAGGTTCCTTCGTTTTTTTCTTTAAGTATCTGTGTCTGACACTTATATCCGAGACATGCTCGTATCTAATACCCTCACCCAAGTCTGAGTAGCATAGCTTTCTTCCCTATTTGTATTCTCAATCTTTGACCAACTATGTGTTGCAAGATATAAGAGAAGTTCAATCAAATTCTTGAATAGGTTTCAGTATAAACTTGTATTCGGGTTAAAGCTCATTTACCAGTACAATAGCAGAAACTATTTTTTACCTGTTCTGTTAGAGATCTGATTACTTCCTTTGAAGCTTTGTTCTTTTCAGCCTCCTCACTCGCTGTAGCCATTGCCTCTTTCAACTGCCTCAATGTTTTTTCGAGTTTTGCTTCTAAGAATTGAGATTTGGAAGTAAGATCCTCAACCTGGAAGCCATAGTATTTCAATCAAAACTCACTGCAGCTATAGTTGTATTATATCCTTTCATGAAAATGAGACGTAAATTGTTAGACATGCATTAGTGAGAATTCTTGGTTCATGTTGACTCAAATTGACATGCTTTCGGCTCATAGGAACATCTAAAGCCAATAAAGGGTGTCTATTGATTACACGTAGTTAGATACCATGGCTCAGTTTGTAAGATATTTAAGAAGTACAGAAACAACAATGGTTCTACAATGGCTCTACACTCCTAAATTATCACTTATCAGAAATCAGAAAAGAAAAAGGAGAGCAATTTTATAGTATTTGTCAAGAAATTACTTTATGGAATAAACCACAGAAATAGAAAAACCAAATATAGCAGTGAAGTCCCCATATGCAAGTGAATGATAAATGAACAATAAATTCAAGATACCTGAGTGGTAATAATTAATCAATATCTGCTTTGATATGTGTTTTTCACATATAATTTCAGACATAAACAGATAAGTTGTAATTCTAATCTTAATCTATCGTTATAGTTACCTGTGTTCTCAATAAACTTATCTCTTGAGTGAGGCTCTCAATTGTGTGCTTTGGGTCATCAAGAAGTAACTCTGGATTGGCAAGACCAGTAGGGATTGAAGATCTTGTAGAAGAAAAAACTGGACTCGACTTCCTTGAGGGAGGTGATGATCCTCGAGAACCTGTTCTCAGACCAGAAGTTGATGATCTCATAGAATTTCCTAATAAACAGCTCGAGTCACACCGCGACTTAGATAATCTTCTACTGTGTTTGCAATTTTGGCTCCTAGCCTGTCTGAATGAATCAAAGGATGCAAGCCTGAATAATTTACTGAGAGATGCTCGGTTTGCAGAATCTTTGTCTAGTAACTCGTTACCATTTTGATGTATGACTTCCCTTGAATTCTTGGTGAAGTCGGGAGTTGATTGAGACTCCTTTTTCCTATTTAATTTGGTAAAACAATCATCACAGACCCGACAAGGCTTGTCCTTCTTAGGAGCCAAAGCAGCTTTTAGGGATTTCTTACTGCTGCAAAGTCTACAAAAGACTAACCCACAGTTGTAACAATTATGGCGCTTTCTGATGAAGCTAAATGGAGTTTGACAACCTGAACAGCTAAAGTGATCAACACCTAGTTCCCAGTCATGAAGACAAATGGCAGCAGTGAAGTTTGAGCCACATACCACTCTCGTTACTTGTTTGTTTTTCAGAGCTTCAACAAGTGTGGGAATGTTCCTGTCTTCCTTGTCACCGTGGCCTAATTGACCATTTGCACCCTTTCCCCAGGTGTAAATCTTAGCATTTGAACAACGAACAGCTATATGACAAGAACCACATGCTATCTCTTCGATTCGGCTATTTTTGATATTGCCCTTGACACAAGTGGGAAGCTTGCTACTTCCAGAGCTTCCAAGGTTTACACGACCATCATTCCCCATGGAATAGACTTTCCCTGTGTCAGTTAGAGCAACAGTAATACTGTGGCCACAAGCTACTTGAGAAAAGCTTGTAGTGTCTGATAGTGCTACTGAAGAAGGAACTAATCTGGGTTCATTATCTCCATGTCCAAGCTGCCCTTTCTCCCCATCACCCCAGGTGAATAGCTTTCCACATGAAAACTCACCAGATAGCTCAGGAAGCACTTCCGCAACTGCAGCAGTGTGCCAAACTCCACAAGATGCCCTCAGTGTTCGTAGTCCTCTAAGAGCCTCAACTTCTCTGGGTAAACTCGTGCTACTCCGGTCCCCATGGCCTAGAGCACCAAAAGTTCCATCGCCGAAGGTAAATAATTTACCCATTGATGTAACCGCAGCTGTATGCCAAGCTCCACAAGAGATGTATGACACATGCACACCTTGCATCTCACCTCTTACCTTTCTAGGAATCCACTTACTAACTTCAGTACCATGCCCTAGAAGACCAAGATTGTGAGAACCATCACCCCAGGTATAAAGGTCACCTGAAAGTGTTACAGCACAAGTGTGAAATTCTCCACAGGCAACTAATCCAATAGATGATCTACTAAGCGCACCTATGCGCTTCGGCTGAGAAATATCAGCTTCAACTCCATGGCCAATCCTACCACCAGTTCCTTCACCCCAGCTAAATATATGTCCCTGTTTTGTGACTAAAACAGCATGCTTAGTCCCACAAGAAATATTGCAAGCATCTAGAAGCACTGTTGATTTGAGAGCCTTGGGTGAAAGTGCATCTATTCTAGTAACAGTAGTTTCAGTTTTGTGACTACCACCAAGCAGTCCATTACCAGTTCCTTCTCCCCAGATAAAAACACCACCGATTGCATTAAAATCTTCTAAAGAAGATTTCTGGCTTGATGTACTCGCTGCACTGGATACACTACTTCTAAATGAATCAACAACAGAGGAGTTCTCTAACCCGCCCAATGATAATGAACTTGCATGCTTCGCAACTGGCTCTGTCTGAGTTAAGCTATTTATTACAGAAGTGTATGATAAAACCTCGGAAAAAGCTTTTCCCAGTCTTCGATATGGAGAGCCATCATGTGAGAGTGAAACAATTTGGGTATCTCTGGTATCCTACAATGAGCAAAGCATGGAAAGATTTAATAAAGAAAGTAGAAAATAAATAGATTTTCTGTTACTCTAGCAGGAAACCTTATAGATGTTGTCACTGTTTGCAGGTGACATGTTAGATAGAGAATTTCTTTGTGTACAGCTACATTGACTTTCTGTTGATGTATTATCACTAATTGAATCACTTTTTCGCCTGCGATTGTCACCTTCTGAAATTAAGACCCTAAGAGTAGTAAACCAGAGCTCAGCTTCATCCCTGTCCTTGCATATCTATTAACAATACCCATTAATTAGAGTTAACTTTTATATTGGTTTTCAAAATATGGTAGCAAATAAATTCAATGTTCAAAATCAAAATATATGTTATAAAAATTTTGGAAAATGTGATTTTTAAATTTAAATTAATGAACATGTGAAGTTTATTCATATATTCTCACAATCATATAAAGGAATTAATGATCATTCAAAAATCCTAGTGAAACAAAATTTACAATTCTCCTAGTCTTGAACTAGGAGCAAAATAGATCAACACATTTCCTCCGTTCCATACTAGTAGAAAAGGTAAGGAAAGAAATATAAAAACAAGAAACTAAATTCTCCTTTCTACACAATCCTAAGTCCCAACCTAGCTTGGAGAAAAGGGCCAAGAAACAAAATATGAATGGTAAGACTTTTAGACACACAAGGACTCCTGCACTAACAAAACTAATTAGATAAACTGTTAAGAACTGAAACTCCAAATTTCAAAAACTATAACAAAACGGGACAAAAAAATCAGAAGATAACTCTTATCAAAGGGTTAAAACATGTTTTCTGTTAGCACAGAATAATATATTATAATAATTGAACAATGAAGATGCACTTGCTCTGCATGTACTATATAGTAAAGTTGAAACTGAAAGCTGATGAACAGTACAATTGTCGTCAATGTAACCTAAAAGAATGATGTCAACAGGTCTAAAGCAATTCATACAACTGTTGTGTCGAAAGCAAGCAATACAGAATACAAACCAAGTCCAAGGATCTGTTGTTATAGATCAGAGAAAATGACTGTTGTTCTTTATCAGGCTGAGGGATACGCTGGAATATCGCCTGCAAAACCATGCAGAAAAGCTCGTCACTTTTGCATCCTGTTGAAACTTCTCTAATATTTTCTTTTCTTTTCCTTTGGTTCCATAGACTGTTCTAGTCTAAACGAATGAATTTCAAGAAGATAAGCACATAGTGCAGATTACAGTACTGGAAAATATATATATAAAAAATAGGATCGCAGGATTTTTGAAGCTCCTAATCAGACAGTAGCTTCAATAGTCACACTTAGTAATTTCCTAAAATGGCTAGCATTAAAAACTATATTGACGTTGTTAAAACTAGTTCTATATCCACTAAAAGTGAGCACATAATAGTACAGCACAACAGAAGAAGGCATTAACAAATTCCTTCATGCAAAATGTGTAATTGGTTAGATGTTCCTAAAGAGTCAGTAGCTTCAATCATCATTTTTTTGTGCATAAGTTTCGGAGATTTAAGATCATATTTAAAATCATTTTTGTTCAGCATGTGAGTAAATACTACAAGACCGTTAAGATTGGGTCTCTGTGCCAAAATTGAGCACCTAAATGTTACAGATCACTGCAGAAAGCATTGAAAGATATAGACTTACAGTACGCTGTCCAGATACAATCTTTGAAACTTGGTTTAGTCTGAGTTGTTTCTCTTGTTTGTCGCAGTACCAAATCAGTGATCTCTCATCCTGAAAAGTATTCATTTTTAAAAAAAGAAGTGATCTTAAATCACTATAATCACTCTAACTGAACGATTCATAATTGTGTGCTTAAGATGCCTTGGATTTGCACAGCTTGTTCAATGCACTAGCAATATTTGCTTTACCAAAGACATAAAGGAGGAAAACCTAACAGATGGACAACAAATAAAACTGCTATCAACTATTGTTCTACATGTTCATTTTACAATCTCCTCACGTCTAACTTAACCGTGATATCTTAAAGTTCTTTGCTCCAGTACTTCTAGTAGTGTCCATATCACATTAATATACCATAAAGCTGGTGAATTGCACAGAATGGCATGAACGTAGATTCTCCAGCAACCTTTGAACTTTAACAAAATTTCAACCCCTTGTCAGTTCTCTAAGTAATCCTTACACTATTCATGATACATACTGAAATAGAAATAGAAGGATATTAATAAAAGAAGTTGAACTTGAACATGAAAACTCACAACCATCACAGGCAAAGCCAGGAGTTTTTTTTAGGGGGGGGGGGGGATAATTTTTATGGGAGTCAAGGTACAAATTTACCACTGTATTGTCTTCTAACTATACAATTTTCAAGACTAAATCACAAATCTATCATTTTAGGGGGGGGGGGGGGAGCAAAATACAATTTTACCATTATTAACTTGCAAATTTTTTAGGTACTTAAATCCGACTAATTGATTTCTTATTGTATTAAGTTGCCTTTACAATAAAAATAAAGGAGTATTTTTCTAAGTGTTCTAAGGGTACCATGATACTCAATGCAATTTCAGTATAGAAAACATCAAGCAAAGAGAATAACGAGTAATTCTAAGTATGATATTCAAGGCAACATACATTTGATAATCGGAAAGGACAAAATTTAGGCTTTCCCCAACGTCCATACTTCAGTAGATACATTCCTTTCTTAAGTGTTGAAATGGCCTGCAAAAAAGGTGCAAAAGTATAACATAAACCATAAAAAAACTCTCCCCCAACCCAGAGAGAGAGAGAACCTTATTAAACTAAAGAAAAAGAAGACAATAACATGTAATGTGGTCATAAAAGACTTGTAACTCAACCTATAACGTCTACAATCTCGTTCTTGGCAGATAAAATGTTCTACATTTAAAGATTCCTGTCAATGCTAGCAAAGTTCATTACTCGGACCAAGTTGTCACATTAACATAGATTCATTTACCCAAAAAACACCCATTAATTGGTAAAAGTACAGAGGGTGGAAAAAAAGGAATACCTGTTCAAAATCACCATCAGAAAAATTCCTTCTGAATCTGAACTCAGCCATTCACATGAAGATACCAAGTCCAACCCTTGCATAGAACAACACCAAACTCCTAGAAAATATAGAAAGAATAATACCCGTATCCGCCCCATAAAAAACTCTTCCTCGTGTCTAAAACCAGAATGCAGTTCATACTATTCCCTCATAGGAAAGCCTCAACTGCCGGCATCCTCATGACAATGCCCTATCTCAGAAATTCTAAGTCAGACTACAATTTTCCGAAAGCATTGAAATAAACCGGAAAAAAAAAAAAACCCACCCCCTCAAAATTCCAATCCAAGCCTGCATTTTAAGCAATTACATAGAAACAAACAAACAAACCTGATGAATTTTCATTAATCCTGATTCATCTGAAATTAAGCATCCAAAATTCCTTCAAATCTTTCCTTTCCTCTTTTTGGTTCAAAATCCACTCAATTAGCATCATAAAGTCTAAGATCTTTCATCATCAAGCTTCAATAAAATCCAGAATTCAACAGGGGAAACAAATAGTTACCTGAATCATGAATGAACATCTTCGAATCGGCCTTTACAATCCCAACGAATCAGAATTGGATTCAAATCTTAAACTTTTAAAATCAATTATCCACAATGAATCAAACAACATCAACTGATTCGATTTCTTTCAATCCTTTTTCTTTTCTAAATCTAATCGCAATGGAAAATATGATAATTGAAGGAAAGTGAAATAGCGTCAGCCATTTTTTCCCTCTATATTTTCTTTTCCCTCCTCCGAGTTTAACTGCTTTTTGTATTTTATAAAGGTTGGTTATAAATACTACTATTTTAGGATTTTATTCATTATTTTTATTAAATTCAATAAAATGTACTAATTTAATTATAAATTCAATAAAATATATTTTAATTTAATTATTTTTTAAATTTAAAGGTTTGAAAATTTTAGAATTTTGAATATACAAATAATAAATTGCTAAATATAATAAACTTTATATCTTGAAAATTTTATTTTTTTATTTTCAGATATAACAAACATCAAATTATTAAAAAATAATATTTATAAAAAATTAAATTTTCATATATTCGGATAATTAAAACTTGAAAATTATAATATGCATTCGATCTAGAAAATTTAAAATAAAATTAAATATTTAACTCAAAAATAAAAATTAAATTATATATCTAAATTTTTAAATTAGATTAATGAGTAATTAAATCAATCGAATTGATATTAAAATATAGAGAACAAATTTAAGTGTTGTACAAGTCCTTTAACCCAAGTTTTTTTTTTATATTTTTTATATTTTTATATTTTTATTAATAATCTAATTTTATAATTTTACATCCTTTATATTTTTAATATAATTTTTTCTTATTTCCTTAAATGAAATCTTGGGTATGTCCTTGAATACTTGGATTAATGTCCAATTTGGTAAAATTGTTTGTCCAATTATGTACATAAAATTGACTTCAAGGTTCAATCTGGTATTTAAAGTTTTTTTAGTTCAATTAGGTACTTGAACTTGCATTTTGTTTCAAATTGGTTACAAAATTCATTTTTGTTCCAATTTAGTACTTACATTAAATGATTTATTTGAACCATAAATCAAACTTAGGTACCAATTTAAACCTAAATGAAAAAATCAGGTACTTAATTGGAAAATTTATTAAATCACATCATAAAACTAAATTTATATACCAAAATATATGTTTAGCCTAATATATTTTATGATTCAATATTGGGTTTCATGGCAGAAGAAAAAAAAAACATTACACATGCAATGCTCGATTTCGGTGAAAAGGAAGATGATGCTCATTTTATATAAAAAAATAAGTTTATATATATATATATATATATTTAATGACGGAATCCAATTATTTTATCTCTGTTTATATATATATATATATATTTAAAAATTAGGTTATTTATAAATTTTTTTCTCTCTTTAAATATTTATGTAAGATATTACTTTTTTGTATTACCGACGAAAATAACCAAATCCGAAGGCTAGATGAAGCTCTATCTCAAAAAATAAATCCTAACTATGAATGCGGGAAGGGTTAAGAGATCTTATGAGCCTATTACAGAGTCGTCTCGAATATTTTTGGGTCATGTACAGAATTTAAAAATAATTTATTATAGAATAAATATATATCCAATTATTTTAAATAATTAATTTAATATTTTATTAGTAAATTATAAAATATGATTTAATTTTGTAAAATACATTATTTTTATTATTTTGTTAATGTAATTTGAAGGAATTGAACTATATGTAATTATGAGTATGATATGAAATTTGATTTTGAACAATAAATACATTTTTTGAAGAATATTGTATCATTTAATGTTTTTATCATTACATTGTAGATGAATAAAATAAAAATTAAATTTATTGTTTTTATTTAATCATGGGACGACTCTCTCAATAAAATAAATTTTAAATAAATTTTAAAAATAAAATAATTATTTTTAAAAATCTTAAACTAATTGAAGATCTTAAACGATCACTCATGATGTTCTCTATTAACCGATCTTGATCCTTAAATTTGATAATTTTTTAAACACGTCCTCCTAAATTTCTTTTACATATTAATGTATACATTTAAAATCTTTATTATTATAATATAATACAATTTCAGAGTATCACGTTACCAAAACAACAAAAATATAGAAGAAATTTGTCAAATCTATAAACTACGTCGATAATAAAAAAAAATCATAAATTAAAAAATATTATATCATGAGTTATTTACGTCATATTATTTATAAAAACAATTAAATAAATATATCAATTTTATTATTTTTTTTTATTTTATCTTTTATCAAGAAAATTTTATTTGATAAAAAATAAAATAAAAATTAATAAAATAAATATATTTAATTAATTTATTTTATAAATTTCAATAAATATGTTTGTTAAAGTCCATGTTCCCCAATTATTAATTATGTCCTAAACAAGTCAGTTTTCTGTTAGGAGATGTTTTAAAATTTTAACATCATTTCCCTACACAGAAACATTGTACCTATTGAGACATTAATGCTAAAACATGTGTCGGCAGTAACTGGATCCAACAAGGTACATGCTACTCTCGGACCTTCTTTTATTACCATGCAGGCAGGCATAATTTTTTTTTTTAAATTATAATAAGAAGAGGTATTCGATTTTTTAATAATGTTAGAGATTTAAATTTTAATAATTTATATAAAAAATTAAATTAAAAATGTTATTTAAATAATGAATCTTGATAAAATTTAATTTGAATCGACCGATTAATAGATAAAAAATAATGTTAAACAAAAAAATATTTTAATAATTGGATAGTAATATCTCATATATAGCATTCAAATTTATCATACATATCGAATTTTAAGTAAATTAAAAAATTATAATAATTTATTCAATGAAAAAAGATAACCGTTAAATATATATCGATAAAAAAAATACTATTGAATCATAATTTATTTAAAAAATGACAAATCGGTGTAAAACGTCTTAATGACGATTAAATTTATATTAAAATTATAAAAAAATCACGATTATAACGCATCAAAATTCAAAAGTTTTTTAAAATCTACTTGATTTTATCTAATTGAGATGGATAACAGATAAAAATGAATGGTGAGTGACCTAAACCATCGGTAAAATGTTCTGTTACCCGGGATTGGTTACGTTAACAAACAATCCTAAGCCCAGTGAGAATTCAACATTTTATGACTACCGATAAAACCATAATAAAAAACTAGCATCATTAAAATCTTTGTGCGAACGACAAACAACCGCTAAGATATGCTAAAATCTTGTCACAAAGACAGATAAAACGAATCAAAAAAAAACATACCACAAAAATAGAAAAATGTGTGTTATAAAGACAAAATTTCTTATTAAAAATAAAAAAATAAAAAATAATAGATTTAATGGTCCACAAAGAATATTAAAATTGTTTACTAATCACAAAAAAAAAATATGATAAATGATAAAATTTAAGAGAAAGCGATTAAATTTATATCAAAATAAGTATGAACATATCTAAATAAAGAATACATAAAATTAATCTATTAATAAAAAATTTATTAAAACATTTATAATTTGATATCGACCGATATATTATTTTATTTCATTAAGAGTCTTTTATCATTACATTACTGTACCAATTAATCGATTGATAATTTTTTAATTTATCTTAATGTGTCACTTTGTGTATAATAATTCTTTATTTTTTTTACTTTTTTTCTTCCCTAGTAATAACAACCCCTGGTGTAATGATTTGATTAATCTCCTCATAAAGTCATGGGTTAATTATGGCAGCAGCTTCCATTAATTTTGGATTAGGGTTTGTTGTGCTTGTGCATTAAGGCAAAACGACAAAACCAATAAAGACAAACGACTTACAAAAACATGTTTGGTTTTAGTAAAACATTAAAAGAATGAGCTGATTTGGATTTATATATATTTATGTTTATGAGTCGATAATTCGTATATTTATAAATATAAGTAAATTATATCATTTGAAGATTTTATTTTAAATTTTAAAGAAAATCATGAAAAATAAAAATAAAATCGATTTTTTAAATTGGAATATATATAATAGTTCAAGACTATTTTATTGACATTTTATGAAAAAAAATATAAATTGAAAAAATATTTTACTGAATTATTTTTTAAATAAGATATTGTATTAGAATACTATGGATAAAACAAAATTTAAATAAAACTTCTTTATACTTAAATATTTAAATTCGATTTGATTCTGAATATTATCGAAACTTATATAATTATTGAATATCTAACGTAAAAAGAAATATCAAGAAAAAAAAGGAAGAATGATCTATCTGTTATCTGTTTGTTAACAGCAAAACTGGGTTCCACCTGCTGACCCCAACACCTGGAAATTGATAAAACTGGTGGAAAAATGGTATGATACATGGATATTTGAGCTTAAATTTGAGTGGGTTCCATTAATAAAATTAATTGGGACTATGTGTATTATTAATCTACAACAAGAGTAGATTAAATTTATATATTTACATGCTCAAAATGTTTAATGGATGAATGAGAAATTGTTGCTCAATGTAACACCCATGATGTTGGAAAAATAAAATGAAAAGTAGAATATCCCACATTTGTTGGGAACTTAGATTTGGAAAGCTTTATATACAAGACCTCTTTATATTATTATTGAAACTTTGAGCTAGCATTAGTTGACTTTTATAAAAGTTAAAAGATGGGCCTTGGGCCTTTGGTCTTGATTTCTAAAATGATAGATTTTTTTTTTTACTTTTCTGACTTTATTTTTAACAGATATTATAGAATTAAACCGGAGTTGCAGACCCTTCAGCTGGTTGTAACCTCCAATTTATTTGGATTAATTCTCTGATAAATACCATTTTAATTTCTGGGAGTTGTAACTCTTTAGGAATTGTTAATTACAGATTAATTTTGTAATTAAACATGTCCCCTGCATGAACACTATAAAAGGAGACCCTTTGTTCATATTTCAACACACTGAAAAAAAACCCCCCACAAATATCCTATAGCCAGATAGTGTTCTGCTTCTGTAAAGTTCGTTGTTGCAGTAAGGTAGCGTTGCTCTCCTTATTGTATTCTACCGTTGTATCCTGAGAGACAGACGTTCCATAGTAACTCCAGCACCGAGAGGGGACGAATCTGTTTTAAGGACACTGTGATAACACAGGCCTCGGTTAAAGTTTCAGATTTTTTTTTCTTTACGTTTCTAATTTATATGTTTTATTTCTATTTCGTTCACAGAATTGTGTTTAACATATTAATAACTTGCTTTGTTTTGTGGTAACAAAACCTTCTTCTCTTTCTCTTTTTCTCATTTCTTACCAAAATCGTAATCAGAGATGAACCGAGAAAAGTTAAAAAAAGTTGTCTCTAATTTTTATAAGTTCGTTTTTTTCTTAACATTAAATTATGTGTCCGTCTCTCTGTCACGTATTACCGAAATTGAAAAAAAAAAAGAAAAAAGAAAATTTCAAGACAGAACCAAAGACATGTAGTTAAACACTGTTTCATCTCTTTCACTGTACTCTTACCACTACTACCGCACACAAACTTTTGTTCATGGCCTTTTTCATCCCGAATAAAGGGTAAAAAGAAAGGCAAATGTTTCGAATTTAATTCGGTTAATTCAAGTAATAAGTTCAAAATTTCTTGAAACTCGAATCGTAAATGAACAAACCAATGATGAAATGAAATTAATATGAATACATAAGAAATGTTTAGCAAAACCAGACAAGAACAATGTTGATATGGTCTGTTTTTTTTTTTTTTCTCAAACCCTAAAGATATATTATCACACCGAAGGGAAAATTAATTTCTTGGTTTTTCTTACCAGTATACTAAAAAAAGCAATCAAATTCAAACCTCACGTGTGTTACACATCAAACTAACACAACTGATCGAATGAAGCAAAGATCGATGATGTCTAGTTGTATATCATAATGTTGTTACTTATTCATCGCCGCCGCCGTCTCCGCCATGGTGGGAATGTGAGCCGCTCACTTGAGATTCCGATATGCCGGTGTGACCTTGCCTGTATGGATTCAATCCGGCTAATATATTTAGATGTCCTTCACTTATGCCACTGCCGCCCGCACTGCTCGAACCGGCGGATTGTTGGCCCGGCAATAAGGCCATTGGAGTTGGAAAATTAACCCACTAGACATAGTTCCCCTATGCAAACCATTGTTGTTAACCGAAGGGAATGTCCATATAGGGTCGCCGCCGCTGCCGCCGCCACTCATGGTTTGATTATTAGCATTAGTTAACATCCAAAAGTTTCCCGGAACTTGTCCGTGGCTCGCCGGGACCGCCCCGGTGCTTGATTGCAATAAGTAGTTCCCCATTTGGTGTTGCGAAGATAGGTCGATTTCGGTTCTTCTTTTCCTACCTATACTACCTTCTTCGGCTTCGGATATTTCCATCGAAGACTCTTGCTTCGCCTGGAACATTGGATTCAAAATACTACTCGATTGGAAGTTGAGGAACGCCGTGGACGGTGTCGGTTCGAGTACGATTCCGGGGAACAAACTCCGACGTTGTTGCATCGAGAAATTGGAGTTGAAACCCGAGGACCGAAGCTGGGAAGGGATGGACATGCTCGAACCGGAGCTACGAAGGGAGATGTTGAGGGAAGTGAAGTTCGCGGGGATGGTGCCCGTTCCCGTGGCGGCGATCACTGCTGGTTCGGCTTGCTGGAGCAGCCACTCGATCGTTTCGCCGTCGGATTTGTGGCCGAGCTCGCGAGTGAGTTGAAAAACCCTAGCTGCACAAAGAGCCGGCATGCGGATCCTACGACCACGTCCATCTACCTTGGTGTGACGGTCTTTAGTTGAAGTACGCTTAGGGGGTGGGATTTTGGAAGTCTCCACCGTGATCTGGTGGCTCGAAGCGGTGGTGGGTTGATCGGTTGAGGTGGAGGAGAGGACTGGGAGGGAAGGGAAAGGAAGGGTAGTGGAAGAGGAGGAAGAAGGGTGGTTATCTTCTTCTTTCTTCTCTAGTAATTGGAATGGGAAAGTAGGACGGTGGTGGTCATGGTGGTGGTAGTGGAGGTTAAGATGGTGGAGTTGATGGTGGTGGTGTTCATCACTGCCTCCTCCTCCTCCCTCCATGATAACATGAAAGTAATAGGTTGTTTCTCTAATGGCGATGAATGATGAGTGATGTAGGTGTCTTTAGATCCAATCTTTTACTTTGTGTGCTATACTAAATGTTTAAATGAGTTTTTTTTTTTTTTTAAGAAAAAAATCACTATTTTTTTATAAAAATTTTAATATTTGAATCATAATTCAATTAATATTATCATTATTTTTAATATTATTCAATCGTATTTAAATGTATAATATAAAGTATCCGAATAATTTAGGAATCAATATATATATTTATATATATACACACTAAGGGAAGAGGGCAAGCCTTAAGGAACAAAGATCATGAGTAGGAATTATATGGGTATGCTTTCAAAACAATTCTTTATTATTATTATTTTTATAATTTAGAGAAGAAAAATAGTTTTATTTTTATAATTTATATAAAAACTTGTGTATATAAATAAATATTTATGTATAATTTCTCTTTTATTTTATAAAACTTTATCCTGATTGATTTAGACCAACTCGTATCACAGACCTAATAGAGATTTTTTACGTATACAACGTCTCAAATCTGAGACTTGCTTAAACAAAACCAAACTATCTACCACTTTTACCAACCCCTATTAATTAATGAAATCATATACGTTAATCAATATATATATATATATTAAAATATTTATTTTAATGGTATAAACTCTAAATTGATGTAAAATTCATTAATATTTTTTTATAAATTTTCTATAAATGAATCAAATATATTTATTTATTGTAAGACAGATAACAATATAATTTAATATAATAATTAGTTCAAAGCTATATCATTTTAACTGTTATATAAAAATAATATTATTTAAATTAATTTTAATTAAATAAAAATGAAAACCAAATTTATCTAGATAATATCTTACTATATCCAATATTACTTTTGTTTATATTATTTTTCTGAATATGAGAATCCTTTTTTTATTATTATGGAAGGACAGCACCTTTGGTTCAGACTCCACATGAGGTGCTGGTTTGATCATTCAATCCATAAAGACAAGGGTGGCCAAGGGTGGGGACAAAATTTTCTAACTCAAAAATAAAATTTTTATTTACTATTATTTTTAAAATAATAATTAATTTTTATTTTATTAATCAACCAGATCAAATTAAATATTATAGAAAATTATAAATATAATCTTCTATATTTATAATTATAAAATCAATAATTAGTTTATATATTAAAATGAAGAAATCATATTATTAGTCATTTATGTTATGTTATTTATGAGATTAACAGATCAAATATATTTATTTAGTTAATTTTTTATCTTATTTTTTTTAAGTGAATCTTCATTAATATTTACTGTAAATTAAATTTAAAATAATTTTTTTCAAGTAAAAATCTATTTAATAAAGAAATAAGATAAAATAATAAATTAAATGAATATATTTAATTTGTTAATCTCATAAATAACATAACATGAATAATCTATAATCTAATATCTCATTAAAATAAAATATTAAAATTTTTATAAATAAAATAAATTAATTTTTATAATATTTAATTTAAATTAATTAATTAATAAATTAAATATCTAAATTTTATTCTGAGCTGGGTACCCATCTCCAGTGAAGTAATGATTTCCTTTTGCATTTCTTCTGCAACCTTTGCTGGTCTGAAGGCTTTGGGATTCCTCAACTTTGCTTTCCCTTCTATATATAATTAATAAATATTTTATGGCACTTTTTGCTTAGGTTTTCAAAGGAATTTCTTTGAATAATTCTTTGGAACACCTTTTCTTTCCCTTGGGGTGGAAAAAATTATAAGAAAAATTTACTTTGGAGTAGTTGAGATTCTTTCTATAAAGATATATTTAATTACAAATATTTTATACAATAATTATATATTTAATGAATAATATCGTACGTTATTTTTTTAATATATCGATGTGATTATATGATAATATTATATATATTTGTATGTTATTTGTCTGATATAATTTTTTAAACAAATTTTATTTAGGAAAAGAGGTGAGAAAATTTATTTTTAATTGGTTTTCAGCCCAAATTTTGAGAAAAAGTGATAACCGAGAATTTTAATCACTTATTTTAGAGATTGTTGAATTATTAATATTATTAAATTTATTATACATATACATTTTTTAAAATATTATAAAATAGTATCCATGAATACTAGGGGTGTTCAAAAATATCCGACCCGTTGACACGCCTACCCGATTAAAAATTAACAGGTATTTATAATGAAATACCCGAATTTTTTTGGACCAGATACCTGACATGTATTTTTTTGGGTAGTCAGGCCGGGTCAAGGTCAAAATTTTTTAAGAACAGGGTACCCAACCCGATAATTTTAATAATTATATATTTAAAATTTGAAATTATATTTTTTTTATTATTTTCACCTAAAATTAATTTTAAATCCTTAACTTCTTTCTATACTTGTATTATATACTTTTAAATTTTGAATTTTTTATAAATATTTATATTAATTTGTCAATATGAGATTTAAAAAAAAATCATGATCGAGAGTAATACATTCTTTTATCGATAAACTTTAATATATACATATATATCTAAATATTTATCTTTAAACCCAACATCAAATCAATATTTTTGTGTGAAATATATATCATAAAATTTTATGTGTTTCCTATATATATATATTTTTAAAAAAAATAAATTTAAAAATATATAAAAAGTAAATAGGGTACTCGATACTCGATGAGTACCCGTTTTTTGCAGGTACCCGATTTACGAGTACCCGATTCTTATGGGCCAGATCATGGGCCGATGTTTTGATACTCGAAATTCCGGATATCCGGATATGAACATCCCTAAATTGCATACTTATAAATTTTTTGATACCAATTTATTCAAAATTTGACATTTTGATTTTGATACCTATAAATTTATGATAAATCCAATTTTTAATTTCGATATTTTTTATGTACATCATTTTAATTTAATTTTTTCATTCACTTTAATAAGTAAATATACAAATTAAGATGATAATAATTCTAATAATACAAATAAATAATTTCATTCATTTCGATTAAACTGCCAGAATTTCAAAGTAAAATTGTTAAACCAAACCTATTTTTAAAATCTAACTGTATTTTAATAATTTAATACAATTATCTATGTTACATATTCTAATATTGAGATTCATTTATTTAATAACAAATAAAAAAAATAAAAATTTATTTTTATTTTAAATAGCGTGATAAATTAAATTTATTTAATTTTTTTGAAAAAATAATATTAGAGCTTTATTTTAGACAAAAGGCAATAAATAAATAAACCAATTATTATTATTAAATGATAAAAATTCATATAAAAAATCTATCAATTTCGTATTTTTTTAAATATGATTTTTAATTATTTTATCTCAAGATTATAAAAATACGAACAAATAAAATAATATTATTTTTATTAATATTTTTTTAATTATGTTGGTACTTGGAACCGTTGTGCTTGACTTGACTTTGATTTGTACTACACAAATGAAATGATTAATTAATTGGTATACTAATAATTTCAGAAACACAAAGAGCCACTTTTAATAAAAATCCAGGCTTTAGCTTTTTTTCTTGTCTTTGTTGGATCTAATCAAATCATGTTTTGTAATTAAATAATTAAATAAATCAAAAGAGTTCATGTTAGGTAGGAAGAACAATATAGTGCAAGGACTTAGACAGCAATTTAAGATTGTATTGGGGGGCAGTTATACAATTTTTTTTACCAAAAAGCTGTCTGATTTATTTATATAAAAAATTATAATAGACACAGTTGATTACAACGATAATAAGATTTTAAGAAAATAAAATAAAATAAACACTTGCACATAAATAAAATTATTATATGAATCGTGTTCACCATATCAGTCGTGGTCCAATTAATCTGGTTCGTTTATTTTAAAATAACTATCTAATAACTACTACTTTCTAATTACACGTAGGAAAGAGGTGATGATTCATCTTGAAAAAAAATGGATAAATCTGATTAGTTGAGACCACGAATGACGTAATAAACAGAGTTTATATAATAATTTTTCATTCGGATGAAATAAAGTTTTTGTTTTTGAATTTGGAAGTTTTTTAATGGAAAAATATTTGATGTACTTTTATAGGGGTTATCATCCTCTTTCTTTCGAATATACCCTTATCCGTATATATTTCTATCTGTTACTATAATGATTTAAATATAATTAATTCGATAAGTTATGTGACCTCGAATATAATAAAACTTTGTGAAACACGTAAGATTTCTTGTAGACTTATTAACGCCTTCAAATCTTTTAGAATGACTAAAATACAACTTTTCATTTAATTAAGGACTGAAAAGTATTAAACTAAAATAGTATAAAAGGGACAAAAAGTGTGGTTGTAACGTTAAGCAGAGATTTTACTATGATCTTTAAAATTAAAAGAATAAAACAAATATTCCTTATTTTTTGATATGGGAAAAATGAAAATAACATATTTTTAATAAATTTATGTTTTTTAGGGAAAATAAAGGTTAATTAATGAAAACAGTTAGATAAACGTGTCTAGGTAGGAGAAATTATACGAGTAAGTAATTAATAAATAAAATAAAATACTTCTTTTAATATATTTAAATATTTGATATATGTATAAAGAAACCTATTTCTGAAATTGTTTGAGCTTTTAAGATACATATTTTTTTTTCAATTCCAATAAAGAAATTCAAATATATAATTAAACAAAAAAAATTAATCACCCAACTACTTCAGTGAGCAAAATGTATATTTACCTTGTAATATAATAGTATATGTGACTAAAATTTTTTCATGTATAATTTTTTTACTATGCATGAGACTTTTAAAATTATATTAAAATAAACAAATAAATAAGGTGTTATTGTGTTTAAATTCCAAAACATATCAGCTAAGTAGACAGCACAAACTTGCCACCATGTCCAAGTAAAAGCTGTTGTCCTCTGTCCAAATTATATATTAATAATTAAAAAAATAAAAAACGAAAAAAATAATAATTTATACAGTAGTAAAGAGAACATCCCGGACCATAAGATGTAACAACCACAAATATATATAAATTATGAGTTTTATATGTTTTTAGATAATTGGATTAGGAAAATAAATATTTTATATTAATTTTTTATTTTTAATGATAATTTTTACATATCTTATTGTTAATATTAATTAGTTATTTCTCTCATCTAAAGAGTCAAAAATCTTGTAAAACTTAAAAAAAAAAATTACATTGCGCAAACAAATCTTTTATATAGAGAGAGAGGGATAGTATCAAATTATATGATATAAATCTCATTTAATTTTACATTAATCTATAGTCATTGACTCACCGATGGATAAAAAAATTGGATAATTTTATAATTTTTTTATCACTCAAGTCGAGTACCTAGTATCCCATTTCCCGGGGTGGGTCTAGATCATAGGATTCTAAATTTTCAGGTATCCGAGTACTCAGATATATCTAAAATTAAAATATTTTTAGGGATATAATCAAATTACACATCGTAAAACTCTTTAAGATTTATCCAACATAAAACTCTTTAAGATTTATACGTTTTTAGATCGTTAAATAATTGAATCGGATGACTCATATTCACAATAGGTTAGGTGAAGATTATCATTTGAAAAAAGTAATGAGTTAATATGAGTTGTCCGTTTTAATCATCTAACAATCCAAAAAACATGTAACACTTGAAGAGGTTTATACTGTGTAATTTGATCATATCTCATATTTATATTTGCGAAATACAAATTTTTATTTTAAACTAATAAAATATAAAAATAAAGAAATTATCTTAAATATTTATTAATCTCAAAAAATATATAAAAATACACAGAATCTATTTTTATCTTTGTATTTTCATATAATTTAAAAAATTAGATTATTTATGATGTTGTTTAATTTTAAACATCTATGTTTTATTTTCTCAATCTTAAATTTTGATTATGTCCCTAATAAGACTAGTAGATATATCCAATCGAGTTTGATTTTTATAGCAAAATTATTATATAAACTCGACTCCGATCAAATGGTAATCCGTTAGTCATACAAGTCTAAATCACAAGTAGTATTTGAGACTAATCAACAATCTAATTAAATCATAAGTATTTTTTTTTTATAATCGTCGATATTTATCATAATTGATTGCGATAACACAGACAATAAACATGACAGAACAAGGAACATATGTTGGAGAGTAGTGGTTTGTGTTGGTGTGAGGCCACATGCCTCACCACTTATGTATGTTGGGTTTGTGAAGAAGACATGTTACCCTCCAAACATAGTCTTCTGTTTAACAGAGTTGAGAGATTCGAATCGAATATATTTAGTACTGTAATAAATCTGGTGCTGTGAAATGGTAGCACCCCTCTTTCATTGTGATTGTTTCAGAACCAGCAGACAGCAAGCTGGAGGGACACACCATATGGACAGCTTCCTAATTTGACTTAATTCACATACCTTAACTGCTGTGTCCTTTGCATGCAATCCTGTCCGACTCATGTTCTATAATTTAGGTGTATTGGATTAATAATGAAATCGAGTTAGGATTATAGGTAATTATTATGTATAAGATTTAAGTGTTTAAAATTTAAGGTTTAAAGTTATAGTTCAGGGTTATGAAATTGAATTAGGATTATGGGTAATTATTATGTATAGGATTAAGGTGTTATGAAGTTGAGTTAGGATAATAGGTAATTATTATTTATACTGTGCTAGAAAGTAAAAGTTTTTGTAAGTGTTATTGTTTTAGGGTTTAAAGATTCGATTTAAGGTATAGGGTTTAGGTGTTTAAAATTTAAGGTTTGGAGTTATAATTTAGGGTTTATAGGTTAAAACTTAAATTTCTCGTTATATTACCTTAAACACTAACATTTAAACCCTAAACCCTAAATTATAAAATTTAAAACTCTAAACCTTAAACTAAATCATTAATTTTTAAAATTTAAATACTTGTGGAAACTAAACCTTTGTATTAAATATAAATCGTAAGATTAAATAATATTAAGAAGAGTTTAATTTAATTGAATATTTAAACTTAAAAAATAGGATAAAACTTAATTTATTTAATATTTGAATTTATAAGATTTAGATTACCGTACGAAAAAAACGAGACAAGATCTCTTCTACATTCCATTTAGATTCATAAAAATTGAATTGAATATTAAAATTTATTTGATACACATGGTATATATTTTATGCAATTAGGATATAAACGAATCGAATTAAATTTAATTTAATTCGTTAAAAATTTGATTTAAATTCGTTGTTAACGATATCAGCTCACCATATCTACATCTTTTTTAGAGTTTTAGGTCGTTTCATTGCTCAGCGCTGCAAGATTTTTTGCATTTTATTTTCTTTAATCGGTGACTGTATTAATTGTAATATTTTTTTATTTAAAAAAAATTATCTTGTAATATGTTTTATTTTTTATTATTATGATATATATATTTTGTGATATATTTCTTCTGTTGTTTGGTATGATTTTTATATTTTGTAGCGATCGCTTAATACTTCTTCAGAGTTTTTTTTGATACGATCAAAATTATGTATAATATGTTTAATTGTTTGATTTCGCTCATAATTTTTTTTTCATTTCATAAAATATCTTGTATGAATAGAGATAATAAAATTTATAAAAGTTTCTAGATTCTTGACATTGATCTAAGGAAAAAATATTTTTCTTTATACTTTTGGACTTTTATTTTTGCATGAGTTTTTTAATGGAGTTATTCTATATTTTTTAGTATATTTTATTTATGATATCTTTATTATTTTTTTAATAAAATCTAATTATTGTTAATAAAAAACAATAATTAACATTTCATTATTTCATTAATATAAAAACTAAAATAATGTTCATTTACGATTTGTTTATTTACTAACGAATAAATTTAGTAAACTAAATATGTTTATTCTAATTATTGTTAAAATTATTCATGAAGACATGTTTAATTATGGGACTGTAATTTATAAATAAACTAAATATTTAGTAAATTGTATGACGAAAATTTTAAATTATGCTTGTTTACTTATTGAACAATCAAATAAAATTTGTTTGTTCATTTAATTAAATAAACAAATATAAATAAAAAGTTTTTTTAATAGCGTTTATTGTTTATTTGTTGATGTTTATTTGTATTTTTATTAATGTTCGTAAACGTTTGATAATTCGTTCATTTATGCATATTTATTTTCTTTCGTTTAAATTAAATTTATCCACGTGTTTATGGGTGAACATTAAAACAAATCAAACAAAAAATTTTGAGTAATTCAAATTGTCCAACTAACTAATCAAACTAAAATAAAATTAGTTAATTTATTTGATAATTTTAATTTTCAATTAATGATTGAATTTTATTAAATTTTAATTATTGATTAATTATTTTAAAATAAGTTATTTAACAAAATTACTCGAACAAACCCAAAATATTCAATATGTTATATATGTTCTATTGTGTTTGTTTATCATTTTAACAAACAAACATAAATAGATATTTAATACTAAAACTTTTATTGAAATTAAAAAAAAATTATGAGATTTATTAATTAATTTAATAATTTAATATATTTATATTATTTTATTTTGTACAAATTTAATTTTTAAATTTTATCTATATAAAATTTAAAATTATGTTCATTTTAAAATATAAATTTGATTTAGTATTCCCTAATTAACTCAACGTACTTTTCAAACTAATAATATAACATACTATGAAAATTATATCATATAGAAATTAAATTCATAAAAAACCAGACAACTTCGTCAAGATGGCCGAGTTGGTCTAAGGCGCCAGTTTCAGGTACTGGTCCGAAAGGGCATGGGTTCGAATCCCATTCTTGACAAATTACTTTTTGAATATTATTTTTTTATTATAATCGGATTTACCAAAATCATACAACACTTTCTCAAATATTGAGAAAACAGGAAAGTTCATTTCCAGAAAGAATTCCACCTCGACACTAAAAGCAATCAACAGCTTCAGACTTTACTGTTTAACTTAATCTGTTGAGCATTAAAAAAATCATGATATAATATTTAATCACTTATAAATCGATGATCCAACACCAACTGATAATTTGGGCAGTTTAACTAACCAGACTGATTTTAACAACATTAAAATCAAATCAAGTTTACCTTCTAATGTTCCAAGTAATTCTAGATTTATTACATAATAAAATCAGACTCGGACAAAACCATAATCTTTCAACCAAGACAAAGTACTTGGGCAGTTGACACTGTCCTGAATTTTTATAAAGTAGATGATCAAACATACTTGTATGATCAAGGCAAGGCCCTGCTTCATTAAAAAACTAGGACCGGAGCTCCATCGATTTCTGGGATATGCCTTAACATATATTTTGCCGCTGCTATGTCATTCGGTTCGTGCAACATCGAACCATTGAGCCTGAAAGGGGAAGGGAACTGGAATCAGTTGAATATAATTCAACCTACATCTTATATGAGTTTAAATAGAATTGTTTTAAAACACATACCTTAATTAGATGTATGGGAAACTTTGAAGGCATTGTGAGCAGTAGTAGTACGCCCAACAGCTCCGGTGATGGTGCAGGCTTTGCTTCTATCCCCATCATCCTGCACAGTTGATGGGGTAGAGTTGATTGGTTGCTATTCAGAATCGTCATAAACTTCTCCATCATCAGAAAACTCATCAAATGATCTCATGTCGAGTTGGTATCGGAGGATGCCTCCAATACCGCCGAAACCGCGGCAGAACTGAGAACCTTCTTGTGATTTGTTGGTAACAAACTCGAGACTACAACCGAATCGCTTGTATTCATTAGCAAACCACTCTAAAAGCGACATCTTCTCCTGGACCTCCAAATCAGCTGAGGTGGCTGGATCCTGGAAGTTGGTCATGTTTGCTTCCTGCTCCTTGTTCAAATGTTTTATGACAACTTCACCGGTAACGTTGTTCTTCAACACGCACCTAGTCATGTCCAGGTTTTCCCACACAATAAGTATCTCAACAGCTCCCATCTCCAAGGCCTTAAGTGTGTCATCCACACCAAAAACATACTTCCCGGTATCTTGACTGATCTCCTCAAAGTATTTCCCGATTAAACGCTTCTCCTGTATGAATTTCACATTGGACAGGATCTCCGAGGAAAGCTCGATTGCCTGGTTGAAACCATTCTCTCCTCCATAAGAGACATCAACCACATTGAGAATTTTAGCCTGAAGCCGCTGATCAAACATATCTGATTGACTCAACTCAGTCTTGAAATCTGCAGATCCAGCCAGTATTAATCCGGAAACATTAGGCTGACTGGTGGCGGGATTAATAAAAAATTGTGTGGCAAGTTCAGCAGTCTTTCTCACATAGTTGTGTCGCTTTTCCATTCGAAGCCGAGCAAAACGAAGAGCCGACTGTCCTCCCCTTCCATGCTTCTTCGGAAGATCAACACTGAACTTATGGAGCACCTCTCTAGAGTTGCCGCTTAATGTCCCAAAGAGAGTCCCGTTACCATCCATCACTATAAAACCAAACTTATCATCCGATTCCAAAAGTTCATTAAGTGCCTCGGTGTGGAACTTGTTGTCACAGAGATAAAGAGACGCATTTATGGGCCTGAAAGGCTCAAAATCAATAGTGACTTTCTTCTCCTTTCCATCTTCAGTCACAATTGTCCCTGTGTAGAGCACAAGCCCTTTGGGAGGAACCTTACTGTAAAGTTTGAGCCTCTGCTGAGCGGAAGTGATTGCACCCAACACCGATTGACGATTGACTCTGCTTTTGATGTTCGAAGCAGTTCCGAATTCATCTCCAAGCATCTTAGTAACCCTCGATATCTGATCACGTGGAGGCATAATGAGCGATATCATGCTTGTGCCATTGCCTCTAGCAGCTTCAAGCGCTTTAATCAGCTTCTTGATCTTCCATATCTCAATATTTTTGTCAGTCTCATGATTGTCCGCCATTACTAGGTGAAATTAGTACCTACGGAAAAAAGAAGTAATAAAACCATCAGCAAAACAGAGAACAAACATAACTCAAAAGTACTAAATTTAGCACTTGCTGCATATAAAACCTTGAAATCTTCGCAAACAGCATGCATATCAATCAAACAAAAGAGGCACAACATGATTTTTCACAAACAGCATGCATATCAATCAAGTTATAATCAAATCATATGAACAATCAAAGCAAACATCAAACTATTCTCCATATTAACAAATAAAAGTTCAAATGACCTAAAATAATCTAGATTCATGTTAGAATCTTTTTAATACTTCAATCGCTTAAATTTTTATCTATAATTCTAACAGAATTTCTCACCAAAACACACCACATACAAGGGAGGCTTTTCTTTCAATTCATTAATATATGCTAATAAAAAAATACGTAAATTCAATCCAGATTTTCCACACACAGAGAGAAAAAACGAAATTCAAATCGAATCATGCGTAACAAAACAAAATAGCGGTGTGCAATTTAGATCTAATTTCCGAAATTCAATCAAAGACGAACAAATCCTACGAATATCTACTGCGAAAAGCAAAGAAAACTAGTTGTTTTGAATTGATTTAGAATTTTGAGGAGAAAATGAAGAATCACCTGGGAAAATCGCCTCGGAAGCGGTGAATGAAGCAAAAGGCTGCAAATTCGTCTGTTCTTGGAGCGGAGTCTGATTCTGATACAAATATATATTGTGCTAAGAAGATGCCCTGACCATGCCGGTTAGCGGTGCATTCGGTTTGGTTTCGATTTAATTTAGTAAACTATTTTAGTAACCTTTGGTTTTCGATTCGGTTAATTTCTGTTTTTGATTTTTTCATATTAACGTTAATTTTTAAAAATTTGTATTTTATATTGACAAAATAATTTTATTTTATAACTTTTAAACATTAAAAGGTAAAAATTTTAAGATATTTTTCATAAATATTTATTAGAAACTTATTTTTAAGTATAAAAAATAAAAATACATCTATAGTATTTTAAGTATAAAATTTATATTTTTACCTTATAAAAATAATTAAAAATCAATTAAAACATTAAATTCGTTTTAATTCGATTAACCGCGGTTCATAAATTTATGAACCATAATGTATCAGTTCAGTTCGATTTTTGATTTTGCGGTTTATCATGTTCAACCTTACCTGTGATTATAAATTTTGTACAGAGAATTTAATTTAAATTAATCAAATCATAAATATTATTAAATTTAAAAATTTTATGTTAATAAAAAATTATAATAATATATTTAATCAAAATGATTTAAATATAATATAGAGATATTTGAATTATATATATCTCAAGTTGGCATATATTTTTCTCTGAATTAAATATTTTTTAAATAGATAATTAAATCATTGTTGTTTTTAAATTAGTATTTAAATTTTAATTTAATATATTATTTTAATATTTTTATTTATAATTTATTTAAAATAATTTATATATTTTCAGTAACTTGATCTTTATTTAAAATAATTTAATATATTCAACGATTCATTTTTAAAATCTTATCAATCAAGTCATTTTTATGACACTGTCAAACTAAGTAAAATTATCAGATAAAAATAACCATTGAATAATTATATTTTACAGATAATAAGAAATTAATATTAATTTTTTTATTATATAATAAAAGTAATATAATGTTTCTGAGAGAATAAAAGATTATATATTAATAAAATATATATATTAAAATATAACTAAATTGATAAAATATATATTTTGATATAAATTTATGAGTCAACTCGAAAATAATTTTTTTAAATATTTAATTAAAAAGTATGTTAAATTTAAATACCAAATATATATTTAAATAATTTTAAAACTTTATTTTTGTAAGTATACCATAAATTTTATCGATATAAAATAAAATCATAAATATAGAGTACTTGGATTTAAACCCGACCCATGACCAATGAAGCAAAGGTAACTAATAGCCCGCTAATTGCTTGGGCTTATTCATTAAGTTTATTGTCTATTTGTCCAAAAAACTCGATATAATAACAAACCTTTCATTTTACTTGGGTGACATACGGGTGATAATGAGCCTGTCCGGCTCGCGAGTTATTCGGGTTCGGTTCGGTCAAAGTTTGACTTGAGTGAGTTCGATTCGGGTTTGGTTTTGGATCTAAATGAGTCGAGTAAGCTTGGCAAAGCTCGTGAACTAGTTTGAAATAATTATATATAAACATACATATTTTTTTATATATACATTAAAAATAAATTGAATATTATCAACTAAAACAAATTTACAAAACTACAAATAATAAATAAAAAATAAATTATAAATAAATAAATAATAAAACACAGTAATATAAAAAAATTGTCCATTTCGAGCCAAACCGAGCCGAGCTCGAGCCTAAAATTCCGAGCTCAGCGAGCCTAGAGCTGAGCCCAGATATGCATGTTTCTGAACCGAAACGAACTTGACATGTCTCGGTTCGTTATCACCGTTGACCTACGGGTGAATCACGTCGTTCTAAAAAAATTTCTTGAAAAGAATAATAATATTATAAAGATAAAAAAGTTTTATAATTTTATGGCGATTATAATGTGATAATATTCATACTTTCTCTTAATCATTTAATAAAATATACATACCTTACGAATAAAACTGATTAAACTTAAATCTTTTAAAATCAACATTATTATTTTTTATTATGACCCCTCATTGCATTCAAAGAAAAAGTTAAAAAATTTAGTGTAGGGGTTAAACAAAATTATTTAAATTTTTAGGGTATTAAAGTTAAAAAATATAAGGTACGTCCTATTTTGATCATCCAACTAAAAATGAAAATTATATTATTAATTTTTTAAATTGGTTTTAGTCATATTGTTAACTTTCGCTAATTATCGTATCATCATTATGTTAGAATTAACAATCTTTGATTAAAACTAATTTAGAGTATTAATAATATATTTTTAAAATTTTTAATTAAATAATTAAAATAAAATATACCTTATTTTTTATTTTTTTACAAGTGTCCCGATAAATCAAGAATCAATGATAGAAAATAATATTAAATTAATTAAACAGTTTAGATTCTTGACACATGTCAACTATTGGTTTAACTATCTGCTAATAAGTGGGCTCCCTTTGTTACCTAACAAGGCCCAATCATGGGACAGATGTCATTTTTCATGTTCAATAATGAATTTATAACGGATGTTAAACACAAATGAATATTACTAACATTAAATATCGGTTAATATTATTAAATTAATTAATAAAAATTAAAGATTTTAAGGACTTAAATTACAATTAATAATTATAAGTTGAGTTTATTACTCTTTTATTAATTATGTGTTGAGTCCTTAAAACTTTTAATTTTTATTAATTGATTTAATGGTATTCAACGGTGCTTAGCATTACTGGTGTTCAGTATTATTCATGTTCGTTGTAGAATTTTCCTTATTTTTACAATTGTCAGTATTTGATTTTTCAGTAAAGTATTTCAGTAGCTATCCAATTAATTGGGTATACCTATTTTGGTTATAGAATTATCAAACTCATCAATTAAGTTATTAAACTTGTTAAATCAACCTATTTTGATCATTATCTATAAAATATTAATGGAGAAGTAACAAACTAATGATGTGACATTTAACAAAATCTTATAAAATTATATATTTAATTTCTTTTATCTATCTATTACATCGATTTGATCATAATTTTAATTTAATTCTTTAAAATTAATCAAACTTTTTTTATTAAAGGTTGATATTATTTTATATATATTTAAAATTTTTAAAACTTAAAAGTATATAATTAAAATATAAAACTAATTTAGATATTTAAATTTAATTTTAGGTATAAATATTAAAAAAATATAAAATAAAAATATGATTTAAAACTAAATATATATATATATACTAAAAGTAGTCGGGTCGGGTATCCGGGAATTAAAATTTTTGGGTCGAATAATTTTTTTTCAAAAATTACCTGATATTTTTATTTCGGATCGTCGAATCGGATCAATCTGATCGAGTAGTTTGAACACCCCTAAACTCATATCCATATGTTTGGAAATTTCAAGAAGAGCTAAAAAATAAATAAATAAGTGATGTGTTCAGTATATTGAGTTTATATTAATGTTGTTAAATTAAATCAATTAATTTATTAAAAGTCAATATTTTGATCGATCTGATTATTATGTATAATTGTGAAATTGTAATAATATAATTATATAATAATACATATTTATATATTTTTTAATTATTTTATAGGATACTTTATATACAGGTCGTTTTAGAGATTTTTGAGACCCTGAACGAAAACTAAAATCGGTATTATGAATAATTTTTTGTTTCTTTTCAGTGTTTTTTTATACACCAACAATAAAAATATTAGATGTAGAGTTAATTATGATTTAACATTAAAGTTTAAGGTACTAACGTAGAGTTTAGAATTTATAATTTAGAATTTGTAGTTAAGGCTTAAAATTTATCTTTCTAACATTGGACATAAAAATAACACCGGTTTTATTTGTTTAAATAATTAATTTAATATTTTAAATAATTTATTTTCATTGTTAGATTTATTTATTTATATATTTAAAATTAATTTTAATCATTAAATTTATTTAATTAAATAATTAAATTTAAAGGTCCTCAACGCTATTTGGGGTGTTCTTCCTCACAATCAAACTTTTTTATATATATGTTTGAATTTAAATTTTTTAATTATCATCTTATTTACTAGAATTAGTCGTTAAAATAATTACGAATAATTTAATTTAAAAGTTTTGATATTAAAAAATATTTTTTTGAGTTAAGTTGAATTTTATTATTTTAAATATTGATAACTAAAAATCAGTTCATTTAGCGGAATGAGATATTAAATCTTTTAAGTTAGGACAAAGGTTTAAATATTGCTTTATAAGTGGAGAGATATAAGTTGGGAGGCAGGTGTGTAAATTATATATAGAGCATCCGATAAAATGTTCGTGAATCGTTTATTTATTAAGATAAATAAATAAATATAAATAATAATTTTTTGTTCATTTAAGAAATAGATGAACATAAATATGTGTTTGATTCACTTAAATTTTTGATAAGCTTATTTAAAAGCTTGTTTATAAGTTCGTTTATACAGTTTATCTTTTTTTTTATATATATTTTATATATTGATGAAAATAGTGACAAATCCAAAATTATTATTCAGGGTAAGCATAAGTTAAAATAATTTAAAAGCTTAAGGTGTGCACAAGTCATAAAATTAAAAAAATCAATGACTAATTTATAAAATTTTTAAAAATTAAAATTAAATGTGTGAACTTTAAAAAATCAGAGATTGAACACATTGTGAACTTTAGAATTCAAAATGTGAAGCTTAAGGAGCATAAGGTCCAATGATATAATTTTATCATTTTAACTTACATATAAATAAACATGTTGGCAAACATATAAATAAACATGTTTGTAAATATTAAACGGACATGTTTCATAAATGTCACATAAACATATTCACGAACATATAAATGAACATATTCGCGGATCTTAAACAAACATATCAATAAATGTTAAACAAAAGAATATGAACACAAATACAATATTATAAATTTAAACAAATACAAATCGAACACAAATATTTTAAAAAAATAAATAAACAAATATAAAATAATCTTATTAATTCAAGTTTAATTTAATTATACTCTTAATAAAAGAATCACCTCATTAAATTTATATAAAACTTGATCCGAATTAAGTTAAATAAACCGATAAACCTTTGACAGTTTTTATTTTCAAATTTATACCCTAGTAAATACCTTACATCAGCTAATTAATATGTATTAATTTTTATAATAATTGTATGGTAAATACTAAGATATACTAATTTTTACAAATTTATACCCTTCGATTCATCCCTATAACTGGATCACATAAAGAATTAAAATCAATAAAATTGAGTCAAGACCCCTTATATCGATATTGTAATTTTTATTATTATTATTATTATTATTATTATTATTATATATAAATTAATATTTAATTTATTAACGATACATCATTTTATACATTGTCAAATGAATAATATAACGACACATCACTTAATTTTTTTCTAAAAATAATATTTTAAATGACATGTGATTATCTAGTTTATTAATAAAAAAATGACAAACCATGAGTTTATAATTTAGAGGTGTGCATTTCGGATAATTTGATCCGATCCGATCCGAAATTTCGGATATTCAAAATTTTCGGATCAATATTTTAGCAATTTGTATCTGATCTGAAAAAAAATTAGATATCCGAAATTTTGGATCGGATTTTCGGATATCTAAATATCCAAAATTTTGATTTAATTTAACTATTTTTTTAATTTGACGGTCTTATTCATTAAAATTTTGGTTTTTGAATATAATAATTAATAAATTATTGAATATAACAATATTTTCATTCATGAAAATTTTATTTTTCATATATAACAAATAAAATATCGAATATAACAATATTTATATGTATACAAAATTTAAATTTTTCGGATGTCGGATAATCGGATATCTGATCCGAATGTAAAATATTGATCCGTATCCGATCTGAAATTTTTGGATATCCGATCCGATTATCCAAAAAATAAAATTTGGATCGGATTTCCAAAATTTTGAATCGAATCAACGAATAATCGAATTAGATTTTTTTGCACACCCCTATTTTATATGTGTGTTTAGTAGATAAATCAATCAAATGCCTTGGTGATTGATAGGGGTGTTCAAAAATACCCGACCTGACTACTTGAATCTAAATAATCGAGTATTTACTTAATTTTTCTTTTTATCCGAGTCGGGTACCCGATTCGTCATTTTTCGGGTTGGGACCGAGTCATAAATTAAAATTTTTCGGGTATCCATTTCTTATATATATATATATTTTATTTTTAAATATAATTATTATTTAAATAAAATGCACTTATATTCACTATATTCTCAAATCAAACAACCTATTTTTTAAATATAGATCTTTCAAACTTAATTTTCAAAAAAAAAATTGCACTCATTGTAAAAAGGAAATTAAGATTTATTGTAAAATAATTACTTTAATTTTACGAGTTGACAAAATTCAAACTTTACGTGTTTAGATATACATTATTTTATTAAAATAAATTTAACTAATTTAAAAATTAAAATAAATTAAAAATATTAAATAATAACTTTATTTTTAAATTTAAGTCTTTTTATTATTATTTATATATTAAAATAAATTAAACTAATTAAAAATATTAAAAAAAATCCCTTAGGCTTATGTTTTGTTTCGAATTAGATGTAATTTGGGTCTTAAACTTTACGTTTAGATTATATAATTAGGATATTAAATTTTTATGTTTGGATATTGGATTATGTAATTCAAACTTTTAAATTTCTATATTTTTTTAAGATTAAATTTAAAATTTATATAAAAATAAAAAATTAGGTATCCGTTACCCGAAAAATATGAGTTGAGACATGAACCAATTTTTTAAGTACTTAAATATCTAGATATTCGTAACTTCGTGTACCCGAATTTGAACATCGATTGATTGTATTGCGCTTATGTCTTGTTCAAGATCACATTGATTGTATTTATAAGCCTTCAAATTAGTTGGTTGTTATTACTGAGTATGATTTATTTGCAATTTGTCCTCCTAATGACCTACTATTTTCTAACCAAAACCATATCCTCCAAGAATATGGGATTATTGTAATAATTGTAAACTATGTTTTTATTGATTTTTATGCTATGTCTGAAATCAAGAAAACATCTAATAAAATCTTAATCAAATCAGTTTAACGATGATTCAATATCAATGGTAGAATTTTATATTATTTATTAAAATAATTATTTAAAATTTTAGATTTATAATAATGAATTATATATTTTCTTGATAAGTTAAATTATAATTTTATTATTATCATTTTTTTTATTTTTATTATTTCGTGGCATATCCTCACTATCCTTATTAAATAATGTCTTTATTCAAACTCGTTTTTGAGGTTTTGGTGGTATTAGAACAAATTAAAAGATTGAGCCCCTAATCAAAATTTTAACCACTAAACCAATTTAATATCTTCATTTATATTTAGCATAAATAATATATATGCTAAAAATGTAACTTATCATATAAAAAATATAAATATATTAGAAATAATACTAGTATATATATATAAATAATAATAAAATATTATAAATAATATTAAATAAATATATAAATAAATTATTATAAAAATTAAAAGACTAAATTTTAAACCCTAAAATTTAGAAAATTTACAAAAGTTTAGAATCCACCAAAATTTTAAAAACTAAACCCATAAACTCTAATACTAAACTATAAATCTTAAATCGTAAAATTTTATTAATAAAAATAATATTAAAATATATAAAAATAATAAATTATTTTAAAAACAAAAAATATAATATTAAAAATCATCTATTTTGACTACTAACGAATTTATGGTTTTAGGTTTTGAATTCATGGGGTTATAGTTTAATGTTTTGGTGAATTTTGAGTTTTTTTATAAATTTTTATAAATTTTTATTTTTTTATGAAAATTTATTTTTTATTATTTTTACTATAATATATCATATTTAAATATTAATTTAACGGTAGGATATAAATAAGTTAAAAATAAAATCCATGATAAATTTAAACTAATTAAAAGATAGGCGATAAAAACAACCAGCAATTTAATATTACTTAACATAATTTACCTAATTTTAAATTAATTTAAAACCCGCGATTTCTAAAGAAAACCGTTAAACATGTGATTAAACTAAAACCAATATTTGAGAACCATTCGATTTATTAAAATAAATATAAGCTATTCAATTAAAAAAAATTCAAATGTCACCCGGTTAACCAGTTAATTTTAAAGTAAGATAAAATTGAGTAATAATTTTGACATTTACTGTTTTTATTACGTTTTGTATAATAAATTATGTAAAATTTGTAATAATTTATATACCTACCAAAATTCTTATCATTCTTATAATAAATTATATTTTCTTATAAAAAAATATATATATATATATAAATGCTTACCTAAGTTGAATTCTTTTAATTTTAGATGATCACTTATAAAAAATATGATACATACTATTTTTATTAAGTTTTATAAAATAAATTATATATAATTTATAATAATTTATGTACCCATCGTTCTTATCTAGTTAAATCCATATAAAATCCATATCATTTCAATTAAATCATTACATACGTCAATCAATCTACCCATTAATTTATAAATTAAATATCAACTCCAACATTTATTTGCATATTATACCGACCAATTATTTTTATTATTTTTTCTTTTCCAATTGACACGTGGCTTGGTAAGTGTCCAAATCATCTCCCCGTCCAATAAATACCCACTTTTATGTACGAGAGAAAGTCAAAATGTTTATCAAATAATAATTGAGAAAGTCTCAAAGGATGCCATTGCCATACCTTGTAATAAATACACACAATTTTGGTTGTTCTTTCAAATTTTGTCCTTATTGATAAGACATGCAAAAGCAAAATTTATCTTTTTGCTCAAAGTCATTTCATCTCATCTAAATTTAAATGGTATGATCGACTATATATGTGAATGGGGCAATAATGAGATTGTATATAATGTTTTTTCATTAAAAATTTTACCAAAAAAACTCATTATAACAAAACCTCGGTTAAGGGAAAAAGAGTGCAATGCGTATTTACTCTCCATCATAAAAATATCACATAAAATCTTCGAATCTTCATAATTAAATATTGAATACAATCTTCAAATGATGAAGTAGATTATGCATTAGTGGATAAATCTTTCAAATTATTACTTGAATTGATTCATCTAATACTATTCTTCTGAAGATCATGATGGACGAAACTTTAAAGAAATATGTTTCGTTTTATCACATTTGATGTATCCACCTTGAGATATAAATTTTGCATTATCTCTACACAAAATAGCTTGCATCTTATCTTGTGAAATCAATTCACATATCTTCTGGATATGTTTAGCAAAACACATATTTCAGCTTTACCTCAAACATAGTAATTGTTAAAAGATAATGGTCTCATAGAACTTAAATAGTATTTCTGGACCAACTAAGATATGATACTTCCAGATCAATTAACGTATATATGATGCTTTTAGACCAAGAATATCGTCACCCTTTTCTCGAGGGTGGAATGAATCTTTGTTTACATTAAGAGATCTAGCAACCAAATATTGATAACGAATATGTATTATGCATTAAAAGTCTTTTTAAACATTTTTCTGTGTATGTCGATTGATGCACAAGTATTCCATTGTTAAATAGATCTCTCCATAAGTCTCAATGATATTTAAATTATCGACACACACAACAATAACAAATTCAGAGCTAAACCTCTTAATAAAAATGCTCGAAGAAATTAAATAATTCATATGGCATTCTGCTAATAAGAATTCAATGAGACGATTATACCAAATACGCCTAAATTGTTTTAAGCCATAAAAAGATATATATTCAATATGATTGAATAATATTCTCGAGAACTTGAATTAACTTTTCAGGTAATCTAAATCTTTCCAGAAATTTCATGTAAATATAACTATCAAGAGACCCATACAAATAGGATGTAATAACATCCATTAGACGGAAACTGAGTAATTTTATTTATTGACAGGCTGATCAAAATCTAAAAGTAATTGTATCCACCATCGAAAAATATGTTTTTCTCATAATTGATTTCATGTCTTTGTGAGAATACTTATACAACCAACTGAGCTTATATCTTGTGATTTCCCCTTTCGATTTTTCTTTCTCACAAAGGCTCATTTATATCGACGAGCTATACACATTTTAATGTATGGGCTATAGGCCCAAATACTTTTCTTTTCGAAAAAGATTTTAGTTTCGTCTCAATTGCCTCTTTCCATGTTGGTCAATCATTTTTTTGCTTACATTACCTAATTGACAATGATCCATGATCCACATTATCAACTAAAATCTCTAGTGCTATAGTGCATGCAAATATATTATGGACGTCGATTTAATTTCAGTTTCACTTATTACCAGACATGACATAGTCTATTGAGATTTCTTTATTATCAAGTACCTGAGTCATGTCACTGTCTCTATTGGAGACATTTTAATCTCAACTTAAGATTTTCATAATTCATTGATTCCTCGATCAGACCATCATAATTGTGGCTCCCTTCTTTTTTTTAGTTGGAACCTATTTGTCTATCACGCCAAAGGCGTAAGTTAGACTCATTAGCAGCTAGAGTTTGTTCTTACAGAACATCAAATTTAATTGTAGCATTCATAGTTGGTATACGTGACTTAGTCACTCTTTTAGGGTCAACAAAATTATCTGGCAATTGATTTGCTAAATGAATTATCCTTTGAAGTTATAGTTCACATTGTTGAATACGTAGATCAGAAAATGATAATTTATTTCAACTTATTTCTTTTTTCAGCTATTTTATTTTCTCCCCCTAATGTTGGGTAAACTGACTCATTAAAATGATAGCCAATAAATTGTGTTGATAATATGTTGTGAATAAAATAAATAATAAGAACAAAATAGATGAACAAAGATGAGAGACAAAAGAGAGACTTGTATTATATTCTTAAAGTAGTTTTGTGTACAATATTTTCTCCAAAAGTCTATATTTATAGGGATAAGATAAAAACCCTAATTCTAATGGGTATTAAACCCTAATAATAAAGTATATTAAAGTCTTATTTAATATATGAAAATTCATCATAAATAAAAATATTCATAACAAATATTCATATTTCATAAATTTATTTCTTCATATTTTTTGAGTTGAAACTCATAATTTAATATAGAAGTGGACGCATTTAGATTTTATTTGAGTCATTTTAGTTTTAACTATAATCGATTTAAATTTAGTTCGGATCGGTTCTAGTCTTGTTTAAATTTTCAGTTTGATTTCGGATTTATGGTGATACAAAATATTAGTCCACTAAACGATATAATTGATGTTTATTTGTTAAGCTATAGGTATATAAATTTAGAGTTTATGATCTATCGATATAATATTAAAGTTTTACGATTTGTTTAGATAACAAGATCAATAAAATCGATAACCAAAATTAACGATAGTTAATAAAAAAGTTATAATAAAAAAAATAAATTACCTTCGATCTTAAAAATTAATCTCAATAACTCAAAAAATACATAAAACTTTTAATTATGCATTTTATAAGTGGATCCAATGCTATTGATGTGCAATGCCTATAGAGGTAAGGACAAAACTATGTATTGTCCCTTCCCAATTTGATAATTTTTTCACCATTATTTTATTTATTATTTTTTTAAAATTAATTTATTTATAAATTTTTCTCATCTACTTTCAAACATTTATGTTTTGTCTTTAACCCAAATCTCGATTTTATCCTTATATAGAGGACGAATTCATACTATAGATTAAATCTTTCATAACATCTTTATATGAATTAATATGATATAAGAGATTAATTATTAAACTCGTTTCGATGAATAATATAAAATACGTCATTTAAACTTGAGTTTTATCAATATATATTATATGAATATATATTATAGTTTTACATTGGTGTTTCAAAGCTTTATTTAAGACAGCATGGGGCATGTGGTTTGCACGGACAACGTTCTCACATTTCTTTCAAGATTCATGAACCAAGTTTATAGTTATGTTCTTCTACGTCGGCAGACATAAATTTTTATGTAAAAAAATAATTTTGAGAGTATTTTTTTTATTAATATCCGATTCATAGACTTTTTTATTAAATATTCAATGTTGTAAATAATATAGGTTTAGTTTATATTGAGAAAATTATACTTGTGAATAGTGATTAAAAATTATTTAAACGTTTAAATATTTTTAAATGATATATTAAATATATCAATTATATATTAATTCAATTAATTTAATTATTGTTTTTATATTAATAACTAAAAATGTTGTCATTTGTTTACATGTATATATTAATTCAATTATATATTAATACTCTAGGGTTTGTCGCCGCTCTCTATTTTCTCTGCTATTGTTCTTTATCTTTAGAGTTTTTTTAAGTGGTGATCGATAATTAATCTTTGTATTAGTTGTTGTTCATTAGATTAATTAAATTTTTTGTTTTTATTTTTTTTATATGTTAATAAGAATTTTTGTCTTATAGCATGGGTTTTCTTTGTCCTTATGACACTTTTTTGTTTTTGTGGTTTATTTTATATGTCATTGTGACATGATTCAACATACCCTAGCAGTCAATTGTTACAGAGAATTGTCGGTGATCATTGAAAGTTAAATTCACACTCAGTTGATAGTTGTGTACCGATGTAATTATTCCTGGATAGCGGAATATTCTGTCTGATGGTTTAGATCGCTCACCACTCTTTCACATGTTATGCGTCTCGATTGAACAAAGACAGAGATTCAGAAAACTTCTGAATTTTAATGGTATACTTATATCCATAGATTTTTTTATTTTATTTTTTTAGAATTTCTTTCTAAATACATTATAATTATAATATTATTTATGAATTTAATAAAATTTAATAATAATTATAAAAAATAAAAATATATAAATCCAATGAATTATCATATTGTTCGTTCGTGAAGTCTTGTCCTCAATACATACTTGATTTCCTATCATTTTCAGTATATTCAATGATGGTCCCAAGATAATGAGCAGCGTTCACACTTCTTGTGCGCATAGATATATATACGGTTTATACAAATTTTTTTAATTTTAAAATTTAAAACTTTAAATTAGATGTAAAATTTATGCTTTATGATTAAGATTTATAATTTAAAGGTTAAATTTTAGAGGTTAAGATTAGGAGTTTAAGTTTTAAATTTTATAGTTTAAATATAAAGGTTTTTATAATTTTTTGAGTAATTATTTCATGCACAAACACTTGTAAAAATTAGGGTCTAGGAACTTTGTATAGGGTTTAGGGATTTTAAATGTAATAGTTTTAAATTTAGGGATATTGTTAAAATTTTGGGGTTAAGGTTAAAATTTAGGTTTATAATTTAAAACCTAAATCTTTAACCATATTATCCTAAACCTTAAACCCTAAATTCTAACTATGAATCCTATTTTTTATATAATTTTTATATCAAAATATTACTCATATATATGGGTAATATCCAATACACAATTAGTGGGGAAAAAAATCACAATCACCTTAGTTTTAGGGTTTATGGATAAATTTTTAAGATTTATGTTTAATGGTTTTAGAATTAATGGATTGTAGTTAAAATTTAGAAATTATTGTTATAATTTAGGGTTTTTATGTTAAAATATAAATCCCTAATCAGATTTTATTAAACTTTAAACTCTAAATTTTACGTCCTAAATCAAAATCTATAACCTTAAATTTTAACTACGATCCCTAAATTTTAAATTCTAAAATTTAATCTTAAACCCTAAATTAGAACACTGGTAAAACTTTTTTGATACGATAGTACTCTTTGTTTATACAAATTCATCACCCATGAATAACACTAAAAAAAATTATATCGTTAGAACAACACTAGAAAAAAATATAAAATTATAAATATATATAATATTATATATATATATATATTAATTTCACATTCATATAATTATAAAATTACACTCTTGATAGTGATGAAGCTAAATGCGACGAGGGAGGGTAGTCCCCCACCCTTCTTATCCCGATTTTTTTTATTTGTTCTCTTATTTATTTTTTAAAAATTAATTTATTTATAGATTTATTTTTTTTATTTTTAAATCTTTATATTTTATTCTATAATTTTAAATCTTGATTTTGTCTCGGCTTATAATATAATACATAAAAAAATAGGAGTGAGCGTTTGAGCAAGTCGAGTTGAGTCGAGTTATTCGAGTTGAGTTATCATATTTTATAATTTGAACTTTTTTGAAATTTTTTGATTTGATTCGATTTTAGTGAGTTCGATTCGATTTTATGTACAAATTTTAATTATATTATTTATAATACTATAATACAGTTTAATTGTAATTTAAACGGTTTTCTCTTTATATTTACATACATATTTCTTTTTATATCGTCAATCAAATATCTTAGGTATGAATATGTCATTTATTTAAATTACAGGCTTTATTAATAACTTTCTTCTTATCTAGATAAGATTAAGAATAAGCAAAAAATAGTGATAAATTAAATAAAAAAATTAAAAAAAAACAAATAGCATAATATAAAAGATACAAACAAAAATTCTATTACATAAAATAAAAAATAAATCTAGAACGTGACCAAATTATAAAAAAGAAAATTAAAATGTAAAAAAGAAGAAGGGACTGAAAATAAAACTACATGGGTTAAATGTGCAATTAACCTCTATAGTTACTAAAAATTATTCGATTTTCATTTTACAACTTGAACTTAATTTGAAATTTTTTCGAGTCGATTTGAGTTTATGAAATTTTGAGTCAAGTTTTTCACCTCAATTCAAATTGAAAATTTTGATTTTTTTAAGTCGATACGAATTTTACTCACCTCTAATAAGAAGTTTGAACCACTCTAAATTCTTGTGTTTTATTGTCTATTTTTTTGCTTCCACCACAAACACCCAAATTATCAATTCTTCATCACTTGACAAGTTAAAATCAATTATTCATCGAACACCTTCAAACCTAACAACTATGCCTTGAATCTTATATTGGTTCTGTCATATTTATTCATGCACGCGTAGCAGTTTTTCTTTTAATGGGCAAAACATTATAACTTACCCTAGATAAAGTCCATATCCATGAAACAAGCCTCTGGTCAAACAAATGAGAGAAAAATTAGGGTTTGTTTTCGGTGCTACACCTCCAACTCATTTAGTACCTCAAACAATGAATGTCACACGGTTTGAGGGGTAAAAGTAAGATCCAAAACTTTATTGTATACAGTAATAAAGTGTTAAATATCTATTAACAAAATTTAGTGAAATGACATTTTAACATCGTGAAAAGATTCATGATCGTTATAATAAACGTTATTTAATGGTAACGTTGGCGATTGAAATTGTTAATAACATAAATAACGACATGACTCAAAATAATAATCGATAACGGTTGTAATTTAACGGTTAATGATCAATAACGATATATTATTTCCGTTATTGTTTTTCTTTTATTTCAAAAACTCTTCAAAAAAAATTCTTTTGTTCTTAATCGTTTTTCTCTTTGATTTATCCCTTTGATCGGTGGTCGGCAATCAATCCTAGTATTGGTTGTCGACCACCGGATCTATAAATCTATTACTTTTATTTTTAATTTTAATAAGAATCTCTGCTTTTATAGCACGCTTTCTCTGTCCTTGTGACACGTTTTCGTCTGTCTTTGTGACATGCTTTCGTTTTGTGGTTTGATTCTTCTACTCTTGTGGCACGTTGCAACATACCCTAGCGATCGATTGTTGTTTGCCGGTGGTTTGATTTATATGCACTTGTGGTTTTATTCAATCGACGCTAGTTTCTGATTTATTTCTTTGTCGGTGGTCTTTCAAAAAGTTATATCCCCACTCCGGTTGATGGTTGTTTGCCGATGGAATCAGTCTTGGGTAGCGATGCTTTACATGACAGTTTGGATCGTCTACAACTCCTTCTACCTTCTTTATGCGTCTCGTTTGGACAGAGACAAGGAGATTTAAGAAGCTTCTGAATTTTATTGGTATGCTTAATTCCATAAGAATTTTTATTTTCTCTGTTTTTTAGGTTGTAAAATGTTTGGATTGTTTAATCCATTTTTTTACTTATTGAAGGCGATGTAAATGTAATTTTTATGGATCTAATAAAAATTCAGTAGCATTTATAAAAAAAAAACTCCAAAAAAAATAAGAATCATCAATCAATTTTCTTCTCCAAATGTTTAAAATCTCAAAAAAATCGTAAATAAATTTATTATATTTATAATTATATTTATATCTATAACTGTGACACCCGTAATAACCACGATAATAAACATTATATCTATAACTGTGATAAATACGATACGTCCGAAAACACGATCACAAATACTTTTTAAATCCCTGATCATGATAATATATCTATATATGTTTATCCTCTTCTCATTTAAAGTTAAGTTTAACACGATCCTGAAATAGTCAAAACTGATATGAATATTATATGTGAGTATCTTATTCTTACACCATAGAGTAATGGTGGATCTATGTATGGGCCAATGAATCTAAAATTTCCTCCATTAGTTATTAACTTTATTGATTATATACATCTTAAATCTGAATTTATTTATATTAATTATATATTTTATTTATTGTGTCCACCCGAAATTTATATAATATATATGCTTATTTTAAAAAATATTTTTGAATCCACCTCATCCGACTTTAGGCAAACGATGAGTAAATGTTGTTTGCTGCATGTTTTGACTTATTTGGATATGCATATCCCACATTTCCGGGGGATGCTCTTTTTCTTCTCTATATATACACAAACCCAATCCCTTTCTCTTTTGAGGCTAAGCACAAAAAAAAATTGGGGTTTCAAAAATCAAAACTCTATATTTAGTCACCATCTTCTTCTTCTTTTTCTCCATTATCATACAAAACACAAAGCGAAAACATGGTCAGACCTCCTTGTTGTGACAAAATCAGTGTGAAAAAGGGTCCATGGACCCCGGAAGAAGACATCATCCTCGTCTCTTACATCCAACAACACGGTCCGGGAAACTGGAGATCGGTTCCTCCCAACACAGGTAACATCAGCATTAAATATGGAGCCATCTTTCATGTTTCATCTTCACAACAGTAATATTTCTTTGAATTTTTTTGTTTTCAGGCTTGCTTAGATGTAGCAAGAGTTGCAGGCTGAGATGGACTAATTATCTCAGGCCGGGGATTAAACGTGGGAACTTCAACGACCAAGAAGAGAAGATGATTATACATCTACAAGCACTTCTAGGAAACAGGTACGGTCGTGAATTTCTCGTATATTTTAGAATTTTTTTTATCTTTTATATTAATAATTTAATATCGTATTCTTAATTTAATATAAAATTTTGTGTATGTTCCTGTTTATAGGTGGGCTGCCATGGCTAACTATCTTCCTCAGAGAACGGATAATGATATAAAGAACTATTGGAACACTCACTTGAAGAAGAAGCTTAAAAATGGTGGAAACCAAGATGGGGTTTCTTCGTTTCAATCGGAAACCAAGGGACAGTGGGAGAGACGGCTTCAGACCGATATCCGGATGGCTAAACAGGCGCTTTCCGAGGCGTTGTCGGTCGATAATCTGAGCTTTTCGACGGACACGAAGGACTCAAAGCCGTCTCAGGCGACGACATATGCATCGAGTGCCGAAAACATTTCTCTGTTGCTCGAGAACTGGAAGAAAACCACGCCGAAACCGTTAACCGGAGGTGGTGGTGATCGTCGAACGAACTCGGCTGACACGGTGACTCAGGGTTCAGTTATCAACGGCAGCTCTAGCGACGAAGGAGCAATCAGCGGCGAAACGCCGACGCCTCATCAGAGCTTCGATTCTTTCTTCAGCTTCAGCAACACTTCTTGCCATGAATCTATCAAGGTGGAGCAGCAGCAGAACGCCGGCTTGATGACGAGTGAAAACAGCGTCGTTTTGGAAGATGAAAACAAACCCAGTTTGGGAGATCAAGTGCCCCTCACGTTGATAGATAAATGGCTGTTGGATGTTGGGTTATTTTGAAGAAAAAAAAATAATTAGGGGTTTTAGTGGGGAATCTTTAAAAGATTTATATATAATATATAATTTTATGTAACTAGCAAATAGATAATGTCATATCATATCATAAAATAATATGATACGATATTATCCGTCTAAAAAAATAAAATTTTTTTATCTTTTTTAGTATATATTTTTATATATTAAAACTAAAAAATTAAATTTTAAATTTAAATTCTAAACTTTAAAATATATCATGCACTTATTTTCTTAAATCTCAAATTTAAACACTAACTATAAACTTAAATTTTAAATTTAATTTTTAATATAAGTATTAAAGTAGGTACTAAAAAGTGTATATTAAGAATAATTATATGTTATAATATATGTATTTTTAATAGTATTTGATATATATGCTCTAAATGCTAGTAAATTTGAAATATATATATATATGCTCTAGATGTCCAAAAACAAAAGGGAAAATGACCTTAGAGATTAGGGTTTCTCACATTCTCAAAGGACTTGGTAAATTTGAAGGAATTTGTTAACTAATTATATTATAAAACAATTATATCATGATTTATATATAATTATATTATTTAATATTTTATAGAGTACTTAAATTTTCTATAACTCCCTCCCTCCAAAGTCTTCGTACTAAAGATTGCTAGGTAAATTGTAATAAAAATCACTTAATTATGGATAAAATTATATTTGGGTCATTTAATTATTAAAAGTTATGTTTAGGTATCTTAATTATGAATAAAGTTATAATTGGGCCATTCACTTAATAAATGTTATATTTAGATCACTCAATTATAGGTAAGATTACATTTTGGTCACTCTTTATATTTGAAAAAAAGTTTATCAATTCATGTATTAGATTAATTAATAATTTCAAATGAAGTACTTTAATATTAACAAGGGTATACAAGTGATTTAGAAAAGAAAAAAACGACAAAATTGATGTACTTTTTCAAATATGAAGGGTGACCCAAATGTAACCTTACTTATAATTGAGTGACCCAAATGTAACATTTAATAATTGGGTGACCCAAATGTGACTTTACCCTAAATGAATGACCCAAATGTAACTTTTAATAATTAGGTGATTCAAATATAACTATACTCATAATTAAATGACCTTTGTTACAGTTTATCCAAGATTATTTAAGTTGTTTGAACTTATAGTCCCTTATATTCAGGGGCGAAGTTAGAAAATTATTTAAGGGGTGTCATTTTCTTTGAATTATATTTAAGGGGTGTCAATTATTTATAAATTGGTGTCATTTATTTAATTTTTAAAAAAATAATATATAAATCATATAAAAATATTAGTCCAAAATTTTTGAGATGTCATTTGACCACCTTTGTCAAAAATTGGCTCCGCCCATACTTATATTATAACAATATCTATATCAGTAAAATTAATGATCAATAAACCGAATAAGTGATTTTAATAAATAAAAAATAAGATAATATTATTTTAAGATAATTCGGATTTAAATTACTTTATCTGTCAAATCAGGTGTGTTACGTGTATTAGATATATGTCCTTAAAAATTAATAGTCGGTAGATGATATTTATTTTCAACGACAAATTCATCCCAACGAGCTGTGAAACACAACAATAACAATAACAATAGCAAAGATAAGTCAGCATATGCACTCTCTTAAGTCAACAATAATTAATATATAGTTAATGTAAGTATTCTTTGTTTAATTTTCAGTCTTTGTCCCTAATTAATTCGTCGTTAAATAAACAAAATAAAATATAGATTAAATGGTCTCAATTTTTTTTTTGAAATATTAGTACGAGCACACATATATCAGTACGTTTTTTAAAAATTATATTTTGATTTTGATATAAGGTTCAAGTATTGGTATACCTTTTTATATAATATATCATATTGATATATGAGATATTATATTCGTACATATTTTAATTATTAAAATTAAAATTTTAGAATTATTGAAGAGGAAATTGATATTGATAAAGACCATATTGATACGTTAATCATTTGAGTTTATTATTATTTTTTTTATTGATAGGTAGATAACATTATAGGCCTCGTTAAAAACCTCCCTAACCTAAATGGAGGAAAAGAGTACCTAGAGTGTTATCATACAAAGAGAAGCTAGAGAAAACGATTCAAACGAGACGAAACATAAACAAATAAAATAAAAAGAGTCTCAACAAGAACTACAATTAACCATATTCAGCCTCTTTCCTAACCAATTCTAAAAGATCCTGAGGTGTAGAATGGAATTCAACAACACCCATCATAGCATGTCGACCCTTAACAGAAAGGTTGTTTGTCACCATGTTTCGCTCTCGACCAATATGATTAATCTGAATCAACCAGGATCGAGATAAAAGTTCATGAAGAATATCCACTAGTGCACATCCACAATACGCATCTGATCTTCGTTTCAACATCTGTACAACTTCGATATTATTCGTTTCCATAATAACCTTTCTAAATCCGAGATTCCAAGTATAAATAAGAGAATCATGAACTGTCCAAAACTCCGAAATAAGCACAGAGCAACTACCCAAATTACGAGCAAAACCAAAGATCCATTCACCTTGATCACCTCGGAAAACTCCCCCAACCGCAACTATATTATCCTTATATCCAACAACACCATCCGAATTAATTTTTATCCAACCATGCGGTGGCTTTTGCCAAACTAAGTTCATAGTGGCAACTTTCCTTTCAACCTGTATAGACGAAAGATTAGCTACAAACTCAGCCGTTAATCTTTCACATGTATTAAAGAAATCACCCGTTGAACATAAAAATCATCTAACAATCTACTACACCTGTGTTTCCATAACATCCAACAGAAAACAGAAAAAACGTTCCTTCCAATTAATCGATCCGGTCCACGATGACACAAGGTGCAAATATCAGAACTTGCAATATGTCTTCTAACTCTTTCAACATTAGTTAATAATCGATTATGGCCTGCTAACCAAAGAAAAACCTTTATACGTTGGGGAAGTTTCAAAGCCCAAATATTCTTCCAAGGAAAACTAACATTACCCTCAATATTACAAGAGAACATCATATACGCTGATTTGGCCGAGTAACGTTGGTCTTTTTCCCAACGCTAACTTGGGAGATCATGTCCAAACCTTATATTTGGAGGAATAACATTAGCAATTTTCAAGAGAATATGTCGAGGGAGCAAACTAGAAAAACGATCCCAATCCCAATTACCTGTAGCATCAACCATTTCGCACACCATAGAAGGAGTAGGAGAATCATGAGAAACGCTATAGGAAACCAAACGATCATCCGCATCTAACCAGTTATCATACCAAAAGTTAGTGCTTTTGTTATCTCTAACGTGCCAACAAATGCTCTCCTCTAGAATATCTCAAACGTCACCTAAACCTCTCTAAAGCCTTGAAACATTGTTCTTACGCAAGACAATTGGTAAACTAGCATTCTATCCATACTTACCCTTCAAAATCTTCACCCAAAGTTTGTCTTCATTCTTCACAAGTTGGAAACCAATTTTCAATAAAAACGCTTTATTTTGTTGATGTAATGACTTGAAACTCAATCCTCCATCTCTTAAAGGTTCACGTGCAATATCCCATCTAACGAAAGCCATGCCTGAGTTACCTGAATTGGAACCCCAAACAAACTTTCGGATTTGTTTTTCCATCGCATCACACACCCCTTTCGGTATCCAAGTAGATTGCATTATATAAACAGGGATAGCCTGAAGAACAGCTTTGGCCAGGGTGATTCTCCCAGCGAGAGATAAACTTTTTGCCGCCCACCCCGAAAGTCTGGAAGACATTTTCTCTAGTAAAAAAGAAAAGGTTGCCTTGGTTACCCGTTTGTGTAGAAGAGGTACACCTAAGTATTTACCAAGATCAGAAACAACCTCAAAACCTAGAGTACCAGCTAAAGAAACACGAACTTCCCTTGGACAATTGTTTGAAAAAAGAATTTGAGTTTTAGAAACGTTAACCTTATGTCCAGAACATCGACAGAAACGTTCCATAACCTCTCTTATAAGAGATAATTGAGAGATCTTAGCTTCAACAAATAGAATCAAGTCATCAGCAAAGAAAAGATGAGTTAAACCAGGAGCATTCCGAGCAAGCTTAATTTCTTTCCACTCACCAAGCTGAACCTTCTCCTTAATAGCTTGAGACATCCTATCCATACATAAGACAAATAAATATGGGGATAAACGATCGCCTTGTCGAATACCACGAGAAGTCTTAAAACAATCAGAAAATTCTCCATTCCAAAGAATTTGAGTAGACACAGATCGAACACAAGTCATGATCAAAGAGATAAAATGGCCAGGAAGACCAACACCAATCAAAGTATCTTCAATAAAATCTCATTCTAAACGATCATAAGCCTTTTCTAAATCCACCTTTATCGCCAACCAAGCCTTTTTCCCTATCTTTTTTGCCATTGAATGCATGACCTCCTGAGCTAAGATTATATTATCTGTAATTTGCCGCCCTGGAACAAAGCTCGCTTGCGTATTATCCACCCATTTTCCAAGAAATGGTTTCATCCGTCGCACCAACAACTTGGAAACAATTTTATAAAGAACCGTACATAAACTGATAGGTCGCAATTGACTAATAAAATCTGGATTTTTCACTTTCGGGATTAAAACAATGAGAGTCTTATTAGACCAATCTTTCAAGATACCTGTCTCAAAAAAAGCTTTAACAAAATTAAAGACTGAAGTTCCAACTTTTTCCCAATTTTTCTGATAAAAAGCCATATGAAGCCCACGCCCGGAGATTTTAAAGGAGACATCTCAAAAACAATGTCTCGAATTTCTTCCATAGTCACTGGTGCCAGAAGAGGTCTAAGTTCAGCTTCACTATATTTTTGAAAGTTACAAGCTATATCCATAATCCGAAAGCTTTGTTGATCACTAGTAAACAAGGACTGAAAATAATTCATTGCATGACATTTGAGAGCATTATTATTAGTAATCCATGAGCCATCTGGTGACTTTAGTCTTCGAATCAAATTTCTCTTTCGCCTAACCATTGTTGCAATGTGAAAATAAGCAGTGTTTCGGTCCCCATTTTGAATCCAGTTACTACGTGCTTTCTGACTCCATAAACTCTCTTCTTGAGCAAGAACTAAATCCAATTCAACTTTTAATTCTGATTCTAACTAAGCAAGACGAAAAAAATACGATCTTTCAAGGGCTTTCTCAATACCCCTGATACGTACAAGAAGCTGAGCTTTACGACGGCCAATATGCCCAAACACATCACGATTCCAAACAGAGCTTTTACCTTGAAAATCAATAATGTTAGCAAGAATAGGACGATCATCCTGCCAAGCCTCATTTAAAAGATTCGGGAAATCCGAGTGATCATTCCATACTATCATATAATGGAAGTGATGAAACTTATGATTTGTAGGACCATACCCAAAATTCAAAAGCAAAGGACGATGGTCAGAACCCAAACATTGTAAATGAAGAACCTCAGAAAAAGCAAAAACATCATACCACCTTGAATTACACAGGCAACGATCCAATCGTTGAGATAAAGAACCCCGTTTCCAAGTGAATTGAGGACCAGAGAAACCCATGTCGATTAACCCAGATTCAAATAAAAAATCACAAAAATGTTGACAAACACCTACTCGCTTATGGGAACCACCTTGTCTTTCAACATAGCTACAAATGACGTTGAGATCACCAGCCACAACCCACGGCCAAATAGGATCAGGTTCTAAATTTTTAAGGGTATCCCATAGAATTTTCCTTTGAGTAGCATTCGGACTAGCATAAGTAAACGTACAGTATCCCGCCAAATTGTCGCGATACTGCAAGAACATCAAAATGTACAGTATCCCGCCAAAGAACCCATATACCACCTGAGAAACCTGACGCTTCCACTCTATAAGAGAAATCAAACCCAGATTTCTGAATGAAAATATCAGCATCTCTGCCACTTACTCTTGGTTCAAAAAGAGCAACCATATCAAGCCTGTGAGACTTTATCAAAAGCTTAAAGTATCTATTAAAAGTGGGATTTAGAGCTCCCTGTATATTCAAAAAAAAGAGATTAACCATTATATTCAAATAACAAATGAAGAACATCACCGAATCAATCCTGCATATTATCATTAGAATATTGATTAAAGACCACATTCGCGGACCATTGAACATGATTAGCAATGTCTTTGTTTTGATTCTGAGCTTCCTTTACAGCTCTATCCCCATCAGTATTTACCTGGTCAAGTTCAGAAACTATGGAGGAAATACAATCAGCTAAAGCAGTTGTCGTCGAGCCCCTATCATCCCTTTTCTTAGATTTGAGACCTAGTTTTTGAGGGCCTCTTAATCCTGGTACTACTTTAGGTATTCCTTTAATTGTTGCTCCTTGAACTGACTTAGGAAGAACTCGTGCTTTTTTCTCCCGAAGAAGACTTTTTTCCTCTGATCTCCCAACCTGGATTGCGACATGTTTATCCTTATTTAATGACGAAGGAACTTGTACCACTGTTTCAGTTGAAGCAACTGAATCATTTATTCTCAACTTAGATAGCCCATGCACACTATTTCTTTCTTTCCCAGATTCAACATTCTTACCCTGCCTCAGATCAACTATATTCCCAAGACTCATATCCACGTAAGATCTACTATTAACAGTGTTATTACTTTTGTTTATAGCAGCTTCAACACTAGGAGGATTACTTAACTTTCCCTCAACCACTATATTTTTCCCTTTCACAATATCTCGTTGATAATTTTCAATTGGTGCAGATATAGTTGTTTGCTCATTAGCCTCTGAATCTTCAGGAATAGCACCTAAATTATTACCAAAACGTTGAGTATCGATACGTAGATCGTTATTTCAATTATTTGTTCACTGAAATTTAAATTTATGTATTTTAGTCTATATTTATTTGTGTATCTAATTAAGTGAGCTAATAATCTTTGTTTGGGATAAAGTTTCATATGTTAGCATGAAAGAAACTTAATTAATTTTTGATAAGTTTAATTTAATAATTGAACTCAAATTTATTTAATTTTATAATTAGGTCCTTAAAGTATTAATTAATGTAATTGCATGTTATCTTTCCAATGTTTTATAATGACAATTAGGGATTAATATAATCTAAAAAGATTAAAATAATATTAATATCAGTTTAGATTATTAGTTTTAATTTACTTTGACAAATTTAATGTGACATCTTTATCTCAATTTTTGGCTAGATCGGAGTTACATCTTCAGTAAAAGTATAAGCTTCAACATGTTGAGTACAAAGTCTACATATATCGTCCAAGTATAGGTTCTGAACAGGCGCAATAAAAATGATTTTAAATTTTTTTAAAATTTTGATAAATTATATTTATTAGATGATGTTAATCTCGAAACTTATTATAAAGATTTTAACTTGTCTCAGGTATTTCCTAAAATATCTTGTTAAATCTCAGTCACCTTTTGAGTACATTCTGATTCTGAAAACCAATATTCATTAAACTTCAAAGGAACAATCGATAAAGATCCGATGATCTTTACAAGTTTGTAGCCATCTTGTGGAAGCCACATTTTTATCTATCCTCTCTCGAATAAGATTAGGATATCCAACAGCTTCTCCAGTATATATACCTTATAGATAAAACAATTTAAATTCAGAGATAGATCTAGAGGGATATTGGAGGTGTGATGGTCTTCTCTAAAATTTTGAAATTCGTATATGATTGAGAAATTTTTAAAAATTTTTTAATGTATTTTTTATTAAAAATCTATTTCTGTTCCTTGTTAAAATTTTATAAATTTATTTCTAACATAAAATCTTATATATGTCTCTAATTAAGTTTGGTTTTAAATTTATGAAAATAAATAGGCAAATCTATTTATAATTTAATAAAAAAAACCCATTGAAATTCAATGTATGTTCGGTTCTAGATTCTAGAGAACTGAGATTACTTTTATTTTCATTTTCTTAAAAAATAAAAAAATTAAGAAAATATGTTTGATTGTAAAATTGAAAAAATAATTTTAAAAAATAATATATAAATTAAAAACATAAAAAATGTTTTTACCATTTTCAATGTAAATGTTTTAAGAATGAAAAAAATGAAAACAAGAGATTTTTAAGTTTCGTTTTATTCAACCCGGATTTGAATCATTTTAAAATTAATTTTTTAAAAATTTAAAATACTAATTTATTTAATTATATTTTTATTATTATAATATTTTCTCATAAATATATCTCAATTTAATTATTTATTTTTCATTTAAAGACTACATGTCAAACATGGTTTTACTATTTTTTTAAATGATTTCATTTCCATTAACAAAACATGTGTTTTCAATTTTGAAAGACCGAAACAAAAATATTTTTAAAAAATAAAAATAAAAATATATATTTTTAAAATTAAATGAAGCCTAAATTAAAAAAAAAAATCAAATATCAAATCAGATATGTAAACCAAATTTACATATCTGTTTTTAAACTTATCAAATAACAGGTAAAATTTAAATACTATCCCGCTTATCCAAAAATAAACCCTAAATAAAGTTACAACCTTTTTCCAAAATCAAAAGACTCGTTAAAAAAATATCTAAATTATATTTTTAAATAAATATTTAAAATATATTTTAAATTAAATAAGTAATTAATATTTTTAATATTATTTAAATAAATATTTATTATCAATTCGTTAATTTTTATCGTTATCTGATATGTAACAGTTTTTTAAAATTTTAAAATTATATTTAAAAATTAATAAAATAAAATAATCCTAAATTAGTCCTTAAATTTAAAATCTCTAACACTTGAGCCTTAAATGAAGTGTCTTCTCTCCATGAATGATTCATACATCGTGAATTATTCGAATAAATCATTTGATATTTTTAATATTTTTATACGACTTCGATCAATTTTTAACGATAAGATAATAAGGTAACTGGTCATGATGATTCGACGATCAATTTAATAAGAAAGAACGCGATAATCGACAATAAATTATCTTATAGATTTATGTGCTAGAGATTTTAAATTCAGGGGCTAATTTGGGGTTATTTTGTTTTTATTATTACTTTCTGTTCTGCAAAACTGAAACTACTGATGCAGATATATAAATCAACATCAAAATTACCAGACCTTATTATCTCTCTCTTGAGCTGAGTTTCGATGCATCGAAAACTTGGGTTTTTAAGCAGTAACTGGTTGCTTCTGCACAAATGCAGTTCCCTTATCTATGCTGGCCTTCAACTCTGGTTTAAGAGCTTCCAGTGCCTTCTCTTCATACTCGGATAACCCTGTGAGGTCAGATGGAATCAAAGCTTCAACCCCGTTTCTTCCGAGCTTGATCCTAGATGCAAAGAATGGAAGATCAGTCAGATCGGACTGCACAAAAGAGCACTCATAGACGTCCCCATCTCCATCCAAAGCACGAAGTGATGATTCAACGAATCTTGCGGCTGCATAGGCCATGGACAGAGTGGCAGACCCTGCACCTGCCTTTGCCTCCACAACCTCTGTCCCGGCATTTTGAATCCGGACGGTTAACTGCTCCACTTCTTCATCGGTAAAGCTAACAGAAGGTTTTGTCTTTGACAGTAATGGTAAAATGGTGATACCAGCATGTCCCCCTACAACTGGAACATCAACATCAATGAGCTTAAGGTTTTTCTTTTGAGCAACGAAGGTGTTGGCTCTGACAACATCCAATGTGGTGACACCAAACAGCTTCTTTGGATTGTAAACACCCTTCTGCTTCAGAACTTCAGCAGCAATCGGTACAGTGGAGTTGACCGGATTGCTAATAATATGGATGAAGGCATCGGGACAGTTATCGGCAACAGCCTCAACCAAGGTCTTCACAATGTTGGCATTGATGTTGAAGAGGTCATCACGAGTCATACCGGGCTTACGGGGAACGCCGGCAGGAATAACCACTACATTCACACCTTTCAAGCAATTCCCTAATTCCGAAGGACCGGTGAAATCCAATACCTGAGAAGGAGTATTGCAGTGACTGAGATCTGCAGCAACTCCCTTGACATTAGCTATATCGTAGAGATTCAGTGCCGAAACTAGTGGGGACATCTTGATCAGAAGTGCCAATGGTTGACCTATCCCTCCTCCAGCTCCAAGTATAGCCACTTTGTACGATGCCTCGGGCTGTAGGCCATTATGAGACCCCTGATTTGCTTTCTGCGCTTTTGCCGCAAACGAGCCTCTAAGAGCAGCGCTGCTTTCCTTGCAGACGAAAGAGGCTTCTGTTTCACAACTCAAGGATGTTGCCGCCTTGAGGCCACTGAAACTGGTAACTGAATTCCAGGAGGCAAACCTTGCAGCCGAAGGTTTCGTTTGCGAAAGCCGGCTCCCCCTGCTTCCGACGCAGACAGTTGATCCAATCAAGAAGGTAGTTGCTGATGTTGCTGCCATCCCACTCTGGAAAACAAGAAAATCTTGTCAAAAGAACTAAAACCAAAGGGAACAAACAGAGCTATTATGACTTGAAATCAAATCCCTAAACAATATAGAAAAATACAAAGACCCCATTGTACTTGCATCATATATTCAACAACTCCATTCATAAAGACAAAATAAACTTCACTAATATGTGGATTTCTTATCAGAGATGGTTCGATTCGAGGGGTGTTAAGGATAATCCTTGAAATTTTCAAATTTTCTTATATTTTATATCAATAATCTAACATAAAATCATCAGTCCGGTTTCCGAATCTAACATAATCTTTAGTTTGAGTTACCATATTCTTTTCCCCGATAATCATAGACCATATAAATCAAATAAAAAAAACACAGAACTCAACAGATCTAATCAATATTTCAGCTCAATCCTCTACCAAGAACACAACACAATGAACAATCAAATAAATCAAACCCAGATCACATTTCAGATAAACAAGCAAAACCCAGATTCATTTTCGAACAACCAAACAAAACCCATATCTTAGATTTCATCAATCATAACTCCAGATGAACAATCAAATATAAAAAAGAAGAAAACGAACCTTTTTGAGATCTGAATACAAGAGAAAAAGGTAGGTTATAAGGAAAACGAGCAATAATTTATAATGAAAAACTGACCCTGTTTTGCGATTATGGTCTTTATATGAAACTCAACCAATGATATTCGAACAAATCGCCAAAAGTTCTCGCCTCCACCTACCGCATGTTTTTCTGCAATGTAAGCAATTTTTTTTCAGGATTTTCTTAATATAATTTTGTTTCTGTGTACCGACTACAACGCCGCTGTATGGAAAAGAATCTACGAAAAAGAGCTGATTCTGGATTTGTTTTTTCACGTTTTGTTAATGGTGACCGATGGTGGAATCGACGGCTAAGATTTAAAGCGTTGCGTCGTATTCTTTAGGTCTTTTCCGACACTTTTTAATGCCTATTTTTTGTCAGGTAGTTTATTTTGTTTTATGTTATACGTTAAGCGTCACTTATTCGATTTTAAAATTTTTATATAAAAATATTTAATAAAATTTAATTGATAACCGATACGAGTAAAATGATAAATAAAAATATGATATATTTAGTTGTTAGCTATATATATATATTATAATACTTTAGTCTTTATTAAGATGAAATTATTCACATAAAATATTTTTTGATAAAGAATTAAAATTTTCTTTTAAAAAATTTGTGAACATTTTAAAAAAATTAAACATTTATAAATATTTATATCGTGGAGATCAATATATATGATTAATATTGTGTAAAATATCAATATTATATTTTTTTCATTTTCACGTTTTGTTATATTTAAGTAAAATATATTTGAAAAATTATAATTAAAAAATAGAATAATAAAATAAAATTTTAATAATTCATCGTAAGAGATTCAAGTGGATTACAATGGAGGATATTTTATTGGATTTGGTTTTATGGCAAAGATGTAATATGAGAAAAAAAATTAAGAATGTTATTTAATATCTTATTTTACGAGAAATTATATTATGGGTAAATCTCATCACGTGTCCATGGGACCAATCATTAAAATTCATTCATATTATTATTTTTTTCATGTCATATATTTTTTAAAGTGAATTTTCACTTTAAAAAATTATTTTTAAAATGAATTAACAAAAAATATGAGTGAAGATTCACTTTGAAAAAAAATATATAACATGAAAAAAAAATATGACGTGGATGATTTTTAATGGTTGGTCCGTGGATGACGTGGTGAGACTTACCCATAATATAATTTCTCTTTCGATTCACTAAATTTTTTAACCTTTTCTTTTTTAATTTTACTTTGTACAATCGACTCTTTCTATAAGATGTTTATCGAATACTAAAAATGGAGAATTTGACAATCAATAAATTATTTATTCCTAAATAAACTAAAAATCTTTACAAAGTTGATTATTAAAAACCCCATTATTATCGATGTAAAATAATGTAACTATTAATATGTTTAATGATTAGAATTTATTTAAATAAAAAATATATAATTTAAATAATATAAATGTAAATATATTTTTTTAACTTTATTTAAAGGATGTAATATTTTCTGTGGTTAAACTACTTGATAATTGTTTCTAATCTTGTCTTTTGCTTGTTTTCTAAGTCTCATGCCCTTTGAGTATCTGAATGGTGCATTTGGAATATGAAACTGTTTGAATTCACTAATCACTGATTAGTACTAAAATATGAAACACCGAAAACGGTGTTGGATGTTGGGAGATCTTTTGGTTACATAAGGATATGTGAATGTGATGGTTCACATATTTATTGAGAGATTTTATTTTTAAACGTTTTTAAAAGATTTTAAAGGTGTTTTTGTTGAGGTATAAAAAAATAAATTTAATTTTAATTTGTGAAAGAAAAATTGAAACAATGAAGAAGAGGATTTTATTATATTGACAATTTACTGTGATCGAGATTTGAAGTTAAAAGGATTGATGTGCAAGCTCGAATCGATCATCGACAACCGTTAAGTAGGTTATTTGTGGTACTTGATTGAATCTACTAAAATCGAAAGAATTGGACAAATGATATTAGGATATAAGTGAAGAATATACTTGTATTACAGTTGTTATGATCAGTTACAAACGGTTAGGGAAAGCTGTTAGTTTTACCGTTCTGTTAACTGATTAAAAATAGCTTTCTTCCATTGTATAAATAAGCTGGTTCTCCTTTGAGAATATTACAGTTGAATCAATAAAATAAACGAGAGTACTGCCTCTCTTTCTTCATACTTGACATGGTATCAGTCGCCAAAAATCCTGGTTGTCGGCTTCAATGTTGCGCTGATGCTTGTTGTCGTGGTTGTCTTCTCCGTTTCAGTTTCTTCTAGATCTTCTTCTCTATCTCTGTAAGCTGTTCTTCATCTCTTTGATTCGTAACTATCGCACTTGCAGAATTCTGAAATCTATGGTACAGGTTTGATTCGTATGTGTGTGTCTGGTTGGTTACAATTGCTGATTGTTTGCAACATACGATGATCTTTCCTGATTATCATTATCTGATTCTTGCGTCAACACTAAATCTCTAAGTTTTTCAAGAATATGTGTTTCGGTCGTGTGAAAATTTGTTCTCTGAGAAATAAAATGAGATGAACAAACGAGTGATCTGTGTGCATATTTTTAGATAAAGTGTTGAGTTTTCATGAATTTGGTGATTAAAGATTCTTGAAGATAATGCGGTAGCTTGAATCTACTCTTCGTATATGTGATTGTGCTTGACACCTGTTTGTGAAAAAGTCTCAGTGGATATTTGGGCTCTGTTCAGTGCATAATTGTACTTTGTTGTGTTTCTCTTCGTTTGTATATGGTTTGTTGTGCCTGACGCCTGTTTGTGGAAAAGTCTCAGTAAGCATTTGTGGTCTGTTGTGGATCTGTAATGACTTCAGACGCGACTCCTGTGAATGCTCCATTTAATTCAGCTGAAAATGTTCATAGGTCACAATCTTCTTCTCCGATAGATATATTTAACTCTCAGTCTCAAGCTGTGTTTAAGGTCAATCATGTTCAACATTTTCCGAAGCATGATACTGTTAAATTGACTAAAAATACTTTTATTCTTTGGAAGCATCAAGTTCTCTTAATCATTGATGGCTATGGTTTGCTTCAATATATTTCTAATAGCTTGGTACCTCCTAGTCAATTTGTTGTTAATACGGAAGGACAAAAAGTTGAGAATTCTGATTTTGTGGTGTTCAATCAACAAGACAAATTACTAGCTTCATGGATTTTGTCTACTGTTCATTCTGATGTCCTTCCACATTTGACTAGTCTCACCTCCTCTCGGGCCATTTGGAGTGCAGTATCCAGGTTGTTTGGTGCCAGATCGGCTGCCAAAATATCAGCTCTTCGACATAATTTGCATTCGCAAAAGAAAGGGAACTCATCTATCAATGAATTTCTTGCCAAAATCAAGCTTATTTGTGACACACTTAATGCCTCTGTAGTGTTGTTTCTGAACAAGAGCAAGTTAGTGTTGTTTTGGCAGGTTTATCTGTGGAGTTTGAATCGGTCATTGCCATTGCCTCTCGAGAAGCTATGTCCTTGGATACTCTCACTGATATGCTTCTAGACTGTGAAACTCATCAAAAAAATTTCTTCACTGAAAATCTTGCCATGCATGCTAATATGGTTTCCCAACAAATTCCTCCACAACATTCTGTTAACACTCAGTCTACTACTCTTCAGGAAACCTCACAGGTGACTTCAGGTCAACCATGACAAGATTTCAACTTCAATCGAGGATATCGTGGTGGTAACAACTATCGTGGAAGGGGCAGAGGTCGTTTCAATAATAACAGGCCTCAATGCCAACTATGTGGTCGTTTTGGACATGTTGTGCAAAAGTGCTATTATAGGTTTGATCTCAGCTATCAAGGTCATAATCATGAAACATCCATGTCTAATTTTAATCCAGGTAACAATCAAAGGCAGTCAGCTTATTCAACCAGTGATCAACATATTCAAAAAGCTACTGCTTCACCAACACAGGTTTATACTCATGTGTTTCATCCTCAGCAACAATATGGTTTTCCTCAACGGCAACAACAATCTGGTTTTCAGTCTTGTAATGTTACTCCTATTCATAATATTGATTCTTCACAGCCTGGAATTTGTCATAGAAACTCCTTTGCTGGAAATTTAGTTTTGGGTACTACGTGTGGAAATTTTTCTCCTGGTCCACAGAATGCAACGTCTCCTGGTTCTGAAATCTACTCGCCAGTTAGCTATGGGTCTAATTTTCATCTAGGATGTTCGGTTATTCCTTCAGCAACCAATTCATCATCAACAACAACTCAACTCAATTCATCAATGTCTTCCAATTTTGCTTCTACAGCATCTCCAAGGGCTGGTTCAGGAGACTTAGCTTGGTATCCCGACTCTGGTGCTTCTCATCATGTTACGAATGATGTTTCTGTTCTTCAGTCAGGTAAAGCATATGTAGGTAATGATGATCTTCATATGGGTAATGGGAATAAAGTTCATATTCAGAATATTGGTCATGGTTATCTTTTAATTAAGTTCAAGCCTTTAGTTTTACAAGATATTTTGCATGTGCCTACCATTAGAAAGAATTTGTTATCTGTCTCTCAACTTGCTAAAGAAAATAATGTCTACTTTGAATTTCATCCTAATGGGTGCTATGTGAAGGATGTTCAGAGCAAGGATATACTGTTGGAAGGGAACCTCACACCTGAAAGGCTTTATGTTTTGCTGCCATCAAGGTCTTCTCCTAAAGCAAGTTTGTTTTCTGTTACTAAGGAAAATGTGTTGGATTTATGGCATAAAAGGCTTGATCATCCTTCTTTTCATGTTCTTAAAAGTGTTCTCAATTCTTGTAATGTTTCTTTTGATACAAATAAAAAGCAAGATGTTTGTTCTGCATGTTTACAAGGCAAGGCTCACAAATTGCCTTTTCCTACATCTTTAACTGTTTATGATAGTCCTTTTCATCTAGTAGTTTTAGATGTTTGGGGTCCCGCTCATATTCCCTCAGAAGGGTTTAGGTTTTATGTCTCCTTTATTGATGTTCACTCTAATTTTACATGGTTGTACTTGCTGAAAAAGAAATCCGAGGTAATGGACTGCTTTATTAATTTTCACAAGCTGATAGAGGTTCAGTTTGGTGTGCAAATTAAGATTCTTCAAACAGATGGTAGAGGAGAATATCAAAGTCTTCGAAACTGGTTAATAACAAAAGGTATTCAACACAGGGTTTCATGTCCTCACACATCCGAACAAAATGGAAAAGCAAAAAGAAAACATAGGCATATTGTTGAGACAGGTTTGACACTTCTTGCACAATCTTCTATGCCCTTAAAATACTGGAGTCATGCTTTTGCCACAGCTGTTTTTTTGATAAATAAATTGCCTACTGATGTGCTAAAAGGAAAAACGCCTTTTGAGATGCTCTATGATAAATTACCAGATTATTCTTACATCAAGATTTTTGGTTGTGCATGTTATCCATATGTTAAGCCTTTTAATGCTCACAAATTAGAGTTTCGATCAAAACAATGTGTCTTTTTGGGTTATAGTACACAACATAAAGGGTATAAGTGTCTTGCTGATGATGGAAGAATATATATCTCTAGACATGTAGTAGTTGATGAGGAATCATACCCTTTCTCAACAGTCTCTACCACAAGTGATATTCATCGAGTTCAAACCTGTGTTCCTTTAGTAGAACAACAGGATGTTCTTTTTTCTGAGAAAAATGTTACAGATACTAGTCCTTGTACACAAGATATTGCAGGGGTTTCTTCTAATTGTCTAGATCAAGATACGAGGGGTTCTGTTCAGCAAAGTATAAATAGTCTTCTCTCGGGTCATGACAATGGTGGTTTTACTATAAGTGGACAAAATCAAGTTGTTGATAGCTCTCTCTCGATTCACGATAAAGGTTCTGCTGGGCATGAACAAAGTGAAAGAAGCTCTTCTCAGCATAATGGTCAGAATGATCAAAATGAAGGCTCAAGGAATTTCTCTTTTAGGCGTAATCCCACAGAATGTACTTCTCCAACAACTAGTCATGGTGAATTAAATGGTCCAGAAATGGTCATAGACACTGATACAAGTGTTTGTCCAGTTTCAATTCATGACAATATACATCCCATGATGACTAGAGGAAAACATGGCATAAGGAAGCCAAAAGTATATCAAATGGAGGTAGGTTCATCTTCTTCGAATATTGTAAGTGAGCCCAAGACAATTCAAGAGGCAATGAGAAGTGATCAGTGGAGGGCAGCTGCACAGGCAGAATATGAAGCACTTATGAATAATAACACTTGGTCTCTGGTTTCACTTCCAGAAAATCGAAGAGCAGTTCATTGTAAGTGGATCTTTAAACTCAAACGTAATGCTGATGGTTCAATTAATAGGTACAAGGCTCGATTGGTGGCGAAAAGGTATCTTCAAGAAGCTGGTATTGACTATCATGAAGTGTTTAGTCTAGTTGTCAAACCAGTTACAATAAGAACAATCATTTCTCTTGCTGTGACAAGGGGTTGGAATCTCAGGCAAGTTGACATAAATAATGCCTTTTTAAACGGTGATCTTGATGAAGAGGTGTATATGACACAACCTCCAGGATATAAACAAGGTAAAAATCTAGTGTGCAAATTAAACAAAGCCATTTATGGTCTCAAGCAGGCTCCTAGAGCCTGGTTCGACAAGTTAAAGCAATACCTTCGGTCAGTAGGATTTAGTTTATCTAAATCTGATGCATCTCTGTTTATAAAGAAGACAACAATTAGTACACTTTACTTACTTGTATACGTAGATGATATTATTTTAACTGGTGATGATCATGATGAGGTTCAAAAGACTATTAATGGTCTAAACCAAACATTTTCCCTTAAAGATCTTGGACAACTACATTATTTTTTGGGGATTGACGTGAGTTACAATTCAGGTAGTATTTTTCTTAGTCAACGGAAATACATTGTTGACTTGTTGACTAAGTGTGGTCTTCTTCAAGCTAAGGAGTTACCTACACCTATGTTGAGTAGCTGTAAATTGTCTACTGAAGAAGGAACTCCCATTTCGAATGTCACTGAATATTGAAGCATAGTAGGGGCTCTTCAATATGTGATTCTTACTCGCCCTGAGATCGCGTTTGCTGTCAATAAAGCTTGTCAGTTCATGCAAGATCCTTTAGATACTCATATGCAGTTAGTCAAAAGAATACTACGCTATCTTCTTGGTACGTTGGATTTCGGGTTGAAGTTTAGTCCTTCCTCTACTTTGTTTATTGTTGCTTATGCTGATGCTAATTGGGGATCCGATAGTGATGATAGAAGGTCTACAACAGGGTTTTGTTTATATTTTAGTGATAATCCTGTTACTTGGGGGTCTAGAAAACAACCGGTTGTTTCTAGATCTACGGCTGAAGCAGAATATCCAAGTATAGCTTGTGCAACTACTGAGATTATTTGGTTGGAATCTTTGTTAAGTGAACTTGGTATTGTTAGTGACAAGAAGCCAATTTTGTGGTGTGACAACTCAAGTGCAGTGGCAGTTTCTGCCAATCCTGTTATGCATTCAAAATTCAAGCATGTCGAATTAGACTTATTTTTTGTTCGAGAGAAGGTAGCAGCTGGACAACTAGAGGTAAATGAAGTACCAGCTTTTGAACAGGTTGCCGATGTTTTCACCAAACCTTTGTCTGCACCAGCTTTTCAAAGGCACAAACACAAATTGTCTATTGTATCCATGGTATCTTAAGTTTCATGTGTTTGAGTTACTTCTGTTTCATATGTTCTTTGTATACATAGATGTTGTTGTGGTTTTCTTCTCTGTTTGTTCTCTTGTTAGCGTTTTCTTTGCAGGATTGTTCAAAGGTTTTTGAAGAAGGAGTTTGCAAGGGGAATATTAGGATATAAGTCAAGAATATACTTGTATTACAGCTGTTATGATCAGTTACAAACGGTTAGGGAAAGCTGTTAGTTTTACCGTTCTGTTAACTGATTAAAAATAGCTTTCTCCCATTGTATAAATAAGCTGGTTCTCCTTTGAGAATATTACAGCTGAATCAATAAAATAAACGAGAGTACTGCCTCTCTTTCTTCATACTTGACAAATGACACAACGATTTTAGAGTAGTTCGGCCATGCTTACATCCATTACCTTAGCACACAATTAAAGATTTCAATCAATTCACTATGAATTCAACCTTTTTACCGATTCAAGAGATAACCGTTACAATCCTCTATGTTGGACTTGGCTAAGATAAAACCAACTCTATTTCTTATTTAAGGCTAAACTAGAATATCTTCTTTTACAAAGGTGAGTGTTTACAAGAATTTAACTCACAAGAAAAAGTACAAAAGATACAAATGAGCACTCTAAAATATGTACAAAAGAAATAAATAAATTTGCTTTGACTCAAATTCTCTTAATCAACATGCTTGAATATCTTCTCTTCTACTTCAAGTGTCTTTGGCTTGTATTTATAGAGTGAAATAAAAAAACTAGTCGTTAAAAAACTAATCGTTGCAATGGCTGAGTTCAAGGTTGAAGGGGAAATCCCTCATTGTTCACGTGTTGTAGATAGCATGGAGTGCTTATGTGTACTTCATATGGGAAGAGAGTAATAGGCGGTTGTTTCGGAATGCAACTAGAGATGTGGGGATGATTCTTGATTGCATAAAGGAGGTTATTCGTATTCGAATTCGGAATAGATTTATTTGTATTGATGATGTAAATAGAAATATTTGCACTTCTTGGGGGATTTGAGATTTGATGCCCAAAATGTGCTTATAGGTGTTGTCTTTCATGTCTTGGATAAATAAAACACAACTTATCTAAAAAAAACTAGTCGTTAAAAACTAACTATTAAAAAATTAATCGTTAGAAATTAGCTGTTGAAAAATTAGCCGTTAAAAACTAACTGTTAAAAACTTTAATTAATTTTATAATATTTTTTAAGCCTAAAATATTTTTTATTAAATTATATCAAAATAAATATCTTAATAAAAGGGAATAGACGTGAAGGATATTAGGTGAGAAAGAGATTATTGATATAAAAGATTTTAAAGGTGTTTTGTTGAGGTATAAAAAGAATAAATTTAATGAAAGATTTTATTATTATTTTTATTAAAATGAATTAAAACTTTTTCAAAAACCTTATTGACCTATTACAATTGCCGGCTTTTATATTCAATAGCCCTAAACGGCCCATTACCAATTTTAACAAATTGATAAAATTAACAACGGTTAATCATCAAATTAATCTAATAATTCCAACTAATTAAGATAATAGTAAAACTGTTTACATTCTTTAATAATTTTCAAATAATTTAATTTTTTAATATTTTATTTTGAGTTAAAATTATTTTTTTACAGATAAAAATTATTAAGCATGATTTAAAATGATATGACAAACATATATGATAGTACACATTGATATGATAGTGTCACGTAGATAAAAATGTTGACTTAAAACGTGTCATTTTATCAAGTCATTTTAAATTGTTTACCGTTAATTAACTAACAATTTTTATCCGTATAAAAATTATTTTGACCTAAAACAAAAATTTATAGGTTAAGTTAAAAAAATATATGAACCAAATAATTATTCAGTTGAATATTAAAGACAAATTTTAACATTACATTTTTTGTTAATATAAAACACGATCTTTGAATTTCAGTTTCATATTCTTAAGTTTAAAGGAGAAAAGAGAGGGATTGTTTCGAATTGAACTCAAAACTTATTATCATATTACGTTCCTGAAACACATGTCGTAAGATGACATATTCATGTCCTTGCATAATATTCCTAATGGAACAAATAAGAGAAGAAGACGGACTACTTTCGTTATTTTATATGATACTAACAATATATAAATTGTCAAACTCAATCACAATATTTCTCGCATTTATACACAAGGCATGCCGTAATTCTTCAAGAACCACTCAAAACTCGAGTTCAATCACAAAACAATATCCAATATAATTCAAAAATCCAGCAATTCAGAGACTATTTGAGTCTCTAATTACACCTCCACAATATACCTTATCATCTCATAAATTTCGAACACCATCAATATTGACCTTCTAAATCTCGTCATTTGATAGTTTTTACCGTTCATTTAAAGGTCTAGTTACTTGAGTAAAAATCTATAATTTTCTCAAAGAATCAATAGCGCATCGAATCTTAACAAGAAGACTATAATTATGTTCGGCCATCGAACATTATTTGGTCGGTGAGTGGTTAAAGTTTTTTTAAAAGTTTGGTTAACTATTAATTCGGTTCGAAATAGGTTAATTAACCGAAATTTTATATTTTATATATTATATATTTATTTTTAGTCACTAAACTTTTAAAAATTATAAATAGGTCAGTAAATTTTATCAAATTAATATAAAATGATAATTAAATTTATTAAATTATTAAAAAAAACATTCATTAAATTTTTTAATATTTAGATAAGTTTAATGGTTGTTTTATAATTTTTGAAAGTTTAATGATTAAAAATACTATTTTAACATTGTTGAGTGATCATTTGTGTAATTTACCTAAATTTTTATAACAAATTTTAGTTAACCGAATTTTATTCGCTTCAATTAATGTATTTTGAAAAAAAATTCGATTAAGTTAACGTTAATAATTTAAAATTTTTGATTAATTTAGATTTTAGTAATTTTGTTTGACCACCAATCGAATTACCGGTTTGAATACCCCTTAATCGCTTATCCTTTCAAACCAGAATAGATATGATCCAAACTCAGGTCCAAAGCCCAACTCTAAGCATTTATTTGGGAAATTTAGAAGAATAATAATGTTTAGGGTTGTATTTAGGGAAATAGGTGAGTTTGGGGAAATATGCCAAATCTATAGTATTTTTTATACCTCGACACCTACAAATGACGAGGTCCATGTTAGCCGTTAGATTAAACTGAAATCAACGGTGTATAGGTGACGAGGTCTAAAGAACATTGTTTATTTCGGCCTATTCTCCCAAATATTTTTGAAATACACTTATTTCCCTCACTTTTTCCTCTAACTCCATTATACACCTAATTTACTCATTTATTTTTTAATATATTTTTTAAAAATCCTACCAAATGTAAGGGCTAATCTTCCACCAAATATATCTTATGGGTTTTCTTCTTTCTTTTATTTATTTATCAAATGAGAGACACATTCAACCATTGTTTCAACTCAAGTCTTAACAATATTTTCCAAACCTTATAAATATTCCTTAAATAATCTCTAGAATTCAAATTTTGTGAATCTAAAAATAAAATTAAAAAGAATTACTATTAAAATTATAATCCAGCCTATCTCGATTCTGAATTTATTCAAAAACTTTAAAGACACTAAATACGGAGAAATTTTATATATTTCACTAAAATGTATAAACAAATCAACAAAAATTATGTATTTTGTAGTGTCTGTAATACCCTAACATTAAAAAATAAAATTAAATCTTAATTTTAATTCTAATTTTTATTTTTAAATATTAAACTTTAAATCTTAAATAAAACTCTACATGTCTAATCACAAACTCTAAATCTATTTTTTATTATGAAATATAAATAAATAAACCGAAAAACAAACATAAGATTTCTATTCATAAATAATCAAAGATTCTCGCCCAACATTTGAAGGAACAGGCTCCAATTAATGTTAGGTGAACCTTCATAAGGTCCAATTTCTATGATAAATAATATAACTTATAGTAAAAAAATTCGGGGTTCAGATATTAAATAAATTGTCAGTGTATAAATTTATACAAACATACGATATAATACTTGTTAAAAATACTAATTAAAGTTGCTTTTTTAAAAAAATATTTTTCATAATAAATTTATTTATCAAAATATAAAATTATATATTGAGAGTTTATCAAATGCAAATCCTAATATTAAGTGTAACATTTGTTTTCAAAATGGTAATTAAACAAAGGTATGGTACACTCGATTTTCTTAGCAACACCAAGCCTGTCCCCCTCCAATCAACATGTTACAAGAAAAACATGTTACAAGAAAAGGGTTAGTTAAAATTAGGTCTGAAAACCCTACAAAGTTGGTTTATCAGACAATAATATTCTAAGTTTTCTTGCTTGTTGTAATAAACATGTTCCTTTCAACAGTGAAATCTCCCATAGGGTTTAAAACCCTAACTTCACAGCACCAAAATCTCCATCCAACACCATAACCATTTCACTCGAAAACATGAAGTTTAAGACAGCACTGAGCTTACTACTTGTTGTGAGCCTTGTCGGAGTCGCTATCCGTGGTTGTAACGGCAAGGTCGTGCAGTTCATTTTCGGGGATTCCTTGTCTGATGTCGGTAACAACAATCACCTTAACATGAGCCTGGCTCAGGCGAGTTTGCCTTATTATGGTATCGATTTCGGAAATGGTCTGCCTAATGGAAGGTTCACCAATGGCCGGACCGTTGCTGATATAATAGGTGACATGTATATTCGTATCGTATTTATTATATTTCATTGTATTATAATCGTGTTCAAGATATTTTATATTTTCGAGAGTTTCGTGTTTACAGGTGACAGCACAGGTCTCCCAAGGCCACCAGCTTTCTTGGATCCATCTTTGAATGAGAAAGTTATATTGGAAAATGGGGTAAATTTTGCCTCCGGAGGAGGTGGCATCTTGAATCAAACAGGAACATACTTTGTAAGTTCGCATATAATCTTAATTATCTGGTTTCAATTCAACCAGTTCGATTAATCATAAATTTCGAATAAAAATCTATAAATTATTACAGATTCAAAGATTCTCTCTTTGGAAACAAATCGAGTTATTTCGAGGAACAACCGAGTTGATCAAGAATAAACTTGGGAAACAAGAAGCCGATAAATTCTTTCAAGACGCTCGCTATGTGGTTGCTTTAGGGAGCAACGACTTCATTAACAACTACTTGATGCCGGTTTACGCCGACTCCTGGACATACAACGATCGAACTTTCGTCGAATACTTGATGGAAACGCTTCAGAAGCAACTACTGGTAAATTGATCAATCATTCATCCGAGTCACACTTGATCGGAGACGGTAGTTAGTTTTTTCTTACATCCATCAACAAATATAACGCTAATTAACTCTATGTTTTTGTTTTTTTTAAGGTATTACATAAGTTAGGTGCGAGGAAATTAATGGTGTTTGGTCTAGGACCAATGGGTTGCATACCATTGCAAAGGGTCCTAAGTACCACCGGAAAGTGCCAAGAAAGATCAAATAAGCTTGCTCTTAGCTTCAATAAAGCTGCAAGCAAGTTATTAGTTGATTTGGAAACTCAACTTCCCAATGCTAGCTTCAAGTTCGGAGATGCTTACGATGTTGTAGATGACGTGATTCGTAATCCTTATAAATACGGTGAGTCATAATCAGAGACGAAACAAAAGTAATAAGAAATCAAATACGAATCATAATTTTTCTCAAGTATTAACTTTTAATTTTACCGTCTTAGGATTAAATCACCAAAACTTTTTCATAGAAACTTTCTATTGAAATAGATTTTCGTTACCAAAACTACTTCGTTTTTTAAAATAAAAGAGCAAACAGTATTAGCGACGGAAAACGGAAACCAACGTCGCTGTTACTCTTAATTTCGTCGCTAGAGATATTTTCCAGGACATCATCTTCATCGAGTGACGTTGAATGCAAATTTTGCAGGATTTGATAACGCTGATTCACCATGCTGTTCTTTGGGAAGAATCCGACCAGCTCTCACGTGCACACCAGCGTCGACATTGTGCGGAGATCGGAGTAAATACGTGTTTTGGGACGAGTATCATCCCTCGGACAGTGCCAACGAGCTCATCGCTAGAGAGCTTATAAAAAAATTCGGATTTATGGGTGCTAGATCTCCTGCTCCAGCTCCAGCTCCAGAACCCGACATTGCTCCATCTCCGAGTGACGAATAACTTGATATCATTACACTATAAATGTTGCAGCTGGTTTGTTTTAACATTGTCATGAGTTTGGTATGGTAATAAATATTTTAATTATTTCACAATGTGTTTTAATAATAATAATAATAATAATAATAATAATGCAACACAAGGTAAGCAGTAAGCAGTAACATTCCAGTATTTTTTCCAAGTTTTCCTTTTAGTTTGTACTTTTTATTAATTTATTTTATTTTTTATTTGAATTGGGATAAATAGTGAATATAGGTATTGATATTTTTTTTCCGTGAGTAGAGCCAAAAGTTTTAAATACCGATTCAACCGGTTTACTCGATTTGAGACTTAATAAAAGTATACGATTTATCTGATTTATTATCTGGTTTATCTGATTTATTATCTGTTATCATAGACGAAATTAGAATTAAACATAAAGAGGTGCAAAAGTCTATTGAGCTTTAAATCTAAAATTTTAAAAAGATAAAAAAAAAATTATTTAAATAATATTTAAACTATGAAGGATTTAAAATATCATTTATCCCAAAATTTCTGAGAGACAACAACTTCATCCACACTATCGGTTTTGTCTGTTATCAAACTTTTTTCCTGCTAGTCCGATCAAAAAATATTATATTTTATATCGATCAATATAGTATATTTTAATCTTTAACCGATCCGTATTGTTTGAGTTTTCTTTGATTAAATTTTCAGTGTGTTTTGGTTTGTTTCCATTGATATCGATCGATATTAGTGCATATTTGTCCATACAGGTTGATAAAAAAAATTTAATATTTTTTTTCCTTTTTTATAATTACATTTAAGAATAAAAATTAAATTATTTAAATTTCAATTAATATTTTCATATAAATGTATTTACATTTTTCCCAATTAGTTAGCATGAAATCTGTGGTTGCGTAGCTTTTGTGGCGCTTCATGATTGCGTCAGTCAATTCAGGGTTTTGGATTTTATTTTAACCTGTGGGAACTGGAAATAAATTAAATGTTTTATAATATTAATTTTATTATTGAAACAATCGGCCTATTAGCTCAGTTGGTTAGAGTGTCGTGCTAATAACGCGAAGGTCGCAGGCTTGAGACCTGCATGGGCCATTGTTTTCACCTTTTATCTTTGAGGCTAAAATAGTCATTTCAATTTAAAATGAACCTGGGCCTGATATGCTCAGTTCGAGACCCGCATGTGTGCTATTATTTTTCACTTTTATCTTTGGGTCTAAAATAGTAATTTCATTTTAAAATTGATCTGGGCCTGATATGACTAACTTTTTTATTCTTTTATGAATTATTTACTTTTGAAAAAACAATTTAAATAGGAGCTATATTCTGATATAAATATTGTATAAAAACATTACAAAATCTTAAACTCTAAATTTTAAATTATAATTTATATAATTTGTGTATTATTTTTTTAAATATTATATAAACATCTTTATTTAAAAGATAAAATTATGTGTTCTTTAAAAATTTTAATTTTTAAAATATTAAATAATTCTGATCTTTAAACTATAAGTATATTTTAAATTTATCTTCAAATTATAATTTTCTAATGATTCAGTTTTATCCGTAAAACTGTAACATTCATTTTAAATTTATCTTTAGATTTTTAATACTTTAATTTTGTCTTTAAATTATAATTTTTATTTTAAATTTATCTTAAAATTTTTGAAAATTTTAAATCACTAAGTTATATTTATGCCATTGTCCATTTATTTAACCATAAAACTTGAGTTCAATTTCCATTTTTATAATCGTAGATTAATTACTATATTTTAATTTAATTATTTATATAATATAGAACTCTGATAAAACTTAGAATTCTATTAGCAACATCATATTTTTAGTAAGAACATTGATTTGGTTTAAAATAACAAAATCATAATCAATTATCGGTAGATTTATTAAATTTAATTTTTTAAAAATAAAACTAAAGTTTTGAATATGAATTATTAACTGTGGAGGAAGAGAAGTAAGGATGTATATCATTTGATTAAAATTAAATTAATCGATTAAATTAAAATAGTTAATTAATTAATTAATTAAATATTAAATTAATTAGTAATTATTTTTTTAAAATTTAATTATTGATTAATTTAGTTTAAGATAAATTAATTAATTTAATATATATTAAATATATACTAATTAAATTAAACAAAAAATAATTAAATATGTATTAATAAAAAATCAAATATTTTATATAATTATTTTTGTTAATTCGATTAATTTTAATCCAACAAAATTTAGTTTCATTATTTTTTTAAAAAAAAAAGTTTGGTTTGATTTTTTTTAAATTGTTCAATTAATAATTAAATGATTTAAATTTTTATTAATAATATTTAGTTAATTTAGTTTGATGGATAAATCGAATTTAAAGTCGGCACGTGTCTCAAAGCAAACGGCGTTACTTTCTAGGCGTCCACCCACCAACCTTCCTTTAACCCCACCACTTCTTTGTTTTGTTTCTTCACATTTACCCGGAAAATCAAAACAAACAGCTAAAAAGAAATTTTCATTTTCCCGCAGATGGGAAAGCCAGGATTGCTCGATCTGGAGAACCATTTTGCGTTTTATGGGGCCTATCACAGCAACCCAATCAACATTATCATACACACTGTATTTGTGTGGCCAATATTCTTCACAACGCTTATACTATTCTACTTTACTCCGCCATTCTATGATTTCTCCCAAGATGGGATTTTCCCTGCTGGATTTAACCATGCTTTGGTTTTAAACTATGGGTCTGCTTTTGCTATATTCCTTGCCTTATTTTATGTAGTTTTGGATAAGAAAGCTGGGTCTTTGGCAGCTTTGCTCTGCTTAGCTTGCTGGGTTGGGGCGAGTTTTGTTGCTGCAGAGCTGGGATATTCTCTGGCTTGGAAGGTAATTTTCTTCTTTTTGTAAATTATTAGCTTTAGTTTGAATGATTGGAATCTCTTTTCTTTATATTGTTGATTTCATGTGGAATTTTTAATGTATATTGTTGATTTGTATGTTGAATTGAGTTCCCTTTTTGGAAGAACAAGATTTGGGATTGGGTTGTAATTTCTTATAGGAATATGATAGAGATAGGAAAATTTCATTTTCTTTTGTTCCTTTTAGAGCATAGAAATGGTGAAACCTTTGCTTTTTTATGTATGGTTGTCCTCCCGGTTCCCATGGCTTTGTCCCGAACGGCGTAGCATACCTGGGCTTTATTGGTAAGTCTCCCCGCGGGAGATTTTCTGCATATAAATTCCCTCGAACCCAAGATATACTTGGGCGATACCAAACATTTGTTGACCCTTTGTTTCTAAGCTATATTCCAAACGTTGATTTGAAAGCATTGATGAACATCAACTTGGTTTCAAACGAAGCTAGCCCAACTCAGTGGAACTCAATCATTGACCAATGCACCTAGAGTGGACTGTTTATCTTTGAATTTTGGTTTTGCAGACTTGGAAAATCTTGAGCTGATTGGCACCTTTGAACCCCTCAATTCACTCACCCATGAACCAACTATTTTTCCTTAATTTCCAACATTGGTCCTCACTAGCTCCTCTTTCTTATCTTGCAGCGAGTTCATCGATGAGTTCCTAAGTTCAGTCTTTGTTATGTTTGTACCATATTGATCTATCACTTAATAACTTCATTGGTGAAGTTCTTGGTATGCTCACCCGGTTGATACATTTATTAATGCTTTGTCTTGAGGACAATCATATTTTTAGGGTGAAATTCATGAGTTTATCTCGAGTTTCTTGGAATGTCTGGCCTGGGTGCAACTTTTATCTAGACCTCATTGGAGAAATGTCGAAACTTTTCCATGGAGCTATTAATGCCAAGTTGATAGCCAACTATTGTAGCTACAACCCCAAGCACATTGCTTGCCACTGGAAACCTCAACAAAACCCAAATTCGCACCATTGCACATAAAAGAAACTCTTCTCCTTGGGGTTCCTTTTCTTAGCTCTCCCACTCGATAACAAAACGAAAGCTTTATTCAACCTCAAACCTTAGTACATGAAACCAATATTTATTAAATTTGTACCTAATTGAGAAATCTATGCAACATAGACATATTGGAAACTCATGGCTCAACACTAGCAAAGTGTGCTCGTGCACAGGTGAATCTTACTCTGAAGAGATATCTCTAGAAGCAATATTTGGAGGAGTTGAACAGAAATTGAGTTAAAGAATTAGAAATGTTTCATTGAGGAATGGATTGGTTGTGTGTGGTGGTGGAAGGCCGAATGAGTTTGTAAATTGTGAAGAGGAATGCGGAGAAGGAGAAATAATGCAAAGAAAACTCGGGTTATAGTTGAATCAAAGATCAAAAGAAAGAGTAACTCCTTATGTTGGAAGTTGTCTATTGCTTTTTGGATTGTGAAGATAATTTTAACCTATTGTGCTTTTTGGTTATGAATGTTCAGTTTTTCGCTTGAAGTTTAACTTCGTTCTTTCCGTTCAGGTTGTGGTGGTTGCTCAAGTGCTTTGCTGGGGCGGACAATTTCTTGGCCATGGAGTGTTTGAGGTAAGTGATGGTCATAATTATATGTTTTGTTTCAACCATTCATTAATATGTTTGTTGTAGAAACGAGCTCCCGCGCTGTTGGACAATCTTGTTCAAGCTCTTCTGATGGCTCCTTTCTTTGTTTTGCTCGAGGTAGGTGAAGTATCTTTCGCCTTAATACGAGAACGAATAGAAAATTTTCCAAAACTATATTCAATTTGTGATTTAAGCCTTTTCTTCATTTGGTTCAGGTTCTCCAATCGTTATTCGGATACGAACCCTATCCCGGATTTCATGCCCGCGTGAACGCAAAGATCAAAGCTGAAATCAAGGAGTGGCAAGACAAGAAACAGAAGAAGGCTTCTTAGGCTAATGCCAAGAAAATTATGTTAAAATTGCTGTAAGTTGCTGCTGTCTGGTATGAAGCACATTTACAATTACAATGTAATAGTATGTTATGTATGTCTATGTTATACACGAGATCGTATTAAATTGTCTGTTCAAAAACATTATTTTAGTGTCTGATCTCCATATTAGAAATAGGACAAGGGGATGTTAATTGGGTAGGGACAGTACGTTTCCTTAGATTTTGGTGGTCCGGCAAATTAATATTTCGGGACCTTGAAATATTTATTAAATAAACAATTTTAAAAATATGTAAAAGTAAATTATATTTTTTTATTATGATCGATAAATTATCTAAAAAATATATTAAAATTCAAATAAAAATATTAATAAATTTTATTGAACATCTAAATAGTCATACGAAACAACTTCTACGTGTATTTCTTCATGCAAAATCACTAATAATAATGTCTATATTAATATGATCTAGCATATTTTTATTAATACATAAAATGACTAGACCATTCAACCTTTTTTGCGACATTGATGACCTGAAGTAGGTTTTTAATAGTTTCAGCAAATGCAACGGTCACACTATAGTTAGAAGTATTCAATAAGCAATTAAAATAATCTATCATTTTGATAAACTTGAAACTTTCAAGTGTCGGCATTAACTCATCTGACAAAATTATTTACAACACTTTCAGAAAAAAAAAAATCATCTGCATCAACATTAGATAAATATTATGAGAAAAAAGTAGTTTTAAAATTCATGCAAGATTTTCGTAATTCTATATTATCTAAAGATTTTAACCTTTTAGAACCAAATAAAAATTTAAAAATATTATCAAATAACTCTAATTGTTCAAATCTATTTTTCAGAGAAATTATAACTAAATCAACAATCACAAAAAAATAATTGAGTCTAAAAAATAATATAACATAAGCGAAATAGAGATAAAATAATTGGCTTTAAAAAATAATATAACACAAAAGTATTAAATCAAAATAATAAATAAAAAAATTAAAACAAAATAAGAGAATATAACATAAGAAAAAGAGAAAATAAAAGAGAAATAGAGATATAAAAGATAAAAATAGTGTATGGGTTATTTATAGGTGTATTTGAAAATTTTAAATTTTTTAAAAATTAAAAAATATATTATTAAAATTTTAATAATAACCTAGAACCTATTAATTCCTAGGTTAATAAAATAAAAAAAATCATAATTTAATAATTTCAAACGATAAAAAGATTAATTAATGGGGCCATAAATCTATAATAAAACTGCTAGTGTATTAAATATGTGTGCAGATAAATTCTAATTTAATGAGTTTACAATTTATTTTATTTATTATTATTTAACTTATTTAAAAGTAAGGCCCAGACAATAGATGGACCCTAGACCATTGTCTTTATTGTCTGAGCTCAGATACGTGCCAAGATAGGTACTAGACTCGATCATTCTTGATCGAGTCCGCCCCTCTTGTTCGACCTAAAATATGGACAGATTTTATTTGACCCATATAAGATAAAAGGATTCGGATCCGACAATTTTATTTTTATTTTATATAATCATGCGTGAATTTTCTAGGGTTTATTTGTTTGTACTTGTTCTATTTTAGCTCAAGGGATATACTTTATTAATTCGATTTGCTCGTGTCACTGCCATGTCAGCTTGACAAAAGTTCAACCGTCAATTATTAAAAAAATTATATTATGAGTAAGTTTTACCACGTCATCTGTGGGACCAATCACTAAAATTCATCCATATCATCGTTTTTTATGTCATATATTTTCTAAAGTGAATCTTCATTTATATTTTTTGTTAATTCATTTTAAAAGTAATTTTTTAAATAAATATTCACTTAAAAAATATATGACATGAAAAAAATAATGACGTGGATGAATTTTAGTGGTTAATCTCATGTACACGTAGATTTACCGTCGTATAATTTCTCCAATTATTGGGTTTTACTAAGGCAACTCGAGCTGGTTAATCAAAGACAACGACAAGCTGCCAAGTGGCAGATAGGGTTTGGGCAGGAATTGCCACACGTACGTGGCAGATATGCACGTTGACTAATTATAAGTTACGTAAACCATTGAATTTCCTCAAATAAATTAAGGTTGAAGCGTGTCGTCCAATTATTGGCTTTCACAATTATGATTTTAATTTTTTTATAATTATTTAGAGAAATATTTTATTTTTAAAATATATATTAAAATTCAAGCTCATATAAGATGATATAATATAAATAGGGATGATAATAATACTTTTTCAAGTTGATATGATTTGACCTGATTAGGTATTTTAGTGAAAATTTTGGATATCAGTGGAGTTTTAAAATTAAAAAAAATCGGGATAGAACGAGTTTAGAGTAAAACTTTTCTTCCTGCCCGATATATTTTTAATTATATATATTATTTATATATATAGTATTTTATTAATGTTTTTGGATCGAGTATAACCCTTTATTATTTTTAAGATGGATCAAAGTCAGATTGTTTAAGAATAGAAATTAATTAGAAAGTTAATTTGAATTAGTGTTATGAGATAAACAATTTTAAATAATTTTAAACTTTTTATTAAATCGTTTTAACTGAATGAATTTATAGGGTACTTCTTATTTTAATTAATGATAGAAAGTTTTATTTTCATTTTAAATATAAAATAATTTTAAAATTTGATATCAACGCCTATTTTTATATAAAATAATGAAATACGAAAAATTAATCATCGAACTTACTTCAATCAACATCTTGAGAAACACCGCTACTTACTATCTATTAAATAAAACATAAATAAAAGAAGAGAATATTAATTTCTAAATACAATGCTCAATTTTATTACTGTAGGCTGATAAGTTTGAATTTGAACTCGGATTTAGTGTTTAATTATGATGATTAGAATGTGATTAAATTAATTGAATGTATAGAAAAATAATCATTAAATAAGTAAGATTATAACTAAAGAAAAAAAATAAAAATAAAAAGACAGATCAATTGGTTGAAACGATTTTTAATTCTATGTTTTTAATAAGTTAGGATCGAAATAATGGTTCAAACCTGTAATTTAATCGGTTTGAATTCGAAGTATTGTTTTATTTTACGATATTAAATTATACATAAATATTTGAATAATATAAAGTATAATATCAAAAAATATCTTTAATGTTTGATTAAATAATTATTTTTTATATATTTTGAATTAATTTAATTTTTAATATTTTATTTTGGGTTAAAGTAATCTCTCTACAAATAAAAATAGTTAATCCACTAACGGAAAAATATCTTGGACTGATATGATAAATTTATATGTCAGTGCATGCCGTCATAGCAATGTCTTATAGAGAAATATGTTGATTTTACATAATGATATATCAATCAAAAAATATTTTTATAAAATTATATAAAATATTTTTATTTTGACGTGTTATTCTGTTAAGTCATTTTAAATTGTTTTATGGTAAGATGATTAACCGTTTTTATTCATAGAATGATCATTTTAACCAAAGATACAATACTAATAGTTAAATTAATTCAAAAAATAAAAGCCAAAATTATTATTCAGTCAAATATTATTTTTTTAATTTTATATCTAATACAAATCATTTATTATTGTACCAACGACTCATCGATCGATCAATAGAATAGAAACAAGATTCGATATAGGAAAGCTCTTTGTTATCATCGATATATATATTTAATATTTGATTATAAAATAAGATTTATTCATAAATATTTTTAACCATTTGATAAAAAATATATATAAATATTTTCGATTAAATCCGAATCTTCTAAACTATCTATTTTTAACTAAAATTACTTATTAAATTTATATATAATTCAAAATTTGTGTAAAATAAATCATCATAATAAAATAATACATGCTTGGTCGAACCCATCCCAAAAGAAATAACACCTTAGAGCTTATTGGACCAAATTGTCTTGAAACAAATTGTATTCTTTTTTATTTTATTATATGATTTATATCATTAAAGTTATTTTGATGTGGCGGTAAATACATGTAATTTTAACGAAAATTAATGGTTATTAAAATATTTTATAGAATTAAATTAAACTCGAACCGAATGCAATCCTAATTCAAATTTCATGTTAAATACTTTCCTTTTAATTTTTAAAAATTTTTTTTAACACGTGTCATTATCTAATTAAAAATATATTATATAAAATAAATAAAAAATAAAAAATAATTCATTTAATCAACATGTGTTATCATTAATTTAGATAATTAATTTTATTTAATTAAATTAAAATCAAAATTAAATTAATGTAACATATAAATATCAAAAATCAAATATATAATTTTATAATTTTTATTAATTTTTACATTATTCTTTCGTTCTTTCTATTAGAATTTTAACGACGATGGTTAAATAATTTGATAATCAAAATAAATTTATCCATATAATTTAATGGTCACCGAAATAATTTACCCTAGTTAAAAACAAAATGGGATTTGAAATCTATGCACAAGTGCGCACATTAGTATTGTACCGTTACTAAAATGAAAATCCCAGACAGAAGATCCAATTTAATTTCTCGAACTTTCAAGATTAGGGTTTCGCTTCCTTCAACTTTCAAGGTTAGGCTTTTGCTTCTTTCCCTCTCTTTGGTCTCTCACTTGAACCAACCTGGTAAGATCCATAAATTCGTTATTGGGTTCCAATCAATTTTTTATATAATTTCGTTAAATTTAGGCTTTCTCTCATTTATTCCCAGGAATTCGAGGGGAAAGTTAAGAACTTTGAAATTGTTTAAGGGGATATATATTGTATAATTATTTTGGGAAATTTGAGGGGAAAATATGGATGAAGGAGAGGGAGGGGATCAGATGGAACAACTCCATAGAAACGAAGCAATCTCGGCTGTTGCTGACGAGGGTTTCCTAGGTGAAGAAGATGATGATTATGAGGATCTGTATAATGATGTTAATGTTGGCGAAGGGTTTCTTCAATCCTTAAGAAAAAACGAAGATTTGGTGTTTAGAAATGAGGAAACTAAGGATAGTGCAAATTGGAATGATAATGTTGTTAGTGACAATAATATTGATGGGAAAGTTGGTGGGTCACCAATGGGTGCGCCTGAACCTGATGTTTCAAATCCTGAGGTTGCAGATCGTGTCGAAAGAGGGGATTCTAGGGTTTCTTATGAGAGTCAAGGGTTCAGAGGTGGTGCTTATAACGACGTGAAGGGACCTAGTGTGGGTACCGGTGGTGGTGGTGGAAGTGGGCTTAGGGTTGAATTGGCGCAAGAATCTATTAAGTTGAATGATGATATGTCTGTAGAGCAGAGTAGGAATAATAACAACAATAGCATAGTTGCTGTGGGTAGTATGGGACAGCAGGGGCATGGAGTAGGGAATGTGAGGAGCGTTGAGAACGAGGGTTTGATGAGGCAAGGAGTAGGAGGAGGTGGGAATGTGAATGGCAGTGGTCCTATGATTGGGAATGATGCTGGAAATGTGGGTGTGCCTAGTGCTGTTCCTGGTTCTGCTCCTGGTGCTGGTGCAAGCGGGGGTGGAAGTGGTGGTGGGACAATATTGTTTGTTGGGGATTTGCATTGGTGGACGACCGATGCTGAACTGGAGTCAGAGTTGTGCAAGTATGGACCCGTAAAGGAAGTGAAATTTTTTGATGAGAAAGCTAGTGGGAAGTCGAAAGGATATTGTCAGGTTGAGTTTTATGATCCAGCCGCAGCCACAGCATGTAAGGAGGGAATGAATGGCCACATGTTTAATGGAAGGCCTTGTGTTGTTGCCTTTGCGTCACCATTTACTGTTAAGAAAATGGGAGAGGCTCAATTGAATCGGAACCAACAGATGGCACAGTCTGCTCTTTCACAAGCTAGGAGGGGTCCTAACGATGCAGGAGGCAAGCCTGTTGGCAGTAACATTCAAACTGGTGGGAATTATCAAGGTGGGGATGGTAATAGAGGTTATGGGAGAGGGAACATGGGAAGAGGCAATGCACAGGGCATGGGAAATAGAGGGCCAGTTGGTCCTAGGAACAGGGCTGGTGGGATGGGTGGTAGAGGCATCATGGGAAATGGTTTCGGACAGGGTATTGGTGCAGCGCCACCTCTCATGCATCCTCAGTCTATGATGGGTCAAGGTTTTGGCCCTGCTTTTGGTGGAGCTATGGGAAGAATGGGCGGTTATGGAGGCTTTCCTGGTGCTCTAGCACCTCCATTTTCTGGGATTTTAAATTCGTACCCTCCTGTTGGAGGTGTTGGTTTGCCTGGAGTGGCTCCTCATGTTAACCCTGCATTTTTTGGAAGAGGTATGGCTATGAATGGTATGGGGATGATGCCTGCAAGTGGTGTAGATGGGCCTAATATGGGATGGTCAGATCCCAACATGGGAGGATGGGGTGGTGATGAGCATGGTGGTGGGAGAGCTGGAGAGTCTAGTTATGGGGAAGAAACTGCATTTGATCATCAACACGGTGAGGCTAGTCATGATAGAGGAGGTTGGCAAAACCCTATGAAAGAAAAAGATACAGTTTCAGAAAAGGAGTGGTCTGGTTCATCTGAAAGGAGGTATCGTGATGATAGAGAACCGGGATATGATAAGGACATGCCAGGAGAGAAGGATAGGAGCCGTGTGGTCATGATCGGCCAGAAAGAGGGCACCAGGATGATAGAGAAATTGGTCGAGAACGTGATAGGGAGCGTGACAGGGATAGGGAGCGCTCTCGAGATCGTGACCGCAACCGTGATAGGGAACGAGATCGAGACAGGGATCGGGAAAGATATAGGGAAGACAAAGACAGATATGCAGATCATCGTAGGTACAGGGACCGTGAGTCTGAGCATGATAATGATTGGGATAGGGGACGGTCATCAAAGACTCACAGCAAGTCACGATTATCACAGGAGGAGGAACATCGCTCTAGATCTAGAGATGCTGATTATGGGAAGAGGCGACGACTTACTTCAAACTGATTTATCTGATGTCTTCTATACCAGAACCTTTCTGTTAAAATTAATATAAAAAAAAGAATCAGACTGCTGAAACCTTAGGTTCATCATTCAGATTTCTCAACTTATCGACTTGTGGTCATCATTTCATAGCCATTCTTAGTACATTGCCTGAATTTGTTGATTGCTTCTAACCATGGAGTATGGTCTCAGTTTTCCATAGAAGTAAGTTCCTTGACTGTAAGATTCTCAGCCTATTTCCCTGAGATTTACTTGCAGATTTTCTTATAGGTGTGGTTTTCGTTGTATGCTTGCTTGCATTTGTTAATTACGACGAAGCAATTATTGTTCTGGTGTCCGAGTCGAAAACTTAATCATGAATTTCTCAATGTTACTTGTGCTGCTCAAAGGCAACAACTGTGATTATACATGTCCTGTTATATTCTTAAGAAACCGGTTCCTAATTACAACTGTTGTTTATTTGATTTACACTTGAAGGGTATTTGATCTTTGGGATTTGAATCTGTTCAGTGAAAACACCGGCATCTCGGACATGAAGGATGATCACAGCATCGGGAATTTGAGACAGTAAAACGGCATTCTTCCTTTTGACAGCAGCAGCAGCATTCACCTAGAAGTAGAACTCATGATTTTATTTTCCTTTGTTTTTATTTTTATTGCATTTATGTATTAGTTAATATTAACATGATGAAACCGAAACTGAAACCTATGTTGTGGATGATGATGTTTGTAGCATGAAACCGTCGAAGTTCTCGGATTAATTTCTGAAACTTTAATAGAAGAGTTGGACTGTAATGTAAGAGGGATTTAGTTTGCTGCTGATGTGCATGTTTAGATGATGTATAATTTCCTATTGATTTTTTAATTATTTTTTGTGTTTAAATGCTTCTACTTAGGTTTTTTGCCTTTTTTTTTTCAATTATTGTTTGATACACAACTTATATAAAATAAATTTTATATAATTTTTTTCTTTTTAAAATTTAAACTTTATACCATTTGTTTATCATTTTTTATATAATTTTATACTTTTGTGGTTAAGTTTATTAACTTGAAAATTTGAGTATTTTTTATTTGTTATACATAATGTCAAATGTAAAATATGATTGCTAAAGTTATACCTAACTTTTAAAACTTGCCATGCCCTTTTATATTATAGCTGTATATTATAACAACGATAATATATATGGTAATAATTTAATAATATTAATAATAATTTATTTTATTTATTTATTATTATTATTCTTTACAATTGTTAAGAAATATTATGAACATGTTAAAATTTTCTTCCAGAGCCCCTCTAATTTTTCACATTAACAATCGTTATAAAGTTTGAATTTCTGATGAATGGAACTATGAAACAGTATATATTGGAGAATAAGATGTATTTTGAAGATGATACCTCAGTGGGAGTCTTTCATAGAGACATGTTACATTGCAGGAGGGTTCGGGTTGGAATTATATCTGTCGCTGATATCCTTCGCTTTCGATCTGTTGGCAGGGTTCGGGTTCTCTTCTCCTCGACAGACTGTTTTCGTGTCGGTTTCTGGGGTTTCTTCTTTATAGCCTGCAACTTGCTCTAGTTCCATCACCAATGCAGGAAGAATCCGGCTGTGGCTATTTAGCAATCCTCAGGGCTTGTGTTTTGTTGAAAGGGAGAGCATTTTCGACCTGCTTGACGTTGACTGTGGCTGTGAATCTAGCATCCGCAGCCATTGAAGCGATGTTCCATTATCGTGTTACTAGAGGCGAGCTTATGATCATAGTGACTTTAGAAGGGATTTTAACTGTTTATTTGTACCCCATTGTTGTTCTTGATGCTGTTTTGAGTTCGTGTTCGTCAAATGCCGCAAACCGGGGTGTTTAATCGATCGATGTTTAATCGATCGATAAGGGTCGATAAGGGAGATACACAGTAAGAGAAGAAGCAAGTTTCATGATATGTATATTCAAATCAAATAGAATGCTGTTTACAATCCACCGCATATATTTGGTGCTATAATACAATTATACTAAGAAAACCTGGTTTTTTTCTTCTAATTTTTCTCATTTCTAAAACCTAAACAACCTATGCAATCTCCTTTCATGCTACACAATTTGTACAATCATGGTACAGTAGGACTTTCATCAGGGCTTACGGTCCCGTATCCGTTCCGGAGCTGAAGGAAATACGGTAAATGAATGGCAGAAGCTGAAAAGTGATCGTCTAACATCGTGAAATGATGACCTGCAACACCGATATCAGAATGATGTTAATGCTACAAGACCTTGGTAACTTGCAATAGGAACCTTGGCTGCTCGGTTGTGGTCATAACCACACTCTGCTTCGAAGCTTGGTCCGGCCATCTGACATCTGCTCAGAAGGTTTAACCGATCATTTTACAGTAGAAAACCGTCTCCCGAAGCCTCATGCAAAGTTCGAGGCCAACAAGCTTACAGAACAAGGTCCTTGCCTCATTTACAACATCTTTGAAGGCTTTAAAATCACATTGATACCGGAGAATGGTAGGCATCAATCATCATCAGTCATCAGCACTCCAAAGCAGCATTTTCCTGTCATTCAGTCGAACTCTTCAGCACAGTCATCACCTCTGTAGGAATAGAGAAACCAATCCCTGACTATTCTGCTTCTTGCTCTCCCTTGTCCTTATCCGTTTCACCTGTTTCACCCTCCTCGGCTTTTTTCTGCTCCATTTCGGCCTGCTTCTGTGCAATTTCAGCCTGCTTCTGCTCTATTTCAGCCTGCTTTATATTCTCTTCGTGTGCTTTTCGAAACAACCTCACAAAGTTTAAGAGTGTTGATGTAACTGCATTGGCCAAATGCAGCGCCGGATTCAAATAGTTTCACTTTAAATCGCCATATAAAGCCAGTATACTATGAGGAAGCATGTTAATTTAGATTGAAATAACCGAAATCATAACTACGATACAGCTTTTTCCAAATTAATCGAAGTAAAAAAGAAATAACAATAAGGGTCCAAATCGGAGTTTGAATGTTGAAGAAGAAAAAGGAAGAAAGATGCATCAGAAACCTTTTTCCTAACATCCTCGTATGCACACTGCAAATAACTACTAGTCATAACAGATACGGAAGGTATTACATCTACAATATACCTTGCTCAAATGGGCACCGGGCAGGATCCTCACCAAAATAGAGTGCAAGTGACTCTGCATTTTTACTCTGTCGACCAAAACGGTTAAAAAATTATTGAACATATAATCAAAAGAGATCGAGAACATTAGATGACATATTAATAAAAACGTAATCAGATGGTAAATTACCACTTCAACGTGTAGATTTGTTACAGATGCCGCTTCTGCTTCAGCACCAGAAACAAATTCCTTTAATCTCTAAATCAGAAAAAGAAAAAAGAAAATGTTAGAACAATGAAAGTATTCCTTTGAAAAGTAAAAAGCATTTGATAGTGTTTGATGTAGGTAACAATGCCATAACAAATGCTCACTCCACTGCATCAGTAAACGATTATATCAAGCCTGGTGATGCTTCAACCGGAAAGGATATAAACAGGCCTCGGGGAACATTGTCCTAAGGATCTTTCAAATAGAAAGTATTATTTCTAACCATATTATCTTATTAATATTCCACGATATGAGCAATAATCACTCATGTGACAAAGCTAATGTCGTGCATCATAAACACGAAGTATGGTTCTTAAACATGTATATTGCTATTTTCTTTTGCTATGATACACGGATGACTTAAAAATGAAAAGCACCTAGATATACTGATAAGAATCACCTAAAGATAAAGAAATTATTCAAGGGATCATAAATATGCCAACTGATGATGATCAAGATCCATATGACAGTTATATTCTACTCACTGTTTCTTATATAATAACTACTTGCTGCAACATGAAAAGAATGCACCAAATGTTGTATGAATGTAGCAAAAAAATAAGAATAAGGTGTAGTTTGGTTTAGGCACAAAGAAAAACAACTTTAAATGCATATTCTTAAAAAGAGTTTAAACAATAAGGTAAAAGTTATATTCTTATTATATTTTATGAACATTTATGTTTGTTGGGCCTAAAGAATTATAAAAGCAATACTTTTTTTAATATATATTATCTTAGGCCTATGTTACTCGGACTCAAGTATGTGTCCGACACGGGTACAGATGTACGGTTATATTTTCTAATTTTTTCCGTATATTTGGATGATCCTCGGAGCTCATATTCATTCGTCCTAACATTGGTAATTCAAAAAATTAAAGAGTTATAGCAACATAATTTTAGGAATTTAGCTAGGCTATCATTTCAATTAATAAGCCCGATTTAGACTGTAAGATTTTATTAGTTAACCGAAATTATTACCTGTCAAATATTCATTATCCAGATACTACCATCTATGTATGTTGAAGAATAAAAGGAATGAAACAACCGTGTACCTTGCTGAAAACATCAGACACAGGACCATCATTTTCTGAGGCAGCCAGCTCCTGCTTAACCTTTTCTAATCCCTTAACTATAGCTTGCATTTCTTCTGCTAAAGCTTTTAATTGTATCTGCAAGGATCCAAGCCATCAAACTATACATAGTGTTACCCAGCTACAAACTCAAATGCTAAAAGACTGGTGTAAACCTTAGCTGCAGCCTCAAGGCTAACAAACTCGAGGTGAAAATCTAACAGTTCTGGTTTCTTTTCAGCTAGGGCCTGAGCCATAATAAAAACACAGTTGAGACTTGATTGAAATCAACCATTTCTGTTTGCATTAGAAACAAGCCTAAAGTAGTAGAGTAACATATAAACTGGGTGTAAAACATAATCCAGGCAAATCATAAAAGAAACAGAATGATCTGAATTAAACCAAAGAGATAAAAATAGTAACCAAACCTTGCAAAGATAATGCATCAGCGTCATCTTGCTGGTAGAAGCACGTGTATCTGTGAGTTTTAGAAGACTATCCAACTTAAACCCAACAGCAGAACCTGTATAGAAGAAATTATTTGGAACCCAACAGACATGAATGTGAATATTGGACACTAAAGGTAATAACTGTCAATGTTTAAGAAACAGAACAGTATGTTAAAGAAATTAAACATAAATTGGACGCCAAATTATAAATAGTATTCTGAAAGAAAAGAAAAAAACGAAAAAGAAAAGAAAAACATGTATTTACCAGTTGAACCGGTTTTGGTTTGGTTCAAATATTAACCAATTCTTACTTCTTAGTTAATGTAAGGACCGGACAGGCCCTGATTGGCTGATTCACTCAGTCCGGCTGACCAGTCCAGCCTGATTTTTTTTATTGAAGATGAATGCACAATCCACTTTTTATGAAAGATACATGCATAGCCCATTTAAATCACTAGCTATTGACAAAAACATGTTGACAGTTTGCACCAGTGAAGCAACCTTCCTTTGATTAGAATAAAAGCACAGGCCTTGGGGTCAAATTGCTTGAGCAATATCAAAAAGTGGATTATAACCCAGATACACACCAAGACTTAGAGATACGTAGCCACATAAAATTACAACAAAAACAAAAAAAGAACAAATATGTATAGCGCAGAAAAAATTGCTTCACTTCTCTTGACATCATATTAACAATTACAATTCTTCTAAAGAACACAAAATTAGCAGGTGAGCTCATAGAGTAAGACTAAAAAGATTCTGATAGCCCTATCAGTGTGAGAGAATCTCATGGATTTTTTAGTTGGAAATATGATAGTGCTCTAAATCTCCTATATTTTGATATAATTGTTCCTCATTTTTAGGTTTAGGCTGATATTTTGGGGGTTCTTTATCCATAAAGCTCCTATAATTTAGCTATAATTGTTCCAGATTAGTAAGGATAAACAAATTTGTAGACACAAACTGATTAGTAGGGATAGGCTAATTAATGGGATTGGATCCTGATTTCTTTCCTAGAATAACTATTGTATCTGGTAAAAATAGAGGCACATAGCTATCATTTGGAATAAGAAACAGTAAAGATATCTTCAATCAGATAGGATAAGCATAGTTTCAACATCATGTTCTATGCGTTGGGACTACACAGACCAACAAGATTTCAAGTGTAAGGAGCAATAATGCTGCTCAAAATGTTGTAACATAATCTCACATGCGACACTGCAGGTAAACACCAAAACAAGTATTATTCAAATGCAAGGGGTCCAGACAAACATCGAAGTAATGCATTACAAGTGGTTCAGCTAGTAAATCTCCTCTGAATAATATTTTAGAAGCTGCAGCATCAAAGACTGAAGCCAAAAGGAAAATTGAATCACTTACCCCGTGCAGTTCCTTGGTTCAATGTGTTTCCTAGATAGAGAATTTTCTTCATGAGTTCCTTCAATTTATCCGAATTTCGTACCTAAATAACCAATACAAAAGTAGTAAGATAAGAACAAATAAACATCGTAGTCATCAGAAACGTTAACGATATACCTCATCACAAGCAGAATTTACAGTTTCTAAGCTCCTTCTAAATTCAGAAATCTACAGGTGGTAAAAAATGTAGGAACAGAGGTCAAACAGGTGATTCAATAAAATAAAAGGAGAAGCAAGCAAGAGATTAATTATTAAATAACATTGTAAATTTATTAAATCTAACTATGGAGATACCGTCAAACCTGAGTTCGGAACTGAATCTTGAAAGAAAACACTCCCATTTTTGACTCTACCCGTGGCACTTTCATCAGCTCCAAAAAGTACTGAACATGAATGATCAAAACCCGGTTCAGGTTTAGAAGTTTTTACAAAGATGGAACAAATGAAAGATATCATTGGAGAAGCATCCAGGAACTAGTTGTTTTAGTTAGAGTTTCTTCACAAAAGAGACAATCAGAAAGTTGTTATGTTGTATTTGCTACAACGCTATATGATAAATCATTGTTCTCCAGTGCGGTAACTATCTTCTTACAGTTGGATCAACTAAAATCTAGTACTATAGAAACATTATCTGTACTTTATTTCTTTTTTTTCCCATTTTTGAATTAGAGAACCAATACTACTATAAAGACCCAAGGCAGTTCTAACAGAAGTACAAAGCTAAAACAGAACAGAGATACCTTTTTAATAAAAATTTGGAGCACAGCACAGGAGAATTTTAAAGGGTAATCCTTCCGGAACATCCTTCTATTTCTCTTTCTCACAAAAGCCACAAAGTCAAAAGAAGGCAAATCCCTCACTCTACTAAATGTACAACTATATACACTCTTGCTAGATCACACTTCTTCCCATATGCAAATATGTAGAGAACTAGCTTATATCTCTCAGAATAAGAATAAACCAGTAAGTGAACTGAACAGTGATCCACGTCACTAAATTTTCAGTCAAATCTTAACTGTATTGATGCTCACGAATAATCAACATCACTGAAGAAATTTTGCTACTGTTACCGTCTTCATGGAATTATCAGGCATCAATTGTTTCAAAAATGCAAGATAAAAACAAATAAATCCTTTTATATCAATTACTATCTCTAAACCATAACTTGAAAAGAATTTTCCATGGCTAAAATGTCTCTTTAAGCATATTACCAAAGGGTCTTAGAAAGTATAAATTTGCCAAATAGAGAAAATATTTCTTAAATATTGAAAATAAACACTTAATATTTCAAGAAACAGAAGAGAAGACAGTTAAACAAGTGGTAGAAATTCATACATATATAGACGAAATTATAGTATATTTACATTAAATGAGGTAAGAGAGGAAAAATAAAAGGAACTTTTTTGGGAGGAGGGGGAGTATACAAGTTTTGCAGTGTTCCCCTCACTCCCTAAAAACCGACTCAAAAGAAAGCAGTAATTCAATCATTCAAATAGAATAAGCCAGGAATATGTCTTTCATTTGTACCAAAGCATCTCAATCACAAAAGAAAATTCTTAAACTGAATGGGCATAAAGCAGTAAATCAATCATTCAAAAAGGAAGCCTGCACCAACCATTGAGCCAAATGCTCTGGAGGAAAGATATTAGCATATTACTATTCACAAGAACATGAAGAAAATTACATAAATTCTCACAAAGAGCATATTTAACATGTCAATGGTAATGAACCATCTATGAGTTCACCAACATAAGAAACCCAAGTTTAACAATTTGATAATTCAGATGATATGGTTAGAGAGAAAAAAACAGACCTGTTCACACTTCCCTAGATTCTCCTTGTCACCATTGTAGTTCTAAAAATTAAAAAAAAGGGGTAAAACACAATCAAAGAAGACAAACTTCTAATGGTAAATGGATTCTTATACAATGTAAAAAGAAATTTTAAGCAGCTTATGTACAATAATTAATCTTTATACATGCGCTAAACCTTCACCTTAAGAAGTTCTATTTCCTCTTTAGTTGGACAAAATTTTAGGAGATTTTCCACTTGATCAACATCTAATACTGTATCATCCATTGCTAGAACTGCAGCCTGATAAATCATGAAGCTGCATATTGTAAGTTAACAAATAAAAACAGAAAAACTTTGATTACAACTAAGGGAATAAAGGCAGAGAGAATAAGAGAGAGGGGATCAATTCAAAGAAAATTCTATTTTCCCCCATGCCTCCATGAATTGATTCAGGTATAGCATGAAAATCCTAAGAATTTGCATTTACACCAAAATAGATACTGCAAAGAGGCTAATGATGCTAAGGACCGCACCTATGAAAACATAAGTGCAACATGAACCGAACAACCTTGTTCTCTTGTTCACATATATTCTGGGGTAAACTTCCACTTTCCAGGTTCCATGTAAGTGGAACACCAAAGGTATGTCCTTAAGTTCTCTTAGAGAAATACTAATAAATGCAAGAAAACAATCATACCCAGCTTACCATCATATCAGAAAGTGGCATCTTAACTTTAGTGAGCATAATTTCAGTGTTGTTGGCCCTCCTCAAGTCAATCTATGATGTGATAAACAGAATCTGTTGGTAATGACATTAGAGAAGGGGGGAAATAATAATCATGATGATCTTACAATGTTTGAGCAATTAGAAAGATAAGCATTATAACTAATATGAACCACAAAACAATGATTAGAATGCCTTTCTCCCAAAACTTAGTAGAAACCTACACTAAAAAATAAAAAATTCTCAATTTCTAAAATTGCAGACCTCGTAGCCACTCACGTTATAAGGTGCTTCAAGTGACAGTACCACAACCACCTATAAAGAAACTTAGAAATATATTTTATTCAGAAAAATGAATTTACAGATTACCAGGTGGACTTTGTCAGTTTTTGATCCACCCAACTTGCCTTTCCCTTTACCCCCAGCAGCACGTTTAGGAACAACAGCGGAGAAAAGAGTCTCAAGCTCTGACACATCAAATTCTGGAGCACTAGGAGAAATAAGAAAAAGGGAGCAAATACAAAAGGGAAGTTAAAAAATGTAAAAAAAATGCAAACAATATGCATAGAACATTAGAATAAATATTTGGTCTGGAATTTCTCTAAGGAAGTATACTAAAGAAAAGATACATCAATATCAGTAGATATATTACATGTGAGGCTCTCCATGTCTTTGCAATTCCTCCCATAAGCTTCCTTTTATTGCCCTTGAAACTTTGCTCCAGTGTAAAGGCTTTAAGGAAGATTTCTTAGTTGTTGAAATAGCTCCTAAACGTAATGGCCCACGTCCTCTTCCTCTAGCACCAGGAGGAGGAGGAGGAGGCCCACCACCAGGAGCTCTAGGTGGTGCTGGAGGGCCAGGAGCCTGACCGCCAGGAGGTGGCGGTGGAGGTGGATGAGCTTCATGCATGGGAGACAAGCTTGATTCTACAATTCCATGAACAGGTGGAGGTGGCACACCAAGCAATTGGGGAGAGGGTGGAGGAGGTGGGGTATTAGACATCAAGGGTGGTGGTGTAGGAGGAGGAGGTGGGGTACTAGACATCGATTGGGGTGGTGGAGGTGAAGGTGGAGGAGGTGCAGCACTAGTCATTGAAGAAGGTGGTGAAGGTGGAGCACTAGAAACCAATGGTGGTACTAGAGGTGAAACACTAGACACCAATAAGGATGGTACAAATAGAGGTGGAGGGGTGGTAGTCACACAAGAGGTTGGTGAAGGTTGAGAAGTAATCAGAGATTTAGACATCGATGTGAGGGATGAAGATTGAAGTGGGGCACTAGACACCAATTGGGGCAATAAAGATGAAAGTGGGGCACTATTTGTTGAAGGGGGTGATGAAGGAGGAAAGGGAACATCAAACATCAATGGGGGAAGAGGTGTAGTATTAGACATTGATAGGGGTTGTGGAGGAAGTGGGACACTAGTCATTGATAGGGGTGGTGAAGGTGAAGGGGGAAGTGAGGAGCTAGACATCGATGAGGGTGGTGGAGGTGAAGGAGGAAGTGAAGTGCTAGACATTGATGGGGATGATGAAGGTGGAGAAGAAAGGTTACTAGGCGTCAATGGGGGTGAAGGATTTGGGGCACTAGACATCAATATGGGTGGTACAAGTGGAGGAACCAAGGCACTAGACATCAATGGGGATGGTGCAAGTGGAGTTGAGGCAATAGACATCAATAAGGATGATGGAGGTAGAGGTGGGGCAGCAGAAATCAATTGGTTTAGTTCAAGGGGAAGAGATGGACAACAAGACATTGGTAAGGGAGGTGGAGAATGTCCATACATAGCTCCATGCAAAAAAGGTGGTGGCAATGGTGGTGGTGAAGAACTTACCTGATGAAGAGGCATTGGCGGTAGTAAAGGTGCCAAAGCTCGATATTGGGTAGGTGGCAATGGGGGTAAGCATGGAGGTGGCAAAGGTCCATGTCCGGTGGGCACTGGTGGTGGGAGGGAAGGTGGTGGTGTAGACGGAGGGTCACATAATGAAGGGATTATGGGTAGAGAAGGTGTTGATAGCACTTCATGCATGACGGGTGAAGATATAGCACATTGAATTGGTGTAGTAGGAGACGGTTGTGGATGAAAGGAAGGTTTATTACTAGGTTTTGATGTACACAATGATCCGATGGAAGATGGATGGGGAGGGGATAGGGCTGGAGGTGGAGGTGGAGGTGGAGAATGTAGTACAGTACAAGAAGTTGAAAAATACCTAGACTTCTGGGATGGTGAAGGTGTTGGAGGAAGCAAAACCAGTGTAGTAGTCTGAGAAGAGAGGGGTAGCGGAGGAGGACCTGCCACTAGAGATTGTGAAACCATCCATGTATTATGTACATTTTCTGTTGTGCAAGGTGGAGAGGTAGGAGGAGGGGAAGGATGTGATGCTGCAAAAAGCATTCTAGAAGCATCTCCTGAAGGTAAGGAAGGTAGTATAGATGTTGTATTTTCCTGTAAAGAGGTAGTATCATGTACATTTGTTGTTGTGCAAGGTGGAGAGGTAGGAGGAGGGGAAGAATGTGATGTTGCAAAAGGCATTCTAGAAGCATCTCCCGAAAGTAGGGAAGGTAGTATAGATGTTGTATTTTCCTGCAAAGAGGTAGTATCATGTACATTTTCTGTTGTGCAAGGTGGAGAGGTAGGAGGAGGGGAAGGAGGTGATGTTGCAAAAGGCATTCTAGAAACATCTCCTGAAGGTAGGGAAAGTAGAATAGATGTTGTATTTTCCTGCAAAGAATGTGAAACCAGAAGAGAAGTCCTTGGTGCAGGTGGGGAAGGAGGAGAAGCAGGAGGTGAAGGAGGAGGAGCAGGAGGTAGTGATGGTTGTGGAGTGCTCGGTGGAATATACACAGATTGTTCTAGACCAGGCAATACACTGATCGTTCTTGGAGAGGTGAATATTTCTTTTGGAGAATCTGAAGCTTTTACATGGTCAACCTTCTGACCTTTTTGCTCAAATACACTGATTGTTCTTGGAGTGGTGAATATTTCTTTTGGAGTGTCTGAATCCTTTACATGGTCAACCTTCTGACCTTTTTGCTCAAATGAAACATCCTTCAAAGGCTTTGTAATGTAAACATTCAGACTTTTTTGCCTGAATAAAACATCCTTTGAAATCGCAGCTCCAGTAAAAACCTTTAGATTGGAACCAGACTTTGATTTCCTCAAATTCGTAGTACCAGAAAGTGCAGGCGGTGCACTACCATGTCTTGATGGAGGATATGATACATGCATCGAATTTGCAAAAGAACCTTTGTTAGGAGGGATCCACCGAGATATGGCATTTGGCTTTGCTTGTCTAGCAGGATGGCCATGAAGTTCTAGTTGTTTGCTCTTCGGTTTCACCAAAGAAGACTCTGAAGCTGGTTTTGGGAGCAGCCCACCCCACTTCTTTGAAGCAGGCGGTAATTTCTCAGGTTTAGGTCTGGAAATATCAGTTGCCAACCTTTGCCTCTTCAGTGGAACAGTGTCTTCTCTATTGACACTACCATCCACGTCTTCTAACTTGCCAAGTGCATCTTCTGTCACAACCTTGGTTTCTCTATCCCTCAACGCGTCAATAGTAAACAGCACTGAACCAACCTTAATGTCTCCTTCATCAACTGCTATGTCCTTCACAGCATTAGTGTCGGAATCCATCTTCCTATGTAATTTGTAATTTACATCATCCACAGCTATATCCTTCACTACATCTATACTAGAATCAACCTTGACATCCTGTTTTTTGTTCCCATCATTTTTGGCACACTCTTGAAATCTATGAGGATCTATATCCTCCCTCCGCGCATCTTTCTGCTCTAACTTGTTGTCATGAACTGCCAGGCTGTCATCATCCACCTTTCCATCTAGCTTATCAACTGCATTGCCAAAGATCTCTTCCACCTCAAAAAATTCCTCTGGGGTACAACTTTCAATCTCATTCCCATCTTCACTTGTTGTGACTCTGGTGAGACGAGGAACAACCGCATCAGGGTCCATAAAATTTACCTGATACAGATATGAGTATGCATTCAACTCCTACAGCCTTAAAAATTATTTTTTTTAAATGTCATCACTGAATAATAAGTTAACCTACCTCTGCTGAAAATTCCTTAGCTAATTGATCCCTCGCATCCCACAACACATCAACTTCATTGTGGTTGAATATCAAAATATTTCGTCGAACAAATGCTGTGTGAAACATAATTTTGAATATCATCTCTTCATGTACCAAATCTTCATTTAAATGGACGCACTCAAGCACAACATCCCCGTGAATACGACAATGAGTATCTATTTTCACCAATGCACACTCTTCCTGCAGATAAAACTTATTAGAACATTCCAAATTTTGGTCAATTTATCTTTTTAGTTTCAATTGTGTGACTTAGTTATCACCTTTCGGAAGTAAGGAACTTGTTTTTTTGACTTGGAAGTTGAAAACAGAAGCTTACAACTTCTGTTGGCTGGTGTTTTGGGGTCCATTCCATAGACATGTATAACCGGCCTGCACCCATCTCCCCCTTCCAAAGGGGGAAGAAGTCTAAGAATTATGCAATCCAAAAATCGTGGTGTATCTGCGGGAGGCCAATCAGTACTCAAATTTCTCCTAGAAATATAATGCAGATATCTCAAATGAGAAGGCTGGGGGTTCAAAGGAGACAGAAGCCTGAGAAGGTCCTTAGGAGCTTGCTTGTAGAGCATTTCAAGAGTCTTCTGCTCACCACTATATTGTTTTCTATATAACAGAAGACCAGCAAGCATGAAAGCAAGTACAGGCCATCCTCCTCTTTCACAGTGCATCAAAAGCATATTCTGCTGCCCTTCTGATGATAACCATCGTTCAGTCGATTGAAAGAAGTGATGAATCATTTCAAGTGGCAGCAGCGGGCATCCCCCATACTGCTGTGGATAGTCCGTAACAGTTATGTTGTACTCGCTTAAAATGTCTGAAATTTGGCTCCGCCTGTTCCCTTCTCTGAAATTAAACACCATGAAAGAAGCTTCAGGAAAATAGTCTTGTAGCTGTGCCACAATCTATATGCATATATATATATATATATGTGTTGTAATAAAATTCCCCAAAAATTAATCAAAAGAGCCCCAAAAAACATGAAAATAAGCAATGCATTGTCCAAACAAATGAATAAAAATTAGAAAATCTGGATAAGAATTTTGATTCCCAGAGAATTCAAAAATTGTATCCATCGGCATTTTCCTCCTTGTATGATAGAATGAATATGGTTTCCACATTTTAAAGTTGAAATTAACAATAAATAAGAACAAAAAAAAGGTTACCGTAGACATTTTCGGATATCTCGAGAAGCCGATCAGGCGGCTTCCGGTAAAACAATCGTTTGAACAGCGCCATCAGATGGCGCTGTTACTGCCGTGATAGGATCCAAAACCCTTTCTTCCTATCACCACGAATAGTATCACATTTCTCTTTAAACAAACACGCCACGGATTCAGGTTCTCAAATTCAATTATAAGTGGTTCAATTCCGATGTAATTCAACACAATTCTTTTTTCCCGTCAATGTCTTTCTTCAAAACATGCCAAATTGTTCAAATAACTTCTTAACATCGAATCAAAAAACAACACAATTTCCCGTCAATGCGCTCTCCAAAACACACCAAACTAATAAAATAAATGAAGATTTCTTATCATGGAATTATCAACAATTCCAATTCCTTCTCCAATACATAAATGAAACGGAAAATTAGAAAGAGAGGAAGAGGAAGAGAAAGGCAATGGAAATGAAATACCGAGGGAAAGTTTGGCGCATAGAAAATTCATAACCAAGATTTTAAAGAACATATATATCTAAAAATTTAAACATAAAAGTAAGAAAGAAGTGACAGTAATGTGATGAATTGAGGATTATGATGAGAAAAAAGAAATTAAAAGAAAAGAAAAAACAGATTAAAGAATTGGGAGTTGAAAACAATTTCTGGTGATATGTTAATTGAGTTTTGTTTGTTCTAAGAGAAAAGAAAATTGAAAGAAAGGAAAAGAAAAGAAAAAAAATATATATTGAAAATGAGAAAGAAAATACTTGGAAAGTTGGGTCGGGTTTATATTTTCTTACTGCCGGTTCTTTTTTTTTTTTACAAAAGCCGGTTCTTTTTTTTTTTTACAAAAGCCGGATCATTATTTTATTTTTGATATATTAATTCCATTTTTAATTGCTATTAATAATATTTCAAGACTTTACGGAATATTATTATCTTTTATTTTCATAAATTTATATCTTAACGAGTTAACGTAATAAAAAAATTATTTTATAAATTTATATTTCATACACTAACAAAAAAATACATGAATGTGAGTTTAATCTAATTTTTATATGTTTTATATTTATTGAGATTTGAGATGAGATTTGAGATGAAACTTCGATTAAGTCAAATTAATAAATTTTGAGTTAATAAATTTTATAAGTTATTTTTTATAATTCAAACTTTATTTAATTTTTCATTCGAATTGTTTTTAAGGAATTTAAGTCAAGTTCTTATAAAAATTTAATTATAATTATTTATCATTTTATAATACGATTTGATTCTTTTAAACAAAATTTTCTAATTATATTAGATATGTATATATATATTTTTCATATTTTTTCATATGTGAATTTTTATATTTTTATTTATTGACATATATATCATAAAAAAATTAAGAGACTCATCGAACTTAAAAATAAATCATTTAATTACTAAATTTATTTAGTTATACAAATTATTCAAATTTTTATTTTACAACTCAAACTTTATTTCAAATTTTTCAAATCAAATCAAATTTATGAAATTTCAAGTCGAGTCAAAGTATTTTTATCTCGAATTAAGCTAAATTATTCATTTTTTTCGAGTCTAGTTTTACTCACCCTTAATTGAGATTATAATTTCCTTATACTTAACAATCTAGCTCAAAATATATATAACGTCTATTAATTCGACCGAAATTCGTAACAATTAATTCTGATCATAATCTATTCAAATATAAATTACTTACAATCATAATTAGAAGTTATAACTTCAAAAATAACTCCACACAAAAACAGAACAGGCAAGAAAAATTCTTGAAAGAAAAGAAGAATCCATAGCACAATAAGGAACTAGTAATCTTGTTTGTCCCTTTTTTTTTCTATCAAGACCAAAAATAAAATCAAAACAGCATTTAGTACCTATAGCTTGTCTTAATTTTTGGCTCCATTTAAGGTTCAAAATAATCGAATCCGAAACTACTTAGGACCAATGTCCTTGAGAGCACAGATTTGCTCTTCCCCCATTGCAGACATAACAGACACAACCAGGTCTTTCCCCTCAGCAAAACCATCCTTGATCTGTACTTAACCACACACACACAAAAAAAAAATGAATGTTCGTGGTTCGATAAAATGATCGACATTTTCATGTTTGGAATGGATATTAATCTAATATATAGACTAATAGACATGAGATCAGGAACTAGCCATGGAGATATACAAACATATAAGCATTAGGTAAAATGAGAAACACAAATTCGGATAGTTTAAACTTGTGAAAAAAAAGGATTATATCCCCCAATCGGAATATGATGTTCGATCAGGCTCCCAACATCAGAAGAACTGCAAATCTGCAATCAATAAAATATAAACCCCTCCCGGTGCACAATTTTAATCTCACTCTTCTTGGGGTAGAAGAAAGGAGACCGTAAACGGTGCTGCCAATGTATCCCCTTGACAAGAGGGTGATTCGGCTGAAGGGGCCAATAGCACAACATTTGGCCTCACAATTTTGTCCGTGAAACTGCGAAAGATGTTCACGGCTTAAAGATTGTGTGAATACTATATCCTATGAGGTTCATTTCATGGATCCTCTATACGAGGAAGACAGCAGCATGAATACAATACTGAGTAGTCAATCTTATATACAGGCAACATGCTTTACTGTTTTTAGAATTCAAATTAGTAAATTGAATAACGGCGACAGGTATTCGATATCAAAAGACCGATTTGTCAAAACAAAACATGAAAAATAGTTAATTTACCTGTTTCAACAAGTTATCGTCTGTTGGGAGCCTCAGATCGTCCTTGGTGTCTCCGCTGTCAGTCAGCAAACTCACCTGAAATATTTAACAAGTCAGTAAGAAAAACACACGACTGCACACAAAAATGAAAGCAAAAACAGAACCGAACAAACTTACAAATCCATCCTCAGAAATGTCGATCAACTGGTAATCAGTACGATTGACGTGTGGAACCTGTTACAACCAAAGGAAAAACACACACACAAATTCACCAAAGCAATTACGTAACAGATTAGAAATGTAAACCGTGGACGATAAAAACAACAACAATCAGTGAAATCGGTTTAGAATTTCACACATCGCAGTTGTGGGAAGATGGAACAATATCTTCCAGCTTCTTGGAAGTGAAGATGTCGATTGCAACAAAGTGACACTTAGCATGTCCATGCTTCCCGGTCTTGGAGGTCGAAACTTCGACAACCTGGGCAACATCATACAAGTCAACAACAGTAGAGTTCAACAAAAAAATGCAAATCATTCTAAATTACAACCAAAAGGTGCAAACCAACAAACACCATCAGATTTATCATAATAATTAATCAATAATCATATCCCAACAAACACCATCAGATTTCTCATACTAAGAAGATTCATCAAAAACTTCCTAATTTCTGAAAACTAAAGTCCTAGTTTGTTTTTATCCCTGTTTCTTTAATTTACTTTGATTTAAGTTAAGTTAATATAAATTCAAAGAAATGCTAAAAAAGTATAATCATATTCGATTCTTAGTTTTTTTTCAAGCAATAGTGAACAATCAAACGAAATACAAAGATACCGATTATCCAAAAAAGAAATAGATCTGAAGCATCAAAATCTCAACTAGAAGTTATAAACAAATCCCAAAAATCCTAAACATAAAAAGACGATTCAGATGATAAAATCAAAGAGATTCTTCAAAACGAGGGGACCTTGCAAGGGCGGCCTTTGATGACGATGTAGCCGTTCTTACGGATGGTTCCCGCCTGTTGAGGGTAGGTTTTGGAGGCGCCGGCGTCGGCCTTGGATTCGAAATGGTGCTCCTCGTCCGACATTTCAGGGGTTCAAAAAGTACTCTTTTTCTAAAGTGTTGCGGAAAGCAGAGTTGGGGCGGAGCAGATGCGCGGGATTTTATATGTTAATAAAAGTTTAATACCGTGGAATTAGTTTTTTTTAATATTATTATGTATTTTATTTAAAAAATAATATTAAACGAAATAAAATAAAATAAAATCGAACTTATAAATTAATATATACCAATTATTATAAATTCTATATTATTTAAATTTCTATTTTATAACTAAAACTTTATTTAAATTTTTTAATTAAATTTATAAAATTATAAGTCAAATAAAAACAAATCAAATCAATTTTTTTTTCGAGTGGAAATCAACCACTTAAGCTCTTATATATTACAAAGGTTAAACCCATATCTTCTGCATGATTAAATACGGAAGAATAAAGACAAATAATCGGACAACTAATTAAATATATTTACTCTAGATCTACATAATTTAAATTAAAGTAATTCTTAAAGTCGTATATAATATATTTAAGTCAAAATAAATTTGGACAAAACCCAAATATTATTTATATATTTAGAATCATATTCGCACTCACAACCTCTTGAATATTACAATACAAATAATATTAACAGAACCTATGTATAAATAATCAAGACAGCCTTGCCAAAAATAATGATTAGCCAAATTAGCCCATACTTGAGCAATCAATATCCAATGGTTAAGAGTATACTCTAAAATAGATAACTGTAACCACTCTAACTGAATAAAAAAAAGGTTCATCATGTGAACAAGACTATTTTTCATCGAATTATTTTGTCCTCATATTATATCTGTAGTATTTTTCTGGAAATCATAAGAATTTCATCACTGTATCAGATCGAAAAATGGATTTCGGAATCTGATTAGCAGTTATTGACTGACCACTGGGAATTTAAGATGGCAAAGGCCTGTAAAAATGTAAAATAGGATGAGTTCGGTTTCGTGTTAACTCACAGTTCCATCATCGGAGATCCCGTGCTGAAAAGAACTGCTCAGCTCTGTTGATGAAGTTAACTCACAGTTCCCTCATCGGAGACCCCAGCCGAAAAGAACTGCTCAGCTCTGTCGATGAAGCTGCTCGGGAATCTTGAGTATAACATTGGTGAAGTCCCCAAAACTGGAAGGTTATTGTTATGTCTAATACTTGTTTCTTCACAAGTTTTTGATGATCTGCTCTCTCTTTGGTTTCTCATCTTGCCGAATTTGAGGCAGTTTCCTACCGTGCTGCCCTTTCCCATGGAGATCCTTGTGTTTCTGGTGTTGTATCGGCCAGATCTAAGGGGAATATCTCCCTGAGATCTTCTCAATTCAGAACCCTGCTGGTTACACTCGTTTGGATCATCTGCTAAGAGAATTTCCGGGTTTGAATTGGATGATCTGACGGTTGGTAAGATATTTTTGCAAGATCTTAACAAGGACAGTAGCATATCCATACTTAGTTCCTGCTGAACTACATCCTTGTTTTGTTCACAGCCATAACAGGCCGCAAGAAGCGTCCCTGCCAAGACCGGCATCAATTCCGGGTCGCTGAAGAACACGAAAGGCAGATCACACACCTGTGCCCTTCAAGCTCAGCTGTTAGCTTGTCGAATAACATCTAAAAATGGGAGAGAGAGAGAACAGTGAAGAGATCACTGACCTTGTGAAGGATTGTGGGACTTTTACCCCATCGAAGAACAGCTTGATTCCCGGAGTGGAACAAGGCGAAATAACCAAGAAGCAACAGAGATTCAAGAAGAAGCAAACCAATCTGACATAAAAATTGATAGCATATGTTAAGAATATGATCTTTGAGACTCAAACTCTCAAAGTTGACTTCTTTGGTATAGTATGATTCCTTGTACAAGTTTTAACCCATATGCATGCGTTTACCGAAAGATGGCCATTATAAAAACAGTATAGGATGGGAATAATATTGTCTAAAATTTTGGAGTTGATATATGAATCCTGTCTGTTTGGCATGCACTACGAAAACCGTAATATGCACATAATCAATCACCTGATCATTAGCAGCTTTCCACTTGCTCGTGCAATAAGAAAGAATGAAACTCATCAAGTGGAAGAATTCCATTTTCAGGTCTGGCCTTGCCTGGGGATAAAATGGGACCGGATCAGCTTGTTTTTATTATTACATGAATCAAAATCAGCTTAAACCTGAGGAGAATCACAGAGTTGAACTAAAGCTGCTATCATAAGTATCATGTACATGAAATTTACTCACCAGCATTCTCTGTATAAATGTAATATCCAAGAGCGCCAAATTATTCAGAACCTTCAGTACTCCGGTTGCCACCTCTTCAAAATTAGATGGAAGGGCATTTGATGCCTGAAACAGAACCGGCATTTAATTATGAAAATAGTATCTCCAGTATTCTAGAAGGTTCTTTTCTTAAACAACAACAAACTAGCCATTTCCCCCAACAAATGGCTTGGTTCTATGAATATTGACAACTTTATCTTACAAAACCATATACCCGTAGTAGGTTCCTGAATATTTAGAATTAATAAAATGAGATCTCATATGACCATGAAAAGACAATAAAAAGAACTGCTCAAACCAAAGATTAAGACAATAAAAAGAACTGCTCAAACCAAAATTAATCTTCAGAAAAAAGCAGATCTAATTTGTATTGGTCATGTCCTAGCATGAATCCCTTTTTCTAGCTCGAAAACGAGCAAAAGACAATATACTGAATATAACATGAGCCAAAGTGGTGGAAGTTTAAAAGTTTCCATAAAAAAATATTATTTGATTCCATGACATAAAATCAGAGAAGAAAAAAAGGAAAAGGAACTTTCAACAGGTAGTGAAGTTACCTGCTCAGAAGGTAGCTTATTGTTTGCTTGAAGTAGCAAACTTGTCAACAGGGAAGGAAGATTGACTAATCCAGTTTCTGATATAGCTGAAAGAAGGAATGCCACTGGTTGTTTCACGCTTGATATGTTTTCATTCAATTTATCCTCCCTGGCAATTATGACAGGTTTCTCTTCCTTTTGCTCAACTAGAGTTTTCTGTGATATATCTGTAACATCTACCTTGGAAATGCTGAGATTGTTCAACTCGACTGAACTATCAGTTGCCTTCTTTTCACCATCTTTTCCAATGAACACTAAATTATCATTCTCATTTATTATACATGGTTCATCTAGTGGTCTATCCTCCGGTACATCAGATAGCGGTGCCATTATGCTACCACTTGGCGCACATAATTGAGATATATTGTCTACAGTGTTGCTATTTACGAAGGAACATCTAGAATCTGCAGATGCTGCAATCTTAGTATCTTGACTTTCACTACCCAGTTCCATTTCAATAGGTAAAGGTTCACAATTGATGCTACTCTTTCCCGGACAGGATGTCAACACCACCAGTAGATGGATACTCAAAAGAATAGATGAAGGGAATGGGGACCCTTCAACCTGGGGCCTATCATACAGAGCAAAAAGATCTCGGAACCGGTGAATAACTTGGTAGGCAACTAATAACTCGAGCAAGCCATCCCTCATTTGTAGTTGGCGTTCATCAGAGCTTATATGACCAATGATTGAGGAGACAGACCATAGAAAACCATCCAGTACTTGAGACACTGATTCAAAATTTTCAAGAGATGTTTTACATGAGAGTGAGTTGCTGCTTCCAGGGAGATTTAAGGATGCAGCAATCTTTATATAGTTCTCAAGTGCCGCTGACAGCATGGGAATCATAGGAGGCAAAAGATTCTGAGCAAGAAAATAACTCTGGTTCACAGGAGTCGATAACACAACCCTCAGAAGTTTTAAAAGATGTATTGTCACTTGACAAGCTTCAGGTTTTGATGTATGTGAAGCTGGCAGGGCCGAGGCAATAAAATCAATCAGACCAGCTTGGCGAGAAGCATGAAGCTCAGGTTCCTTTCCCTCCAGAAACTAATTCACAATGAAATTTTCATAAGATATAAGTTAGAAAGAGACCATCAATTCCCACTCACCATTTCAATGTGAGTTGCAGATTGAATAAAACAAGAACTTATGTATATTTATATTTTATAAAAGAACATGATTGATCATAACAACATATAGTAGAAGACATGAATAAACTAAAAGTAGATTTGTATAATTTTAATCTTCTCTATCATCAAAAGAGTGTATTTAGTGTCCCTTAGAATGATTGAAAGAAAATATTCTGAATCCTGAAAATTCCATTAAAATTCATAATATCCATAAAGAAAACATCCCAAGTTGATACATTATAGCCATAGTACAAGTTATGATAAAAAAAAATTGAATAGTGCTCTAGAAAATGGCATACCTTAATCATTTCTGCAGTAATTAATCCAATACTTGAGGCTCCTTCTTTTCTTGCTTGACGAAGTTTCTGAAGTTCCTGAAGCCACCTCCCAATTTTTGCTCTTGCAGTTCCCACTGCTGTTCTATATCCAATACCAGTATTTTCAAGAGCAACAGGAGGCTCAGAAATTTCAAATTTCAGAGCCATAAGTCTTTGTCGAATTCTTTTAATCCTTCGCTTCAATGAGTGTTGCAAAGCATTATTGCTTGTTGCAAGTCCAGAGTTTCCTGAAATAGCACTGCCATTTGCTTGACAATACTCAACACCATTGGTTGGTGTAGATCTACCCTGGCTTTCCTTATTAATGGATCGACGCATTAAGGGTGAAGACTGATCCCGAAAATCCATAGAAGCTCTCTCACGTATTTGTTCAAGGTAAAATTTACGGCGTTGCTCACTTTCACTTAGTTTTTCGGCTAATTTCTGTGCTAGAAGTTCAGCTTCCTCTTGCTGAGCTTTAGCTCTTTCCTCCCTCCTCCGAAGCTGCTCTACGGCTCTAGCCTCTCTGGCTGCACTGGATGCTTTCTGTTCTTCTTCCCTTCTCAGTTGAGCTTCCTCCTTTTTCTTTTGTATCTCAGCAAGGCGTTGTAACTTTTCAGCTTCAATGAGCTTCCTGCGTTCTAAAACAGCTTCCTCTCTAGCCGTATCTTCTTTCTGCTTACTTTTCATGACTAGAAGTTTTTCAGCTCTTCTCAACTCTGAATCTTGCAGTTTCTGGCGTAACATAAGCTTTTTATTTTCTTCATTTAATGAAGTAATAAAACGAACCTCATTAACTTTACTACTTTCATCACCAGCTCTTCTCACAACTTCTGCAAGAAACGCTTCATGTCGTGATTCACTACGTTGCTGACGGGAATACATTCCCTCTCGTAACTTCATAGTCCGAACAGCCTGCCATTCATTTACTCGAATGAGTTTCTCTGAGGTACGCTGAAGTTTTTGAACTCTTTCATTCTCCAATTCACTTCGGATCCTCATTGCCCGTGCATGTTTTTCCGCTGCTTCTTTCTTTAAATCCACAGGAGTTCTCTTCTTCTTCTCAGGCGACATTAGTTTGTCGTGCAAAGTACGTACACGTTCAGCACTTTTCTTGCCAATTCCAGGTGAGTATGATACCCGGGAAGAAACACGGAAAGGAGATGCAAGTATATCTTCCCAATTCCTCTTTTCCTTCCATGCATCCATGGATTTCAATGAAGTAGCATTTCTCTTATCCTTGTCTTTTTCAGGAGGAATTTGCCTCTTAATATGATCCAAACTTTTAGATTTCTTTTCAACAATATTTTCAGTTAATGTTTTATCTTTCCTCGAAAGCAGCTTCTCAGTTTCAGACCTGAGATATTCTCTACTACTCTTTCCAGCAACAGATGCAGTAGGATTGTCCTTAAGAAAAGGCCTAGACGAAGCAACATTAGAAGAGATAAAGTTCTTTGGTAGGTCGCGACCATTTTGAACAGAGTTTAATTTGCCAGACTTGCCTGATTCAGTTCTTCGTTTCTCTCCATATAGATTCCCTTGAGTAAGATCTGAACCTCCACGTTGTTTTCTTGACTTTATCCCCAACTCTTTATCACTGGATGTTACATCAGACAATGTAACTGACTTTTTCAAATTATCACCAGACGTCGAAGCACAATTGGAATTGTCCTGCCCCAGGGATTTCATGCTGTTACATGATAGTTGGGTAGCTCGTTCTTGTTGAATTTTTTTAAAAGCCTCTAGGGATGAAGACAGTATATCTGCTCGGTGAGGTGAAGTTGTCATTCTACGAACCTGCATCCAAGAGCAAGTATCTATGACTATAGTGTTCCATATGAGATGGCTAGAGCCTAGATGGCATAAAAATATTCGAGAACCTCATGAAACAAATGATCAAGTTTAATACAAGCTTATACAAATTGATCTACTAGCTTCCTTAACCTACTGCAGGCCATCTTCCAATACCATGGGTCAGATCCAACCCTAACTCTACCCCAAACCACGATGCACACCCCATTCCTGGCTCCACAACTCCAAAAGCCCTTTTTACCTTTTTCAATTTCAGTCAAATAGACATATTATGTAAGAAGAGATTAAACAAACTCTGATAAGTACATGCCATATAGAAAGGTGTGCACCATGAATTTTAAGTTCCAACAGATGTAAAATGAAGGCTTGAGAGTAATACCAATGGAATGGTATAAATTGCCATTAATATGATTATTAAATGGAAAGCAATAATATGAGGAAAATAAAAATAAAAGGATCTAAGCATCCTTACCTCCCAGGAGAGCGCATGAGGTCTTCTGTGGTCACTCTTTAAAGTAATTGGCACACCATCAACAGATTGAAAAAAGGACTTTTTCACATCCTCAAACTCTAGCACTCTTGTAGTTAATTCTTTGAAGTCAGAAGCAGACTCTTCAAGGACAAGAATGGCCTCTTTCATCTGCTCTACGTCACATTCAAGTTCACAAAGAAGATAAAGTTCATCCACTGCCCTATTAAGATTCTCAAAAAGGAAACACCAAAGACGTTCCCTAAACCTTTCTTTGCTTTCTCCTGCATCACCTTCTCCAAGAGCAGTTATAAGTTTAGCTTTTGACAGATCAGGTTTTCTACCATCTTTTATACAACCTGTAACTGATTCTCTCGAAGTTTCGGGTTCACTGTTCTCAGGGGGAAGTGACACTGCATCCGGCAAAACCATCTCAATGCTTGAATCACCATCTACAATAGGTTCTTCAGATATTTTTGGCTTGCCAACCTCCAACGAGAGATCAGGTACATCAGGTGTAACCTCTGTTCCAGAGGCTTGAGGAGATAAAAAGCTACAATCTACTTGATTATTCTCTATTGTTTTGATGTGCATAGTATGTAATTCCTCATAACCATCATCCGCAGAAATTATTTTTTCATTTTCAATTTCTGGTTCCACAACTTCTGAAGAAATTTCATTTATATCTTTACATGTTTCTTCCACTATGTCATCATTAGGAGTCAATTGATATACCTCACACAAATGACTGTCTTCACCCATGGATGCTTCTACTGTGTTTTCTTGGAGGTTAGAACATGAAATTGAATTACTAGTGGTCTCATTCTTCGAACAACCAGGCACATTATCATCTCCCATATCACCGAACTTGATTTCAGCTCCAACATTGTTTACATGATGTGCTACCAGCACATTGTCTTCTAAATCACCCCATTTGATTTTGTGAACTGTATGGGGATTATCCTTTGATAGAACTTCTGGGTTATCTAGGCAACTACCATTAGAAACTTTACCAAAAGAAGAGAGAGACGTGGATCCTTCACAATCTTTATTAAGAACACATTTATCGAGATAACATGTGTTCTTTTCATATTCATTTGATGCAGCAGTTGACTTTGCAAGATCACCCTGGCTATTTACGTTTGAATCCCCGCCAGATGATTGAAGCAGAGATCTATATTGTCCTTGCACAGCTCCACCCTTCTTGTTTAACAACTGCTGACCTCTCCTCAAGTTATTAACATTTTCGGATGAAAATCCCCCAACCCAACTTTGCACAGAAAACTTCGAGCTGCTTCTGTGCTTCTAAGAAACAAATAAAACAACACAAATAAATATCAACTATTGCCGCCAACATGATAATGCATTAGTCTTAGGAGACTCATTAAGAATATTGAGGTAGTTTCCAAAAATATTTTAGTTAACTCAACAGACCTACAAACACATCTAGGACTATCTGATGATATCAGAAAAGGAAGATGGATCATCTCCTTAAGCCAGAAATACCAATAACATAACACTGAAAGTTTAACATCAAGAACAAAGTTAAGAAAAACAAAACCTGGGGTTGCAATGAAAGGCACTAAACGGACAAGACGAGATGAATACCTTGTTCAAGCAATGTTTCCAAACTTTTTGAGTGAATAATAGAAAAAAAATTTGTCCAAGACTCCCACTCTATTTTTTAACATACACGCTCACCTTTATATTGTTGGAATTGTTGTTCATTAGAATCATACGAAAACGTATGAAACATATTTCCCTCAATCTGGTAGACCCAAATAATTTGTAGTTGCCAATAGTGAAGTGGTCAGTTAGCAAAGTGCCAGACTACTAGTTTCCAGTGATCAAGGATCAAACCTTCAAAACCTCGAGTATCAAACTAATAATAACAATTTGAATATCAAAAAATTTGATTTTTGAAGCCAAATAAATGACATTTCACCCATAACCTAAGTCCAACTTTAAGATCAATTTCAACTCAGAAATCAGCATAATTATACATAAACAAATTACTTGGTTGGCTTCTGAAAAGTACAGCAATTCAGAACTAATATCTTACCATGCTAAAATCAAAATCAGATGGGATAGTCAAACAAACAGCAGCAATTAAACTAAATTCAGCTAATAAAAAGAAGAGACAAAATACTCCCATTCCCCCAGTTTTCCTAGTAACCAAACAAATAATAAGCTCAAAAAGGAAACAAAGACCACCAAATTATGACAATGTGAAAGGGGTTTCAACAATATCGGGTCGAGAAAAAGAACACCTTTTTCACTTCAAACCATCCTGAGCCTTGATCATCCACTAATTCTCCACTTTCCTCCATCATCTCCAAGCAATGAAACCCCCCCACAGGACCCTCTGAAAATAAGAAGTTGACAACAAGAGAACATAATTGATCATCAAAAAACCCTAGTGTTTCAGAAAGAGAATAAAAGTAAAAAGTATATACAGACAACGAAAAACTTGTTAAACAAACACAATCAAAATGATCAACTAAAATTGGGTAAACTAATAATTTTTTTTTAAAAAAAAAAAAGATAGTGTGTGATGAGACTGATCAGCAGAATAAAAAAGAAAACCTGAAATGCGAATCCAAAGAAAGCGCGAATAAATTACGACGAAAGATTTGATGTTTTTGAAGGAAACATTTGGATTTTCAAGGAAATGGGGATTTTTCAAGTTTTTCGTTTCTTTTTTTTCCCGAAGGGACAAAATAGGAGGGAAGCGAGAAGAAAAGGGTTTTTATATGGGAAGAAGAAAGCCCACTTATTACCCTTTTCTTAGGGAAAAGCAATGGGTCGGGGTAATTCTACGGTGAAACCATTAAAATAAAATTAATTTAAGGTTAATTTATTTGGTAAGTAGTTGGTTTGTATATATTATATTATAAAATTTGTATATAAATAATTATAATAAAAATGATATATAGAGATTTATGTATATATTTTATTATGAAATTTGTATATATACATTAAATATTACGATATAAAGATTTATGTATATAACTATTTTACTACGATAAGTTTTATTTATTATAAAAACAATAAAAGTTTTAGTAGGTATATAAATTATTACACGTTGTACATAGTTTATTACTCAAAACGTAATAAAAATGATAGATACCATATTTATTACAAGATCTCACTCAAACTCAAAAGAGTTCAAATTAGGGTAAACATTTATGTACATACATATTTTCTTACAATAAAACATAATTTATTACAATAAGTGTGAGAATTTTAGTAGGTATATAAATTACAAATTGTACATAGTTTATTACCCAAAACGTAATAAAAACGGTAAGTATCGTATTTATTACAAGATCTCACCTAAATTCAAAAGAGCAACTCAGGGTAAGCATTTATGTACATATATATTTTCCTAAAAAAAACTAATTTATTACAATAAGAGTGAGAATTTTAATAAGTACATAAATTATTACAAGTTGTACATAGTTTATTACTCAAATCGTAATAAAAACGGTAGGTACCATTTTTGTTACAAGATCTCACAGAGCTTAACTTAGGGTAAACATTTATGTACATACATATTTTCCTAAAAAAAACTAATTTATTATAATAAGAGTGAGAATTTTAGTAGGTATATAAATTATTATAAAATATACATAGTTTTTTAAATAAAATATAATAAAAACGGTAGGTACTGTATTCTTACAAGATCTTACCTAAACTCAAAAGAGCTCATCTTAGAGTAAGCATTTATGTACATTGTAATCACTAATTTTATTCGGCCCTGAACCCTATTTTAAATTTTTAGTTCTTTCGAATAACGGGCCTTAATTTATCATTAAAAAATAAAAAAATATATATTTGTTTTTATCATATATTTTAAAAATACAAAAATATTATTACTATTTTATTCTACTTATTACGTTATTACCATAATTATTATACATTTAAACTAAAAAACCAAAAATATTATACAATATATATTTATTTATTTTCGGTTACTTTGTTAAGTGTTTATATTTTTTCCATTTATTATTCTATTATTTTTACCTTATCTATTATTTTTGTTTACCTTTATTATTAATATTATTTATTTTATTTCAATTTTATTATTATAGTATTATATATAAATAAATATCAGATTTATAAGTTAAACCCAAAAACATTAATTAATTAAACAGCCCAAATGTTTTATTAAATATCAGTCCATTATACGCAACCCAAAAATCAATAAAATACAAACCCAAGATAAATATTATTACAAAGCCCGAATGTAATTAAATTATACAAGCCCAACATTTTGAGCCCGAAACCGGTAACCCATTAACCCAACCGGCTAAACCCATTATAACCGGTAACCCTAATTTGTTTCTTCTTTTGTGCAGCCACATCATGGTCGTTAGATCAAATCTGATCTAACGACCCAAATCACATCAAGAGAGGCTGCTGGAATCCCACACGCTCCTCAACGCGCGGCCGTTTAGGTCTTCCACGTGCGTGTGAAAATCACGCACCTGAGCATTCGAATACCCGATCGACTCTTCGTTTTCTCCGGTCGTCGGCGACAACAATCCGGTGATCCCCTCCTCTCCAACGACAGCCACGTACATGCAAAAAAAAAAAACATCACAATCGTACCAATTTTTCAAAACGATTACAGCCATTATGCATACAGATTTCGGCCAACAATTTTCAGAAAACTACAGAGCCGAATGTCAGAGTAATTCAGAAGCATTTTCACCAACAATTGCAGAGATTTCAGAGGGCAAACAAACAAATCGTACGAACAACAACAACCAATGAGAAATTTTCAATCTTTTATTTTCAGATTTTTCATATAATATCAACTCGGTTATAAAAAGAAAAACCGAAACACTTTGTAAGGGATCCTGATCCCCCGCCACTTGAATCAATAGAATACGAAAATTCTAGTGGTATTTTTCTTTTGCCTTTCTTTCATTCTTCAAATCAAAAATAGCTTTAGGGTTTCGGTGCTTTACCTTTAAGGTGAACGGCGATCAATCTTCCTTTCTCTTTTCTCACCGGCAATAATCCCGCGGCCCCTGCGCCTTCAAAGGTGAGCCGAAGACCGATAATGAAGGGGAGTTGATCCATGTTTTTGTTTCGGTTTTAAAGGAAACAAAAGAGTTTTGGTTTCTTAAATCTTCGGTTAAAAAAAAGAAATGGTTTCATATTGTTTTGGTTTCGAAAAGAGGTTTTAAAGGGAAGTTTCTTTTTAGAGTTTTGGTTTCGTCGGCCACTGTTAGAAGTGGCCGGAATCTGGGTTTTACGGTAGAGCTGTGGCGGAGTTCATCGTGTTCTGGAGATTCCCAGAAGAACACTTAATGAATCTGGGAACCCCAGATGAACACAAGGAGGAGTTGAGAGAGTTTTTTTTCTTTCTCGGTTTAGAAATGAACAAAAGGGGGCTCTTTTCTTTTCTTTTTATGTTTTATACTAACCCCTTGTTTCTAAAATGGTTAAATCACCTTCATAAATCCTTCCGTGTCTGTTAAACCTCTTCCCCAGTCCCCAGAACTTTGTTTCGTCTTACATTTTCACCACTGATTTGATAATAATCACCTATTTTGATAATGGGTTTATTTGTTTCGATCCCTCCGTGTTTGGAGGCTTGCTCTCCAGGCCCTTCCTCACGTTAAAATAACCGTTTAAGGGCCTAAACGTTTTTTAATTGTTTTGTTTTAGTCACCGATTTAAGCTATATTTTCTTTAAATAATGGTTTTATTACGAACAGGCCACTCCGTATTTTGAAACACATTTTTAAGCCTTTCCTCAGTTCGAAATTGCATTCCGAGGGCTCCAATGTTTTAAATCCTTTTATTTTAGTCATTTTCAGTAACCATTTTCTTATTTTATCTTTTATTATTGTTTTATTTATTTATTTATTATGCTTTTTTTTATTATGCTCGTGCATTTTATTTATGCTCTTCTAATTATATATTTTATGTTGTTGCATTTATTTATCTTGTACATTTTACCATGTAATTTTTAGGCCTGTTTACATTATATTATGTCTTTTTATTTATATATTTTATTTGTGATATGTATGTATTTACTCATGTTATGCCTTTTTTAGATTTATGCATGTTAATGTTTATTTACTTTATCGTGCCTTTATTTTTTATGCCATGCTTTATTAGTTTACATGCATTTCGTATATATATTTATTTTGCATATTTTTTATGTTATTTGTATTATATTATATTTTTTTTCATATATTTTGTATGTATTGTTTCATTATTTTTGCTCAAATCACACATTCTTAATTAATGAACTTAATTAATTATGTCTTTATTCGATCATAACGGGCCCGACACAAAACGTAATGGTGGCGGTGTGTACATTTACCTTCGGATAAAGACACGGTAAAATTAAAATAAATTTGAATCTTAAGCAAACCGTAATTTAAATGTCACTTTAAACCGAGAAATCTGAAATTAATTAAGCAGTAATTTGATAAAGGTGTCAATTTTTGGGAGGTTTTAAACGCTAATCCAGTTTCTAATCGTAACCGACTCTCGGACCCTACTTTATTCGAATTTCTGATTTTTATGATGTCCGGTCTACCAAAAATGACCGGTGGCGACTCCAACCTTTTTTTAAAATTATTTCTCAATCATTTTTCAGATTATTTTCCAAACCCTAATTTCATTTTGTTCTCTAAAACCCCCTTTCAATTTTAGGTTTTAATCCTAATTTCTATTTTTTAATAAAAATCCTCAAATTCATTTTTTAAACCTAAATTCCCAAATTCTAATTTCTCAAAATTCTCCGTTTTGAAACACTAGATTCATAATCCCTAAATATTAATCCCTAATTTTCAAATCATTCTCGTTTCTCAATTTAAACCCTAACTTTCGATTTTTCACCTTTCAAATTAGCGACTTTTTACACGTTAAGAAAAAAATGGTCGCTACAATTGGCGACTCCGCTGAGGACGTTTTTTTAAAACTAACGAGTCAAGCCTTACTTTCAAATACCGTTTAATTAATTTTGGAAGTTATGAAATAAAGTGACAATTAATTTACTATTTGTTTATTAATTCGAGGTTACTTTAACCCATTTATACCCATTCTTTTAAGTGGGAAAAAACGTTCAACGCTTTCGTAAGGATATTGTTCCTTGTATCACCTTGAATCAATACCATTCATCTTGAATTACCGGCATGCAAATTGCTTCTTGCTTTAACAAGTAAGTCTTATTGTGAAAGAAGGGGTGTGAGGTTGTTTGCTCAAGAGATAGTCGTAGGTGCGAGCTATTGGGATCTTAGATTGTGGTGGTTGCTTTCTATCAGTTCTGTTTACATCGTTGGAAGTCGTATGTTTATCCCCATTTTGTCATGAGTTTCGTGTTTGTGTATTTTAGGGGTGATAATGAATCGAGCCCGAGCCAAATTAGGCTCGACTCGGTTCGGAAACAAGTATATTTGGGTTCGGCTTGAAAATAATATTATTGGGCTCGATTCGGACTCAAAGTTCATCAGGCTTGGCTTGGGCTCGGTTTGGCTCAAAATGGACAATTTTTTATATTATTTTGTTTTATTATTTATTTGTAATTTATTTTTTATTTTTTATTTGTAATTTTATAAATTTTTTAATTAGTATTTTTTATTTTATTTTATTTATTTTTAGTGGATTTACTCTAAATTATTTTATTATTTTTTTTGCTAAACAAATTATTTTGAATGTATATATATATATATGTTTGTTTATATATAATTATTTTGAGCCTGTTCACGAGCTTTTCGAGCCGAACTTAGGTAAGCTCAGCTCGTTTAGATCTTGAGTTCAAGTCGAGCTCACTCAAACCAGGTTTTGATCGAATCAAACCCGAGTAACTCGCGATCCGGACAGACTCATTATCACCCCTAAGTGTGTTTTTCTATTGATTTGGGGTGCATCATGTGGTGTGCTACTTTTGCTTTTCAGCCGGTAAGGATGTACGAGATAGGGGTCGTGATTAATCGGTTGAAGTTTTGATCTTGTTATGGTGTAGCTTTGAGGATGCCTATCATTTTAATCGCTATCCTCTAATTTTGTATCCTTATTTTCCAACATTGAACATACCTGTGTTGGATGTATCACATGTCCAACACTTGCATCCCTGTCTTAGTAGTATGGCACACTGCAAAAGCATCTCAAAGTAGTATGTATATTTGTCTAAACTGTCATCAACCAGATAGTCTCTGCAGGCTCTATCAGACCCAGTGAGGGTTTTGAAGAGGCGCAATAAGAGCGACCGTACAGGGAACTTGAAAAAGAAGATTCCCAAATTTTGATAAACTACATTCATTATATGATGTTAATATCGAAATTCATTGAAAATTTTTTGAAAACGTTATTAAGAAAGATGAATTATAATTGTTAAAACGTTATAATTATTTCTTAAATGCGACAATTGATTATAGAATCTTATTGATTATTACTATTACTATTGTTTCAGTATAACTAGTGAGATTTTGGACAGACGCAATAGAAATGATCGCACAGGGCCCCTTAGAAACGACATTTGCTTTTAAGGGCTAGAATTTTATAACTAATGGAGTTCATGAACAATTACTTATAAAGACCATATTTTAATAAATTGCACAAGGGGCCCAAAATCTTTGAACCTCCCCTGATCAGACCCACATGATTATATACATCTATGAAAAGCTGCATTCGAACATCATTATGGTATTGATCAGCCAGATAGTCATTCTCTATTTGTGAATTTGAAATTTCATTTTCATGTTAATAAGATTTTTTTACAGGTGGTTGTTATGAACATGGTGAATGCTAGTAAATCCATGAGATGTTTTTATCAAAGGAAGCAATAGTAGTTCACTTGTACAATTTTCTAGCTTTATTGAGTATGCTGATGACACTGGTGATTGTGATGGGGTTGCTGTCTTCGGGTTTTGGTCGATCTCTTCTTTCCGTAAGGCTTTACTCTGAAATTGTTTATTTTGCTGTAACTTTTGGGGAGTTGTAGGAGTTTTGGATAATTGTGTAAACAAATACTTAATTCATGTTAGAGTAAGTTTGCTATGAGTTTTAACCATAAAACTATGCTTTTAACAAACTCAAATCTTGCTTACACATGATTATATTCTCAAAGTTTTGAGAAGTTACTAATCATTTAGATTAGTGTACATAACCTCAAACGATTATAAAATTCCTTATATCTCTTTAGTAGTCATTCATGACCTTTTCTCATTCAAAGGAATTATATTTTTCCTAGATTCTCTTAAAAATATTCAAGGAATTAGGAATATTATGTAAAAGTTTACTAGGAGTTTTCAACTTTTTCCTCACAGGAAAATTATCTCAAGTATATGATAGTCTCTTCAAACATGCTCATTGAGTTTAAGACTAGTTTTAAAAGCACAATATAAATTCATGTGATAAAGTATGAATTGACATGTAACAAATCTAAATAATCTGACCTTGTAGGTAGATTCATAATTCCAAATAGACTTGCTCATTCTCACCACGCCTGCAACTTTAATCTTTGCATCATTATCTTTAATCAGAAATAATCTAGAATTTATCATGACAATCACATCACATGAATTAACAATCTCTTTTAAATCTTTGAGACTCCCTTTTAATAAATTATGAAAATCATATTATATTCTTGATAGCTCCTCAATAAGAATATTTGGCTTGGAGAATCATTCTATCAATGTTTAGATTTTCTCCCATTGTCGTGTTGTCTAAATTTCTTACAAGAAATTGTTAGTACAACAATTTTAATATAATAAGATGTTTAAAACACACATAAATTATATTAACACAAAATCTATAATTTATGTAATGTATTAAAACAACACTATTAAGGTTTTAATCAACACCATCATAAAATGCATTATTACCATAATAATTAAACGGTTATAAAACATATTCAAATAATTAAATCGTTACAAATTAAATGATCATTAAATAAATGCATTTAAAAAAATAACATATTCATCTTGAAAGGTATTTAAAACTCACCTATTATCACATATCAACCAATCATGATTTTTATTTATTAATATTTTTCAAGAATTGAAACACAATTCAATTTTAATAAAAGCAAATGAACCTTTTATTTCTTTTATTGTTAGCATTGTAACCGAAAACCTATTTTTTAAAAAAAAACTTTAAAAAACGGTTTAACAATGCCTCTCCATTAATATATTTCATGGAGCATTAATCACAAAATTTATTTTTTTAATGCTTTATTTATCTCCAAAGCTTTAAAAAAATACTATAAGTTACTAAAGCATTTAATAATAATTATTAAATATTTAAAGAAACATTATAGCATATATCATATACATTCAAGCTAAAAGATTTTAAAAATGCTCCAAATGAATTTCTATTTCTTTAGGTATCATTTCACCTAACTGATTCTCATAGATGATCAAAAATAGCAATCAAATAAAATTGCTTAGAGAAGAAAGATAATTCAAGTTTTCTTTCCGTCTCATGTTCAAGGTTATTATCGTAAACATCAAATAATAAAATATTTTATAATATTATTTGTTTATAAATTCAAACCTTATAAACAATTGTTATAAAACATTTATGATTATTATAACATCTCTAGTAACCGTTTTATATATAATGCCCCAAGTTTTAAATAGCATTATATCACTTAAAACGTTCTACTATTTAAATGCATGTAAATGCAAAATTAATGCATAAAAACTCACTAAATTGTTACCTTCTCGTCTCAAGTAACTATTGGTTTTTCATGCAACCATGAACTGGTAATATGCATTATAATTTGTGATACCAATCAGATTAAGAATAGTCTTTAACTTCAGACATAAGCTAAAAAATTACTTACCAGAATCATAAAAACTGGTTTTCTCTACTAATAATAGGTAGCATCATAAATACCTCAATAATCCATATAGCATCATATGTATTGAAGTTAACCATTATTTGCAACGTTGAATTTGCTTCTAAATTGTTGGAAAAATAGACTACTGCAAAACGAGGCGTTAGTACTGACTGGAAAATAATAAAATAATTATTCGAAACCAAACCGTGTCGTGGTATTAACCACTGCCTTAGAAGCAAATTTGCCCCAATGTGTGTAATCGCTACAATGGAAGAATAACCCCCTGAGGTTAACACGACTCTCCAAATTTCGTACACCCGAAAGATGGAGCGGACTCTGGTGGTACTGCTCTTCTCTCAACTCAAAAGTAACACTCAACATAGGTTTTAAGAAAACCAACAAGAGTGTTTCTAAAGCAAACATTTGTTAAGGGATATCTCAAATGAGAAAATATGCTCACTATTTATAGGCTAAATAGTGAGGGAAAAATAGTCTTTTCAAGCACAATTTAATTCTATTTTAAATAGAATTAAATGGCCTTAAACTTGTTGTTACGAAATGAACATTACCAACAGTAGGATAATTTAACATGCTAAGATTTTAAAGGTTAAGATCTACTCTAACATGGATATGGGTATATTATCTTCCAAAGATCCTCTGAATAAGTAAAATTCTTAGAAAAAATGAATATTCTCTTGTCCGGCGTATATATGTGTCCAACACTCACACCCTAATCTAACATAGTTTATTACACATCTTCGGAACATGTTCGGTCTTTTTATTGAAAGCATATTAATTTTAGAATCTAATTCTTGAGCATGGTCTTGAAGCCAACTTGAAATAGAGGTAAAAGGTATGGAGAAAATCATGATGATCGACCAAAAACTATGTTACTTCCACCCTTCAATTTTTCAAAAATACTCATTTTTGATTTTTGTGTCTCACGGGTAATGAAGCATCAAAATGAGGATTTGACTTACCAGATAGATAAAACAATTTTTGAAAATTGAACATATCCTTCTCGAATGCATACTCATATTTGATACTTGTACTTTCTGAGTAACATAGACCCTAGTGATCTTAAATTTGTAAATTTGGTGCAGTTAAAATGTATATACAATATTACTTGAACCATTCGAATCCTTACATAAATATTGTTACTAAAATTGCAGGTTGATACGATAATCTAAGACACCATACAATATTATGTGCATCTCCTTTGGTTGGTTATGATCTTTGGCTGATGCCCAGAAAAATTAACTGAAGAGCTCATTCAGATGTTTAAATTGGAACTAAGTTTGAAGGTAAATGGAATGACCTTTTATTGTTATGATACATAAATAATATGCTATGTTACTCGAGTTCTAGTGTGAGTTCCGAATATGAGTATGTGTCTAGCACAAATACAATGGTCAAACTTGGGTATTTAAAGAGAGTCAAAGGTTCAAAGCAACATATTTGATACATGTTCTTTTTTCCCCTAAATGTTGCTATGACCAATATCCATGTTTGATGGATATTTAAATGAGTAAAGAATATAAGTTCAAAATATTGGGACTTGGGTATAGACATATAACCTTCCGAGGGTTCTTTTAATCCAGAACTTGGGATTTAATACTGGTGTTCTATGATTTCATCACATATGTGCTGCTGCGAGTTTTTCCTTGGATTCAAGCGCAAGCATCGGTTGTATATAATTTTTCCTATTTTCCGAATCATTGGACAATCTTACACACTTGCCCATGAGCAAATGTGCATTGGAACAAAACCTTCTTTAGAGCCATAATTAAGTGTACCATGCATGCTAATATTTGCAGTTCCTTTTGCAGCCGTATATTACAACCTGGCTTGCAGAGGATGTTCATAGGTGATTGTTCAATTTGAGAGTAAATTTTACCTTATTGTTCTGAACGCACTCTTTTTTGGTATCTGTATTTGATGCATGGTCCGACTTGGTTATAGGGAAATGATCCGATAAGGATATTCTAAATACATGAAAAAACTAAAAAAAAAAGGTTGAATATGTTTCGAACACGTACTTATATCCGACACTCAAATCTTGAGTCAAGTATACAGTTGTGAACAAGATATGTGGCAAATTGGTAAATTTCTTGTATGTGAATATTGGGATATAAGCTTCATAGGTTACCAATTGGCTATTTCTGTCCTATGTTATTCAGATTCTTCATATTCCCTAAAACATCCATCCATGTCTGAGACAAGTTCAAGACATAGTAATACATTGATATCAGATATAATCTAACCTTCTAAAATGCACGAAAAAGTTTAACAATATCTCTTGGACCTTGGCAGATGCATTTGTTTCTTTAATTGTAATGCAATCTTGAGTATGTTATGCTAAATCATTCTCTTCTTAAGTTCTAGGTGATGCATTTCAAATACCATTGAAATCCATTGTCATTCAACACTAAAAAAGGCTCAAAACCCTAGAAATTAAAGATCTTGAATTCAATTTCTAATCATGGAACACGTGCTTATTTAGTGAGGTAGTAGTGCCTGTGGTTCCTGTAATTATGTTACAGGTAGTACTCAAAAGTTTTGATTTCAACTCTCATGATACATACAACCATTGGAAATCAAACTGCTTAATCTGATCAGTAAGAAGACTAGTTTCTCAGGATGACCAGGATCAAGACCTTCAATGTCAACGTGTTAACATTTATATGCCTCTTATCCTATATTTTCATGTGTGCTTCAGTTCAGAACAAAAGAAATTGGAGCATAGAAGAGAAGCATGGGATTGGACAAGAAAGGCAGTAAGTGGAAAAATCAATAAGCTTATGATCAAAGTGAGAGACATTGTACCCTATCAGGGAGATTCCTAGGCATCGGTAGTGCGGTAACGTATCTTTGGCCAAAGAATTTGTGAGCCCCATCTGCTTGTACCCTGCCATGGAACTTGGCAAAGCGTGTGATGATTGACACCTTCTCTTGATCCTGACATTCCAGTCTTAAGTCCAAGACTGAGGCTCCCGTGACCAGACTGCGAAAATAAAGTATTACAAGGCAATACAATTGGCGAAGAAGTGAAGACTTACAGCTGCAGTCTAGCATAGACTTGCTTGTAATATTAGACGCAACAAGAATGCAAAATTTACCAGGTTTAGTCTGGCCCCTAGAAAATATTATTTCTAACATAAAGCAAATGCATCGGATTCGAATACACTTTTCCTATAGTGCACATAAAATACCCCAAGGCAACTTGAATCTTGATAACAGTTTGCATCCTCCAAAGGATTATTAAGCTTCTGCAGGTAAACAATTAACCAAAGGGAAATTGATGCCTGTAGATCTGACAAGTATACCCTAAGTGACTTGGTTTAGTTAAAAGCCAAACCAACCTGGTTAGTCGTTGCCAATAAATTAACTGATATATGACAGCTTGATACACCCACGAGGCAACAAAATAATCAAATTGAATGAATGGTATGTGACGGGAAATTCTTCCCACAAAACGTTAAGCTTCAAGATTCATAAATGTACTATGATGAGATATTGTGCATGAAGGTATTGGAAAAATTAGATACAATAAAAGTTACCTCTGTAAACTGTCTTCCAGCATCTTTGCTCTGATGATAAACTCTTCTGCGGCCTTCAAGATGGATTGATTTCTCGGGTCCCTCTGCTTTTCAGAGAGACTAAAATGGACAAGAGACTAGTAAGATGGTATGCCAACAATAGAGATCCCATATGAGAGCCACTAAAAGCAGGCTCAAGGATTCTCAAAATTATGTACTTACATGCTTCCACTGCAAGGAGGAACAGCTGCGTCACTTTCAGGTATATATGCGGTGCTACATGCATTTCCTAAGACTGATCTGGAAACAAAATAGACCAGAGTTTCATAGTTTTTGCTGGCATCTGCAGAAAGAAATACTCTTGGAGGAGCACGAAGTAGTTGCTGCAAAATCTGTGTTGTCAAAACAAGCCTTCTTTTTGACCTAAGCACTGGAGGCAAATCTTCAATAATTTGAGGTTCATCCTCAACCTGCAATTAAGATTGATGACTGTAAGCTGCAAATTATCATATTGTAAAAAGGAATTATAATTGTTCAAATACAGTTGACACTGAACACACTTTCTCAATCAATCGATTTGCTGCACGAGCCCATTCTACTTCTGCCACACTGCAATCAACAAATAATTCCAAAAGGAGGAAAAACATAATGACATGAGAAAGGTTTTAGCCCTTTGGACCATTGATACAAAATGTTAAAAGGAATGCAGCAAATGGTATAATGACCCCACTCACCTGATGTTCTGAGGTCTTTGAGCACCCTGTGACACTTCTCTATGCCATGGTAGAACCTCAAATGTCATACTCTTGCGCTTCATTGCTCTTGCGACCACCAAATTCTGACTACCAATATCAGGTGGCAGTGAGTGAGTGGATTCAGTTGCTATTGGCATAAAGTTTGAGCTTCGCTGGACTTTATCCAGTGGATCAGCATCACGCTCACTTGAATGAACATGCATACTATTGGAAGCCTGACCGACAATGAATGCTTTTTCTGTAGCGTTCATCATGGAAACTTTTTGAGCATCATATACTGGAAACATTTCCCCATTTTTAATTGCTCCATACTGATCAAACCAGGACGGAGCCATCTGGGGGCTGATCTGAGAGTGTCCACCCCTGATATTAGTAGCTGACTTATCAGAATTGGAGATATGCTGGGAATCATTCTGAACAAATGTCAGTATATTAGCAGATGACAGTGTCTCATGGCTATTTCCAGTGCTTGATAAAGAGCTTGGCACCTTAGAATCTCCAGAAGGAACTAAAGGATGGTGGTTAACCTGAGCATCTCTCATCAGAGCATTGGATCCATAAGATAATTTCTCTGCACCTTGGGAACGTACCTGCTGAGCTTCCAAACTAAAATCTGGAGTTGAACCCTTAAATCTTTTAATACTCCTGTTACTTGGATCAACTTCTATATCCTTCATTGCCTGCTCCTGATGCACAGCATTATTTGGTCTTGAATAACAGCCAAAACCATCAGTATTTCTTTGCATGCTTGCAGAATTTTGGTTGGCATTATTCTCTGGCAATACCAACTTAGTAGTATTGGACATATTTAAAGGTTTAGAGTTCAGCAACGAAGCATTAGCCAAGTTGTTATTATCCCAAGCCAATTGCTGCGTGCTGCCATCATTGACAGTTGATGCTGGCATGTTCCCACTTGGAGGTTCATAATTCTGCATATCCAAACCACTCTGCTGTTCCTGCACCCCTATATCATTACTGGATGTTTCTGCAACAGCAGATAGCATAAGAGCACTCCAAACCCCACTTTGCTGAGAAGGAAACCCCCCTAAAGAATCTGAACCATCCAACACTGAACCCACGGTGCTCTTTCCCAAGATGTCCCACATATTGTCATCTGAACCAAACAAAATCTTTTCTTCAATCGGATCCAGCGAAGCCACATTCTGGGAGGATGAAACCTGAATTGCCAAGTTCTCCAGGGATGTTTCCGGAGGACTGCAATGCTCTTGCCTCTGAGGAGACTTATGCATCACTGTAGTTTTTGTCTGGATAACCATTTGCTGGAAGTTTTCTGAATGAAATATGCTATTTAAACCTTGATCAGCCACCTCCCCAAATACATTATTATCCTGATCACATTGTCTAGAAACCGAAGTTCCATCTTGCAAGCCAACTTGATCTGAAAACATATCATGCTGATTATCCAGAAAGGAATAACTGATGGCTGGCACCTGCTGCATCAAAGGCTTATCCATTTGAACAGAAGAATATTGATATGCATTTCCACTGGCACTGCTTGTAGAAATCCCATAAAATGATTGATCAACCTGTTGAGGAACCATACCCATCAAGCACATCTGACCTTGCCCGGGGGAAAACATACCAGAGGATCCCTGCATGGCTGGAGAGGCGCCATGCTGCAGACAGTTTGAATTTGGTGCCATGTCCTCAGGCTTCCAGGAATATTTTGAAGCATCATGGACAGGAACACCATCAATAGGAGCAAGAGAAAGGCTATCTGATATCCGTTTAACAGAGGAAACCTGATTTGCAGTGCTTGACTGCCTTGCTTCTGGAAGCTGAAACCGTGGCTTTGGAAATTGGTGTCTCTGTAATTCTTGCATTATAGCATTTTGCTGTAAGAACTGCATGTCAGTCATCCCAGATTGCTGCCTTGGAAAAGGTTGGATCATACCAGGATGCTTTCCATTAAATTGTTGTTGCTCGCTGATAAGATCATAATTTATAGGAGATTCAGTTGATTCCAACCTCAATGAATTATTTTTATGAAAATCAGCGTCATTTCCAATTGGTGAATCAAGACTTGATGAGCCTGTAGGTGCTGTATCCAGTTCCAATAAGTTTGTTTCGTTCTGCCTTGCCTGGAAAGTCTCACGCCCTTGCATATAGCCATTTGCAAATGGAGATTGATTTTGCAATTGGCTCCCGGCAATTTCCGGGCCCAGATCTGATTGATTGAAGTTCAGCTCATGCTGTAGCCTTGACGACTGACCACTATGCCCTCTGTTAGACTCTGCTAATGCTAAGGGAAAATATAATAATGTTAACTAAACAGTAGAAACATGTAATGACTGTAGACTAAGATCTCAGTACGATAGTAGTGGTACCAGGGAGATCAGAAACTATAACAACCAAGATGCCTTAATTATTACCTAATTGATGAAAATTTAAATTCTTCAAACTGGAAACAAGTGGCCCACCAACTTGTCTCTGGCTTCCAACCCACAGATTGTTACTTAAGCCAGGCCAGCTACTATCAATCATCTGTGATTGCTGCTGGCCATGGGATAAACTCTCTTGGCCAAGGAAACTATGGATCTTGTCTCCAACTTCATTGCCAGACATAGATAATCCAAGACAAAAACATTCAGAAGCAAAAATTTAAATTACTACCTACAAGAAATAAGAATCAAGTTAAAGTTTTCACATGCCTGAAATTTCATTACAGAGAAGACAATCATATGAATCCCTCATTTGATAAATTGAAATTAGAAAGAAAGCTCTGTTCTGCAATTAAAAATTCACTCGTCGGCATGTTGGAAAATCCAACCTTATCTTGCATGCATAAAACAAACATATCATGTCTTCATAGAAACATAAGTTAAAGCAACAATTCCACCCTTTCTTCATTTTAGAAGGAGTGTGTGGTGATAAGTCTAAAAATGTTTGTATCAAGTAGCAGCATGGCACAATGTTGATAGCCGATATGCTTCAAATACTATTCAATAATACAATTCTCAAATTTCTTAAAACATGGGGGGGAGGCTTTAAACTTCAAGAATGTTTTCACTCATGGATTATTAAAACTGACAGTGACACACCTTCAATAAAGTGGCATTTTAAAAGTGTTCATGCTTCAAAGTTGACAACATACTCTATACCCATACTGTTGATTTGAAAGCCATTGCTGATTTATGCAGCTCCATCATTCTTATGTTAAATCTTAATATTAATTCGGTGTGGAAAAAAGTCATATATTTGAATTTGGAGGAAAAGAGATATAGCTTATTAATATTCATTTCACCCCCTTGTCTATTAAAACAGATGTTCTTATCGTATGTCTCTTTTCCTTTGCCTAGTGATAAAGAAAAAAGAGTTACCCCAAAGATAAGGAACGACTGCCATTCTGTAATATGAAACTACTAAGACAAAAGGAGTCAGAAAATGCATTTCCAGTATGGAGCAAGAAGAACCAAGTACAGAAAGCACATCCAGACCAGGTTGATCATCTATATTCTAATACAAACCAAAACCATAAACTCGTGAAGCTTGAATTCTCCTACAGTTATCTACCATAGGTTGATCATCTCCGTGAAACCAAACCAAAACCCTAAACTTCACAAATAATTTCAGTGCCATTCAGACTTTTGCTACCCCACAAACCCTTTCATTGTGAAAGCTTATCACAAATCTCAACCCAACCAAGGAAGAAGAATGAGAATAGACAACATTGTGGATATAAATTGTTCTTAAGCACATTCATGAATGCCCTGCACACGAGTGCACAGCATTTTGACAGTAAATTTGCCAAAAAGCGTTTATTCTGAATTCATCATATCATAAGCGGAAAACTGTTTCATAACAACATAACATTTGAATTTTAGCATTTTCTCACTACAGCAATCTAATGACACAGTATTTCTGTTTTCTAATCAATTTATGGGGAATCCTCATTAGTCAACATGTAAAATCAAAGTTAATTAAAGGTAGAGTTCACTAAATCACTAAATTCAGATTTATATCTGAGAACCTTAGTTTGGTAAACCAAGCCGATAAAGATATTAACGGCATAAATCTACTAATACAACCAAGCGAGAATCAGTCAACAGAAGAAGAAAAGGAAGCCACCTGCCCCACACATTAACAGAAACAAAAACAAACAATAAAAGCATCAAAGATTACCATAACAACATCAATGAACTCCACATGCCATAAAAAAAAAAAGGGAAAGGGGCAGTGCAGAAGCAGACAAAGCAACTACAAAATGTTAAATAGTAATATAAATCCATTATTAACGAGAAATGCAGGAAAACAAACTAAAGGTAAACACAATAAATTAGCATTAAAAAAAGTTTATAACCTTTCAGGAAGCAGTAAGGAAATAACTATCATAACTTTAGCTCAATTTAAACTTTGAAATTGTTCAACATAAAATCCCTCAGCATCCTCCATTTTCCAGGCAACCAAAAAGATGCTAAAATAAGAAAAAGTAAAACTATCAAAAACAGTAACCAAGAGAACAAAATACCAAAGCACCAGCATGCAATTCCTTCTCCAACTAAAACAAAACATAGCTTCCCGTGCCCAGCCCTAGAATACCGGAGCCCTAACGGAGATTCAGACTCTCGAGGAGAAGTGGACTTACAGTAACGTAGTGAAAGCCTTTGAAATTGCTTGAAAATTGTGACCAAAAAAAGGTTCGAAAGCGAAAGGGACTGATTTTTTAGCTCGATGAGGGAGATCAACTGAGTTCAATTGGAGCGAGTGACAGTGTTTCAACGATCAGCGAGGACTGAGTAGCAAAAATCAGGTTTTTGATCCGAAGGTAAGGTTTGGTGTAAACGAAGCTGAGATTCGGAGTCGAAGCTGCATGGTAGGTTGGGACAATAAAATAAGGTATAGTGTCATTTAATGTCTAAACTTTGTAAACTTTTCGAATTTAATCCTTTTTTAATTTTTTACATTATTTTTAAACTTTATAATTTTAATTTTAGTTCATCCAGAACATGCGACGTAACATTGTTTTCGAATTATGACATTAATATTCGTCGATGTATGAAATAATAATCTAAAAATCGTTGTTATTTAATCCGAATTTAAAACAAGATCATCATAAAATTAAAAATAACATATCATAAAAAATAAGATTAATTCAGAGAACACAACACTAAAACCAAAATTAATCCACCATTAATAAAATAAAGTTCGGTCTCAAAGTTCAAACACTTTCCTTCATGCCCTTTTGGCAAAGTCACCAGCTTCAAACTCTTCATCTCTCCTGTTCTCACTCAGCGTCTCATTGAAATTCCCAACATCGAAATTGTTCGGACCGGATTGATCAAAATTGCTTCCATAACTAACACCACCGGAGCCGTAGTTATTACCGCCACCGTAACTTTCTTGGCCACCATCATAACCACTACCACCACCAACAACATTACCTCCATAGTTTCCAGAAGAGAAGCCATCATTTCTGGCATAGCCTCCACGGCCTTCGTTGTAGCTGTTGCCTCCATATCCTCCCCCGCCATAACCACTGTTGAAACCTCCACCTCCGAAGTTGCGAGGTCTCTCAGCTGCATAGTTTACTCTAACTTGACGGCCATGGAGTTCCTGCACGGAGAATTCACACACAAATCATCACTGCAGATACGGGGACATAAGCTATTATGTAAAGCCTGTGAATGTTCAAAAAATAACAGAATTCTTCATTATTCCTTCTTTTTGAAGGTAACTCTTCATTTTTCTTGAAATGCTAGTGTTTGTAGGGATGGCAACGAGGCAGTTTTTGGCCTCCCCGACCCCGCTTGAAAATTAAAACATTCGTCTTGGCTCCGACCCGGCTCTAATATATTTTCCACAACACGACATAATAAAGACTATAACCCGACCTGACCTTAATATTTTAATAAAAAAAACACGACTAAACTCACCTGATCCGAAAAATTAATAAAAGTATTAATATTATATATAAAAATATAATAAATATAAATATATTGGGTAGGGTCGGAGAATTTTCACCCTAAACCCAGCTCCAAACAGACTTATTTTTTTCAATAAACCGATCCAACCCGATGTTGATTTTCAATAAAAATCCACCTCTATCGGGTCGGAGTCCGACGATTTTGGGTCAAATTTACATCCCTACGTGTTTGACACATTTACTCAACACTTGTAGAAACATGGATACAGAGATATGATACTCTAAATACATTGACTAAATTAGAAAAATTTCAAACATACTCGTGTTGGACAAGTAACTAAAAGTGACACACATTCAAGTCCGAGTAACATCGATCAAAGTAACATATAAATCATCAAAAAACTATATATATATATATTATATATATTTACCCGTCCATCCAAAGCCTGTATTGCACTGGAAGCATCCTCAGTACTTGTGTAAGTGACAAAGCCAAACCCTCTCGACCTGCCCGTTTCTCGATCCACAATTACTCTTGCTACATGAAATATAAAATCAATCAACAGTTGCACAAACTCCAAACCAGCAAACAGAAGGAAACAAATCAATAAATAGAAAACCAACAGTAAAACCGGTTAGCGCACCGATACCATAAGCACACAGACGTGGCAAACTCAAAGTCAGAAACAAATAATCACTTCATAAATTCATTCATGGATAATACCTAAAACGTTCACACTACACGACTTATACTACATAAAAATGCAGACAATAAGATTTAAGCGTACCATCAATAACTTCACCGTATTTGCTAAAAGCCTCTCTCAGACTTTGATCATCTGTTTGGTAAGAAACACCTGCAATTAAAAAAGATGATCATGAGAAGGCCCATGAAAAAACAGGGAACATGGAATGACTTGAGTGGGAAATTCGACTGACCTCCAATAAAAAGTTTTGAGCTTGGAGAATTTGACATGCTTCTAAACACTTGAAAGATGCCTGGTTTTGATGCAGACAATTGAGCATTGACCTGCATACTTGTGGCCTGCCTAAGTATACTCCCAAATTTATTTAAGAAAGCCATTGTTACAACCTAAAGAACAAATAAATAAACGGATCAGGTCCGGAAAATATACAAACACAACACGGTCCAGACTAAGGTTGTGTTTTTAGTTGTTGTTGCGGTGAGAAACTGGCATTTACCGACAACAGCAACCACAAACAAACCGTGTCTGGCTCTGAACGCCTGTTAATCAACCAATTTTGCCCCAAACTTCATCGGCAAACAAAGCCTAAGTCAATGTTTTTGGTTGTTTTTTAAACCAACTTTTCGCTCCAAAAGCTGGTTTGAGACCAAAAGCAATGAAAAACAAGTATAAAACTACATTTTCAGCTTGATTTCAAAAGAGATTTTCCAGAAGCTAAAAATTATAACTTTTAGTTTTTTTCCAAAATCACTTTTAATTAAAATTACTCATGGACACAGCAAAAAGCTAAGCACGCTATAAAAACAACTGCAACTTGAAAGGAAGTGTAGTAAACAAATATAGCTTTTAAAGAAAAACACAAGAAAAAGCAATCAACAAACATGAAAATACTAATCAAACTATGTGATCCAATATTGAAATGTAAAATCTAAAACCCTAAACTTCTTTTTTTTCAAACATTCACCAAAGAAAACGATATTTCATTATCTTAAGCAGTTCAAAAACAGACAATCCAAAGCAAATCGTTACATGTTAATATGAAAAAGAAAAACATAATAATATCATACTAGAATAAAAATTGAAGAAAAATAAACCACCTTTAACGTTAACGATACAAACAATGAAAGAATAAGAACCCCTTTCAAAATGAACAGTCTGTTAAACGAGCAGATTCGAAAGGAAATTTAAGGGAAAACAAGGTTTAGGAACTTTTCCGAAACCTACACTTCTGTTTTATGGAATAAGAATTGAATCCCGAAGTAAAACCCTAGGGTTTATGCAGGCAAGGGGAGAAAAATCAGCCCAATGGACCGCCGAGTCTTGGGCCCTCGAAATTCAGTACATTTTGAATGACTAGCTCAAATTTTAAAATAAAGCATTTTTATTTAATTTTAATTGTCGGTTTATTCATTTATTTTTATATCTATTTTTCATAGTGCACATTTGGAGATGTTTTTTTACGGATAGAGTTAGAATCGAATATTAAAAAAAATTATAAATATTAAAAATATAAGGTCTTATTAAATATTAAAATCAAGGATAATGTTTGATTTCTTCAATATTTAAATTTATAAAAATTTATTTTATTATTAAATTCAAAATTTTAAAGATTTCAAATTTTAGAGGATTTTTTAAATATTATAAAATTAATTCTTAATATGTATTTCTAAAAACAATTGAGGGAACAAATTATTTTAAATTTTTTTAAAGGATTTGTTATGATTTTTTCGAATTCATAGAGGCGGAGCCGTTCTTATGATCTATTACTAGTTTTTTAGTAAAGTTATCCCCTATTAATTTTTTTAAAAATAATTTTTTAAAATTTTAATTTTAATTATTTTAAATATTTTAAATAATTAAATTTATAAAATATATATCTATAAATTATTTAGTTCAAGTATATAATAAATATTTTTAATATTTTTATCAATAATAAATTTTAATTAAAAAAAGTAAAATCAATAAAAAATCTAATAAGATAGACGAAGTAATAATTTATTATTTAATTTATCGGTAATATAATTTTTCTCTATAAATAATCTTAATTCAACATCACATGTCTTTAGTTATTTATTTAAATATTAATTAGAGGTATATAATTTGGATTAAGACCGTCGGAAACTATGATGACAAAAACGAATGACTCAGATTAACTCTTTATATATTTTTTTAAGTTATAATCTTCACATAATTAACTATTAATCTGAATCATCACGATCTAAAAAACATATATTACATCTAAAGAGTTTTTGTTGTATAACTCGATTATATCCCAAATAAATATATATTTGGAGTAATTTACATTTTACATCACTAAACTTAACATTCATTTTCATTTACATCATAAACCTTTAATTTAATCAAATTATATCATTCAACTTTTATTATTTATAAATTAAGTCACTTATATTGGTATCATTAAATATCTATAATGAAAAAAAAATTGAAATTGATATTTTTATTTAATATATTTTTCATATATCATCAATAAATGATATTTAATTCGTAATTTAATTTTTTTAAAAAATTATAAGAAATTTTGTTATTTTTCTTTTAAATTTATTTAAATGAAATAGAAAATTTTTACATAAAATTATTAAAATTGTCAATTAAACATTATTTATTAGTGATATGTGAAAAATATATTAAGTAATAGTATTAATTTATGTTTTTTTTTTTAAAAATTATTTAATTGTGTTAGCATAAATAATTTAGTTTACTAATAATAAAAGTTGAATGATGTAATTTGATTAAATTGAAGGTTTGTGATGTAAATGAAAGTGGATATTAAGTTCAGTGATTTAAAAGGTAAATTACCTATATATTTGCACTACTTAAATTTTGAAATATATTATTTTATTTTGGCGGGTAAAGTTCTTTATTAGTATAGATAAAACAGAGACACAAATTGCCTATACCAATGGCAGACCCTTCAAATTTTCCCTCTCATCCACCATTCTCTACTTTACTTGTTTATCAATTTTGATTTTGATTTTGATTATAATTTTTTTTTTTATTTTTTGGGTGTCGTTATTTCTCTGTTATTTGATAAAGAGATTGAAACAAGGCTTGTTCTCTAGTCAATGAATCACAAATTTTGATTGGGATTCATCGAAAGGTTACTTTTTTTATAATTTTTTCAAAGTAAGTTTTATGTTATTTTTATTATTCGATTCGATTGGTTTCTTGATGCGATTTTGAATTTATATATATTCAACAATACTTTTATGATTTTGAATTTCTTGTGAAATTTCCACACCAAACAAGAAATTGTAATTTTGCAAAAAAAAATATTTCATGTTCATCATTCGTTTGTTGTTTTGCTTCTGAAAATAGATAATAGCTTGGAAGTCTGATTTTTGTGTGTTTCTGGGTTTGGATTTTCATATTACAGCATAAGTTTCTGGGTTTGAGATGGCAAAGGACATGAAATTTTAGACACTTCCGGCAACAGAATCCGGAAATATGAATGTTCATGATAACGGTAATGATTTCAATCCGGACCGAGTTGCTACTCCGAGGGAAAACCGTTGTGTTTCGACGGAAAAGAAGCTGACATCCTGCTCTCATTCATCATCATCCGGTGAATGTACTTTGGTTAGCTCTATGCCCGAAAGCAGTCGGTCCAGTGACGATGACCAGACCGCTGCGGAACAACCTATTGAAGGCTCGGATATGACCCCATCTCATGTCTTTACTAGAACAACAACAGAAAGTCCAAGGGGATTGAGCATGCGTTCTAACGAGTCATTGTTTAGCCTTTACACAGGGAACATGAGTTTTGCATCGGAAAAGTTGACTTGGATGTCGAAATCGGGAGAATTCTATTACGGTTATGATTCCGCACTTTGCAGTCCTTTGCTGCTGGGCACCCCATGGAACAATATGTCTGCAAATGAAATTGCTAGGCAAGGTGGTAACTTGAGCTTAAACAGTGAATCACCATTGTTTAGTATCGGCAACGGGAACATGAGTTTCCCAAGCGACCAAATGAATATCGGTTTCGATCCCACACACCTGGACACTCTGCATATTACTCAGAGATCGACTGGAATTAACAAGGGCAGTGATGGAGATAATGAAGCAGAAGCAGCCGACACAGTGAGGGAGAAAGAATCTAAGGTTCGTAGGGGCAAGGTTCATAAGGAGCTCTCTCTTTCCTATAATGTGCCTCAATATTCAGAAGCAAAAGAATCCCAGGATCATAAGGGGGATGTTCATCAAGAGCCACCTGATGCAAGTGCCAAATCTTTCGCCTTCCCTATGTAAGCTCTCACTTCTCGAACTGAATGTTTCCAATCTTCGGTTTCAGGTTTCAGGTTTTGATAATGCAAAACCTTGAGTCGGACATTTACGAGATTGCAGATATCCTATTGTATTACAGTAACATACTGATTTATTCTTTATCTGTGACAGATTGACCGGATATGCAAGTAAAAACGGATCGCCAACACAGAGTACAGAGAAACAAAACAGACGATCACAGTGCTCCACCCCTGAAACTCCAAAGACACATAACCCCCAGACACCAGAAACACCAAAGCTAGGGTACCATAAAGAAACCCCAGACAGCCCTTTGGGAACCTCGAAGCCTCGGACACCTAAGACAACCAGAAATGGAGGATCTAGAAAATGGTTAGCTTGCTTCTCTTGTTGCAGTGCCGGTGCCAACTCCTGAAAGAACACTGCATTGGAATGAATGACTCAAATGGCTTACATATGGTTTGTTTTTCAATCACCATGGATTCTATGCCAGTACAAGTTTGTTAGTGCTTCTTTCGCCTAGATTTTTTCCTATTGTTATTCTTTGGTTCGTTGAGTCAAAAACATGTAAATGCTTTTATTTTAATAGATTTTTTTTCATTTTTCTCACATTATTTACCTATTATATTTAGTGTGACATAACCCGAATTTGACTGTCATTATCAAGTCGAGTTCAAAGAGCTCATATTATTCAAGCAACCTAATAAAGCTTTTTATTTGTAATACATTCACACATGCACATGAATAAATGTGTGTATAAGTTATAACTAGTATTGAACATTCAATTCAAACTAAAGTTTTAGCACATAATTGAGTTTGAATGATGAGTCTAATTGAGCAATTTCACTATCTTTATCTTGCATAAAGCTCAAACTTTAAAAATGGAACTTAATTAAGCTCGATCTTGAGCTTTGTGCCACAAATTCTAATTCAAGCTCAAGCTTCTTATGGCTAAGATTACATTGCCTACTTCATGCATAAGCTATCGTTCGATGCTTTCATGTCGATAAATGTATGTAATAAGGAAAGATTTCAGAGCATATCATCAAAGATGCCAAAAAAATTGACAAAAGAAAATCAAAACAGCTCAACTCAATCATAATAGTTGAAATGTGTGAAGATAAAAAACGGACTCTAGCTCCTAATATTTGTTTATATAGTAAAAAAATCACCTGGTCACTTTCTCAGTTAATGTCTGAAACGAAATAAAGTCAGGGTTTGGGGGCACCACCTTGACGGCCACCCCTTCCTATCTGATTAGTCTGTTGATAACTGTCTCTGTTCCGTTCACCTGGACCTTTGGGTCGACCAGGAAATTCACCCTGGTTTCTGAATTCATTCCTGCCATAGTCTCCTCCTCGGCCACTGCCGAAGATCCCTCGACCACGGAAACTGTCACTCCGAAACCCACCTTTACCTGATGCATACCTACCTCTCCTACTGCTAACAACTGCAAAAACAGCAGTTTCTCAAGTATATATTATATATTATATACACATGAAACATTGCATAATAGTGATGTAGTTGAGAACATATTTTCCTAATCTAAGTACAATCATTGAATGAACTAAAAAGTTCAACTTGTGCAAAACAATATTATTAGTAAAAGATGGAAACCCTTTAATAACTTCCAAAGTCAAAGACATTTCCAATAAATTATGAATTACCTCGAGTATTTGTCCTCTTTTCTTCCACAGCGGCTTGACGATCCCCAATTGTGATCGGTGAAGCCTGAAATGTCATTCAGCACAACCATAAATTCAAAATATGCTCACATAAAAAACTGAGCAGAGGTCCCTGATTAATATCATAGTTAAGTTTTGCAACAAAATTCAGTGACAGCTGAAAAAGGGGAAAATAAAAAATGGTTTTTGTAATTAAAACTTTGATTAAGGAACCTTAGAATTGTAGACCACGTAAACTCATTAGTGTAATTTTTATGACATCCACAAAATACAAGTTAACTTTAAGCTTTCAAAATTCCAACTGAATTCATCAAGGCTGCAAATAAGTACAAACGGAAAGATGAACAAGACTTGGTACAAGGTGCCTGTTTCATTGCTATATACTGTCCAGAAGTAACAAAAGAAATTAAAGAGAAGCCAGATATGTTACTTGGACACAAGAATGTGCATTTCTTTTCTTTATTCCAAGTTTTCCATGTACTTAGGGAGTCCTTGGAAGAAAGAATCCCCATGTCAGACTCAAGCATGTATAAAACACATGTATTGGACATGTGTACTTCAAGAAAAAAAAATGAAGTCTGAACAACATAGGATGCGGAATTATTCTTTTGGACTAACTGATTTAATTACCTACACAAAAGGTAATGTTTTCTTGAAGAAAGTTCTAGATGAAATCACCTATCTAATCGGATACTTCTTAAGTGATCGAAAGGCCCACATTTCGGGTATTCTATTCAATTATACTATCACTTAGAAGGCATTGATCTAGGATTTGTGTTCTATTTCTTGTTTCAGGTAATCCTACTACAGTTGAAGAGAGCTGAACCCGATAAACAAGTTCATTTCTATTTTGGATTTAAGAGGAATAAATTAGCATTACTAGCTACACATACAGCATGTATTTGGTGAACTAATAATATGAAACATTTTTCGTGTCCGTGATTAAATGGAAGAGTGACACGATGGTAGTCATGATGGCACCACATTTATAACAGGAGTGATAAAAGGTATGAGACAATACCTCAAGTGCACTCTGCACTGAATTTGGAGTCTCAAATTCAACAAAACCAAAAGTGAATCCCTGCTGCAGGAAGCAAGAAAAGCATAAAACAGTAAGAACAGAGAACTTGAACAAGAAATGTTAAATAGGAAAGAGAAACCCAAACTGATATCTTAGTTAACCTTATTACTTCTGACTTGGATGCCGTTGTGCTTAATGGGACCAAATTTTTTGAAAGCCTCCTCAAGTTGTGCAGGTGTTGCATTGTAAGGCAAATTCCGTACATATATGGAGTATCCTTCAGCTTAAGTAACAAAGCACACGAGGTTTATGTTTTAAAACAAGAAAGAATATGCACCAAGCATATCAAAGAGAAAATCAGCACGGCATAAAGGTAAACATGCCAAAATCAAGTACAGCTTCTTTAACACTTATTGGATAATTGATTAAAATACAAAAAATGTGGATCTAACTTCATCAATAAAGAAAACAATCTATGTTACTGAGATTTGAATGTAAGCGTCAATTATGGGTATGTATCCAAAACATGTATGTTATTTATTTTCAAAGTGTTTCCATGTATTTGGAGGATTCACCATACCCATGTCCAGATATAAGTTGGACACGGATAGCTCATGAAAAATGAAGTGTTGGACCAACACAGAGAACAGTCATTAATGAAATTAACACTTACCTTCCTCATTCTCATTGCTACTTTCAGGGGCATTATCTGTATTAGGAACTGCTACCGGTGGTGTTGTGGGAGCAGGTTTTGCAGAAACAGTGGACCAATGTTCTGCAGGTGCAGCCCTCACATTTCCGGTAGTTACATGGACCGGAGTAGATGGTGTAGTACTTTTCATCACTTTGACCTAATATACAATTCAGTAAGTTCAATTATACATCAAAAGAACCACCAAAACATGAACCGAGAATAAAAAGATTCAACATTAACTCACAATTGAAGCATATGATTTCTTTGGAGCATCTTCTAGAACTGCAGCAGTTGACTCATCTGCCACAACACTCTCATTCTGACAGATAACATTTTGGGGTACAGCAACCTCCTCTTCAATTACTGATCCTTCCTCCTCATCTGAGGGGTCACAAACTTCGGCACCATTATTAATATCTTCCTCTTCGGGATTAGCTAATGGGTCCTCCACAAGATGGTCATGAGGGGGGCCTGGAAGCAAAACTTAAAGCAACTCCATGATTTGAGCATAACAAAAACATGGCCACAATGCAAAAAGAATCAAGTCAAACCTGCTTCAGGTGTCAGAACAGATGTTGAACCCTGTTCACAGACACCATTAACTGGAGCAGTGTTTTGCAACTCTGTGTCTTCAATATACCTGAAAACATCATTCAAGACGAAGTAGCCTTTGTCTTGTGGAGCTAGAAAGAAGGTTTGGATGAATTTCTTTCTAATATTGTCCTTCCCTGTTAAGCATCCAGTTACGACTACAATGACCCCTTTCTCAAAAGAGTCTTGAGCATCCACAGTTTTTATCTCTGCTGTATAGTCCTCGTAATTCAGTGACAGTACCTTCTCATTAATTGCCTGCTCCAGAAAATACATAAGTGTACTATACTAATCAATAAAACCATGTTAAAGATAATATATAGTTATATATAAAAAAATGTATTCAAATTATAAAATTCAATACTACTATATCAAATGTGTCATGCATGCACCAGTAACTGATATGCCAAGAAAAGATGTGACAGATGGAAATACCACCACCACGTAAAAGCAGTAGAGACATAAAGGTCCCCCAATCTTTAACTGATTTTGTCAGTTACTAAGAATAAGAATATAAATAAACTGTATTGTATAACCAGGAAGGCATGAACTTTTGAGATAACTTCCAAATTCTTAATCTAAATTCTTCTTCTCTTATTTCTTTCCGATTCTGAAATTCTACTTTCCCGTAAGTTCACAACATTTGGTGCTTTCATTGAGAGTACAAATTGATGGAAGCAAATGCAAGGATGATGAAGCAAAACAACAAAATGCTCCAAGAAATACTCGGACAACTAAAATCATTGTCGGCCCATCTCGGTATATTGGATGAGGGTGAAATCAGTGATGTCAAAGAAGTTGAGGCTAAACAAGATAAGCCAGAGGCAATGAACCACCATTTGTTTGATGAATTGCCAATGCCCACCGATAGTAAATTGTTGATCAACCGATTGACGACGATGAAAGACTTGAATCTCAAAAGGAGGAAGCGATGTTGCATGATCGTTTTGACGAGAGGTCTCCATTCTTAGTCATTGATCATAAATCGTTGTTCAATTATGTGAAACATGGGAAACAAAGCTTGACAACTCAAATGTTCTTTCGACACAAAACAATGGTTAAGCCTCAAAAGCAAAGAAGAATCATTGAAGTTGAGAAATTCACTCATGTGAGTGGTCATGGAGCATTGTCAACATACTTTTTAAGTAAGTTTGTATTCATTGATCGTTTAAATAGATGGTCAAAGAAAGAGTTCAACGAGAAGGAAATAGTTAAGGTGAATGACCTTTCCCTATTTCGACTTTTGGTGATGGAAAGAATAATGGAGTTGTGTAATAAGAACTAGAGGTTTAAAGTTATTATACCTCTTCCCAAATTGATGGATACAACCACACCAGATTTGGAGGATCAATTATCGAACCTTGAGGACAAGCTTCTCAAAAAAGGGGAAAGTAATGTTGTAAATGCAAGTGAGGTGGATAAGTGATATGGAGACAATTACTAAGGGCGTGATATGAAGACAGTTACCAAGGGCCAAGATGTGCCTAGAGTTTCTAGGAAGAAACTGCCACCATGAACTTTAACTGACTATATCCATTATTAAAACAAGGAAATTGTATAAGTAGGGGAGAATATGAAATTAGAATAAACTTTTTTCTTCTTCTTCTCAATTCTATCATAAAAAAATGTCTCCAGAAACAAACACTTGATAAAACATCCATTACTAAAGTTTAACATATGCACTTAAAAATGCATAAGTATCCATGCTTTTTGAAGAATTTTTTCAATGAACTTCAATACAAATTCAGTAATTATTTCAAAAACTTCTCATCAGCTTAGTCTAGAAGCATCACCTCCCACACAGAGTCCATATGGTTTTGAATTCTTAATAACAATATGCTCATGCATGCTCGTATACGAAGTTATCTGAACTCCTAACTAATCTTACTTGCATTGTTGTTATTGTAGTCATGTTGCCATACATATCAGGCCGACTTAAGTGACTTGAATCTTGATAAAATCTATGCACCAGATTTGGTGATTGGTGAAGGATATGGTAATACTGTTCCACAAAAGCATTTCCAACAACTTGGGCACTAGGAGTATGAATATTGGCAGGACTTCCTTCCTGCATGGCCATCTCTGCACATAATTCTAAAGGAATCAATAAATGAAACTTCAACTAAGTATCATTTGATGACAACATAAAGGAAACAAGAAAGAAAAACATAAGAGTAGGGATTAACAAAATGTTTGCATAACAAAGAATGTCGAACAAAATGTGGATATAAATATTCATCTTCTTAGACAACTTTGACCGACATAAACCATAACATGAAGACAAAGATGTAAGAAACAATCCTTTTTTTCCACCGTAAAGCTACTTCACAATCTAACATATCTTTGGTTCAACATGAATAATTAAATAGTCTTCAGCATAAGTTCTCAACCATTAAACACTATACTCTACATTTTCAAGCAACAAAAAAAACAACCAGTAAACACCCATTAGTGAAAACAAATTCTTTTTTAAAAATAGAAAGGCATATACATAGTTCTTTCCCTCAAAAAACGACTAAGACTGATCAAACATATCTTTGTTTTAACATTAGTAATTCACCATAAAGCTAATTCACAACCTAACATATCTTTGTTTTAACATTAGTAATTAAACAGTCCTCATCATAAGTTCTCAAACATTTTCAAGACAAAAGCTCAGAAGCCAAACCTTTACAGAAATTTATGAAGCAGATTTAACAATGAAATTCAACAAAATGGCACGATATTGCAGGTGATTAGCAGATCAATCAAAACTGTAGCTATAATCCTATAACGAGCAAACGGAGATCGACTGGAATTAAAAAAAAAAATATGGAGAGAAAAGCAAAATCCAAATTCGAAAGTACCTTATTCGTGGGTGATACGAAGTCAAAACAGAGAGAACATGAGAGAGATCTGTAAGTGTGAGCTTCCAAATAAAGCAAAGAGTGAGAGAGCGAAGCTCCAAAAGGGAATGACGGGAAGCGTTGCGTACGAAGCAGGAAATGTCAAAGGACAATCGCAAGCAATGCCAAAGAGAAAGATACTAAAAATTAAAAGTACGGGAAAAAAATTAAATACATTTATTCTGTCAAAGTCCATACCGGCTGGCCCGGTGGATCCGGGCCTTGGATGTGGTCTTTAACTCATTATTTATACGGGTTCAGCCCATTTTGTTTTCTATAATCATAGCCCATTTAGGGTGTTAGTAATCGCTAACCGTATAAATCGAAGTGTTTAAAAATATTCGATCCGAATGATTTTATCCGATTAATCAAACATAAAAAATCGGGTATTTTTCCAAAAAAAAATCCGGGTCGGGTACCCGGATCAAAATTTTATAAAAATTTGGGTACCCGGTTACTTTCGGGTACCCGATTCCTAACTTTTTTTATCCTTTTATTTTAAATATAATTATTATTTAAATAAAATACAATTATATTCACTATATTTCTAAATCAAATAATATAATTTCTAAATCTTGATCCCTCAAATGTTAATTTTAAAAAACAATTAGAGATTCATTGTAAAAAAAAATTAAGAATCATTGTAAAATTATAAATTTAGTTTTTTGAGTTGATAAAATTCGAACTTTATCCGTTTAGATATGCACTATTTTTGTATGTACATTAACCAATATGAAAATAAACTTAAGATTCATTAATACTTAAATCATTAACTTTTATATATTAAAATAAATTATACTAATTAAAAATATTTTAAAAAATATTAAAAAGAAAAACTTTATTTAGACCTTGTGTTTTGTTTCAAATTAGATTATGTAATTTGATCTTAAAATTTATGTTTAGATTATGTAATTAGGTCTTTAAAATTTTATATTTCGATGTTGGATTATGTAATTCAAACTTTTAATTTTATTTATATTTTTTTAAGATTAAATTTAATATTTATAAAAAAAAAATTTAAAAAAAAAACGGGTACCCGATTACCCGAATTTTTGGGTACCCGGACCAGGTCAAGACACGGGCCGATTATTTTACTATCCGAAGGTCCGGGTACCCGAATTTGAACACCCCTAGGTATAATTATCGTATTTTATAAGTTAATTAATCAAATCGTTAAAATTAAACGATTTCGGTTAACCAAACCATTAAAATGATGTTAATGGTTATGGTTACAAATTTTGACTAATGTTTTTAAATTATTTATATATATTTAAAATATAAAATAAATTTTTATACTTTGATTGTGTTTTTTATGTATTGAATTGTGATTACTTAGTTAAACATTTATATTTTGAACTTTAATAATAATTTTTATGACGTGAACTTTTACAGTGTATTGCTATAATATTATATGTTGTAAATTTTTTAAACTTTAAAATATTATGAAACCGGTGTGTTTTGTCTTATGTTGAAATTTTATAATATGTAAATATGTTTTAATTATGGTGTAAGTAATTAAAATATCTTTATTTAAGTATTTTTACGAATATTTTAATATATTATTTATTATAGATATAATTATATTATTCTCTAAAAAATAATAAACACGTGAAAAAAATTATATTAGATTATAGATTAACCTATAATTGAATCGTTGGTTAACCACATCTTAACGATATATTATGCAGAAAAAAAAATTATGTGATTTTGTTTAATTGGATAAGATCATCGATGAGATGATAAAATTGGTTGATAAAATATATTTTTAAAATTTTATTTAAAAATATGATTAATTATATATTAATTCTTTAAAACTTTTCAAAAATTTAAAAATTAATAATATTTAACGATATATTAAATTAATAATACTTAATAGTATATTATATTAATAATACTTAACTATGTATATCGTCGGTTCTAAATTTATCTTTTTAATAAATACCAAAACATATTATTTTCTCTTTTGAATATTAAATCAAATTAAATTAAGACCAATTCCATACTTCCATTCGATCATTGTCAACAATGGGACAAGTTCTCGGTAATTTCTTATTGATTTTCCACGCATTTAGATATATGAAAAGTTTTTTTATTATAATTTCTTATATTCCTTATTCTATGTTAAAATTTATAAGAAATCATATAATTATATATATATTTGAATAATCTTATATGATTATATTATAGTATATATTATTTATTTTTAATATTTTTTTGACAAATGTTACTGAATTTTTATTAAATCCATAAAAAATTATAATTACATTGCCTTCAAGAAGTAAAAAATGGATTAAACAATCCAAACATTTTACAACCCAAAAAACAAAGAAAATAAAATTCTTATGGAATTAAGCATACTAATAAAATTTAGAAGTTTCCTAAATCTTCTTATCTCTATCCAAGCGAGACGCATAAAGAAAGAAGGAGTTGTAGATGATCCAAACTGTCATGTAAAAAGTATTACTACCCAGAATTGACTTCATCGGCTATCCATGACTGATTTCATCAGCAAACAATCATCAACCGAGTGAGGATATAACTTTCAAAAGACCACCGACAAAAAACATAAATCAGAAACTAACGTCGATTGAATCAAACCATAAGAGCAAATAAATCAAACCACCGATAAATAACAATCGATCGCTAGGGTATGTTGAAATATGCCACAAGAGCAGATGAATCAAACTACAAAACGATAACATATCACAAAGACAGAAGAAAACGTGTCACAATGACACAGAAAGAACGTGCTATAAAACATAGATTCTTATTAAAATTAAAATTAAAAATAATAGATTTATAGATTCGGTGTTTGACAATCAATATTAGGATTGATTGTCGACCATCGATCAAAGGAATAAATTAAAATAAAAAACGATTAGGAACGAAAGAATTAAAAAAAAGAAGAGAGAACTACTAGGATTAGGAGAAAGAGATTTTAATGAGTCTCATATTATTTATTTTTAATATTTTAAAAACATCTATAATATACATATTACATTAATCAAATCTGAATTAAATAGAACGAATAATATATCTTTTATTAATAAAACCTAAATTATTTTCGTAAATAAAATATGAAATATATAAAGTAAAATTAATATGGAATGAAATTTATGTTAATTCATAAGTTTTATTATTTATGTTATATATAATAAAACATCTGATATAACAAATTGCATCGATATATTCGTTTTTATAACAAATCTTTATAATAATTATATTAATTAATTAACTTGATATAAATCGATTTTCTTTACAATATTTAATTGAAAAAATATACCTCTTTATAACCCTTTTAAACCTTAAAAAATATCTCACAAAGTATCATTTAAAAAAAAAATAGTTGAACCCTACATATTTATGAAAAATTTAAATCGAATCTTTTAAATTTTTAATATAAGATATTTTTTTTAAATTAATAAGTCCTTCAAACTGGCTTTATAGGTTAATTAATAATTATATTATCTTAAAATTTAAATTATGATATTTAAATTTTAAATTTATATTATTATATATAAATTATAAATATAAAATTTAAATTATAAAGTGAATTTTATAACTTAAAATTAAGTTATTTATAAAAAAATTATTTTATCGACTTTATATTAAATATAAACCCATATAATTATACAATAATATTTGAAATTATATGAATTTAAATATATATTAATTTATTTTTAAAATATAAATTTTTAATAATTTTGAAGTAATTAAAATATAATATTTGTTTATATATTTTTTTAATTATTTAATAAGATATATATACTTTACAAATGAAATTATTAGGATTTGAATATCATAAGATAAACATTATGATCTTTTATACAGAAACCATTTATTTCATTTATTATTTAAATATCATTTAAATAATTTATTCATTTAATTTAATTTAATAAAATATTATTTTTCTTTAAAGAAACTTAAATTTGAATCTTTTCCATATAAACTATTTTTTTTTTTAAATATCATTTAAATGTCTCTTATCATAAGTGTTGAAAAGACCATGACCCATCTTTAGGACTGACTAGATCAATCAGGAATCAGGTTTCCTTGCAACTACGACAACCAAAATAATAACCAATCTCCGTCCATCCGCGTGAAACACACTGCCCTCTTCCTCTCTCTCTCTCTCTCAGTTCCAAGACAAACTACAGCCACTATTAAAATACGTAAAATTAATCGTTAATAAATTATTTTAATTAATAAATAAATTTATAATGTTTAATTATTAATTTAAAATATCTCTTTAGACACTGAATTTTTCATATAAATTTATTCCGTTTATTGGATTTTTTACACAACCTAACCCCTACCGCTCTTCTTCCTTCGGCGCGTGATAAAGGACATCTTATTTTCTGTGGGGACAGGACCGTATTAATCACCTTGTCGATGGACCCCACGGACATGATTTAAAGTTTTATGATAGTGGCGTTGGGATTTTGACACTTGGCATTTCCTTTTACTGAAATATTCCAACCACATGAACGCCGTCTTAACGGCGGAACCGACAGTCGGACGGAGATAGACGGAAAATCGTACATAAAATGTAGTTCCAAAACTTTAGACGTGACATGAATTATTAATTATATTTTTATAGAATGTATTATATATATGAACGGTTCAATAGGAAACCTTAAATAATTTATTAAAATAAACCTTTTATTTTATTAAAAATATTATTATTTTTAAAATTTTTAGAAATTTATTTAATTTATTAAAAGATATAAAAAAATTTTCTTCAAAAATATTATACTAATACAATATTATTATTAAATGATTCTTTTAAATAATAAAAAAATAAATATAAAATTCTAAAAATCAAATATTTTCAGTTTTTACTTAATACATAATTTTTTATATTTTAAGTTTTTGATAACACTTACTATTAGATTTTTTAAAATATTTAATTTAATTTTTTATGTTAAGATTTTTTATTTTTTAAATCTATGTAAATATTTTTATTATGTTGTCTAAAATCCCTACCGATAATATATCATATATTTTTATTTATTTTTAGATATTTTAATATGATTATATTATATATTTTCTATATATATCAGATTAAAATAAATCAGATTTAAAGATTCCATAGTATTATAAACTTCCATAACCCTTGATCATATTAGTCAACAAATGAATTGAATTTTGTCCAAAATTAATCCATCACGATACGTCGTCGTATAAAACCCCCACATCAGACGGCGATTGATGAACTTCCTATTGCTGAGACGGCACCGCGGATGGTGGAGCCCACTCAGACACTAAACCACTTGTCGTGACCTTATTGGTCGAATTTTTGTTAGACGTTGGACTCTATTAAAATATTCATAAAACATATAAAATACAAAACAAGCCCTTCACTTTGCTAGTTCTTTTAAAAAGCTCTTATACTTATTATGACATTTGGATAAAGCCCTTAATTTTCAATTAGCGCCAAAACAAGTCTCTCATAATGTTTTTTATTTGATATAAAAGTTAATTTAAGTAAAAATAAAAAATATATATTATTTTAACAATGAAAAAAAGAAAAAATTGTCTAAAATTCGAATACGTTAAATACTTTATATCTAAATAATTTTTTTATTATTAACAATCAATTAACCTAGTGAGATAAGACATCTGATTATTAAAAAAATAAAAATCCAAATTTCGACATTACGAATAAAATAAATTGAGTTAAAATAATTACTCTCTAATGAACATCTGTAATACTTAATCAAATTAATCAAATAATAAATTAAATATCGATGATTGTATAAATAAATAAATAAAATGGAAGTTCATTTATTAACTTTGATGGCAGAGTTTGAAAAAGTAAATATGTGCTTAATTAGTAATTCAAATAAATAAATAAAACATACTATGATAAATTTAAATAATTTAAAATATAAAAAGAAGTTTCACATCAGCAAGTCAAATAATAATTAATAAATGAAATATATTACCATTTTTTAATCCGTTTGTAAAGATAAAATTAGCTCAATATTCTCTTTTAGAAATTTAAATGAAAAAAATATTTTTAAATAATATTTATAAAAATATATTTCTCTTTCGACCCGCGTAAGTCAAATTTATGTTGGATCAAATACGAATTTAAAATTCGTGTTTAATCAAACACCTGCGTAGACCGAAAGAGATATGTTTTTCTAAATATTATTTAAAAAATATATTTTTTAATTAAATTCATAGAAGAGCCAATTGATAATAATATAAACTTGTATAATAAAAAATACTTAGTTAAAGGATCTTTTTAGTGATTTAACCCTTTTTATAAACCATGGTTAAAAAAGTGCACCCAGCGGTGTACGGCTCGAATTCGCCTTCCCGTAAATGCACGCCGCTTTTATATTTAACATTTTCTAAAATCCGTTTCCTTTTCTCTTTATATCTATATTGTCTAATTCTCTGTATTCTTTTATTGGCTGCCGACACGGCGGTTTCAACGGCCACTCCACGGCAAGTTCTCGCCGGCTGAAGAATTGATTGCCGAGGAGTTGGATTATATTTTCTTTTGTATTTTTGATAATTAGTTTATTTCTTGGAGTTGAATTTGTTGAGTTATTGGATTTGATTCGGAAAATTGAGGCAAAAAGAAAAGGAAATTGGATCTCGTTGATTATTGAATATATATTTGTTTTTTTGTTTTTAGAAATTATTGGATTTTTCCAGATTCTGTTAGGTTAGTTTGTTTTTGTGTGAAATAAAAAAGGGATTAAGGGAAGTTGGTGCTGAAAATCAACCTGCATTGATGAGATTTGGAGGGAGCGAAGCGGTGTCGTATTAGGAGAGTGGAGGTTGAGGTTGTTGCTGGAAATGTGCAGTGTTGAAGGGATTTTGAAGAAAGGAGGGATGAGAATTGGGGTAACGAAAGGGGGAGGCGGCGGCGGTGGAGCAGGAGCAAGCGGAGGGGAGAGAATGGATAAGTTGAAAAAAGGTTCGAGAATGAAGCTGTGGATCATACGCGCTGCCACATCGGTGTTGCTTTGGACTTGCATCGTACATTTAACGACCTTCGGAGAGACATGGGGACCTCGCGTCCTTAAGGTTTGCCCTTCATGTTTCTCTCATCAGGATTCTTCCGTTTCCGCCATTGAAGACAAAGTTCTTTCCGTTCCCGCCCGTGTAGTTCCTCCCAAAAGTAATTTCCCAATTCCCCCTTCTTTTATAACATATTTCTTTTCTGTTAATTTTGACCGTTGGTTTTGCTATTAGACAAATTTGATTAGTTAAATTAGGAGGAAATGAGCTATTCTCTTCTGGAAACAAGGAAAACCTTTGTAAGCAATGGAAATGAAAGATTCTCATCTCTGTGTTCGAGGAATTAGCAAGCTCCAGAAGCACATTTCTTTCGATATAGTGACGCGATTCGGATTCATATCAAATTTGATATTACCTAGTGTTTTTATCTAGTATCTTAGTTTTCTCGGATTATATGGCCTTTTTGTTTTGAATAATGTTGCTAGAAATCTGATATGGTCTCTTTCAGTTACTCTCATTTTTACTTTTCATTCGAGTTTTAGGAATCGGAGACCTTTGGTACTTGCCACTTAATATGCTGTTTACAGAATTTAGATCCTAAAATGTAGTGTTTTTGTTTTTTTTACTACAGGGGTGTATAAGAACAATGGATACTTGATGGTTTCTTGTAATGGAGGTCTCAATCAAATGAGAGCGGCGGTGAGTGCTCTAGCAAATAACAGTAAATATAGTTCCCCCCCCCCCCCCCCCCCCCCTTATTTCCTTTCGAGATTAATTAAGTTCATCAATTGTGAGTTTGCATGACAGATTTGTGACATGGTTACCATTGCAAGATATTTGAACGTCACACTTATAGTCCCGGAGCTGGATAAAACATCTTTCTGGGCTGATCCCAGGTGTGTTAACTAAGCTTTGTTCATATCATTGGAGCTATTGGATTTATAGCCTTTGAAAGGATGTTCTAAAATTTATTTCTAGTCTTTTTTTACCGGGTAATATTCATATATATCTCTAACTATTCTTTATTTGATATGCCAGTGAATTTCAAGATATATTTGATGTGGATCATTTCATTACATCGCTGAGAGATGAGGTTCGAATATTGAAGGAGTTGCCTCCTAGGCTTAAGAGGAAAGTGGAAATGGGGATTGTGTATTCGATGCCACCAATTAGCTGGTCGGATATGTCCTACTATCATAACCAGGTTAATTCATTGTCAATTTCAGGTCATTTTTTGTAGTGCTTGGTGGACAAACTATAACATAGCTTGGTCTTTCTTCCCTTCCTTAAATGTTATGTTTTCCCGGTCTTTTACTTCCTAAAAAGACTCCTCTTAAATTTGTATGCATCTCTCTTCATGCAGATTCTTCCTCTGATACAGAAGTATAAAGTTGTACATTTGAATAGAACTGATGCTCGACTTGCCAACAATGGACAGACTTTAGATGTTCAGAAGCTGCGATGTCGTGTAAATTTCAATGCTTTAAGATTCACTCCTCAGATAGAGGAGTTAGGTAAACGAGCTGTTAAGCTTCTGAGGCAAAATGGACCTTTCATTGTACTTCACCTTAGATATGAAATGGATATGTTAGCATTTTCTGGCTGCACCAAAGGTTGCAATGATGAAGAGGTGGACGAGTTGACAAGAATGAGGTGACATGTACATGCATCTTTTACAATTTACTGTCCCAGAGGCTTAAACTTAACTTTAATCTTACTCATCTCATGACTGTTTTGGCAGATATGCTTATCCTTGGTGGAAAGAAAAAATAATAAATTCGGACTTGAAAAGGAAAGATGGTTTGTGCCCCTTGACGCCCGAGGAAACCACCCTTATTTTGAGGGCTCTGGGCATTGATAATAGTTACCAAATATATATTGCAGCTGGTGAAATATACGGTGGAAAGAGGAGATTGGCAGATCTCGCTGCTTCTTATCCAAAATTGGTATGTAACTAGAAATTCATCAAACTCAACACCCCACCCCGCCGACGTTTATTAATAATTGGCCTTTTGTTTGTTAAAACAGGTCAGAAAGGAGACTCTGTTGGAGCCAGAAGACCTTAGCTTTTTTCAAAACCATTCATCCCAGATGGCTGCACTAGATTATCTCGTTTCATTGGAGAGTGATATTTTTATTTCTACGTATGATGGAAACATGGCTAAAGTTGTTCAAGGCCATCGCAGGTACTGTTTTGCTCATAATATGTTCAGATGATATGACTAATTTTGGAAAACTCAACTTCAATCGCATTTGAACATCGCCACTTTTATCTCTAGCATTAGAAAGGGATAATAGTTTGTTTGTAGCTCGAAATCTTACCCAAACATGTTCATTCATCTTATTCCGCACATTTTGTTCTTAGATTCTCAAATATGATATTGTTTGTGTTTGAGATCATTGGAGAGTGAACTACGACTACCCTTATTAGAGTGTGTTCTTTTTGTTCACATTAGTGGTGAATGCTCCTACAGGTATCTGGGGTTCAAGCAGACAATTTTGTTGGACAGAAGGCTTTTGGTAGATTTGATAGACCGGTACAATAACGGATCTCTAAGTTGGGATGAGTTCTCGGATGCTGTGAAAGAATCTCATGAAAAGCGCAAGGGGCAACCGACTAAAAGGTTGGTGATCCCTGACAGGCCTAAAGAAGAGGACTACTTCTATTCCAATCCAGAGGAATGCTTGCAACAACAACAACACAGTCAACTAAGTAGCTCATGATCTCTGTCCATGGATTTGTTACATTTACAGATGTTTTCTTTTTCTAGAGTACTAGCAACGTACCTGAAACCGAAAGGCAGTTTCTCTACACAAGACCTGACATTACCGAAGGTTTTACTTCAAGGATGGGAGGTAGTTGTGGAGAAGTTTGGGGACAGAAGAGCTTGAAGAAACCCCGAGATGATTCTGTGAATCCGCTGGGGGACATGGACTGTTAGTATACGAAAATAATCCGAAGCGTGTATAGAAGAGCTGCACTACCATTATAAGGGTAATATGAGGTCAAAAGGTATTTGTTCACAAGAGGAATGCAAGTATATATTTGGATTTTGAAGATTCAGGAATCATGGAAGGTTAGTTCTTCATCCTCCATCTTACACTTCCTCTCGTTTTCAGAGTGTTGTTAGATTCTAGCGCGCACGCTCAGCATAGTCTAGAATTTATCTATCATACACGATGGACCATTCACCATTTCTTTGTAGTCTGGGCATTGCCCCCTACAAATGCAAGGAATGGTTTTTCCGAATAGAAATCCTATGCTCCTCTTTCTGACATGTAAATTTTAATCGAGAATTGCTTGGATTGTATCTGCAATTTAAGGGTTTTTTTAGATTGATTCGAATTTTATAAATGAAAAAAATTAAAAATAAAATTTCAATGATAATATATGATTCAAATAACTTGTATACTTGTAATTTCGTTTTCATTTTGCAAAAAGGATTCTCCTTTTTTACAATTTAGTTTTTCATCATTGTACTTTATTCAATTTAGTCAGTCTTATGACTGTAACTTTTTGTATATTTTTTACTCAAAATTAATTTTTTAAATAGTATTATAAATATATTATATTATTTTACATATTATTTGATTTAAATATATTGTATATGAATATATATATTCGTTTAAGTTAAAACTGATTAACACTATGATATTATAAATATTTTTACTTAAATTTAAACATAAATTTAAATAAAACTTGAATAATTTTAAATAATAAAAAAAATTCGACTAACTCAAAATAATAATAACAATAAACTTGGGATGATGGAAGCCTTCAATGAAAAGCAGCAGCTTCTCAACATCCATATGTTGAATTACATACACATATTTGTATACAACACTTACCCGGACAGTGTTTATCAAACTCGGGCAAGGGCAGGGTAGTGGGTACCCCGCAAAAAATAATTAATTTTAATAATAATTATTATAATTGTGAAGCTGCAAAATTTTCATGTTTTAAGCTTCTTTAAAGGTTGATCAGAATACTCACCGCATCCAATTCTAGGGCGTGTCTTCCCTTGGTTGACAGAGGGAGCTGCCATGTCCTAAGAGTAAACACAGCAAAGGGTGAAAATTAGGTAGAATTGAATGGTGTTTTCAAGATGAGAAATGAAATAATATGCTAAACTAGTTCTTGGTAGAAAAAAAATAAAATTTGAAGGCCAGCAGTAGCAATGGCAAGCAACCTGTAGTGTGGATGCGGGAGCCGACAATTGACGGTTCGATTGCTTCCCGAGCTCAACTTGCACCGAGATGTTGGCTTGTGCCATATCTAATCCACAAGTTTGTAGGGCTTGTGTTAGCGTATTCAACAACCTGTACCAACAGGGACAAATTACATATCCGAAATGTGTCGGACACAAGTAATTTGAGAAATTCGGAGCATAGTGGTGCCTTAAAAACTAAGGAGGAAGTTCTAACTGTATTTTTTGCGGTTGAGGATCTTCATTATGTACCTCTGTGAATATGCGCTTGAGATGCTAATTGTTTCAGCTTCAACTGTCTGCTCTTGTTCTTTTGGTTTCTCGATTGCCATAGAACCATTAGTAGTACATGATCCAGTAGGACACAGTAAAGTTTGAGGCTGAGAAACCCTGATTTCTGCATCAGATGCCAACCTAGACGCAATTTGAGTTGCTGGAATGGTGTTCTGTGTAGAGTTGAAGAAGTTTGGCTGTCGCCACACCGGAAAGGGCATCGTTTTATTAGTCATTCCTGAGCTAAGGTCCATTGCTCTGAAAGTGGTACTAGCCTTGCTCGTATTCGGAGGTTCGATAGGGTTCTCTGCACTTTCATCGATGGTCGGGTTGATGGTGATGTTTCCCTCATCAAACTTTGTAGGGAACGCTATGGCAGGAGCGGACACGCCGTTCATGGATAGAGATTGATCGGCATAATTTTCTGTAGGTCTCTGGTTGCTTCTCTGTTTCTGTTGAGGTGTATGATCAGTCACCCATTGAACAAATACTCAAAATGTATGCCAAAACAAAATCATCTGCTATGTTCCTCCAACTTCGATATATATTCTGACATACTCATATCCGATACTCACTCGAACCTAAGTAACATATAGTGGATGTGCAGTTCTTAACTAATAGTGCTACCCTGCTAGGTATAGAATTTACCCTTGGTATCAATTTTGATGGTCCATTGCTCCATCCTTGATATGTTCCTTCATACTTGTTTACTTTTTCTTGTAAAAACTGAATATACTCAATAACCTATGCAAGATTGAACAAACATGGTTTCATAACTCCCAAATCGAAATCGAAAACCGAGAAAGAATCTATGTACCTCTAATAAGAACGAGGCTTTATCTCTCTTTTGCTCACTATTTGGAATGATCTCTCTCAACATCTGAAATCTGCTAAAAAGAGTAGCAAGATTTTAGGTGAATTCTAGTATGTTAAATGTGAAGCTGGTTAGAGTTATGCTTGCCTGTTGTTAATTTTACTCCTTCTCCGTTGCTCGGTTGCAGAATGTTTTGACCTTGGGGTGTCGGCCTTCTGATCAGGAGCACTCTTTCCATCTACTTTTACTCTCAAGTCTCCTGTGAAATAAGTAGAATTATTTGTTCGATCCTCGCTCCGTTCCCTGTACGTATGTTTTAAATATAGATAGATATAAAGGGAAGAAAGTTGATTACCTATATAGGTGGTGGTGGAACTCTCTTTCTTGAGAATAAAATCTTCATCTTCTTCAAAATCATCATCCAGCGAGCTACCTTTTGCTGATTTTAGCATTTCCATGAAGCTTTGTGTTTTCTGCTTTGATGAAGGGAGACAGCTGAAACTCTTGGGATGGTTGTTGGTCGACGACGACTGAGACCCTTTGTCTAACGATGTCGTGGACCACTGCCCTACCTTCCCCGCCGCTTCTGCTGGAAGTAGCGGCCAAAATTTATACCAAGTAAACGAGCATGACAACTTTTTACGCCGAATATGAAATGTTAAATTTTGATTTCGCACATACAAGCAACAAAGTGACTTCACCACGTAAAATTGACCACTGTTGGGAAGAGACAAATATACTAGCAGTTTACGTTCAAACTTATTGCTTCCCTATTTATCTTCAGACTCGATGCATGAATTCAGACACATTTTGGAACATCCGGCTAGGTTTTTATAGTGCCAACCTGAAACTATAGCGATGAATATGCACGTGCATGCAAATACATAGGAGTATACATGCAAATAGACTGGATATAAATTGAATATACCCGTGTCGACCGAGTATAACTCGATTGACATTGTCGTTTGTACAATATAAAAGAGAATGTGAGACCGAGCATATTTACACATCTATATTCTCCTACTTATGTGTGAAGAGAGAACTAAGTACTATAGGTATTGTACACTGTTCGGAAAAATGAATATACTATCAAAAGCACTAATACAAGTAATGACTAGATCTTGACTATGCATGACAATATCAAAAGGAATGGATATATAAAAAGTTGTAAATACAAGAGAATTTTGTTAATAGTATAAGACTCGGATTTAAGCACCTTGCCAATAAAACATGTGTGTTATCAAAGGACTATGAAAAATGAACCAAGATCACTTCATGCTAAAAAAGTACGAAAGTTTTGTTATTACCTCTTACAAAGGGTGTTTCTCCGGCATTCTCCTTCCCTGTCTTTCCCTGCTTTCCTGCAGATTCTTCCCACAAAGTGAAACCACTTCCTGTGTAAGAACTGCAGTTCGAGTTCTCATCATTTCTCTCCGTACTACTTCCTTCAGCAACAGTGAATACAGCTCCCTCTGCCTTTGGGACCTTAGGATTAAAATAGGAAATGTGGCTTATACTGCAAGTCCCAATCCCGCCGGGGAGAATACGTTCCACCGACGGCGTTGGTGGCTTTCCAACACTCGCTACCTCGTCCACCGCTGCTTCCTTCTTGGCATTTTGATTTCCTACTTGTTCCAGTTGTAAGAAATCACGAGTCTTAAGGTATGCGCCTGTACATTTAGACATAGATCAAGCAATGTAAATTTGGAATCATGAAGACCTTTCCAGTTTAGCGTTATATTATCCTATAATTTTAATTAATAAAAGAAATCTAATATTAATAATCTATTATAATTTATAAAGGTTAGATCCAAAAGGAAATATAAGTTTACACATACTTTTAAGATTTAGGGTTTTAATTTAGGGTTTAAGGTTAATATACGTAGAATATAAAGTTTAATTTTTTATGATTAGAATTAAGAATTTAAGAATCGAGTTTTATATGTCCACATTAGATTATGATAATAGTAATAATAATTGGAAATAAGTTTATGGATTACTGTCTTCTAGAAGAAACATGCTTTTAAGCTCTTAAAGAATCGAAAAAATAGGTTTCAAATTACACCAGACGAAACTACTGGTGGGAGGTGCCCATCAACCCTAAATTTTTAAATATTTTATAATTTATTTTAATTTTAAATATTTATATTTTATCTTTGATCTTAAATTTTAATTTCGTATATAAAATTGCAGCTAAAAATGGATTAATTAAAATTGTTGACCTACTCCATCCGCATCAGTTTCACGTGAAAGTCATTCTCATGAAACTGTTTGGGTTGGTGTTCAATAATTAATTATTCAAGATCCCGATGTTTATTAATGTATTATTTATATTTATATTAAATGGTTTTTATTATGTTTTAATTTTTTTAATTCTTCGATTATCAAAACGTTATAAATTGATTTATCTATCTAAAAAATAATAAATTAATTTGATATCGTTAAAAATTTAACAACGGATGACATGACAGTTAATATATATTAATATAGTTGTACAATTAACTCTTAAAGTATTATATATTTATTTTAATTTGATCTTAATTTTAAAAAAATAAACTCACATTATTTTAATATTCTATCAATTTAATCCCTCAATAATCTTCAAACACATTCCTGATTTCTTTGTAGTCGTGTTCCCGCTATTTTCGTCAGTTTCTTCTTCTTCTGAATTTTAAGTGTAAATAATTTGAAGAATTAAAAGGAGAAAAAAAAAGAGGAAGATGCGTTAAACTGATAAACGGTGGTTATTTTTTAGAAATAAAGCTTAAAATAAATATAGAATTTAAAAATTAATTATTTAAATTTATATTAATTATTAAATTATTAATCCTTAAATTTTTGACGATATTTAACTAATTTATTACTCTCTTTTAAGTCGACGAACAAAAAACGGAAGAAAGTAATGCGCGTGTAATCTGTACAGGGAAAAGTAGACGGTAATGTAATACGCTCTTAAACTGAAATTAAAAGAAGGACACAGAAAAGAGAAGAATTCCTGGAGGAAGAAGACTGATATTCAGAGAGAAGAAGAGAGAGAGTAACCAATTCCAGAACAAAATTCTCAATGCCCCTAACGGCTGGATTCCGCCTCTCTTTAACCTCACCAAACGACACCGTTTGGCTAACGGTTATCTTTCAAATAAAACAAAAACAAGAATAAATGAAACGCAACGTTTAACAACCATAAAAATAAAAGTCTGGTAACAATACTCCCTCCTTCGAGCAGCATCCTTGTCCTCAAGGATGAAAGTGAGAAAACTCTTGTTGCAGCTTGTGAAAACTCTCCCAAGTGGTATCTTCTGGGAAACTATTAGTCCATTCCACTAACACCTGAGTAACTGCCCTGTTTCCCCTCTTAACCATACGTCTGTCAATGATCTTCAATGGCTTCTTCACTAATGTTCCATCTGTCCCAACTACAGACAGCTGTGGTTGGTTGGGAGAAGATCCAATATGCTTCTTCAACTGTGAGACATGAAATATGGGGTGAACCCTCGAGCCACTAGGCAACTATAGTTTGTAAGCAACTTTGCCGATCCTTTCCATGATTTGGTAGGGTCCAAACCACTTAGGAGCTAGTTTCTGGTTCTTCCTGGAGTGTACTGACTGTTGACGATAAGGTTGGAGCTTGAGGTAGACCCAGTCTGAAATGGCAAACTCTCTGTCCAACCTTTTCTTGTCTGCCTGCTTCTTCATGCGATCAATGGCTCTCTTAAGATAAAATTGGAGCACCTTAATTGCTGCCTCCCTAGCTTGCAAGCTCCTATCAACAGTGGCCACCAATGACTCCCCTGGTAGGTAAGGCAAGTGAACAGCTGGGGCTTGGCCATAAAGAGCTTGGTAAGGAGTTGTCTTAATAGCAGAGTGGTGTGAAGTGTTATACCACCATTCTGCTAGGGACAACCATTTGCTTCACTCTCTAGGTGATTCCCATGTCATGCATCTCAAATAAGATTCTAGGCATCGATTCACCACCTCGGTCTGCCCATCAGTCTCAGGGTGATAGGCTGTCGAGGGAGTCACAGTCACTCCCAACTTGCCAAACAATTCCTTCTAAAAATGACTCATAAAGATTTTGTCTCTGTCACACACAATAAACTCAGGTAAGCCATGTAATTTAAAGACATTATCCATAAAAGCCTGAGCTACTGTCAAAGCAGTAAATAGATGGGCTAATGCTACAAAATGAGCATATTTTGTCAGCCTATCAACCACTACATATATGACATCCTTGGATCCAGAAGTATGCAATCTCTATGAAATCCATGCTGATGGATGACCAAGCTTTTTCTGTCACAGGTAAAGGTTGTAACAAACCAGATTGTCATACTTGTTCTTTTGGCAAACTTCACATTCCCTCACCCATTGCCTTACTGATTTCTTTAAACCCTTCCAATATAATGAAGATGCTATTCTCTTGGTAGTTGTATCGGCTCCAGAATGGCCCCCAAAAGCTGAAGCATGAAACAACTCAATTAATTGCTTCCTCAACATCAGATCTTCCCCAACAATTAGTCTCCCCTTCCTTTTTAAAAGCCTACCATCCCAACTATATTTGGAATGAGAACCAAGGTTGAGAGTCATTTTTCCAATCATCTTCTGAAGCTTAACATCATTGAGTAGACTCAACCTGATCTTCTCCACCCAATCAGAAGTAAAAGAGCTGATGGCCAAAAACTGGCCTTGCTGAAACTAAGGGTTTCTAGAAAGAGTGCCAGCTACTGTGTTATTGACACCTCTCTTATAAACCACTTCAAAATCATAGCCAAGTATCTTGACAATCCAAGTCTGCTGTGCAGGAGTAGTTGCTTAGTTCCCAGACAAGAACCTTAAACTCTGGTGATCAGTTCGAATCTGAAAGTGTCTGTCAACTAGGTAAAGGGACCATTTCTTGACTGCAAGCAGGACAACCACCATTTCTTTGTTATAGATTGACATAGCCTGGTATTTAACACCCAAACCCTTGGAAAAGTAGGTCAATGATCTTCCTTTTTGCAATAAAACAACACCAACTCCTAGAGCAGAAACATCTGTTTCAATCACAAAAGTTTGACTGAAATTTGGAAGAGCTAGAACAGGAGCTGTTGACATAGTTACCTTAAGCTTCCTCATTGCTTCTTCAGCATTCTTATTCCATACCCAACCATTCTTCTTGAGTAATTCAGTTAGAGGTTTAGCTAGAACTTCATAGTTTCTAATAAACCTTCTATAATACCCAGAGAGTCCAAGGAATCCTCTCAATTCCTTCACACAAGTAGGAGTAGGCCATTCCATAATACACTTGACCTTCTGCTGATCCATGTGTACTTCTCCTTCAGATATAGTGTACCCCAAATAATCCATCCTTGTTGCTCTAAAAATACACTTGCTCTGTTTGGCATATAGCTCATGATCTTTCAATATTTGTAACACCTCTTTCAAATGAGTAAGATGAGCCTCCCAAGTGCTGGAATACATCAGTATATCATCAAAAAAACCAGCACTGACTTCCTTAATAACTTCTTAAAAATATGGTTCATAAGGCCCTGGAAGGTAGCTGGAGCATTGGTGAGGCCAAAAGGCATCACCAAAAACTCATAGTGACCCTCATGGGTCCTAAATGCAGTCTTGGGAATGTCAGATTCTTTCATTCTGATTTGATGGTAACCAGACCTCAAATCAAGCTTGGAGAAGAACCTAGCCGCTCCTAACTCGTCCAACAGCTCCTCAATGATGGGAATGGGAAATTTATCCTTCAAGGTTAATCTATTGAGTTGTCTGTAATCTATGCAAAGCCTCCAAGTACCATCTTTTTTCTTGACCATGACAATTGGGGAAGCAAAAGAACTAACATTGTTCCTAATAATCCCAGCTTGTAACATGTCTTGGATGATCCTTTCGATTTCATCCTTTTGCACAGAAAGATACCTGTAAGGTCTTATCTTTATAACTGCTTGTTCATCTTGTAAGACAATGTTGTGTTCATGTCCTCTAAAAGGGGGTAATCCTCTTGGCTCTTGAAATATCATTGCAAACTCCAATAATAGCTGTTGAAGATCACTAGGTAGAACCTTTGATTCTAAATGAAGTTCTACCTGAGCAGCAATGGTCAACAAAGATAATTCTGAAGTGGTTTTGGATCCTTTCATAACTTTGGAAGCTCTTCTCTCTTCAAATATTTGATTAGGACCTGATAAAAATCCTCTCAACTGAATCTTCTGTCCTTGAGCCTTAAATTCCATGGTGAGGTCCAAAAAATTCTATTCTATGGATCCTAGAGTAATCAACCATTATACTCCTAGGACCATGTCACACCCTTTTAGTGGCAAAACCAAGAAGTCTGTACTGAATGAATGTCCTTGAGAATTCCATACTATCTTTTTGCACAATGCTTGTGTATTCATTTTTCCCCCATCAGCAATAGTAACTGACAATTGATGTTACTGGTCTACTGAAAGTCCTTCACTCTTCACCACTGCTAGGCTAAGGAAATTGTGAGTGTTTCCCGAGTCGATCAGTGCTATCAAAGTCCTCAAACCCACTTGAACTTCAATCTTTATAGTGTCACAACCAGTTGTCCCCAACATAGCTTGCAGTGATAACACAGGTGTTTCCACAAGACCATTCTCTTCTTGTTCATGTTTCAACTTTTCTTCACAATCAAGGAACTCTTCCTGTTCCTCCAAATCTTGATTGTCCATCAACAATTGATACAGCTGGGACTTGGTGCATTTGTGACCAGACACATATTTGGCAGGGCACCAAAAACAAAGACCTCTACGCCTCCTGTCCTCCATATCTCCAGGAGAAAGTTTTCCTGGATCATTATCAGTCGCAGGAATCCCTTTCCGAGGGCCATGACCCAAAATTTCACTAGCAGGTGAAGTTTTTAGAGCCACTGGAGACACATTGGATCCCATTGAACTTCTAAAAGAAGTCGAAGACTTGCTGTAGGTTGAAGGTGAAACTGGTAAAAATGGTAAATTGGGTTGTGGAATTCTCGTTGTTGGAGCAACAAATTTTCGAGAGCTCATGGAAGTGATTTGTTCAAAGTATATAGTTAGCCTAAAAGCATCTAACAGGTCCTTAGGCTGAAACACCCTGATGTATTGCCCTATCTCCCATTTCAGGTTCTTAATAAAAATACTCATAGCATAATCATTAGAAAGTTGCATTTGATTTAAAAGACTTACGAACTCAGAGTAATATTGATCCATCGAAGATGTTTGCTTCAAACCAACCAGCTCTCCCATGGGATCTTCTATCCCTTCAGGAGCAAATATGTCTTTCAACATCTTAAAATATCGATCCCACGACAAGCCTTGAAGACCACCCTGTTTACGCACTAGATAGTGGTGCCATTGGAGTGTTTTGTCCTCCAGATTAAGCATCACCGTCCTCACTTTGGCCGATTCAGGAATATTTTCAGCCAAAAAGAACTGCTCAAGCTTGGACCACCAGTCTCAAAAATTATCTTCATCAAAAGAAGGGCAGCGCAACTTGTAAGTTGGAGGAGAAACTTCTCCCAAAATCACCACATCATCATTCTTCTGATTAACATTTACTAGGTGAAGGATTGTCACCCCCAACCTCCTTTGATGGCAGCGAAACCCCCACCAATTTTTCGATCAAAGCCTTGAGATCTCGAACCTCAGAACGAACCCCAACGACTTCTGCTCGAATGTCCTGAATCTTAGCAGAAATCGTTTGCTCAATCTTCTCTTCCAATCGTTTTTCAAGTTCTTTGAAATCTGATTGCATTTTTGAAGCTTCCTGTTGAGCCTTTGTCTGCACGCCGTCGACCATTGCCAAGAACGAGGCTCTGATACCCTTGATACGCTCTTAAACTGAAATTAAAAAAAGGACACAGAAAAGAGAAGAATTCCTGGAGGAAGAAGACTGATATTTAGAGAGAAGAAGAGAGAGTAACCAATTCCAGTACAAAATTCTCAATGCCCCTAACGGCTGGATTCAGCCTTTCTTTAACCTCACCAAACGACACCGTTTGGCTAACGGTTATCTTTCAAATAAAAAAAAAACAAGAATAAATGAAACGCAGCATTTAACAACCATAAAAATAAAAGTCTGGTAACATGATGTGAATCATATGACCTACAGAATATTTTTGTATTTTCTGTGGAGATAAAAATACACTAATTATTAATATTAGATAATAAATTAAATATTTATATCCTACAAATATTACTTTTAATATCAGTATCGTATTTTATTCTTCTATTTATCTTTTTCTTTGACAGTTTTGAGTAAATATGGATTCAATAATTAAAAAAATAAAATAAGTTAAATAAATATTTTATAATTTATAAAAATTATAATGTAGGAGAAAATCATCACCTATAAATGATAAATAAAAATATCATCTATATGTGACGATTTTTTTTCTAGTTTATAATATTTTAGTATATTTTAAATTTAAGACAAAATTAAAGAAAAATCACTATTTACAGATAATGTCTTCACTTAAATTGTTATTTATAGATCTATTTATTTTTTAATGGGAACAATAATTAAGAAAATAAAGTAAGTTGGATAATATTTTATAATTTACAAAAGTCACAGAAAGTCGTCACTTACAGATAACGACTTAAGTGAAAACATCAACCACAGATGACCACTTTTTTTTTTCTAATTTATAATAATTTAATATATATTTTTTTTGATTTAAGATAGAGTTAAAGAAAAACCACCACTTATAAATAATATCTTTACTTAAGTTATCATCTGTAGGTAACGATTTTTCTTATAATTTATTTTATTTTATTTCTTTAATTATTAATCTAATTTAAATTATTCACCAAAATAATCCTATTTTTTTTAAAAAAATCTTTATTCTTTATCGCTAAAAATTAATTTCATAAAATGGACCCGACAAAAGTTTCAATTGGCCGGTTGTTTTCATTCGGGGAGAAAAAAAATACAGTCACGTGCACTACTCAAATAAATCGCGATCCCTGTTAAAATTTAGAGATTACAATGGAACGGGACGAGTTTTTAATTATTTTAATTTTGATTTAAAAATTAAAATATTTTATTTTTAATATAATTTTATTAATTATATTTTAATCTTAATTTGATCTTAATATTTTAATTAAAAAACTATACATGAATGCAACTTTTTCCTAAATTTAAGATAATTTTGGGTAATTTATTCTTCTATCAAAATTTCCAGTAATTTTATCAAAATTTTCATATATTAAGTTAAAGTTTAATGGGCTTTATTATTAGGGTTTAATACCCATTGGAATTAGGGTTTCCATCTTATGCCTATAAATATAGACTTTTGGACAAAGCATTGTACACACAACCCTACTTTGAGAATATAATAAAATCTCTCTTTTGTCTCTCATCTTTATTCTCTTATTTTATTCTTGTTCTTTACTTTATTCACAATACGTTACCAGCACGAGACTCTAACCAACAGAGGTGTTTGTCGTTCGAATCTTGAAGGAGTTATTGAAAAGAATTTGTTACTGGCATAAATCAAAGATAAGTTCTTCTCCCTCAATTATATTTTTATTTTTCTCTCTTGATCTTTGATTTGATTTTTAATTTATTAAAATCTTTGGTTGTTTTGTATTTGTGTAGCGATAAAGTGACTCAAATACCGCGGTTCTTGTCAACAATTCTCGAAAAAGATTTTAACAAGATATTGATGACTAAATCTATCCTATATTCAAATTAGTGGAAAGTTCGGTATGTTTTATTTATTTAATTTGAGATTTTTTATCTTTATTTATAACCAATATTTGTTTATTTTATTATTATGACGAAAGTTTATGTTTTAATCATATTTTAAGTATTACATGATATTAGAACAAATATTAAACCTTTAATCAATTAATATGTTCTTTGTTACGTTGGTTTAATCCGAGTATATTGGCTGGACATCCCGTTCTGCGAGGCTACTGGTCTCAAAGGAGGTTTTTTTTTAAAGGACCTTGTGGACTGGTTTAAAAACGTCGCGTATGAGGATTAAATTTTTTGTTCTTTGTATATATTGTATATATATTGGTTGATCAATTACTATTTAATAGTATGAATATTATAAAGTTTATATTTGCTTGGAAGTAATTTTTTTGTGTCGAAAAACTCGACTATAGACTTCTCCCAAGTTCAAGTTACGAAAATCGTCTTGATCAAATAATTTTTATGGGAGGCATTCTCTGAAGTGAATGCATGCATGATGATTATTCCATGCGATTATTGGATTTATGACATTCCTTAAAGTGAATGCAAGCATTATGATTATTCCATGCGATTATTGGATTTATGACATTCCATGAAGTGAATGCAAACATGATGATTATTCCATGCGATTATTTGATTTATGTCACTCTCTGAAGTGAATGCAAGCATGATGTTTATTCCATGCGATTACTGAATTTGTTTCATTCCTTAAAGTGAATGCAAACGTGATAATTCATTATATGGTTAGTGAATAAAACTCAATTATGTGCCAGAGTATCATTGATGAGGATATGTTAGAAAAAAAAATACTCCACTTTTCATGCCAACAATGTTGTCCTTCAGACACAATATCGTGAAAAAAGCTTTAAGAAATATCCTGAGTTAATTTCTTGCCTTCTTGTGGCTAAGCAAAATAATAAGTTGCTCATGAAAAATCATGAATATCGCCCAACAGGCTCCGCTCCATTCCCTGAAGCGAATGTGACATTATATAGGGGAATGAATAAAAGCCACATTAGTAATTGTAGTTGCAATTGAAGTTACAAAATAAACATAGATAAGATGATTCTTTTGAGAATACTTATATCCACCAGAAGTGGAATTATAAAGATGACAAGAATGATAGAGATCATATCAAAATCTTTATGTTATCAATGTGATGGTATAAACCATTGATCTCGTACTTGTCAAACGCCGAAGTATTACGGGCTTTATTCATAATCATGAATGATAAATTGAAGAAAATATAATCAGATTTTCTTTGTGGCGAAAATAATGGCGTTATTGATCCAACTCAATTGGATATTAATAATTTTTCTCATAGTCCTTCAAGAGAATAATTCGCCATTTATTTTATTTCCCTTATAACATCTAAAAGAAATAATTGATCTTTATTTATTTTGTTTTATTTATTATATATTTATGTTAATTTATTTTACATATTATTTATTTATGCTTTATGTTAATTTATCGTTAATTTATTTTATATATATTATTTATTTACATTCTATGTTAATTTATCTTTTGAAAAATATTATCACTTCCAGAATGAAATCTACAATGAATTGTGGCTATTTATGCCAAGCAGGCAGTGCAAGTACTCATACTATACTTAAGCATAAGAAATATTTTCCCATTTAAATACAAGGGAAAATGTGAGTACTACATCTCAAAGTACTGAAATATCAATGCTTCGGAAGAGCTTTTGAGAGCTTATCTTTGATAAATAACCGAGTTGATATAATGTGTTATATTTAATATTTTCTATTCCCCGAAGTGAATGGTACAAAGCACATATTTTTTATTCCCCGAAGTGAATGAAATAAAGCACATATTAAAAGGTGCATAATTATGCATATTTCCCATTTTAAATGCAAGGGAATAATATGAGTACTATATTCGGAAGTACTAATATCACAGAAAGCTCCGAATGAGCAAATATGTTATTGCCAAATGAGACTTTATCTCATATTCACAGTACATTATGCTCGTTGAGCAAATATGTTATTGCCAAATGAGACTTTATCTCATATTTAAAGTGCATTATGTTCGTCAAAGTCGCAAAAGAGAATTATTGAATTTTAAAGATATTGAGAATATTAGTCAAGGGGGTGCTGACTATCTCAATATTACGAGTATAACTCAAGGCAATAATGAAATCTTGGCAAAATTACATGCATTGTCATCCATATTGTACTACATAAGAATTAGTACAAATTGAAGCTCATGTTATTGTAAACCAGATGTTTATTGATAATTTTATTTGGCATGACAGGTTAGACCATCCCGATTCAATTATGATGCGAAAATTTGATGACACTTTCATGTGGTCATTCATTGAAGAACTAAGATTTTTTTCATGGTAATATTTCACGTGATACTTGCTATGAAAGCAATTTGATTATTCAATCATCAACATCTAAGATAGAGTGTTATTAATTTTCTAGAACGAATACAAGGTGATATATATGGGCCCATACACCTTTCTGAAAGACCATCTAGATATTTTACGATTTTTATTGATGCATCGACTAGATGGCTATGTGTATCCTTGTTATTAACCCGTAACTTGGTGTTTGCGAGGCTACTTGCTCAGTTGATAAAATTACGAGCACATTTTCCAGATTATTTTCTAAAGACAATCAGTCTTGATAATGTTGATGACATGTAATTTTACATGTAGTATCACAAATTTGCATCAAGCCAACAAATGATCATAAGTTCTCCCCATTACAAATGGTTTTTGGTCAGGAACCAAATATTTCTCATCATAGATTTTTGTGTGTGCGATATATGTTTTAATTGCTCCACCATAACGCACAAAGATGAGTTTTGTTGGGAATATATATAAGAGCTTCTGATAGGGGATTTATTTACAACCCGATTTACTGACTATCATTTTAATGAGTCAGTTTACCCAACATTAGGGGGAGAAAATAAATAGCTGGGGAAAGAAATAAGTTAGAATGAATTATCATTTTTCTCATTTTGATCCACGTACTACACAATGTGAACTATAAGTTCAAAGGATAATTCATTTAGCAAATCAATTGCCAGATGATTTTGCTGACCCTAAAAGAGTGACTAAGTCACGTATACCAGCTATGAATGCTCCGATTAAATTTGATGTCATGGAAGGATAAACTCTAGTTACTAATTAGTCTAACTTACGCTTAAAGCGTAGTAGACAAGTAAGTTCCAAAGATAAGAGATCATCGAAAAAGAAAAGGAGCTATATTTTATAATGGTCTAATCGAGGAATCAATGATTATGAAAATCTCTAGAAGAGATTAAATGGTCTCCAACAGAGACATTGACATGACTCAGGTACCTGATAATAAAGAGATCTCAATAGATTATGTCATGTCTGGTAATAAGTGGAACTGAAATTAAATCGACATCGTTAATATATTTGCATGCAATATAGCACTAGAGATTTTATTTGATGATGTGGATCATGAATCATTGTCAATTGGGCAATGTAAACAAAGAAATGATTGGCGAACATGAAAGAGACAATTGAGGAGAAACTAAAATCTCTTTTGAAAAGAGAAGTATTTGGGTCTATGGCCCGTACATTGAAATGTGTAAAGCTCGTGGATATAAACGAGCCTTTGTGAGAAAGAGAAATCAAAAGGGGAAATCATGAGACATAAGCTCATTTGGTTGCACAAGGATTCTCACAAAGACATGAAATTGATTATGAGGAAAATATATTCCTCGGTGGTGGATGCAACTACTTTTAGATTTTGATCAATCTGGCAGTAAATAAAATTACTCGGTTTCTGCCTAATGGATGTTGTTACATCATATTTGAATGGGCCTCTTGATAATAATATTTATATGAAACTTCCGAAAAGATTTAGATTGCCATAAGCAGTTCATTCAAGTTCTCGAGAATATTATTCAATCATATTGAATATATCTTTTTATGACTTGAAACAATTTAGGCGTATTTGATATGATCGCCTCATTGAATACTTATTAGTATAATGCTATATGAATTATTTCCCCGAGCATTTTTATTAAGAGGTTTAGCTCTGAATTTTTATTGTTGTATATGTCGATGATTTGTATATCGTTGAGACTCGTGAAGAGATCTCCTCAAATCCTTGTGCATCTATCGACATATAGAAAAATATTGAAAGAGACTTTACTTGCATAACGCATATCTATTGATCACCCTTATGGTTGTTGCTAAGTCTCTTACTTTAAACAAAGATTTTTTTCGCCTCACGAAAAGGGTAATGATATTTTTGGTCTAAAGCACAATATACACGTTATTTGATCTGGAAGCATCGTATCTTAGCTGGTCCAGAAATATTATTTAAGTGCTACGAGCTCATTACCTTTAAATAATTGTTATGCAAGAGGTAAAGCCGAAATATGTGTTTGGTTAAACATATCTTGAAGATATGTGAATATTTTTCACAAGATAAGATGCAAGCTATCTTGTATAGAGATAATACAAAATTTATATCTCAAGGTAGATATATCAAATATGATAAAACGAAACATATTTCTTCAAGTTTCGTCTCTCATGATTTTCAAATGAATAGTAATCAATGAATCTTTTCAAGCAATGATTTGAAAGATTTATCCACTAGTGTATGATCTACTTCAACATTTGAAGATTGTATTTAATATTGAATTATGAAGATTCGAAGATCTTATGTGATATTTTCATGAGGGGGAGTAAATACGCGTTGCACTCTTTTTCCCTTAACCGAGGTTTTGTCCCAATGGGTTTTCCTGGTAAGGTTTTTAATGAGGCAACATGTTATGCGTATCAAAGATGTGTGTACTCTTTTTCCTTCACTAAGAATTTTTTTTCCCACAGGGTTTTTATCTTAGTAAGGTTTTAACGAGGCACATTATCTTCATGGATATCCAAGGGGAAGTGTTATGAATATATTTATTCGTGGTGGATATCCATATATTAAGTTAAAGTTTAATGGGCTTTATTATTAGGGTTTAATACCCATTGGAATTAGGGTTTCCATCTTATGCCTATAAATATAGACTTTTGGACAAAGCATTGTACACACAACCCTACTTTGAGAATATAATAAAATCTCTCTTTTGTCTCTCATCTTTATTCTCTTATTTTATTCTTGTTCTTTACTTTATTCACAATAATAATAATAATAATAATAATAATAATAATAATAATAATAATAATAATAATAATAATAATAATAATAATAATAATAATAATAATAATAATAATAATAATAATGCTTAACTCAGTAATAAGTGCCTAAAGTATACACTTTTTCTGAAATAGGTGCCTAATGTTTTTTTTGGCTGAAATAAATGCCTAAATTATATATTTTTCTGAGATAAGTGCCTAATGTATTTTTTGGCTGAAATAGGTGACTAAAGTTTTATTCCCTTAGTATTTTAAGGTAACACTGTTAAAAGAAAATTGTTTAATTTATAAATAAGTACCTAAACTATATATATATATATATATATATTTTAAAATAGGTTCCTAATGTAATTTTTATTGATATAAATGCCTAATTTTTTTTCTTATAAGTAATTTATATTTCTTATAAGATGTAAAATTATTTATATATCATCGTTTTAATCTATTAAATTATTTATTATAATTGATTAATAATTTATTTAAATTTGATTAGTAGCTGAAATTATGAGAAAAAATATTTTTTAACAACACTAAAATAAAAAATAATTAAAATTTATATAATTTTATATTAATATTTTCAATTCTTTTTCGATACAATTATAAATGTAATAGGAATATAAGAATTTTTGTATATATTTCCCATGTGAACCGACGGCATGTCCTTGCAAGTGAATCGATTTGTCTCATTGATGATTGTTGTGGAAAATATAAAAAATATTAATATAAAATTATATAAATTTTAATTATTTTTTATTTTAGTGTTGTTAAAAAATAATTTTTCTCATAATTTAAATGGTTAAATGATTAATTTAAGATATAACTAATTTTATATCTTATAAGAAATATAAATTACTTATAAGAAAAAAATTAGGTATTTATTTTAATAAAAATTACATTAGGCATCTATTTTTTAAAAAATATATAGTTTAGGTACTTATTTATAAATTAAACAATTTTCTTTTAACACTGTTACCTTAAAACACTAAGTGAATAAAACTTTAGGCACCTATTTCAGCCAAAAAATACATTAGACACCTATCTTAGAAAAAATATATAGTTTAGTCATTTATTTCAGCTAAAAAAACATTAGGCACCTATTTCAGAAAAAAAAAATGTATATTTTGGGCACCTATTATTGAGTTAAGCCTAATAATAATAATAATAATAATAATAATAATAATAATAGTAGTAGTAGTAGTAGATTTATCAATAGAAGTATGAGAGCAAAGCACGTGAGGAGGGAAGGATTGTTGTTAACGTGAAAAAGTGATGGGCGGTCAGTGTCATGGGTGTCGTCACAGATCATACAGGGTGGGACACGTGAGTTGACCCACTCAGCTCACGTGCATTTGTCATCAACCACAGTTCATTTCATGTGTGACACAATAATAAATATTTTTTTAATAATATTTCATCATATTTTTTTTATATGTGACACATATATATATTAGAAAAATTAAGAGACTCGACTTAAATTTAAAAATCAATTCAATAATTACAAAAAAATTTAAATTATTTGAGTCATTCAAATTTTTATTTTATAACTCAAACTCTATTTTTTTAAAAAATCGAGTCGAATTTATGTAATTTCATGTCAAGTTAGAACGAATCGAGTTTTTTCCTCAAGTCAAGTCAAAATTTTCGTTTTTTTTATTTAGTCGAGTTTTTTCTTTAAGTCAAGTCAAGAAATTTATTTTTTTATCGAGTTGACTTTTACTCACTCCTATAAATTAATACTATTTATTTATACATAATTTTAATTTTTTGATAACACATATTTTATAGATAGAAAAATTTAAATTTGTATCTTTTAATATGAATATCATCCTTATATATTGTTCGTTTTGTTTGGTAAATTACTTTGTAATCGAATAATTTTTGATTTAGTTAATTTAAAATTTTCATATTAACTTTAAGTTTAGATTTCAGTACTTTGTTTTTAATAAATTTTAACGTCTTTGTAATAAGGAAAATTCTACAACGAGCGTCGAACACCGCTGAATATTGCTAATGATGAACACCGCTGAACATTATTAAATTAATTAATAAAGATTAAAAATTTTAAGGACTCAACATATAATTATAAATTATTTAAAATAATTTTTTTATTAAATTACTTTATATATATTATTATATTTTCTAAATAATTGAATAAAATAATAAATTAATTTTAAAAAATAAAAAATCCTAAACTCTAAACTCAAAAACCAAAATCCAAAACCTAAATCACTAAACATTAAACTTTAAACCCTAAAACATAAAATCTCAAAACCCTAAATCTAAAACCTAAAATCAAAACCTTTAAAAATATTAAACCATAAACACTAAATCTAAACCCTAAAATCTTAAACCCTAAAATAATCAAAACCCATGTATCTAAATCACTAAACATTAAACTCTAAACTCTAAAATATAAAATCTCAAAACTCTAAATCTAAAACCTAAAATCAAAAACCCTAAAGATATTAAACATAAACACTAAATCTAAACCCTAAATCTTAAACCCTAAAATAACCAAAACCCCTATATTTAAATCTTAAACTAATTTTGGGTTTCAAGTTTAGGGTTTATATTTTTAGAGTTTCAAATTTTTTATTTAGGGTTTAGGTTACGGTTATTTTTTGTTATTTAGGATTTTATGATTTTATTGTTTTAGAGTTTAGAGTTTATGGTTTAGGGTTTTAGATTTTAGGATTTAATGTTTAGTATTTTTAGCTAGAGATTAGGGTTTTAGATTTTATTTTTATTTTTAAATTAAAAATAATTTAAATAAATTATTTTAAAAAATTAAAATATAATATATATAATTTGTTTAAAATTTTATTTTAAATAATTTAAAATTATATGTTTAGTCCTTAAAATTTTTAATTTTTATTAATTAATTTAATAGTGTTCAGCGATGTTCATGTTAGTGGTGTTCAACAATATTTGACGCACGTGGTAGACTCATCCCTGGAAAATTCTACAACGAGTGTCGAACATCACTGAACATAGTTAATGATGAATATTGCTGAACATTATTAAACTAATTAATAAAAATTAAAAATTTTAAGGACTCAACATATAATTATAAATTATTTAAAATAATTTTTTTATTAAATTACTTTATATATATTATTTTATTTTTTAAATAATTGAATAAAATAATAATTTAAATTAATTTTAAAAAATAAAAAATCTTAAATTCTAAACCCTAAAACCAAAATCCAAAATCCAAAACCTAAATCACTAAACATTAAACTCTAAACCCTAAAATATAAAATCTCAAAACCCTAAATCTAAAACCTAAAATCAAAACCCCTAAAAATATTAAACCATAAACACTAAATCTAAACCCTAAAATAACCAAAACCCTTGTATCTAAATCACTAAACATTAAACTTTAAAACCCTAAAATAAAAAATCTCAAAACCCTAAATCAAAAACCCTAAAAATACTAAATCATAAACACTAAATCTAAACTCTAAAATCTTAAATCATAAAATAACCAAACCTCTATATCTAAATCTTAAACTAATTTTGGGTTTCAAGTTTAGGGTTTATACTTTTTAAAGTTTGAAATTTTCTAATTTAGGGTTTAGGTTATGATTATATTTTTATTGTTTAGGATTTTATGGTTTATGATTTTATTGTTTTAGAGTTTATGATTTAAGGTTTTGGATTTTAGATTTAATATTTAGTATTTTCAGTTTGAGTTTAGGGTTTTAGGTTTTGGATTTAAAATTTTTTATTTTTAAATTAAAAATAATTTAAATAAATTATTTTAAAAAATTAAAATATAATATATATAATTTATTTAAAATTTTATTTTAAATAATTTAAAATTATATGTTTAGTCCTTAAAATTTTTAATTTTAATTAATTAATTTAATAGTGTTCAACAATATTCATCGTTAGTGGTATTCAGCAATGTTCTAACTTATCCTTTACAAATATAGTAAGCCTAAAGAAAACTAGGAAATGAGTTCTGGAATCAGCAAAAAGCAATCGCGCAAACATCGGTACCAGACAGTGGTTACGTTGTCTCTCCCTTTTTGTGTTTGGTCCACCGACTTAGTTGTCTTTAATCACATATTTTAGCGTAAAACTTTGATTTTAGTAACACAGTTTTCCCCCTGTAACATGGACATTCCCTTACCAAAGGAATCAGCTTAGGGATCAGTTAAAAATGTTTTATTTTTAAGATTTGTCGGAGGATAACATGTACTTGTAATGAATCAATAAAAGAATAAAAAACTTTTAATTTAATTTAATTGGGCTGAAATAATTGAGTTGTCAGGTAAGTATTATTTTTAATTTAAATTTTAAAAATATAAGACACACTGAACTATAATTGATGATCTCAAAGTATTGATTCATAATTCAAATTTCGTATAAGAATAAAAACCCTAGCAGCCGCTCTCTCCCCAAAATTTCATTTTTTTCGTTTTTTATTTTGATCGTTCCCTTTGATTGGTGGTCGATAATCAATTTTAGTATTGGTTGTCGACCACCGGATCTATTACTTTTTCTTGTTTTATTTTAATAAGAATCTCTATTTTTTTGTCTTTGTGACACGTTTCTTTCTGTCCTTGTGACATGTTTTTAGTTTTGTTTTGGGGTTTGATTCGTCTGTCTTTATGGCAGGTTGCAGCATACCCTAGCGATCGATTGTTGTTCGCACAAATATTCAATCGATGCTAGTTTCTGATTTATTGTTTTTGTCGGTAGTCACTTGGAAAGATTTATCCCCACTCGGTTGATGGTTGTTTGCCGATAAAATCAGTCCTGGGTAGCGGTACTTTTTGCACGACAGTATAGATCGCCTACAACTCCTTCTTCCTTCACTATGCATCTCGTTTGGACAGAGACAAGGAGATTCAGGAAGCTTCTGAATTTTATCGGTATGCTTATTTTCATAGGAATTTTATTTTTCTTTGTTTTGGGTTGTAAGATTTGTTGGATTTTTTAATCCAATTATTTTACTTCTTGATTACAATGTAATTGTAATTTTTTATGAATTTAATAAAAATTCAGAAACATTTGTCAAAAAAAACAATTCAAATTTCGTAATTTAACTCAAGACACCATCTGTAAATGATGTATTTATTCAAATTTAAATTTTATTAATAAAAAAATTAAAAAGATACCACCTGTAGATAAAGTCTTAAATTATTATAATTTTTATCGTAAATTTCTAATTATAAATCAATATATCTTATATTCATAAAATTTAAATTAAAAATAATATTTACCTAAATCTGGAAGTAATTAGAGATGGAAGGTTTATTATTATTTAAAAAGTGTTTTTTTTGAAATGGACAGATGTCAGTTTCCTCATGGAATCCGCATCGATCACGTGATTAAAAATGTCCGCCGTGCCTACTACCACACCTTCCTCAGCCTCCCGAATCACGTGGCCAACTCACTCTGCTGTAATTATGGGGCCCAAACCCCACGATATTACGCGATTCCGTTCTCACTATCTCCTAATTTTTTTTTTTTTGTAGCGGCCGAATATCTCTTCTCGATTTAGAAAATAAATAAAAAAAATACTTTTGCTTTTTAATTAACAAATGAAAAACGCGTTTATATTTTAATAAAGATAATATTATTAGAAATGAGGAGTTTTAATTTATATAAGAATATACATGAGATTATGATTTGATTTTTATTATTTGTGAATGTTATTTACGTGTTATTCATGTAATACGTTTATAGAATATTTAATATAAATTAATTGATAGAAAAATTAAACATAAAAAATAATTTAAAGAAATATAAACAAAATTTTACTCACCTGATTTTGACAATAATTTTTCTTTTAAAATCATTAATCGATAACGTTAATAATATGAGTGAGTCGGATAAAAATAAATTTTATTATTAAAAATAGACTTAAAAGTACATGTAATATCTTACTAAGAATATTTAGTATATTAAAATTTTAAAAGTATCATAAATCTTTAATTCAATTATACCCATATTTAATATATCGAGTATTTTTAAACAATTATACCCATATTCAATTCAATTGTTAATTGATTTAAATTAAATATCATAAATCTTTAAATAGGTTATAAGAGTATTTTTTTTATCAATATAATATATTATTTGTTTATACATATATTTTACCTTTTGATAATATAAATACTTTCCAAAATAATTGAACTTAAACTTAATAAAATGAACATTATTTTTTATTTTTTTTATTGAGATCACTTGTTGAATTTAAATTTTATATAATTTATTATAAGTTATCATTTTAATTTAATTGATTTTATTTATAACATTTAGATTTATTATTTTAATTTATTTAAAGATTTAACATATATTTCTTTAAATTAATTGATTTTAATGTTATTAATTACTGGTAATGCATAATTATATATTATTAATAAATTATAACATTTTTTTATTAAAAACAGTCTTAAATAAATATAACTTTAAAATTTTATATCGATAATTTTGACTCACCTGAAGTTAACTCATTTAATTTTAAATTACTAGTTAATAATAAATAACAATTTTAAAATATTCAAACATATATATTAAATTATAGGTAAAATTATAACCCTTCTCTTCATATTTATCAAATTATCGATAACGATATTAACCTTAAATTAGTCGCTTATCGCCGATTTTCTTTTTAATTTTTTTTATTCCCCTTGCATGTTTTTTTAAAGAATGATAGCATAAAAAAACTAAAAAATTTGATAAATGTAAAAAGTTTTATATATATTTTTTATAAAAAATTCATCAAAAAATTTATATTTTTTATAAAAAATAATACAATTACTTTTAAGCTCGGTGTTTCTTAAAACTAACCTTCCTTTGTTTAGGGATGGACATGCAACCTGAATTAGATAGGTTCCGATTTGACTTGATTCAATCAGGTCGGATATTTTGGTAAAAAATTAAGTTTGGATCGGATTTTTTTAAAAATGATCTTGGGTTAGGTCGGATTCTAGTTTAGGGTGAAAAAATCCGACATGACTTGATCCAGGTCTAGTGTAATTTTTCTATATATATTTTAGGGATATTTGCAATAATGATATCTTTTTAAATATATTTTATATAATTAGGCCACTAAAATTTTATTTTTACAATTAGATCTCTAAAATTTATTTTTTTTACAATTAAATCCCTAAAATTTTAAATTTTTTAATGATTCGGGTCGGGTCAGACTTTTTTACCCTAAACCCAGATCGAGTCATATGACAGGCGGAGAGTATGATTCTTCGAGTCAGATACGAGGTGGACCAAAAATTCGACCTGACCCGTGTCCATCTCTACCCTTCTCCTATTTTTTTATACTGTTATGTTATTTTTAGTTTAAATAATCTTCTCCTTTTTATTTTTACTGATTTCATCATTCGGCGACGGTATTACGTGGGGTGGTGGGAAAGATGAGTGCCTCCTGGACGGCTGGACCCCCACCTATCTTAGCCCCTTTCAACCCACTTAGTGGGAGCATGTGCTCTACTTTCTCTACTCAGTACTCACCTGTTATTTACGGCTATTCTCTCCTTTTATTTTATTTTATTTTAGGGTATTTATTTTTGGGTCGGGTTGGATCAATTTTAAAAAAAAAAAATATTTAAATCGGGTCAGAGTCAAGTTTAAAGTATTTGTGTTCGAGTCAAGTTCGAACGAACTGAAAATCCAACCTGACCCGTACCCATCTCTATTAATAAGTGGGATACTAATAGTTGAACAAAAAAATGGTACAATTATACTTAAATCTCTAGAAATCAAACGATTACTAGTTAATACATGCTAAATTGTATTTTATTATAAGCTACTAATACAATAAAATTACATTTTTCGTATGCTTACAATTTTTGAAAAAATTTCAGTATATTCTCATTTTAAATTGCCTCGCCCTAGAACTTTCCGGAACTTTCCAGAAGGTTAGTAGCTAAACAATTGGTAAGAACCAAGTAATATGATAATTCAAAGATCATCCAATCCACAAGGTGAAGGTAATATCAAAAGGAAATGTGTAGTGACTCCAAGTAAGTATCATGTTACAAGTCTAGTAGTGTGCCTAACTCTGGTTCGATTTCGAATATGAAAGTCTGAGCTATGTTACCTGGAGTCCTGGACTAGAGAGTGAATGTCAAATATGAATATTTGTTCGAGACAGGTAGATTCGTCTTATAACATAACCGGAAACGGATAATCGGCTCGAATATTTGTTTCCTTGGCTTCCTAAACTCCAATGTTTAGGCAATTCTCTGCAGCAAGTCAGCTGCCCTTTGCTTGGCCATCCGGTTAGCAAGTAATGATGTTAAGTCAATCATATGAAGAGGCAAAACACGAATAACCAAATCCGGAATCGGAAGTAGATTTGTCGTGTTGAATGTCAGATTACCACACACTTTGGAAGATCCAATTCCATCTGTGCGCCTTTGCTCGGAGACTAGCTTCAGAATCGTTACAAAGCAGAAGATTGCTTCGATCAATCGATGACACTCGGTGACCATCACAGAGTATCCCATTTTGTGCTATCTGAAATGGCTCTTGCAGTAGAAATCAGAAGATTGCCTCCACCAAATGACTTTCATCCGGCACGAGCTTTCTTCGATGTTGAACTTGTAGAATCCGAGAGGCCATCCATCAACCTATTATAGGTAGCAATATCGGGTATAAATCCTTTATCCAACATTTCATCCACCAAATCTTCACCTTCCTTTCTTCTTCCTTCTCTCGTGTATCCGTACACCAAAATGTTATAAGTCATCTCATCCGGTTCTAAACCCTTTGTGGAAGCCAACAATCTAAATTTATCTGCGTCCGTTGTTCTTCCCAAATCACAAAGATCCTGCATAACACAATTAAACGTCACGATATCCGGAACAATCCCGTCTTTAAGCATCTTTTCCATCAATTCAAATGCATCATCTCTTCTCTCGGATCGCCTCAAACCTTCGATCAAAGTGGTACAAGCAATCAAACTCGGAACATTTCCTTTCATCCATAACTCATTAACCACCTGAAATGCTCTACCGGCATTTGCTTTACCACAAAGCTTTTCAATCAAACCACAATAATCAAACCCCTTTGGCAAAAGTCCCCTGCTAGAGAAATCGATGATCAAATCCGATGCCTCCAAAACCTGCCCTTCCTTACACAATCCATTGACCAAAATCTCGCAAGTCGCCCTGGAGAATACGCATCCGGACCGAATCATCTCGTTGGCCATCTCAATAGCTTCATCCAGCTTCCTTTCTCTGAAAAACCCTTGAATCAAAGTATTGAAACTAACCACATTAGGCCTACAGCCTTTCTCCTCCATCTCCCTAAACAACTTCAATCCGGATTCGAATTCGCCATTCCTACAATAACCACTAATCAGAGTATTAAAAGTACACACATCCGGCTTCACTCTGTCCCCTTCCATCCTCTCATAAAACCTCAATGCCTCATCAAAATCCCCACTTTTCAAAAACCCATTAATCAAAACATTGTAAACAACAACACTAGGCCTTCCATCGATCAATTTCTTCATGGTTTCGAATGCGAAAACAGCATCATTCAACTTCCTAGATCTACAAAACGCATCAATAACGGAAACGAAAAGGGGTTCCATCTGAGGGCAAGAGAAGATACCTGGAGAACAAGGGCAAGGGTTGGCGGCCATGAAAGTTAGAAGCGAACGAAGCATAGAGAAACGGTGGGAGGAAACCAAGGAGTGAGCCATCCATAGGAACGTGGAGTGGTCATGGCGGAAAGAGTCGTCGACGGTGGGTGCCCAAGTGAAGATTTGGTAGTCGTAGTGGGTGAAAATGGGGTGGTGGTGGAGCTTGTTTTTGAGGAAACGGAGGAGAGTTTGAGGAGTTAAGGGCTCGGCGAGGAGATGGGTTTTGAGGAAGGAGAATAGCTGGTTCTGATGTTGGGGTTGAGGTGTTGATGGGAAGAGAGAAAGGGAAGGCGTTGGCGTTTGTTGGTTGAGTGATTTTGGGCATTTCGATGGTGGATTTTGGATAGGTTTAACGAGATTCTTCGTCTTCTTCATGCTTGTTCTTTGATGAATGTAAAGCTGTTGATTTTGAAACCAGGAAGATGATGAATTGGGATGAAGGTACAGAGAGTGACGGAAGGATTGTTGTTTCGATTCTGGTTAAGTTCTGAAGCCAACTGGAGACCAATATTTTTAGGAAAAATTATATAAAAAATTACATAGATTAAAAATTTAATTTAAGATTTAAAAATTAGGATTTATAATTTTAAAGTTAAAATTTAATAATTTAAGAATAAAATTTAAATCAAAATTAATATCTAATTCTAGGGTAATTAATAAAATAAATAAATTTTAATTTAAAAATAATAAATTTTAATCATAATTTTTAATTTAAATTCTTAAACTTCAATTTAATTTTTACGCACTAAAATTAATCTAGTAAACTTTAAAAAAAGGTAAAATATATGAGTGGTCATTAAATTATAAGTAGGGTTATATTTTAGTCACTCAATTATTAAAAGTTATGTTTATGTCACTCAATTATAAGTTAGGTTAATTTCTATCACTTAATTAATAAATAATACATTTAAATTTCTATTCACTAAAATTAATTTAGAAAACTTTAAAAAATATATTTTAAAATAAAATAATTAAACTTATATCTCTAAAGAAATCAAATTGAATTAACACTAATTACTAAAAATTAGAATTATCGGAACTTTCATATTATTATTCAAATTTTAGATATAGTTTCTTTCTTTAACACTAAACAAACACTCTTTTATCTTCCCTTGATAAATTAAATTATGAGTCATTCTTGTTATGTTAGTATAGAAAAATTATATCATAGGTTCGGCTCACCACGTCAGTCATGATATCATCCAATTATAACTACTCATTTTACCACTAACTTTCAACTTATTTTTTTTCCAACTGATGAATTTTCACTCATCTTTTTCATGTCATTTTAAAAATATAATTTATGAAAATTATATTAATGATATGACTGATTAGTGGTAGAATGAGTGATTTTCATTGGTTAAGAAACACAGCTAACGTACTGAGCTGGACCTATGATATAATCTCTTCTTCCATTGAGAATGATGTTCAACGAAAAATAGGGTGAAAACGAGTGATAACCGACTTAAATTATTAGACAAATTATTCCGTTATTTATATATGATTACATCAACAAACAATCATCAAAGAAAATCAAATTTTCTATGATCACCGATAAACTCAAATAGAAAATAATAGTCATGAGGATATTTGTACAAACACTAAAACGATGATAAAGATATGTGAAACTATATCAAATGATAGAGAAAGCGTAGCACAAAAGTAAAAAAAATGCCATAAATACAAAGAAAAATTATACTACAAGAATAAAGATTTTTATTATAAATAAAAAAATTAAAAACATAAGAAATAAAAGTAAGCAAAACAATGAACACCTAAATGATTATCGATTACCTACTAAATCAAAAATAAAAAAGTAACAGATGATGTTTTTTTTGTTATTTTTAAAAGAAAATCTAGTAGGAATTTAAAGAATTATATTTTGATATATAATATTATGATACTAATTATTTCTAATTTAAATAATTTTCGATATTATTACAAAATATACATAAATGTTTCACGAGAATTGATGATTTTTTTTTAATAGTTTTATTAATATGAAATATGGTTAGTATATACTAATGATTTGAGATGAAATTAAAGTGTTCAAAATGTTTGAGGACCAATTTAGAATAAGAGTTATAATTTGAAGGTGAAATTTGAATGTTCAAAAATTTAAAGATCAATTTTAATAAAAACCATAGTTTTAGTATAAAATTGAAAATTTTAAATTTTTTAAGACCAATTTAAAATAAAAGTCATAATTTTTTTATATTATCCTTATTTTTCTAAAGATTTGTAAAATACGAAGAAAAGAAAACAATAGCATCATTATAGTCAGAGCCGTTTCTAAAATTTTAGTGATCTAGGAGTGAATTTGAAAATTAAACCCCTACTAATAAATATTGAAAAAAATAAATTTAAAAGTATATCCTTAATAACAAGTATTAGAAAAAAAAATTAGATCTCTAATCATAAGAATCAACAAATTAAATTTTAAAAGTATGTCCCTAATAACAAATATTAAGAAAATTGTACCTCTAATAACAAGTATTAGAAAAAATTAAACTCCTAATAATAGATTCCTAATAATAAATATTACGAAAAATATTGATTCCCTAATTAAGGTATTAGAAAATTGACTCTCTAATGAGAAAAAAAATTAAACTTCTAATTATAAATATTATAAAAAAATGAATTTTTTATAACAATTAATAAATATTGAAAAAAAATTGTGTATTTAATAATAAGTGTTACAAAATTTTAAACCTTAATAGTAAGTGTTATAAAATTTAGGTTCTAATAATAAATATCGAAAAATTTAAATTTTAATAAAAATATTAAAAATTATATAAATTTAAATAAATTTTTAAAAATAAATATTAAAAACTAAATTATAATATCTAATATTAAAAAAATTAGATCAACTGATGCCACTACAATCAGTAAAATTGTGTAAGTTTTACGAAATGTGAGCGAACGCCAACTCTGGAATCGATGAATTACATATTAGGTATACTAAATTTTATTTTTGTTCATTTTAGTCCCGATCTTATTAAATTCTCCCCCTCCTTTCTCCTAATCATGGTTAAATTCTCTCCCTTCTTTCTCTTTCTGTTGCTGCTTCCCATTTCTGGTTTCGCTCCCAATCTTTACCGCCGACGTCTTCCACCGTCTCCTCCTCCGCCAACGCCACCTCCTCCGTTGCACCAGCTTCAAGTCAACAACATAATCGACGCTCTCATCGTGGCTGTGGATTTCAACAACTGGATAAGCATGCTTTTCGCCTCCATTTCTTCATGCTTCCACTCTCAGCCACCCTCTTCATCCCTTCCGATGATTCTCCCTTCACATTCTCAACGTTTAAGACATTGATGAACATCAAAGATTATTGTTCTGTAATAAAATGGGTTTGTTTTATTAGACATAATGTTGGGCAAATAGCCATTAAAACACCCAAAGAATCTGAACTTTCAGATCTCTCCATGGTAGATGATGAACTTGATGATGAAATGAACAATTTTTTTTCTTATAGTTTAATTTAGGATAAATTACCTCATGATCACTAAAGTTTCACTAAGGTTTCAAAAATTAAGTTATAATCACTAAAATTATCATAAATAGCAAAAGATTCTCCTTGTTGTATTGATTTTTATAGCGAAAGTGTATCGCAATAAAAAATATTTCGTATCTAATTTGATTCGTAATTTTTTACTAAAAATTAGTTCATCACGAAAAACACACTCAGTTAGGTCCTATAATTCATAAATTGCATAGAATTAATTGTTTGATCATTACAATGCGGACATGGCGTTTAATGGTGCTAATGTGACAATTCACAATGTTGATGCGGCAATCATCAAGGATGATACGACGGTACATGTGTGATAATGATGTGATGGAGTTAAATTAATTATTTTAACTAAATTCGATGGTATAATTGATTTTTTTACTGAATTTAAGGGTATAACTGATTTTAATTAAAAGTTCGGTAATTCACTTAATCTTTAAACTAAAAATAATAAAATATAAAAATTTAGATATATTTAAATATTTATAAAATATAAAAAATTAAAATTTTAGTGAAAAACATAAAATTGATGTTTAAAGCAAAAAAAAAACTTTAATAATTGACTGAATAGCTACTTTAGTCCCTTGTTTTGAGTAATTCAATCTTCAATATTTTATTTTAGGTCAAAATAATTTCTTTATAGATAAAAACTGTCATTCGATTGATAATAAATAACTTGATATGATGAGATAACCTATATGATAATGCACATTGACTGACAATATCATATAGAAAAATGTATGATTTAAAAAATATTATATTAATCAAAAAATAATTCAATAGAATTATAAAAATATATAAATATTTTTTTGGTGACTAATCATTTTGTTATGTCATTTTATATCATTTATCATTAGATTTTTAATAATTTTTATCCGTAAAAGAATATTTTGATTCAAAATAAAATATTCAAGATTGAATTACTTAAAAAATATAAGCTAAATTGACTATTAAATCAAATATTAGAGTTTTTTAACTTTGTGACTAATATTAAAAGTATCCAAATTTATAAATATAAAAATTATAAATCTAAAAATATTATAAATCATAAAAAATTCTACTTTTTCTAATAATGCTAAGCATATTTAGTCATGTCTAAGCTTCCATAATCAACATCTTGGGATAAATTTAGTATGCGAAGATTAATTGATGTACTGAATGACGAAATTTAACTGAAATTTTTAAAGTTCATTAATTTTTTAAGAATCGGAAAATTTTATCTAATAATTATTTTTTTATCTAATTTAACAAGTAAATACGAGTTTTAAGGTGTTTATCGCAAGGATTTTAATTTGAAAGAGAGAAAAAAGAAAACGAGTTAAGATCGAGTTTAAGTTTTATATAGGTCGGACACCTGATCAAGAATGACCCGTTCATGTTATTTGGGTTGGGTTATGACCCGCACGTTTGGTTCCCGTATCTTTATGATTTTTAGCTTAAAATTTTGTTATGTATTCAATTCAGTCCCCGAATAAAATAAAATCTATTTTAAGCTTTGAATTTCTTCAATTTAATCCCTTTAAATTGTTGGTTATTATCTGTTTATATCAGTAATTATGTTAATGTATGGTTTAATTAAATACCTATTAGATTCATTGTAGGAGATCTTAATCATATATTAATTTTAATTAGATTAGAGCTTTAGTTTTAGATAGTTTAATTAGACTTTGATAATCGAATTAGATAGCTAATTCTAGAAAGCTAATGGATATTGGATGAAAAATTTTAGAGTTTTAATTTGAATAACATCGTAAAATAATTGGATATTATTCAACATGAGCTCTGAAATAAAATATTCAACATTCATTATCATATTAAAACTAGATAAATTAATCAAAAAAATATCGTTATTATTATATTATACGTTTGATATATATTATCAAGAGAATAATAAAATTTATATTAAAATTAAAATAAAACTAAACAATACATATTCACTGATTTTGATGTTCGATTTTACCCCTCAAATTTAAATGTTTTTTTCGTGAACTTATTATACTTATTTTTCATTTATTTTCTTCAATTTAATTTTAAAAAACATGTAAAGTACAAAAGGTTTCTAGATTTTCAGATAAAACAGTTAAAACCAAAAATCACTTTTCAGAAAACGTAAAAATAAATAAGTACACAGCACAAGTATAAAACGTACAAATACAAAATTAATGCAATCAAAATAAATATAGAAGTTATATTTCATCGTTTATTGAGCTTTTAATTAATTTATTTATAACATTAAATTTAATTGAAATTTTAGTTATATCATAACTCGGTATCGGTGTAATAATAATAACAGAATGATATCATTTTGGTATATTTACTAATATTTAAAATAAAGTAATTTCAGATATTAAATCTGAGAAGATTATCGATTATATTATTAAATTTTAAAATAATTCTAATTTTACTACTGAATATTTTATTTTTTGTTGTCGATTAATTGTTATTCATTATTACTCATAATTTTTTAAATTGTAAATGGTGATTGATTGATAACGATGGTCAAAATATCTTATAACAAAATAAAAATATTTTTTTTTAAATTTAGTAATAAAATAAAATAATGCTATATTTGATTAAAAATGTTTTAAAAATAAAATAATGCCATATTTGGGGTGGAAAATAAATTAAAAGTTCATATTCATAAATAATCCATTTAATTTTATACAAACCCTCTCTCTCTCTCGTCCCTGCCTTTGTGTTCACACTCTCTTTTGCTTGTTTCCCCATTAACAAAGCTGTGATCTTTTTAGTTTCTTCTCTCTCTAGCTCTTTCCCATTTTCTTTTGATGAAATTAGGGTTTTGAAATGTGGATTTGCAATGTCGCAATCTGAAGAAATTTCGATCTCAGACACGAATGATTCCGCCCTTAACGCTGTAAGGCATAACTCTCCCGATCCCGTTACCATTCTGAATCCCGACGAGTCGCCGGAACCATATAATCTTAATCATGCGACTGAGGAAATCGAGCACGAAGAAAGCAATCTCGAAGAGAAGTTGCGGGACCTCGATTTGAAGAATGGAGAGGAAGAGGAGGAGGAGGAGGAGGCTGAGACGAAAGACTACGGGGAAAGAGAAAGCGACGCCGACGATGGTTACCGGGATGCTGATGCCGGAGCCTCCGGAGACGAAGGATATGATGAGAAGAAAAACGAGAACGAGGATGATGGTGAAACCGTGAAGAGGTATGAAGAAGTGAGATCGCATTATCCGGTGAGACCGGACGCAGAGGATTGCGCTTATTATATGAAAACTGGACTTTGCAAATTTGGATCTAATTGCAAGTTTAATCATCCCGTTCGAAGGAAGAACCAGGTTTTTTTCTCACCTTATTGTAACTTTCATTTTGTATATCATCTCTGTATGTTCTTGAAATATTATTGCTTTAGCTGAAGGGGAGCTTTGTTAGCTTTCTGTTGATTAAATTTTAATATTTGTTTCTATAAACAGAATCCCATTTTAAAAGATTGGGTTGTTTGCTACATACGTGTACTTATTGATTTCGTGCTGACTTTTTTAATTCTGGGTATTTTGAATTTATGATGTTTGACGGCTGTTCAGGAAAAATTCAAGGAAAATGATGAATCAGGACAATCAATGGAGAAACCAAGCCAGACAGAATGCAAGGTCAGTATTCTTTCAATAACTGAATTTCGTGTACTTTTATAATGCATTCAACAAAAGCATAGTGTTCTCCTGGCATTTTATATTTAGTGTTCGTTCGGATGCTCGAGAAAAACATCACACTGTTTTCATGTCTATAAGAACTCATAAGAAGGATGCGTAGGCTAATAGTGACATTCTTTGTGTTACAATGTTGCTCGAGGTTTTTGCAGTACTACCTAAGAACTGGTGGATGTAAGTTCGGTAAGGCCTGTAGATACAGCCACTCAAGAGCAAAATATTCTGCAGCTCCGATTTTAGAGCTTAATTTTCTGGGACTCCCTATCCGACAGGTACCACTTCTGTTGTCAGATTCCATTCAAGTCCTGGTGCTCTTTTGCATTTGTTCGATAATCAACCAAACTGCGCGTTTTTTTTGGAGTGGTTATTTGGAGTAGTCATTTTGGAAATTTGAAAGTTTTAATCCTATACAGGGAGAGAGAGAGTGCCCCTATTACATGCGTAATGGGTCCTGCAAATATGGATCCAACTGCAGGTTTAATCATCCTGATCCTACCACTTCTGGAACCTGTGACCCACCTGCAGCATATGGTAATGGTGGATCTGTTTCATCACAAGCCGGTTCACAAGTGAGTATGGCATCCTGGTCCTCACCGAGGGCATTGAATGAGGCTCGTACTGTTCCCTATATGCCAATTATGTTTTCACCAACTCACACTGTTCCACCTCCGAATCCAGAATGGAACGGGTATCAGGTACTATCATTGCTCCTATGTTGTTTTAGTTAATGTTAGCATACTATAGTGCATGGCATCTATTACGTTATCTCAGCAGTACATGGTCCGCACCTTCATCTTAGCATCTATTTAGATCATTAATGGAAAATTTGAATTCTTAAGATCAGAAGTTAAAATTAGTTTCTATCTATGGATTTTACTAACAAGTGCCTTATTAAGGGGATCATTAAGGTTACTATTTGAAATGATTTATTTATCAATGCATTGGAGTTCATGACATTACCTGTCGGTTACTGCATTTAATATCAAAGTATTTCTATAAATAGTGTTTTAAATTTTTAACTAACTTGAAGAAGTGGCTAGCACTCCTTAGCTAAACTCGTTATTCTGGCCAGCTTCTGAAGTTTTCGTTGAAAATTATGCCGGCTTTCAACCTTTCTCAATGAAGCTAGGGCACTTTGTGCATGTAGTTCTGAAACATATGCTCATCACATGTAGGCAGTCATATACAGGTGATATATAGGAGACTACAAACACTGTTACATTCATTCTTCAGCAAAGTTAAAAATGCTGACTTTCACCAAAGAGAACTACCAAAGAGAGCTAAGTAGAACCTTGACGTTGGTTCAGTTTCATGCATGCTGAATTGCTTTCTGGGGTTTTATCTAGTGTTGTTTTTGCATGGAAAAGTGTTTGAAGTTGGCTAAGGCATACTAATTTCGTTTAAAATTATAATGTTAATAGATGCATGAAAATGGCGATTCAAATGTTTTCCACCTGATACTTTGTTTTTTGTGCTCCATATAACACACATTCATCAGTTGGGTTACTTTTTAGCTCGTATTTATTTCACTGTGCTAGTTCAAGAAGCTCATGTTTGAAAATTCCTGATAGGTATTGAAACTGGTTCTGCATATAATTTTCTCCAATATATCTGCTTTGCTTTTTTGAAAATTTATAACCAATATGGCTCTGAACAATGACTTAGTCTTGTTTGCCTGGTCAAGGCACCTGTTTATGCCCCATCGGAAAGGAGTTTGCATCCAACCCCAGCATATGTCATGAGCAACCCCTCAACTGAAGCCGCCGTTTATAATCAACATCAGCCACAGATGGTGGTTGATGAATTCCCAGTACGGCCTGGCCAACCCGAGTGCTGTTACTTCATGAAAACTGGGGACTGTAAGTTTAAATCTAATTGCAAATATCATCATCCAAAAAGTCGATCCGCAAAACCGGCTCCATGTGCTTTCAGCGACAAGGGATTGCCACTAAGACCTGTAAGTTTGTGCTCCTTTCGGCTGTTATTTTTATCAAACATATATGAACTTGGTAGGGGACTTTTTTATGCACCTGGAAAATAAAACAAAAGCAATTCACCTTAGATAGTGAAAGGCACTCCCTTCTTTTCTTGTAACAAGTTCTTTATAGAAAAATCAATAAAAATTTGCATCTCTTAGAAGCTGGTACTTTATTGTTCAACCGGGGGTGATTAAAACCTTTAGTTCTGTTAGGCGCACAGATTTCTACAGAAACATATCATTTGGTTCGGATTCTGTAACACATCTTCTCCCTGTGGGGACTTAGATTAAACCCAACAATAGCTCATTCTTTTAGCATTTACTTTAATGGTTTGTGTTTGCAATGATAACAATTAAATTTCATTTCTAATCTCTTTCAACACTTATTTAATGTATTATCGGAGTTGTATCACCATTGAGATAGACATTTTATTTCTAAATCCAGGAGCAAAGCATATGCTCAAACTACAGTCGTTACGGCATTTGCAAGTTTGGCCCAGCCTGTAAATTTGACCATTCGATGCAGGCAGCTCCTTCAATAGCAGAATCTGAACTAGATCAGCCTCCACCCTTCAGCCATTCAGCTCCAGTAGAGCAAACAGGCGTTGCCGCAAATAATGCTTCCTAGCTCTTAGATATCACATCAGTAAGGATTCTAAATTTTTCCTTTCCTTTTTGAATTCGGAAAACACTGTTAGTCTGTTTAACTTTTCTTCACTTGTTCCATCGCCACAAAGATCAAACTGAAACCATATGTAAATTATCTCTGTTTCAAGCTATTTTAGGAACTAATACAATTAAAATTTGGGATGTGTTGTACTTCCCTTGAAACTTCCTCAAATATCGCAGCTTGGTCTGGTTGATTCCTTACGTAGAGATTTTCGGATTTAGCTCGGGGTTATTTCTGTGCTGCTTGAACCTGACTCGATTTTGTTACCTAACTTCTTGAACTCATTTTTGTTGAAAACATTCTTCAATGTCGTGCACGATCTCATCTCTACACAAATGGTAAGCACCAACAAATTCGAGTATTTTCATAAGTTCCTTGTCCAAAACCCTAAGCTCATCGCTCAAGAGTCCCAAATTCCCCGTGAAATGAACCTGAGCTGCAGAAAAGTTTGACAACCATCTTCACGAGATCGAAATTTCTCAACTTCGTGTCCATGAGTGCCTGAACTTCTGGTTATCTGTTGAAATTGTCAATGCTAAAAGCCTAGGCAGTGACATATTTCACCCCAAGCTCATAATAGTACAGGGTCATAACCAAGAGTGCTCAAAAACCAGAATCATGGGTGGTGCCGGTGTGCGACGGCTTCTGTTTCTTATCGAATCGTCGATTACCGTCCATAATGAAAGCAATGTGGTTGGGGATTAGACCAACTCGAAGACCCTAAAGATGTATTTTCTCCTATTGGAAAATATGAAACCCTGGGAAATTGTTTCATATATACAAATATTTATCCATGCAGGCAAACAATCCGAACAAGATTTATGATTAGTATATGCCAAATTCAGTATCCTAATGACTGAATCAAGTAATCCACTCCCAATCAACCTTGAAAACAAGCATAGGAAATTATTTGGATTGTTTTCATCAATCAAGTCCTTATATTTTTCCGAATTTAAACATTCAAGTCCAATTGCTAACACTATAAGTTGTGTTGACCATTGAATCTGATTCCTAAGTTTATCGAAAGGTCTTATTTGAGGGATACTTCTATGTAATCACCTTAGTTGTATATTCTTTTTCTCCGATTAAAATTAAAAAGAATTTTTAATAGCGTTTTCATTCAGAATTAAACTTATACAATTAATTTAATAAAATTATATTTATCTAGAAAAACACAAATCATAAGTGTAATTTCAATTCCACTAACAAGGATATGCAATAACTTGTTTGCGATAATCATATCCCCTATTTTCTCTATCTTAGATAAAGATATGTCAACCTATCCAAGTCCATAGACTTTCAAATTCGATTTTTCGAAGACAGTTGAATTTATAAAATAATGAATTGAAATAAACTTATACAATTTTTTAAAATTCAAAATCTAAAACACTAAATTTAAGCCATAAAATTTAAACTCTAACCCTAAATTCTATAGATTATAACATAAATCCTTAAACCCTAAGCTAACGCAATAAATCTAAATAATAACAAGTTTGTAAAATTTACACAACTATAAACAGAGGCAGGGATGGAGTCAAGATTTAGGGTTGAGGGGGCAAAACGTAAATGTTTAGAAGTAGGGAGATAAATTTATAAAAAAAATAATTTTTAAAAGAATTTAAATAGGAGAATAAAAGTAAAAAAAATAAATTTCTTCGGGAGTGGGGGACCATTGCCCTTCTCCACCCCATGTAGTTTCGCCCGAGCGAATCACTAGTAGAGTCTGGAGAGATTTGGGAAAAATTAGATTTACACCCCTTAAATATTTTAGAAATTTTAATTAAGTCCCTCAAATTTATTAAAATTTCTCATTAAATCTTAACTTTTAATATTTTTAATTAAGTCCCGCAAATTGTTTAAATTTTATTAGGACTCCCATTTTTTAAATAATTAAACGCTCATTTTTAATTTTTTTATTAAATCTTTAAAAAATTATTTTTTTATTAAACCCCTCTAAATAGAACTATCTGGCCATGACCCCCCTTAATTGTGCATCATTTTCCCCCTATCAATTTTACATAAAAATTAATTATTACATGCTTATTTTTGTAATCTATTGCTCTATGCCTCACAAGTTAACTTCAAACACGTGAAAGATCAAAGGTGGGAAATGCATTGAATGTTAGCCTAGTGATCTTGTGAGTACCTGTTGCTTTTTGAACCAAAAAGATCAACTTTGATTTGGATCACTAATTATCATTATTATTTCTAAAAATACTCTTAACCCTATTTTTATTTTATAAAATTAGGGATTATAGAATCTCACTCGATATTGATTAAGCAAATCTAAGATTCGAGGTGTTATATTCGGAAAAAAATCGACATTTGAGATTCGTTTATTAAAATTAGGTGTACAATACGAAACTGTTTGAATTAATTAGGAAGAAGCTCTGAAAATCGAAAAGGAAATATATATATATATATATAATGTTTATTAAACTATTCGTACCTTAGTTATAATGTGTTAATATAATCGAATACACATCCTTATATATCTTAAAAGTGATTATGTGACACTTTTTCTTCATTTTTTTTGGTTTGTTTTATCAATCTTTGTGATATGATTTCAATATAATTTAGCGATTGTCATACAAAGATTTTGACGATGTTAGTTTCTGATTATGATTTTATCGATGATTATGAAAAAAAATTTGATCTCTAGTAATCAATTTTGGATAACGAGATATTATGTCTGATACTTTGGGTCGTTCATCACTCCTTTTTACTCGTTATGTGTCTCGATTAGATAGAGACAATGATATTTATGAAAATTTCTGAATTTTGTAGTATGTCTATCTCTATAGAAGTATTTACATTTTATTTTTGAATCGTAAAAGATTTTAATAGATTAGACTCGTTATCCTCTTTATAATCATGAAAATTTCTGTAATTTTAATAAAAAATCAATTAGTATTACAAAAAAAATTAATTAACTTCTTAATAATCAATATAGGTCGTTATATATACATATATAATTTCTAATAAAATAATTACTTATGATAGGAATATTTTCACAAATTAAGTATGTAATTTTTTTAAATACTACCAAATCAAGAGCTATTTCTAATTAAAAAAATGTAATCCAATTAATGATTATTATTGCTTTTAAAATTAAAATTAAAAATAAATATTTCTTATTTAAGAACCAAATTTAATTCCCACAAGTTTTAAATGTTATCCACTTAATAATATTATAAAATCCCAATAAATTATAATCTTTATTGATTTAATCAAATTTGCAACAACTATTATTTGGTGAAATTACTAAATAATAAATATATACATAATTGAATTCGAAGGGATACGAATTTAATTAAAAATTAGTATTAATTATATTTTTATGTTTAAATAATTAAATTTAAATAAAAAATATAATTAATAAACAAAAATTCAATTCTAAAAAGAAATATAGTTTGAAAAGGAAATAAATTCTGAAAGATTAGCGGTTTGCTTATCAAAATCAACTTGCTTTGTATTTCATGAAATCCCACTATAAATATATGATCTTTCCAGGCTGAATTATCGTAATCTGATTTGCTTGATTTAGTAGAATCCATAGATTGTTCAACTCAAAAGCTAGCTAAATCGTAGTGAAACCTCTGTAGTAAGCACCCTGACCCCAAGCTTCAACAATGGAGGTTGAAATTACTAAGCAGCTGCAGGATCCATCATCGGTGGCAAAGGATGAAGCTTTGAACGACTGGCTCCCGATTACCAAATCCCGGCATGCCAAATGGTGGTACTCGGCGTTTCACAATGTCACCGCCATGGTTGGAGCCGGTATTTTGGGTCTCCCTTATGCTATGTCTCAACTCGGATGGTTCGTTTCATATCTCTTGTTAAATTTGTGTAAATGTTTTTGAAAATTTATTGGAGAAATCGATAAAAAAAAATGGAAAAAAAGGAGTGAAGTATTTGTGTTCGATACATGTTCGAATAAATGTATGATCATATGAATCTGGGAATCATTTGAAAGTGAGGAAAGAGGATTAAATATCAAGGATTTTACGTTTAGCTGATTTTTTCTATAATTTATCTTGAAGTATTTATTTTCTATAACTATATTTGGAACATGTTGATACAGAGTTGTAAACCTATGCCTATGCCAGGCTGAAATCCGGGTCTGCCCGGGTAAGTTACAGAGTCTGCTAGTATTGTTCTATAGAGTTCTCAGATGTGATTATTCCATGTGAATATGTATGTATGAAGATTATGTATCATGAAATATATAAACATGTGTATGCATGTGTGTATGTATGTATGATTATGCCATGAGATTTTGACTTCTGAGTTCTGAGATACAATAGCCTATTTATGTATGCATAAAAGAATGATATGCTTTTATCAGTTCATAGTTTACATTATCTATATTAATATTAGCTTTGATTTATTTGAGAATGTTTTATATATAGGGGTCCTGGAGTTACTATAATGGTATTGTCATGGATTATCACTTTGTACACACTATGGCAAATGGTTGAGATGCACGAGGTTGTTCCCGGGAAGCGATTCGATCGGTATCATGAGTTGGGCCAGCATGCATTTGGTGAAAAGTTGGGGCTCTGGATTGTGGTGCCTCTGCAATTGTCATGTGAAGTTGGCCTTGGCATCATTTACATGGTTACTGGTGGGAATTCATTGAAGAAGATCTACGACACGGTCAATCCCGATGGCAAAGACATTCGAAGAACATATTTTATCATGATGTTTGGAGCTGTTCACTTCTTTCTGTCCCATCTTCCCAGTTTCAATTCAATTACCGCAGTCTCCTTTTTGGCTGCTTTGATGTCTCTTGGGTATGTTTCTGCAACACTTACTGATCCTTCTGGTTTGTGTCATGGCAGGCAGACACTCTTATGAGTGTGCAAGAAACTGCAACAAATTTTGTTGTGATTTCTCACTGATATATTCTTTGATTATCTTTTTCCCTCATATTCATTAGCTAACTTTTGTGTTCGACTCGTTCGTGCAACCAGTTACTCGATGATTGCTTGGGGAGCGTCACTTCACAAAGGTGTTCAGCCTACTGTGAGTTATGCTCCAAGGCACACTTCAACTACAGACATAATATTTGATTTCTTTGGTGGATTGGGAGATACTGCCTTTGCCTTTGCCGGACACAATGTTGTGTTGGAGATACAGGCTACAATACCATCGACACCCGGAAAACCATCGAAAAAACCGATGTGGAAAGGGGTGGTTGTGGCTTACATTATAGTTGCATTGTGTTATTTTCCGGTTGCCTTTTGTGGGTACTTGGTTTTCGGAAACCTAGTCGATGACAACGTCCTCCTTTCGTTAGAAAAACCAAAAGGCCTCATTGTAGCTGCCAATGCCTTTGTTGTCATTCATGTCATCGGAAGTTACCAAGTAATATCCCTTCACCAATGTCATGGCATTCAATGTTTTCCGACACATTAATCCATTCATATTCTAACATCCTAAAGAATTGCAGGTATTTTCAATGCCGGTTTTCGACATGATTGAATCATTTCTAGTTAAAGAAATGAAATTCAAGCCAAGTACAATGCTACGATTCATTTCACGAAACATATACGTCGGTAAGTATATATTTCGTTCAGTTCTCGACACTCATGCACGACTCAAACACCTAAACATCCTCCGAATAACTCGATTTCGTCCCTTTAACTCTGTTTCTTGATGCAGCCTTCACCATGTTCGTTGGAATAACATTCCCTTTCTTTGGTGGTTTGCTTGGTTTCTTCGGAGGATTTTGTTTTGCCCCAACATCATTCTATGTAAGCTACAATTATTTTTTATTTAACATTATATTCTATTTAAATTTTAATACTTTATAATTTTTTATTATGTTTTAATTATTTATTTTTCTTAATCAAATTGTAGATCCCATGCATCATATGGCTTAGACTTTATAAACCAAAAAGATTCAGCTTGTCATGGTTCACCAATTGGGTATTTTTTTTTCTTATTTATAAAATTTAATAAATATTCGTATCGAACACTTATATTCGAAATAAACTAATAAATTATTATTTTCTTTTTCAGGCTTGCATCATAGTGGGGGTGATTTTGACTGTCTTGGGACCAATAGGAGGCATGAGATCTCTGGTCCACTCAGCTCAGACCTTCAAATTTTTCTCATGATTATTCTTTTTAATGTTTTAATTTTATTATGTTAGAAAACTTGGTTTGGGTATTTTGAGCTTATTAAAGTTTGGACAAAATTTTTATTTATTTGATTTTAAATACTTTTATTATGTTAATATATAATTCATCATTCCTCATATTTATTTGAGTTTCATTTTTATTTTTATATAAATTCAAATTCACAATGACATATTTAATTGTATTTTGTTTTTTAATAATATTAATTGAATTCTAGAAAAAAATACTTTTCTTTGTATGTTAATTTTTTTTACGGTATGGATAAGGTTTCATAACGGATATAATTTATTATAATTGTCCTGTTAAATATATATAGTCTTTTGTAAATTTAATTTTATAATAATAATAATAATAATAATAAATGATAGATTATTTTAACAATTTATCTAGAGAAGAGAAAATTTGCTTAAACTCACATAAAATGAATAAAATTCAATAAAAACAGTTTTTAGAAAATTTTATCAAATACAGGAAAATAAATTACACAATATCATCCAAATATTAAAAAATAATTTATACAATTCATTTTTAAAGAATATAATTCATTTAAAAAATCAATTACATTAAAACAAACGATGAAATTAAAGTAAAACAATTAAAAAACATTTAATTACTTATCAAAATAAAATTTATAAAATAAAGAATTAAACATAAATTGATAAGTAAAAAATTATATTTAATTATACTACTTGCAAGTTTTTATAAATATTAAAAAAATCTTATAAATAAAACTATAAGTTTATAAACAGCAATATTTGGTACAGTTTTAACTAAAAATATCAAAGTATAATTTTATTTTGAATGAGAATGAAAGAAGTAAATAAAAACAAATTAAGTTTATGGATTGATAAGTTAACCTAACACTGAAATGATAGTTAAAATTTTAATTTTGATTAATCTAATAAGAAACTTCAAATTTTAATACTAAAAAATCCGCTGAATGAATCGGATAGTGTCTAGAGTCGTTGGGATAAGTATTATTATTAGAAATGAATATTCGATTAAGTCGAATCGAGTTAAAAAATTTTAAGTTTATGAATTATATTTTATAACTCAAGTTTTATTTGAAATTTTTCGATTCAATTCGAGTTTAAAAAATTTGTCTCGAATCAAGTTTTCGAGTTCTTATAAAAAATTAATTTTAATTATTTATCATGTTATAATACAATTTAATTTTAATTTAAATGACTTTCTCTAATATAGTGTGTATATATAATCTTCATATGTGATAATATTTTCATATATCAATATATATTATAAAAAATCAAAAGACTCATCTCGAACTTAAAAATAGATACTTTAATTATTAAAAATTTTAAGTTTTTCGAGACAAATTTATAAAATTTTGAGTTAAGTCAAAACGAATTGAGTATTTTCACCTCGAATTATTCAATTTTTTCGTGTCGAATTTTATTGACCCATCCTTGCTCGTTGTTTTAATAAATACAACAACTACCTTACCAAGCTCAAATACATGTGACTACCGATTAAATATACAACTTTTTTAAAATTTGATTTCACATTGAGTAGAATCCCTTGGTTCATAAGCAAAACTAAGAAAAGTTTCAACAGAAGGGAAAAAAAGTGAGGAAAAGTAATAACTATTTCACTCATGAACCTTCTTCTTCTTCTTCTTCTTTTTAGTTTCATCTGTGGCTACTTCATCTTTACTCTTCTTTTTCTTCTTCTTGGCTGTTCCGTCCTTGGCGACGTCTTTGTTTACGCCATTTGTTTCATCCTCTTCATGATCCATCTCCTGCTCCATCTTTCGTTTCTCTTTTTTCTTCTTTTTCTTCTCCGATTTAGCATCCTCTGAAGCATCTCCACCATTTGCAGCGGCAGTAGCTGGAGCATCTTCGGTTTTTGATTTCTTTTTCTTGCTTTTCTTTGCAGAAGCTTCATCGAGTTGTACTTCTTCCATTTCAGTATCTGTATAAGACAATGAGATTGAAAAAAAATGCAAAAAGACATGACCTTGTTGGCTGATCAAAGACCCGAATGCAAAGTGATGTATTCTCATCTCCTGTACTAAATATCATCCTAAAATGTGGAAACAAGTAATTGAAATCGTGCAAAAGGAAACAGACATAGATCTGTGTACCTTTGTTCTGAGTACTTTCAATTGCAGACTTCATCACATCGATGTTTTTCCGTGGTGCAATGCCCTTGTCATAGAATTCAAGCCGTTCCTCCACTTGTTCCCGCAGTTTCTCACCGAAAACAGTGCTTCCCCTCTCTGAATACAAGAAGAGAATTAACAGATTATAGGGGAAAACATACAGTGTACGAGGAAAGAATAAGAGTTACCTGCAAAACAATCTATACGAGAAGCAATGGAACACTTGTTTGCAAGGTAGCGTGCCATTCGGCCCTTGTTTTTTGCAGATGCTCGACCAATGAAAGATGAATGGAAAATTAGACCATATTTGGGCGTATTTCCGCGCGTTTTCAGAGCCCTGAAGCCAGCATGGAATGAGTGAAACTAATGCCTTATAACTATAGGTATGCCTAAATTTTAGAAGAGGTCCAGTCCTCCAAACATTTCACAACTGCACATCATAAAAACATGAAGTGAAAAGTAAGAAAATACCTGAAGAGGGCCTTCTCTGCACCAAGAATCTGAAGTGTGGAAGACGGACACTTTGCCAAATTGGTGAGACTACCAGCATGAGAGATCAACCGGGCCCCAACAACTTCCCCGATCAGCGATGCCAAATTTGGTGCAATGTCATTCATCTTAGTCACTAGATAATCATAAAGATTCTTTCTGTACTCAGCAAGATCCATTACCCTCTGAGCAAATAGCTGAACATTAATCAAATCAACTGGGGTCAAATCCTGTCCTGCAAAACGATTAGGAAACAAAAAACAGGTAAATAGGGGTATGCAGGAAAAGGTTGAACTGTAACATAAATACAAGAGGTGTACCCATTGATGCTTTTCCAGCTTCTACAATTTCTTTTGCTTTGTCCTCATCTCCAAGTATCTCAGTTAAGGCAGGGACATGTTCTTCGGACAACTTTGACTTGTCCTCTATAAGCTTTGCAACTCTAGCATAGAGATAATTATCGTTGACAATCTTTACCAACTCGGGGAAATGCCAAGAGTACCATTCCCTGCAGAAAGCAATCAACCAGGGATAACTATCATATAAAATCCACACCCGAGAAAGAACTTTACTAATTAAGGTTGTGTATTAAACTAGAATGATGATAAGTCCGGGGTAAAGTGAAAATTATACCTCACTCTCATGGAAAAGGAATTGATATCCTTGTCAAGAGTGTCAAGAAGGAAAATTGCTTGAATAACCATGTTGTCGACTCGATTGACATTGAACTTAACCTTTGCTCTGCTGTAACTGTGAGCCAGACCGAGCTGAGCTTTCTCCAAGTCCCCAGACTACCATTTTCAAGAAGAGACACAAAACAAATAAGTTAAACACATACTCGTAGCCGCCTTGTAAAAAAAATAAGGAAATATGCAAACCTTTAGGTCCTTGATAAATTTATCGAAATGCAACCGCACACCACGAAGAAGCTCGAGAACAAACTCCCCACTCTGGCATGGGATCTTAGTTGTCTCAGAGATGTGGGAACCGAGCTTAGACTCTGCAACTCCCAAGCTGAACTTTGACTTCTTGCCTTCCTTAACTTTGGGGAGATTCAGCTCCAAAAAACTCCTCAACTCATCGGTCATAAGCCCTGCCAAATGCAACCGAACATAAGCCAAGATTTAACCCAATTGGAACAACAACAACAAGCAATGTTCAAACATGAGTTATGCACAGTTTCAATCAATGTCCAAACTTTAACATGACCCTACATTCATCAAATATCACCAGACATCGCAAATAAAAGTAATAACCCCAACAAGTAAACACAATAACTCACATAAACAACACATTATACGAAGTTGTACTAACAGATATACAGCTGATGACAAAGGGTGAAATGTTATTATACCTTCGGAAACAGAATTGCATTGATTGAGACCATCAAGAGCTGACTCAAATGGCTGGAACGCAGTGAGTTGGACCACTTTCCCGAACCGGTTCAGATCCGAAACCGAGTTCCTAACGGCCTCTGTATTCTGACCGATTTCATCGAGTCCCTGAGCATGGAACAGTGCGTAGCCAGAAGACGACTCGAACAACAAGTACAGAGCCATTGAAAAAAGGCTCCAAAACCCACACCACGGTGAAAAGAGAGATCTTTATTTGGTTTCAGAAACAATCGAGTTAACTGAGAAGGGTGTCTATGGGGTGGGGAAATGGGGGACTGTGCTTGACAAGGAAGGTGGAATTAGGGTTTAAGGGTTTCAAGCTTTTTTATACCGCCGGCAATTCTTTTCCAAAACTTCGAGTTTGATCCCCTTAACTTGTGCTGAAAAAACTAAATTCAAACATTAGATTTTATATGTTATAATTTTATAGTTTTAGAATTTTGAATCCAGTGTTTAGGGTTTTGAGTATATTAGGTTTTATGATTTTAGAATTAGGATTTAAGGTTTTATTTTTTAAATTGATTAAGGTTAATATTCGATCTAATTATTTTAGAAAATAAAAATATATGATATATATATATATAATTTAATTAAAATTTATTTTTGTTATAAATATTTATTTACGTAGATGTCTAGCATGATAAAAACTTTAATTAGGATATTTGATTTACTTTATCATTAATAATATTATTATTTTTTAATTAGAGTTTAATGTATCATGTACTTTTTATGATTATAAATAGATGATTTGACGAAGGCAATATAAAGAATAATATAAGTCACTCTCTTTATTCTTTATTTTTATTCATTGTTTTTCATTATTTTATTTACAATAATTTTAAATAATTTATAATTTTATATTAAATTTTTAAATTTTAAATTTTTATGAATTAATTTAATAGTGTTCAACGTTGTTTATCGTTAGTGATACTCGATAATACTTGTTAAGCATTGTAATTTTTTTCTAAATAATCACAATTTTAACTTCAATTTTCTCTTATACTAAACAACATTAATTTATAATTTTACCACATCTATAATATAATAACATATGTATATACATAGTTACACATTTTCATCTTCTATTAGTTTTTTGCTAAATTTGATAATCATATATTATTTCTCTAAGTGGTAATTAATATTAATTAGAGCTTGATTTATATTATTATTTCTTCTAAGTGCCAAGTTGTCAATAAATTTAGAAAAAGATTGATTAATAAAAATATAAACTTATTTAAAAAAAAAAAACAAGAACAAGATCCATTTCCCTTCTTGATCTTTTTAGAAATTAGATATTAAGATAAGATATCGATTTTGTTTTAAAAATAGCTATTATAATTATTTTAATTTTGACATATATATATTTATAATTTATAATTAATGATCATAATTATATTAATTAATTATATTAATCGATTATTTCTCTTAAAATTATCTATTTGCTCATACTAATCACTCAAAAATAAAATAGTACCATAGAAGTGAAGGGTTAAATTCCAGCTAAAAATCTCGATAAATATAACAAACAACATTAATTAAGAGAAATTATTTTAAAGTATCTAATTCTAACCTCAGTGTCAATTTTATCAAATAATCAAATTAAGGTATCATTATGATTAATGAAGTTATTAACAGAAAGTAATGCATAAAGTAAGTAAATATATATATGTAAGGAAAGAATCATATTTAATTAGTAACATATTAACATTAAATTGAATTAAAATAGTCAAACTATTATTTAATATATTAAATTAAAAGAAAATTCTAGGACGGGCGACGAACACCGCTAATGATGAATACCGATGACATTATTAAACTAATTAATAAAGATTAAAAGATTTAAGGACTCAACATGTAATTATAAATTATTTAAAATAATTCTTTATTAAATTACTTTCTATATATATTATTTTATTTTTTAAAATAATTAATAAAATACTAATTTAAATTATTTTAAAAAATAAAAAATCTTAAACTCTAAACCTTAAAACCTAAATCAAAAACCCTAAAAATATTAAACTATAAACGCTAAATCTAAACCCTAAAATAACCCAAACCCTTATATCTAAATCTTAAACTAATTTTATGTTTCAAGTTTAGGGTTTATACTTTTTAGAATTTCAAATTTTCTATTTTAGGGTTTGGGTTAGGGTTATATTTTTAGATTTTATGGTTTATGGTTTTATTGTTTAAGGGTTTAGAGTTTATGATTTAGTGTTTTGGATTTTAGGATTTAATGTTTAGTATTTTTACTTTGAGTTTACGGTTTTAAGTTTTGAATTTAATATTTTTTATTTTTAACTATAAATAATTTAAATAAATAATTAAAAAAATATAATATATATATAATTCGTTTAAAATTTTATTTTAAATAATTTGAAATTATATGTTTAGTCTTTAAAATTTTTAATTCTTATTAATTAATTTAACAGTGTTCAACGATGTTCATTGTTAGTGGTGTTCAACGATATTCAACGCACGTGGTAGACTCATCCTTAAATTAATTATATGATCTAATAAATTAAAAGTGTTTAAAATACATAATATTTAATTTATATAAATATACGAATTTATTTAAAAATAAAATGGGATAAATATACACGCAGAAGAATTAAAGAATAAAAAAATTATAAATTGTAAAGTTATATATAATTTAAAATTACCAATGAAATCATACAAATTAAATTAAAGTGATCGAATTGTACTAAATAGTTAATTAAATAAATAAATAGCATGCTTATAATATCAAATTAAATATACGGAATTTAATATAACGTATATACATATAGATGAGCTAGAAATAAATAAATAAAAAAAATGATAATAACTCTAATTATGCTATAAAAATATATCATATGTAGGAAATTAAATACCAAAATATTATATATTAAACTAAACAAAAGCAATAATCGTTACGATAAAAAGGATACAAACACTGAACTAAAATACTACAAGTTAACAAATTAATTTAAAGTAAAAAAATATATAAATAAAAGATTGAAATTAATTAATCAATTACCATAGTTAATAAAATATATACAAAAAATTAAAATATAGATGTATAAAACATTAACCATATACGCAACTAACTACACATAAAAAAAATATTATATCCGTCTTATTTATCTTGTCCATTATTAATTTTGTAAAAGTTAAAATTTTCAAAGTTTAACTTTATTTATATTAAATATTTTAAATAATTAATTTTTATAAGATATATATTTAAAAACTTTTTTATAAAAAATTTTTAAAATATATTTTTTTATATTTTTATTAATAATATATTTTAAATAATTATGAGTTAAAATTAAAAATTTGATTAAAAAACCCAATAAATAAACAATGTTTATGGTGCGGAAGGAATATAAATATAGATATAATATATATATACAACTTTATTTTAAAATTATTATTAAAATAATACCCTAAACTAATTTTGTCTTAAAAAAACAGCATCAACAAATAATCCGATTCTTAGACTATTTTAAAAATAACATCCGAACAAACTATTTTCTTGTGTGGTCAAAAGCAAAAGAAAATTTGGTTTTTACCAGTAAGAAAATTTGGTTTCCTTCAAAGATTCTATTTATATTAGAAGGAAAATATACCCAGAAATTCAATCATTCAACCAAGTTTAAATTCGTTTTCATCTTCTTCCTCATTTTCAAAACTTTCCCGGAAAGTTTCGGAAATCCCCAGAACTTTCTCGGTGATATCATTGGGAAAGTCCCAGTTCATTTTACCTATATAAAAACTTGTCTTCTGATCACCCATTTCTTCAAATCAAACCCAGATTTCATTCCCTTCAGCTTTCTGCATATATTCCAGGGATTCCAGAAAGTTTCTGTTAATTTTCTCGGTGAAAAAAAAAACATGATGAGAAGCGAGCAATACGAACGCGTTCTCCGTTACTTCGACCGAGACGGAGATGGTAAAATCTCTGCATCGGAGTTGAGCCATAGAGTAGCGCTAATGGGCGGTGAACTGAAGGTCTATGAAGCCGAAGTCGCGATTGAATCGTTGGATTCGAACGGCGACGGATTACTTGACTTGGAGGATTTCATATGGTTGATGGAGGAGGGTGGGGAAGAAGAGAAGATGAAGGATTTGCAGGAAGGTTTCGAGCTGTACGATGTGGATGGAAACGGATTCATTTCTCCTATTGAACTGAAGAAAATGCTGAGCAGACTCGGCGAGTTCAAGTCCATTGATGAATGCAAGGCGATGATCAAGCAATTCGACGTCAATGGAGATGGTGTTATCAGCTTCGATGAATTCAAGTTGATGATGAAATGATTCTATGACCGATTTGTTTTTGAGTGTTTTTCGGCGTTCTTTTGATATTATAAATATTTTCGAATCAATTATTCTTTATCTCGTATTTTGAGGATTCATTTCTCTTAAATGATTTGTATTGAATATATGTATATACATGTACATAGGATAAGATCAAATTACAGTGTAAAACTGTCTAAACTTTACATATCTTTTGGATTGTTAGACGACTAAAACGGATGATTCAAATTAATTTTTTACTTTTTTTTTTCAAGCGATAATTTTCACATATTCAATTGTTAATCTGAGTCATCTATTTCAGTCAATCAACGATTCAAAAATAGGTAAAACTTAAAATTTTTTACCATATATAACTTAATATTATCTCATGTACATGAATATAAATATACACTATTTTAAATGTTTTAAAATTTAAATATATTTATATCAAACACTTAAAATTAACATTTAAGTTCGAATCCAAATCTAAATCCAAATTCAAATCTAAATCTAAATTCAAATTCAAATCCAAATCCAAATCCGAGTTGTACGACCACTTTGTTTGAATAGTTTTCCGTTTAGAAGAAGTGAGAAAAACGCGGGGTGGGGACCTTGTTGGAAGGGAAGTCTGGTCTCCCGCGTTTCCTTTTTTTTTTCAAATGCAACGTAACTACTCCATATATATTTTAAAGGTGAAAGTAGGTACTTCTATTGTCGGGACATATTCAAATTAGTCCTACTATATAATAGATTAATTTAGCGTAAACTAAAACAAAGTTTACTCAATTATAAATAGGGATATTTAGGTCACTTAATTATTAATAGTTATATTTAGGTCACTTAATTATGAGTAAGGTTATATTTGGATCACCCAATTATTAAATGTTATATTTAGGTCACTCAATTATTAATAATTTTCCGATTAAATTATCATTTATATTTAAAAAATTATAATCTGACATTACGTTTTCGTTTAGAAGCAGTGAAATATTTTTTTTAAATATGATCCAAATGTAACATTACTTATTATTGAATGACCCAAATGTAATCTTTAATAATTAGGTGACCCAAATATAACTTTATAAATAATTGAGTGCATCAAACATAATTTTTAATAATTGAATAACCTAAATATAATCTTACCCATAATTGAGTAATCTTTGTTGTAGTTTACCCATTAATTTAAAATTTTAGGAAGGATTGATTTAAATTAGTGTCTGAATGAATCAATTTGGTCCTTATATTAATACAAACAATCACATAACGTTAGATTATAATAAAAGGTGTTTAACTGGAAATCATATCATGGATTATTTTCGTCACGTCATTTATGAGATCAACTAATTAAATGTATTCATTTAGTTAATTTTTTACTTCATCTTTTCTACCAAGTGAATCTTCACTTAGTAAAAATTATTTTTAAACTAAATTTACGGTAAATATTAGTGAAAATTCAATTGATAAAAAGATGAGTTAAAAAACTAATCAAATGAACACATTTAATTGATTGGTCTCATAAATAACATGACGGGAATGATCCATTATATAATTTTTCGTGTTTAACATTTAATATTTTAAAAATAACATTTATTTTTAATGTATTTTATATAATTCTAAAAGTTTTTTTTTATGATTTTACAATTAATATCTTTTATTTCCCTATATATAGGGATTTATCATGTACCTTCATTGCGTATGATTTTATCATACCGATCAATAATATGATATAGCACCGGTAGAAATCTTCTACCTTTTTGTCATGCTTCTTTTTATGTCTTATATTAAAAATTTTAAAAAATTAAATTTTAAATCTTAACTCTTATTTTCTATATTTTAAACCTTACACCCTAAAAAATATACCCTACTCCTACACCTTAATCACAACCCATAATCTAAAACCCTAAACCCTACATCCTAAACCCTCTAATTTAAAACGGAAGCATAAATAAAAATATAGGAAAGAGATAGACTACTTATACCTATAGCACTATCTAATTTATCAATAATGCATTCCATATTTTTCATCACGAACATTGGGGCCATTCCTCGCATGGCGGATATCTCCGACGCCGTATCGAAGCCTTAACGAGTGGCGGCACCGGTTTCGAAAGATCCAAGCAACAAGAACCGTAACCCAATGACACTTTACGCATACAGTCGAACGCGAATCTTCTAAACACATCCTGCAAATCCAGAACTTTCTCGGCTTCCAGCGCCGATTCAAGCAACGGAACCAGCCGACCGTCGACTTCTTCTTGAAGCATTTTCATCACGAACTCTCTCAAAGACTTGGTGCTAAACTCGTGGCTGGAGAGCTTCCATTGAAGCTCCACAGCTCCCCGTCGACGTTAAATATCCCACAACCGAGAATATCTCCGAGGATCTCAGTGAAAGGCTTCCCTTTAGGGAAATTGTTGAAGTTGGTCCTAAGTATGTGTTCGATATTAGCCGGGTTAGCAGTGACGACGGTACGCCGTGCTCCTAGCCGCCTCACCACGATGGTCTGTCGCGTCGACTCCAACAGAAGATCAGTGTACCAATCCAACAGACGGCGGCGGTTCTTGTAAAAAGAGATCAGACAAGCAAGAACCGGATAAGAAGGAGGCCCCCCATTGGAATTTAAAAACGATTTAAAAAATTCTTGCATGAAAGATGAAATGAAATTGCAGAAAACGAAAAACTCGATTGTAAACCCCATTAAGAAACAGATAACCATCGCACATCATTTATAGTTCATCTAATAAGATTTATTTATTTTAATGTAACTTTTAATTAATTATTCACTCTTTAATGATATATAAAAGAAAAATAAAAATTATTTTAAAATAAAATAAAAAAAATTTATTAGATAAAACTACGAATAACATAATAAAAAAAATTCATCTAATAATTTTTCTTTAAAGGAATAAAAAATAAATTTTATAACTAAAATATAATTATAATATATATATCATATATTAAACTTCTAATTAAATTGATGTTACTAGTTAATTAAAATTTAACTAAATCATCGTTATTATAAGTACAATAAATATCGTTACAAATGCATGTTTGTATTTTATACTTTTATACAATATAATCTTTAAATAAAATAACTAAAAAAACACATGTATTAGTAATGAATATGTAGACAAATATCTTACTACTCAACCTATAAATATTAATTAATTTAAAAAATATATATATCTGCTATATAAAATGCTTTGATTACGATAAATTTTGAAGAAAAAACTTTAACACGAAGGATAAATCTAAGAAATAAAAAATCTCTCTTTAGTTATATTTTTTTTATGTTTCGTCTTAAAAAATATTTAAAAATTAGATTTTAAACTTAACGTTAATTTTCACATTCTAAACCATATACCATAAAAAAAACATTCTGTCTTTAATCTTTAAACCATAACCGTAACCTTTAAGCTTAAGCTCTAAACCTTAAACTCATATTTTAAAGTAGGACATCAAATGAGACACAATAAACAAAAATATAGATGATTTTCTCCTAAACCAAATTAGGGTGCGATAATACTTTTCGTAAATTTCAAATTTTAATATAATACACGAATTTTTTGTTGAAGATTTGATTTTATATTTTAAAAAATATATTTTTTACGCCCTTAAATCTTTAATATTTTTTATGTGTATATTTTTAATATAAAATCTTGTTCATCCACGAAACTAAAAAGAATTGAGGTATACTTTATTGAAAAATATTGTTTTTCTATTTATTTTCAAGTTTTATTTTTAATGTTTTTCTTTTTCTTTTATTTTTTTGCAAAATTTTAAAATCTTTTATCGAATTTATAAATTGAGGTAAGTTCTAAGTGTTATGCTTTGATTTCATGAGATTTTCTCATTTTAAGTAGTTATTTTTTTTTACATAAGTTCTAGTTCTTATTTTCTTTAGAAATATACTAGGAGTAAATAAAACTTTTTTGCATGTAATATACAATAATAAAGTGATAAGTTAAGTTTATTATTTTTTTAAAAATTTAAAAAATAATAATTAAAATTTAATATTTCAAACGTTACTGATTTAACTTAATTTAATAATACAAAAATATTTTTTTATATTTATAAAAATAATATTTTGAATTTTGTTTTTGATGTGCTTTATTTTTTATTTTACAAAAATTTAATTTTTTTACCGAATTTATGAATTGAGGTAAGTTTTAATTGCATTTTTTAAATATAATACTATTAATTTATAAGTATTAGCCTTTTAATTAAAAAAGTGTAATATAGATTAAAAAAAAGTAAAGGAAATATTTTTGCATGTAATATAATTTTATATTATCTAAGATCACTTATTGTATTATCTAGATAAAAAATAATAATATAAAGAGTAAATAATTTTTTTTACATGTAATTTACGATAATAGTATAAGTTTTGTTTTTTAGTTTTTTAGGAAATTTTAAAAAATAGTAATTAAAATTTATTATTTAAAAGTTTATTAATTTAAATATTTTAATTTAATAATATAATAAAAAATATGTTTTCGTATTCAGTATGGATCGATCTTAGAATAACTTGATAAATATTTAGAAGGGTGTTGGAATAAATTTTAGATGTTGAAGAAAAAAAATTAAAATTGGTATTGACATACCATGACTCTAAATTATTTATTTAAAGGTAATATTGTAGGTTGTATAATTAGTATTGACATGCCATGACTCTAGTATTTTAGTAGTATAATTGGTGCTACTATTTGATAGTAGTATTATTGGTGCTACCGGTTGATAGTAGTATTAATGATATTAAATTATAATTAATTTGATAATAATGCTTCGACTTTGAATAGTGTTTTTAGTTGTTTTTTTTAATTCGCTCATTGTTAATGATCGAATTCTAATGAGTTCGAGTTCACAAGTACTATTCAAAGTATAATATTTTAAAAAATAAAATGACTTGTATTATATTTGAAAATTTTTAAATGTTATATTTAAGTGATTCCTCAAAAAGAAAGAGTAAAATCGATTTTCTTGTGGTAAAGGTAAAGAAGAGTTAAAAATCCTCTTTGAAGGATATCTCATGATTATCACTCTTACAAGGTGCAACAATTACCTCGACCACAACCTAATGAGCAATGTGGGTGAAATTGTATCGAAACTCAACCCCAACTCGCACCTTCTTATGAAGAACAAAGGCAACAAAATGTTCAGAGCTTACGGTTTGGAGATTGAAGTCATATAGGATGTTTTTCATGCTCGGTACATCAATGGACCTGAACCGAGTTTCGAGTTTTCGATTCTCGTTTTAACTGACTCGAAATTTTGTTTATCTATGGAAGAACAAAATCTAGTAACACTCAAATTTTTATTGGTTTTGAGGAGTGATATTTTCATAGGCAATAGTAACGTTTACTCAACAAAATCACAGTTTAGGACAAGGGCTGGATTAAATTGTAGGTTTCGGTTGGAAGAAAAAATCAGAGAGTTTGAAGAACACAAAATTAAAGAAAGAGACAATTTCTCCTTGGTAATATGTGCTTGTAAGATTCTTGACTAAATCCTTTATTCTTTGTTATACTAATTCAATTGGAGTTTTTTTTATTAAAATTTTTAAAATATCTAAACAGCGGATATTCTGTTTATTGAAAACTTGTATGATTAATTTAGAATGGGAAAATGAATTTTTTAGGGTGATAGAGATTGAATTGTAAAAAGAAACTTTTTCGATGGTTTGCTCTAATTTTTTATCAGTAAACTATGTTATTCGAATTATAAACGATGAATACAATTATATGTTTAATATGAATATGTTCATTTTTTTCATGTATTTAAATGTTTATACTTTTAATTAAAAAATATTTCGAATATGATTTTTTAAAAAATTAAACTCTGGATTTTATCTTTCCTTTTCTTTAGACATATAAAATGTTCATAAGTTATACTATGATTTGATTAAAAAAGATATTACGTCCAAATTCAAATTTGATAGAATTCGATTGAAATTAAATTTCGGTGCTTACATGGTTCGGATTGAACCAAATTTAAACTTAATCGTCTGCTCTTGTTTTGTGTATTCTGGTGGAGGGAGATGGAATGCTGAAAATAGAAAGCATAGAATAATAAAAAAAATCCTTTTTCAAAATTAATATTTAAAATTTTGAGAAGATTATGATTCCCTAGAAAAATATCTCTCTTTATTTTAAATTAATATTTAAATTTTCGATGAATGTATTGAGTCTCTCAAAAATTAAAATTTTTAGATTTTGAAGGGAATGACAAAAAATTTGGCTTGAAATCCCTGAAAATTTTTATTTTAAAAAATTAAATTAAATTTTTGACGAAAAATATAATCAGTCGAAAACATAAAATATATCATTTTATATATATCTCATTTTTTCGATAGATTTAAATATTCCGTCAATAACTTACTAAAGGATTTATGTGGCGGACTAAAAGATTCAGTCACTACAATCAGATTCCTTTGCGAATCCCCTCACAATTTACCCAATCAGATTCCTTCACAAATTCATTTGTTAATTCCTTCACAAAAGTTTACTAATAAGTTTTAAACTCACAACCCAAAAAAATATCACAGAGAATTTTAATAATTTATTTTAGCGATTATTGGCATTTTACAATTTTTTAAGAAATATTAAATTTATTAAAGATTATTTTGTTTGGCAAACGTATCTTCATACCACACAAAAAAATTATTTTGTCATTATTGTCATTTTAATAAACATGTTTTATTATTGAAATGCCGTCAAGTTTTAATGATAATTTAGGATCTTAATTAATATTTAGGATCTTAATTAATATTTTTAAATTTTATAAGATTTAATAAAAAAATTGAAATTTTTGATGGATGTAAAGTGTTTTTTTTAATAATAATGCAGTCATAACATACGTGCGAATTTTTGAGCAGAGAATTACAAAGAGCACGTGGGAGTTAGGAGCACGTGTTTCTTACGGTTTCCGAACCGTGGGACCGCTTCGGATTTAGACATTAACATATTTGTCCGTTTAAATAAACGCTGACATCACTCCTTCAATCACCGGAATTACTGCTGCGCTTTATCCACACGTGTTTATTACTCTGATTTGATTTTATTTTTGTTTCAAGGATATTCTGGATTTTTAATCATCGATTTTTATCTTATTAACCGATTAATTTAAGGTTAACTTATTAAACATATATTTATATTATATATTTTTAAATAGGTGATTAAATTATTTTTTAAACTAAATATGTATGTAACATTTTATTCAAGTTTTTTTTATTAATTTTTATTGTTAAAGAAGATATATCAGTTTTTAAAATTGAAAAGTTATATTAAAAATAATTAAAATTATTTATTTTTTTAAAAAATTAAGTTTTTTATATTTCACAAAATAACCCAAAATTTTAAGTTTTCTAATTCCCTAAACTCTAGATCTCAATTTGAGTCGATTTCGCTACCGATTCTCATGCTTTCTTTTAGTACATCAATCGTCGGATTATCATTAATTTCAAAATTACTTCATTTTTTAGTCTGAATTTCAGTAAAATTATTTTACTTCAACAGGAAGATCAACACTTCATTCACTTGTTACACTTCATAAGCAAAATTTTGAACTTTACTTTTTCATTGGCGATTTTTTACTATCAGTGTATTGTATTCGAATCAGAAACGAAATTAAAAATTTATTATAAAGAAGACTAAAATATATTTTTAAAAAAATTAATTAGCAGGGTTAAAAAATATTGTTTTAAAAGAAATTATATATTTAAAAAAATTATCTCTATTTAATATATAAAAATAATAATTGACAAAGACCGGGTACCCTTAAACACCCCTGAGTTACGCCACTAATTTATATCTTATTTGAAAGGCTTCAAGAGTTTAGGCGTATAGTTTAGAATTTATGATTTATTATTAAGATTTAAAATATAGAATTTAATATATATATATATATATATTGATATATAAAAATACTCGAATTATTTTAACTCGACTCGAAAAAATTTCAAATAAAGTTCTAATTGTGAAATAGAAATTTGAATAGCTTGAAAGGTTTGTTTTTAAGTTCGAGATGAATCTCTTAATTTTTTATGATATTTATATATATATATATATTAATATATAAAAATATGAAGAAATATTACCACATATGAAAAAATATAAAGAAATATATATATATATATATATACATATTTTATATGATTAGAGAAAGTCGTTTAAATTGAAACCAAATCGTACTATAATATGATAAATAATTATAATTAAATATTTATAAGAACTCAAAAACTCGACTCGATTCAAATTTTTTAAACTCGACTCAAATAAAAAATTCAAATAAAGTTTGAGTTGTAAAATATAACTTGTTAACTCGAATAACTTAAAAAAATTTTAACTCGACTCGATCGAATACTCACCTCTAATATATAACAACATATTATTATTTATTACAATTGTTCTTTTATTTTTGAGTTTGAGAATTTATCTTTTATATTGTTAATTTTAAAAAATAAAATATCACATATCATATTTTAATTAGAGCGATAGTGCTTTTTATTTAAATTGATAGTAAAGATATATATATATATATATATATTTACTTTTGACACAAATAATGAAGGTATATTAATGTTAAACACCATAGAATATTATTAAATTAATTTATAAAGAACTAATCATACAATTATTAATTATATATTGAGTTTATTACTCTTTTATTAATTACATATTGAGTCATTGAAATTTTAAATTTTTATTAATTAATTTAATGGTGTTCAACAATGTTCAACATTAACAGTGTTCGACGCGCATTATAAAATTTTCCTAAATTTAATCATAATTGTTAATAAAATTTATATTAAACTTTAAAACCATAAACCTTGAATATAAAACTGAAATAGAGTGTCATAAAAGTTAAAATTAATTTTATTTTTTATCTTAATTTTTAATTATAAATCATAACTCTAAATTAAATCTGTACGGAAAAAAATTCTACCATAGTGCATGAAATATTTTCGTATCATAATCAACCAAAAGTTTAAAAGTAATTTTAACGAGAATAAATTGTAAAGTTTTAATAGATTAGTAAACAATTTGCTCACAAGTTGTTAAATCTGTTGGACTTGCCCGCGCCGGTTCGAACCCTGCTGTCGACGTTAAAAGTTTTGTTTGATTTTTCGAATTGTTCTGCAGTTTTCCATTCGCATGGATGTGTTTCGATTAGTGAAAAAATGGATCAGAAATTGGAACTACTTACTTGGGATAAGCCTTGTGTTTGGCTAGTTAGAATGCCTGCCTTTAGCCAATCATTTCCTTTCTGTTTCTGTTGACTTTCGAATCTCAATCTTTGAAGATAATACTGTGATAAGGAAGCTAATCTGATGGTTATGTTTATAGGAGAACGAATACATCAAGCTTATAAGGTCGGAATTAATTCTATCTAGATTTCAGTCACTCACATTGATATGCACTTTTATGTACAAACACTGCACTTTTATCTAGATTTTACTCTCAGTAGGGATAAATTATATCATGAGTAGTTTTTATTGGTCGATCTCATGGACACGTGGTGGGACTGACCCATGATATAATTTTTCCTCAGTAGGGGTGTACAAAAGAATCTGATCCAAAATTTTGGATATCCGATCCAAAATTTAATTTTTTGGATAATTTGGATCAGATACGGATCAATGTTTTACATTCGGGTCCAATATCCGAAAAATTTAAATTTTATATACATATAAATATTGTTATATTCGATATTTTTACTTGTTATATATGAAAAAAAAATCATGAATAAAAATATTGTTATATTCAATAATTTATTGATTATTATATTCAAAAATCAAAATTTTCATAAATAAGACCATCAAATTAAAAAAATACTTAAATTAAATCATAAATTCGTATATCCAAAAATTCGATCCGAAATTTCGGATATCCAAAAAATCAGATATCTAATTTTAAAATAAATTATTTTTTAGTTAAAAAATTATATATATTCAAGTCAAATTTCTAAAAAAGCACTTTTGAAAATCACTTTTCTCAAAAGCACTTCTGAAAAGAACTTTTCAAAAATAATTTATGTATTCATTTATTAATATTTTTATATTTTATCATAATTTAAGTTAATATTATAATACGAAAGAATTTGATTATCATTTAAATATATATTTTTTAACTTATAACATCATATCTAAAATAGTTATTTATTTTCTCAAAAGCACTTTTTGACAGTAATACTAAACACATATATCTCAAAAAATAATTTTTTATTACACTTTTTCACTGCACTTTTCTAAAGTAATACTAAACTAGCCTTAATGATACATAGAGACATGACATGAAAGCATTAAACACATGAATGGTCCATGGTTGTACAACTTTTGGAGCAATAAAACCCATGATGAGGAGAAAAACAAAAACCCTCCGATCCCAATTACAATTCATTTTTTTGAATCAAATTGCTTTTCATAACACGTGTTGGCCTCTCCTTGGGTTCTCCAGAATCATTTGATTGTACCATGATTCATACGTGTCGAATAACCCATACATTGTTTGTGAAAATGCCTAGCTGGGTCTGCAGGGAACTGTTGTTTCTGCTATACTCGGCATTGCTCGACGTGGATTGCTTGTTGTATCCGTTAACTGGCAACCACTGGCTCTCAACTCAACTGTTGTTTGTAATGTACTTCTTAACAAGCTTTATTATTACTTTTTGATCTTGTTTTCTCTCCTTGCAAATTGTGTTCTAGTTGAATATATCTGCATCCTTCTATATAACCATGTGTTGGCATTTTAATTTTCTATAAGAAATTAAGGGTGTTTAAACATGTTAGTATTTAGTACGTTATATATTTCATTTCGAGTTAAATATATCAACATTCTTATACTTTTATTATACTTATTTCATTTGAGTTTTGCATGTTATATATTTTTTCTCCAGTTATGATGAGTGTTAAGTATTAACATACAAAGAGTGGTATAGATGTTGAGGGTTGTTTAATTGTGGTTAGAGGCGAAACTAAGATTTTATGTCAGGATATATATACTTGAAACTTGAAGTTATACTTATAAATTCTTCTTGGGGATTAATTATTTGTCCATGCCATGTTTATTTGCATCTAATTGCATATTTGAGTGAAGTAATACTATATTATAGCATTCGAGAATTCTTCTACTTCATCCATTTTACTTCTTTAATGATTATAAATTAGTGTAAATATATTATAAGTTTTACATAATGTGAGTGAATACTACTTTATATAGCAGCTATCTGCTTGACTGATTAATCCCTTTGAAAAGTTTTATGTTCATCTCTCCCAAGATTAGTGCTTTAATGTCAATAATCAGGGTGGAAACCAGATACCTCTGGTAAATTCAATTTTTACTTGTTTATTTTCATGTTGAGTTCGAGTTATAAAGTAAACTGAATTTGAGCATCGTTCTATTTTATTTGAATATGTCATAAGCCTAACTTTTTGTTTTTAATATATTTTTGTTGATGAGTAACTTAGGATGAAGATAGTTGTAATGGTTTCTGGATTCAAATCATCTGATTTAGACGAAAAATCATAGTATAAATGTTCGAAATATAGGATGATAAACTAAAGGAACACAAAAGAAGTATGGTCTCTTGAGAGAAGAGAGATTTCATGTGTGGTTGTCCTCTTTGTTGGTCTCCTCTTGAGATATTTAAGAAAAGCCGCTACGACAAGTGTTAAGTTTAGGTCTGATGGATTGACACATTGATTTATTAGCCAGGCTAGATAAATTGTATATAAATTCTTATGACTTTCTATGAAAAGATTTCAGAGTTAAAGGTATGAGCGGAAGATTCCTATTTGAACGTGCTCATTGGAGTATTGTTCTATGAACTGTATGATAAAGTTTAGCCAACTAGCAAGAAAAGGCTGATCGGTAAAACACCATCTCTGCTTTTTCTTCCCTAAGTTTCTTTTTGATGGTGATGGGGTTCATAGGGACCCATTGGACGAGGAAATGAAGAAATATTTTAGGAATTATGAAAAGGCATTTTGAGTAGTGGGGTCATGTCACCTGAGTCATCTCCTTTTTGCCTGACTCAGAAACGCAGGCACCCACAAATCCAATGACACACCTATGCTCTAATTGGATGATGGTAAGCTCCATCCTTTTGCTTGCAAATTGCATGCAATGGAAAATATGTCTTCATCTTTCATAATCAACACCATTTTCTTTTGTTTTGGTTCCATTTTTTTTTATAAATTTGGCTAAACATTCAAGTGTAGGCATCAATTCTTTTACTTGATTTAGGTGGATACAAAGGAAATGGGGAGAGGAAAGGTTGAGTTGAAAAGAATTGAGAATCCAACAAACAGGCAAGTTACCTTCTCAAAGAGAAGAAATGGACTTCTCAAGAAAGCTTTTGAGCTGTCCATTCTATGTGATGCTGAAGTTGCCCTGCTTATCTTCTCTTCTTCTGGAAAAGTTTACCAGTTTGCCAGCTATGAGTAAGTCCAGTTTTCCCCTTTACTTTGATATGTTTTTGATCGCGTCGTATTTATTGCGGTGTATGCAACTGATGCATTTTCTCATGTATTTACTATTTATCTTTGATCTGAGTATAAACTAATTTCTTCAGCATGGATAGGACTGTTGCAAAGTATAGAGAGAAGTAGGGTTGCCTGATTCAAGTAATCCTCAATTTAGAACCATGGAGGTATTGTTTTTCCCCGTAACATCCCTGCATACAACCCTAAAATACGAGCAAATCATGCATTGTGTCTTCTGAAAACTTTATATCTGTTAAATCACAGTGTAATTTGAGGATTACAACACTAACAGCTTTTGAATTTCTTAATGTTCACAGTTTTGGAGAAGCGAGATTGAAGAGTTAAAGAGATCCATAAACACCTTGGAAACCAGACAAGTGTGTACAATTGCTGCAACAATACACACATCATATATATATGAAATGATTTCTTGCTTTTGCAGGCACTTATCTGGGGAAGACATCTCAGCATTAGGGATGAGAGAGTTGAAACAGCTCGAGCGCCGGTTGAAAGTAGGCGTCGAATGCGTCCGCTTGAGAAAGGTACGTACAAAAAAGGGTTAAAACACACCATGTTAGTTATGTTCGAGTAAGTATCAGAGATAAGATCAAGTTACTCTACGTAAAACTCGCTGAGTTTTCATTTATTTTTAATAGAATCTAGTTATATATATATTATATCTCGCATCCATGTTCTAAATATATATTGGACACATATCGAACATACATACGTTACATACATACATCGTTAATATGAATTTTCTGTATTAAACAGAGACGCATTGTTTCCGATCATGCCACCTTGCTGAAGAGAAAGGTAAGCAATTTCCTGGAACATGCTCTTGATCGGTCCCTTGAAATCACATTAGAATTACTGATAACTTCTTGTTTCAACGCAGCACAAACAATTGCAGGAGGAGAAGACTCATCTCCAGAAAAAAGTAAGGCTAATGGATTATTATTCGATACATTTTATTCGTATTTAGCTCGAAAAAATTATGTTTCAAAAGGAAGTTCATCATTTTTACTGTGAATTTTGAGGGTTAAGTTGAAAGAGTTAGATGAGGGGAACACCAGCACAAGGGGTGAAAATCCTTGCAGCATGCTCCAGCAAAGGTAATAATTAATAATCAATGATCAAAGAAACCATATTAGATATTTATATTTGTCTTATTTTATAGTCATTTTAATTTCTTTAACATAGATTACTGTAATCCATCCATCATTAATTTATCGGCCAAACGGAGGCTGTTCATACGAAGAATTCAAATAGTAATCTATTACTGGAATAATGGCTGTTGTTATATATAGCAAAAGCAATATTATCCGAAATTATTATTACGACTGCGATAGTTGTAATAATATTTGTTATTGTCTGTAACCACTATAAAATATCGTGACTGAAAATATGATTGTAACTGTAATTTAAATCTCTATTATGCATGAATAAATGAAACTTTTGCCGATTTCTAAAGCATTTGTACATGGATTGGCATACTGCAGAATCGTTGGGGAAGATATTGTTCTTAACGATGCAGACCTCCTACTGTGATTGTGATTAGAGGCGAAGTTAGAATTTGAGATTAAAGGGGGTAAAACATAAATGTTTAGAAGTAGGGGATAAATTTATAAAAAAATAATTTTTAAAAGAATTTAAATAAGAAGTTAAAAGTAAAAAAAAATCTTCGGAGGTGAGGGCGATTACTCCTCCCCACTTTTTAATAATTTTATCCTTGACTGTTATTTAAATATATGCATCGGCCGCCGCAGCTGCCGCTCTTAGATCCCATGCGCGGACAGTAACACGAGCTATGATGTTATTGTTTTTCATATCTTTTAATAGGATATAGAATTGAATATGTCTAAGCGTTTAATATCCTTTGATTCATGGGTTAAAAGAGATCAAAATAGTATAAATATTATATACTGAATATTAAAAAAATATAATTAGCTAAGTTTAATTCATTGCACGTTATAAATTATTGATAAATATTAAAATTTTTAATAATTATTTTTTAATAATTTAATAAATTTAATGATTATTTTATGTGATAATTTGATAAAATTTAATAATATTGTATAACATATCAAAAAATTAATAATAGTTTTATAATTTTTAAAAATTGTATGACTAAAAATAAATATATAATATATAAATTTTTTGATTAATTTAATTATTTAACTGATTTTTGAACGAATTAACCGATAATAAAAATTTTTAAAAACCAATAATTTTTAACTGAATCGAATTTAAAATTAATTGATTAATTAATTTAAAAAAAACTCATATTTGATTTGTTAGTTTTAGCTAACCAAATTTTAAACACCCTAATTGTCACTTCTTTCAGCTTTCTATATCTCTATTACCACCAGAAATGGCGACATCTATGGTAGCTCGCATATCCAGAAAGGCGGAGGCAATCCATGCTCACAGCCGCGTCATTACCTCCCGTAGTTTCGCCGCGAAGGTGGCCAAAGTGGTATGGCCTTCGTCTGATCGAGTGAATTGGGACTACAAGGGCCAAAGGAAGATAATTCCTCTCGGCAAGTGGATACCGAAGGTCGCCGGCGACGCTTGCGTGGCACCTAACGTATTCTTTGCCTGTCAAGTAACCGTCAACAAGGGAGCCTCGCTGTGGAACGATTGCGTCCTACGTGGCGATCTCAACAAGATCACCGTTGGCTTCATCTCCAATGTGTAGGAACGCTTCGTTATTCACGCTGCTTGGTCCTCACCTATCGGTAAACCTTTCACCTCTCTTGAGATCAATTATGTTATAGTATGTTAAGTGCAGCTGAAAATTGAGTAAGGAAACACAATTTTATAGTTTTTTCAATCATTGGTGTCTGAATAACATGGAATGAATTAATTTACACAATGAAAGGGGAAAGATTTCCTTCTTTGTTTATGAGCCTTGCTGTCAGTTACAGAAGAATTTGAGTTAAGCTTTCATTTTTGGCTTTACCCTATTTTCTGATGATACTTCAAGGACCAACAGCAATATGATAGATTGGATTAGAAAATTGTTGTTTTTACTGCAGATTTGGTAATTGTTAAAAGTTTAAATGTTGATGCGAAGAAACTGTGTTTATTCTAGACAAACGAGGCAAACGAATTGCAGTAATCAATCTAAGCTGTGAACATGGTTCTTTTTTAATGTTCTTTGCTGTGGAATAATACAAGATGATATGCTTAGTACAAAATGGGGATAAATAAAAACACAGAATCTTTCAAACTTAGATATATAAATTTCTGACCCCATCCCCAACTTTCAAGATTACCATTCAATAGAGTTTTCATTTTGCCAACTGGGTTAGTTCGAGTGACAAGTAACTTGGTATCACTTAGACAAGTCTTGAGTTTGAGGCCTTGTGTGTATGTAGAAAATCCTGTGAGACTCACCCGTCAAAATTGAGTGTGCAACACTACTTGGTCCAGATTAGTCTGGGAAAAACTAGGGGAACCGAGAGGGCAACCAAGAAAATAGAGTATTCATTTTCTTCACCTTTTCTAGTGGATGGGTAGAGAGACAGAAGCTATCATATCATCTTTTATCCAGAATATGTGCCTTAATATGGTACCCATAGCAGCTACTGAACTCCAAATGACCGGTGTAGGAAGTCGAGGGAGGGATTTCTTGCTTTAGATCTAGTCTTAGTGAGATTATTCACCCACATTGTATGTAGGAGGGCGCTTTTATAATAATGGTGTTATTAACTTATAAAAAAGTGTGAACTTTCAAAGATTCCTTGTCCTTCGCAGACACCTTTATTATATTTTTAGGGTTCTGATATTTTGTGCTGCTACATGTATTTCTGAAAGTGCCCTTGTTTTTTTCACCTAGACATGGGTTGACTGGATAGAACTGGTTCATTCTTGAATCTTGTTCTGCTCATCTTTTGCTACCACTATTTTCAAGTGTGGCTCTAGGAACCTGCAATCTCTTGCTTGGTTACAAGTCGACCTCATTAGTGTGACTTGAGATTTCTTGTATCTTTTATTGTAAAAATGATTCGTATAAAACAATTTCTTGACCTCTTTGGCAACATCATGCAACTACTATTTTTTATTATGGACTATTTTATTTAAAATGCCCCACCAAATATATATATTACAGGGATCCCGGCAAAGACATCAATCGAGAGGTTTGTGACAATCGGTGCATACAGTCTCTTGAGATCATGCACAATTGAACCAGAGTGCATTATCAGACAGCACACTGTTCTTATGGAAGGCTCCCTGGTGGAGACTCGCTCTATCCTTGAAGCCGGTTCCGTAGTTCCCCCAGGTAGGAGAATCCCAACTGGTGAGCTTTCGGCAGGAAATCCAGCTAGGTTTGTTCGATATCTAACTCACGAAGAAACGTTAACAAAGAACATTTCTCAGAGTTCCTTCCATACTCAACAGCATATTTGGAGTTGAGAAGTTCAAGAAGTCCCTGGGAATTAGTATTTGATTGCTTTTTTTTTTTTCATTTTTTTTTTCAGTTTACTGCAGTCAAATAACACAATATTATCTATCCGTGTATTTGATCACATTGGCTGTTGAAAAGAAAACTCTTGTTATTGTGAATTCTAATGAAATGGAATATCGTTTTAAGAACGACATTCAATTGATTCGATACTCGAATCTCAACATCTCTGAAATAATAGCACCTATTCAACAAAAGAACACAAACTTATTGTATTTCCAATTAAAGGGAATAGTTTGAGGGTTAAAGGTTTTGAATTTCCTACTGCCAATGGAAGGGAAGAGTTTGAGGGGCTTCACTTCCAGATGATTCACCAGAATCCATGTGAAACATTCCCGAGCCGTGCCCGTGGACCATGGTTGTCTTGCTTATATTGGCGATAACCGAACCTGTTGGCTGTATAGCATAGTTTTGCAGGCTCGGTCCCAAGGATTGCACCATGGGGAATGACGGAGGCTGCACCATGTTACTTGAACCGATCCCTGATGTCTGCGACAGTGGAGATGACAGAAGAGAGAGAGCACAATCTGAATCCTGAACTTGAGTTGTTAACCTGTCACACAACATACTATGGCAGCTGACATTGCCTTTCAAGAAAGGCGTAACAGCCCTGAGAACCGGCTGGCAAACGGAAGCTTTCGCAGATGTTTGATCCTCCCCGTGTAGGAACGTGCATTGCTTACCTTCTCTGTAGTTGCTTGAAGAGGATCCAAGAACAAGGTTTTGTTTTGCAGGCGAGTGCATAGGCTGCTTTGGGTTAAGACACATTGATTTGATCACGGAGTCATTTACTCCAGGCCAAGTAGTTTTCGCTACAGTGGTCGATGGATAAACTTGCAGACTAGAGAATGGCAACATCTGGGAACCTGAAATGTGGAATTTGAATTGATTATAAAACAAGCACACGAATTCATCCATCGTTAGAAGAATCGAAAATCGAGTTAATTCAACCATCATATGCATTAGCTAACCTTGGAAATTGGAGAAATAGCTTCGAGAACGTGAGAAGGGATCAGGTTGAGGCTTCCTTCGCCTCCGGTTATGCCTGTCGAGACGTGTCCTGCAGCTTCTCTTCCCATCATCAAACTCCTCCAGCGAGTGAAACCTACACACACACAAAAAAAAGCAAATTAACCGCCGAGGAATTCGGAAAAAATGCTAAGGTTCAACCTCCTTCGAATCGTATCTGTTTAAATTATACTGCAAAAAGTTCAAGTAATCGAAATCACCTGCTGCATTGTTAACAAAAACGTTGCTTTAGGCCATTGATCATAACTTCTGCAGACTTAGAGTGGAGCTCACACACCTTATGGCGCCTATGGTAGTCCTTACACTTACTAAGGTCCGAATCGCATCCATCAACGAGACACGAAACCGGATGAGTCCCGATATTATTCGGTCGAGCCTTCTTCGAACTCGAATGTATTTCCCCTGAATTCTCCACTTGACCAAGCTTCAAATCGACCCCGAATTTCCCACTCGATCCATTGCCAATGATTTCATCTGTGTATGATACAGTTTCCTCCACAAAATCACCCAAATCCCATGAAGTAGCTTTCAAGTTCCACTCCATTAAATAAAAAAATCCTCCACTTTCAACTCTTTATGCTCACCTAACAGGAAACTTTTCAACAATTATATAATAAGAAAAGTCAATCTAAGCATTAAAAAATGAAAATTAAAAAAAAAAAAACAGACATAATTTCGTATCCGAATTCGAGTAACATAGATCAAGATCCAAGGGAGAAACAAAGCTTCCAGTTTCAAGATATCAACAAAACACAATTCCAACACCATTGGAAGCAAAAGGGTACTTACAGTTACAGTTGCAGACAAACAAGAAGAGTTGTTTTTCTGTTTTCAACCCATTGATACACTGACATCATGAACTCCATTAAAATACAAATAAAACAGCTAAAAAACACCATAAAAACAACAGTGAAATTGTCTGAAAGGGAAAGAGGTTTGACCTAAAACATCTTTGTTTCAATATCTTATATATAATATATCTTTAGAGCTTGTTTGAAATATGAAGTGATGTTGGGGGAGAAGGGATGAAAGGGGACAGCCAGTTTGTTGCTTTCAACTTCTTTCTTCCTCAAAACACAGAGAAAACTTGGAAAGTACAGAGGATGGATGCTTAATAAGGACAAATGTGATGCACATTCAGAGTAGGTTTTCTCCCAACTTTTTCAAAACATGTTTATATTTTTCATTTAAGTATTTAAAGTAATTTTGGCAAAATAAATACCAAAAATTATTATTATTTATTTAGATATTTAAATTATTTTTTATCGAAATAAGTATAATCTATTTATCTAAATTATTAAGGTTGTGCTTGGTTCATGAAAAAGATGATTACCTTTGTGAATAAATTACTGAAATATATCATTTCTTGGTATATTATTGGGAATGTTATATTACTTTGTTTTGTTTGTTTGAGAGTAATGTAAGTTCATATTGTATGAAATATGTTATTACCTTTACTCAGGAATGTATCTGAACCAAACATATGCATGTGATTCCGGAAAAGATTATTCCTTGGTAATAATTTTTTCCCCGAACCAAACACACCCTAAAAGTTAACTGTGATATTGGTTAAAAAAATATTTTGGATACTTAGATTAGAAAATCATATATTTAAATAATTAGATAAAAATGATAAAGTTTAATTACTTTATATTTTTATTTTAATAAAATATGTTTAGGTGTCTAAATGAAAATTTTATATACATTATGTACTTAAATAATCAATATTTAAATTTGATTGATTTGGCCTATTTATAGAGCAAAAGATTTATCATTTTTGATGAAATTTTAAACTTTTGGTGACTAATTTAAAATTCTAATGATGATGGGGGCCCTTGAAATGTAAAATCACGTGGTTGTCTTTTTGGCTTTAATAATTAAATATCAAATATATTTATTTTTGTTATTTATTTATGAAAATGACCCAGGCTGACTTTGTCTCAGCCGACACTATCCTATACACTGTTGCAAGTTGCAACTTATAAATAAATCCTCGGACGGCGTTTTAACTTAAGAATATAAATTTAATTTTGAATTATTTGAGTTTTATTTTATAAATAAAAATAATTTTAATTTAATTATTTAAGTTAAATTTTAATAATAATAATCATCAAATAAATTAAATTATCAAAATTTTGACGTGTGAATTAAATAATTCATGAGTTAAAATATAGCGGTGAATAAAATTTGATTTTATTCAAAAATCGAATAATTCGGTTTGATTTGAGGTAAAAATATTGGAATCGAAGTGAAAATTTTTGACTCAAAATTTCATAAATTATAATTAACTCGAAAATTTTTTAAATAAAGTTTGAGTTGTAAAATGAAAATTTGAAAAACTCGAATAAAATCAAAATTTCTTAGTAATTAGAGGATTTATTTTTAAATTCTAGACGAGTCTCTCAAATTTTTATAATATATAAATATCTATATTGATATATAAAAATAGGAAAAATATTACTACACATAATATATATTATATGATTAGTAAAAGTCGTTAAATTACAATCAAATCGTAGTATAACACAATAAATAATTATAATTAAATTTTTATAAGAATTCGAATTTCGACTCGACTCGAATTTTTTTTGAATAAAACTTCGAATAATAAAATTAGACTCGTCAATTTGAATAACTCAAAATTTTTTAACTCGACTCGTTTGAAGGCTCACCCATAGTTTTATATAAGTTTTTAATATATTTTATGATTTTTTAAATTAATATAAAAATTCATTTAAAATTCTAGCTTGAGCACAAATAAAACAAGAGGTCGACTACTCTAAGAAAATCAAATCTCGTCTTTTACTAAATGAACAAACAGAATTTTTTTAGTTTCATCTGAATTTTTATAAAATTAATATTGATTAATCAAATAAAAAAATTTATAATAAATAGATAATAAATAAATAAATAAATAATATAATATAGGCCGAAGAGTCGGTCCAAATATCCAAATACATACAATAAGCCCAAGAAACACAAATTTAATTATTCTCGCCTAAATTGCATGACGTGTCACACTCTTATTGGCTCCTTATAAATAGAGAAAGAAAAAGCTAAATTGACAATTATCATCAATCATTAAATATCATAAATATAAAAATATAATAATAATAATAAATATAATTAACTACACTGGTGTTCTTTGTGCTCTAAGAGAAAATAAGAATTATAACTAGGGACGGAGTCAAGATTTGAGGTTGACGAGAGTAAAATATAAATATTTATAAGAAGGGGAACAAATTTATAAAAAAAATAATTTTAAAAGAATTTAAATAGGGGAACAAAAGTAAAAAAAAAAAATCTTTAAAGGGGCGATCGCTCCTTCCCACCACTTAGTAATTTCGATAGTTCTGTCCGTGATTATAAGACTATCAAACATAACTTTAGTTTGAATTTAAATTATAACTTTAAATTGGACTTAAGAATTAGGATTGTACTCTACTTATTATTTTAATTGGGCTTAAAGAATTTAATTAAATTTAGAAATTAGTTTAGAGAATAAGGGTTGAGATTAGAGAATTGAATTTAGTTTGAATTTATGGAATTAGTTAGGGATTAACGCCATTATAATTTTTAATTAGACTTAAAAAGTCAGAATGAGGCTTATGATTAAAAACTTAGTTTAAGCATTGGGGTTGATATTAGAAAATTATGTTTGTATTTTAATTATTATTTATTATTGAATAATGTTTCTAACTAGTTTAATATTTATAATCTAGTTGAATATTTTTAATATGATAATATTTTTTTATCAGTATAATTCATAAATCTTTTTTAGTCTAAATTTATCTATATTCATTTTTTTCAATTTAATTTAATGTTTTAAATTTTTATTTATTATTTTTTAATTTAGTTTAATATTTTAAATAATATATAATGATATTTTTTTTATTTTTGTTAGTTTTGATATTTTATTTTTCACCAAAATTGATCATTATTATTTTTTAATTTATTATAATATTTTTCATCGATTCGAAATTACTTGACCTGAAATTTAACCCAATCTAAAATGAATCCGACTTGAAGTCTATCCAAACCCGAATTAACCTGTCAATTAACTAATTTAGACTTAAACCATTTTGATCCAACCAAAAATAAACTTGATCTGAAATAAACCTGACTTGAAACTAACCCGCACCCGATTTGAATCTAATCAAAACATCAAATCAACCTGAAATAATTATATCAAATTTAACCTAACCTAATAAGACTTGACCTAAAATGCATTCGCTTATCTGTTTTTGCATCCCTACAAATGAGATAAAAAGTTTATATTTATAGTTTCTGATGATTACTAATAATTTAAATCGACGACTTAGATAAAAATCTACCAACCACAATCAATACAAAACCGACATTTCTTTAGAATTTAATCTCTAAAAAAATAAAAACAAAAACACTTAAGATTAAAAAAAATCACATTAATTAAATTATTTAATATTAAAAATTAAATCTAAATTTATCGATGATTTAAATATTTTAAATTAATATTTAATTATAATATATTTAATTAAAATAATTAATATTTAAATTATAACTTTAAATTGGACTTAAGAAATAGGATTGTGCTCTACTTATTATTTTAATTGGGCTTAAAGAATTTAATTAAATTTAGAAATTAATTTAAAAATTAGTTTAGAGATCAAGGATTGAGATTAGAGAATTAAATTTAATGAATTGAATTTAATTTGAATTTACAATAATTTTTAATTAGGCTTAGAAAGTCGAAACGAGGCTTATGATTAAAAAATTAGTTTAAGAATTGGGGTTTATAATAGAAAATTATGTTTGTACTTTAATTATTATTTATTATTGAATAATATTTCTAATTTGTTTAATATTTATAATGTAGTCGAATATTTTTAATATGATAATATTTTTTTATCGTATAATTCATAAACTTTTTTAGTCTAAATTTATCTATATTCATTTTTTCAATTTAATTTAATGTTTTAAATTTTTATTTAATATTTTTATTTATTATATTCCCTAAAATTTCATTCTATTCTAAATTGATATTTACTATTTTTTTAATTTAGTCTAATATTTTAAATATAAATATATAATGATCTATTTTTTTTGTTAGTTTTGATATTTTATTTTTCATCGATTTGAAATTACTCGACCTGAATTTAACCCAATCTAAAATGAATCCGACTTGAAGTCTATCCGAACCCGAATTAACCTGTCAATTAATTAATTTAGAATTGAACAATTTTGACCCAACCAAAAATAAACTTGATCTGAAATGAACCCGACTTGAAACTGACCCTCACCCGACCTGAATCGAATCAAAACATCAAATCAACCTAAAATAATTTATATCAAATTTAACCTAACCTAATAAGACTTGACCTGAAACTCATCCGCTTATATGTTTTTGCATCCCTACAAATGAGATAAAAAGTTTATATTTATAGTTGATTCTCTTTACATCCGATGATTTCTAATAATTTAAATCAACGCCTTCAATAAAAATCTACCAACCACAATCAATACAAAACCGACATATTCTATAGATTCTCTAGTCTCTAAAAATATATATATATTTTATATTCACATTATACATTCATCTATGTGTAGATAATTTATTACGTATGTGACTCGAAATTCAACTCACAATCTGTGACACTAATGTATCACATTATTTGTTTACAATGCACAAGTACCATACCCATATCTACAGGCTACAACAAATCCTTCAAATGAAAGTAAAAAATACTTGCAATAAACAAAGGTTAGTTTTACTCGTAAAAGAAAATTAAAAAAACCCAGATTACAACAAAATTAAAAGCCAAAGGCATTTGCAGAACCAATTTGATAGGGTAAGTAGGAAATAAAAAGACGATGACTCTTTGTCAGTATAATCTGCATGAGAGAAACTAAATTTATAAGGATATGCAAATATTTTAAAGGATAAATTGAAAAAATAAATAAAGTGCATTAAACCAATATTGAAATATTTATATTGTAAAAAAATTCTTCGACTTAATCAGTATTTCGATAAAAATTTAATTTTTAGGGTGGATTGGATTCAGATTTAAGATAAAAAAAAATTTGATCTAATAAATTTTTATATAATATATACAATATATTATTATTATTATTTTGGGTCGAGATGTGTTAAGTTTGGATATAATTTTTAATTTTTGGAATGAGTTAAAATCTAATTTAAATTCTTATATTTTGGGTCATTTATGTAACGTTATTTATGAGACCAACAATCAAATGTATTCATTTTAATTATTTTTTTCATCTCATTTTTTTATCAAATAAATCTTCACTAATATTTACCGTAAATTAAATTTAAAATAATTTTTAACAAGTATAGATTTACTTGATAAAAAAATAAAATAAAAAAATTAATTAATGAATGTATTTATTGTTTAATCTTATAAACAACATAATAAAAATGACATACGATAATTTCTTTATAATATAATATATAATTTTTTCAGATAGATTAAAATTAAATATGATAGCTTAATTTTAAAAATTATTTTTTATTAAAAATATATTTTAATCTATATAAATCAAAAATAAATTTAATCGATTTGAATTAAAAATAATAATTAAAAAAAAATTAAACTATGTGGCATTTAGGTCCAGAACATCACCCCCTCTTAGTAGGCCATTGATGACATAATTTCTCTGTCTAAACCAACTCAACCCTAAACATATAAATGCAAAGCAGAACCCTGTTTTCTCTCTCTAGGATGTCTGGAAAATAAATAACTCCACTTTTTTCACATTGCATGGTCCCTATAAAGATAGAGTGAGGGAGACCACTTAGGACATGCAAGGATTATCATGTTGAAATATATAATTATATTTAAATAGTAAATAAGATTTTTTTGAAAAAAAAAATATGAACTCTGAGCTTATGGGTGAACAACTTTGGTGAATCGAGGAAGGGATTTAATAAAAAAATTATAATTTTTGAAGATCTAATTAAGATATTTGAAAATTTTAGAAGGCTTAATGAAAAATTTAAATAATTTTAAGAGGGGTTGATTAAAGTATACAAAATTTTAACAATTTCGAGGGGTTTAATAATATATTATTTAAATTTTTAGTTGGATCAAATATTTAATTTTTATCTAAATATAACAATATATTTTAAAAAATATAATATTAATTAATTTATGTTTAAAAGATTTTTTTATAATCATATACTTAATTTTAAAAATCAATTAAATAATTATTAAAAACTTTAAGTTTTTCGTATTTGTATTTATAATTTAACTTTATTTATATTTTTTAAGTTAAATCAATTTATAAAATTATAATTTAATTAAAATTTTTAATTTTTATATTAAAACAAATTAAATTAAAAATTTATTTTCTAATTCAATCTTCCCTGCGCGTGTGAACATCTTCAACGCTTAATAAATTCTGTGTTCGTCCGCACGTGACATTGTCCACACTTTTGAATCAACCTTTTCATCTTCATTCAAAAACGCCACGTGCACTTATAACCAGTTTTAAAACAAATTTTAAAACTATATAGAACATAAGGGTAAATTACATAAATGGTCCCTTGATTATTTCAATTATCTTTAATATTCTTTAACTATCAAATATTATAAATTAGTCTATTAATTAACTTTTTGATACAAAGTAGTCATGTACCGTTAAAAAATTGACGGAAAATTAATGTTATCGTTAACATGTTGACTTGGGTAATCTGTAACATCCTTGATCTTTATAATCCAAGTCAGTACGTTAATATCCGCATCAGTTTTTTGTCAAATTTTTAACGGCATAAAATCACTTTATATAAAAAAAAGTTAGTCAATAGATCAATTTAGTCAAAAAATATAAAAGATAATTAAGGTATAGTCAAGGGATTATTTATGTAGTTTACCCAAAACATAGTTTACACGCTGTTTTTTCCCTTGTCTTCTTCCTCCTTCCTCCCGTCTTTCTGGTTCACCTCGATTCTCAAGCTATAACACAAAACCCAGAAACCCTAAAACACACGCTTTTCTTACTCTATCTCCAGTCTCCAAGGTAATGTTAAGAATGAAACCAAAATTGGGTTCTTTTTTATTCTAGTCAAAATTTGGATTTCAGTTCAATAAATGCGAACGACTCTTTTGGGATTTTTGCTGTTTTGTCATTTCTGTCCTTGATGATCTTCTTCTGCAAATATTGTCTTTTCAAAAGTATAATAATCTCCAAAGGGGAAATATATCGATTATCTGTATCATTATTTTTTTTTCATGCAATTTCTATCTGGTATGGTCTCTTATCTGAACAGCTGTTCCATCTTTTATGTACTGTAAATCCCTGCTTTGTCGACCAGTTCCATTTCTTTGGGGTTTGAGAGTCAATTCTTTTCTTCTTCTTCCAAAACATTTCTTTCGCTTTTTCTCGAGAAAGTTTCCGTTTTCAGCACTTTGGAGATTTGAAATGAAAAATGAGGTTTCGGGTACGAATCGCCGTCGTTTTGGTTTTACAGTTTCGGAACCTAAAGTTGAGCTCGTGAACCCTAGTTCTTGTTGGTAGGGTTTCTTTTTTGATCTGACGGTTGTTTTGTCAGTTTCTTTTCATATATATATATATATATATATATAAGTCTTCCCCTCCATTGTTGGTTTTATGCAGATTTCCCAGTAATCTGAAACCCTTTTCGCTGCTAGCTTTAAAGGCTAACTCGCAGTATCAAACTCACCCGTTTAGAGTTCCGTGACTCATTGACATTTTTGAGTTCGGGTTTCCCGAGTACACGGTGTTGCTTCCACCGATGAATGGGCGTTTCGTTTGGGTGCTGTCCTCGGTTTCCATCGGCGTAGTATTCCTCGTCGTCGTCATGCTTTTCCCAGGTGCTTGGTTTACATGCACAGATACTGAGGATTCTCCATCATCATCTTCCATTTAAACTACAAATTTTCATTGTTTTTCTGTGATTTTAATTGCAGACCAGTGCAGTTCACTCGGGTCGAAGCTGATGGAACTGAGGATCAAACAAGGGAACAACACAATTTCCCTTTCACACCGCAAGCTTCTTCATGGTAAGTTACAAAAATGTAATCTTTCTTTCTGGTTTCGTATAATATCCGATCTAAATTAATCGAATATAAACGATGAAATGAGAAAAAAATTCAAACTTTAAAGTAATTTGCTGCCATTTGTGTCAGCTTATTGGTTTAAATTTGGTCTGCAATTCCTGTAAAGTGTGAAATCACTCTCCTAAAAAAGTGTGTTTGGACTGTAAATGTTTCCCCTTAGGTTTGGTTGGTGGGGTTTTCACTTTACTTTTTTGTGTTGTTTATTGGTGTAAAGAAAAAGTTGACCTGTTTTGATAGCTTTAATGTGGCTTAAATTACTAAACGAGTCCCTAAAGTTTACAGTTTTACTTAAATAAGTCTCTTGTACTTTCATTGTTTTCACTTGGCTTTTGTATATAGGAACAACAGTGATGGAACTGGATCGAATCCGAGGTGAGAAGTGTAGCAAGGCGGACATAGTGATCACCCAGGGAGCAACTTCGCCGCTTCCCAGTGGCATTCCGATCTACACCGTTGAGATCATGAACGTATGTGTCAGCGGCTGTGACATCTCAGGAATTCACTTGAATTGCGGATGGTTCAGTTCTGCTCGACTCATCAATCCCAAAACGTTCCGACGTCTTCGCTACAATGACTGCCTTGTCAACGACGGCAAGCCGCTGATCAATGGCGGAACACTGTCGTTTCAGTATGCTAACACCTTCCTCTACCCGCTGTCGGTCTCTCGTGTGGTGTGTTCGTAAGGATTAAAGCGCCTGAGCTCAACCTGTACATGACTTTAAAGCCAGACTAGGTTAGTGATATAGATTAGAACACTGGATTTAACAACAATATTATACATATATACCACTGTGATCCATCAGTTTAAGCTTAATTTTGAGATTTTGTTTTAGCTCCATGTCAAGATATTTGTTCGACTCGGGCGGCGGTTCAAAAATTTTGAGATTATATATAATTTATTAAAATAAAATCTTATTTTATAATTAGTAAGTTATATATGTTTTTTTTCTTAAAAAATGTTTTAATAGAAAAAATATTATTAAATTATCTTTTACGAGAATTAAAAAATCAAATATTTAATATTTAAAAATCAAATATTTTTATTTTTTACATAAAAAATATTTTTTATGTTTTAAATTTTAGATAATTATTATATATATAATTATATTTTTATAAAATTTAATTTAGTTTAATTTCTTTACTTTTTAAGATTTTATGTGATCGTTTTTATTACATCTGTTTAGAATCTCTACAGGTTGAACTCGAGTTTTTTTTGTTTTTTTTTTAACTTCTGTTTGTTAAATGATTCACGTATGATATGAGAAGTTTGGAAAATAGTAATTTAATCCCTTAAATTTTGGAAAAAAAATTAATTTATTTCTTTAAACTTTTTATAAGTAAAAATACTCATTAAGCTCCAAAATTTTTAAATATTTTAATTTATAAGTAAATATTTTAATTTATCTCTTTTTGAGATGCGCTTCGAACCGATAACATAAGATTCTTACTATAAGCACCAATAATTATATATATATATATATATATATTTTGTTTTGGTTTTTTAGCAATTTTAAAACTTACGATTTACATGATAATTGAACGTTTGAAATTTTAGTAATTAAAACCTTATTTTTAATAATTTAAAAGTAATTAGAATAATTAAAAACTTCTAATCTACCTGCGATTTCAATATAATAATATAGACGAATAGAACATAAGATAAAATCATTACGTTAAATAGATATAAGTTGTATAAAAAGTATATTAGTATAAAATTATTTTTAATACCTTAAAAATGCACCTGATAAACTTATTGGCAAATTTCGGAGAATATTATAGTTCAAAATTAATTTTAGGAAAATAAAGTTGGCTTAAATATTATAAAAATCTAGGATAAATTTTACGGTATAAGATAGAATAATAGAATAATCTTTTGTAAAAGACAACTTGAATTATTTTAGTATACATTATTTAATTTGTTAAAGGTGTTGCGAATGTTTATAATAATATTTATAATAATAGAACTTGTCTTTTTTTTTTATTCAACTATAATGTTTATAATAATATATGTTCTAGAATATGTTCTTAATTATTAGACATTAATCACTTAAATACTGTATTTAGAATTCGAATCCATAATCTCTAAGAATAACAATAATTCTTTTAACTACTAAATCTAGATGATTCATGCTGAATACGAACTTTCTTGATCTTAATTGTAGGAGGTAAATCTATAAAAATATATAAAATAATTTTAATCGTTTTCTACAGGTGTGGTGTCAATTGTAGCAATTATCGTAAAATTTTAAAAATTGTTTACTTTTTATTTCACTAAAATTAGCTTCCAACTCCAGTACTTTTTCAAATTTCGCCAAACTTATTAATGTAAATTTTTTATAAATATGATATTAAAAACACTTTAAATATGGTACTTTTTAATTTTAATAATATTATATTTTTTTTACGGCAAAAATAAAATTGGAATCATGAGAATTCGATTTTGAATAATGATTTATTTTTTAAATTAAAAAATAAAATTTATAACAAAAATCTTTGACATTAAATAATATTTTAATTTTTTAATTCAATAAATTAAATCATTGTTTATAGTTGTATACTAATGGTTCTCAAGCTTCCCATGGGATTTCAAAGTAGGATATGATTCATAGTTATGTTATTTGAAATAGTAGATATGTTATCGGTGTATATACGGGTGTAAATCGTTTACCTTTTTCTTATGCTTTCACTTTAAATTAGAGGGTTTAGAGTTTAAGGTTTAGGGTTTTAGGTCAGGGTTATGGTTAGGTTTAGGGAATTAGTGGTAGGGTGTAATTTCTAGGGTGTAGGATTTAAGATATAAAAAATAAGGGTTAGGGTTTAAAATTGAATTTTTAGAAAATTTTCAAAGGAGTCGTGAAAGAAGGCATAAAATATAGGTAGAGGATTTCTACTTGTATATACGGATCATATATCAAGAAATCGACAGCATCTTCGTGGAATTTCAGTAAAAATAAGGCAACTTGATTAGCTCGGAGAGCTGATCTTCCTTTTCCCACAGTTGTCCTTCGTCATCAGTTTCAGAGAAATAAAGCATATTCAAGCTGATCCTTTTGCCCGGCAGACTCATCTATCGTAACTCTGTCCCAACGCACCATTTGACTTGCTCGAACTTCATGGGTTTCACCTGAAGACAACAACAAAGTATATGCAACTGCAACCGGTTCCAATGTCTCAAGGACAGTGAGATTGAGAAGGATTTGATTTGGCAATGCAGTGGGAGTTTGTTCTTATAGTGTTTCTCCAAAACATGTTGCAACCCAATGAGACCATCTTGAACATGTAGTACACATTCGTCATGTTCTACCCACCTTCCATGCTGATTTCCATCAGGGATCCAAATTAACCGTTTAGCTACATGATCAGGCAATGGTGTTACAGTTTTATGGTTCCGAGATTCGAACAATAAAGAACATATAAAGAAGTGTTTTTTTTTTGGATAAGCATTCATCTTCATTAATCAAAAGCAGCCAAAGCTACTACCATTTACAAACTAGGAGGTTAACCCCCAAGCATCCAATATACTGACCTGTACAGAATCTAACGAAACATTTTTATGGTGCAAACGAATATAAAGAATAGATTTGATATACTCAAACAACTCAGCATTGCTCCTATGGATATTCTTAAAACAACGTTTATTACGTTCCTCCCATAAGACATACACAGTAGCCTGCCATGCTAGCCTGAGAATAAGTACCCTGGTCGATCGTCCTCGCATAGCCATTCTAGCCCTCCAAACCTCCCCAGACCAATCTGTAATTTCCCTTGTAACTCCATTGCAGCCAAGGACCCTAACCCAAAGCTCCCTTGCCAAAGGACACTGAAAGAAAATGTGGTCCCTTGTTTCAACAGGTGCACCACATGAAATACAACGCAGATCCTCCACAATCCTCATCTTGCCCAGCCGTTCTCTTGTTGGCAATCTATCCAGCATAGCCATCCAGGTGATCATTGCATGCTTAGGCACATGCAAAGAGAACCATACAATCTTGTGCCAAGAAACCCTCTCCTTATCACGTAATGCCTGCCAAATCTCTTTTATAGACATACAATCTCTCCCAACTCCAAGAATGGGAGCAGCAACCACCCTCAACTTCAACAGCTTTCTAAACAACCAACTATAATGCTGTTTACTTTCCATTTGCCAGAACTCCTGCTGCTTGGTAACATACATTTTCAACCAAGCAATCCACAAAGAGTCGCTCCCAGACAAGAGTTTTTGCAACGGACGCACCAAGCAAGCATGATTCCAATCAGAAATACTTCTAAGTCCCAAGCCACCCTCATTCCTAGGGAGACAAATATGCTGCCACTTAACTCGAGCTCCAGTTGCTGCCTTATCTTCACCCTTCCATAGGAACCTACAACACAGTGCCTCAATCTCCTTTAATACCCGTTTAGGTAGCACCACCTGCATGCACCAAAAGTTGGTCATGCTGAACAAAACAACTCTAATAAGTTGCAGCCGACCAGCATAACTGAGGTGCTTCCCGGCCCAGCATCGCATGCGAGCCTTAATCCTATCAATGAGGACCACACAATCCTTCTTGCTCAATTTTCTAGTAACCAAGGAAAGGCCTAAATACCTCACAGGCAAAGTCCCAAGCTTAAACCCAGTGATTGCCTGAATTCCTTAAAGATGTTGCGGTAATACCCCTGCCAAAAAAATTTCAGACTTAGAAGCATTGAGCCTCAACCCTGACAACTCATAGAATTGCTCCAAAAAACATTTCACACTCACTACTGATTCTATATTCCCCTTACAAAAAATTAAAAGATCATCTGCAAAACACAAATGAGTCAACTTAATCCTTTTGCATTTAGGATGAAAGTGAAAGAGTCCCTTCTCAGTAGCAACGTCTAGCAGCTTAGAAAGTACATTTATGATAAGAACAAATAAGTAAGGGGATAGGGGATCCTCTTGCCTCACCCCACGCGAGCCCCTAAAGTAGCCAACCAAGCTACCATTCAATGAGACGGAGAACCTGGATCCAGTAAAGCAAGCTCTAATCCATCCCCTAAACTGATCAGGCAGCCCTAAAGCCTCCAAAACATTCAAAATAAAGCTCCAACTTATTGAGTCAAAAGCTTTCAGAGATAAAAGAAAAGCATCGGCTTTCCAAGAGATCAACTGTGAAGATTGTTTCAAGTTATCAACGACAAGCTGATAACATCTACTGAAGCCAACTATAACACCAAGCGGTCGAGTTTGGCTCTGAAGCCAAGGATTTCATCTCCATAGAATGCTTAATCGATGAAGGGGACATCACATAATTGTTTGGCAGTTTTCCATTCATCGTCATACAAAACAGCTCCAACCGGTGATCTGTAACCACGAGACTTCTTCAGCCACCTTCCTTCTTTCATACTGCAGATAAATTCATCAGGAGGGAGGTGTTTTTGGCGAAGAGATGGCAGGAATCGCAGCAATCGAGGGAGACAAAGATGGGGTGTCCAAAACAGCAACATGTGATTCTAGAGACTTCAAGAGCTTGTCTCCAGGAGTGAATTGACCAACAAAAGTTCTAGGAAGCAAGTACTCTTCCCCTAACTCGATATACCCTTCAGCTTTCAGTGGATTAGAGCCAACCAAACTGTTCCATTTGCTTCCATTAGCAGGAACAAGAATCTTCCGATTCGTATTCGCATTCAAATTGCAATAGTTATCTACCAGTGGCATGATGACACACAGATAAACAACTTCTGATCTTGTTACAGATTCCTTCAAGGACGAATGATGCAAGAAGTGAGCATAGGTTATAGCAAGCTTCGGTTTGCGACCGAGTTGGTCAATAAGAGAAGCTGCATAGTTATACACACTCAGGGAAACAACCTGTGCCTGTTTTGAAGCCATTCCAAAATTGTTTCTTTCTTGATTGTGTTCCGTAACCGAAAGACGCTTGATCTTCGAAAGGAACAGCAACACTTCTGGTTCAATACATGAGAGCTGCTGTTTCATAGGCTTCAAGGGCAGCACAATGACCGTGGTTGGAAGTGCAGAGCTCGAACCATACACCTTTCTAATCTCATCAAGATTTTGATTCTCATCAATCCACTCCGGAATAATGTAACAGACCACAGTGGGGGCAAGTGGCTTCATTGAAGCGTATCTGCCCGCCATTGCTGAATATGTAAGGCTGGGAACTGATCAAAAAGACACTTTTGAACCCAATTCCTGCAAAGAAAACACAATACACCATTATAAAACAAAATTCCCAAACATTTTAGATTGCAGTAATAGTTTATGTACATAATACATATAGATATACATATACACGTTTTAAAAACTGAATTCTAAGATTCATTTGGTATATCAATATTCATCAACCAATATCGATACGTTTAGGGACATATCAATACCCTTATGTTTTTTTTAATATCTTGTAACGGTTATTTCTCAAATAGACGAGTATCAATACACATAAGTCAATCAATGATACAATAGCTCTAAATCATTCTCAACAATCACAAACACATTTAAATGTACAAAAGATTTTCAGACATATCGTAAACATCTAATAAATAATCAAACCAATATTCAATAAATTAAAAAAATAGTTTTTATAATTTTTTTATAAATTTTCTTATAGAAACACTTGTAAGCCCAATTATTAGTATTTGTTTTTTTTTGACAAATGCTACTGAATTTTTATTAAATTCATAAAAATTATAATTACATCGCCTTTAAGAAGTAAAAAAGTTGGATTAAATAATCCAAACATTTTACAACCCAAAAACAGAGAAAATAAAATTCTTATGAAATTAAGCATACTAATAAAATTCAGAAGCTTCTTGAATCTCATTGTCTTTGTCCAAACGAGACGCATAAAGAAGGAAGGAGTTGTAGACGATCCAAACTGTCATGTAATAAGCATCGCTACCCAAGACCGATTTCATCGGAGTGGGGATATAACTTTTCGAAAGACCAGCGACAAAAATATAAATCAGAAACTAGCGCCGATTGAATCAAACCACAAGAGCAGATAAATCAAACCATCTCCAAACAACAATCGATCGCTAGAGTATGCTGCAACGTGCCACAAGAGCAGATGAATCAAACTACAAAACGAAAACATGTCACAAAGACAGAAGAAAACGTGTCACAAGGACAGAAAAGCGTGCTATAAAAACAGAGATACTTATTAAAATTGAAAATAAAAACAATAGATTTATATATCCGGTGGTCGACAACCAATACTAGGATTGATTGTCGACCACCGATCAAAGGAATAGATTAAAGGGAAGAACGATTAAAAAAAAATTGAAGAAAAGAGAGAGCGGCTAGGTCTTCTCTATTTAAGTTTTTTTAAAAATTATCCTCTTTATTAGTATTTGTTTTCAGGTATAAGATAAGGTAATTGAGCTTAACTTTGAAGATTTTTTTTTTAAAGAGAATAAATAAAGTTTGGGATATAAGTCTAAATTTGTAAAAATTTCACTTAAACCTAAAAAAATAAATATTTTAGTGGATTAAAAATCCTTGGTAGAGAAATTAAGATAATAGATATAAAACTTAATTGAGAAGTTTAAATCCTTCTAATTTTTAATTTTTGTTTTCACCACTTATCACCCAAAATCAATCTTTTTCAACGCTTGACAAGTAAAATAGTTTAAAAAATACGCTCTCAACGCACTTCGATTCATGCAACAAAACCCACAGTCACTAGTGAGGACACTTCTAAGCACTACTACCAGCCTAACACCCAAAGCAAACAATAAATAACACTTCAGTTGTATCACTTAAACCACGATCACCTTTAAAATTTTAACTCCAACAAAAATACCTTCTTCCCATTGTGTTGTCCAAAGAGACCAAATTCTTGACATTCCATGACTTCACTTTTATACGAAAAATTATATCATGGGTAAGTCCTACCACGTCATCTATAAGACTAACCAATAAAAATCATTCATGTTATCTTTTTTTCCATGTCATATATTTTTCAAAGTGAATCTTCACTTGAAAAAATTGTTTTTAAAATGAATTAACATTAAATATGAGTGAATATTTACTTTAAAAAATATATGACATGAAAAAAAAAATGACATAAATGATTTTTATTGGTTGGTCTCATGGATGATGTGATGGGATTTACTCATTATATAATTTCTTCTTTTATAGGGTTTGTAATAATTCGTGATCATGTGTTACGATGATATTCACAATGTCCTTAATGGTATTTCTTCATTTTTCAATTTCAATTGTCGTTGCCGTAAGAAATTTTCCTAATTACAAAGTTTATTGCATCTCCTTCTCTTGCGTAATCACCTTACTACGATATTAAATATATATATTCGATAAAGACTCATTCGTAGCATCTTACGCACTCAAAAAAATTAAATTAATTAAAAAGAATTAAAAATACAATAAGTTTAAACTAATTAAATATAGATTAAAAAATAATTAAATAATTAAATTTAAGAACCTTAGGTTGATTGAGGGTCTTAAACAACCACCAATGTGTTTTTCCTCGCATCCGACCCTGGTTTTAACACAATTCCTACACCCTTATTGTTCCACCATCTCATCCATTTCGAAAACTCAAATGAGAAATACTAAATTCCTACCATAAAACAAAAATGCCATATATTTTTTTTAATTTGATTCGTTTGAATGAGAAGTTGTCCCCTCTAAAACGATGAAGGTTCCAACGTCAATCGACTTTCTTCGATTTTTTTGACAATGTTGCGAGACCCATCCAACGTCGACTTCATCTCACGACATAACTCTAAAGGACGTTAATCTTACCATCGTTAAGGATATAAAAATAAATAATCGGTTAGATTTTAAGTCAGGTCCTGTCAAATCAGATAAATATTCTTTTGTTAATGTTGCAAGACCCATCGAACATCGATTCCATCCCACTACATAACTCTAAAGGATGTTAATCTTACCATCACTAGGAATGTAAAAATAGGTAATCAACTAGGTTTTAAGTTCGGTCCTGTCAGATCGGATATATGTTGTTTAAGGTTGATTTGATATTTTAACTTGATTCGGCCGTGTGGGGGTCGGTTTCATTTCAAGTTGGACAAAAATGATTTGAGTCTGAATCAATTAATTGACGGGTTAATTTAGGTTTGGGTAGACTTTAGGTCGGGTTCATTTCAGGTTAGGTAATTTCAAGTCGGTTTTATTTATGTCGGATTAATTTGGGTTTCAAATTTATATTAAGTTTGAGTTTGGCACAATTAATCGATAGGCTTTGTGTTAAGTCATTTCGAGTGAATTATTTAATGTCATTTACGAACACAAATCACATTAAAAATAAATATTAAGTATTAGAATAAAAAAAATATCACCATATTATGTGATTCATATCTAGGGATGCCAATTTGACCCAAAACTGGTAAATTCTGACCCAACACAATTATTCTCAAGTCGAGTTTAGTATCAAATAAATATACAAATCTAATATTTATTTTTTATATTTTTAATTAATTATATTTAATCAAAGCATATTATTTGATTATATTTTATAATAATAATATTCTAAAATTTATTATACACTAAAATCCCTTTCAAAATTATGTTTTCTATATAACAATAAAAGTTTATTTCTAATTCTAAGTATAATTTCCTAATTTCAACCCTTAATCCCTAACCCAATTCTAATATCCTAAGCCCAAATCTCTAATACCAACCCTAAATCCTTAAATACAATTCTAATATCCTAAGCTCAAATCTCTAATATCAACCTATAATCCCTAAACTAATCTCGTCCAAACTCAATTTCAATTCTCTAAGTTCAATTCCAATTTCATAAGTCTAATCCCCTAAGACCAAGACCAAGCCCAAGCCCAATTAAAAATTATTACAACCTTTAATCCCTAAGTTAATTCTCTAAGCTTAAGTCCAATTACAATTCTCTAAGTCCAATTCAAAATCCCCTAAATTCTTTAATCTCAACTCTTAATTCCTAAATTAATTTCCTAAGCTCAATTCCAATTCTTTAAGCATAATTAAAATACAATCTCAATTTTTAAGCTCGATTTAATTTTATAATTTAAATAAATTAAATATTAATAATTTTAAATAAATATATTATAACTAAATATAATTTAATTAAAATAGAATAAATTAAATATTAATTTAAACTTAAAAAATTTATAATTTTAATTAGATTTTAATTTGAAATTATAATTAAAATTAAACATATAAAAATTAATTTAAATATTAAATAAATTAAATATATAATACTAAATTTAAATATTAATCCATAAACTAATTTTTTAAGTTTAATCTCAACTATAATTCCTAAGTCTAATTATATTTCCATTCAATTCTAATTCCCTATGCCTAATTAAAATAATAATTAAAGTATAATCTCAATTCTTTAAGTTGAATTTAAATTTATAATTCAAATAAATTATATATTAATAATTTTAATTAAATATATTATAATTAATATTAATTTAATTAAAATTATAATAGTTTAAATATTTAATTAAATATTAATTTAATTTTTTAAAAAAAATTTAAATTTAATTTTAATTTATAATTAAATTTAAATACACAACAACAAAATTAAATTATAATAAATTATATATATAATACTAAATTTAAATATTAATACATAAATAAAACCCAAATTTCAATTCTCTAAATCTAATTCTACTTTCCTGTGCTCAATTACAGTTTTCTAAGCGCAATTAAAATAGTAATTAAAATAGAATCTTAATTTTCTATACCCAACTTGAATTTATAATTTAATAAATTAAATATTAATAAATTTAATTAAATATATTATAATTAAATATTAATTTAATTAAAATTATAATAATTTAAATATTAAAATAAATATTAATTTAAATTTAAAAAATTATATTTTTAATATAATATTAATTTAAAATTAAAATTAATTATACAAAACTAAATAAAATAATAAATAAAATGTTTAAATTAAATATGTAATATTAAATTTAAATATTAATCTCTAAATTAATTTCCTAAGTTCATGTTCAATTTTAATTCCTTAAACTAGCTAAATTTACCAACATTTTAAATTCATCAAATCATATATATTCTTAATTACATGTCATGTAAATATCAAATCTTGTCAATATTAGTTCATGTGAATAATAATAAATTGAGTTCAAAACAAGTGAGGTCAATTATTAGGTCAGATTCAAAACAATTCGAGTTCAAAATAGGTCGGATAAAATCATGTCTCGATTCGATTCATTCGGGTAATATTGGTTATTTTCCAGGTTAGAATCGGGTTCGAATTCGTTTCAATCGGGTGCAAGTCGGGTTTCGGGTCCATAATAACATATTCAAGTTGGATTGGAGTCATTCTCGATCGAATTTGATTATAACAGTAACAGGTCTAACTCGGATTCGACCAACAATAATCGAATACAAATCAAATTCGAATCATATAACTACATGTAACCTATATATTAATTGGTTAATTTAAATTAAGTATTATAAAAAATTTGAATATTTAATCTTATTTAAGAGATAGGAGCGTAACTATATTCAAATTTAGAATCAATTGATTTCACTTAATTTATTGGGTACGAAATTTTCAGAGAATTAATATAAAATTTTTATAATATTTTTATAAAAATATTAAAATTAACTCCAATTAATTTATTGAGATATGCCATCAATAATACTTTTGTAACGGTATAAAAATCCTTTATACTTCATAGTCTCTAAGTCATAATTTTATATTTACTATGAACACTTTATTTCCTTCGTTTAGAGACCCTTTTCACTTTCCTCTAAGAAAGATTAAGATTTAATATATAATTTGTCAAAAAAAGCCAATTATAAAATTTGGCTTAAAAGTATTATAAGTCCTTAAACTTGTGAAAAAAGATGATTAAGTCTATGAATTTTTTGTACACAATTAAGTCCACACCTTTAAAATTTTATCAAATTAATCGACAGAATTATAGTGTCACGTGACAGTAACATATCTAAAAAATTATCAAAAATTGATCATCAAAATTGATCAGGGACTTAATTGATTCAATTTATTAGTTCGAGAGCTTAATTAGGTGCAAAAAAAATCAAGGACTTAATTGATTTTTTTTCAAAATTTCAAGGACTTCAAGTGCAATTAGGCCTAAAATTTTTGTTTAGCTCATAATCCCAAGATCCGAATCAGTTTTTTCTTAGTTAAAGAGAAATTGACATTCTTAAGATAATATGAGATTCGAACTCATATAAAATGAATCAACATAAATATCTTTGATCACTCAATTTTTAATGTATCTCAAAATCCAAATCAATTTTAAGGTTAAAGACAAGAAGTAAAATGAAAGGCTAATAATGTGATCATATCCATGGATGGTAGCAAATGTCCCTTTGCAAGTAAACACCACAATTACTCCATTAGGGTTGTCTGTAAAGTTCATTTTTTTAGGCAAAAATGCATCTGAAATCAATGATGGTGGAATCCAAAAGGATGAAGCCTACAAGAGCTGCAATACACAACTCATTTTCTTTTCTATGGAGGGAGAAAACAAACCAACAGGAAAGGATAATAAGATTCAATGCAAAACCTAAGTGTAAAACCCTAATATCGAGGACCACCGACTCTCAGTGATTGATTCACAAAATTTATTTACGGATATCGAGTTTTTAAGAGTGATTTTTTTTATTGTTCTTCTAGTTTCAGGGTTTAACCATGATTAATTTAGATTGACTCGGGTCGCACACCTAGTTTTGGTGGGTGAATCTCCCAACAGAGATTTTCTGCGTACACAACGTCTCAAACCTAAGACTTGCTTAAGTGGAACCAAACTGCTTACCACTTGGACCAACCCCTGTTGGTAGAGTGATTATTGTTAGAAGAGATAAGATCAAGTTATATAGTGTAAAGCTCTTTAAATTTTATACATTTTTTTATCGTTGGATGACTGAAACGGATAATTCAGATTAACTTCTTACTTCTTTTTTTCTCGAGTGATAATCTTCATATAATCGATTGTTAATCTGAGTCATCCGTTTCAGTCATTTAATGATCCAAAATACATGTAAAACTTCAACATTTTTATATTTTATAACTAACTGAATTAGTTGTAATTAGTTGAGTTCATTGTTAGTTTGTTAATGGATTGTTAAAATAATTGGTTGATAATTTGTTAGATTGTTAATAGATTATTGGGGTATAAATACCTAATATTTCTGTAACCTAATTCAAGTAATTTTTCTCCGATAAAATCAGATTCACATTTACCCTAAATTATAAGCTTAAGCCCTAAATCTAAATCTTTAAATTTTAAATTCTAAAATTAAGATACTTAAAAAAAACTTTTTATTTTCACGTAAAATATAATTTTTATAAAAGGTTAATCCAAATTAGCCCCTAACATTTTATTAAATTATTATTTTAGTTTATATTTTTTTTAGACTATTTTAACCCAAATATTTTAATTTTTAATCGAAATAGTCTTTTCAGATGAATATTTTTAATTGCCTAACGATCAACACGTCTTACTAACTAATCAAATACCTATAAGATTAGAATATAGATAAGTCAAATATTATTAAACCAAACAAAAACCACACTTTACCTACCAATATCTTTAAAAAAATTAATGTTATGAAATCTTTAAATTTCTAAAATGAATACTAACCCTAAAGAAAGTAGTAAAGCCATCCCCACAGTGGCGGATCCACTTGAAGCGTAAGGTGGATCCAGATTCATCCTGAAATATTTTTTTGGATCCGTCACTGTATCCTAACATCATTGTGTTAAGTCTCTGTCTTGTTTTATTTCCACGTGATTAGGTGTCTTCATGGGCATGGATTTACACAAACAAAAATTCTCTGTCTTTTTTTTTGTGTCTTCTTTGATTTTTTTAAAAAAATTGAATTTTAAACCTTAAATCCTTATTTTCTATACCCTAAATCCTACACTCTACCCCTAATTCCCTAAACCCTAACCAAAACCCTTAACCTAGAATCCTAAACCCTAAATTCTAAACCTCTAATTTGAAGTGAGGACATAAATAAAAACACAGAAAGGAGACAGACGATTTGCACCCGATTTAGAAGTAAACTTTAGAAGCTTTCTCCCCCACCTTCCAAATTTGATCCCAATTATTGTTTTTATGGTTTCCATTTCCAAGAACAAGGATGGGAATTGATGCTCTGAATCAGACTGAACATTCTTAGTTATTACAACAAAATTACGACAAAAGCTGATTAATTGTATGTGCTGATTGGGTATGCGTAAAAAGAAGGGAAAGTAAAGCAATCAGAGACGGTTTAGGGAAAATATATAAACTGTGATTAGGAATAGGTTGCTGCTATTTGATTTCTACGTTTGGTGCTATTATTATTATTATTATTTTCCGAAAATGATATCAATTTTAGCATTAGTTATCAATTGTTAGTTATTCTCTTTTTTGTTTTTGTATTTTAGTCTTTTTATTTTAATAACTTTGTCTTTATAACATGTTTTCTTTTGGTTTTTGATATGTACTTGTTGGGAAAACCGGGTTATTTCTCACACGAACGTAGCTTCAAATCTGAGTTGAATTGATAAGATTGAAACCACCAAAATTTGCACAGCGGACAAACCCGTCAAACTATTGAATATTGTAATCCAAGGAAAACCAATAAACAACCAAAAATAAATAATGGAGAGAACACAGAGAATTTACGAGGTTCGACAAATGTCTACTCCTCGGGCACCACCACTGGATGATAACTTCACTATTACCAAAACGGTACAAACAAATGGAATTTTTAGGAATTCCCGAATACAACAAATGAGAGAAGAAAGAACCAATCGAGAGAGATGGTTGGGATTTTTGGGATGATTTCAAATGAAAAAGGTTAGGCCTATTTATAGTTGAGCTCCAAGGGCTAAACCTGTAAATAGCCTAATATTTAAGGACCCAAAAATAATTTTCCCATACACCATTTAATATCAAATTAAATGGGTATGTTTAATTCAATTTAATGACCATGAAACGTTCAAGCCATTTATAACAAATCTCCACCTTGGCTTGAAATTCACCAAGTTTCTCAAGTCTTCTTCAACTCCCCAAAATAAAGTTATCTTCTGCAGTGCCTCCAAATGCGCTCATGAGCGCCATACACCCGAAGGTGCTCAAACTCGCAAGATACTAATCAAGTCCAAACAATGATTGAATTTGATTGCTGTTACCACCTTGGTCAACATATCTGCAGGATTTTCTGCTGTCACAATCTTCTGAAGTAGAATCTTTCCTTCTTCAAAGATCTCCCGCACAAAGTGATACCTCACGTCGATGTGCTTAGTCCTTGAATGGTAGACTTGATTTTTCGCTAAATGAATAGCACTCTGACTATCACAATAAAGACTAATGTGACTTTGAATAACTCCCAAGTCTTCCAACAATCCGTTAAGCCAAATTGCTTCTTTAACAGCCTCTGAAACTGCCATATACTCTGCCTCTGTAGTAGACAAAGCCACCGTAGACTGTAAAGTAGACCTCCAACTCACTGGCGCTTTTGCTAGAGTAAACAAATATCCAGTAGTTGATCGACGTTTATCCAAATCACCAGCATAGTCGGAATCAACATATCCAACCACTACCTGACCAAGTGCTTCATCCTGCTCAAACACTAAACCAACATCTACGGTTTGTTGGAGATACCGTAGAATCCATTTCACAGCTTGCCAATGTTCTTTTCCAGGATCATGCATGTACCTGCTCACAACTCCAACTGCTTGTGAAATGTCAGGCCGCGTACACACCATCGCATACATTAAGCTCCCTACTGCATTAGCATATGGAACTTTTGCCATATATTCTCGCTCTTCATCAGTTTTAGGAGATAACTGAGAACTAAGTTTCAAATGAGAAGCGAGTGGGGTACTTACATGTTTTGTATTATCATTCATACCAAAACATTGTAATACCTTTTTCAAATATTGTTTCTGAGTTAAACAAAGTTTGCCTCTCCGTCTGTCTCTACTTATCTCCATGCCGAGAATCTTCTTGGCCTCACCAAGATCTTTCATCTCAAACTCTTGATTCAACTGAGCCTTCAATCTGTCAATCTCTTGTTGACTCTTTGAAGCGATCAACATATCATCAACATACAAGAGAAGATAAATGAAAGAACCATCTTGTAGCTTTCGCAAATACACACAATGATCGTATTTGCTTCTTGTGTACTTCTGCCTCATCATAAAACTATCAAACCGCTTGTACCACTGCCTCGGAGATTGCTTTAATCCATAAAGCGATTTGTTCAACTTGCAAACCCATTTCTCACCACCAGCGTTCTCGTATCCTTCTGGCTGAGTCATATAGATCTCCTCTTCTAAATCACCGTGCAAGAAAGCTGTCTTTACATCAAGTTGAGCTAGCTCCAAATTCAAATGTGCTACCAAGGCCAACAATATTCTAATTGAGGAATGCTTCACAACAGGGGAAAATACCTCATTGTAGTTAATTCCTTCCTTCTGAGCGTAGCCTTTAGCTACCAATCTTGCCTTGTAACGAACATTTTTCTTGCTTGGAGATCCATCTTTCTTTGCAAATACCCACTTGCATCCAATTACCCTTTTACCTTTCGGTAAATACGTCAAATCCCAGGTGTTGTTCTTTTGGAGAGATTGCATTTCTTCATCCATAGCAATTTTCCACTTATCACTTTCGAAGCTTTGCACTACTTCTTGATAAGTGACAGGGATATCAACATCAACAATTGGAAGGGCATAGGCCACCATATCTGTAAATCGAGCAGGTCTACGGATTTCTCTCCTTGGCCTTCTAACTGCAAGTGGTTCTGGTGTCTCCAATGGTTCTTGGGTTTGAACATCATCATCTTCTGATTCCTCTATTGGAGTTAGAGAATCAGTAACATCAATTACTGGGCTAATCACCATCCGTTGAAGCTCCACCTGTTTTGGAGTACACTCCACCTGCTGTGGAGTACTACCCGTCTGAACATCTCCAATTGTTACCTTCTTCAACAAGACAGATTCATCAAAGGTAACATCTCTACTACAAATTATCTTCTTTGTCTCTAAACACCAAAGACGAAATCCCTTCACTCCATGGATGATTCCCATAAAGAGAGCCTTATTTGCTCTAGGATCAAGCTTTGACTCCTTCACATGATAGTATGCAGTGGATCCAAATACACGTAAGGAATCATAATCTGTAGCGGGTTTTCCAGACCATACCTCCAACGGTGTTTTTCCTTCAATCGCTGATGACGGTAGACGATTGATGAGATGACTAGCATATGCCACAGCCTCAGCCCAAAATGTTTTGTCCAACCCAGCATTGGACAACATACATCGAACTTTCTCAAGTAACGTTCGATTCATAAGCTCTGCCACCCCATTCTGTTGTGGTGTATGTCTAACAGTAAAGTGTCGAACAATACCAAACTCTTGGCAAACGTCAAAGAGCGGATCACTTCTATATTCCCCTCCATTATCCGTCCTAAGTCGTTTAATCCTCTTGCTAGTCTGGTTTTCGATCATATTTTTCCACTTTAGGAAAACTTTGAGAACTTCATCTTTAGACTTCATTGTATACACCCAAACTCTTCTGGAAAAGTCATCGACAAAAGTTACAAAATAGTGTTTCCCTCCCAACGATTCTGTTTTGGAAGGACCCCATACATCTGAGTGAACATAATCCAAAATACCTTTCGTATTATGGATAGCGGTGCCGAATTTCACTCTCTTTTGCTTTCCCAGAACACAATGCTCACAAAAGTTTAACTTGCAAGCCTTTGCACCTTTCAACAATCCTTGCTTTGCCAGAATTTGCAAGGATTTCTCACCAGCGTGTCCCAACCGCATATGCTATAACATGGCTGAATCCAATTTGTCTCCCCCGGAAGCTCCTGCTCCTGCTCCAATAACTGTACTACCTTGGTAGTAATACAAGTTATTTTTCCTGATGCCCTTCATTATCACCAACGCGCCAGATATAACTTTTAAAATTCCATCTCTCATAGTAACAACTAAGCCTTTAGATTCCAAGGCTCTCAACGAGATGAGATTCTTCTTTAAACTAGGCACATATCGAACATCAGTCAAAACTCTAGTTGATTCATCTTGATTCTTCAAACGAATTGAACCTATCCCAACAGTTTTACAAGCGTTGTCATTGCCCATATAAACAACTCCTCCATTTAGTTCTGCTAAATCGGAGAACCACTCCCGGTTAGGGGACATATGATAGGTGCAACCCGAATCCAATATCCACTCATCTGAATGGAAAGTTGATGGTGAAGCAACTAGTGATATTTCAGAGTCACTGATATCATGCTCTGCAACACATGCATCTGGAGCAACTTTTCCTTTTCTCTTTAGCTTCAGACAATCTTTCTTCTAATGGCCTTTCTCGTGACAGAAGGCACATTCATCTTTCTCAAGTCTGGACTTTGACTTTGATCTCCCTCTCCACTTTGATCTTTGGCTTTTTGAGCGACCTCTTGCCACCATAGCCTCCACTGGATTGTTCTTGTTCTCTATCTTGGTTTTCTTTCTGAGCTCGTAACTATACAAAGCAGCAGTTACATCTTTAAAGGACACTTCTTCCTTTCCATGAAGTAACGTTGTTTCAAGGTGCTCAAATTCATCTGGAAGTGATGACAACAACATTAAAGCCAAATCTTCATCTTTAAAAGTTTCATCCATGCCCAATAAGTCTGACACTAACTCATTAAAGGCAGTGATGTGTTCATTCATACTGGTGCCTGGTTGATAATCAAATCGAAACAATCTTTTCTTCATGTAGAGACGATTCTGAGAGCTTTTCTTTAGGAACTTTTCCTCCAATGCTTTCCACAGCTTGCATGCAGAAGTCTCATTCTTATAGACATACTTCTGCTCCCTGGAAAGACAAGATCGAATCGTACCACACGCCATACGGTTGATTGTTTTTCAATCATTCTCCATCATATCTTCGGTTTTTTCTTCTTCAATGGCAACATCTAAACCTTGTTGGAATAAAGCATCTAGCACTTCACCTTGCCACATGCCGAAATGACCAGATCCATCAAACAGCTCCACCGAGAAGCTTGCATTTGACATCATTCTCCTTACCGGTACAGTAAAGGAGCTTGATGCCTCAGCTGACCCGTCTTTTGCCATGACAACGAACAATATTCAATAATCGCTCTTATGCAAGAACTAGATACTGAGAACACTACACCAGGTAAGTTCCCAGGAAAGAGAGGTGGATCACACGAATCACTTAAGTACCAAGTCTTTCCTAGACAGAACTTTCCTAGACATGCAATGTCACAATATCACAATTCTTTGCAGCAACCGAGCAACCGAGATAACCGTCAGCGAAGCTCTGATACCAATTGTTGGGAAAACCGGGTTATTTCCCACACGAACGTAGCTTCAAATCTGAGTTGAATTGACAAGATTGAAACCACCAAAATTTGCACAGCGGACAAACCCGTCAAACTATTGAATATTGTAATCCAAGGAAAACCAATAAACAACCAAAAATAAATAATGGAGAGAACACAGAGAATTTACGAGGTTCGACAAATGTCTACCCCTCGGGCACCACCACTGGATGATAATTTCACTATTACCAAAACGGTACAAACAAATGGAATTTTTAGGAATTCCCGAATACAACAAATGGGAGAAGAAAGAACCAATCGAGAGAGATGGTTGGGATTTTTGGGATGATTTCAAATGAAAAAGGTTAGGCCTATTTATAGTTGAGCTCCAAGGGCTAAACCTGTAAATAGCCTAATATTTAAGGACCCAAAAATAATTTTCCCATACACCATTTAATATCAAATTAAATGGGTATGTTTAATTCAATTTAATGGCCATGAAACGTTCAAGCCATTTATAACAGTACTTTTTGTCTATTGGTACTCTTTTTGTTAATTTTTTTAAGGTTGAATTTGATGTCGCCATAACCGATTAAGATGATGCTCTTTTAGATTATCATGTTGATCTTCCTGTTCTCGACTCTCGAACTAGATCTAGATGCAAGTTTAATCACCACTCTTGTTCGGGATTGATTTATGGTAAACGTGTTGTCAACATGCCTTAACTCTGTGATATGTATTTTTAATTTTGTTTATTGATGTTTTTTATCTTCATTGTCAAGCTTTAATGACGTTTTGTATCTTTTTGTTTCAAGTTTTCGAGTTAGTTTTTTTTTTTTATCTTTTTTCTCTATGATTTTGTTTATGATCAAGAGACGTTAGTTTTTGTGTTTTTAAAAATATGTTCGAGCAAAGTTTGGCATTATAATTTTTGTAACTGGATTTGTTTTAAATGGGTTAATACCCAATTTAACCATTCAAAATTTATTTTATTTAATTTTGATTGATCCCAATGGTAAAATTTGTTTTTCCTTCTTTTAATTTAGCATTATTTTTATTTCAATCCCTACCCTTATTTTATTTTTAGCCTATTGTTTTTCCTTTTTATTTCAGTCTTGTTATTTTATATTCGAACGTAGTGGTGATCATTTTTCGGATTACACTTGAATAACAAGACCCCTAAAATTTACTCGCATATATAATCTAATTTTAATTTAATCGTCACTTTAATTCATAAAATTTAATATTAAAAGAGCAATAATTATTTTTTAGGTACCAATCTTGGACGGACAAACGGTGCTGGATGTTAAAACTTTTCCTATCCGTAATTTGAGAGTTCGTTTTTTACTTTGAATATCTGATTTTATAATGTCTGATATATTTATATATGATCGGTGACGAATTTTTTAAAAGATCTAAAATTTAAAAATATGTTCAAGAAACACATAAAATAACCCCTTTAGCTGATCCTTTAAATTTTTAATTTTAAAAGGTCGTTCTAACAGGTACAAGATTATACCATCAATAAAAAATAAAAATAAAAAATCATTCAATTTATTAAAAATTTGAAAATTCTAGAGATGTTACGTGACCCCTCCCAACATTAGGGTCGTGAAAAAACACAATGTGAGTAAATTTCGATTTAAAATTTTAAATATTTAATTTATTTTTTATTTTTAGATTAAAGATAAAAAATAAGTAATTAAATACAAGTCTTAAATGTTTAAATCTCAAATTATCTAAAAATCCAAATAAAATACTAAGTCTTTAGTATTTAAATTTATCTCACTTTAAATAAAATTCACTCTACTCATTTACGATCTATTAGATCTATCATTATCCTAATCAAAACATAATTCGCCACCGTCTTAACTCTCTCTTCCCTTCCTCAAGTCGTATATTCAGATATGAATTATTATTTTACCGATTTAATATTTTAAATATTTAATTTTAAAAATCAAATACGATCGAATATTCAAAAATACACTTCCCTTCTACCCCCTCCTCTAGCTATACTAATTTCAACTGAAATTTTATACGTTTCAAGCATCTAGGGAAGTGGGATTTACGAGTAACCGAAACGCAAGTCAACTGAACGTTTCATTTCTTTCAATTGCGATTCCCACAACACAACAAACTCAAACCAAGTCAAAAGTTAGGACAATTTGCCTTAGGACACAACGGTTTCATAAACCACTGCACTTTTTAGATAATTTTTAAATTACGGTTACGATCGTAAATAATACCAATACATATTAGGATTCTTTCGGCATTCAAAAATATAAAATTTATAACAAACATTATAATTGATTGATCAGAGTTGTTTATATGTTATCAGAGACGAAAGTATATAGAATAAGGAAAAGTAGGGGTGAGCAAAACTCGACTCGACTCGGAAAAACCGAATAACTCGACTTGAAATTTCATAGACTCGACTCGACTCGAAAATTTTTTAAATAAAGTTTAAGTTGTAAAATGGAAATTCGAATAACTCGAAAATTTTAATAATCAAAGGATTATTTTTTAAGTTTGAGACGAATCTCTCAATTCTTTATGATATATAAACATTAATATATAAAAATATAAATAAATATTGCTACATATTAAAAAATATATATGCATATCTTATATTATTAGAGAAAGTCGTTTAAATTAGAATCAAATCATACTTTAACACGATAAATAATTATAATTAATTATTTATAGGAACTCGAAACTCGACTCGATTCGACTCGACTTGAACCGAAAAAATTTCAAATAAAGTTTGAGTTGTAAAATATGACTCGTCAACTCGAATAACTCAAAATTTTTTGACTCGACTCGATCGAATTCTCACCCCTAAGGAAAAGCAATTGCCCACATTCCGATTATTATTTTTTAATTTAGCCTCCTATTTAATTTTTTAAAAATGGTTTCTTAAGAATTTATCCTTTTACTTTTAAATATTTATGTTTTATTATAATTTTAAATCCTGATTCATTCTTATCTGTTACTATTCTTCCCTTTAGATCTCGGGTTCAATACCCGGTAAAAGCATCCCTTTACCTAGAGTCTTCCTTATTCTCTTTTAGATAAAAGTAGAAGTAATCTTTATAAAAAAAAAATATATTATAAAATTTTAAAATTTGTAATATATTTATAAAATTTGTTGAAATATAAAAAAAATAATCTTAGAAATTTCAACTTAGAATATTATAAAAAATAATATATAATATTTTAGGTTGTTTAGATAAATTTTTAAATTTATTGTTTTTACTTTAAATTAAGACGCCGTACATTTGTTGTGTTAGAGAAAATGAACTTATAAAAATTTAAGGGGATAAACGTATATTTATAAAATTTTTATAAAAAAATACATTAATTTTTCTTATGTCATATATGAATAAGTATAGAATTTAAATTTTTAAAAGAAGACGATTGTCTCTCCAACCACTTGTCCATCCTGATTGTACCGTATCATTTTACGGCCAAATTATAATTTTAAACTTTATTTTCTTTTTTATTTATTAGAAATATATATATTTATTAATAAAAATATTTTTATGATAATTTAAGTTAATATATTTTATGTATTATAACATTAAATATATATAATTTATAATATCATATCTAAAATGATTATTTATTTATTTTAAAAATTAACAATAATGCTAAACACTTAAATCTTAAATTTAAAATTAAATACCTTTAAAAATAACTTTTTTTAAATAACTTTTTTACCATACTTTTTACGAACATGATAAACTAACCTTAAATTTCTATAAATTGTAACCTTTTTTGGAATAGAATTTGTTCCCTTTAATTATATCTTTCCTATTAAAAATTTTTAAAAATTTAAATTCTAAACTCTAATCTTATTTCTTTTTGTTTTCTAAACTCTTAATCCTACACCTTATCTTTAATTCCCTAAATTATAATCATATTCCGTGATTTTAAATTTTAAATATCAAATTCTAAACTCATTAATTTAAAATGCAATACGATTTCTAACCATTTTGTCTCGTAACAAAATCATTAATTTAAATTGAATAAATGCACTGAAAATAATGATTCTTCACTGTCTTCTTCTATAAATACCATCGCTAACTTCATTTCTAGATCAGTTTTCCTCTGTTTTTTCTTTCCTTTTCAAGACCTGAACCAGCTGATCCCTTCCAATGGAACGCGGTGAAAACAAGTTCTCAGAAAACCAACATCGGAAAACAAATATGGTTACCCTCTGTGCGCAAATCGGATTGAGAATCCTGGCGATGGCGACCGCTTTAGCCGCCACATGGACGATCGTCACCGCCAAGCAAACGGTGGAGGTGTTCGGCCTGCAGTTCGACGCTCGATATACATATTCTTCAGCTTACAAGTAAGAAAACACAAAGAAACACATCATAATTTACAGAACAAAACCCTTTTTTCTAGCGCTGGATGGATCTTCTGGTTTTGTTTTTGCAGGTTCTTCGCGTATGCAAACGCGATTTCTTGTTGCTTAACTTTTCTCTCCTTGATGTTCGTGTTCTTCTACCTCCGCCATGGCTTGACTCCTACGAGCTTCTTCCTACTGTTCCTACACGATCTGGTAGTGTCTGAGTCGGTTTTAAATTTCAAGCTCGTAGCTTTTGTTTTGTTTTTAAACTAATACTCTGTGTTGTTGTACATTGTAGTTGATGATGTCGCTGACGCTTTCCGGCGTGGCGGCGGGGACGGCGATTGGATACGTGGGCCGATATGGTAACAGCCACGCCGGTTGGATACAAATCTGTGACCGTTTGGATAAATACTGTAACAAGGTGATGACTTCTTTGCTGCTGTCTTATCTGTCGGTGGTTTGTTTGCTGGTGCTTACCGTCATCTCCGCCGGGAAGTCTCGACAAATCTAAGTTGGAGCCGAGACGGAAGATGTGGAGGACATGCGACGGAATTCGTGTCTTGTTTAATTAACTTTGTTTAACTCTTCTTTGTTCAAATAAAAATTAGATATTAAATTATTAAAATGAAATAAAATTGCTTATACTAAAGTGATAACAAAAATAAAATTCGAGGGCTAAATTGAGTATTAAGCCAAAACTAAACAAATATGCAAGGTGAGGTTTTGATAAAGTGATACTAATTTTTTTATGCAGACTCAATTCATCATAATAACTCTTTAATTAATATTTAAAATAAATAAATAAGACAATTAATGATAAATTAAAAATAAATTATAGTAAATTAAAATCATTTGTGAAAAAATTTATTATATATATATATATATAAGATAAGAGTTTTTAACGTCTACATGTTTTTTAGATCGTTAGAATATAATAATAGAATCATGATTGGGATTAACAGTGAATTATGTATAAATTATCATATAAAAGAATAAAAAATTAATCTCGTCATTCATTTTATCCATTTAATAATAAAAAAGGTATAAAACTATAAATTTTAGGAAATGATGACTCCTGTTTATAGAATCAAATATTAATTTAAAACTTATTAATCAGTGGAGTGACGAAATATATTTATATTGTTTTTTCATAAGTTTAAATTTTAACATTTGTCTTATAAATATAAGAGTGTAAATTGTCTACTTCTTTTTCATGCCTTCATTCGTGTTTTCGCTTTAAATTAGAGACAGGGACGGAGCTGTGTATGTGTTGGGAGGGGTTGTTGCCCTCCCAAAATTTTTGGTACAATTACATTTTTAATCTTTCGTAGTTTAAATATTAATTAAATAAGGATTTTCACCCTCTTAATATTTTAATTTAAAGGTTTAATAGATTATTGCTCCTCCCAACAGTAGATCCGAGCTCCGTCGCTGATTAGAGGGTTTAGGGTGTAGGTTTAGGGTTCGGGTTGTAGAAATTAAGGGTATGATGTATTTTTTATGGTGTAGGGTTTAGGGTTTATGGTATAAAAAATAAAGATTAAGGTTTAAAATATAATTTTTAAATTTTTTTAATAAAAGACATGGATGTAAGTATGATAAAGAGATAATATTTTTACTCTAAATATAATCTCTCTATTTAAAAAAAAATTAGCAAATAGAGGTGTGCAACTAAGGTAAGGTTTAATACATATCCAAAATAGATTTTAATGAGAACCTAATAAATGTCTCAGTAAAAAACAGATAATTTTCCTATTATAAAATATAAAATCAAATATTTTATTTACAAAATATCTTCGTATTATTAAAATATTAAAAAATATATAATAAATAGTAACTTATAATTATATTTATACTATTAAAAAATAAATTTTCACGTGATACTCTTTAATGCGAGATCTTCCTTGTGAAATATTAGACGTTACCTAAATAATAAGGTAAATCACACTTCTAGTCACTAAATATTTAGGATACTTTTATTTTGGTTATTTAAATTGATTTTTTATTATAATACTAATAATTAAATTTTTAATTCTTTTTCGATACGATCATTGTCAATAAAAAATATTGATGTAATTAAATTATTTAAAAAATATTTTTTAATTTATAACGATCACTAAAACCAAAAATAATTATTATTAAAAATTACTCTGATATTTGAGTTAAAGAGAAATAATTGAATTCGAAATTATAAAAAATAGGCATAATATAAGAAAATATATTTAATATTTGATTGAATAATTATATTAATATTTATTTTTAATTAATTTAATCTATATTTTTTATTTTAGGTTAAAATGATTCATATACGAATGAAAATTGTTAAGTAGCTGATAATAGATAATTTAAAATGATGTGACAAACCTACATGGCAGTGCACGTTATGATAGTAATGTCATAAACAAATATTCTAACTTATATAATGACTCGTCCGTCAAAAAATACTTTTATAAAATTATATAAGATATAAAAGATTTTTTTCTAACATGTCATTTTGTGGAGTCATTTCAAGTTATTTATTATTAGTTGACTAATAGTTTTTATTCGCAGATAGATAATTTTGACTCAAAAGAAAACATTGAAAAATTAAATTGTTTCAAAAAAATAAAGACCAAAATAATTATTTAGTCAAACATAAAATTAAATTGGTTAAAAGAATAAAGACCAAAATGATTATTTAATTTTAATAGTTAGGATCTTAAAAAAATAAATTAAAAAATTTTAGGAGAACAATAGCTTAATTATAGTAGTTTTAAAACTATCATTTAAAATATAATTGAATCCTTGAATTTAAAGAATGTACTCTTCTCATCTTCGTATAAATTCTTTCTTGAGGAATAAAGTTAAAAAATATCCTTCAATGTTTGACCGAACAATCATTTTGATCTTTATTTTTAAAGTAATTTAACCCTCAACGTTTTATTTTAAGTCAAAATAGACCCTTTACGGATAAAAATTGTTATAAAACTTAAAAAAATATTTAAAATGACTTGAAAAAATAATAAGCAGAAAAAATTATTTTATATTTTATATAATTATTTTTTGGTTGATGTAATGTTTTTTCAAATCAATATATTTATCTATATGATATTATGATGTTTATGTGTATTGTTATATAGGTTTGTCACGTTATTTCAAGTCATAATTTAACAAATTAAATATTTTAATAAATTATTAAAAAATTTAGTTAGATATCAAATTATTAGATATCTATTTTAAAATTAATTAATTTAAATATTAAATTTATTTTTTATTTAATCATAATTTCGTCATTAATTATAACATTATCTATCACATATCACACTCATAAATTTATTTTAAAAAAATACTGAGCACAAAAGCGAATAGCTTAGGGGTCAATTTGTGAATAAATCCATTTTTTTGTCGGAACACACAGTTGACCATGAGTCAATGGATAAAGCAACCTATTACCGTCTTACTGAGTTTAGTTAAAGTATAAAATAAAATCAAGTTATATAGTGTAAAAAAAATTTAAATTATATAGTATAAAATTTTTAAAATTTTATATGTTTTCTTGAATCATTAGATGATTAAAATAGATTATACGAAGAAAATAAATGATCCAAGTGAAAAAATAGATAAAGTTTATCTTAAGATATTCGAGTTTAAATGCAATATCTGCAAAGTGTGTGAATTGTCAAAGGATTAAGATTATCTATAAATAATAAATTACTAAGATTATTTTTTTATTTTTTTCAAGTGATAATATTTATATTTTTTATTGTTAATCTCATTCATCCATTTCACTCATCCAATGGTCATAAATTAATATAAAACTATTTAAGTTTTATATGATGCAAGTTGATTTATATATATATATATATATATATATAACTAAAAATAACTCCTTACATTAAGTATTCTTTTCGCTGTGAGATTTTGGTAGATCGTTAAATTATTATAGAGGAATTTAAAAAATAGCAGACTTCGATTATTATGACTTGAAATACTCGATAATATTTATTATCTAAACATTAAATTATCTTAATATTAAATAATATTATCACGAAGATAGATAAAGCTTGTAAAAATAGAAAAATAAATTACCATATAAGCAGACAAAAAATAAAAAAAAATAGATGTAAAAAATTAGCAACAAATAGCCAATACATTGATAGATTTTTAATTTTAGGATTAAAAGATAATTTCATTCTTGTAATTGTTAACAAATAGTAAATACATTATGGATACTAATGTAATGGAAATAGTGTATTTCTAAATTTAGGATTAAGGGGTAATGTTGTCACGACACGGATTCGGATCCGAGTGTCGGGTTAACCCGAGGTGTTGGGCTTCGGTTTTGGGCCCGGGTTTGAGTGTTGGGCCTTGTTGGGCCTTAGGCTTTTAGGCTTGTTTGAGTTGTTGGGCTTGTAGGTTGTTGGGTTGAAGGTAATTTGGTAATCACCAAATTGAGATGAAAAGAAAGAGGTTTTGGGGGTTTAGTTTTCTGTAAAGGAATGACTCATTCCTTATATATATATATATATATATATATATATATATATATATATGAGATAATAATACGAGTTAAGAACTTGAGATGCTGTGTGGTCTTCTCTTGTCTTGCATATGCCATGTGCTGATATATGTCATCTTGATATCATATGTTTAGGCGGATATGGTAGCGTCATTGTATTCATGCCATATCATCATTCGTGTTGTTATGCTTATTCTATGCTATGCATGATGTGGACCGGTTGGTCGAGTACCCACTGAGCTTTAGTAGCTCAGCGTTTCGAAATCTGTTTTCGTGCGTAGGTTAAGGAAGTTGTTCGGAGGAGCATCATCGTGGTGGGTTCAACATCGACATCTATTGTCAAAGTACTGTTATTAGGCATAATGGGCATTCGTACTTGTAAGACCCTATATGTGTAATTTGTAACTCTGTTTTATTTATTGTCTAATGATTTTAAACAATTATACTATTTTGGAGCTCCACTACTTTAACTTATTCGGAATTATGTTTTAAAAATGGATTTGGATTTTATTATATTATGATGGATTTGGACCCAACTTTATGGGCTTTTGGAAAGAAATTTTAAAATACAGGTTTTGGGCCGGAGGCCCGATGTGATGCCGGGTCGAGGGTGTTACAAATGCCGTTCATATTGTAATTATAAATTATAGTTTTAAATTAGTTATTTTTGTCATTTATTTTATCACATCGATGACAAATCAATTTTGATGATATGATATTATAAATCGTGTGTATTAAAGTTAATCAATTATTTTAATATTTTAAAAATCAACGTCAATTGTATTATTATGTCATCAAAATTAATGTATTGTCATCTTATTGGATGACGACGATAGAGTCTGACAAGACTATTAACGATGATAGAGTCTAACAAAGTTATCGATTACGATAGTAGCACCAATTTTATTTTTTAAGGTTTGGGGGTTCTAAATATTTTGAGACTATTGTATGATTTATAAAAATTTTAGAATATTGATTAAATTAAGTTAATTTATTTTTATTTATTTTTAAATAAAAAATAAAAAAATAAAAGTCTAATGTTAATCTATTATTGAGCGGTGAATTTTTTAAAAATATTAGCTTAAAACACTAACGGAATAAAACTTTAGTCACTTATTTCAACAAAAAAATATTAGACACCCATCTTAAAAAAATATATATAGTTTGAACACATATTTATAAATTAAATATTTTTTTAACAGTGTTACCTTAAAATACTAACAAAATAAACTTAAACATCTATTTTAGTAAAAAAATATTTAACATTTATTTTTAAAAAAAGTATAATTTAAAATATATATTTGTAAATTAAGTCTATATAAAAAGAAAGAAAGAAATCTTGAATTGGTACACGTCTCTACCTTGCCTTTACAGAGCTTGTGAAGTCGAGCATTGGTCTATGGAGAACTAACTACCAACCTTCCAAAGCTTACCAGACAGGAGGACAATCGCATATGGAAGAAATTTATAAATATTTCTTTAATTTTTTTTATATATATATATTTTTTAAAATATAGTCTTTTCTAAATTATTTTTTGAAATATTATATTTTCTAAAGTATTTTAAAAGTTGGAATTCGTGTTTAAAAAATAAATTAAAAAAATTAAAAGTTAAGTGTAGAAAGATTCAACTTAAGTATTTTTTGGGGAAAAAAAAATATTATTCATAGTGAAATTCAGCTGAATTTGACTATTAAGGTACCATAACAAATGCAGTATTTAAGGAAATAAAATGTGAAGGACCATATTTTTGAAGAAAAACTAAAATTATATTGGCATAAAAATAATTTTCACCCTTAACGTTTATAATTTTTGTCATTTTGTCCCATATTTTTTTTTTGGATAAATTTATCCCTTGACCTATGTCTTTTTAACAAATAACTCATTTTTTAATTACCATGATAATTGAACCGTTAAAAATTTAATAATGATGACATGTCATATATATGTAATAATATATTTTAAATGACTTAACATCTAGCATATCAAATACATACACGTGAAACATAGTTTTATTCCAATCTAAAAATATAAAACAATTAAAATTCAAATAAAATATTAAAAATTAATTTTTTTATTCATTAAAAATTAATTAAATCTAAAACAAAAGGCTACTAAACATTCTCAACCTTAACTATAGTAAAATCAAAATTTTATCTAAAAAGGTATGAACATAATATGAAAATAAAGAGTGTTGTATAGTTTATTATCGGTGAATCAAAGATAAAGGATTTTGATAATAATCAATTGGATTTTTATTATTTTAGTTTAGAATTTAGGTATTTTAGTTTTAATCTAAATTGGAGTTTTAAGGTTTTATAAAGATATTTTAGTTTAGTTAGGGTTGAGAATATTTAGTAAATTTTTGTTTTGGATTTAATTAATTTTTTTAATAATTTATGTAAATTTTAATTGTTTTATATTTTATACTGGAATAAAATTATATTCTATATATATGTATATATTTAATAGGTTAGATTCTATGTCATTTAAAATATATTATTACGTATATATGACATATCATCATTATTAAATTTTTAACGGTTCAGTTATCATGGTAGTTAAAAAATGAGTTATTTGTTAAAAAGACATAGGTCAAGGGGTAAATTTATCCAAAAAAAGAATAGGGCTAAAATGACAAAAATTATAAACATTAAGGGTGAAAATTATCTTTATGCCAATTATATTTGAATAAAAATTCTGTCATATATCTTACAAATTTAAATTTTCATAAGATTTAAATATATTTTTCATGTTTTATATTGGTAACCTAATTTTTCACCCTTTAAATTTTATAATTTTATACCTTATATTTTTAATAATTTATAATCTTTTTACACTCTTAAGGAGGATGAGAACATTGACCCACAACCTTGTTTATTTATTTCCTATGAAAAAAATGATACCCCAAATTGTATAAAAGTCGACAGTAACTATCGCATCAATAAGTCAAACTCTGATCCAGAAAAACATTACTTTTGAACTCAAGAAGCTTGGAATATTGAAAATCATAGACACTTCAAGTGATGGTATGTTTAAGACAAAAGGGAATGAAATTACCCAAAACTTGATGGATGGTGACAATGGATATGGAACACATTCATCAATCTGTCATTTGGTTGTTGGCTAATTGAGAGAATCTTATTAGATAAAAGTAAAAAAATACTTAATACTCGATTGTTTATATTCGAATTTAAATTATAATCAAAATTTTGCCAAACTTGGAAACGTAAAAACATGTACAATTAAAAAAAAAATTAAGACATGTTTGATGGAATGTACAACGTTTTCGTCATACTTTTTTACAAAACCTATTTCTACTTCTACCTAGAGGGGGTGGAGAGATTCTAAAGGAAGGCATGCTCCTGTTGGGGCTTGATACCGAAGTCGTAATTCTCTTTTTTTTGTCGTAATTCTCTTTTTTTCTCGATGAGAGATTAATACCGAAGTCGGTTCACCATGTATGTTTGACCACAAATGAAGGGTGATTTTCAATCATGGACAACAGAGGTGAAACTTGACAACAACATGAGTAGAAAAAGGACGTTTATCAAACATTCTATGTTCCTTCATGTTCACGAGGAATGTGTTCTGTCAACGGCCACGTTGGTGTTTTAAAGTTCGCTATGTGTTAGAAAAAAAGAGAGAAAGCAACAAATAAGGGAAATAGAGATGTTTAGGGCCATGAATTAGCTATTTTGCAGCTGTTGGATTCCCCATTTTCAATTGGCTATAAATTGGGGTTCTCTCATTGCTGTTTCATCAAACTGAAAACGCAAGGAAGAGAGGTCTTGTATGGAGATTTAGAGTCTGGTAAGGTAGCCAAGGATGACTTGCCTAAATTACCCGATCCCAGGTTCTAGACTGAAAGGTCCGAACTTAATCGGGTTTCTAGGCAGTCTCCTTTGGCTATCCTCACTGGCTCTAATGTTTCATGCATGACCTGAATCTCTTCCATTCATGAAATTCAAAGAATCCATTTCCTCAGACTGCTCTAAAACAGGTTCCGATCGAGACACTAACTAAACAAAAGACATGTTGTTTTCTTATCCGGCATAGATTGTATCGCCAGGTTCGAACACCGTTTTTTCTTCTATTCACTTAATTGCTTATGTACACAAACACACACATGAAATTCTAGGCTAAAAAAGAAAGTTATGATATGTTCATATTCAACACAAGATTTATATAAACATAAGAAAACATGGCAAAGAAGCAGTATTTCAGACTTCGATATCAGGAAGTTAAAAATATTAGGTTGAAGTACACATGCATCTAGTATCACAACATTTACAGATAGAACACAACTATCAGAAGTAGTCTTAAATTTTCAACAAGTGATTTCTTCATTGCTATGTACTCAGACTCGAGGTAAGTTTCGATACAGTATATGTCGAACACGAGTATATTCAATCTTCTAAGGAAAATGACTAGTCCAGTTAAAACAGTGGAAATGCAAATATACATTCCATGTTCATTTCATAATCAAGTCATAATATGAATTAAATTGCCTTATTTTGTCAAACACTTTCCTTTAAATGGAGTTTCCAACAGTTGTTAGCTTACCATAAGCACATTGCACAGAAAAAACTTAGCACTAGATTACAAAATTCTCCTGCAAAATTCTACAAATTCTCATACTTTCACTGCATCAAAAAGAAGATAAGCATGAAAACAGGTAATAAGGGCTCAAATTCTTACATTGTCTGCCATGGCTGACAAAATTCTGGTTTCAAATTGATTAAAAATGTTAGGAAAAGCCTTTACCGAGCCTCTGGATTGCGCTAAAGAGTTTCCTTCTTGAACCAACCGCATTTATTCCCATGTCCTTCAAATCTTCCAGTGTTAACAATGGCAGAATTTCCTCGTCTACTTCATGGATTTCGAAAACTGGGGCGTATCGGCCTAGACCCAAACTTTCTAACCATGTTCTAATCCCATCTTCTTCTTCCCTGTATCGTCTGGTCCTATTCCGACTATAAAAATCTTGCCTTTCTTTGCCGGCGATGCCCAAATTGTCCGGAGAATGAATGTAATGACTCTGGTCTTTCGATGGGCTTTCGCTGTTTTCCCTGTCAAAATCATCCGTATCATCACTGCCGCTGTGTTTGTCCTCGGATTCTACATTGCTGTTTGAAACCCAATTGGACCGTACCCGTTTGGATGCGGAGCCCCGTTTCTTCGAATTTTTGACTCTCCAGCCACCGATTGCCACGCCATCTAAATCGTTTGCGTTGTTGTTAGCTTCTCTTACGTCATCGAGGATTTGGTTCTTTGCATTGAAATCAGTGCTGAGATTGGTTATGGCTCGGTTCTTCGACGATTTACCGCTCGCGGCGGAAGAGGACTGTTTCCGGGTATGAGAATCTTGTTGGTCGCCGCCGAGGTCGCCTAATCGAACGCTGGGTCGTCTCTGTCGTTTCGATCCGACGGTGTCGGTTGAACCAACCGGTACGGACCCTCCTCCGGCGTTTGTGTGGTCGTCCGGTGTCTGTATATCCGCCATGTTTAATTAGTAAGATTCTTTTTCTAGGTTTTGTTTTTATTTGCGAGGAAGATTAGGAAGGGAAAAGAGCGGTTAAAAAACAGGGATTGGAATTGCCACTTTTCGGTTCAATCAAATCGGACCGGTCCATTTTGATATCCTTAATGTTTTAAATATTAAATTAATAAATTTTATAGTAAATTATACTCTTTAAAACATAAAGGCAATAATATTATTAAATATTATTAAATTAATTAATAAAAATTAATATTTTTAATGATTCAATATATAATTAATTAATAAAAATTAATAAACGTAGGTCAAACATTATTAAATATTGTTAAATATTATTAAATTAATTAATAAAAATTAATATTTTTAATGATTCAATATATAATTAATTTAATTAAAATTGTTATGAATATATTTATTCATGGTGGATATCTATATATTAAGTTAAATTTTAACGGAGTTTATTATTAAGGTTTAATACCCATTGGAATTAGGGTTTCCATCTTATGCCTATAAATATAGACTTTTAGACAAAGCATTGTACACAATTCTACTTTGAGAATATAATAAAATCTCTCCCTTTTGTCTCTCTCTTTTGTCTATTTTCTTCTTGTTCTTAATTTTATTCACAACACGTTATCAGCACGAGACTCTAACTAACGGAGGTGTTTTTCGTTCAAATCTTGAAGAAGTTATTGAAAAGAATTTGTTACTGGCATAAATCAAAGATAAGTTCTTCTCCCTCAATTATATTTTTATTTTTCTCTCTTGATCTTTGATTTGATTTTTAATTTATTAAAATCTTTGGTTGTTTTGTATTTGTTTAGCGATAAAGTGACTCAAATACCGCGGTTCTTGTCGACAATTCTCGAAAAAGATTTTAATAAGATATTGGTAACTAAATCTATCCTATATTAAAATTAGTGGAAAGTTCGGTATGTTTTATTTATTTAATTTGAGATTTTTTTTATCTTTATTTATAATCAATATTTGTTTATTTTATTATTATGATGAAAGTTTATGTTTTAATCATGTTCTAAGTATTACATGATATCAGAAAAAAATTAAACCTTTGATAAATTAATATGTTTTTGTTATGTTGATTTAATCCGAGTATATTGGCTGGACATCCCGTTCTGCGAGGCTACTGGTCTCAAAGGAGGTTCTTTTTAAAGGACCTTGTGGACTGGTTTAATAACGCCGCGTATGAGGATTAAATTTTTATTCTTTGTATATATTGAATATATATCGGTTGATCAATTACTATTTAATAGTATGAATATTATAAAGTCTATATTTGCTTGGAATCAATATTTTTTTTGTGTCAAAAACTCGACTATAGACTTCTCCCAAGTTCAAGTTACGAAAATTGTCTTGATTAAAGAATTTTTATGGGAGGCATTCCCTAAAGTGAATGCATGCATGATGATTATTCCCTGCGATTATTGGATTTATGACATTCCTTAAAGTGAATACAAGCATGATGATTATTCCATGCGATTATTGGATTTATGACATTACTTGAAGTGAATGTAAGCATGATGATTATTTCATGCGGTTATTTGATTTATGTCATTCCCTGAAGTGAATGTAAGCATGATGTTTATTCCATGCGATTATTGAATTTGTCTCATTCCTTGAAGTGAATGCAAACATGATAATTCACTATATGGTTAGTGAATAAAACTCAGTTATATGCCAGAGTATCATTAATGAGGATATGTTAGAAAAACATATTCCACTTTTCACACATTAAAGTTGTTCTGTAGACACAATATCGTGAAAAGGTTTTAAAGACCTATTGGCTCTGCTCCATTCCCTGAAGTGAATGTGATATTTTATAACGGAAAGAATAAATGTCACATTAGTAATTGTGGTCATGATTGAGATCATAAAATAGACATGGATAAGATGATTATTTTGAGAATACTTATATCCATAAGAAGTGGAATTATAAAGATGACAAGAATGATAGAGATCATATTAAAATCTTTATGTTATCAATGTGATGGTATAAATCATTGATCTCGTACTTATCAAATGCCGAAGTATTATGGACTTTATTCATAATCATGAATGATAAATTGAAGAAAATATAATTAGATTTTCTTTGTGGCGAAAATAATGGCGTTATTGATCCAACTCAATTGGATATTAATAGTTTTTCTCATAGTCATTCAAGAGAATAATTCGCCATTTATTTTATTTTGCTTATAACATCTAAAGGAAATAATTGATCTTTATTTATTTTGTTTTATGTTAATTTATTTTACATATTATTTATTTACATTCTATGTTAATTTATCCTTTAAAGAATATTATCACTTCCGGAATGAAATCTACAATGAATTATGGCCATTTATGCCAAGCAGACAGTGCAAGTACTCATACTATACTCAAGCATAAGAAATATTTTCCCATTTAAATACAAGGGAAATGTGAGTACTATATCTCAAAGTACTGAAATATCAATGCTTCGGAAGAGCTTTTGAGAGTTTATCTTTGATAGATAACCGATTTGATGTAATGTGCTATATTTAATATTTTCCATTCCCCGAAGTGAATGGTACAGAGCACATATTTTTCATTCCCCAAAATGAATGAAATAAAGCACATGTTAAAAGGTGCATAATTATGCATATTTTCCCATTTTAAATGCAAGGGAATAATATGAGTACTATATCCGGGAGTATTAATATCACAGAAAGCTCCGATTGAGCAAATATGTTATTGAGACTTTATCTCATATTTATAGTGCATTATGCTCGTTGAGCAAATATGTTATTGCCAAATGAGACTATCTCATATTTACAGTGCACTATGCTCGTTGAGAAAATATATTATTGTCAAATGAGACTTTATCTCATATTTACAGTATATTATGATCGTCAAAGTCGCAAAGAGACTTATTAATTTTAAAAATATTTACAGAAATATATTGAGAATATTAGTCAAGGGATGTTGACTATCTCAATATTACGAGTATAATTCAAGGCAATAAGGAAATATTGGCAAAATTATATGCACTGTCATCCATATTGTACTACATAAGAATTAGTACAAATTGAAGCTCATGCTATTGAAAACCAGATATTTATTGATAATTTTATTTGGCATGACCGGTTAGACCATCCTGGTTCAATTATGATGCGAAAATTAGCTGACACTTTCATGTGGTCATTTATTGAAGAACTAAGATTTTCTTCATGGTAATTTTTCATGTGATACTTGCTATGAAAGCAATTTGATTATTCAATCATCAACAATTAAGATAAAGTGTAAATCTATTATTTTTCTGGAAAGGATACAAGGTGATATATATGGGCCCATACACCTTTTCTAAAAATCCATCTAGATATTTTTATGATTTTTATCGATGCATCGACTAGATGGTTATATGTATCCTTGTCATTAACCCGCAACTTGGTGTTTGCGAGGCTACTTGCTCAGTTGATAAAATTACGAGCATATTTTCCAGATTATTTTCTAAAGACAATCAGTCTTGATAATGTTGATGACATGTAATTTTACATGTAGTATCACAAATTCGCATCAAGCCAACAAATGATCATAAGTTCTCCCTATGGGTGTAAATGAACAGGGTGTTCGACGAGCTGCTCGTGAACCGTTCGTATAATGTCCGTTTATGTTCGTTTATTAAGTTAAATAAACGAGTATAAACAGATATTTTATGTTCGATTAATAAACGAACGAACACGAACATAAGTGCGTTCGGCTCGTTTATGTTCACGAACAAACTCGTTTATGTTCGTTTATAAGCTCGTTTATATACTTGTTTATAAGCTCGTTTATTAGCTCGTTTATGTTCTTTAATAATCCTAAATTTAAAGTATATAAACGAGTATAAACGAGCATGTTCACGAACGTTAAACTGATATTTTCGTAAACGCTAAACAAACATGTTCATGAACACTAAACAAACATGTTCGTGAACGCTAAATAGACAAGTTGATGAATATATACAAATGAACTCGTTCACGAACGCTTAACGAACATGTTCACAAACGCTTAACGAACACATTCACGAACATATAAACGAACACGTTCATGAACGTTAAACGAACACGTTCGTGAACGTTAAACGAACCGAGCCCGAACATAACAAAAAATAAACGAACCAAGCTCGAACATACCATTAAAAATTTAAACGAACACGAACAGAGTTTGAACACCTTCAAAAATAAATAAACGAACACGGACATACCCTTGTCCGTTCAAGCTCGGTTCGTTTACACCCCTAGTTCTCCCCATTACAAATGGTTTTTGGTCAGAAACCAAATATTTCTCATCTTAGATTTTTTTGTGTGCGACATATGTTCTAATTGTTCCACCACAACGCACAAAGATGAGTTTTATTGGGAATATATATAAGAGCTTCTGACAGGAGATTTATTTATAACCCGATTTATTGACTATCATCTTAATGAGTCAGTTTACCCAACATTAGGGGGAGAAAATAAATAGTTGGGGAAAGAAATAAGTTAGAATGAATTATCATTTTTCTCATTTTGATCCACGTACTACACAATGTGAACTATAAGTTCAAAGGATAATTCATTTAGCAAATCAATTGCCAGATGATTTTGCTGACCCTAAAAGAGTGACTAAGTCACGTATACCAGCTATGAATACTCCGATTAAATTTGATGTCATGGAAGGATAAACTCTAGTTGCTAATGAGTCTAACTTACGCTTAAAGCGTAGTAGACAAGTAAGTTCCAAAGATAAGAGATCCTCGAAAAAGAAAATGAGTTATATTTTATGATGGTCTGATCAAGGAATCATTGATTATGAAAATCTCTGGAAGAGATTAAATGGTCTCCAACAGAGACATTGACATGACTCAGGTACCTGATAATAAAGAGATCTTAGTAGATTATGTCATGTCTGGTAATAAGTGGAACTGAAATTAAATCGACGTCGTTAATATATTTGCATGCAATATAGCACTAGAGATTTTATTTGATGATGTGGATCATGAATCATTGTCAATTGGGCAATGTAAACAAAGAAATGATTGACCAACATGAAAGAGGCAATTGAAGCGAAACTAAAATCTCTTTTGAAAAGAGAAGTATTTGGGCCTATAGCCCGTACATTGAAATGTGTAAAGCTCGTGGATATAAACGAGTCTTTGTGAGAAAGAGAAATCAAAAGGGGAAATCATGAGATATAAGCTCATTTGGTTGCACAAAGATTCTCACAAAGACATGAAATTGATTATGAGGAAAATATATTCCTCGGTGGTGGATGCAACTACTTTTAGATTTTGATCAGTCTGGCAATAAATAAAATTACTCGGTTTCTGCCTAATAGATGTTGTTACATCATATTTGAATGAGCCTCTTGACAGTAATATTTACATGAAACTTCCGGAAAGATTTAGATTGCCATAAGCAGTTTATTCAAGTTCTCGAGAACATTATTCAATCATATTGAATATATCTTTTTATGGCTTGAAACAATTTAGGCGTATTTGGTATGATCGCCTCATTGAATACTTATTAGCATAATGCTATATGAATTATTTCCCCGAGCATTTTTATTAAGATGTTTAGCTTTGAATTTTTATTGATTGTGTATGTCGATGATTGAATATCGTTGAGACTCGTGAAGAGACCTCCTAAAATCCTTGTGCATCTATCGACATACAGAAAAATATTGAAAGAGACTTTACATGCATAACGCATATCTATTGATCACCCTTATGGTTGTTGTTAAGTCTCTTACTGTAAACAAAGATTTTTTCGCCTCACGAAAAGGGTAATGATATTCTTGGTCTAAAGCACAATATACACACTATTTGATCTAGAAGCATCGTATCTTAGCTGGTCCATAAATATTATTTAAGTGCTACGAGATCATTACCTTTAAATAATTGTTATGCATGAGGCAAAACCAAAATATGTGTTTGGCTAAACATATCCTGAAGATATGTGAATATTTTTCACAAGATAAGATGCAAGCTATCTTGTATAGAGATAATACAAAATTTATATCTCAAGGTGGATATATCAAATATGATAAAACAAAACATATTTCTTCAAGTTTCGTCCCTCATGATTTTCAAATGAATAATATTCAATGAATCATTTCAAGCAATGACTTTGAAGATTTATCCACTAGTGTATGATCTACTTCAACATTTGAAGATTTTATTCAATATTGAATTATGAAGATTCAAAGATCTTATGTGATATTTTCCTGGTAAGGTTTTTAATGAGGCAACATGTTATGCGTATCAAAGATGTGTGTACTCTTTTTCCTTCACTAAGATTTTTTTTCCCATAGGGTTTTTATCTTAGTAAGGTTTTAACGAGGCACATTATCTTCATGGATATCCACGGGGGAGTGTTATGAATATATTTATTCATGGTGGATATCCATATATTAAGTTAAATTTTAACGGGGTTTATTATTAAGGTTTAATACCCATTGGAATTAGGGTTTCCATCTTATGCCTATAAATATAGACTTTTAGACAAAGCATTGTACACAATTCTACTTTGAGAATATAATAAAATCTCTCCCTTTTGTCTCTCTCTTTTGTCTATTTTCTTCTTGTTCTTTATTTTATTCACAACAAAAATTTTATTTTAATGATTTATAATTATATGTTGAGACTTTAAGATTATTAATCTATATTAATAAATTTAATAGTGTTCAACAATATTTAATGTTAGTGATATTGTTCGACATGTAGAATTTTCCTAATATTACAACGATAATATTATAGCGAAACAATATCGTTTTGATTGTACTAACGGAATAGTTTTGATTTTGTTTTTTCAGAGAAATTATATCATAGTCATTTATATTACGTTATTTATAAGACTAACCAATTAAATATATTTATTTAATTAATATTTTATATTCTTTTTTAGTATCATCATTAATATTTACCAAGTAAAAAATTATTTTTAAACTTAATTTACAATAAATATTAGTGAATATTCACTTGGTAAAAAAGATATGGTGAAAAAATTAATTAAATGAATGCATTTATTGATTGGTTTCATGAATGATATGGCATGAATGACTTATAATATAATTTCTCTCTATTTTGAGACCCTTTTAACTGTGCTATTTTGATATTCAAAACGATATTATTTTGATGATAAAAATTAGGCTTAACTCAGTAATAAGTGCCTAAAGTATACACTTTTTCTGAAATAGGTGTCTAATGTTTTTTTTGGCTGAAATAAGTGCCTAAATTATATATTTTTTCTGAGATAAGTGCCTAATGTATTTTTTTGCTGAAATAGGTGCCTAAAGTTTTATTCCCTTAGTATTTTAAGGTAACATTGTTAAAAGAAAATTGTTTAATTTATAAATAAGTACCTAAACTATATATATATTTTAAAATAGGTTCCTAATGTAATTTTTATTGAAATAAATGCCTAATTTTTTTCTTATAAGTAATTTATATTTCTTATAAGATGTAAATTTATTTATATATCATCATTTTAATCTATTAAATTATTTATTATAATTGATTAATAATTTATTTAAATTTGATTAGTAGCTGAAATTATGAGAAAAAAAAATATTTTTTAACAACACTAAAATAAAAAATAATTAAAATTTATATAATTTTATGTTAATATTTTCAATTCTTTTTCGATACAATTATAAATGTAATAGGAATATAAGAATTTTTGTATATATTCCCCATGTGAACCGGCGGCATGTCCTTGCAAGTGAATCGATTTGTCCCATTGATGATTGTTGTGGAAAATATAAAAAATATTAATATAAAATTATATAAATTTTTATTATTTTTTATTTTAGTGTTGTTAAAAAATAATTTTTTCTCATAATTTAAAAGGTTAAATGATTAATTTAAGATGTAACTAATTTTATATCTTATAAGAAATATAAATTACTTATAAGAAAAAAATTAGGTATTTATTTTAATAAAAATTACATTAGGCATCTATTTTTTAAAAAAATATATAGTTTAGATACTTATTTATAAATTAAGGGAATAAAACTTTAGGCACCTATTTCAGCCAAAAAATACATTAGGCACCTATCTCAGAAAAAATATATAGTTTAGGCATTTATTTCAGCCAAAAAAAACATTAGGCACCTATTTTAGAAAAGATGTTTTGGGCACCTATTATTAAGTTAAGCCTAAAAATTAACAAAAATATAACCAGAATAATATATAGGTTGAGTATATCCGAAAACTCTATTAAACTTTTTTAATTTTATATAATTTATAATAGGATGAATTTATCACGTGCGTCGAACATTATTAAATATCATTGACATTAAACACCATTGAACACTATTAAATTGATTAATAAAGATTAAAAATCTTAAAAACTTAATATATAATTAATTTAATTTTTATTTTAAATAATTTATAATTGATATTAAGACCTTAAAACTTTAAATCTTTATTAATTAATTTAATAATATTTAACAATGTTTAATATTATGATATTTAACTGTATTCGACACGTTATAAAATTTTTCTCTTATAATATTTATTTTTATGTTATCTTTACGGTTTCTTTATTATTTAATAAAATATTTCAAGCCTATTAGAATATGATGCATTATCGTATTAAAATATGTATAAATAATGTACATTACCGTGATAAAATATGATATATTATCGTATTAAAATAGGTTGAGACAGTGGTACGAGAGCATGTTTTGGTGGTTCGGGTTTAAATATTTGATGAATTATTTTTTATTAAGATTAAATTAATATAATATAATTATTTTAAAGATTAAAATTATTATTAAATTATGTCATATTAATCTTCTTTAAATATTTAGCGGACGATGATCAAAATGATAATAAAATAAAATATTAGTGTGGTTTTAATGAAAAAAATTTAGTTGGGTGATTAAAATAAAAAATATTAATAATTAGATGACTTGTATAATTTTTTTATAAAAATAATTTAATTAAAATTTTATTTTAAATAATTATTAATTATATATTGAAATTCTAAAAAATTTAATTTTTAGTAATTAATTTAATAGTGTTCAGTAGTATTCAGTATTAATGATATTTGTTTTCATTAACACCATTGGATATTATTAAATTAATTAATAAAGATTAAAAATCTCAAAAACTTAACATGCAATTAATAATTGTGTATTAAATCTATTACTTTTTCATTAATTGTATATTAAGTCTTTTAGATTTTTATATTTTTATTAATTAATTTTATTATATATTTATGTTAATGAATGTCCTCTACTTCACTTTGCTTTAGTGATTTTTTCGGTTTATGCATATTGATAGACTCTAGTTTATTCAATAACAATATGTATTTTTACATATTTTTTAATACGATAATATATCATATTTTAATATGTTTAAAATATTTTATTAAATAATTAGAGAAATTATAAAGATAAAATAAAAAATAATATTATAAAATTATATAAATTTAAAATTAAAAAATATTAAGAAAATTTATTTGCTTTTCTAGATATATTTAATATATATTATCCTGCTTTGATTTATAACAAAGTTAAAATTGGTCTAGTGATTATGTTAAGCTTTTTACGTTAGAGGCCTTTGATCCAAACCTTATTAAAAATATTTTTTATTTTTTTAATTTTTCTCATCAAAATAATATCGTTTTAATATATATCAAATTTTAATATATATTGAATTTTAAAATATATATATAATTTTAATATATACAAAAAAATTAATATCAAAATTATTATAATTTAAAATATATTCCTTTTGTTTTAACTCACTAAGAAATAGACTCTAAACATAAATTTAAAGTCAGAGACGGAACTAATTAAACAGTTTAATAGAAATTAGGATGATGCGGTTTAATGTGAGATTAAGATAAATGATTATATAATTTTTTATTATTTTCATAATAATTTGTATAAAATAAATAATAGTTTAGGTAATTATATAATTTGTTATTAATTATCGTAAGAATTTATATGGCAATTTTTACGATTTAGGTAATAATATGTGTAAATTACAAGAATTTATATAACAAATTTTCACCAATTTAATAAAAATTTATATAAATCCACTTTATTTTAATATTACCCAATTTTTCATATTGAATAATAAACATAGATGTTTCTTTATTTAAACCCTAAATTTATAGTTTTTTTTTTAATTATTCTCTTATTTTCATGATTATTTCTATTTTATTACTTAAATTTTCATCACACCTTGGGTCTAGTCTCATGATTATGTAACATAGATATACTGTTTTTAAATCAATTTCCTTTTTATTTTAGTGAAATATTTAAGCTTAAACTATTTTTTTTTCTGTGTTGATTCGTTTTAATCGGGTACTTGAAATTCGAATAATATATACCCATATTTTTGCTTTTTTTTTTTTAAAAAAAATATATTTAATTTTACTTTAAAAGAATTCATAATTAATAAAATCTTAAATTATATAATTTTATCACACAGATTTAAAGTATCTAATTTAAATTTATAAATGATTATTGAGTGTTTAGAGTAGATTTATTTTATTTATCATATTTTTAAAAAAATTGATAAAAAAAATTAATTTTTAGTTCATATTTATTATGATCCTTACTATTATATTTTGTTAAAATTTATTGTTTAAGTTATTTTTCTTAATATAAAAAAGTAAATTATAACAATCATCGTTCAATTTTTTTATTCCTAATTTGGTAACTACAGTTTATTTTTTTTAATTCAATAATTTAACTTTTAAGTTATTCAATTTTTGACAACTCTCAAATAACATGGTTATACAAATTAAAAAAATTGACTAATCCTTTAAAATTTTTGGAAATTATTTTTTACTTTTCTTATTAAATTTACAATACTATCATATTTTATATTTTAATATGCAAAGTAAAAAAATATTATATGAATAAAAATATTTCAATTATTCGATTTAATTGGTACAACATAAGATAAAGAATTGAATAATCTAAAATTAATAATTAATCAAAATATTTTTTAAAGATTAATCGAACCCAATTTTAGTGTAATTTTTAAAATAAATTATTTTAATTTGGTTACGGTTTATAATTTTAAACAAAAATTATTAAATAATCTTATCTATTATATATAATATTTTAAATTTTATGTTTATAATATCTTATAGTCTAATAATTTTGATAACTTTCTATTTTTTTAAGTTTGACTATACGTAAGATTAATATGTGTGAATTTTTAATTTTTGACTTTTTAGTTGTTTTTAAACTTTATCACAACTGAACAATTATTAGATTTATTATATTATTATATTATCATATTTGATATTTTAATAAATAAAATAAAATGTCATTTTTTAAATTAAATATTTCATTTAATTAGTTAATAGATTATTGATTTAATTGATATAATATAAAATCAAAAATTAAATAATCTAAAATTATAAATCAATATGAATATTTTTTTAAAGATTTACTATAAAAAATTATTTATATAAACATAGGCAGTTAGCATAAAATTTTTAATTTAGTAATTTAACTTTTGAATTATTCATATTTATAATAATCAAATTTAATATTTAAATATTTTAAATTTAGTTAAAAAATAGGGTTTTGGGTTTTAAGCTTTTTGAATTTGAATTTTAAGATGATTTTAGATATGCTTGTGAAAGTTTTTATTTTATTTTAATTATATGATATAATATCCCTTAAATTAAAGTTAATTACATTTTATAAAAATATGATAAAACAATTATAAGTTTAAATGTTTAATGACATATTTTACATGTAAGTCTAATAAAATTTAGTTGATGATCGTGTCAAATTAAGTAAACTTAAATTAATTATTTTTTAATATTAATCAAATTAAAAATTATTTTAAAAATATTAATTAATTCAAATTTTAATTCAACCTATTTTTGAATTAATTAAATTTTATTATGATTTTTAAGGTTTATGTTTTTTTCTTTAACTATATTAGATTATTTTAAATATTTCTTTTTAATTGAATTAATATTGGTTGGATTTTGAAATTTTAATGGGTCTAAAATAAAATGAGTCTCATAATAGATATAAACTTCACACACACATATATATATACTATTACATATTTAATATTTTAATTAATTAATTAATTAATGTAAAACTAAATTAATCATAATTAAAACTAAAAAAAAACTTTAACTATTAACTTCTTGAATATTCAATTAAAAATTAAATTTTAATTCGGTAAGTTAATTAGATTTTAACATTATAGTTAGGGGTAAGTAAAATTCAACTCAAAAAATTATTTTTTTATTTGAATCGAGGCAAAAAAATTCGATTCGTTTTAACTTAACTCGAAAATTCATAAACTCGACTCGACTCGAAAAAAATTCAAATAAAATTTAAATTATAAAATAAAAATCGAATAACTCAAACTTTTAATAATTATAAAGACTAATTATACATTTAACCCCTATAATTTTATTTTTAATCCCTGTTTTTTCTTTTTTATCTTTTAATTTTTTCTTAACACTTTTTAAATTTATTTTTTATTTTATTTAATATGATTTTTATTTATATCTTCTATATTATACAACTCAATTTATACTATTTATTATATATATATATATATATTAATTTTTGTATTTAATTCATTATTATTTTTATCTAATCTTAGCCTTATCTAGATAAGAAAATTTTAACGAAGCATATAATTTAATGAAAAGACATATTTATACATAAATTATTTAATGATAATGAAAATAACAATGATAATATTTTAAAATCTTATTTATATGTATAAAAATAATATGAAAAAAATATGTATTTAGATATAAAGAAAGTCATTTAAATTATAATTAAATATACTATAATATTATAAATAGTAAAATTAAAATTTGTACATAAACTCGAAAAATTGATTCAAACTTTTTAAAATTGATTCGAATCAAAAAATTTAAAAAAATATATTCAAATTGTAACTTAAATTTTTTTTATCCGATTCAACTCGTTCTAATGCTTATCCCTAATTATAGTGACACGTGTTATAGGTAATGTTTGTTACCTGTTACGCGGCTAAGGACAGAATGCTTATCCCCTATATTCACCGTTAGCGTTTCCCGCAGCAAAAACATTATTTACAGCGAGAGGATCCTTCGGCACCGGCGCCGAAATGTTGAACCCCACGCGCGCCAACTCAGTTTAACACGTTGTCAACTGGGTCCTGGCTTCGTTTCCTTTCAAGTCTCACCCGCGAAAGCCGCATTAAGCCTTAAACGCCGTCGTATTACTCGATCATCTACTCATCTTCCTCGCCTTTTAATTTCAACTTCTTTTCAACCCCTTCCCTTTCTCTCTCTAAAATACTTGCGTATCTCTCTGGAGACGAGACCGACCGACCGACCCCTTCCGATTATACCCCTAAATCTAGACCAACTGAATTAACGATTAAAATTAAAAGTGAAGTGATGGATCGGAGGAGGACTGGGAGTCCGGTGTACGTACGGCAGTGGAGCGGAGGATCGAGCAGCTCGGGATCATCGTCTCCGGCGCATCCTCTGTCACGGTCGCAGCTAGCTGCGGGTAGTGGGTTCTCAACCATCAAACGCACGCAAAACGTTGCCGCGAAAGCCGCCGCTCAACGACTTGCTCAAGTCATGGCTTCGCAGACCACAGATGAAGATGAGGAAGAAGACGATCTAGGGTTCCGGTTTGGCGGTCCTCCTGTAATTCCTAGCTTCTCAAATAATGGTTTACGTCACAGTACTTTGCCGGCGATCTCACCAGCTCGGCCTAATAGATCTCCCTCCCCGGCGGTAATAACTTTGAATTGAAGTGATTTTAGGAGGTTTTCCTTCGCTCCTTTTGTGGATTTGAATTTTTTTGATCTGATTTTTAGTTTTTGTTTGTTTTGATTAGTTAGGTCGGAATTTTGTAGAGCATGCTACTTCGGTGCGGTCCACGTCAGCAGGGAGGCCGGCAGTGTCGATGAGGTCAACGACGCCAACTTTGATGCCTAGAACTCCAGTTCGCACTCCAGTGACTATACCTCCGATTGATCCACCTAATCGGAGCAGAGATAAAAGGTTCGCGTTCATGAAATTTATTGCTTGAGAATAACTGTAGACTGTAGGTGCTTAGTCAAACATTAAAACTTCAAGGATGCACGTCAGTAAATATTCATGCATTTTATTTATTTATTTTTTTAATTCTGTTTACTTAACTTTTCCGATCATGAAGTTGGTTTCAGTTCACCTTACTTTTAGTTATTTGCACAAGTAGAATGGCTGCATTTCACGTGGTGGCATCTGAAGTTTCATAGATGGAAACTTTAAATTTGTTTAAGATTTCTAGTAACCAAGTTGGCCGTAGATAGCAAAAGATTAGCAGATACTGAGAGACTAGCTGAGCAAACTATCAGTAAGTAGATCTTAGGATTTCATGCCACCATCTTTTTTGTTTATGAGATATATACTATCTTTTGGTAAAAATGTGCAAACCTCAACTCAAATTTGGTTTCCGGTATATAGCTCTTCATTTCTATCTTAGTAACTTCATTCTCTGTATGCATAATCATCCATATGCTCTTGTTTTTTCCTCTTTGTTCTTGTGGAGTTTTGTTGGATATAAATGCCCGTTTTGAAAGTCTTTTATTTTGTGAAACTGGAAAAGTTAAAAAAAAAGTTATCCTTTTGCAGTACAATATATTTTATGCAGTGAAATAATGTTAATGCAAAGTATTGCAGGTTTACATCTGATGTAGGACAACTCAAAGCAAAAGACACTGGAGATCAGCGGGAAGCTTCTGCACTTCGTGATGAAGTAACTGGCAGTTTTCTATTTATCTCTTGACATCTGAATCATACAGCTCTTAAATTTATTCATGTTAAATAGATTCTACATGTTGCAATTTAAAATGCAATCTATCCAGTGAGCGCAAGCCAATCTTTTTTATATTTCGTTTGAACTTTAAATCTTATTCTTGAAGCAGTCAATTTGAAGCTAATATATGCTATGCTGCAGCTTGATATGTTACAAGAAGAGAATGAGAACCTACTTGACAAGGTGCACTATAAGAGCCGAAAGACTTAAAATTTGATTATTAGGCTTGTGTTATATGTGACGAAGTATTTATGCCAACATATTTTGTGCAGCTTCGTTCTGCTGAAGAAAGACGCGAGGCAGCAGAAGCAAGAGCTAGGGAGCTTGAGAAACAGGTCTGTTACTCGTCTTTGGCTGCAAGGTCTTGTCTCCTACTTATAACAATATTTGGTTTATCCCATTAAAGTATGGAGCAACATCTGAATTGTTTCATCTAAAATGTTTATAATTTATGAAGCATTGTTGTTGACGTGGGGCACTTAAGTAATTTAGACTTGAGGACACAAGATTTCTTAAATGTGCATATGGGTAATACTTCAGAAGTCTTTCATTTAAGTATTGCATATCATGCTGCTTATTTCTTTAAAGGCTTAGCATTATGTATTAGGTTAAATTAGTTGTATAGTTCATATTACACTAGGTGGGACATTGACATAAATTCCTTCCATAGGCATATACTTGAATAAGAATGTTCAGGTACCCATTTTAAGCATTTCTTTAACATGTGAACCTGCTGTTACTTGATTGAGATACAAGTAAATTCAGGGCTTGAGTTGTGAATTGCAAGAATTGCATAAATGATTAATATTCATTGTTCATTAGTTTACTGCTTTCATGTATCTGCTTATTAAATTTTATATTAACAGGTTGCTTCCTTAGGAGAAGGTGTATCACTGGAAGCCAAATTATTAAGTAGGTAAGTGTGTCTCTTGTGCACTTGCTAGTTATGTTATTTATTATCACTATATGATTCGGTCTGTTTTTTTTTCTGCAGGAAGGAAGCAGCTTTGCGTCAAAGAGAGGTAGACAGAATAGAATATAATAGAGTCTAAAGATTGGATGGACTTAGTTTAGCTTATTTCTTTCATGTCATCAAGTTCATGAATCAAATATTTTGTTGTTAGTTGATCTGTATTTCCTATTTGTGTTTTCATGGAACAACAATATCAGTTACATCTTTCTGTTTCTCTTAGCTCATTCTTTCCTTTCACCTACATCCCCAGCTCTTCATCAGGAACTGTTAATTTTAGATTTTTTTTTTATTTACTCTGTAAAACATTCTTCTCAGTGCAAACAAAAAATTGTGAATTGTTCTTCCTCGCAGGCTGCTCTTAAGGCTGCAAAACAGACCAAGGATGGTAGGGAGGAGGAAATTGCAGCCATTCGTTTAGAACTTGAGGTAAAGTGTGCCTCTGATGCTAGTGCATAGAAGTCAATCAGTTCAGAAAGTAATTTTTGACATTCTTTTGATCAGAACTTGAAGGATGGGGCTGCTACAGCTGTGGAACAACTTCGTAAAGCAGAATCTGAAGCAAAAGCTCTTCGCTCAATGACACAGAGAATGGTTTTGACCCAGGAAGAGATGGTTTGTCTACTCATCTTTAATTGCTTCTATTGCTACATGCTTATATTCTAATTGGATGCTAAATATACTTTTGTAGGAGGAAGTTGTCCTGAAAAGATGCTGGCTTGCTCGTTACTGGGGTTTGGCTGTTCAGCATGGTAATAAGTTATTACCTTCTTCTTAAGCAAGGAAATGATTTACATCTTAATTGTACGAAATAACTTGCAATGAAAATAAGAATTTGAACCCATACATGTGATGTAATGCACCTTCTGCACGAAATTTTGACCTTCCGTAAGATTGATGAAGTTCAGGAATCTTCTTGTGTGTATGAATTGCTCAGTGAATAGTACTTTTGTGGATCTAAGATTTGTATTGCTAATGTATATATTTATTCTAGGCTTTGGGTACCAACCTTCCTAGTGTTCTTTTTGGTCAAAGATTTTGATGTTTTGTTGGTGCAATTTTCATTTTTTACTCCTATAGAGTTGATTTATCTTATTGTTTAGTAGTCGTCGTATTTCAATTACCTGAAAGGATTTGTTTTTCTTGCTATTGCTACTGGATTTTGCAGGTATATGTGCAGATATAGCAGTGTCAAAGCATGAATATTGGTCAGCATTTGCTCCTCTTCCATTTGAAGTTGTTGTTTCTGCTGGACAAAAGGCTAAAGAGGAGGCCTGGGATAGAGGCTAGTTCAATTTCTGACCATCTCCCATTTACTCCCTCCCTCTTTTGTTGTTTTTTATTATTAAGTTTGTAGAAATGATACAGGTGGTGGTGATCCAGACAGGAGTAAACTTGCCCGGGATCTGAATGATCTGACAGGAGAAGGAAATATTGAGAGCATGCTTTCAGTTGAAATGGACCTAAGGGAATTAGCATCTTTAAAGGTTCATTCTTTTTTGTCACAAATAAAGATAAAATATTTAAACTTCTTTTTTTGTCCTGATGTTATATACTAATTATTCTACCTTAATTTATATATGCTACAGCCATGGTGGTTTATACTGCACATTAACTTAGAAAAAAAGTCAATTCTTCTGTTAGTTCATGTATCATGCTTAAGTTGTAGATTTAGTCTCTGCACTCTAATTTGATCATTTTTAGTCTTTGTACTTTTCAAAATTTGAAATTTCCATCCTAATCTAGACGGTTGTCGTTAAATTCATTAAGTTGATTTCTACTATTAGTCTTTGTATCGTGCGTAAGTTGTAGTTTTAGTCGTTGTAATTTAATCATATTGTCCGTATATTGTTTGGGCGAGGGATGAAATTTCATATGCAAGGACTAAAATTGACCAAATTAGAGTATCAGGACTATATCCGCAATTTACACATAGTGTAGGGGCTAATTATATATAATTTGACCCAAGACAATAGTTATGGTACTGGTAATGCATCTTCTTCTCCATTATATATAATCTTGTTGTTTTCAGGTTGAAGATGCTGTTATACAAGCATTAGGAAGACAGAAACGGCAGAGTTTGCTTCACCAATCTGTCTCAGGTTTGATTTATCTACATTAAGTCCAAGTTAACCACAACCCCCTGTATTCCGAATCTACCCAGTCGGATGACTTGATTTCTTAATATTTTTAAGTTTGCCAATGTTTTCAGTTTCTGTAAGGCAACCCTAACTTTTATTCACTTTAGCTTCAAATTTAGTTGATGTTCAGTAACATGGAGTGAAACAAGCAACTGTTCCATCCACCTTTTTGTCCCGAAGAAATAGTCTCCAATACTTTTTGGTTGCATCTGTTGGAAATCATATTCTGACATGAGTGAAATATTATGCTATAACATTTATCCTTGTATTTGATTTTTCAGATTTGAAACCACCTGGTAACCCAAAGTGGATAGATGCATTTGGTAAGAGACGCACTCTTTTTTCTGTCATCATGCACTATCGTATCTGATAGCACGGTTCACCTACAGCCTCAATTAGTTTAAAACGTGTTAGATATAATAATATTATTATTATTAGGATAAAATCCTATTAAATAGGATTAAGTCGATTAGGACTAACTCCTATATTTTAGGAGTTATTAATATATTGAAACTCTTATCTCATTAGGAGATTAGAGTTCTATTTGTTTAAGTTTTTAGTTATTGTAAAACTCTTACAACAAGAGTCTATATAAACAAGCCATTCGGCTCAGTAATAAAATTAAGTCACAGAGAATATTCTTACTCTGTTTTCTATATGGTATCAGGTTAGAGCGATCCTGATTTTCCCTTTTTCGAAATCAGATCCCTTCATCCTTATTTCTTTCGGATAGTCTTAGAATCATGACTAATCCTGATCAATCTTCTTCTGAGATTAGTTCTCAGAATAACAATTCCCCTCAATCAGATTTTTCATTATCTGATTCATCCCTAACTCCGATAACCACCTACAAATTAAATGGCAATAACTACTTGCCATGGTCCCAATCAGTCAGATTCTACATCACTGGAAGAAGGAAGATCCAGTACCTCTCTGACTCCATGCCAATCCCGGCACCAACAGACCCTAATTACAGCACATGGATGAGTGAAAATACCATGATCATGTCATGGTTAATCAACTCCATGCTACCTGAAATAGGAGAAGATTTCATGCTATACCAAACAACAGCGGAGATTTGGAATGCAACAAGAGATACCTATTCTAGTACTGATAATACTTCTGAGCTCTTTCGAGTAGAGAATCTCACTAAGGATCTTCGACAAGGAGAACTTACAGTGATACAATACTATGGCCTTCTAAACAAATATTGGCAACAAATATGAAAAGAATGAGTGGAAGTGCCAAGAAGACAATCTCTTTTATGGTCAAAAGAAAAACCAAAGGAGAGTATTTCAGTTTTTATCTGGGTTGAATAGCGAATTTGATGGAGCCAGAGGCAGAATTCTAGCAACCAAACCTCTTCCCTTAGTCCGAGAGGTGTTCTCTGATACAGGAGAGAGGAGAGTAAAAGAACATCAATGGTTCCAGCAGCTACTCCACCAGATGCTTCAGCACTTGTCACTAGTTCCACTCCTAAGAATCACCAAAGGAGAAACAGACCTTGGTGTGAGCATTGTAAAAAACTTGGTCATGTGATAGACCAAAACTGGAAACTACATGGGAAACCTCCTGATTGGAAGCCTAGTAGATCGAGATTCCAGAAAGAAGCTAATGTAGCTACCCAGGAAGACTCATCCAGTAGCTTTAGTAAAGAACAAATTGTTGAACTACAACAAATATTCAGTAATCTGACGGCCAAATCTTCAAACATTGCCCATGCTACTATTGCAGGTACTTTTGTATCCCATAAATCTATTCACTGGATAATAGATTCAGGGGCATCAGACCACATGACAGGAGATCTGACCCTCTTGGAAAATTATGGTGCTACCACTCTTCCAGCATCTATTCGAATAGCAGATGGCACCCTTACTGATGTTAAAGGGAGTGGCTCAGTCAAATTAAATACCAATTTAGTTCTTCCTAATGTGCTTTATGTTCCTAAGCTGTTTAGCAAGTTAATTCAAGAATCCAATTGTGATGTTCTATTTCGCTTTGGTGGTTGTCTTTTTCAGGAACAGGACTCGAGGAAGGTGATTGGCAATGCCAGGTTAATCAAGGGCTTATACATACTTGAAGGATGTCTCTCCTCGTATTCCCCTCCCCATCAACCTTAGGAAACATGCTTTTCTGTCCACCTTTAGTATAGATGATATTTTATTATGGCACTATAGATTAGGCCATCCTAGCTTCTTTTATTTATCTAAGATGTTACCACATTTATTTGTTAATAAAAATCCATCTTCTTTTTCTTGTGAGTTTTGTCAGTTTGCCAAACACACTAGGAAACCTTATACTTCAGTCAAATATGAGCCCACATCACCCTTCTCCATCATTCACAGTGACATTTGGGGTCCTTCTGCTATCAAAACCATTTCTGGGTATGGGTGGTTCATCTCATTTATTGATGATTACTCTCGAACAATTTGGTATATCTTATGAAAGAAAAATCCGACGTTGTAACTATCTTTAGAGAATTTTATCATAAAATTGCAACCCAGTTTTATACGAAATTTAAAATCCTAAGAAGTGACAATGGGAGTGAATACTTTAGTATCTCTCTTAGTTTCTTTAAGGAAAAAGGAATTGTCCACCTTACCTCCTGTGTCAATACACCCCAACAAAATGGAGTTGCAGAAAGGAAAAATCGACACATCCTAGAAGTCACTAGACCTCTATTGTTTTTTACTTCTACCCCTAAGTATTTTTGGGGAGAAGCACTTCTTACTGCTACCTATCTCATAAATAGGATGTCCAGTAGAATTCTAGGATTCAAAATCCCCACTGAAGTTCTTCTCAGTCACTTCCCTCATTTTAAACCTTTGGATAATAGACTTCCTCCTAGAGTGTTTGGGTGTATTGCTTTTGTCCACATTCATCAACACCGTCGAACTAAATTAGATCCCAAATCTATAAAATGTGTTTTTATAGGTTACTCTTCCAGCCAAAAAGGCTACAAGTGTTATTTTTCATCCACAAGGAAAACTTATGTTTCACCTTTTTTGAAGATACACCCTATTTCTCTAAGGTGGAAATTCAGGGGGAGAGTTCTAAGGAATTTCAGCCTGTGCAAACCTTTCTTCCAATACCACCTACCCTACCAATCCCTATTCTTACTCTTTCTCAGTCAGAAACTCAAAATTCCAATCATGAAATTAATAATCCTACTGAGTTATCTTCTCCTTTATCACAACAACCTAGTCCTTTCAATTTGGAAAAACAACCTGACAATGATCTTGAAAACATAACACCTCAACTTCAAGTTTATTCAAGGAAAAAGAAAGCTGTTGTAGATCAACCTAGCACTGGCCAAATACCAGAATCGACTCCTGCTACTGAAACTGAAAGTGGTAATGATGGACCAGGAGATAAGAAAGAAACTCAGAGAAATAAAACAATGGAACTTGATGATTTTCCTATTGCCATTAGGAAAAGAGTAAGAAAATGCACTGCACATCTAATAAACAGGTATGTTGCATATGGAAAATCACAACCTGAGTTTAGAGCTTTTACTGCCAGCATTAATGGAGAAAAGATACCAAAAAGTGTAGCAGAAGCATTTCAATTTCTTGAGTGGAGAAGGACAGTGGAAGAAGAGATACAAGTCTTACAAAAGAACAACACATGGAGCTTGACAGAATTGTCAATTGGAAAAAGGGCTGTTGGGTGCAGATGGTTATTCACCATTAAATACAATTCTGATGGAAGTATAGAAAGGTATAAGGCAAGGCTGGTAGCAAAAAGATTTTCTTAAACTTATGGGATAGACTATCAAGAAACATAGAATTTTGCTATCTGTTGCTGTTAATATGGACTGGAAATTGCATCAATTATAAAAATGCCTCTTTAAATGGAGATCTTGTGGAAGATGTATATATGGAGGTCCCACCAGGACTGGAAGGGAGATTCATTAAGAACACTGTCTACAAACTCAAGAAATCACTCTATGGCTTGAAGCAATCACCGAGAGCATGGTTTGATAGATTTGTCAAAGCAATGATACAAGGTGGATTTAAACAAAGTCATGCAGACCACACTCTATTCAAGAAAGTTGGGCCAAATGGTAAGATCACATTGCTAATAGTATATGTAGACGATATTATAATCACTGTAAATAATGAAGAAGAGATAGGAGATTTAAAGATGAATCTTGCAAGAGAGTTTAAAACCAAGAACCTAGGAAACATGAGATATTTTCTAGGCATGGAAGTTGCAAGATCCAAAGAAGGATTGGTTATCAACCAACGAAAATATGTGCTAGACCTTTTTGCTAAAACAAGAATGCTGGGATGCAAACCTGTTAATACACCTATGGATCCAGGCTTAAAGTTCTACCAAGAGAAGAATGGAAGTCTAGCTAACAAGAAAACCTATCAAAGATTGGTAGGTAAACTGATTTATCTGTCTCTTACAAGACCAGACATTGCTTACTCTGTGGGTATTGTCAGTCAATACATGAGTGATCTTAAGGAAGAACATATGGAAGCAGTGATCAAGATTCTAAGGTTCCTGAAATATACTCCTGGAGAAGGGCTTATATTCAGGAAAAATTAAGACAAAAATGTAAAGATCTACATTGATGCTAGTTGGGCAGGAGATTTAACAGATAGAAGGTCTGTTAGTGGCTATTGTTCATATGTATGGGGAAATCTGGTCACATGGAAGAGCAAGAAACAAGCTGTTGTCTCTCGAAGCAGTGCTAAGTCAGAATTCAGAGCTATGGCCTTTGGACTTTGTGAAGGAATGTGGATCAAAAAATTACTAAGGGAGTTAGAACTGGATAATGGTGAAGGCTTTGAGATTTCCAGTGATAGCCAGTCAGCTATGAATATAGCTAAGAACTTGTAGAACATGACAGAACTAAACACATAAAGATAGATCGACACTTCATATGAGAAAGTCAATAGTGGAGTGGCAAATTTGAAGTATGTGTCTACAAAGGAACAGCTGGCAGACATCCTCACAAAAGCTCTTCCAAGAGTTACCTTTGATGAACTTTCATTCAAACTGGGTATATACAACATATATACACCAGTTTGAGGGAGAGTGTTAGATATAATAATATTATTACTATTAGGATAAAATCCTATTAAATAGGATTAAGTCGATTAGGACTAACTCCTATATTCTAGGAGTTATTAGTATGTTGAAACTCTGATCTCATTAGGAGATTAGAGTTCTATTTGTTTAAGTTTTTAGTTATTGTAAAACTCTTGCAACAAGAGTCTATATGAACAAGCCATTCGGCTCAGTAATAAAATTAAGTCACAGAGAATATTCTTACCCTGTTTTCTACAAAACGATTTGCTGCTTTTATATTTTTGGTTTTTTAAAATAGTTTTTTTTCCTTTCTACTGCAGAATTAAGTGAAGAGGAGGGAGAAGATGTTCTTTTCAAAGAGGTTAGTTACTCTTTTATTTCAAATATTTTACATACTGGTCATGATTGAGACTTCAAAGAAATAACGCATTTCGCATTCTCTGATTAATTTTTTAGCTGTCTTGGTCACTTTGCCTTCTATTCTGTTTCTACATCATTGTTAATTTATATTATACCATATACTATGTTCTTGACTGAATTGGTGTCAGAAGTTGATCGGACACTCAATAAGAAAAAAACTAAAAGCCCTTTTTCCAAAAGAGAACAGATATTACTATAACAGTACTTTTATCTTTTTATACTTTTAAAATTATCTGATACACATGAAAGTTCTCACAATCTTGTTTATTTTAGGGTTCATGGGTCTTGTTTAAGGTTTAGAGTGTATGGGTTTTGAGTTGAGATTTAGTGTTTAAAGTTTATGTTTTAGGGTTCAAATGGACAGGGTTGTGTAATCTAAACATGTTGTGCATCAAAAAGTTACTCATATACTTTTACGTAATCTTTAAATAAAGCAAATAAAAACAATATATCCGAGAATCAAACCTGTTTTTGATAAAGATTTACTTACAACTCCTTTCCCTTTCCTCCTAAAATTGTTTTTTAAGTAAATTTATATATATTAAAAAATATTTACTTTCATCCACTTTGTGATTATTACAAAATGTAGCTTATGTATATATGTGCGGATTATTATTCTATGCCATGCCATGTATCCTTTAATTAACTCATGGCAGCACTACAATTCTACTTGGTGAAACACTCTGCCATCTACTTGAGGGTAACAGGCTCTTATTTAAACACCACATCGAGTTTTAGTGTTTTCTGCATCATAGTAGGTTTGCGCTACCGCTTCTCTTGATGTAGAATGCTCGATTTATCTCACAAATTCTTTGTTCTTATAACACTTGTTATTCTTATAGGCTTGGTTAACATATTTCTGGAGAAGAGCCAGAGTACATGGTGTAGAAGAGGATATTGCTGAAGACCGGCTTCAGTTTCGGATCAGCCGTAGCGGTCAGACCCCTACCTCACACGATGCTGTGGATGGTAAGCCCACCTATTTTGGTTATGCTTTGTGAAACATAAACGTGTTAAAACTATTACGCATCAGTTGGTTGAGTACTCATTAGCACTTTGATAATGAATCAAAGTTTGAGTCTCACCGACCATCTCATTTGGGTTTGCCAATCAAAAAACGGTACAAAATATGTGATAGGTTTTCATTATTAATCTGGCAGTTGATCGAGGTCTGCTTGAGCTTCGGAAGTTGGGGATTGAGCAGCAGCTGTGGGAAGCATCTCGTAAAGAGATCGACCACCCATCGGCTTCTGCTTTGTCAAATCACAATGATTCGGAGAGCTCATAGTGAAGTGTCTTCCCTTCTCCTTCTCAATACTCTTGTTAAGTTTGCATTGAATTTTTAAAGTTTGTATATTTATTGTTCAGTTTTATTTTATTTTATTTTTAATATTGATTTTGATATATTTCGTTTGGTTTACTTTGAGGGCACGATAAATGAATGAATAGATATTGATACTTGTTTGAGTTTTAAATGAAGGTAACATTTTGGAGCATTAACTTTTAAATCAAAACCGGGTGAAATCTTCTACCTTTTATTGTGTTTTCTTTGATGCTTTTATTGTATGTGAAATTATATTATAGGTCATTTTCGTTACGTCATTCATGGACCAATTAATCAAATATATCTATTTAATTATTTTTTATACATCATCTTTTTTATTAAGTGAATTTTTACTGTAAAAATTATTTTAAACTTAATTTACAATAAATATCGTTAAAGATTTACTTGGTAGAAAGTAAAAAAGATAGATAAAAATAATTAAATAAATGTATTTATTGATTGGTTTATAATATAATTTTATTTTTATCTTCTGGTTAAGATTTAGATGTTAGAGTTTAAGATTTAAAATTATAGTGTTAAACTCATTAACAATTTAAATTATAAGTTTTAGAATGAAATTAAACTTACTAGTGCTTAGAAAAAATTATATTACGAGCCTTTTATTATATCAACAATGATAGTTAAACTTGTGATATAATTTTATTTCGTTTTAAATTGTAAAAATAAAATACAATTTGGCTGCTGAGTTTCTGTTTCCCACTAACCGAGATCCATGTCAGTTAACTGATTAAAGCCGAAGAAGTCATTTCAATACACACCTTTTTTAACAAAAACTTAATGGTGGTTAATACTAATGGCAGGACTCATGCATTTGCATATTTCCAGAAATCTCACAATCTGCAGAAAAACAAAATCTGGGTTTGTAACTTTCAGATAAAAAAAGTTGATCTAATCCATCAAGTCACTGGAAAAAGAATATTATGTAATATTCAGTGTTGGTATTGGACCCATCGAGACCATTAAGAACTAGGATTTGTTCAACTAAACTTGATGATTAATGCCTAATTGCAAATATATATTTCTTCTGAGAAAATACTGGAAAGTATCCCTCTGAAGCCACTTTCCAGGAAACATGTTATTCCCCTGGTCAAAAGGATATACACAGTGTAATTTTAGGTATCTTTTTTGCTGGTTCAATTCTAGATTAAGAAAAAAGCACAATAAAAAACAAAAGCAACATACTCAGAACCAAAACCAGGCTCTCTGGTTCAGGTCCCAGATTCCATTCTCTTTTCTCTTTCTAATCTGTGTCATCATATTGCTGAGTATGACTCGGCCCCCCATTACCAGCACTGGTTGGTTCCAGCCATACTTGTCTTTCAACACCATTCCCATGCCTTTCAAGCAAAAGAAAAAAGGGGTTAAAAGTTAAAACTGTAATGAACAATGAAAATAAATAAAAAAAACAAAAACTCCAACTTTTTTTATTTAGTACCCCTACCGCCTCAACCGACCAGCATTCTAAAAAACACTCTCTTTTGGGTTCATTTCTTCACTCTTGATTTGTTGGAAAAATGTCTTCTTTATCATGGAAAACCATGCCCATTGCTTTACTTGTATTGCTAGAGCTGTGTTTTGTCATGGAGATTGAATCTTCTTTCGCTGACAGAATCGTTAGGCTTCCAGGGCAACCCTCTAATTTGAGCTTTCAACACTTCTCTGGGTATGTTACTGTGGATTACAAGAAGAAAAAGTCCCTTTTTTACTACTTTGTTGAAGCTGAAACTGATCCTGCTTCAAAGCCTTTAGTCCTTTGGTTGAATGGAGGTTTGCATATTTGATTTTTCTTTAATTTAAAGCTGAAACTGAGAGCTGGAAAATTCTGGGGGGTTTATGCTTTGTCACTTTGTTCTTCTTCCTACAGGACCTGGTTGTTCTTCACTTGGTGTTGGGGCATTCTCTGAAACTGGCCCTTTTAGACCAAATGGAGAGGTTCTAGTAAGAAATTATCACAGCTGGAACAAAGGTTATCTTTCTTTAATAGATTTTTCACTCTTTAATCTCCCATTTTTGTGTGTTATATGATTCCTAATGATGATTAATCAACTGAAATTGTTTCAGAAGCTAATATGTTGTATTTAGAGACACCAATTGGAGTAGGGTTCTCTTATGCCACTAACAGCTCTTCTTATGTAGCAGTGGATGATGAGACCACAGGTATTTCACATTTCTTTTATAGATAAAACAGTGTCTTTTTAGAAGTATATATAAGCTTGTGTTACTTTCGATGGAGGTTCTTAATCTTAAGGCTTTCATTTGTTTATTCTTTGATTTTCTTTCTGGGTTTTCTCTTCTAAAGTTGGTCCTTTTTTCTTTAATTTTTTCAAGCCAGGGACAATCTCATGTTCTTGCGAAACTGGTATAAGAAATTTCCAGATTACAGGCACAGGGATTTGTATATAACAGGAGAAAGCTATGCAGGTTGTGTGAATTTGATGCAAATGATGATTGAATGTACATGAACTGTTTATTTGTGGGCTAACTTACTGAGTATATCAGGACATTATATTCCTCAACTTGCACAACTTATGGTTGAATTCAACAAGAAGCAGAATCTGTTCAATTTAAAAGGAATTGCTGTGAGTATATATTACTATGTTAAATTCAAATTTGTATGATGAAGAAAGAGTAACGGTAATGATCGGGATTCGGACATCTACCCTGCGTACATACCGGATTTGCTCTAACGTAGCATAAGTTTTCCTTGATAGAGTCCTTTTGGCCTCACAAGTATCATGTGGAGTGATGTGGGCGCCTAAAGAGGACAATATCTTTGGGGTTGATGACCGAATATCAATGTGTGATGACACGAAGGGAATGAATGGATCTCGAACTTTGCAGTTCTCAATTTCAAGTAATGATCGGGATTCGGACATCTACAGCGCAGACATACGGAGATTTGCTGTCATGTAGCATATGCTTACCTTAATAGAGTCCTTTTGGCGTCACAAGTATCATGTGAACTGATGTGGGTGCCTAAAGAGGACAATATCTTTGAGGTTGATGATCGAATACCAATGTGTGATGACACGAAGGGAATAACCGGATTTCAGACTTTGCAGTACTCAACTTCAAGTAATGATCGAGATTCGAACATCTACACCGCATACATGTGGAGATTTGCTGTCATGTAGCGTATGCTTTCCTTAATATAAGTCCTTTTGGCCTCACAAGTATCATGTGGACTGATGTGGGTGCCTAAAGAGGACAATATCTTTGAGGTGATGATGAATACCGATGTGTGATGACACGAAGGGAATGACCGGATCTCAAACTTTGCAGTACTCAACTTCAAGTAATGATCGGGATTCGAACATCTACACCGCATGCATATGGAGATTTGCTGTCATGTAGCGTATGCTTTCCTTAATAGAGTCCTTTTGCCCTCACGAGTATCATGTGGGCACCTAAAGAGGGGAATGACCGGATCCTGATCTTTGCAGTACTCAATTTCAAGTAATGTATATGTTTTGTATCCTAAGTGAATGGTTTTGTACCTTGCAGCTTGGCAATCCGGTTCTGGAATTCGCAACTGATTTCAATTCAAGGGCAGAATATTTCTGGTCCCACGGACTGATATCAGACTCGACCTACAAAATGTTCACCTCGGTCTGCAACTATTCTCGATATGTCAGTGAGTACTATAGGGGCTCGGTCTCACCCTCTTGTTCAGAGGTGATGAGCCTAGTAAGCCGAGAAACCAGTAAATTCGTGGATAAATATGATGTCACACTTGATGTTTGCATATCACCAGTGCTCTCACAATCAATGGCTATAAATCCTCAGGTAAAACTCTTTCATACAAAACCAATTGCATTATATTGCATATCCCACCCCACCCCCCAAACATGACATCTTTTATTTTACCTTACAGAAAGTATCCGAAAGGGTAGATGTATGTGTCGAAGACAAAGTTGTGAACTATCTAAACCGGAAAGATGTCCAGAAAGCTCTTCATGCTCGGCTCGTTGGTGTTCGGACATGGACAGTCTGCAGCAGGTACTAATTCTTGACCAAGCTAAACAGACATTGTAATATATGAAAGTTATTAGGCACAAATACGTATAGGACATAACCAACTGAACAGGATTTCCTTTGCTGTTGACAGCATACTGGATTATCAGGTGCTGAACCTGGAGATTCCTACAATATCCATCGTTGGTTCACTAATCAAGGCCGGAATACCGGTCTTAGTTTACAGGTAAGTTGTAACAAAAACAAAATCCCAATGCTATGTATTAGACATAAAAACATCATCATGCATCCATACATTTCAGCTCATATAATTTCGACAAATCTTACAGTGGAGATCAGGATTCTGTTATCCCATTGACCGGAAGCCGGTCCCTGATAAGTCGACTGGCAAAGGAGTTAGGACTAGAAACAACTGTGCCATACCGAGTTTGGTTCGAAGGGAAGCAGGTACTTTCATCGATATCGCTTCAACTTTTCATTTTTGTCTCGAAGTATTCATATTCGAAAATCGTGTTTGCGAATATTTTCTTTTCAGGTTGGTGGGTGGACTCAAGTTTATGGCCATATCCTGTCATTTGCAACCATCAGAGGAGCAGCTCATGAAGCTCCATTCTCACAACCTGAAAGATCACTTATGTTATTTAAGTCATTCCTTGAAGGGAAGCCTCTCCCAGAAGTTTTCTGAATAAAAAGTTGGAGTACCAACTTAGAAAGGTTAGACTTAACAGATCTAATGTCTACCATCTTGGTAACGACTCGAATTTTAAGATTAAAATCCGCAATTTATACATAGTATAAGAACCAATAACATAACTTGATCTTCAAATGCATCAATTTGAATTTAATCTTTAAACAAGACAAGTAGAGGGTTTTACATTCCTAGACGTAAATAGAAAAGTGATGAGATTTTAAAAGTTTTAAAGAGTATGGGGATTGGTGGAAGAATTATACCGAGCTGGAACACCATCTAGAGCCTGAGTACCATACATATATCATGATTGCGGACAAAGCATGAGTTCAAAGAACCCAATCCCCATTTTGCAGTCAAATTATAAATAACATTAGCTTTTTTTATTCATCCAAGAAAATTAAAAATTAAAAACTTTCCGAAATGAGGGGTGTGATACACTATATATAGTAGTGTATTTCATAACGTTCTCGTGTGAAATTGGGTAATTAAAAGGTATTTTTGATATTATTTATTATAAAGTTATTATTATTTTTTTAAAAGATATATCTAATAAGATATACAACGCAATAGTTTATATATCTAAAGACTCTTTTTACTTTTCGACATGGGATTAATATATCCGACTGTTTTCAAGTGTGACAATAAAATATAATAATCAATTGCTTTAACTGGATAAAGTATTAGGTCCTTAAATAAAATTAAGCATTCGATTAATGACTTATGAATAAAAAAATTATATTAATAATGTTATTCTCGTAATAAACTCTTAGAACATCCAAATTAAATTAATCGATTAATAAATTAAACATGTATAGATATATATACAAATTTATTTGATGAAGTAGAGAGTGCGTAAAGACCATGAATGCGGTAAAATTTTGGACTCAATCATTCAGGAAATTTGTACACTGTTAAATGGGTAATATTATATTAAATATTTTTTTTATTTTATTATATAAATATATCTCATTTAACTTTATTTATAAAACTATATTCATGCAAGACCATGCAAGCTAAAATCGCTTTCTACGCTTTCTACACAGTATTTTATATAGAAAGCGATTTATGGCCGAATTGATATACCTTTACACATCAGCCAATATTTATTACGTGGAAAAAAAATTGTTTTCTTCAGAAAACGATTTTCGCGAGATAATAAACCACCAGAACTTTTAATATTGAAAATCGATTTGTACACAAAACGATTTATATTAAATAAATATCACTTTTAAAAAAAAAACGAGTATTACGGGAGTTGACGAAATCTTTTTTATACAAAGTGAGTACTGTGGAAATCGCTTTGTATAGTAAGCGATTTCCATATGAAAACGCTACCAAAAAGACGTGACCTCCCTATAAATAGTCAACCCTAGTTCATTCTAAATCACTCTAAAATCGTTTCCTATCAATTTTCTTCTGTATTTCTCTCTTTCTGATTGTCTTTTTGTTAATTTTATTAAAGTTATTCGATATAATGGTGGGTTTATGTAGACTCAATGAGAAATATTATTTTGACTATTGGCGTAGAACGATGAGGTAATTTATTTTTTATAATTTTTTAAACTTATTATTTTATTATTTATTTATTTATTATTTATTATTTAAATTTTAAATTTTTTGAAGGGTTATGAACGAGTTTTGAATTATTATTGTCATCGTATTACGGAACTGCCACATCAAGATATAGTTCTATAATTGATTAAAGCTGGATTCGAGCACGTTAATAACATTATTGGCGAAGTAAATTGCTCCCTCCACTTATTAATGCTTTGCTAGAAAGGTGGAGGTCATAGACACACATTTCATCTTTCGTATGGTGAGATTACTATCACCCTACAAGATGGTGCTTTCCAACTCAGTCTACGTATTGATGGTGCTCCTGTAACGGGTACCGCAAAATGTGATTGAGTTATTTTATGCTATGAGTTACTTGGAATTGTACTAGACCAATTTAATGGAGGTAAAATATATTTAACTTTCTTGGAACAACATTTTTTTCAATTTACCGGAAGACGCTTCTGAAGAGATTAAGAAGGTATAATTTTTTTATTAATGATAAAAAATTATTATTTATTATTTGTATATTTTATAATTTAATTTTAATTTATTACACCATTTTACTCGTGAACATATTTTATGTATTCTTGGCAAGATTTTGATTTCAAACAAATCCCTTAATAAATTGTATTTGGTGTAGTTACGTCATCTGCGTAACTTTGAAGAATCTGATAGTTTAAGTTGGGGATAGACCATGTTGGCTTTTTTATTTCAATAATTGTGTAGAAATGTAGATGCCGAAAAACATGTTATAGGAGGGTGTTTGTTGTTACTTCAGTCACGGACATGGTTTCATAAGTCTTTCTTACACCCTACTCTGCTTTGGTTGAAACTATTTGAGTTTCCACTAATCCAAAGATAATTAATTTTAATTTAACTTATTAATAATATTGTAATTACCGGAATTCGTCCAGGGAGTCGTCACCAATCTTTTTTTTTACGATGTGATTGGAACACTAAAAATGAGTCTACGAGCCAGAGTCTGTTACGCGTGAGGAAGGATGAACACCCCCACAACGCCCAAAATTGACAACTATCGATTATAAAATATTTTATACGAACAAAATTATAAATTCGATGTTAGTTAATATTGTAATCCCATTAAAATATTTAAACTTGACGAAACATAATAATAAAATATAAAAGTAAATATAATGACATTATAATAAAATAACATGATAATAATATTCATAATAAAAAACTAATAATTAATAATTAAACATTATAATAGCAAAACAATATTATATTAATGAAAGAGATATACTGATTATATATATATAAATATATTAATATAAAATAATAATAAAATAATGGCAATAATAACAAAACAGTGGCATAAATGTTAAGCATTAAGATTTTAACGTGAAATTAAAATGGAAATGGTGACCAAATAATGAAGAAACCAAAACTATAAAACCAAAACGTGAAGGATACAAAGTGCAGGGACCGAGGGATTAATTTTCCCTTCCCAGGTAAAGCACAGGTTCGGGCATGAATACGGGTTGGTTCGTGGAGCTCCAACATCAAAACTACGTTGTATTGAAGGGCCTTATATACCTCATTTTAACCAAAAAAAATAGGCTCATTTGAGCATCTAACATATTAAATAAAACAGAGCCTTTGCAAATGCTCCCAATATTCCTCTATCAATCTCGGCAGCTACCGTGGACCGCCCATCACCGGCGTAGGCGTCGCCGTTCGCCGGTGTCGGAACTTCGAAAGGAAACACCTTTCCGACTCGTTTCAACGTGCTGAGTTTGGATCTGGTGACGGATTTTTCAAGATGACGATCGTACGAGCGTAGATCTAAAGATAAATATTCGAACTATTATAATTTTTTTTACCTCTTTTCTTCTCTGTTCTTGTTTCCGATCTCACCTCTCTTTTTTTTGTGTTTTTCGGTTTGGTATGTTGGATGATTACTCTAGATTTTTGTTTCGAATATGTGTTTTCATTCGATTCCGGTGTCCACTATTACAGATCTGAACTTGGATTTTTATAACCCTTTTGTTTACATTATAATATTACACGAAATGTAAAATATCATTGATTTTAATTTATTTAAGATCTAATCTTCTTTCATTTTGCAGATCAGAGATGACAAGGGCGGTGGAGTCAGAAGGGTGGCAAGGCGGTTGAATAAGGGAGCGCGTGATCACCACGCGCAATTCGAACCGCCGCGCGTAGCGGCCATGCGCGCTGACTGTGCAAGCATGGTAACAGGAAGAGGCAACAACATTGCTGGAGAAGGGGAATAATGTTTTAGGGTTTATTTTTGGGTTTGTTTGATGGGCTCGATAGTGGGCTTTAGTTTCATGGGTATTTGTTGGGTTGTTGGGTATGTATTCTAAAAATGGGTTATGACAAATATATTTTATATTTTTTAATAATAATTTTATTTTATGAATGATAGGTGGTGTCGATCGATTGATGCATGTCGGATTGCCAACAATCCAGTAAGATTTTTGGTTATTGATTGACAAGATCAATCAAGTAATTTGTTTGAAATTCTAATTATTAATTTCAATTATTATATTTTAAGATTATTTTAATTAAAATGATATTTTTTATAGTTTGTTTGGATAATGTACCATGAAGCACATATTATACAGTATATTCCTACAGAAATATTTGATCTTGCTAACATATGGGTGTCCATTAGTTCAAAGCTTATGGGAAACAACGTATATTGACCTAGAGGTGCGAGAACAAGAATTAGGTGTTGCTTCTTGAAGACGTCCATCGACATAATGGTAAGGTCGAGGAAGAGGAAGGAATGTTCCAGACTCACCACCTGTGACGTCGATGTCACAACCCACCTTTTCTCCCCAGTTTTCGTCACCTTCAGAGGAATTTTTTACTGACGTCTTGTATCTATTTATGACTCGTACGAGTATCTTCAGTGTTTCGATGCCATAGTCGTCTTATTATCTTCCGTTAACATATGTTCCTCATGTATCTCAGTTTTCATATTTTGGATCTGGTATGGTAGATCACACTCCGGTATAAAGCCTATTTTATATCGGTCCTAGTGGTAGTGGTTCTACCTCAGAGGCATGTAATGTTCGAGAAGAGAAAGATGACCAGGACGAGGAAGAAGAAGATGTCGGTAGATTGCAGCGAAGAAATTCGCAACATGATCATCGTCCACCATGTTGCAGTACGGGTGGACATAGACGATATTAGTATTTATGTATTCAAAATAATAATTATCTTTAATGTATTAAAATTGTTTTGTCTTGATTTTTTATATATTTAAATTATTATTTTATGTATATTGTATCTTTAAATTTTAAACCCTAAATCCTAAAAATTTTAAATCTTAAACCTTAAAAATTAAACCTTAAACCATGAAAACTAAAAAAATTTAAACCATAAACCCTAAACCTTAAAAACTAAAAAAACTTAAACCTTCTTAAACCCTAAAAACTCTAATCCTTAAACCCTAAAAATCATAAACGTAAAAACCTTAAACCCTAAATCCTAAAAACCCAAAAGCCTAAACCCTAAAAACCTAAATAATAAACCATAAAAATAAAGAACAATTAAATACTAAGAATGGAGAATAATTTTGAGAACAATTACAAAAAATATATATTTCATAAAAAATTTGGACAAAAATATATAAGAAAATACAATTTTGTTCATTCAATTCGTGGGCCGAATCGATTAGGACATGTTCTCCTTGTGTGTCCAAGATTCCTACAAATCGTGCTTAGTTTTGGTTGTCCAGTACTTTCTCTATGATCGGTCAAATCTTCATCGCAGTATATTCGTGTTGATTTGGGATGACCTTTTTTCTCGCGTTGTAGTGCAAAATTAGGTCGTATAGTAGGTTTTTCATTCACTGCATCTTAATTCCATTCAATTCTAATATGAGGGAACTCGTGTTCATAAACCTTAAATATGGTTTCAAACAAGTTCAAAAGTCACTTCCTATAAAAAGTGATTTGCTGACGTGTTAGACTGGAAATTGCTTTATACAAGAAGCGATTTCCTTTAATAAATTGTTTTATGTAAAAAAACGACTTATGCACAATATAAGATTCGATTCCCTACTCAATTCAGACTGCATTTCTTACTCCAACACTCAACAAAAGCTTTTTCAGAAGACGTACAAAAAAATGTTAGATTTTCTTGTGTTGTTTTCTACTCCGAAACATTTTTTTATACTTCTTTCAACATCAGTATAAAACACAATGAGTTGTATGAATTAATATCGACAGAGGTTCAGAAATCGACAACAAGAGAAATCTTGTACTTGCAAGCAAAACTATCAATTGATGAACCTAGACCTGAAGCGCATTACATGTTGAAATTGTCAAGTTCAAGAGACATTCGCAAGATGTTTCGAAGTTACACACGTTGTGGGTATCAAATTATCGAGATCACAATATCATTTAAGGATGAAGTTAGTTCATCAAGAAACGTTGAAACATCTACACTGTCAGTAGACGAAGAAGTTTCTACAACGTAACAACAAGTGACTTGAAAAGGAACAGAGAATTGAAAAATTGAATTTAACATCGGACGTGTTTACAGATTACGAAGACACAAAAACATATTATTCTTCAATTCCTTAAATGTTGTTTGTGCAAATATTTGGTTGTTACGTACGTCAACTCGTTCTAAATTGCTTCATGCACAAAGCGATTACTGAAACAGAAAGCGATTTTAACTTATGTGGTTTTACAAGGATATAATTTTAAGTAATAAAATAATAAAAAGATAATATAATATAATATTGCTCTGTTAAATGTTTGAATACCAAACAGTACAACCCATTTTCATGGTAAATCAAGTTTCCCCTTGCTCAGTGGATTCGGTCCAAAACTATTAAAGCCACTCCACAGTCACTACCCATACTCAGACTGCAACTTATTTAAGATGTTGATAGGAATGTACAAAATTATAAATAGACAAAATTTTGGAGAAAATGTCACTCTATTCTGAATCTGATTAAATTAATTCGAGATTTAATTATAATGATTATTAAATTAATTTGAATTTTTTTATCAAATTATCATGGATTCAAACTAATATTCAATCGAACCGAAAATAATTTGAATTGATTTTATTCAAATAGAAAATAACCCAAATGATAAGTAGTGGGAATAAAAATAACTTGAGTTTACATAAGTAATCCGAATGAGAATTAAAGTTTTTATTTTTAAATAAAAATAAATGATAATTGAAAAAAAATTGTTTTTTTATAAGAATATATAAAATATTTTATTTATTGTAACATCCCGACCTGGATGTCACATTGAGCCTCCGGCCCAAAACTTGTATTTCAAATTTTCTTTCGAAAGCCCAAAAATAAAACCAACTCGAGCCCAAATATGATTCATAAAATCCATTAAGTTAAAACATAAGCCCAAAATAATAAAAAGTAATCAGAGCTCCAAAATATTACAAACTGTTTAAAAACATTCGACTCGAATAAATAATAACAGAGTTACATTACATAGGGTTCGACAAAGTACTAGCCCACTAAATCTAATAATTGTACTCTGACAACATGGTCGATGCTAAAATCCAAACCTTGATGGTGCTCCACGGAACCGGCTTCACCTAACCTACACACGAAAACACATTTCGAACGCTGAGCTACAAAAGCTCAATGGGTACACCGAACTCAGCCAGCATCATGCATATCATAAGCAGTAAAGCAGAACATATAAATATTGTGCATGATATGATGATCTAGCATGCTTGCCTACCACATGGCATAAATGAATGTATACTGACGCACACAACATATACATAGCAAAACAAACAACACAAGGTAGTGAGGACCGCATCCACACAGCATCGAGATCCTACACTACGAACAGGGCCCGCGTCCACACAACATCAGGATCTCATACTCAAGGATGAGGCACGCGTCCACTTAGCATCGAGATCCTACATCCGGGATTTGAGGCCCGCGTCCACACAACATCGGGATCCTCCAAATCCCATACTTGGAATGTCGCATCGAGTATCTTCGAATGAGGCCCGCGTCCACACAGCATCAGGATCCTACATTCGGGAGGGTCATCAAAATCATCACCCGAAATGTTACATCAGATGACCTTCAACGTGTTGCAACACTTTTGGATATCCGAATTCCCATCAAACAAGGACTCAAACCAAACAAACGATTCACCTAGGATCTTAACATCAAAGCATACTAAGACTCATCAAGACTTAGTCTTTTTAGGTTAAAATCATCAACTTTAGTTTAATAATTCATTTCCTTATTTTTAAGATTCATTAGGACCCTTTATCACTATTATCGAACCTCAATCTCTACTTACTTGGCGAGATTACGTGGGGTATCGATACTCTTAAGTGGGGCATCGAAACACCCTGTATCGATGCTCACCCACTGGTATCGATACTGGTATCGATACCCTTAGACCAACTTTAAGGTCAATGAAAGGGGGGTTATCTGCTTCGGTACGAGTATCGAATCGAAGATGTCACTAGAGGGTTTGGTATCGAAACCTGTATCGATACCCCCTCCCCACTAGCCTATTTTTCCCTCAGGGGTATCGATACACAGGCTACCGGTATCGATACCCCCTACTCGAACCTGCATTTTCTACTTGAAAATTTCTAAGGATTATTCCTAAACTTACTATAATCGAATCTAAGGCATTCCTACTTGATATTATGATTATTTGGAGTGTTTTAACACCAATTTCAGCCATTAAACACGCTTACATAATTTCCACCATTAAAGCTTATTAAGCTACAAACCAAACACACATGCACAAAATCTACATAAATGTTATCTACTATGAAATGAATGATGAAAGGAAGAGTTGGGAGTACTAACCTCTTGCAAAAACAGCAACGAAACTTGAACTCACTCTTCTTCAAGCTTTTCCTCTCCCTAAGCTTGTTGATGGCTCACAACCTTCTTTCTCTACAAGAGAAAGATAAAGAACGGATTAGCAATGTCTTGGGATGTTTCTTGAGCCTAAAAACGCTAAAAAAACTCATATTCTAAGCCCTCAAAATTCAAACCCAGACTCCACTCATAACCCTCACTTAAACCTTCATCTTCACCAAATTTACTGATTTTTACCTTGTTTTGTAGATCTTTTGATGCACAACAACTTACCCTTAAGCTTCTAAACGGGAAACACAACCCACAACATCAAGATTACTCCTTTAACTCTTTGTTGAGATGAAAGAAAAGGTGGGGAAAAAGGTTAGCACTGGTGACTTCACTATTTCATGTTCTGCAAAGAAAATAACTACATCCCCCACTCTTTGTCCCAACATGCACAAAGACCAAATTACCCCTTACTAAACCTCTCTAACCCAACAACACTCAAGCCCAACCGAACTAGCATCCCAACGAAGTCCAAAACCTCATGATTCAGAGTCCAAAACCGAAACCCAAACTCCTCGAGTTAACCCGACACTCGGATCCGAATTCGGGTCGTTACACTTATACTAAATTCAATTCATATTCAATTCTAATATTCAAAGATTGATCTGAATAAAAATCAACTAATCTCTTATTAGCCCAATATTAATGATCTAAAAATCAATCGAGTCAATATTGATTTAACTTATACTGATACGTAATTTGAATTACTTTAGACTTGAACAAAATCAAATCAGACTTAATCTATTTGAACCTGAATCGATTATAATCATATCCGAAATAATCCAATCCAAACAACTCCCTTGTGACCCAACTCCTCGGGTCCTCTCCCTCTCACTTACAGTAGAGGCAGCCTTTATTACAGTCCAGTTTGATCCATTCTCTGTTTTGCCTTTGGGTTAGGGTAGGGCAGGGTCTTCAGAATACAAGAAGAGCCTATGTTTAGGGAGAAATTATTAAATGAATATTATTCTAATTCAATTAATCTGGTTCGTTTATTTTAAAATAATTATTTAATAATTAATTATATTTTAATTATATATAAAAAAGATGATGATTTAGATAAACAAATTTAATTAGTTGAGATCACGAATAATATAATGAATGTAATAATTTTTCATGTTTAGAGAAAAATTAGCCACAACCGAGTGGAACCAGAGTTGTAGTTGTCCCCATGGTCCACCTCTTGAAGGCATTCACGAGATCCTTGGGATCCCACTGCCCATATGCACACACTATTATTTCAGGACAGTGACAGAAACAGGGTGCCAAAATAAATAGGAATCACTTCATAGATAGGACAAACACAACATCAAATATCAATTAAATGATCAAAATATATCAAATATCAATAGAGGCGTAGCTAAAAAATTATTTTAGAGGTGTCATTTTTTTAATTATATTTAAGGGATGTCAATTATTTATAAATTAATGTTATTTATTAATTTTTTAAAAAATTATATATATAATTTTATATAAAAATATTAATTCAAAAATTTTAAGATATCATTTGACCATTCATTGATAAAGGTGACTCCGTCCATGAATATCAAGTAGCATAATAAGAGAAAGAGAAACAATAAAGACTGTATTATCAGTTGTGATCGATCTTTAAATAATCGTTTCATTTTTTATTTAATCTTTGACGAGCGTTTATTTATTATTTTTAATTTTAAAACAAGTATTTTATGAAAGTTGAAAAATATAAAAGCTTATTGAGTATTAAATCAAATAAGGAAGAAACTAAAGAGATAGGTGAGTTCGACTATTTATAGATTAAAAGAGTTGTGTCTATAATTATTTACGTAATAAATAATCTAAAATGATCGGACAATAACAATAATTATAAAAAATATATCTCAAATTTAAATACTTAACAAATTAGTTTGAAAGTGATTTTAAGATAATATATATTTATATAAATTTTTAATCTTTTATATATAAAATAAATTAAACTTAAATTTTTTAAATGGATATTAATTTTTTATTAAATGAATTCTAGAACTCTAAATACTCAAAAATTGTGTATCTAAAAAATCATTTACAAGAAAAAAAATATATATACTCCCTCTGTCCTAAAAATAGTGTCCGTTATTGATTTTTTTGGGTCAAATTTTTTGAACTTTGACTAATGATTATTTAAAATTTATTATTGATAAAAATATGAAAAAAAATATATTTTAGAAACCTCTAATAGACTAGATTTCAAATATGTATTTTATAAAATTTAATTATTTAAAATATTTAATATAATTATAGTCAAAGTTTAAAATTTTTGACTTTAAAAAAGTTAATAAGGGACATTATTTGTGGGACGGAGGAAGTATTACGAAATTGTGAAATAGGGTAATTGAAAATAATAAAAAAATATTAATCGTTTTATATAGTGAAAATATATATTTTATTATTAAAAAATAATCTTTTTATATAGAGTATTATATATTATCATTAAAAAAATATAGAAAAAAAGATTATCTATTTAATCCAATAAATATAGAAAATAAACATTTTTATTCTTATTTTTTTCCTCTTTGTGATTCAATCTGAAAGGCCTTGCCCTTTTCCCTCTGCAGCTTTCTTCTTCACTCTCTTCCTTCAAAGCTGTTTTTTTATTTAAGACCATAACCGCTCAAGCTCGACAAAAACAAACTCAGACTTTGCTTTTCTCACTGTCCCAACAAAGACAATAAAAGAAGAAGAAAAAAACAAGTTTTTTTTTTTTTTTTTGTATATGCAGAACAGAGTTATCCAAACACCATGCTTTCAAGGGTGAACAGCGGTGTCATTTGGACTGAAGATAAAGAAGATGAACAATCAACTTCATGGACCAGAACCAACAACAACAGTGGTGTAATGGAGAACAAAGAACTGATGGGTTCTTTGTCTTCGTTCAAATCCATGTTAGAAGACGAATGGTACGTTCCAAACAACAGTATTTCAACCCATCACCATGATATTAGAGACCTTTCATTTCCAACGAATCTCGGAGACCATCAAAACAATCTCTTGCTGTACCACCACCAGCAGCAGCAGCAGTTGCAGCAGCCGGTGGATTCTTCCTCCTCTTGTTCACCATCGTCCTCTGTTTTCAACAATCTCGGCCCATCTCAGCAACAGTTCTTCCTGCAGCCAAAACCAGCCTTTTCTTCACTCCTCAATGTCGTTTCCAACAACCTTTTAGGCCACGGGTTTGATTTATCTGAAATCGGGTTCCTTGACAACCAAGCAACAAATTCTAGTCCTTTGTTGAACAGGGGAAATTCTGGGGGTTTGGGTGGTTTCGCTGATTTAGGCTCTGGTAATCAGATAGACACTGCTAATTCATGTTCTGGGTTCGCTGGTTTTCAGGGTTTTGTTGAGAATCCTGGGAATTCTATGTTTCTAAATAGGTCCAAGTTGCTAAGACCGCTGGATAGCTTTCCTTCGGTCGGAGCACCGCCGACTCTGTTCCAGAAAAGGGCAGCTTTGAGGAAGAATTTAGCTGATAACGGAGGGAATTTTGGGGGTTTGGGCGGAGGAAAGATGAGTGCTTTGAGTGGAACCGAGGGGGATAAAGGGAATAAAGAACTGAATAAAGAGAATGAACCGAAGAAAATTAGCAATAGAGATGATTTAGAAGATGTGAGCTTTGATGGGTCAGCTTTGAATTATGATTCAGATGACTTTACTGAGCATAACAAGGTTGAGGAAACTCTCAAAAATGGTGGGAGCACCTCGAATGCGAATAGTACTCTTGCCGGAGCTGATCAGAAGGGTAAAAGGAAAGGGCTTCCTGCTAAAAACTTGATGGCCGAGAGGCGCCGTCGGAAGAAACTCAATGATAGGCTTTACATGTTGCGGTCGGTCGTCCCGAAGATTAGCAAAGTAAGAATGTTCATTTCACTTTCGTTTTCATTTGTATCTCGTGAATGTAAGTATGAATTATTGTGTTGTTTTAGATCCTTTGACATGATTCAGATATGCAAGCTTGTTGTTTGTTTTCATGGTGTGGTATTTGTGTATCATGTGAATGAATGGTATCTTTTGCATTAATGTCTCTCACATGGAGCCTGGTAAGACAGTGCTTTAAATGTCACCAAAGTCTTCGGATCCGTATCGGGAAGTAATTTCTTCAAATGTTACCATATAGTAGCTACAGATTCATGTTCTATGCTGCATTCGGTTCTCTTTTCTAGTCTTCTGGTGACTAGTTGCTCTTTATGTTCTGGTGTTCGAACTGTTCGGGGTGATTACTGATTAGTAGCTTTCATCGATTATTTGGTGATTTAAGTTCATCATACTGATGTTGAAAATATACTACCGTAGGCAGAAAGAATCGATAATACTAAGTTTCTGCAGTTCATTGATTGTTTGGAAGTATGATTTACATGTTGCTGTTACTTGCAAAAGAAGAGTTTCGGAGTTTCATATTCTCGATTTTTGCTTCTTAGGAATTGTATGATTTAACATCATCCTTTCTACTAATAGATGGATAGAGCTTCGATTCTTGGGGATGCCATTGAGTACCTGAAGGAACTTCTGCAGAGGATCAATGATCTGCATAATGAATTGGAGTCCAGCCCTGGTAGCTCTTCGCTCACACCTACAACCAGTTTCCATCCTTTGACTCCCACTCCAGCAACCTTGCCTCGTATCAAGGACGAACTTTGCCCTAGTTCATTACCGAGTCCCAACGGGCAGCCAGCAAGGGTAAAAAGTTGCTTTCACCTTTCTCTTATCGTATATCATTTGTTCATCATTGATTCCGACATGCTTGACCTTCATTTCATGTGTGTGTATATATGCATATGTATGTAGGTTGAAGTGAGGCAGAGAGAAGGAAAAGCTGTAAACATCCACATGTTTTGTGGGCGCAGACCGGGTCTTTTGCTCTCCACGATGAGGGCTTTGGACAGCCTCGGGTTTGACATCCAGCAAGCAGTCATTAGCTGTTTCAATGGCTTCGCCATGGACATCTTTCGAGCTGAGGTACAAATTTCTGACCATGTATTGCTTCAACTAATGTTGCTTTGAGTCTTCTTTTTCATTGCAATACCCGTATGTGGCAACCAATCCAGCGCATATTTGGGCGCAGACCGGGTCTTTTTCGTTGCAATACCCGTATGAACAATATGATCACCCTCTAAAAAGTTGAACAATCCATATCTGATACTTGAATGCTTCGCAACATACTCGCATTCGATCTTCCATTTTGTATTTCTGCATATTCATTGATGTGTTCATATTTTCCAGCAATGCAAGGAAGGACAGGACATCCATCCGGACCAGATCAAAGCTGTACTTTTGGATTCAGCTGGCTTCAACAACATGATTTAGGAGTCTTCTGCAACTCTACCCCAACAATAACCTACAAGCAACTTGCATTTTCTTTTTCTGAAGTGTTTACAAGTCGATTGTGCCGGAAAAAAAAAACGAACACCTAGGCTATAGTAGTGAGAACAATATTCGAGCTTCTACATTAATTCGAACTGGTGGGAAACTCGCCATTAACTGAAACTTTGGAAGCATTTAACTTAGTTTTCTTACAGCCTTTTCAAGAATTTTCTTTGAATGGATTTCTGGGTTTAAACTTTAATTATGATAAGCTTCTCATGAATCGCTCTCCTCACTCTATTATTTTTTACCTTTGACCCAAACGATCAAACATTATTCTTTGTCATATATTACTATTATATTTCTTTATTATATTTGGGTGGAAATGAGTGAGTCTGAGTGGTACTAAAATCGATTCAATTTGTTAAAATTTCAATGTGAGTTCAAGTTTAAGTAATTTTTAACGAGTGAGAAATCTAAGCTTGACTTGATTCGTTAAGAATTCGAGTCAAGTTTGAGCTTGATTCGAGTCCAATCGAATCAATTATTGATCACTCTTTAATCGTGTCACTCAAATAACTCGTCATCTATCACGACTCATTTAAAGTCATGTCATGTCATGAAAAAAATTTAATACACAAAATATATAAACCCAAGCTTATTAATTTTAAGGTATAAAGTATTAATTTAAGGTTTAGATTATTGGGTTTAGAATTTAAGATTTATTTTTTTAAGATTTTATATTATAAAATTTTAAGAATTTAAAATTAAAAATTTTAATATATTATATTATTAAATAACTCACAAAATTTTCAAATCATGTATCAAATAACTATGCTCAATTCGTTAAAAACTTAAACCGAATTTAAGATCCTCGAATAATACACAATCTATCAAATCTTATTTATAATCCTATCGGCTTTGATCTGACCCGGTTTAATGGAAGAGATAACGTTAATGTTAGAGTTGGACCATGACAAAAATAATTGACTAGCAACTAGATATTAGCCACGGAAAATGTGACAATTTTCATTATTCAAAATCCAACCCCACTAGTCGACCGGCCACCACTGACACAAGCATTCCACCGTTGATGTCATGGTCAAAAATGGATTGCCAGATTTACCAAGCCATACAATGGATCTGGATAAAAAACATTTACTTGAAATGCCACCAATGTTGTTCATGATTATTTAATAAAAAGGACATAAAAGATGGCTGTAATAACCTATAATTACATTCACAGCTTGGTTGAAACGTCTCTGTACATGGGGTAGGGTTGAAAAAGCATGAACTTCAAGATTCAGGGAAAAATATTTATGCAACATTAAGAAAATAACATACTGCTACGAACTCCACAACATATCCAAAATCGGATCATAGCATTCATGCTAACCGTACCGGATCACGATTTGTGCCGAATCACAAATCATTTTCTACTTTGGTAAGATCATGTTCTAACCAGCAGCAGGAATGTCACTATAGCAACTCCAGATTCCTCCACCAAAAAGCTGAAACAAGAATAAGCAAACAAGCTTATTACGTAGTTCGATTTTAGACATTAATCGAAGGCGATAGCATACGCACCTATAATAATACCCTGAACCATATATCAAGGTTCATCAATTCTTAGCACTAGATGTTGGCGTGCCTTCTGCAGGAACTGGATTGTCGTTCACCTTTATACTCAATGAGCCCGGCTTCATCTTCTGGACCTCCTCTCTCGTGTAGATACCGATCTTGCGAACCATGGCACAAAATTCCCTAATGCACAAGCAAGAATCAGATGTGTAAACCATCAAATGTGAAACGGGTGGAAATAAATTACAAAGATGATGCAATGAAGTCTTACTGCCAGGGATCATCGCCTACAAGCATCATATCACCCTCATTGTCGGTATAAACAACTAGCCAATTCTTTCTAAGGGACATTAATTCACCTCCAAACTCAAATAATTGATCCAATTCAGCGATCAGTTCATCGTAGTTGTTGAACTTAGTAAGGTCCACAGACCTACCCAGAGAATTCCCCTGCATGAGAACCTGAATAAAAAATAACTTGAGCAAGTCCATCATAGATATCGTAACAGCAAGCTTAAACAATCAGGAACGGAAGGAACAACCTTAGTACAACTCCTAGTTGAAGCAGTAGATGGTTTGCTTTGAACCTCCCTTGTTTGGGGCTGACCCAGCTGAAATATTCTCTCCTGCTCATTAAAAGCAGAACGATCCTCTGCTGCCAACTGCGAGGTCTTTGACTTTTTAGACCTCTGATCAGATTCAAAAGCATGAACTTGGTGCAACGCAGCTTGCACATTACCAACTGGCTTATTGAAGGCGTTAACGTTAGAGACTGCTGGACCTGATACACTAGAATTACTTATGAGAGGAATACCGAAGAGCCTGCAGTTTCCTTCTATAGACTTTCCATTCGTAGGTTCTTGAACAAATGATGTTTTGGGTATCAAATCTCCTACTTGGACTGAATTCTCATAATGAGATGAGGTTGGGGGAGGCACCAACCAATTACCATGTGAGTGCTCAGTCCTACGACCTTCAAGTACAGGGTAGTCACCAAAACCACTAAACCTACCATATCCTCGTGACTGATAAGGCAAATCAGAACCTTGCAAAGGCCGATTTGCACTATTGTCAGCTAAGTTGAGTGAGAGACCAGAGTGCGAGAAGGACAAAGAACCAACCTTTGGTTCTTGATGTAGTAAATGTTTTCCCATTGAATTACCAGACACTAAAGATTGATCAACCAAGGATGGACGGTATCCACAATATGAATCTACATTTGACCCAAAGCCAGAGAGCAGATCAGTGTATGTTGGTTCATGCCTCCCAGAAGACATCCAATTCTCTGAACCAATTTTTCTTTCACCGGGGACATCATTCTTCTCATTGTCTGCTGAAGGTGGCCACATCACTGACTTTTCAGCAGTGTCAGACTCATTACTCTCAGCAAATGTTCCTCTCAAGGTCGAGAATTCTTGACCTTGCAAGACCCTTGGAAAGGCACTGGATGGTAAAGGGTCTACAATAACCTTGGACGAACCTAAAAATGAACTTGGTCAATAAGATCTTTCTTGGATAAGCTGTTAGGTGAAAAAACGAAAACAAATTACAGACCTATTGCATGAGATACGGCTTATCACCTACCTTCCCTAGTAAGCACGGATGAATCAGGGGATGAGGATACAGCCACAGGTCGAGGCCTTTTTGGCCTCTGCATTGGAAGGGGATTCAGGGCAGGAGGAGTCAAAGCATGTTCAATTTTCCATGGAGACACTCTCTCAGGACGAGGTATGGTAGATGTTTCGTCCCATCGCACCTATAAGTGAGATATTAAATATTCTTAAATAATTCCCATAACTTTGAGAAATTCTACAATTTCTTTAATTATACTTAAAAATATCAAACACAACCAAATTAAATAAGTCTACCTTAAGGCATCTCCATTTGGAATCCTTCCATCTTTTTGGATCAGAATCTTCAATTCCAACTATCGTTCCAGTAAACCTGCAATACAAACATTTGAAAAAACACAATCTCAGCCAGTTTTCATTTCATGTTGGAAAATTCATACCCTTAAACAATAAAATACTAGAAATGTAATGAACAATGGTTTCGATGGAGCAAGGAAGAAACATGTCATACCTCTGCTCGGGAGATTCTTCACCTTCAAATCTCATTTTGAATCTCATCCCTATCGAGTAATTGTTCTTTACAGACTCCATGTACTGATCAAATGGAACAATAAATTCGGCTGGACTTGTCCTATAAGAGAAAATAGACAAGCTTAAATAAAAGAAGCTGCAATTAATTCCTCAAATCAAAAAGAACTGCCACAGTTGAAATTTTATCCCCCAGTGATCAAATTTGAGAAATTAAACTTATCATGCAACAAAAAATTACACAGCATGTCAAAATGGTAGTTCGATCTACGGACCTAGGTTTGTAATACACAGTGAATATGGTTCTTGTTGTGTAGGCATGCCATGCAGTAGCAAGAACACCAAGATGCATGCTATGACTTGATATTACTGACGTTGGAACATTTCCCAGCTGCCTCAATGCTCGCCGTACACCAACACGTAGTTCTCCATTCTCCCCTCTAGAAAATACATGTCATTTTTGTGTTTAAGTCCTTAAGCACAAGCAAAGAATTCAATTGTAAATCATCATATTTCATGGTACATTTGAAGAAACGGATAAAACCTTAAAAATATAAATGCATCCCCAGCAACGAGCTTCTTGGAGCTAACAAAAACACTCCAACCACTTTGAAGCAAGTGTCTCCGTGGCTGACCTGGTATCAACACAGAAGAACCAAACCATATAAACAATGGGTTTTTTACATACAAAGGCCACAATTTGACTCAAAGTCTCTTAATTCCGCTGAGGGTTATTTACAATGCAGAGCATTACCCCTAAAGATGTGACGGAATCGCCACTCATTTCCAAGCAAATCCTTGGTAACCAACTCCTGAGTTGGTGGTTGCAACGACATGTCCTGACAAAATACAAACTCAAAAGAGTCACAACTAAATTACATAGTGGAAAGAAAACAGGAGCTACACATCTTCAGCAGATGAACACAAACCAATGGTGGAAGACATTCATCCGCATGCCGCCTGAGCACTGAAAACCCCCCATGGGTGCTCGTATCCGATGCGGTCAGGGTCTTGCAAAAGGAATGCACTTGGAACCGTGGGGGTTCAGGAATGGGAGACTCCTTGCCTACCACGTTCTCTTCTTGCTAGAAACATCAAATAAATCAAAGAACAAAAAACATTAGAAAATCAACTCTTCCTCAACTGGTATTCTAAAGCAACAAAGACAACTTACAGTAGGTTCCGGAAGTAAAGTCACTTGTGCAAAGACCTCATCCGTATCGGGTTCGGCCTAACAAAAAAAGTGTTGTTTAATCTCATCAGTAAAACAAAAACCATAAAAAATACAAATCCACAGTAAGTGAGGTGATATGTACCTTTAACTGGACGTTAATCACACGACAAAGGATCTTTGATGGAAGATCATACAGCGGCATCTGTTGGTCCGACGCCTGATTAGTCGACGCCTCAACCTGATTCACCAGAAAACTAAAACACTCAGAAGCAAAATCAAACACAAACCTCAAAATGGAAGATAATTTCTCATTCTGAACTTGAGGAACAAGAAAAAGGAAGACAAAAAGGAAAAAAGAGGAACCTCAAACCTGTTCTATGTGACCTTGAGGGAAGTAGAACACGCGCTCTCCTTCGCGAGGGACGGTCACCAGAGGCCCGGCACATGCATGCCATAGCTCCGTATACAACGCCGTTTCAGGGTCTATGTTCCCACATACGAAACAAAATAAGAATTAAAACGGCGATTCCCGGGAAAAAACAGAGAACTCGAGATCAATATAACGGAGAAAAGGAAAACATGAACGGAAGAAAGCGGTTGTACCTCTGACGGCGGCTGACCGAGTGGAATGACCATTCTGCCCTTCCATGGCGTTCCTAGCATCGTTTTGCTCATTATAACCAGAAGAAAAACTCTCTCTTCCATTAACACAATTTCCTTTTAGAGATACCTCCGAATTAGTCATTTTTTTCAAAAATTTTCAGTTCAGATCTATCATCTGTTACACTCTCAAACTCCTCAACCGGAAACTAAAAACCCAACCCAAATTTCCACACAATCTACAAGAAAACACCGTCGATAGAACACTAGCTCGCCTTTTCACCCCAGAAAACCAACTCTCTTTCGCTGCAGCTTTGATCAAACCTGACGTGACTAAATTACTCTCAGTTCATCTCGATTTTAGCACCAATCAATTAAAACCCACTTTTTTTCTATCTATGGTCGCTTTCACTCTTCCACTTCTGCAAAACAAAAGCTTCAACCTCTCTATCTTCTTCTCTTCCACCTTCAACAAATGAAAAATCAGAGCTTGTAAACACCCAAAAACCAAAAGGAAAAAAAGAAAAATAATCTCTTTTTCTGCCTATCTCTTTCTTTCTGGTTTTCCTTTTTTTTCTCGTCTGTGTCTGTCTGTGTCGTATGAGGGGTCGAGAGACTTAACCAGGGTGAGTCAAATCTGTGGAAGGGAATGGACAATCATTTAAACCAGGGTCAATTTTAACCCAACTGGAAAACCGTGAACCGGTCCGGCTCCCATTGGACGACTTACTGAGGTAGGGATCCAGGGGACCAGATACTAGGGGGGAGAGCCGAGACGGACAGGAAGATTGAGATTATACTAATCTAATTAAATGATAAAAAGAAAAGTGGGTAAATTACAAATAAGGTCACTTTTATTTTCAGTCTAACTTATTTTGGTCATCAACATTAGGAAAAGTATATTCCAGTCATCTAAATTATTGATTTATTACATTTTGGTCATTGAGTGTTTAACTTTCGTTAAATTGACGACAAAATATGTTAAAATAATATATTTTGTTTGACCGTTTAACTTTAAATAATATATTAATGTGATCTCTTAATTTGGTTAAAGTCCCTCATTGTCGATCATTAGAGTTATCATTGATTGATATTACTGATGACGGTTGGATCTTATAATTTTTAATTCATTCATTTTTAATGCTTTGAATATAAATTTATTTTTTTTATCGAAACTTTGTTATAAGTTCGTTATGATAAAAATAAATCGAAAAACATATAATCGAAAGGTTAGAATAGTCAAGATAAAGACAAAAATTAATGTGAAACACGATACAGTTTTCAACTCAAATATACAACTTAGATTAAAACAGTTTTTCAATAAAAAAAATCAAGGAAATGGATAGGAATATCCTTTTCACAGCAAAAGAGGGCCATGGCATAAAAATATTAAAAGTCGTGAAATTAACGAGAGATAAGGATTTAGTAATTAAAATATTATGAATCAATGACATAAATGATCGAAATGTATTTTTTTTTAAAATGATGACTAAAATAAAACGAACTTAAAACAAAAATGACGTTGACTGTAGTTTACCCAGGAAAATTCTTTGGATTAATTAAATAAAGCCGGCTTTCTCCTGGTTTTCCGTAGTATTGAATTTAATTATAAATTTAATTAAATCAAGTTGAATATTAATTAAATTTTAATTATATTAATTAAATTTTAATCTGTGTTGTCTCATATATATTTTTATTAATAATTATTATTGATTAAATTAATTTATCACCAACAATAATAACAATATATAACAATAAACATTTTAATTTAGTTTTAAAAAATAAAAAATAATAATATATTATATTTTAAATAACTCATAAATTAATGGAATCTCAAATAATTTAAGTCAAATTATTCAGGTCTCAAATTAAATTTAAACTTAAAATTAATCTAATCAAATCAAATTTTAATAACATTGTATTTAAATACAAAAGAAATTCTATAACACATTTTGAATACAGTTGAATATCATTAACGTCGAATATCATTAAACACTATTAAATACGTCGAATATAATTATAAATTATATAAAATAAAATTTTAATAAATTAATTATATAATAAACTTTTAAAATTTATAATTTTTATTAATTAATTTAATAATATTAAAATAATATTCGACGTATGTGGTAACTTCGTCCTCGTAATTACTAGATATAGTAGGACAGTGAGTTGGAATGTAACGGCGTTTGTCCAGGCGTTAAAGTTGTTTTGTTTTTCACGGGTTGAGGGTTGGTCCGTTTGTCTTGGTCTTGACGGGCAGGTTTGGACGGATGCCAACCGAAATGGGTTGTAGAGATAAAGCTAGGGTTTCAGGTAGGGTCGGGGGTGCGTAGGGAACACTTGCACCGTGCAAGATAGCAAGTTTCGTTCTCTAACATGCGCACGCAGAAGTGGGATCTCTTGGTTACAAAAATATCTCCGCCGGGTAAAATCGGCTTGAAATTATGGGGGATTATTTATTTATTTATTTTTCGAATTGAATAAATCGATTTATATTATATAATCATTTTAGTAATTAAATTTTAAAAAATTATATATAATATTTAAAACTTTAAATTTATTTAAATCTTATCAAAATAATTTTAATATGTTTTATCTCATTTACGATTAATAAAATATTTAATGTCTAAATTTATTTATCCAACTTAAACTATTTTCCGTGCCGCGTTTTCTATTTTGTCCTCGCGTGTCATTTACTCCATTGCCCTATCTTTTTATTTCTCTTTTTTCTAGCAAAGTTGAATTATTCTTTATATATTTTAATAATATTTTTTAACAAATTAATAATATTAATTTAGTGTGATCATTTTTATTCAGTAAAATATTATATTAAATGCAATTTTGACAAAATATTTAATTCTTACGACGATAACATTATTTTTTTAGTTTTTTTTCTAAATATAACCTTAAAGTAATTATTAAAATAGTATTCATTAAAGATTGAATTTCAAAAATAATATTTTCACAAAAAGAGTATAAACATTATATTAACAATTAGCTAAAGAATTAAATAATATGAAATTAAAAATTAACTAAAATATTTTTTAAATTAATCGATTATTTAATATATGTATATTTAATATTTAAATATTTTTGTTAAAAGATTTTTATTTAAATATTTAATATCTGAATATTTTTATTCAAATATTTAATATATAATTTTTATACGAATATTCAAATAAAAATATTCTGGTATTTAATATTTGAATAAAAATATTTGATTATTGAATATTTGAATAAAAATATTCAGATATTAAATATTTATATATTAAATATATGAATAAAAATATTTTAATATTAAATATTTTAAGACTACATTTTTTAATATCACAACTTACGTGTGAGAAACAATCACACGCTAAATACAAATTTAGTATAATATTAAATAACATGAATGACAATGACGTAAATTTGTTTAATTTCATAACTATATTTATTCAACTTTCTCAACCTTATCTATACTCATATTTATTTTGTTTATAATTTATAAATTTTATATAATTAAAATTAAAAAAAAATTATTCATATCTTTTTTATAAAAAAAAAATATTACGTGTATCGATAAAAAATTTCTAAACTTAAACATAGACAAATAGTACATATAATAATAAAAAAAACAAATTATATATTAAAATCTGAAATATGATAATATGGTAAATTTAATAAGAAAATAAACAAAAATATTTCCTAAATTTGTAAAGATTTATCGAATTTTTTAATTTGTATAATCATGTCATTTGATAGTGACTAAAATATGAATAATTCACAAGTTATTAAATTAAAAAGATTTAGTGACCAAAATAGGAGTAAGAAGAAAGTTGAGTGATTGTTATTATAATTTGTCCATTTTTTATTAAGAAATAATCAATTTTAACAGAATTTTTAACGTTAAGGACCGTATCAAATACGAATTAAAAGTTAGGTGACCTTATTGAATGTGAATTAAATATTAAGTGACCTTATTAAATATTTTAAAAGTCTGATAACCAAAATAAATTTAACTTAAAAATTTAGTGACTATTTATGTGGTATACCCATAATATGTTCATAGCAAGTCACATTAATTATAATAATTAAGTTGAAATGCTAATATTTATATATGAATAAATATTTATAAATACATGGAAAAATAAGTTAGTAAAATATTGTGTAAGGTGTAGTGAAACATCCACGTCGGTGAAGTGGACTTGACGTGTACCTCGTGGCTATCCCCAAGAGGCAATCAGAGTTGGACACACTATAAATAATTTAATTATTTATATTTAGAATGAAAAATTAATTATTGCAAATAAAGAATTAATATTAAAACATAATTTAAAATAAAATAGAAACATGGTCGCCCCATGATTTATCGAAATATCTAATATATATTCTCTTCTCCATTATTTTGGTTTTTATTTTTTATATAATGTAAAATAATTAAAATAATAATTTTATCTTTAAGAAATAAATTTTGTTTTATTAAAAATTAAAGAAAAATGTATAAAAAAAACTGTCTCAAAATTTTTTAATTTTTTCAATAAATAATTTTAAAAATACAGAATAAATAAATTTAATATAATAAATACTGGCAATGGAGTATCGAAACAGAGAAAAGTGGCCACGACATTGTTTCTTATCAGGTTTACAGTATTCAGGTAGTGGGCCCCACTTTACCTCTGTCCCCCTGTGCTTAGCATCTTTGGACCGTCATTTAAAATGTCTCCTCACTTTTTTTTTATCAAAGCGATACCCATAAATTTAAGAATGAATATCTAATCGAGTCAAACTAAATTAAAGAATTAAATTATTTAAGTTTAAATTTTATAATTTAAATTTTATTTAATTTTTTATTATAAAAATTTGAGTTTATATCGTTTTGCCTATAAAGTTTGTATATGTATATTATAAAAAAATTAAAATATGTATTAATAAATATTATCTTTTAATCACCTTCAAACTATTTTTAAAAAAATAAATCTCTAGTAAGTACTATTTTTTAGGAGTGTTAATTGAGTTGAGCAGCTCACGAGCAACTCAAGTTCCATCCAAAAAAAAGTTTGGTTAATGTTTAATTCGAGTTTACTCGATTCAAGCTCATCATATGACTATAACGAGTCAAATACTACAAAATTTAATTCGACTCAATAAATTTACAAGTATCTTAATAATTTTATTTATAATACGTTAATTTGGTATTTTGTGGATTGTTGTTTCAAGTTTTAAAATGTATTCGTATTCTATTTTTTTTTACATATCAATTTATGTTTATATATATAACATTACTATATTTTATATATTAAAAATATATAAAATTTTAAATACATTTAACAAGTATCGAATTAAACCGAATAATAAAATTTTAATAAATATAAATTAAATAATTTTATTAAATTTAGTAAATATTAAATTAAACTGTTTTCGAGTCCAACCAAACATTAACACCCTATTGCCATCATTCCTCCCCACGTCATGTACTAGGACCAGCAACGGTTACGGACTCGAACGGGATTTCATTACGGTTTTGTATTTTCACACTTTCTTTTCAACGGTGCATGCGGATCTGAAATGAGACTTGTATGCAGTTGAATGTATGGGAGAAACTGACAGTAGAGCAATAGTCATCTGCCACGTGCTCCGCGTGTCTGTATCTGGATGCCACGTGGATATCAATGGATTTGGACGATTCCTTATCCCGTAGGTTGCGTGACTTTTTGTTAAGGAGAGGTTGAGATTGGTTTGTTGTTAGGAGATGATGTCACTAAAACTCGTATTCACGTGATTCCCAACACAATTTCCACATTAAAAATATTTCATTCTACTTTGAATGTTTCAAAGGGTATAAATATTATTTAAAATTAATTTATTACATTAAGAATTTTCGATAATGACACCAATTTTTTAATTTAAGTGGTTAACTGAACGACTGTTGTTTCTAAAGATCACGAATTTAAGCACCAATAATTACATCAAAATGATTAAACGATCAATGTCAAATGATTGAGATTACTTTTTAGAACAAAAATCACTAATGAATTTTTACTTAAGCATCTGTTATGGTCATCAAAATATTTTTATTTTACTATTTTAATCACTAAATTATTATTTTTGTATATTTTTGTTATTCACCGTTAAAAAAATTATAAGAAATAAGAAAATGATAACAATTTAGTGACCAAAACAAAAAAATAAATAAATTAGTGATCAAAATATAAAAAATAAGAAAATTTAATGACTAAAATAAAAATAAAATATAATATTAGAAAAAATTATTGTAAATAAATATAATTTACAAAAATAATTTTAATGATAAATGGTGATGTATATTTAAGATTTTCACAAAATTATATATACACAAAATTATTAATAAAAGAATCGATTATATTGTAATTCGATTGATATTATTGTTAATTTGATTGATTATATAATTTTGTGAAAATCTTAAAGTATACATCACCATTTATCATTAAAATTATTTTTGTAAATTATATTTTTTTACAATAATTTTTGAGAAATAATAAAAGAATTGATTATATTGTAATTCGATTGATATTATTATTAATTCGATTGATATTATTATTAATATAACGTTATGCAGGATGTAGGATAAAAAACATGGGTAATGTATTATTTCTCAAAACGAATAAAAAACATGTTCTAAATGTATTTTTAAAATATAACATGTTTTTTTTTTCTTATTTCAAGAAGAAGAAAAAAATCTATTACAATCTCAATGTAGTCCAGGTTGGAAATGTGTATTTTATAATTTGTAAATACTTTACATTTAGAACAATTTAAATGGGCAAAGTCTTTCAATTTATTTAATTAGATACTTAAGAATTTATAATTAATTTAATAAATACATAAAATAATGGAAAATAAAAGGAGTGGAGAAAAAATGTAACGAAGGCAGGGGACAGAGAGACAGTCAGGAAAGTGGAGACTAATCTTTTGATTAATAGTTAATTACAGAGTTAATCATGTAATGTTGGGTGGCACATCCACATTGGGTTTAGGACAACACTTTAATTAAAGAAATTAAATTAAAGGGTTTAGGGGAGTTGGGCACCACTTATCTGATAATAACTTTAATTAAAGCATTGGAAAAATATACATCATTTGGATTGGAAATGGATCATTTAACTATGGAATGGATCGATTTTCATCGGAAATATAAAATGTTTAAGAGTTAAAAATAAAAAATATTTAAATTTTTTTTTAAAAAAATTAGATCAAAATTTATCGTATAGACGGAAGATATTACAATTTAAAAGAGAATTTAGAGAAATAATGATGTTTAATGTTAATTTTAGGGAAATAAGTGTATTTAGAGTAATTTGGAGAAAATAAGTCAAAATTTACAATAAATGATCAATCTCGTTACCTTTTTTTATTTTTATCGTTGAGCTGGTTAAACCCTCTTGCTGCAAATTGAAGAGGCTGAAGAGGATTACGCCAACAACACATGGCGAGATGTTATGAATATGAACCACATCAAGTAAAGGAGGCGAGGTCCTTACTACTTGCATCATGCAGAATATATAAGAATCGGTGCACAACACCTCATCAGGCACCATTGGCGTTGCCTAGATTGCACATCGTCAGGTGACGTTGGCGTGGTCTTCCTCGGCCTTCTCATCTTACAATAAACCGGCTTATCTAGCTCAACGATAATAAAGAAGAATTATGTTACCTATAAACGACAAGATCAGTCATTTACTATAAATTTTGACCTATTACTCAAAAATTACCCTAAAATCACTTATTTTCTTAAAATTAACCTTAAACAATATATTTTTTTTTAAATTCCTCCCTTTAAATATCTTATTATATTAAAAAAAAACAAATGGTCCAATAAGTCAATCAATATGAACATCCACATTTTTGCATTCAAAATTGGTTCCCTTTTTTGTTGTGGTTGGCAATCGATTCTGAGAACACCGTGAAGTCGTTTTCAATGAAGGAGTCAAAACGACAGAACCCCATTTGCATAGACTTCTCAACTATAACGTAAAACGACATGGACTTGGACTTGAGAGATGCTGGGCATATTCTAAACCCAAAATGGGTATGCACAAGAAGATGCTGTTTGATCAGGATAAGTTGTGTCACTTCGTTTGCTATATTTATATTTATAATTTTTATTATTTTTTTCTATTTTTGGGGAAAATTGCAAAATTCCAAACATATTTCCAAAATCCAAACATTATTTAATAAAAACAGCATGTGGAACAGATGCCCACTTGATTCACAAAAACAAGTCCAAAGAAAGGTTTTTTATTTAATGATTCGAATATTAATATTATAAATAGAGTAAATTAAATTATAAAGATTGTCTCGTAATAAGTCCGTGAAACACTTATTTTTAATTGTTAAGACGATGAAATAGATATCAATGATTATAAAATAAATCTCGAATTAAAGTATTTTTTTAAATCTAAACTCGTTCTAATTTTAAAGAATAAAAATCAACCCATACATATTTAACTGTTTGTTGTTTGTCTGTAATGGCAATATCATGTCTTTGATTTTTCAGACATTTCTTCTTTGTCTCCCTCCATAATTAAGTCGTCACTTTGGTTTATTTTATGTTTTTGTTTTTGGTAATTGTAGGTTTACCCATAAGCTATAATTGTTTCCATTGTTGAAGACAAAAGCATTCTCTTTATTGGGAAGTTATTTAATTAGTTGGTCTGTTTAATTAATTAGTATTAAACATTATTTAATTAAGTGGCCAAAGGTGTTTTGAATGGCCAATTTATTAAAAGAAGTGATTAGTATTTCTTTAATGCTCCATTAGGGTTCATAAATGGGTCATAGGGTATTTATATGTACAATAAATTTATAATAAAAGAAAGGATGAAATTAAGAATAACAAATATATTCATACTGATACAAGTCGATTCAACGGAGTATTTAATTTGGTAAAAATTTTGGGTATCGGGGCAAGGCAAGATAAGGAGTATTTTGAGATAAGTTTAAAGCGGAATGAATTTAGATTTAGGGTAAAAAATTTTCGACTCAATCCAACCTAATATATTTTTATTTATATTATATATTTATTATATAATAAAAATATTTTATTATTCTTTTGAATGAATAGATCGGATATAAATTTGGATTTTTTGGTATTCAAGGCAGATCAGGATGAGATATGTAAATTTTCATGGAAGATTGGGGTTAGGTATAATAACTTACTTTTTGGTTCGGGATTAGACGGTCAAAAATTCATCCCGTTGTCATTCTTAGATTAAACAAAATATACTATAATAATGTTGTTAAACTTATTGCGTATTTGAATATTATATAACTCAGATTATAAACACATACTTAATATTATGAATTTATTATATTTTATGATTAAATTAAATATATTCCAAAATTCTTAATTTTACCAAGTAAATTTAATAATATTATTTTTAACATAATATAATATCATTCAATTAGACCAATTTCTCTATTTTTATAAATTACAATGAACAAATTTCGTCAAACAAAATATCTTCACAAATCTTACAAACTCAGCAATATTTTTAAAAATTAAGATTTTATATTAGAGTACTCTAACACATTGTTTTAATTTATAATTGGTTAATGAAATTCGTTAATACTTGGATATATATGGAGTCGGATGCAGGACAAAATTCTTAGGGTAGAAGGGTTATGTTGTCCGTTTTAAGATGGTACAACTTAAAATAAAACTAAAATGAGGTTATATTAAAAATTTTATAAAAATAGTAAAAATTTTATTATTAATTTTTTATGTATACCAAAATACTTATAAAGTCAATAAATATTTTTATATATATCAAAATTCTTATTATTTTGTATGTATTTGAGTATGCACAAAAAAATCGATACTGAAATCTTTACTATTTTTTATAAAAATTTCAATATAACTTTCTCACGTTAAAAAACCCTATACTCCGGCCTTAAATTTCGTTTTACCTTTATTATTTATAAAATAAATTAAAAAACTAAAATAGTTATAAGTTTTTCTATTTATTTTTTTTTAAATATTTATATTCTTTTTTCTTATCTTTGGATCATAATTTCGTGATGTCGGCCACTCTAGGGTTCCATCTCTTGTCTACGTTTGAATTGTTGATGCCAATTGCCATAATTTATTGTGTTTTCAATACATTTGATCCCCCACGACACTAAGATCTGGTACCAGATGTGAATCCCCCCTGTCCCTGTCCCTGTCCCTGTCCCAAGACTATCCCGTTGAACTGCATGCGTGGTGTGACAAACAGTTCGCCCCACAATCACAATGGCGGAAACACAAACAAAACAGATGACAAAGGATCTAACAACACACAGATGTAACTGTTGTTACAAGATTGGAGGTTTAAGGTTCGAGTTTGATTTTAAGTATATGTGTCGAATTTTAAGAAAATATTTAAAAAATTTAATCACGAGAGATATAGACGAGAATGTTTTATATAGACGATAAATTAATCATGATCAATGATACAATCATGAAGTACCATATCAATGTGAATTTCACATAGGTATATTAGAATTCTAATATAATTATTAAATCATTTTTTATCCATTTAAATTATACTCTAACTCTTAAATTATAAATTCTAGGGATAGTAATTTGACTTAAAATCGTCAGGTTTCGACCTGACTCAATAGAGATTTTTTTATTATTATAAAACTGAGTTCGGGTCAAATCATTAGAAAGATACAATCGGATCAATTTAGTATGAAAATTCTCCAATTCGATATATTTATACATATAATATAATATTTTATTATTTTTCGAATTAGATCAGGTTAATTGGGTTTTTTTATTAAAATATTGAGGTTGAGTGAGATCGAAACGACCAAAAACCTATACCGCTCCACCCCACTATCATCCATAACAAAATTCTACTTTCTAAATCTTAAACTTTAAAATTCTTAACTTTAAACAAAACATTGTAATATTAGTAATTTGAGATTTAATTATTAAAAAATTCACTACTAGTACAAGAAATACTTCACCAAGCCTAAAATGAATGCCCTTTTCAATGGTCCAACAAGGATTGGGTTTTTGAGACATTTGAACCACTACCTTCAACAAACATTACAATCCTAGACCATGGGGCATGAAAGTTCCATTCATGTTTGTTATTATTTATCAAACATAATGTTTAGCAAAGAATATTGGACCCCCCCAATTGTGGCCATGGTATAATTGAAACAATGTGACCAAATTGGACCACACTTTCATATCCCATCACCCTTAAGAACCAATCTCATACATACAAAGTCACTTGGTTGTCATGGCTCAATTGGTCACACTTTTATCCAGAACTACACGGTCCAAAATTATTTACCCGAGCTTTTATGCCTTGCCTTTTTCTTTACTAGAGGAGGGAAAAGGAAAAATAGTGTACTACATTTATTATTATTATTATCATCATCATCATCATCATCATCATCATCATTATTATTATTATTATTATTATTATTATTATTATTCGATTAAAGTAAGGTATCTATATATTAAGTTTTTTTTTTCATTAGCCCAAGTGGTTAAAGGAACGATTTTTTGTTTCTAGAAGTTATGGGCTCGAGCATAAGTGATGTCAGCAAAGTGATTGAGCAATCAATGTCAAATAGTGAAGATTATATTCTAAAACATATACTACTGTAATCACTATTAGCTAATTCAAAAAAAGTATAAATAATGTTCGTTTGTCTCTTATTTTTGTTAAATATTCATCGATTTATCCTTAGCCAACATTTATCTATTATTTTAATGCTAAAACAAACGTTTAATAACGATAGTATGTTTTTAACTTTTTACGAGTATTCTTCCCTGATTAGTAGAGTAAAAATCTTCTGTCTCTTTATCATGTATTTTTTTATGCCTTTTTTGAAATTTTTTTAAAAGATCGAATTTTAAACCATAATCCTTATTTTTTATATCCTACACCCTAAACTTCACACATTAAAAAATACACACTATCCTAAACTCTAAACCTTAACTACAACCCATAACTTTGAACTCTAAACTCTAAACTCTAAATCTTTTAATTTAAAATTGAAGCACGAGAAAAAGGTAGACAATTTCCGCTTAAATCCGTAATGGCAAAGGAAGCCTTAACCTACTTGACTAAAGGGAGAATTTTGGGCTTTGTAAGGCCTATGGTTATTTCCAAAATCTACTTTATGTCGTTATTCTTTATTGCATTCTGTTTGGACTCATAGGAAATTTCATAGTTTATATGTCCTTATTCTTTACAAAATCTACTATATATTGGGTATTTTGATTCAAATTTTATAATATTTATGTTTACTTACATTCATTTGAACACAGATTCAGATATATTATGAATATATTTAGATAACAATAGTAATAAAATAAAATTTTATCGATCTTAATTTTTAGATTTAAAAACTTAATAGACTTTTGCTTCTTCTAATATCTGATCTTAACTCCGTTCCTTAAAAAAAAAAGTTATTTCTATTACAAAAATTATAATATATGAATAACAATAGTTCATATTATTTTATTTTAAAAATATTATCATGCAAATCAATATGAAACATAATTATAGTCTATAATTACAAATAATTGGGCCTTACTCCTTTATAAGAATGTCTTATTTACTTATATTTTTAAAATTTTAGACGAATAATATAGGTAAAGAAAAAATATTAGATTATTAGACGTGTTTAAAAAATATTTAAGAATAGACGGAGAAGGATAATGTTTTTTGGACCTCACTACATGCAGGTGGTAAGGTTCATGCAAAACCGTTGGATTGAACTGAGAATGTAATAATTTTTTTTACTATTTTAATGATTATTACGCATCTTATCATCTATAGGTGACAAGGTCCAAAGAACACTGTTTATTTTAATTTATTCTCTAAATATTTTTTAAACACACATAATATTTTAATATTTTTCTCTAATCTCATTATTCACCTAAATTTACTCATATTTGGACATAAAGTTAACAAAATCTTTTCAATGTTTCATTATAATTACTTTAGATTTTATTTCCAGAGTAATTTAATCTTATCATTTATTCTATATTAAAATGATCTTTATGTAGATAAAAATTATTAAAAATTAATAATAAACAATTTATATTTTATATATTTTACATATATTTTTCTTTGTATATTTTTATTAAATATAAAATTTAGAAAATAAAGTTTTTTTAAAAAAATCTTAAATGATTTGACAAGAACTAAAATAATATAATTTTAAAATTTATAATAAAAATTTAGTTTAATATTAGTGTAATACAAATAGATTAATCATTAAACTCGTTTTTTTTAAAAAAATAAAAACAATTAAATCTAATAAAACCGTAGGCTGGAGCGTATAAAAACGCATTTCTGTTGAGTTTGGGAAAATAGAAAAAAGGTAGACTATCTGTCTGTTTTCTTAACATTGTCTGAGAACTTGATAGATCACTACAAAATAGTTCATCTCGATCTGTATAATTTACTTTTGATTTTGGTTCATTCATGTGAATCAGTTATCGGGCTACGAAAAAGAGTCAGTGAAGTGTAGTCACTTGTCAGTAATGGGAAATTGCTGCTCGGAAGTCGGCGGCGGGATGACGGCTGTCGGTGGCACAGCACCCTCAACTTCCGCTACCAATCAAAACGACGCTGCTGACTTGTACTTCAAGTCTCGTGGCATACAAGGCCTATTCTCTCAGATCGAGGTCTCTTTTGTTCAGTTACTTTAGCGAATAATGAATAGAATACCTAAATTTTGCTTAGAATGAACGGTTGAATTTACTTTGTAATTGTGTGGTTGATTGATTGTTTCATGGAGTAGGAATTTTTAGGTATTTAGTATTCAGTATTTACATTCGGAGTCCTTGATTTTGAACTGTGTTGAATGTATAACTGGTTTCTGATCCATTTTCTCTAAATTTTAAGAAATTTGGTAATTTAATTTCTTTTACAAACTCTCTGTTGTTGCATTGACAATTCTGTGCAAAATCGATGTTATGCAGTTATCGTTTTCTGCTACAGATTTGAAAGACCGGGATGTCTTCTCCAAGGTATGTGAGTGTATGAATATACTGCAAAACTGACCCTAGAGCTACAAGCAACTGTGCAGTTGTGCCTTAATTATGCTATACTATATTTGAGTTTGTTGTTGAAATTAAATTTATGGTGAAAAAGTTGTAAAACTTACTGGAAAGAAGTTCTAAGCTTACTGGGCAATGCAATGTCAAATTAGTTGATAGTTGGTATTATAATTTGTGGAGGATGTTTTTTGGTTCGCGTTGACTTCATGATGCCTTTGAGTAAGTGGAACCAGGAAATAAGGTTTGAGGAGAGGGAAGTGGAGAGTTGAAGGCGAGAAGTCGTATTGTACGAACCATGGGGAAAGTATTTGTTAATTTGAAACTTAGATGCCATTTGCGATGAATGTCATCAAAGAAAATATGCTAGCTCACATGTAGTAAAGAAGGGTGTGGCGTGTTCTTGCTTGCTTGGATGTTAAAAATGGTAGTGTGACAGAAAATTATGTATCATGCTATGTTTCAAGGATGAAATATGCTAGATACTCATCCAAATACTTACAATTCTTAAAGAACTCATCTGTTAATCCAATATCCAAACTGACCAAGCAAAGGCTCTTATCTTAAAAATATTCTACGAATATGAGCTTCATGAATCCAAGAATCGTGTCACTAACTATAGGGATCCTACCATCACCTTGATCGAATCTTTAGGCAGCAACTTGATATTGAAGAATAATTCAGAGATAAGGACAGATCAGTAAATCTAACATACACCAAAATAAGTCTCTGCTTAACATTAGCTACAATGCTTGGTTGGCATTTTACAATATTTTCAGTTGCCATTTTTGTATCGACTAATAATATTTATGTACTTTACTTTCATGCTTTATTTTCTTTAGAGTGATCCTATGGTGGTGGTTTATATTCAAGAAAGAGATGGAGCATTTACAGAAGTATTTCGTACTGAAGTAGTTCTCAACTCATTGAACCCTACATGGATCACAAAATATACAATTAGTTATCAATTTGAGATTGTCCAAATCTTGCTGTAAGATCTAGTCTTTGAGTTATTGTTTTTGGGTTCAGCAAAATGATGATTTTTCACTGTAATTTAACTTATTTGATTTTCCACTATCTCAGGTTTCGTGTCTTTGATGTTGACACTCAATTTCATAATGTTGCAGTAAAGGTATCTTTGATCTATGCTACTACCTATTCTTGTCCCTCCCCCACCCTCTCCCGCCCATTATTACCATACTTATTTTACATTTCTGTTATTTGGAAATACGGTGTGATACAAGCATGAAATTTGTTGCTAATGCTTTCACTTTTTCACAGATGCTTAAGCTGGAGCAGCAGCAATATCTAGGTGAGGCAAGTTGTGCATTGTCAGAGGTATACACAAGTATCTTCTTAGTTGTGCTTCCCACCTAGAGCCTCTCCCTGTTAGACAGGGTATTTAAATACAAAGTTCTAATAAAATGGAATGTCTTACTTCAGTTGAAATGCTTGGATTTAAAATAGATTCTAGGGTTCTGCATTTTTCTGTTTCACTTAGTTAAATTACTATTCCCAATATAGTATTCATCAAATAATCTTTTGTCTTACAGATTGTAAGCAAAACGAACAGATCATTAACCTTGGATCTTGTACAAAAGGAGGATTCTATCCCGTCAACCCATTCCCAACACCGTGGAAAGCTTACCGTGCATGCTGAGGAATGCTTTAGCTCAAAGACTACAGCAGAGATGACATTAAAATGTTTAAATTTGGAATCTAAGGATCTTTTCTCAAAAAGTGTATGCATTGCTGATTTCAATTTCTCTTACTCTGCCATACTTTTATCTGGAAAATAGTTATTATGATTTGGTGCACTTCTGGACTTGTCTTGCAGGATCCCTTTTTGGTAATATCAAAAGTTGTTGAGAGTGGGATTTCTCTTCCTGTATGTAAAACTGAAGTCTTAAAGAATGATCTCAACCCAACATGGAACCCAGTGTTTTTAAATATTCAACAAGTCGGAGGCAAGGTATCATAAATTTTATTCATACTTTTACCAAGATCTTCTATTTCTTTAAAATTTGTTACATAGCAGTGAAGGTTGATCTTGTCCGGTCATGCCTTATGGAAAACAACCAATTTTCCTTTCCATCTGTTTGTTCATTCTTCCTGTTAGTAATCCTGATTGCTCAAATTCCAGATATCTTTAATTTGTCTATAAGTTACCCTTTACGCTATCGTTACTTGATTATTTTCGGAATTTCATTTTCTAAAATGAACTTGCAGGATAGTCCATTGGTGATAGAGTGCTTTGACTTCAACAGCAATGGCAAGCACGGACTGATCGGGTAATTGTTGATCTGACTTCCGTATGTTCCGTATCTTTTAGACACTTGATGATGTAGCTTCGATTTTTGGGTTTTATCAGAAAAGTGCAGAAGTCACTAGCAGATTTGGAAAAACTCCATTCTGGAAGGGAAGGAGAAAATTTATTTTTACCAACTCTGGTTGGGAATGATAACCAGAACAAGGTTTAACTATTTGAACTGAATTTAATTGTATATTTAACTTTTTATTCAATATTATCTTTCTAATCTGCTAACTGTCATGAAGGTTTTAAAAAGCAAGCTTTTTGTGGAAAAATATTCCGAGACAGTCCAATATACGTTCCTGGATTACCTAGCTGGGGGTTTTGAACTGAACTTTATGGTTGCTGTTGATTTCACTGGTACTTTCCTGTTTACTCGCACAATTGACATTGGGCCCTCTGAAATTCTGCTAATTGCAATCCTTTATATAAACTCGTAGTGTTCTCTTCGTCAATCTTATTAAGTTGACAACGAAACATGCTACATCTTTAACAAAGTTAATCAAGGGACTAATATGAATATAAAAGCTGAATCACAGCGAACTTTATGGAAGAAGGAGCAGTTTAGTTAGTCAAATGAACCATTTGTGCTATTATGCCTTCTGGTTTCTCTCCATTTCACAAAATATTTTTGGATGAATCAGCTAAATCATGCTGTAAGTACGTAGATCTTTGTTTCGGATGCTGCTGTAATTCTGCATCTTAACGCCTTAGGACTTTTCATATAAATCTGAAACTGTTGAAGTCATATGGATGAATATGGGAAAGCATCATGCTGCATATGCTGTTCTGCAAGCATCATAGCACATTCTTATGATGATGATGTCCTTAATTATGGTCTATCAGCTTCAAACGGAAATCCCCGCCTCCCTGATTCCTTGCATTATATTGATCCAACAGGACGGCTTAATGCATACCAGAAAGTAAGAAATGAATCTCTTCAATAGTTCCCTTTTCTTTCTTTTCATCGTTTACACAAGAAAATGTTATGCATCTTTTCAACCAGGCAATCTACGAGGTTGGAGAGGTATTGCAGTTTTATGATGCAGACAAGCGCTTTCCCGCTTGGGGATTCGGAGCACGTCCCATTGATGGTCCAGTTTCTCATTGTTTCAACTTGAATGGTAGCAGTAACAACTGTGAGGTAAGCAATTGCAAGCAGCAATCTAGTTTCTATATATTGTATGCTTTTATCCCGTACTCTGTTCCTCGATATTGACCAAATATCGTTGTCTCCAGGTTGAAGGAATCCGAGGAATCATGATGGCCTATACCAGTGCCCTTTTTAACGTCTCTCTTGCAGGGCCAACACTGTTTGGACATGTGATTAACAGAGCTGCAATGATTGCCAACCAGTCCCTTGCTAATGATGCTAAAAAATACTTTGTTCTGTTAATAATCACGGTAAGATATAAAAAAAATGGGATGGCTTTTCCTAGCAACCGACCGAAGTTCTATAAACAGTTGTGCATTCATTGTGTTCTTTTCTGGATTTATCTTTTTGACAGATAGCAGAAATTGATTTTCGTTTTATTTTCTCGTAACGATAGGCTCATTCTATTATCGAATAAAAAGGTTGTTAATTTTGCGTCTGCTTCTGATAGTTGTTAATGTTGCTCTAGGATGGGGTAGTAACTGATCTCCAAGAAACCAAAGATGCCCTCGTCAAGGCATCGGATCTCCCATTGTCGATTCTCATCGTCGGTGTTGGAGGAGCCGACTTCAAAGAAATGGAGGTACTTATCACTTAACATCCCTGTTTACATCCATTTTAGGGAGAATAATCTCTTCGTAATTCGTCTATCGTCGGTGACGATCGGACGTTTAATTGGTTTATTAAGTAACACAAGTCTTGTCTACAGATTTTAGATGCAGACAAGGGGGAAAGACTGGAAAGCTCGACCGGGCGAGTTGCTTCCCGAGATATCGTTCAATTCGTTCCGTTCAGGGATGTACAGAGTAAGTTGTCTACTCACTCCGATTCTTCCGAAAAGTTACGTATTCGGGTATGTAACGATCATTTTTACTTGCAGACGAAGGAACTTCTGTTGTTCAATCCCTTGTGGCAGAATTACCCACTCAATTTTTAACCTACATGCGCAGCAGAGATATTAAACCAAACAGTTAAAACACTGAGAGAGGACAAGGAAAGCTACTTCACTAAAACAGTGAGATTATGGGGAAAATTAAACTCAATTCGATTTAATTTTACTTGAATTTTATTAATTGGATTCAATTTTAATAACCATGAATAGACTCTGAAAAAAGAAAAAAAAGTTTGAATGAATAATTTGAATAACTAAAATATTTATGTAACTTAAATTTTATTTTTTGAAAATAGTTTTCTATAATTTTTTTAATATTTTTTTAATATTAAATTATTTAATATATATTATATATTTTTATTTTCTTTTAAAGATGAAGAAAGAAATTTTCTCTTATTTACTACTGCGATGAAAAATCAAGTTATCACTATATTTATTTATTTTTCTTAACTTTATGTTTTATTTAATTTTTAATGCAATTATTTATAAAGAATTTCATCAATTTTTTATACTTTCATTAGTATTTTTCTTCAAAATCATTTTAAAATAATATTATAAATATATCAAATAATTTCAAATGATATTTGTTTGATTAAATAATATTGTAATTATTTTTACATTTGTGGAAAAAATATCAACAAATACATATGTTATCATATAATATTATAAAAAACTTTTTAAATAAAAATAATTAATACAAAACTATAAACATTCACAATTAAATTTAAACAAAAATTTAAATAACTCAAATTAATTTAAATTTTATAACATCAAATCACCTTGATTTTTTTAATAAAATAAATTCTTCAACTCAATTAAATACTAAATGAACTTCCCTTTCAAAAATGAATCCATAGTTCTATTTCTGAGGCTGTGGCATCTAGGGATGTAAAAAACTGATCCGACATGAAAACCCGCCTAAAACCTGTTCGAGTCAGAATTTGGTTTGATCCGGGGATGTAATGACCCGAACCTGATCTGTATCCAACTGTTGTTGACCCGAACCCGAGTTGGACCTGTTACTGCAGTAACCGAAACCGAATTGTATCCGACTGAGATTGACTTGAACCCGATTTCAACCTGTTATTGTAGACCTGGAACTGACCTGTATCCGATTGAAACGAACCCGAACCCGAGTTTGACCTGGCAGATAACCGATATTATCCGACTGAATTGACCCGAGACCTGATTTTACCCGACCTGTTTTAAACTCGACCTGATTTAAACCCGACCTGATAAATGACCCGACCTGTTATTAACCTGAACTAATATAACATAACATTTATATAAATAAGTTATATAACATAGTTAATTAGTTAATTACTTATATCATACTTTTAATACAAATATAAAATAATATTTTTATTATACATATTAATATTTATATAAATATTTTACATAACATACATATATTATAATTTTAATATGGACATAATTTTTAATTAATAATTCATAGTTTAATTTTATTACAAATATTTATATTGTACATATAACATACTTATATAATATTTATAATGATCTTATTATAAACATGGATACATTTATACTTTAATATTTATAACATACTTATTACCAATATTTATATAAAATATATTATAAATATTTATTAATTTTAAATTGTATACTAAAAAATTTGATATTATATTTATAACTTATAAGTTATAATTTATAAGTTTAACAAATTAATAAACTATAAAAAATTTAACATAATTTAAGTTATTTGTATAACCAAATTAATAATTTGCTAAAATTATTCAAGTCCAACTGATATGAATTTAAATAATTTAAGTTCAAATTAATAAACTTCATAAAAATTAATAATTTGCTAAAAATTATTCAAGTCAAAATAATTTAAGTTCAAATTTAAATACCCAATATTCATCAGATAGGATTTTAATTTACTAAAACTAAGATTATACAACTTCCTTAAGCAATTGAAAAGAAAAAAACTGAAATCACTTCAAAATATAAATTTAAATTACACTGTAAATTAGAAAATGTAATTGTTGTATTATTCAATAATGTATAACTTACAAAAGAAAATTAATAAAAATTACAAATGAACATTATATACAAAATTTTATAATGCTATATGCAAAAGTTTTACATTATTTAAATTATAAAATGTGAGCTCAGATCTTATAGCAAAAGTTTTACAATGCTATATGCAAATACTTTGCTACCAGAATTATCATCATCGAGCACTAAAAAATCTAAAAGCCACCAGCAAGGTTAATTATGGGTAACTTCTTACCTAAAAAACCAACATAAAATAACCAAGGGCAACTAATTAGATAAATAAATCAGCAGCTTTGAGAAACTGATAAGTGCTCAAAAGATCATTAATTTATACACCTTTCCTGGGCAATAAGCACTTATCTCACACTTACTTGGACTGATGCATGCGCTTAATATGCAATATTCGGATATTCTGCTATTATAACTCATAAAGCTAATATTTACAGAAAAATGCAGAATTTACGAGATATCTTCTGTACATGTAGGAACAAGTACTGCCGAGGCAGGGTTGAGGCCGAGGCAGAAGCTGGGCCGCGGAAGCAACTGAAGCTCCAACATCAATACTAACTCGTTTCAATGCAATAAAACATTAAGATTTGCTTACTCTTTGCCATTCTTTGTTCTTGCATCCAAGCCCGGGAGGGAAGTTTGTGAGTGATCCATTTATCTAGACTCGGGAGAGTTAGATTCACGAAAGGAGTAAGTACGGTACTTGAAAAATACTAACTCGGCCTAGGGATAGGTTGGAGTTTCAGCGGCTAAAAGAAGTGTGAGATTGGTTGATAATTATAATTGATTCACGTCGGGAGGTATCGTCAAGGACTGATTATCAACAGTGTTACGACTTAGGGATAAGCGGAGCCATCCAAGGACACTTTGCCGAATCTTAGTGAGGTCTACCCAAGAGCAAGGGATTGCCGCGGCAGACACGCATTGTCGCTGCCGAGACAATAATCTGTAGTACTGCCGAGGCAGAGTCATGCGATAGCATTGGATAGAAACAAGTTGATCGATTCCACAGTACAACGCAATTGGATCCTGCCCACTCTCCTCATTCATTCTCACTATCTTTATTTAGTTTTTATTTAATTAGTTTACTCAAACATCCTTCCTATTTGTGTTTTTACTTTACTTTTATAGGACAAGAATATTAAAGAAGACATATTAAGTATACCAATCCCTGTGGAGACGATACACGATAAATACTTATCACTATATTACTTGCGACGTGTACACTGCACAATTTGCGCTATTTGTACACGCAACAAGTTTTTGGCGCCGTTGCCGGGGATTGACAACTAAATTTTGTTTTCTTTATTTTCTTGCTTTAGTTATTTTTATTTTACTTTGGTTTCTTTTTGGTGTATGACCAAGGCCAACCCATCCAATCCGTTGTACGAGATTGACCCTGAAATTGAACGTACACGGAATCGGTTGAGGAGACAAATCCAACAAGCAATGGCATGAAATCAAGTAGATCAAAACATACCTGTTGGCCACGGAGGACTTCAGCAGCCACCCATGCCGCAGCAACCACTGCCGCAACCTCTACTGTCGCGGTAGCTCACTGTTAGAGATTTTCTGGTGGAAGATCTGAATAGATTAAACCCTGGAGTCGTTGCACCAGAAATAGAAGCAACCCACTTTGAAGTCAAACCTGTCATGTTCAATATGTTGAATATTATTGGAAAATTTAGTGGGTCTGCAACTGAAGATACCAGACAACATCTCAAATCTTTCATGGAAGTTTGTAACTCATTTAAAATTCAAGGAGTCCATGAAGATATTTTGAGATTAAAACGGTTTCCCTATTCACTGAGGGATAGAGCCAATACCTAGTTAAATAGCATTCCAGCAGGATCAATAGGATCTTGGAGTGAACTTTGCCGAGATTTCATTACAAGCTTTAACCATACTAACTTATATGATCGAATCCGTAATGAAATTACTTCTTTTCGACAGGCAGATGATGAACCAATGTACGAGGCATGGGAGCGCTATAGAGAGTTATTGCACAGATGCCCATTACATGGATTTCCCTTGTGGACACAAGTGACAATGTTCTACAATGCCACGAATGCCCCGACAAGGATGATGTTAGATGCCTCTGCCAATGGGACACTCCTCGACAAAGCTCCTGAGGAAGCTATAGAGATTCTGATCAAGCTCGCAAAGAATGATTTTCAGTTCCCTACATCTAGGCGAGGAGGAATGAGACGCCAAGGCACAGTGAATGAACTCGAAATATCCAATTCAGTGGCAGCACAATTGACATCTCTAACCAAGATGGTTCAGAACATGCAATTACAACAAAATACTCATGAGGTTAGAACGATCAATTCTTCTGAGTATGTGCAAGATGAGGAAACTGGTTTTTATGTGGGAAACTACAACCGGAATAATAATATGATGTCTAACACATATAATCCGGTATGGAAAAGGCACCCAAATTTTTCATGGAGCAATCCTAATAATGCCTTGAATCCCACTAATCAGATCTCAAGTTATCAGCAGCCGATGCCGCAGCAGAATATACAGTAGATGCCGCAGCAACAGTCCGAAAGTTCGTTGGAGAACACTCTCAAGGCCTTTATGATGAAAACAAAATCATACATGACAGAGAACAATAATTTCATAAAAAGGATGGATGCTTTCATGAACAGGACTGAGATGAGGCTGCAAAATCAAGAAGCTGCTATTAAAACTCTAGAAACTCAAGTTGGTCAGTTTGCTCAAAGACAAAACACTAGACCACAAGGAGGATTACCTAGCAATACTGAAGTTGCTAAGGGAATGGGCCATGAGCAATGTAAAGTGATCACAACCAGAAGTGACCTACATTTAAAAGAAAAACTAAGCAGTTCAACAAACAAGGTCTCACAGGCAATACAAGAGGAATCAAATAGGGAGGACCAGGATGCTGAACCAGAAAGTCAGGCCTCAGAAATCCCAACAGAAAAATCTGCCGAGGCAGACAAACTGGCAACACCTCAACCAGCTGCCGAGACAGTAAAAGACCCAGTGGTGCCAGGTATTAAATTCAAAACTCATGAAACCCTGGAGGAGATGAGACCACCACCACCTTTCCCAAAAAGGTTGAAAAAGCAAAAACAGGATCACCAATTTAAAAAATTTTTAGACATCCTAAAACAAGTCCACATCAACTTGCCATTCGTTGAGGCAATTGAACAGATGCCCAACTACGCTAAGTTCTTGAAAGACATGATATCTAAAAGAAAAAGGCTTGGTCAGTTTGAAATAGTGGCAACAACTGAGGGATGCATGGCAATGCTGCATAATCGCATGCCTCCAGAATTAAAGGATCCTGGATGCTTTACCATACCTTGTGCGATAGGTAACTATTATGAAGGAAAGACTCTATGTGACTTGGGGGCAAGCATCAACCTAATGCCAAAATCAGTCTTCTAAAAGCTTGGAATAGGAAAAGCAAAACCCACAACTGTGGTACTTCAACTAGCGAATAGATCATTTGTGCACCCTAAATGAAAAATTGATGACATTTTGATAAGGGTAGACAAATTTATTTTTCCCGCTGACTTCCTTATCCTTGATTGTGAAGCAGATGATAATGCGCCAATCATATTGGGGAGGCCTTTCTTAGCAACTGGACGCACTTTAATTGATGTGGAAAATGGAGAGTTGACAATGAGGGTTAATGACCAACAAGTCAAACTCAATGCATTCCACAATTTAAAAAAATATGATGATCCAGAAGAGTGCAAAGCCATCCACACAACAGACACCAAAATATCCTGCCTTGGCAGCGTGCTCGGCAGACTATTTGGCAAAAAGATCAAGCTCAAAATGGAAGCAGCACATAAGGATGGACATGAAGCAAAAGGGAGCAGCCAACATATGAATTACAATTCTGGCCAACAAGAGATAAACACCTTAGGAGATGCATTTCCATGCATTCCCCTAGTGACTTAATATGCATTTGCATGCATTCCTCCAGTAACTTAATCTCTTCCCTTTTCTTTTTATACTATTATATTAGGAATAGTTTAGTTTATATTTACTTTCCATATTTATTTTAGTCTGTCTTTATTTTTCTTGTTTTTTTTCAATTATTTTTAGGTTAATAAAGCAAGAATAAAGGAGAAATAGTTCACAACAGAAATTCTGCCGAGGCAAAAAATAGTGTCAGAGCCGTAGCACTCCCAACGGGCAGAACAGTGTAACGGCTAGCCTGCCGAGATTTCTATCGCGGTAGTAAAAGTAATCGGCAGTAAAGGCTAATGGCTACAAAACGGATAGTGGTTTCAAACGGATACAAGGCCGAGACCTATATAAGCATCTTCCTTCTCTTGAACTATTCACTCTTGCATTCTTGTTTTCTTTTGAATTTTTGTTAATCTTGCTCTCATCATACTCTCTACCTAGCCTTCTTGAAATTTTCAGAATCTTTCCAAGAAACTCTTCAAAATCCTCAACACTCATCCATGGCATCATGCACTCGCTTTGCCCCTACCACTGTTGAAGACCGATTCAACAGATCGTTCGTTGCCCGGCAATTATGGGAGGAACAAGGGTTCCAACACTCGGATGAGGAGAATTATGGCATCGAACACTTCTTGTTCGATAAAATTAAATATCAAGATTGGGAGATTCTTTGCCTACAGCCTGCCCAGGCAAATGCCACCATAGTACGAGAATTTTATGCACATGGGCCGAGCAAGGACTCTCTCTACGTCCACTGTCGGGGCAGGCCGATCAAGCTTGATGCCGAGACAATCAACCAATATTATGGCCTCACACCTGTCCGCGATATCCATACCGAATTTTTTGAAGAAGTTACAAACGAAGATTACGAGTTGATTAAAGATGACCTTTGCTACAACAACACCCCTTGGGAAACCGGTGCCCATAGAGGATCTGTAGCAAGGCAGAACTTAAAGCCCGAGGCCAAGCTTTGAAACACTTTTGTCAAAAGACGCCTCATCCCCACCTCCCACAACAGCACGGTAGACCGTAGGAGATTGGTGCTCATCCAATAAATCATCACCAAAAGGAGCATCAACGTGGGCGAGATCATATTACAAGAAATCTACGAGTGCGGTACGAAGGAAAGAGGACCGTTATATTTCCCTTGTTTAATCTCTGGTTTGTGCATTGCTACAAGTGTACCGGTGGAAGATACAGATGAATACACACCAAATAGGAAAGGATGGACGAGAAACTTCTGCTATAAAATAATGCAGATCACGCAGGCAGAACCATTCCAGGCAACTCCTCAGCAGTTCACTGCCGACTTCACTGTCGGAGCCCAGTACACAGCAGATATGCCTGACACTGCCCACACCACTGTCGCAGCAGACCCATACCAGGAGATTCTACACAGGATGGCCGCCATGGACCTTCGTCAACAGAGATACATGGAATATCAACGCCACTTCAACAGCACACTTGCACAGATGATGATGCAAAAATTTCCAAGTCAAGGGATGCACTTTCCAGAATTCCCAGCAAACATATTCGTCACAGCAACACCCTATACAAAGACCACCCCAGCCCCAGGACCGAGGCTGTTTTTCCCTTCTCAACCTCAACAACAATTCCACACGGCTGGCCCATCTAGGGTAGCAGGCTCTGTCGCGGCATCTTCAACCAACAAAAGACCATCAAAGAGGAGAGTTGTCTTCAGTACTCCACCACGATCACCCATCCCCATGGACAGTCTCTCTAGAGAAATAGATGAGTATGTACATCAAAGCTCATCCAATGCCGAGCCAAGCATTCATTATGCCAAGGCAACAAACGTTGAAGAGGAAGGGGGACGAAAATAATGCATACGGAAGAAATTGCCGACGAAGAAGAAGGAGAGGAGGTGAATGCTCCTTTACAAAGGACACCACCCACACGAGTTCAACCGCCCCAACAGGCAAAACTACAACAATCACCAGCACAAGGATCAAGGATGAAAGAGTCAGCGGGAAGGCCTAGAACAAAAATTGTTACCAGCAGCTCTTCGGAGTCCATTTAATACTAAGTTTTTCCTGTCCTTAATTCTTAACTTCTTTACTTGTGTAGATTAATTTCTTTACCTGCTGTGTAATTAGAGCATTGAGGACAATGCTGAGTTTGAGTTTGGGGGTGTAAGTGCACTGCCGAGGCAGCCCACTACCGCGACCTTACCATGAAAGGGAGTAAAATTTTTGCCTTATTTGAAATTTTTTTAGTGCATCTATCTGCTTCCTAATTGATTTACTGCCTTTACTTTTGCACTGCCTTCCATTAGTATTGCCTTAGTTTATTCTTTAAAGGCTATAGAAATCTTTCTCCTTACCATGGCTAGGTTCTGTTTTAAAGGATTAACCTTAGAATACTTAAGGTAGAAAACCTAGAAGCTTGCTATAAGGTTAAGGTTACAAACACTTTTGGGACTTGTTTGATTTAGGAATTCTTTTAATGAACTTAGGTGATAAAGACTTAGACTTTTGGGAAAGTGACTAGAGGTGCCTATCACCGGCTATAGGAAACGCTATTCTTCATGCTAGAGGTGCCCTAAATTGGCTCTAGTATGCTAAAGAAAGAAAAGAAGGAAATAGAAAACACATACCTTGAGGTGCCCGAAATTGGCTCAAGCTATTAATGTTTTAAGAAGAGAACACTAGATCCAAATCTATTTGTCTTGAACTTAGAGTTCATCTAAGAAAGTCTTTAATCAACCTTGTCCATAAAAACGCACACACTCACAAAATCTTATAGCTTGTTTTCGGGTAAAGTACTTGAGTAAACAAAAGGCTAAGACTAAGGAATATGCATAGTTATGGTAGGGAGAATAGATGAAAAAGTAAGACCAAAAGAGAATAAGGTTTGACAAATTGATGGCTTGCATTGCTTGAGGACAAGCAATAGTTCGAGTTTGAGGGTATGATAAGTGCTCAAAAGATCATTATTTTATACACCTTTCATGGGCAATAAGAACTTATCTCACACTTACTTGGACTGATGCATGCGCTTAATATGCAATATTCAGATATTCTGTTATTATAACTCATAAAGCTAATATTTACAGAAAAATACAGAATTTACGATATCTTCTATACATGCAGGAACAAGTACTGCCGAGGTAGGGTTGAGGCTGAGGCAGAAGCTGGGCCGCGAAAGCAACTGAAGCTCCAGCATCAATACTGTAGGCGATTGGAAGATAAAAATACACTGGACGATTCTGGATCTGCAGCACATGGATCGAAGCTGGCTAGCGCGAGGAAAGCCCAAGTCAAAGGCCACGGGGGAAAGCCTCATAGTTGAAATAAACTTGGAAATATTTGATTTATGGGAATAATTGTAATCCTAGTCCAAGTAGTATTCCTACTTAGGAAAGGTTTGCCTTAAACCTAGACTATATATACCATAGCCGTCCAATGTATTAAGAGAGCCGATTTAGAGAGAGTTCAACCCTAAGAATTATTGTGTTCTTTCCTCCATCATGTTCTAGGCTTTCTTAGGGTTAGGTGAAGGTTGTCGAGTACTTGTGAGAGGAGATTGTACTTTGTTTCTCGTTTCAATGCAATAAAACATTAAGATTTGCTTACTCTTTGCCATTCTTTGTTCTTGCATCCAAGCACAGGAGGGAAGTTTGTGAGTGATCCATTTATCTAGACTCAGGAGAGTTAGGTTCACGAAAGAAGTAAGTACGGTATTTGAAAAATACTAACTCGACCTAGGGATAGGTTGGAGTTTCAGCGGCTAAAAGAAGTGTGAGATTGGTTGATAATTATAATTGACTCACGCCGAGAGGTATCGTCAAGGACTGATTATCAACAGTGTTTCGACTTAGGGATAAGCGGAGCCATCCAAGGACACTTTGCCGAATCTTAGTGAGGTCTACCCAAAAGCAAGGGATCGATTTCACAGTACAACGCAATTGGATCATGCCCACTCTCCTCATTCGTTCTCACTATCTTTATTTAGTTTTTATTTAATTAGTTTACTCAAACATCCTTCCTATTTGTGTTTTTATTTTGCTTTTACATGACAAGAATATTAAAGAAGACATATTAAGTATACCAATCCCTGTGGAGACGATACAGGATAAATACTTATCACTTTATTACTTGCGACGTGTACACTGCACAATTTGCGCTATTTCTACACGCAACAGAAACCAACAACATTAATCCAATCACCAACCAGCAGCAAAAAGCAATCAACCACAACAACAATAATCCTTTGTTATAAGTCATAACTCATAACATACCTCAAAAAAAATTAACAGTAAAAATTAATAAATATTGAAAAGAAAAAACAGTAAAAATTCAGAGGGATTACCTTTAGCTTGATTTCAATCTTCATTAGAACTTAGAATTGAAGAGTCTTGCACAACAGTAAGATAATCATCATCATTTTCCTCCGGTTCAAAACCATACAACGAAGTACGGGTTGTTACAAAAATTTCAACATTTTTGGGTAGAAGTTTAGCCCTCAATTTGTTCAAAATTCTTCCTCCCATACTAAAGGATGATTCAGAAGCAACAAAAATGATTGGAATGGCTAAAACATCTCTTGCCATTTGAGCAAGAACAGGGAAAGATATAGCTTGTGCCTTCCAATACTCCAAAATATCAAATTGGCTATCCTTAGAATGAGGGATCAGGGGAAGATTAATTTATGAATCCACATCAGATTTTCCACTCCTTGAGGTAGCTAAATTTGCATCAAAGTTCTGAAAATAAAGTGTATTAACAGTTTGAAAATTTTTTAAAAAGAATAATATATGAAGTTAAAAAAATTAAATCAGCTCACCTAAAAAAGATTAGACTTTTTAAAAGTTGGAGGTCGACTAGAACTGGAAAAACTTGTACTTTGAGAAGAGTTGCTTTGAACAGAAGAGTTAGGGGAGGAACAGATGACAGACTTTGAATAAAATATATATAAATTAACAAACTCATTATAAACAATACTCACCCTTCTGTCAACCTCATCCTCAACATAGAGGACAACATACAACTCCTTCAGAAGTTGTAACTTATATCTGGGATCAAGTAAAACAACAAAGGATAGAATAGTTGAGTGATCAGACCAATACTTGTCATACAACTCAAGCATTGGTCCTGCCATTTTAGAAACACCCTCACAAGGATTATTGTGAGCATTACACAACAACTTCTATATAGCCACAATATTAGCCAAGTATAAATTAGCAGTAGGATACTTGAAACTAGAAAACATATTAGTAATTTCAAAGAAAGGCTCAAGGAAATCACAGATTAATTGAGCAGCTTCCCATTCAAAATCAATAATTATATCAAGGTCATTTTCCCTGTTAATATATAAGTTAATAGCTAACCTAGCTTCAAGTGCCCTACAAATCATTAAGTAAGTAGAGTTCCATCGAGTAGGTACATCCAAAATCAACTTACCAGAAAAAGAAGAACCACAATCTTTCACAGCCAACTCAAAGTTGCAAAGTCTAGAATCAGAAGAGTCAATAAACTTAAAAATTTCTCGCAATTTAATAACAGAAGAGTCAATTACTTTCAAACCTTTTTGAACTATCAAGTTCAAAATATGAGCAGCACATCGTATATGAAAATACTTACCACTGCATGGGAGGGGAGAAATGGCATACAAATCATCTTTCAGACGCCTAACCATTCTATCATTGGCAGAAGCATTATCAAGTGTAATTGTAAAAACTTTCTTCTCAAGATCTTACTCACATAGCAATTTTTTCACAAACTTATAAATAGACTCACCATCATGGGGAGGGGGGAAACGTCGAAAATTCAAAATTTTCGATTGAAGTTTCCAGTTATTATCAACATAATGAGCAGTAAGAGCATAGTAAGAACGAAAAGTGCAAGCAGACCATCCATCACATGTAAAGCATATACGACTTGAAACAGAATGCAAAGAATCAAGCAATAATTTTTTATGTGTTTCATGCTTTAACATGCAATGTTTGGTAATGGTATACCTAGATATATCTCTAACAGCTGGATTTAAATAATGATGCAAAACCTTAAGTTTATCATGCTCAACTACACTTAAAGCATAACCATGACAGAGAATAGCCTCGGCAAATAACTTATAATACCTTTTATGATCAAAAGAAGATTCAGTACTACTACTAATATTAGAAGCAAGATAGTCTTTATAAGCTTGGCATTTTTCAGTATGCCTTTTCGGGTTAGAGGTACCAACATAAGAATCAGCTTTGTATTTTTTTATTTTACAATACTTACATTGGGCATAAATACCTTCTAGAAGCTTAATGAATGAGTAATGATCCCAAACAGGAGAAGTTCTTCTCCCAAACTCACTGGCATTTCCACTAACAGCCTTCCTCTTTGAGCTGCGAACAATTTCAGAATCTCCCTCATGTGCATCCCCTTAAAACAAGAAAACAAAGTGTATAAGAACCAAGAAAATATAAAAAATGAATAGAAATTAAAATATAAAAGAGAGGAACATACCTCTTTCAGAGTGTGGTTCACTTAGCTCATTTGGACCTCTGTCACCAGGTCCATTATATTCCAATTCATATGAAAATTCATCCATATTACTTAAAAATATTATAGATTTTGTTAGATAATAAATAAATAAAAAAATAAGGACAGATAAATAAAAAATATTAAAAAACAGAGAACAAACAAACAAATAACAGTGATAAACATTATATATAAAGCATATTCAAAGAACATAAAACAATGATAAACATAATCATTTCCAGAGTATAAACAAACAAAATAATGATAATTTCAAACAAACAAATATATCAGTCACAACCAAAATAATGATAATTTCAAAGGAGAACATAACATAAAATATATCAGAATATGAACCATTTATAAATAACAGAGAACAACCAACAAAAATAAGAGTGATAAACAGAACCATTTTCAGACCCAAAGCAAACAAACCATAAGACCTAAAATATAACAAACCCAAAGCAAACAAACCCTAAGACCTAGCAATGTTTTAATCCTTGTACTTAGCGTTGTTAAACCAGTCCATGAGGTCTTTTAGAAACCTCCTTTGACACCAGTAGCATCATAGGTCGGGTAGTCCAGCCCATATACTCGGATTAAACCATTACCAAATAACATAGAACAACCAACAAAATAACAGTGATAAACAGAACTATTTTCAGAATATGAACCATGACATAACCAAATAAACAGAATATATAAAACATATTCAAAGAAAGTACATAAACATAAACATAAGATAAAAAATAATGATAATTTCAAAGAAGAATAGAACATAAAATATAACAGACCCAAAGCAAAAAAATCCTAAGACCTGACAATGGTTTAATCCTTGTACTTGGCGTTGTTAAATCAGTCCATGAGGTCCTTTAAAAACCTCCTTTGACACCAGTAGCATCGCAAGTCGGGTAGTCCAGCCCATATACTCGGATTAAACCATTACCAAATAACAGAGAACAACCAACAAAATAACAGTGATAAACAGAACCATTTTCAGAATATGAACCATGACAGAACCAAATAAACAGAATATATAAAACATATTCAAAGAAAGTACATAAACATAAACATAAGATAAAAAATAATGATAATTTCAAAGAAGAACAGAACATAAAATATAACAGACTCAAAGCAAAAAAATCCTAAGACCTGACAATGGTTTAATCCTTGTACTTGGCGTTGTTAAACCAATCCATGAGGTCCTTTAAAAACCTCCTTTGACACCAGTAGCATCGCAGGTCGGGTAGTCTAGCTCATATACTCGGATTAAACCATTACCAAATAACAGAGAACAACCAACAAAATAACAGTGATAAACAGAACCATTTTCATAATATGAAACATGATAGAACCAAATAAACAAAATATATAAAACATTTTCAAATAAAGTACATAAACATACGAAGAATAAACAGAGCTAAGAATATCAACCAAATAAAAGAGATAAGAATACTTACAGAGATAAGAATATCAACCAAATAAAAATACGAAGAGATAAGAATAAATAGAGATAAAATTAAGGTAAAAAATATAATAATAAAAGTATAGAAAACTTACAGAGATAAGAATATCAAAACTTACAGACCAGATTCACAGCTACTAAATGAACAATGAAGAACCTGAAAAAACAAAAACATAATTACTATCTGAAATAAATATAAAAAACGAAAGAAAAGAAATACAATGGACTTACACAGAATACGAAGGGATCAGGTATCTGAAAGGTTGAAACTTCTGGAAGGAATAGGAAGGGATAAGAAGCTGAAGGGTTTTAGAATTAGAAAGGTTTGGGGTTTAGGGATCAAAAGGGTTTATGGTTTAGGGTTTGAGGTTTATGGTTTAGGGTTTATTGTATATGGTTTAGGGTTTAGGGTTACTGGTTAAGGTTACTGGTTAGGGTTTAGGGATTGAGGTTTAGGGGTTAGGGTTTGAGGTTTAGGGGTTTGGGTTTGGGGTTTCAGATTTGGGGTTTGGGGTTTGAAAGAAAAGGGATTGAGTTATTGAAAAAAAGGGTTTTTGATCGAAGAGAAAAAAGTTTTAGAAGAGATTAGGTGTTTGTGGAAGATCTGGAAGGGTTTTGGGATGAACAAGAGATAAACACTGAAGAACAAGTGATGAACTCTAAAGAACAAATGATGGACACTGAAGAAATTCAAGTGTTTCAATCGAAAAACTTGAATAATTCTAAAAATTTTGTGTTTTTCCTAGAGAAGGCAGAGGATTTAGAGAGAGAAGCGGAGAGAAATTCATGCAGAAATTCAAGAGAGAGAATGGATTATGAGAAATGAGGCATTAGATTTGATTTTTGGGTTTAAATAATGGACGGATCGGGTTAAAAGATCTGCGTGTTTTGAAACGGGTCGCGCCTAAATATTTGGGTTAAATACTGGACGTTATCCATTGTGTTTTGAATTTCTTACAATTTCGTCCTAATCTTTTTTAAAATTTAACTTTAACTTTTATTTTTTCTTAATTTAGTCACTGTATTTATATATTAATGTATTTATACTATATACTATATAAATATTATATACTATGTAAATACTATGTATAATTGTATAAATACTTATATAATATATAATATTATATATTAATGTATTTATACTATGTAATACATATGTTCTATGTATAATTGTATAAATGCTTATATAATATATAGTATTTATATATTATATAGTATAATATAATAATATAATATGATATAATAATATAATAATACATATTATATATATGTATAATATAATATAATAATATAATATTATATATATTTATTATATATAGATTAAAAATTAATATACATGTGTAGCGACCCTTTTTTAAAATCGGAGTTTGGGAAGTAAAGGTCGCTAGTGGAAAAAAAATTAGGTGAAAATTAGGCATTAAATTGAAGTATTGGTTGGAAAAGGAAATTTTGGTTTGAAAAGGAGAAATTTGAAAATTATGTTAAAATTAAGGTTTTAGGGATTTTAGAAAGATTTAAAAAAAAATTTAAAACGGTTAAAAACAAATTAGAAATGTTGAAAAACAATTTGAAAATTAATTGAAAAATATTTGAAAACAGAAGGAGTCGCCACCAGTCACTTTGGTAGACCGGACACCGTAAAACCAGAGATTCGGAATTAAAAGGGTTTGGGAGTCGGTTACGGTTAAAAACGGGATAGCATTTTAAACCGTCCAAAATTGGTACCTTTGGTAAAATTTATCGCCCGATTAATTTGGAATTTTTTTTTGATTTGAGGTGGTATTAAACGATTATTTATTTAAAATTCGGGTGTATTTTAACGCCTCTTTACTCGAAGATAGACGTGTACACCGCCACCACTTCGTTGGTGTCGGGCTCGCTACGATCGAGTAAAGTAAATATTAGTTCATTAATTAAAGAGTTGATTGTGCATTCGATCCGTAAAGTATGCATAAAAGTAAGTACGACATAACAAGATATAAAAAGGAGTAAATGACGAATAAATAAGCAATATAAAGCATAAGATAAATTAAATAACTATAAAATAAAATGCATGCTAAAAAAAAGAGGACTCAAGCGAAACTGCTAAAAGGGACATATTAAAACAAAAACAAAATTTCGGGTTCAAAACAGAAATAAAAAAAAAACTTGAGGGCTTGAAATTAATGACCAGAATAGGGAACAAGTAAAAAAAGGGTCGAAACCAGAAGGGAGCCGAAAAACAGGGGGTTAAATCGGAAACAATAGAGATTAGCCTTGACTCATGGCTAAATTGTAAAAAAAATAAAACATTCAGGCTCTTCCATCGTTATTTTGAAACGAGGAAGGACCTCCCCTTGTGAACTCAAGAAGGCGGGAGGGCCTTTTAGGAGTTTGACCAAAATTAAGGCGGTGATTAATCCTCAAAATATGACCAAAATGAAATAAACTTTGAAATTCCAAGGACCAAGAGCGCAAGAATGGTGGCACGGAGGGTTTTAATGACTGCCATTGACCCATTTTTAAAAGGACCGAAGTATAAAACATAACCGAAATCCCTTTTCTTTACAGAACCCAAAACGTGGGTAAACCCTTTTTCAGATCTGAAAATCGAAATCCCAAACCCCCAAAACCCTCTTCTCAAAAACAAAACCGAGAAGAAAACGAGAAAGGAAAGATGGATCGCTCCATTCAAGCTCACCGTTCACGATCTCTGGGGAGAAATCGGAGGGGCTTATCGCTTGAATCGAAGCCGTGATCCGAAAAGGAAGGTAAAAGACTCTTTTTTGATATGCATGCAAAAGGAAAAACAGAAGAGAAAGCTACCTTGAAAGTTTTTTTTTTGCTTTTTGCTTTCTTACTTCCAAATGAAAATACAATATGTTAAGGGTTGCTTATATATTCTTTTCTGATTACATGAATAAAAATAAAACTTTTTGCTCGGGATGTCCTTTTTGGACGTATTCATGTGCGATTTTGATATGGTTCCTTGGTCTACTGAAAATCTCTAAACATTGCTATTTCCGGTTTGTTTTTGGATAAGTTGCAGTACCCTTGTTTTGACATTTCCGGTTTGTTTTTGGTGCGAGATATTCAATCGGAGGACATTACCGGTGGCTTGGATGAATGAATGGTCGTTGATTTCGTTGCCAGCGATGATCGGAAGCTGAAGAATTGCCGGGGAGCCGAAGAGTTGAACGAGTGGAAGCCACGCGCGCGTGAGGAGTGCGGACGGTCGCGCGTGTAACGCGTGTAAGAATCCGGAACCTTCATTCATTCGATCGGGACCGTCAGATCTTCCTCAGATCTGATGGCTGAGATGAAGCTGCGCAGGGGAAAGAAGGGTGCTGTTAGGGTTTCAGATTATAACCGGGTTTGGGCCCCGCTACCGGGCTGTAATTAATTAAATGTATGGGTTGTAATGTGTAATGGGTTGGTTAATAAGTATATTAGGCTTTCATTAATTGGGTTGTATTTATTAATGGATCAAATAAAGATTGGGCTCTCATTATTAGTTGTTTAGTTTTAATATTTATAACCTGATAATAATAATAATAACAATAATAATAATAAAGTAACAGCAAGATAAGATAATAAAAGGAGAAAAGGTAATAATAATAATAATAATAATAATAATAATAATAATAATAATAATAATAATAATAATAATAATGTATAATAAAACAGAATAATATATGTATGGAAATAATGATGATACATATAATTTTTTTGGAAAATTTTAGGGTGCAAAAAGTATTTTGGATGTGAGCACATATATTTGAATAACTATATATATGTTAACCTAATAGTAATAATTTTTTGGATTTTTAATTTGATAATAAAAGGAATAAAATGTAAAATAACAATATTTTCATAATATTTTTGATTTCTCTCTTTTTTTAAAAAAATCAATATATAATATAGTAATATTTTTATATTTTTAGATTAATAATTACAAGCCCAATTAAAATGAAAATTTAAAACCCGGGTTTAAACCCCGGATAAAATTAGTGATTACAACATGTATGATATATCATATATATAATGTATATATGTATATACATATATATATATATAACATACGTATATATTATAATATTAATATACATAATACATATACATATAACATATTAACATACATATATTATATATATACATATACATATAAGTATATAAGTATATAACATTACATTATTAATACATATGTAATTATGTAATAATAGACTAATAGTCTAATACATTATACATACTAAATACTAACACATGTGACATATTAATATACATATATAGTCTAATAGTATAGAATACAATTACTAAACTACGTATATATGATATATATAATACATGTACAAAAATTAATATACATATTAACATGTATGAATTATGATATATGTATAATATATTATAAATAATAAATATACATAATACATATAAAATACGTATATATATTAATATATAATACATATACATATAAAATACATATATATATTAATATATTAACATATTAATATATAATATACATAATACATAGTATAATTATTATTATATATATATAAGATTAACATACATATATGATAATATGATATATTGATATTTATTTTAATATATTAATGTATACATATATACGTATACATTATACATATATATTGATACATTAACAATACTAGTACTACTATCACTATTCACTAATTCACTTTGTATACATATAACATACATAATACATTGATTTATAAATATATTATACATACATTATATATATATAGTATAATTAATAATTTTATATATTATAATTTATAAATATATTATACGTATATAGTATTATTCTATTTCCAAAAATAATAGTAGTTCATTTATAGTATTACTCTATATATAGTATTATTCTATTTCCAAAAATAGTATTAGTTCATTTATAATATTACTTCATATATAATATATTTTCTACATATAATATAAATTCCTTATATAGTATTAATTTTATATAACTAGTATTCCATTTATAGTATAAATTATATACATTGTTTAAAATTTATTTTTTTTTCATTTTTAAAATATATTAAACTATAGTATAATTATTTTATAATGTATTAAAGTTAAATTTTTAATACTTTTAATTATTATTTATTTATATTTTTTATAATTTAATCCTTACAAGTTATAACTTACAAGTTAATTTATTTAAATTGATTATTACTTATTTTTGTAATATACTTTAATGTTTTTAATTTTTAAGTTTTGTAATTGAATCCTTGCAAGTTACAAGTTACACAACTTACAAGTTAATGTTGATTTTTTATAATTTCAAAATTTAATCTTTAACTTTATAGTTTAATATTTATTCATTTTTTACGTATTTATACAAAATAAAAATTAATAATTCAAATTATTATAAATATAAAATCAAAATTAATTCGACCTAAAACAAAACCAACTTGAAATGAACCCGACCTAAAATGCAACCGAACTGAAATGGACCCAACCTGAAATCTACCCGACCTGAAATGAAACTGCCAATTATCTGATTTGGACCCGAACCGTTTGAACCCGACCTGAAATGGATCCGACCTGAAACGGAATCGACCTGAAACGGACCCGACCTGAAATGGACCCGCACCCGACCCGAATCGAATCAAAACATCAAATCGACCTGAAATGACATGTATCTGATTTTACCCGACCTGAAACCCATCCGATTAACTATTTTCACATCCTTAGTGGCATCTAAATATTATCTTCCACTTGCACTTCTAGTAGTTTACAAAAAGAAAGAGGGCAGTTGGAATTTTGTAACGTATCTGAACAATAAAGAGAAGACTTTGACAAATGTGTGGGACTACGTTGCGTTTTAAAGTTGGACTGAAAAAAAAAAATTCATGAAAAATTATGTTGAGATTTTTTATCACGTCATCCATAGTTTTATCTATTAAATTTTAATTATTTTTTATTATTAATTTATTTATAATTATTTTTTATAATAGTACATTTTTTTATTTATATGACATAAAAATAGGATATATTTTTTAAAAAATAATATAAAAATTAAATAATTAAATCTTAATAAATAAATCATGACGTAATAAAAATATTTATAACTTTTTCAAATTCCACATATTGTCTTGGTATTGCAGGTTAGTACCTAGTCAACCCCATTGGGAGAAGAGAAAAGAAAATTGAACAAGAATTCCTAATTAAGACTAGAATTGTTTAGAAACAACCCCCAATGCTTTTCGTTTCTAAATATTTTTTAAAAGATATAATTAAAAATATTCTTTTGGTTATTTTTATTTTAATTAATTTATATTGATATTTATTATATACTTTATTTTGGTTGGTGAATTTTTCAATCAAATTTTTTATTAAACTTAAACGATACTAAACTACTTATCACTTAAACTAATTCTATTAATTATTTTATAAATATTTTAAAATATTTAATTTATTAACTATAAAATCATGAATATTTATGTTGGTGATATGGTTGATATTTTGTATTATTCGACCTGATACCAGTTTGATAAAAAAAAGTTATTATAAGAATAGAAAACAATAATATTTTTATGAATTATTTTCAGTAGGAGATAAAATATTATATTTAAAAAATATAAAAGTTTATTAAGTATTTATATTTAAAATTTATTATATAAAATTTATTTTGTTTAATATTTTAATTTATAAAAACCTAAATTAGCAGATCAAAGAAATTAAAGATACATATTCATTCTTCTTTAATTTATCCCTAATTGATTATATATTTAATAAAATATTATATTTTTTAAATTTAAATATTTATTTTTCTAGGGTTAATTTTTTATAAAAATTAAATTATTATTTGAATTAAATTTTAGAATAGGGATCGGGATCCCTTTAGACCTCAAGAGAGCTCCATCCCTGATTATTTTGTTAAACATTTTTTTATTAATCATTTATACAATATATTTGATAATTTCAAGACACTATAGTTCAAGTGGTATCATACTCATAAATCGAAGATTTTTTAATAATCTAAAGATAATTATAAAATAAAATCTATTAATATATATTTATAATTTTTTTATAATATATTTTATAGATATAATGAGTAAATTCAAATCCTTTAAAATTAATATTATATTTTTTTTATTAATATCATTTGTTGAGTTAATAAAATGCTGACCTATATTAAGTAGATTAGAGGTTAAAATCTCATGTGTAAATTATTGACGTTTTGCATGGACTTTTATTTTGTTTCGTAACTGTTCATGACTAAAATTTTATATAAAAATATTATTTTTTATTATCAGAAATAAATCTAGGGGTGTTTGAAGATAATTGTATCTCTTAAAATTTTTATTATTTTATATTATATATATTTTTATATTTTTTATAATTTAATTTTGCACCCTAAATTCTTATAATTTTATATCCATACCTTTTTAGTATAACTTCTTGATAGTTTATACTCTTTACATAAAATTATGGATCCGTCCTTGCTTATTATGTTACATTCACAATATAGATGAAATGAAATATTTTAAGTTAAAAATATATTTATAAACATTTATTAGATGAATTATTTTTAATCATCGGTATTTGATTTATTAATTAATTAATTCGATTTTGATTTACAGAGGCTAAGAGTTGTTCTTGATATTTTAGTATTCGAAGGGCGAATTTTAAAATTATACCCCTAATAATAAATATTAAAAAAAATAAAAGTAGTTCCCTAATAAAAAGTATTAGAAAAAAATAAGTCTCTAACAAATATTAAAAAAATTAAGAGTATATTCCTAATAACAAATATTGAAGAAAATTTTATTCCTAATAACAAATATAAAAAAAAACCTGGATCGTTAATAAAAAATATTAAAATTTTAATTTTTAAGAGTATCTCCTTAACAATAAATATCAAGAAAAATTATACTCTAACTGTATGGATTAGAAAAATTATCTCTAATGACAAATATTAAAAAAAATTAAAATTATATCCTAATAACAAATATCGGAGTTCCTATAATAAGTATTGAAAAAATCAGATCTTAATAAAAATATTGGGAAAAGTTGAATTTTTAAAATATACATCTAATAACAGATATTAAAAAATTGAGTCATAATAATTGTTAAGAAAAATTAAGTTTCAATAGTAAAACTTAATTATAAATATGCAAGAAAAACACTTTGAATTATTGATTCATCGTCAAAGATGACTTAAAACCAATAATTTATTATCTAAAGAATATTTTTATTCTAATACTTCATTTGAGAGTTATCAGTATTTATCAAATATGTTCTTATCTAACGGAAGACTATTGGATCAAATGATAAAAACATTGTTGAGAAAAAGATATTTTTTCCTAATGAAATGGTTGTTGTTATCTGCTCCAATAACGAATCATTGGTTTAACAGAATAACTAAATAAAATAGATAGACCTTTCTCTTCGTCTCAGGTTGATGGATCTTCTCAATTGGAGGATCCCTTATATGGATAATATGTGGATAACACATATTTCAGTTGACCGAACCTAATTCTAATTGTTTTGTTCCAAAGCAAAGATATCCACGGGGCGATTCGCACTATTCAGATATTCATGATCCAGAAGTACTGGATTCTCTTTCGGATAGGTATAAGTATTAAAAATTGAATTATAATATCAAATAATATAAAAATTGAGAGCATTCTTCTTCCCTATGTTCAAGGACGACACTATAGAGATCTAATATAAAAATGACCTTATTAATACAATTTTTTTCATTCACAATTTTAAAATTTAAACTAATGAAATTACTCAAGAGAACTAACATTTCATCCCGCTTACTCAATTAATTATTAGTATTTAAAAAATTATTTTAACCAAATGATAATGTATAAAATTTTACCAATTATATATTTGATAATTGTTTGATCATTGTTAAATAGTAATTTTTAATTATTTATTTAAAGATCGTATAAAAGTATAAAAATATTTTATAATAATATTTATTACCACTTGAAAAATAATTTTTCAATATTTTTAACTAAATTCGTCCCTTTCAACCCATAACACTAACGTAGTCATGAATTTAATATTAATTAATTTTATCATATCTATAACGCGAGTGAAAGTAAATATTTAATATAGTTTTAAAAAAGAAAGTAAACATTTAATATATAAGTTTATCCATAATAGATATTTAAAAAATATTTATATTATCAAAAATTGAAATATTATAGAGAGAGTGGTAAAGAATTTATATAAGATGCTGCATCGATAAGTCAATATTATAACCTTTGGAAATCAATTTCAGCAATATATATAGCAAAATTCCACTTAAATTAGAATAAAAATATTTTAATTTTATATTTTTTCATGACATTTTTTATATTTTACAGTTTAATTATATTTGGTATTTTATGTTCTTGAAAATAATTATTACTTTTCGTATATTTTATTATATTTATCTATTTATTTTTATGATATAGTTTTTTTATAATAATTTAATATCATATAGAGATTATCACGACATGTTCTTTAGTCGAGAAAGATCAACAATCCAATATGATTAGATTTTTTTTTTAAAATTAATCAATTAATAAATTAAATACGGATAGTTATTTCCATAAAATTATGAATATATATTAAAAATTCAAAAGAAAAATATTAGTTGAGAAAGAAAATAAAAATCTAAGAATTGTGGTTTGAAATTATTAAAAACATATTTTCATAAAGAATATATATATAAAGACAACAAATTACCTAAAATAGAGAAATAATATATAATTTTATTATATATAGGGCTGTTTTTCAGCATTTCCAGCTACCTTCATCCTTTTGTTCACATTCAGTCTTGAGCACTCTTGGCATCTCTGTCGTCTTGTCCGTAGCCATTGATGTTTTATCTGTAACTATTTCACTTCATAATCCCCTTCTCGATTTCTTTAGATTTCGCTGAGAAAAATAATATATATAATCTTTGATTTCTTTGTTGTCGGTTTTGCATGACAGAAAACAACAGATAAACCGAGGGGAATCCTAAAAAGTTTTGAAGGTGGATCGACGACGAGGGAAGAGGCCACTGCCGTCCGATCATGAATCCAAAGAAAAAGAAGAAGAGGAAGCCGTTGCAGCAGCAGATCTTGGCCAGTTCTACACGGTTAGGTCTCAACAAGACACCGACGCCATGGTTCAGGCACTAGCTCGAGTTATTGAAAACGAGAACAATCCACTATTTCTTCAACTCCATCATCATAATCAGCATCAAGAAACTCAACCTCAAGGTTAACTATTTTAGGGTTATTTCACTCTCAATATTCTCTCATTAATTCGATTACAATCAAATAACAATAGTAAAACCTAATTGATTGTGTGTGTTTTTTAGAAAAACCTAATTTGATATATTACAGGTTAATGATGTAATGTTATGCTTGAGAAGAGACATGGACATTAATCTGATCATATCAATAAAGAAAAAGGGGATTTTGAGATATATAAACAGTGACGTTACACATACTATTAAACATATCTCTTAGTTACACATACTATTAAACATATCTCTTAGGAAGAGAGTAATGACCCCGAGTGACTTTATAACTGCACAATTTTACGTCCAATGCTCGTGAGTAGGATAGATAGAGTGGATAACCATAACAAGTAGCTCATCACTAGCATATTGACTCGTGACAAGGCATTACGAGATTACATACATACATCCTATAAAATATATCTTTTATAAGATACTATCTTTAATTCATTGAATATGCATACTATTTTCACTTGTTTTTAAGTTAAATTTTAAGGTCTTTATGTTGCAATTAACTTAAATATTAATAGTACATTAATAAATGCTTTAACAAAATCCTATAGTTTTATTTTCTATAATAGTATCAAGTGATTATTTAAACTTATTTTTTAATGATATATACATTTTTTACAATTAAAATTATTTAAATTCAGATCTCATAATATGAATATTATCCCTCTGTGTCCTATAGTTTCGTATGGCAATTTTCTTCCTTTGCGGCCATTGTTGGCGGAAGATTTAAGATTATATACTCTTTATTCATACGACATTTAAAGGTGAAATTATTCTTTAGTCCTTTTTAAACATTCATTGAATTATAAGTGCAGGAAAGGCGAGGAGAATGCATTACCGAGGTGTTAGACAAAGGCCATGGGGGAAGTGGGCGGCGGAGATAAGAGATCCGATCAAGGCCGCTCGCGTCTGGCTCGGAACCTTCACTACAGCGGAAGCGGCTGCATTGGCTTACGACAAAGCGGCTCTTAGGTTTAAAGGAAGCAAAGCAAAGCTAAACTTCCCTGAAAGAGTTCATCGAACATCCGAATCCGGTTGTCTAACAACTAGCCTTGAAGTCGGACCGGAGGCGCCGCCGACACTTTCACATCCCAATATATCCGATCAGTACGCACGAGCACAGGCAGAGCTTCTAGCCGGTGGAAGCAATGGTTTAAACTATTGTTTACCAGGTGGCTGTGGTGGAGCAGTCGGAACACCCTTTACTTCACACTCCACAACCCTATCTTCATCTTCATCGACGTTAACATCTTCATCTGCTTACGGTGGTTCATCTCCGACACCGAGTTCGGATCCTCCGAAGCATAAGAGAGACTAGTATAATCGATTTCAGCCATGCTTCATGATTTTGGAGAGAAATTCAACTGGCCAAAATGATCTATTTGATTTCTTTTTAGCAAGAATTTATTTTCCTTATCAACTTCATCCTTTTCTTCTTCTTCAAGTAAAAAATAATAATATCCTTTAAGATACTATGAACGAAAAGTGCATTAATTTTAGTTTTATTAGGATTTTGGTACATGAAAAATTAACTAAATTGATAATAATATAGATTAAGATCGGTGGGGTTCTGGACATGCGTAATAGGAGCGATCGCACAGGACCCCAAAAAAGAAGGCCCCAAATTTTGATAAACTACATTCCTTAAATGATGTTAATTTTGGAATTCGTTAAAATTTTTTGAAAACGCTATTAAGAAAGATGAGTTATAACTGTTAAAACGTTATAATTATTTCTTAAATATGACAATTGATTATAAAATCTTATTGATTATTACTATTACTATTGTTTTAGTAGAACTAGTGAGGTTTTGGACAGGCTCAATAGAAATGATCGCACAGAGGTCCCTAGAAAGGACATTTGCTTCTAAGGGCTACAATTTTATAACTAGCGGAGGTCATGGACAATTACTTTTAAGGACCATATTTTAATAAATTGCACAGGTGTCATGCCTACACAAACGATGTGCTAAGAAAGGATACGACAGTTGGTAATACCAGCACAAAGAATCTGGAGATACAAGAGCCACGTAGGAGCAATAGAGAAAGAAAGTTTCTCCAATCTTTAACTGGTTTTATCCGTTACTAAGGATAAGAATATAAATAAACTGTATTGTAAAAGAAGTTATGAATGAACTTTTGAGATAACTTCTCAAATCCTAATCTGAATTCTTCTTCTCTATCTTTCCTTCAGGTTCTGAATTTCTACTTCACTGCAAGTTCACAACATTTAGGTGCTTTCATTGAGATTACCACAATGGTAAACCACTCGGACTCGATCAAAGCCCTTCAAGAAACATCTGATCGCCATGAACAAACGTTAACATCGTTGCAACAGTTCACCGACGATAAAAAGAAGTGGAACATTTCCACTCAGAATAACCTTGTTGAGATAACACGCCAATTGCAGTCTATCTCTAATCACCTGGGTATATCTGCCACCACGTCTGCAGTAGGTAAAGTATCGGGTGACAGTATAGTCTTCAAAGGAAAAGAAAGAGTCCGTGGCGACTCCGATGATGTCTTTCCTTTTGCTCCTAAACCAGTTCATGTAGAGTTACCCTTGTTTACTGGTAAAGATCCAGAGGAATGGCTTGCCATGACACAAGATTTCTTTGATTTTTATGGCACTGATGATCACCATCGAGTTACTATGGTTTCTTTTAGAATGGAGGGTACAACACGAAAATGGTTTCGTTGGATGCAACGTCAACGTCAATTAAATATTGGTTGGAATCACTTAGTTGATGCAATTCGGAAACGTTTTGCAATAATCGAAATTGAATCCCCAGAGGGACAGCTCTCCAAATTGGTCCAGACTACAACGGTTGATGACTATCAAACTCGTTTCGAAGACCTCGCTCTTCGAACTAGCAATCTGTCCGATGATTTTGTCACTCATTGTTTTGTTCTGGGACTCCGGTTAGATATTAAACATGAGGTGTTGAGCCATCGTTCTACTTCCATGATTGAGGTTTCGGCGCTATCTCGTCTTTATGAGGCCAAAGTAATAGAGAAACGCCAATGGGGTCGACCTTCCGTGTAACGACCTGGATTCAGATCCGAGTGTCGGTTTGACCCGATAGGTTTTGGGCTTCGATTTTGGGCCCCGTGTTGTGAGGTTTTGGGCCTTGTAGGGCCTTTAGCTTGTTGGGTCTTGGAGTGTTAAGTTTTGAGTGGTAGGCTAGGGGAATTCTTGTAAATGCCTACATGGATGAAAGGAAGGGGTTTGGGGGTTGTTTTTGTCTGCAGAAAAATCAAACTTTGGTGAAGTCACCATTGTCCCTTCTTTCTCCATCTTTCTTTCAAAATCCAATAAGAAGAGAATAGAGCTAAAGGTGGAACCTTGGTAAGTTTTGTTAGGAATCTCGTTTTGAGCTTGAAGGGTAAGTTATAGAGATGCTTAAGATCTTTAAAAAGAGGTAAGAAAGTGTTGTTTTGGTGAGGATGAAGGTTTATGTGGGGGTTTAGGGTACAATCCGGGAATGAGGTTTTAGGGGTTTGAATCTCAATTTTTAGTGTCTTTGATGTTCTGAGAATCTTCCTAAGTTTTGTCTAATGCTTAGTTTATCATCCCTTTGTAGAGAAAGAGGTTGGAGGGCCATCATCAATCTTTGGAGGTGAAAAAGCTTAAGGGTGTAGGGAGCTCGGGTTTTGCTGTTTTTAGCTCAAGGTTGGTACTCCCAACTTGTTCTTTACATCATACATATCATGGTAGTTGCATACATGTAGATATAGTGTATGTATTGCTTGGTTTAAGCTTGGTATGCTTTAATGGTAAAAATTATGTTAGTGAGTTAAATGGCTGGAAATTTGTGTTAAAACGTCCTAAACATCTCTAGGAACTAATGAGAATATTGTAGGATTGATTAAGTCAAGTTTGGAATGAATTCCTAGAAATTTCTAAGTGTAGACCCGCATTTCGTGCAAGGGGTATCGATACACGGGATACCGGTATCGATACCCATGAGTGGAAATAGGCTAAGTGGCCAGGTGTATCAAACCATGGTTCGATACCGGGACCTCCAGTGGCATAATGGCATGGATACCCGTATCGATGTTGGAGGGTCCTCTTTCGTTGACCTTGGAAATGGTCAAAGGGTATCGATATTGGTATCGATACCCATGGTTCGATGCCTTCTTTGGGTAGGTATCGAGGCAAGGTGGTTCGATACCCCATATAAGGGTATCGATACCCCTGTAAAAACTTGACGAGATAAGCTTTGTTTGAGGTTCGATAATAGAATTAAAGGTCGCAATGAATCTTATAATTAATGAAATGAATGGTTAACACAAGATTGACGTATTAAACCCTGAATGACTAAATTGTGTTAAGTCTCGATATGTTTTGATGTGAGGATCCTAAGTGGATCGTTTATGTGTGTTGAGTCCTTGTTGATGGAAATTCGGATATCCAAAAGTGTTGCAACACGTCGAAGGCCATCCGATGTAACATTCTGGGTGATGATTTTTGAAGACCATTCCGAATGTAGGATCCCGATGCTGTGTGGACGCGGGCCTCATTCGATGATACTCGATGTGACATTCCGAGTATGGGATTTGGAGGATCCCGATGTTGTGTGGACGCGGGCCTCATCCTAAGTATAGGATCCCGATGCTGTATGGACGCGGGCCCTGCTCGTAGTGTAGGATCCCGATGCTGTGTGGACGCGGGCCTCACTACTTTGTGTTGTTGTTTGACATGTATATGTTGTGTGCGTCATTATACATTATTATGTCATATGGTAGGCAAACATGCTAGATCATCATATCATGCACGATATTTTATATGTTATGCTTTACTGCTTATGATATGCATGATGTTGGCCGAGTTCGGCGTATCCACTGAGCTTTCGTAGCTCAGCGTTCGAAATATGTTTTCGTGCGTAGGTTAGATGAAGTCGGTTCGTGGAGCACCATCAAGGTTTGGATTTCAGCATCGACCGTGTTGTTAGAGTACATGTAATAGATTTAGTGGGCCTGTACTGTGTCGAACCCTATGTAATGTAACTCTGTTTATTTTAATTTGGGTCGAATGTTTTAATGGTTTGTAATATTTTGGAGCTTCGATTACTTTATACTATTTTGGGCTTGCGTTTTAACTTAAATGGATTTTACGAATCGTATTTGGATTTGAATTTGATTTACTTGATGGGTTTTGAAAAGAAATTTTGGAATACGGGTTTTGGGCCGGAGGCCCAATGTGACATCCGGGTCGGGTGTTACACTCCGGGTCTAAATTACCCCCACTATTACCTACTCCTCATCTCGGTAACACAGGACCTAAGTCTCAGCCAGGTCGACCGCCACTGCTTGAGAATTCTTCTAGTTCTAGCTCTTCCATGCAACCACGTTGAATCTTTGCCGCAGAAGCTCAAGCAAAAAGAGAGAAAGGGCTTTGTTACTACTATGATGACAAGTTTCTTCCAGGTCATAAGTGTAAACAACCACAACTTTTTTGTGCTCGACGATGCATGTTCTGAAGAAGTTAATGCTAACTCTCTGCCTTTACCAATTACTTCGGCACAAGATGAGTCAACTGATGTAGGTAATGAGCAATCATTAGTCTCTTTTAACGCCTTGGCCGGTTATTCTAGCCCAAACACTATTAGAGTTCTCGGCAAAGTGCAAGGCCACATGCTTCGAATATTAATTGACGGCGGTAGCACGCATAATTTCATACAATCTCGAGTTGCCAAGCATCTTGATTTACCTATCACAGGAACACCTAATTTTAGAGTCATGGTGGGCAACGATGACAAATTACAAAATGAGGGTTTTGTACGCGATTTATGTATCCACATTCAAGGTACCAATATTTGTACTGATTTTTATGTTTTGTCGTTAGATGGAACGAAAATGGTTCTCGACATGGCTTGGGTGGCTACTCTTGGTCCAGTGACAATGAATTTTTCAACATTGCAATTCCAATTCCATCACAGTGAACATACACATTGCTGGCAAGGTACTTTTGAAAACATACCTCAACCAATACAACTTCATTCACTCCGCCGTATTTCAGACACTAAAGCGGTTGTCGAATGTTACTATTTGAACTTTTAATCAGAGTTGCCATTTGAATCCTATGATGTACCACCTAAGTTAGCCGAGATATTATCAGAATTTGGATAAGTTTTTGAGGCTCCACAAGGCCTACCTCCTACTCAGGCGAATGGCCATGTCATTCATTTGGAACCTCAAGCCAAACCAGTGAATGTTCGACCGTATCGTTACCCGTATTTCCAAAAATTAGAGGTTGAAAAGCAGGTTCAATTCATGCTCGATCATCAATTGATTCGGAGGAGTAATAGTCCATTCTCTTCACCAGTTCTCTTGGTAAAAAAAAAGATGGCACGTGGCGTTTCTGTGTAGACTATCGAATGTTGAATGCAGTGACAGTTCGAGATAAATTTCGAATTCCAACAGCCGATGAATTGTTTAATAAATTAGGAACTTCAAAATTCTTCTCAAAGTTGAATTTATTAGCCGGTTATCATCAGATTTGAGTTCGCGATGTCGACGTTCATAAGACGACATTTCGTACACATGAAGGTCACTATGAATTTTTAGTCATACCTTTCGGTCTAACCAACGCGCCTTCTACTTTTAAAGCCACCATGAATGTGATATTTCGACCCTTCTTACGCAAATTTGTTTTGGTCTTTTTGGATAATATTCTGATATACAATGATTCATGGCATGCTCATTTGATACATGTGCGACAGGTGTTACAATGTTTGAAACAAAATGGATTTGTTGCTAAGCGTAACAAGTGTACATTCGGTCACCTTGCAACCAAGGTGGAGTATCTTGGTCATATTATTTCAGCATGTGGGCTAACAGTCGATCCAACAAAAGTGGAAGCCATTACTAAATGGCCGACTCCGACCAACATAAAGGAAGTTCGTGGTTTCTTGGGCATTGCCAGCTACTATCAGAAATTTATAAAAGATTTCACAACCATGGTAGCCCTTATTTCTAACCTTCTCTGTAAGGGTAGTAAATTTGAGTGGACAAAAGAAGCTCAGACAACAATGGACAGACTCAAACGTTGTCTCTCTTCAATTCTAGTACTCGGCTTACCCGATTTTACTAAGCCTTTTCAAGTGGAAACAAATGCTTTTGGGGTCGGAATAGGTGCGATGTTGACTCAAGAAGGTAAACCATTGGCTTATTTAAGCCAAAAGCTTTGTTCTCGTATGCAACATTCATCTACGCATAATCGCGAAATGTATGCTATCACTCAGGAAGTTTCCAAATGGCGACAATATCTCTTGGGTCGTAAGTTCATTATTTTAACGGATCAATGTTCTCTTCGTGAGCTTACACAACAGACTATTCAAACACCCGAGCAACAATGTTGGTTGGCTAAATTAATTGGGTATGACTTTGAGATACAATATCAAGCCGGAAAGCTTAATAACGTAGCTGGTGCGTTATCCCGAGAACCTCAAGCTACTTTTATGGCTCTGTCTCGTGCGTTAGTGGGTTTTATTGAGGCGATTCGTGCTACTAGTGTAAAAGATGTTCAGCTTCAACAGCTTCGCTCCAATTTGCTCACAACACCTGCTGATTATCCGCATCATATGGAACAAGATGGCTTGATTCTAGTTCGTGGTCGAATCTTGGTGCCTAATGAAACGACAATCCGAATGTTGTTATTGCATGAATTTCATTGCTCGACAATTGGTGGACATGCTGGCATTACAAGAACATTTCGTCGGTTAGCGATAAATTTCTACTGGACTGGTATGCGTCAAGAGGTTCGTCGTTTTGTATCCGAATGTCAAGTATGTCAGCGAATGAAAAGCGATAGTTTGACTCCAGTAGGCTTCCTTCAACCCCTTCCCATTCCAAGTCAGGTCTTTGAGGACATCTCTCTTGATTTTATTGTTGGATTACCTAAATCAAATGGCAAAAAGCTATCTTCGTGGTAGTTGATCGTTTAACTAAATATGCTCATTTTTTTAGTTTGCCGTGACATTTTGACAGCTTATTGGTAGCACGTATATTGGTTGAGGGGGTTATCAAACTTCACAGCATTCCTCTTAGTATTGTTAGCGATCGCGATCGTATATTTTTGAGCGACATATGGACAGAAATGGCTCGTTTATAAGGCATTGAATTATGTTTTAGTTCCGCATACCACCCTCAATCGGATGGGCAGACAAAAGCCTTGAATCGCTGCCTTAAAATGTATTTACGTTGCATGTCCGCAGATGATCTAGGTAAATGGGAATAATTTTTGTCTTGGGCGGAATATTGTTACAATACTGCCTATTAATCCTCGGCAGGAATGACTCCATTTCGAGCCTTGTATGATCGCGATCCCCCGACTATTTTGAACTATCTGGAAGGTAGTTCTACTAATTCACAGTTGAATCAGCAACTCTTAGAACGTGATGAGCTGCTACGAGTATTAAAAGGAAATTTGCAACGTGCTCAACAATGTATAAAAACTCAGGTAGATCGACATCGTCGTGAATTACAGTTGAAGGAGGGTAGTTGGGCATTCGTTCGACTCCAACCATATCGACAGGTTTCGTTAAGGCTTCACCAACAACAAAAATTAGGACCTCGATATTTTGGACCCTATCGTGTTTTGCAGAGGATTGGTCAAGTTGCCTACAAACTTGATTTGCCAGCATCAACTCGTATACACCCTGTATTTTACATTTCACGACTCAAGCCCTGCAAGGGACATCCAGATCAGCAAATCACTCCCCTACCACTATTACGAGAAGACCTTACTTCAGACGCTACCACAGCTAACCTTGAGGACAAGGTTGCTCTTTCAGGAGGGGGTAATGTCATGCCTACACAAACGGTTGATGTGCTAAGAAAGGATGCGGCAGTTGGTAATACCAGCACAAAGAATCTAGAGATGCAAGAGCCACGTAGGAGCAATAGAGAAAGAAAGTTTCTCCAATCTTTAACTGGTTTTATCCGTTACTAAGGATAAGAATATAAATAAATTGTATTTTAAAAGAAGTTATGAATGAACTTTTGAGATAACTTCCCAATTCCCAATCTGAATTCTTCTTCTCTATCTTTCCTTCCGGTTCTGAATTTCTACTTCACTGCAAGTTCACAATAACAGTCCCCCAAAATCTTTGAACCGCCCCTGATTAAGATATGCACAAGAGATAATATTTAACATGGTTCAATATATCTTATTTCTACAAACGAGAGAAACGAACAACCCACTATCAACGTAGAGAACACGAAGAGTACAAAAACTTGATAACGTATGTAATCCCAAAATTCAATGTACACATCACAAAACCCGTTAAAAAAAACTCTTCCCAATATCTCTACAATATAATTATAATAGTTGTAGAGAACCTAAAAGTGAGTATCTCTCTACAATATTATCGATATATATGAAAGATGTAAAGATTCACTTTAAAAAAATTATTATTAGATGAGACTATGAATAACGTGACGAGTCAGACTCATTTAATAATTTACCCCATTTAACACCAAAATATCGGAGAATTTGATTAAGCATTAATGACCATTATACCATTTTTTCAACACACAAAGTCTTGATCATGTTCTCATTAGGATGATATCTTAGTTAATCAAAACAATCCATTTTTTATTTAAAAAAAGGAGAGATGAAACACAAAATATAGTAAAACTATATATTATTTATATATTATGTAGCCTAATATCGTATACACATGTATGTATAAATGAAGAAAAAAAGTTTGAGCTTTAATGGTATGGTGATTAAATTATAATTTAAGCATTAAAAAATAATTATCAGTTTTAACAGTTAACTGTTAATTATTATAAACGGGACGTAATCAATCTAGTGAATAAAATTTATGTATAAATAATTTAATAACAATTAAACTAAATTTATACGTTAATCATTAACTATTATTTTAATAGTATAATTAACTAAAATTAATTAACTTTTATGATTTGATTAATTAAATTATAAAAGATGATAATTATATCATTTAACTGTTAAAATTTAATATGTACACCTTTAATCGAATGGGGGTTTATACAAGTACAACCAGAGGAGTTAGGGTGATAATTTTTTTTCTTTTGGTTTCTCACTGTTTTGTTTTAAATAATTTAAATTGATTCAAGTCGTATATCTAATTTTGATAGATCACAATAATATTTTTACATACACAAAGTTTTAAATTCAAAATTTATTTAATCGATACCAATTTATTTATCTCTTTATAAATAACTCTAAATTCGGATAAATATATTTTATAATTAAATAATATATTTTAGTATATTGATAAGAAATAATAAATGAGAAATAAATGGTCAAAAAATGGGAGGTGTCGGATTCGGACGGATGGTCACCCAATTCGGCGGCGACCGAGATCGACACCGTCAGCTCTGATGTTGTCCCGACACGCTTTCTAGCCTAATCCTGCCAAGAAACTTTGACCAACCTCGTAAGTATATCACTTAAGTAGTAGTTAGTTTAGTTTGAACATAGAATATCCTCCACTCTAATTAATTGAGGTTATTAGTAGTTTAAGAGAGAAATAAAAAAAAAAAATGTTGGTCTTTAAAGTGTTCACCCTTTTCTAAAATTATCGTTTAATTTTATCGAATAAATGAACGAGTATAATTTTTGTTTGTATTCATTCATTAAGGAATACAATCTGTTCGTGTTTGTTTATTTCATTCATTAAAATGATAAACGAACATAAACGAACACAAATGAACATAAACGAATATATATATATATGTTAGATATTTATTATTTTAGGTTAGTTCAATTATTCTAGTTAATTAATTGTTTTTAAAATGAATTAATCAATAATTAAAATTAAAAAAACTCTTAATCATTAGTCGAAATCTAAAATTATCTATTAGATTAACTAATTTTGCTTTAGTTCAAACAGTTAGTTTGGTTTAACTGAACAATTAACACCATAAATATATGTAAATAACTTTAAATGAACATAAACGAGCAGATATAAATGAATAATATAAATGAACAAACATAAATGAACGAATTCCGAACTTTTATAAACATAAATGAATGAACGAACAAACTCTTTATTCATGTCCGTTTATTTATTTAAACAAATAAAATTTTTATTCATGTTCATACGTTAATAAATAAACGAATATAAACGAATATTCCACCAAACAATTCATAAATGATTCGTTAAAAGTTTGGTTCGTTTATTAACATGTTTCTCTTTTATTTTATAATATATTTCAATTTTACATTTTTTATTCTAATTAAAATTCATAATTCATAAATACTTTTTTTATGTAATTTTAATACAAATAAACATAATTAGAACCTTTCTGAAATTTGGGATCGTAGGAGAAATCGTTTTGATGTTCGAGTCAAAGCCGAGTACTAATGTCTTAAATAAAACAGGAGACGTGTCAAGTTCTGTTTGTTTTATTAAAGAAGAGTTGGATTAGACTTGAATGAAAATTTTGTTAATATTACTTTTTTTATTAAAAAAATTGTATTCTTATATTAATTTTTAAATTTATATAAAATAAAATAATATAAATATTTTTAGAATTTAGTGACATTATAATTTAAGGTTTAGAGTTATACTTTGGGGTTAAAGTAGAGTTTATAATTTAAGGTAAGATTCATAAGTGTATTGGTTAACTTATAAATCCTTACCTTAACCACTAAATTCTAACAACCCATTAATTTTAAACTATTAAATCTGACCCTTTAAAATCTAACATTAAAACCTAAAATTAAGATATTTGTAAAAACTTTTATTTTCATTGTTTGTATATATAACAATTACCCTTCTTTTATTGCTGATGAAATTGAAAAATGAGAAAAAAATATTTTGAATTAATTCAGATCGCTCTTATTTTTTTTTCAACTATTTTATTTTAGATTGGAGTGATTTATTTTCACACGTAAAAGATAAAAGATAATTACACTAAGGACGGAGTTAGGATTTGATGTTGAGAGAGGCAAAACATAAATGTTTAAAAGTAGGGAAGACAAATTTATAAAAAACAATTTTTAAAAAATTTAAATAAGCGGACAAAATAAAAAAAATTCTTCGGGGGTGGGGGTGATTGCCCTTCCTCACCCCTCTTTAGTTCCGTCTCTGATCACACTTCTCATTTTTTCCTTATCAAATATAACCAAAAGTTATCTATTTTTTAAAAACATTAAAAATAATATTATTATAAGGATAATTCTCCCGACCCGAATATAAACATGAGATAAACATAAAAATCACGAAAAAAAAAAACTAAAATTTATTTTCCTTCTCTCTTTTCCCTTTTAAAATTTCAGTCAACCCTAAGAAAGATGCAACCGTTACAATAACCAAAGCTTATATATCTCAATGTAGTCATGCAAATTCCTATGTGACCCATCTCTTAAAAAATTGACTATACAATGACTTCAAACTCTTAAAATGAAAAAAAAAACACTTTATAAACATTTAATAAATCATATGTTTTATTTATAATATTCAGTATTAGTTTCTCAGAAGTTAAAATTTTATTTTTTTATCATAATTTTTTTAAATATTTTAGTTTATTAAATTTTATAAAATATATATTTTTAAATTATTTGATTAAAAGTTTTTAAAATATATTTTTATAATTTTATCAATAATAAATTTTAAAAGTGATAAACTTAATAAATAATTATTAAATTATATATTAAATTTTTAAAATTTAAAATTAATTCATTTAATCATATTTAATCATATTTAATATTAATAATATTTAACGATATTCATTTAAAAATCTGTGGTAGAGGTAATCCCATGTCAACGGAATTATTGGACCCGCCTGTCCTTGTCAACTGAGCCAACGCGGTTTTGAATCTGCTCAACAGATGAGTTTGGGTTTCTTTCACAGCAAAGTCTTCCACTACCACGAATGTAGGCGCGTTCTTGAAATCGAAAGATAAAATATAAATATTTTATGAAAAATATTTTAGAATTTATAAGAAGATTGAAAACGAGAAAAATAAAATATTTGTATTGTGATTTATGAATTTTAAGATATTTTTTGATAAAATAATTATTAAATTTAAACTAAAACGTTAAAACGAGTTATCTAATACCATTTCAGGTCAAACGAACACTAATTTTAAAGGTCAACGGTAAACGACAATAATGATAAACGATAGCGATTATTTTAAATATTTTTAAAATTTAATAATTATAAAATATTAATTTATTATTTATTTTAAATTATTTTTATATTTAATAATGTTAAATAATAATAATAATAAAAAAAAATATTTGTGAGTCACGATATATATATTCAGTTATTAAATAGAAATTTTTGAAAGTTAAGTGACCAAAACAGAAATAAGAATATTGTTGAGTGATAAATAGTGTATTTTACCCTAAAAATTATTTAGACTCCTATTTTTCAAAATTTTAAATTAAACATTTCAAAAAAATTAATTTAGGTCTCCAAAAGTTTGTACTATGATTTAAATTTTTGAAATTTAAGATTTAATTTATAAATTTTATAATTTAAAATTTAAATTTTTGAAGAATAAATATATAAACTTGTATATTTTTTTCATAATATATGCATAAAATTCCTCCTCAAGGATGAATAGAATGGTTATTATTTGGGTTTTGAATTCCAACAAAATTGGGCCATGTTTACATGAACCGATGCCCATCAGGAATGGTTATCATTAAAGACATTCCTTTTGGTAATATGATTTGACTGACATACATTAAGAATTATATTTAGGGTTAGATGTTCGATTGAGTGAGTCAAGTTTAGTAAAAAAAATATGATATTTGAGAATTATATTTTATAATTTAAATTTGATTTGAATTTTTTTTAATCGAGTCGAGTTAAATTTTAAATTTCTGTACAAATTTAGTTGTAGTGATTTATAATATTATAATATATATTGATTCCAATTTATATGATTTTCTTTTCATATATAATATACATAAATATTTTTTAATATTTTCACACGCAATATACATTATATATCAAACATATTTGTATAATCGTCTTGAACTAAAAAACTGATAAATTAATTAATAAAAGTTTAAATTATTCAAGTTTTTATTTAATAACTCAAATTATTCAAACATCATATTTTCTTTGCGTATTTTCACCATTTTTTACTCCAACTAATAATTTTTTACTTAAATGTCAAATAAATATCTAAATTATGCTTTTTTTTAGTTAGACGTTTAAACTATTTTTCAGGTCAAATAGGTATCTAATATTTTATTTCATAACCCATTTAAGGTTTTCATTAATTTCCATCGTTAAAGAATACATGTCATCGCCTAAAAATTTTAGAATTATATCTAAAATAAATAAAAATAATAAATAAAATTAAAATAAAAACTTATCCTGAAAATTTTAAATATTCTCAAAATAATTCCCAAAATCCATAACCCCCAAATTTGGTCACTCTTGTCAACATTGCTGATGACGAAACGAAGCATCCTTCTCGCACTGATCAACCCACATGTTGTTCGTTGTCTGTCCTGCTCTCATTCATCGTAAATCGTTTGAAAATTCATTCGACAATTTTAATGTTTTACACGATGTCGACCGATTTTCGACGACGAAATAATAGGGGAAATGATTATAAAGTTATGATGATCAATATAATGGATGGCATGACAATCAATGATAAAATCAACTTAAATCAGAATTTAAATTGGAGTTAGAGATTTTGAATTTTGAGAATTGTTTTATGAAATACAAAAAACTTAGAGAATTTCTGTAGATTAAATAATTTTATTTATTTTTAATATAATTTTAAAATTTTAAAGAAATGACACATGTTTTTTAACGGTGAAAATTAATGAAAAACCTTAAATAAGTTACGAAATGAAATGTTAAACACTACTTGATCCGAAAAATAATTTGGACATCTAAATGAAAAGAGTATAGTTTGAGCTCTTATTTGACGATTAAGCCAATAATTTTACAAGATTAGTAGTGATTATTTTCACTGGTTTATTGACTATTTCTGCAACTGATCGGCGCTACCATTACTTCCTGGAGGAGAGGAAGGTTCCAACTTCCATGGAAGAATTGCCATCAGCATCGTGCGCCGAACGTGTACTAAATGAGACGGGCGAGTTTATCAACGGTGGTGGGGGAGAATTACAAACATAACCATATCAACATTTGATGTAAGAAACAAAAAGCTGTAAGTTATTGATTCATATGTTCGAATTCATTTCGTGCTAGGTAGGGGGCAAATAGCTTCTAAACCAAGTTACTTTCAACTGCTCTAAGCTTTAAATCTTCAAGAACAAACTGAATGTCTAAACTCTACAAACACTAACCTCAATCGACTCAAAAGTTGATTTCTCGTCTCTCTGCAAAAAATTTACCTGTTATTGCTTGGTCCGACAGCAGGGCAAGCCAGACTCCGGTGTCAGCTGCAACCTCGGGTGGAATATTGCCTTGCCAACCGGTCATTGCAGTCTTCACCCATCCTGGACAATAACAGTTGACATATATCTTTTCACCTTGCGGTCGATCGAAGAGTTGTTTGGCAAGCAGTCTAGTGTAAGCATTGACAGCAAGTTTAGATATTGAGTAATCAGTGAATGTTTGAGGCCATCCACCCGATTGCCAAGTTTCATCTTCAACTTGTTGTAAGAAACTAGACACTGTTCTATCAATCAACTCCTCTGAGAGAGTGTCCAAATTGGTTAGTTTTTCTCTCAAATTTGCATCTTGAATTCTCTGCCAAAAACATCAAATTTAGTTCAAAATACAAGAATTGGAGGATTATAACCTTACAACCATATTCGAATATGCATCAGACACAAGTGTCATAAATGTAATAAAAATGAAGAGTTCGAGCAACATAGACTTCGATCAACTTCCAAAAAAACTTGAAAGCAACAATGCTATTTGTCATAGCCATTAACCACATCTAAAGTACACGGTGATCCTTAGCTCTTACTCACAATGATTATGATAAATGCATTCATGTACGGACTACGGTGAATCAACACATCGCCAAGCTAGAAGAAGCAGGGCGGAGCCGGAATCAAAAGATGCTATTTACTTATGACAAAGGATTCATCAAGGAGGTAACCCCACAAATCATTGGCATCAAGAAATCATTGAAGAGCTTACTTAGGATAAAGGAAGAGAATCATTTACTCACATTGCGCCGTCCGTTTAGTCTGCCTAACCGTGAGCTTACATTAACAATACGAGCACCGACAGCAGAAGGTCTCATTACCGGTATCATTGCTTTAATCATATTTTTGGTTCCATAATAATTGGTCTGAATCACCTGCCGTGCAAATTCGACGGAGTTATCGTACCCAAGGTTATAGTTAACACCTGCATTACTCACCTGCACAACATAAGTTCACATGAGAAACATCAAAAGCAATACAAAACCTTGGCCAAAATCGACAAAATTTCACCTTACCAGTATATTAACCCCGCCATATTTTTGCTTTATCCAATCGATAAAGGCCGAAATCGATTCACTATCCGCGATATCAAGCTGATGAACATCCACATTGAACCCCATTTCTTGTATAACATTGGCTGCTTCAATGCCAACATTGATGTCCCTTGATGTTAATATCACTGTCAATCCATGACCCGCAAGTTGTTTCGCAATCTCAAATCCAATTCCTCTATTACCACCTGTTACAACAGCAATAGTTTCTTTCGACCACCACCTGGAGTGGGAAAAAAAAGCACAATTCTGAAATTTCAGTGCAAAACTACACAAATATTTCCTTGTTTTCGCCTAATCTGTTGAAATACCGATCTGGGTAATTATCAAAATCAAATAAAACTTACCTTTGATGATCATAATAAGGAATGGTTCTGAGAAGTGAAATCTCTTGGAGTCTCTTTTCCCTTCTCTCCTTGTTTCTTTCCTTTTTCCCGGTCATCTTCGTGTGTTTGATTTTTATCTTCTAGGACAAGTTTGAGTTGTTGATGATGGGAGCTGTCTGAACCGCAGCTAAGATGGGTTGTGGCGGCTGTTTTCTTCTCTGGCCTCCTAGGTTGTCGAATGTTCTAAGCTCTGTTTTTAGGTCAAATTTTGTTGTCTGGCAAGGTTTTGATGTTCTTTTATGAGGAAAATAAACATTGTGGATGTTTTAGAGGAACATGAAAACATGGTATAATTTTCTAATTAAACCCTTACTATTTACTTTATGTTATATTTTTTTAAAGGTTAAATATTTTGAAGTTGATGTAATCTGAAATTTATTTTTATTTTTAATTAAACACTTAAAAGAATTTTTATTCCAAGATGGTACACAAACCTTATTTCCATCCACTATTTTGATACTTTTTATTAATAGTTTTAGACCCAAAATTTATACATTCAATCAATTTAGTTATTATTCAAAATAATTCTATAAATTTAATATTTTATATTTAAATTTTTTATCAATTTAATCAGTTTTGTGATAATATCAAACACAACGAATCTATCAGATTAAAGCAACAATTGAATAACTAAATTCTACCATAAATCAATAAAAAGTTTAAACTTTTATTATACTAAGAAAGTAATATAGCATTTCTAAGAGAAGAACAAATAATTTAGTTGAAGAGTAAATTGATAGAATTTTAAAATATAGAGATTTAAATTTATTGAATTATTTTAAACTAGGACCAATTAATAAAATGTATAAGTTTTTGTACCAACTTGAAAGAATATGTATAGTTTAGGTATCAATTTGGGATAAAAGATTCTAAGTACTAAGTTGAGAGAAAATGTATAATTTAAGTACTAAACGTGAGATAAAAAATTCTTTAGATATCAACTAAGAAGAATGTCTAGTTTAGATATTAAATATATATTTAAACCAAAATAAAAAAAAATTAAAATTTTAAATACACACAATATAAAAAATTGTGACATGCTATATACTTTATTTAATTCTTAAAATTTTTTTAATACAGAATTACAAACTATTATATATCTTTGCTCTTGTTAACAACATCTGAACATTCAAACCATAACTGGTTCATACTCTCCAAAGCTTGAAGCTTTTGAAGAAATTTCCATTTGAATTGACCTATCTCGTGTGAGAAGCTTGTTTAAGACAGTTATCCAAGACAGAACCGAATGTTTAGGAACATGAGAAGCGAACCGTACAACTTTCAACCTTAGCTTCTCGATATCTAACCTTCTCCCAAATCTACGTTGTAGTAACCCCGGCCAAATTGCCAATTGGTCATCCCACCCATCAAAGAGGTTTGCTGCATTTTCTTTTAGTTATTTATTTTTAAATTTAATTATTTATTTTTATATGAACCAAATTGTTATTTAATTAAATTATTACTATTATAGGAAAATAATTATTATTTAAATTAAATTTTAATATAGGGTCGGACCACTGAGCGAGAGATATGTTTGACTTTTTAGTGTGAGCATAACTAGGAGAGATTATATCATAGGCTTAGCTCTCCATGTCAGCCGTGGTCCTTAATTAATGAAAGTCATTCATTCCACCACTAATCAACCATGTCATTAATATAATTTTCAGAAATTATATTTTTAAAATAACATGGAAAAAATGAGTGAAGATTCATTGGTTTAAAAAAATGAATTGAAAGATAGTGATGAAATGAATTGTTATAAATGGATGAAACCATGATTGATGTGATAAGCCAGATACATGATATAAATAGCCAATGATTCCATGTGTCCATTGAGGTATATATGCATCTGTAGTAGTATATATATATATATATATATGATTTAACCTAATCGAATATTTCATCTTTATATCTTATTTAAAGGGTCTGAGATTGAGATCTTTGCTCGACCCTTGCAACATGGAATGAGTCAAGTAACAAAGAATCATCCAAGTTGACACAGAATACATGCACCAAACACTGAAAAAGTCAATAGACACGTGGGAAATTGGAATACAAAGCCACAGATTCTCTCTAGATATAACACCACCAGGCACCACCACCACCAGCAGCAGCAGACATGTTTTCCAGTACAAGTGAATGTAATCGGAGAAGGTTGCAGTTTCCCTGAAAGGCTTCCAATATTCCTTCATGGGAGCCTGCGAAGGAGACTGAAACACTGACTCCCAAACCTTATGGGATGATTACTCAACTTCCAGATGCAGATGCAGATGATGATGATTTGAGGCTTCTGCAGTCTATACTCTATACCAGGCAGCCTCATTTAGATGTTCAAAGGTACTAAGTATTCAGTCACGGTTTAGGTCCACTAGGCCAGTCTTCAACTCTAATTTCCTCATTTCTAACCTAATACCATAGAGTAGAGATGTCTCTCTTTTGATGTCTCTACTTAGGCTCTATCATTAAAAAAATATGTTTAAGATTTAAAATTACAACTTAAGATTAAGGTTTATAATACTAAAAGTAGAGTATATTTTTTAGGATTTATAATTCAAAATTTAAGATTTAAAATTTAAAATTATAATTTAATATTTGATCTTTTAGCGAAGGTACACCAAAAAGTGAATGGGATTTTTGCCCAATACCATAACCATATACAAATGGATTAAGCATTAACGCCGGTTATGGCAAGTGTAAATCATTTATCCCCTAATCATATTTTTTTCCTCTTGTTTTACATTAAAAAAATTAAAAAATTTAAATTTAAATTTTAACTCTAATTTTTACATCCTAAATTTCACACCCTAAAAAATACACCATATTTATAATTCTTTAAACCTTAATCTTGAACCTTAAACACTAAATTCTAAATTTATTATGTTAAAGTGAGAACACCAATAGAACCGCAATAATAAAAATACGATTTACACCCAATTTTTTTTTTCAATTGCTCTTTAAATCGAGTCAATTTTAAAATTATTAAAATTAAATCATATTTTTTTATTTGATCGGTCTTTAAACCAATATTATTGAATTTACTTAACACTTTTTTCCCTTAATTTCAAAAATATTAAATGGATAAGGAAGGAAAATTGATCTTACTGAGCTTCAAATTAAATTAGATTTAATTTTTTAAGTTTATTATTATTATTATTATTTATTAATCTTCACCCGAGTCTTCTACACAATCATTCTTTTAATGTCAATGCTATTTAGTATTTCTTTATAATTCATACTATTTTGTTTGATATATTATTTTTGTATGTTAATAATTAATATGATTATTAATTGATATATTGAGATATTTAACTCCACAAACAACCTTAATCCACCTCCTTGTGTTGTTAATTATTTATTTTTATAGTGTTAGGATTATAAATAAGATCAGATATATTATAATATATTTAAGTTGAACTCGATTAAAATATAATTTTATCAGATTCGATTCGAACTCAAACTTGATTCGAATTTATAACAAGATGAAACAAGTTATTTGATACCTAATTCGAAAAACTCGTGAGTCACTCAAATATATAATATATTAATTTTTAATTTTTATAATTTAAAATTTAAATTCTTAAATTTAAAACCTTCTTAAATTTAAAACCTTAAAATATGAACACTAAATATAAGTCTAAAGCCTAATATTACACAAGAGGAATTCTTGTAAAAAATCGTATGAATTTGGCTTTATAGACGGTTGCTGACCTTTTACAAATCAGTACTTAACGGGGAAACAGCATGGAAAGTTTCGGAGACACGACATGCACGACAAAAATCCTTTTGCCTTTTTGATATTCTTTATGTTTTAAAATTAAATTTTAATTCTAAATTTTAAATTATAGATCATAAATCTATTTTTTAGCGTGATGACATAAAGAGGACACTAAATATCCTATACCTTAAAATTAACAAGTATAGTTTTATATAATTTGTGTATCAATTTTTTTCGTGATAAAACTTTAAATGAGACGTGATAGATGATGAATTATTTGAGTCCGATACGATCAAAAATCGATCCACAATTAACTCGATTGGATTCAAATCAAACTCGAACTTGACTTGAGTTTTTAACGAGTCGAGCTCAAAATTTTAAACTCATTAAAAAATATTCAAATTTAAACTTAATTCAAAGTCTTAATGAATTAAATCAAATTTAATACTACTTAAACCCAATTCAGCTGGTTTAGGCCCTTAACCGCACGTATATCGTAACCCTCACTTAAACTTTGACATACTCGCCAACCGGTCTGGTTTTGGACGTTGAGAAGTGGAACATCGTGTTTCTGACTGCATATTTATTAATCTTTTTTTCTTTTCAATCTGCATCCCCTGAGTTGTCCTAAGGGCCATTTTCACCAGTGCACGTGGCAGATTGCAGCTCCCTACATTCCTTGAGGACTTCACGTCGATAAGCTCACTGCTGCTGCACTGTGATATATATATATTTAAAAAGTTTATTCTATGTAGATATATATATCTAGTGGAGAAACAATATCTTAGGGCTGAAAGCAAGATCCTTCAAACTTACTTTGCCTTGAGATTGTGTCCGTGTTCTTGTCTTTTGTTTTTTAGCAGTTTTTGATGGAAACCAAACCACTTCAACGGTTGGTTCCAAGCTCATAGGATGTTACCAAAGACACTTCTATTAAACAACAAGGGAAATACTTTTGTTGTCTTCCTCTGAAAATGTCAGGAAACGTCTTTGTTAGTTGCTGTCATTGGCTGGTAATTTTTCTATATATAATCTTTAATAATTTATACCTCTTACATCAAGTGCTGCATCCACCTCTCTGCTACCTGGTGAGAGGAAACCAAGGGACCCAACAATCTCTAACTCTCTCCCTCAATGGTGCTTCTGGTAATCTGGCCTTGTGTTTCTTTTACCCGAAGAATCGTTGAGGTGAGAGCGTTATAGAATGATGGTTCTCGATCTATTCAGTACTATCAACCACGATGATCGAAGACATCGGTACGGGATCGATCATACCAGGATTGATAACTTATGATGGAGCTAGGTAAATTTATAAAGCACGAGTACTTTAATTTAGTGATGTAATTGGTCAATTGTCAAAGTTGTCTATCGTGTTTACTTCACTCTTAGGTATTCGGCGTGAAATCGGACAGTTAAAAGATGGTTTTAATACCACTTGTCATAGAATCATTACTTTATTCCTAAAAGACATATCTAATAAAACGTGTAATATTATCGTTTATATATCTTATTTTTTAAATATAAGATTAATGATCTTATCTCTTTTCAGTCGTGACATTGAAGAGCAATAAAAATGATTTTCCAACGTCATATACTAAAGTTCTACATACACTCGGTTGTTGGATTGGTTCACGTGGCAATAAATTGTTTGTTATCATCAATCCAAGAACAAACACTCTGATTATGATCGGAAAATTTTTCTTTTGTTTTCTTGTGTATGTTCTGTTTTTCGCGATTTTAGTATAACTCGCGCTACGCTTCCATCGACTATACCTTCACGTTCGAGTTGTTGGATTGGAGTTTGAGGTTGTCTAAAACTGTAGAAGTGTATACTTTGTGTTGTCTGACATGTTTTTTTAAAGGAAATTGTTATATGATTTCCTAGGCCTATTGGATTTTTTCGGTGTGGAAAATATATATAGACCTGGTTTTCTGGGTTGCAGGTACATGGAAGCATTCGAAGAATGAAGGGCAGGATGACTATGGGCTTCTCGTGAGTAAGAAGGCACGGAAGTATGCAATAGTGAAAGAGATTGATGAGCCTGTGAGTCTCAAAGATGGGACCATTGTGCTTCAATTCGAGACTTGTTTCCAGAACGGACTCGGATGTGGTGGTGCATATCTGAAATACCTTAGGCCTCAGGAGGCCAGGTGGAAGCCAATGGAATTTGACAATGAATCACCTTACTCTATCATGTTTGGACCCGACAAATGTGGGTTAACAAACAAGGTGCACTTCATCCTGAAACATAAGAATCCTAAAAGTGGGGAATATGTTGAACATCATCTTGGTAACACAGCATCAGTCCCATCTGACAAGCTTACTCATGTGTACACTGTTGGTTGTATAACCAACCATGTTAGTGGTTCTTCTGAACCGTTTCTCATGTTTTTACTATTGGAAATGTGGAAAAAAATTCACTCCCACTTTTTCTATGTTTTGCCGGTTAAGGCCCTTATGTCGGAAAGTTAAGGAGCAATTTTGTCCATTTGGTTGGTGGTTCTTGATGGATGAACCCCTATAAATACCAACCTAGCCTAAGGTCCCTAAGCATCAAATACAAGATTCACATATTCCATCTAGTGAGTATTTTGAGTGCTTAGAAGATCTTGGCGGTTCTAATTATTTTTGTAGCCGAGTTCTTTATTTTACGGTGGTTCGAGGTGTTACCACGGTGGTCCGACGAGCTCGACGGTGGTGCAACCACATCCCATTTGGCATAAGGTCTTGACAATGGCTGGAGGTATTTATTTCGATCCTTTTTCCGCTGCATTTATGCTCGTTTAATGCTTACATTTGGTATGCGAGCCTTGTTAAATCTCTGCCTTGTCATGTTTAATTTTTCTCAAAATTAAAATGCCATTTTTGATCTTTAAATTCTGAAATTTTGAGAAAAATTATGTTGCAGAAATCTTATAAGATTAATTTCTAAAATTTATTAATTTATTTTTACTTAAATAAATTTTAGAAATTAATATATAGTATGTGCCTAAATTAAGATATGTTATAACTTAGTTATATACATAAAATTAGGTACATAAAACCTTAGTACTTATTGCATAAAGTTTTAGCAATAAAACTATAGAATATGTCTAGAGATCCAAATAATTTATTTAATTAGAGAATTAGCCACAGCAACTTTAATTAAATAAAATTATTATAAGGATCTTTAGTTAAATAAAATCACATACAGAAAGCTTAGATATTAAATCCCTTAACTTCAAGGTAAAAATTATTAGACGAATTTTTATAATTACCCACAGGAGTTATAAAAATAAATTTAATAACTTTTACATAAAGGATAGAAAATATTCTATCAAATGAATCTAATCGAATTAAAAATTTAGCCCACAAGCAATTTTTATGTCACTAGATTCATTATTTCTATAATTTGCATTGGTAAATTATAGCTTATGTTATGCCTCAAATTTATATTAAGCATGTATGTCAATTTATTTTGCAACATTATTACCTGTGAATATCTCTGATAATAGAGTAGATATCCCTGAATTAACTAGTGAGAACTTTAAGTTTTGGAAGGAAGATATTCTTCTTCAATTAGGGTGTATGGATATTGACTATGCTATAAGGAAACCTGAGCCACATGTCAATGACACCAGCAATCAGGTTGATCTTGCTCTATATGAAAAGTGGGAGCGATCCAATCGCTTGAGCATTATGTTCATTAAGAGCAAGGTTCCTCCTGATGTTCGTGGTTCAATTGAGCATTATGAGAATGTCCAAGAGCTATTAAAGGCTATAGAGAAACAATTTCAGACTTCTCAAAAGTCATTAGCCAACACCTTAATTATGAAGTTCACATCTCTAAGGCTCACTACGGTGAGAGGTGTGCGTGATCACATCAATAAGATGCGTGATTTGGCAACTCGACTTAAGACACTTGAGGTTGAAATGTCTGAATCTTTCCTGGTGCACTATATCTTGAACACTCTTCCTCCTCAATACGGGCCATTTAAGATCTCTTATAACACACATAAAGATAAATGGTCTATTGATGATCTTTTGACCATGTGTGATCAAGAAGAGGGTAGGCTCGTATTAGAGACGGGAGAGAGTGCACTGACGGTTACTCAAGGAAAGAATTCAGTCCAAGCCAAGCAAAAGGGGAAGGCTAAAATGCAACCCCAAGCTGACATCAAGAAAGAGTCCACGTGTTTCTTCTGTAAAAAGAAGGGACACATGAAGAAGGACTGTGTCAAGTATAAGGGCTGGCTTGAAAAGAAAGGTAAATCAATCTCACTTGTTTGCTTTGAGTCAAATATGGTTGATGTTAATTATAACACATGGTGGATTGATTCTGGTTCTACAATCCATGTCTCAAATTCCTTACAGGGATTAAAAAACCTGAGGGAACCAGTGGGAGCTGAGCGATACATCTATTCAGGAAACAAGATGCAATCGCATGTGGAAGCTATTAGGACGTGTGAATTAGTGCTTAGTAGTGGCTTTATTTTAATTTTAGAAAAGACTTTATATATTCCTAGTTTTTCAAGAAATTTAATTTCTGTTTCAAGACTTGTACCTTTGGGGTATTGTTTTAATTTTTCGAATGTTGATTTTAATTTATTTTATAAATCAAAAATTGTTGAAAATAGAATTTTATGCGATGGTCTTTACTCTATTGATTTACAAAATAATGCCACTCATAATGTTATGCACATTCAAACTGGTACTAAGCGTTGTGTTATAAATGAAGATTCCTCTACTTTATGGCATCGGAGATTAGGACATATCTCTATTGAAAGGATTAAAAGATTAGTAAATAATGGGGTACTCAATACCTTAGATTTTACTGATTTTGATACTTGTGTAGACTGCATTAAGGGTAAGCAGACTAACAAGTCAAAGAAAGGTGCCAAGAGGAGTTCGACCATATTGGAAATCATCCATTCTGATATCTGTTGCCCAGATATGGATGGACAAAGTCAGAAATACTTCATCACTTTCATAGATGATTACTCACGATACATGTATCTCTACATGCTTCATCATAAAAGTGAAGCGTTAAAAGCCTTTAAGGTTTTCAAGGCTGAAGTAGAGAAACAATGCGGTAAGCAAATAAAGATTGTGAGAACGGATAGAGGTGGTGAGTATTATGGTAGATACACAGAAGATGGACAAGAACATGGTCTATTTGCGAAGTTTCTTCAAGACAACGGTATAGTTGCGCAATACACCATGCCAGGCTCGCCTGATCAGAATGGTGTTGCGGAAAGAAGAAACCGAACTTTAATGGACATGGTGCGAAGTATTCTTAGTAGCTCTAAGCTACCTAAGTCTTTATGGGTTGAATCTCTTAAGACGACTGTGTATATATTAAACCGGGTCCCAACCAAGGCTGTCTCAAAGACACCTTTTGAGTTATTCAAAGGTTGGAAACCTAGTTTGCGACATATACGCGTATGGGGATGCCCGTCTGAAGTGAGAATTTATAACCCACAAGAAAAGAAACTGGACCCAAGGACTATTAGTGGGTATTTCATTGGATATGCCGAAAAGTCCAAAGGTTACAGATTCTATTATCCATCTAATAGCACTAGAATTGTGGAATCAAGAAATGCAAAATTTCTTGAGAATGACTCAATCAGTGGGAGTGATCTATCTCGGGATTCAATACCCGTAGATCAAGCATCCACTTCAAGTGAGAGATTGGTTATCATATATAACACCCCTCAAGCTCAACCGGGTGGTGAACAACCAATCAATGAAGTTCCACAAGCTGCTGAAAATACTCCAATAGATCAAGTTGTTCAAGAAATTCCAGAAATTATTGAACAACCAGTTGAACAACATGTTCCAAAAGAGAATGTTGGTTCAACATTAAGAAGATCTATTAGAGAAAGAAAATCAGCAATTTCTAGTGACTATTTTGTGTATTTACAAGAATCTGACTATAATGTTGGAGCTGAAAATGACCCTGAGTCATTTTCAAGTGCCATGAGCTGCATTGAATCACAATTATGGTATGATGCTATGAAAGATTAGATGAATTCTATGAAGAGCAACGAAGTTTGGGATCTTGTGTCGTTGCCTGATGGTGTAAAAGCCATTGAATGTAAATGGGTCTTCAAAATAAAAGGAGACTCAAAAGGCAACATAGAGAGATATAAAGCAAGACTCGTTGCTAAAGGATTCACTCAGCGAGAAGGAATCGATTACACTGAGACTTTTAGTCCAGTATCTAAGAAAGATTCCTTACGCATTGTGTTAGCATTAGTAGCTCAATTTGACCTTGAATTACAACAGATGGATGTGAAAACTGCTTTTCTTAATGGTGATCTAGAGGAAGAGGTATACATGAAACAACCTAAAGGATTTTCCCCTAGTGATGGTGATCACTTAGTTTGCAAGTTAAAGAAATCTATATATGGATTGAAACAAGCCTCCCGCCAATGGTATTTAAAGTTCCATGAAGTTATCTCTTCATTTGGTTTTGTTGAGAATATCATGGATCAATGTATATACCAGAAGGTCAGTGGCAGTAAAATTTATTTCCTTATCCTATATGTGGATGATATTTTACTTGCAACGAATGACAGGGGTATGCTACATGAGGTGAAACAATTTCTTTCTAAAAACTTTGATATGAAAGATATGGGTGATGCATCTTATGTCATTGGCATTAAGATTCATTGTGATAGACATAAAGGTATCTTGGGTCTATCTCAAGAAACCTATATCAACAAAGTTTTAGAAAGGTTTCGGATGAAAGATTGTTCACCTAGTGTTGCTCCTATCGTGAAGGGTGATAAGTTCAATCTGAACCAATGCCCGAAGAACGAATTTGAGAAAGAGCAAATGAAAAACATTCTATATGCTTCCGCTGTTGGAAGCCTGATGTATGCTCAAGTTTGTACAAGACCTGATATTGCATTTGCCGTTGGGATGTTGGGAAGATATCAGAGTAATCCAGGTATAGAGCGCTGGAAAGCTGCAAAGAAAGTTTTGAGATATCTCAAAGGGACAAAAGAATACATGCTTACATATAGACGATCCGACCATTTTGAGGTGATTGGCTACTCCGATTCAGACTTTGTTGGTTGTGTTGATTCACGTAAATCAACATCAGGTTACATATTTATGTTTGTCGGCGGAGCTATATCTTGGAAGAGCATTAAGCAGACTTTGACTGCTACTTCTACTATGGAGGCCGAGTTCATTTCATGTTTTGAGGCTACCTCACATGGAATATGGTTAAAGAGTTTCATTTCTGGGCTTAGACTTGTGGATTCAATCTCTAGGCCATTAAGGATATATTGTGACAATTTAGCTGTTGTCTTTATGGCTAAGAACAACAGAAGTGGAAGTCGAAGTAAACACATCGACATTAAGTATCTAGCCATAAGGGAACGTGTTAAAGAAAAGAAAGTGGTCATTGAGCACATTAACACTGAGCAGATGTTAGCTGATCCTTTGACTAAGGGCATGCCACCACATAAATTTAAGGATCATGTTGTCACTATGGGACTTGTTCCTACTTTGTAATTTTTCATTGTAAGAACAATTCAGTTGAAACTCTAATAAAGTTTGATATTTCTCATTTATGTTGTGTACACATTAAGTTAATTATTTCGAGAAATATCACTAAAGTTTGGACCTAGAATAAACATTGGGTTTATTCATAAAGTATATGGGCTAAAGCGTTAAAACTTGATGTATTGTGATACATGGAAGATATAACTCAATCATTAGAGGAAATGTCGCCATGATTCATACATTATTTTTTAACTTTAAGTTTTCACGGACAATACGAACCAAGTGGAAGAATGTTGGTTGTATAACCAACCATGTTAGTGGTTCTCTTGAACCGTTTCCCATGTTTCCACTATTGGGAATGTGGAAAGAAATTCACTCCCACTTTTACCATGTTTTGCCGGTTAAGGCCCTTATGCCGGGAAGTTAGGGGGCAATTTTGTCCATTTGGTTGGTGGTTCTTGATAGATGAACCCCTATAAATACCAACCTAGCCTAAGGTCCCTAAGCATCAAATACAAGATTCACATATTCCATCTAGTGAGTATTTTGAGTGCTTAGAAGATCTTGACGGTCCTAATTATTTTTGTAGCCGAGTTCTTTATTTTGCGGTGGTTCGAGGTGTTACCACGGTGGTCCGACGAGCTCGACGGTGGTGCAACCACATCCCATTTGGCATAAGGTCTTGACAATGGCTGAAGGTATTTATTTCGATCCTTTTTCCGCTACGTTTATGCTCGTTTAATGCTTACATACACTGCCATTTTGAAGCCAGACAATGAGTTTAGAATTTTGGTCGATGGGGAGGAGAGGATGAAGGCAAACTTCCTCTCACCCGAAGATTTTGATCCTCCACTTACCTCAACTTATCCGTGCTAAGACATTCCGGACCCGGATGATAAGAAACCGGAGGACTGGGATGATAAAACCAAAATTCCAGATCCAAGTGCTTCGAAGCCAGATGATTGGGATGAGGATGCACCAACGGAAATTGAAGATAAGGAAGCTGTGAAACCGAAAGAATGGTTTGACAATGAGCCTGAGGAGATAGATGATTCCGAGGCATCCAAGCCAGACGATTGGGATGATGAAGAGGATGGTGTATGGGAAGCCCCTAAAATTGATAACCCAAAGTGCGTAACAACCCGGTTGTGGCAAATGGAAGAGATCGATGAAGTCGAATCCAGCTTTGAAGGGAAGATGGTATCCTCCTCTAATTGACAACCCCAAATACAACGGTACTTGAAAGCCTCGAGAAATCCCAAACCCCAAATACTTCGAGGTCAACCGTCAACAAGCCCGACTCTGAGCCTATATCTGTAATTGGTATTGATATTTGGACCATGCAAGATGGTATGTTGTTCCACAATGTTATGATAGCCAAAAACAAAAAGGTTACTAAGTCGTATCGGGATACCCATTACCAACGGAAGCCGAAATTCGTGATCGAGAAGAAAAAACAAAGGACAAGGAACAAAGCTTCCGGGTAATGCATTTGCATGCTTTCTTGTATATGCCATTTCGAGATTTTACACCGTATAAGTTATACTTGTACCTCTGTTGCAGAAGTTCTTCGATGTCCTATACAAGGTTGCTGATATTCCTTTTGTAATCACCGGAATTCGTCCGGGGAGTCGCGACCAATCATTTTTAACGGTGCGATTGGAACACCAAAAATTGCGTCTACGAACCAGAACTGGATCCGGGAGTCTGTTACGCATGGGGAAGGGTGAGCACCCCCACAACACCCAAAATTGACACCTGTCGCTTACATAATATTTTATACGATCGAAATTATAAACTCGGTATCGAATCTGTAAAAAAACGGTTAGCAAATAGTTAATAATAATAATAAAACATGAAAATAGAAATTGTATAATTTTTCAGGGACTAAATCTGCAAAACAAAACATTTTTGGGTTAAAATAAATAACAATTGTAATCACCGTAATTCGTCCGGAGAGTCGCCACCAATCTTTTTTCTACGGTGCGATTGGAACACCAAATTTGCGTCTACGAACCAGAGCTGGATCCGAGAGTCTGTTACGCGTAGGGAAGGGTGAGTACCCCTACAACGCCCAAAACTTGGCACCTATCGATTACATAATATTTTATATGAACGAAAAATATAATTCCGGTTTTAATTAATAATGTGATCCCTTGTTTTAAAAAACATAACAAATAATTTAATACATTAATATTTTATTGTTATTATATAATATGAATAATAGTGTGTTGTTATAATAAAGATAATATTATATAATATTGAATAATACGTAATAAAATAATAATAGATTATAACGACAAAATTAAACAAAAAATAATACTAATAAAGTAATAGTATATTAGTACTTAGTAATATAATAATATAAAAACTAATTTAATAACCTATTAAATAAAAAAACAGTGATAAAGATGCAAAAAAATGTAAAATATGAAATCAAAATAATATAAAAGTGACTAAATCGGAAAGAAAATAAAACTGCAGGAAACAAATGGAAGGATACTGAAGCTTGAGGACTTCGAGTATGATTTTCCCATTTTTTGCGGGTTACAGGCGGGTCTGAATCCGGTTATCGGGTCTGATCCATGGGTTATTAAGCCAAAACTACGTTGTTTTGGATCTTAAAGGCCAACACCAAAACGACGTCGTTTTGGTTGATGGTTTTATACCCTATTTTCACTAAAAAAATCATTTGAGCACATAATTTCTCCAAAGAATAATATGCTCTCTACTTCTCTCAACACTGGCCACCGTGGGAGTCGCCAGCCACCGTACCGGTCACAGGAAGTCGAAAAGGAAGATACTTTCCGATTGCTTTCGACGTGTAGATCCGGAAGTCGAAAAGGGAGTGTAGATCCGGACTCAGAATTTCAAGATTCGACTTCTATGAGTCTAGATCTAATAACAAAGATAAGTAATCTCTTTAAATTTTTTACCTTTTCCTCTCGATTTTTCTCTCCGATTTCTCTCTTCTTGCTCTCGGTTTTGGTTTCGAAAATGGTAATGTTTTTGCTTCTTCTTTTTGTTCGAGTGGGATAGTAATATCTATGGATTTGGCTTCAAATTTTTGTGCTTTTTTCGATTGATTTCTAAGTAACCGGATTACATTCGGTAGTTTGGGGTTTTATACCCACATTTTACAATATAATAAATATAAAAATCTCTGATTTTTAGCCTTGTAAACATAGATTTAATGATGCTTTTATCTTTTGCCTTTTTTGCAGATCCGGGCGGTGGTGTCAGGCGGTGATGTAGCGTGGGCGGTGGCCGGTCTTCTCGTCCAATGGTTGGGCGCATGCAATGCACGCGCGAAGGGGAGTGGCCAGACAAGGCGGCGACGGCAGCATTGTTGGGGGCTGGTTAGGGTTAGTTTATCATTAGGGTTTAGTTTAGTTTAGGCTGCTGGATTTAATTATCTGCTGGGCTTATATTTTTGGGCTCGGTTTTAGGGGTCATTGAGTTGTAATAGGATGTGGGTTGTGTAACTGAAAATGGGTTATGACAATAATAAGAATAAAAATGAAAGAAATTAAAAATATAAGGCTTAATTAAGCAAAACCAGTGACCAAAATCGAAGACAGATCACACTGGAAGGCCTAAACAGGAGCACGTTGGGATTTTAGGGACCACAAGCGTGATTTTCCCCTTATTTCGGGTTGCGCGCGGGTTCGGGTTGTCTAATGGGTCGGATTCGGAGCTCTAGCATGAAACGACGTCGTTTTGGACCATAACTATAGGTACCAAAACGACGTAGTTTTGGTTGTTATTATAAACCCAAATTTTAACACAAAAAATTCATTTGTAGTCGCCTCTTAGAAAAAAACAGAGAGTTTTCTCTCAATCCCTCTCCAGTCTCCGCCAGGGTCACCGTCGGCCATCGCGTACGACTGTCGATCACCGCACCGGTCGCCGGAAACGGAAAAGGAATGGGCTTTCCGATAGATCTCGACGCGAGGAACACATATCTGGCCTCGGATTTTCGAAAGGATGCACGTACGAGTGTAGATCTAAGAGATAAGCTTCGAATCTCACCTTTTTTTACCGCTTTTTGGCTCAAATATGATTCCGATTTTTCCTTATTTTGTTTCGGTAACGCTCTCTTTGGTTTCGATTTTTCTAATATTGGGTGTTGCTATTTTTCTTGCTTCGAATGTTTACTTTTTTTCATTCCATTCGTGGGTAACCCGATTACATTGGTTCGAATAGGTATTTATACCCATGATTTGTACATATATTATATTAGAGAATAGGAAACATATCCTATTTCGATCTAGAAATCTAGGAGTAATGATGTTTTATCCCTTATTTTGCAGGCAACATGATGTTTTAGGCGGTGGGGCGGTGGCGTAGTAGACATGGGCGGTGGCCGGTCTTCTCGTCCAATGGTTGGGCACGTGCAATGCACGCGCGAAGGGGAGTGGCCAGACGCGGCGGCGGTGGTAGCATTGTTGGGGGCTGGTTAGGGTTAGTTTATCATTAGGGTTTAGTTTAGTTTGGACTGTTATTGTTTTAGTGGGCTAAGGATTTTGTATAATGGATTGGATAATATAATTAAATGGGTTTTGGTTAAATGGGTTATTACAGCTGTCCTTCTTTGCTCATTGTAGTATAACGACAATAGAGCAAAGATAAAGAATAATCCATTTACTCTAGTATGGTTTTGGGGTTCTTTTTTTGGTAAGAAAGGTTCTTTTGGTAAAGTTGCTCTTTTTGGTAAGATTGATGTTCTTTTGGTAAGGTTGAGGCTTCTTTTTGGCCACCGCTTCTTCTTTTGAAGCTTTGACATGACCTACTCCACCGTCCTTGTCAACAAAACCTTCAAAATGTACGATCCGTTGGAAAAGATGACACAAAACTTGAGTTGTAACGATGATGTTACTACTTCTGGTGAAGACTTGACCTAACTGCAACACTGCTGGAGAAGCAAGGTCTACAATCCTTGACCCATTTGTGCACTGACGACGAGATGAGATACAACATTTGATCCACTTACAACACTGTCGGAGAAGCGGGGTCTGACGACGAGTTTTGTCACTCAATTTAGTTGCAACACTGACAAAGAAGCATGATCTATCTGATCCATCTGTAACACTGACGCCGAGATAGGAAATGTCATTTGATCCACTTACAACACTACCGGAGAAGCGAGATCTGACGACGATTTTTGTCACTCGATTTAGCTACAATATTGACGAAGAAGTATGATTTATCTGATCCCTCTACAACACTGCCGATGAGATAGGAAATTCCATTTGATCCACTTACTACACTGCCGAAGAAGTGAGATCTGACAACGAGTTCTGTCACTCAATTTAGCTGCAACACTGACGAAGAAACATAATCTATCTGATCCATCTACAACACTGACGCCGAGATGGGAAACACCATTTGATCCACTTACAACACTGCCGGAGAAGCGAGATCTGACGACGAGTTCTGTCACTTAATTTAGCTGCAACATTGACGAAGAAGCATGATCTATCTGATCCATCTGCAACATTGCCGCCAAGATGGGAAACGTCATTTGATCCACTTACAACACTGCCGAAGAAGCGAGATCCAACGACGAGTTCTGTCACTCAATTTAGCTGCAACACTGACGAAGAAGCATGATTTGTTGATAAGTTTTGATGTTGGATCAAACTACTACACAGACGGAGAAGCGCGATCCTTACTGGTAACCGTTTACTCTAGGCTAGTTGTACTATCTCTTTGAGTACAATCAGTTGATATCGAATGTGAGATTGAGGTTTTTCAAAGGATTTAATTCCTTTGACCATTTGTAAAAATGGATTTTAAAGGACATTTGAATAATCCTCTTTTATGCATTTTTCCCAAATGCACAAGGGTCAACGAATTTGATTCGCCTTTACCGGTGGCCGTTTGCCCCGGGCTAGTTGTACCATTCCCCTGGGTACAATCAGTTGGTACCAATCCTGCGATTGGATTTATTCAAAGGGATTTATTTCCTTTGACCATTCGTGAAAATGGATTTTAAAGGACATTTGAATAGTCCTCCTTAATGCAATTTTTCCAAATGCACAGGGATCAATGGATTTGACTCGCCTTTACCGGTGGTCGTTTGCCTCAGGCTAGTTGTACCATTCCCCTGGGTACAATCAGTTGGTACCAATCCTGAGATTGGATTTATTGATTTCCTTTGACCATTTGTAAAAATGGATTTTAAAGGACATTCGAATAGTCCTCATTAATGCATTTTTCCCAAATGTACAGGGATCAACGGATTTAACTCGCCTTTACCGGTGGTCGTTTACCCCAGGATAGTTGTACCATTCCCCTAGGTACAATCAGTTGGTATCAATCCTGAGATTGGATTTATTCAAAGGAATTGATTTCCTTTGACCATTTGTGAAAATGAATTTTAATGGATATTCGAATAGTCCTTATCACTTATTGGTTTTACTTTTTCACCAAATGACATGTCTATTGAGTAACAGTAAGTGCAAAGGATGAGGATTCTTACCTGCATTTCGTAATGAAGGGTTGTAGTCTGGAGTAGAGGTGCACTATTCTGTCAAAGTGCTTTTGATGACGATGCTACGTTCGTCTGTTCCATTGCTTGCTGAAGAGACAAGATTTGTAACACTTTTGCAAATAGATTCAAACTGTTAAGGTTAACATGCACCGTATAATTCTAATCCTAACATGTATGATGTATGCATGCAAGCATGATCCTAACATGAAATGCAAAATGCACATGACGATGATTGTGTTCAAGATTGGCTCAGTTGATTGGTTTGATTGTCTGTTGAGACTTTGATAGTCATGCCTCTTTCTTCGGGCAAAATATCCGACTTCACTCTATTTGTTGAGTTTCTGTTTTCCTTTTGAGGTTTTTTTCAAAATATGTCATTTTCTGGATCAAAATTGCTATCAGTCCCTGTACTTTTAGGGATGTCTCAGGAATAACGTAGACAAAGTTCGTGCAGTCAACATGGATAACTAACTGGCAACATGTGATGCCCCACATATCTCGCTAACAAGCTTTGTAGAATCTAACAAGGCAACATGCATCTGGGAGGCTTAAAGTGCAAGTTTTCCTTGTTTTACGGGGCTTTATATCAAGCTGGATTCATTTTGCTTCATCTTGTTTCGATCTTTGACAAACCCATAAAGAAGGATCTTTAACTTCTACGGGTGATATAACGTTTATCCTATAAACTGAGAAAAAGAGGTTGCCCCGATAGAAGTTTTTACCGGTGATGGCTTCTAATGCCCCTCTCATGATTGAGGATGATTTTTGACTTCTACGAGTAATGTCGCGTTTATCCCCTATATTAAGGAAAAAGAGGTTACTCCGATACAAGCTCAAAGTGGTGCAAAACGAAGGATAGCTTATTACGCCCCTTCTTGTAGATTCTTGTTGTAGCACAATTTGTCATTCTTATTTGTGGATCAGAAAGTGGAACAAAATCTTAGTTATCACCATGATTCATAAGTTCGTTCAGACACATATTTTCTTGAGACTGAGTTCTAAATCAATCTTGGTGTCACTCAATGATTCGGTCTCTGTAAACCTGAAACATTCGTTCGATCATAATGATGAGTGGTTTGTTCGAAATTTACGTAAAAAAGGGAAACAAGAATGCTTGTTGTATGTAGCACAAAAAGTTCCATTTCATTATCGTAGGATGACAAACTCAGGTCTTTTCACAAAAAGTCCCTTGTTACTATCAGGCTAAGAAGACAAGCGTATTCTTTTGTACACAACTTAGAAAACTTCCAAAACAGTAGGAAATTCTTTAACAATCTGATTGTCAAAGCAGTTGTAAGGTGATTGAGTCCCTCAGTCAAGGATTCACGGTCGTATTAAATCCAACAGAGTCTTCGAATCGTACAACTCCCTTTTCGATGAACTTCTCTGTGAGCTTTTTAAAACCGATGCAATTTTCAATGGAATGCCCCACGACTCCGACATGGTATTCGTATTGGGCGTTGGGATCATACCACTTGGGATATGGCGGTTGTATGGGATTCGTGTAGAATGGCGATACCACATGTGCATTGTACAAATTTTGGTACAATTCGCCATAAGTTATCGGAATAGGCGTGAAGTTCTATGTATTTGAGGTTGTGACTTTTGCTTGCCCCACTGTCAGCGACTTTGAATAGCCGACATTATGGACATTGGTACTATCAACCTCATCATCTTCAAGTCTTCCACTTCGAATAGCGTTTTCAATCATCTCGCCATTCATTATGATGTCTGAAAAATCCTTTGTGACACCTCCCAAGATTCGACCAAGGAAAGGCTTGTCTAACGTTCCCACAAAAAGTGTCACCGTTTCCTTTTCTGATAACGGAGGTTACACCTGGGAAGCAATATCCCTCCTGCGTTGAGCATATTATCTGAAGCTCTCATCCTGTCTTTTTTGCATATTTTGTAAAGTAATCCTATCAAGGGTGATGTCGATGACGTGACTGAATTGCCTGACGAAGGCTTGGGCTAGGTCATTCCATGAATTTATCTTGGAACAACTCAACTGATTGTACCATCTGGCTGCTGATCCAGTCAGACTATCTTGAAAGCAATGTATCAACAACGAATCATTGTTGATATAACCAGTCATCCGCCTGATGAACATGGTGAGATAAGCTTCGGGGCAAGTAGTCCCATTATATTTTTCAAAATCTGGCATCTTGAACTTTGGTGGCAACATCAGATCTGGGACCAAGCTTAATTCCCTTGCTTCTATTTCCGGGAACTGGTCGATGTTTTTCATGGCTTTGAACTTTTCTTCAAGTTGTTTATATCGGTCTTCGAGCTGCTTGTATAACTCGACTTTTGAGTTGTTCATTTCGTCAAAATCAGGCACTATACATTCCTTGGGGTTACGAATTACCAAACCTCCTGAAAGTAAGGACTCGGCTTGATTGCTTTGTGCCTTGGATGCATCAATTGATATACAAGTTTGAAGGGGATTTCCCGAGACATTCACCATTGCACTAGGGTCAATAATCATTCCCTTCTGTTTTCCTGGATCTCTGTCTGTCAACAGATTGGATATCTTTCCGAACAAATCATTCTGAGACTGTGAAATGTGAGCGTGAATATCCGACTGCGTTTTTTCCAATCTATTTTCGAGGTCCCGCTTGATATCTTCATGTGCTTGCTCAATTCTGGCTAATCTCTCTTCCATTATTTCGGCTTTGCTTTTGATGAGACGAGGATGTTGCTTAAAATGACTGTAACGAAAATGCCTCTCTGATGTTAGGATCCTGGTGGATATGATGCAATATGACATGCTTGATGTAACTAGGATGATGTCATGTATATGTAAAATGCTACGATATATTTTACATAAAAGGGTGTTGATTCAGTACAACTTTGAAAAGGAAACTCGAATCAGAACTAAGCTTTCTCTACATAAAGTAGGTCTTGTTTGGCCTTCATATTTGAAATTTTGATCTTCTGGGAAAACATTATCGTCTTCTTGCCCCAAATAAAATTTGGTCTCGAACATTGTTGGCACGAACTATCTCAAGTTATGTTCTCTTGATTTCACTAGTGGAACCCATTATGGTGCCCCTCACCTTATCGAGAAAACGGTTCTTATGTGACTAAACCTTTTTAACGGCTGTACTTGTGTCAACATCCTTTTTTTAAAAAAATGTGAATGCAAAAAAACGAGAAACACGATAACACGAATATGAAAAAATATATGTATCGAATTAGACAAAAATAAACGTGCATGCTTCATGATGCATGAATATGAACATGGTAGTTATATTAAGAAAATAAAATACGAGAAATAGATAGCACGAAAATAAAGGGCGTAAATAAATGTAAACCCCCCACTCGCTCTCTTTTTAATAAGAAAAACCCTATTGGGTGACCCTCTAATCGGGCAGAGGTTCGGCATGACGACTCTAAGGATAGGCTTCTAGGGCTCACTAGATAAGGTTCGGTTCTAAGAGGTACCCGAACGAGACTTATTATCCTACTAAAGATAATAAGTACGATTCAGGGGGATACGTTTCTCTAAGTCTATGCGGAGACGTAGATCTCACGAAGACAAATGGAAAAATATCTCGAAAGCAATTCACCATCCTACACGGAGGCGGAACCTCGCGAAGGAGTGGTTTCATGCTCCCACTTAAACGGACGGAACCTGGGTTGAGGGTTCATGAAATGAAAGCCTAAAAAGCATTTTAAAAAACAGTAAAATATTTAAAATAAATAAAGTAAATAAAATATTATATAAAAAATAACCAAATTTATATTTTCGATCGTTAAATAAAATGTAACCGATTTTGCGGCTCGACTCGCAAAAAAGTCCCCAGCAGAGTCGCCAGCTGTAATCACCGGAATTCGTCCGGGGAGTCGCCACCAATCATTTTTAACGGTGCGATTGGAACACCAAAAATTGCGTCTACGAACCAGAACTGGATCCGGGAGTCTGTTACGCGTGGGGAAGGGTGAGCACCCCCACAACGCCCAAAATTGGCACCTGTCCGTTATATAATATTTTATACGATCGAAATTATAAACTCGGTATTGAATCTGTAAAAAAACGGTTAGTAAATAGTTAATAATAATAATAATAAAACATGAAAATAGAAATTATATAATTTTTTAGGGACTAAATCTGCAAAACAAAACATTTTTGGGTTAAAATAAATAATAATAAGGATAAAAATGAAAGAAATTAAAAATATAAGGCTTAATTAAGCAAAACCAGTGACCAAAATCGAAGACAGATCACACTGGAAGGCCTAAATAGGAGCACGCTGGGATTTTAGGGACCACAAGCGTGATTTCCCCTTATTCCGGGTTGTGCGCGGGTCCGGGTTGTCTAATGGGTCGGATTCGGAGCTCCAGCATGAAACGATGTCGTTTTGGACCATAATTATAGGTACCAAAACGACGTAGTTTTGATAGTTATAAACCCAAATTTCAACACAAAAAATTCATTTGTAGCCGCCTCTAAGAAAAAAAAACAGAGTTTTCTCTCAATCCCTCTCCAGACTCCGCCAGGGTCACCGTCGGCCACCGCGTACAACTGTCGGTCACCGCGCCGGTCGTCGGAAACGGAAAAGGAATGGGCTTTTCGATAGATCTCGACACGAGGAACACAGATCTGGCCTCGAATTTTCGAAAGGATGCACGTACGAGTGTAGATCTAAGAGATAAGCTTCGAATCTCACCTTTTTTTACCGCTTTTTGGCTCGAATATGATTCCGATTTTTCCTTATTTTGTTTCGGTAATGCTCTCTTCGGTTTCGATTTTTCTGATATTGGGTGATGCTATTTTTTTGCTTCGAATGTTTACTTTTTTTCATTCCATTCGTGGGTAACTTGATTACATTGGTTTGAATGGGTATTTATACCCATGATTTGTACATATATTATATTAGAGAATAGGAAACATACCCTATTTCGATCTAGAAATCTAGGACTAATGATGTTTTATCCCTTATTTTGCAGGCAATATGATGTTTTAGGCGGTGGGGCGGTGGCGTGACAGACATGGGCGGTGGCCGGTCTTCTCGTATAATGGTTGGGCGCGTGCAAGGGAGTAGCCAGACGCGGCGGTGGCGACAACATTGCTGGGGGATGGTTAAGGTTAGTTTATCATTACGGTTTAGTTTGGGTTGTTATTGTTTTAGTGGGCTAAAGATTTTGTATAATGGATTGGATATTATAATTAAATGGGTTTTGTTAAATGAGTTATTACACCTTTCTTAAGCAAATACAAACTTCAAATTCTCGTAAGTTTCTTCAATATGCTCTTTCATATGCAAATTAAGATTTCAATCTGCGGAAATTGTCCAAGTATCGAGTTTGTTTGTTTTTTTTTGTTCTTTAGGATTTCATTAAGAGGGCTGAGATACAACCCACTCACCATAGGTCTCCAGGTCTCTATTGCGGTGCTCATCCTCTCAGTTTCCTTCATGCTCATTTCGGGTGGGAAGAAACATGTGAGTTTTTCAAACCCGACGTGTCCAGTAACCATATTCTAGTTTCTGTTTGATTTACTCATTGGTTCAACGGTGTGCAGCCAAGAGTCAAGAAGAAGAAAAAAACAGAGGTCGCCGAGACATCGAAAGATCAAGGAAGCAGGGGAGAGAAGGAAGCTGAAGAGGAAGACAACAAAGAAACTGCTGGTGCTCCCCGCCGAAGGAGGCGTGGCACTTGAAAAAAAAAATGTCGGAAGAAAGAAACGAGTTTGGCCAGTGATCATCGGTTTCACATTAGGGAATATCTTTGCAATTTAGGTGGGTTTCGCACTTGAATTTGGGGCTGAAACAAGGTTAAAGATACCATAAAGAAACTCTTGTTAACGTGGTGAAAAGTTGACTCTAATGTCTCCCTCAAATGGAAACAGACGCTACAGTTCAGTCTTCACCTTATTTAAACATTTAAAACAAATGTCAGCCTCACTACCTAAAAAAGTCAAAATTCAAGACAAGTTTAGGTTGAGAATCTCTTCTGGTTGTTCTCTAGTACTACCACCTATAATTAAAAGAACTCATTCGGGGTTCCCTACCTCTCACTGTGAATTCTTTTTTTCCAGTTTACCTGGAGTGATGAAACGTTAATATTTCATCGTTTTGAAGCCCCGGTCTTCTTAGCAACGACTGCTGAAAGTGGAGGAAGATCCTCATCGTCGTCCGATCCCACATCTCCGTACTGCCAAATTCCACGCCTGCCAGTTTTTGCATCCTTCTGGAAGCTCTCCAAATTGTCGAGCACCGATTTCCTATCCTTGGATTCCCATCTCTTCCTTTTCTCTAGCCTAGCGAGTCCCTCCTGAAACAAGTGACCAATCAGTGAAGAAATTGGATAAGCATGGTAAAGTATTGATATGAGTATGACCTACTCAACAGTCGTATTTTGCAATATTAAAATATATATATATGTACATATCACGTGATTTTAGTAATATGGAAAAGGGAAACCATTCAAACCTGTAGCATTGCAGCATTAATGCTAAGGTCCGACTTCTCAGCAACAAGAGTTACAATGAGAACAGGGCCAGTTCCTTGTCCCTTGACTTTTCCACCAGAAACATCCCTTTCTTCTATCATAATAGTAAACTGCAGCGAGCTACCCAATGTCTGCTCACTCAAAAACTGAGCAGCTTCGGTACCAAACTCGTCATCAAGGATAGGAACTTTAAGAAATGCAAGACTGCATAGCTGAGCAAGCCCAGGAGATACTGCTACCGAAGGATCAAGAGGTCGTAATCGACTGTATGAAACCTCCTCTTGATTCCCGTAATCAATGTAAAACACTTCAAACTTATCGTTTGGAGATTGAACTCCACCTCGAGGTGCATTGACAATCTTCACAAGCCAAAGGAGGAACACAAAAACATGTCAAATGGCATATGAAGATGCATGACAAGCAAGTATGCAGGAAAGCGTAAATGGAAACAGCCACCGAGACAAACTTAAAATATAAACCGATATATAAACAGTCACAAGGAAGATTAGGAATTTTGAAAAAACAAATAAAAGCCTCGGGCTGAAAATCAAGTAAATGGAACTAACCATTGCACGATTCCAGGAATTATCCATGCTAAACTGAGCAAGGACAATGTCGCCCTTCTTAGGATTAAAAGCACCAATCACGGGAGCTTCTTGAATATTTAAAGATGCAAGCTGTTTCTGAATAGCTGATACTCTCTGATCTCCCACCGTCTGGACATAAAATTTTCCACCACCCAAAACTTCTGTAATAACCACCTGAAAATAAGGAGAAACATTATTCACCAGTTGATGACAGTCGGAAAGCTCTATTTAGTTGAGTTCCTAGAGTACCTGCAGAAGTTCTTTTTGTTTGTTCTCGACAGCAGCTTGTCCATCCGAAATTTCCTCCCCTTCAACATAGTTCTCCCAAATCTACAAATAGAAATTTAAAGATGAATATACCCAAAAGGTTTAATTAGCATGACAAAAAGAACACTGGGGGTAAAAGCTATAAAATGCTTCTTACTTTCAGCTTTTGCCTCTTGGCAGATTTCTCAGCCTGTTCAAGAAGATGGGAATCTGGAATCCTATCACTACCAAATGATGTTTGTAGCTTAGCGAGGCCAGCCTCAAGGAGTGTAACAGCCACATTGGTTTTTGATTCCCACAAAGATCCCAAAAATGTCCCGGTTCTATCAACAGTTTCAATTTCAACCTATGTACAAAAACACACATTAAACAAAAGCGCAAAAAAATGGCAGACAAGCAGTTCACAGAGAAAGATCGATACCACTACATCCCTTTGCATGATCTTTCTTCTCATTAGTGCTATGGCGTCATTTGAGTAGGGCTCCTCACGACCAGGACACCTGACACCCGAAAATGAGAAGGCAATACTACAAGTTTCCTTCGGAATCAGCAACTTAAAACGATGACCACTTAGGACATATTCCACGACAGCTGGTATCCTGCCACGATTTAGGAATGGCAGGAAATGTTGAGCTTTTTTGCCCGATGCCTGGAATAGACAAGACAAACATATATGGAAGTTGAAATTCAGATAAGAAATAGAAATATTCCCGCAAGAAAATAATCAATATAAAAGGAGAAGTTGCTAACCAATGTAAGGTCTTGTATGTGCATGACTGGAGGATCCTTTGCAGAGTGAATTCCTTTCTTTCCAGAAATAGCACGGGATTCAGCAGCCAGAAGGGAATCATAGTAGTTTGATCTTTCCTCAAAATCTCTATGTCTTATCACAGTGCCAAAGCCTCGCCCAATCACCAACTCCGCCACATTCAAGCCAGGCTGCTGGTTGCCTGCAGAGGATGCAGTTGTTGCAGAAACCTCATCACCATCACCCTTGACAGGAGACATGAGGAAGACTGAGCCAAAATCCATTACCCTTGAGTCTCCAGGTGCAGCAGAAGCAGCAGCTCCATCTGTCATGGTGACCTTCCTGGAATATTCCATTTGTACAGTCACCTGACAAAAGCAAGTTGACAAATTGTAAATATTTGTTCAACACTACCGAAATAAGCTTTAAATGAAAAGGTATTCAAACCTGTTTTCCAATAAGGCGTGTTCTTAAAAACTCCCTTGCTTCACGGGAATAAGCAGCTGGCTTTTCATCTCTACGAGGATTCCCCATTTTTGGACATCTAATGCTTGAAAGATTGACTCGGCGCTCAGCAAGAGGACTTCCATAAGGGATAGAATCATCAGCCACAACAATGCAGTCTCCACTAACAACCTCCACAACCTGAGAAAAATATACTACCATAAATAATTACAAAAGCAAGAACCTGCTAATACAAATAACGTGGGAAATTAATTTTGTTACCTTTCCTGTGAAGTTTTGATCACGAATTGCCTTGGAGTTTGTAGCTGGAGGTACATAGTTTGTCCACATCCTCAACCGAGCCTTCTTGGCTTGAAGCTCTGCAGACTTCAACCGCCTCTTGGCATCATCCTCCATCATATTAGCACTCCATTCAACATATTTAGCTAGACCCTTTATTTGAGAATAAATGGTTAAGATGAGAGATGGAGAGAAAAAATAGAATATATCAACACAATTTCACGAAAAGGATGCATGCAGCCATGCACAGTTTGTTTCATAAAAATATAGGTATGAAAAGAAGCCTGCTAAACCAAGAAACAGTGGAATTACATAATGTGGCATCTTTAAAGGTGTCACAAATACATATATTGAAAAATTAAGGTATAGGCATGAACGACACATATGTATCAAGTATGTACAGTTATTAGGAAAGAGAAGGTAAGGTAGTAAGCTGAACCAGAACATTGGAGAAAAAACAATTAACAATTTGTTTGATAAAATGGAAATTACAGATTGAAGGAACAAGAAAAAACAGTCGGCTAAAAGATCTGCCAATAAAGGAAAGAAATGTTTCTTTTCCCAACAAAACATGGAAACAAAATGAGAGTTGCACAGCCAAAATTAACATAATGCTCCCATACCATCACAATGTAAGAAACCTTTACCAGAAGCTTCACTTAAAAAATTAAGTTTAATCTTTAAAAGATATTTCAAGTATACAAAATTCTCTTGGAAGGAAAATTGGTCATATTATCTTTATCAATAAACTGATATTTTTGAGGGTATAAGAGATTTCACAAGCAAAAGTAGAACAAAGAACTTATGTCAACCCGAAAACATGAATACTGCAAGCCATAATTCAGTAATTGTCCAATGTTGGCATCATTCATTGAAACATATGTTAAGGTTGAAGCAAAATAAAACACAAGAACATACATTTTCCACAAGCCCCAAAGCGAGGTCTTTCGCTGTATCACCTTCAGGATAATACACTGACCCAATCAAATTGCTGAATTTGTCAACGCCTTCAAGAACAATCCGTACCTACAAAATCAACCTCGAATTTAGCCTATTATTCTAAATGAATGAACACAAGTCATCTTAAGGTATTTATTCCCTCACTTCTCTATTCAAACAGCGGACTTCTGTAAAATGTTTTGCTTCTGGTCCAAAGGGATCAGGGGAAACTTCAGCAGAAGCTGTCGATGAGGCAGCAAGCCTCTGTGCAGATGTTAAGGCGGCCCGTGGCTCAGCTGAAGCATCTCCATTTTGTTCATCAGAAGTAAAATCTGTTTCAACAACAGTTTCGGCAGCAGCCCTTCTACCCATTGATGGGGACTAAATAAACAGGGTAAAGATATTCAAAAGACAAACTCATATGATAACCAAAAAGTATATTTAAAAAAAAAATCATGAATTAGATATTGTACCTGGATACCAGCAACAAAGACTTGCACAAACTGGAAGTCTGGAAGTAAATAGACTCGAATAGTACTACCATCGCGAACCTGCTCAACAATACCTTGCATTGGACTGCCCTTATTTGCTGCTAAAAGACCCATGGCATCCAAGTTACTTGGGTCACCGATGGCAGACGGCGGTAAATTGCGTATTGAACCCTCAGCAGCACCAGGCACCTACATCCACAATTACAAAGAGTACAGTGATCATTTAAAAACTTCTCTTTGCCAGATCAGTGAGTCAAATATATAATAGACTCTCACAAAGGGGAAGAAGATTACCTTGCTCCATCGGCCCAGACCTTGTTGTTTGGACTGTTCCTCAAGACGTAGCAATTCAGCAAGAAAGGGACTTGCTTCCCCTTTCTGCTGTCCTTGCTCCCTAACCTGTACAGGTCGGGCTCAGCTAGAATGAGAGCAAAATGAATAGGAAAAATGACCTTTTCCAAGTATTTTTACAAACAGAAAAGCAAATTACCTTTGCCCAGCCTTCAGAGACAACAAGCATTGCCACATTTTTGTCACCATCAAGGTAAACAGACCCAAACTCTCGGCCTATACTCGGTACTGTGTATTCAACTCTAAATGTGACTTCCTGGTAACAAAATAAATTAATTAGGTTCACAAAAACTCCTAAACAATCAAATGTTATCTATAACAAGTAAAAACAATGACCAAATTAATTAAAGAGAAACAAACTTTTCCAATGCAGAGCTTCCTCAAATATTCTCTGCTGTCCCACGCAAATGGCTCATCAACACCTCCTCTACGGGCCTATAATTTAGACAAGAAGGAAAAGTAAAGAAAATATCAGCTGAAAGTTTTCCTCCAAAGACATGCACCAGAATTTTTTTTATCTTAGAACTTGGCAATTATTCAATCAAAACACATAACCCAATAAAAACTCTCAGAAGCAACGATCATCCAACAAAAAACTAAATTAGTCAGCAAGAAAAAAATTCAAACAAACATGCAAATCATCAATTTAATAGTGAACGAAGCCAGAAGCAAACTCGCACTCAAATGAGCTTTACCAGTCTAGGAGCAATGAGAGATGCCAGGGTAATGGTTTTCTCAGGGGGAGGTCCAGGCCTGTTAGTGGTCAAGGCCATTACGACCAAGCTATCACCCGATGGAACTGCTTTGACTCTCCCTTTGTACCATCCCGTGCCACCAACTGCTGATGCCGCCATCGTCAACAGCTATGATCTACATCAAAAATCAACAAACACTCTCACTTACTTCACCAGTATTTCTATAAACAATAAAAAATACTTGCAACTTCAAAAATAACGCAATTCAAAAATATCATCCAGATCTGTAACATCGGATTACTAAATTCATCGGAACGATCGAAAATTCACCATTTAATTTTATAACATGATACATGCAACACAAAAACGTCAAAATTTTAAAGAAACAGTCGATTCAGAAACTTGATCTGTTAGTTTCTCAAACAAAAGCAACGAAAAACATAAAAAATCACAGCATGCGCAATCAGATTACAGCAATGCAAATCTAATATAATACAGATATGGAAAATTATCATCACAGATTCTTTTTACCTGGATCAGCTGATGAAAACTGAAGCCTTATTGATCTATCACAGAAGTGGATAGAAAGATCTTATCAGTGTTATTTAGAGAAAATAAATAAATAAAAACAAAAGAGAAAATACAAGATAGAGACGGCGATCAGAGATGATGTTAATAGAAGGGGGTAAACAGTGAGGTAGGCGATGTGGGCGATGAATATTTATATACCCTCCTTCTTAGGGAAAATTTACATAGACTGCCACAGGATTTACTTGAAATTGACCAAAGTAAAAGTTGAATCTTCTTCTGCGGTTTTAGATTTGTCAACAGATTTTGGAAAATCATCAATTTCATTGTATATTTTAGAAATTATTATTAGATAAATTATATAAATAATTATTTAATTATAAGGTTGATGTTGAAGTGATTATTATAGTTTTAATTTTAATAAATATATCATATAATTATTAAAATACAGATGTGATTATATGACAGTTATAAAAAAGTATAACTATACATTTGATTTTTATTATTTAGATATTATTTTAATTTGATTATAATTTTATTAAATTATTTTATTAAAATAAAATTTGGATTAAATTAAAAATATATAAATAATAGAATGAAAATAGATAATTAAATTTTAACGATAATTATTTTCCATCATAGATTACGTTTTTTTTAACTTTTAGTTTGTACTTAAACCACTCTTTTAACTTTAATTGATATTTATTTAATTCAATTTGTATTTAATAATTTTTATTGTGTACGAAATAAACGATAAGGCTTTTTTTCAATATAAAATAAATGATATTTTAAAAAATTTAAATAAAAGTATAAAGATAAAAATAAAATTCAGAGTAATAGCGATTGTTACTTCTCATCTATTTGATTTCATTTATGATGACGGCTGCTAATGATTTTATAGTTTTGGACAATTTTAAGTTTAGGTTATGTTAAAATAAATACCGATAAAGACGTGGGCGTGGGGATAAATTTGTTGTAGTAGTGAGAGTGTTTCGATCTTCGAATTGTGATTAGATCTTTAATTTTGTGTGAAATATTGTAAAGTGATTGTTTGTGGATACGGAATTTTGGGTAATTCTAGATAATCTTCGACATATGTTGCAACCGAAATTGTAATATTCAGTGACTGAATCAGACTGTTTCAAAACGATTAGATGTATTGAGAGAACTAATTACGAAAAATCCAAGAATACAATCTCGATTGTTATTAAGAAAATGTTGAGATGAGAATGAGAGATCTCGTTGAAATATATTTGTTGTGAATTTAATGATGTTGTGGATTGTCTTGCGGGACTAAGGGTCAATTTAGTATTGTTTTTGAAAAAGTGTAGTGGATTTTTTTTTGTAATTTTTGATTTGAGATATATGTGTTTACTGTTTAGCATTGCTATCAAAAAGTGCTTTTCAAAAAATAAAATATATTTAAATGATAATCAAATTCTTTTATATTATAATATTAACTTAAATTATGATAAAATATAAAAATATAAATAAATGAATACATAAATTATTTTTGAAAAATGTTTTTCAGAAGTACTTTTGAGAAAATATATAACTTTTACTTGAATATATATAATTTTTAAACTGAAAAAATAATTTATATTAAATATAATTATGTATTTATAAAAATTAAATTTTATTAAAACATAGTTAATGAAGGTTGAAAAACACTTCTTAAACACATATTAGGACTTTATGGGTGTAGGGTTTTATTTTAAAATATTAGAATAACTTAATTATTAAATAGTTTCAATATTTCATAATTTGAGTCTTCGTATTAGGATTTAAGTTTTTTTTTTCAAGTTTCTTTATGTTATTTATTTATTTTTAATTGTCATTCATTTGATTTTAACAATTTAATTGGATATATCATTAATTAATTGATTTAAATTATAAAAAATATATTTACTGATTTTGATATTTGTGTTATAATAGTTCAGATTTAATGGATGTTGATTAAATATTTGAATTAATTCTTATCATTCGAAGGTAAACTTAATTGACTTAAAAGTGGATAAGTCGTAATATCATTTTTTTTATAAATGCTACTGAATTTTTATTAAATCCATAGAAAAAACATCATTACATCGTATTCGAGAAATAAAATAATTGGATTAAACAATCCAAAAATTCTTACAATCCAAAAACAATGATAACAGAAGATTTCTATGGAAATAAGCATACCAATAAAATTCAGAGCTTCCTAAATCTCCTTGTCTCTGTCCAAACGAGACGCATAAGAAAAGAAAGAGTTGTACGCGATCCAAACTGTCTTGCAAAAAGTATTGTTACCCAGGACTGATTTCATCGGCAAACAAACCATCAACCGAGTGGAGATATATCTTTCCAAGTGACCACCGATAAAAACATAAATCAGAAATTAACGTCGATTGAATCTTTGTGCGAACAACAATCGATCGTTAGAGGTATGCTAAGAACATGTCACAAAGACAGATAAATTAAAACGTAAAACAAAATCAAACATGTCATAAAGACAGAAGAAAAAACGTGTCATAAGGACAGAAAAAACGTGTTATATAGAAGCAAAGATTCTTATTAAAATTAAAAACAAAAACAAAAAAAATAATAGATTCGGTGGTCGACAACCAATATTAAGATTGATTGTCGACCACCGATCAAAGGGATTGAACAAAACGAAGAACGGCTGTAGAATTTTTTTTTAAGAGAAACAGTGTGGCTAGGGTTTGTATTATCATTTTTAAAAGTTTACATCATGTACAAAAGTGATGTATGAAATTCAAACCATAAATTAACACGACAATTAAACTTATGTGATGTCGGTTTACTTTTATGGCCCGATGTATTATCATCTTTATTAATTAAACATTTAATTAATTTTAACATGTCAATTAGATAAAGCTTGTTTAATTAATGTTTATATTCAATTAAGAACATTTAATTAAATTTAATTTAAGTTTTAATGATTTTTATCGATTAAAAACAACATATAATTTTATATCGATTTTCGCACGTGATAAGGGTATTAACCCTTTCCCGCATATAACCAACTTCTAAACTTAAACGAATCTCTGTTTTTTTATGTTTAGTTTAATATAGTAACTGGTGGCGACTCCATATTTTTCAAGTTTTATTTAAAAAAATCCCTATTTTTCAAATATTTTTAAAATCTAGGAAAAACTTTTTTTTTCAACAACTTTTAAATCTCAAAAATTTAATTTTAATCACCGCACATACCAAAAATCACAAATTTCATCAATTAAATCAAGATTTACTCAATTTTTATAATTAAATCATTAAACTAAGTTAAAAAATCATAAATTAAATATTAAATACTTGAGAATATCAATAAAGAATAATTCTTTAAAAGAAAAGAACGGATCTTACCTATAATGTGTAATTTCTTCCTCAATTCAATGTTTAAAACTTTAAAAACAAAGATTTAAATTAACTTTTGTAAACAAAGATAAATAATCAATAATAAATCATAAATTCAAGATTCTTACCTCCGAGATTCGATGAAAAATGGATTATTTGGTTGAAAAGTGATCGGAGAAAAGTAAAGAGAAAAATTTACATTAAAATTTTCTTTTAATAAAATAACTTCCTTTTAATTAAAACCATTTAAAATAAGTCAAAATGACAAGAAAAATCATTGACCAAAGTTTGGTCAAATAGGTCCTTAAAGATTATTATGATTTGATTATTTTATAACTTTACATTTTGGTCATTAGATAAATTGTTACACTTCGAGGCCTTTTTTTAATGGTTTTACCAAACCTTTTTAAATAATATATTAAAATTTTAGATAGTTTTTTCATATTTTCCGAATTCAAAAATATTTTATTTAATTTTAATCTTTGTATCAAGTAAGAATATATATAACCCGATCCATTGAACTATATAAACCAACTTTAAAACTAATAGACCCCAAACCCGAGACGTTACACGTAATATTGGTTAAAAAAATCTTTAGTGATGCAACATTAGGGGCTTGCATTCCGTCTAAAGATACGAAAAGAAATTCAAGATAACATTGTTAAATTCAACAAGTTATCAACAATATGAGCTCAGTCATCGCTCTTATTCCCAATTGAGTTGTAGTAATAAACGTGTTATCAACGTACACCAGTTTTGTATTATAGATTTTTAATATTGTTTGTTGATGGTTTTTATTTTCATTATCGAGTTTGGATATTTTTTGTATCTATTTTGTTTCAAGTCTTTGAATTAGTTTTTTTTTTTTATTTACATTTTTCATGGTCATGTTTATGACCTAGAGACGGTGGCTTTCATGTTTTCAATCTCATTTTAAAAAAATCTTCGTCTCTAAACTAAAGTGTTTAACTTTATTTATGGTTTCAATACGACGAGAAACGAATAAAACAAACAAAAATGAGGGTATGTTCATGTTCGTTCGTATAATTTTAATTAAATAAATAAATAAACATAAATAACTAAATGAACATAATTTCTTGTTCATGTTTGTTTGTTTGCTTGTTAAGAAATGTAGCTTGTTCATGTACATTTATATTCATCAATTAAAATGATAAACGAATGTAAACAAACACAAACGAATGAACATAAAAGTACATATATGAAATTATGTTGTAACATGTAATAAAACCGTAGATAAAGATAAAATTTATCGGATTTAAATCAAATAATTTAAAAATATTTTTAAAAATATTTTTTAAAAGCATTTTTAATATATTTTATAAATATAATGTCAAACTGATCTTACTATAAAAAATATAAAAAATTAACTGACGATAAAATTGTATTTCAACTTTTTAAAAATATATAATTCATTGTTAATCCTTAATATCTCTCAATAAATACTATTAAATCCCGTCGTTATTTATATATATTAAATAATTTGTGCACGACAAGGTTGTTGATTTTAAACTTTTATCATGATGTCATTAATATTAACTAATTAATTTAGATTAAATATTATACAAATTTATTATTAAATAATTCTTTAACTTATTTTTTTAATAATATTAAAATTGGATAGGGCATAGTTTTTTCATCAAGGCCCATATAAGTAAAAGAGAGAGTTCGGGCCTGAACAAGGACCCGTACAATTCCCACGGGCTTCACCGATCTTTCTGATTGTTAGGTTTCCACTATTCTCGTCCTTCTACTGAAACCCTAATTTGTATTCCTATAAATACATAGCCACCATGGTAGTCTAACGGTGCAGCTGGTGAGTATAATTCTGTGAATTCTCTCTTCACTTCTTCTTCGTCTTCCTTCGCATACTGTTTTCATTTTTTATTCTAAAGAAGATCGCAGTGACGACCTCATAAAATTCAAGCTCAACAGACCGGAATGCAGGCTTCTCTTTCTGAGAAGTTTGCGTGTCGATAACCCCGCTGAACTGAGCGGTCTTTTTTATTTTTATTGTTTTTTGAAAGATTTTATGTTTTTTTGAAAGCGTGAAAATTGAGGTTGCGATGAGGAGTCGCAGCTCCCTCTTCCGATTCATGTTGAAGAAATCAGCTGGCGGAATCGAACCTATAACTCCATCGCCACCACTGAGCAACTTCTTTATTTTCACTGATGTTTTATAAATCTAAAATGTTCTGTGTTTTATATATATATTTTTTTCGAGTTTGATCTTAGTTGATGATGATGAAGCAAAAGTTTTCATATAATCCAACACTTGATCTGAGATATTTCATTATCGAGTGATGTTAAATTCATTGCTTCTGAATCTGCTTGGAACTGTATTCTTTTATGATTTCAGTTGTTTAATTTTCACTGTTTAGGGTTTCTACTTTAATTAAGAAATCATCGTTCTTGCAGAATTATCAAATGATGAATTTGGAAAACATATCTTAGGACACCTTCCTACATAGCTTGTAAAGCTGTGGATGAGAAGAATATTTCCGTTCTGATGATGCTAAGTTTCCGTTTGCAATTATTTTTCCTCTAGATTTATGTTTATCGTAATATAAAATTAAAATATGAATGAACATTTCTGTTTTGCTAAGCTCATGTAAGTTGGTCTTCTTCTACCCTATGTACTTCAAATGAATTAGTGCCCCAGTTATTCATTAAACCTTAGTACATGGTATACCTTCCAATTCCAGGATTCTGAGCAATGTGAAGCTTTTGCCAATATATTCTAGATCACTCTTTCCATTTTGTAAGGGTCATTTATATAATAAATAGCCTGGCTTTCGTTTTGATCAACTATTAAGAATAGGAGTGATCGAAGGTGGGGATTTGCGTGTTTGCATTGGCCCACCTGAAACTTAGTAAATGGTACAGCAATATTTTACTGAATGGTGGAGACTTTGATTCCCTTGAATCTCATGAAAGCTCTCTGCTTTAGCCTTTAAGATGGGTAGGTCTCGTAGATCATGAAGACTACATTGTTTAACTCTGGTTGATTATCCACTTGGCTGCTAGAACCATGTTCCTCCGTACCTCAGTCAAGTAATCCTCTGCTATGTCCTCTAACCTTTCACCTTGCTACGGAATCAATCCGTCTAAATAATTTGTGCGAGGGAAACAATTGATCTTTTGGGTATTAGCCTATTTGAAGGAAGCAAGATTTGAAGTAATATGGTATATCATTAACTCAAAGCTAATATTGCTGACCCCTCATTTGCATCTCGGGCAAAGTGTGAGTTCATGTCAGATAGAACCCTTTTCCATTCCCCCAGATTTGGTTTCATTGAAAGCTTCCCTTCAACTATGATAGCAAGTGGTAATCCAGCAATCAGCATATCCTTTTCTTTTCCCCGAACATGTCCTTTGCTGTACTGATTCCCTCCCCATTGTTTCTGATGTTGTAGGTTTCACGAGTGGTGGATATTTTAGCAATTCTTTCTTGGATGTCAATGAGCTCATCAGTGATCTTGTAGCGATGTTTCTATTTTTAAAAACAGAAACATACCTTTTGAAGAACTTGTTTCTCTTGATGACCTCCATTTTGAGGATGAGCCTGTCGATGAGATCATCTCCATCAGAATCAACATTTCTGATATCAGACACCTAACTGCGGACTCTTTCGTCATCATCTTGTTTTTCATCTGAATCCTTTAGGAAACATCTCATCGAAACAAATAGGGATATAAAAACAATTACTTGTTTATGAATTAATCAATATTTGGTTTACGAATCAAACCTATATTTCTTGGTTTAATGTATTTGATTAATGTATGTATATTATTAATTCTTTAAGTCCAACACTAATTCCCTAAGTCTAAATTATTAAACTAGTTTTCTAAGATCAATTTTTCAATCCAATCACTATAAACTAGTTCTTTAAGATCAATAACTAAACTAATTCTCTATGATTAAATTAAAATAATCAAATTAAAACAATTTTAAAATATATAATATGATTTTCCTTAAATAAGGATCAAATTGAATAAAAAATAAAATTTAAAATTGAATTTTTTAGGTCAGACTCAGGTTCAAGTTGTTTCAATTGGATATAGGTTGAGTTTCGGGTCCACAGTAATAGGTTAAAATCAAGTTTGAGTCATTCTTGGTCGGATACAGTTCGGGTTCGGTTACTATAGTAACATGTTCAACTCGGGTTCGGTTACTACAGTAACATGTCTAACTTGGGTTCGGGTCAACAATAGTCGGATATAAATCGGGATCAAATCATTACATCTTTGGGTCAAACTAAGTTTTGACTCGAACATGTTTCAATCAGGTTTTCGACTATAAATCAATTCCTCTTGTAGGCGCTCCACTTGTTTCTGAATATCTGTGTGAAAATCAATTTCTTGCAGTATGTCTGTTAGCTTTTATGTAATAAAGGAAACGGCAGCTTTCGCCATGCTAACTGATCAGAGAAATTGTGACTGGAATTGGATACAATGAAAGAACAGTATACAGTAATTTCCTTGGTTTGAAAATCAGTTCTGTGTTGTACCAATGCTTATTTCTGGGTTTGAAAAGAAGTTGTTCGGGTGCCAGTCATGGGAATTTCTTCCTTTCCAACCCTGGTGTTAGCCCACTACTTCTGTTTATATAGCATATGATCATTCATTAAATTCTGACGAGTCATCTGCTCTTTTGTCCTTGAAAGCCTACATCAGTCCTGAATCTCAAAATGTTTTGTCAAACAACTGAACTAACGCTACTTCATTGAAGATCGATTTGAGCAACAATACGCTCTCAGGTTCCATTGGTTCTACCATTTTTAATGTGTCCTCATTGCAAATAATTGATCTTAGCTTCAATAGGCTAGATGGAAATCTACCAACAGACATGGACAACCGTCATGGACGGATCCCAGGTAGGTTATGTTAGAAAGGGTTTACGGTGGCAAGAGATACAATGCTGATTTGTGTGTGGTTGGTAGGGATGTAAAAAGCTAATTCGATTTGAAAATTTGATTAAAACTTGTTCGAGCCAGAACTTAGTTTTACCCGGGATGTAATAACCTGAACCCGATCTATATCTGTATGTTGTTGACTCGAACCTGAGTTGGACATTTTTTATTGTAGTAATCGAACCCGAATTGTATCCGATCGATAATGACTCAAACCTGATTTTAACTTGTTACTGTGGACCTGAAACTCGACCTGCATCCAACTGAAATGTACCTGAACTCGAGTCTGATATGATAAATAACTGATATTACCTGACTGAATCGATCAGAGACCTGATTTTACCCGACTTAGTTTGAGTCCGACCTGTTATTGACCTTAATTAATATTAACAAGACTTAATATTTACATGATATATAATTAAGTATATCTAATTCGATTTATTTTTATAATAACTTGATCGAAACTTATTTTTTAAGATCAAAACCCATGAATTTCAATCCCTATAAACTTAAATTGCCTAGAAATCTTGTATACATCATTCCACTACAACTCTCCATTTTGTTATTTTGAATGTTCATAGAATTTGGATCTTTTGGGTATTGGGCCATTTGTTTCTTTTAAGTTTAACGTCTACCTTGTTGATTTTTTTTTTTAATTACAGAGAATCAGGGTCCTTATGCATGTTCTTGGCTTCCACCAATATAAATAACAGTAGCAATCTATGTAATGATAAATTATTTTAATATTTTTATATATTCTCTTTATATTATAATAAAATATTTTAATATTTTTATATATTTTTTGTGTTAACGTACTAAAAATTTTAAAAGTACAACTACCTTGAGCACCCTCAACCCATCTTTAGACACAATCCCCTTAAGCAGCAAAATTAGTCGATGCACGAGCATCCTAACCAAGAGGATAAAAACTTATCTTTCTAGAATTAAGAATAAAAATCATAAGCTTTTTTAGTGTTTTTACGTACACCCAGGAATAGAGATAAGATTTAGGGTTAGAGACAAAACATAAATATATAAAAGTAGGGGACAAATTTATAAAAAAAATTAAATTTTTTAAAAAATTAAATAAAGAGACAAAAGTGTAAAAAAAAAATTTTTCGAGAGTAAGAGGAGATTGCCCCACCCCATGTAACTTCGTCACTGCGTACATCCAACAATTAAAATCTAAACTCTAAATATTACTACTAAATCATAATATCCATACCATAAATCATAAAATTTTAAAAACAAAAACTTACATATTACATTCTAACCCTAATACTAAAAATTAATTTTTTAACATCAGGACATACATATAAATACTAAAAAGAGACATTAGATTTCTATTCAAAAGTGTTATAACCGGGGAAAGAGTTATGTAGGGGTGGGGTGGGGGCCCACCTCTGAAGATTTTTTTTTTCTCACTTTTGTCCCCTATTTAAATTTTTTTAAAATTGTTTTTTTATGAAATTTTCCCTTACTTCTAAACATTTATGTTTTGCCCCTTAACCTTAAACCTTGGCTCCGTCCTTGATTATAACAATCTACTATCACATTTGTACTTGTGTGAATGTAAAATTCAACTAAGCTCTTTCAAGAACAAGCATTTAGTTTGAAAAATAATATTAAACAAAACTTAAATGAAGTTTAAGGTCGTCCTCAACCTCTAGTCTTAATTAATATAAACAAAAAATTATTGATATTTGTAATAAATATAAAACCAATACTATAAAATTCGATGCATTACTACTAGCAAGATCACATCTAAAATAGATTGATAAAAGAAAAATCAATTCTCTATATATAACACCAATACTTGTTCCCCGTTGCTTTGCCGATTGGCCTGGAATTCACCTCCCCACCAGGCAGCTGCCGCCTATAGAATATGCTTGCTTACTTACAAAGCCAACCCCATTTGCTTTTTTTTTTTTTAATGTCCTTGTGCTCATTTAAAAACATCCCAAATTGTTGTTCTTTAAACATATAGCCAAGCTGTTTCTTGTGGACTCTCACATTAACTGCTACTCGACTCTTCGTTTGGCCAACGGGATTCTTCAAGACAACTGTATCAGTTTGTCTGATTCCTGGTTGACCGTAGCATACAAACAAAACTAAGTACCACATATGAGACTTTTCAGAACTTATAGAATAATTAAACCCAATATTTTATTAATCACTTTGGTTTTAGATTTCTGACCAAGTATTTGTGTTCATTGGAATCATTGTAAATAGATAAAAACGACTAAAAAATAATTATATCGTTGCTTTTTGATATATTTCGGTGTATAAATTATTCGAATATGAATTCGAATTGTAAATAGTAAGTACATCTGCCATGTGCATTTGAATGTGTATATGTATTTATAAGACATCAACCCCTGTGGAAGTAACCCATTGTTGTCATGTGCAGAGATACAACAATGCCGGAACTCAACACTTGTGTAGAGCTTCCTGTATTCGACATGTCCCGGCCGTTGAGTCCGTCGTCCCTCTCGGCGCTTTCTCTCGCCTGCACTCAATGGGGATTCTTCCGAATAACCAATCACGGTGTCCCTAAACTTGTTTTCGAAAACCTCTATTCCCTCTCGAATCATATCTTCAGTCTGCCTAATGACTTGAAACTCAAGCTCGGTCCGACTTCATCCTTAAAAAGCTACACCCCTCCTTTCATCGCTTCCCCGTTTTACGAGTGCCTTCTAGTGTCCGGACCGGACTTCTTTGCCTCAGCACAGAGTTCAGTCAATGTTCTATTCGACAACCCGAATTCCGATTTCAGGTAAAAAATTACATCAAATAAAATTTTCAGTGATAGTACTCATGTATACAATATATGTGCCAATGTGCTTGTTTTTGCTAGTGTGGTATTAGATGAATACGGTAAGATAATGACAAAGCTATCAAAGGCGATAGTGAAAGCTCTGCTGCAAAGCTTTGGGGACGATTTGGAGACGAAATTCGTCGAGTCCGAATTCGGAAACTGTCACGGTTATTTGAGAATAGGTAACTACAGTCCTCCTCCCGACGAAGCCGAAGGGCTCGGCATTCACACCGACATGAGCTGTTTAACGATCGTTCATCAACACGAAATCGGGGGGCTTCAAGTTAGATCAAAGGAAGGTAAGTGGATGGACATAAGCCCTTGTGAAGACACACTTGTTGTCAACATTGGTGACTTGTTGCATGCATGGAGCAATGGGAGATTAAGGTCGTCTGAACATAGAGTTGTCTTGAAGAGAAATGTGAACCGGTTCTCTTTGGCTTTCTTTTGGTGTTTTGAAGATGAAAAACTGATATTTGCACCAGATGAAGTTGTTGGGGACAAGAATCCGAGGATGTATAAACCATTTGTCTGTGCTGATTATTTGAAATTTAGACTGATCAGTGAAGAGGGCAAGTTTGAGAGGGTTGGATTTACTGTGAAAGACTTTGCAGGAAATTCAGACACTGCAAAAATTTAGGACATTCAGCAATTTTATGCCAATTTGCATCTTATTTTATTTTGTAAAAAAAAAAAACCTTATATTTTGAGTTTTTTCAATCTTAATTTTATTTTTGGGTTATTCAATTCTCTCAACATTAATAAAAAAGGATTTTCCTTTCTTAATAAAGTAAATGCATAATGTAGACTCAAAAGTTAAGCTTCCAAGTTGTCAATAATCAAGTTGCTGTTATTTTATGTATGTATGTATGTATGGGATAACACCATATTTGGTACATATATTTTAATAAAATATTTAATATAATATATGTATTTTTAAAATAACTAATAAAGATTATTCAAAAAAAAATTATATCGTTTAAATATATCTAGAGTGTATATATAATTTTTTTTTTAAATGCATTCATTAAAAATGTGAGATATGGTCAAAATCGTGCCAATATGATACTTGAATTATCAACGAATATATTATTATGACATATGGATTAACACCATTAGTAAATATTATACTTGAACTATTATTTTGCGTATTATTACTATACAAATATAATTTTTGTCACAAGATTATTCTTCTTTTTATAAAAAAAATGTTTAATAAGATATACAGTATTATTGTTTATAAATTTAAAACCTATTTTTTATATGAAATTAATAACTATCTTTTAAGATATGATATTTTCTCTCATTTAATCTCGTGACGTATTTATTACAATTTTTTTCTCTCGTGATTAATCAATTATCACGGTTATCCATTCTAACTACCTCACTTATAAACATTCAACGTAAAATCAAACAATAAAAAAATCATTTAATACCACTTGTCACTTGGTCATTACCGAAAACCCCGAAAACAATCTATTTTTTCTGTTGCTGATTTCGAGCATAGAGAGAGTGAGCCATGATTTATGTGAACCTGTAAAGCTATGCCATCATAGGCAAAATAATGAAATGTTAAATGATTGAGATCAGTGCAGTTGACAGCTACCTACATGGTGCAAGCTTGTAGGATTGTTGACTTTATAAAGCCCCACAAAGGTCAAAACAACACCTCGATTTACCTGTCAACTGTATTTTTATAAGGGATGTAGTGGTTTTATATTAATCTATTTTAGGAGTTAATTTTTTATTATAATAAATGTTTATTGCTACATTTTAGAATTATATTCTAAGTTTTTAAGTTTGATTTCGTTAATATTATAAAGTTAATTTGTTGAAAAGAGTTGTCATTCATTTTTTACTTAATATATTACTGTACTTTTAATTTTTATCAAGGGTAAATTATTTCAATAACACTAAACTATATAGATATATTTATTTTAATTATTAATCTTATTAATTAAGTTATTGAATTTATTAAATTGATATATTTTGATCAATGTTATTAAAAAAATTAATAAAAAATGATTCATAATATGACAATTAATAAAAATTTATAAAATTATACATTTAATCTATATTATTTATCTATTATATCAATTTAATCTTAATTTTAATTTAACTAAATAAAATCAAGCGGGTTGAGCTCGAGTCACAACTACGACCAACAGGACTAGAACTGATAGCACCATCGAGATTCTCAGCCTTTCATCGAAAGGGTCTGCTGTTTTCGTCTCGTCGTCATCGGGAGGCTGCTTGAACAACTCATTGACGAGCTTTGTTATTTTATCGAACAACCCTAGAATTTTTTCTTTAGTATTGTCGAAAATCCACTTCAACATGTTTGTCGTCTCGCTCGATTCGTCGAAACTCTCATCTACGATTTACAAAACCTTAAACTCTAAACCTTAAATCTTAAGTATTCGAAAAGGGATATTATGGCTAATAGTTTGGAACGTTATGAATGAATCATGGTTTAATGCATTCTCCGCACGAATCATTCTAGGTCAATAATAGATTGGGTTCAAAATAAGTGTACAATTAATAGGTAGGTTTCAAAATAAGTCGCGTTCAAAATAAATCGAGTAAAATCGGGTAATATCAGTTATCTGTCAGGTTAGTCTCTGGTTTGTGTTGGGCTTGAAGATGCTTGATGAATAACCGATTAAACTCGCCAAGTGGTGGAGAAGTGACAATTTGGGTGTTAGTTGTGAAAGCAATAAGATGGACAATGAACACGATGATTTATAGTGGTTCGTCCACGCCTACATTTACTACCTTAGCTTCCCACTAAGGATTTCCCAAATTCACTAATAATTCAACCTTTTGAGGCTAAAGGGATAACCTTACAAACCTTGATTCAAAACCGAACCAAGCATTCAAAGTTCACAACTCAAACTTTGGAAATTCGCTCAAACAAAGAAAACTTAGCAAACTTGTTTAATCCTTCTAACAAGGCTAATGTTTGCAATCCAAGCACTCACCCAATCCTAATACACTTGAGCATACATTGATAATTTAGCTCACAAGTGTTTTGTCTACCCAAAGATGAGAATTTAGCTCTAAGACAAATTTTGATCATAATGTTGTTACAAGTGAAACATTAGTTTTCTCTTGATGTTTGAGGATTCCTTTTATCATCCCAAGTGAGCTTCTAGCCGTTGGTGACTTTTGGGATTGGTTTGGAGCTGTTTGGAGCTGATTTCAAGGCTTATTTCCTCTTTTGGTGCAGGAGGTATCGATACCCCTTACATTGGTATCGAAACACCCTCTTTGAAAAATAGCTGTTGATCTGCATTTATGAACTGATATCGATATCAGTATCGATACCGCTCCTAGCCGTTGGGTTTTTTCATAAAATCGTTTATGACCGTTGGGGGTGTTTAGAAACCGGTATCGAAATCAAACATCACAGTGGTGAAAGGGTATCGATACTAGTATCGACACCACTGTGATTTCTCCTTTTAAAACAAGGCGGTATCGATACCATTATGAATGGTATCGAAACACCTGAGTTAAAAATGTTTCTTTGGTTTCTTTAAATCATTTAAAACACTTTTAAAATTCTCTCAAAAACTTCTTAATATATTTTCAAGATGTTTGGACAAAAGAACCATTTTTGAAATCTTTTCAAATTAGTCCAAAACTATTTTTCAATTATTATATCAAAACATTAGTTCTACAGTTTGGATTTGTTTCAATCGGATACATGTCAGATTTCGGGTTCACAATAACAAGTTCAATTCGAGTTCAAATAGTTCTTGGTTGGATGCAGGTCGGATTCAGTTACTATATTAACAAGTCCAACTTAGATTCGAATCAACAACAGTCAAATACAGATCAAACAACCTCGGGTCAAACCATATTTAAACTCGAATATGTTCATGTCGGATCAACTAAAGGTTTGGAATGGGATGAATGAATCATAGTTTAATGCTTTCTCAACATTAATCTTTCTAAATGTATGAACTTGGACAGACCAGTCTAATTAAACATATTCATAGAAATCAGATCTGACCAACCTGCAGAATATGACTCCCTGAGTTCCCTCACCATCTCATTGTTCAAAACAGCATTCCAAACAGCTTCATCAGAAGATAATGAAACTACCATTTTCTGCCAAACACATAAATCACGACTCTTTATGTCGATTTCGTTCGTATATGTTCGTACTAAATTTATGGTATAGAGTATGTGGACATTGTTTAGAGTCTCTTATCGCGAGAAATTATATCATGGGTAAATCTCACTACGTCATTCATGGGACCAACCACTAAAAATCATCTACATCTATCATTTTTTCTATATCATGTCTTTCTAAGTGAATCTTCACTCATATTTACTGTTAATTTATTTTATAAACAGTTTTTTCAAGTGAAAAATCACTTTGAAAAATATATGACATGAAAAATAAAAATAATATAAATTGCTTTTAGTAATTGATCTCATGGATACGTGATGAGACTTAACAATAATATAATTTCTCCTCTTATCGCTCGTTTTCTTGATATGCTTTCTACCTATCTGCCGAGAAAGATGGTCTCTTTCCAATTTTGAGGTAACATACTAAATTTTATTCATAGTTGAGTAACATGTCATATGTATACATAGACATAATACATATATATTTATAATATAATTATAGGAATTAAAAATTATATAATTAAAGAAAATCGATAAAACTACAAGAATTAAAAATAATATAATTAGAGAAAGTGGATGACACTTATAATTTACGCATAATGCAAGAATTAATCGTAAACATTAACAGAATATATTAGATGGTTACTGTGTTTGGGTTATAACTAAAATTTTAAAATTGACATGGACTAAACTAGAGACGAAACTAGATCCACGGAGAGAAATAATCGTCCCCACCTTAAAGATTTTTTTTTATACTTTTGTTCTTTTATTTAAATTTTTTTAAAATTATTTTTTATAAATTTGTCTCATACTTTTAAATATTTGTGTTTTGCCCCCTTTAACCCCAAATCTTGACTTCGTCCCTCGATTATAGAATATCAAATTGAAATGTAGGGACTTGGATTTATCCATAACTTATAAAATACAGGTAAAAAGATTTTAAAAATATATCTTTGCTACCCAACTACACATTTTAAAAATATATTTATAATTCTGAGGTTTTATCTCATTAAAATTTGAAAGGTACAAAGATTAAAAAGTGGTAAGACTGAAGTATAGGGACTATATCTGTAATATGTATTAGTACAAGTACTTATAACGTAATTTTACCATATTAATCCTTAAACCCTTGAAATCCCCTTCCGATTGCCAAATCCTTGTCTTTGCTGCTCGCAACTCCAAACAGCAATCATGAATCGGTCCAGGGGAATCCTCGCCTCTCTCAGACTCGCCAACTCGCTTCTTTCCACGCGACTCAACTCAGCTCCTTTCGTCTCCATTCAGGTGACTCGCTTCTCCTCTTCACATCTCTCATTTCATTTTCAACCTCGCACTCCTCTTTTAACAAACGTCTCTCAAAGCCTTTACTTCTCCACAAAACCCAACTCGTTGCTTCAACTCATACTGACCAACGACTGGTCGGACGAGTTAGAGACCGCTTTAGTCGAGTTTAACCCTGCCTTGACTCATGAAACTGTAATCTACGTTCTGAAGAAACTCGATAAAGACCCAAAAAAGGCATCATGTTTCTTCAATTGGGTACGTGAAGAAAATGGGTTTAGTCCCAATTCTTCAGTTTTTAGCTTTATGCTTAAGATCTTAGCTAATAAAGCAACAATGAAAGAGTTTTGGATAATTTTAAGGGAAATGAAGGAACTGGGTTTTTATCTTGATGAGGAAACTTATTATACAATCCATTCTTGCTTTAAAAACGATAAGATGGCTGGTGATTCTGTGGCCTTAACCCATTTTTATAAAAGAATGGTTGAAGAGAATGCTAAGGATAGCATTGCTCGAAAGGTAGCTGAGGCCATTCGTATGGATGAATGGGGGGATGAGATTGAGAAAGAATTATATGGTATGGACATCGATTTATCTGATAATTTGGTGATTAGAGTGTTGAAGGAGCTTAGAAATTTCCCTAAGAAAGGTTTACAGTTTTTCCATTGGGCTGGTAAGTGTTCAAGTTATAAGCATAATACGGTTACTTATAATGCTCTTGTTAGGACTCTTGCTAGGCATGATTCTATTGCAGAGTTTTGGAATGTTGTTGAGGAGATGAAGGGTGAAGGGTTCGAGATGGATATCGATACGTATATAAAAATTTCGAGGAGCTTTCAGAAGTTCAGGATGTTGGAGGATGCAGTGAAACTTTATGAGTTCATGATGGATGGTCCGTACAAGCCTTCAGAACAAGATTGCTGCTTACTCTTACGGAGCATTTCTGGTGATGCACAAGATTTGAGTTTGGTGTTTAGGGTTGTGAATAAATACGAGGCAGCCGGATATTCACTTTCGAAGGCTATTTATGACGGGATTCATCGTTCTTTAACAAAGGTGGGTAAGTTTGACGAAGCAACCAAGATTATGGAGACTATGAAAAATGCCGGGTGCGAACCTGATAATATCACGTACAGCCAGTTGGTGTTTGGACTTTGTAAAGCAAGAAGAATGGAAGAAGCCTGCAAGGTGTTGGATGAAATGGAAGCAAATGGATGTCGTCCGGACATCAAGACATGGACTATTTTGATTAAAGGTCATTGTGATGCTAATCAGATCGATGGTGCATTGATGTGCTTTTCGAAGATGCTGAAAAATTGTGAGGCAGATGCTGACTTATTGGACGTTTTGATAAACGGTTTCGTCGTCCAGAATCGAATAGATGGCGCATACGAACTTCTGGTGGAGATGGTGAATGTAGTTCATTTGAGACCTTGGCAAGCAACATTTAAACTTCTTATAGAGAAGCTTCTGGGGAAAAGAAAACTTGAAGAATCAATGAACCTACTTAAGTTGATGAAGAAACAAAACTACCCACCTTATCCAGAGCCTTTCATTCGATATATTTCGAAATCGGGGACCGTGGACGACGCTAAAGAATTCTTAAAAGCACTAAGTGTGAAGGAATATCCAAGCATCGGAGCTTACATAAATGTTCTTCAATCATTTTTGGAGGAAGGTAGACATTCAGAGGCTCAAGATATACTGTATAAGTGTCCCCATCATATTCGTAATCATCCAAAAGTATCTGAACTCTTTTGTACCAAATCTACTGCTTGATTTTCTGGGTTTCCCTTTCTTTAATGTTAATTTTAGACAGAATGATTTAGTGTTTTTAATATTTTTTTCAATGAATTGATGTCATATTCTGGGTTTCCCAATCTTAAAACACCCCTTGAAAACTAAAATTAAACGTTGCTACTTGAAGGGGCTTAGGGACAGGGACGTACATAGAATTTTATATAGGAGTGGAAACTTTTAGGAAATTATATTAGAAATTTAAAGGGCGTGAAGTTACAAAGTTTTCGGCCGCACTTTAACACTACTCGGTCCATCCTGGCATACTATTTATTTATCTTCAATGAAAAAACAACAATCATCCACTCATTTAAGCCGTCAGAAGATCGATGAGAACTCCCCTGATGCTCCCATTGTGCTTCTTCAGCAGCATTTTGTTTATTTCCACATCACAAAACCCCTGCACCCACATAACATAATCCTGATCAGCAAGAGAAAATTAAATAAATAAATCAAAGGGAGACCACAATTTCTGCTGCACTTCAAGCGCCGGATCCCATTTCGTCGCTCTACCAAAATCATTGATAGACTTCTCCAGATCGTATTCATTCGTCCTCAGGTTCTCTTTGTTCAAACTGACTTGCTTGATTCCCATATCTTCAAGCTCCTTCGGTAGAGTTTGCTCAATGGGATTGTCACTGTCCTCTTTAGATGGTGTAGGAGAGGGTGGCTTTTGAGAGGCTACTGCTCCAGCAGTTGCTGCTTTTGAGAGATCAATGTCAGGATAAGTCAAAAATGGAGATGGAGTTTCTGGTGAAGCAGGGGCTGGGAAGCCTTTTGGGAATGAAGGGATGGATATACCACAGATGAAGATATTGAGGGAGTCTCTGTTGTTCAATGTCTGCTCCCTCCTTTGTTGACTGTTCATTACTCCGGGGCTTCACCAGTGCAGCGCCTGCAATGGAGTTGCAAATCTCAGTCTTTCGGGCCAGTATTTTCCGGGGTGGGTGTGAATTCAAGTTCAACCCCTGAAAGTTACCGCAACTCGTATCCTTCTGAGAGGCATCAACCTGGCATTAGTGAATAATAACCGGAAGTGATTTTTGTCAAGAGATGAAAGCTCGTAAAGCATGTCAGCCTTTTAGAAATGGAAGACTTGCATGGACGAGAACCCAAACATATTGCCCGAATTTTATGTCAGCTTGTGATGCCATCCTCCCATAAGAAACATATAGATCAGGAACCGGTGGTGCAATAAAATCAACAGAAATATCAAGTTCCCCCTCATTAGGTACACCACAAATTAACTACAGCTTTATGTTTGACTTACTCAATACATCTCTTGTTCTGATTTCGTTCTTTATGCTGTAGATATAAAGGACACAAAGTGTGTGATCAACTGATTTACTAAGCATGCTAGGGATCTTACCAAGCTTCTACAATATGCAGGCCAGGTTGTCTCCCCTGCCGCTTCCAATTTTGGAGGTAATACTTTGTTTGAGTACCTGCTGGCAAAAGTAATGTGCGAATCAACACTTCCTGGGTATATTCTTCACAATCAACATTGCTTGTTTTGGTTTTAGGCTCTGGAGGAAACTTCCACTCCAGAGGACGTGGCGGTTTTGGTAACCTGTCTTTGATATCAGGGACTAATGCTGTGTCTCTTGGTCGAAAGAAAAGGCCCTGATAGTTTGCCTAGAGTCGGTGTCGCCATGAGCCCCTTTAACCCTTTTAAGGGTTTTATTGTAGGAAACTATCCCAGTGTTGTGTTGTAGGATGTTGAGGTTTCCCTGATTGTTCTTGGATTCCATTTCAGTTTATTATATCATGTTAAGCTTTAACAACCAACAAATAGAAAATTTTAGTTTGCTAGTCAAGTTAATTATAGATATATTGCTTTCTCACCAAGTTTGTGCAGTCTCTCTGCTACCAGGAAGATCATCAATTTGAGAATAGAAATTCGACTTTTTTTTTTTTTTTTTGTATATAAAATTGTTCATGTCCTTTATTGAAACTTTGAAGGCATCTTATTCATTAACAAAGGTTTACAAATTGAAGAATGCTTAGCCCTCTGCCATCAGCTTATACTTTCACCATATTACCGCCATGCAGAGCTGTAATACAACTTTCTCATGAAATAATAAATCAGCAATAAAGAACCAACTGTGAAGCACATTTTCTGAAGAGGACTAAACTTCTTTGAGAAACTTTGATCCCTGCATGTGACAAAAAGATTTTGGTGAAGTTAGACCAAAGCAAGGGATAAAATCAAGATTGGAACTTTTAAATGGACGTTGGTATTACTTCTCTTCAGTTTCTGTTGCAGGTTGAGGTTCAGCTTTACCCTCTGCTGCCGCTGGTGTGGGTTGTCCCGGTTTAGATGCGACAACCGGTGCCTGTTGAGGAGTTTCAGTTGGCAATGGCGCTGGTTTAGTTCTCGGAGATGGTACTACTTGGGCTTGTTCACTTGGAACAGGCACGGTCCTTGCCTGTTGCATTAACTTGTGAGAAAAATATATTTGCATGCTCTTTATAGAAATGATAACTGTCCAAATTCACTCACCAATTTCCTGAATTGCAGATTGAAGAGCAGTTGAATGTATCTTTGCCTTGACAGATTTTGTTCTTTGTTCAACTGCCTCCAAAATCCATAGGTGGATCCCATGTTCAGCAGTTTGTTTGCATAAATCTCCCATGTGTAGCTGTATTTTCGGATAAAAGAAGAGTCGTTAACCGAAGTTATTCAACGAAAGTTTTCAAGGCTAAACTTTTTCATCAGTTGTACCATTCATGTATTCGACGAAGTCCTTGTGTCGACACCCTGTTCCAATGTTGAGCATCCATCTTGCACTTCTCAAAGAAATCGGCTATGATGTTGCTGAATTGGTCGCCGTTGTTTGGATCAATATGGAAACCCGATATTCCATCCACGATAATCTCCGCCGGGCCTCCTTTGTTGGTTGCAAAGGTGGGCAATCCACAATTCATTGCTTCAATAACTGTGAGACCAAAGGCCTCATATAAAGCTGGCTGCACGAAAGCTCCCTTAGTATCAGCAATGCATCGGTACAGCTCTCCATTGCGATGTCTATCGGTTTGGGCTGCAATCCATCTAAATTGACCCTTCAGTTGATATTGCTTGATCAGATTATGCATCTTTTTAATCTCTGCTTGCTCCTCTCTGTCATTGGACTTGGATGGATCAAAGAATCCGGCAACCAGAACGAGGTTTACCAAGTCTCTAAGCCTTTTGTTCTTTCCAAACCACTCAGTCAGACCTGTAATATTCTTTACAGTATCAAGTCTTGCCATGGAGAAGATAACCGGCTTCCTCCGATCCTCCAGATATCCACTGTTGCAAGCATGGTACGCTTAAGATCACCATTAATTTTGATGAACAATGTATATATATCGCATAAATAAATCCCATCTTACTTACATGTGTTCATTATTTTCATTCTGGCTGTATAGTAATTCTTCAATGGCAGGATGAAAAGAGGATAGACGCCGTTTTTCCTCTGAGTAGGGAAAGTAGACCGACTGGTCAGCCCCTGGAGCTACTATGTTGAACTTGGGGTCAAATATATTGATGCCCGAGACAACCCGGCAAAGTCCAGGCATGGTAAAGGCTGCATGACTTTCATATTGTCCAGGCTTTTCAGAGCTGAGACAAATAGAAAAATTCACCTCTTTTTAGTTAAACACTCGAGAAAAGTATGTCTCATGGTTTATACACTATTAACATATAACAGCTAAACAACCTTCCTGCGATTTCCTGATAGGTGCTGGTTATGATAAAATCGGCAGCATTCATTGCTAGTATGTCAGCTGTATATTGACATGAAAAGTGGTACTTTGCTTCTTGATCTTTCCACTTGACATCTGAATCTTCATACTTGGTTTTCTCTAAAGCATGAGCTATTGTTCCCAGAGGGATTCCAAGTTTGCTAGCCATTAGGGATGCCACCAAATTCCCATCACTGTAGTTTCCGATTATGAGGTCCGGTTTACATCCCATGTGTTCAAGGACTTTCGCTTGGGCATCCTGGCCGTGAGAACATCAATTCCAAGTTTAAGTTCATGGATTTAGAAAACAACAGCAAGACAAGATTAAGTATTGGACATGAAGGAACATACTTGTGCAAATGTCTCTAGATACGGATAGATGTCGAACCGTGAGACCCATTGTTGAAGTACCCCTTTATCTGTCATGAATGGGACTCTGAGAATGTGGGAATGCTTGGTGTTGATGATCGGCTCGAGCTGTTGGTTGCATTTGGTTCCTCGAGCATCTGGTATAAGGCGAGTTACCTACAGTATTTCAGAATGACATGGTGATGATAGGGTCATAAATCGCTGTCAAATATATATACCTATATACATGTTGCTTACCACAACAATCTGAGGCTTCACGGCGAGGCCTTGTGATTTTATTCTGACTAGCAAGGCTTCCTCAAGAGCTTTAACTTGATCAAGAATGTAAACCACCTTATTAAATTTGCAAAGCAATTCTGTAAGTACTTAATTACCTCAGTTGAATCCATCTTAACTGTCTTATTATATTGTTACCTGGCCTCCTGTATCTGGCAACCCAAGGACATCCGCCTGTCCAAAGTAACCATGAGACGATACGATTGCGATCTTAAACACAGTTGGGAGCCAGCTAAAGAGTGAATCTAGTTTTGCTGGCTCTGGTGTTTGTAGCACCTCGGAAAGGTTCGTCATTGTCTCCTTAACTCTTTCGGCATTATGCCCCCATCCTTTCTCGAAACCTAACTCTTTCAACCTGATTTATTGCCACCATTCAAATAGTAAGAACACAGTTTTCCGGTTATATATATTTGCTATGTATCAAGAGTAGCTTCAGTCTAGATATAACCTTAGCTCAAAATTCTTGTATGATGTTTCTTTGGGCAATTTGGAGACGATGTTGCTCGCCGCAAACAGAGCTGTTTTAAGCTTGTCGACCGTATTTAAATTTCTGTTTATCAGGAGATCCTGCAACAAGTACATTCATGCATGATTATCCAAAATATAAAAAGAATTTGAAGCTAAATCTGGAAGTGTGCTTGCATGCATGCGTGCGCGTTTACCTCCCCCTGGTGATTAAGGGTCAATAAGTAGTCCAACATCGGGTTTGTGCATTCGCAGCTGTCCGATAGTTTCGAAAACATAAACTTGGAGATGTAGGTGGCTCCGTTGCCGATGCTAGAAGGGAGGATTAAATGAGGGGTAGTGTAGTTCATGGATCCAAAGTCAATTTCCAAAGCATTCTCATCAATTGCCCTGCAGAACTTTGTTAAGGATCCTCTTTAAACTGCAGAGAGAAGTAATATGGTAATATAATTATTACCAATTTTGGTCGAAGATCGTTTCCTTGAACTTCAAGTAATCCGAAGGGTCGATTCCATCGACATGGAGGCTCTCCGAGTTCACCTTGACGAACTCCCAGAATCCCGGATTCGGTCTCACGGCAAATGCAACATATGGTGGAACCACAGCTGCCTCCTGCAAAAGAAAAAGAGAAGTTTTACAGCTGATACATACCCAAAATGATAAGAAGTTTGGAATTTAACTAAAATGTAAGACCTGTGTGGATATCAGAATGAAACCAATTAGTCCCTCCAGGATCTTGCTTTTTTCAGCTTCGTCTTCTATTGATTTCTCCACTTCATCCAGCAATTGCTGTCGTTTCACCAACCTTTTCCCAGATGCCACCAACCTTTTTTCATTTTGCAGAATATTATAGGATCAAGCTATATAAATGCATACATACATACATACATACATACATACATACATACATACATACATACATACATACATACATATTGTTACTGTCACTATTGGACCGATCGATAAGATACTCTTAATTTCTCGAGGCTGCATCGTGCTAGCATTGTGCCCATAAGCTGCTGGTATTGTCCCTTTTGGACAAGTTCTTTGAACTCACATCACAACATCCCAATCAATGCACTCTGCAAAACTGGGTTGTATTCATTTGTGTTGTGATATGAGTTCAAATATCTAGAAACACATCTGAGAACGATAAAATCTTCCGATCTTCGTAAGTTCAAAAATGACATTTCCGACTTATATTCTCATCGCATGATGCTAAAACTCAATTCAGTAAGAACATGTATAAATGATGTATACCTGTTGAAACATTTCTTCATATGGTACGTGCTCTGCCTCAAAGCATCAGGCATGCTATCTGCAATTGTATCCGATCGTTTCAACGATTGTCGGGACTCCATTTTCAGCTGGAAAGCACAGCAAATCACTGCTCCAGAAAACACAAGGATTATTATGAATCAACAACTTGCAGATTGTGTTAATAATTTGAATTATTTATATACATAGAGTGAGTGATGTAGAGATGAATGATACAAAGTGTAGGGAAATATTATTCTTTGATGGAATTGGTAGGAATTCCAGTGTTGAGAAACAAGAAAGATGCCCCCATCAACTTGATTTTCCATTCATGGATTACCCTTGTTCCAAGCATATCAAATCAGGCAAAGCAAAACAAAGGAGATTTGGAAATGCAAAGGAATATGCGTGTAGGCTGGTTGTCCATGGGATTGGTTAACTCTTGTGTTATTCTATTCTTTTCTTCTCATCCTTGTTATTTTTATAATCATTTATATTTAATTTAGATAGTTTATTATGAATATGATCGTCTTAACCTAATTGCTTTATTTATAACGTTAAAATTTAATTTTAAATTTCATTTAAATGATTTAATAGCTCACCCGGTTATCAATAACTTATTGATTGATAAATACGTGCAACTTAGTTTTAGGGTATATGAATTTTATTTAGGTCTAGTGTTTAAAGATTTAAACGTAGAAGTTTTAAATTTATGATTGGGGTTAGAATTTAGATTTAGGATTAACTTCTTTATAAGTTTAAACCTAAACCCTGAATTATATTACCCTAAACCTAAATCCTAACTTTAGAATTTAATTTAAATTTAAATTTAAAATTTATCTTTTAATATTTTAATCTCTTAAATCATAAACTTTATTTTCTTTCTTTCTGAAAAACAAACCTCGTTTGATGTTGACGATAGTTATCACAACCCCATTTGTACAAATCATATTAATTCACATCGTTAACCATTTATTTTTAACGAAATTAAATCGATTTATTATTTGTGACGATTAATCAGGAAACTTATTTTTTTAATTTTTTATAATTAAAAAATTTAATAAAAAATAAATCATAATTATAAAATTATTTATTTAGTTTATCCTTAAAATTATATATATACACCCAAATGAATGTCAATCATTGTCACTTTTTCTTTGTTCAATCTCTTCTATACTCCTCAAAACTTCACTCATCTTCGGCCGCTCCTCCGGTGCGGCGGCGGTACACTCCAAAGCCAGTTTCGTAAGCTTCAACATATCATCATGTGCTTCTCTCGTACCTAAAATCTCTACGTCCAATATATCCGTCGACCAATCATTGTTCACCGCATCTCTAACCCACTCCGACAGCTCGCCAGCTTCTCTTCCTTCGTTTCCTTCATCTCCAGGTATCCGTCCAGTTATGATTTCCAGTATGATAATACCGAAGCAATAAACGTCGGCTTTGTTCGTCAACTTCTTCCCTTGACAGAATTCTGGTGATCTGCCAATGGCCAGCTTCTCCGACGATCTTCGAGACGATAGTAATGGGTGGTAGCCGTAATCTGTGACCTTTGCACGGTGGTTTTGGCCTTGGCGATGGATCAGAACATTTGAAGACTTGAGATTTGCGTGAGGAACTTTGTGGTTATGTAAGTTCTGGTGAAGGTAATTCATGGCGTCTGCTACGTCTTTGATTATTGACAGTCTTGTAACCCAGTTCAAGGGGATTCTTCCCGAGCCTCTATTTTCTGCAATTTATAACAATAAAAGATTTTAATTCAATGTCAAGTTATTGAAAAGGGTTAATTCCACTTTACATCCTCGAATTATAGCTCAAATTTTAAATTGATTTTTGAACTTGACAAAATGATCTAAAAAGTCTTTAAAGTACCAGTATTGCATCAATTAGGTCATTCCTAATTTTAAATTGTAACCCTAATTTTAAATTTTAAACCTTAAAAAATACAACATGTCCTAATGCTCTAAATTTTAATCCTAAATTTTAATCTTAAAGTTTTAAACCTTAATTCTAAACTTATTTTTTAGTACTGAGCATAAATAGAAGCACCAAAAGTGATAAATGATTTATATTCTTATTTTAGATACCAATTTGGTGTGAATCTCGCATATTTAAAGCCTGTAAATTAAATTATAAATGTGCATATATGTGTTTATTGCATCAACGACTTTAGATTTGACGTATTGAAAAAATTACCAATAAACATTGGGTGCAATGACAAAACATATTACACTTTCGAAGAGAGAATTCAAGTTCGAACATGAGATCATGATATTTTTAAGAGAAAAAATTATAAATTTCAAACATGTATTATAAAATAGACATGTACCGAACTAATGAAAAATAATCCTCTTGAATTCTTATGAACACATGTACTGACGACTAGGGCAAAACCTAAAACTGTTTAGGGGTGGGAAAATAAAATTAAAATTATTAGGGGTCAAATGCGTAAATTTTCCATTAGAAACATTTTATTTGAAGTTTAACCCATGGGAGTGTCTATTTAACCGAGGTAGTTAAGATTTAAAAAAGTGAAGAGTAAATTCATAAATAAACTATTTTAAAAAAAAAATTAAATGAAAAACAAATATTAAAAAAATTCAAGGATGAGGAGCGATTGTATCTTCCCATTGTTTAGTTTGTCCCCAACACCCCTACCTACTAGAAGGACCTGAATGATTCAAAACTAAAATTTAGAGAACTCAACTAGGAAGTTTTGAACTTTAAGAGACCAATTTAGAATCTAGACTATACTTTGAGGACATTTAGTGAATCAACCCAAATTAAATCTCAAAGAAATTAACAAACATGAGAATAGAGGAGAAGACAGAAGCAATCAGAGAAACCAAACTGACCGTGTAATAACTCGAACAAGTTGGTACAAGGCACAAATTCATAGATGATCAGCTTCTCCTCCCTGGAACTGTAAAAAGAAATGATCTGCACCAAGTTTTCATGCTTAAGATTTCCCAGCAACTGCATATGATGAACAAATTCCTTGTTGCTAAACCCGTTCATGTCTTTAACTCTCTTCACAGTAACCACAACGCCCGCCTCCAACGATGCTTTATACGTGGTGCGGAATTTCCCTTTCCCAAGAACTTCAGCCGATGCTCTCAGCAAATCGTCCAAGTCAAAAGCCGGTATGTTCTTGTCAAAAAATTCTAACTCGGCTGTTTTTTCTGGATCCGCTGTCCTTTGAGAAGAAAGCTTATGTAATCCGGTGTTCATGGCTATTTCTTCTTTCCCATGCACTTTTCTATAGTACCATAGGAAAAACAAGATGATTAGGAAAGGAACCACGACGGAGACGGCGATGATGAAAGCCAAATACCGAAATCGGAAACCCCTTTTCCCTCTGTGTGTCGGTGACGGCGATGGAGCGGGTGGAACTGGAACCGGAACCGGGCATTGCTTCTTTATAGGACGACCGCAAAGACCCGTGTTATGTTCGAAACAGCTCTCGGGGAAACCTTGAAGCGCATCGGTCTGTGGAATTGGACCCTGGAGATTGTTGTATGAGACATTGAAGGTGACCAGGGTTTGCTGATCGAACGGCGGGATCTCCCCTTGCAAATAATTCTCTTGCAGCTCTATCTCTTTTAGGTTCGGCAGTTTAATGTACTGAAAAGGGATCGAACCAGTGAACACATTGTGCGAAAGAAAAACATGTTCTAAATAAACGAGATTGGTAAGCTCCGGAAGTGGTCCTACGATCGAATTGCTCCTCATGCTTAGTTTAGTCAGGAGAGTTAAGTTGTTCAGCAACAAAGGCGGGAGAGCTCCGGTTAGTCGAAGCCCGTCGAGGACAACATGTACCACATGTCCCTCGGAACAAGCAATGCCGCCCCATCTGGTTTGGTTGTTCATACAAGGAGGACCCGTCCAATTCGAGTACAGATTCGGAGAGCCAATCGAGTCCCTTAGTCTCAACAATGCTTCTTGTTCGCTCCGATAGTACTCCCCCGCGATCGGTATCAGAGCAACGACATCGTCCAACATCGCGATACACAAAAACAACGTTACAATGTTGAGAGATAAATTCATGGCCACCGTTTTCCGTAATTCGGACATATCATTTCGCCGTTCAAGTCATTGTCTTCGATTGTTTCCTCAAAAGAACAACAATTGGGTTGCATAATAAAGCCATACCTTTCTTTGAGTAAATCACAAAGTAGCTGTTGGTTGACGAACTTTGCAAAGCTATACCTAAAGGATTCTTATCTTTTTCAGACAGAAACAAGAGAGGTTTGGTTTGTTTTTCCCATGAACTCTGTATACAGTTTTCGAATTAAATTTTACATAAAAAAATATATCGAATTAAATATGATATTCGACTGTATATAAACTTTAAATGCGATTATAATAACTTTAAAAAATATAAATTATTTGTGTTGTTATATGTCGTGGGAAGCAAAGAATGTGACACAGTGCTGGAGATTAGAAGATGCTTGGCAGCTGCAACAACTGTAAATTGTTGTCCCAAAATGCCTAACCACGAACTTACTATTATATATACAGCTCAACACACTAGGAATTATATATTGTAAAATTAATGGTTAAAGTCTACGGCTCATTGGATTTTGATAATTTAATTTCAATAAAAAATTTATTTAAGTTTCATTTCGTAACATGTTTAAAATATTTAAAAAAATTTAAATTAAAGGATAATAACTGTTTAAATATATTCAATTTTACGTTCTATTATATATTGTACGGATAATATAAAGTTGAAAATTTAGTGTATGGTGTCAAAATTTTAAAAATTAAAGCATATTATTTTTAAAATGATATTAATATTTTTTATTGTGTTAATTTTATTTTTAATGTTTTTATATAACATTTTGAAGATTGTTTTTTTTTTAAATAATAGCTGTTAACACCCTTTCTTGATTTATTAGGCTACAATTCCTATATATTAGTGCATGATTGTTGGAAATAACGTGATAATTGCATGTATGCGTCATGGGCCTGTCTGTGTGGTGGGCCTAGATTTTCACTTAACAAGCCGAGCAGTTCTAGATTGAGGAATCCGTTACAGAAAATTATTGTTGGGAGCTTTATATATTAAAGATATATATACGATTTAGGTTGATTCAGAAGAACAATAAAAAAAGGGCAACACTCACAAAATGGTTGATCCAGATGATAAATAATTTGATATTTTTTTATATACAAAAAATTTATTGGAAGATTTATCTACCAAAATTAGATGTACGATTCGAGTCGATCGAAATTTAAACCAAAAGAGCAATAAAAAAAGTAGCACTCACAAATGGTTTGATCCAGATGATAAATAATTTGATGTCTTTTATGTATGTCTCGAGTTTAAAGTTTTGTATATAGAATTTTTTTAAAAAAAATTTTATTCACCAATACTAGATATACAATATAGAATAGTGACAACCCTAAAAAATCAGATGTGATTAGCTTCTTCTTTTAGATGATACGATTCATTAGTCAGATCCTGGTTGTGTACTTGCTTTTTAACGTATTATTTTTATATCTTTCTTTTGTATTATGTGTTGTTCCATACACTCTTTTCTTTCGATTAAATTTATGAAAAAAATTAGTAAGGCATGTGATATTATTTTCTCTTTCATTATAAAAAATATGTTTGATTTTACGTTTTTATGTATTATATCGATCACAACGCAGAGCCAAATTAAAATCACTAAACTTTTATAGAACATCAGTTAGTTTTTAAAGATAAATATTTAACAAAATAAAGGTTAAAATTCTAATGCGAATAAAATAAATTAGATAAAAAATCATACTCATAATGAATTTTTGTAATACATGATTAAAATTAATTGATTAATATATTAAATATCGATTATTATATAAAAAATCCATATTTATTTTCATAGTCTTTATTATTTTTTTATAATTCTGTTCTTATACGCGTGGATTTATCGAGGAATAGTCCATTCAAAATATTATTTCAAGTTTGCGAGAATTGAAGAATTGTCAAACGATTTAAATTGGGATTGTGAAAGTGTTTTTAATTATATAATATTAAATTTGATTATGAATTTAATAATTATTATTATCATATTTGATTACTTTTAAATATTAACTATAAATATTAATATGGAGCCAAAAAAGACGTATCAAGTTATAAAATATAAAATTTTATATTTTTCTAGATTATTAGATAAAGAAGGATGACTCATATTAATAATCGGTTATGTGAAGATTATCACTTGAAAAAAAAGAGTTAATTTTGAGTCATCCGTTTTAATTATTCAACAATCTAAAAAATATGTAAAACTTAAAGAGTTTTATACTATATAATTTAATCATATCTTATATATATATATATATATATATATATATATATATATATATTAAATTTGAGTCCTAAAGTTTTGAATGGAAAAATTCATTTAAAAAGATCATATCAATAATGAATATTTATAATATTCGATTCGAATTAGTCTTTTAATAAATTAAATCAAATTATATTTCGATAATGATAAACTTAATAAAATGATATTTTAATATATCGGTTCAGATTTAATTCGATATTATTTTATGATAAATTCAAATATATTCACTTAAAATTTAAAATTATTAAAAAAAATAAGGGAAAAGGAGTCAATTGAATATCAACTCAAATCAACTTGATTCCTTTGACAATGTACCAATATAAGACATGTGCGGTCCAATAAATAAGAAATTATTACACGAACTCGTTCCATCACTTAGAATATGGTTCCAATCAATTAAATTAAGACACATCATATATTTTTTCCATATCATATATACATATAAGCATCATCCAAATTATACACATTAATATCTTTCATTTAAAAAAGAAAAAAAAATATTATCAAAGATTTTTTATGTTGTCTTCCTCTTTATTATTAAAATTTTTTAATTATTTTTTTCTAACCCCTAACCCTAAACCCTAAAATATAACCCATAAACCTTAACCCTAAACACTAACCTTAAACCTAAACACTAACCCCAAACACTAACCTAAACCCTAACCTTAACCCTAAACTCTAACCCCAAACACTAACCTAAACCCTAACCACAAACCCTAACCTAAACCCTAAACCCTAAACATAAACCTTAACCACTAACCCTAACTCTAAACCCTAAACATAACCCCTAACCCTAAACTCTAAATCCTAAACCCTAAATCTATATTAAAAAAATTAATTGAGAACAATTTAAAGAATAAAGAGAAAGATAGTACAAGAAATCTTTGGTAATATTTTTTTTTCTTTTTTAAATCAAAGACATTAAATTAGATGATTTGGACAATACTTATATGTAAATATGATATAAAAAAAATATATGATGTGTCTTAATTTAATTGGTTAGGGACCATATCTTAGGTAGTAGAACGGGTTCATGTAATAATTTTTCGTATTAGTAGATCTCGTGTATCCCAAAAGGAAAGAATAATATGTAATTCTACGATGGTAATGGCATAGAAGGAAAATAATTTGATTTAACTATCAAAATATTACTTTAGCCATGGGCATATCAACCATTACTTGAAAAAAAGGTATAATTGCCTCATAAACCCTTTACTTTCTCATTTTCTAGAAAATGGTCTTTTGTCACGAAGTTCAATACTTATCTAATAAAGCTCAAACTTGATCCAATAAATAAAATTACTTCAACCAATACGAAGGTTCTAACCCAAATCAACGCTCAATCATTAATTTAAAAGTTTTGATCGTTACAACCACGTCATTTATAGTTTTAATCAATAAAAATCATCAATTTCATTATTTTTTTCAATATAAATGTTTACCAAGCGAAGAATTTATCATAAAAATTATTTTTAATTTAATTTAATAAATATAAATAAAAATTCACCCAAAAATATAAAAAATTAATAAAATAAATAGTTTTTATTAATTAAGATTATTTATCTTTTTAGTCCTCAATTCCCCTCATTATTTCATTTCTTAATAATCCCACTACTAAAACATTAAATTCATTCATTTGAACCCACTTTTTAAAATTTCATCAAACGTAACTTCGTCAACAACTAAATTGTGACGTCTAAAATTTAGGGGTATTATACTATACTATTATCAAATATAAAAGAATCTAAAAAAAAGGTTGAGTCCTTGGTGGGCCTCCCTTGTGTGAAGAAAAAAGGCTTTGCTTTAGCAAATTTGATTTTTATTTGGAATTTTTACTTTAAACCTAAAAAGATCATGAATTTTATATTCATGTCAAATTTTAATGAAATATAATTTTTAATCATGATGAATTAAGATTTAAAATTAAATTCACAAAATATAAATATTTAAAAATAAAAAATAAAATTATAAATAAATTAATTTTGAAAAATAGATAAAAAGTTATAAAATAACTAGGTGGGAACAATTGTTCCTTCTCACCCCAAATAGTTCTATCCTATTTTCAATAACATAATTGTTATATATAATAATATAACGTTTCATATAAAGAATTGGAGTACAAGATTTCTTTCAACGAGGGAAAAAAAGTTTTTATTAAATTGGTACTTCAAACAATTTTTATCTATGCCATGCAATGTTTCTTACTACTAATCTCTTTCTATTGGGAATTAGAAAATATCTATTGTCGTTTTTGGTGGAGAAATGATGATTCGAAAAGGGGTATCCATTGGACCACTAGGCACTCCCTTTGTTTACATAAGACATTAGGATATATGAGTTTTAGAGATTTGACAAAATTTAACATTGTAATTTTAACTAAACAAGGATGAAATATTATCTCTAATCCTAACAGTCTTCTCAAAAGAGTTCTAAAAAATCGTTATTTTCCATCATCATTTTTCATGGAATCGAACCTAGGTGCTAACCCGTCTTACATTTGGAAAAGTGTTTTATAACACCCTCAATCTGATATCATATTGGGCCTCCGACCAAAAAGCCATAATTCAAAAATTTTGATTTAAAAGCCCATTAAAATAATTCAAAACAAGGGTCCAAAACATAATTCACCTTTAAAAACAACAAAAGCCCAAATGATTTAAAACAATAAAAGGAGTTCCATTAAACAAACCATTAAAACATTCGACATAAATCCAAAATAAATAAGAGTTACAAAATATCATATAGGGTTCGACAAGTATTAGCCTATTACATCAATTAATTTTTACTATGACACTAACTCGATGTTGAAATCCCAACCTCGATGGTGCTCCTCCAGTACCTCAGTAGGTACATCGCCACTCGATCAACATCGTACATATCATGAATAAAGTAATGCAATACATGTAATATCATGCATGATATGATGGCGCTACCATAATCTCCTAAACACATGACATAAATAAATGTTTACTATCACACTTAACATATACATTTCAAACCAAAATCACAAGGTAGTAAGGCACGTGTCCATATAACATCGGGATCGTACATTCCGAGTGAGGCTCGTGTCCACACAACATCAGGATCTTACACTCAGGGATTGAAGCCCGTGTCCACAAAGCATCGTGATCCTCCAATCTCATGCTTGGAATACCCTATCGAGCATTTTCGAATGAGGCCCACGTCTACACCTCATCGGGATCCTCCATTCAAAATAGTTTTCCTTACATCACCCAAAATCTCACATCGAATGACCTTCATTGTGTTGCAACACTATTATGGGTATTCGGATTCCCATCACACAAGGGTTTATCCTAAGCTAAGAAACCTATTAGCACACAACAAGGTTCTAGCTATCACAAAGCATCAAAACCACCAAGGATCCCTGTGATTTCTACCATTCAATTTAATCAACCAAGCTTACCAACTCTTTAGTCCAATTATTCACATACGAGTTTAATTTATCATTTTCTGGATTATATGAATTGTTTTATACCATAAGAGACCCTTAGAACCCATTATCAAGAAATATAGAGCCCCCGAACTCAAACATTAATTATTTGGACAGATTACTTAGAGGTATCGATATGTCTATATAGGGTATCGATAAACCCCCATTGGGTATCGATACGCCTAAGTATCGATACACTTCCTTTGTATACGATACACTTCCTTTGTGTATCGATACACTAAGACGATAGCTTCAAAAGACTAAGGAAAACCTACCCGTATCACCTATAAGAGATATCGATACGCCCCAAGTTTTGATACTCCCCCGAGAAGGTATCGAAATGATTTGCTACCTGATATTTTTGTTTTAAAACACGGGCCAAGAGTTCTGAAACAGTTGCTATCTAAGTGATGAGTGCATAAAAGTCCTATTTTTTATATCATTTTCCCACTCAATTATTGTCAATAAAGGACAGATTTAAGGGCACTATTGGATAATTCTGCTTATTTTCCATATTTTAGCATCTGAATACTTAAAATATGAATTTATCTATTATTTGGCATAAAACAGATGCATTTGATGGTTTTCTTTCCTAGGAAGGAAACCATTTCATAGGAATGACCAAACAAGAAAATGGATGCTGGTAAAGAAGCTGAAATACAGATAAAGCATCTGCTACGACAACACTTTGGATGTCGCGACAACAGATTGAAGATGACAAATGGTGTCCGATAGATAGAGAAAAAGATGTCGATGCTAACGGACAAAAAGCGAGAGAAAGACGGAGCCAATTTAAGAAGTCAAGCCCTGGTCAAAGACAAACGCGGGAAAAAAGTGTTATTTTAGGAAATAGAATAAAATATCATAGTTTAATTAGGAGATTATATTTTTTTACCTTTTAGAACTCTTTCCTTACATGGAAGACTTTAACCTAGGGCTTGGCCTATATAAGCACCAATTAGGTCAAGATTTAGGGGTATGAAGTTGGAGTCGGATTTTACCTATCATATACTCTTAGCCGTCGACTACACTATGTTCTGAATTTCTTCGGAGGTTTAGGTTGTTTGTGGAGTAGTTGGAGAAGATGGTTGTGTTATGTTTGATACTTATTAATGCAAAACTTATTTCATAGTTTATTCTCTCTTGGTATTTACTCTTCTCGCATATGAGCTCGAAAGATAGTATGTGAAGAAAATCTATTTGCCTAGCATCGAGAGATGTAGGTTCACGAAACGAGAGAATACGATCTTTGCTCATGGGCATTGACTAATCTGGTTGAGAAATTAATCGCCCAGGATTTCATGGACTAACAAGACGCATGTGTTTGGTTGTTGTCCGCCCTTGATTCACGTCGGGAGGTATCATCAAGACGTGAGTTTCAACAGTTCTCTTCGCTTAGGGATAAGGAAGAAGACATATAAGGATGCTCTGTCGAATTATGGAATGTTGAATTGTCAACAAGGCATAACCCCACCTAGGCAGCTGCGGCGACCCTCTATGCGACTCGCCAAGGCGACAGTTCAACCCGTTGCATTGATAAGTGGATACTTAATACAACTGGATTCTCCTCTACAAAGCACTCAACTTAGCCTCGCTTCTATCATCTTTATTCCTTCGTTATTTAGTTTAGTTTTAATAGTTAATTTAGTGATCTCAACTCAACAAATTATTTGTGTCTTTATTTTCTATAGTGTAGCCATAAGAAGTAGTGAAGTCGACATAGTCCCTGTGGGTTCGACAACCTCAAATATTATAATCTGACAAAGGTGGAAAACTAAAGGACTTCCGAGCCTTCATCACTAAGCCTTTATTTTCTCCCCAGGGTATTGATACGCAGTCACTCGATATCAATATGCCTGCGCGAAAATCCAAGTTTAGACCTAAAAATCGCTTAGAACACTACCCAAATTACTTCCATTGATTCCCAAGCTATTCTTACATATTATTTGAAGCGTTTAAGGTGAGTTACTACCAATTTTAGTCAAGAAGCTCTCAAATCCGAAACCACCATTAAAGCTTTCTAAGCTACCAAACCAAACAAACATGCATATCACAAGCAATACAACCTATTTTCATGAGATATATGATGCAATGAAAGTTAGAGGGGTACCAACCTTAAGCCACAACAACTAAAAACATCTTTTCAAGCCTTTTCCTTGCCAAGACTCCTAGGTGAAGCTCCATCTTCTTTCTCTACAAGAAAGAAATAAACCAACAATTAGACTTTTTCATGGATGATTTGGAAGCCAAAAACATTAACTAACAGTTGAGAATCCAACAACAAACTCCCTTATTTCGTTCTTGTCTCTTCAAGCTCACTCAAAACCTTCCACCACTAAACTTCAACCTTTTTTTACCTTGCTAGATAGATCACACTCAACCCAACAACTTTCCACTAAGCTAAAAATCAAGATTCTAACTCAAAATTTCCAAGCTTGACATTTTAACCCATTTTACCTTTGGTTGATAGAGAAAGAAGATGAAAGGAAAAGGGGTAAGGGTTTGATGAAGTCACCAAAAGAAAACCACACTGCAGAGAAACATAACTCCCCCTTCTCTTAGTCCTCATCTTGTAAAATTATCTTAAAACCTCTCTCATAAACCATATTGAGCCAAGAAAAAACCAATAACATATGCCCCAAAACCAAAACTAAACCAACACGTAAACCCGAGGCATAAACTAGAGAGTTGGGATTAAACAACCAATTAATATTTGGTTTGAGGCATGGATTACAAGAGAGGGGGATGACAAAATTCATTTTAGCCCTATCAATACTAATTTCACAACGATTTTGGAGTTAAATCATCATGACTCTAATAGCTGGAATAAAAATGTTGTTAGGAATAATTTTTCACCATCGGATGTAGAAAAAATTCTTTGTATGTTGTTCCTCAATTATCCGAAAAGAGACTTACGAACATGTAGAATTGATAAATCAAGTAAATATTCTATAAGAAGTGGATATAAATTATTATGTGATGACAATGTCTATTCTACGATTTTAAATTCTCAAAATCACCAATTATCAACAAAAGTTCTTGGTAAACTTTGGTCACTTAAATTACCTGAGAATATCAAGATCACGTGTTGGAGATTTATTAAAAATTATCTACCCATTGCAATGACTTATCCAGTAGAAGATTATCGATGTCTTTGGATTGTTATCTCTGCTTAGAAGCTCATGAGTCTAACATATTCTCTATGAATGCTCCTTTTCCTCATAGGTTTTCGATGCTCTTCATATTAATATTCCAAATGTACCTAAGGATCAACAATGGTTGCAATGGTTAGGTAATTTATTCGAGAATCTAACTCAAGAAAAACTTTGTTTATTAAATGTGGCAATATGAACTCTTTGGACCTTTTGAAACAAAAAGTTACATGAGAATAAAGTTCAATCTCATAATGAATTAGCCAAGTTAATTTGAAACTATTTGGCCGAATTCAGTGCTGCAAATACACATGGAGCTTTGGAATCAGAAAGAACACATCAAGTTAGATGGACTCCTCCTCCTATCAATTACATTAAAATAATTTGGATGTTAGATTCAATATTAATTCAAGAACCTCAATTGCAAGGATTTTTATCAGAAATTCGGAGGGACTTATTATAGAAGCAAGCACTTACCCAAGATGATTCATCTCAAGTACAGAAATTGCTGAACCCATGGCATCTGATTTAGCATTGGTGTTGCCCGTGACCTTGGTTTTAGAAGAATCATTATTGAAGAAGACTCGATTAATGTCATTAACAAAATAAATAGTCCTACAATTAACCTCTAAGAAATATTTGGATTAACTAGAAATATCAAAAGAATGAGTCGTTATTTTGAAAAATGATATTTACACATGCTCGACGTCATCAGAATGAAGCAATACATATCTTGGCGAAAGGATGCTACTTCAATTTTCAAAAAGTTTGGATCGAGGAAGCGCTGACACTTGTGGAATGCATTGTCCAATCAGATCGAAGGTGGTTCATTTCAAGTAATTTTGAAAACAACTGTTGAAGGAATCGCTTCTTGAAAGCTTAATCAAAACGGATACTTAATCTTGTAACAGATTTGTTTTCTCTCACCATCATCCGTATATCATTGATTTATCTTGCTCTTGGCTAAGTGGGTTGTTCCAAGACGATGGTTGTTGATAGTGTTGAAGAAAGTTTATTTTTAATTTGGTTTTTTATTTCTTTATTTTACTTTTCTGTTGTTATCCTTTTGTGTGTGTTTTGTGTTTTTAATTTTTGTTTATAACCTTCTTCGTTAAAAAAAAAAACTTTATCATTAAAGTTTTAATTGGTATATTTTATCAATAAGGTTTAATTTTTTTATTAAAAAAAGAGTAAAGTAAAGCCTTTTTTTTTTCCACACGCACGCCCATAAAAGTTCCTAGATTTTGTGGTTGGATGAGCGATCTCTATGAAATGACCGATGGGCCATGATCCCCACTGCGTCATACTCTCGAACACTTGGCGTGCATAAATGGGACCTGTTTACTGTCATATATACTTTCTCTCAATCATTGTTGTCTTTCCTTTAGAGCTCGATTAGTGACCAAATTAAGATAAAGATTTTGTATTGTATGGGTGAGATTAGGCTAAAACAAGTTTTGCAAGTTGATAAAAGTAAATTCTAAAGATTCCGTTTCATGTAAACATGGTGTCGACAATCTTTGTTAGATTTGATGGTTATAATAAAGTAGAATATCTTGGGTTTAGAATATTGATAAACCAGAGTTAAACTAGATCAAGATTCTATCATCTGGATGGAAACGGGATTTTTTTGAAAAACTAAACCAAAGATTTTAAAAAACTTTAATTAAATTAAATTTAAATAATTCACGATTTATCTCATCTTATTTACGATTTTAACTTATACCATAAATTATATTTTTTCAACATATATTAAATTTCCGACATAATCTTTGAATTTCGGTTATTTTTAATTGAGGGTGTTTTGGGGAAGTGCAGCCCACATATCCAGACATAACCGTCCATTCCAAGACGAGTGGTTGGGTAACCTTGCTTGACGTGGTTAGATTAGAGCCTCTATAAAACGGGAGAAATTATATCATGGATCAATCTTATCACATTATTTATGAGACCAACCATTAAAAATTATTTATCTTATTATTTATTTTCATGTTATATTTTTTTGGGATTAACCACTAAAAACTACTCACCTCATCATTTTTTTTCCATGTCATATTTTTTAAAAATAACTTTTTAAGTGAAGATTCACTTAAAAAACTGACATAAGAAAATGATAAGATGAGTGATTTTTAGTGATTGATCTCATAGATGACATGATGAAACTAACCTATGATATAATTTCTCATGGAACAAGGTTGATATTCGTCCTAAACAAGAAACAATTTTAAAATTTTTAGTTCATGTATATTTTTATATAGATCAATAAAATATAAAATTAAACATATTTTAATAATATATGTTAAGGAATAAGATAAATAAGTAATTATTTATACACTAAAAAATGTTAATAATTAGGTTTCTCGGTCATGTGTTCACCTTTGTCCCTTTAAGACAACCGGTCAGTGTTCACCCACAGACACAGCTCACCAAATCATTGCGTCCAAACACCCTGAATTAATAAAAAAATGAACCAAAATTTATTACTTTAATTCACTTCCCTTTGAGTAATTAATACTAATATTTAAGTTCCCTCATGTTCAGTTCTTTATAAACACACTGCACCAGATTTCCCCATCCCTGCCCAAAGAGCTCCCTTTCCCTTCCTCTGAGAATGGGAAACTGCCAAGCCACTGATGCAGCCACTCTGATTCTACAGCACCCGTGTGGGAAAGTCGAGAGATTCTATTGGCCCGTCAGCGCTCGAGAGGTTATGAAGACGAACCCCGGTCATTATGTAGCCATGCTCATCTCCACCACCTTGTACCATTTGAATTCGAGTAACAACGATAAAGCTTCACGGTCACAGCAAGCTGGCTACAACACTAATGTCAACCCTGTTCGTTTAACGAGGATCAAGCTTCTTCGATCAACGGATACTCTTCTTCTCGGCCATGTTTACCGGCTCATCCCAACCCAAGGTTACCATATACAACATGTTGACATGTATGCTCTGGTCTGATTGCTAGTTTTCATTTGGTTTGTAATCTGATCGTTTTTTTTTTTTTTTTTGATTCTCAGAGGTTATGAAGGGTTTGTATGCGAAGAAACAGGCAAAGATGAACCGAAACCAAGAATCTGCGCCGGAGATGTCACATGAGAAGGGTGCTGGTCAGAGATCTGAACCGGATAAGGTGAGCAAACATGAAAGGCAGCGATCCAGATCAAAGACATGGCAGCCTTCATTACACAGCATCTCAGAGGGTACAAACTGAGATCTGAGGATGTTTTTCATGTTTTTTGCCACATTAGATTGCTGCATAAGAGACATAAAAACCCCATGTTTCTTTCTTTAACCTGTAAAAACCGATACACTCACTTTCCCTCACATTAGGCTCCATATATAGGCTAGTAAACCCAGAAAACCACAACTTTCTTCAACCTGCAGATCTGAGTTATATGCATAAGTGTACATCCAGAAGAACAAGAACAGAGTTCTAATATCCAGCACTATCATGTAATGGAATCCTCGTATTTTTTTTTCCAGACACAGCTCTAAAGGTTATCTGCATGCTGGAAGTTGGAACCATCAATGTCCGATTACAGTTTTCTTTTCGAAATTACAATAATAATCGATTATTACAACCATATAAACAAACTTAACAATAATACCAACAAATCAGAATATAACCAGACACGTTTAATTTATATTACAGTTGATGTCTTCTAGGTGAAGTTTCGGGTTTGAGTTATGGATCGAAAAATACAACGATATCGACCAATTTCGATTCTGAATATAACCAGACTCCATACGACTATCAGATACAAAGGATCTGGTTCCAAAAACAGAAGGGTTGTTCAATTATTAAGCAACAACAATGTCATTTGTTGGGGCAGCATTGCTGGTTTACAGAGCAGATGGTGAAGAGTTAGTGTAAACGAGGTACTTACAGGAAGAGAGAAAAACAATGAATTGAAAGGGGAATATGAATTATAAGTACACAGGGGAAGGTAGGCATAGAGATGGGCACGGGTCGGGTCGGATTTTCGGCCCACCCACACCGACTCGAAAAACCATACCCGCCATCCATCACCTGATCCGACCCAGGTTTAGGGTAAAAAAAATTCGACCCGACTTGGCCTGATTTTAAGCCTTAAAATCCGATCCAACCCGACTCTAATCATTAAAAAAATTAAATTTTAGGGACTTAATTATAAAATAAAATAAAATAAAATTTAGAGATCTAATTGTAAAAAAGTAAAATTTTAGTGACTTAATTGTAAAAAAATAATTTTAGTGACCTAATTGTATAAAATATATATAAAGATGGATCATTATTGCAAATATTCCTAAAATATATATATGGAAAATTTACATTATAGTCCCGAGTCGGGTCGGGTCGGATTTTTTCCACCATAATCTCAACATTACCCTTGAAAAAAATCCAACCCGATCCAAACTTGAATTTTCTACAAAAAATTCGATCCGATCCGATTGGGTCAGAACTCGTCGAGTTCGGGTTCTATGCTCATCCCTAGGTAGGTATATATAGATAAAAATCTTCCTATTTTGTGCCCGCCCAAACATTGAAAAATAGATTTAGGATTTAAGGTTAAGATTAAGGGTGTAAACGAGTCGAGACAAATTCAAATGGTGTTGAATTCGACTTGTTAAAATTTTGAGTCGAACTCGAATAATTTTTAACAAGTCTAAAAGAATTTCTAAAAAAATTGAGCTCGATTCGGCTTGTTAAGAACTTGAGTGAGTTCAAACTTTATTTGAGCCTAATAGAGTCAAGTGTTGATCAATCTTTGATCGTTTCAGACTCGAATAGTTTGTCATTTGTCATGCCTCATTTAAAGCATTATCAGAAAAAAAAAATGATAAACAAATTTTATAAACTCAAGCTTGTTAATTTTAAGGTATAGGATGTTAGTTTAGGGGTTTAGGTTCTTGGGGTTAAAATTTAGGATTTTGATTTTAGAGTTTAGATTTATGTTTAGGGTTTATATTTTAAAGTTTTAAGTTTAGAAATTTAGATTTTAAAATATAAAAATTAAAAAATTTAGTATATTATATTTTTGAATAACTCACGAGCTTTTCAAGTCGATTATCAAGTAGTTCGACTAGGATCATTAAAAACTCGAGCCGAGTTTTAACCGAATTGAGTTCAAGTAACTCACGATCTATTTCGTCACAGTTACTATCAGTTAAAATTTAGAGTTAGGATTTAGGATTAATATTAAGAGAGTTACGTATAAAATATATTTTTAGAATTTAAGATTATAATTTAATTTTTTAATATTAAAATTTAAAATTTAATTTTTAATATTAAAACATAAAAATAAATATGAAAAAGTTACGTGATATTTTTGTTAGGCATATATCAACAATAATTGTTTATGCAAGTAGGCCATATCTGATCTATCATATCACTTCTGGTGTCTACTATAAACAAAAATCCCTGTTTTTTCAAACCAAAATACAAAGGAATCGAGGTCATAATAATTGCCTTGATGGATCAGAGCTTTTCTCTCTTCAATGGTCCCTAAAGCTCCTTCACTATGATTAGCTGATTAAAACTACATATACAAGATGATAATGGATCTCTTTTAACAGAATAATTATTTAGTTTGAAATCCAATTACATAAATATCATTTTTATATTATAATTATTGTCGTAATTTAATTTAATCTCTTAAATTATATCATGAAAGATAGAATTAAGATTTGAAGTTGGGAGGAATAAAACATAAATATTTAAAAAGGGAAGGATAAATTCATAAATAAATTAAAATTTTAAAAAATTTAAATAAAGAGGTAATTCTTTGGAGATGGGGGCGTATTTAGTTTAATCACTTTCATAAAGATTTAAATCACAATCTTAATTATGTGATATATCTTACGATATTTAAATTTAGATCTTTGATTTAAAAAAGTATATTTTAGAATATTACCAATTGATCTAGCGATACCTATTTTTCATATTATACTTTTTTTTTATGAAAGATGGTGGGATAGTGTTAATGCTAAGACATATGTAATTTATTAAATTTGAATAAGTAATTATTAATAATTTAATAATAAATTTAGGTCACGAAAAGAATTGGAATATTTTGTCACGTTCGAAAAACATGATTTGTTATCGCAGTTTTTTTTAATTTTTTTTTTAACAAGGGATTAATGATCTCGCCTCTTTTCAGACGTGATATTTTTTTACACTCAATCTCATGACACATTCGTCATGAGCTTTCGTTCTCGTGATTGATCAATTATTGCGATTATCCATCTTGTTTGTTTCACTCATGGGCACTCGACGTTAAATCGGACAGTCAAAAGGTCGCTCTGATATTACTTATCACAGGACCATTACCCTCTTTTCAAAAGATATGCCTGATAAGATATGTAACGTCACTATTTATATATTTCAAGATCTTTCTTTTTTTTTATGTAGGATTGATAATCTCGTTTTTAGGGTTGATTTATGATTATTGAGCTTGTGTCATGGGTTAAGGTTGTGGGTTCGAAGGATAAGGAAAAAAAAAAGGCAATTGACAATTTTTAAAGGAAACATTGTTAATTTTCTTGTTTCTCTTCAGAGAGGAGCTCACTTTATTCATTTTGCTTTTGCCTTTTATTTTCATTTATCTTTTTTAAGAAACAAGTTAAAAGAATTTTTTTTTTCTTTTCATGTAAGAATCACAAGGTAATGATCGCAGAAAAATCGTCCAACATCAAATGATCTATAATTCAAGATAAGTTTTGCTTGAATGGTGAGATAAAGGTTTTGTTGGAGACTGATAAAGAAAAACGAAAATGGAGGTTTAGAAGTTTTTTTTCCAGCTAAAATAAGTTTAGTACCCTATTAACTTTCATAGTTTCTTAAAAATTATAAAATTAAATATTATTGTATATTTTGATATTGTTGGTAGAGATTAAGTTTGAATGTTCTTTAAAGCTAACTCCAAGATTTGATGTTAATAAAGCGTAAAATTAGTAGAAATCCACCTTATAAACTCCTTTTAATTTTTAGGGTTTATTTGAGACTTAACCTTTGAGATTAAGGACTGGTTTGAGAGAAGTGCTTCTAATTTTGAAATTTAGATTCATGTTGTAATCACCGGAATTCGTCCGGGGAGTCACCACCAATCATTTTTACGGTACGATTGGAACACCAAAAATAAGGGTCTGCGAACCAGAATTTGATCCGGGAGTCTGTTACGCGTGGGGAAGAGTGAGCACCCCTACAACGCCCAAAATTGGCACCTATCGGTTACAAAATATTTTATATGAATGAAAATATAATTTCGGTTTTAATTAACATTGTGATCCCATATTTTAAGTAATAAAACTAATTAATATTAATAATAGTAATAAAACATTATTAATAATAATATTACTGATATCAAAACATGAACAAAATATTATAATAATATAATATATAATTTAACTATAACTATAATAACAAGAAAAAGTAATGTGCGTCATTTATAAATAATAAAATAATATTAACAGAAATAAAATAATAATAATAATATTATAGTAATATAATATAAGAATAATGATAATATATAATATATGTTAAAGATAAAATAACAGCAAAACAGTGACTAGATTGCAGAGAAATATAAACCAAAGGACTGAATTCGAAAGGATACGAAAAACAGGGACTGCAACTGTAATTCTCCTCTTTTGCTGGAAGTTCGCAGGTCTCAATTAAGCCAAACGGCGTCGTGTTGTTGAGGCTTTATATAACCAATTTTAATTCCAAAAATTCACTTTGTTCTTTCAAATATAACAAAATCCAGAGGCTTCTCAACTTCTCTACTTCAGTGGCTCTGCCGGCGGTCACTACTGCTGTGAACCACCACACCGGCCGCCAACCGCCGCCGTTCGTAAAGCTTGGTACTTTTCGAATTGTCTCGTCGCCCCGAACTCGAATATGGCCTCGGATTTTCAAGAAAGTGGCTAGATACGCGTAGATCTGAAAAAAAATAAAAGATAAGTCACTCTTTTTTTACCTTTTCCGATTTCCTTTCCGATGCACACTATCTCACTCTCGGTATTTTTGATTTTGTTGTGATTTGGTGTGGTGTTTGCTGCTATGGTGTATTGCTTTCGGATTTCTTTTGTTTCGAATAATACTTTTTTTTCGAATATCACTGTTTTTTTTTCATTCGTCCGTAATCGTTTACATGGTGGTTTGATCTGAGTTTTATACCCAGATTTTTACAACATATAATATTCAAAAGTAAAGAACTCTGCTCCTTTTCAGATCTGATTTCAGATCTAATATCCTCATTTTAATTCTTGCAGGTCGGTGAAGTCTGACATGGACGGTGGCCGTTTGATGGACCAATCGGGTGAGCGCGTGACCACCACGCGGCATTCGATTCGTCGCGCGTGGCGGCCACGCGCCGAAGCTGGGCAGACAGTGGTCAGAGGCGGCGGCAGGGCATGGGATAATTAGGGTTTAGTTCATCATTAGGGTTAGGTTTAGTTTGGGTTGCGGGTTTGGTTTGTATGGGCTGTTGGGTTAGTTTAGTGGGCTTGTATATTAAATTTAGTTATAATAAAATGGGTTTGTTTGAAATGGGTTATTACACATGTATCGGTATGTACTAGACCGGTATCAATACACTCTTATGAAAGGTGACTCTTCTAGGCAAGAATACAAAGTGGTATTGATATGGGTTAGAGGTGTATCGATACCACAATTATATTATTATTTTTAGTGATGAAATTTGATACACATAGGATGTACCGGTACAAGTAGGTATTGGTACACAAGATGTGCATATCGAAATAAAGTTTCGGTGCGCATAATAAGCGTGTTGATACGAGGTTATTCTTTGTACCATCATGATTAATGATCAAGTATCAATCTTCAAAAAGAAGTATCGATACTTAAGAGGGTTTACCATACCTATTCTCTATAGATTTTAAGTGAAGTTTGAAAACTGAAAACCCTTTAAGAATTTTAAAATTCTCTGGGCTTCAAATATATATTTTTTTTTGTTGATTCTAAAAATATAGAACATTTTAAGAGATTTGAAAGTTGAGTTTGTGTTCGGGGAGAATGAAGAATTCAATTATCCACTTTTTCTTTAGATTTCGCCACTAACATAATAAAAAAATCTTCAATTTTTAAGTTTATTTAAAAACTTGACAAACACGGACGAAGTTAAGATTTGGAATTGAAGAACAAAATATAAATAATTGAAAGTGTGAGTAAACTCATAAATAAATTAAATTTTAAAAAAAAATTAAATATGTTAAAAAAATAAAAAAAAATCTTCGGGAGTGAGGATGATTACCCTAAATACTTTCGTCCTGTAGATAAGTATACGGAGAATGATAAAAATATTTGAGAGAGTTTTTAAAAGGGATTTTAATTATTTTTGGAAGAGAAGGAAAACGAAACTATTTAAAGAGATTTAAGTTATACATTTGTACGGATTTCTTAGTTTATGGGTTAGTTTCCTTTTTAAAGTCCCCATGTTTTTAAAGAGAGGGAATAATATCTCTAATGGTCCTTTCGTATTTTATTTTATTTATTTATTTTGTGTTTTGTTTAATATTTTTTTTATTTTTATTAATTCAAATACTTTAAATTTTATCCTTTTATTTTAAGCATGTAAGTTACTGTTGTTTTAAGTTTCTTCACTTTAGTTTTTAATTTATTTTAATTCCATTCATCATATTGCTTTGTATTAAATTTTGAAACTGTAATAAATCTAAAATTTTAATTTCAGAATATTATCGACTAATGTAATTGTTTTTTTATATACGAGTTTTTTTATATTAAGAATTTTAAATATAAAAAAGAAATTTAATATCAAGAAAGAAAAAATAGTGTCAAAAAAATCAGATTAATCTAAATAATCAACAAATATTCTTATACTACAAACACATAATCAAAGAAAATATAAAATCAAACAATAAACAACTAAGGAAAATATTCAATTTAAGTTAATTTGCTTTTAATGGATTTCCGTTAATTTATTTTATTATTTTTCTTTTGCTAAGTATATTACTTTTAGTGCATGTAGTATATATAAAATAATCACTTTGAGCTTGTTCACGAACTTCTCGAGTTGAGTTTTTGTTGACTCGGTTTAGCTTGTTAAGGTCTTGAGCCCGAATTACGCTCGTTCGAGTCGATCTTCGATCGAATTAAACTTGAATATCTTACAAGCCAATCAGACTCATTATCACCCATAGTCACAAGCTCGTTAGATGTTTAAAAGAAATCTTCAAGCATCCATAAAACCTAATGATTATTGTGTCGATAGTTATGGTAGTGAAAGTAGACTTGGTTTTGAAATCGAATCATGCAAAATTATTGTGTCGATATTTTTATTTCTTAATTTTTCATCTATCAATTCCAATCGTAAAAATCAATTTTAAAAACCTAATGATAAAAAAATAGAGATCAACTCATAAAATATAAAGATGAAGATTATTACAAATATCCCTAAAAATATATTAGAAATTATATTATTACTTTTAGGTTGGGCTAAATCGAATATTTTCACCATAAAACCGAATATGACAACATCTTTAATAAAAGCCCGAATCCGTATTTTGTAAAAAAAATGTTTCAATCAAATAAAATAAAATGCTCATCTTTAATTATAAATAAAAAATTAAGTTAAAAATCCATTCATATTCATATTATATAAAATTTAATATGAATTAGTGACTTAATAAATCAGATATTATTTTTAAATCGGAGAATAAAATACGTACTTCGGTATTGTAATTTTAATATTTAAGTTATTTTATTCTTCCCGAGTGATATTTTTAATAAATTATTCACATACAATATGAATAATCTATATAATATTTAATTAACAAGAACAGGATCCCTCTTTCCGTTGCCCATTATTGACATGTAAACAAGTAATGCCTGATACGAACTTTGTCTAGAGTACTATTACTAGTATATTCAACGAGATGAAACATAGGGGTGAGCATTCGGTTAATTCGGTTGGTGACCGAACTGAATTAACTAAAATCGAATTAATCGAAAATTTTAAAATCTTAACCGTAACCGAACCGAATTTTCTTTAACCGAATTAACTGAATCAAAATTATTTCGGGTAATTAGCCGAATTAACCGAAAATTATTATAAATTTTGGTTAAATTACATAATTGGTTACTAAATTAAACTAAAAGAATTTTTTAGTCACTAAACTTTTATTTTATACTAATTTAATACAAAACTTAGTGACCATTTTATAATATATAAAAAATTTAATGAACATTTTATAATATTTTAAAAGTTAAATGACTAAAAATAAATATATATAATCTATATAATATTTAATTAATTTATATAATTTCGGTTAATTCGGTTAATTAACCGATTTCGAACCGAATTAACCGATAACCGAATTATCAAAAAAATTAACCGTTAACCAAATTTATCAAAAATTAACCGACCGAATTAACTAAAATAATCTCGGTTCGGTCGGTTAACCGAATTAACCGAACCGAATGCACACCCCTAATGAAACACATCGGTTTTGGAGTAATACCAGTTTCAAATTTTCTTAAATGTTTAAAATTTTATAATAAAAAAAATATTTTTAAAATAAAAAAATTAAATTTAATTAAAATTTATATGATTATCGAATATCGAGATTATTTCAATGGGAAATGCAGATAGAGCACAGCATCAAATATTTCTTTCTTTCTTTATGTTGGACAACATCTTAACCTCCGAGTTTCCACTATATTTTACAACGACACCTTCCCTAAATAATACATTAATGCTTTGCCAATACTCATTTTCTTAGACAACTCAACCATTTTACATAGGTCAAAAAGGTAAAATATATACCCTTTACATTTTTGTGCACACACGAAATTTATACGAATAGAAGAACAGATTCAGAATTTTATGTAAGTGGGTATAAACTATCAATAAGTTATATTAAAAATATAGAATATGTAAAATTAAATTATTAATATAATATAATATATATATATATATATATAAAATATAAAATAACTTGGAAATTTAAGGGTAAAACTGCTCCCAGCACCCCTAATCGGATGGCTCATATTATTACTAACAAGTAGCAATTAGTTTTGAAATGTTCCACTCTGATGCAGAGGCCCAATCATTACCTTTGTTCCGAGTAAGTGCTCCCCGAGCAGCCTCGACTGCAACATCCACATATTCAGCAGTCGCCGCCGGAATATCACCTGATGAACGACAACTATGAACATTAAACAACAAAAATGAAATTTTTGAAAAGATAAAATGAAAGAAACGGGAAAAAAAACTAAAGAATGAATTGATTAATTCATAGAATTAATTTTTAGATTTAGGACTGAAGATTATTATTACGTTCATTAATTTTAGAATTAATATCATTCGTTCATGGGTTGTCTTTGAAAGAATATTTTTCGACTTTATCATCTCAGTCAGGATTTTATGGATCTCGATACTGAATTAGAACGAGCTATCGTTCATTTACGAGATAAATCTTTGCTGGTGCAGTTACTCTGATTTATTCGGTACTGTATAATCATCTATATGATACAGGATGAAAGGAATAAAAGGATGTTTCATGATATTAGTTAATCTTCTGATGAATTACCATATTATATCCCAAATATAGTTAAGGTCAAAATTCATAAGAATATTAAATATTAGAATCAAATTAATATTTTTTTTTTAAGAATGAGACATACTTGTAAAGATTCTTTCGATTGTTTATAGTTTTGTTACGTTTTAAATGAAATATAATACATATTTTATCTAAAATAATAGAACTGATAATATTTTAAAATGTAAATTTACATAAGTATAATTATAATTTAAACAAATATTTCAATAGTCCTCTATCGGTGTAGTAACAGAGCAGGAGACAAATGGGTTGGTTTCGACGGTATTCCCTCCGACCAATGTTTAAAGATTAAAGTAGTTGTAAGTTGCAAATGGTTCCAATTGGTTACTTACGACTTTTGGAAGAAATCATATAAATATTATGATAGGAGCTTTTCCCCCTCAAAGTATGGTTTTTATTTTATTTTCTAAATTAGTGTATTTGTTATTAGAGATGTTTAAAAATATTCAATTCGATCGATCTTATCTGGTTATCAGTTGATGTGATCTAAAAATTTGAATATCTGATTCGATTTTAATTTTTTAAATCGGATACGGATCATAACATTTCAAATTTCAGATTATTTAAAAATCTAAAAATTTTATGATTTTTTTTAATTTTTAATAATTTGATTCTTGTTATATCCAAAAATTAAAATAATTAAAATTTTTATAAATATGAATCTTGTATATTTAATAATTTTTTGTTTGTTATACTCTAAATTTTTTATAAATATAACCTTAAAATTAAAAAAAAATATTTTTTCGAATAATCAGATATACGAAAATCTAATCCGATTATCCAAAAAAACGAATATGCAAAAGAATCAAATCGAATATGGATCATTATATTATCGATTCGAAAAATTATATATTCGAAAAATTAAATTAGATCTAATTTGATCTCCAACAAATGAACACCCCTATTTACTACAATATACTAGAAGTTGGATCCAAATGAATTTGATTTTAAATAGCAAATTACACAATAATTTTAAAGTTAGTTAAAGAGGCTCCGACTATAGATATTTTAAAAAAAATAGATAAAATATAATTCACAATAAATTTTAATTGAATCCAACTTTTAATATACTATAACAAATATAATATTTTAAAATTAAAATAATAAAAACTATATCTAAAAAAGAACTTAAAATTATATTCTAGTAAAAGTTGTATGACTTTTGATGAAAAGAAATCCATTAAACGAGTCTAAAATGTGCAGCAGCCAGCCCTCATTAATAAGCTGGCATTCATTCACCTAAGACACCATAAAGAAAAGTAAAATAACGATAAAAAAAGAAACCTGTCTCTGTCTGTTAGATGTAGCCAGCTTCGTGGAAGATCAGAGATTGACACATCCATTCATCGGATCATCCTACGTCTCAAAATTCATGCAACATTTGTCTGAAACGGAAAGCCAAAAACTAAGCTTCTTGTCTGTATCCTCTCCTCCCGTGTCTTTTGACTACGACCAACAAATCAATTCATTGTTATTTTTATATAATATTTAATGGAAAAGAAAGGTTTCTTTCTTTCCATCCACAAGACAGAAAGTTTTGTATTGTTTCATAGGAGAAAGGGTTGGATCCCAGAAAAGAAAAGATTGCAGCTTTAATTGCAGACAGGGTTTGTTTATGTGTGAAAAGAATGGATTTTTACAGACACCCTTCTCGTTCTTCTTCCACTTCGTTCAATTTGTTCAGAAATTTCATTGAAAAGGTTAAAGATTCTTGCAGTTTCGCTGTTTCTGCCATCATTGGGAACGTTTTCTCTGCCATCTTAACTACCTTCTTTGCGTTAGGTTGGTTTCTTTAAAAGCTTTTGGATTTATCATTGCGGATCGAATTTATAAATTATAACCCCTTTTCAATTTGTCTTGTAATGAATTGAATTCTGTCTGTTATTAGACAATCAATCTGATTATGTTGTCTTAGATTGGTTTCATAGAATTTGACATGTAGAACAGTTTGATTCTGGTAAAGATGGAGATTGACGTTTTTGTGTATGCAGTGGGGACCTTGTTAGGGGCCTTGACAGGGGCTCTTATAGGACAGGAGACCGAGAGTGGGTTCGTTCGAGGGGCTGCTGTTGGGGCTATCTCCGGTGCGGTTTTCTCGATCGAAGTCTTCGAATCGTCTCTTCTCCTGTGGCAATCCGATGAATCAGGGATCCGATGTTTGCTTTACCTGGTGAGCTGTTCTGTTTTCTTTTGTATAATACCATGAACAACAATTTTTTCAACCTGTTGAATGATGGAACACATTCTCTGTACAGATTGATGTAATTGCAAGCCTTCTAAGTGGGAGACTTGTTCGAGAACGAATCGGTCCGGCCATGTTGAGTGCAGTCCAAAGTCAGGTAACACATCTTACGCACTCTCCAAAAATGACACTACCACCAAAGATGTAATTCACCTAAGATTTCTATTCTGTTTTCCAGATGGGTGCTGCCGAGCCGGAAATAACATTCGAGGAGGTCCGCAACATATTCGACACCGGAAGTGCTAAAGGTTTGGCTAGACATGTGGTGGAAAGAATCCCAAAGATGATAATCCCCAATAACAACAATATTGATGCTTCTGGGGAGAAAGTTTCATGCTCAGTTTGCCTGCAGGTCCAATTCATACTTCAGACAAACTTAACTAGCTGCTATTACTGAAAAGCTTATCAGATTGTGTTTTATGGTTTATAAATGCAGGGTTTTCAGCCTGGAGAAACAGTAAGAAGCTTGCCGCCATGTCATCACATGTTCCACTTGCCTTGTATAGATAAGTGGCTCCTGAGTCATGCTTCTTGTCCATTGTGCAGAAGGGATATGTAATGTTATCTATTGTAAAACTATATGATTAGAAGAGCTGTTTATATTTTTACTATATTTTTTACACCATTCTTACCTGTATTTTGTTTTGGTTCATCAAATTCAAATTCTTGCCTACTGCTGTTTCTCATGTAAATGGTTGGTGGCTTGTTGCAACTTTCCATGCAAATAGAGTCCATGACATGGCCACCGACCATAAGAATATCCAACTCCTTAGTATGAGAAATCAGAACCATCTGGGAATCTGGACAACAAAAGAAAGTTGTCTTTATGTTAATTACAGGCTGCACCTTCTCTTGTCTTTGGCATGAGAGGAGGATTGTGTGCTAGATACAACCGTAGCAATTGCTAAGCTTGTCGACTGACATTAAGTTGTGGCAGAGGGAACCTGGGATTTTTCCCTTTGCAGGCACAGGCAGGTTAACTCCCCCTCCCTTGAAGGACACTGAAAGGATATTTACTGAGCTGTTTTTTCTCACAAGATTTGAATCGAGAAATAAGACTACGAGTGTGTTGTGATCATGGAAATGCCTGTGTACGCCTGGATCAATCTTCTTCATCTGTGTATCGCATTTCTTCCTGCAAAGCAGCTTTCACAAGCCTCATTGAAAAACGATGAAATTTGCTCAATTTAGCCAATTCATACCATAAACCACAAGTCATGCAGTTAGTTGGTAGATTAGAATTTAATAGTACAACTATACTAAGTCTCCAGTAAGAGAAATCTTACATTGTGTGTCTCTTGTTGTGTTTTGTATATGTATGCATATATGTATGTATATGTGAATGATGGATGGATTGTGCATTATAAAATAATTTGTCTAAGGTTGAGTGCATTGTGTATACGATGTGATTTGTATGATGACATAACATGTATCATATATCAGAATTGGATTAGACTTATATCAGGTATATTATGCACGCATCTTGAATAATGTTAATGAAAACAACTCTCGAACTGAGATTGCTTTCATAGTAAATAAGGTGTAAACTATTTTTATTCATGTAACTGTTCAATTTTTTTATTTTTTTTCTTGTATACTCTAAAATATTTTTTAAAGAAAAATTTTGACACTAAACACCCCCTGTTAATAGGGTGCAATTGCTTATTTAGATGGATGTTATAGATCCATCCCTACGATCACATAATCATATTAATATATTAAAATAAAAATTAATTTAAAAAATAAAAAATATATATAACTTTAAAAAATTATAATTGTATCGCTCCGTTTTTCCTAGCTAGTTTTTATATATCGATGTTAAGAAAAATAATTACTAAAATGATAGAAAAAAATTAATCGCCAACAGATCTAAAGTTAAACGTCACCTATAAAAAATTTATATCATGATATTTTTATCATATTATTTACGAGATTAATTAATTAAATATATTTATTAAATTAATTTTTTATTTTATTTTTTATCAAGTGAATATTCATTTATATTTATAATAATTTAAGTTTAAAAATAATTTTTATTAAGTAAAGATTCACTTAATAAAAAGATGATGTAAAAAAATTAATTAAATAAATATATTTAATTAATTGATCTCATCAATAACGTGACGAAAATAACTCATGATATAATTTTTTCACAAAGTTTCATGTGTAATGCAAAATAAAAATCAATAATGATGAATTTTAAAAGTAAAGTAAATTTATATTTGATAATGTAACCCCTTCGGCCAGGTCTAGATAAACTCGACTCGAACGATCTACACAGGAAATACCGAGACTAATCCGAAGACTCGCCCCAATAAACGACCCTAATTTTTTTCTCTTTTTACAAAATAATCACTAGTTATAAAATGTAAGGGATCCAAATGTCATTTCCCAAAATTGATTTAACCAAAGTCAAACATATGTACTATAAGAATTTTAAGATTTTTTTCAAGATTTATTTCCAACAAAAACATATTTTTATGATTTAATTCCGAATCTAAGTTTAACGACATTTTCAAATCACTAACACGATGCTTAAACTCCTAAACCTATTTTTTGGACGTTATAAATAAAGTTTAGTGGTATTCAATATAATTTATCCTACAATAATAATTTTAAAAACGTGATTATGAAAGATAATAAATTAATAGCGGTAAGTGTTTAAATTATATATTTTTTAAAATATGTATTTATTTATTTTTGGCAAAAGTAGGTGTATAAATTTTTTTTATCTTAGCGTTCTAAGATTACACTGTTAAAAAATTCATCACTTAATAATAGATTGACATGTGGTTTTTATTTTTATTTAAAAATTAATAGAAAATAAATTAAATTAATTTAAAAAATATTTTAAAATTTTCAAAAAACAAAAAATAATCCCTAAATCTTTTAAACCCTAAACCTTAAAATCATAATTGGTATTAGTATCGTCGTTGATGACCTTGTCAAACCACGTCATTGCCATCGTCTTAGGTCACCGTCGATTATCACCAACCACCCATCGTCAATAATCGTCATGAAGGATTTCAATAAGACATTGAACAACGAATGCGAAAATTCAACATTCGATTGTAATGTCTCTCGTTGGTTATCAATGATAGATGTTTGAGAGAAATGGATGGTGGCTTTAGGCGATGGTAAGATCTGACTAGACTATCAATGGTGATAGTTGCGTCAATTTTTATATTCTAAAGTTTGAGTTTTTAGGGATTTAAGATTTTAAAAAAATACGATTTTTTAAAAAAATACAATTTTTTTGAATTAATTTTTTAGTTTATTTATAAAAAATTAAACACATATTAAATTATGATTGGATGATAAATTTTTTAATTATGTTACCTTAAAACACTAGTGAAATAAAATTTTAGATACTTATTCTAACTAAAAAGTCATTTGGCATCTATCTCAAAAAAGCGTATAATTTGGGCACCTATTTTTGAGTTAAGTTAATTATTTTAATAGTGTTACCTTAAAACACTAATGGAATAAAACTTTAGACACCTATTTTAACTAGTGACGTTCATTGTTGAGTACTTGATTTTCAGATACCCGAAAAATCGAGTACCCAATTCATCCAAATCCAAATATCACTTTTGATTACCCATGTCCCAACCTGTTATATCCGAATACCCGCTACTCAAGTTCCTATAAAATCCGATTACCCAATTAATCGAATAACGAGTACCAACTTCTCGATCATTTTTCATAATCTACTGTTTCTACCCTTCACTCAAAGCAAAGCAAAAACAAAAACAAGTAAATCATCCAAACAATCCTTTTCTAATTTGTCCTCAAAACTTTTGTTGGCAATATTCTGTTTAAAAGCATTGAATTCAAAGTGAACTTTTGCCTTAAATCATCCAAACAATCTTTTAATATTTTTCTTATTATTTTGGCTATGAATATGATCGTTGTCTTGAAATACTGGAACATCTTGAATGAGAATTGTGGGAAGTAAAGTTCTTATATTTACAGACAGCAGATTTCACACAAGACCTACAGTGAATAGTTTTGAATGGAACACTAACCAGCAAAATATACATATACAATCGGGTAGTCGGGTAGTCGATTTAACCAAATTTTACGATCCAAGCCCGATTTAAGTATCTGAAAAAATTATCAGATATGATACCTGACTTAAAATAAAAATAAAGATCTTAAAACTACTTGACTAATTTATATTGAAACATTGGGTAATTAAAACAGATCAATCGAATTGAATACTTTTGATCACCCTTAATTTTAATAAAGAAAATATTAAACGTCAGCAAATTATATATATATATATATAATTTAAACATCTAAATTAAGACTAATTTAATTAATTAATACGCTTACATAGCATGCTTTGAATATGTTAACATTAATTTATTTACCTTAAAAATAAATACTACCCATTCTAGTTGCAGTGAAAGTAAAATTTAACAGCGGTTAAATTACCCAAAACAACCTTGATTTTCAAGGGCAATATCGTAAAAACACTATAAATAACTAACCAAAACCCCACTATTTAAGCAAAACAAAGCAGCTTTGGGGAAAACAAATTAAAAAAAAAAAAAATAGAAAGACAGAAGCAGAGTTTCCGTCGATCTTCTTCTTCATTTGATTTTGATTTTTTCCCGTCTCTGTTCGCCGATCCTTTTGACAGTTAATTTTATATCTCAATTTTATTCTAAATTTTTTCCGATTGTTTTCCGATATATTGATTTTTTTTGGCGTCGATCGTCTTGTCGACTTAAAGGGAAATCAAAATTTGATTTAATTAGGGTTTGATATGGCTGCAAATATTAACTCGGCTGTGAATAACTCTACCAGTAGCCCTAACCAAACATATTCTGCCACGAATCCGGGTTCTTCGCAATGGAATCAAATTGTTCGGGGTGAACCGGTGCCGATCGCGGCTGTTCATTTATCGTCATCGTCCAATTCTTCGTCGTCGCCATCAACGGCTATGATTCAGCCGCTTGTTCCCGCGGCGGTCGAAGAGGAAGTCATGGAGAATGTGAATGTTGGGCCCAATAATAATAACGGTAAGAAACCGGCTTGGAACAGACCTAATGTCGCTACCGAGTCTGGGTCCGGTATGGAGGCTAGCATTTGGCCCCCTTTGTCTGGGTCCGCTAGGGGTCTTTCTAATTCTTCTTCAGATTCGTCCAGAGCTTCATTGGATGGATCATCTTCTTCTGTCCCCGTTTCTCAGGTTTGCTTTTCAAACAATTTAAGCTTTTCGTTTTTTGCTATTTTCGTTTTACTTCTTACCATTTCAAGTATTTTGATACCAACTGAATAAATTGATGTTATTAACTCATTTAACTGAACTAAGTTAAAATAAAATTAGTTTTACAGTTTGTATTATCCGTTTGATAAGCAAGAGATTCATGTTAAATGCAGAGAATCTAAATTGATCAAAGCAAAAAATGGTAGGATTCTTAATTCTTAATCTAACATCTGGGTTCACTTGAATTATTATTCATTTGAAGCAATCTGAGTATTAGACGATATGTATGAATATAGGGAGCGTTTGGAGATTATCATATATGTGAAGTTATATGAAACGATCTGTGTATATAGACTTGACGTTTTGGATGCTGCCTAAATTGTAGGGGAGTAGAACTGCATCATCTTCCTCTTATTCAAAGAACCAAGTCAGGAACAATGCAAACGTGAATTCAAATCCAATCCGAAACCAGGCAATGCCTGCACGCCAAAGGCCAATGGAGCAGAACCGCAATTTCTCTGCATCTAATATTGGCCTTTCACAACCACCTCCTCAAGGTCCTATGGTTGACGCACCTTTGAATGCCCCTTCTTCTAGGGACCATATACAGAGAACTGGTTTTGTGCCTTATAGTGGTGTTAATGACCAACGACACCCACAGAATTCATTCCGGCATCGTAATAACAACGGTCCACATCCAAGAGGAAATGGTTCTCACCATTTGAATCATGGAGTAAGGCGCAATCAAGACCGTGGAAACCGTGACTGGAATGGTCGGAATTTTATTAATAGGGATGCTCATATGCTGCCAAGAGGTGCTCCCATGTTTATGAGGCATCCACATCCATCACCTTCACCTTCACCACCTAATACTGGACGAATTTTTGCTCCCCCACATGTTCGTCCTTATGGCACTCACATGGGCTTTCCTGGTAAGCTGTATGTTTTTTTAGTGGAAGAAGAGTGGTAATATGAGTTTGCACTAATATCTATGTCTCCTTTCAGAATTTTCATCTCAGTTTTATTTAGTCCCGGCCCCTCACCCAGACCCATATGGAGGTGTCCCATTTATTCAACCAGTATCCCCGATGTTACTCACTCCTCCAGAGCTTCAAGATCATCAGTTGCATTCTAGTATAATGAAACAGATAGATTATTATTTCAGGTAATTCTTTGTTTGGTTTAGTTTTGTCTATTTAATTAATTGAATGGTGGTAAATCCAGTCACCAAGAAACTAATTCCCTGTTTATTGCAGCACCAACAACCTAATTAAGGATAGATACTTGCGGCAGAACATGGATGACCATGGCTGGGTTCCTATTAAATTGATTGCTGGCTTTAGACAGGTTAGATTTCAGAAAATTTAAAGTTTCTTGTCAGCTTGTGTGATTGTGATGGTTTATGTTAGGGCGTTTTTCATGGTGATGCATTTTGATTTTTTAGCATCTTCTTTAACATCTATTCCCTACTTGTCTCGTCTACAATTTTTTTAATGGCAGCTCTATGCGGTAATCATTAGAAAATACCCATATTAGATTTATAAATGCCTTATCACTGGCTTATGCTATGACCTTTTTGTGTGTTCTATTTTGTTCTAATTATGTTTCCTATAAGTTTGCTTATCGTCAGCTCCCTCTCTTGATATGGTACTGGCCAATTGCTTTATCATGTTATACTTTTCTTTTGGCTAAATCTTTGAGTACAGATTAGTGTTATGTTCATACCACTTGCTTTCTAGTATGGTTTTAAACAGCTGTGAACCTAGAACTTCTTTTTTCAAGAAGTCTAGAACCAAGGGGGCTGTGATTTTAAAAGATAAAGGCTTACAGCTTTTTTGTTCAAGTTGCAAAGGTAATGTTGTATGTCAGCTGCCCGCCATTGAGTAATATATGCACCAATGTGAAGGATTCACAACTTCTAATGCTAACAATTTTTTGGATTATTTTTCCATGATCATTACCTGTGTGCTATGCATTGATATCCCTACCATCCACACACTACTGAACGAATACGCTTGTTTTTCAAATGATTCATATCTTCAAGTGTGCCCATTCCAAATTTCATTCCACACAAATGATCTGTGGCTGCCAAAATATCTCTGGTTCATATTTCGTCGACCAAGCCTTCCCAATTAAAATCTTTGCTGAAAGAATTTCTTTTGTAATTCCTTACACAAGGATTCAGAAAATACCAGATTCCTGCCTACACAATAAAATTGTTGATAAAACTCCAAAATGGCATTTTCTTTTGACCCAATTTTTTCCTTATCAGAGAAAATTTCAGGGTAGCAATTCTCTAGAATTTAGCATGTCATTTTTAGAGATATGTAAGCACCAGTCTACAGCTATCACGAGGTATCTGGATTTTGCAAATATATTCCACTGATGTTTTTTTTCTAAAATAACATATTCTACACGTTATCATAAACTTTGCTTAGGATTTTACTATTAATTGAGCAACATTTTAATTTTATATGTGCAAGGTTAATTTTCTTTTTTGTCTTCTCCTTTTTCAGGTTTCACTTTTGACAGATAATATCCAACTTATATTAGATGCTCTTCAAAGTTCTGCAATTGTGGAAGTGCAGGTATCTTTTAGAATGAAATCGACTTCCCCTTTTACCTTATGCGATCCTGATCCATTTCCAAGACTTGCACACTGCACACACATACCGTGCCTCTTAGGTGCTTACTCATTTCTTTTGTTTTTGATCATCTTTCCAATTGCATTTTAGGGTGACAAAGTAAGAAAGCGGGATGACTGGATGCAGTGGATATTGCCAGCTTCTATTCAGTTCCCTATCAGGTCTGGTCAAGGTATACTGTTGGCTGATGCTCAGAATGTTTCATTGGACCAGGGAACTGCCAATAACCCGAGTGGTGCAACAAGCCAGGAAGATGCTTGTGCCGGTGGACAACCGGTCGGATGATCATCATTGATACCTGGTGAAAAGAAAGCGATGTTTACATTTTTTCTGTTTATTGTTTCTTTTAGGAAAGAGATTCTGAACCTTTTTATATTTGGAGCTAGTGGCACTACATTATTCTATCTTTTTATCTTTATTTAACACTCTAAATTTGAGCAATCTTAGAAGCATTGTGGAAGAGGGAAAGCTGATAAAAGATAACTTTATCATGTCAACAACCAGATGATGGGTTAAAGATAGGGGTCCTTAATGAGTTGAGTAGCTCGTGAGCAACTTGAACTTGACTCGGTTAAAATTAGATAAATACTCGATTTAGATTAGTTTGACTCGAACTCGATATCTTAACGAGTTGAATCGAGTAAAGTCTAACTTGACTCGATAAGTTCGTGAGCAGTTCGTTAATTTTTAAAATATTTTTAGTAATTATTTTAAAATATTTTCATTCAAAAAATAAATCTAAATAATAATTATTAATGTATAAATTGTTATTTTAATTCTAATATGTTAGTTTGTTATATTTATGAATTGTTTTTTTTGAATTTAGACTTTAAAAATATTTTATACACTCTATTAATATTTTTGGTTAAATTTATTAATTTATGTTAATATTAAGCCTCATATGGTATTGTTAAATTTTACTTTTAATTAAAAATAAGGTACGTATTTTAATGAGCATAAAGAGCACGAGTCGAGCATAAGCTTAACGAGCAACGAGTTGAGTTGAGCAATAAAAATTTTTAACGAGCACGAGTCGAGTAATGCCCACTCGCTCGATAAGCACCCACTTAATCCTTTCCATTAAACCCAACTTACATAAGCAAATTACAGCCTACAGGCAATAGATAAGGCATAGAAAAATGCATAACAATTTAACATCTCGATCATACAAAGTGCATAAAAAACACTTTAATAAATTCATGAATGGATTCAAGATAAGTTCTTAGCTTAGGTTTATTCTGCTCGGGAAGAGAGGATGATCCCAACAATGAGTCCATATAGAGCCAAAGCCTCCGCAAAAATGAGAATAAGAATCATTCCAACAAAAAGCCAACCATACAAGAAATTATATTATAGGTCCGGCTCACCATGTCAACCGTAGTCCTATCCAATGAAAACCATCCATTTCTGAAAATTAATGGTGAAATGAATGATTTTCATTGGTCAGGACCACGAGTGATTGGTGAGCCCAGACCTATGATATCTCCAACCATACATATAGAAACTTCAACCGAATTGAGAGAATTTCGGGACAAAGTGAGCAGATATAATTCGGGTGTGGATATCTGAACTTAATACATTTCCCTTAGTTGTCAGCTAAAGCTTTACCCAAATGTATTCTAATATAGAAGACTACATTTCTGAAATCATGGATTTTAGTATGCGCCAAGTTCAAGTACTTTTACTATAAGAAATAGGTAAACAAATATGAATTCTGCAAACAATAAGATCAAATTCAAAGAGTTGAAAAGGAAAAATACCAAAACAGGAGTAATTAAAATCGAATGATGTAACAATACATATTCCGATAGCCATGCCGGCAGAGAGACCAGCGAGACCAGAGGAAAGATGAGCATAGCCATCGAATAGGTAGTAAGATTTAGCCTTTGGGTTAATCCCGGTGCTTATAATAACTGCAATAATCAACCCGTAGATACCTAAAACTCCAGCCATAACGACGGGGACGATCGATTTCATTACCAGTTCCGGCCTCATCACCCCCATCGACGCTACTCCGACACCGCTCTTGGCAGTCCCGTACGCTGCTCCCATACCTGAAAAACGAGAATAAATTGGATACGGAAAAACCCGAAAACTTCTGTTGGTGTAAAAGAAAAAGTTTTGTTTTTACAGGAGAAAACGAGGGCAGCAGCCCCGAGGAATCCAAAGAAAGGAGCAGTTTCATCGCCGCTGAACATGGACGCCATCTTAGTTTCTCAAGACTTTCACCGAAGAACTTTGATCAGTGGAATTCTTCAACAATCAATCAGAGAAGAAGGAAAGAGACAGATTAGAGAAGCAAATAGGAAGTTTCTTAGTGGAACCTGATAATTCCATGGCCGTACGATAAAGTAAAAAACGTTTATTGTGCTAGCCATACAGCAGCAGTACATTCTCACCATTCAAGCCTTGTTACAGGCTTATGTCTTTGTAAAATTCAATCCGAATTAGTTACCTTACGAATCAAATACTAATGATTAAAAAAACTAATGCACTTCAAAAATTTGAAAAAAAAAATTACAAAGAAAGGTCGAGTAAAAAGCTATCTCGGTAGCTAGGCATAGACGTAAGACACTGGGGACAGCCATCAACCATGCGCAATCGAGCGGTCCTCCCCTACCCCTTCCCTTTTAGATTCTCTCCTTCTCTGTGCTTTTATCTCTCCATTCTTTTAATCTTAACCTTTTCACTTCTTCTTCATTCAGTCATCTCCAAAGGAATAATTAACTCAATTACCACTTCTTCATATATACCAGGTAAGCTTTTGCATTTCCATGCAGAATCATCTTCGTTTTCAAACTCATTAGTCATTATCGCTCATCGCTTGCCAGATTACAGGTTTGGACGTCACACTCCAGTTCAATACTCTCTCTTGTTTTCCATATTTTTTGTCTGGTCAAAGAAGCCACCTTGTTCCATAACAATACAAGACTCGAAATATGTGTTAGAACGTTCATTTCTTTGTCGTCTGATCATTTCTAACACCAACCTGTTTTGTATAAATTTGATCTACAGAACTTTCTAACTGAGATGTTTGACAGAAAAAACCCTTTGTTGGGCTCCATCTCCTTTTTCATTTTAGGTCTTTATAGCAGCTTGCAACTTGTTGACAGCATAATCTTACCCGATCGTTGACTGTCACCTGCCTACCTACCTTACATTATCTGACTTAATTTAGAGTTCTTTGTTTGAGAATTAAAGAGGCAAATCCTGGTAATATTTTAGTTCCATTCTTGGGGTCTGCAATTTCGTCTTCTTACAGCTGCTATGGAAATTCTGGACAACCCGACAAAGTGGACCGACTCCGTTTCCTTGGCCATCAGACACAGCTTCTGCAAGTGCCTCATCAACACTGCTTTTTCTTCTTTTGTACTTTACTTTTTACATGTCATTGTTTTTTCGAAGAAGAATTTAATAGTTTAGTAGTGGAAATCATTCACCAACACAACCACACGGTCCAGACAAGACAACACAACCTCTCTAGCAGCAACAGCAGTTGTGATGGAGTCATGCATCCCACCTGGATTCCGGTTCCACCCGACCGACGAGGAGCTGGTTGGGTATTACCTGAAGAAGAAAGTTGAATCACAGATGATTGATCTTGATATTGTTATCAGAGACATTGATCTCTACAAGATAGAACCATGGGATCTTAAAGGTATACATGCATGCACCAACACCCTTGTTTCTTTTTCTTTTTTAATCATCTTTTAGGGTTTCTGGTTTGCTGTCAAAATCCACGTATTTAAATAGCGATCCCGTCACAGTTACTATTGTTACGTACTGTTATTTTTCGTAATAACCATAGACCTGGTGATGTGCAGACAGTTGCCGGATTGGATGCGAGGAGCAACATGAGTGGTATTTCTTCAGCCACAGAGATAAAAAGTATCCAACGGGGACGAGAACTAACAGAGCAACATGGCTGGTTTCTGGAAAACAACGGGGCGAGACAAAGCAGTGTATGATAAATCTAAGCTGATTGGCATGAGGAAAACTCTTGTTTTCTACAAAGGACGAGCTCCTAATGGACGAAAATCTGACTGGATCATGCACGAGTACAGACTTGAATCCCACGATCATGGACATCCACAGGCAACCAACATTCTGAGGTAAAGCGAATCCAAAGCTTTGCTAATATTCAGTTTTTTTAAGTTCATGTGCAGGAGGAGGGATGGGTGGTTTGTCGAGCGTTTAAGAAGAAAACCACTGGCCAAACCAAGAATTTCTTACACCAAAATCTCTTGTGTAGAAAAGAGAAAGAAAAAGATCATTTAAGCTTCATCGGTCACTCGGATGTTCAGTTCGTTCAACTTCCTTATCTAGAGCTGCCATTGATGAAGTGTTCGAGCTCTGTATCTGTAATATCAGATACTGGTGCATGTGAAGAGGAAGAAGACGAACTGCAGAATAGTATGATCTGCAACAACAGCAAGAACGTGACTGATTGGAGAGCACTCGACAAGTTTGTTGCTTCTCAGCTGAGCCAAGAAGATAGATCTGACGAGAGTGGAGGAGTTTCGAGGCCATTGATAATATTAGTAAGAATGATACCTCAGACATGGCATTGATGTTATTGCAGAATGGTAGTAGAGAAGAAGGAAACAAGTTGAACAAGTTCTTGAATTCGAGTTCTGATTTTGATATTGGAATATGTTTATTTGCTAAATGAAGAGGCTTTTGTTTACAAACCTTTGATGCAGATTGGGATATATATATATTTTTTTTAAAATATTTGTTGTGAGATGAGTGAAAGAAATTCTCTCCATTTCTCGTTCTTTTTCATAAATTCATTTAACAATCTGCTATCATTCTTCGAGGGAATAACGAGTCGAGTCAAGTTTAAAATTGGTCAGATTCAATTCGGAAACAATTATATTGAACTCGATTCGAGGCTTGACAAGTTCAAAATTTTAGACTTGAGCTTGACTTGAAAACAATATTATAGGGTTGTCTCGAGTTCGAAACTCATTAGGCTTGACACAACTCGAAATGAAAAATTTTATTATAATTTTTATTTATAAAAAAATAGGACCTCGTTAACAAATATTTTCATAATCAAGAAATATTCTTACAATACAAACACATAATATCCAATTTTATTTTAGTGGATTTTCTCTAATTTATTTTATTATTATTTTTTTACTAAAAATTTACTTTTAGTACATATATAATTATTTTAAGCTTGTTCACGAGCTTTTCAGCCAAGCTTGGATTGACTCGACTAGTTAAGAGTTCGAGTAACTAAACCAAACTTAGATGACTATATGTGTGTGTGTTTGGATTCGCTTTAAAATATTCGGATCAAATCCTCTAGGACTTTTTTTTACCCTTAAAAAACCATTTAAAAAAAGAAAACAAGAGATCTTTGTGTAAGATTGTGATTTTACATATATAAAAAAATCCTAACTATGCAAAAAGTAAAAGGAGATGATCCATTGTTAACCTTAAAGGGATTTAAAACCCTCCCTCTTAAACAAAAATGATGTTCAACGAATACAAAATTCCAAGCTACAATATTTTTTATTATCCTTACAATCTATAATTAGATTTTCTAGACATCCATGCAATGGTAGGTCCCAGGGTTGTCCAGCATGCGCTAGGCACCAATGGCTCCTGTTGGGCATGCCTTGCAACAGCCTGGACGGACAGTTTTTAAAACCCTGTGCAAGGCTAGCCTTCTATTGCCCTCTCTTAGTGCCACACATAAATAAAAAGAGAAGACAAGAGTGAAGAGAAATTTAGTCTACCAAATGTCTTTTTATTATAAAAAGGCCACAATAAAACCAAAAAGCTTTGAAGGATAAATATTTTAGCAACCAAATTTTCACATGCACTTAAGTCATTCTATAGTGTAGAACAGCACTCAATGAAATCATAGGCATTATTAGAAGTGATTTCAGAATGTTCTTAGAAAGATTTTCTCACACGATATCCAGGCTTCATCGCCGATAATCAACCTGTTCTCATTATGATGTGAACCCCGCTGTCGGTATCCACAATGTCACTGATCTCACCAACCTTAAGATTATATGTTGCATCCTCAAATGGCTTTTGCATCTGGCCTCGACCAAAAGGACCTGCACCAAAAAGTTGGATAAGATTTTGGTTTGTATTATAACTTTGAAATGTTGATACAAACTAATGAAAGGTCACAGATAATTAACAATAAGAATTGAGTGGCACTGCACATTTCCTGCAGGACTTATATAAAGAAAATTATAGCATGAACATAATTGCAAAAGGTGCTAGAATTGAATGATAGGCTAACTTTCATTGTGGAAGAACTACAGTGCCTTGGAGCCTTGGGATCAAATCACGTTGTCAAAACTCTATCTAAAAGAAGAAAGAAGAGTTGTTGAGAAAATTTGAAGTAACCATTTCATACATGTATCGAAGTCGAATTTTATCCCAGTTTTTCTTTCTCTGAAGCTCATGACACAGTAAAAAACAGAGGAAAAGAGCTTTAACGTTGTAAGACAGACAATCACCAAAAATATTACCAACACGAGGAAGGATATGATAGTAGATAAAAGGCTTTAAAAAGGGGGCCAGATGTAAAGAGATGTTGTGAATTTCTAGGATTCTATACATTTCAAGTAAAATCAAATGCTACATCTCAATTGCTAAAACAAAGGTCGTGCTAATTTGGTTTGTCGGGTGAAAAACTCTAGACTTGCAAAGCAAAAGCACAACCATAGAAATCCGAAAGTCTTTAAAACAATAAATCAACCCGGGAAGAAAAAGCTAACCATGGAAACAACAGTTATTAACATATTGGATACTATCTCTTAAGCCAATGAGTAACTCAGCAACAACCTATTGAATGAGCCTACTCGAGTATTACCTCTCTGATTGCTGGGGATCCCAAACTATAATATCTTTACGGTATAAACCCTAATTTTAGCAACAAAGTATTCAAAACGCTAGTAGTAACCAAAATGTCTTCAATTTAAACTAACTTTTCAATACTTTTATTAATTCAAAGCATCTTTTTGCCCTCCTACAATAATTCAGCTTCTCACAAGTTTCTAAGCAACCACACAGCAAAATAGAAACTATAGTTCCAAATCAGAGGCCTCTATCAGTCTACTTTAATATCTAAAACTAAATCAGCAACAGAAACTTAAAAGCACTTGCACCGCAATTAATTAAAGGCAACAAACTAACCGAGATCGCCGCCGCGTTTAGCGGAGCTGCAATCGGAGTAGCGAGAGGCAACCTCGTCGAACTTAACCTTTCCGGAAACGATGTCGTCACGGATGAGTTTTAGCTGCGAGACGGCGGAGTCTCTGGTGGTGGCGGAGATGACGCTACCTTCTGGATCCTTCCAAGAAGCCTTGCGGCGAGATCCCTGGTGTTTGATGAGTATGTGAGATGCCCTCACTTGATTTGTCGCCGTAGACGATGACATCTTCGCAGTTTATAAGAGACCAAAACACAAAAGAGGAAAGAACGAACGAGCAGTTACAAAAGGAGAACATAATATACATATCTAAGCAAATTAAATTTAGATTGTTTTCTGTTTAAGTTACTTTCTATTATAGATGCTTTTTGATTTGGATTGATTATCGATTAAGTTTTTTTTTTTTTTTTTAATTTAGATCAAGTTTAGATTATTATATTCGAGTTTATATCTAGTCTTAAATTTAATAAATTAATTTAAATTTTGAGTCTCGAATCAAATTTATCGATATATTTACAAGTAGAGAAAAGTTGAGTGTTATCTTCTAATGTATCAGTCTCTCGTTGCTTATAAAAATCATTCCGCTTAATTATAAAACAAATAATCAAACTGTCTCTTTTTTATAATAAGTGTCTAAACTATTCTTCATTAAAATATATACCAAAGATACTTGAAGAAAAAGAGTACATATTCAAACATGTTAGATCAAGAGAATTCGAGTCTAGAACAAAATATTTTATTTCTTATATATATATATATATATGTAGTTTTAGAGAGTTTTATTGTTAATCTTTTATATCATTTTTTTGTGAGTTTAATATTTATAAATATTTATATTCTAAGGTATTAAGTTTATCAAACAAATCTTCGTAAAATAAAAAATTCTAGTTTAGTGTTAAACAAATCTAGGTGATTCTATATTAGTTTTGAAAAAATAAAGTTATTAAGAATTTCTCCTAAACCTTCATAAAGAAAAAAAAAATTATAGTGAATTAAAAAATAATTAATGACCATAATTAGGTTGTTATCTTAGGGTCTTATAAGAATTAAATTGTTATTAGATTAAAATTTTTCAATATTTAATAAATTCTTATATTTTTAAATTTAAATATTTATTTTTACATGAACTAAATTGTTATTTGACCAAATTATTATTTTTACATAATTTGAATTGTTATTTAAACCAAATTTTAGAGCAAGGGTCAAGAGCCTTTGGGCTTTAAGGTTCGGTCCTTAATCACTAGTATCTAATTTATAATTAACTAATTTGGTCTGATACAATATAAATATATTATTAAATGATTCGTTCAATTTAATATATTTCATTTAAAATGTCAGAATTTAAATATATGATCATGAAGAATCTAATATCTCATCTAACTAGATAAACTAGTTGTTGGCACGTGTAAAATCAAATTAACCTAAGTGATAGTTTTGTCGTTATTTACATCACATGTCCTCAAACTATGATCATCACTTTAAATTGATCTATAAATGTTTGAATTATTTAATTTTTTTTTCAAATTGTAACCTTCATTTTACAGTTGTTCAAAAACTTTTAAACAATCTAATTTCATCCCTAAATTATGACTGTCGTTCTATGTTTGTCTCAAAATTTTAAATGTTCAAACTTTATATCAATAATAAAATATTAATATATTATTAAATAATATAATATGACTTAAATGATAATTTGATAATGAAATTTAAGTGTCGAAAAATTTGAGAACTTATTAAAATAAAAAATAATTTAAAATAAAATAAAAATATTTAAAAATTTAAAATTAATTTAAAATAAGATTCATCCCGACGTTTGGCAAGGTTTTGTCATCCCGACGTGGCAGAAACCAGTCGGAAAAACTTATCCGCCGCCGAGTTCATGAGGATACACGCGGCTTACAGTACCTTATCTGATCCTGCGAAACGAACCGAATATGATAGTAAGCTTATCCAGAGACGCCAAAGGCCGTTGACTTCTGTTTCTAAGTGTACCGGATATGGTGGTAGGCGCCGTTGGGAGATCGATCAATGCTGGTAAACGAGTTGACTCTGTGTCAACTGCCAGGATACACCGAGTTGGAAGTTGAACTCATTATCGGCTCATCGCATAACAAATATCTCAGTTCTCAACTAATTTACTTACAAAAACATTCGAACGGAAGTTTTTGCCGGAGAAATCCAGCCGTTGATTATTCCACGTAAAAGCTCTGTTCGGTTAATAAGAAATATAATTGTTTAATTACCACACTAGTAGCTGTGAATTATTTTATTGAAATTTTAATTGGATTATTAAAAACAAGTGTTAAATTATATTTCTTATTTTTATTTTAATGTCTTTTTATTAAAATAAATTTTTAATATTTTATTTTTTATTAAAAATAATTGTTTAACATTTTATCATTTTTCCATTTTAAGAAGGTATTTTTTTAAATATTTGGTATCCAATAATTACTTAACGCGTAACATTAAATTAAATTTCTTTTAATTTGTAATATAATTTCTTAAATTTTTAATAAAACCCCTAAAATTTTCTAAATTTTCAAAAAAATCCTAAATTTTCCCATGTACTTATTGTACGTTAGATTTGTTTTAATAGACTCTCTTAAAAAAAAAGTGGTGTCAAGTATTTTAAAGTCGGAAAATTATATTATAAGTTATTTTCGTTATGTTATTTATGATATCTAATAAAAATTATTTATTTTATTATTTTTTATATCATATTTTTATCAAACAAATCTTCATTTATATTTATTGTAAATTAATTTTAAAAAATCTATTTATGCATGCAGGTTATTTAAGTTTAGGGTTTTAGTTCAATTTTTTTATAATTTTATATTTCTTGGAATCAGAGCTGCTCACAAAATTTTAATGTCATTACTAAAAAATAAATTTTAAAACTATGTTCATAATAATAAATATTTGAGAAAAATAAATTTTTAATAAATAAATATTAAAAAAATATGTCCCTACTAACAACTATTAAAAAAAAATTAAAAATATACAGTATTGACAAAAAATTAAATTCATAATAACAAGCGTTAAAAATTATACCCTAATAATAAATATTGATAAAAATTTGAGTTCATAATAACAAGTTAAAAATTATACCTAATAAAAAAATATTAAAAAAAATTGAACCCCTAACAATAAATATTTAAAAAAATTAAATTTTAAGAGTATACCTTTAAAAATAAATATTGAAAAAAATTGAATCATAGTAACAAAGTGTTCAAAAAAATTGTCCTTGTAACAAGTATTGTAAAGAACATGCCCTGATAATAAATACTAAAAAACTAAAATTTAAAAAAAATTAAATAAATTGTTAATAATAAATATTAAAAATAGAATTATAATACCAAAATATTATAAAAATAGGCCCTAAATAAGATTGACAATTATCTATTGATGGCGACCTATCTGGTCCAGTTAAATAAATAAAAATTTGATAAAACATAAGTTTGATTCGCTTAAAATGGATAACAGATAATAGATTTGGGTGAAAAAAAATTAACCCACCTTCGATCCGTCACCCGCCTCATTCATCCATCGATATAATATTAATTTTAAAAGAATATTATAAATGTTGTAAATAAAATAAAGAATAAGAAGAAAATAGAGAAGAGAGAGACAAAAGGGAGAGATTTTATTGTATTCTCAAAGTAGAGTTGTGTACAATGCTATGCCAAAAGTCTATATTTATAGGCATAAGATGAAAACCCTAATTCCAATGGGTATTAAACCCTAATACTAAAGCCCATTAAAGTTTAACTTAATATATGGATATCCACCATGAATAAATATATTCATAACACTCCCCCTTGGATATCCATGAAGATAATGTGCCTTGTTAAAACCTTACTAAGATAAAAACCCTGTGGGAAAAAAATTCTTAGTGAAAGAAAAAGAGTACACACATCTTTGATACGCATAACATGTTGCCTCATTAAAAACCTTACCAGGAAAACCCATTGAGACAAAACCTCGATTAAGGGAAAAAGAGTGCAACGCGTATTTACTCCCCCTCATGAAAATATCACATAAGATCTTTGAATCTTCATAATTCAATATTGAATACAATCTTCAAATATTGAAGTAGATCATGCGCTAGTGGATAAATCTTCCAAATCATTGCTTGAAATGATTCATTGAATATTATTCATCTAAAAATCATAAGGGACGAAACTTGAAGAAATATGTTTCGTTTTATCATATTTGATATATCTACCTTGAGATATAAATTTTGTATTATCTCTATATAAGATAGCTTGCATCTTATCTTGTGAAAAATATTCACATATCTTCAAGATATGTTTAGCCAAACACATATTTCGGCTTTACCTCTTGCATAACAATTATTTAAAGGTAATGATCTCGTAGCACTTAAATAATATTTTTGGATCAGCTAAGATACGATGCTTCTAGATCAAATAATGTGTATATTGTGCTTTAGACCAAGAATATCATTACCCTTTTCGTGAGGCAAAAAATATTTGTTTACAGTAAGAGACTTAGCAACAACCATAAGGGTGATCAATAGATATGCGTTATGCATGTAAAGTCTATTTCAATATTTTTCTGTATGTCGATAGATGCACAAAGATTTGAGGAGATCTCTTCACGAGTCTCAACGATATTCAAATCATCGACATACACAACAATAAAAATTTAGAGCTAAACCTCTTAATCAAAATGCTCGGGGAAATAATTCATATAACATTATACTAATAAGTATTCAATGAGGCGATCATATCAAATACGCCTAAATTGTTTCAAGCCGTAAAATGATATATTCAATACGATTGAATAATGTTCTCGAGAACTTGAATTAACTGCTTATGGCAATCTAAATCTTTCCGGAAGTTTCATATAAATATTATTGTCGAGAGGCCCATTCAAATATGATGTAACAACATCCATTAGGCAGAAACCGAGTAATTTTATTTATTGCCAGATTGATCAAAATCTAAAAGTAGTTGCATCCATCACCGAGGAATATATTTTCCTCATAATCAATTTCATGTCTTTGTGAGAATCCTTGTGCAACCAAATGAGCTTATGTCTCATGATTTCCCCTTTTGATTTCTCTTTCTCACAAAGGCTCATTTATATCCACGAGCTTTACACATTTCAATGTACGGGCTATAGATCCAAATACTTCTCTTTTCAAAAGAGATTTTAGTTTCGCCTCAATTGCCTCTTTCATGTTGGCCAATCATTTCTTTGTTTACATTGCCCAATTAACAATGATTCATGATCCACATCATCAAATAAAATCTCTAGTGCTATATTGCATGCAAATATATTAACGACGTCGATTTAATTTCAGTTCCACTTATTACCAGACATGACATAATCTATTGAGATCTCTTTATTATTAGGTACCTGAGTCATGTCAATGTCTCTGTTGGAGACCATTTAATCTCTTCTAGAGATTTTCATAATCATTGATTCCTCGATTAGACCATCATAAAATATAGCTCCTTTTCTTTTTCGAGGATCTCTTATCTTTGGAACTTACTTGTCTACTACGCTTTAAGCGTAAGTTAGACTCATTAGCAACTAGAGTTTGTCTTTCTATGACATCAAATTTAATCGGAGCATTCATAGCTGGTATACATGACTTAGTCACTCTTTTAGGGTCAGCAAAATATCTAGTAATTGATTTGCTAAATGAATTATCCTTTGAACTTATAGTTTACATTGTGTAGTACGTGGATCAAAATAAGAAAAATGATAATTCATTCTAACTTATTTCTTTCCCCAGCTATTTATTTTCTCCCCCTAATGTTGGGTAAACTGACTCATTAAAATGATAGTCAGTAAATCGGGTTGTAAATAAATTCTCTATTAGAAGCTCAAGATATTTAAATCTGATATATATATATATATATATATATATATTCCCAACAAAACTCATCTTTGTGCGTTGTGGTGGAACAATTCGAACATATATCGCACACAAAAAAAAACTAAGATGAGAAATATTTGGTTCCTGACCAAAAACCATTTGTAATGGGGAGAACTTATGATAATTTGTTGGCTTGATGCGAATTTGTGATACTACATATAAAATTACATGTCATCAACATTATCAAGACTGATTGTCTTTAGAAAATAATCTGGAAAATGTGCTCGTAATTTTATCAACTGAGCAAGTAGCCTCGCAAACACCAAGTTGCGGGTTAATGACAAGGATACATATAACCATCTAGTCGATGCATCGATAAAAATCATAAAATATCTAGATGGATTTTTACAAAGGTGTATGGACCCATATATATCACCTTGTATCCGTTCTAGAAAATTAATAGCACTCTATCTTAGATGTTGATGATTGAATAATCAAATTGCTTTCATAGCAAGTATCACGTGAAATATTACCGTGAAGAAAATCTTAGTTCTTCAATGAATGACCACATGAAAGTGTCATCAAATTTTTGCATCATAATTGAACCGGGATGGTCTAACCGATCATGCCAAATAAAATTATCAGTAAACATCTGGTTTACAATAGCATGAGCTTCAATTTGTACTAATTCTTATGTAGTACAATATGGATGACAGTGCATGCAATTTTGCCAAGATTTCATTATTGCCTTGAGTTATACTCGTAATATTGAGATAGTCAGCACCCCTTGACTAATATTCTCAATATATTTCTGCAAATATCTTTAAAATTCAGTAAGTCTCTTTTGCGACTTTGACGAACATAATGCACTTTAAATATGAGATAAAATCTCATTTGACAATAACATATTTGCTCAGTCGGAGCTTTCTGTGATATTAGTACTTCCGGATATAGTACTCATATTATTCCTTTGCATTTAAAATGGGAAAATATGTGCTTTATTTCATTCACTTCGGGGAATGAAAAATATGTGCTTTGTGCCATTCACTTCGGGGAATGGAAAATATCAAATATAGCACATTATATCAAATCTGTTATCTATCAAAGATAAACTCTCAAAAGCTCTTCCGAAGCATTGATATTTCAGTACTTTGAGATATAATACTCACATTTTCCCTTGTATTTAAATGGGAAAATATTTCTTATGCTTAAGTATAGTATGAGTACTTGCACTGTCTGCTTGGCATAAATAGCCACAATTCATTGTAGATTTCATTCCGGGAGTGATAATATTCTTCAATGTATAAATTAACATAGAATGTAAATAAATAATATATAAAATAAATTAACAATATATTAACATAGAGCGTAAATAAATAATATATAAAATAAATTAACATAAATATATAATAAATAAAAATAAATTAACATAAACAAAATAAATAAAAGATCAATTATTCCTTTAGATGTTATAAGGAAAATAAAATAAACGACGAATTATTCTCTTGAAGGACTATGAGAAAAATTATCAATATCCAATTGAGTTGGATCAATAGCGCCATTATTTTCGCCACAAAGAAAATCTGGTTATATTTTCTTTAATTTATCATTCATGATTATGAATGAAGTCCATAATACTTCAGCGTTTGACAAGTACGAGATCAATGGTTTATACCATCACATTGATAACATAAAGATTTTTAATCTAATCTCTATCATTCTTGTCATCTTTATAATTCCACTTCTTGTGGATATAAATATTCTCAAAGTAATCATTTTATCCAAGTCTATTTTATGATCTCAATCGCAACCACAATTACTAATGTGACTTTTATTCATTTCGCTATATAATGTCACATTCGCTTCAGTGAATGGAGCGGAGACTGATAGGTATTTAAAACCCTTGTATGATATTGTGTCTGTAAGACAATATGTAAAAAATGGAGTATGTTTTTCTAACATATCCTTATCAATGATACTCTGGCACATAATTGAGTTTTATTCACTAACCATATAGTGAATTATCACGTTTGCATTCACTTCAAGGAATGAAACAAATTCAATAATCATATGGAATAAACATCATGCTTGCATTCACTTCAGGGAATGACATAAATCAAATAATCGCATGGAATAATCATCATGCTTGCATTCACTTCATGGAATGTCATAAATCTAATAATCGCATGGAATAATCATCATACTTGCATTCACTTTAAGGAATGTCATAAATCCAATAATCGCATGGAATAATCATCATGCATGCATTCACTTCAGGGAATGCCTCCCATAAAATTTTTTTGATCAAGACAATTTTTGTAACTTGAACTTGGGAGAAGTCTATAGTCGAGTTTTGATCAACCGATATATATTTAATATATACAAAGAATAAAAATTTAATCCTCATACGCGGCGTTGTTAAACCAGTCCACAAGGTCTTTTAAAAAGAACCTCCTTTGAGACCAGTAGCCTCACAGAACGGGATGTCCAGCCAATATACTCGGATTAAACCAATATAACAAAAAACATATTAATTAATTAAAGGTTTAATATTTATTCTAATATCATGTAATACTTAAAATATATTTAAAAGCAAAAACTTTCACCATCAAAATAAATAAAGATAAAAAAATCTCAAATTAAATAAATAAAACATACCGAACTTTTCACTAATTTGAATATATGAAAAGTTTAGTCACCAATATTTTGTTAAAGTCTTTTTCGGGAATTGTCGATAAGCACCACGTGAATTGAGTCACTTATCGCTACACAAACACCAAACAACCAAAGATTTTTAATAAATTAAAAATCAAATCAAAGATCAAGAGAGAAAAATAATCGATAATTAAAATATAATTGAGGGAGAAGAACTTATCTTTGATTTATGCCATGAACAAATTCTTTTTAATAACTCCTTCAAGATTTGAACGAAAAACACCTCCGTTGGTTAGAGTCTCGTGCTGATAACGTATTGTGAATAAAGTAAAGAACAATAATAAAATAGGAGAATAAAGATGAAAGACAAAAGGAAGAGAGATTTTATTGTATTCTCAAAGTAGAGTTGTGTACAATGCTATGCCAAAAGTTTATATTTATAGGCATAAGATGAAAACCCTAATTCCAATGGGTATTAAACCCTAATACTAAAGCCCATTAAAGTTTAACTTAATATATGGATATCCACCATGAATAAATATATTCATAACAATAAACCTTAAAGACTTTATAAGTTTTTTTTTTTACTATTGAGAAATAAGAATTTTGTTTATATAGTTCTGTTATACGTAAGAATATTTAAAATCTTAAAATGTTAATAATAGTTGATTTTAATTTATCTTAAATATTAAATATTTTTAATAAAATATTATATATTTTTAACTTTGAGTTTTTTTAATAATAAAATCTATTTATAATTTGACCTATCTGTTATATCTACGACTGATGGATGAGATGAATTTGAATTAGTGATCAACGAGTGATAAATAAGAAGAATAATAGCCTGAGATATAGATAATAGAACGAGTAAAATTCTAACCTATCCGAATTTTTATCGACTCCAACATAAGAGAATTCCCTTTTTTCCATCCCTAAACGAGTCTTCTTTACTAAGCATATCAATCATATGTTTCAACTCAATCCACCTAAAAGCATGATATAAACCATTTTTTGACAAGGAAAAACTAGTAAAGTAGGCATCATACGACACTTCCTTTTCTATTTCCCACATCGACTGTTCTTATATACATTTAGTAATTATTATGTTGAGAACATGGTAATCAAAAGTATATCACAGGCAAGGGCGGTTCAAAGATTTTGAGGCCCTGTGCAATTTATTAAAATGTGGCCCTTAGAAGTAATTATCTATAACTTCCGTTAGTTATAAAACTATAGCCCTTAAAAGCAAATGTCCTTTCTAGAGGGTCATGTACGATCGTTTCTATTGCGTATGTCCAAAACCTCATTAGTTCTACAGAAACAATAATAATAATAATCGATAAGATTTTACAATCACTCGTTGCATTTAAGAAATAATTATAATGTTTTAACAATTATAATACCTCTTTCTTCATAGTATTTTCAATAAATTTCGAAATTAACATCATATGAATGTAGTTTATCAAAATTTTGTGGTCTCTCTTATTTAGGGGCTATGTGCGATCGTTCCTATTACGCCTGCCCAAAAACCCCCACTGATCGTAGGTTAATTAACGTTGTTCAATTACTTAGCTAGAATTATTCTATTAATTTCTCAATGAATGAGGTACTAATCATACAAGATAGATTATGATATAAACTAATTGAATACAACTTGGAATTAAAATTACTTAACTAATTACAATTAATTCAACTAATTACATTCTAACAAGGTTGGACACTTAAAATGAAAAAAATTAAATACTTAAAAGAAAAAAAATATGATAATTTAAATATTTATTATCTCATATTAACTGATATTGATATATTTATTATCCCTCTTCCATGTAATAAATTTGAAGTATACAACTAAATAAACAAGTATTTTAGCACAACTTATTTTCCCAACAGAATGCTTTTTTTTTTTTTTTGTTATAAAAATCCCCCTGTTGATAAACTTTATTAAAGAAAAAGAGCGTAGACAGGGTTGAAAAGAATACTAATTATAATCTTATCTCCACGTCATAACGCACCTCCATGGATATTGATACCGTTTCTGCTTAGAACGCACCTCATCATACTTTGTTATCATATATTAATGAACAGTGGTAATTACTAAGAGAAACCATCTGGTTAGGCTGATAAAAAAGGATTTTTGACGGGACAATTTTTTTTAAAAAAAAAATATAATCAGGTATATCTAGGGTAAATATTTAATTGAGTCGGGTTAAAATATTTTAAAATTATTGAGTTAATATATTTCTTTTTAAATTTTAAATTTTATTTGAAAATGTTTAAGTTGAATTGAGTTGTTCGAGTTTCATAAACTTAACTTGAAAAGCTCGAAAAACAATCAATTAATTACTAAGAATATTTAATTGAGTTGGATCGAAAAAGATAACTTAAACTTGAAAAATTAGAAACTAATTACTAAAAATTTTGAGTTATTCAAGTTTGATTTTGTAACTCTAACTTTATTTTTTTATAAAAAATTAAATTAAGTCAATTTTTTATACCGAATCAAGTAAAATAATTTTATTTTTTTAAGTTGAATCAAATTTTACGAGACCTTAGGGGTACTTATCGAGCAAATCGATCACGGGTTGAACAATGCTTGACTCATGCTCGTTAAAAAAAAAATTGTTGCTCAAATTGATTCTTTGTACGTTAAGCTTGTTAAAATTATATTCAACTTGTGGTCATTAAAATTTTATCGCTCAACTTAACTCGTTACTCATTAAGCTTGTTAAGCCCGTTAAGCTCGATTCGTTACTCATTAAACTCACTAAAAAATTTACCTTATTTTTAATTAAAAGTAAAATTTAATAATACTATAGGAAGCTTAATATTAATATAAATTAATAAAATTAACTAAAAAAATATTAAAGGAGTTCAAAATCTAAATTACAAAGTAACAATACACAAATACATCAAATTAACATATTAAAATTAAAATAATAATTCACAAATTAATAATTATCATTTAGACTTATTTTTTAATAAAATAATTTTAAAGTAATTATCAAAAAAGTATTTTAAAAATTAATGAGTTGTTCACGAACTTATCGAGTCGAGTTAGATTTTGCTAGACTCAACTTATTAGAGTCTCAAATCGAATACGAATAAATTAACTAAAATCGAACATCTACCAAATTTTGACCGAATCAAAACTCTCGCTCAACTCATTAACCACCCCTACTAAACCCTAATTACATAGACAACTTGCTTAGATTAGATTATATTAGGCATACAACTTGGTGATTAAGTGCTAATTAATTGTTTGCGCAAGGCAAAATTATTATAAAAAAGTTATTAATAAATTAGATTGAGTTAAAATCTTAGTTGATCTCTTTTTTTTTATTGTTCCATGTTTTTAAAATGAATATTATTTATTTTTTACCGCTTATTATTTATTTAATAAAATTAACGTTATTATTTATTAAAATTTATTATAACCCATTAGTGCACATCATCTACTTTATTTGTCTAAGAGACTTTGTCAGCAAGTTGGGACTTAAATAGCTGTTGTTGTAACGTGAGATCATGGTCACAGTGGCGGATACACTTAAAACGTAAGATAGATTTAAGTCCATACTAATTTTTTTTTAAAAATTTATATATTTATCTTAAGAATAAAGAAATTGAAATAGATTTAAAGTTTTTTTAATTAACTAATAATGATTATAGTAGAGTATCTGTTCTAGAATATAATCTCCATCATTTAATATTAATCGCTCAATCACTCTGTTAGTATTATTGGTGCTCGAACCTATTACTTCTAAAAAAACAACCGTTTCTTTAACTAATTGGACAAGAAAATTTGTGCTAAAAGAGCAACTTACAATTACATTCCTGAAGGCAAGTGAATCTTAGGAATAGAGAAATTGAAATAGACTTAAAGGGTTCTTTTTAAACGAGATAATTGAATTTTATTTGAAATAATGGAAGGTGAGGCAAATATAAAGCACGTAAATATAATGAGAGTTTTGGTAATGTTCACAAAAAGAAATTATACAGATAAAACTCAAATATATAAAGAATATCGAAATCTATTCTTGAAATTTTAGAAATCTATCGAACTTTATAAAATCTTATTATCTCTAAGAAGATGTATAGGAGGTGATGGAGGAGGAGTGAAACAAATAAACTTAAAGGTCGTATTGATCGTTATATGATTTTGTGTAATAAACAATTATAGAAAGATCAAATTGTACAAGTTCACCAAAAATCTTAAATTAAAAATTAATGTCTTGAAAATCTTTGTATAAGCATAAAACGACGATAAAAATAAAAAATATGTAAAAAAACAATAAAATAAAAAAAATAAGAAAACAAATAAAAAAATCTCATTAAAACTTGAAAAATAGAAAAATCAACAATAAACTACTATAAAAAAACATGAGTGATCCACATTTGACGATTAATATTAAAAGTAGATCGATAATTGATATCGTCGTCGATCACATAACAAAAAAATAAGGGTAAACGACTAGGTGAAACATACTTAAAATTGTATCCATTGATGGACTGATAAAAAAAACTTCCCAAATAAATTTAAGGTATTACTATGTTCACTAAAAATTTAAAAAAAAACACGATAATTTTATATATATCTACAAAAATTGATAATTTATCAAATACTAATATAATATAATAAAATTCAAATTTTAATTTAAACATGTAGAAATAAATAAAGCTCATGAATATGACTTCCACAGTCCACTCCCATACAAAAGAATTGTGCCTACTCACTCGGAAACTATTTGGCTCGCATTTGAGGAAAGCGACACTGATCTGAAACAGTGATTTGTCACTGGGAAAAGCTGGAGATACCAAATCCTCATCAAAAGTAAAGGAAAAAAATGAAACGACCAACGAACTTGGGCGGCAGTTGGCAGAAAGAAACGTAAGCATCCATGTGATTTTTAAACACGAGGACCTTGAAATAATCTATGGACATTTGGGTGTCGGTATGGGATGTCTGAGATTTAGTCTACGTGGAATCCTTATAATCTGACACTGCAGGTTAATGAACCCATCTTTCTTTTTTCATTAACCAATCACTGTCCTTAATGCTGACATGAAGCTAATTGTTTGCAGTAAGAAAAGGAATGGTTTTTTTCTAAAATTGTTAGGTTACTTTATGAAAAAAGAAACTTGTTGGTATTTCATGAAAAATACTGAAATTATAATGAGACCAAAGTATAAATCAGGTGATTTGAGTTTAAACTTGACTCGAATTGGAGATTTAAAGTTGAAATCGCCATGGCTCGGTTCTCCTGTTATCACCATTGTTTTATCATGTTCCTGAGCTTCATTCTCCTCGTGTTTCTTCAAGGTGCTATGGCTGCAACTTTCATATTCATCAACCGCTGCCATCACACAATATGGCCTGGAATTCTAGCTAATCCAGGAAGTCCAAAGCTGGAGAGTACAGGCTTTGAACTAACTAAAGGCAGATCTCGTTCCTTCCAAGCTCCTTCAGGATGGTCCGGTCGCTTCTGGGGCAGGACAGGCTGCGATTTCGGTGACTCCGGTCGAGGATCATGCACAACTGGGGACTGCGGCTCTGGCCAAGTTGAATGCAATGGAGCAGGGGCTATCCCGCCAGTCACCTTGGCAGAGTTTACACTCGGTTCCGGGGCGCAGGACTTTTACGACGTGAGCCTGGTCGATGGTTACAATTTGCCTTTGCTTGTGCAAGGAAGTGGAGGTTCAGGAGACTGTGCCACTACTGGCTGCGTGACGAATTTGAACAAAGGGTGTCCGTCTGAGTTGAGAATTCACGACGGCGGCGGCTGTAGGAGTGCCTGTGAGGCCTTTGGCAACCCGGAATACTGCTGTAAAGATGCCTACAGTACTCCGGCTGCTTGTAAACCATCCATGTATTCAGAAGTGTTCAAGGCAGCTTGCCCCAAATCCTACAGCTATGCTTTTGATGATGCCAGCAGCATTTTCACTTGCACCGGAGCTGATTACACCGTCACTTTCTGTCCCGGTGGTCTCAGGTAATTCCGGAAACAAAAGCTTCGCTTGTTCATAAATTTGATAGTTGCAGAGATTCGCCTATCAGTTGAGTGGTTAAAGATATTCGTGTTAACTCATTTTATATAGATTCGAATATCATCATTCGACTTAAGACTGTAAATATTATACGTATTTATGTTTCGTTAACTTGGATGCAGTTTGAAAACTTTTGAAGATCTTGGTCTGAAAACGACAGGAACCATAGTTGAATCCAAGTTGGATCATGATCCAGTGAAGGCAGCTGAAGAGGCCAGAAATTGGCTAGCAAATTTGGCCACCGGAGACTCGGCCGCAATCCGATCATCTTCCCCATTCCGATTTGGTTTTGCTGTAATTAATTTTCTTTTCATTTCATTCTTCTTGTAGTATTTCATTCTTCTTATTTTTATACCCATGTGAGATCACTTTTATTGTTTCTATCTAAAACCCTAGTGGGATTGCTTGTCTATGACTAATGAACTAAAGTGAGATTCAAGAAAGTAAAAGAAAACAACTCTTTTTGTGCCTTTAAGGGTGCATGATTGCCTTGCTTTTGAAGGAGATCAACTTGAAAATGAAAATAAATATAATGACTATAAATTTTAATTATTTAGATAAATTTGAAGAACACAATATAAGATTGATGGGGTTCTGAACAAACGCAATAAGAGTGACTATACAAGACTCCTTAAGAAAAATGCCCAAAATTTTGATAAACTACATTTATTAGATGATGTTAATCTCGAAATTCATTGTAAAAATTTTGAAAATACTCTGAAGAAAGATAAGTTATAATTGTTAAAATGTTATAATTATGTCCTAGATGCGACAATTGATTATAGAATCTTATTAATTATTCTTATTCTTGTTACTTTTATAGAACTAGTGAGGTTTTGGATAGACGCAATAAAAACAACCGCACAAAGACCCCTAAAAAGGATATTTACTTTCTAAGGGACACATTTTTAGAACTAGTGGTGTTATGAACAATTGCTTCTAAGAGTCGCATTTTAATAAATTGTACAGGGCTCCATAATCTTTGAACTGCCCCTATATAAGATAGTATAAATTGTAAACGTTATTTTTATATAAATTTAAATTTTAAATAATATTAAATTATAAAATTTTTTTTTATTATTTATTTAACATTTTTATTTTATTTTATTTTATTACTTTTGAATGTTGTTATAAAAATATTTTATATTTTTTAATGTAAAAATATTTATATTTTACGAAATTAAAATCTATGTGTTAATTTGATAGAAAAAAAAGTACTTTATGAGAAAATGTCAAATACAGAAATCAATTTACCGATTAATTAGATTGTTGTTTTTCCGCAGAAAACTAAAATACAATCCGTCGAGAATAGAATTCATCTGTTCTTTTTCTTTTTTATTTATACTTTACATTAAAAATTACGTTTAAGTTTAAAAAATTAAGATTTATAATTAGATTTTAAAAAATAAGATTTAAATTTTATTTTTTTAAAAGAACATTAAAAAGGGATAATTTTTTTGTCCTAAAAATTATGTTTAAGGTTAGAGTTTAGAGATTTTTGAACATAATATATTTTTTAAGGCTTAAGATTTAAAATTAAAGGTTTAGACTTAAGTTTGATTTTATATGTGTGTTCAATTGGTTAATTCAGTTAATCAACCAAATCAAATTAATTAAATATTATTAACCGAATTTTTTAACTCTTTAACATTTAATGAATCGAACCATTTATAAAAAAAATTAACCGAACTAAACTAATTCGATTAATTTTTTAATTAACCGAAATAACTATAGAATACCAATTTTTTTTTGTTTATATATATATATATTCGGTTATTTTTTATTTAATATATATTATATTTAAATATCAATTAATTTATTTAATTATTTAATTTATTTATTTTGAATCAAATTAATTAAATAGTTTTTTTAAAAAATATTAATTAATCTAATATTTAATTAACTGATAAAAGTTTTTGATTCAATTAATTAATTTGATTTTAATCAAATAATAAACCTCCATGTCCCATAGAAATGGACTCCATGGCCGCACCACAACAAATCAGCGGCAGCAGCAGTTACGACTTACGACTTACAAGTAGTGTAACAATAGATTTATTAAAATAATGAAAACCTATATTAAATTATTTAAAAATCAATACTTCCACAGTCTTATATAATATATTTATGTTAATTTTTATTAAAGTTTTTAATTTATTATTAATTTAAATTTATTAGTAATGTTGAAACTATTTTTGAGCCCGAGTAAAAATAGCTTAAGCGATTAATTTTGAAAATTAATGATTTTTAAATTTGATATTTATAGATATTTGAAGTCGTTATTGGTTATTTTAATAAATGAGAAGTCATAAAAATAATCAGAGATTTATTTATTTTTTAAATTTAAATTCTAGAATTAATTACGTATGGTAAAAAAATAAGCACCCCACAAACGCCCGATATTCTTATTACAAACCTACGTTGAATAACATGTAGTTACCTTACATCATTTAAATTAAAATTCTAAAATTTCTTATTCAATACCTATTAATTTTTTACAATTATCTAATTTCTTAATTAAATTATTAAAATCTAATGAGAACTTTAAAGCTAATACTCTATATGCATATATAATTAAACTAAGTATTTTAATTATCTAACAATCATATTACATGCTTTAATTAAAAATATGCATGAATCAAAATAAATTAAGGCAATTAAATATTGTAAAAGAGACTAAATTGCACAAATTAAAAATTATTTTTATTTTTTTAGAGACCAATTTGAAAGAATTATAAAATTAACAACTCAAAACATAAAAGTCTAAGAGTGTGAAACGCGTGTCAGATATCAACCCATTTAAAAATGTAAACAATAGATACTTAGACTGAATTTTGAGTAAGTTTACGATTGAGTTACTCTTTATATTTAAAAAACATATTAATTTAGTTATTTTTTCTTCTAAATTACTTGTATACCCTCATTAATATTAGTGTATTTCATTTGAAATCATTAATTAATAATCTAATACACAAATGGATTAACTTTTTTAAATATAAATGATGATCCAAATGTAACATTACCTATAATTGAATGATACAAATATAATTTTTATTAATTTAATGACATAAATATAATCTTACTTATAATTGAGTGACCTAAATATAATTTTAATAATTGAGTAACTCAAATATAATTTTACCTATAATTGAGTGACATCCGTCGTAGTTTACCCTAATTTATTTTTAAAAACAAAATATTAGTGCCCGTCAGCCTCCGTAGCCTTGCTTGTGAAAACCAAGGAAAACAGCCACCGGATCTGATAAACAACGGCAGAAATCTGGCAAAGACTAAACATATAAAGTCAGATGAGCTTTTCTTCTTCCTTTTCGTGTTCACGAAGTGTACTGGTTGCCGGCGTTGCTGCAAATTTCCGATATGGGTGTTTCTTTGTCAGTCTTCCCTTGCAGTTTCTTTCTCCTTCTTTTCATATATTTCAGCACAGGATCACAAGTTATTACCATTGACGTTACTGAAGCAAAACACTTGCTTCAGTCCGGCCATGTTTATGTCGATGTCAGGTAAACATAACAGGATTCAGTTTATTTCTTTGTTCTCAACTTGTTCTGGGATTCATTTCCAACATGAACAGGACAGTGGAAGAATACAAGAAAGGACACGTGGAAGCAGATAATATCATTAATATCCCATACATGTTCAACACACCAGAAGGTAGTATGGTGAAGAATCCTGAATTCTTGAAGGAGGTTTCGGCTGCTTTCAAGGAGGAAGATCGTCTCGTAGTGGTAAGTTCGGTTTCTCTATATAAACGATGTGGGATTTGTAAGTCGGCTGAGTACTTGCTTTTTCTTCTTATAGGGCTGCAAAAGTGGTGTGAGATCCCTTTCTGCAACTGCTGATCTTCTTAAAATTGTGAGTTTTTTCTTGAAGAGATTGCAGATATTGAGATTCGAATTTTTTGTACCGGTTTTAATTGATTATAGTCATGTACGTTTCAGGGTTTTAAGGATGTTAGAAACTTGGGAGGAGGTTATCTTGCTTGGTTGGACCATGGGTTTGGTACAAAAATGGAGGAGTCTGCTGCCATGGTGGAAGAAAAGATACCTAAAGAAGAGTTGTGAGTGGTGATTGTCATCTTGTTCACGTCTCTGTAATTTTCTAACAGGAGAACTGGAAGTTTATTATTGTTGTTTTGTCCCTTGTATTCCTATGGATTTGAGTCCTTAATTTGCAGACGTATGTTTAATTATGTCCGAAAACGTTGCTTCACGGATTGATCATGAATTCTTCCTTGTCTTATTTGTGAATCCAATTTCAGATCTATTGGCAAAATTATAAGTTTAAATAAATAACAAATTTTTGTAATTTTAAAATTTAATATTTTAGTATTTCCTAATATTTGATCATTACTCGTCCCTGAATGTCTGTTGCACTCTAGTGGCTCAGATAATGCTGCTGACACGCCATTCCATTTCCCACATAATTGGACAAAAGTAAAGTGAGGCAAGACAACCACTAGTAGGCAGCAGCAGCAGCAGCAGCTGGGGCCTGGGGTTGGTTAACAAGTCTATATAACAAAGAGCAAATCCCAGCACACATTTTCTTACCGGAAAAGAAACAAAATAACTAAGGAAACAGCCACTGGATCGGAGAAACACCGGCTGAAACCAGGCGAAGACTGAACATATAGAGTCTCCATGGGTTCTTTGCCTAAAAGGTAACTCTTTCTTTTATCCTTTTCTTTTCGTCTACTTGGTGGGTTACAGAATTCTAATATGGTTGCTTCTTTGGTTATCTTCCCTTGTTGTTTCTTTCTTTTTCCTTCTTACATATCTCAGCTCAGGGTCAGAAGTGGTTACCATTGATGTTGTTGAAGCAAAACACTTGATTCAGTCTGGTTATGTTTATATTGATGCCAGGTAACATTACATGATTCAGTTTAGTTCTTTGCTCTTTAAGTTGTTGGTTCATAGTTTATGCCTCTTCAAATTCGTTTTTTTAACAGGACAGTGGAAGAATACGAGAAGGGACATGTAGAAGCAGGCAAGATCCTTAATATCCCATACATGTTCAACACACCAGAAGGTCTGCAAGTTGTCCTTTTGCAACCTTAAATTCTACTGTTTATACTGTTTTAATCTGTTTCCTGAGTTCCTCCTACAGGTAGGGTGAAGAATCCTGAATTCTTGAAGGAGGTTTCAGCTTTTTGCAAGGAGGAAGATCCTCTCGTAGTTGTAATATCGAAATTCGAATTCATTTTTTCACCTTTTTCTTTATATAAATTGATGTGGGAGTTGAGGTCAGGTAAGTACATTTCATTTTTTCTTATAATAGGGCTGCCAAAGTGGTGTGAGATCCCTTTATGCAACAGCTGATCTTCAAAAAATTGTGAGTTTTATTCAATTCCAACCCTGCAAGGCTGCAACAGAGCTTTCGTTTAATCGTAGCTTTCATTTATACTCGACCATGTTGCAGGGGTTTACGAATGTGAGCAACATGGGAGGAGGTTATCTTGCTTGGACGGCGAAAGGGTTCCGGATTAAAATCGAGGAACCGATGAAGGTGCAGGAGGCTACAGTCTTAGAAGACAGGGCAGTAGAGTTGTGAATGGTGATGGCTTGTTTAATTTGCAACCATATGTTCAAAATGTTATGAAAACCTTGGTGTACTCTTATTGACTATGTATTTCCCTGGCTATATCAACGAATAATGTACTTTGTCCGCCGATAGTGTATCGAATATAATCGTATCGTGTTACATTCAAATTACAGTCTTGGATACGAATGTGATTAAATTTCACTGAGGGTCAGTTTAACGTTGTTTTTGAAAAGTGCGGTAGAAAAGTGTAGTGGAAAAGTTCTTTTGGAATTTTTGGTTTAAAATATATGTGTTTAGTATTGCTGTCAAAAAGTGCTTTTTGAGAGAATAAATGATTATTTTAGACATAATGTTATAAGTTAAAAATATATATTTAAATGATAATCAAATTCTTTCATATTATAATATTAATTTAAATTATGTTAGAATATAAAAATATTAATAAATGAATACATAAATTATTTTTAAAAAATACTTTTTAAAAGTGCTTTTAGAAAATATATAATTTTTACATGAATATATATAATTTTTAAACTAAAAAAATAATTTATGTTAAATATAATTATGTATTTGTAAAAATTATATTATAATAAAATAGCAAATGAATGTTAAAAATTATAATATGACTCCTAAAAGCACTTTTTTAACCGTAAAAATTAAAAATTTTAGCTTTTACGTTTGGGTTGAAAAATACTTTTCAAATGTAGTTTTTCTTCAAAAGCTAACTGTTTAACATTACTTCTGCGTTCTAGTACATGGCGTATGGTTCCGTTGAGTAGCGTCGGAAGATGCTAACGCAGCTGAAATCAAGCCGTTGTAGGGTGAACACGACGAGCAACACCACTAAAAGTGACATTCTTTCTTATAAAGGAGTAAACAATTTACACCCGTAAAAGGAGATTTAATGTTTGATTTTATCTAAAACCTAACATATTCATGCAGCTCTTAATCTTAACCGTTGATGTGATTATCGAAATAAAAATTTTGGTCTTGGTTGTTGTTTTGTTCCATTGGATGTATCTTGCCACTTATAGGGGAAGATACATTTTGAATATGTTTCACTGAAGATTAGTTGGTATTGTTTAGCAGAAACTCATGGATTTTTCACTATGTTCTAGCTGTTATTATACAGACTTAGAATTTTATTTTCGTATATACCGTATAAGTTGAAATATTGGAAGATGTTAATTGTTTAAGTTTAAAATAATAATTATTTAATTTTAAAAGTTAATAACAAGTATTAAATTATACTAATGATATTAGTCCAATCATTAAGCAGTTTGTTATCGCTTAAGTAAAATTTCAGGTTTGAAATATTTTATATACAAAATATCCTGACTTACTCACTAAAATTAGGTATACGACATAGATCGATCTAAATTAACTAGGACGAAACCTTAAAAATTTTATCAATAACCATAGTACCTCATATTATAGTCATTTTATAAAAATAGAGTAAATTATTACCATCAAACTATTGAGAGTGATTTTTATCATAAAATTTTATTTTGACTTATTTATATCAATATGTCATACTTTTTAACGAAGATTTTCTGTATATAAAATATTTCAATAGGAAATAATTATTACCATCAAACAATTGGAAGTGATTTTTTGACTTGTTTATATCGTGTCATACTTGTAAGGATATGATGCTAGATCAAAACGGCATCATTTTAGTTTTGTTAATTTAATATCAAATAATCTAAAACAATATCGTTTTAATGAAAAATGTTGGAAAAATGGTATGGTAAATGGTATGGTACATGGATATTTGAGCTTAAATTTGAGTGGGTTCCATTAGTAAAATTAATTGGGACTATGTGTATTATTAATCTACAACAAGAGTAGATTAAATTTGTATATTTACATGCTCAAAATGTTTAATGGGTGAATGAGAAATTGTTGCTCAATGTAACACCCATGATGTTGGAAAAATAAAATGAAAAGTAGAATATCCCACATTTGTTGGAAACTTAGATTTGGAAAGCTTTATATACAAAAGCTCTTCATGTTATTATTGGAAATAAGTCAAAGGCTTGAACTAGACACCATAGTTGTGGTTAGGGATTAATTCTTTGATTAATACCATTTTAATTTCTGGGAGTTGTAACTCTTTAGGAATTGTTAATTACAGATTAATTCTGTAATGAACACTATAAAAGGAGACCCTTTGTTCATATTTCAAAACACAGAAAAAAAAACCCACAAATATCCTATAGCCAGATAGTGTTCTGCTTCTGTAAAGTTCGTTGTTGCAGTAAGGTAGTGTTGCTCTCCTTATTGTATTTCTACCGTTGTATCCTAGGAGACAGACGTTCCATAGTAACTCCAGCACCGGGAGGGGACGAATCTGTTTTAAGGACACTGTGATAGCACAGGCTTCGGTTAAAGTTTCAGATTTTTTGTTCTTGACGTTTCTAATTTATATGTTTTATTTCTATTTCGTTCACAGAATTGTGTTTAACATATTAATAACTTGCTTTGTTTTGTGGTAACAATCTTAAAACAGAGTCCTTTTGTGAAATGGAAAAAGATCAAGGAGTGATTCCACCTGCTGTTGATGGAGTCAATGATGCGGTACCTACGAACATCGTTGATGCTAGGTCATCTACGAGTGCCCTTCTAAGGTCTGCCTCATTTCAGGTACTTGTTTCGGTACCTACAAACACGGCTGAAAGGCCAGAGAAATTCATAGGATTGAATTTCAAGCGATGGCAACAAAAAATGTTGTTCTATTTGACAACATTGAATCTTGCGAGATTCTTGACAGAAGATTCTCCAACGTTGGGAGAAGATAAGACTGACTTCCAAGTTGTCAGTGCTGTTGAAGCTTGGAAGCATTCAGATTTCCTTTGCAGAAATTATATTCTGAATGGTTTAGCTGATGCCTTATACAATGTGTATCAAAAGGTGAAAACGTCCAAAGAGTTATGGGAGTCTTTGGACAAGAAGTACAAAGCAGAAGATGCTGGAGCAAAGAAGTTTGTTGTTGGCAAATTTCTGGATTTCAAGATGGTGGACAACAAGACTGTCATAAGTCAAGTCCAAGAGTTCTAGGTAATTTTAGGCGAAATTCATGATGAAGGCATGTCTATTAGTGAAACCTTCCAAGTGGCTGCAACCATTGAAAAACTACCTCCTGGCTGGAAGGACTTCAAGAACTATCTCAAACATAAGCGAAAGGAGATGAACTTGGAGCAACTCATTGTCAGATTTAGAATTGAAGAAGACAATCGAACTAATGATAGGAGGAGCCATATTTCCGTAGTCAAGGCAAATATGGTGGAGCATGGTCAAGGCTCCAAGGCTGCTCAAGGTCCCAAAAAGTGGAAAGGGAAACAACCGATGAAGTTTGGACCTAAAGGTGGAATTGGGAAACATGTGTTCAAAGGAAAATGCTTTAATTGTGGAAAGGAGGGTCACAAGTCAAATGAATGCAAGTTTCCAAAGAAGAAGAACAAGAATGTTCAAGCTAACTTGGTGGACTGCATTGCTGAAGATATGGGTGACATCAATCTTTCTGCCATGGTGTCCGAAGTGAATCTGGTAAGGTCCAATATTAAGGAGTGGTGGATAGACACTGGTGCCACATGCCACATCTGCTCAACTCGTGAGATGTTCTCTACCTTTGAGGCTAGTACGGGAGAGAAAGTCTACATGGGAAATTCTGCTGCTTCATCTGTTGAAGGAGTAGGCAAGGTGATGCTCAAAATGACTTCTGGAAAGCTGCTGACTCTCAATAATGTTTTGTATGTGCCTGAGTTTCAAAAGAACTTGGTGTCTGGATCTCTTTTGACCAAGCATGGGTTTAAGTTGGTCTTTGAGTCAGAAAAATTTATCTTGTCAAAATCGGGAATGTATGTGGGAAAGGGGTATGTTATGAATGGGCTTTTTAAGCTCAATGTAATGACAATTAATAATAATAAAGCAAGTACTTCTTCTGCTTACTTGATTGAGTCTTCCAATATATGGCATGGTAGACTAGGACATGTTAATTATGATACCTTGCGTAGGTTAATTAACTTAGAACACATACCATCATTCCAAATTGATTCAAAACATAAGTGTGAAACTTGTGTAGAAGCAAAATTGACAAGGTCATCTTTCCAAACAATAGAAAGAAACACAGAACCACTTGATTTAATTCATAGTGACTTGTGCGATTTAAAATTTGTACAAACGAGAGGTGGTAATAAATATTTTATCACGTTTATTGATGATAGCACAAGATATTGTTATGTGTATTTGCTCAAAAGCAAAGATGAAGCCTTAGAGAAATTTATACTTTATAAAAATGAAGTAGAAAATCAACTTAATAGAAAAATTAAGGTGATTAGAAGTGATAGAGGTGGCGAGTATGAATTTGGAGAATTCTGTGGGCAACATGGAATTGTACATGAGGTAACTGCACCTTATTCACCTCAATCAAATGGTGTTGCAGAACGAAAAAATCACACTTTAAAAGAAATGATGAATGCGATGTTGATAAGTTCAGGGCTACCACAAAACTTGTGGGGTGAAGCTATTTTGTCGAGCAATTACCTTTTAAATAAGGTACCCCGGAAAAAACAAGATAAAACTCCGTATAAGTTATGGAAAGGTAGGAAACCATCCTACAAATATTTAAAAGTGTGGGGGTGTCTTGCGAAAGTAGTTGTTCCAACACCAAAGAAAATGAAAATTGGTCCTAAAACAGTAGACTGCATTTTCATAGGCTATGCACATAACAGTACTGCTTATAGATTTCTTGTGTATGAATCTAGTAATCCAGATATACACAAGAATACTATAATGGAATCAAGGAATGCATCGTTCTTTGAAGATGTATTTCCATGCAAGTCCAAAGAAGGACAAAGCTCGTCTAAACGATTTTATGACAACACTATGAATAAAAGTGATGATTCAGAAGTTGAGTTAGAACCAAGACGAAGTAAAAGAGCAAGAGTTGAAAAAACGTTTGGACCAGATTTTCTAACATACTTGTTAGAAAGTGAACCACAAACGTATACAAAAGCAGTAACTTCTTCTGAAGGACCTCTTTGGAAGGAAGCTATTAAAAGCGAAGTAGATTCTATTTTACAGAATCATACTTGGGAACTAGTAAACCTTCCACCAGGAAGTAAACCTCTAGGATCCAAATGGATATTTAAAAGGAAAATGAAACCTGATGGTTCCATTGAAAAATACAAGGCTAGACTTGTAATTAAAGGTTATAGACAGAAAGAAGGTCTTGACTACTTTGATACATATTCTCCTGTGACGAGAATAATATCCATAAGACTAATTCTCGCAATAGCAGCATTGCGAAATTTAGAAGTTCATCAAATGGATGTAAAAACAACTTTCTTAAATGGAGATTTAGATGAAGAAATCTACATGGAACAACCTGAAGGTTTTATAATTCCAGGTCAAGAAAAGAAAGTTTGTAAATTGGTTAAATCATTGTATGGTTTGAAACAAGCACCAAAACAATGGCATCAAAAGTTTGACCAAGCAATGATAACCAATGGTTTTAAAATTAATGAGTGTGACAAATGTGTCTACGTAAAGGACACAAAAGATGGTTATGTCATATTATGCCTATATGTTGATGACATGTTAATTATTGGTAGTAATGACAAAATGGTTAAATCTACCAAAAATATGTTAAATTCTAAATTTGACATGAAAGATATGGGACATGCTGAAGTAATTTTAGGAATCAAAATTATACGAAGTTCAGATGGTCTCATATTAAGTCAGTCACACTACGTAGATAAAATTCTTGAAAAATTTAACAAAAATGATATAGGAGTGGCTAGAACACCTTTAGATACTAGTGTTCATTTATCCAAAAATCGAGGAGAGAGTATTTCTCAAGTAGAATACTCTAGAATTATTGGAAGTTTGATGTATCTAATGAGTTGTACTAGGCCAGATATTGCTTATGCTGTGAGCAGATTAAGCAGATATACTAGTAATCCGAGTGTTGATCATTGGAAAGCAATTGTTAGAGTACTTAGATATTTGAGAAACACTTGTGAGTATGGGTTGCATTATACGAGATATCCACCAGTTATAGAAGGATACAGTGATGCTAATTGGATTTCTGATATAAAAGACTCTAAGTCTACTAGTGGGTATGTTTTTACACTAGGAGGTGCAGCAGTGTCATGGAAATCTTCAAAACAAACTGTTATAGCCAGATCCACAATGGAATCTGAATTTATTGCGTTAGACAAATGTGGTGAAGAGGCAGAATGGCTACGACATTTTTTGGAGGATATTCTAATGTGGGAAAAACCCGTGCCTCCAATATGCATACACTGTGATAGTCAGTCAGCAATTGGAAGGGCACAAAGCAACATGTATAATGGTAAGTCTAGATATATTCGTCGAAGGCATAATACCATTAGACAACTACTCTCAACTGGTGTTATTTCTATTGATTATGTTAAATCAAAGGATAATATAGCGGATCCGTTAACCAAAGGGTTAAACAAAGAGTTGGTTGACAAATCATCGAGAGGAATGGGACTGAAGCCCTTGAGAGGATAAATTTATAATGGAAACCCAACCTAATTGACTGGAGATCCCAAGGTATAGGTTCAAAGGGAAAACCTAATTATAAATAAGTTGTGATCACTATAGGGTGCACACCCTACCCATTCTTGAATTCACAGTGATACCCGTGCAAGTAGGTTAACAATGTTTGCTTTAATGATTCTAAGTTGTCAGAAATTCTGAACAGAGCAAGCGGGTTGCTTTAAATGAATCACCTATGTGAAAGAGAAGTGGGGCCGCTTCAAAGAAGAATTGTGTAGGGCTTAATTCTTTATAAACTTTCACAGAACCAGGCTGGTGTTCATGGCCAAAACGGACACACCCATGAGAACTGAACAGAAGTCGGAAGATTCCTGTGTAAGGTATATTTTACGTTTACAATGTTAGCAGGACAGTTCAAAGACATCAAGTCTACTGGACAGCTAGTAAAGTATGTATATCTTTACAAGGGAAGGTTCAAAGGGTAAAACCTACCTATCCTATGCAGGTTTCAACCATTGAACACTATTAACCCTTAACCCAGACAATTTTCATTCATGTGGGGGATTGTTGGAAAAATGGTATGGTAAATGGTATGGTACATGGACATTTGAGCTTAAATTTGAGTGGGTTCCATTAGTAAAATTAATTGGGACTATGTGTATTATTAATCTACAACAAGAGTAGATTAAATTTGTATATTTACATGCTCAAAATGTTTAATGGGTGAATGAGAAATTGTTGCTCAATGTAACACCCATGATGTTGGAAAAATAAAATGAAAAGTAGAATATCCCACATTTGTTGGGAACTTAGATTTGGAAAGCTTTATATACAAAAGCTCTTCATGTTATTATTGGAAATAAGTCAAAGGCTTGGACTAGACACCATAGTTGTGCCTAGCCATAGGCTAGGCACTTTGGGCTAGCATTAGTTGACTTTTATAAAAGTAAAAAGATGGGCCTTGGGCCTTGGGGCCTTTGGTCTTGATTTCTAAAATGACAGATTTTTTTTTTCTACTTTTCTGACTTTATTTTTAACAGATATTATAGAATTAAACCACCTTTTATGGAGTTGCAGACCCTTCAGCTGGTTGTAACCTCCAATTTATTTGGATTAATTCTCTGATAAATACCATTTTAATTTCTGGGAGTTGTAACTCTTCAGGAATTGTTAATTACAGATTAATTCTGTAATTAAACATGTCCCCTGCATGAACACTATAAAAGGAGACCCTTTGTTCATATTTCAAAACACAGAAAAAAAACCCCCACAAATATCCTATAGTCAGATAGTGTTCTGCTTCTGTAAAGTTCGTTGTTGCAGTAAGGTAGCGTTGCTCTCCTTATTGTATTTCTACCGTTGTATCCTAGGAGACAGACGTTCCATAGTAACTCCAGCACCGGGAGGGGACGAATCTGTTTTAAGGACACTGTGATAGCACAGGCTTCGGTTAAAGTTTCAGATTTTTTGTTCTTTACGTTTCTAATTTATATGTTTTATTTCTATTTCGTTCACAGAATTGTGTTTAACATATTAATAACTTGCTTTGTTTTGTGGTAATAAAAAAAATATAAAAAAATTATACACTCAATAAAATTTAAACCTGAAACCTTTAAAATAAAAAGAATCTCCAAACCACTAAGAAAACTTAGCATCATTGATTCCTTTAAACACAAATATATATATATATATATTTCAATTTGAAGTTTATCATATAAATAATATTAAAATATTATGACTAATATTAATATATAAATAATATATTAAAAAATATATAATAAATAAAAAAAATTTATTAAAAAAATTATATATATAAATAAATAATATATAATTATAAAATACTAAAAAACTAATTTAAAAATTATAAAAAATAAAAAAAATCCACCAAAACATTAAATTCTAACATATAAATCCTAAAACCATAAATCCCTTATCAACCTTAAACCATAAACATCAGCAGCTTTAGGGTTTTGGTGATTTTTTTAAAATTTTTGAGAATTTTTTTTTAATTTTTATAATATATTGTTTATTTATATTTTAATCTTATTTATGAATAAAATTTTAGGGTTAACTTTTATAGTTTAAGGTTAAGATTTATGGGTTTAGGATTTAAGATTTCGTTTGATCTTGAACTCTTTAGAAATTTTAAAATTTTAAAAACTAGATTTTAGGTTTTATAATAATATATTGGATTTAAAAACTACCATGATAATTGGACCGTTAAAAATCTAACAATGATGACATGTCATATGCATATAATAATATATTTTAAATAACATGGCATCTAACCTATCAAATACATATATATATATATAATTTTATTCTAATATAAAATATAAAACAATTAAAATTTAAATAAAATATTAAAAAATTAATTAATTCTAAAATAAAATACTACTAATTATTCTCAACCCTAACTATGATATAATCAAAATTCTATCTTAAAAAAATTAATTAATTTTGAATTGTGTTCATATTTTTTTAAGATAGGACTTTGATTCTATCGTAGTCAGGTTTAAGAATGTTTAATAGCCTTTTATTTTAGAATTAATTAAATTTTAATATTTTATTTGAATTTTAATTGTTTTATATTTTATATTGGAATAAAATTATATATATATATGTGTGTGTATTTGATAGGTTAGATGCTATATCATTTAACATATATTATCATATGCATATGACATGTCATCATCGTTAAATTTTTAACGGTCCAATTATCATGGTAGTTAAAAAATAAGTTATTTGTCAAAAAATATAGGTTAAGGGCTAAATTTATTCCAGAAAAAGCTTAAGGGCCAAAATGATAAAAATTATAAACATTAAGGGTTAAAATTATCTTTATACCATTTTATAATTAATTATAAAATTTTGGGTATCTAATTAGTCAAAGTATTAGTGTATTATAGAGTCATAATTAAAATTATAATAATATTTAAAATTAAAAATAAAATTTATATACACTTATAAATAATATTTTTATTATTTTTATTCTTTTAAATCTAAATTTCTCATCACATCACTTCTTTATTGATATTTTAAGTTTATATAATTTAATTATATGTTACTCATTTATCGTTAGAGTTAGAAATTATATTTTAAAACTAAAAATATAGATGAATTGAAACTGACAAAATTAAAATACTGAAATTAAATTCTTAATTTATACATAATACATAAAATATCAATAAAATTAAAATGTTATATTATTAATTTCAAATATAGTAAAAGTTAATTTCAAATGACAAAATGGCTGCCGTTTAAGTGGATCTTTTATCTGATCTCGATCCAAAAAATAAGTTATTATATCTGAATTTTTCATTTTATATATTTTATTCTGCCTCGCTTTGAAAATATAGAAATTAAAATTTGACTTTGATTTGTTCAAAAAATTAAAAGATTATACTTATTTGACTCAAAAATTAATAAAACATTATGTATTATATAATTATATACTAAGTATATATAACTAAAAATGATGTGACATTAATTCCTGTTCATTTCCTTGCCTGCAATTTAGTGAAACATCATTATCTTCCTAGCTTAACTTTATATAAATATATATATGCTATTGCCATAGTTAGGTATGGGATGTTGGCATCGCTCATGTTTTAAACGTGGCATTATATATTCTGATGTGAGTAATTTGATAAAAGAATGGATGAGGTATGAAGATCTATAATTATGGGAAAATTTGATGGAAGAGGTTGAGAAAATAATTTAAAGTTTTTGTAATAAGTATTTAAATTAAATTTTTTAAGGATTTTTTCTTAATATATTGACATTTAATTATTATCTTTAAAATTTTAAAAAATTTAATGAGAAAGTTAAAAAATTACGAAAGACATTTAGTTTTAAATATAAAAAATTAAAATTTAATATAATTCTTTTAAATATTATGTATGATCATATATTTATATTATCTTTTTAACAACGTCGTGTGCGATTCTTACTCTGCCATCTTTTTATATGCCTAATCAACCCCAAGATAATATTACTTACTAATCCCATAGTTATTTGGGTATTCCTTTATTCTAATTAGGGGTGTTTATTATCAGATATCGAATCGGATTTAATTTTTTTGAATATTCGAATTTTCGGATCGATGATATAGTGATTCGTATTCGATCCGAAAAAAATGGATATCTACATATTCAAATATTAGATAATCGGATTGGATAGTCGGATATCCGATTATCCAAAAAATATAATTTGATTATACTAATTTTTCGAATTTGAATGTTGTATTTATAAAAAATTTTGAATTTCGAATATTATAAACAACAAATTACTAAATACAATAAGATTCACATCTATAAAAGTTTTAATTTTTAATTTTTTTTAAATATAACAAACACTAAATTGTTAAATAAAACAAGATTGATATTATGAAAATTTAAAATTTTAGATTTTCAGATAATTCGAAACTTGAAATATTGTGATTCGTATACGATCCAAAAAATTTAAAATCGGATCAGATATCTAATCCAAAAATAAAAATCAAATATTTTTAACACCCCTAATTCTAACCATGTTCTAAACTATGGAGTCTAAAAGTTAGCCACATACACATGTAATAACGGATTTAAGATATTTTTAAAAATCGACACACATAAAATATCAATAAAGTAATAATTTTATATTTAAATTGGTAAAAATTAAAATTTTAGGACGGACATACTCAATAAAATATATAATAATAAAAAATTAAAATTTTAAGATAAATATAGATAAAATTTTAGAGTAGACACATTTAATTAAATAGATAACATACAAAAATCTGCCATTGGATAAGGATTCCTCCTGGAGGGGTTGGTCCGCGATCATGATGGACGATGTCTTAGAGTTTTCGTTAAATTTATTGGCATTTGGTTGGTTGTCGAATCCTACTTATGGGGACTATGAATCGTTTTCCACTGTGCTCGGGAGTTGGTTCTGCGTCGAGGCATAGTGGATGCAGTGGTGCGGCTGCCACAAAAGAATGATTTGAACTGTGTCTGGTTTCCCACCCCCTGCCTCGATCACTATGTTGTTCCATGAAGAGCTGTCGAGGGCTCATGCTCAGGCGGAATTGACACTTTTCTGCTGAGTTGTGACTCGAGTAGGGATGAATACTATGGGTTTATTTGTATGCAATTTATGTTGCTTCCACGGGGGGGTTCCTGTTGACTGTTTAATTATTGAATTTAATTAGTATCACGTATAAGTTTCTTCTTCGATTAGATTTAAGAAAAATTCCATAAATCAAGTGATAGTAATTAGCATGGCAAACAAATACAATTTTAGAGATTTTGTATTGTATTCGTCAGGATGAGTTTGGTGAGTAGTAAACAAGTCTGGTTATAAAAGGTCATATTCGTCGTAGATAATAGGTAGGTAATGAATTTAAGATCTTATTCATCTTATATCCGTCCGTTTCACATTTGTCTGCTATATGAGTTTAATTTAGACTATTTATGTTTATAGATTTTGATTATATCTTTTTATTATGGTGTTTTATATACTAAGATATTAATTTATTTTAAAATTTAAGCTTAATCGTCAAATAGGTACACAAATTATATATATATTTTTTCTGTTAGGTGTCTAAATTATTTTTCGGGCAAACTAGGTGCCTAATGTTTTATTCCGTAACATATTTAAAGTTCTACGTTAATTTTTACCGTTAAAAAGAAATGTGTCAGCTCCTAAAAATTCTAAAATTTTATTAAAAATAAATAAAATTATTTACTTTACAAAAAATCTTTAAGTTTTTCAGATTTCACAAACAACCCGCAAAGTTTAAAATCTTAACTCCTTAAATCTAAATCCAGATTTAGTCTAATTTCGTCACCGATTATCACGTTGTCATCCATCACATTGATCATCGAAACTTCATGACCATTTCCTCCATCATTCCGTCATCGAAAATTTACCGACATTGTGTGAAACATCAAAATTATTGAATGGTTCATTCGAACGATTTATGAAAAACAATGACAGGACATATGAGAACGGCGTGTAGTAAAGATGTTTTATTTCATCACCGACAATGTCCGCAGAAGTGACAGAATTTGGGAGTTTATGAATTTTGGAGATTATTAGAAAATTCCAGTATATATTTTTTGTTTTATTAGTTTTATTTATTTTAGATATAATTTTAGATTTTTTAGGAGTTGACATGTGTCTTTTAACGATGGAAATTAACAAAGAACCTTAAATGGGTTACGAAATGAAACGTTAGGCTAAGGCAACTAGTTGACGCGAAAAATAATTTGGGCACCTAACTGAAAAAAGGTATAGCTTGGATACCTATTTGACGTTTAAACCTAAAATTTATGTTAACTCTTAAGTTTGTAGACATTGAACTCAATTAATTTAATTTAAAAAATAATAGTTTATGATTGAGTTTAAATTAATCGGGTTATAAATTTATAATATGTGTGAGTAAGTAAAATTTATAAAAGTGTAAATATGCTTTAACGAAGTTAGCTATGAATAATTAATTAGTTGTAGTTAAGTAGAATCGATAACAATGAAAATAAGCTTTAGTTAAGTAAATTATCACTAATTAATTAGTTGTAGTTAAATTTATATTAATGTAAATGTATTATATATATATATTTGATCAATCAATAAAATATACAAAAATTTTAAAATTTATGATTTATTTTTATATAATTCGATATTAATAATTGTTTATAGATGAATAGGAGCGGATGCAAACAGATATGGTAATTTCTTCCTTATTGAAAGATGAAATTAGTATTGGTAACGTTGCGCCATTTGGTATACACGTACGTACCTTAAGGTTTCCTCTAATGCCATATAGCATGTACCATCACTACCATCGTGGGACGTGTGGGATGTTGAATTCAATGATGATATGCTTGTTTATTTGGTTTTTTTTCCCTTTAAATCTGTACCACTAACCCCCCCAGTGGCCATAAACTTTCTGTCAAACTCCCAGGTTAAGAAATAAATAACAACACTCGGCCTCAACCAAATACCAATCGTCAATAAGCAAATGACTATGACTCCTACTACCACCTACGACCTTGTCTGGTGCAACATCATCTCCACTGGACTCTTTGTCTGATTCCTATAAACAATGCTTTATCAGCATTTAAACACACTTTCAGTGGCCACTGCTAAGTGCTAACATCAACAAATAACCATGGTGGTACACCAGATCTTTCCTCCCTATCAGGATTTGTAATTTGGAAGCTGAAATCTTTATTTAACACCCATTAGTCTACTTTAGGAGTTGTCTGTATTTTTAATGAAAAAGAGGTTGATATACAATGATTATCTTGGATATTATTCTAACGCAAGATTTAGGGGATTTCTTATGTTGTATGAGGTGGGGGAAAAGTGGGTTTTTTTAAGCATGAAGATATATATTCCCTTTGGCTTATCTTTAGGTGATGATGTGATAGATTAGTTAGGTTAAGTCACTACGGTTAATATCACGGCGTTATTATCCTATTTTTAAAAGACATGTTTGATAGTTTATATTTTTTACCTTTAATCTTGTCTTCTTTCTATGCCTCGTCTTAAAAAAAATTAAAAATTTAATTTTAAACCTTAACCCTAAAAATACACTTTATCCGTAATTCTTTAAACCTTAACCATAATATCTAATTTTGAACCCTAAACCTACTTATTTAAAGTAAGCCATTAATAGAGATACAAACAAAAGAGCACGACTTACACCCGGAAGTGCGGTGTCATTATCCCATTCATGGTGTTATTTCTTGTAAACATGTTTGACAGAACCGGATGCTTAAACTTGTCAAAGAATATTGAAATTTTTGACCTCTAAAGTTGCCGATGAGGGGATAAACCACCGGAAATGACTCCTCCACTAGAGAAAATCGCCAGTCATCGTGCATTGTTGCCTTGAAAATAAACAAGTGGGAAATGAAAATGAAAGCAGTATATGAAGCACACTCTCCATTTAAGAATAAATGTACATTATTTCTCTTTATCTACTACTTACATGCGTCCATACATAGGAGTACGTATACACATGTTTTGCACATAAGATCTTTGTAGAATCTGCACACACTGTGCTTCATATGGTTTTAAAATGGCAGAAACATCTCCTCCTACAAGCTGTGGAAGTTCACCGATCGTAGCATCGCCGATGGGTACTCCTTTGAGGAAGGTATTGAATAGGATTTCGGGTCTTGCTTCATCTTGCAGGATCAAAACAGGCCACCGAGGTCGATGTCGTAGGATTTTCCACAGGGATGTGGAACAGGAAGAGTTCCAGTATGCAAGTGCTCATTGTCTCTCGTCGTACTATAGTGTTTTCGTTGCTCGCCTTGCGATTATGGTTAGCTTACAGTTATAATCGGAAATCTTCATGTTCATGATCACTCTCGTGTTTTTGGGGTTGATTATTTAAACCAGTGTTTGTTTTTGTTTTTCAGATCATGCTAGCTATCTTGATTGCTCTGCTAACGGTCCTAACTTGGCATTTTACGAAGATGTATACAACAAAGTCACTAAAAACCTTAGCTTTCGGTCTTCGTTACGAACTTCTTCAGCGTCCTATATTACGGATGTGGGGGATCTTGAATTCGACATCGGAAATAACAACTGCACAGGTCAAGTTGTCGGAATATGTTATCAGGCGGTACAGCAAGCCTACCACACAAGCAGAACTAGTTGAGGTTGGCCCTTGAGACTTATTTTGTTGTTTGCAAAGTATGTTCTTATGTTTGTTTCTTCTGTTTTGGTTGATTTCTTGTACTCATAGCAGCTCTATCAGATGATGAAAGACATGACATGGGCGCTATTCGCGAGTCGTAAAGCTCTCAACGCCATAACGATAAATTACAGGAACGGATTTGTCCAGGCGTTCCATAGAGATCACAAGAATAACAGTACGTTCTATATATACTCTGATCTTGCAAATTATTCAATCAGTGGAACTGAGTCTCCCGGCAACAAAATGTTAACTCGACAAGGATGGAACGACCAATTCATTCGAGGTAACGTGTCTGCGATATGGTATCGTGAGCCGCTTGATCCTATCAGTGGGGAGAAAACAGGGAAGGCACTGCCAATTCCACCGGATGAGGTTATCAATATAGCAGGCCCTTCTCAAGTGCCTGATGGGGTAGCTTCTTGGCATGTGGCGGTCAGCAGGTATACAGATTCACCGTTGCTTTCCGCGGCACTGCCGGTATGGGACTCTTCCAACACGAGTATAGTGGCCGTCGTAGGTGTCACCACTGCACTTTTTAGTGTAGGTCAGCTGATGAAGGAACTGGTTGAAGTGCATAGTGGGTACATATATTTGACCTCACATGAGGGTTACTTACTAGCTACTTCCACAAACGCTCCTCTGCTGAAAAACACTACAAATGGGACCAAGCTTATGATGGCCGTTGATTCCAAGGATTCTGTGATACGAATGGGAGCTCAGTGGTTACAGAAAGCCTATGGCAACAAGTTTCCCCCGGGTGATGTTGTACACGTGGAGAAGGCTAATCTCGGCGGCCAGCATTATTACATTGATTCATTTTTTCTCAACCTTAAAAGACTACCTATGGTTAGTTCAGAAAATACTTCAATCAAAATTAGTCATTTGGATCATACTATTGTTTAAAACCATTTCAAAAGAGACTAAAACGTCGGAAATGGTGCAGGTTGGAGTCATCATCATACCGAGAAAGTATATAATGGGGAAGATTGACGAAAGATCCTTGAAAACGTTGATCATATTGATATCTGCATCTGTAGGTATCTTAGTCATTGGATGTGTCTGCATTTTGATACTTACGAATGGCGTATCAAAGGAAATGAAACTCAGAGCCGAGTTGATAAGTCATCTTAATGCAAGAAGAAGAGCTGAAGCTTCAAGCAACTATAAGAGCCAATTCCTTGCAAATATGAGGTAACCAATTACTTGATCCGATTTGCCTTGACAACGTTTACCGACTCCTTGTTACACATCTACCTGTGCCTTATGGATCTACTGTATTGCAGTCATGAACTAAGGACGCCTATGGCTGCTGTTATTGGACTATTGGACATTCTTATCTGCGATGACCATCTCACGAATGAACAGTATGCAATGGTTACGCAGATCCGTAAATGCTCAACAGCTCTTCTTCGGCTTCTTAACAACATATTGGATTTGAGCAAGGTGAGACATAGGAAAATCCAATTATGTAATTGGAATTATCAAGTAAATATATGCATAGTGTAACTCCAATTACTTGATCCTTAAGGCACGATTATGTTTCATCGGACAGTTTTCTAGGAAACATGTCTGTAAATCTATGTTAGACATATTGTTGTATCTCGCACTCACCGGGGAACCTAGGTAACGTAACTGGGAACAAGTACTTGTTATCATACATTATAGAACTTATCTCTTATATTGCACCTTACTGACCTAGAAAATTACACCCAAAATATTTGTTCTCCGAATATTTCATAGGTTGAATCAGGAAAACTGGTGTTTGAAGAAGCTGAGTTCGACTTGGGACGGGAACTTGAAGGACTTGTCGACCTGTTCTCCGTACAGTGCATTAACCACAATGTGGAGACTGTTCTGGATCTCTCTGGTATGACTCAAACTTGTGGGTGAGACTACTATTTTTATCTAACCAAAACTTTATGATAAAAATACTCTATATATCTGAAGAGCCACTTTCCTTTCATTTTGTTAATTGATTCAGATGATATCCCGAAATTAGTTAGAGGAGATTCTGCCAGAGTTGTTCAAGTTTTTGCGAATCTAATAAGCAATTCCATCAAGTTCACAACAAGTAAGTTGAACATTTATTGCAGATAAGTAACTCAAGAATGTTTTTTTCTTCAAACATATTCAGTGATGATGAACTTACCTTAAGAGACAACTTGGCATGGTTAACTGTTTTAAATGGTTTCAGCGGGTCATATCATACTGCGTGGATGGTGTGAGAATCCCGTTGTGTCGAGTGATTCTATGAAGTTTTCTCCGGATCAGAAGAAACCACTCTCTGCATTAAAGACAAAGTTGAAGCATCATGGAAACCATATGAAGAAGGCCGGCAAGAGAGACAAGAAAATTGTTCTTTGGTTCGAAGTTGATGACACTGGCAGTGGTATGATTCTTTTGTTTTCTGAAACAGTAGGAATTATATGTATTGTTAACGGAATCTGTTCCATTTCGAGGTATGCTTGTAGCATTTATCTTCCATGATCTACAGGTATTGATTCAAGCAAATGGGAATCTGTGTTTGAGAGCTTTGAGCAAGCTGATCCTTCAACAACTCGGACGTAAGTACTTTAAGCAAGATCAGATAGACATTCATCTAGTCTGAAGTGGACGAATTGCATAGACAGATTAAGAAATGTAATGTGCAGAGATTTTGTCATAAGATCCTTTTTTATTTTACAGGCATGGCGGCACAGGTCTTGGACTATGCATCGTCAGAACCTTGGTAAGTGTTTCGGTACATGTGAAGTGTAACCAATGCTGAAACCTTTAATTAGTTCTTCATAGCCTCATACTGTCTATGACAGGTTAACAAGATGGGTGGAGAAATCAAGGTTGTAAAGAAGAATGGTCCGGGAACGCTAATCAGACTATTCTTGCTACTCACTACCCCTGCAGATGGCACAGAGCAACATGGTCAAATGGATTTTGCAAAGCACAGTGTAGCGGTGAGTAAAGCTTTGCTCTTTTCAGCTGCTAACATTTTTCTATGTTTGATTTCCTACTTTCATAAACAATACACAAAAGATATCGACACTCGATAACATAGATTTTGCCTCAGTGGCAGGTTTTTGAGAGATCATTTTAGTATTTAGAGTATATTATAGTTAGTATTCTATTCTGTCTAAACCTTGTCCTAGAAAAAAAAAATCTACTTCCAGCTTGCCTGAGCATCGATCAGGTAGGCTGCTGATTATGTTTGTTGGTTAGAAAAGGCAGACAAGCTAGCTCAAAGAAGCAATAGAAGTTAACGCATGTAAAACATGAATGCAGGTGATCCTTGCCCTACACGGCAGCATGGGTAGACTGATAATGTCAAAGTGGCTGTCTAGAAATGGAGTGCAAGCTTTGGAAGCATCTGAGTGGAATGAACTGACACAAATCCTTCATGAACTGTTTCATCCCAGAACTAGTAACTGCGGTTTTGACGATCATTATTCACGGGGTGAACCTCTGAGATCTAGGATACACAGTCTACAAGACATGAGGAATCCAGTTTACATAGTACTTGTTGATCTGGGATTGCTTGACCTGAGCACCGATATATGGAAAGAACAGCTTAATTTTCTCGATAACTTCTCTGGCCGAGTGAAATTCGCATGGATGCTGAATCATGATACTTCCAATGCAGTAAAGATTGAGCTCCGCAGGAAGGGACATGTATTGATGGTTAACAAACCATTGTACAAGGCAAAAATGCTTCATATTTTGGAAGCTGTCATAAAGGAGAGACATGCTGAATTTAACAAGAGAAGTACGAATGGAAATAGAGGCAGTTCTCATGAATGTGTGGAAATCGATTCAACTCATTTCGAGACTTGCAGTTCTGATGATTCTGAAATTTCTGAAAAGGGTGGTGCTCTGCTTGCAGGGGAACAACCAAGAGAAGGAACTGTAAAATCCAACACAGCAAACTGCCAGACGCCTAAGAATTGCCTCGTTGAATTGACACGTTTAGGTTCAGAAGTGAACATTCTAAAGGCAGATGAAGATGAATGTAATGTCTGGCCCAAGTTGCATGACACTGAAGATGCCAAATGCGAAAATTACAATTCTCCTGAACATTATGTCAGCAGCAGCACGAAAGACGAAGACAAGTCATATACGAGTAAGGCTGCGAATGAAGAGAAATCTCTTGAAGGCCTACGGATACTGCTTGCTGAAGATACACCTGTTCTCCAAAGAGTAGCGACCATCATGCTGGAAAAAATGGGAGCTACAGTAATTGCCGTCGGGGATGGACTGCAGGCGGTAGACGCACTGAACTGTGAGCTTGTTGGAAAAGAGCATAGAAGGGATAGAATGCAGACAGATATTTGTGATTCTCCTCCATATGATTTGATTTTAATGGACTGTCAAGTAAGAAATCACTTTGAGATAATGCAAGACAAGCAGTACTACATTTCAACTAAATATTGTTTCGTGCTAACTCACCAATAGCACTAATCGTATCCTTTTTCCAACTCTATTATGCTTGCGGTGTTTGACTTTTATGTTTCGTGTTAAACAGATGCCGAAGATGGATGGATATGAAGCAACAAAAGCAATCAGGAAATCAGAAGCAGGGATGGGTTGGCACATTCCTATTGTTGCCTTGACAGCCCATGCTATGTCATCGGATGAGGCAAAATGCTTGGAGGTTGGCATGGATGCTTACCTAACAAAGCCAATTGACTACAAGTTTATGGTATCCACCATCCTTTCACTCACTAAAAGATCAGCCTAAAGTTTCCTGCCGAGCAACATCGCTGAACAAGAGAATATAACATGATAGGCGGCTTCAGATGGATACATGATTCTTGGGGGGAGAAAACCAAGGAGCATATCCCAATTTTCATGTCTTAGAAAGTTGTTTTATCTACTGATGAAAAGCCTGATGCTTGTGCAGTTTCTTTTGTTAATGTAATAAGCTAATGCTTGAGAGTCGTAAGTAAACTGTGGATTTAGGCATAACGTTATAGCAGTACACTGATTAATTAATGATGTTTTGCAACAATTGATTGCATTTGCTCAAAAAAGTTTTCGTTTTTACTGCAAAGCATGATGCTTGTGTGGCTTATTTAGAGTTAACATGTGAATGTTTATGGTCATAATAAGATTGTTTTAAACAAGATATTCATCAGACTTTCAGCAGTTAGGATTTATCCGATATGGTCTTCGGTGTCACCATTTCGAGTAACAGGCCGGACTTTATGAAGCTTAGATGAATCTTAACTCAGTTATTCAGTGTTAATCTCAATCCAATCTGCCTTTCCAGTTCCATCATTTCCAGAATAAGGTTTCCATTGCCCGAAGTGAGCAAATACTCGGTTGCAGAAAATATACAAAACCCATTTAAGCAATCTAAACCCATTTTATTCATATCCATGTTAAATATACAAAACATCTGACCCAACAAACTATAAACCCAATTGTCTAAACTAAACCCATAACCGGTTAGTCCAAATTACATATCCATCAACCCAAAACAATTACAAACCCTAATTCCCCTAATTGAACCCTAACTAAACTAGCCTAAGTAAACCCTAACCAACTCAGCCGCCGCCAACCTTTGACCTTGCTCTCTCTTATTCGACGAGGAGGCCGGCCACCGCCCCAGCCACGTGAAGGACCGCCCAACGTCTATTTGATCTGCAAAAACAAGAAGAGCATCATTAGATCTAGTTCTTCAGATCTGAAAATAAGATAGAACTCCTATTTTTCGCATAAAATATGTTGTAAATCATGGGTATAAAAGACCCATTTGCATGCTTTGTAACCGGTTTAGGCACACACCGGAGTTCAAAAAAAAAGAGAAATCGAATAGTGTTATTCGAAGCAAAAATAGTCCAAAACAACAACCAATATCACCAAAATACTCGAAAGGAAAACAGAGAAAAAAAGGAAACCAATCGGAAGCAAATCGGAGCGAAAATAAGGTAAAAAAAGGGGTGATTCGAATACTTATCTCTAGATCTACATTGATACGAGTCCCGGTTCGAAAATCCACCTCCATATTCGAACTCCCCTCGGTGAGACGCTTCAGAAAGTACTTTTCTTTTTCCGTTCCGGTCGCCGGCGCGACGGCCAGCGCGGTGGCCGGCGACGGTTCACGGTGGTTCGGCGCTGGGAACCTCCAGGAATTGAGAGCTTTTCTTAAGAGCTCTATTCTGTGTTTTGAGTAATAGAAAGCAAAATGAATTATGAAGCAAAAAATAAAGGGGGAGAATTTATATCTCACGCAAAACGACACCGTTTTGGTGCCGGTATTCATGGCCCCTAACGGCGCCGTTTAGTTCTAGGAGTCCCAAGATCGACCTAGTTACCCGATCCGACCTGCGCGTATACCCGGGTTTAAGGGTTAATTCCGCCCGCAGCCCCTGCATTCCATCGCGTCTCCACGTTCGGCCTCCCAGCTTGCATTGAGTTCAATTTTTGTCACTGTTTCCTCACAATTAAGCCTATTATTTTATATTTATTTCAATTTCACCCTTATTATATGTTATTTAACCCCAAAATGTTTTATGTTTTTGCAGATTAGCCCCTGTTTCTTAAAAATTATTATGTTTATGGTTTTATTATATTTATTAAATATTTACTAACTGTTTTTTACAGATTTGAATATCGAGTTTATACGTTCGATTGTATAAAATATTTTGTAACCGACAGGTGCCGGTTTCGGGCGTTGTAGGGGTGCTCACCCTCCCCTACACGTAACAGACTCACGGATCCAGCTTTGGTTCGTAGACAAATTTCAGTGTTCCAATCGCACCGTTAAAAACGATTGGTGGCGACTCCCCAGACGAATTCCGGTGATTACAGCTGGCGACTCCACTAGGGACCTATTTTTGCGAGTCGAGCCGCAAAATCGGTTACACTTTATTTAACGATCGAAAATATAAATTCGGTTTAATTTTATAATATTTTATTTATTTATTTATTTAAAATATTTTACTAATGTTTTTTAAATGTTTTTCAGGCCATCCATTTCATGAACCCTCAGCCCGGGTTTCGTCCGATTAAGTGGGAGCATGAAACTATTCCTTCGTGAGGTTCCGCCTCCGTGTAGGATGGTGAATTGCTTTCGGGATATTTTTCCCTTTGTCTTCGTGAGACCTACGTCTCCGCATAGACTTAGAGAAACGTATCCCCCTGAATCGTATTTATTATCCTTAGTAGGGTAATAAATTTTGTTCGGGTACCTTCTAGAGCCGAACCACATATAGTGAACCCTAGAAGCCCACCTTTAGAGCCGTCATACCGGACCTCCCATTTAGAGGGTCACCCAATAGGTTTTTCTTTTTAGAAAGAGAGAGAGATCGGGGGGTTTCTTTATTTTCCGCTATTTATTCCTCGTTTATTATTTCTGTTATTTATTTATTAAGCTATTATTCATGCAACATGCATCATGTTTATCTCATTTATTTTTTATTTGATCTGACACTAATGATATCTGTTTATCTTGTTCCGTTTTCTTATTTTTCATGGACATTTTTTTAATAAAATAAAAAAGGTGTTGATAACAAGACAACTGTTAGAAAGTCTCAGCCATGAAGAACCGTTTTCTAGACAAGGTGGAAGCCAACCTCCGAATCCGACGATGGTCAAAGGAAACCCAATATCAGAAAGGAGACAGCATAATGGAAGGTGAAAAAACCGACCTCAACGATTTTACACGCATTGCCTCGACGCAAAATCTGTTACAGGAGTTAAAATATATATGAGATCAGTGGGACGAAGACACTAAAGGTCTGTTACGGAGACCTACCATATTTGCTCGATGTCATCATTGACAAGGCGTTATTTCGAGCCCTAGCCCAATTCTGGAATCCCTCGTATAGTTGTTTTACGATGAGAGATGTTGATATCACACCAACTGTGGAGGAGTATACTGCCTTAATTCAATGTCCGAGATTTCAGTCAGATAAGGTGTATTTTAAACCACCTGATTCGCCTGCTTTCCAGAAAAGGTTGCTAAAATTGACCGGAAAAAATGAGCAATGGGCGAAGTCCCAAATCAAGGAGAAAGGTGAAACTAAATGCATCACCTAGAGAGATGTTCGGGATTTGATCCAAACAGAGACTAAATGTGAAAGGCAAGTTAAAATGTTTGCACTGGCCATCTACGGGTTAGTCGTTTTTCCCAAGTCGCTCGGGTACATAGATGATGCTGTTATGGAATTGTTTGACTACCTCTTTAAAGGTATCACTCCGGTTCCCGCCATTCTCGCCGAGACTTTCCGATCTCTTACCGCTTGTAGGAAAAATGGTGAAGGAAGGTTTATTGGTTATGCTCAACTTTTACTTGTATGGTTCCATAGTCACTTTTGGAAGCCATAAAGGTCCTCGTATCGGGCATGCTTCGACCATTATTCACCGATAAGGGATTTGGCATATACCCAAAGACCAGAGAGTATCCCATATGATCAGTGTAAAGCCATTCTACCCAACCTACGAGAGGGGGATATCGTGTGGAAGGCTAGTTGGTTCTTTCCTCATGAAATCACGTACAGTTGTGAAGGTTATGACTGGGTCCCCTTACTTGGAATATGGGGAGCAACAGGATACGTGCCATTAATGGTCTCCCGCCAGTACAGGTCCAGAAAATTTATCCCAGCAACGAGAGGGCTGGCCACGTGTGACTTCCCATATAAGGGAAGGGATTACAAAAGGACCGTTGCTGCTATCGCGAAAGCATGGAAGTATCCTTTAAGAATGGAGCCGTTTGACGAGAAACCTAGAGTCACTCCGGAATATCGCCAATGGAGAAACCGGAGAATCAATGATGAGATACCGATTCGAGACTCGGAAGTCGGCATACCGTTAGAGGAGCAACTCCGGGTAAATCCTTCAGACATGGAGATCGTTAGGCTGGATTTTGAGGGAAAATATATCAACATGGAAATGAGGTTATCGAGATTGGAAAATGAGAAAAACCAACTAGAGTTTGGTATTCAATCTCAAGAGCAAGAAATGCAGAGACTGAAAAAAGGCAAAAGTCGAGCGGAGGAAGACCTGAGTGACCTACAGGGAGGATATAAAAAGCTCCGAGAGTCAACAAAGTATGCAGACCTCAGGAGTTCTTTTGCAGACTAGAAGCTTGAAATTCGTGAAGAAAAAAGAAAGGCCCGGTATTGGGAAAGCAAAATTAATGAAGCACAGAGTCAACAAGCTCTTGATCAAGAAGAGTTGGCTCGTATTAGAACTGAAAATGCTAGTCTGAGAGGTCGGGTTATCGACCTGGAGGAGAATCTACAAAATTATCACCAGAGCTCGGCAGCTCAATTGGAAGTAAGCCGAGAGGAAAATGAGAATTTAAAAAGACAAATAAGAGAAATAGATGCAACTATGTAGGCTTGTAGAGCACAATTGAACTACGTGGAAGAGTTACGTCAATGGGATGAACAACAGTGGAAGGCTCGGGTTAACGAAACGCGAGAACAAGTCCAGAACAGAGACCGTACAATGTCCGAGGCCTTAGTACAAATTCGGGAAGTAGCTGAACATTTACAAATGTTAGCAGTCCAGGCTGAAGTTCTTAGCCTGCAATTTGAAGCAGAATCAGATAAGGGCATGAAGCTCGCATCACTCCTAAAAAAGATCAAGGCTTTGGGGGTAAAGGCCAAGCAATACATGTAAAGCGCGGCCCACCTTGTATATATAAAGTCTTGTTCTAGAACGAGCTTCCTTTTCAAAGTTGTATCAAGATCAACACCTTTTTGTAAAATGTTTTGCAATGCTAATATAATGTATCGGTTTGCATAAACATTCCATCATTTTAGTTACATTCATGCATTATCACATTTATTATTATCATGATCCTAATGTTCCAGGATACTATCAATGCAATAATACTGGAACCTGACAAATCCAACACTCACATTTTACCCGATTCAGATCCAAGAGAATGGAAGAACGGCTAGCCAAAATCGAGCAAGCTTATGAAGAAATGAAGCGAGACATGGAAAACAAGTTGGATAAAGCACAACAGGATACGCGTGCTCATATTTCTCAAACCCAGGATGAACTGCTCGACAAGATCGCACAGTTGTTAGCAAGAAAAGAGTCGGAGAAAATGAAAGGAATCGCTATGGAACAAGGCACATTAGCCGAGAACTCGGGAAATTCTTTCCCTGCCCATGAATCAGTTGAAATTCCCAAAGGGCAGACCAGTCAAACTGAAACCCATCTTCAAGGAGGGTTGGTAATCCATAATCCCAACGATTATACAGTGCCTGATTTTAATGAAATAGAGAAAGCTAGAGTCGAGTTACCGAAAGAACTCGAGGATAGATGCAAACAGCTGGAAGAAAAGTTTAAAGCAATGGAAAATATTGACCAGTTCCCCAAAATGGAGGATAGGGAACTAAGCTTAGTACCTGATCTCGTGTTGCCCCCGAAATTTAAAATGCTCGATTTCGAGAAATACAACGGGACAACATGTCTTGAGGCTCATCTGACTATGTTCGTCAAACGCATGACCGGGTACATTAGCAATGATCCTTTGTTAATACATTGCTTTCAAGACAGCCTAACAGGCTCTGCGACAAGATGGTATAACCAGTTAAGCCGCTCAAGAATTAACTCCTAGAAAGACTTGGCTCAGGCCTTTGTACGTCAATACAGCCATGTGATTGATATAACCCCTGATCGGGTTACTCTCCAGAATATGGAAAGGAGGCATGATGAAAGTTTTAGACAGTATGCACAACGTTGGAGGGACGTAGCCGCACAAGTCCAACCACCACTATCGGAGAAGGAGACAGTAATGCTTTTCGTAGGGACGTTGAAAAAGCCTTTCCTTGGTAGAATTTTGGGAGGTGCAACAAAGGATTTCTCGGATATCATAATGAATGGCGAAATTATAGAACAGGCCATTCGAAGTGGAAAGCTTGAAGACGAGGAGTCGTCAAAGAAACCATATTACAAGAAGAAGAATAACGAAGGTGGAGATACCGGCGTCCATAACATTAGTTATTCCAAGGCATCAACATGGCAACCCAAGGCCGCATCATCGAGCACACAGAAACCAAAACAAAATCAGAATCAGAAGACAGAAAGAGAATTCACACCTATTCCAATATCCTATGATGAACTTTTCAAAAACCTATACAATACGCACGTTGTGTCGCCCTTTTATATGAAACCGATACAACCACCACATCCAAAATGGTACAATCCAAATACTCAATGCAAATACCATGCTGGAGCAGTGAGGTATTCGATTGAAGATTGCATTGGTTTCAAGAAGCTTATTGAAAAGCTTATGCAAATATGAGTGGTGCGGTTTGATGATCTTACAGGAATCACTGAGACAAGCAATCCATTACCTAATCATGCGGATCCTGGGGTGAACGCGATTGTGGATCAAAGCAGCAGGAGGACCAAATGCAGAGTGGAGGAAGTGAGATATCCAATAAAATGAGTATGGAAAATGATAGTTGAAAAAGGCTTGATACCACCAGCATCTGGAGGTATAGAAGCCCTCAGTCAATCTTGTCTTTACCATAATACGATGGACTATATGATAGGAGATTGCACAGAGTTCAAAGCTTTAGTGCAAGAATTGATCAACAATAAAGAAATTGAATTTTTTGAAGAACACGTATCTAGAGCAACGGAGGTTTGTGCTTCGGAGCCAAACAATTCCAAGAACGTTCCGTTCTTGGTAATTTCAGAACCCAAAAAGTCTGAAGTAAGCAAATCTGCGAAAGCTAGACTTTCTGTTCAGGCACCACAACCTTTCCCTTTTCATGATCCAAGGAGAGTTCCATGGAAGTACGATTGTCAAATCACTCATCACAAGGACCCGCTGAAAGCTACATCAGAGGCGGTAAATGATGTAACGTACCACACGAGAAGTGGAACACAATATGGCTATATAAAAAACAAAGACCCGAAAGGGAAGGCTCTGATTGTGGAGCTACAAACAAATGTTTTTCAGGAACCTGAATCGTCAGTCAATGAACCGGTGAAGGAGGAAGAAATGAAAGAATTTTTGAAATTTTTAAAGCACAGTGAATATAACGTTGTCAAGCATCTCCGAAGGTTACCTGCTCGTATATCCATACTTACTTTACTACTTAGTTTAGAAGTTCACCGAAATGCACTACTGAAGGTGCTCAACGAGACTTTCGTTCCTAATGATATATCAGTGAATAAGCTCGATAGACTGATGAACAATTTGAACACCAACAACTTTATTACTTCAATGATGATGAGATCCCTTCAAGGGGAATGGGATCTACCAAGGCTTTACATCACTACTCGCTGCAAAGGATATACCTTGCCAAGAGTGTTGATAGACAATGGGTCCGCCTTAAACGTAATGCCATTGAACATATTGAATAGACTCCCGATAGAAAATACTCATATGAAGGCCTGTAGCACCATTGTACGCGCCTTCGACGGGACAAAGAGAAATGTAGTGGGAAGAATGGATATACCACTACAAGTGGGACCTAATATTTATGACGTCGACTTTCTAATAATGGACATCAAACCCACTTATAATTGTCTACTGGGAAGGCCATGGATCCACTCTGCAGGGGCCGTACCATCATCGTTGCATCAAAAAGTAAAATTCATCTTTGATGGAAGGTTGGTTACAATCAATGCTAAAGAGGACATTATAACCTCTATCACAAGTGATGCACCTTATCTGGAAGCCGATGAGAAGGCACTCGAATGTTCTTTTCGATCATTTGAGTTTGTTAGCGCCACTTTTGTTGCCGAGGGAAATAAAATCCCCACACCGAAATTATCCAGAACCACGAGAATGAGAGTTAAATTGATCCTGGGGCGAGAAGCTCGAGTTGGTAGAGGGCTCGGAAGACGCCTACAAGGTCGTGCTAAGGCACCAACCGTCATCAACAAACAGGACCGCTTTGGCTTGGGATACAAGCCAAATGCGGATCAAATGAGAAAAGAAATTCTGAAAAAACAAGAAAGGAGAAAAGCTCGTTTGCAAGGAAAGGAGGTTAGCTGGGAACCTATGACATTTCCTCCATTGTCCTAGAGTTTCGTCTTTGGAGGAATTATGTATCTAGAAGCAGAAGAAGCCGAGATAAGGAAATTGATGGGAAAATTAGACATTAATGTTATCACCGAGAAAGGAAACGCTGGAATGTACCCCAGTAGAATCACGCCATCTACACCAGGAACTACTCTGAACAATTGGACCGTAGAAGAGTTACCTATGGTTTTTAGGAAGTTTTCAAAGTAATGTTCAAAACACTACTGTTACTCTAGCCCGAGAGTAGCAAGAAATTTTTGTAAAAGGGCTCAAATCTACTATGTTTATAATAATAAAATAAAACTTTTTGCTGTAAAGCTTTTGGCCATTATTTTTCGTTTTTAACAATTGAATTTCAACTAAATTTCAAATTCTTAATTAGTGTGTTCAAATAAGATTTTATTTCAGGTCCCCAGATATCGAACTGTCAAATGATACTGAAGTCGATCCAGAGCTCGTCTTCGAAAGGGAGGTGTGTCTAGGGGAGCTTACAGAACCTGATGATGACCAGGAGTACGAGCTGCCTCCTGACTTGTTGAGACTGATAGAGCAAGAAGAAAAACAAATCCAACCTCATAAGGAATCAGTAAAAATTGTGAGTTTGGGAAATAATGAAGAAAGCAAGGAAGTTAAAATCGGCACGTGTATTACAGCCGAAACTAGACAAGATTTGATCAATTTGCTCCAAGAATTCAAGGATGTCTTCGCTTGGTCCTACCAGGACACGCCTGGTTTAAGCACAGACATCGTGGTACATAAGCTTACCATAAGAGAAGACTGCAAAACGGTTCAACAAAAACTACGAAGAATGAGACTTAATGTATTGTTGAAAATAAAAGAAGAGGTGAAGAAGCAATATAATGCCGGATTCCTCCAAGAAATAAAATACACAGAATGGGTAGTTAACATAGTACCGGTACCCAAGAAGGATGGAAAAGTCCGCATGTGTGTCGACTATAGAGACTTGAACAAAGCTAGTCCGAAGGATAACTTCCCATTACCGCACATTGACACTCTAGTCGATAACACAGCAAAACATTCTCTGTTCTCCTTTATGGATGGATTTTCAGGGTAAAATCAAATAAAAATGTATCCCGATGATATGCATAAAACAACATTTGTGACACAATGGGGAACCTTCTGTTATAAGGTAATGCCCTTTGGACTTAAGAATGCTGGGGCAACATTTGTGGCCCTATTTCATGACATGATGCACAAAGAAATCGAATTCTACATTGATGACATAATCGCTAAGTCGCGAACCGAAGATGAGCATATAAGAGTCTTGAGAAAACTTTTCTTAAGATTAAGAAAATTCCAATTGAAGTTGAACCCTGCCAAATGCACATTCGGAGTTGTATCAGGAAAACTGTTGGGCTTCATAGTCAGCGAAAAGGGCATCGAGGTTGACCCCGACAAAGTCAAAGCCATTCAAGAGCTATCGTCTCCACACACTCAAAAACAAGTGAGAGGTTTCCTAGGAAGGTTGAATTACATTGCTCGGTTCATTTCACAACTGACTGAAAGATGTGATCCTATCTTCCGACTCTTAAAAAAGCATGATCCTGGCGAATGGGACGACGAGTGTCAGGAAGCTTTCGACAAGATTAAATATTATTTGACAAGCCCGCCAGTCTTGGTGCCACCAGTGCCAAATAGACCGCTAATTCTGTATTTAACGGTCTTCGAGAAATCCATGGGATGTGTGTTAGGCCAACACGATGACTCGGGCAGAAAAGAAAAAGCAATCTACTACCTCAACAAGAAGTTTATAGATTGCGAAGTAAGGTATTCACCAGTTGAAAAAGCCTATTGCGCTCTAGTCTGGACAACAAAAAGACTGAGACAATACATGTTGTATCATACAACGTGGCTGATCTCAAAACTCGACCCTCTCAAATATTTGATGGAGTCAACTGCACTGACAGGCAGAATGGCTAGATGGAAGATCCTAGTGTCTGAATTTGACATCGTATATGTCAACCAAAAGGCCATAAAAGGAGCGCCATAGCAGACTTCCTTGCTAGTCGAGCTTTAGAGGATTATGAACCTCTAAACTTTGACTTTCCTAATGAAGACTTGATGTGTGTCGAGGAAAATGCCACAGACAACGGATACTGGAAATTGAACTTTGATGGTGCCTCTAATGCCACTGGTAAGGGAATTGGGGCAGTATTGGTATCTCCAGAAGGTAACTGTTACCCCTTTGCTAGTAAACTCGACTTTGAATGCACCAATAACATTGCAGAGTATGAAGCATGTATCATGGGAATCAGAGCAGCAGCTGAACAAAAGATAAAACAACTGAAAGTATACGGAGACTCTATGCTCGTGATCTATCAACTTCGAGGAGAATGGGGCACCCGAGACCCCAAGTTGATGGAGTATCGAAATTTGGTCCTTGACCTGATCAATCCATTCTATGAAATAACCTTCCACTATTTGCCACGAGAAGAAAATCAAATGGCAGATGTTTTGGTTACATTGTCATCATTGATTCAAGTGAATCAACCATCAGATTTGAGGTCGATACAAATGAGTATATACTACTCTCCAGCCTACTGCTACAATGTTGAAGAGGACGGAAACAATGAATGTCCTTGGTACCACGATATTTTGCAATACATAAAGAATCGTGAGTATTCAAAAGAAGCTTCAGAAAATGAGAAAAGGACGTTGCGAAGACTAGCAATCGACTACGTCCTAGATGGCGAGATATTATACAAAAAAAGAAAAGACCAGATATTGCTACGATGTGTAAATGCCACCGAAGCCAAGATGATCCTCGAAGAAGTACATGAGGGTGTCTGTGGAACCCATGCTAACGGGTTCACCATGGCAAGACAAATCATGAGGCTCGGATACTACTGGCCCACAATGGAAAGTGACAGCATTGAGTACGCTAAGAAATGTCACAAATGTCAAATATATGCAGACAAGATTCACGTTCCTCCATCACCGCTGCATGTGATGACATCCCCTTGGCCGTTTTCCATGTGGGGCATGGACTTCATTGGGCCTATTTCACCAAAGGCTTCCAATGGTCATCGATTCATATTTGTCGTCATTGACTATTTCACTAAGTGGGTAGAGGCAGCCACTTATGCGAATGTCACCAAAGTAGCAGTAAGTAGATTCCTCAAGAAGGAAATCATATGCCGATATGGAATGTCAGAAAGCATCATATCTGATAATGCATTGAATCTGAACAATAAGACTATAGCTGAAGTCTGCAAGCAATACAATATACGAAATCACAATTCCTCGCCGTACCGTCCGCAAATGAACGGAACAGTGGAAGCAGACAACAAAAACATCAAGAGAATTGTGGGGAAAATGGTAGAAACTTATCGAGACTGGCATGAGAAGCTACCGTTTCCCCTGTTCGCATATAGAACATCAGCTAGAACTTCTACTAGGGCAACTCCTTTTTCCCTAGTCTATGGGATAGAGACAGTTTTACCTATAGAAGTCGAAATCCCTTCCTTAAAATTTTTGTTTGAGCTAAAGCTAGATGAGGCAGAATGGGTTCAAACCAGACATGACCAGCTCGCTTTAATCGAGGAAAAAAGATTAAGGGTTATCCGACATGGGCAAATGTACCAGAAACGGATGATGAGAGCCTTTAATAAAAAAGTTCGTCCGCGAAATTTTTGAGAAGGGGATCTAGTTTTAAAAAAGATTCTTCCTATACAGAAAGACTTCCGAGGCAAATGGATGCCAAATTGGGAAGGACCGTACGTAGTGAAGAAAGCCTTCTCAGGAGGAGCATTAATCCTGACTGAAATGGATGGAAAAGATATACCCAACCCGGTGAACTCAGACTCAATCAAGAAGTACTTTGACTGAAAGCCCCTAGAGACACGAATATACCCCGTCAAGATAGCTCTAAGATGCTGGATAGTCAAATATCTAGGGCATCAAAAAATTTTCTTTTTGTATTTTACTATTATCAGTAACTATCTTTTGTTCTCAATAAAATTCTGTTAATAAAAAGTATCAAGTTTTGGTTTTCGTACATTGCTTCTGAAATCTCTTAAAAGCACAAGAACTAGAAGCAACCTTACACAGAAAAGTGTACCTTGTTAAGAGACACTATGGAAACAGAACGTACACCATCCAAACAGATTGGAATCAGATAATCTCGTCTGGTGACAGAGACCCTGCTATCAAAGTGTCAACAACCAATCAAGACAGTTGATTAAGCAATTTCTGTGAAAAATCATTGTCATATGCATCTTGCATCTCATGCTAGGGGCATGCATGCATGCATCAAACATGTTAGGTTAGAATCATAAAATGCATACTAACCTCCACATTTTGAAATCGTTTGCAAAAGAATTGCAGATCCTACCACTGCAACAAGTAGTGAAGCAGAAAAACATACTCCCACTGTTAAAGCACTTCAACAGGATAGTGCAACCTTACCCCAGATTACTACCATTTATCAGAGAGTACAGGTAAGGATCCTTAACCGTTACGGTTGCTTTTTTCCTACTCATTAGATAAATCATTTGGTAAACAAAGTAAGACCAATCGATGAGGACTATTCAAATGCCCATTAAAACCCATTTTCACGAATGGTCAAAGAAAATCAATCCCTTTGAGTAAATTCAATCTCAGAATTGGTACCAACTGATTGTACCCAGGAGAATGGTACAACTAGCCCGGGGCAAACGACCACCGGTAAAGGCAACTCAAATCCGTTGATCCCTGTGCATATGGGAAAAATGCATCAAGAAGGACTATTCGAATGTCCATTAAAATCCATTTTCACGAATGGTCAAAGGAAATCAATCCCTTTGAATAAATCCAATCTCAGGATTGGTACCAGCTGATTGTACCCAGGAGAATGGTACAACTAGCCCGGGGCAAACGGCCACCGGTAAAGGCAGGTTAAATCCGTTGATCCCTGTGCATTTGGGAAAAATGCATAAAAGAGGATTATTCAAATATCCTTTAAAATCCATTTTCAAAAATGGTCAAAGGAAATAAATTCTTTGAAAAACTTCAATCTCACGTTCAATATTAACCAATTGTACTCAAAGAAATAGTACAGCTAGCCCAAAGTAAACGGCTACCAGTAAGGATCACGCTTCTTCGTCAGTGTAGCAGCATGCAAACTCATTCTCAAATGGTGCTTCTGCGTCAGTGTAGCAGCATTAAAACTCTGTTAGATTATGCTTCTTCGTCAGTGTTGCAGCTAAATTGAGTGTCAGAACTCGACGTCCTCAGATCTCGCTTCCCCGACAGTGTTGTAAGTGGATCGGAAGGTGTTTCCCATCTAGGCGGCAGTGTTGTAGATGGATCAGATAGATCATGCTTCTTCGTCAATGTTGCAGCTAAATAGAGTGACAGAACTCGTTGTCAGATCTCGCTTCTCCGACAGTGTTGTAAGCAGATCAAATGGCGTTTCCCATCTCACGGTAGTGTTACAGATGGATCAGATAAACCATGCTTCTTCGTCAGTGTTGCAGCTTAAAAATGATAGAACTCGTCGTCAGGTCTCGCTTCTCCGACAGTATTGTAAGCAGATCGAATGTTGTTCCCAATCTCGGCGTCAGTGTTATAAATAGACTAGATAGATCGTGCTTAGTCAGTGTTGCAGCTTAATCGAGCATCAGAACTCCTCGTCAGATCTCGCTGCCTTAGTGGTGTAGCTAGATCAGACATCAATGCTCGTATCAGACCGTGCTTCTCCGGCAGTGTTGCAGCCAGGCCAAGTCTTTGACAGAAATGATAGCATCATCATGACTTAAGTTTTGTGTCGTCTTCTCCAACAGATCCTCAAACTTTGAAGATTTTGTCGACAGGGGCGGTGAAGTATATCAAGTTAAAGCTCTGAAAGAAGAAGCGGTGGCCGAAAAGAACCCCAACCTTACCAAAACATAACCCCTAAATCATATCAGAGTAAATGGGTTATTCTTTATCTTTGCTCTATTGTCGTTATACAACAATGAGCAAAGAGGGGCAACTGTAATAACTCATTTAAGCAATCTAAACCCATTTTATTCATATCCATGTCCAATATACAAAACATCTGACCCAACAAACTATAAACCCAATTGTCTAAACTAAACCCATAACCGGTTAGCCCAAATTACATATCCATCAACCCAAAACAATTACAAACCCTAATTCCCCTAATTGAACCCTAACTAAACTAGCCTAAGTAAACCCTAACCAGCTCAGCCGCCGCCAACCTTTGACCTTCCAGGTTTCCGTGCGTGGCTACCACGCGCAGCTATTCGAATAGCGCGTGGTGGTCACGCGCTCTCTTATTCGACGAAGAGGCCAACCACCGCCTCAGCCACGTGAAGGACCAGATCCACCGCCCAACGTCTATTCGATCTGCAAAAACAAGAAGAGCATTATTAGATCTAGTTCTTCAGATCTGAAAATAAGATAGAACTCCTATTTTTCGCATAAAATATGTTGTAAATCATGGGTATAAAAGACCCATTTGCATGCTTTGTAACTGGTTTAGACACACACCGGAGTTCAAAAAAACAAAGAAATCGAATAGTGTTATTCGAAGCAAGAATCAGTCCAAAATAACAACTAATATCACCAAAATACTCGAAAGGAAAACAGAGAAAAAAGGAAAACCAATCGAAAGCAAATCGGAGCGAAAATAAGGTAAAAAAAGGGGTGATTCGAATACTTATCTCTAGATCTACATTGATACGAGTCCCGGTTCGAAAATCCACCTCCATATTCGAACTCCCCTCGGTGAGACGCTTTAGAAAGTACTTTTCTTTTTCCGTTTCGGTCACCGGCGCGGTGGCCGGCGATGGCTCACGGTGGTCCGGCGCTGAGAACCTCCAGGAGTTGAGAGCTTTTCTTAAGAGCTCTATTCTGTGTTTTGAGTAATAGAGAGCAAAATGAATTATGAAGCAAAAAATAAAGGGGGGAGAATTTATATCTCACGCAAAACGGCACTGTTTTGGTGCCGATATTCATGGCCCCAAACGACGTCGTTTAGTTCCAGGAGCCCCAAGACCGACCCGGTTACCCGATCCGACCCGCACGTATGCCCGGGTTTAAGGGTTAATTCCGCTCGCAGCCCCTGCATTCCAACGCGTCTCCACGTTCGGCCTCCCAGCTTGCATTAAGTTCAATTTTGGTCACTGTTTCCTCACAATTAAGCCTATTATTTTATATTTATTTCAATTTCACCCTTATTATATGTTATTTAACCCCAAAATGTTTTATGTTTTTGCAGATTATCCCCTGTTTCTTAAAAATTATTATGTTTATGGTTTTATTATTTTTATTAAATATTTACTAACTGTTTTTTACCGATTCGAATATCGAGTTTATACGTTCGATCGTATAAAATATTGTAACCGACAGGTGCCGATTTCGGGCGTTATAGGGGTGCTCACCCTTCCCTACGCGTAACAGACTCTCGGATCCAGCTTTGGTTCGTAGACAAATTTCGGTGTTCCAATCGCACCGTTAAAAACGATTGGTGGCGACTCCCCGGACGAATTCCGGTGATTACAACGACCAAAGTTGGAAACGTTGAGAGCAAAGGCATAGGAGGAGGAGAATAAGCACGAGAAATCGGCGAGCATCACGACAGTAATGGCTTCAAACAATCTCCAGATGGGGGTTCCCCATGTTTTCAAGGCAATGGTAGGGGTTTCAAGTGTATGCATGGAAGCATTTGAATCTGTCCGCAACCAAGCCAAGGGTATTGCAGAGGAGCATGATGTGAAGATACTACTCCCTTGAGAAGAGATAAGCATACCCGAAAACAAAATGATGCTACCACTGATGCCTGGTTTGGTACATTGGTGTCACCTTGTTCCACAAGGATCGGAGTCGGACTCCGGTGAAGCGATGCTCAAGCGATTTACGAGATGTTACAATAGGAAGTAGTCAAGTGTAGGAATGTAGTAGGCTTGTATGCCTTTCATTCTTTGCAAACCTTTGCAATTATTTAAACAACATTGTAAAATGTATTATTATATTATATTATAAAATTAAAAAAATGCATGAAATTTATTTTCTTTAAACGAGTAAAAATCTTTTACCCCTAATTATGTTTTTTATATCCTAAACCCTAAACTCTACCCTTAAAAATATACACCTTACTCTTAATTCTTTAAACTCTAACGATAATCCCTAACATTAAAATCTAAACTCACTAGTTTAAAGTGAGACATCAAGACCATAATAAAAGATAAACAATTTATACCACTTTAAATTGTGAGTGAAAAATCCGAATATCACAAACATCCGATTCAAATCCGATCCTACGTACGATATAACCTGAAAGGAAAAGAAAATAATTTCAAACGGTATAATTTCCGGCCCCAAACTTTAAAAAAAACGTAAACAAACTCAAACCCAGGAAAATTTTCTCTTTTTTCTTTCTTTTCCTTTTTCCTAATGTTAGCTGATTCTCCAATTTCCTCTTTTGATTTCCCTCCTTTTTTTTTTCTTTAATTCCAACTTTGGTTTCCTTCAACCCTTTGTCTTTCTTTAAGTGTTATACCTAATTGGTGGAAATACGCAACATAGATGATTGATTGAAGAAGAAAAGTAGTAATCTTGTGGAGTTTTCTTTAGGGGTTCAAGCTTTATCCTCAGGTGTTGAGATCTGAAGCTATTCTTTTCTTTTGAGTGAAAAAAAAGAACATAAAATGAGCGCTGCAAGGTTTATAAAGTGCGTGACTGTTGGTGATGGTGCCGTTGGTAAGACATGTTTGCTGATTTCTTACACAAGCAACACGTTTCCCACGGTATTTGTCTCTTCCATTTGTTTTCAAAGTATTTATTTTGGTAATTTAGTGTTCAGGGTTGAACTGTACTTGTTCTGTTTAGATTTTGTAAAAAAGAATTAGTATCTGTTTTTTTAATACGAGGAAATTTTATGAATTGGTGAAGTGAAATTAGACCTTTTTGGTTTAATTTTCAGAGTTGCTGGTATGCTGTCTGATTTGATATTGAATGAGGATTTACTCGTTAAAAACTGGTTTTAGTGTTTGTAGAGTCGATTTTATCTCTGAATTTGATTTGGGAAAAGCATATTAAACATGAAAAATCACTTTAATGTTGTAATTGCTAAACAAGCTTTCAACCTGATTCCATCTTTGTGTATTTCATCCTGATAATCATCTTAGGAGTTTTGGCACTTGGAAACTTATACTAAGATGCTTTAACCATTTGTCTTGCATTGTAATTGTGGTGGAAAACAGGATTATGTGCCCACTGTTTTCGACAATTTCAGTGCAAATGTTGTTGTCAACGGAAGCACTGTTAATCTGGGGTTATGGGATACTGCAGGTACTTTGCACTTGGACCTTTTGCTTTCTTTTTCCAATCTCATTGTCACTAGAGATGTTTTTTTTTTCCTTTGGTGGGTTTAAGTTTGCAATTTCGGGCAACAGGACAGGAAGATTATAACAGATTAAGACCTCTGAGTTATCGTGGGGCGGATGTGTTCATATTGGCATTTTCCCTCATTAGCAGGGCCAGTTATGAAAACGTCTCCAAAAAGGTTAGGTGTAAAAATTCAAACATAGTGAAGTGCTGTGTACATAGACTTTTAAATTTATTGGTTGCTCATAATTATGTTCTTGACTTATTTTTTCCAGTGGATTCCAGAGTTGAAACATTATGCTCCTGGTGTTCCAATAATCCTTGTTGGAACTAAGCTTGGTAAGTTCAAACATTAAGTGTGCTTTAGCTGCAAAAAAATCTTTAAAATAGCTACTTCCAACAATTTCTGTCATCAAAGCACTTAATCGCGAAGTTTTAGACTTTAGACATTGATGCCATGGTTGGTGTTTTAGTATTAGAATGATTCTCAATAGTTTTGCTTCTGGTTTTATGCTAAAAAGTTGTAGTGAATCATAAACTACTTATCTGAATCGTTATGAATAATCCACTGATCCACAAATGTATGTGTTTATGTGTGAATTCTAGTGTTCATTTTCTTTTGTGTATGTTTCCAAATGAACTAGATCTTCGGGATGACAAGCAGTTCATTATCGATCATCCTGGATCTGTACCTATTTCTACGGCCCAGGTAAAGGATTTTGTATTAGTTCAGTCTTTTACATAAATATTATGTATGGAGTTTCATGATTCGCAACTATCCACACCTTACCTTTCCTTCCCCTTTTCTCCTGAATCTGTAAGGGAGAGGAGCTGAGGAAGCAGATCGGGTCACCTGTTTATGTTGAATGCAGTTCAAAAACGCAGGAGGTATATGTTGTTCCGTAAATATGGTCATATTTTTTCAGACAAGGGATTATGCTTTATGTTTAAGGGATTCATCGACTTCTCTGCAGAATGTGAAGGCGGTTTTTGATGCAGCCATCCGAGTTGTTCTTCAACCACCCAAGCAGAAGAAAAAGAAGAGCAAAGCACAGAAGGCCTGCTCCATATTGTAACCGGAAAAAGAAAATGTGAAAAGCTTATTATAAACACCGGAGTAAGTCTCTCTCTCTCTCTCTCTCAACTGGTCACCCTGGATCTCTGTGAAGTATCTACTGGTGTAACCGTTTTGCGGTATCGTGACTGTTGTGATATCCTATTGCCGTCCCTCGTTCATATTGTTTTTGATATGCTTCTGTATTACTGCCACTGCAACATCCCAGTTAGGAAATTTAAGAGACAATTGTAAGCTTATTGTTGTTGTATTGCTTTAAAAAGGTTTGTGTTTGTGGTTTCCTTTGTGCTTAGCGTCTTGTAACTTGGTTGTTTCCGACAATCTTTTTACAACACTTCACTCATTGTTCATTAACAATCTAGACACCGGCACCTGCGACTGGCCGGAAAATAATGAAAATCAGACCCCCCATAAAAGTGGCTTTTGGAACATTCAGTGTAACTCTACCAGCTTAGGGACTTGTCAAAGTCCATGGCTTTTATTCTATGATATCTGTCCTGCACATTCCGGCAACATGAAACTTTGCCGGAAAACCCCATGTTACCGTGTCAAATCAGCGGCGGCCGATTTAGAGATGAATCTTAGTTAGAAACAAACCATGATGAATATTTCCTTTCAAATATTTGATTCTTTAGAGTTGCATAGGTTGGTGCATGTATTGTATTAGTTTGATATAATGTTTATATTATTCAAATATCTTTTCACCTATAAATGAGGCACTTAACCCATATCGAGTCTCATGACAGTTTAAAGATTTTAGAGATCTTTAAATTAAGACTTTTACTTTATTAAAAATATTATTACCCTTAAAGATTTTGAGCCTTGTGCAATTTATTCAAAGGTATATAAGTTTTTTCTTCAAAATAATTATAAAAATATTATTAGATTATCTTCTTAAGTGTTAAAAAATTAAATATTAAACATCTAAAAATTAAATATTTTTAATTTTCACCAAAAAATAATATTTTTATGTTTTAAGTTTTTTATAATTATTATATATATAAATACTTATATATTTATATTTCTTAAAAATATTTAATTTATTTTTTATTTTAAATTTTTTTATAATTTTTTTTATTGTATCTGTCTAAAACTCACTAAATCTCACGTCTTACTATATATTGTATCAGCAACGTGCTAATTTGCTGTATATATTACCAAAAGTTCCCGATAAAAACCTTGAATCCCACGGTGTTTAGAGAACCTTTGAGTTATTCACTATAAAGATCCTCCACAGAAACTAAAAAGTAAATAAGAGTTGGTTGATTTATTGGTAAATATATGAATTTGAACTGTTAATTTTCATTAATTTGTTGTATATAAATTATAAAACAGTTAAATTTGACTAATTTCATGAAGATAGATTATTAAACTACTAATTTTTAAGTCAACGACTAAACATTCAAGGTATAACAATATTCTTGATTAAATTGACTTTTTTTTTTTTTATAAATGCTACTGAAATTTTATTAAATTCATAAAAAATTATAATTATAACGTAATTAAGAGCAAAATAATTGAATTAAAAATCCAAAAGTTCTTACAACTCAAAAGAAAAATAAAATTCCTATGAAAATAAGCATACCAATAAAATTTAACAGTTTCCTGAATCTCCTTGTCTTTGTCCAAACGAGACACATAGTAAAGGAAAAAGGAATTGTAGGCGATTCAAACTATCGTGCAAAATTTAAATAAAATAAAGTTTTCAATCTTTTTAGATTAAATTTTAGATTGAAATAAAGTTAGTGGATTAAATTATTATTAAGATAGAGATTAAATTTTCAATCTTTGTAAATCAAAAGGATGGAAATTAGGATTAAATCTAAATAAAATATAAACTTTCGAGAATTATAGGCGGGTGTTCGATCGAATTGAATCGAAACAAAATTTTTGAGTTATTCGAGTTGATGTGTTATATTTTACAACCCAAATTTTATTTGAGTTATGTTTAAGAAATTTGAGTCGAGTTGAGTTTTCGAGTTCTTATAAAATTTTATTTAATTATTTTTCATCTTATAATACGATTTGATTGTAATTTAAACGATTTTCTCTAATCATATAAGATACATATATATATATTCATATTTTTTTTCATATGTGATAATATCTCTTTATATTTTTATATATTGATATATATTATAAAAATTTGAGTTAGTTGTCTCGAACTTAAAAATAAATCTTTTAATTACTAAAACTTTTAAATTATTCAGATTTTTATTTTATAATTTTATTTAAAATTGATTCGAATCAAATCAAGTTTATAAAATTTCAAATCCAATAAAAAAAATCAAATATTTTCGCCTTAAAAAGAAACTCAGTTTTTAAATTTTCTTAAATCGGTTTGTGTTTTGCTCACCTCCACAGAGAATAACTAAAAAAGGGACGGTGTAAATCCCAATTTATTTGAATTCTAGAAATATAAAGGCCGTGATTGGAGTACAATAGGGACCGCAAAGATGATCGCGGACGGAGTCAAAGACGATGAGAAATGGCTCGCCGCCGGCATCGTCGGCCTTCAACAGAACGCTTTCTACATGCATCGCGCTTTAGTAACACTCTTGTCAATTATTTTGTTGTACATCTTACTTGGTTGAAAGGGAAAATGAGATTATCAGAGGAAATCTCTACTTGCTTTGACCATAGAATCCCTAACTTTTTGCCAGTTAGTGAAAATTTGGCACGTTTTTTTTTTTTGCTAGGATTCGAATAAACTCAGAGATGCTTTGAATTACACTGCTCAGATGTTATCAGAACTTCGAACCTCAAGGCTTTCTCTTCACAAATACTCCGAATCATGTTAGTTCATCTCTCCTGATCTCATCTCCATTTTTGTATCGGATCCATGAACTTGTGGGTATAATGCTTGAATCCCACATTCTGTTTTTATAGGTTACATGGACGCAGTTCGGTTGATTTAAAATTCTCTTTGAATTTTAAATACTTAACCGAATAGATTTAATAACAAAATATCCGAGATTTAAATGAATATTTTCGGTTATCAAATCTACTATTTTTGGATAGATATTAACAAAATTATCCGATATTTTAAATGGATATTATCCGATATTTGATTTGATATTATCTGATATTAAATTTAAATTTTAAATCAGATTTTATATGATTCTCGGACATATTTGTCCCTATTTTCAACCTATAAATAAGAAGCTGATCTCTCAGTTTTTCTCATCCCATTCAGATTTACTTCTGTCTTACTTGAGAGAGTTTGAGAGCATCACTCGAGTTCCTGTTCGGCTTTGATTCTGACGATCATTTCCTTTACAGTCCACTCCAGACTTTGGGTGTACACTGTTTGGAGGACCGTGCTAACCTTCGGGGACAACCGTAGCGAGTACACACATCGGGGCGAATTGTTTCTAAAGCAGTGACCTCCATATTATGACACGGTCTAATTATCTTTCAGTTCGTTCATTTTATTTTTCTTATCAGTGCTAATCCCTGTTTTACAGTTTACTTAACCAACAAAACTGATTGGTACATTTCGTTTTTCAACTACGATTTTTGAGTTTTCTTGTAATGGTTCAGATATGTGAGCATTTGATGAATTGAGGAAGCTGGAGATGTTTTTTAAGGAAGAGACAAGGCGCGGTTGTTCTATTGTCGATCAGTATGAGCTAGTACAGCATGCTGGCAATCTATTGCCTAGATTGTAAGTTAATTTGTGCTTGCTCAATGCTCACTTCACCTAGTGTACCAATGGGCTGCATGTCGTTATGTTCTTGTGTAATTCATTCCAGCAATTGTTTGATGTTATTTAGGGAAATTTTAATTAACCTAGGTCCTAGATATATGTACTATTTGTGAATTATGATTGCATCCTGTTTGGTTCATATGTATTGGGTGTGAAATGGTTCCTTCTAGAACATATGTTGCATCCAATTATTTAACAGGAAAAGCATGGTCAAGTAGCATGATTGTTTTAACATATTGCTTGAGCAATTTAGTTTGTAATACATAAAATTGAGAATCTCTTGTAACTTTTAAGTTTGTACTTAATGAGTCAAGCTATGAAGAACGGGTACGACATTTGAAGGGCATCTTGCGAACCCAATACGTCTAGGACCGGTACGAGTTGGGTACGGCTATGGTACGTATCAGGGACGTCCCACATTTGCGGGATACGGTTAAAATTATTTGAGTTTGTTGGGAGATCAAAGGGGACGTTTCGGGTACGACGTTAGGAGTCCACGCACATCCCCAACTTGTAATGGTAGCAGAAGACTTTCAGAAACATATTTATTAATTTTCAGTGAAGACACTTAGCGGCGGTTCGCTAAGAAAAAACAAGATCGGATTTGATTCTCGACGAGACAACATAATTCGAGTCGGGCTTTTCCAATACTAAATCTGATTGTTTTAACGGCAATAGCTGTACTCATCTTTCAAAGATAGGCTTGGGAAGATCAATTACAAGAAAGAAAGGCAAGTTACAACGGGTTGGACCTTGTAGACTGTAACCGACATGAATCCCAAAGTAAAAATCCATTTCAATGATAAACAGGATTGAAACAAAGTTAGCTCGAGGCGATTTCTTCATTTTTCATTTTCAACTACTATTTATTTTTCTCAATCTTTATTTTTACTTTTAATTTGTTTACTTTAGTTTTTTTATTTTTCATCACAATCTCATGAACCCCCATTTTAATTAATTATTCGCAGCATCATGGACTAGAATCGACACAAAATTACGTCAGAAATTCCAAATTACTTGTGGATCGACCCTCTTTATTATATTATTATTTTACTTATTTAATTTAAAGAGGATTATTTTATTTTGACGAGTAAATTGACGCTTATCAAATTTGGTGCCATTGCCGGGATACAACAACCGTTATGCATCGTTTTTCTTAATGGCAAAACCCCATTTCAACTCAAGACGAGATTGATCCACCTTCTTCCCACCTGTAACGGCTTACCTAGTGAAAGTCCACATAAACACCTCGCAGAATTTCATATGGTGTGCTGCAGCATGAAGCCTCAAGGAGTTTCTAAGGATCAATTCAAACTAATGACATTTCCTTTTTCTTTAGCCGGAACGATTAAGGAATGATTATTTTATTTACCGCTTAATTCAATTACTACCTAGGCTGATCTATTACGTGTTTTCATTGATAGGTTTTTCTCAGTGACAAAAACAAGTGAACTAAGGCGAAGCATTTTGAGAATTCAACAAAAAGAATACGAAACTCTTTATGATTATTGGGAAAGATTTAAAATATTATGCGCCAATTGTCCGCAACATGGTCTATCTGAGTAGACACTCATTCAACACCTTTACGAAGGGATGCTTCCGATTGATAGAAATATGGTAGATGCCGTTAGTGGCAGTGCTCTCATTAACATACACCCAATGCAGCAAGAACATTTATTTCCACTATGGCAGCACACTCACAACAATTCGGATCTTTGAGTGAACCTAGCCAATGGATTCACGAGGTAAGTACAGTTTCAATTGAAAACAAATTAGACAAATTAACTGACATTGTTAATTCGCTTGTTTCAGGAAAGATTGGAGCCGCAAAAGTATGTGGAGTTTGTACTATGTCAGATCATCCGACAGAATATTGCTAATTGTTACAAGATGCATCCGAGGCATAAGTTAATGTCGTAGGAAGCTTTCTGGGACCTCCTCAAAGAACCTATAACCCATATGGAAATACTTTCAATTCAGGATGGAGGGATAATCCAAACTTGAGTTATGGATACAACCAAAATGTCAATCCAAATTATCAACCGATACATCTTCCTTTTCCAACCTAAACGTCACATATATCGTCCCTTGAAACAATTGTTGAGAAATTTGCCATATCCCAAGAAAAAATCCAAACTCAAACACAAGCTCATCTTTAAGAAATTGACAAACAAATTAGACAATTAGCTCAAAAAGTTGGTCACCTATAATCTCAAGTTCGATTACCATCACAAACAGAAACAAATCTAAAGGAAAATGTAAGTTCAATCACTCTTCGAAGTGGCACCATCATCTCACTTGAACTGTCAAACAAGTCTGCTAAAGAGTCTGGCGAACAAAAAGAGGATGCACCGTCAAAGAAACAAGAAAGAAATCCTTTGCCTTCAAACATTTCTAGTAAGTTTTTTACCACTTTCTTTTTCTTCTCTTTACGAAACTTTGCCTCCTTTCCCTTCTAGGCTTATGAAACGCGACAAGAAAGTGGAAGAGAAAGAAATCCTCGACATCTTCAGGAAGGTAGAAATTAACATCCCTTTTCTTGATACAATATGAAAAATACCCAAGTATGCAAAATTTTTGAAAGATCTTTGCACAAACCGAAGGTGATTGAATGATAATGAAAAGGTGAACCTTGACGAAAATGTTTCAGCGATCTTTCAGAAAAGGATTCCACCAAAATACAAAGATTAAGGTATGTTCGCCATATTGTGCAAAATTGGTAATGTTAGAATCAAGCGCGCAATGTGTGACTTAGGCGCATCTATCAATGCGATGTCATTGTCCGTCTATAAAAAAATTTTCAATGAACCATTGAAAGAAACGAGGGTGACAGTACAACTTGTCGATCGATCAATCATCTACCCCAAAGAAGTTCTAAAAAATGTTTTAGTGAAGGTAAATGATTTAATATTTTCCGCTGATTTTTATATAATTGACATGGAAAATGATCGAAATAATATTGGATCTGAAATACTTCTTGGGCGACCATTCTTGAGGACGACACACACAAAGATTGATGTTCATAGTGGTATTTTAACTATGGAATTTGATGGAGAAGTTGTCAAGTTTGACGTATATAAAGCTTTGAAATATCCGGATAATGTGACAAACTTGAATTTCGTTGATATTTTCGATCCATTTGCTAATGAATTTTTGGAGACTAATTTGCTACTTGATTTTTGCAAGGAATTAGAAAAGTGGAATTCAACGATCGAAAGTTTGAAGAAATTATTTCTATCATTTATTCTATTTCTAATTTCCATTTAATACCTTCAAAAAATAAATATTTTCCATTGATCTTTCAGTCATCAAAGATGGAGTTAAAATTACCACCAAATAATTGTAGATTAAAGAAGATATTTTGTCGAAAAAATTAAAGAAGCGCCATGATCGAAAATTTTTTATAGAGAAATTTTCAGTTGGAAAAAGCATGTGAATTGGAAAAAGAACCTTTTGTAAAACCTGTCGTCTGAATCAGGTCCTCGAGCTAATGACTTTAAACGAAGCACTAAATGGGAGACAACCCATTTTCTTTCTTTGTTTTTTTATTTTCATTCATTTATTTTTATTTTTTATATAATTTATTTTCAAATAAATCTGTACAAAATGTCTCACATTCGAATGAATTGGGCGTGCATGAAACTTGAAAAATACAAATGAGGAATTGCATACTCCTTAAAACCTCAAAAATATGTCGTTTTCCCCATAAACCGACAACATAACTCACCTTAGACATGAGGAATCTCTATTCATTCTCTTGTACTTTAATTTTCATATTGAGACAATATGCTTTAAGTGAGGGGGCGTGAGGGTAAAGATTGAATCAAGTTCCATCTTACTTGTCTTATTTGTTACTTGATCGAATGTCTTGATTAAATTGGTTGTATACTTGGTTAAAAAAAATTCCTTTTCATTGAATATCTTCAACATGTTATGATTGTTTAAAGCTCTTACAATTATTTTGGATTTAGATCACTCTTGACAGTTGAATTGCATGAGTAGGAATTTAATTTGACTTCCTTGTAACATGTCTTGATTTTTTTATTGAATTTTTGCCTAACTTGATTAATGAAATACACTTTGGTGAGATTTTGAGCCTTGAGCATGTTTTCTCCATTTTATGCTCGTTTTTCTTGCTTTAGTGTGTCAAATTGGATATTGAAAATTTAGAACTTGTGACATGAATACATTTTGAGACTACATATGAAATATGTTGTTTTGATATGATTTAGGCATATGATTCATCCCATTTTTATCTAAGAAAAAACCCTACCATTTTGATTTTCCATTAGTGAACCAATTTTGAGCCTATATCCATTTTTTGTTTTACCTCAATTTTAAGCCTTAAAGCCTTTTTATTTTGTATATTTTTTTACTCTTTGTCAAGACAAAGAATTGAAGCTTATGAGCATTTTGTTCCATGAAAAAAAAATAAAAAAAAAAGAAAAAAAAAGAAGGCAAAATATCTTTGCTTGGTTTTTATTTTACTTTTATGTATTTTGCTTGTTCATGGACATTGATTATATTATTGAAGAATTCTTTGTTTGATTACGAACCTCATTTTAAGCCTTTTTCTCTACCATTACTTGAGCTCTGTTACACCCTTTTAAAGACCCATTTATCTTGCATCTTATTTCTTCCAAGTAGTGGAAAATTGATTATGGAAATCCTTATTTGATTGCGACTTTGAGCGAAATTTTTGCACCCAAAACACATTTGAGTGAATTGAGTGATACCTTGTGAGGAATTGAGTTAGACTGAATTTTTGATTGATGAAATATGAGAAGTTACAAGGATGTTTGATTTATTTCTACTTATGTTTATTCTCTTGATTGATGTTTTGGTTCAAATAATTATTGAGAACTTCGATTTTCATAATTTACTTAAGTATGAAATAGATTGGAGGAAGTTCAATTAAGTTTTTGATTGGTTTGATCAAGGCATACTTGAGGACAAGTATGAGATAAGTGAGGGGGATTTGATTGGTGTTTGAAATAGTCACTTTTTAATTGTTAATTCTCTTATTTTCATGAATTTGTCACTGCTAATTTGAGTGTATTTTATTTATTTTATGTGCAGTAAACTGTTTACTAGAATTGGTGATTAAAAGGACCAAATCTGCATATTTTATCATGACTGGAGACATAGACACGATGTCGGACACAACATAATACTGACGTAACAGTTTCTAGAAGATTCGAGAATATTATGAAAGTAGCTCAGTCAGCACAATCTGAGAAGATCTTCAGGATATCTTGTTTTTAAATTTTAAACTCATGAATTATCTTTTATTTTATTTTAAATCATTTTGTTATTTTTAGGTTGTTAGTAACCTATAAATACCCCTCATGGGTAAGGCTTTAGATGATCCATCGTTTTTTTGGTTTATTAGAATGGATCAGCTTGTGTTAATTTGACTTCTTATGAACACACTTAGCGGCAGTCCGCTAAGGGAAAACGAGATCGGATTCGATTTTTGACGAGACAACATAATCCGAATCGGGCCTTTCTAATACTTAATCTGATTGTTTTAACGACAATAGTTGTGGTTAACTCACTCAAGAATCATCCTTTAAAGATAGGCTTGGGAAGATAAGTTACAACTGGTTGGGCCTTGTAGACTATAACCGACATGAATCCCGGAGTAAAAATCCATTTCAATGATCGACAGGACTAAAACAAAGTTAGCTCGAGGCGATTTTTTCATTTTCATTTTTAACTACTACTTATTTTTCTCAATCTTTATTTTTACTTTTAATTTGTTTACTTTAGTTTTTTTTAATTTTTCATCACAATCTCATCAACCCCATTTTAATTAATTATTTGTAGCATCCTGGACTGGAATCAATACAGAATTACATCAAAATTCCAAATTTCTTGTGGATCGACCCTCTTTACGATAATATTCTTTTACTTATTTAATTTAAAAAGGATTATTTTATTTTGACGAGCAAAACCACGCTTATCGGGGACAAATCAAGCGTTTCTTAGGCACAGCGTGGAGCCGAGTTGCGCGAGGTGCAGCAAGTCCAAACACATCGTTCATGTCGAGTTCACTCGACTTTATCCCGTCAGGCAATTCCCATGTGAAGGAGTGAAGCAGATGAGCTACGGCTAAATCAAGGGCGTATAACCCGAGTGTCATACCCGGACACGACCTCCTACCCGACCCGAATGGGATGAACTCGAAGCTGCCCCCTTTATAATCGGCCACACCTTCTTTCAGGAACCTTGATGGTTTGAAACTGTCGGGGTCTTCCCATGAATCCTTATCCCTGCCGATAGCCCACACGTTGATCATCACGCGCGACTTCGCCGGGATTTGATACCCTGCAACCACGGCGTCCTCTGCTGTCTCATGGAGAAGCAGTGGAATCGGAGGGTGTAGCCTGAGGGTTTCTTTGAGGGTGCACTTCAGGAAGGTTAGTTTTTCTATATCGGATTCTTTCACACGGCGGTCTAGACCTACCACCTCCACCAACTCCTGCTGAACTCTCTTCATATCCTCTGGACTTTTCATCAGCTCCGACAAGGCCCACTCTATTGCCGATGCCACCGTCTCCGTCCCACCGAACATCACATCCTTTAAAAGTAATTTCATCACCCATCAGAACTATATGCATGCAAATAATAATAATAATAATAATAATAATAATAATAATAATAATAATAATAATAATAATAAAGCTTATTTATTATATTTCAAAAACTTGATAATGTGAAAATTATTTTTATAAGAAAATAAAATGAAAATTTGGTAATATTTTGCTTGGAAGTTGAAAATTAAAGTAGGTATAGTCAAAAATACTCTAATTGTGGTTTTCCTAATATGAGACGAGTTAAAATGAGGACATAATTAAAATTGTTATAAAAATTAAAAAAATAAAAATTAGCATGTACAGAAATTCTTACACTTTTAAAAATTTTAAACTTTTTATAAGAAATTCGGTATATATATTAAAATCCTTACACATTTTTTAATAAATTTGATATATACCAAAAAAATTCATACCAAAATTTTTACAAATTTTATAATAATTTTAGTTTATCCTCGTTTTAACCGACTTCACCCTAAAATTTTCTTATAATTATAATACAATGTTCTTACCGTAATATTTTTAAAGATTGTGACAATATTTTAAATTATAATTGTTTTTCAAAATTCACACGCAACGTCTGCAATTATATCGTAATTTATAATATTATAGGTTGAGAAGGAAGGTAACATAAATACCATGATGATGGCTTTGATGTTATCTCTAGTGAGCTTCATGGAGTTTTGTAGATCGTCCAATTCGTTTACTTTTGCTTCCTCACTGTAAAACGCAAGAAGATCATCAACCATGTCCCCGTCAACTTCACCGGCGCCATCATCGACGTTTCTTTTCCTCTTTTGGATGTGTTCGTCGATGATGGTGTCGATGAACTTGTCCAACGCACGACGAGCGTTCTCCAGCCTGGTGTTGAGTCCTTGAGGATCGAACCCCGTCAACCACGGGATGAAATCGGCGATATTGAAAGCACCGAAAAGCCTGGAGAATTCCTGCATGATCTTGATGAACTCGTCTTGCCCTTCTTGAGAACTCGAGCCGAAAGCCGCTCTGTAAGTGATGTTCTTCGTCAGGTTGAAGATCAAATCTCCGACATTTATACACTTCCCCTCGTTCGCCGCCACGGCTTTAACGATGGAGTCAACTTCGTCCCGCACCGACTCCCATGACTCGGCTCGTTTCCGACTGAACACTTTCATGACACAAATCTTCCGCATCTGTTTCCAAAACGGCCCGTAATGAGCAAACGCCATGTCTGCTCGGTCGTACGTTAGATATCTGATGGCTATGTTGGCCGGCCGGTTAGAGAATATGTTGTCTTGAACCTGCAGCACTTGGCGAGCCATTTCAGGGTTGGAAATAGTGACGGTATGCAAATATCCCATCTTCATATGAAATATGCCACCATATTTTTTAGCAAGCTTGGCTAGCCCATGGTGAGTTAATTGGTCCATTAGCAGCATGTTGCCGATGATCGGCAACCCTTTGGGTGCCGGAGGAAATGGTTTCCGGCGAAGCCGATAGACGAGGCCGTGGAGGAGTAAGAAAGGAATGATGAAAAGAAGTGCCATCGGCAATGGCTCCATGGTTTGTATCATAGAGATTATATCATCCATGGTTGCAACTCTTTGAATGTTGTTGCTACCATTTTGTTACATGGTATGGAGTTTTTATACAGGTTTTTGGATAACCCTGTAGGAATAAAATAAGACACAACTTGGACCATACTCTTTATTTTGTCCTAAGAAATTACATGTCATTACATTTATTTAAATACCACACCTAAAATCTCCAAGTAGATGTATAAAAATAAGTACAATATAATAATAAAAGATACAAATTATATGTGGGACATAAAAGGAGTACGATTAGGATAGAAATTTTTTGTCTAGATTTAGTAAATATTAGGGGTAAGAGTGAGCAAAACACGACTTGACTCGAAAAAACCGAATAATTTGATTCGACTCGAGGCGAAAATACTCGACTCGAAATTTCATAGACTCGACTCGACTCGAAAAAATTTTAAATAAAGTTTGAGTTGTAAAATGAAAATTCGAATAAGTCGAATAACTCGAAATTTTTAGTAATTAAAGGATTAATTTTTAAGTTTGAGACGAATCTCTCAAATTTTTATGATATATATAAATTGATATATAAAAATATAAAGAAATATTGCTACATATGAAAAAACATATATTTATATCTTATATGATTAGAGAAAGTTGTTTAAATTGGAATCAAATCATACTATAATATGATAAATAATTATAATTAAATATTCATAGGAACTCGAAAACTCGACTCGATTCGACTCGACTCGAATTTCTTAAACTCGACTCGAACCGAAAAATTTCAAATAAAGTTTGAGTTGTAAAATATGACTCATCAACTCGAATAACTCGAAACTTTTTGACTCGACTCGATCGAATACTCACCCCTAATTAGGGGTGTACAAAAATATATGATCTAATTGATCTAATCCGATTATTTATTTAATTTGAAAATTTAGATATTCGATTCGATTATTTTAAATCGGATATTCGATCTAATTTTAAATTTTTCGGACCGGATATTGTAATATTTCAACCTCCAGATTATTTTAGAATTTGAAAATTTAAATTTTCATGAATATTATTATTTATTTTTAACAATTTGATGCTTATTATATCATAAAATTAAAAAAAAAATGAATTTTCATAGGTACAAATCTTGCTATATTTAACAATTTGTTATTTGTTCTATTCGAAATTTCAAAATTTTCATAAATATGACCTTCTCAAAAAATAATTAAATTAAAATACTTTTTTGGGTAATCGGATATTCAAATATCTAATTCGATTATCAGATATCTGAATGCTTCAGATATTTAATTTTTTCGGATCGGATACGAATCATTATATCGCTAATCCAAAAAATCAATATCTAATAAAACTAAATCAAATCGATCCGATATCTGATAATAAACAACCAATTAAATACAATTTAATTTTGAATTCTACAAATTAATATAAACATTAAATAATAATCTAACCTATGTTTCGTATGGTTATTCAATTTCTCATTACTTTTAATCAAAAAATTTCGTATTGAATCAATAAAATTGGAATTTTTTGAGTCGAATCTACTTCTTTTCCTCCCGGTATATGTATAATTGTCTTTATAATGTTATATTATATTCGAATAGAATGCTAAAAAATATCTTCAAAAGTCGTTTGGGCGACACCAATGACACATATTGAGAAGGGTGGGCATGTGTCCACCCTGAAATTTTTAAAACTTATATATTTGGTTTTGATTTTTAAAATTTTATGAATTAGTTTTTAAATTTTTGAATTTTTTTATGATCTGTGTCTGTCCAGAATTTTTAAAATTTTATAATTTATACTAACCCTAAAACATATTTTAATTTTGTCTATCTCACAAATATTTTTAAATCCACAATAGACCGACACATTTTATTTATTAGGCAATTGATGACAGTTGGAGTTTTATGTTTTGTAGCCTACAAAGGAAAGGAATATTTAATTTCCATTTAATTAAACCCAAAATATGAATTATATGATATTTTAAAAATTTATTTCATTGATTTCAGTTGGTACGTTGGAGGGAAAATATCTAAACCAATTACGATTGTAGATATATCACGAGCTATTCAAGTTTCAGTTTTTTAGAGATTAAAACTCAGTTAAAGTTTAATTTGATTGAACTCAATTCAAGATCGAGCTCAGTTTGAATTATTAACAAGTCAAGTTGAACTACTTGATATCTGACTCGAAAAACTCATGAGTTACTAAAAATATAATATATATATATATATATTTTATTTTTAAAATTTAAAATTTAATATTCTAAACTGAACCCTAAAATATAAATCCTAAACATAAGTCTAAACCTTAAAATCTAAATCTTAAATTCCAAACTCAACAACCTAAACCTCTAAACCCTAAACTAACCCATGTACCTTGAAATTAACAAGTTTGACTTTATACAACTTGTGTATCAAAATTTTTTCCTAACAAAACTTTTAAAAAGACGTGAAAAATAACAAGTTACTCGAGTTCAACAAGATTAAGGATCAATTAGGCTTGAATTAAACTTAGACTCAACTCGAGTTCTCAAAAAATCGAATCAAACTTATATTTCTCAGACTCGTTAAAAATTACTTAAACTTAAACTTAACTTAAAATTAAATCAAATACAATACTATTTAAACTCATATTTCTTTTACGCCTCTAATCCCATCTCAAATTAAGATGAAAGGAATAACATTAATGAAGCTTAGTCAAACTTATGGAAAAATGTATTAAATATAATTAAACAAAATTACTTTTTACCTTGTATCTTCAACATTTATATAAAAAAAAGTTTACTTTACCTACCAAGTCAATTGAAAAAAAAAAGGTAAACTACCCCAGTGATCACCGAACTATTTGAGGATACCTATTTTGGCCACCCAACTAAAGAACTCGTCAATCAAATCACCCAACTTTGAAACCCTACCCACCGCCGTTAAAATTTTAACAGAAAAAATAATGGTAGATACGTGGCAGTTAAATAAAATCTGTATAATTACACATTTAATCCCTGTAATTTATTTATTAATCAATCGGTTGGTTGTGTCACCACCTGATTGGAGAGAAAAATATATTAAATAATAAATAAAAACAAATTAATAAATAAAATATTGAATGTATTTGCCTTTAAAGGGATTTTGTAACGATCCGATTTTTCAAGGTCAACATCGGGCGTTGACTCGAGCCATGGATCATCCAATCGGGTCTCGTTGGAGCTCGTGGGTTCGTGTTAGATCTTTTTGGGCCTCAGTTTTGTCTTGTTGGGCCCTTCGTGTTGTTGTGGGCTTGCTTGTTGGGCTTAGCTTTTGGGTTGGATTGGTAAAGAGATGTTAGTGAAGGGCAAAGGAGTAATTTCCTTGCCCATTCACTTATGACCAACTACCTTTAAATGAGGGATCATCTTTCTCATCATCTCTCCAATCCTCTTCTTCTTCTTCTCCCCAACTCAAGAGAAAGATAGAAGCTTGTTGCTTTTGAGAAGGAATCTCGTTTTGGTTATCAAGGGAGTTCTGTTCAGCTCGAAGAGATCTATCAGTCAAGGTGTTTATCGTTGGCTTTGGTGGGGAGTGAGCTTAGAAGCTTTAAGAAAAGGGAAAGTGTGAGAAAAGCTTGTGGGGAGCTTGAATCCGGATTTGTTGCTTAAGGTTAGTACATCTCTGAGTCTTACCCTTCATATGTCTCATAAAATGTTGTTTGGCTGGATTGTTTGGTTATAGAATGCTTGGATGGGGGTTTGGGAGCTTAGAACCCTAGGAATTGTGAAATTCGTATTAGGGGTTAAATGTATGTAGATATGATAGAAAAATATCTTGTATGATTTGGTAAACTCGTAAAATCAATTTGGGAATCAACTTTGTAGATTAGGGAATGTTTCTTAGAGTTTTACAAGCTTAGACCTATAAATTTGTGCAGGCGTATCGATACGCCCTATCTGCGTTTTGATATTGAGTTGTCCAATGGCATTTCTGGTTCGATACCCGTATCGAAGCGGGTAGGTCTTCCTTAGTTGACTTTGAAGTTGGTCAAAGCATATCGATACTGATATTGATACAAGGTGTTTCGATGCCCCCTTAGAGAGGGTGTCAATACAGGGTGTTTCGATACCCGAGGTAGGAGTATCGATACTCCTGAGTAAATTGCACAAGTTCTTAAGGGCAAAGTTAGAAAGTCTCATAATGCTACCCTAGGGGTCCTATGGGTCGTTTAAGCTATAAAATGAACTATGAAACACATGGGACGAGTTTGTTGTCCCGAAACGAGAACTGATAACGAATAACTCAATAAAAGATAGATGACTTAATTATTATTATGTTTCCCTAAGGATCCCTGGTAGATCTAAAAATAACGCGTGATGGATAAGGTCCTTGTTATGGGCTTTTAGTACACCAATATATATATGTAAGGGGATTTGGTTAACGAGATAATCTTAAGAGGATCTTTTAAATGACTTAGAGACTTTATATGTCTAATCTTAATTATGAGAGATGACTTAGTTATTGGTTAATTTATATGCTTGACCTAGTGATGGTGTATTGTGTGGATGCTCATGGAGCGTGAGTTATTGGTGTGTCTTGGTCTTGGAAATCCGGATATCCAAATTAGTGTTGCAACACAAAGAAGGCCATCCGATGTAACATTTCGAGTGATGTAGTTGAAGACTATTTCCGAGTGTAGGAGCCCGATGTTGTGTGGACGCGGGCCTCATTCGAAGATACTTGATGTAACATTCCGAGCATGGGATTTAGAGGATCCCAATGTTGTGTGGACGCGGGCCTTATCCTAGAGTATGGGATCCCGATGCTGTGTGGACACGGGCCCTGCTCAGAGTGTAGGATCCTGATGTTGTTTGGACGCGGGCCTCACTTCCTTGTGTTTGATTTTTGTTGGCACGTGTATGCTATGTGCGTTAGTGTACATCTCTTTATGTCATGTGTTATGCGAGTTTGTTAGAAGCCTTTCTGTGCACTCTTTACTATACTATCTTTGCTTGCTCATTTTATGATACTTATGACTTGTTAGAGTTGAGATGTACCACTGATCTTGTTAGCTCATCGTGCGTAATTGTGGTTTTTCCGTGCGTAAGTGACAGGTAACTTTGGAGGGGCACATCGAGGAAGGACTTCGCAGCACCAGAGCCATTTTAAGAGTACAATACTTGATCTTTAGTAGGACTTAATGTATTCATAGGACCTTACCACATATCGAGTCTATATCTTTACTTTGGGTTTTATTTTGAGTTGGATAATGTATTTTGAAAGGAGCTCCTCTTTTGTAAACACTTTATTATCTTTTATTTTTGACTTACGTGGATTTATGAAACGTGACATTTTAAGTATTTGAGACACGTGCTTTCAAAAGAATTTTGATGATTCGGGTTTTGGGTGACCCGAATGTGGCACTTCGAATCCGGATCGGGATCAAGGTGTTATATTTAGTGGTATCAGAGCTTAGATTGAGTCAATTCTAGGAAACCCCGGGGGTGGTATAGTGGTCGTGGTTAGGTGTCTAGTGAATACAAGTCCCTAAATTTGGGTTGTACTTACAAGACTGGGAATCCTAATGTGTTGCCTTATTTTTCGTGTTTTAGAAAAGGGTTGATGGAAGGTGGAAATAGTAATGATGGGGTAAGTCACATTCGTGACTTTACCGCTGCTCTTTTACAAGTGGTGAAAGCTATCTCAAGGCAATTTGAGACGCCTCGTTAGACACCTGTTGAGAGGCTTTATCGGTATGAGCCTAAGATCTTTGAGGGCTTGGGTGAGGATGACCCGATCAAGGCTGATCAGTGGTTGCGCGACACACAAAGAATCTTGAAACAGATAAGGGGAACCCCGAAGGATGATCTCGATTGCATTGTTTCCCTTCTAAAGGGTAATGCACACGAGTGGTGGGAGACCATCGAGCTTGGGATGGAACCAGAACTCCCGACTTGGGATACCTTTTTGGAAGAGTTTCGGAAGAAGTACATCAGTGAGGTGCACATGGATGAGATGAGAGATCAATTTTTGCACTTAACCCAAAGAGAACGGTCAGTGTTTGCCTATAAGCAAGAGTTTCTACGGTTGAGCCGCTATGCACTGGAGTTGGTTTCTACCGAGGAGTTGAGGTGTAAGAGGTTTAGACAAGGGTTAAGAGTTGAGCTTCAGGTTCATATGATAGCGAGTCCACTCGGGACTTTTACGGAGTTAGCCAACAGTGCGAAGGCCTTAGAAAGGCTTTAGGAAGTGACACCTGTTAGGATGGATAATCCATAGAATCTTGGGGTGGAGACCCAGGATGTTATAGGATCTTCTCAGTTTCCGTACGGAAATCTTTGTGCCTTGAAGAGTTCGAAGAGGGTTGCTTCAGAACAGTTACCGATAGTTGGTTCAGGCTCCAAACTAAGGACCCTTAGAGGTTCTTTGCCATCTACTCTGGGAGGGAGTACTGTTGGATCAGTTGGAACGCCGCTTCCACCGGCTTTTGACCAATGCGATCAACATCACCTTGGAGTTTATTTTCTGCTTCGGAGGGTTTGTTACCGGTGTCGTGAACTAGGGCATGTGCTGAGAGACTATCCAGTGTTGGATGAGAGTGTGATGGATCGATCTCCGAGAGTGGGTTCTTCGCGTTATGTTCAGAGGGTTGCTAGAGGTAGAGCTAGAGTGCAGTCAGCTTGCCACGGTGGAGGTTCGGTGAGGTTCACCGTTAGAGTTGACGGACGAGCGTTCGTTAGACAATATGCTATTCAAGTTGAGGGTGAAAGTTTTGCTACCGAGGAGTTTTCAGGTAACCGTCTTCTGTCCTTGTTTCAGTTGTTGTTTATTAGTTTGTCAATCTTTTATTGAGTGATAAGTTAACCTTGGTTGAGCATGCGTTAAGTAGAATCTTGAGTAAGTTGGGTTTAAATAATAGTTAGTGTTCTATCTTTTGCTCGAATAGTCCTTAGCGTAAGTTGAATTTAGGAATGAGAGTAGGATATTCCTGCGAACTTGTTGTAGTTACTCTCACTTCCTAGTTGTTAAGTTGCATGTTGCTTAGAATGTCGTTAATAGCACAAAGAGGTAGAAATGGGTATGAGTGTGAAGTCTTAAGATCTTAGTTTATTGTTCAACGAGTTTATTGTAGTGAGATGTTTTGGGTTGCAAAATAGTCGTAGAGGCTTTGAGTTCTAGGTCTTCAGGCTTAGAAGTGTTAGGGCTAGGTGGAAGTAACCTTAAAGAATAGTTGACTTCACCGTTGAATCGTAGTTTAGACTATGATGAAGGTAAGGTGGAGATTGTTGCTAATGGTTATCTCTTAGTAGTTTGGGTTGGGAGTTGAGCCTTAGGGTAACAATGAAAGATTGTTACTTAGTTTTCTAGATCTATGGCAGTCAATGGATCGTAGCTTGGTGGGAGACAGGTGGCGTGCGTGGTCTAGAGAAGTGTTGTTAAGTGGTGCAACAGTTTTTGAGCAGTTAACATCTAGGCTGTGAGTAAGCTAGACGTTGACCGTAGGTTTGGATATGGATAAAGAAGCTACTAGAGTCTATGGGTTTTGTCAGATAGGTTCGTGTGTGTTTGGTTGAGATTGGACGAGGAAGTAGTTAATGAGGAAAGGTTTGAACCTTTGAGGTTAAGTTGATAGCCTAGCTACAAATGAGGATGTGTTTGTGGCAATATTAGTATCCAGTGGTGAGAGATGTGGATATCGGAACCTTGGTTGTTGCAAGTAGTAATTGTCGTGGTAACGACAAGTTGGATAAGCAAAGCGTTAAGTCTTATCTTGTTAAGCTAAGGACAAGCAATTAGGTCCTTAGTTTTGGTTTGTAAGAACAATGAGGTTTAGAGGGGTGAGAAGGTGAGTCACACTCCTGGTTTACCTTGTGGTAGTAGTGCATCGGTTCAGTTAAGGCAAGTTACGGTTTCTTGTAAGGATGTAAGTGGTAAGGGTTAGATTGTTAGAATCTCTGTAGGAGTTGATCAGTTTTAGCCAGTTTAATGCTTGGTTTGTTAAAGGATGGTTGAATGAAGAATCCCCGTTTTGAGTTGTTCTTAGAAGAGTTGTTTATAGATAGATCGTTGTGGTTACACCTCCTTATTCCGTTTAAATTTTGAGGACGGAATTTCTTTAAGGAGATGAGAGTTGTAATAACCCGGTTTTTCCAAGTCAACATCGGGCGTTGACTCGAGCTATGGATCATCCAGTCGGGTCTCGTTAAAGCTCGTGGGTTCGTGTTGGATCTTTGTGGGCCTCGGTTTTGTCTTGTTGGGCCCTTCGTGTTATTGTGGGCTTGCTTGTTGGGCTTAGCTTTTGGGTTGGATTGGTTAAAGAGATGTTAGTGAAGGGCAAATGAGTAATTTCCTTGCCCATTCACTTATGACCAGCCACCTTTAGATGAGGGGTCATCATTCTCATCATCTCTCCAATTCTCTTCTTTTTCTTCTCCTCAACTCGAGAGAAAGATGGAAACTTGTTGCTTTTGAGAAGGAATCTCGTTTTGGTCATTAAGGGAGTTCTGTTCAGCTCAAAGAGATCTATCAATCAAGGTGTTTATCGTTGTCTTTGATGGGGAGTGAGCTTAGAGGCTTTAAGAAAAGGGAAAGTGTGAGAAAAGCTTGTGGGGAGCTTGAATCCGGATTTGTTGCTTAAGGTTAGTACATCTCTGAGTCTTACCCTTCATATGTCTCATAAAATGTTGTTTGGCTGGATTGTTTGGTTATAGAATGCTTGGATGGGGGTTTGGGAGCTTAGAACCCTAGGAATTGTGAAATTCGTATTAGGGGTTAAATGTATGTAGAAATGATAGAAAAATATCTTGTATACTTTAGTAAACTTGTAAAATCAATTTGGAAATCAACTATGTAGATTAGGGAATGTTTCTTCGAGTTTTACAAGCTTAGACCTGTAAATTCGTGCAGGCGTATCGATACACGGGGAAGGTGTATCGATACACGGGGAAGGTGTATCGATACCCTGTAGGCAAAACTTAGGCGAGAAAAGCAGGCGTATCGATACGCCCTGTCTGCGTTTTGATATTGAGTTGTTCATTGGCATTTCTAGTTCGATACCCGTATCGAAGCGGGTAGGTCTTCCTTAGTTGACTTTGAAGTTGATCAAAGCATATCTATACTGGTATCGATACAAGGTGTTTCATACCCCCTTAGAGAGGTTATCAATATAGGGTGTTTCGATACCCCAGGTAGGAGTATCGATACCCCTGAGTAAATTGCACAAGTTCTTAAGGGCAAAGTTAGAAAGTCTCATAATGCTACCCTAGGGGTCATATGGTTCGTTTAAGCTATAAAATGAACTATGAAACACATGGGACGAGTTTGTTATCCCGAAACGAGAACTGATAACGAATAACTCAATAAAAGATAGATGACTTAATTATTATTATGTTTCCCTAAGGACCCCTGGTAGATCTAAAAATAATGCGTGATGGATAAAGTCCTTGTTGTGGGCTTTTAGGACATCAATATATATATATATATGTAAGGGGATTTGGTTAACGAGATAATTTTAAGAGGATCTTTTAAATGACTTAGAGACTTTATGTGTCTAATCTTAATTATGAGAGATGACTTGGTTATTGGTTAATTTATATGCTTGACCTAGTGATGGTGTATTGTGTGGATGCTCGTGGAGCGTGAGTTATTGGTGTGTCTTGGCCTTGGAAATCCGGATGTCCAAATTAGTGTTGCAACACAAAGAAGACCATCCGATGTAACATTCTGGGTGATGTAGTTGAAGACTATTTCCGAATGTAGGATCCCGATGCTGTGTGGACGCGGACCTCATTCGATGATACTCGATGTAACATTCTGAGTATGGGATTTGGAGGATCCCGATGCTATGTGGACGCGGGCCTCACTACCTTGTGTTTGATTTTGGTTGGCACGTGTATGTTATGTGCGTTAGTGTACATCTCTTTATGTCATGTGTTATGCGAGTTTGTTAGAAGCCCTTTTCTGTACACCTCTTTACTATACTATCTTGCTTGCTCGTTTTATGATACTTATGACTTGTTAGAGTTGAGATGTACCATTGAGCTTGTTAGCTCAGCGTGCAGAATTATGGTTTTTCGTGCGTAGGTGAAAGGTAACTTTGGAGGGGCACATCGAGGAAGGACTTCCCAGCACCAGAACCGTTTTAAGAGTACAGTACTTGATTTTTAGTAGGACTTAATGTATTCATAGGACCTTACCACATATCGAGTCTATATCTTTACTTTGGGTTTTATTTCGAGTCGGATAATGTATTTTGAAAAGAACTCCTATTTTGTAAACACTTTATTATCTTTTTTTTTACTTACGTGAATTTATGAAACGTGACATTTTAAGTATTCGGGACACGTGCTTTCAAAAGAATTTTGATGAGTCGGGTTTTAGGTGACCCGAATGTGGTACTTCAGATCCGAATCGAGATCGGGATCGGGGTGTTACAGATTTGAACCCACATCCTCCGGCCAAACCCTCACACAACCAACAAGTGAGCCACTAGGCCAAGAATGATTTTGTGTTATAGCATATTCACATGTATTATTAAATGATTAATTTGTTAGTAATAGCCTTAAATGCATTAAAGAAATTATAATATTTTAAATCGATTAATATTTAAATTAAAATATTTTAATATTTTGAATATTCTAATATTAAATATTTTAATATTTTGATTCTAATAATTTAATATTTAATATTTTAAATATTTGAATATTAAATATTTTAATATTTAATATTTTGATTCAAATACTTTAATATTTAATATTTTGATTCAAATACTTTAATATTTAATATTTTAATTTGCATATTCGAATAGTAAATATTTGAATATTTTGATTCAAATACTTTAATATTTAATATTTTAAATATTCGAATATTAAATATTTTAATATTTTGATTTGAATACTTTGATATTTAATATTTGCAATTTAAAATAATAAAATATTTAATAAATAAATCAAAATAATTAAATATTTAAAATTCAAATATTGAATAATCGAGTACTAAATATTTGAATATTTTATTTAATATCATTTGAAATAAAATATTTGAATATTCGAATTAATATTTTAAAATATTTAATATTTGAATTAAAGTATTTGTTTATTTAATTTCAAATATTTTGATTCGAATATTCAAAATATTAAGTATTTTAATTTAAATATTAACCAATATAAAATTTTATAATTCCTTCACTTCATTTAAGGTTTTTACTAACAAATTAATCTTTTAATAATAATACATGTGAATATAGCATAACATGATATCTATCTTCGGCTCAGTTGTCCACTGTTGCATCGGTGCTTGGTAAGCTAGATGGCATGGGTTCAAATCCCCTTAGCTACAAATAGCCTTAGTATTTTATTTCTTTCATTCTTTCTTACCAACCAAGTCGTGTCACTACTTGATTGGAGAGAAAAATATATAAAATTAATAAATAAAAATAATCATCCAATCCGGTGATGACATGTGTCATCAATCGATTGGGTGATTAATTTTATTTATTAATTTAAAATTATGATTAAATTAAAATAATAGATAAATTAGAGGGATTAAATGTGTAATTTTACAGATTTTAATTAACGTCCACATCACCACCGTTAACTTTTTCTGTTAAATTTTAACGGCGGTGACTCAAATAGGTAGGTTTCAAAGTTGGGTGACCTGATTGACAAGTTCTTTAATTGGGTGGCCAAAATATATATCCCCAAATAATTGGGTGGTCATTGGGGTAGTTTAGTCTTAAAAAAATTGGTAATCAATGTTCTGAAGCACTCTTTACTATATATATATATATATATCTTTAAAGTTTATTTTTATATGTATTACGAATAAAGTAAAAAATAAAAACAAAATAGATGAAAAAAAGATGAGAGACAAAAGATAAAGACTTGTATTATATTTTTAAACTAGAGTTATGTACAATACTTTCTTAAAAAATCTATATTTATAGACATAATATGAAAACCTTAATTCCAATGGGTATTAAACCCTAATAATAAAGTACATTAAATCCTTATTTAATATATGGACATCCACCATAAATAAATATATTCATAACACTCCCCCTTGGATATCAACAATGCCATAATTATTTTCACCACAAAGAAAATCTGTTTATATTTTCTTTCATTTATCATTCATGATTATGGATAAAGTCTATAATATTTCGGCATTTGATATGTACAAGACCAATGGTTTGTACCATCGCATTGATAACATAAAGATTTTGATATGATCCATATCATTCTTGTCATTATTATAATTTCACTTCTGGTGGATATAAACATTATCAAAAGAATCATTTTATACATGTTTATTTTATAACCTCAATCGCTACCACGATTACTTATATGACATTTATTCTTTCCGCTATAAAATATCACATCCACTTCATAGAATAGAGTAAAGACTAATAGGTATTTAAAACCTTTTCACGATATTGTGTCTACATTACAACATTAATGTGTGAAAAGTGAAATATGTTTTTCTAACATATCCTCATCAATGATACTCTGGAACATAACTGAGTTTTATTCACTAACTATACAGTAAATTATCATGTTTGCATTCATTTCAAGGAATGAAACAAATTTAATAATCGCATGGAATAAACATCATGCTTGCATTCACTTTAGGGAATAACATAAATCCAATAATTGCATGGAATAAGCATCATGCATGCATTCACTTCAAGGAATGCCTCCCATAAAAATTCTTGGATCAAGAAGATTTTCGTAACTTGAACTTGGGAGAAGTTTATAGTCGATTTTTGCGACACTAAAAAATATTGTTTTCAAGCAAATATAGAATTTATAATATTCATACTATTAAATAGTAATTGATCAACCAATATATATACATACAAAAATAAAAAAATTTAATCCTCATACGTAGCATTGTTAAACCAGTCCACAAGGTTCTTTAAAAAGAACCTCCTTTGAGACCAGTAGCCTCGCAGACTTAGATGTCCAACCAATATACTCGGATTAAACCAATATAACAGAGAACATATTAATTAATTAAAGGTTTAATATTTATTACAATATCATGTAATACCTAAAACATAATTAAAAGCATAAACTTTCATCATCAAAATAAATAAATATTGATCATAACTAAAGACAAAAAATCTCAAATTAAATAGATGCAAAACACTACATGTATATGTCATTATATTTTAAATACATGATAATTTCACGCTTTGAACAATCATCCCTTAATTTGAGAATAATTAATTATCCACTATATCAAGATAAATAAGTAAAACATATTGGACTTTCCAAGCTAAGTTGAATATATGGTAGATTTATTCACCAATATATTGTTAAAAAAATTTCCGAGAATTATCGACAAGAACCACAGTAATTGAGTCACTCTATCGCTAAACAAACACCAAATAACCAATGATTTTTTTTTAAAATTAAAAATCAAGTTAAAGATCAAGAGAGAGAAATAATTGATAATTAAAATATAATTGAGGGAGAAAAAATTATCTTTGATTCATATAAATATTAAATTCTTTTCAATAACTCCTTTAAGATTCGAATGATAAACACCTCCATTGGTTAGAGTCTCGTGCTGATAACGTGTTGTGAATAAAGTAAAGAACAAGAACAAGAACAAAATAGATAAACAAAGAAAGATAAAAGAGATGCTTGTATTATATTTTCAAAGTAGGGTTGTGTACAGTATTTTCTCCAAAATTCTATATTTATAGGCATAAGATAAAAACTCTAATTTCAATAGGTATTAAATCCTAATAATAAAGTACACTAAAGCATTATTTAATATATGAATATCCATCATAAATAAAGATATTCATAACAATTTTATATTTTTAGTTTTGCATCACACATTTAATTTTAATAAATAAATTTTAAAAGTACAAGGGTAATTATTTCTATACATAAAATTTTAAATTCTAAATCTACTTAAGTGATATTAAACTATTTATCACTTGAATAATTTCATTAATATTTTAATATTTTATTTAATTTAAATATCTGAAGTTTTTTCTGAATATAAATAACTAAAATTATAATTAAATATTATTTTTATAATGTACTCACAATAATTAAATATTATCTTGAGATTACTCTCCAAATATGATTACAAACCTTTTCTTTTTCATGAAACTTATATCATATCATTCAAACCAAAAACACTGTTATTAATAGCTTTTTCAATTTTCTTTACACCAAACTACATAGGGATAAGGATGGACAATCGTCTTCTATCCCCGAAAGTTTTTCTTCACTTTTATCTGTTAACCAATAACAACGAAACAAATTAAAAAATGTTAAGAACAATTTCTGTAATAAAATTAAAATAAACATATAAAATAAAAATTCAAAGATAATAGAAATCAAAGAAAACCAATAAAAGATCAAAAAACGTAGACCGAGGCCTGTGCTATCATAGTGTCCTTAAAACAGATTTGTCCCCTCTCGGAACTGAAGTTTCTATGGAACATCTTCTCCCAGGATAAAACGGTGGAATGCAGCAAAGAGAGCAATGCACCTTTGACTACGACAACGAACTTTACAGAAGACATGGGTCTCCTTTTATAGTGTTCAAGCAGGGGACATGTTCAATTACAGAATTAATCCAAATAAATTGGAGGTTACAACCAGCTAAAGGTTTTGCAACTTCATAAAAAGTGGTTTAATTCTAACAATAACATGAAGAGCTTCTATATATAAAGTTTTTCACATCTATTTTATCAACAAGTTTGGGATATTCTACTTTTCAACTCATTTTGTTTCAACATCATGGGTGTTACATTGAGCAACAATTTCTCATTCACCCATTGAACATTTTGAGCATGTAAATATACAAATTTCATCTACTCTTGTAGTAGATTAATAATCCACTTAGTCCCAACTAATTTGACTAATGGAACCCACTAAAATTTAAGCTCTAAAATATTCATGTACCATACCATTTTTCCAACATTATCTCTCTATTTATTATTTAAAAATAGTTTATTTATAAATTTACCTACTACTTTAAAATATTTATATTTAATCTTCACCCTCAAATCCTTACATCGTCCCTGAATTCAATTGAAACTCAATTTACTTATAAACCAAGGGCAGATCAAAGATTTTGAAGTCTCTATGCATTTTATTAAAATGTATCCTTAAAAGCAATTGTATATAACCATATTAGTTTTAAAAATATGTCTATGAGAAGCAATTGCTCTTTTTAGGGGCGCCTTATGCGATCATTTTATTGCGCATGTCCAGAACCTCACAGTTCTATAGAAGCAATAGTAATAGAAATAATCAATAATATTCTATATCAATTGTCACAATTAGGACATAATTATAACATTTTAACAATTATAACTCATATTTCTTAAGAGGATTTTTAAAATTTTCACGATGAATTTCGAGATTAACATTAATCAATGAATAAATTTTATCAAAATTTTTGAAGTCTTCTTTTTTAGAGAACCCTGTGCGGTCGCTCCTATTACGCCTTATAAATCATGCATTATTTAGAATTCCATAATTCACCTACTTTTTTTATTAATAATTACGATAAATATTAATAATAAAAATAATTGAAATCGTATAATCACTCGCCCACACGTAAACAAAATATTCTGTATTCTTTTTGTTGCTTGCGGACCTACAATTGAAAAAGATAGATACCTGCTACATGTTAATGTATATAAATATTTATTTATTCTCAAAATTAGGGGAAAATAGATGAATAAAAAAATAAATCAGTCAGCATTCAGCATTAATTAAATAAATTTATATTTATTCAATATATAATATATATCTGGACATCCACTTATTCCATATTAGAGGAATAAAAACAATTAATATTTTTAATATAATGAGTATTTAGTATTGTTGATAAAAAAAATAATATATATTAAGTTTGTGATTGAGTTGGTGTTACTAGTTAATCGAACTTAATTCTATTTATAATAATTTATTTTTTGCAAACGAAAATAAATATGATTATAAACACACAAGTTTTATTCGTACACTAATAATAACAAATTATATTTATCAAAAAAGATAATTATTTTATATACAAGCGTTTGGGAAAATTTATTTACACAAAAGTGTTAGTTTTAGGGTTTAGAGATTTTATTTAGGGTTGAAGGTTGAGGGTTTAAGTGTAATATTTGTATCATATTTAGTTAATTTTCACAGTATATTTAATTTAATTTTTTATAATATGAATGTTTATTTTATTATCTATATTCTGAGTATAAAATTACTTTACTAAAATATTATTTTTCAAGATTTAAATTCACGTTCTCTAATCAGAAATATTATATGTTTTACCAATAAAATCAACAACCCTTGGTGGTTCAACTTATTTTCTTTCATACGAGTATATGCTAATATTTCTTTTATATATTTTATAATTTTATCCTTATCTTAAACAATATACCTTCACCATAATTAAATAAAAAAAGATAATTGAAACTGAGATTAGTATAAATATATTAATAATCCATGCCAACACTTTTTAGAATCTTAAGGCAACTACCCTACTAAATGTAGGCGCCCAAGTCCTAGGAAGTTTCTGACTTAATTTTAATGGACTCCACCCAAATTAACTATCCATTTAATTGGATTATGTTCCTTAACCCCATACATTATTCATGAAGATTAGTATCCTAATATTTGATCATTTATAGCAAGTTGTTAACAACTCATATAATTATAATCATTCATTAAGATTAATGGTAAATTAAAGAACCCCATGAATGATTAAAAATTATTAAATAAGATGAAGATAAATTAAAAAAAGTTTGGAAAAACCCCAGAGAATATATTAATATATGCATCAACCCTTGAATTTGTGATACATATTTTTTAGACCAACAAGTAATTCGTAAAAATATTTAAAATTAACTATTAAAAAACACACACATGTATATATATAGAAATAAATAAAATGTTACAAGGAACTTCAATTTAAAATATTTGAATATACGTTTCAAATAATATAATTTTAAAATAATAATTACATACTCCAACATGTAAGGTCCTATGAATACATTATCCACTAAACTCAAATACCGTACTCTGAAGATCATCTTGTGCTAGAATCTCGATCTGATAGAATTCTTCGATCCCACAAACCAAGGCCAACCCATGCACGAAAACAACGATTCCGAGAACTAAGCTTACATAATTTAATGGTACATATCTACTCTACTAGATTTTATGTTAATCATAAACATAAGCATATAACTTAATATGGACGATAAAAATAAATAAATAAATGTGTGATACTATTATAACTGCCTAAATACATGTTAAACATAAAATATAATATCATATATATTTCAACCACATCAATAAAATAACCTAGATAAGACTCATTATCACCCAACACTAGAGAATCATACATGCTTGGAAAAACTACGACTGTTGTTCTTGAGTTCTCATGAACTTTGAGGAACAACTCAGAGTTTAAAAAGGGAGTTTCAATCCATTTTTCAGGAAGATATGAAAATGATATTTGTTTATATATACCCACTTCCAAAAGTGGGGTAATTACTCAATAAGTCCCTTTTGTCCCAAAATATTTTTTACGGTCCATAATGTTTTTAAAAATTTTAATTTTGTCTTTATTAGGGGTGAGCAAAGCTTGAGTCAATGTGAAAAAATGATTTTTTTAGTTGACTTGTGGCAAAAAAACTCTATTAGTTTTAACTCGATTTAAAATTATATAAAGTCGACCCAAATCGTAACAAATTAAATAAGATTTGAGTTGTAAAATACGAATAACTCAAAACTTTTAGTAATTAATGAATTAATTTTAAAGTTCAAATTGAATCTCTTAATTTTTCTGATATATATATATATATATATATATCATGTAAAAATATGAAAAAAATGTTGAAATATAATATATGTATATCTTGTATGATTAAATACAGTTATTTAAATTGAAATCAAACTATACTATAATAACACAAATAATTATAATTAAATTTATATAAGATCTCAAAAATTTGACTCGAATTTTATAAACTTAACTGAAATAAAAAAATTGAAATAAAGTTTAAGTTGTAAAATATAATGTTTTAACTCGAATTACACAAAAAAAATTGACTTGAATCGAACACTCACTCTTGGTCCTTGATTAAAGCTGATTTCAATGGTTTATTTTCTCTTTTGATCCTTGTTTTCTTTATCCTTTTAATTTTAGTTTATATATGTTCTTTTATTCGATGTATTATTCACACACACATATATGCCTTATTTAATTTATTTCACTATTTACTTACCAAATTACGGTGACCCACAACGAATATGATTAATTTTATTTAGGGTAAATTATACGGATAGCCATAATATTATGGAGTTGGTATCGAAATGGTCACAATACTTTAAAACGCGTCAAATACACCGGTAAACTATTAATATAATATCGAAATAGCCACCGACCGTTAAAAAATTAACGGACGGATGACGTGGCAGTTAAAATAAAGTGAAATAATTACATATTTACTCTCTGTCATTCATATATATTTTTTTAATTTATTAAATTAATTTATAGATTAAAGGGGAAAAGAAAAATTCCCAAACATGCTTCGTGGATCAAACCTGTGATCAAAGCATGAAACAAAAGTGACCTAACCATTAGGCCAAGCAAACTCTACTTATATAAAACACTATTATTTATATATTTATAGTCTCTCATATTTATTCCTTTATATTCAATTATTTTTAATTTAATAAAAAATAATAATTAATTTATTTTATAATAAATTAAAATTTTAAAATTAATAAAATTTTATTTATAAACTTTAAACTCTAAATCCTACACCTTAAACCCTAAACCCTAAACCCTAAAATCATTAAAATAAATTTTAATACCCTAAACATTAAATCCTAAACCCTAAAATCCAACACTAAATATTAAATTTTTAAATGAATTTAGGGTTTAGGATTTAACATTTAGGGTTTAAGGTTTATAATATTAAACCTTAAATTCATTTAAAAATTTAAAATTTAGAGTTAGGGTCTAGGGTTTATAACGTTAAACCTTAAATTCATTTAAATTTAAGATTTATTATATAATAAATTAATTATTATTTTTTATTAACTTAAAAATAATTGAATATAAGGAAACAAATATGAGAGACTATAAATATATATAAATAATAGTATTTCATATCAGTAGAAGAGTCTGCTTGGCCTAGAATTTCATGCTTTGAACCCAGGTTCGACCCACCTTGAAAGCATGTAACTGAATATTTCTTTTCTCGTGGTGATATGTGTCACCACTTGATTAAAGGAGAAAAATCAATTTAATAAATTAAATAATATATAAATATAATCTTCCAATTAGGTAGTGACACGTGTCACCACCAATTTAAATAATTTTATTATTTTATTATAATAAAATTAGGACTAAATTAAAAAAATGTATGAATGACAGGGAGTAAATGTATAATTATTCCATTTTATTTTAACTGTCACATCATTCGTCCGTTAAATTTTTAACGGTCAGTGGCTATTTCGATATCATTTTAATAGTTCACCAGTGTACTTGAAGCGTTTTAAAATATTGTGGCCATTTCAATACCAACCCCATAATATTGTGGTTATCCGTATAACTTACCCTTTTATTTATGGCACATTTAAATTTTCTAACTAACCCCTAATAAACTAAAATATGACTTTTAAATTTCATATTTATTTAATTATTTATTCTTTATTTTCGTATTTATTTTGTTTCCCTTATAATTATTTGTTAACATATTTTTTTAATATACATTTAATTGTCATTCATTTAATCCATATTATTTAATTCTATATTTACCTTAATAATTAATTATTTTTAACTATAAAAAAATATTTATTAACTCAAATATTTAAATCATAAATATTTTGATTTAATAAATATTAACTAAATATGAGGGTAAGCCTATCATATATGTGCATCCGCCACTTGTTAATTGGGTTCTGATCCTGTGCCTACCATTTCATCAAGTCAAACCTGCATTCTTTATATATCGATAGAAATGAACATCTATGGATCAACAACAACTATATATATTTTATACAACTAACGTAATTCAATTCATCACTCCGACAATTTAAATTAGTAATATAAAAATTTATTATAAGAATTTTTTTAGTTTTAATTATTTTATTTATAATTTTTTCTAATAATAGTTACTGAATTTTTATTAAAATTATAAAAGATATCACGGCTACAACATATTCAAAAAAGAGAATACTGAAACTAATCTATAAAAATCTCTTATTAAAATTTAGAAGCTTTCTTGAATATCTTTATCTCTATCTAATTAAAAGACATCACGGGTAAAAAAAAATAATAACCCAAACTATCAGATAAAATGTTTCGTTACTCAAGACTAATTACATCGACAAATAACTATTAATCGAATGAGAATCTAACTTTTTTATGACTACAGGGGCATCACTTCATTCATTCATGAAATTTTAGGGTGTTAAAGGAGAAAAGAAATATTATTATGACTACAGGGACATCACTATTTTATGAGTAGATTAAAGCATGAAGTGATGCCCCTGTAGTCATAAAAACTTAATCTACACTATTAGGGGTGTTAAGTTTGTGAGTTGATTAAGTTTGATCCGGTTAACGTGAATTAATCCGCGTCTATAAGGTTAAAATGAGTAAGGTTTAACTTGATTTGATAAGTTTGTAAATAAATCGTTAATTTTATTTAAATATGTTAATTTGATGTATTAGATTGTTACTTTGAAGTTCGGAATTTGAACTTGTTTCGCACATTAATTTTTAACAAGACCTAACTTGATTTAGTTGTGTTTATCGAGCAAGTCGATCGTAAGTTGAGCAGTGCTCGATTTATGTTTATTAAAAATCTCATTGCTCGATTCGACTCGTTACTCGATAAACGCAATTAAATTTTACTCGATTCGTACTCATTAAAAAAATAAAAGACTCATATTGATAATTTAATTTCTTATTAATACAAATTATATTTTATAATTCTCAAAAAATACAAAATATTTTGAAAATTTAAAACTAAAATTTTATGGGTAAATTACCCAGAAGTTCAGTGAACTTTTCTAGAGTTCTCAACTATTATTTAAATTTTTTTGAACATAATTTTTTAAGTTAAGGTAGAACACTAAAAAAATTGTAAAAGAATTTATAAAAAAAAATAAATCCACGAATTTATAAAGTCGAGTTAGATCTTGTTTAACTACTATTTATTTGCGAATTGGTCAACTCAATAATACCCCGAAGATTCAACCAGATTTTGCATATATTTCATAAAACACATGACGTTATCAAAACAATCATAGACTATATCGAAACGCCTGTTTCGATATTAATTTTCAGAGTTTCAAAACAAAATTTTATAGTTTCAAAACGTATCAAAACGGTCGAAGACCGTATCAAAATGCCTGATAAAACTTGAAGAACATTAATTGAAAATATACAAGTCGTATCGAAACGGGTTACAAGCATATTGAAATCCCTGTGACCAAAATACAAGTTTTACTTTGAAATTTACTAAAAAAATTATTTGTGTATTTTTTTTTTGACTTTTCAATTTAATAAGAGTTTACTTTTATTTTAAAATGTGTCCTTTAATTTTTTTTTATATCAAAATCAAATTTGATTTTACAAATAATATAAATTAGATTTCAAAAAGAGGTGAAAGTCTTAATTACCCTTTAACCAAACAACGATATACAATTTCCCAAAACTATATTTATATAGGCGTTAATATAGGCTCATTAGGTGTAAGTGCCAATCAAAGAAGAAATTATATTATGGGTCCGACTTATCATGTCAGTCGTGATTCTTAACCAATGAAAATCACCCACTTCACTATTAATTTGCCATGTAATTAATATAATTTTTAGAAATTATATTTTTAAAATGACAAAAAATATGAGTGAAGATTCATTAGTTAAAAAAATGAGTTGAAAATTAATAGTAAAGTGGATGATTTTCATTGATCAGGGACTACTGCTGACGTGATAAACCGGACCCATGATATAATTTCTCGAATCAAAGGAATGCCTTAAGTCTAGTAAGAATCATCACAATCGAAGTGTAAGAACCTGATCTTATCAGAATCGTTCTAGCCAATGCATAGGAATCTAATACAGTAGGAAGAGTGATTTACAATTTAAATCATTGAACTTACCATCTACTTTCGTATAGGTCACAAACCTTTGATTTAATCATATTAAATCATTAAACTTTTATTATTAACAAATTAAATCATTCACACTAACACCATTAATTATTTTAACAGAAAAGCTAACTCAATAATCCTACTAGACTTATTTTTGCATATCAACAAGTTAATATTAATTAAAATTAAAGAGAAAATATTTAAAATCTTTTTTTACGATAAATTATTAAAAAAATTGCATTGAACCATAATTTCTTTAATAATTTAATGTAAAAAAATTTAAATATTTTTCTTTAATTTTAATTAATATTAACTTGTTGACATGGAAAATTATGTTTAATAGGATTATTGAGTCAGTTTTTTCATTAAAATATTTAACGATGTTAATATGAATGATTTAATTTGTTAATAATAAAAGTTTAATGATTTAATTTGATTAAATCAAAGGTTTGTGACCTATATGAAAGTAGAGGGTAAGTTTAATGATTTCAATTGTAAATAGCTCCACTAAGAACCTGAAATAAGACTTTAATTAATTGAGTGGTCAAATTATTTTTTTTTATAATTTTAAAGTTTAAAGATAAAATTGAAAACTAGTGAAATTCTAATGAGTAATTTTATAATTATTCAAAACCAAAAAGATAAAATCATGATTAAATTGATTGAATGAAAAAATATAGAGGGTTAAATATTATTATACAAAATTTTATAAATATCATGTCACCCATCTAACAACATTTAACTAAAATTAGCATTCAAGAAATCATAAATTTACACAATAAAAACATAAATGATTATAAAATAATAAAAATAATTGATAAAATAACTAAAAGGATAAATATATTTTTAGTACCCCGTTTATACTTACGTTTCTATTTTAGTACTTTAATTATTATTTTTTAGATAAAATAGTACCTAATATTAAGTTTTATTTCTAAATTGATATATTTATTTCTTAAACTAATGATAAAATTGATGTAGAATTTTTTATTTTTTTCTCTCTTTTAAATAACATCGTTGAATTAATTAATAAATACGTAATTCTTAAAAATTTCACATGTTTATTAGTTTTGTAAAATAAGAGGGGTAAAAAAACAAGACAAAAAAGTCAAAATTGTTTGAGAAAAGAGATTTTTTTTCTTTTTAAATCAGTTACAATGTTATAATAGAAAGAAGATATTCACGTTTTGATAGTAGAGGCATGTAATCTTGGAAAGACAGCCGTCGAATGTTAAGTCCATACCGATAATATGATTGTCTTAACAGGAAGTAAGAGTCGACTAATCTAGATTAGTAGATGTTTAACTAATTCGATGCATGGTAACGACCCGGATTTAACCGGACATTCCGAGTTTTGATTTTAAGTGGGTGTGTATGACGTTGAAGTGCAATCCATGTAAAGTCCCCCAAGGAATATATATTGAAAATATATCGGGTCGGAAAATTTTCACGATAAACCCAATCACGAATGGACCTGATTTAATATTTTCAATAACCTGATTCAAACTCAATTTTTTAATGAAAATAAATATATCCCTACTAAATCAGCTCGAAACCGTTGATTTCGGATCAAATTACCTTTCCTACTATAAAGCCAAACCATGAGGCATGTACATTGAAAGCATAAACCAATCTTTCTCAATAATCTTCCATTTGTTTCTATAGAACTATGACCTGGAATCAATTCACAACAGTGGGATTTGATTTTCCACCAAGACCAGATACTCATCACTCAACTGAGTCAAGGATTTCACAACTTTATTTGCCACACAAATAAATCTACTCTCGTGGTATACCTATTAGGATTTCCCTCGTAACCTATTCGTTTTAAAATTTTTCGTTATCTGAAGGTGACTCTTCGAAATTAATCATCTGATCATATTCAATAAACATCTATTAAAAAAATCTTAAAAATAATTTTATTTGACTAGATCCACGTCAAGTTAACTTCACATATAAAACTCAAGTATCATTAATGGGTTTGCTTAGGTTCTCTTGGTCCCTGCCTGTTTCAAATTTTAATTCATTTTGGAGGGAACCCCAACATGGCGGATCCTCGTCAACTTCAATTCAAGATGTGTTTGTCCGAAACCAACATCCAAAACTTCATATCCCTACAAAATACAACATCAAGCACGAAGCTGCTTGGGGGACAACCACTCAAACACCTAAAACGACACACTAAGTTTTGCTTTTGTCCTTAAGCTGAAGGCAGTTTCCTACCATTTCTTGATAAATGTTTTGAATCACAAAAATATTACTTTAATTATAAATTTAACGATAAACATATCACTTTTATTTTAAAATTAACAATGTGGTCACCCAATTAAAATTTTGTTAAAAAAAAAATATTGTCATTCGTTTTAAGTTTAACAACAAAAAGACATCCAAAATTAAAAAAAATAGCTAAATATCTAAATTATAATTTTTAGGAAAAATGGAACAAACATTTGTTATCAAACATAGAATTAAAATAGGTGTAATTTACCACAATTTCAATGTGAAAAATTGTAGAAAATTAAATAGAAGAGGGGTAAACTATAAAAATTCTCAGACTTAATTCTTTATTAAGTCTCTTGACTATAAGAAGTTAAATAGGTCTACCGACTAATGTGATCAAAAAATAAATTCAATTTTATTAAAAAAAAAAAAGAACAGATGATGATGGTGCGGTTAATAAAATCTATATAATAAAATATTTAAATTTTAATTTAAGAAAACATGTTCAAGCACACTTAAGGCGTCAGGCGAAATAAGACGGCAAAAAAACGCTTTTACCGATGAAGACGAGATGAGTTACCAGAAATGTTGTTAGGAGCTGCGAAACACTCGTTTTTTGCAAGGCGTTACACTTCAGGCGCTTTCTGTCGTCTTCAAGTTCTGGACTTAGAAAGAACCATGTTGAAGAAGAAGAAAAGAAAAAAGAAGAAGAAAAAGAAAAAAAAAAAAAGAAAAAGACTATAGAAACAGTAAAGAAGAAGTACGGTAAAAAAGACACAATAAGAAAAAAAGAACACGTGATTAAAAAATGATTAATCCGGTAGAGCTTTTTAATATTTGCAGTGTATCTATTTTATTGGGTCATGTAATTAATTTTTAAAGGACTTCTCAAATTTATGGATTAAATATTATATTTGGGTATTTTAAAAAATATAATTATTTGTCTTTAGATTTTAATATTATTATTAAATTGATATATTAAAATATTATTATTATTATTATTATTATTATTTGTGAGAGAAGAGCTTTAATTATTTTATTTAAAAATAGTTCATTTTAAAACCAAATTCTAAATCACTTTATTTATGAGATTATTTTTAAAGAAAAATATTAATTTTTTTATTTTATAATATTTTTATATTTTTATTTTAGAAATGAGACCTTGATAAAACTTAGTTTTAATATAATATAATAAAATATATATAATCATTAATTTAAATAAAATATTAAAATTATATATTTAAGTAATATAAATTTATTAATATATTAAAATATTATTTTTTAATAATTTTAAAATCTACATAAAATATTTTAATTTTAAGTATCAACAAATTATTAAAAATATATATTTATTAATTATTTTAAATACTTAATAAAGAATATATATTTTATTTTTATATTATTTTATTTATTTTTTATTAAATTAATATAAATAATATTTATAATATTTTAATATAAAAACGTCTTACCTAGCCTCAGCTTTAAGGACTCTTAACGCCTCGGAACGCCTAACGCCCTTTAAAACTAAATATTTTAACCCTCAATCTTTATATTTTATTTTAATTTGATCATAAATTTAAAATTTTAAATCTTAATATTTAAATATTATAACATTTTAGTTTCTTAAATCCTAAACTTATTTTTTTCCTAAAAAATAAACTACCATTATTATTAACATTAGTCATACTATAACCTCATTTGTATAAGCAGTAGAAACAGTTAAAGAATTAAAGCTTTCATTATTATTAACGGTAGCTAAGTAAATTCATGATTGTAATTACTTTCGATTTAAATTAAAATAAAATATAAATATTTAGGGTTAAATATGTTATTTTATAGATTTTTTTTAATTAACACATCATCAATCATTTATTTTTAATAAAATTAGATTAATTTATTAACCGTAAATAGTGAGTAGACCTATTTACTTATAATCCTTCGTGATTATGAGAATTAATAAAGAATTGAATAAGACTATTTCTCTAAATAAAAATGAGTTTTAGGTAAATAAATTATACTTAAAAAAGGTACAATTCAAAATTTAAAATTCCTACCTAAAATCTAAATGAGTTACGTCCCTACATTCCTACTGCAATTCATGTATGTACAACTCCAACCTAATGTTATCCAAAACTGGGAAGGGAAGTCGGAGATAAGCCGGCTCCGGCCAGACCTGGTCCTTCTTTCTTGCGTCGCATCTCGAGCACTTTCCGATGATGGTTCGAGTGTAACTCGCTCGAAAACGTCGGGCTACAAGCCGGTCTATATTCGGGTAAAAGTCGACCCGACTTGAACCGGACACCACAAGCGTTACACAAGGTCTTTAATCCCATTGGACCGGCTCTCCATTGTGGCGTCTTCGTGACTCCGCAATGACTGCACCTACGCGTTGTCTGGGTCACGTTCCAAACGTTTGACACGGTTGCCGGTCTCTTCTTATGCTTTTTCTCGATCGAAACCGGTTCGGACGGTTCAAAGGCTGAACCGGGGACGTTGCCGGAGTAAACAAACCAAGGGCTTGAAGCTGAAAGGCAAGAGGAAGACGACGATGTGGAACTTGAAGAGGATTCTGTCTGAGAAGGGGAAGCGACAAGAGACCAAACACGACCGCCGGTTCGGCTGCGCTTGCTTCTGGCTTTACCCGGAACATGAGTTTTAAAACATTTTGCAACTGGCGATTCCGGTTCGGGTAACTTTGGGTTTTCCGTTAATGTTCCGGTGGGATACGCCGCCGCAGAGTGTTCCGAGAAGGAATCCTCAACGAAACGGGACAACCATTCGAGGCTAGCCACGTCCTCCGCCTGTAAAAATAACACCTTTTTCACCATTACCCCGAACTCAAAAGAGGAAAAGCATAAATCTTTATATAACAAAAAAGGCTCTGTTTTTCAAAGTACCGGAACGGCGAGCTCGCCGGCGGATAAACAACCGTAATCAAAATTTGTAGTTTCGTCAAAAATTTGTCGCTTATTCGAACAAGAAGAAGAACCCAACACTTCTTTTCCTCCTCCTCCTTCCTGTTGTTGTTCGAGAAAACCCTCTTCGTTACTGAAGTCAAACAGGTCGTCGACGGAGAAATCATCACCGGAAACTCCATTTTGTCCATTATTTACAACCAAACCCTCCTCCAAAAACGCTTGAGGACTTGCTTTCACCCCCATCTCCTTCCTAAAACTTGTCTTCAAAGCTGCTTCAACGCATTCCATTTCCTAAACCAAGCACGTTATAAAAAAAACTCAAAAAATTTAAAAACAACCCAGAAAAGAAAATATAGTTTTCGTACCTGAAGAGAATATGGTAATAGCCAAGTTGAGGTTGAAGGGAGAGGAGGAATGTCTGGAAATTTTAAGAGACCAGTGTTTTGGTAAAGCTCTGAACGCTGTTGGCAGAAAGCCTCCCTGGTTTGTTTGTCTGATATTTTACTTTTTCTCTGTTTTCAAGGAATTTTAACACTTTCTGTACTAATTTCTTATACTTTTTATACGTTGCAGAATGAAGTATTTATAACAGTACAACTCTCATAAATTACTGAAAAAGAAAAATCTAACTAGATTTACCAAAACTACCCTTTGAGTTATATTGGACAGTAAGGGTTGTAAATAATACATCGACTTTGCTCGTTAAGATTGTGAGTCGAGTTTAAGCTTCAATAATTTTTAATTATTTTAAAAAATTTGATCTCGATTTGACTCGTTAAGAATTTGAGTTCGAGTTTAATTTGAGCTCAATCGAGTCAAGTATTGATTGATCTTTGATAATGTCGAACTTGATTAGCTTGTTATATGTCATGTCTCATTTAAAATTCTGCTAAAAAAATTATTACAAAAGTAATGTAAATTCAAGTTTATTAATTTTAAGGTATATGATACTAGTTTAAGGTTTAGAAATTTAGGTTATTGAGTTTAGAATTTAAAATTTAAGATTTTAGGTTTTAGTCTTACTGTTTATATTTTAAGGTTTTAAGTTTAGGAATTTAGATTTTAAATTATAAAAGTTTTTTTAAAAAATAGTATTTTTAAATAGTTCATGAACTTTTTAAATCGGGTATCAAGTAGCTTGACTCATTAAGGATTTGAACCGAGTTCGAATTTAAATCTAATCAAGTCGAATATTACATAGCTTTGACCGCATCAAACTCAAATAGTTCATAATTTATTTCATCTCATTTACAGTCCTATCAGAGAATTTAAAGAAATTGTTTAAAAATAATTAAAAAAATAGATGATAAAAATATTATATAAAAATATAATATTTTAAATTATTTATTACATAAAATTTTAAGTTAATAGAAAATATTTTTAAAATTTATAATATTTTAAATTGTACTTATTAAAATATTTAATCAAAAATATTATTATAAGAGACTCGCCGGCGTTATATAAGTCGTGAAGACTGTAACCTTCTAGCGTTTTATTTGTACTTTTCTCTTTTCTTATTTGTTAAGAATTTTGGCCACCTCCTTTGACTAATTTTACGTTATAATTTGGCCACCGCGTTGATTGCCTGCAGCCGCCGCTCTTGGTTGTTCACCACCACTTCATTTCTCTTCATTTTTATTATTCATTACGAAATTACTTCCGTTTTAAGATTTCCTTTAATTATCATTAATAATTTATATTAAAATTTGGATAAAATATATTGGTAGTCACCGAAATTTTAGGAGACTTTCATTTTGGTCACTAAAATAAAAAAAATATTACAATTACTAAATAATTTGCTTTCATTATCGTTAATCTCATTAAAAAATGTTGACATAATATGTTAAAGGAAAATTCTACAACGGGCGTCGAACACCGCTGAACACCATTAATGTTGAACATTGTTGAACACCATTAAATTAATTAATAAAAATATAAAATCTCAAGGACTCAATATGTAATTAATAAAAGTATGATAAACTCAACATATTATTAATAATTATATGATTAGTCCTTTAGATTTTTATTCTTTATAAATTAATTTAATAATGTTCAGTGGTGTTCAACATTAACGATGTTTAGTGGTGTTCGACGCCCGTTATAGACTCATCCTATGTTAAAATCTTCTTCTCATAAAAAATTTATTTTCTTTTATATTTACGATTATTATCTAAGCTAAAATGCTTATGAATAGAACAATCTTTGACCGGTTTTAACAATTGAAAATATTCTTTTTCTAAAAATTTAACGTGTTTTTTTTTTAAATTTGATATGACGGTTATCAATGGTGAAATAAATTTAAAACAATTAATTGAAACTAAAATATAAATTATTGTACATGTCATTGTTAACCGCTAAATCAATTTAAAACTAAATTATGTTAACATATAGTTAAAATAAGCTCTTCCCACCGTTCTGATCGATCGACAACGCCTCTATTCATCAAAATTTAGTCTCGGTGAAGATAGTAAATTTTAAAAAATATTGATTGTAGTAAAAAAAATTCACTCAACATCCAAAATGAAAACAACTGAAAATTCTAGTGACTACCCGTATAGTTTATCCAAAACTTTTAAACCAAGCTGTGAGAACAAAGGCAAAAGAACCCTTCTTTGTAAGCAAAGACAAGTTCAACAGGAAACAGAGACCAAAGCTAGAAACCTTGTGCCAGCTTTTGTCCCAACTCTACTCATCACTTAGGTGTCCTGTCCTCATTGGACTCAACACTAAAAGGTGACGCAACTCCCCAAATAAAATCTGCATTTTCCATTTTCCAGCCTTTTTTTCTTCTGCCTCATGTATTTCTTCCAAAACAACCTCCTTTTCTACTACTTTCTAAGATAAATGAAATCTGCAGCCCTTTAATTTATTTTTTTTAGTCTAAAATGAACATAGGGTTCATGTTATTAATGTTGTGGGGGCTTAAATTATTGCAACATTGTTTGGTGTGTTCTGGTGGTATTGGGGGTTAGTTTAGTTGGTTTAAATGAAGGAAACCTAAAACAAATAATGGAGTTTGTGAAAGGTTTTACTTTGCTAAATTAATGTATTTCTTTTTACAGAAGTGTTGCAACATTGTTTGGTGTGTTCTGTGGTGGTGTTGGAACCGATGGGATCGGAAACCGACAGGTCCGACGGTACTTTTAGAACTGCTGAATGTGTATAACATTGATCATGCACAATTGAACATGAATTTTGCATAAAAATTGTAACAGGTAATACACCAACAAATTATGATATTCGAACTCGAGTGAAAGAAAGGTACGACTTACGAGTATATGTTCGACACGAGGTAGTGTTTTGATCTACTTGTATGTTCTAAATGCATCAAATGACAGATTGATATGTTGTAGGCCTCCAATCACCTTTCTGTGCACTCAGTATTCCTTCTTGATCTTTGGAGAAAGTTAAATGAACTTCCCAGTGAAGAGATTTCAACAAGTTTTCGACTTCGCTAATGGCGCTCGATTCGTCCCGAACGATTAATTTCCCACCTGGTCTGACGATTCTATCGACCTCTGCCAATACAGGTTGAAGTTTGCACCTACAGACAGTCAGACACCGGAAAAGGCAGGTTGGTTATTGGACTAATGATAGAGAAAGAAGATTATCAGGGGAATCAATAATCATCTTATGATTTATGATTCTACCTCATTTTTAGCTTGGAGAAAAGATGATCAGCGTGCAAGAGGTCGTATGATCTTGGATACGTGCTGAATGACTCGCACCAATCATGGTCTATTCCGAAAAGACCGCGTTCGTAGATTATCGGGAGTGTATCGGGAGAATCAAAGTTCACCACATTCATCACCCATACTTTAATGTCCTTCAAAGCTGCAGCAAACCTGCAGGCTTCCAAGATGTGTCAATATGATAACTTCAATGGCTCTTAGTAACACGGAAAATGGATGTGAAACGAGCATTACCCTCCATAAACAGCTCTCATGTCCATCACATTTCTAACATTGGACCAACTGATTCCCAATCCACTCATGTACAACTTGCTCACGACTCGAGTCCAGTGTTCGTAGTCTTTCACTAAGTCTTGTGGAGCTGGTTTCCCGTAAATCCCCATTTGAGATCGGTTCAACCAGTAAGGAGCTTTCTGTAGCCGATTAGGCCAATTCGCTGGCCATCGTGCACCTCTTTCAGCCTGATTTACCGGCACACGGTGCATGCATGCCCGCAGGGGTACGTGCCTGAAACAGAACTAACAATGAATTTTTTGCCTTTAGGTGCATAAACATGAAAGAATATGTGAAGAAAGCCTACCAGACAGCATTTGCATCATCGTTTTCATCGCACATTGGTGGATTATTCTCCGGCCTTTTGTCATAGCATTCGTTTGTGGTAGGTTTCCAATAGATGGCAGCAGCGATCGAATTCAATTTGTCCTTCTTGATAGTCAAAAGTTCCCAACACATGGATTTCGTCAGGGCCGACATCGCTGCAAAACAAACTTCACATGATCAGCTCCATGACAACCTTAAAACCATGTTCGAATGGAATGTACTGTCTTTGTGTGTTAACCCTTCCAAATTTCCACATCCTCGGGAAGTTTCTGGTAGACAGGGGTGGCCGACCAGACAAAATATCCTCCAGGTCTAAGAACACGGTTCAGTTCTAGCAGAAGCATGCCGTTTTCATTATGCCATGGCACCCTGCACCGTGCACAGTGCACTAAATCAAACACTCTACAAGGAAACGGTAGCCTCTGAGAACCCATCACTGCTGATATAGCAGGAATTCCTCTTTCGAGTGCGAATTGAACTTGCGCTTCGTGCTCGTCTTTGGGGGCAAACGACATCGTCAAAACATCTCGGTCGAAAAGAAACCCTCCGAAGCTTGCAACACCACATCCAACATCCAAGACAACCCTGGATCGTTTACCCCATTTAATGTTGGGCACTGCCTGCAACAAACAATAAACCAACATATTCTTCTTTCCCGAAGCATAGGAATTACATATTCGTAACCAAATCGAGTGTGAAACTTTACCTGTTGGAGAAAATCAATGTAGTGGAGGGCACCATGGATGAACTGCGTACCACCACCGGGGAAAATCAAGAGCTCACCGCTCACTTTAACCCAATTCTGATGCCCTTTGAACTCAGCCAATTTCGTATGTGGCACATTATGGTACCATATCTACCAGACAAGTACAACAAGCAAATTACAAGAACAGCCGCCAAGAATCACTACAATCCGACAGGTTTGAATTTGATTCAATCTATTTACCTTGTCTCTGCTCTTAGGCCAAGAGATAGGTTTTTTGTATCCGAACGGAAGCGGGACTAAACACGTCGGACCCTCCTCAGGGCAATGCCGCTCCCGATGCTGGAAGTGCTTGGTGCTTTTTAATTTCTTCAAAGCTTTCAGGTTATCCAAACATGGAATGTAATCAGGACCGGCAGTGTGGTTGCATAGTTTCCACTTGTACTTGTACAAGCCCTCTTTACCATCCGATTCGTCTCGCCGTCTCTCCTTCTCGTTCTCCGATTGAGTCTTTTGCGACTTCCACACCTTCTTCGACTCACTCGACTCTTTCGGAATCGAATTGTCTAAGGATTCTTCGGTGCTTGATTCGTTATGTTGCTGAGCTTCATTTCGGACATCTTTCTCTACCGTTTCCTGATTCGTCGATGTCTTCAACAAACCTGGGTTCGTATCTGTTTGCGTTGTATTTAACAATTCGTGCTGTTTATCTCTTGTTTCGTCGCTAAAAGTGGCGTTCGTCATCTCTTGCATTTGCAACTCTTGTTGTTTATTTCCCTTCTGTTCATCTTCTACTTCCATTGTTGTCTCCTTCGTCTTCTTATTGCTTTCTGCGTCTCCTTTCTTCTTCTTTTTCTTGTCTCCCCGGCGTTCCTTCGGTTTCTCAGTAACTTGTTGCTTCTCCGCCGCTCGGATTTGATCTTGATCGTCCGACGAATCCAGATTGTTGCTGTTTTTTTCTTCATTACTCGTCTGCTTACTATCTTCAACTTCCTTGGGGATAATCTGCTTCCTCTCCTGGTTCTGAGTCAACACACTTTCCTCAGATATCTGAGTTTCACTCAGTTTCTGTTTCTCCTGTTCTTCAGCCGATTCTTTCCCGTGTAAACCATGTTGGGTTTCTTCGACACCCGAGTCTTTCCCTTTATCATCATCTGATTCGCTCGTCTTATCGTCGTCTGGCTTGACGGCATCTTCGGGAAGTTGGCCTGGGTTATCCTCGAACACTGCTTTATCTTTATCCTCGGTTATTTTTGCAGGTTGTTCATCGTTTGAACCAGAGAATGCGACGTCTCCATTGGCGTCAGTAACGGTGGCGCGTGTGGTGGTGGTCTTTGGGGATGAAACGGAGTTGTAAGTGAGCATCCAAACGGCCAAAACACATAAGGTTACGAAGACGACGGTGGTGACAGTCGATGCATATGAAGATGAATATGACCGCTTGGCGCCACGGGACTTCCCCCCGATCGCCATTTAGATTGATCGAAATGAATTGTAATTTGATTAAGAATGTAGATTAAAAGAGACAATGGAGAAGATTAAAAGCTTTGTTCGTGGAAATGATGTAAGAAGAGAGAAGAAACAGTCTCTGTTGGAATTTCTCAAAGATCCGAAGGAGTTGGACAAGGAGAAGGAGTTGGAAAGAGTTTGTTCCTCAGCGGATACTTGTTCGAAATGGCAAAGGTTGCAGAAGTCTCACTAAACCCATTTATTTAGGGCTTCTTTATTATCTATGTATTAATGTTACCATTTTAAATTAATAAATTTAAAGTTATGATTAAAGTTTAAAAAAGTAAAGGTAAATATATTTTTTAAGGTGTAAAACAAAAAATTTAGGAATTAAAAAATTAAGGTTAGGGTTTAGAATTAATATTTTAGAAATTTTTAACACTGAAATAAAATGGAACAAAAATCTTCTGTGTCTCTTTTGTATTTTTGTAAAAAATTGAATTTTAAACCCTTATTTTCTATATTCTAAACCCTAAACCCTACACACTAAAAAATACGCCCTACCCCTACTAATCAAAACTCTAACCTAAAATCCTAAACCCTAAACCCTCTAATTTGAAGTGAAAGCATAAATAGAGGCATGTGAAAGGGACAAATGATTTGGGTTCCATAAAATAAACATAATTAAGACATATGAGATTTTAACTCATTTATTTCATAAATTAATTTTATTCTATATTTAAGGACAACAACAGTTGCTGCAACAAACCTAGTTTGATATTTTTTTCCTTTCAAAAGAGTATCTTTTAGGTCGAACAAAGATTTTTATTTTTAAAATTAATTTGTATATTTCTACCCTATAAACGAATAAAAATAATGGACTGAATATAATTGAGTAAATTTATACAACTCTTATACAAATCTCTAAAATGCCTATTGTTTCTCTCTTCCCAAAATAGGTGAATGTAAGTTTGTCAAGCTAATCGTAGTATATACACAAATAAAATGCAGTTCAATCGAGTCTTTCTTTCCGGTTTTGAGCCATTAAGGATAAATTATATAAATTGAGTACTTTAATCTATTTCGAATTTTCAAATTTTGATAGCATAGTTCACAAAAATCATTACTAACAAAGATCCATATTCTTTAGTCTATCTCGAGTTAGGTTAATTTTTAATAGCATGTATTTGATTTATTGATTTATTAATTTAAATCAAATGTTATAAAAATTTATTATAATGATGATTCTCTTGATTAAATTTTCTTCTATTATAATATCAGGTTTCGACACTTGATCTTGCTAAGACTTAAGCCCTATTTCATTAGATAAATTTATTATCAGTTATTTTATGATTTATTTTAACTATACTTATCGTACAAATTATCTTTATATGTTAGTGTAATCATTAATTTTATCGGGGTTTAAACCCGGATTTAATTTTAATTTTAATAACGAGCTTTAAGTTTAATTATCACATTAAAAAAATCAAAAATTAGTATACAATATATTTTTGTTTGTTTTACGTATACGAAAATCCAAAAATATTATATAGTATATACCTTTGCGTTTTATTTATCATTACCATAAAAGAAAAAAATGTGTATATATATTTATTTAACTTTTAGTCTTTAAAATGTATTACACGTAATTATGTTATTTTCATTTTCCTTTTGTTTATTTTATTAATGTATTATTTATTGTTTTTATTATTGTTATTTATAAAATTATCATACTATGCTAATTTATATTTGTTTTTAACTTTGTAAATATATTTACCTTTTGACTTTGAAATATATATGTGTTATCAAAAATAAAAAAATACTATGTTATATAATTTTCGGTACCTTTTGTTTTTTATTCTTTCCCATTTATTATTATTTAAAGTTTTGCTTTCTTTTTAATATTATAAATATTATTTATTATTATTATGTATATAAATGTCAGATCCAATTAATTATAACCTAAAATAATTTAAATAAAAACCCATTTAAAAAAGTATAAAGCCCGGAACAAAATAATTACTAGCCCACAAGTTTAAATTACAACAACCCATATTTTAATTACAGAGCCCAAATGCCTAGCCCAACCATGTAGCACGGTTATAATAAAAACCCTAGATCTGATGACTTTTCTTTGTATCTGCGCAGCTCTCTGTGGACCGTTAGATCAGATATTGATCTAACGGTCCCAAAGCAAGGAAGAGTCGCCCGTTGATCTCTCTGCACGCGCGCCCACGCGCGGTCCATTCGTCTGTCCCACGTGCTGGCCGTTCGAATGCCCAGTGTCTATTCATCTCCGGTCGCCGTCGCCATTGCCGGTGGTCCCCTCCTCTCCTCCGATCGCCACATGCACACACACACAAAAAAAACATCATAATTTGTACATGGAATAAGTACACCATTACAACCATTTTTAGAATTTCAAAGACCAAACGACAAGAATTGCAGTGAATCAGAGGCAACACCAACAAATTTAGAGATTCACAAAGGGATTTCGGGCCAACATTTTTCAACAATATACAGAGCCAGATACAACAATTTTAGAGAGGCTAACCAATAGGAAAATTAAGAGAGTTCTCCCTTTTTCGATTTCATGTATTTCACTCGGTTATATAAACCGAAGTAAACATTGTAATAGGGATCTTCCACCCTTTTTCAATCGAATACACACGAAGTAATTCTAGAGGTAATAACCTCTCCTTTTCCAGTTTTACTTACACAAAAAAAGAACAAAAAGATTAGAGTTTTACCTTCTGGTTTCGATCGGTCTTCCCCTTTTCTATCTTCTCGCGTCGGCAATAAACCCAACGGCCTTGTGCCTCGGTGGTGAGCCAATAGAAAAGAAAAAAGGGTTTATTTTCTTTTGTTTTTTGGTTTTGAACTAAAGAGGTTTTGGGTTTTGATCTTCATTTTTGATTTCAAAACGAAAAAGGGAAGTTGTAGATCTGTTTTGGTTTCGGAAAACAAAAACAAAGGAGGTTTTTGGGTTTTGTTGTGGCCGTCTTCTAGGAGAGAGGAAAAACATGAACAATGTTCTTCATTTCCAGATGAATATTCAGAGAAAATGAGGGTTTATTCTTTTGGTTTTCGGATGATAATTTGTTTGAGTTGTGTTATATAGTCATGGGATTAAAAATAAAAGGGTCTTTTTGCAACATAAAACCCTCCGTGTCACTCAAATGACCACCGCAATCCCTCGTCTTTTTCAAATGCTTTCAAGTTCGTTACTTATTTCGTTATAATCGTCAGTTTAAAATTGGTTTTATTTCTGTTGAGTCCTTACGCGTTTTATTGCTTACTTTTAGACCCTTCCTCGCTTCAAAATAGCGTGTTGAGCGCTTTGAAATCTTTAAATATTTTCAAATCGGTCACCGATTTAGTGATAATCTTTAAATATTTTCAAATCGGTCACCGATTCTAGCCACTCCCTTTGATCAAATCACTTTCCGAATTCCTAATTCTTTATTTTGTTTTATAATTTGGTCATTTACAGCAATTATTTTTTCTCCTTTTTATATTATTATTGTTTTATTTTTTTATGCTTTTATTGTATTGTTTCTTTTTACCATGCATTCTTATTTATGCATCGTTTAAACTATATTATGTTTTATTCTTATTTATGTATCTTGTTTATATGTTGTACAATTATTTTATTATGTTTTAATTTATTATGTCATACATCATTTATTTATGCATTTATTTACTCATTTATTTATTTTGTTTCATGTGAATATTCTTATATTGTATTTGTATTATATTATTTCATGCATATTTCATTTATGTTTTTATTTATGCATTTTATTTTAATGTTCATGTATTTTGTACATATATTGTTGTGTTTTTTTTTTTTTTGCTTAAGTCACATTTTTAATTAATGAACTTAATTAATTACGTCTTTATTCGGTCGTAACAGGCCCGACACAAGACGTAGTGGTGGCGGTGTATGCGTTCACCTTTGAATAAAGACACGGTAAAATAAAAAATTTAAATTCGAATTTTTAGACAAATCTCAATTTAAATGCCACTTTAATCCGGAAATTCCTAAACTAGTTAAGCGGTGTTTTAATAAAGGTGCCAATTTTGGGCGATTTTTAATGATAATATCGTTTTAAATCGTAACCGACTCTCGAACCCAAGACTTTTCGAATCTCTGATTTTTACGGTGTCCGACCTACCAAAAGTGACCAGTGGCGACTCCTACTTTTTTTAAAACCCTAATTTTAAAATCCTTTTTTTAATTGCAAACCCCTAACCCTAATTTTCAAAATTTCACCTTTTTATAAATTGCCAAATTCCACCTTTTAAATCCCTAAAAATTCAATTTCTCAAAATTCCCCGTTTTTGAAACCTTAGATTTTTAATTTAGGGTTAACATTTCAAAATCCCTAATTTTTCATACCCTAATTTTTAGGTCTAATTTCAATTCCCATTTTCAAGACCTATTTTTTCACATTTCCACTAATGACCCCCTTTTTATTACACTTTTTTTTTACCTTACACTTATTATTATATAATTTTAATTTTAATATTTTAAAAAGAGTCGCTACAATTAGAAAGTAAATAAATTTATTATTGTAGTTGATTTAAAAAATATTGTTAGGGTTAACAAAAGGTAAAGGTAAAAAAATTAACGGATAATAACAGTGGAGTATTTATTTAAGTAACGTTGAAAATGTTAAGTATCAAATTGGATAAAAAAAAATATTAGATATCAAACTGAAAAAAAACGAATATAGGTTTGATACTTTTCTGGTTATTAAGTCTTTTTAGCATTTCAACTTTGATACTTTTCTGGTTATTAAGTCTTTTTAGCATTTCAACTAAAAAATCAATTTCTAAGCCGTAAACTTAAATTCTAGAACATAAACTACGAGTCTTAAAAAGTACATCGTACACTAGCTCGTATATTGCTTTTTTAAAATGTTTTGGGACCAAAAGCAATACAACACAAGTAATTATTAGATCAAAAGTGATTTTTAATTTGGTTTGAATTTTTTTCTTCAAAAACTGATTTTTTTTTAACTTTTTAGTCTTTTTTTAAAGTATTTTTATATAAAATTATCTATTTATCCACGTTTATATTATCAATTATTTTATATTTAAAAAAAATGTATAAAATGAATATTTTATCTTTTTTAAAGTATTTTTGATATTAATATCAAATACTCTTATTTTAAATCAGATAATTTAAAACTATTTTTTAAAATTATTTTTTCATCTTATTTTTCAAAAGCAATATTAAATTGACCCTAAATCCTAACCCTAAACTCAAACTTACTTTTTTGGTATTAAAACCAATGGAGTTCTAAACAGGTGTAATAGAAGTGACCGCACATGACCCCAAAAGAGAAAGGGTCCAAAATAAAAATATATATATATATTTATAAAAAATATATAAATATATATAATTATGTGTATATATAATAATTATCTAAAACTTAAAACATAATAAAATAATGTAATTTTAGGTGAAAAACAGAAAATGTTTTATTTTTAAATATTTAATATTTATTTTTTTATTGTTTAAGAGGATAATTTAATAATATTTTTCTATCAAGTTAACTTTTTGAAAAAAAACTTATATATCTTACTGATTATAAAATAAGAGTTTTATTCTAATAAATTGTATAAGATTTCAAAATCATTGAATCGTCTCTGATCGAGACACAATGGGACACCAAAAAGATTAAGAGGATCTCTACTCTTATTTACTTTTAATTTCAAATAATACAAGAATTAGGATATTCATTATATTTTGAGTTAAATGGTATTATGTATTTTAAATTTATGATAACTATTTTAAACTAACCTTTAACATTTTTAAATATTTTATTTTATTTTAAATTATAATTATCTTTTTAATTTATTCTTTAAATTTTTTAATATTTTAATTTTATATTTAAATTTATCAATATATACAACACTAATTTTTGTTTATGTCATATTATACTATAATCAATAAATTATATATATATATATGAAATGTAACATTTTTAAATATTTTTATTAACCGTAGTTGTGATTAGAACGTAGTATTATTTTAATGATAAAATTTAAGTATTTAAAATTTTAAAAATTAATTTAAAATAAAAATTATAATTTAAAGATTAAATTAAAATATTTAAAAATTGATTATAACTTATATTTTTTATATAATTCTTAAATTATTCATCAGTTACATTTAAGTTCAGAATCTCTCAAATATAACTACATTAACCATACAAATTGAATAAATTTTGAAATCATTCGATCATCAACTCAAGGAATAAAGTAGAAGCAAGTTAATACCTAAGTCTGAACTAAAACTAAAATATATATTTTATTTCTTTTAATTAGTGGATTATTTTTTAAAAAATTATATATTTTAAATTTTTTATTTTTATGTAGTATATAAAAATAATAATCAGTGGGACCAAACACTTAAACTCCTTATTTAATATTGAGATTCAGACAAAACTAATCAAAAGATGGATGTACATAAAAAGAATATTTAAATAAATATATGATATGAATTATCGTATGATTCACTGAAAAGCGAAATATATGTTATGTAAAGTCATATATAGAGTGTAAAAATTTAACTCGTTTTGAAAATCCGACTAAAACCAATCAATTTCATATTAATCTAATATTAACTCGATCTAAATTTAATTGAACTGATATTAATTGACATGACCAAAAATCACCATAGACCCAAACTAGAATCAAACTTAAGTCAAATATAATCAAGTTTGAATGAACCGTACGACTTGTTTGCTACCTTTATGCATCGAGCTAGGTCAAGTTTTTGATTGACACACATTCAACCCAAAAATTTAACACCTCCTATTGAATCTGACTCGATATTTTATATGCTCTACCCGACCTGAATTTTAAAGTAGAAACTAAAAATTGACTCGACCAAACATAAATATTTTTTTATTCGATAAAATAGAGGGTTAATTGAAAAAATAAAAATAAAGAGAGAACGTTATAATAGTTATTTCTTTTTTATTAGTTAAAAATGAAGAGATAACTGAAAGAAATATATAAATAGATTGACATTATTTTAGAAAGGGTTGAATCGGATAATTTTTTATTATTTTAAACACGAACGCAACTCAAACTCAATTTTTTTTTAAAAAAATTGATCAAAGATAATATCGAGTTAAAACTTTTCGAATCCAAATTAAATGAGTATCCCTATCTAAAAATAAAAAAAAAGTTAAATATACTTAAACTTATATTTAAATTGTTATAAGAAAATAATATTAATTGAATTAATATTCAATCAATCATTTTAGATTTTATTTAATTTGAACCATGTTTTACTTGTCCTTAATGTTTCAATATTTTAAGCTTATAGATTAAATTTGAATCTCAACATCACATATTAGATTTAAAAAGTATTTAATACATATACGGTAGAAAACAATGATTTTAATAATTGAGGTATTTTTAAACTTTAAAATTATGGGAGTTTTTAGTTTTTTACTTTATATTTTTAGGCGGTTATAAGAAATTTTTAAGTTTTTAATTTTTTTCTTTTTTTAGTGAAGTTTTTTTTGGTCGTCGACAACTTTTGACCGTTTTGTTAATTTAATACATAAATAAAATATTTATCTCTGTTAAGGAACATGATTTGTAAGTTTATCTTTTTTTTACTTTGTCAATTTCATATTTTATTTTATTTTTTTGTTTTCTTTATGATAATACTGTCTGTTTTTAACAGTTTAACGTTTGTATAACGTAATCAATCGAACGTTTTTAGTAGAAAAGATTGATGGTCTGTGAAACTTTTGATTCCTTTATATGATTTTGTCGATATGCCAAGATCAAGTAGCAAAAGAATTTATTTTCTTCTTAGAACACTCTAGTCAAAGTTGTAGTTTTACTATTCATCAAAAGATTATTAGATCTTTATAAGTGATAAGCTTTGTACTTTAATGACTTACACGTTCTTAAAATTAGGGTTTTATAGTTTAAGGTTGAAATTTTAAGGTTTATAGTTAAATTTTTTTAAGTTTTTAAAATAAGATTTAAAGTTTAAAATTTAATTTTTAATATTTAGTGTATAAGATTTAATGCCTCTAAAATAGCATACATCATTTCAAGTTTTAAAAAAATTCACTAACAATGTATTGAATATTAATTAAATTAAACTCGAAGTTGTAATAAAAAATTGTGAAAAGATAAATTAAGTGTGTCCACATTCCCCAACACTGATGCTAACAAATGTGACACAAACATCATTCCTGCACATAAAAAAGTGGTAATCAATTGGCAAATTAGTCAGTTCAAAAGATTATTATACAGAAACGAAGCTCACATGCTGATTTATATAGATTTTGCCGTGCAAAACAACAACATGGGTTCATATCAGGCGATTGATGTATCGAAACAGTCACAACAGATTTCTTTAGTTTCAGACACTGAATTCCTTTTAAGAACAACAGTTTTGTCTGTTCAGTGATTCTTCTCTCTGTTGATCTCTGTGTTCTTCATTGTTCTATACCCGGAAACGAAACTCTAAACATGAACCGTAAGTCAGAGACAAACGATACTCGAATCAAAGTGTTTTCAGGTTGGCTGGAATCTGGTTCTGAGCATATTTCTGCACTGATTCAAACTGTAGTATTCGGTTTTAATTCGGGTAACAAACTATTGGTGCAAAAGAAAAGTTCAATGGCAGATGTCTTATTGTTGTTCTTCAAGGTTACATGATGATATCGGTTCCGAAACCACATTATAACAAAGCAACCAAAACCAATGATAGATTAAAACAATGTCGTCTAATCAGTAGCAGATGCAGCCTCTGGGTGGTAATGTAGCATCTCAATCCACATCATCTCCCTAACATCTTCTCCCACATTCTCATCTATGTCGAGATCAATCGAGACTTGAGCGGGTGGATCACACCTCGGATCATATAGCCCTGACATGTACGGATGTAGGAGCGCTTGTGTGACGGAAATTCTCTTAGATGGGTCGAAAACAAGCATCCTTTGCAACAAATCTATGGCTAATGGATCGGCTTGTGGGTATAAATGGGAAAGACGGATTCCCCTAGAGTAAGGTAGTGACTTGATAAATCTTCGGGCTTTGGGGTTATCGATAAAGCGAAGATCAGCCTCTTGTTGGCTTCCAAGGACATTGATAATTAGCTTAAGCTGGTTGAGGCACTCCGTTCCAGGAAAGATAGGTTTCCGACCAAGAATCTCGGCAAAGATGCATCCTACTGACCAAACATCAATGGAAGTCCCATAATTGTCACAACAGAGCAGGAGCTCAGGTGCACGGTACCAGCGGGTGACAACATACTCTGTCATGAATTGTTCATTACCTCTGCTGGTCCGAGCCAGCCCGAAATCACATATCTTCAGGTCACATTTGCATTGACAAGGAGATTCCCAGGCTTCAAGTCCCGGTGAAGGATATTTGCCGAGTGAAGGTACTTCAGCCCTCGTAGTAACTAAAATATGTACTAAAGGTTAGTCACAAGTAGACAATGCAGAACCGGAAAAGAAGAACAAATCGAAGCAGAACAAATCGAATCCGAAAGGACCCTTGCCAAAAGAAATGACCATAGCATACTATTCCGGCCTTTATGATTGTGAACAATGCTAACCAAATAACTCCCCTACAATAAATATGCAACTTGTATTCTCTGAACTGTTAATCCATTCTCTTCATCTTCGAACCATAATGAATCGACTAACAAGTTTCCGGCGGTACAAGTTGTTATATTAAGCCTAATAACTCAAAGCCCCATATTTCTGCCAAACTAAATGCAAAATGGGACCAGAGGAGCACCAAACTCATAAAAGCTCCATACCCAAAAATGCACAAAAGCTAGTATCAAAGGACAGCTACTAATGCTAACTAGACATTTTACAGGGTGACTGTTAATGGCCTATAGCCATATTACTCGAACTCGGTTGCGAGTGTCAAAACACGAGTACATCAGAAAAATGAAGAGCAGGAGCAGTACATTCATATTCAACTAATACTAAAAGTCTAAAATTACCATCTAGAGTTGGTTAGTATTCATAAGACCTAAATTACCATTTCTAACTTCCATCTCAACACAGGTAAATCACAGTAAGAAGAGAAGGGTGGTGAGTTCCTGGTACCTGAAAAATAAAATACTTGCAATGATCATTAGACAGAGGCTGAGAGGACTTGATGATCTGATTCAAATCCGTGTCCATGAGCTCATAAACCAAATAAACATCCTTAAAACTGGTTCTCTGAGTTGGCATCATGACATCCTTCAAGGCAATCACGTTGTCATGTCGGATGTGTCTGAGAAGTCTCATCTCCCTCAAAGTTCTCAATGCATCAACAGGATAATCAAACGCATTGTTGATCTTCTTTATGGCCACTTTCTCATTGGTTTCCCGGTTGATCGCCGAGCAAACAACACCGTATGCTCCTCGCCCTATCGGCTTGATCGGAAAGTACCTTGTGTCGATCTCGAAAAGGGTCTGCCACATTGAAAAGTAATGCTTCCCTCTTGCCTGAACCCCATTTGGTGGCTCTACAGGCATCGCCATTGCTCTGTGAAATTCCCAGAAACAGAAAGAAACTTAAACTTAACCAAAAGAGAAGGAAAAACAAACGCTCTGAGATCAATCTTACATGTTTTTCCTACTTCTGTGATTTGATCTTTAAAAAAACCAAACTTTTCACTACCCTTTTCTTCAATCTATCAGCAAAGTCCAAATTCACCAGCTTTCAAATCATTTTCTGTAAAATTCTGAACCTTCACCTTCATTGCTTCAGAAAAAAGAAAAAAAAAACTTTTCCCCCTACCCTTTTCTTCAACCTCTATACCATCTCCAAATTCACAACTTCAAAAACAAAAAATTGGGTCTTTGAGCAAAACTCTTACCCCAAACAAAGAGCCATGGTCTAATCTGATTCTGAATTTTTGATCAGACCAAATAGACAAAAGAGAGAGGGAGAAGATAAGAGGAGATAACTGATAAGTAGCCTGTAAAACAACCACAGGGCATTTCCCTTGTGGCAAAAACGGCATCTACTGTTATACATACTGTTTTGGACCTTGGGGGTTTCAGCTTTTAGGAAATATCAATATTCTCTCTTTCTCTCTCCATATACATAATTACAATCTTAAATTATTAGAACAAAGAAGAAGAAAAATCTTAGTTGAAAAACATTTTTATTTTATTTCAGATACTTTGTAGTTTGGCTTACATGAATATTTGCCAAGCACAAACCTGCAACTTCTGTGTTTCTCTCTGCTTTCCCCAGAATTGTGGGAAAGGAGAATATTTTAAGTACTAAGATAAAAAAGAAACTTGCTCTCTTGAGATAATTTCTTTTGTAGGCTTAGAATTTTATAAAAATATTTCATTTTTCCAAGAAATGGTTGGATGTGTGACCAAATAAATTGTTTGTAACCTGTTACATTTGTTGAAAATAACATTTAAATTGTAGATATCAGGGTTTTTTATATTGACATGTCTTTAGCCATTTTATTTATGTTGTTCAATATTTAATTTCAGTTTGTTGAAGTTGTAAGTAATTTCATTTTGGTATGCCATTGCCAGCCAGCTGGGATTTGAGCTGATAAATTTGTCCTATTTTCAACACATTCTAGCTTTTGCTTTTCCTTTTAATCCATTTGATTTTTCAGTTATATATTGTCTGGTTTTGAATCAATGTAATAAGAACGATAACATAGGACCTTCGTGTTAAGTAGAGACTTTAGGAGAGAAAGAGAGACGGTACTCTCGTTGATTTTATTGATTCATAGTTGTAATATCCTCTTTCGAGAACCAACTTATTTATACAACAATAGAGACTGATCTAGAATCAGTTAATTGAACGGTATTTCTAACAGAAAGCCTAACCGTTCCTAACCATCTCTGATCAATCAAATTTCTCAATGATACAGTACATTAGTTCCTATCTGTACTCATTGACTTTGACTCTACGTTAGTTCTAAAATCGTAACACTTCGGACAAAAATAAAATTAAGATTAAATTATGAAACAATAAATTATTTAATTTTAAAACGATTAAGATCTTAAAAGATAAAATTTATAAAATTATATAAAATCTTTTAAATCTTTAAATCGCGCATCCTATTGGTTTGTACATAACATAAGATAGGGTGTTTAAATTCTTTTTGTTGTTTGTGGATGGATGTGCTTATAAAAGCAAAGACTTTGACATTAATTTATGATTATATGGATTTGAGATCTTAAGTTTGGTGATTAATATTTAATGTGTGTGTGTTACTGTCAAACTAAACCTACTGCTCAAGTGTTTTTATCAAAAGAATATGAGACTTTGGCATCATATAGCTTTATTAAATAGGCGTGGATCGTATGGGTGTAACACATGCATGCATGCATTAGTCACATGTCATGGAGAATATGAATAAAAAACAAAAATAGGAAAGTTTAGATTTTTTTTAATCAATAAGTGAAGATCGTTATAGTTCTTGTTGAAAACTTTTTTAAATATAAATGTAAAAAAATACTTATAGCGTTATAAAAGTATATAAATTTAGGGATGATAACGGGGTGGGGTAGGTCGGGTTTTTAGTTGTTCCGATCTTGTCCCGATCTGATTTATTAACTTTTAAATCTAACCCTGACTTGACCCGGGTTAAAACATTAATTTACCCGTCTCGTCCCGTTTCGATATACTATTCTTTAAATCCGACCTCGACCTGATCTGAAAAATTAAAAAAAAATGTCGAGGATAAAAGTTAGATTCGATCAATCTTCCACTACAATCATAAATTATGGGTTTTAAGTAACTTTAAATCTATATGAAATATAAAATAAAATTTAAATTACTCACGTATTAAATTATATATTTAAAAGAAAAAACTTAAATAATCGACTGACAGAATTGAATATATTAAAACTTGAACAGCATCTAATAAATTTTTATTGTAAAAATAAACCTCAAAAAGTAAAAAAATAACTTAAAACCCATAAAAGTGTTAATATATAGTGATATTCTTTTTATAAATATAATAAAAAATATAAAAATAAATAAAAATGTATCGGGGCGGAGATTTTCAAGCAAATACCCGAACCCAACCCGACTTAATAATTTTTAAGTTCCACCCCGATTCCCGAAAATTAAAATAAAAACCCTGATCGGAAAAGGTCGAGTTGGGTTCGAATATTTTTACCATCCCTATCTAAACCAAGAGAATTCACCTAAAAGAACACAAACACATTAATCTACAAAAGCTAAAAAACATCAAACACTGAATTATATTCTACCTCCTTACTGACTAACTCTACGAGCTCTTAAAGGATAGAGTGATACTAAATCACACCTACATTAGTCTTACGTCTTTTTGTAGTTAATTTATCTATCACTATATTTATTATTCGAAAAATTTTATAGATCTGTACAAACCATGATCAAGACAAAATCTCATGAACCGCGTCATAAGCGCATAAACTCTTAGAGTATCAAATTATTGTTTTAACATTTTGTTGAGTTGATCGATCAATGGAATTGACCAAGAGGGGGTGAATTGGCTATTTAAAAATTTGATGAAGGATTTTTCGAAAAAGATAGAAAAAATTGAGACACACAATTTATAGTGGTTCAAGCTTTGGAACAAACTCTACATCTACTACCTTAGCTCCCACTAAGGATTTTGAAACTAATTCACTAAAGAATTTAACATTTTTCTCGGTTCAGGGATAACCGTTACAATTTGAATCAATCCTTCTATCTAAGAATTGATTCAACTTCACAAGAATAAAATTAAAGAAATAAAGGCACGAAAGTTTCTTTCACAAGAAATAAATGCCTCAAATACAGAATAACTCTTCCTAAACTCAATTACAAAGAATTAAAATAAAATACAAGAGTTTGGAGTCAAGATATGCAATAAAGTGCTTTGGAGTTGGATTTGTGTGATTGGATATTGCTTGTGGTTCAATAGTTGTTAATGCTGCTCAAAATGCTTCAATTTATACATTCTCATTGATTTCTAACCGTTGAGGTTGTTGGAGATGTAAATATAGACGTTGGATCTTCATCTTTCCATCATAAATGCACTTTGCAACAACTGGTATCGAAACATGGGCTACCTATTTCAAAACAGACCATAAAAAGAAAGAGTCGTTGTGCATTTATTAAGGAGCGTATCGAAACAAGTTTCGATACCTGAACTAAACTGTGAAGTTTGGTATCGAAATGGGTTAACCACCATTTAAAGCTTTAACTGGCACCAACGGTTAACTCATTGAATGCTTAAAAGAGCTGTTGGGGATTTTAGGGGTATCGAAACGATGAGTCATAATTTTAAATAATTTTAAAATAATTAAAACTTAAAGATTGGTTCGATACTGGGTTCGAAACATTTGTTGGCAGTGAGGTCTTCGTATCAAAACGGGTATCGATACTTGTTCTAAGTCTCAAGAACATTCTTTGAGAAATAAAGGATTATATCGATACCTATTCTAATGGTATCAAAACGTTCGACTATTTTTATTTTTCAATATAACTTATTGATATTCAAGTTGTCAAGCATAATCAAGAGAAATATGGTTAACCCAAAATTCTGACATGAGTCTCGAACAATTTTCTAAACTACAAGTAAAACCAAAAATCTATTCAACATGATTTTCACGAATAATTCTTCCGTCGCAGCCTTATGATTCAATGTGTTAACCGTATCATTTGAATTAATTTTAATCCATTCGAGTTATGTCTTTTGCAAATTAAATTCATAGTTGTACCACACTTTTCAATGAACCTTGACATAAGAACAATCATAAAATTTATCGCTCTCATATAAAGATCTAAATTCACAGTTAATTTTTGAACCACTGTCATACAAAATATACACATCTGAAGTCACATATACCATCTAACCAATAAAGTTTTAGACTTTAACATACTTTGGAGTAATTTTTTGTATAACATAAATCATACATTTATAAATCTAATTAGAATATAAATACATAAAATAAAATTTTTATACTAATCTTTATATTTTAATTGTATTTTTATGTTATTTTTAATTTATAATTCTTATATTTTTAATTATATATTAAAAATTTGTATCATCAAACATAAATTATTGCATTTATCGTTAGGAATCAATGTTCTATTGGGTCTAGTAAAAAGATTTCGTGTTAGTCGAGTTAATCAAGTTAACAAGTCCTATTTTATATCTCAAATTTTATTTAAATTTTTGAATTGAGTTAAATTGTTTAAGTTTTTATTCAAATTTAATTGTAAAATATTTATAATATTATTATATTGATTTATTTCAAATATACAAATTTTTATAACTATATACGATATATATATATATCTTCATATATATCCAGAGATGATGCCGTGTGTGATATGGGAGGGGTTTTTGCCCCTCCCAAACTTTTTGGTATAATTGTATTTAAGGTCTTCTTAATTTAAATAGTAATAAAATAAGATTTTTGTCCCTAAATTTTAAATTTAAATGCTTAATATTTTTTTACCTTTCTAATATTAGATCTTAACTCCGTCTCTATATATAATTATAATCAAGAACAAAACCCAGAAGATTGCATGAAGTTTCTGACAATATAATAAACTGCAAAACCCCAAAAACATATAAGAAATGGATTAAACCCAAAACTAAAAGAATCAACAAGCAATAAAGGATCTAAGCATTAAGCAACAAACGCATTTAAGGATTAGCGAAATTTGACTCGACTCGAAAATATTTAATTATTTGATTTAAAATAAAAATATTTCATTTGTTTTGATTCGAATCAAAATTTATTAAATTTGATTCGACTTAAAAAATTTAAATAAAGTTTAAGTTATAAAATAGAAACTCGAATAACTCAAATAACTCGAAATTTTTAATAATTAGAGAATTTATTTTTAAGTTTGAAACAAATCCCTCTAATTTTGTAATATATATATTAATATATGAAAATATAAAAAATATTACCATATATGAAAAAAATATGAAGAAATATTTATATATATTATATGATTAGAGAAATTCATTTAAATTAGAATAAAATCATACCATAACATTATAAATAATTACAATTAAACTTTTATAAGAACTTAAAAACCCAACTCTACTTGACTCGAATTTCTTAAACCCAACTCGAATTGAAAAAAAATTAAATAAAATTTGAATCATAAAATATAACTTGTTAACTAGAATAATTTAAAAATTTTAATTCGATTCAATTGGATCAAAAACTTACCACTAAATGAGAATTATTCTATCGACCTTTTCTATCATGTCATCCGTGATCCCGTCTACTAAAATTTAGCCATCAATTTATTTTTTCATGTTATTTTCTTTTAAAGATGACTCTTTATTTTTTATGTCATATAAATAAAAAAATAAAATAATTAAATAACTAAATTTTAATGAATAAAATCACTGGTAATAGTTCGAATAATAATTTTCCTCATGCATTACAGGATTCAACTTAATTCTTATTCTTAAATGTTTTTGTCGTTTTCAGACAAAGCAGTCATAGTGGACCCGGGTCGAATGTGTGCGAAAATCGAAGGATCCATAAATGGTAATGGAGTAATGGGCTCTGTTATTTAAGAAAGAAATGGAGTAGGTGAGGCCACTGATAGAGAAGTTTTCAAACAGATGATCGGGAGCCATTTCCGCAGAACCCGAGCTTCTTCCTCGTTCTTAATTCATCACAGTATTTTTCAACGTTGAAGAAGCACTCAGCTCGAAGTTTCCGCCATGAAAGCTCTCAACTTTCCTTTGACTATCACAAAGAATACCCCAACACGACCATCTCCAACTTGTTTCTCAAGAACCCATTTTCTCAATCTCCATCAATCCTTCTCAAACAACCCCTTTCCTAGATCTCCGGCCAATCCCTTAACTTCTTCGTTTCTCTCTGTTTCTTCCTCTTTCAACGCGTTCATCGAATCCACCGCCAACGGCACGTATTTGGGTTGGAACAAAGCTCCGGAGATCGTGATCGATGGAGGTGGAGAAACCAAGGCTTTGGGAAATACAGACAAAGTGATCACCGTGGTTCTTTTGGGATGGCTTGGGGCTACAAACAAGCATTTGAATAAATATGTCGAATGGTATAACTCGAGAGGAATCCATGCTGTTACTTTTCTTGTTGAGCTCAAGGATTTACTGTGCTTGGATCCGGTCTCGATGCTTGACCGGCGGATTGCTGAATTGGCCAATGGATTGGCCACTTGGGGTTCGGAGAAAGAGGAAGATGGTCGTGAAAGGTGCTTCATTTTCCATACTTTCAGCAATACTGGCTGGCTCGTGTAAGTTCATTTTTCTGTGACTTTGATTTTGGAATTTTGCACGTGGAGAAGTAAATTCTGGTAATTATTTGGCTGTTTTGGCAGATATGGTTCAGTGATTGAGCGTTTTCAGAGAAGACAAGGGTTGAAAGAGATGATTAGAGGAGTGATTTTTGATTCAGGATCAGCTGATCCCTTAAATCCCAAGGTGTTTTTAACTATGTTCCTTACTGTAAAATTATAAACTTGAGTTTGTTCTTTAGCTGATAATTGTCACTTGTACCACAACTTTACATGATGATCAAAGTTGAACACTTATGACTTGTTTTCGGCTTTTCGCCATTTGGAAACCTCCAACTCGAGTATTAGCTGTAGAAAAGGCATTAGAATGTGTACCAGTAGCACCATTCTATGTTAAGTTCTTTGATTTTGAGCTTCAATGAAATGTTTGATCTGTTTTCATGCTCATGTTCTTATGTGAAAAGGGCTTATCCTATCCTAGTGTGCTCAGAATTTAAGCAGAATTGGTATTTGTTCGGTCTGCAGACTTTGTGATTTCATTTGCTTGAAATGATTATCCTCGAGTTCGAAAATCCGGCCTTTCTGATCAAATCGAATGTTAAAAGTAGTGCTGATTCACATGTACTCTTCAACTTTGCAGGTCTGGGCAGCTGGTTTTGCTGTTGCTATACTGAAGAAACTCAACAACTCAAAAAATGGATCCGAAAATGGAGCGACTAATTCAAAACCGCAGAAAGTGAAACCTGAGATGGTTGAAGCTGTAGTACATGCTTCCTTGGAGAAGTTCTTTAAATCCCTTCTGAATATGCCGGAAGTGGAAAGGTTGGTTTTCCCTCCATGCTTATTTGCTCTCTCCGAGTACGATTAAATCTTGTGGTTGCAAGAAACAACTGATTAATGCTATCTATTATTTGTTCCTCCTACTGCAGAAAGTTTAGAGCCGTCGTTAATGCAGGCTTGGAGCACCATCCACACTGCCCCGCAGCTATATCTTTATAGCACAGCTGATAAGGTCATTCCGTATAAGTTGGTCGAGTTCTGCATTGACGAGATGAGCAAGAAAGGGATAAAGGTATTCTCCTTCAACTTCGGCACCTCTCCACACGTCGACCATTACCGGAATTTCCCCAACTTATATTCATCAGAGCTTCATAGTTTCCTGAAAGCATGTTTTCCTCTTTCTTACCAAAAATGAACCCCTCATAGCACTTTAATCCACTTGTTGTGCTCCGGTGTTTCTTCCGAAATAAGCATTGCATAGGCAACGTATCGAATGGATGCATTACTGGACTGGAATTTCGAACTTCATTTATGAAGTTGATGATAAAGATCATGGCTAAATCTGAATAAGATCTCTTATTTTGAATGCATTTGAATCTTAGAATCTATGGCTTTGTAACTTCACTGCTGTTTTTAGCCCTTGACTATGAAGATTACGAACATCAAGCTCTTGATGCGACGGTGGTTGTCGTCGAAATTTGCAGGAGTTTAGACTCTATCGACGGTGTCCGAATAATGCAGTAACTGTTAGAACTGATAGATTTCATCTTTAATTTAACAACAAAACATTGTTGAAAATTTTTTGAACTAGCAAACTTGTAACATGAAAACACTTGTTTCAAATTCTGATTACATTTCATTTCCAAACCTCAAAAGCATCTTCATTTACAGACTTCCCTTAATCTTACACAGAGGAAAAAAGGGTTCTTTCCTTGCATTCTTAATGTGTTGAATAATTGATTAGTTTGTATTCTGTTAGTTAGTTTCTAAAGTTGGTGATAGTTTTCAAAGTCTTTACCTGTGTATAAATAACAGAGTTGTAAACCTTTTCTAATCAGTGAAGAATGAATATAGTTTTCATTTGTTAACATGGTATCAGTTAGCCACTAAAAATTCTTCACGTGTTTTTTGGGTTCATTCCGATTTTATCCTTCACCCACTTTTCCTCTTTCTTTCAATGGCTCCACCGACTGCCTCAACTGAAATTGATTTTAATCACCCACTTTTCCTTCACCCTTCCGATACTCCTGGGAGCCTTCTGGTGTCTCATCAGCTTGTTGGTCCTGAGAATTATAATCTTTGGAGCCGATCTATGAGGCTTGCTCTTCTTGCGAAGAACAAGCTTGGTTTTGTCGATGGCGATTGTAAAAAAGCAACCTACGATGAAGCCTTGCATCCACAGTGGGAGCGATGCAATGCGTTCGTCCTTTCTTGGATTCTCAACACCGTCAGCCGCGATCTGTCCGCCGGCATTGTTTTTGCCTCCAGCGCTGCCCATGTTTGGATGGATCTTAAGGAGCAATTTGACAAAGGTGATGGTGCTAGGGTTTATTTCTTGCATCGTGAAATTTCAACAATCTCTCAAGGTGATTCCCCTGTTTCATCATATTTTTCTCGTCTCAAACTTCTTTGGGATGAGTTCAATTCTCTGGTGCCGATTACCTCTTGTGAGTGTGAGGTTTCTCGAACCACTTCTTTTCATTTAGCACAACAGCGTCTCTTTCAATTTTTAATGGGGCTTAACGAAACATACTCTGCAATTCGAAGTCAGATTCTACTTATGAAGCCTCTTCCTACTGCCAATCAAGCCTATTCTATGATAACTCAGGAAGAGTCTCAACGGCTTCATCTTTCTGGTATTTCTCCTGTTAATGATGCTACTGCTCTTTACTCCACTGCGCCTGAGAGACACCGATTTACTGGTACTTGTGATTACTGTAAAATCAAAGGTCACAAACGCGAGGATTGCTATCGTTTAAATGGCTTTCCTGCCACCTTTAAGTTCACCAAAAAACGAGGACCATCTGCTTCTTTGGTGGTTAATTCTTCTTCGGCAATTTCATCTTGTAGCTCTGGTGATTTGTCTGCCAGTGCTGCTCCATCTTTTACACCTGAGCAGTATTAGCAGCTTCTTGGTCTTCTTCATGCTTCCTCGGTGGATCCTGCAGCTAACATAGCAGGTACATGTTCTTGCTCACTTGTTACCACGAAGGACATTCAGTGGATCCTTGATACAGGAGCCACAGACCATATGTTATCTTCCTTCCATGGTTTAATCTCTCCTATATCATGTGTATCGAATCCAAGGTCTGTTCATTTACCTGATGGTCAAACTACATCTATTTCTCATGTTGGTTCATTTCAGCTTGATCCTTGCCATTTAATCACCAATGTTCTTTATGTTCCAGCTTTTACTCATAATTTGTTGTCTGTTTCTCGGTTAACAAAGGAATTAAAATGTAGTGTTCATTTTTTTCCTAATATTTGCTTGTTACAGGAACTCTCCACTGGGAGGATACTGGGGATTGGTAGACAAGCACATGGTCTTTACTTGTTCACCTCGACAGTTTCGACTGGTACTTCCACTTGTAATTCTAGTTCCTTTAATCCTCAATGTAATTCCACTTGTAATGTTTCCTTAGCTTCTAATGATAATAATACTGTTTGGCATGCTCGATTGGGTCATGCTCCCTCTACTAAACTGCGTAAGCTTCCTTTCTTTAACAATGTTCCATTAAATTTTAATAGTCCTTGCACCATTTGTCCTCTTGCAAAGCAGTCGAGGTCTTCTTTTCCTTCTAGTTTTTCTCGTGCATCTAAACCATTTGAATTAATTCACCTTGACCTTTGGGGGCCTTATCGTGTTTCAACTCACAGTGGTCATCGTTTTTTTTAACCATTGTTGATGATCATACAAGAAAGACTTGGATCTACTTGTTACGGCTCAAAAGTGATACTGTTTTGTTCCTTAAGAATTTTTTTACTCTAATACAAACTCAATTTTCTGCTTCTGTTCACACTGTTCGTTCTGATAATGGAACTGAATTTTTTAACTCTAATTGCTCTACATTGTTTTCTTCTCTTGGTATTTTGCATCAAAGTTCATGTGTCTATACACCCCAACAAAATGGGATTGCTGAACGCAAACATAAACATCTTCTTGAAATGGCTAGGGCTCTTAAATTTCAGTCAAATGTACCTTTAAAGTTCTGGGGTGAGTGTGTTTCCATTGCTTGCTACATAATTAATAGGCTTCCTACATCTGTTTTAAATTGGAAAAGTCCTTATGAAATGCTTCATCTCAAACCACCTGATTTAAACCACTTACGTGTTTTTGGCTGCTTATGTTATGCCACTCAAGTTCCAATTAAAGATAAATTTTCACCACGAGCAATTCCTTCAATTTTTATGGGTTACTCTCTCACACAAAAAGGTTATATTCTTTTTTTCTCTCGTTTCTAAATTTTTTTTTGTCAATAGAGATGTAAAATTTCATGAAAATATATTTCCTTTCGTAAGTTTTAAAAATTCTTCTACTCCTTTATTTCCTTTATCATCTACTGTTAATGACTCTGAATTTTTGATCATATCACCTTCTTTTTCTAATAATAATGTTTCTGACGAGTCAACAAGTAGATCCCCTCCTTCTGGTTTTGATTCATCACTACCTCACTCTTCTACCATACCTGATTCATTACAAACTACATCACCTATCATAGAACCTTCAACAGAACCTTCTGTTTCAGCAGAAAATTCTGCTCCAGTAGAAACTTCTACTTCACCTATCATAGACACTTCTATTCCCATTGTTGCAAATCCTTCGGTTCCAACTAGGAAATCATTTCGTGTACCTCAGAAACCACCTTGGTTACATGACTATGTGTAGTCTTACCAATCTTCTTTCCTACCAGTTTCTCAATCAGGTTTGCATTCTATTTCTTCATCTATTTCATATGCTCATTTACCTTCTCATACTCAAAGTTTTCTTTCTTCCACTGGACCTCTTGTTGAACCTAAAACTTATCACCAAGCAACTCAAAATCCTCTTTCGGTTCAAGCCATGAAAGAGGAGATTTCTGCCTTGGAATCTAATAATACATGGTCTGTGGTTGAATTACCTCCTGGTAAGGTTCCTATTGGGTGCAAATGGGTGTTTCGGATCAAGTTCAAGGCTAATGGAGATGTTGAACGATTTAAAGCTCGACTTGTTGCTAAAGGCTTTACTCAACAAGAGGGTATTGATTATTTTAAAACTTTCTCTCCTGTTGCCAAGATGATTACTGTTCGAACCGTCTTGGCTCTTGCATTAATGTTTCAGTGGCCTTTATATCAGATGGATGTCTACAATGCTTTCCTCCAAGGTGATTTGAAGGAAGAAGTATACATGTCTTTACCTGAAGGTTTTTGCAGCCAGGGGGAGTCTAAGGTCTGCAGGCTGCAAAAATCATTATATGGACTTAAGCAAGCCTCAAGACAATGGAATTTAAAGCTCACGGAAGCACTTCTCAATGCTGGTTATAGTCAAAGTAAAAATGACTATTCGATGTTCATCAAGAGGAAAGGTTCTAGCATAGTAATAATGTTGATATATGTAGATGACTTGCTTATTACAGGAAATGATGAATGCTTGGTTAAAGAACTTAAAGGAATCTTGAACAAGAATTTCAAAATGAAAGATCTTGGTGAGTTGAAGTTTTTTCTAGGTTTGGAGATATTGAGGTCTAAAGCTGGTATCATAATGAATCAACAGAAGTATGCTCTAGAGTTAATTCAAGATTCAGGCCTGGGTGGAGCCAAACCTGCTTTAACGCCACTTGAACAAAATCAAAAGCTCACCTCAGCAAGTTATGATGAGTTTTTGAGCAACAAAGAGGTTAGTGATGAATTGTTGCCAGAAAAGTCAGCATATCAGAGATTAATTGGTAAATTGATTTACTTGACACATACAAGACCAGGCATTACTTATGCTGTCAGTCATCTAAGTCAATTCATGCATCAACCAAAGAAATCTCATCTTGATGCTGCACTCAGAGTAGTTAGATATATCAAAAAAAATCCAGGGCAAGGAATCTTGTTAGATGCTGCAAGTAAGTGTCAATTGATAGCATATTGTGACTCGGATTGGGCATCATGTCCTATGACAAGAAGGTCGGTCACAGGTTATTGTATCAAGTTGGGAGAATCCTTAATCTCGTGGAAATCAAAGAAACAAAACACAGTTGCAAGGTCCTCCGCTGAAGCAGAGTATAGAAGCATGGCAGTAACAACATCTGAAATGGTGTGGTTAAGAGGTTTGTTAGCAGAATTGGGTTGTTTAGAACTTCAAACAGCTCAGTTATTTTGTGACAGTAAAGCAGCACTGCAAATTGCAGCTAACCCTGTCTTCCATGAAAGAACAAAGCATATCGAAATAGACTGTCATTTTGTTAGAGAGAAAATTCAAGGAGTGATACATGCAGAGTATGTAAGGTCAGAGGAGCAACTGGCAGACTTGATGACTAAGGGTCTTGGCACACAACAACACCAATACTTGACTTCCAAGTTGGGACTAAAAGACATCTTTCAGTCACCAACTTGAGGGGGAGTGTTGAATAATTGATTAGTTTGTATTCTGTTAGTTAGTTTCTGAAGTTGGTTGATAGTTTTCAAAGTCTTTACCTGTGTATAAATAACAGAGTTGTAAACCTTTTCTAATCAGTGAAGAATGAATATAGTTTTCATTTGTTAACATAATGCCTTTTTCATGATTTTTTTTAGTTTTTCTCGGTTAACATGGTGAATTTAGCTTCTTGAGAAGGTTTTTTTTTTTCTGTTTTGATCTTTGTTGTTTGATATTCATATCAGAAATGGAAGAAATTATATCACGGTAATTTTTGTCATATTATTTATATGATTAATTAATTAAATATATTTATTTTATTAATTTATTTATCTCATCTATTTTAAGTGAATCTTCATTAATATTTAATGTAAATTAAATTTAAAATTATTTTTTACCAAGTAGAGATTCATTTGATAAACAAATGAGATGAAAAAAATTAATGAAATTGATTGGTTGGTTCTATAGATGACATGACAAAAATGATCCACGATATAATTTCTCTAGAAATGACGATGGTTCTTGTTTCTGATAAATTATAGTTTGGTTCATTCTTGTCAGGATAAACTAATTAAATACATTCATTTAATCAATTTTTTCACCCCATCTTTTTTACCAACTAAATCTTCACTAATACTTTAAATAAAATTTAAAACAATTTTTATCAAGTGAATATTCATAAAGGATGTCAACGGGTCGAATCTGGACGAGTTTTTGGTCGTCTTGATCCAAAACTAAGACATTTGCCTCGACCCGATTTTGATATATATTTTTCCTTGACCCGATCCAAAATAATAAAACTTGTAAACCGATTCGATCTGATCCCGATATATTAATAAAAAATTTGACTAAACTCAACCTAGGAAAAATTAATAAAATATTAAATATTATATATAAAAAATATAAATATATCGGATCGGGTCAGATCGGAGAATTTTCACCCGAAACACGATCCCGACCCAACTTTATTTTCATAATAACCAACCTGAATTCAAACCCGTTTTTTAAATAAAACCCCGTCCATATCGGATCAAGTCGAAACTCGACGGGAACGAGTCAAATTGTCATCCCTAAATATTCACCTGGTAATTTTAAAAAAGATAGAGATAAAAAGAATTTATTAAATAAATACATTTGAATAGTTTTATAAATAACATGATAAAAGTATTCATGATATAATTTTTACTTGTTTCTTATCTATTATTGTTTATCTGGTAATTTATTAGAATATAGTACCACTTTTATCCTTTGATTACAATTCAACTTTGAATATAATCAAGTCTCGAATAAAAAGAATTACAGGATTAATTTAAATGCATCGATGTCTAACAATGTACTTAACTTATGACCAAACAATGTGACGTCCAAGAATATCAACCTCTTTTTATTTTGACCCTTCTTAACCTCCATAATGTTGATAATGGAGCCAAGCTTGAGAGCCTCGTTCTCCTCTCCGCCTGTGATGTCTTTAATGGTTGTCATCTTAGTTTTCTGTGGACAATCTCTTACTATATGTTCTTGACCCTTAAAATTGTAGCATTGGATAGGTTAGGTTGACTATCCTTTCAGTTGGTATGCTTTGTATTCGAGGTCTTTTTGATCCCATTTGAATCTTTTTTAAACTCGAATTATTTCTCATTTTTTCTACCATTATCCTTGAATTTCGACTTTGGTTTGGAGGAGTTGAGTTTCTTTACCCTAATCTTAATGATTGATTCAGCTATCATCAAGACAACAAAGAATTCCTTCACACGTCGTCGCCTAAGTTCATTCTTTGCCCATGTCTTAATCCATTCATGAAGGTGAAGAATTCTTCCTCTTCACTCAAACTTGAGACTTGCAGACTTAGCTCAACAAACTTTCGAACATGATCTTTTTAATGACCCTTTTTACTTGAGATAACTCAATTTTGATTGTACCTCATCTTCAACATACTCTAGGTAGAATTTTTCCTTGAAATCAGTTTAGAATTCTTTTTATATTTCAAAAGCAGCTAGCCCACGCTCCACATCTTTGAACCTACGTCTTCATCACATCAGTTAAATAAACATCGATAATTTTTATTTTCTACGAATCTTCTTCAATGTCTGTCGCTTTGAAATATTGATTCATCCCCCAAAGAAAGTTCTCAACATCATAATGAGATCTCGTCCCTTTGAACTTTTCTGGTTTCGGGATATCACCCAAGGCTTTAAGTGTTTTTGTCACCATTTTATTTTCAAATGCGACCTTCAACACAAGAATCTCAATCTTAAGCAACTCCACTTTCTTCTTTAAACCAAGAAACTCAAACTTACGACTTTTTTTTTTCTTGAGCTCCTCAATATCCTTCCTTAGAGCAATAATTGTGGCCTATAAGGCAACGCCACGGTCGGTCATCTTTGCATCCAACCCATTAAAAGCACATTGAACCTCATTTTGGATCCCCCTCTATGAACTCTAGCTTATCCAGATCTAAGAACCCAATTTTTCAAGGTCTACAGTCTTCAACTGTTCCAACACTACCTTGGTCTCCGCCATGGAGTCCTCAAGTTTGAAAACCTTCCCCTGAATTGATGTGATCGTGTCATTCGACGAATCCCTAATAGACTTGTCAACTATGGTTTCAACATTCTTCTTCACTATAGTGTTTTCTCTTTCATGTGCCATCTCGAACCAGCAAAATACTCACAAACCTACTCTAACACCATTTGTCACAGGGCTAGACTATTGTTATTCGAATCGTACGACCTTAGTCAACTTCTTGACGGAAACTTGAATAAGTTATCCTAAATACTATAAGTAAAGCGGGAAAAAAAATCAATAGATGACAAAGACAAGAAATTGAGTGAATATTTTTGCTTTATATTACTCTTGAGGTAAAGCATACAACTCTGAAGTGAAGTGAGTAAATGAGGTGGAGTGAGCCTTCTTTTATAGTGAAACCCCCTATAATCAACTGTTAAGATTACAACAAATCAACGGTTAAGATGAGAGTCTTATTTTATCTACTACATTTGATATTAAAATAAGAGATGATGTGAAAATTATTTTTAAATAAAAAAATATAATCTTTAATAAAAATTATTATTATGTCATAGTCATTCTCCAAGGTAAATAGATCAGCTCTCCTGGATTAAGGTGAATGGGTTTACTCTTTAAGTCAATTGATAGGCCTAATACACAACAAAAATGATCTTGAACCTCCTTTAAACTATAACATTAATCATGGGCTTGCTGTGATAATATATTTATAATAATTTAAAATTAAAGAACTTTCTAACATTTTTAAAAAGGAAAACAATCCGTTAGTAAATTAGACGTGTATTTTAACCTTAGTTTTTTTAATATTTTCTAAACCCAAAAAATATTAATATATATAAAGAAATGAAACCCCTAAAATGGTTTCGAAACTTTTGTGCAGTTGAATAATTAATGCTCAATTTTAATGGTTTTTAACGGTTCCAAAACACTGACGATTATGTACGAGTAAGATAATTAAGAGAATTTAAGTCCAATTTATATTTCTTTATTTCTCTTGTACATAATTTAGTAAGTGTTTAATTATATATTTTTTATACATTTTTTTTTGTGAGTTTGAACCTTTGTAAATATATACCGTGTAAGATTTATCTTGTTTACATAACAGCCTTGTAAAATGAGATGTTATAGTTTAGCTTTAGTAAAAACTAGAGTGGATTTATCTTAATCAAAGTAAACGATAGAGTAAATTAAAAAATATTTAATGGTATACTAAGATAACAGATGTAGGTTTAGTTTAAAAGCTAAACTACTCTAAAATCGTTGTGTTCTTTTATTCATCTTTTATCAGTTTTAACCATTTCTTTAAGAAAACAATTTCAATCCTTTTAGCATTTATTCAACGGAAGGAATCAAAGTTTTTTGTCCACAACTACAATAGCGACTGTTATATAACAATAATGATATCAGTTAAAATCGCGTTATTCGTAATTATAATATATATCATTAAAAAAGTTTATAACAGCGATGCTTACAATAATTATAATAATATTTATTATATTCTCAAATATAATAAATATAACGCAATAAAAAATAGACTACAATCATAATTTAAATCTTTGGTGATAAAATTTTTTTTTTTACTAAAACCACCAAAATCTAAGAAAAATATCCTGATTAATGCTATGATCACCAACCTTGCATAAACATGGCATAATATTTTATTTTATGATTTAAAATTAATTTTAAAACATTGTTTTTTAAATTATATATATAATTTTTTAAATTTTATATTTATATATATTTCAAAAAAATATAAATTAGATACCTTGTTACTCGATTTTATGGGTATCCAAAAAATTCAAATACTTGATTAATGGGTACCCGATACATACAAACCTAAATACAAACCAATAAAAAAATTATTATTCAAACACTCAACACTTTAAATACCCAAAATTCAAATACCCGACCTTTAAAAAAAACTACTTGCCAAAAGAAACCACAATCTAATCCTCACAAAATCTAAGAAGCAAATATTCTGATCCTAATAAAAAATTGTAATTAATTCTACGTTGTATAAAAAAAATTTCTCCTTTTATTTTTTATGTCTCAATTTTAAAAAATTAAATTTTAAATTTTAAACTATAAATTTTCTGCCCATAATTTTTTAATTTGATTTCTAAAATTTAAATTTTAATCTTAAATTTTAAATATTAAATTTGTTTTTTTTAATTTAAAAGCATAAATAGGAGACTAAAAGGAAAAAAAAATATTGATGCGTATTTCTCATGTCAATATCATATAAAAGAATCCCCTCTACTTTCCGGTTGCACCGGCTTTAATTATGGACCGACATAAGAGACTAGTACAGTAGGGGTTGAAGTAACCAAATATACCATGATTAATGAGTCTGGTGAATTTAAAAGTAAAAATCTTATGTCTTTTAATAGAATTTTTTTATATTTTTTATTAAAAATTTTAAAAAGATAAATTTTAAATTTTAGTTATAATTTTTTATGTTTTAAATTCTTAATTATTTTATTATAAGATATATATATTATCAAAATATTGAAAAAATATAAACATATATTATATTATAATCACCTAAACTATTAAAAATCTAAATATTAAATATTATAAAAATAAAAAAATAATGAAAATACATCATCTAAATATCATTAGATCTTAATTTCAAAAAGTTACGAAGGTTAAGAAAACAAAATATATATATATATATATACTTACTGCATAAAATTATCAACAATAGTTTTAGTGTGATGAGTCATTAGATTTTTTAAGTAAGGTTAAATATTTAAATTTTAATATTATGAATCGAATAAATAAGATATAAGCTAGGTTGCTTTGAGAAGGCCATGAAGACTTTGTACATAAAATGTTTTCGGTTGGGACGATACAACGCCTATTTGCGTTATATTTAGTAAGTTTATTTAGCTATTTGAGGGGAAGTGATTGGTGTTGGTCTCTATCATCCACCTCGTTATTGGTTAGTGACCGACCTATCATAGTGTAAGTGACCTTCTCCTATGTTTATGTGAGACCTAGGTGTGTAGGCAGTGAGACCAAACCGATGACACAATATTTCTCTAAGATGAGTTTTTAAGGACGGTTTGGAACTAGAGGACCCTATATCGCCCTCGTGCCAAGAGTCCAAGGTTGGTAGCTAGCATTCGCTAGGCCCAAATGTGATACGACATTTGATAGTCATGTTGCTTGATAGATAACGAGACGACACTTTCGAGATAAATCCTTGGATAAAAGATGCGATGAAGGTTAACTTGTCTAATATGTATTTCTTTTTAAGTAACTCATAATATATCAATTCGGGCTCAACTAACATGACCGCGATAGGTGAAATCACCTTATAATGTATCTGTTTAATATCTAATCTAAAATAGTCATTTAATCTTAATTTTGTTCGTATATGTTTTAATTAAGCTCAAATACTAAAAAGAATAAGAAGAACATGACAGATTTAATGACGTTGATTAAACAAACATTAGTCTCAAATCTATTAATTTCTTCTTCTGTCTCTTTGTTTATGCATATTTCTAATCTAATATTATTCTCCCAGGAGTCTGCACTTTTTCTTACATTTGTTTTCTCTTCAAAGCTTGTTTACTGTTATGCATCCAAACCTTAAAAACCTGTCTCTTCACTCCCACTTCACCACAAAATTGCTGCAATTCTGATTCATCTTGTTTCTGGATTCTCCAACCCAATTTCTCGGCAAATTCAAACATCTTTTCCTTTTGTTCTTTACTGAACTTTGTTCTAAACCTCTTGTTTGATGACCCCGACCGGCCGCTTCCAAAGTCCGTCCTTACAACCTCTGCAATCGGTAACCTTTGTTGACGGAGAAGCGGTGGTGGTGGTGGTTGATGAGGATGATGAACAGTACTGTTGTCTCTCCTGGTATTGTTTTTGTAGTAGGGAAAACCAGTAGTATACTGTGATTCGCCCTTGGTTTCTTTTCTATGAAAATTCCTATGGCATTCACAGGCTGCACATTTCAAGGCTTCTCCAGTGCCATCTTCGCCACTCGGCATGAACTCTCCGCAGCCGTCGACGACATGGCCGCCCATGGTGGCGGCGTGGTTCTTCAAACATTCTCTATACCTAATCAAAGGACCATCTCCCATTGAGGGCTGTGGGATTGGAGCTGAAACCGGATCTCTGTTGAGTTTATTATTATAACTAAAAGAGCTTGGCAGTTGGCATCCGTCCATCTCCTTCCCCTGTCCTCTCAGTTCCATTAAAACACTGATTTCTTAGGTAAAAACCTTGAAATCTTGATGATCTCAGCCACCCTAACATACAATTTTAAACATTTCCTGCAATATTTTCAACCCTAATTCACCACCATTAGTGTTTATATTATATATATATATATATATATATATGTAAAAGTGTGTATGACTGTATGTATACTAAAAGTTGTATAAAGAAGTTACCTTTGATTGACCTGATAACAGCAGTGAGTTTTTTTGGCGTGTAAGAGTTCTCTAACATGTACACAGACAGTCAACAGATGAGAGAAAGCTTGTTTATTTTAGCATGGATTAAGGAAGGCAAAACACAAAACTTGTGTCTTAAAAAAACTGATAATTAAGAAGAATATATAGGCCAAACCACGATTAGGAGTCATAGGATTTCTACGGAGATTTGGTAGGGATCCGTATAAACAAAGCAACATGTGTGGATTGTTTTGTACAAGACAACCGACAACCCCACGTTTAATTCCTCTCAGAGCCTGCACACTGGTCCATCTCCTAATTATTGCCTCCTTAAAACCTTGTTTTTCTCTCTTATTTTCTTTAATGGACAATTATATATCTTCTCTCTCTTAAGCTCTCACTGCAACAAACCCTAAACAAAGTTAACAAACCCTGAAATGAATAAGCTGAAGCCAATCTCTTCCTGCAACCTCAAGAACTCAGACTGGGCTGGGACAGCTTTGAGATTTGGATACACAAAACATGTTATTACAGAATCTGTTAAACAAAGGGAGTTCCAGTTTTAAGGTAAAGAATAAACAAGACCTATAGCTTTATCTTGTATGTTGTGCAGGAGCAGGATTATGAATTAAAGTGCGGGGATGGTGATCCATAGCTAACACTGCACTTGTCCTTTTAGACTGTGTGGGTGTGTCAGATTCACTATCTATCTACTTGAAGACTTGGTTTTTGATTTAGGTGCGCCTGATGCAGGCAGACAACAATTTTATTTTTGGGTAAACTACAACAGAGGCTGCTTAATTATGAGTAAGTTTATGTTTGAGTTACTCAATTATGGGTAAAATTATGTTTAGGTCACCAAATTAATAAATATTGTATTTAGATCACTCAATTATAGGTAATGTTAGATTTGGGTCGTCTTTTATATTTTAAAAAAAAGAGTTTATTAATTTGTTTATTAGATTAAATAATAATTTTAAATAAAGTATCCTAATGTTAACGAGGGTACATAAATGACTTGGAAGAAACGATCAATTTGGTGTAATTTTTTAAATATGGAGACTCAATTATAATATTTAATAATTTAGTGACCTAAAGATAACTTTATTGATAATTGAGTTATCTCTATTGTAGTTTACCCTTTATTTTTTTACTTGTTTTCGGCTAACCCGTACAAGTTCGAAAACTTAACACTTCCCCTCGATCTGTGTTGACATTTAATGATTTTTCAGTACTTGCCTAAATTCGATATGTATGTTAGACTAAAATTTTAAATCTGAACTCTAACTCATATACAATACTTGAAGAAGATTATTATAATTATAGCGATAAACAGATCATTCGGTTTAGGTTTAGTTTGAGTTATTTTGGTTCGGGTTATTTTGGTTCTAATTATACTCTACTTGGATTTAGTTTAAATTTTCAGTTTTAGTTCGGGTCTACGTTGATTTCGGTTCAGATACCGGATTGAGTCAGTTGATTTTCGGTTCAGTTAATATCAGTTTAATTATTTCGGGTCGATTGATTTTGAATCAAGTCAATATCAGATTAGTAAGAGATCAATTGGTTCCAGTGAATTTTTAGGTCGAGTTAGGTTTTTACACCCTATATATCACTCTATATAATACATATATTTATTTTTTGGTGAATTGTCACATAATTCACATCCTATCTTTCTTTCTTTACTTGAATATATATATATTTTTTATTTTGGGTTGTCTTCAGTTCGGATGAAATCTATTCGGGTTAAAATCAATTTAGATCTATTTGGTTTAGTTAAAATCAGTTCGGGTCTATATATTTTTGGTTCAACTAAAATTTGATTCGGGTTTCGGTTTGATTCAATTCTGTTTATTTTTTTAAATCAAAATTAAATCATCATATTTAAATCAATTTAAAATTTTAATTCGATTTTTGAGTCTCGAATTAAGTTTATCGATTCTTATCTCAACTCTCCTAGTAACATCTTTACCCCTAATTTATGTTTGTAGGGTGGCCATAGTCTGATTTCTCTTTATTACATGTGTATAAATATTCGAATTTGTTTGACCAGGATTTTTATTAGGGTAAATTTTTCATTATTGTTGGAGTTTAAAAATGTTGCGGAAAATGTGATTTTTTATCGGTATGAAAGGTTAAAATATCTATCTTAATATGAGGCTTGAAAGTATAAAATGAGAATATAGTAAAATTTGACACGAAAAAAAAATTAATTCGATTTGAGGTAAAAAATTTAATTTATTTTAATTCGAGTCGAAATTATATTAATTTGATTAAAAAATTTAAATAAAATTTTAGTTTTAAAATAAAAATTTGAGTTATTTTTAATAATTAGTGGATTGATTTTAAAATTCTAGCCAAACTTCTTAATTTTTCTTTATATATATATGTCATATATGAAAAATATGATAAAATATATATGTATATCTAATATGATTAAAATAAATTATTTAAATTAGAATCAAACTATACTATAATATGATAAATATTTATAATTAAATTTATATATAAACTCAAAATCCCGTCTCGAATTTCATAAACTTGACTTGAATAAAATTTTTAAATAAAGTTTAAATTATAAAAATATGATATTTTAACTCAAATAACTCAAATTTTTTAACTTAATTTAACTCGATTAAATGTTTATTCCTAAGACTATAAATAATATAATAAATTATATTTATCTAATAATTTTTTTATCGTCAGTCAGTGTGGTGTTATTGTCCTTGATGTATTAATTCCCATGTTTTGATTTCAACTACCATTGTTACCGAGTCTATAAAGCTTGAACTTTGTTGAGCCACGTCAACACCCAAGATGGGAAATGGTCAGCTATGGTCAACTCACCAATCCATGTTGAAAAACAGTAGACGCACTAGACCTAACCCTAACCCTAGCTACCTCTTCTATGTCTCCACAAAGTGTAAATTTGTAGGACAGACTTGTCATCCAAGCAAGCGTGCAACTTCATATAAATACAGAGAAAGTGATATATATGGGTAAATTGGGGGAATAATAGACGTGAACAGATTATTTGTTCATTTAAAGATAATGCTATTAAAATAATAAAATAATGGTTTAATTAATAAATAAGTGTATAAATTATATATATATATTTTTTTAAATAGGTGTTTAATATTTTTTCGGTTAAAATAAGTAACTAAATTATATATTTTTTTTGAAGTAGGTGCCTCATGTTTTTTTGTCTAAAATAAGTGTCTAACGTTTTATTCCGTTAATGTTTTAAGGTGCTCAAACTATACATTTTTTCTGAGATAGGTTTCTAATGTTTTTTTACTGAAATAAATTCTCAAACTATATAATTTTTTCATGAATAAGTTATACTTATTAGATTATTAAAAATTTTATTACTTTTAATATTAATGTGAAATTACAACTTTTAATTTTCTAAGGTCAATATGAAAAATAAAATCTTTTAAGGTAAAATAAAGTTCACAATAAACCATTTTAGATATTGAACAAAATAATACGGAAGAAAAATTTAAAATATAACGTGAATTTAAATTTTATATAATATTAAAATATTTTGATATACAAATTTATTTAATTTAATTTTTTTTTAAATTTTTGAGATTTAAGTTAAATAATATATATAACCCGTGTATTAAAATAAATTAATAATGTACGAAAGTTAGGTGTATTAAATAAAATATATTTTTAATAGTGTTATCTTAAAACACTAACGAAATAAAACATTAGGTACTTATTTCAACAAAAAAAATATTAGGCACTTATATCATAAAAAATATAATTTCGACACCTATTTATAAGTTAAATAATTTTATAACGGTATTACCTTAAGACACTAACAGAATGAAATTTTAGACACCTATTGCAGTCAAAAAAATCTAGTTGAAGCATTTATTTTCACCGAAAAAACATTAAGCATCTATTTTAAAAATATATATATATATATATATATAATTTAAACATTTATTTATGAGTTAAGCTTAAAATAATTAATGAAGCTATTAAAGCGACCTATAACCAAGTACGTTTTATATATGAAGTCGATTATAATATTATTGATTTTTTATATATCTTTTATTTAATCATCGATATTTGATTTATTTATGGCAGAAAATTTTTGTTTTTTTTGCCTACTTTAGATAAGAAAGTTGAATGTCCACCAACATATACAAGCAAAACCCACATGTTTAATTGAAAAACAACCCACAAATAGTTGGCTTTGAATGCCTCAAACTTCAATGCAAGTTCCTTGCTCTCTGCTCCATCTGTAATATGTTGAAAACAGTAAACAAAAATAAAGTCAAGAGATTTTGCAAAGGTTTTCAAATCCCATGTATTCTTCATCTTCAAGTTTTTCAACCATATCAGCAATGCCAAGGCCACCTGAAAAACAGTCACCAAAATCTATGCTTCACCTCAGCTTCATGTAATGGAGTATATGTTTGAAGCAAAGGAAAGCATTGTGTTACCTAAACCGATTGCACTGATGAAGATTGTTAATGCTAGTACGAAGATGATTATCGATGCTCGTCCGAAGACTGTGATGATTTTTCGGACTACATGCTGGCCGGTGAAGGCTGCAATGGTGGCTACTAGAACGAAATAAGCAGCTGCAGGGTACACAAAATGTTAAATACCATGACAAAGGTTGATTAAGCCTATGCTTGATTACTGATTAGGCACTTACCATATGGGATTGGGAAACGATTGAGAAGATAATATTGTACGACCGACATCGAGGACGAGAACGCCATGGAAAATGTAGAAGTTGCACTAGCTACCTGTACAATTGCATAGTAGCATCATCAACACAAGCTGCATTGTACATGAATACTTTTACAGATGCAATTCCCTACATGTCCGGTACACTTATATCGATACCATCTGCAGGTGTCACTTTAGTTCAAACAGAAAATCTCTCCCATAAGGTCATATGGGAGAGGCACTGTGTTCGAACCAAGTAGGTACCTCGCAGTTCACAAATCTTTAGGAGACCAGTGAATGTCCACAGAGAACAATGCCTTCGACGTAAACATTCGCATAAGCGATGACTATATTCGATGTCGTAAACAATCACCATACCTGAGGGGGAATTCCAAGTTCAAGGAATAGTGGACCCAAGATGAAGCCACCGCCCAGTCCAAGCAGACCACCAACCATACCAGCAATTATGCCACAAGAACTGTAAAGAAGAATCTGATATATCTTCCAATTTGTCACTTCCTTTCCTTTTGATGCAATCACCCTTCTCCCTTTGTATAAGCATATGGCTTCAAAGACTGTTACAGAGGCAGCAATAGGTATCTATAGGGAGAAAAAGGCAACAATTTTGAAGAGATTTTAGCCATAAGAAATCTAATTCAGTGTTCTATAAACAAGTTTCTACCTGCAAGGAATTAACAATCCAATACATGACTGAGCAAGTCTGAAGATATTCCTTAATAATCTGAACGACTAGAAAACCGATCCACACGTAGACGAGCAGCGATAACTCTTTCCAGTATATGTTTTGCACCAGAGGAACCTGAATCGAGTGATCGACAACGACATCAGCTGATTACTATAACAAAGAATAACAACATTGTGATTTAGAAAAGTGAAAATGTTCTTAAACTCACATTATCATCATATGGCATGGTGCTTGGGCCACTAGGTAACAGTTTATAATCTTGAACAGCTCCATCTGCAACTCTCAAAGTTTTAGCACTAGCCATTAGCTATTTTTCGATTATGGATGAAAGGCTTTTTTGGGGATTGAAAACACACTCACCGGCTTTGGACTCCTCCTCTTCTAACCTTGCTGCTTCCTGAAAATACAATCTCAAAACCCTCATTAAGAATCCATTTCATGGAAATACTTAAAGAGTAAACTATTCAAAAATTCAACCTTTTTCATAATAGTCTCTTTCTTCCATGTATCTACCCCTTTGATAAAGGCTTTAGTTGAAGTACCTGGCAATGACATTGATAAATTTAGGCATCTATACCAGAAAAAACTGTCATAGTTCATGATTACCTATGTTACTTGAAAAAATGAAGAGTCGGAGCGACATATTATTACCGATGAAGAGGATGATAAGCAGAAGTGTAACCATCCAATCTGCAAACAGGATATTGAGGGTAACTCCAATGCTGATTCCAAGCATAAGCATTGGCTGGAAGAGCAATGCCAAGTCATAATCTATGAGGGGCATTTCAAGTGTTGGGTGCCTAAGTCTCAAGTTATAGTATACTGTTGATCCTGCAGCCCCCATGATCATACCTGCAATCTCCGAAACAAAACATTCGTTCGTGTTTCATTGCATCAAAGTGACAAACAAGTCGCGACTCGCGATCACCGATCAATATCTAAAAAAAAGGAAGAAATAACTCACACTTGGAAATGGCAGTGGAAGACTTGGGGTCAAAGCCTATGATTAGAGTGAGCATTGGAACAAAAAATCCACCACCACCAACACCTCCAACACTACCCAAAGCTGCACCAAGGAATCCAACAATTGTTCCCACAACTATTTTCCAACCAAACTCCATCTCCTGCTCAATCAATTCAATTGTCAAAACTAAGCAAACTTGAGAGATTAAAGACTTTTTTCATCATCTTGATGTTCGAAAAGGTTCACCGGGCGGTTAACTTACCGGCCAGACAGGTTCATAGGCTGCCCTGCCACCCTGCCATAGGAAGCTGACAACTCTAGCTAGAAGGCCTTTTGTTTTTCCTTTGAAAACTTGATGATTTGTTTTGTCTTTCAATGTTCTTTCTGCAATCCCCACATTGGTCGTCATGACAAGAACTAGAAAGATTGTCCATGCTACCATTGCCAAGCCTCTCCGGTTCACTCGAAATCGAGCCATTTCGGCCACTGCTTCTGAATTATTAGCAAAGAGGGAGTGAAATGAAAAGCTTTTTCCTGGATTTAAGTTTTCTTAATTCTCTTCTAATACCTCTTTGCTCTCATTACAGTAAAATGCATTCATACAAAATGGAGAAAATTTGAAGAAATAATGAGTTACACTCCTTTGGTACCTCCCTGGTGTCTACATTTATAAAACACTCCCTCCTCTCCTTTCCTATTCTCTCAAGGGCTGAGTATACACAAGACACGTACTCGACACGTATATATTCTCGAATCTATATTCGAATATAACATATATTGGCACTATTCCATTCCCATGTCCGAATCAAGTTGTCCAATTGTTCAATGTTGTGTTAATCTTGGCTAATCCTTTTCTTACAATGTTTAATGGAAGCTTCATGTCTGTTTCCAAATTCATTGAACTACAAACTTCCTTTCATCACGATCGTTGTTCGCAGAACACGGACCGATTAAACCGAATTAAATCGATAACTAATAATCAGTCTGGTTGAATTAACGAGATAAAATTAAAAATGTATAGAAAGAAGTTTTGGGTTGAAATATTTTTACAATAAAACTAAAATTAATATTCCAAAATCCCCATGGCATGAATCCAACCAAACCAGAGTGGTTTGTTAAGACAGAAGAGAGGAAACTTCCTCAGAAACAGCATTTTGTTGAAGTTTTTTCCCCAGACATTTTAGGAGCAATAATAACAGTGAAAAAGGGATTTAGCCATTGATTTCCGGCAAAAGCTTTATGAAGCTTCATAGTTTGCTTCAACGTTGAATCCAACTTTGGCTTCTTCGAATCATAAAACACTTCCAAACTTGTGGTTTGATTTCATTATCAAATGCCTTTTTCCTGGGTTTTTGGAACTTTCTGCCTTGTTTTTTTATATGTCCAGAAAGAGAGCTTCAACTTTACATCAGACCACCATTTTTTCTTTTAATATTCATATGCCTAATATAATTCTTATGCATTAAAAACTAATAACTTTAGACATAAAGCCGGGAAATTGAACAGTTTTATGTAAAAAAAAAAAGTGGGTTTTTTGATCCATTCACGTTGGGTTCATTGGATTTAACTTTGTTTTACAAGTGCAAGGTTACTCAGAATAAAAGGGTCAAATTCATTTTTAGTCATTGTCTTGTGTGAAAGATGTAAATCTAGTTCCTATTTTCTAGGGGATGATAACTTAATTTGAGTTTGATTGGAAGAAATTTTTTTGATTTAAAACTAATTAGAAAAAATCTGAGTTTGAATCCGAAAAAACTTTATCCAAGTCCGATCTATTCTAACATATTTTAATTTGATTTTTTTTGGGATAAATTGAACTTTATTCATTCAAGAAGCCGTCGTATAATAATTATATAAGATGTATACTCCCAATCTACTGTAAAAATACACTTTCCTACAAAGTTCCCATTTAAAAGCTAAAGAACTGTTTAGATTTAAGCTATTACACTCGATGATCCTAATATGAATATTATTTTTTATACGAATAAAAACATCTCAGGTTGTCCTCGATCCATGGCTTTTGAAGTTTTTATTCTTGTAATTTTCAAATTTTAATCTTGATTTATATATGGTAGTTGTGAAATCTATCAAGTCAAATTGTGTTATTAGACTATTTATTACCCATAAATTATATTTTTTTATAATAAAAGATAAAATTTTATTGATCAATTAATTCGTAGTCATAACACTAACATTAATATTATCGTTATAAATTTAATTTTTGATCTCTAATTTAATTATTTTAAATCTTAATAAATGTAAGCCCTCCTTCACCAGGCCAGGCCACTGGCCAGCACCCCGCTTAAAAAAATCCGTTTTGCTCGGCCACCGTACTTTCAGGTTCCGACACCTGAGAGCAGGGACATGGGCGGCAAACCCGGGTAATGGCTGTGTAACTGTGTAAGAAAGCAAGCGAGAGGTTGGAACAAAGAATGTGACATCAATGGATTCCATCATAGAAACTTTTGTCCAACATGTCACAGTATAGGACTAGGATAGCATTGAACCAACAATTATGCAGCTTAGTACAATTTTGGTAAATATGATAAAAGATTTACATTGATTTTAAATCTCCGATCAAACATCGTGAATAAAATTATTAAAATTTTCGAATATACAATTAAAATTATTGACGGACCACCAAAGTTGATCATTGTTTGCAGGGACGGAGTCACATGGGGTGGGGAGGGGCAATCGCCCCCACCCCGAAGAAATTTTTTTTCACTTTTGTCCCTCTATTTAAATTTTTTAAAAAATTAATTTTTATGAATTTACTCCCTACTTTTAAACATTTATATTTTGTTCCCCTCAACCATAAATCCTGACTCCGATCCTGATTATTTGATTTGAAACGATTTTAGCCGTTGATGTAAACATGATGAATTTATGAAACAATTAACAATTTTATTTGTTAAATTTCTCGTACAATATAATATATGACGTGGACAAAAACAATCGACCCAAAACGATGCCGTTTTACATCCTTTCAGAAGCTGAGATTTGTATGGTTTTGGGCTGGACCGGGCTCCATTTATAAGTATAGTTTTTCTTTTTATTATTGAGAAAATATCTCGTGTACTGGAAAAATTAAAGACTTTTACAAGTTTTTTGGTTTTATAGTTTACAGATTTGGTTTAATGTTTTAAGCGGTTTAGAATTTAGGTTTTAGGATTAAAATTTAGGGTTTAAGGTTAGAATTTAGAGGTTAATGTTTAATGTTTGAAGTTGTAATTAAGGATTTAAATTTTAACTTCTAAACACTAAAACCTAACCACACCGCTAGATTCAATACTTAATCACTAATATCCTTAAATAAGTTTTTTTGAATAAGTTATAGTGTTATAGTAGTATATGTTTTAGAGTATACTCCCAACCATTAGACATTGATCGCTCAAACACTGTGCTGACATTACTAGTGCTTGAACCTGTGATCTTTAGGAACAACAATCATTCCTTTAATCAGTGAGGCTCGATAATTCGTGCTAAATAAAGTTTCTAAATCCTAAAATTATGGGTGAGCATTCGGTTAATTCGGTCGGTGGTCGAACCGAATTAACCAAAATTTTTAAAATCTTAACCGTTAATCGAACCGAATTTTCTTTAACCGAATTAATCTTTCGGTTAATTAGCCGAATTAACCGAAATTTATTATAAATTTTGGTTAAATTACATAATGGGTCACTAAATTAAGCTAAAATAATTTTTTAGTCACTAAACTTTTATTTTATACTAATTTAATACAAAATTTAGTGATCAATTTATAATATAAAAAATTTAATGAGCATTTTATAATATTTTAAAAGTTAAATGACTAAAAATAAATATATATAATATATAATATTATATATATAATTTCGGTTAATTCGGTTAATTAACTGATTTCAAACCGAATTAACCGATAATCGAATTATCAAAAAAATTAACCGTTAACCGAATTTACCAAAAATTAATCGACCAAATTAACCAAAATAATTTCGGTTCAATCGGTTAACCGAATTAACCGAACCGTATCACACTCCTACCTAAAATTAAGGTGAAAATAAAGTATATAAAACATTTGTGTAAGTAATAATTACCTCTTTATTATTAATTGTTATAAATTTTATTTTTTTAGATATTTCTGACTTTGTAGTTATAAATAGGTATTTTTTTAAAATTATAATATTAAACCTTTTTATACAAATATATTACTTCACCGCTAAAATTAAAACAAATGCCTATTATGGTTTTCTATAATAATAGTTTAATTCCAAAACTTATATATTTAACTAATTTAATCATAATTTGAAATAATCCAATAAATTTAAGTTTTCATATTTAAAAATTTTATTAGCAGAGGAAATTAAAATCACAATAAATTTATTCCATTACTTTTTTAACTGTTCAATAGTGAAGTGACGATATCTATCAAGTTATCTTATCTGACAGTCATCAAGTCAATAAAAGGTAACCTGAATTGTAGTGAGTGATCAGAGAGTTAATTAAGAGGGTACAATGTTTGAATTATTTTAAATTATGATTAAATTGATATAAATTTTGGGTTATTATATCAATTCATATTTTATTTTTTAAAGAAATAACGATATATTTATAACAAAATTTCAATTAAGTGATTAAATTATAATTTTTAGAAAAATTATCTCACTTGTAACCGAATATATAATTGAGTGACCTGAAGTGTATTTTATCTAATAAAATTCTGGATGACAATCGAATTAAGGACATAACTAAAAAAGACGAAAGAGTTCGTGCTTCTAAATTTTTCAGTCTAAAAATAATTTAAATCTTTATAAATTTAAAAATTAAATAAAATCCAAGCCTCAAATTTTATTTTGAATACTAAGAAATCCAAATTTTTAAAATTCAATAATCACCCCCACTCGATATTTGATCATAACTCGTAAGTAACTCGGATTTTGGATTTGATGGTAATATAGTGTCATATTAATGCTTGTTCAACTTAAACTCTGTTTACAGCAATGGCATAGCCTAACTGTGGACATAAACTAGCATCCATTTTACATGGAACACAACATTAAAAGTACGAGATCTTGCTTAAAACACACTCTCAAAACACTAATTAAAACACCTACTAAACACTATCATTGCTAGTTGTCTGAATTTCTAACCCTTGGTTTTCATGCTTTGTCGTGTTGTTGCTGAATAGTGTTTCAATCTCTTCCAATGTCTTCCCCTTGGTTTCAGGCAAAAGAAAGAAGAAAAACCACCATGCCACTACAGACACCCCTGCAAACATAAAGAATGCACCCCCAATGGTAATGACCTTGTATATGGAGATAAAGCTCATTGAAACTATGGCATTCATCAGCCTATTGACTGCCACACCAATGCTGGCACCTTGTGCCCTTAAACGGAGGGGAAATATTTCTGAACTATAGACCCAAGTGATGGGACCAAGCCCTATGGAAAAGAAGGCCACATATGTGTAGGTGAACACAATGCTTGAACATAGTGCCCATAGGAGCTTCTCATGAGGGTTTACCTCCACCATTGTCAAGGCGAAGCCTAATCCGGTTAGCGAAACGGCCAAGCCTCCGGTGCTGGTTAGTAGAAGCCGGCGTCTCCCAAAGTTGTCTAGGAAACATGTGGCTATTAGTATGAATGTTGTTTTTGTTATGCCGACACCGACTGTGGCGAGCAAGAGCTTGCTCTTGGTGACGACTCCAGCTTTCTTGAAGATTCTTGGGCTGTATAACACGACTGCTTCGATACCCGTCGCGTGTTCGAAGAAATGGATTCCGATGGCGGCGATTAGGATTCGACGGTCGGTCGGTGTTGGACTTATGATAAGTTCTTTCCATACACCTGGACCGTGGTGGATGTTGGTTGGTTTTATGACATCTAACACGCAATTTGGATCGATCCCTGCCGCGGTTTTTATGTCTTGGAACCGAGATTCGGCTTCTTTGCCGGTGTTGGATATGAGTAATAAGATTTCCTTGGCCTCTTTTAATCGTCCTTCCAAGACTAACCATCGCGGGGACTCCGGCATTTTCAGTATGCCGAAGACTAACACGATCGAAGGGATGGCCGCAACACCGAGCATCATCCGCCAACCGAGTCTCAAAGTCAATTTCCCGAACAAGTAATTCGAAGTGTAACCGAGTAAGATGCCGAAACTGATGCAAAGCTCCGGCAACGACGTCAAGAAACCTCTGTTAGAAGGAGACGAAATCTCCGCCGAGTAAACCGGAGCGATCATGAGAGCGAAGCCGACCCCAACTCCGGCGATACATCGTCCGGTCATTAATATAGCATAGTTCGGGGCATATCCCATTAAAACCGCACCAATCAAGAAAATTGCCGAGGCTAAAACGATCGTATAGCGTCGTCCAATATAATCAGATGTTCTTCCTGCTGCTAAAGAACCAACCAGAGCGCATATATTTAGAATTCCGGCAAGGATTTCAACTTGGACGTCACTGATTCTCAGATCCTCCTTTATAAAAATCATGGCTCCGCTCATAACTCCGGTATCTAATAACGGAACAATGGAGAATCCGTTCAACTTAATTAATGCATGTCACTAAATGATAAATTCTAGGTATTTCTCTTTTGTTATGAATATTGAATACGTGCATGCATGTATGTATATGTATGCATGCATGTATGTATGAAAAGTGGATACGAGATTACCATAGCCAAAAATAATGGAGATGATAGATGCAACAATGGCACATAAAAGAACATATTTATTGAATCTTGTCTTGTTTTCACCAGCCGTGTCTGCCATTGAAGCCGAGCTCTGTGCTTCTTGATGTATAGTTTGTTTCTTATGTTACTTACCACCACAAAGAATTTCTATATATATAACAAGTGGATGTACAATGAATTAAGAGGAACACTTTTATGTATATAGATAACAAAATATATTGTTTTTTTTTTTTTTCGAATAATGAATTATTCTTGTTTACTCGCTTTTGTCATATCGGATTTATCTTAGAGTTCGGAATTTATTAAATTAGGTTTTAGACCGAGTCCGACTCAATCTAGATTTATTTTTTAAAATTATTAAAGTGTTTTATTATTATTATTGTTAATTTGTTGACTTAGTTTTTCTTTGTTGTATAAAAATTATCATTATTAAAGAAAAAATTATTAAATGGGTTTGGTTCACTTCATCAACGGTCTCATCCAATAATAAATTGATATCTAAACTGAATTTTTACTTCTTTTTTTCTCTATAAGGTGAATTGTTATCTCTTTCTTACATGTTATATAAATCTCATTGGATAGAATCATGAATGACGTAATAAGCCGAAAGTACGTAATAATTTCTTTTATCCAATGGATTTGGCCATTATGTTGAATTATTATTAAAAATAATATACTTATTTTAAATTTATTTTTTGTTAAGCAGATCGAATTAACAAAAAAAAAAAAAAAATCTTCTCTTACCTTTCCCTCACTCTTCTCGTTCTACTACACTAATAATTCCCTTTTCTTACATTAGAACACCGCCGCATTTACCTACCATCATAAACACATATATGCAAGTTGAATAAGCTTAACTATGGATTGAAACAAGCATCTCATGCTTGATTTCATGAACTCAAAACATATCTTTTTTTTCTTTTGGGTTTGTGTGATCTCATTCTGATATTTTTATTTATTTTTCATAGTTTTAAATGCACAATTTATATATTGGTTATGTTGATGATATAATTGTACTGAAAATATTTCTGACAGAATTCATCTTATTATTAATGCTATTTCAAACAAATTTTCTTTGAAAGACTTGAGTTCTCTTTGTTATTTCCTCGGGGTTGAGGTACTATTACATTATGATTGACTTTTCTTGTGTCGATATAAATATATTTTTGATTTGTTATAAAAGGTTAACATAAAAAAATTATAAAGTGTGGTCACTCCGTGTAACACTATTAAAAATGGAAATAATTAATAATTATAAATTCGAATAAAAAAAATAATAATAATAAAAAAAATATTATCTGTCAGACCTAGAACCTTTTTTTTAAACCAAAATAAACCTCTCTTCTCCCACACCTACCCTTTTTTTCGAATTAAAATCGACCATCGTCCGATCTCCCTTTCTACCGCGACGTGGTCTTCACCGCCGCCACCGTTGTGTCCGTCTCCTTGCCCCGACCAAAACCCACCGAACCACGCGCCCGTCGGCCGCCATGATTGTCCGGAATCGAGGCTTGATGCTTCGCCGGACCTAGGGTTTAAACCCTATAATTTCCTTCTTTTTCCGGCCGTTCCAGTGACCGAATCGGCGCGTCGCCAGCACCATCGTGCTCTCCGTGTCGAAGCTAACAAAACCCCTGTGTTTGCTTTCGATCGTCGCCGACGAAGCCTTCGTCGGAAACCTTCGAATTTTTGGTAAGAATCCTCGTTCCCGAAGCTATTTCTGGATTTAATGGCTTGAATATTATTTTTTTTGATGTTTTTAATGCGTTTTCCGAGTCCAGAATTGTTTTTCCGGCCGACTAGGGCCGCGCGTGGCCTCCACGCGCCACCGAGGGGATTTCTGGCCGCCCTGGACGGTGACCTGGAGCCGGCCGGTCCAAACCGACCTAAACCCGGTCCAAGCCGTTCTTGAACCGGTCAAACCGAGCCGAACCAGTTCTGAACCGAACCGAACCGGTCAACCGTTGACCGACCGACCCGACCCATTGACCAAGACGTCAGTATGATGTCAGCGTTGACCATTGACTGTTGACGTCAGCGTTGACTTTGACTATTGACGTTAGCGTTGACTTTGACCCAAAAAGTCAAAATTTTCAAAAACTCCTATTTTATGTTTTTCGACGTCCTGAGTCCATCCGTAAAGTCTGTTTCTCGAAATTTGAACCCGAATGCCTCCAAATTGGACTTTAAAATCTTGAGTCAAACTTTTCTTCTAAGTTAAGTTAAGCCCAGAGTTTTACTTAAGGTCTAATTTTGATACCTGTTTGTTTGTAGGACCTCATAGTTCTCCTGATCGTGTACCGACCCATTCTAGTTCCTCTCGTTTTGACCGATCCCGAGATCCGATCGTGACCCGTATGTCTTAATACCCATGAATAGTCAATTCAGTATTTAACTCCGGTATTAATAAAAATTTTATCTTGTATTTTTAGGGTCCAATACTGCTATAGAGCAAGGCTCGAACGCCCAGCAGACCACCTGTCTATTTCTGCCATTGAGGTGTGTTCCTCGTGTGCTATATAATCGTATTTTATTGTTTTACTTTTTAAATGAATCGAGTATGTGCACATGACTGTTTTTCTGGATTTACTTAAGCACTAATTTTAAACTGTAAGATTGATCATTTTATGTTTTATTATATGTCCGATAAATCCTGTATGATATTCCCTGATTTATGTACACATGTTGCCTTCTTAGTTCCGGTTACTACCATCATGATTCCTGTTATTATTGCATGTCTTCCATTTTAGCATCGGGATGATGAGTAGTGTCTAATATTCGGTTCAGCCTTGATCCAACTGGTAATTCCGCCTATTTACGGTTCCTAACAACAGTTAGGGTAATTCCGCCTATTATCGGTTCCCGTGCTTTAGCCGGGGTAAATCCGCCTGTTCCCTAAGGTAATTCCTTAAGGTTGGTACCTTCGCCCTAAGGGCTTAGGTTAATGCCTGTATCAGATACTGTTCGGGGGAATTGTATCCAGGAGTTCGGTTCGAGGGTAACATATCATGCATATACATAATTTGATTTCCTGTATTACTGTTTAATGACTTTATCCGTATTTTATTTGCACTATTGGAACACACTAGGCTTCATAGCTCATACCTGTTTTCTTCCCCCTTTCAGAAATCCGTAGATAGACATCTCGGACTTGGCATTTGGAAGATCTACACATTATTTGGTTACACTTTGATGTAACATTTTTAAACTTTTTCAGTTTATGCTTAAGGTGACATGTGCCTATATATTATATTACTGGTGATTTAAACGTATTATTTTTTTTGTTATTGGTGTTTACGAATTATTTTACGAACAATGTTTTCCAGATACCTTGTTTTGGTGACATTTTATACATTTTAATTGTTAGATTTATTCGCTCAAGTTAATTAATTTTCATGCAATATGATTTATAAATAAAAACAATGTGACCACTCTAGTCGGGCTTCCCGCATAGGCCGATTTAGGGGGTTACATTTAGTTGGTATCAGAGCTTTTGGTTTTAAGATTCTCGGACTGTGATGGGTCTTAAATAAATGTTTTCTGTTAAACTGTTATGAATTTATATCTGTAAGGCCATGTCACCTATATTTTTCTGTATTGTGTATGGTTCTCCGGTGTCAATTCTGATCTCCTAAATTTTATCTTTGTAGATTTCCTGAACATTATGAGTGCCCGTAGAGCTCGTCGATCCACCCGAAGGCGTGGTCGAGCGATCAGTTTTGTTGATCCTGTAGAGGAGCCTATTAATGATCCTCCACCCGTCATTCCTCTAGACCCACCTGTTCCCCTAAGTACCACTATACCGCCTAACCCTCAACCTACTACAGGCATTGATATGTCTACCCCTGTCAGAGGGGCATCAGTACCGAGCACCGAGCCTGCTGTTGTAGTGGCTGATGAGACTTTTAGTAGGCAGTTCCTTTAGTTGTTACAAGGAGCTGTTAGAGCTTTGGGTGCGATGACGGATCCACCTATCTCTCAAATCCTCATCGCGAATAGAGTGAGAACCTTTTCTGGATCTTTGACTGGTGCACCTTCAGATGCAGAGACCTGGTTGTACGATACTGAGAGACGGATGGATCAGCTGGGTTTGGAGCCATCTAAGAGATACCTTGGAGCTGTGTCTATGCTTGATGGTGGTGCCCACATCTGGTGGGAGTCTGTGGTTAGTAGCGTACCCTCCGATAAGCTGACATGGGACTTTTTCAAGGAAAGGTTCAAGAACCGTTATTTGGGTAATCGATATATGAGAGAGAGGCGTCAAGCCTTTAGAGACTTGGTACAAGGTACTATGACAGTGGCTGAGTATGAGCTTCAGTTTTTAGATCTGATGAGGTATGGTGCTGGGATAGTGGCCACAGAGAAGGATAAATGTAATAAGTTTCTAGAGGGTCTCCGTATTGGTATCCGAGACCGAGTAGTCACGCATCATGATGTGGTTTTTGAAGATCTGGTGAACCGGGCAAAAACTGTTGAGGACTTGGAGAAACTTTCTGATAGTCAGGTTATAAGGGATCAGGACCGAGAGCAGGGCAGAGATAGAGACCGTAAGAAGGATCGTGGTCGATCTGGAGGACATTTTAGCCATGGTGAGTCTTTTAGTTGTTCTGATAAGAGGGCTCGATCTGCTCCGAGTTAGAGAGGTGGTTCCTATCATTAGTCTCAATACCTCATGACTCTTCTGTTAGCCGGGTGGTTCTTCTGGGATCCCATCTGTACTTGCGTGCGACTTTTGTGGCAATATGCATAGGGGAGAGCGTAGGAAGAAGACTGGAGCTTGTTTTCGGTGTAGATCTTCTGAGCATTTCTTGAGGGACTGTCTTCACCCACCCTTCGTCAGTCGACCATCGACTCAAACTCCTGTGCGCTCTTAGACACCATCTAAATCTTAGACATCCGTACAGACACCCGCTTCGGGACGACCTCAGGCTAGAGTTTCTGGGTCTGCTGCTAGATCTGATATCAGGAGTCGAGGCCATCAGGGAGGTGGGCCATCTGTTTCCGAGGCTCGTCAGCCAACTTTGGTTTATGCCACTAGACGTAGGGATGGCCGAGATGAGCCTAATATTATCGTAGGTACTTTTACCATCTTTTCTGTTTCGTACTTTGCTTTGCTTGATAATGGCTCTACACACTCTTATATATCCAAATCAGTATCTGGACACCTTTCGATCTCAGTTGAGAACACTGAGAGTGTTGTTACTTTTATGAGCCTTGTGGGGCAATCTATATCTGTGAATAAGGTGTTTAGGAGATGTCCCCTTGTTGTGGGAGGGGAAGTATTTCTGGAGGATCTTATGGAACTTCCTTTAGAGGAGTTCAATCTAATTCTGGGAATGGACTGGTTATTTGAGCATCGTGTTAGTTTGGACTGTGAGGCCAAAAGGGCCACTTTAAAGACTCTTGATGGACGATCCGTGGTCTTGGTTGGTGAACGACAGGGTTATTTGTCCAATGTGATATCAGTTTTGTCTGCTTACAGGATGATTCGGAAAGGATATGAGGCCTTTATTGCTTGTTTCCTTAACACAAAGAGGTCTCTATCTAAGATCGAAGAAATTCGCACTGTTAGTGAGTTTCCTGATGTTTTTCCTGAGGAGTTGCCTAGTCTTCCTCCGGACAGGGAGGTTGGGTTTGAGATTGAGACTTATCCTGGATAAGCACCAATTTCTATGGCCCCGTACCGTATGGCTCCGAAGGAGTTAAAAGAATTGAAGGTTCAATTACAAGAACTTCTTGACAGAGGGTTCATTCGACCTAGCTCTTCACCTTGGGGAGCTCCAATTCTTTTTGTTAAGAAGAAGGATGGTTCTCTTCGGTTGTGCATTGATTACCAAAATCTAAATAAGCTGACAATGAAAAACAAGTATCCTCTACCCAGGATTGATGATTTGTTTGATCGATTTTGGGGAGCCACAGTTTTCTCGAAGATTGATCTTCGATCTAGGTATTATCAATTAAAGGTTAAGAGCTCTGATGTTGCTAAGACTACTTTCCGTACCCGGTATGGTCACTATGAGTTCTTAGTGATGCCTTTTTGTTTAACCAATGCCCCTGCAGCTTTTATGGATATGATGAACCGTGTCTTTCGGCCCTATATAGACCAGTTTGTTGTGGTGTTTATCGATGATATCATAGTTTACTCTCGCTCAGAGGACGAGCATGTGGGGCATCTGAAAGTTGTGTTGCAGACTCTCAGGGAGCATCGGTTGTATGCTAAGCTAAGTAAATGCGAGTTTTCGCTTAGTGAGGTGACATTTCTGGGGCATGTCGTATCAGCTAGAGGTATTCAGGTGGACCCGAGTAAAATTGATGCAATCACTAGTTGGAAACCTCCCAAGAATGTGTCTGAGATCCGCAGTTTTCTAGGCCTAGCTGGGTACTATCGACGCTTTGTTGAGGGTTTTTCCATTATAACCGCCCCTTTGACGAAGCTTCTGAGGAAGGATGTTCCTTTTGTGTGGTCTGAGACCCAGCAGACTAGTTTTGATCATTTGAAATCAATTTTGACCCAAGCTCTAGTTTTGACCCAACTTGAATTAGGGAAGGACTTTACAGTTTACAGTGATGCTTCGCATTCTGGTCTTGGTTGCGTCTTGATGCAGGATGGTAAGGTGATCGCATATACGTCACGCCAGTTGAGACCACACGAACTTAATTATCCTACCCATGATCTTGAGCTTGCAGCTATGGTTTTTGCTCTAAAAATCTGGAGACACTATCTCTACGGAGAAGAATGTTATATTTTTACCGACCATAAGAGCCTGAAGTACCTCCTTAACCAGAAGGAGCTTAATTTGAGACAACGTCGTTGGTTGAAGCTTCTTAAGGACTACGATTGCGAGATTGAGTATCATTCGGGAAAAGCCAATGTTGTGGCGGACGCTTTGAGTCGTAAGACCATATTAGACCTGAGATCCTTATTCGCCAGGTTGAGTATATATGATGATGGAAGCCTATTGGCTGAGTTGAGGGTTAAACCGATTCTGGTTGAGAAGATTAGGGCCAAGCAGCGGTTGGATGACTCTTTACTTCCTATTATACAGCAAGTGGAAGAAGGATCCACTTCTGTTTATTCTTTTGATCAGGATGGAGTCCTTTGTTTTAATGGTCGTTACTGTGTACCCAACGATCCTGAGTTGAGACAAACCACTCTCAGTGAGGCTCATAGTAGTCCTTACGCTATGCATCCTGGAGGAGATAAAATGTATCAAAATCTGAAGCAGAGGTACCGATGGGTAGGTATGAAGAAGGATATCTCAGATTATGTATCCAAATGTCTAACTTGTCAGCAGGTGAAAGCAGAACATCAGCATCCCTCTAGTCTTTTACAGCCTATAAAGATCCCCGAATGGAAATGAGAATGTATCACGATAGAATTTGTTACCGGGTTGCCTTTGATCCCATCTAGGAAGGATTCTGTCTGGGTTGTGGTGGATAGATTCACAAAGTCAGCTCATTTCATCCTTGTTCGGATAACATATTCTCTGGACAAGCTGGCTAGACTGTATATTTCTGAGATTGTCAAACTGCATGGAGTGCCCTTATCTATCATTTCTGACCGAGATCCGAGGTTTACTTCCCGTTTCTGGACAGCTTTGCAGTCTGCTTTGGGTACTCGTCTGAATTTCAGTACGTCTTTTCGTCCCCAGACAGATGGTCAGTCTGAGAGAGTGATACAGATCCTAGAGGATATGTTACGGGGTTGTGTTATAGACTTCCGGGGCAGTTGGGAAGACTTCTTGCCGTTGGTAGAGTTTGCCTATAATAACAGCTATCAGGCTAGCATCCGTATGGCATCTTATGAGGCTTTGTATGGCCGTAAGTGTCTTACTCCTATCTGTTGGACTGAGTTGTATGGTCAAAAAACTCTGGGTCCCGAGTTAATTCAGGAAACTAAAGAGACTGTCAGATTAATTCGAGATCGTCTGAAGGAAGCTTTTACCAGACAAAAATCTTATGCTGACCAGAGGAAAAAAGATATCGAGTTTGAGGTTGGTGATCAGGTTTTCTTAAAAGTCTTTCCCCGGAAGAAAGTTCTGAGATTTGGGAGTAAGGGAAAGTTGAGTCCGAGATATAGTGGACCATACCGTATTCTGAAGAGAATCGGGCCTGTTGCATATCAACTAGAGTTGCCTCCACAGATTAGTCGTATCCATGATGTGTTTCATGTGTCCATGTTGAGACAGTATCATCCGGATCCAAGTCATATTATTCAGGTTCAGGATGTTGACTTACGTCCAGACTTGTCTTATGAGGAGGAACCCGTTAAGATCCTAGAGTTTGATGAAAGATTTCTGAGAAGAAGGCGTATCTTTATGGTTAAGGTTCAGTGGAAAAACCATAGTGCTTCAGAGGCCACATGGGAGATAGAGGAATCTATGAGAGAGCAGTTTCCGCATCTGTTCAACTCAGGTAAATTTCGAGGACGAAATTTCTTTTAAGGGAGGAGAGTTGTAACACTATTAAAAATGGAAATAATTAATAATTATAAATTCGAATAAAAAAATAAATAATAATAATAATATTTATCTGTCAGACCTAGAACCTTTTTTTAAACCAAAATAAACCTCTCTTCTCCCACACTTATCCCTTTTTCGAATTAAACTCGACCATCGTTCGATCTCCCTTTCTGACGCGCCGTGGTCTTCACCGCCGCCACCGTTGTGTCAACGTTGATCGTTGACTGTTGACGTCAGCGTTGACTTTGACTGTTGACGTTAGCGTTGACTTTGACCCAAAAAGTCAAAATTTTCAAAAACTCTTATTTTATGTTTTTCAACGTTCTGAGTCCATCCGTAAAGTTTGTTTCTCGAAATTTGAACCCGAATGCCTCCAAATTGGACTTTAAAATCTTGAGTCAAACTTTTCTTCTAAGTTAAGTTAAGCCCAGAGTTTTACTTAAGGTCTAATTTTGATACCTGTTTGTTTGTAAGACCTCATAGTTCTCCCGATAGTGTACCGACCCAGCCCAGTTCCTCCCGTTTTGACCGATCCCGAGATCCAATCGTGACCCGTATGTCTTAATACCCATGAATAGTCAATTCAGTATTTAACTCCGGTATTAATAAAAATTTTATCTTGTATTTTTAGGGTCCAGTACTGCTACAGAGCGAGGCTCGAACGCCCAGTAGACCACCTGTCTGTTTCTGCCATTGAGGTGTGTTCCTCGTGTGCTATATAATCGTATTTTATTATTTTACTTTTTAAATGAATCGAGTATGTGCACATGACTGTTTTTCTGGATTTACTTAAGCACTAATTTTAAACTGTAAGATTGATCATTTTATGTTTTACTATATGTTCGATAAATCCTGTATGATATTCCCTAATTTATGTACACATGTTGCCTTCTTAGTTCCGGTTACTACCATCATGATTCCTGTTATTATTGCATGTCTTCCATTTTAGCATTGAGATGATGAGTAGTGTCTAATATTCGGTTCAGCCTTGATCCAGCTGGTAATTCCGCCTGTTTACGGTTCCTAACTATAGTTAGGGTAATTCCGCCTGTTATCGGTTCCCGTGCTTTAGCCGGGGTAAATCCGCCTGTTCCCTAAGGTAATTCCTTAGGTCGGTACCTTCGCCCTAAGGGCTTAGGTTAATGCTTGTATTAGATACTGTTCGGGGGAACTGTATCCAAGAGTTCGGTTGGAGGGTAGCATATCATGCATATACATAATCTGATTTCCTGTATTACTGTTTAATGACTTTATCCGTATTTTATTTGCACTGTTGGAACACACTGGGCTTTATAGCTCATACCTGTTTTCTTCCCCCTTTCAGATATCCGTAGATAGACATCCCGGACTTGGCATTTGGAGGATCTACACATTATTTGGTTACACTTTGATGTAACATTTTTAAACTTTTTCAGTTTACGTTTAAGGTGACATGTGCCTATATATTATATTATTGGTGATTTAAACGTATTATTTTTTTTTTTGTTATTGGTGTTTACGAATTATTTTACGAACAATGTTTTCCTGATACCTTGTTTTGGTGACATTTTATACATTTTAATTGTTAGATAATATTTACCTTTATTCGCTCAAGTTAATTAATTTTCATGCAATATGATTTACAAATAAAAACAATGTGACCACTCTAGTCGAGCTTCCTGCATAAGCCGGTTTAGGGGGTTACACTCCGATGACAGATTTTAATATTTTTTGAACCTTCTTATGAAGATACTTCAATTGATGGTTCTCTTTATCCTCGTATCATAAGCAAGTTATATAATTTGAATCCCTACCTTTCTCTCTCTGAGGACTCGGCCTGAAGATGAATAGTAGGACAGAGCTGAGTGCTCGTGGAGTAACAAAAAGAATAATTCTTCGGGCAATACTGTGAGAGGGCAGCTGCACCGGTGTTAGGTGAATTGTCGAACCAATTTGTCCACACAGCATGTACCATGCTAACAACTGATGCAGATCACTTGTTAATATAGACTAATACAACGCACCGACCAGGAGTCAAAACCCTACCAACCCATATTCACCTCAAAATGGGTCGGAAAGTTTGTAAATATTAATGATTCAAACCGATATGGTCGGACTCGGACAAGTTTAAATCGGATTGTCTTCAAAGAAGAAAATTGCCAGAGGAAGCATGGCTGCTGGTTCATGTGACGAAATGGATGTGTTCTGTTTACAACATTTAGAAAGTTTAAACCGATATGGTCGGACTTGGACAAGTTTGGCATCCGGTTCATAAACTCAATAAGCTTATATGTTCATGAATTGAATTAAATTAAATTATATATTTTATAATTTTATATTTAGATTCGAGTAAAATTAATGCAAAGATATATATAAAATTTGAATTAAAAGATCAGGAATATCACAATTAGTCATTATTTAATTTTTGTATTGTCAAACAATTAGTCATATTTAATTTTTATCAAAAGATTAAGAATATCTCAATCAAGTACGATATTTTTTTCTAACAAAACAAAATCGTCCGAACAGAATAAATACCTCCATGATAATTCGATACCTTTACCGCCATGCATAAAACATCTCTTATCATCAACATGACAAACTTTTGGTTGTGTCTCATACATTCCTTTAAGACCTGAAGTTGTTAACATGGACAAAGGTGGATCATTCACCCAACCTTATCAATTGTGCTTTTCGTTGTAATATCTTTTCCTTTCCCTTCCTTTTATCAGCAAACAAAACTATGATCATATCCTTTGTCATCGTCAGAATCTTGCTATAAACGGTCCAGTCTATCTGCATGCTTTTGTTGTTGGGAGTTTGGGCATAGGACAATAAATGTTCCAATTTTTATGGGTCTACTTATACTCTTACCTATTCTAGAATCTAAATTCCATGTAATATAAGAGTAAGGTTTCGCACATCCAGAAATAAAAAGAGAGGTCTTAAAATATATAAATAATGGCGTTATACATCTTATTAGACATGTCTTTTAAGAGTATAATGATCTCATAACAAATAATATCAGATTAACCCTTTGACTACCTAATTTTATGTTGAACGCCTATGAGAGGGGTAGATAGAGTGAATAATTGTGATAAGAAGCCAATCACGAGAACGGAAACTCGTAACAAGAGCATCACAAGGTTGAACGGAGAATGTCACATCCGAGAAAGGGTGATGACATTTATCCTAAATTGAAAAGTGAAAAGAATCTTAAAATATATAAACGATGATGTTACACATCCCATCAAATATATAAAGAAGGCAATTACCCGCGACAAAAGTCTCAATTTTTCTAGTTCGGGTCAACATTAAAGCATTAACATTAAGGATTAATTAGGATCTAGATACCATAATTATCTACAAATACTAGAAATCAACTTCCTACTATTACAAATACAGATTCATCCACTCCATGGCATGAAGATTGTAACTGTTATCTGCTATGTAGAAAACATCTTCGTATCCTCCAAATTCAGACAGGAATGCTGCATCCATGGCTTCCATTGTAAGAGATGAGCTCGGACTGTTCGTCGATATCCCATTTACTCGCTCTCCCAGTCGTTGGATTTCCTTCTCTGATTCACACAGCTGCTCTTTCAGCTTTATAACCTGAAATTAAAGTTTGTTAAAATTGAGTTCCTGTTTGGATCCCGAGAAACCAGAAAAGAAAATACAAAAAAGGGGTTGATTTGCATTTAAACATATATCAGAAACTAAAGATATATATATATATATATATATATATATATATATATATACCTCCGATTCAAGACGGCATTTCTCGAGCACAACGCCGTCGTGGACTGACTTCATCCTGCTAAACTCTTCCTCGAGCTTCTTGTTCTTCCAACGAGCTCTTCTGTTCTGGAACCAAACAGCAACCTGACGAGGATCGAGTCCGAGTTCGGAAGCAAGCCTGTCTTTCTTTTCGGACTCGAGTTTATGTTCATTACCAAAGTTAAGTTCAAGAACATCAACTTGTTCCTGTGTAAGCTTCCTTTTTCTAACCCCTACAAGGCTGTTCTCCCCTCCTTTGTTCCTCTTCCTCTGTCGTCGAGGCTTTGCTTCTGCTGTTGATCGTAAAAAATAATCGATACGAATAATTTAAAACTCATGAAGGATCATATCTTCGTTTCCATATTTGAATTCTGGTAAGAAGAAAATAGATAATAAAAATTCAGATTACCTTGTTGAGGTGCCATTTGGGGGTAAACAGCAGAGTATACTGGGGAAATCAGAACCATTTCATCTTCAACCTTATTCATTTGATCTTTCTTTTATCTTTTTTCTAAGTACTGGATGAGGAATTTCAAGGAAGGAAGTGAATGTGATAGGAAGCAACATGGTTTATTTATAGAGTTGAGTGGGATAATAAATAAAATTATTATACGATCTTGGTTTATTATATTATTTATAGTCTTATCTAATGAGATTCATTCATTTAATAACATGTAAGAAGGGAAAAAGATTCACTTGAAAAAAAAGAAAAAAAAATACGAAGATTCACCTTGAAAAAATAAAATAAAAAATTATTATTAGATGAAATTATAAATGACGTGATAAGTCAGTCCTATTTAATTTCTTAATTTACTTGACATAGATATTATTGTGATTTTTAGAAAAGTGACATTAACCGAACAAAATAATAGAACAAAGCAATTCAAAATTAAATGAAAAAAAAAATTATAATCGTTTACTTGCGTCGAACACCAATGAACACCCTTAATGATGAACACCGTTAAACACTATTAAATTGATTTATAAAGATTAAAATATTTAAGGACTCAAAATATAATTATAAATTATTTAAATTATTTTTTATTAAATTACTTTCTATATATATTTAATTTTATTAATTAAATAAAACATATTAAACCCTAAAAATTAATTTAAAAATAAAAAATCTAAACTTTAAACACTAAAATCAAAATCAAAAATCAAAATCACTAAACATTAAATTACAAACCCTAAAATATAATCATAAAACCCTATATCCAAACCCTAAAATGAAAAATCCTAAAAATCCTAAACTATAAACACTAAATCCAAATTATAAAATCTTAAACCCTAAAATAACCAAAATTCCTACACCTTAACCCTAAACCCTAAACTTTTAAATTAATTTTGGGTTTTAAGTTTAAGGTTTATTCTTTTAGAGATTCATATTTTCTATTTTAGAGTTTATGGTTATATTTTTAGATTTTAGGGTTCAAGGTTTTATTGTTTTAGGTTTTAGTGTTTATGATTTATTGTTTTGGATTTTAGGGTTTAAGGTTTAATATTTTAGGCCTTTGACTTTAGGGTTTTAGGTTTTTTATTTAATATTTTTATTTTTTAAATTAAAATTAATTTAAATAAATTATTTTAAAAAATATAATATAAGATATATATATTTTTTTTAAAAAAATTATTTTAAATAATTTGAATTTATATTTTTAGTCCTTAAATTTTAGATTTTTTATTAATTAATTAATTTAATAGTGTTCAACGGGGTTCATTATTAGTAGTGTTTAGCAATATTCGACGCACGTGATAGACTCATCCTTATTTTAAGACAGATTTTATCACGTCAATCCTCTATATAAATCTACTAAGTTTAACTAAACACATATTATTTATCATTCGTATATTTGATTTTATCCATAAAAATATGACTTAAAATTTTTAATTTATCACATTTAAAAAATAAAATTAAAATAAAGTTTAAAAATGTTTTATAATTACAATATAATTAAACAGATAACCTTATGAAATTCGAATAAAATTTGATATATAAATCGTATAAACTTTAGTTTATATATATGTTTTTTTTAGTTTTAAGGGTTAAAAGTTTAATTTAAAATTTATAATATAATTATAAAAAGATATGTAAAATAAATTTTATATAATTTATATATCAAAATTTTATGGTATGAGATTTTATAATCTTATTTCCCTTCTTTGAAATTCTATAAGATTCTTTAAACTGATTGTGATCCCCCAGATCAAAATAGGTATAGGATTAGGGTTTTTAATTAAAATTAATTAAGAGAAAAAGCAAAGGGCTGAGTGTGGATTTGTGGTGGTGAGATAATAAATATTATTTAAAAAAAAGTTAAAAGTTTTTTTTTTATCCAAACCCTGCCCCACATTGAAGGTCAATAAAAAATAAAGTATTAATGGCCTATGAATTTTTATATCCAAGTCTCCTGATTGTCCAATCACTTCCTTCCTTAGCCACAAGCAATAGTTATTTGACAACTACATGTAGTCCTTGATTTTTGGTAATTTTTTAATCCAGTCCTTAAGATTTTTTTGTTCAGATGATCTTTAGATTTTGTAATTTTTTTATTAAATAGAGAATATATTTTTTCTATATCGGGATTCGAACGAATACAAAATAAGATAATATAAATATCCTTGATCACTAGGTCAATCAGTGGATCTTTATTTTGTAAATTTTTTTAATTGTTATAATCACGTCATCAAATAACAAAATAATATATCTTAAATTAAAAAATTAAGAGTTATTTTATCTAAATTTTATAAAATGATTTGTAAACGAATCTTGATCATAGTTTGATATGATTCGTAAATAAATCTATAAATCTATTTTAAATTATAAATAGAATTTTGTGTAAGACATGAATTGGATAAGAGGATCAAGAAAAAATGGTTACTGAGGGAGAGATAAGTAATATGAGTTACATTTGAATTTTTTTTAATTATCGGTATCTAATTTATTAGTTGATAATTTAAATTAAATATTATAAAATTTAATTATAAAACAATTTTTTAAATTTAAATATTTGATTAATAATATTAAAATTTTAACTTTTAATTTTATTTTAATAAATTTACGTCTCTTCTTATTAGAATAATTTGTTCATTCAAACAATATTTTTGATGATATACTTCTTGTATCATGTTTGTACAAGATATTAAATAAAATATTTGAATTATCGGCTTGTATAATTGTGTGGAATATTCGGCCAAATGACATAAATACTGTGAAAAATTTATTTTTTAATATATTATTTTTTTAAAATTATTTCTTAAACTATTGATATTTTTATAGTAAAAGTGAAGTTAGATCTATTAGAATCCGACTTTAAATAGTGGTTTAATTTTTTAGATTAAAAAATTAAAGTCAGGAGCAGAAGACTCCGACTTTGAATAATAAAAAATAAAAAAAAAAACACTAAAGTCGGTGGCAAGAGGCTCCGACTTTGAATAGTGTTTTTATTTTTTTTAATTCGGTCACTATTTAATGTCGGATTCTAATAAATTTGACTTCACAGATACTGTTCAAAGTACAATACTTTAAAAAAAAATTATATGTACAATATTATGAGAAAAAAAGTTTTAAAGAACAATAATTTTGGCTCTGATGTTACTTGTTAGAATTTAAAAGTTTGATCTTCCAAGAAGTTAGGTTATCTCTTGCCACACAACTCTCAGACGAGAAAAGAAATATGCAAGTTAACCTAATTTTGGGGGACCATAACCTATTTATATAGTTGATTTAATAACCAACTATTAAGTATTTATAACTCTGCCCCTCATCAAATTATAAATACACTTTATGGTATCTACACTTTTAATTCTATGATAATTTAATACCTATAATACGTGTAACATAATTGATCACTTAATCACGTGTTAAACTTTATAACAGCAATATACATTATACATATGCATTCACTATTATTGAATTTTAATCCAACAATTTGACCGGAATATTCCCTTATTTTATTAATCTATTACTGTGAAATGTTTTAGGGTTTCCGCATGACGTCATTGATAACGTCTTGAATTTCAACTTATTACTAATTACTTTACTATGCATTTCCACGTGATTTAATGATTTTTTATTAATTTCATGTACATTTTATATTAATAATTTGTATCAGAAAGTTTTTGTAAGGTTGCCATCACAGGGTATAATTATATATATTATATATAGTAATGTATTATTATTTTTATATATTAATATATAATTAATTATATTATTAACAGTGAGGCAGTTGAGACCTCTAAATTATGAGAATAATTTTGAAAACATGAAATACTTGTATTATTAATTAGTGAGTTTATGATTATAAACCTACTTATTTATGTATAGTTAAATCTTTAAGTTGGTAATATAAATATCTTACTTAACAAAAAATTTCTCTAACTAATTAATCAACTCTACACTCTCCTCAAGTTGGAGGGTGATATATATATTTTTCACTCTCAGCTTGGATAAAAGATATTTATGTTGCTCGACTCCAATCCTTTAGTTAAAATGTTTGTTTGTTCTTTGTAGAAACATGAAATGTTTGTACAATTCCTTATTAAATTTTTTCATGTATAGAATGATAATCTATCTCAATATGCTTAGTTCATTCATGGTAAACCAGATTTGTTGCGATTTGCAAGACTGCTTGACTGTCACAATACAAGGTTGCTGGTGCATTATGCTGAATTCTAAGCTCCTTTATGAGACCCTTAAACCATACCTACACCTCGACTACTACGGAAGTCATTCCCCTATATTTTGCCTCAATTGATGATCTAGAAAATGTACTTTATTTTTTAGATTTCCAACACACAAGTGAATCTTTAAGTTTGATGCAATATCCTATTATCAACCTTCTCATTATAGGACATGATGCTCAATCTGAATAAAAAAAAAAACTTGAAATTGAGTAGTACCATTAGCTGATAAAAAAGTCCTTTGTCCTGGACTTTTTTTGATGTACCTCACTATCCATAGAGATGTTTCATAATGTGTTTTCTTAGGAGCTTTCATGAATTGACTCAAATATTGTACTGCATAAGTGATGTCAGGCCTAATATGTGTAAGGTACAACAACCTGCCAATTAACCTTTGAAATTCTGCAATCTCCTCCATAAGTTCATCTTGTTTCAATTCACCTAACCTTTTTTCATATTCAACGGAAGTAAGTTTCTGATTCAATTCTAGTGGTGTAGAAGCACAACTTGCTCCTCCTAAATATGATTCTGAATAATCTCTAAAGCATACTTTCTTTGCTCAATACTATGCATTCTTCGTTTTTCTATCAGTTGTTCATCATTTCCAGTGATCAAAAGATCATCTATGTATACTAGTATGATGACCATTTTTTCTTTTTGCTTCTTGGTAAACATCGAATGGTCATGCAAACTCTGCACATACCCGATTGCACTTACTACTTCAGTAAAGTTTATGTTACATGTCTCGAGGCTTGCTTTAAGCTATATAACGACTTAAGCAACCTACATACTCGAGTCTCCCCTGGTTGCGAAATCCCTCTAGGAGTGTCATGTATACTTCCTCAAAAAGATCCCCTTGTAAAAAAGCATTAAAACGTTCATCTGAAACAATGGCCAATTATGAGTTGCAGCTAATGCCAAAATGGTTCTAATAATCACTTGTTTTGCCACTGGTGAGAAAGTATCCTGATAATCAATTCCTTCTTTTTGGTTGTAACACTTAGCCATAAGTCGAGCCTTAAATCTTTTAACTGAGCCATCATAATTATACTTCATTTTGTAAAGCCATTTGCATCTAATTGGTGTTTTACAAGGGGTGGGTTAACTAAAACCCATGTACCATTTATTTCCAAGGCTTGAATCTCTTATTGCATGGCTTCAATCCATCGTTTGTCCCCAATAGCCTCACGTTAAGTCTTTGGTTCAATAATGTTGGAAATGAAAAAAGCATAAGCAAAAATATGAGGTGATAAATGTGAATAAGATATATAGTTAGAAGTAGGCTACATACTCGGAGGTAATGAAGAAGATGTCACATATTGGTTTCGGAACACATAATCGAATAACCAATTGGGTGGTTTGCTAACACGCGATGATTTTTGCAAGGGAGAATTAGATACTAGAGGCTCATTGGAATTAGACTCAACATGTGTGTGGTTGATGTCAACATCTGTAATGGGGACTGTAGGATTATTAGACGCATCTGATGATATACTGGGGGGAATGTTGAGTTTTACTGAAAAGAATATCAGATGTAGTGAAGACTCTAGGTACCTATAGAAACTCAAGATCTACAACATCGGGTGATGAAGACATTGGAAATAAGAGAGATGCTTTTGTAGGTGAATGAAACAAGGTTATCTCTTCATCTTCTCACTATCCTCCTCATTTGAATCTTCAAGGTGAAAGCACTTGAAGGATTTGAGGACAATGGTGTTGACATTTACACCAAGCTCTATCTTTTTCTTCTTCCCCATCAATCTTATCTCTTCCTTCTTCTCATCTTCTCTTTCTTTCATCATTATTTGGTTTGTGAGGAGAGACCCCATGAGTTCATCAAGCTTGAGGGTCTTGAGATCTTTGGCTTCGATGATGACAGTCTTCTTTGAGTCTCATGACTCAAGAAGGAGTAGATAAGCATTCGAACAAGCTTTTCTTCCTGAATGATTTCTCCATAGACTTTAAGTCCATTTATGATGGTGGAAAATCGATCAAACATCTTTAAAATATCTTCATCCGGATCCATCTTGAAGTTCTCATACTCTTGGTTGAAGATTTCAATCTTGGTCTCCTTCACATCGTTAGTCCCCTCGTATGTAACTTCTAGCTTGTCCCAAACTTCCTTGGCATCTTCACAAGAAAACATCTTTTCATAGATGTTGGGATGGAATGCACAAAAGAGAATGTGCAATACTTTGCAATTTAGAATCATCTTCTTACGATCTTTTACGCTTTATTCCGCCTTTGTTCCTTGTGGCACATAAGGATTATCTTCAACTATGTCCCAAAGCTTTTAGTCCTTTGCTTTGATAAAATACATCGTCCTTGTCTTCCAATGGGAGTATTTTGACCCGTTAAAGAAAGGTGTCTTGTCAATGGATAACGTCATTAATCATCGATTGATCGGGTATTGGTCGCGCTTACCAGATCGCCTCAATAGGATGTTAATCCTCTTCAATTGAGCCTTGCTCTGATACCATTTCTTAGGCTCGATGTACAACCGATTAACCTTGTCAAGTGATAGTAATTTAGGTGGTTTGAAGTGGAAGCAAAAAAATATAGAAAAATGAATAAAAAGGATTTAGATTGGTTCGTATTTCTAACCCTAAATCTTACATCCACTACCTTAGCTTCCCACTAAGAATTTCTTAAATTTACTAAGAATTTTATCCTTTTGATTCTAAATGGCTAACTTTGTAACCTTGATTCAATTCCCGAATCAAGCATTCAAAGTTCACAACCCGAACTTTAGGAAACCTCTCAAATAAAAAAAAAAGAAATATAGCAAACTAGTAATCCTTATAACAATGTTAGTTGTTTGCAATCTAAGCTCTCACCCAATTCTTAATACACTTGTGCATACATTGAAAATGTAGCGCACAAGTGTTTGTTTACCCAAATATTAGAAATTAAGCACTAAGACAATTCTTTCATCATAATGTTGCTACAATTGAAGCATTCCTCTCTACATGATGCTTGAGACTTCTTTTCATCATTCCAATTGAGCTTATAGTCATTAATGACCGTTGAGATTAATTTGGAGTTGTTTGGAGGTGATTTCCAAGTCAATTTCTTCTTCTAGTGCAGGTTGTATCAAAACGCGTGGTAGTCGTTTTGGTACTGTCACTTTGGGAAATAGTCGTTGGATCTGCAATTAATGACTGATATTGAAATGCCTATAAGGCGTATCGAAACGCTCATGCTCGTCGTATTGAAACAGCTAAAGCCTGTTTCGATATGGATATTAGTCGGTGGGGGTTTATAAAGTCGTTGGGTTTTCATAAAGCCGTTAAAGGTTTATCCAAACACCTAAAACTAGTTTTGATACTAGCGTATTAAAACGTGTGTTTTCTGTATCAAAACCAAAATTCATATTGGTAAACTGTATCAAAACGATTCAAGACCGTATCAAAACATCTATGTAATTTTGCCTTTGAAAAGCTTATTGATATTGAAAGACCTATGAGGTGTATTGAAACGTCTGAGACATTTTGTACCAATTGGTTTCTTTAAAACATTTGAACCACATTTAAAAAGCTTTAGAAAATGTCTCAAACTTATTTTCAAGTTTTTGGACTTAAAACCATTTTTGAAATCTTTTCAAATTAGTCCAAAAACTATTTTTTTTTAATTATTATATCAAAACATTAGTTCTACACATTGGATTGAAATTTGAGTGCTCTTGTAATTTCTAACAAATGACGATGTTTTTGTTCAGCTACACCATTTTGTTATGGTCTATGAACGCAAGAACTCTCATGAATTGCTCCATAAGTAGAAAAGAATTGAGCTCCTTCAGTTGAAAAAAAATTCAGCACCATTGTCACTATGTACATTTTCTCTCTCTATATATATATATAACTGAGTATCAACGCATGCAAAAAATTATTGAAGTGTTACAAGGGTATCACTTTTGAGCTTAAGAAGATTCACAAAGGAAATATATGAGAATATATTTAAAAACATGAAATATTTATATTATTGATCAGTGAGTTTACAAAGTTATGAACCTACTTATTTATACACAATTGAGGGATTAAAATAAAATATTGTTTTTTTAAAATAAGGTTAAATTAATTTATCTTTTTTATAATAATAATTTGACTAAATTTTTTGAATATATAAACATAAAGGTTTGAATATGTTATTATGTAAAATATTTTAAAAGCCACATTACTCTTTTAACAATCGTTAACTTGTCAAATTAAAATAAAAGTAAAAGTTTAATGATAACATTAAAGTAATTAAAAGTTTGATTATCAAATTAAATAATTTATCAAAATTTAATTATTATTTATGAACTTTATCCTTAAATTAAATTCAAAATAGAAATTATTACGGTAATAAAAATTTAATTATTTTTAAATTAAAAAAAATAAAATCTGAAAAAATAATATAAAAATATTTTAAAAATTTTATTCTAAGATGAGATAATAATACTTTTAGTTTCTAAAATTTTAAAAATAATTAAAATAATTAATAATACATATAAATAATATACAACAGTACATAACATTTGCTATAAAATTATCCCCATTACAGGTATGGAGTATTTAGAAAACTTGGTAAAAATTGAAAAAGTAAAAAAAGTAAATCTATGTCAATTCGTTTACAACTCCGTGTCTTATAAGAAATTATATTATGGGTAAGTTTCAGTACGTCATTCATGAGATCAATCATTAAAAACTATTTATCTCATCATTTTTTTCTATGTCATATTTTCTTAAGTAAATCTTCACTCATATTTGCTGATAATTCATTTTAAAAATAATCTTTTGAAGTGAAGTGGTGACGGCTAAGAAGTCCTTTGTGATTTCACCTTTCGCCAAATTGTAGTATTTAAGATGTCGAGCCCACAGGGATTGGGTTGACTTCACTACTTCTTAATCTTGAACTTATAAAAAATAAAAACACAAGTAAATTGATGGGTTTGAATACTAAATTAACTACTTGAAAATTAAATAAAAGAGGAAAATAAGTATGATAGAAGTGAGGCCAAGTTGGGTGCTTTGTAGAGGGGAATTTAGTTGTACTAATTATCCACTTATTAATGCAATGGGTTGACTTGCCGCCTCGGCGGGTTGCACTAAGGGTCGCCGTAGCTGCCTAGGTGGGGTTATGCCTCATCGACAATTCAACTTTCCATAGTTCGACAGAGCATCTTTGTATGTCTTCTACCTTATCTCTAAGCGAAGAGAACTGTTGGAACCCACGTCTTGATGATACCTCTCGGCGTGAATCAAGGGTGAATAACAACCAAACACATGCGTCTTATTAGTCACTGAAATCCTAGATGGTTTATCTCTAAACCGGATTAGTCAATGCCCTTGAACAAAGACCGTATTCTCTCGTTTCGTGAGCCTAATTCTCCCGATATTAGACAAATAGGTTTTTTTCACATACTATCATCTCGAGCTCATATGCAAAGAAGAGTAATTGCCAAGAGAGAATAAACTATGAAAATAGGCTTGCATTAACAAATATCAAATATAATACAACTTCCTTCCCCAACTATTCCACAAACAACCTAAACTTCGAGAAGGTTTTAGAACCTGGTGTAGTCGGCGGCTAAGGGTTTATTTATGGGATTTTGACTCTCCTCCCTTCTATCGATCGATGTCTATGTCTATCCCTAATGCGTGGCTTATATAGGCCAAGCTCTAGGTTAAAGTTTTCCTTGCAAGGAAAGAGTTCTAAGAAGGAAACAACACAATCTCCTAATTAAACTATGATACTTTATTCTATTTCCTAAAATAACTATTTTTTTCCGGGTTTGACTTTGACCAGGGCTTGACTTCTTATATCTGCTCCGTCTTTCTCTCGCTCTTTGCCCGTTAGAATCGGCATCTTTTTCTCTATCTATCGAGCACCGGTTGTTATCTTCAATCTGTTGTCGCGGCATCCAAAGTGCTATCGTGGCAGGTGCTTCATTTGTAATTCAGTTTCTTTTCCAACATCAATCTTCTTGTTTGGCTATTCCTCTTATGTGGTTTCCAACCTAGGAAAGAAAATCATCAAATGCATCTGTTTTATGTCAAATAATAGATAAATTCATGTTTTAAGTATTCAGATGCTGAAATATGGAAAATAAGCAGAATTATCCAATATTGTCCTTAAATCTGTCCTTTATTAGCAATAATTGAGTGGGAAAATGGTATAAAAAATAGGACTTTTGGACATTCATCATGAAGTTTCACTTGGGAAAAAATATGATACGAAAAAATTGATAAGATGGATGATTTTTAATGGTTGGTCTCATGGGCACGTGGTGAGACTTACCCATAATATAATGCCTCATGTCTTGTCTAATTTTGGTTTTACGGTAACTAATTTAGACAGGTGTAAATCATCTATCCTTAATCGTGTTTTTATTGTTATCTCTATTTTAAATTAATGAATTTAGGGTTTAGGGTTAAGATTAGAGGTTGCAATTAGGGTTTAGGGAATTAAAAGTAAGGTATATTTTTTAAGATATAAGGTTTAAGATTTAAGATTCAAAAATAAGAGTTATGATTTAAATTTTTTTTTAAATTTTTTTAGTAAAATACATGAAAGAAGAGATGATAAGAGGACATATATTTTCTACTCAATTCAAACACTCATATCCGCAAACTCTCTATTGTTCCCATCCAAACAATGGTATCATCGGATATACAAATTTTTGTTGTCGTTGTCATCGATCGATAAAACTTATATGGGCGTAAATTATTTACAAAATAATGATAACAATTATATACAAAGACAGACGTAAGACTTTATATTAGAAGATAAAATTTTAAGATTTTAAAGAGCAATTTGTAAAATTTTAAAAAATAAAAATAATTTTTAATATTATATACATATTTTAAATTATTTTAAAAAAATAATTGTTACTTCTGATCCTTTTCGGTCCATCCCTAATTGCATAAATGTTTTAATATAGCTATGTCTATGATGTAAACATCTTTACATACTGATTTTTCTAAGTGTCTTGAGTACGACAGTTGATGAGTGGTGGAAATCTAACATGGCTCCAAGTCTACTAGAAAAAGGACCATGAACAGACAAAGACTGCTTTAGGAACGCACATGGGGTGCAACTCAACACATGAACTCGTGTCACAACCCCCAACAAAACCACATCTCTTATCGGGACCACCTTGGTCTCGTCTTACATTATTCGAATTCGAGTCTCTTATCAAAAATATTATTACAATTTAAATATATTCGACCTAATATTTCGATAGAATTTTCGGAAAGGTTGACAACTTTTACATACGTTGCTCTTTCATTCCTTTATCTTTTACTTACACACCTTATCTTAAAGCATCCCAGTAAAAATGCTTCGTCTTTATTCACTGAAGCAAATTCAGACAGAACGTAGGTGTCACAGGTGCCACCATTGATGCAAAAAACTGCAGCTAATGTTTGTCGAAATAAAGTAACTGTACTTGTAGGATAATATATTATATATGTTTTCAGGTTTCAGGTGTGGGTCCATTTTGGAACAAAGTTATTAGATTTGTCGACGTTGGATCGGTGAATGATAAGGTTGTCTGTCGATAAAGCATTGATTCGGGGATTTCATTTCCATGGTTAGGGAAGTCGGTGTTGATCGGATAAAGCTGTCTTACTATATACAAATGTTTCTTGTTGGTTAAGTGAAATAAAAAAAGGGGTTTCTAGATCTTCAACCAATGTGGTGTTTGGTTTTAATGATGTGTTTGTAAACCTAGGTTAAGGTTAAAGCTAGGGTGGTCGGGGAATAGGATAAGGATGATTATTTTTAATTGTCTAAAGTTCGATTATAAACATTCTTAATCCTTTAATAATATATATATTTTATAAATAAAATGATTAAACTCAAATATTATAAAATGATTATCATCTATTTCTTTACTAGGATAATGATGAAATTGAATAAGAGAGAAAGAGGCACGAGCCTTCTAGCTTAAGTAGTTAACGGAACGGTTATTGTTTTTAGAGGTCATAGGTTCGAGCACCAATAATACTAGTAGAGTGATTGAGCGATCAATGTCAAATGAATTATATTGTTCTAGAATATAAAATAAGACGCTCGTAAAAACTTTCAGTTTTCTCCGTCAGTATATAAAATATAAATCTTTTATATTTAGTAGTTTCATTGATATTTAAGTCTCAGACTCATTATATAACGTGATCTTACTCAATATAAGTTACTACTATTTGATATATGGTTAGTGTAAAAATTTTTTACCGACATTCATAATAAATTTTACAATATAAATTTTAATTGCTTAACTTATAGACTCTGATATCTAAGTTTTAAACCCTGAATTTTAAGTTTAAAGTTTAACTTTAAAATTAAACATTTAAATCTTACATTTTATATCAGAATAATAAAATATAAAGTGATTATAATAAGCAAAACAATACATTAATCCACTGCCATATCTTTTTGTCATTATTTTTTCGCATGCCACAGGAAGATTCCTTTGTATGCTTTTGAATTATTAAAGGAATACTTAATTACAATCTAAATAATGAAGTGTAAGTGTTTACATTACTGTCTGTCATGTTTCTCCCGACATTTCCAGCACTTGTTTCCTCAGCTTCCAACTTCGAAATAGATTGTGCAAATCTTACTTTACAATAATAATCCCTACACAGTTATATAATTCAAGCATTAAAGCTTGACACTTGAACAGAATATAAAGTGGTCCTCTACTACCCCTTGAGCTACAGTCATAGGGTGGTTGAAGGTATTTTTAATTTCCCGGGCTTAAAGGGACAAAGGATTTTTATTCATATTAAATGTGTTTTAGATTATTAAGAACTAAACTATTTAGGAAATTCGGATTCTAATAGTTTTATTTGTGTGTGAGAGAGTTTTTAAGAACCAAATAAATTCTATCTTGAGACCGTGTTAAGAATATGAAACATATACATTCACAAGACTTAAATATTATATTTAGTATTTGAATTAGACATTTTCTGACAAATTGGTACGTAAAGAATTTTTGTTTTCAAATTGATACTTGAACTAGGTATATTCTCCGATCAAGTTGACATATATGAAATTTTTGTTTTCATTTTGGTACCCAAACTTTAATTTCATCCATTATTTTGATGCTTTAGTTAACATATTTAATTCTTAAAACTTTTACATTCTATTAATTTGGTCATAATTCGAATTATGATCAAATTAAAAAACGTTTAAGTGTAAGTATCAACTTCAGTAAAAGTACTTAGTTTAAATATCAACTTGAAAACAGAAATTCTTTAAATACTAATTTAAAAGAAAATATCTAGTTTAGATATCAATTTAAAAATAAAATTTATTTAAATATCAATTTAATAAAGAAAATGTCTAATTCACCATGGTTATTTAAAATCTTAGAACTGTGTATCTTAGTGTAGAGTGCTTATCCATTTGCAATTTGTCTTTTATATATATATATATTTCTAAGTCAAATTTGTCTGTGTTGTATGTGACACAAACAGTAAACCTCCATGTTTCCCTCTTCCCATCCTATAATTTTATATGGTCGTACACATGCCTCGTTTTGATGGACCAAATTAGAAAAATTCAGGGTCTGTAATTTTTTTTTTTAATTTCCACCCTCCTTTAACCTAGGTTTTCAAACAAACCCCTGAATTGTGCCTTAATTTGAGCCATTTTCTTAGTGGACTGACTAATTTTATAGTAGAACATAGGACAATGTGTTTGTCCAATGGGTAGGGTGATGAGCTTTTTAGATTCGAATTTATTAATTTATTTTCTTAGTGTACATGACATTTTTTCCCAAATCGTTATTTATAGGTGACGCTTTCCTATTTGTACTTTAGATTTTAACTCAAATTTTTAAAATAAATTTTAAAATTCTATTTTTCTAGATAAAAGCTCTAAACACCGTATATATATTCAACAGAGTCCATCAATTGTGTTGTAACCATTATTTGGTTCGAAAAATATTTTAATTTTAATTTTACTTTTTTTATGATTTCAATATTTAAAATTTGAATTTTTTTTTATAAAAATATGAACCAATGACTAGATGAAACCTACTCCCCCCTATAGTCAAAGCCTTGAAATGAAATCCATTGAGACAAGAACAAGAGGGTTTACCATTTTCCTATTGGAAGGCAAAACCTTAGCATGTCATTTTCGCTTTGTTCCAAGTCCACACAGAAAACCATTAGATAAAGTAAGCTTAGATTCAACATATTTAAAACCAACAAATCTTTATAAACAGCTAAGTTGGTATCTTTAGGAAGGGATATTAAACTACTAATTATGAAATAATGACAAATCTTTAAAAAGATTCTGTAAAACCTGGTATGGTAATTGCTCGTTTTATTTAGAGACCGGATCAGAATTTGAAGTTTAGGTAAAATATAAATAATTAAAAGTAGAAGATAAATTTATCCTATAACCAATCGTTTATCTCTTAGCAATGACGAAACAATTTGGAGTTATCCCTCCCTCGATTTTTTTTTCATTTTTATCTCTGTATTTAAAAAATAATTTATTTATGATTTTATCCTCCATTTTTAAATATCTATATTTTATCGCTCAATCCAAATTTTAACTCCGTCTCTATCTCTTATAATGAAAATATCTGTGACAAAAAAATTAGTTATTATTATCTTAAATTAAAAAAATATCTACGAGACTGGATTAACTTCTTAATCAAAACCCATAATTCATGATTCAACATTAGTAGTATTTTATAAATGAAATCCTCCCAAACGAGACGTGTCTGGAGAACAAGTGTTTTTGTGGCCAAGTTTGGTCCATGTAGTTTGTATATTTTATTTTATTTTTTAACCTAAACTTTAACGAATCCCAAGCTGTCTTTCTTTCCCTTCCCTGCATGACCCCCACATGGTCGCCAGTTACAGTACTGAGATTCAACATGAAATAATTAATATTTAAATATTTTTATATTTCATATTCGAATGTCTGATAAATAGAGACAAAGTGAGCATCATGATGTTTCTCTTTAGTTTTTGGATTGGGATTCTGAGAAATATTAGGATCGAATACTCACTGCAATTGTAATTCTAATTTATGGTCTAAGCTGAAAAGTCTGCCTAGATTCAGGACTGTCCTAGAGCCTGGAGCAGAAGACAATGGTGACTGGACACTTTGTTTGGTTCAGCCTTTGGTTTCCCTTCGCCATGTTATTGCCAGTTGCCACCTTACTTAATACAACCGGTCCAACATCTCTTCTGTCGTCAACTTGATAAGAAATACTATAGACGTTTCAGATCAGCACTCAGCAGTGTGTTTAGATAGGATAATATTAAAATTCAGAATAAAAATATGTTTTATTTGTTGTTAAAGTCTTAAATTTAGGTTTAGAGTAAATATTTATTTACAGATGATAGATTTTTAATTGTTTTAAAAAGGTTGTTCAAATGAAAAAAAAATGGATCGAGAAATAAATATTTAGAATTAAATATGAATTATTTGAGATTGTTGTTACCGATAAATAAACGTTTTACACCGTAACAATAAAAAATACAATCTTAATCTAGTAGTATTATCGAACGGTGATCAAATGAGTTTTTTGATACTTGAATTTAATTGGCATAGCATTAGTATAATATAAAAAAGACGTGAATTTGTGTATACTACTCATTTATTATATGAGCTAAAAGATATAGATGAGTAGTATAATTATTGTTTCAAACTGTATCTTAAAAAATATAAAAGTAATTTATGTTGCCCTATATATCAAAATGGCATTTTAGTAAAATGTGTTTTCATGTAGCATTATATTCCATTATTCCAGTGAATATATCGAATTATAAAATGTAACATGTTTAATAATGTGATATTATATTTCGATAATCATTTAATAATATATTTAATTTTGAATCATTTTAGTGATTATAATCCTTGATTGTTATATTAGTAATCCGACACATGTAAAAACTGCATAATTCGTGCGACGTATAACATGAGCCTCGTTACAAGAAAATATTGAACGATCTTCCATTGTCACCAATTCTATGGTATGTAAAAACTGCAGCTATACATAAATTAGTGAAATATATCCCTTTACCTCTGGGATGTATGTTATAAGTTATACAACAAATAAAAGAAATGGTTATAGAGCCCATGCAATAACTGACCTGGTAAACGGATTAATCGGTTTGGATTCGGTTAAGATTTATTTTAATTTGGGTTATTTTGATTCTCATTATAATTGATTTAAATTCGGTTCGGATCGATTTGGATTTAATTTAAATTTTTGGTTTTAGATCGAGCCTATGTTGATTTTGATTCGGGTATCGGATCAAGTCAGTTGATTTTCAGTTCGATTGAGTTTCGGTTTGGTTAATATTGATTCAGTTATTTTGGGTCGATTGATTTTGAATCAGGTCTATCTCGAGTTAGCAAGAGATAAATCGGTTTCAGTCGTGTTTTTAGACCGAATTAGATTTTTAAACACTATATATCACTATATAGTATGTATATTTGATTTTTGTGAATTCTGCAACAATTCACATCCTTTATTTATTTTAATATATTTTTTTATTTCGGGTTGTTTGAATTCATGTGAAAATCAGTTCTAGTTCATTCAGTTCTATTGAAAATCGATTCGAGTCTATTTTTGGTTCAACTAAAATTCGGATCAATTTCAGTTCAAGTTTCAGTTCAAAATCAGGTCATCCATTTGGGTCAATTTCGTGTCTCAGTTTGGATAAATCATGTCTAATAACTAACGAATTGATTCAAGTGACATGTAACTCGATATTGTTTAAGTAGATTTTAAGTTCATAATCTTGTATATGACGTGGATCAATCTTGATTAATCAGAACAAAGCCCTCGAACCAAGAGGACAATCAAATAAAATTCATGTAATAAATAAAGAAAAATTACCTATTTGGTACCCCACATTTGTTCATGTTGGTTGTTTAGTACTCTAATTTTTGTTTGAAAAATAGTACATAACGTTACATTTTATTTTTATTTTGGTATTTTATGGTTAAAAATTTAATAATATATTGATTGAGAGAAAAAAATAACATGTGATATATTTACTAAAAATAAAAAAAAATCACATGTAACAAATTGTCATATCATTACATATTTTTTTATGATTTTAATCGACGTAATATGTTAATTAGGAGAAAAAAATGACGTACCATTAATTTTTTAACGCCAAGTACCAAAATAAAAATAATATAATATTACATTACTTTAGAATAAAAATATGTACTAAAACAGAAAGACATGCAAAAATAGAGACCAAATATTTAATTTTCCCTAAAATAAAATACTATACAATTTAGTCCTATTGTTATAGATCTCTTTTAAGTATCCACCCAACTCGGAAAGCTCGACTCATATTGTACTGAACCTGGACATTTAAAAAATTTAACAAGACAGACCAAAATAACAGCTATTTAGGTTCTCGACATGCATATGGAAGCATTACAAAGACTTGTTTTTTTTACTAACCGTCGTTTCAAATTTATTAATTGACTAATCCAGATCAGGTTATTCGAACCTCTAGCCTTAAGAGACTCAAATACTCAATGCCCTTGTCAGCAGAAAGACTAGATTTAAATATACTTGAACACAAACTATTCGGGTTGCAGTTTCGATATTATTTAAAAAGGAATTTCATGGCATACTCAACTATATATGGCTAACAACCCCAAACCACAAATAACATGAATCTAGAATGATTTGAACCTAAAATCACAATCCATAGTTCAACAAGAACATCAGATAATCCCATCATGAATCAACAGTGGATGCAAGACACAAATACTTCGTCTTCAGACAGCGAGGGACTAAGGAAGAATGCCATATTTCAAGATAATGCATAAGATTCAGTCTATCCTAGTTCGACATTTAAGACGATATATGCCACGCAAACATTTTGCATTAGGAAAGCTAGAGTAAAACATAACTAGGATTTTAGCTGGTTGGTCTTATAGGAAAGAATTCCCTGATTCAAACAGAGAAAGTCAAAGGGGATGACCAAAGGTCATTTCCAGACAGATTATACAACTCACAGAAACTCAATCATCGATAACATTGTGCGTTTGCATTTTACAGGCACCGTTGGAAATAGGTTTGCCCTACATACCCGCCGTACATAGCCCTTCTCACATTTGATTCAAACATCTTTGGATTGTCCCTCAACACTGCAGCAGCATCGTGATTGAGGGGATCCTCGTAATTTGGTTCCTGCACGCAAAATTGAAAGATTTCAGTACCAGATAGCTACAAATTCATAGAACTATCGCTATGAATTCACTAGCCAAGTACCGTGAAAAGATGGTATAATCCGTAGATTACAGTGTTTATATTGAGCACGGGTTTCCAATCTTCACGCAAGATGTTAAGGCAAACATTTCCTTCCAGGTCAATATTGGGATGGTAGACCTGAGAAACGGAGAACAACATGAAATAAAATGAGTTCAAGCCAAAAGCAAATCAGACCACAACATGCATATGGGGAAGGAAGCCATGACTAAATAAGATGACCCTGTCTACCTTGGTCTTGCATTTAACTTTTGGTGCCTCGTGTGGATAGGTGGGAGAAACATGGAAGGAGAACAAAAACGTGCCACCACTAATAAAGCAGACCAACAAATCAGTCAAACACTCATTGGTGTCATTAGCAAGAGAAACGAACATAAAACAATTACATAAGAGGTATGGAAGAAGTCCCTTACAGATAATATCCTTCATCAGGTCGAATTGAAACCTCGAAGTTCATCAGGTCATCCTTTCCATTAGGAAATGATATGGTGCAGGATTTCGGTAGGTTCAGCTCGGAAATGTCTGCAAGTAAAAGGATAAATATAACACGATGCTCACAGTTATTAAGTGCTAATTCAATCCCAGATCAAATATACATCTTAAACTTTGTAAAAATTCAGTGCTTGAGCAAACTACAATCAGACAAATTCAACTAGCAACACACACATACATATACGTGTATATATTCGTATAAGCTGGATCAAATTCACTAAACAGGATATGCAAACCTTTGTGTAAACGTAACTCCCCTGCAGTTTGCTTTCTGATAGGTGATCCACCATTTGCATTTTCTGCAAGCTCTTTCTGTTTTTCCTTTACTTTAAACAGACGTATCATAGCTCCTGCACAATCTTTTGAAAATTTTAAGACAAGCCCATTCATTTCAATAGTTGAATGATGGCAGAATTTACTAGAAATCCATTAATTACATAACCAAAGTAATACCAATTCAAAATCTAAAAGAAACCATAAAAAAAGAATTGTTCTTCATAAACCCTAACTGAAAATTTCATTGATACCAATCAAAATCTGAAATAAACCATCAAAACAAATTACTTGTGATAAACCCTAACCCTAAAAACCTTATCTTTGTAATCTAATTTACTTTAAAGAACCAAAAAGATCATTCTTTTAACCTGATTTGAGCAATCTAAAAGATAAGTGTTTCCCCCTTTAAAGATCATAACTCAAGATGAAACCCAACGTTAAAGATTAGGGAAACTTAACATGATTTGAGCAACTAAACTTAACAAATGGATATTTCAGTAATCAAAATCGTATAACAGAAAAGTAAAAATGAAGTTTTTGCTTTTTTATCAGATTGCTACGAACCTGCTCGATGAAAGGCCTAAATAGAAACTTGATGATTGATGAACCCAGAAGAAAAAGAAATGATGGTACAAGAGAGACTGGTTGCGTTGGGTAATATGGATATGGCAAGGCAAGGCAAGGCAAGGCAAGTAAAAGAAAAAGAGTTGCTTTTCCTCAACGCTATTTTGGAATGAATGAACCCTTTTTATTCTGATTATTTGAAGGGGAAAATGATGAATCTAATGGAATATTCCAAATCAAATCTGTTAACCAAGAAATTATCTTTATTATTGTTTTGTACTTGCCCTCAAGATTTTTCATAATTTCACCTTGATTAGTACAAATCACTCTCATGGTATATTTAATTTTAGTATGTAATTTTTTTATAGATAAGGTTATAAATAAAACGAGATAAATCACGGGTTATTTGAATTCGACACGGTTAAAGTTCTGTTAAAACTTGATTCGGTTGAACGCGACTCAATCTCGAACTAAGTTCGAGTTCTTAACGAGACAATTGATACTTGATTTGAAAAATTCATGAGTTACTCGAAAATATAGTATATTAAATTTTATATTTTTTATAATTTAAAATCTAAATTTTTAAACTTAAAACTCTAAAATATAAACTTAAACCTTAAAATTTAAATCTTAAATCCAACAACTTGAACCTCTAAACCCTAAATTAATACATTATATTTTAAAATTAATAAGCTTGAGTTTACGTAATTTGTGTATTAAAGTATTTTTCTAACATGGCTTTAAATGAGACGTGACAAAAGACGAGTTACTTGAGTTCGAACACAATCAAAGACCGGTACTATACTTGATTGGGCTTACATTAAGCTCGAACTCGACTCGAATTTTGAATGAACTGAGTTGAACTTAGATTTCTCGGGCTCGTTAAAAGTTACTTGACTTCGAACTCAACTTTAAATCTTAACAAGTTGAGTTTAGCCCTACTCGAGCTCGACTCATTTACCCTCGTAATAGTTACGAGTGTAGTCTCAACTATCCAGGGGATTGAACAAGACAAAATCTGGACTCCAAGCCCTGAGCCATTTAATAACTCCTAAACAGTCCCCTTGAAGGACAAATCTTTGAAAAGAAGCCATCTTTCTTTGTCTAGTTATGATAATGCACCAACAGCTCCCATGGTGGCTTCCACATGCAAAGGGTCCTACTTTCAACTTATTATCTCCAATCAGCTAGCTCCCAGTATTGCTCCTTTAGAATGAACCCCAATTCCACTTTTTGTCTTAATGTCAAGTGCCCCATCAAGAAGTGTCCACTTTCATTTTTTCCCCTCTATCTCCTATGTGTAAATGGCTTTCAGGGTTCCCCATGAAAGTCTGTCATTTCTACTACTTCCAGATTCCTGCAGTTACTCTTGGTTCCCTTTTGATTGTCCAATAGGTTGGTCTCAATCAGTTCGGTTCCACAACCTTGTGATCTGTTTGCTGTTATGTGTAACTCCTGTTTATTTCATTTCTTGGCTATTCAGGCAGGTTACAACTGATTCGGTCAGTTGTTTTGAATATACAAAACAGGTGAATAGTTCTAATGTTGGAAATATACTTTCTACAAGATGAATCTAATCTTTTCCCTGTATTGCTTGGTGCCGAATTTTTCGTTTACTGCCTACATTTTATGTATGAAACTGCTGATTTTAGTTTATCAAGGGACAGATTATGTGTATTTTGCGAAAAATTGCCTGCTGTGACACTGTCTATGCAGATCATTTCCTCTGTATGAACCTATCTAGTTAAGAAATGCATCTCGATCGATACTCGTCGGTGCGGTCCAACAGAATTTTTTTGTGACGAAGCTTGTAATGCCACAATGTTATGTTCAGAATTCATATCATGTTGTTGAAGAGTTTGTGACATGTTTATTACCAGAAACTGGTATTTTCTGGCTTATATGCATATGATGATAAAAAGCAACAACATGATCCATGATTCTGTTTTTTTTTTTTTTCCTGGTGTAATCACTAATTTTTAATTTCATTCGAATATTGGGCTTTAATTCTACTCATGTCATAATTTTTTTTAAAAAGAATAATAATATTATTATTATGTTTGTGTGTATCTTCTTTTTCATGTTTTCTTTATAAATATATTTAATTTGCGTTTGAGCATTTTCTTATAATGGTTGTTATTTTCTTTTATATCAATCTTTTTAAAATCCAAAATATTATAGAATATATTTATTTATTTGTTTCCTTTTAATTACTTTATTTGCTTACCGTTTATATATATATATATATATATATATATAAACCCACAAATCAAATCATAATTTGAATTAAAAATCCAAAAATATCAATTTATTACTTTAATCTTCTTTTCGGTTTCCTTTTATTATCATTATTTTCTATTACCATTTATTATTATTAAGATAAATAAATAATAATTAATAAATAAATTAAGTCCATTAGATAACTCATAATAAATAATTAAAGCCCAATATTAATTAAAGTCCATTACAAATTGTAAGACCCAGATTAAATAATAAAACCCAATACAATAATTATACAAGCCCGGATTTAATTAAATTATAAGGCCCGTTTAACCAGCCCAACCGGTTAACATGGAAACCCTAGCTAATGCCCTTATCTTTCTCATCTGCGCAGCCTAACGTGGGCCGTTAGATTTGTCCCTGATCTAACGGCCACGATCGAAGGGAGAGAAGCCTCCAGAAGCGCCACGCTCTTGCACGCGCGACTGTTCGCGTCTTCGACGCGCGCGTGGAAACCACACTCTGGCTCTTCATCTGCCGAGATCGCTTCAGCTCCTCTAGTCGCCGTCGACGAAATTCCGGTGGTGGTCCCCTCCTTCTCTGGTGATGACTCATGCAAACAACCAAAAAAAATGTCAGATTTTGTACAATTTTTCAGAGGCAAAACGCCCAAAATCGCAGCAATAATCAGAGGCTATAACAACAAGAATCGTACAAATTTCAGAGGCAAAATTTCAACCAATATTTCAGAGAATTGCAGAGAAATCAGACGCAAGCAAACAAAATGCCGGCAAACCAATAGCGTTTTAGGATTCTTTTTCTTATTTTTCAATTTCGTGTAATTTTCAGTTATTTAAACCGAAACAAACAATGTAATCGGGGTTCTCCCCCACGATCCCAAATCAATACAAAAGAGAAACTTTTTGAGGTATTTACCTCTGTTCTTTTTTTATTACTTTACAAAAGGAGAACCAAAATAATTTTAGGGTTTAGAAAGCTTTACCTTCGAGTCGCTCTTGTGGTTTCCCTCCTTAGCCGACAAGAATCCTCGCGCTTTCGAGCGTTGTTGGTGAGCCGAAGGGAGAAGAAGTTTTTTTTCCCTTCGTATTTTGTTTTAAGAACCGAAAAAGGATTCCTTTTTAGGGTTTTTTTATTCGGGTTTTGGTTTCAACAAGAGAAAAGGGTGGGGTTTTTTTCGTTTAGGCTTTCAAAAAGTTTTTTTTAACATTTTTAAAACTCGCCGGTCACTGTGGTGATTTACACGGCGGAGCTATGGTCGGAGTTGAAGAACATTTGAACTTGTTCTTCATTTCTGGGTTAAAGCTTAAAGGAAACAGAGATTTGGGAGGGATTATCCTTCTTTCGGTTTGAATAAATGAAAAAAGGATGTTTTTTTAACTTTTGGTTGAGTTATATACCATGGTCCCCGTTTTAAAATTGGAATATTTGCTTCATAAACCATTCCGTATTTTGTAAACTACTCTCCGGATCCTTGGAACTTCGTTATGTTTTTCATTTTAGTCACCAATCCAGACCAAAATCGTCGTTCTAAAATGGTTTTATTATATATGAGTCCCTCCGCGGTTCAGTCATTATTTTCAGGCCACGCCCCGTTTCAAAATAACGTTTTGAGGGCTCGGTTGTTTTTAAATCTGTTCAATCAGATCCTTTTGGTGTATTTTTTTATTATTTTGGTTTGTTTTATTTATTTAATTTGAATATCATTTTATTTTATCCATTTATTTATTTATTCATGTTCTGTTGTGAATAAAGTAAAGAACAAGAATAAAATAGGAGAATAAAGATGAGAGACAAAAGGGAGAGAGATTTTATTATATTCTCAAAGTAGGGTTGTGTACAATGTTTTGTCTAAAAGTTTATATTTATAGACATAAGATGAAAACCCTAATTCCAATGGGTATTAAACCCTAATAATAAAGTCCATTAAACTTTAACTTAATATATGGATATCCACCATGAATAAATATATTCATAACACTCCCCTTGGATATCCATGAAGATAATGTGCCTCGTTAAAACCTTACTAAGATAAAAACCCTATGGGAAAAAAAATTCTTAGTGAAGGAAAAAGAGTACACACATCTTTGATACGCATAACATGTTGTCTCATTAAAAACCTTACCAAGAAAACCCATTGGGACAAAACCTCGATTAAGGGAAAAAGAGTGCAACGCGTATTTACTCCCCCTCATGAAAATATCACATAAGATCTTTGAATCTTTATAATTCAATATTGACTACAATCTTCAAATGTTGAAGTAGATCATGCACTAGTTGATAAATCTTCCAAATCATTGCTTGAAATGATTCATTGAATATTATTCATCTGAAAATCATGAGGGACGAAACTTGAAGAAATATGTTTCGTTTTATCATATTTGATATATCCACCTTGAGATATAAATTTTGTATTATCTCTATACAAGATAGCTTGCATCTTATCTTGTGAAAAATATTCACATATTTTCAGGATATGTTTAGCCAAACACATATTTCGGCTTTACCTCTTGCATAACCATTATTTAAAGGTAATGATCTCGTAGCACTTAAATAATATTTTTGGATCAGCTAAGATACGATGCTTCCAGATCAAATAATATGTATATTGTGCTTTAGACCAAAAATATCATTACCCTTTTCGTGAGGCGAAAAAAAATCTTTGTTTAAAGTAAGAGACACAACAACAACCATAAGGGTGATCAATAGATATGCGTTATGCATGTAAAGTCTCTTTCAATATTTTTCTATATGTCGATAGATGCACAAGGATTTGAGGAGATCTCTTCACGAGTCTCAACGATATTCAAATCATCGACATACACAACAATAAAAATTCAGAGCTAAACCTCTTAATAAAAATGCTCGGGGAAATAATTCATATAGCATTATACTAATAAGTATTCAATGAGGCGATCATATCAAATACGCCTAAATTGTTTCAAGCCATAAAAAGATATATTCAATATGATTGAATAATATTCTCAAGAACTTGGATGAACTGCTTATGGCAATCTAAATCTTTCCGGAAGTTTCATGTAAATATTATTATCAAGAGGCTCATTCAAATAGGATGTAACAACATCCATTAGGCAGAAACTAAGTAATTTTATTTATTGCCAGATTGATCAAAATCTAAAAGTAGTTGCATCCACCAACAAGGAATATATTTTCCTCATAATCAATTTTATATCTTTGTGAGAATCCTTGTGCAACCAAATGAGCTTATATATCATGATTTCCCCTTTTGATTTCTCTTTCTCACAAAGGCTCGTTTATATCCATAAGCTTTACATATTTCAATGTACGGGTTATAGGCCCAAATACTTCTCTTTTCAAAAGAGATTTTAGTTTCGCCTCAATTGTTTCTTTCATGTTGGCCAATCATTTCTTTGTTTACAGTGCCCAATTGACAATGATTCATGATCCACATAATCAAATAAAATCTCTAGTGCTATATTGCATGCAAATATATTAATGACGTCGATTTAATTTCAGTTCCACTTATTACCAAACATGACATAATCTATTGAGATCTCTTTATTATCAGGTACCTGAGTCATGTCAATGTCTCTGTTGGAGACCATTTAATCTCTTCTAGAGATTTTCATAATCATTGATTCCTCGATTAGACCATCATAAAATATAACTCCTTTTCTTTTTCGAGGATCTCTTATCTTTGGAACTTGCTTGTCTACTATGCTTTAAGCGTAAGTTAGACCCATTAGCAACTAGAGTTTGTCCTTCCATGACATCAAATTTAATCGGAGCATTCATAGCTGGTATACGTGACTTAGTTACTCTTTTATGGTCAGCAAAATATCTGGCAATTGATTTGCTAAATGAATTATCCTTTGAACTTATAGTTCACATTGTGTAGTACGTGGATCAAAATGAGAAAAATGATAATTCATTCTAACATATTTCTTTCCCCAGCTATTTATTTTCTCCCCCTAATGTTGGGTAAACTGACTCATTAAAATGATAGTCAGTAAATCGGGTTGTAAATAAATCCCCTATCAGAAGCTCTTATATATATTCCCAACAAAACTTATCTTTGTGCGTTATGGTGGAGCAATTAAAACATATATCACACACAAAAAAAATCTATGATGAGAAATATTTGGTTCCTGACCAAAAACCATTTGTAATGGGGAGAACTTATGATCATTTGTTGGCTTGATGCGAATTTGTGATACTACATGTAAAATTACATGTCATCAACATTATCAAGACTGATTGTCTTTAGAAAATAATCTGGAAAATGTGCTCGTAATTTTATCAACTGAGCAAGTAGCCTCGCAAACACCAAGTTGCGGGTTAATAACAAGGATACACATAACCATCTAGTCGATGCATCGATAAAAATCATAAAATATCTAGATGGTTTTTAAGAAAGGTGTATGGGCCCATATATATCACCTTGTATCCGTTCTAGAAAATTAATAGCACTTTATCTTAGATGTTGATGATTGAATAATCAAATTGCTTTCATAGCAAGTATCATGTGAAATATTACCATGAAGAAGATCTTAATTCTTCAATAAATGACCACATGAAAGTGTCAGCAAATTTTCGCATCATAATTAAACCGGGATGGTTTAACCGATCATGCCAAATAAAATTATCAGTAAACATCTAGTTTACAACAGCATGAGCTTCAATTTGTACTAATTCTTATGTAGTACAATATGAATAACATTGCATGTAATTTTGCCAAGATTTCATTATTGCCTTGAGTTAGACTCGTAATATTGAGATAGTCAGCACCCTTTTGACTAATATTCTCAATATATTTCTACAAATATCTTTAAAATTCAATAAATCTCTTTACAACTTTGACGAGCATAATGCACTGTAAGTATGAGATAAAGTCTCATTTGGCAATAACATATTTGCTCAGTTGGAGCCTTCTGTGATAATAGTACTTCCGGATATAGTACTCACATTATTCCCTTGCATTTAAAATGGGAAAATATGTGCTTTATTTCGTTCACTTGACTAATATTCTCAATATATAGTACTCATATTTGCTCAGTTGCATAATTATGCACATTTTAATATGTGCTTTATTTCATTCACTTCGGGGAATGAAAAATATGTGCTTTGTGCCATTCACTTCGTGGAATGGAAAATATCAAATATAGCACATTATATCAAATCTGTTATCTATCAAAGATAAACTCTCAAAAGCTCTTCCGAAGCATTGATATTTCAGTACTTTGAGATATAGTACTCACATTTTCCCTTGTATTTAAATGGGAAAATATTTCTTATGCTTAAATATAGTATGAGTACTTGCATTGTCTGCTTGGCATAAATAGCCACAATTCATTGTAGATTTCATTCCGGAAGTGATAATATTCTTCAAAGGATAAATTAACATAGAATGTAAATAAATAATATATAAAATAAATTAATGATAAATTAACATAGAGCGTAAATAAATAATATGTAAAATAAATTAACATAAATATATAATAAGTAAAAATAAATTAACATAAAACAAAATAAATAAAAGATCAATTATTTCCTTTAGATGTTACAAGAAAAATAAAATAAATGGCGAATTATTCTCTTGAAGGACTATGAGAAAAATTATCAATATCCAATTGAGTTGGATCAATAATACCATTATTTTCGCCACAAAGAAAATCTGGTTATATTTTCTTTAATTTATCATTCATGATTATGAATAAAGTCCATAATACTTCGGCGTTTGACAAGTACGAGATCAATGGTTTATACCATCACATTGATAACATAAAGATTTTTAATCTGATCTCTATCATTCTTGTCATCTTTATAATTCCATGTGGATATAAATATTCTCAAAATAATCATCTTATCCATGTCTATTTTATGATCTCAATCATGACCACAATTACTAATGTGGCTTCTATTCATTCCGCTATATAATGTCACATTCGCTTCAGTGAATGGAGCGGAGCCTATTGGGCGATATTCATGATTTTTCATGAGCAACTCATTATATTGCTTAGCCACAAGAAGGCAAGAAATTAACTCAGAATATTTCTTAAAGCTTTTTTCACGATATTGTGTCTGAAGGACAACATTGTTGGCATGAAAAGTGGAGTATGTTTCTTTTTTTTAAAATATCCTCATCAATGATACTCTGGCACATAATTGAGTTTTATTCACTAACCATATAGTGAATTATCACGTTTACATTCACTTCAAGGAATGAAACAAATTCAATAATCGCATGGAATAAACATCATGCTTGCATTCACTTCAAGGAATGACATAAATCAAATAATCGCATGGAATAATCATCATGCTTGCATTCACTTCATGGAATGTCATAAATCCAATAATCGCATGGAATAATCATCATGCTTGCATTCACTTTAAGGAATGTCATAAATCCAATAATCGCATGGAATAATCATCATGCATGCATTCACTTCAGGGAATGCCTCCCATAAAAATTCTTTGATCAAGACAATTTTCGTAACTTGAACTTGGGAGACCAGTAGCCTCACAGAACGGGATGTCCAGCCAATATACTTGGATTAAACCAACATAACAAAGAACATATTAATTGATTAAAGGTTTAATATTTGTTCTAATATCATGTAATACTTAAAACATGATTAAAATATAAATTTTCGTCAAATAATAAAATAAACAAATATTGATTATAAATAAAGATAAAAAAAATCTCAAATTAAATAAATAAAACATACCGGACTTTCCATTAATTTGAATATATGGAAAGTTTAATCACCAATATTTTGTTAAAATCCTTTTTGGGAATTGTCAACAAGCACCACGGGAATTGAGTCACTTTATCGCTACACAAACATCAAACAACCAAAGATTTTTAATAAATTAAAATCAAATCAAAGATCAAAAGAGAAAAATAATCGGTAATTAAAATATAATTGAGGGAAAAAAAACTTATCTTTGATTTATGCTAGTAACAAATTCTTGTCAATAACTCCTTTAAGATTCGAACGACAAATACCTCCGTTGGTTAGAGTCTCGTGCTGATAACGTGTTGTGAATAAAGTAAAGAACAAGAATAAAATAGGAGAATAAAGATGAGAGACAAAAGGGAGAGAGATTTTATTATATTCTCAAAGTAGGATTGTGTACAATGCTTTGTCTAAAAGTTTATATTTATAGACATAAGTTGGAAACCCTAATTCCAATGGGTATTAAACCCTAATAAAGCTCATTAAACTTTAACTTAATATATGGATATCCACCATGAATAAATATATTCGTAACATGTTCATATTTATTATTTATTTGTTCATTTATTTGTATATTTATCATGCATATTTATATGTTCATGCATATATGTATTATTTGTTCATATATTCTTTAGTGTCATTTTTTTATTTGTACATTTTGTTAATATTATTCACATATTTGTTCTTATTTTATGCCATGTTTTGTTTATTTACTTACGCATCTAAAGTTTTTTTTTGTACATGTTTTATTTTACCATGTATTTGTATTTATGTATTTTTTTATTTGTTTTGTATGTTTATTTAGGCTTCATTTATTTTATTTTATTCGTGCATGTTTTATTTGTGTATATATGTGTTGTTGCATTTTATTTACTTTGACATGCTTATATTTATTATGTTATGCCTTTTATTCTTGTTATTTATTTATGTATCATGCATGCCTTTATTTATGTTTTTTATCATTCATGTATTTTGTAACACATGTTGTATGTTATTTTTTGCTTAGGCCACATCCACCATATTAATTAATGGACTTAATAAATACGGCTTTATTCGGTCGTAACGGGCCCGCCCTCAAACGTAGTGTCGGCGGTGTGAGCGTTTACCTTCGAATAAAAACACGGTAAATTTAAAATAAATTTGTATCCTTAAACAAATCGTAATTTAAATGCCATTTTAAAATAAAATCTCCAAAATTAATTAAGCGGTTGATTTGATAAAGGTGCCAATTTTGGACGGTTTTCAACGCTAATACCGTTTTTAACCGTAACCGACTCTCGAACCCAATTTTTAATGAATCTCTGGTTTTCTCGGTGTCCGGTCTACCAAAAGTGACCGGTGGCGACTCCAACCTTTTTTAAAACCTTAATTTCAAAATTCCTTTCTTAATTTCAAAATTTCTTTCTTAATTTCAAATCCCTAACCCTAATTTTCAAAATTTCCCCTTTCGGGATTAAAATTCCCAATTTAAAATTCGAAACCCTAATTTTCTAATTTTCAATTTATTTTCGAAGTTTCCACTAGTGACCCCCTCTCCCTTTTCTATTTCACTACACCTTTTTAATTTTACACATATATAATTTTATTAATTTCAAAAAGGGTGGCTACACCTGGGTTGTATTTTTTACATTTGGTCTTTGAAAATTGGAGAATTCAACATAAGCAAGTGGTTTGAATCTTTAGAATTTATGCACAGTACAAGGAATGATGATAGAATTTGATTGAGATTATAAAATTTATAGGGTAAATATGTGTTTTTTGTACATGAAGTTGACTACAAGGAATGATTTGATACTTTTAACTTTTGGGGTCGAAGTAGCTACTTTAATTTTGTTTGTAAGGTTTAATTTAGGATTTAAATTTTTTTAATTAAGTACTTGAATTTTAATTTTTGTTCAAATTGATACTTCATCTTTAGTTTTTTTTTTAGTTAAACGTCAATTAGGTGTCCAAACTATACTCTTTTTTTTAATTAAGTGCCCAAACTATTTTTCGGGCAAAATAAGTGCTTAACGTTTTATTCCGTAACTCATTTAAGTTTATTCCTTAATTCTCACCATTATAGGACACGTATCATCTCTTGAAAATTTTAAAATTATATTCAAAATAAATAAAATAAAAATATATCATAAAATTTTTAAATATTCTTAAAATGGTCCCTAAATCCATAAACCCCAAATTTAGCCACTCTCGCCAACATTGCCAGTAATTAAATAAAGCACCATTCCCGCACTGATCAACCTACATGTCGTTCGTCATTTGTCCTTCCGTTATTCGTCGTAAATCGTTTAAAGGAATCATTCGATAATTTTAATATTTCTTATAGTAATGGCCGATTTCGGACGACAGAATGATAGGAAAATGGTCGTAAGGTTTCGATGCCCGATGTGATGGACAACGATGTGATAATCGGTGACGAAATTAGCTTAAATTAGGATTTAGATTTAGGGGAGTTAAGGATTTTAATGAGGGTTGTTTACTGAAATCTAAGAAACTTAGAGAATTTTTGTAAATCAAGTAATTTTATTTATTTTAATATAATTTTAAATTTTCAGGAGATGAAACGTGTCTTTTTAATGGTAGTAATTAATGAAGAACTTTAAATAAGTTATGAATGAAACGTTAGATATATATTTGGTCCGAAAAATAATTTAGGCATTTAACTGGAAAAAAATTATAATTTAAGCATCTATTTAACGTTTAAGCTTTTTTTTTATAAAATTATATAATTTAAAAGACATAAAATCATACATAAAATATATTTTTATATATCTCGTTAAATCTAATCAAAGGAAATGAATACACTTCAAAATAAACATAATCAATAATATAATAATAATAATTTAAAATAAATAACAATGAATCAACTATCATCCTCCAAAACTATACGTCAAAACTGAAAATACTATTTCCATTATCTCAAGTAATATTATAGGATAAACACGTGAATCGTTACGATAAATAATTTATTTAAACTAATTGAACCATAAAAGGGAATTCAAATATCAATTTCGACATAAAAAATGTTTTAATATTAAATTAAATTTCAAATTATATAATTATATTAAAAATATTTAAATATGAACTCAATAAAAAGATGCAAGTACAAAAGATGATAGGGATGGGCACAGAACTCGAATCTGACAGGTTTTGACCTGACCCAATAATGTTGAATTTTTTATAAAAAAATTTGAGTTCGGGTTGAGTTGGAATTTTTTTCAAGGGTGATTTCGGGTTCAAGTTTATGGTGGAAAAAATCCGACCTGACCTAAGACTAATAGTGTAATTTTTTATATATATTTTAGGGATATTTGCAATAATAATCCCTCTTTATATATATTTTATACAATTAGGTCACTAAAATTGTTTTATTTTACAATTAGGTCACTAAAATTATTTTATTTTTTACAATTAGATCCTTAAATTTTATTTTTTACAATTAAATCCCTAAAATTTAAATTTTTTAATGATTCGTGTTGGGTCGGATCGGCGGATTTTTTCACCTTAAACTCGGGTCGGGTCGAGTGACGGATGGAGGGTATGATTTTTCGGGTCGGGTATAGGTGGACCGAAAATCCGACCCAACTCGACCCTGCCCATCTCTAGATACAAAAAATACATGTAATCACCTTAAAATTATTTTAAGAAATATAACTTAAAATCACATTTAAATACCAAAACTATATACCTTTTTTTGGAAATTTTCTAATGGCAGGGATATTTCATTCCAACCCGATCAGGTTGTGATTTAATTCAATCAAGGACGAATCTAAAATTTTAATTTTAATTATTCGTCGAACAAGATAATAATTTAAAATTATTATACTATTATAATAATATATTGGCAAAGAATAATTATTATGTATGTAACGATATGAATTTCTACTATAGAAGAAAATATGATTTATAGTTAGAAACTTTGTAATTATTTTAAAATTTTAAATCAAAATTTTAGCTAAATTATTTAGCACAAGTGAATGTATTTAATCAATACTTTTTAGGGGACTCCCAAATATATTTAAAATAGTTATAGAGTGATAGTTTAGATACTTGTTTTTATAAAAAAAAATAGTTTATGATCTTAAAAAAATTGAAATAATTTAAGAGTTAATTTTTTATTTAAATAAAAACTACTTAATATTTTTAGGGTAAACTATATTGGTAGTCACTAGCTTTTAGGAAGTTTTCACTTTGGTCAATGAAATCGAAATTCTTTCATTACGGTCAATAAAATTTTAATTTGATTTCATTACATCCACTATTGTTAAAAAATGTTGATTTCACATGCTAGTTTTTTTTTCATAAAAATCTAATTTTTAAAATTTATAACCGTCATCAAGGCCAAAGTTTTGATGAACAAAAACATTATTGATCAATCCTACGTCTCAACTATAGGAAGGATTCGTTTAGTTAAAAGGTTAATATAATTTGATTTCAAGCTGATCTAATAGTTAAAAATGAAAGATCGAAATTTGATTTTTATTTTTGATTGAGATTTTTAATTCTAGTACACTAATATTACTCGTCATATCTAACTTTAAAACTAAGCTATATTAAACATTTGACAAAACAAATATTTTTTATCGTTTAAATTAAGGACAATGACCATAATAAAAGTAAATTAAAAAATTAGTGATTATAATAAAAACTTTCGATTTCTAATTGATCTACCATGCGCAAAGGTCTATGGACGCAATTGATAGTTATTTTATTTTTTTATAAAAAAATCAAGTTTTGATCGTATTTTTAGTAAAAATGAAATCAATTTCGATTAAAAAATTGATCTAGTCCAAAATTAATAATATAATTTTTCCTTATATTTTAAAAATATTTTATAATAATGTAATCTTTATATTTTTTACGATTAGATTTTTAAATTATTTTTTTAATTGAGTTATCAAAAGTTATTTTTTATTCAATTAAATGCCTAAATTTTTTTTTTACAAGTCATATTCGGGTTTAGAGTAATTTTCGGGTCAGGATGGGTCGGTAAAAACCAGATCCGACCCGTGCCCAGGCACCGCCGCTTTACAAATTTAAGTGCAGCCTCTCTAATCGCTCGTCAAGACGTAACTCCTCTCAGCTTCAAATCCCTTGGAATTAAAAATCATAAGCTTTTCCATGAAAAATCTCTGATCTGAGCTCTCAATACATGTTGAGAATAAATTATCTCCCTGGACTTTCTGCAAATTTCAGAAATTTGAATTTTTCCTTCAAATATTTCCATTCCCTTCATCGAAACAAACCCAGAACACCCACCAGACATAAATTTACCAAAACCATAAAAAACCCAGTAAAATCGTTTGATGTTGAGCCAAAAGTTTACATGAGAGACACAATCTCAAACATTTACAAAATCCTAAAGTTCTCAACTTGGGAATCGGCTGAAACGCTGCTGAAACAATTACCCATCAAATGGGACTCTTTTACAGTCAATCAAGTCCTCAAAACTCACCCACCAATGGAAAAAGCTTGGCTTTTTTTCAACTGGGTTGATAAAGTTAAAGCCTTTAAGCATGACCAGTTTACTTACACAACAATGCTTGACATTTTTGGAGAAGCTGGGAGGGTTTCTTCGATGAAGTATTTGTTTCACCAAATGCAAGAAAAGGGGTTGAAAATTGATGTTGTTACTTATACTTCTGTTTTGCATTGGCTTTCAGAGAGTGGAGATGTTGATGGGGCAATAGAAACATGGGAGGAAATGAGAGGAAAAGGATGTTTTCCTACTGTTGTTTCATATACAGCTTATATGAAAGTTTTGTTTGATAATAAGAGAATCAAGGAAGGTACTGATGTTTATAAGGAGATGCTGAATTCTGGGGTTTCTCCTAATTGTCACACTTACACAGTGCTGATGGAGTGTCTTTTTGGGGTTGGTAAGTTTGAGTGTTGCTGTTTTTGTGTTTGTTGAAATGTCTAAATGGGATACACAAATATAAACTCAGGATGTTCATATGCAATTTTTTTTTTTTGTTCAAACATGTTCATATACATTGGTATACCACTTCCATTAATGCTTATGTAAATTGCTTTGGCTGCATCTAGTGCCTTTGCTGGTGTATATTGCTTACAATGAAGTTGTTTATTGTTTTGCCGTGTATCCAGGTAAGTATGAAGAAGCCCTAGAAATTTTTAACAAAATGCAAGAAGCTGGAGTTAAGCCCGACAAAGCTGCATGCAATATTTTGGTTGAAAAGTGTTGCAAAGCAGGGGAGACATGGCCAATTATCCGAATTCTTCAGTACATGAAAGAAAATTATATTGTCCTTCGGTACCCCATATTTCTAATAGCTCTTGAAACGCTTAGAGCTGCAGGCGAGAGCGATTCCCTCCTCAGGCAAGTTCATCCTCATATCTCTGTTGAGTGTATTGACAATGAAAGAGTGGTCGAGTATAAAGGAAATGGTTCCGAAGCCCCTTTAAGCTTAGACAGAGAACTAGTGTGGGTTCTTTTGAAAAAGCAAAATCTTCTTGCCATTGATGGTTTACTGACTGAGTTGTTGAATAAGAAGATCCAGTTGAACTCCGAAACGATGTCTGCCGTCATACATGTAAATTGTAATAGGTGTAGACTGGATGGGGCTTTATTGACCTTCAAATATAGTGTGAAAACAGGTATAGAGCTTGAAAGAACGGCCTATCTTGCTTTGATAGGTTGTTTAATAAGATCAAACACGTTTACTGATATAGTGGAGATCGTCATACAAATGACTAGTGCTGGACATTCACTTGGAGTTTATCTAGCTTCACTCCTAATCTATCGGCTTGGATGCGCTAGAAGGCCCACTTGTGCTGCAAAGATATTTGATTCACTGCCTGATGATCAGAAATGTGTTGCTACTTATACTGCTTTGATTGGTGTCTACTTTGCCGCCGGCACTGCTGATAAAGGACTTAAGATATACAAAACAATGCGAAGGAAAGGGATTCATCCGTCTTTAGGCACATACTGTGTTCTAGTAGCTGGTCTCGAGAAACTTGGTAGAGTCTTGAATGCAGAAACCTATAGGAAGGAGAAGAAAATCCTGCAGAAAGATGCTTATTTCCGTGAATCCATTCCTACAGAGGAAAAGATATGTGACCTCCTATTTGCTAGGGATGTGGTGTCTTCATAAACTTTCCAGATTTTAGTTGGGCATTTTACATAGCAATCGGAAACAAATTTAGAGCTACGGTTCTATGATTTGACCCTTTTTGCCACCAATACTTGTCGCAATTGATATCTGAAAATGCATCTGTTATTCGAAACTGGGATTTTATTTGCAGACTCATTTTGAAGGAAAGCTGCCGGTTATGGTGGTATACTGATGATTTGGTTGGCAAAGGCTTTGGATCAATGATGTTTAGGAAGTGTTTCCAATGGAGGATTGCCAACAACCTACATGCCAAAGAATGGCTTGAAGAATTACATTTTGGATGAATAATGTGTACCTAGGATTCAAGAACAAGATTGATGAAATTGTATACAGATTTTTATTCATTCTAACTAGAATCGTCCCTTGAATACGTCATGTCATTATATTAACAGAATTAACGGAAAAACACAACTCAAGAAATCAAAAAACGATTGCAACGAAATCAGTAAAAAGTAAGCTTCTATAAGATTTGACAATTTCCCTTTGTCCCCTTCCCTTTGTTTTAGAGTTTGTAGCTTCCTCTCCCTTCGTTATTTATCAGTTGGAGCTTCAGCTTGTTCTCCTACAAAGCTTTAAACTGAATTTTCTCTTCCTTTTGGCTTTTTCAACAAAGCTACGGAATTGAATGATTATATCTGAATAGTTTGATTCCACTGTTCCAGGAACAAGAACCAGATCCAAGGGCTAGATGTCTGCCACGTGGGACATGTTGTACGAACTCCTGCATGTAAACAAAAACACTTTGGGTTCTAGATATCCTGACCCAACCAACCAGGCGACAAGATCCAACATAGTATTTCCATAGCTTAAATCCAAAGATTCTTTTGGAATTGTTTATAAAATTAAAGGGGGCAAAAATGAAGGAAGAAAAAGAGTGGGAAATGGTTACTTTAGGATTAGGAGATATGGAGATGAAATTGAACTCCAGTTTTGCAGATTGGGATATAGGATCTACACAGGCTCGAACCGCTTTTCAATGGGGTGGCACCATCTTTGCTTTGTAAGTTAACCAGTTCTTACTTTTTTCTATCTCCCCTACTTTAATGGTGCAAAGAATGATGTTGAATTTGGTTTCATGATTGATATAAATGAGTTATTTTTCTTCAATCCTAGATTATAATGCATTCCGGGTTGCTTTCCGATGCCAGAAAGGAATGGTTATGTAGGTAAATTTTTGTGATATTGGCAATCTGTTGATGCCTAGTGAGGTGCTCTTCTTGTATAGGATTTCTGTAAATCAGCTGCCTTTTGATGTGTTTAAGGTTTAAAATTCTAACAAGGATAAGATAAAAGGTTGAGTTTTGAAGGTTTTTTGGAATGCTGAAATGGTAGGATGTGAAATGGCTATATTGCTTGCATTCGAGTGTGTGTTGAAGTCGGATATATAGCTGTTGAAAACAGACTGTATTTACTGCAGAAGAACTGAACTAGTTATATGTACTACCAGAAAATTGTTGTTAGATCTGTTGCTTGCACCATTTATTTATATTCATGCATGCCTCATCAAATCCGTATTATTTCTCTTTGGAAAAGGTCTCGATTAGGGGATGAAAATCTTGAGTGCAATATACATTGTAAAGAACATATTTAAATGACATCATTGAAAATAGTCTGTGATTTCTGTTTTCCATATGTCTTTTAGTTCCATCAATGAGACAGTTCCAGGATTGTGGATGAACAGAAAACTCAGTCTTGTGTTTAATCTGTTTCCTTATTTGAGCATTTGTTTTACGTTATTCGCCTTCTCTGCAGATTTTTATTACTCATGAACCTAACAGGGCGGAGATCACACAAGCTGACTAACCTCCTGGTATTATATCTCTTCGCTAGTTTCCCAACCTTACTCTTCAAACTCGTAAGGTACTTGGCGGTATTCAACATCGATCTCGTCAGTTGATTAGTATCGGTTTGAATGTTTTATAGTGATACATTTCACTGCAATTTCTCACATAATGATGCAGAGGGCAATTTGGTTGCTGGGTTGCATTTCTTGCTGTTGCTTCGAATCTGTTTTTTACTGAAACCTTTCCAGGTTCAAAAGAAGATTAAATCAACTGACTATGAATACGATCTACAAACGTGTTACATGTCGTTCCTGATAAAGATTTTCTGTTTGTTGTATGTAACAGTTCCGCGTTTCATCCTGTTCGTCATTACACCAGATTGGTTGGCCGATAGGTTACGAGATGACACTGTACCTGGCATCTTGTGTCTCGTAATCGCGATTTTAATTACCCTAACTGAAATCCGTGGAGATGGAGGATTAGAGCATTGTCAATGTAGTTGTTATTGTCTTAGTTATTGGTTTAGCATAGCTTTCTTATTCTTCTTTACAATATTGTATCTTGCCACTTAAAAGGAATTGAAAAACATTACAACAGGGAGAAGATTGGTTTCTGTTTCTACTTTCTGTTATAGCTTCTCAATGAGAAAGAACTTCAACAACAATGGCATGTTTTCTTGCTTGAACTTTTTCTTCATTACATATATTTACGGGTTTATATCTCGGATTCCATTGTTTTCTTTTGGTTCCCCTCTGGAATCCGCCGTCTAGAATCACATTGCCTCCACCTGCACCTCCACCAAGTTCTCCTCCAAGTGGACTATATACCAATGTCACATATGAATCTCAGTCCGGACTCTCCACGAAGGCTTCACCATATGAAATACATTAAAAACCGCAGTTCTTTTGAAGTCGGTAGTGATTCAGCACCAAGTCTGTTGGGCTTACTGGCTAGACAAAGTGAAGCACAAGCGACCAGAAAGGATACACTAACAGAAGGATAATGCCGACGGTGTTTGATATGCCATTACTCTTGAGTGAAGGAATTCTGGAATCCTCCCGATGCTCGGATGTGTTCTTGTAGCAGGTAACAATAACATCCGATCAGGAGGCATATGAAAACACCAACCAAGTGGTTCTTCAAGGTTACTGCAAATACATTTGGAGCAACCACCAGTAAAAGTATCAATGATCCCGGCATCTCCAGCTAATCTGCAACTCACCCAGTTTTTCCCGAATCAGGATGTAGCCTACGCGAGCAGTGAAGTACGACTTATATCTTGTAATGTTATCTGAACTCTTCATTTTTTTTTCTTACTGTGTTCGAAAGGTAATTTAGATTGAACATAAACCTGGAAAGCGTCTGGAGAAAAACAATCTTAAAACAACAGCAATGAATGCAGATTCATTTGTAAAACCTTTACTGTAAACATTTTGGCATTCCAACAATCAATCTGCTGGTTGAATCTTCATAAGATTCATATTGAAGAAAAAAAAAGGACAAAAATCTATTCTTGTTTGATTCCATTCCATCCATGTCGGATAACCACACGAGCATATAAACAAACACATTTAGTGCATACCCAACTAATCCAAACCACCATAAAATCAAGATAAATTTAACAACACAACAAAGAGATAGAGAGGGGAAAAAACAAAACCCGCTGTTATATATTAAAAATAATCTCAGTTTCGGTAACCACCAATTCTTAAAAAAAATAAAATCAGTCTCAGTCCCGATCACACTGGTTTTAATTTTAAGATCTAGTCTTATTACTAGTAGAAACTAATACCAATACCGGAGTTCAATTGGTTTATTATTAAGAAAATCTGAATAATAAGAGAAAAAATTTTTAAACCACCAATAATAATATTAAATAATAAAATTAGAATATTATAGACTGAAAAATTAAAGTTTTAAAATGATTAATACTCATAATATTCATATATAAAGGAAAAAATTTGATAAAAAAAATAAACAAAAGAGCATTATCTATTACATATCCGATATGAATCCGATCCATATATAAACCCAAATAAAAATATTTAAAAATTTTATATTTAAAAAGTTTGAGTTGTTACTTAATTTGTTTTATATTGATTATAATATTTGTTTAAGATTTGTTTGTGCTATAAATTTAAAATATCCGTTTGATAAAACATATTTTTTTTTATTTAAAGATATTTATTTAAGTTATTACTCTAAAAAATAATTGGATTTGGACTTTTGGATTTAGATTTGAATTTTAGATATTTTATTTTATTGGATTTGGATTTATGTAAATGGATTTGGATTTAGACTTGGATTTCTTTGAAAGTCCGATTATTAATTGGATTGAACTTGGATTTTATAAAGTCTGATCCAAGTCCGATCCATTGTCATCCCTAATGTTTCGTTGCTTGCAATGAAGTGTTATCCAACATGAGCTTTCAAGTATATATTTAATTCTTATTAAACTTTAGAAATTAATTAATTTTCATAATTAGTTTAATTAAAGCCTTAATTAGGTCTATAACTATAGATAATTAAAATAATAATTAATTAGTGAATATCATGTAGAAATTTATGTTTTTTTTAGATGTATGGTATTCAAGCAATTGGTACTATCTTATAAAAACCTTTAAATTTAATAATATTCATAGTCTAAAATAACTCAATTAATTAGAGGATTTTTAAGTTAGTAATTAGTGAATAAAAGATATATTTTCCTATAAAGGATATCTTTATTTGGACTTTAAATCCAGTTAATAATGAATTAATGGTTAAATTAAATTTAAAATATCATTTGATATGTCAATATGCTATGTAAAATTTAAGTTATTGATAACGAGCATTTTTAGGGTATTAATCATTCTCTGTATATGATCGAAATTCAGATCCGAATTTTAAGAAATGAATCTTTAGTTTATTTTTATGGTATCTAATCTATTGAAGTAGTCAATGACCGCTACAAATATTTTTAAAATCAAATGAATAGAATAAATTTGATTTTAAAATTAATTAATCTAAAAAAAATCTAATTTTCATGATTAATTAAAGGCAAAAATTTTGTTTAATATGAAAAGTTTAATTTTTAAGATTAAATGAATAAAAAAACTCAATTTTCAAAAACGGATCATCAGACTATTTTTACCGAAAAAAAATCACAACATTAACCTCTTTTCAACTTTCAAAGGCAATTTTAGCCAAGGTTGATAGAATATCTCAACCTAGTATGAAATAAACATATTTTTAAGGATAAAAGATCGAAACTTAAAGTACATTCAATAATGCTTTTCTAGAAGCGTTAAAATGTCGAACTGAAAAGTAATATTAAACTATCAAAGAATTGACGTTGAATAGGCGTTTGTACGGATTTTTTTCACTTATATTGTTTTGGGATTTTTTAATTTCAAAAATATTATTTCAATCAGATTATTTTTTGTTATATTGCATATTATTGTTGAGTTTAGAAGATTAGATGCTTTCAACCCGTCTTTAAACAATGCATGAATAAAATAATCAAATTTGTCCAAAGACGGGGTAAAAGGAATCCCGTCTTTGAATAGTGAAAATTCACTTTCTAATATTGTTCAAAGACGGGTTCCTTTCACCCTGTCTTTGGACAAATTTGATTATTTTATTTATGCACTGTTCAAAGACAGGTTGGAAGCACCCAGTCTTCTGAACTCAACAGTAATATGCAATATAACGGAAAATAATTTGGTTGGAACAATATTTTTGGAATTAAAAATACCAAAGTAATATTAATGTAATTCCTTCGTATTTGTCCACTTAATTTAACGCTAAAATATATATTTTCTCACATCTAAAATTTAATTCTTGTCAAAATTTGTATACAACTAACGGGCATTCTAGGAGAATTAAGGAGAATAATGATATTTAAGGTTATATTTAGGGAAATAGGTGAATTTGGATAATTTTGAGAAAATAGACCAAAATTTACAGTGTTGTTTGGACCTCACCACCTGCAGGTGGTGAGGTCTATGTTGGCCGTTGGATTGAACTAAAATCAATGGTGTACATGCACCTCGCCATCTAACCTACGCATGGAAACACATTTCGAAAACACTGAGCTACAAAAGCTCAATAGGTATTTTATCACTCGGCCCACTGTCACGACCCAAGTTTTGGGACTCGGAGTCGGGTTAACCCGAGATAGTGGACCTCGTGTTTGGGCTTAAAGTATCTTTTTGGGCTTAAGTGTGGAGTTGGGCTTGGGTTGGATGATGATTAATGGTATTTTTGGTAAAATACCATTATGGGATGGAAAAAGAGATGAAAAGAGTATTTTCTGCAATTTACAGAAAATCTTAGCTCATCACTATCTTTATTTTCTCTACCCTCTTCTTCTCTCATTTCCTCTCCTAAATCCATCACCAAGAGTTGAGTTTTGAAGGTTTTTTTGTGAGAATCTCGTTTTGCTACTTGAAGGAAGTGTGATTGATTTGGAGTGATCTATCTTTCAAAGTAAGTATGGTTTAAAATAGTAGAAGGTGAGGTTTTGGAGGGGTTTTGTGGGTTGAACGGGAATAGGTTTTTGGGGAGGGTTTTAGTGTGATTAAAGGGTTGTTTTAGCTTCATTAAATCACCTAGATAGAATAATAATCTCTTGGTCATCTTCTCTTATAGTGAGGGAACAAGGATAACCTTCTTCAAGTTTGGGCAAGGAAAAAGTCTAAAGGTTTGCTTTGGAGTTCTTCAGCTCATTTTAAGAGGTTGGCACACTTTCAAATCCTTGCATTTCTTGTGCATCATCATTATTTGACATGCTTGATTGGTTTGTGATATTTTGGTTGAGGTTAAAGCTTATGCATACTTTAATGGTGGTTTGATTTATGATTGATGATATTGGATAAAATTGATTAGAAACTCACCTAAACTACTTTAATAATGTGTAGGAACGTTTTGAGATCGAATGGTTTAGTTTTAGTTGATGTTTTTAGGCATTTTTAGGTCCAGATCTGCACTTTTGTGCAGGCGTATCGATAAAACGGATACCGTAGAGAAAAAAATAAGGTCTAGAGTAGCAGGCATTTCGTAACGCCAAGCTTGTGTTTCAAAATCAAAAATTCTATTGGCAAATCGTTTCGATACCTCCTTAGGGGGCTATTGATACCCCACATAGGTGTATCGATATGGGTTGGTTTCTCTTATTATTAAACCACCGCCTTAGCTTATTGAAACACAAGTGAAGTATTTCGATACTAGAGCGTTTTGATACCCCCTTTACAAGCGTATTGATACCCTAAGCAATCTATCTAAGGTTTTGATGGTTGAGTTTGGAGGTCCATAATTTATGCTATGAATTTTTATGGGTTAATTAAACTATAAAATGAATAATAAAACTGGGAATTGATTTTTTTTGGCTTTGATATGATGATCTATGCTTTATATGTTTGGTCTTTGGTTTGATTGTAGTATAGCTTGGTATAAAGATCTTAGGTAGACCATCTTGTGTGGTTTGAGTCTTTATTTGGTGGGATCCTGATACCTAGTGAGTTAGTGTTGCAACACAATGAAGGTCATCTGATGTGAGATTCCGGGTGATGACTTTGCTCGATGTGAGATTCTGAGCCCCACTCGATGTGAGATTCTGAATGAAGACTTGATGCGAGATTCTAAGTATATTAGCTTGGTGAGAGATTTTGAGCAATCCGATGTAAGATTTTGGGTCAGGTGAGTCTTCTACTGTCGGGTTGGCATTAGGCCTCACTTCTGATTTGATTATTTTATATTTTGTTTGTGTTTGTCATATCATGTGTTTAGGCGATTATGGTAGCGTCAATGTTTCATATCATTTCATCATGTTCTTATCTAGCATGTTCATAGTTATGATTCACTTGAAGCACAGTCAATAGGTTGTGTACCAACTAAGCTTTAGTAGCTCATCGTTTTGGAATTTGTATCCATGCGTAGGTAAGTAGACGAACATACAAGCGACACGGCGGAGCATCTTCGTTTTGAACTTCAACATTGATCGATTGGTAGAGTACAATTGTTAGATTAGTGGGCTATATATTCGTAGGACCATTGTTGTAATTGTAACTCTATTTGATTTAAGTTGTCAAGGTCAAATATTTTGTCAAACTTGTATTTGGAGCATCATTTATATTTTGGATTTGTTAAACTACCTTTGATATTTAATATCGTTTAATTTTTATGACGTATTTGATGATACACTTTGGATTTGATTTGAAAAATGTGAAAATTTTATGGGAACAGGTTGGGCTTGTGGCCCAAATGTGACACCCGTTTTGGGTTGTTATACCCACATCGCACATATCATAAATAAAGCAGATGCTACATAAGTGATGTCATAGAATGAGAACAATGGCGCTGCCATAATTCCCAAAACACGGGATATCATGCATGTATATTTTCAGAACACAACATATACATATCAAGAGAAGTCCACACAATATCTCATAACCCATAATAAAGTATATATAGGTAGTGCAACCCGCGATAACTAATTATCGGGATCATACACTACAAGTAGGGCTCACGTCCACTAAGCATCAAGATCCTACATCCATGATTGGAATGGTCCATCAAGCATGTTCGAACGAGGATTGTGTCTACTAAGCATCGGGATCCTTCATTCGATATGTCTTCGAGTGTTGCAACACTTTAATCATATATATATATAAGGTGTTCGGACCCATCACATAGTATCATATTATTAGACAACCCATCAGCACACATCAAAATCCCTAAATTTACCACACATCACATATAAGTTCATCAAAACCTTAAGGGTTACTATAACCATTTTAATTCACCCATCAATTACCGAGTAGTTAGCCAATTATCTTATAGACGAGGGTTAAAAAGCCAGCTTCTTAATTTTAGTTTTCATTTTATACCTTAAGAGACCCTTAGGGCCATTTATCCTAAATTATGGAATCCTTGAACGAAAGTGTTAATTTTTTGAGAAATTGTCCACGGATTATTGATACGCCTATTTGGGGTATCGGTATGCCTCCCAATATCGGTACGCCTTCGTCGTGTATCGATAAGCTAAGCTAATCAGCTTCGAACAACCCCAAAATACGTACACATACTGATACGATTATCTCCCATACCTATTTGGTGTATTGATACGCGCTTATATCGTAAACTCAATGTAACAGTGATATCGGTACTCTCTTGCGTACCGACACCAAAAAATATCTTTGGAATTTGAAATATACAGGGGGTATGGTACATGAGCTCCCATACCGATACCCCCTTTACGAAAAAGACACCAATTTTACTCTAGCATACCGATATGAACCTACCATATATCAGTACCCCTGCACGAAAATATAGGTCTAGGTTCCTAAACTTCCAATTTTCACTCCCAAACGAGATGAATGATCCCCATATATTTTCTACAAGTTATTGAAGTAGTAATTGATGTGTTTTTACCCAATTTACAACAATTCATTCACCAAACACAATTATGCCATTAGAGAAAGTTCCTAGCTACCATAGCAAACAACCAAACAACAACACATTCAATAATTTGGTTTTATGAGATGTATGATGCTAAGGAGATAGTAGAGTACCAATCTTTAGCAAAAATCAGTAACAATCATATTTTTCCTCTCCTTTTTAAGGTTTTTCCTTAGCTTCTTAAGGGTTCTCGAACCACTTTCTCTTGCAACCTCTCCAAAACTCTCCATTCATCAAACTTAACAAATAACACCTTGATTTGTAAATCTTTCCACAAGTTCTATAATTTCTTCTCCAACCCATAAACATGATTTCCAACAGAAACTCTAAAATTAAACCTTTTGCAAGTTTTCTTTTCTTGCTAGAAGGAAGGAAGAAGAAAGCAAAAACAAGATGACCTCACCTACAATCAACTCTGCAGAAAACTTACTCATTTTCTCCCATCTTTGTCCTCAATTAGAGGCTTACCAAAAATCCCCTCACATAAACTATTTTGGGTAAGGACAACCCAAACACCCAAAACCAAGGTCCAAAATCAGCCCAACACTCAAGTTTGGGTTCAACAAGGTACAAACGTCGAAGCCTGACACTTCAGATTAACTCGATCCTCAGATCCGAATTCGGGTCGTGACATTTAAAGTCTCAAGATTTAAGTATTATAATATTTTAGTCTTTTAAATCTTAAACTTCATCTTCTTTCCTTTTAAAAAGTACAAACCTTCATTGTTATTAACAATGGTCATGTGCAACCTCATTTGTATAAGCGAATCAAAACTTATATCGCTATTAACAATAAGCAAACTCTTTGAAATATTCAAACAATATCTAATCTCATACATTTTTAGTTAAGTTTTTCTTCTTTTATTTTATCCCCTTTCGTAAAATTTAGTAAATTCATGATGATATTATAAAGTTAAATAAAAGAAAATTATCTTACATATTAGTAAATTCATTATAGTAACTAATTTAAAATTAAATTAAAATAAAATATAAAAATTAATAATTAAATATATTTTCTGTAAATTTTATCATCTATTATATCACTAATTATGTATTTAAAAAAAAATTAGATTAACTTATTAATCATGGTTAGTCAATATATCTATTTAAAATTATAAAGTGACCCTATCCGTTTTGATTATTGATAATATAGAGGTCAGTTTAGTATTCTAGTCATGACGATAATATTTAATTAAAACGTTGGTTAATTTTTTAATAAAATAAAATCAGATTGTATATAAAGATTAGTCAATAAATTCATTTATAATTTTAATAGTTAAAAAATATAAAAGATAATTAGAGCATAATCTATTTATATAAATTTTTTTTTAATAAAATTAGATCAATTTACTAATCACAATTACATAATAAATCTATTTGAAATTAGATTATAATTAGAGGACCAATTTTGTAGTTTACCCAAAAGATTATTGGGTGGGTCACACATGACACATTTTGATGTCCAAGGATCAGACTGGGAGGTAAAAGCGCAGAAATGGCTTCACAGTTCACCGTGTGTCCAATTCGCACCGTGGACGAAACGTCAAGGCGCATGTTAGTAAGCCTGCTCCGACGATTTCTCTCTGGAGCCGGAGGCAGCTTCTGTTCTTTCTGACAGCAACGACAGCATTGACGGTTTCAGAGAAGTTAAATGCGGAGGATATTCCGTTGTTCGGTTTTAGAAAGAAGTTGAAGAAGGTGGAGGAGGAAGCGGTGGAGATCGTGAAAGGACTCGAGACCGCGGAGAAACGAATCTTAACGGGGGAGAGTTCAAGACTGTCGAGAAGAAGATAGAAACAGCTGAAAAAGGAGATTGAAAGTTCCTTTAATTTTAGCGCGTTGGCTCAGGCGGGCACTGTGGCGGCCGCCGAGTTTCTCGGCGTTGTGATGGCTACTTCCATTTTTAATGGAATTTTAAGTTTCTTCTCTTTTTCTTATGTTATTGGAAACTCAAATCAAGATTTTAGGGTTCGAAATCGATCAGTAAAATAATCCCAATTTTTACGAGAGATCAATTCAAAGCTGAATCTTTCATCATCATTAACTGATAATCATTGAACCAATTTACAAACCCCATGAATTTCTGGGTATTTCTTTTCAAGGGCAAGTGAAAGCATCCCCCAGTTCCATCCACTTTTCTTGAACTTGTCCATCTCCGCCAACCAAAGCCTGAAAAACACTCCTCACCTTGTTTTTGCACTTATGATTTCGAATCCGCCTAAGAACCACCTCTTTCTCCAGTGCTGCAGCCGACGACCGAGCTGAAGATCTTATCTGAAGTTGACTGGTGACAACGTTGTTGGCCATTTCACCATGTTCTTCTGGTTTATTAGTCATTTTCTTCTCCGCCGTTGCTTCTTCTGGTTCATTATTCATATTCTCGTCGGTGACTGGGACATACGGCTGAGCTTTGGGTATCAAGAAATCCATTTTTGTAACTGAGAAACAAAATAACAGGAAATGGAGAAGCAGTGGGATATGAAATATAGAGGAGAGTTGAAGGAAGTAAAGGGTGTAGCCATTTATAGAGGGAGAAGCAAAGGGGTTTATTAGTATTAAATTGATATTCGGGGAGTAGTTTGGTAGTTTTTCGGTTTTATTTAATGTATATTGTTTGTATGTTCCACTGATTCACTCCAAACCAGGGGCTACTGCCGAGTGGAACAACTTTTTGTATATAATCTGTGGATTTCTGTAATGAAGAACAGACAACGTTGCACCGACTTACCTGTCCAACTACGGCCGTATACGAATCGAGCGTTCGGTGAACCGTTCGACGAGAAGTTTGTTTATATTTGTTTATTTATTAAACGAACGAACATAACAAGATTTTTCGTTCGTTTAACATGAACAAAGGTCTCATTCGTTCATTTATGTTCGTGAACGTTCGGTAATTTGTTCGCTTATGTTCGTTCATTTATGTTTATTTATATTCGTTCGTTTATGTTCGTTCGTTTATGTTCATTTATGTTCGTTTAAATTTATTCACATATCTAAGGGTGAGCATTAGATCAAGTAAGTCGAGTCAAAAAATTTTGAGTTACTCGAGTTGAGAAGTCTTATTTTATGAGTTGTTAAAAACTTCCTTGTTATAGCCATGGGTGTTCATTATTCTATTAAACCAAGTTAATGCATCAAACCAAAACAAAACTGATTAATCAATTAAATTTTAGGTTTCATCTAATAATTAAGAATTTTTTTTTAATTTTAATTATCGATTAATTCAATTTAAAATTAGTTAATTAGCTGAATTAATCAAATTAATAAAAAATATTAAATATTTAACATATTATATATGTTATTATGTTCGTTCATTTTTGTTCGTTTATTTATGTTTGTTTACATTCATTTATATTCGTTTGTTTTCGTTTGTTTATGTTCATTTATGTTCGTTCATTTACGTTCGTTCGTTTACGTTCATTTATCATTTAAACGAACGAACATGAACAAGCTACAATCCTTAACGAACGAACACGAACAAGAAAATTTGTGTTCGTTTATGTTCGTGTTCGCTCATTTGTTCGGTTAAAGTTAAACGAACGAACATGAACACACATAGATTATTAATTAAAATTTTAGATTTTTAGAATCATTTTACATATTATTTTAATCAGTTGGGTTCTAGTAAGTACAGTAAGAACAATCGTACAAGATTTCTTAAAAAAGTTTTAAATTTTTGATAAATTATATTTATTAGATAGTGTTAATTTAGAAATTCGTTATAAATTTTTTGAAAATGATTTTAAGAAAGATGAGTTATAATTGTTAAAATATTATAATTATTTCTTAAATAGGATAATTGATTATAAAATCTTATTGTTTATTTCTATTACTATTGTTTCTATAGAATCAGTGAGGTTCTGGATAGATATAATAAAAGATAGGGGTGAGTAAAACTCGTCTCGACTCAAAAAATCGAATTTCTCAACTCGAATCGAGGTGAAAAAACTCGACTTGTTTTAATTCGATTCGAAATTTCATAAAATCGAATCGACTCGAAAAAATTTCAAATTAAGTTCAATTTATAAAAATAAAAATCGAATAACTCGAAATTTTTAATAATTATAAAGATTAATTGCACATTTAACCCATATAGTTTTATTTTCAGTCCTTTCTTTTTTTTTTTACATTTTAATTTTCTTTCTTATAATCTAATCATGTTCTAGATTCATTTTTTTATTTTATTTAATAAAATTTTATTTGTATCTTTTATATTATGTTATTTGTTTTTTAATTTTTGTATTTAATTTATCATTATTTTTTATCTAGTCTTAGTCTTACCTAGATAAGAAGGAAATTATTAATAAAGTCTGTAATTTAATAAAATGACATATTCATACCTAAGATATTTGATTGATGATAATAATAATTTAAAATCTTTTTTTACACATAAAAAATAATATGAAGAAATATGTATGTAAATTTAAAGAGAAAACCGTTTAAATTACAATCAAACTATATTATAGTATTATAAATAGTATAATTAAAATGTATACATAAATCGAAAAATCAAATCGACTCGAACTCGACAAAATCGACTCGAATCGAAAAAATTCAAAAAAATTTCAAATTGTAAAATATGATGACTCAACTCGAATAACTCGAAATTTTTTGACTCGACTCAACTCGACTCGCTCGAACGCTCACCCCTAATAGAAGAGACCGTATAATGACCCCTAAAAATTACAATTGTTTTAAGGGTCACATTTTCAGAACTAGAGGGGAGGATTATGGACAATTACTTTTAATGGTCACATTTTTAATAAATTGCACAAGACCTACGAAATCTTTGAAATATCTCTGATTTTGATCGTATTTGTTAATAGTTTAACTTACATTTATAGAATAATTCTAAATAAAGTATGTCTTATATTTTTATACATAAACTATATAAAAAATTATATAATACTTTATTAAAATTTAAAATCTTTATCCTTAACGTCTTAAATATGAAACCATGTAAACTAAAATCTGAACTCTGAATTTTAAAAAATATGTACAAACTTTAGTTTTCTCAAATTTTTGTGTTAAATTTTTTATGTAATATTATTATATTTTCCTTGTATTTAAAAAAAAGATAAAAATTGATAAATTTATTGATCAGTAAATCAAATAAAATTTTATCAAATTTATTGTGAATCAAATTAAATTAAATATTATTTAATTCGTGATTATGTTAGTCTATATATATGATGCAACATGTCACATGCGGCGTTCAGTGACTCATAGAATGACGAAGCATTTGGAATGTAGGGAAGTAGTACATATCACGTATCGGGAAATGTAAATGTCCTACACGCCTATTAAGAACAAGTATAAACGAACCGAGCGTAGTCGAGCTTGAATAATATTAAGTTTTGTTCGTTATGTTGGATTTAAATTTAAGTAATTTTAATTGAGCCTAAAAGATCTGAGTTTTACTCGGCTCGTTAAGAACTTTAATCGAATTCGAACTTCAATCGAACCTAATTGAGTTAAGTCTTGACCAATCTTTGATTGTGTTAAACTTGAGTAATTATTATCTGTCACGTCTCATTTAAAACCTAATTAAAAAAATTGATACACAAATTATATAAATTCAAACTTGTTAATTCTAGAGTTTAGTGTGTTAATTTAAGACTTATATTTAGGGTTTATTAAATTTTATAATTTTAAATTTAAAAATTAAATTTTAAATTATAAAAGATAAAAAAATACTATATTGTTTAGTGTGTAAATTTTATTATCCATAGTAATCCAATTATCGTCGATAATATTTATTTCATTATCGAACTAGACATTTATGAGCCGATGAAAAAATAATAAATTAACCAAATCTAAAATAGATTGAATCTATTCATATTAGGTTTGAAATGAATAATCCTAAAATAACTTGAGAATTTTAAACTCAAAATAAATAATTATATATATATAATAGAAAACAATTTAGTTTTATTTCTTATGAGATAAATATCATTCGAGAATATAAATAATGTTATTTTTATAAGATCCAAAATGATAAAATTTTGGAACAAATTTACTTGTCATAATATCGTAAATTATTTAACGATAGAGTGAATTATTTTTTTTTTTTTAAATTTCGATAACCATAATAAGTGTGAAAAAAAAGTGATCCAGTATAAGGCCAGTCAACATAACAATCGGTTATTTTCTGTTGAATGACGTGGTAACGTTGCTTGTCTGACACTTGTAGATGATAACCTTTCGACAACGTTATAGAAAACTGCAGCCATACAAAATATAGTATCGAAATGCATTATTTAAATCTTTCCTTGATGGTGCAGTAGACGACCAGAAAGGATAATCGCTAAATATGAAAACCAATGGGCAGATTCACCAGTTTCTTAACAAAACCGTGGGCCTCATAAATCTCAATACAAAGGCCTCTCACTTTAAATCATTTTCTAGGAAAACAGACTAAAAACATCACATTGTCTGTTCAGTTTGATGACAGTATGAAGTTCATATCAGAAAACTGTCTAATCATAACTTCCTCAGCATTGATCTATCGGTTCTGTTCTTAGTGCAACTAGAACGGATATTATCCGTAACATTTTCGATCCGGTGTCACATTGAGTTTTTGGTCCAAAATCTATATTTTAAAATTTCATTCAAAAATCCAACAAAATAAGTCTAAAATCAAGTCCATCATAAGTTATAAAATCAAATTCGATCCAAAGTATAAAATCCGGATAACATAAGTAATGAGAGCTCCAAAATATTACAACCCATTTCAAAAGTATTCGACTAAATAAATAAAACAGAGTTATAAATTACACGTTCCTACAAGTACAAAGCTCACTATGTCTAATGATAGTATTCTGACAACAGATGTCGATGCTGAACCCACAACGATAATGCTCCTCCGAACAAGCTTTCCTTAACCTACGCACAAAAACACATTTCGAAACGCTGAGCTACACAAGCTCAATGGATACTCAACCAACCGCCTCACATCAAACATATCATAAAATAAGCATAAGCAACATGAATGATGACACGACATGAGTACGATAGCGCTACCATAATCGCCTAAACACATGATATCATGATGACATATTATCGACACATAGCATATGCATGACAAGAGAAGACAACACAGCATCTCAAGTTCTTATCTCGTATTTATATCTCATATATATATATATATATATATATATATATATATAACCTCAAGTAGTATAGAAGTAGGGGACCCATCAGCACTAAACAAGTTTCGTGGCATGTCACTCCACATAATCCGCTAAGGAACCCATCAACACTAAGCAAGGTCCTAGCTGGTTTTCCGCATAATATAATATTGATAACCCATCAGCACTAAGCAAGGTTATCAGTTTTACCTTTCATATAATATTTACTCTAGTAACCCATCAGCACTAAGTAAGGTTACTAGGTTATCTCATAATCATATAATATACTCTAGGCAACCCATCAGCACTAAGCAAGGTTATCAGTTTTACCTTTCATATAATATTTACTCTAGTAACCCATCAGCACTAAGCAAGGTTACTAGGTTATCTCATAATCATATAATATACTCTAGGCAACCCATCAGCACAAACCAAGGTTCTTAGTAAGCCACATGACTCGAATATGTCACACTGAACCCTTAATGGTTTCAAATACCTGTTTATACCACTAGATTCCAATTTTTATTAGATTATCTCTTAAACGGGGTTAGGATCCTATCTCTTAGTTTAAATGTTTATTTTATAGTTTAAACGACCCATATGACCCCTAGGGTAACATTATGAGACTTTCCAACTTCACCTTTAAGAACTTGTGCAAATTACTCAGGGGGTATCGATACTCCTACATGGGGTATCGAAACACCCTTTATTGATACCCTCACCCAAGGGGTATCGAAACATCTTGTATAGATACCCTCCCAAAGGGGATATCGAAACACTTTGACCAAACTTCAAAGTCAACTTAGGAGGACTACACGTTTCGATACACCCTATTTGAGGTATCGATACGATTTGCCATTATAAACCTTCGTTTCGATACACGGGCAAGGCGTTTCGATACGCCTGCCCAAACTAGCCTAATTTCCTCTTAGGAGTATCGGTACACGGCCTTCCGGTATCCATACCCCTACACGAAAAATGCAGTTTTGCATTTTCAAATACTTAGAACACTATCCAATTGATTCCAATGACTCCCTAATCGATCCTACACTCTAGGGGGATTGTTCTTAACATGTTAAAACACTAAAAACGGAGGTTCATCATCATAACCTCAATCTACCATTAAAGGTCACCTAAATCTACCAATCATACCATAACAAGAAATCAAACATACAACAAGCTTAATACATTAAATGCATGATAATCAAGGGTTGGAGGAGTACCAACCTTAGCAACTAAAGCAACAAACTCGAGCTCCTCACTCTTCTTCAAGATTTCTCATTCCCCAAACTTCTTGAGGGCTCACCAACCTCTCTATCTATAAGAGAAAGATAAACAATGGATTAAAAGGAACTTGGGATGATTTCAAAGCTTAAAAATACCAAACGACTAAAATTTAAGTTCCTAAAAAATCCATTCCCAAACTCAACCTATAACCCCCACTTAAACCTTCATCTTTACCAAACACACACATTCTTACCTTGTTTTATAGATCACCTTGATCCTAAAAATCTTCCATCTTCCACTAAAACGAGATTACCAATCAAATTATCAAAGAACTCACCTTTAACACTTCTCTTTTTAAGTCACTCTCTATAGAGAAATAAATCCTCAACCCTTCTCTTCTCATCATACTAGTATTTACCAAAATACCCTTACCACTATATAAGGCCTAGCTCACCACCCAACAAGTCTAAGGCCCAACAAGGCCCAAACTCAAACCCGAGGCCCACAACCGGGTTAACCCGACACTCAGATCCGAATCCGAGTCGTGAAATTATCATCATTTAACTTATAGGATAAATTTTGTAGTATGTAGGATAAACTTCGATTACAGAATTTATTACAGCAAAACAAGCTTTCTTCGATACTTTTAGCGGCGTCATCGCAATATTTGTACCTTTAATATCGTTTTTAGAAAAACACCACTATATATAAGTTTTTTGCGACGCTTTTCTAAAGCGTCGCTAAAAACAATATCTCTAACAATGTTTTTGAGAAACGCCACTAAAAAAATGTCCTTAACGACGTTTAATTTTAGGAGTTGTTGTATGTGGGATTTGAACCCACTACCCTTGAAAAGTTGGCTAGTGACCTAATCATCTAAGCTAATAAGTCCTAATATTTGATCTTCTTTTATTTGTTTTTAAGTTAAACCCAAAATTATAATAATATTTAGACAATTTAATGGTTGATCTAATTATTTTGAAAGAACCATCAAAAATAAATCGGAGACTTCTCTTTTTACAAATCTGCGACCTTCCATCTTCCTCACCACTTTTGCCCTTTGTTAGGGATAAATTTGTAAATACTAGTTTTATTTGAGTCTTAGAGTGTTATTTTCTTTATTTCTTTTGTTTTGTTAAACACTGCATTTTGATGTATAAGGTTTAAGTTGTCTAACTTGCCTTGTTGTTGTGTTTGATCGAGAGAATGAATGGAATGAAAACTACTTCTTCCACCAATTTCTATGTTCTATCGTCTCTCTCTGCTACTCTATTTCTTCCTCTGTTTTAATTCTTGTTTTTACAGTTTTTTTTCTTATAAAGATGACACGCGTCATGTAATGTCAAAATAAAATTCCTTATTCTCAAATAATAAATAGGAAATTAAATATAGTATAAAAGAAGTAAGGGTTGATCCCACAGGGAATATAAACTTCCTGATTACGCTTGTTTGATTGGTGGCCCAAGAATATTGAATGATGTTTTAAGTAAAAAGGGGGGTGTTGTTGAATATAATGAAACTAAATGATTGAAGAGAATAAAATAAAGAAATTGATTTAATTATAATAAAAACTAGCCTTAGGCTTTCGCTTTGATTCGATTTAAGTAGATCATTGGAAAAAGATTTTCACTTCAGGATTTTACGTCGGTAATTAACTTTCAAGGTTCTATCCTTGAAGCAAAACTTCTAAATCGAATACCCAAGTCTATCTTTGATATTGGTTTCGTGGATTAATCTACCAACTCAATGTTTGTAGAAAAATCGTTTAAATCATTTAAACCGACTTGGATTATGTTATTTCAATAATAACTGATCCAACATTAGTTTTCTTCTTAGCAATCAATTTGCTAAGTGTGTTCTCAGGAAGTCGGATTGCTTCAATAGCCGATCGTTCCTCCCACACAAGTAATTAAATCAAAGTCTTAACTAAAGTCAATCTTTAGTTTTGAAATTAACTTAATTTTGAAAGTAAGTTCGAAAGAAAAATAAGAAATAAAAATCAAAGTTATTGATGCGTTTTTCAATCCTCACATTTGGGTCAAGTCATTGCTTAAGCCCTTGGCTAAAAAGAAATTAGCCGAGCATAATTATGAAAGAAATTATGCTCGACATAAAATAAAATAAAGTAAAAATAAAAACAAGAAAAATAAATAAAGAAAACTTAAAACAAAAGATGAAAGAAACTCAATGATTTTCGAATTAAAAGAGGAATTAGTTATAGGCTTACACAAGATGGTTATTTATAGCCTTTTATTAACCCTAAAATTAAGAGATAAATCCTAGATAATTCTAAAAATATTTAAATTCAAATTACAAAAGATAAATCTTAATTTAAAATTCAAAATGCGGCTGATAAGCTATCTGGAATGCTGATAAGCTATCACGCGCTTGCTGACGTCATCTTCTAAAAGCTGCTGACGAAATGGCGCGTCAGATTTTCATGCCCAAAGTCATGCCCATCAATCTAGACTCGATCCAGAAAATAAAAAAAACTTCAAAAATCGTCCATTTAAGTGTATTTTCCAGATTCACAGTCCTGCATAAAAACACACAGAAAACATCAAAATCAGTAACATAAATCATTGAATCAAGGAGTAATTAAGCATAAAATAATAACTATTTTCAACACTTATCAAAAGGCATCAGAGTTATCGATCCCGTCCATGAATGAAGATTACGAGTCCTTTCGTGAGGCTTTAAAATCGTTGTTCGACAGATACTTCATGAATCAAAGCATTATGGTGACAATTCACCATGCTATTTGGCCTATTACTCAAGAAGTTCGAGTTTTCTCACCTTATGGATCTATAAAAAAATTATTCTATTTCAAAAGATGAATGACATTCAATTTCTGGTCCAATTTCAAAGTTATGGTGCTATCTCAGCAAGGAATTCTCTGTAGGGACGTAATATATATGATGGATGTTGCCAACTTGACATTCAAATTTTGGATAATGCAGAGGTAAGTGATTCTGTTGATATGAAACTTGAAATTTGGATAAAAGACTCGGGTCATTTGAAGGTGTTTGACAAAAATGGGTGTGAGAGAAAATGAAGTTAAAGATGATGAAAATATTGTTGTGAAGTGTGATAGTTTGAATATAAAATTTGAGATTAATTTAAAGCATGAGATAATTATGGTCAGTGAGATGGATTATGTTGGTTTGAATAACCAAAAACCAAAAGTTACAGATTTAGTGACGTGTTTTAATCATTCTTTGATAATGGATGCCAATTAGATTAAAAAACTAGAGATGTTGTGATGGAATCACCACCGGTACAAAATATTATGTTGGATTCATGTACTGTGACTATAGACAAATCATACCAAGATTTGTATTATTTTATTAAAGAAAAGAATTATATTGATGTTTATGGAAATCGATTTTGGAATCCATATTTAGAGAAGTATGTCGATGAAGAGTCCAACAGGTGAAATATACCATTAGAGATTAAACCCAAAGATAATAAAGTTATGGTCTTTGACTCTGATCATATTATTGATATTGTTAATGGTACATGGGCAAAGGAACCAATGAAAAAAATCATTGATGTAGTGAAAATCAGCTTCATGAGTATTCAAGGTTGGAGCAACCATTTAGTTTCCCAAAGGAAGGATCATGTTGTAATACCAAATGGATGAGATTGGAATAAGCCTTTAGACGATGATGTATTAAACATCCATTCCTATCTCTTATACGGATTGATACATTGTATGAATTTGATCATCTCCTTTGCATCAATGGAATCAAAAGTGACTCTAGGTATCTCAATGGTAGAGAAATCATGGACAAGTAGGATCGTATTTATGAAATTACTAAAGTACAGAAAATCTCAGTGGAGGATGCATTGAAGAACCATGGTATGGATCTACATTTGTTTCATGGTGTAGTGTATGAATGTACATGGTTTGGTCGACGGGGTTACAAGTTTTGCCACAAAAACTATGATGTTTTAAAAGAAAATTATGATAAAATAATTGAAATTCTCAATTTCCAAAAACTTGACAAAATCATTCAAGATTTTAGTGATGTAGAGTATAACAAACAAATCATGTGTATGGTTCAACATTATAGACATCTAAGAGATACAACTCGGATATATGTTGGTGATATATGTTTGTTGGATTATCCAAAAAATTTGTTTGCAGGATTGTTCTTTCTATGGATGACATATTTTGTAAGAGATACTTATTTTGTATCTATCACTTATTTGATGACAACATGGATCAAAATGTTTGGTTGGTTTACATCTTTGAATCTGATGAAGGAGATTATTGTGGGTTATCTTACCATATTGAATGTGTACTTCAATGTGAGAAGGTAAGGGTTATTGGTCTTGGACAATTGATGCAGTTGGATGGTAGTTATTGTTGTGTTTCTTGTAGTAAAGTGTCAAACATACTTGGATGTTGAAAGAAGAAACAAATGATGGTTAGGGAAGATTTTCTCCTAGATGTATTTTGTTATAGGATATATTTGAGTTATAGGTTTTGCGATTAAATCTCTCGTTTTAAAGAATTGTATGAGTTTGTGAAAGATGTAAAGGCCAAACTCAAAATATATGTGAATCCTGAGAATGGAAGTTATTCTAAAATGGCACGAAAAATAGCGAGCATGTTTTTTATTACTAGTATGCAAAATGATTCAGTTCAGTACAACAACATTGTTGGATTAAATAGTAGTCCAATTCGAATGTTGAATTCTTATTTGATTCAGAATATATCATTTCCTTTCGGCCATGATCAACTTGATGAACCAATTAAAGTGATTTTTGACCCTGGAGGTATTAAGTTTGTACACTTCGACATAGAAACTATGTTGTGAGTTTATATTTGGTTGTCAGCCATTGCCGACATGTAAACTATATTTTTGGTTCATATTTGGTTGTCGACCAAGTCTAAAAGAGCATGAGAGTATGTTTGGTCTAATCATCGAAAAAGAGAATCTTGGTTTAATCCTTTAGGACAAGGATTAATTCGAGTAGGGAGATTTGTTAGGGACCAATTTATAAATACTAGTTTTATTTGAGTCTCAGGGTGTTATTTTCTTTATTTCTTTTATTTTGTTAAACATGCATTTTGATGTATAAGGTTTAAGTTGTCTAACTTGCCTTACTGTTGAGTTTTATCGAGAGAATGAATGGAATGAAAATTGTTTCTTTCCCCGATTTCTATGTTCTGTCGTCTCCTTTTGCTCCTCTATTTCCTCCTCTATTTTAATTTTTGATTTTTTAGTTTTGTTTCCTTACACCCTTCAACCTCTTCCACTGTCATACCGTGGAGTGCACTGTTATCGTCATACCATAAAGTTCACCGCCACCGCCATCGTATACCTCATCCTCGTCTAATAAAACCCTTAAACCAATTTGATAATTCAGTTAAAAGAAAGAAAGAAAATATCACTGGATTTATATTAGGGATAGAAAAAGCGTTTTAAAGGAAGCAAGCCTCATCTCTTGATATCCTTTCCTCGAAAAAAGATCAAGAGTTTACTACAAGAGGAAGAATTGCAAGTCTACTGGTTTTCACGTTCACAAAAGTTTTATTCACTTCTGGTTTAACAAGCATAAGAATATTTATTAGTAATATGGATTCATGTTTGTGATATTTGTTTCATTTGATTTTAGGTTTGATAAGTTAATTATTGAAGAAACTTCTATTCTTGGGGTTTATGATTTGTGTACATTGTCAAATCTTACATTCAAAATGTTTTATTTAAAGTTGACTTAATTGTTTCTTGTGATTAATTTCTTGTTTTTTTGAGGTAGTTCATTTTGAATTGTAAGTTGTCCATAAATTCTTTTGTATTATACTAACTAGAAATACATGTGAAATCATGTACGTAGATGCAGAGAGTGTATATGTGTGGGTATTCTCTTAGTATTGTATATATGATCACAGGCTTTATGGATTATTTTTTTAATATGGCTTGGTTTGTTGAGCACTTACTCTTTTTCATCCTTGCCTTCTTGTTGATGCAATGTTTTGTGTTGTTCATGATGCTGAAAGTTCAGATGATCTGTTTTTATGGGGTATACGTCTAATCTATTTCCTTTTAATTTTATCTAGTCTACCAATCCTTATCTACTTTATTATTGTAGAGCTAATCTATAAATTTTTTTAGGCTTTGTTGGTGAGCTACATCCTGATTGAAACAATAAAAATGGCAAGCATATCATGTACACACATAAGAATATTGTTATTAAATACAATAAGGATCAATTTGTGGTTTATGACGTATATGTGTTCTGTTTCTTTTATTTGAAATTTTCTATTGTCATAATTGTTCATTCTTACAGATTATTCACGTCAATCTCACGCAGGAGGGTCCAAAAATATCAGAGGTAGTGAGAATTTTGGACATGATCTATTCTATCAAATGGTTTCCAACTAATTTTATTTTATTTTTGGAATGTTTTTGTTTTGAAGAATTCGTAATTTTAATGTGAACAGGGTACATTTGTCAGTGAACATGCTATTCCTGTTGCTATATTTGAAACTGATACTAGTTAATTTTGATACTTTTAACTTCAATTGGTTCTTCACTTTTTAATATACTAATTGAAATAACTAATTGCTTCTAATTTGTTGTTTATAATCTGAAAAAGAGGAAGAGAGAAAGGTAGCTATTTTGTTGCTTATGGATATAGGCTATTTTTTTATTCTATTGAGCTTCTGTGTACAATCTGTAAATTTTTAGAAAAAATAAATCATAGATACTATATTTATGTCACACATCACATCTTTTCTCATTATGTGATTCCATTAAAAGAGACTAGATAGTATGACTTTTCTAATACTAAGTTGGTTTAATAATGATTCCATTAAAAGAGAATAGTAGAACTCGTGTTGCTTCATGTAATCACCGGAATTCGTCTGGGGAGTCGCCATCAATTGTTTTTCTACGGTGCGATTGGAACACCAAATTTGTGTCTACGAACCAGAGCTGAATCCGGGAGTCTGTTACGCGCAGGGAAGGGTGAGCACCCCTACAACGCCCAAAATCAGCATCGATCGGTTACAAAATATTTTATACGATCGAAATTGTAAATTGATATCGAATCTGTAAAAAAGGGTTAGTAAATAATCAATAAACATAATAATGCGTGAAAATAATAATTTTCATAAAGAAGCAGGGGCTAATCTACAAAAATAGGAAACATTTGGGGTTAAATAAAATATAATAAGGGTAAAATTGAAAGCAATTAAAAATATGATGCTTAATTTGGAAAAAACAGTGACCAATATTGAACTTAATGCAAACTGGGAGGCCGAAGCAAGAACACGCTGGGAATGCAAGGACTGTGCGCGCAATTTTTCCATTTTTCGGGTTATGCATGGGTCCGGCTGCTGGACCGGGTTTGGTGCGGGTCTGGAGGTTCAAAACGGCACCGTTTTGGGTCCTAAGAACCGGCACCAAAACGGCGCCGTTTTGGTTCCAACATAAATGCCCCCTTTTAATTTTTTTTTTGCTACCCATTCATTTGTGTCTTCTTCTCAGAAGAGAAACCCTCAAAGCTTCAAGAGAGCTCTCAAGCTCTCGGGTGTCCATGGCGTCGAACCACCGATGACCCTTCGTCGGCCGCCGTGTCGGCCGTCGCGTCGGCGACCAGAAACCAAAAAGGGACCACCTTTCGAAACGTCTCGTCGAGGAGAGTCTATCCACGGGCTCGGATTTTCGAAAAGGGGCGCCTATCAACGTGGATCTACAAGATAAGTATTCGAAAACTCTATATTCTTTTTACCTTGTTTGCTTCTTTTTTGCTTCCGATTAGACTCCTATTTCTCTTTTTTTTTTTGGCTCAGATATTGTAGTAATATTGGACTGAGATTTTGCTTCGAATAATGCTTTTTGGATATTTTTTTTTGCTCCGGTTTTCAACCGGTTACATGCATGCACATATGGGTTTTTATACCCATCATTTTCAACATATTAAAATCAAAGAAAAGGGTTCTTTATCCTACATTAGATCTACAAAAATAGGACTAATAATTTCTCTTTATTTTGCAGGTTCGACTGGACATGGGCGGTGATTGCTGGATCTTCACGTGGCTGGGGCGATGGCCGGCTTTCTCGGCGAATCAGAAGAGCGCGTGAACACCACGCGCTATTCGAACAGTCGCGCGTGATGGTCACGCGCGGACAGCTGGCGGACGACAGACAAAGGAGCGGCCGACTATTTGGTTAAGGTAATGGGATTAGTTAGGGTTAGGTTAGGGGTGTTAGATTAGGTTTAATTTTGTTTTGGGTTTGGATATGGGTTGTAATATTTAGGTTAGTGGGCTACCGGTCATGGGCTTATTTTGTAGTATTTGGGTCATTGTAATGGGTTTTAATATTTGTAATATATTGGCATGGGTTTTAGTAAAATGGGTAATTAAATGGTTTATTACACTTCATATTTTAGAAGACATGAAATATCGCTAACAAATTCCTATTTGTAGGTAGTTTAATTTTCTTCTTGGGAAAAATACAAATAGAATGCACTTGATCACTTTATCTTCTTCTGTGTTTTAGATTATACAGTTAATTTCAGGTTCACAGAATGGCTAATTTTTTGCTTGGGTTGTTGTTGAAGAAATTATGTTTAAGGTTCATATAACTGTCCCGAGAGTTTTTTATTTGAACTCTAAAATAAATATAGAAAATAAATATCTTGTCTTAATTTATCATTTTATTTTCCATTCATTTGTGTAATATAAGAAATAAAATCTTTTATCTTAATTTAGTATTTTATTTCTATTTGTACCTGATTTTTTGTTAAGATCTACTATTAAGCTTTGTCCATTCCTTATATTTCAAGCAGTAATTTATGTCATCATGATATGTTTCATGTGGTTTAGATGTTAATGTATCATATTAAGATGGTTGATAGATTATTATTATTATTATTATTATTATTATTATTACTACAAAGTGGCGTTACTAACAACGTTTGTCAAGACAAACACCATTAAAGAACGGTTTATATTGCGGCGTTTGAATTTTTAAAAGCTACTAAAAAATAATTTTATTGCGACGTTTGTATTTTCAAACCCCACAAAAGAAGAGTTTTTTGCGACGTTTATATTTTCAAACGACACTAAAAAATAACTTTTTGCGATATTTTTACTCAAAATACGCTGCAAACAATTGCGACATTAGTTTTAACAGTACTTCTTACAACGTTTTTTTAAACATCGGAAAAATTTTCTAACGACACTAAAAACACTGTTATACAACTAAAAAACGTCTCTATGAAAAATATTCTTCATATACTACATGTTAAGCCTAAATATACAGACTGTTAGAATGTTTTGATCTGTGTTAACCACCTCCAAAACACAGACATCATCCACTGCCAAATGATTCTCAGACATTGACATGCCATGTTTTCTCACTTGGTGGAACCTCAAGGATAACATTCTTGCGGAAAAAATCCGATCCAATGGTATGTTCTGCAGTGGAAACCCTAAAACAAATTTAGAAGGATTAATTAGATTTTGAGAGTTAATATATTTTTTTCCAAAAAATTAAAAATAATAAATATTTAATTTATTCAATTTTTTATGGTTCAAATAATAACTAATATGAAAAATAAAACTCAAGTATACATTGATATACCTAAAATAAAATCTTAAAATATTCTGAGTCTAAACATGTAATATCTCAAAGTAAAAATATAATAAAATGTTATTGTCACTAAAATCTGAAAAATAAAATAAAAGGTATACTGAAAATAAAAGTAATCTAGTAATTGAGAAGTTTTTCGAGTACCGAGATATCTAAAGATTGAGAACGTGATGTTTAAAGATTTGGAGAATATTTTTTTAAAGATTTTTGATAAATTAAAAAAATTAAAAATAAAAAAATAAAATTATTGTCACATTGAAATATTGATTGAATAACACATTTTAAAAAACCTTTTTAACGATCAATCATTTAAAATTATAATGTAATCAAAATTATTTTATAAGAAAGTTTTTTCTCTAGTAGCTCTTCTCTCCACTGTCAAAACTTTTCCTCTTCATTCTCTTCATTTAGAAAGTTTTTTCTCTACAGTCCTAGTAGCTCTCTTCTCTCCACTGTCAAAACTTTTCTTCTTCATTCTCTTCATTTACCGGCGGAGGCACTAATTTTAATATTGGTCGTTGACCGCTAGATCTGTTATTTCGTTTATTTTAATTTTAATTTTTAATAAAGTATTTTGCTCTTGTGACACGATTTTATTCTACCTTTTGGTATGTTTTCTCTATTTATTTTGATTTTTTATTAGGGTTGGATCCGACGACACCACGACTGATCAAGATGGCGTTCCTTTCTCTATATTGTTGATCTCCCTATTTTAGACCCTCGAACAAGATTTGGATATGCAATTACATCTACCGTTCTTTTTCGCGATTGAATAGTGGTAATATCTTTATTGTCAACACACCTTCATTGTAATATGCATTTTTATGTTGTTTGTTGATGATTTTACCTATTATCGTGAATTTTGGTGATGTTTGTATCCTTCTTTTATTTCGAGTATTTGGATTAGGTTTTTACCTTTTTCTTATCTGGTCTTCTTATGATCTTTGTTTTACTTGTTTTGTTTATTAGGTATATATCCGGATTTAGGTCTTTTGTTTACTAAGATGTGAATTTTTATTGTATTTTTAGATATATCCTTGTTTAATAAAATTAGTAGATCTATGTTCAAAAAATATTTATTATCACACAAAAAAAATAATAAGTACTTATCTACATAGCTTAAATGAAAAATAGGTGTCTAAAATTAGAGATGTACATAGTTAACCGTAATCGTAATCGGTATATTTTACAGGTTAATTAATTGAATCATTAAAAATAAACGGTTTTAATTATTTGAAATATTAAAAATAATTATTAATGGTTACGATTATGATTGTAAATTTTGATTAATAACCGTAATTAAATTATTTATATATTTTAAAATATAAAATAACTTTTAAAACTTTAATAGTTTTTATGTTTTGTTTTAAAACTTTAATAGTTTTAAAATATAAAATAACTTTTAAAACTCTAATAGTTTGATTATTATATTTAGTTAAAATTTATATTTAAAACTTTATTAGTGATTTTCATGCCTTAAATTTTAGTGGTGTATTGCTATAATGTTATTTTTAAAAACTTTTTAAACTTTAAACATTAAAATATTATAAAGTTGATGTGTTTTATCTTGTGTTGAAACTTTATAGTATTAAGTACTTTTTAATTACGACATAAGTCACTAGAATATCTTTATTTAATTATTTTATAAATATTTTAATATATTATTTATTAAAAAAATAATTACACTACTCTAAAAAAATAATATGTGAAAAAATATAATAGGTTACATGTTAATGATAACGAACTGTCCATTAACTGGTCACGATTAATTTTTTTCTTAATCGTTATGTTATGGTTAATAAAATTTAATAATCATTATAATGAATAACCGACCATTTAAACTAAACGGTATGGTTAACCTACCATGAACATGTCACGGGACCATTACACTCTTCCTAAAAGACATGTCTAATAGGATGTGCAGCGCCACTATTTATATACCCAAGACCTCCCTTTTTCTTTCTGATATGGGATTAATGCTCATTGCCTCATTTCAGGCTTGAGAAACACCTTTACCTAAAATATCTCTCTCTTGAACTTTAGGTCCCTAAAATGTTTTTTTTTTTATAAATAGGTGTCTAATGTTTACATCGCTGTAATTTTATGTGTATGTTTAATGATTTTAAAAAGATTGTTAATCAATCGATACTTGACACATAACACTAATTTAAATTTTTTAAAGAAAATAAAACCAAAACTTTCAGTTAAAAAATCAAAAAAATCAATTTTTAACCTCAAAACCCCAAATCATTGGCGATCGTTTCCCATTAGCACTTATTTTAATCGTCACACCTAAACGTTCATTTCTTTCAACACGTCGCTTAAAACACCAAATGATGTGTTAGTCAAATACCGAATATTGAACATAAAATCTACATTTGATTGACACATCGTTTAGTATTTGTGACCACGTTGTATTGAGAGAAATGACTACTTAAGTCCAACAATCAAATTAATGTTCATGCTTGCGAAATAACTATACACTTTAAAGTAAGTATACTCATCGATCAAGTAATAAAATGATGAAATAGACTATCAAACTCACAAAAATTGAATCAATAAATTGTAGTTTATCAAATTAAATGCAAACAATAAACTAGTCTAATTTAATATATGTTAAACGATTAACAATAAGTTGATTTAGTGAGACGAGGTACTGAGTTACATGTCGCATTAGAAATTTGACATACATTGTATATAGATCAAATTCTATGAGAAAATTGTTCTTATACTAAACCTTTATAATATTTGTTTTAATTTAATAGTTAATAAATTTAATACCAATAATTTAAAAATATAGATCGAATAAAGTATTACATAATTTCATAGTTTTATTTAACAAGTAATTATAAACGCGTTTAAGACACTAAAAACCCTAAATTTTAAACTCTAATCCTTAATATCAACAAATTTCATAGAGGCAAATTCTCATCAACCGATGAAGATGTTTTTTTTTTTGTGTGTGTGTAGATGAACTATATGATTGAGGAATCACTTATATTTCTCAGCAACTTCTTGCAGACATTTACATACCTCCTGTGGCTTGGAAAACATGGCCATATGATCAGCTCCATCTATGAACTTCACATCGACTGCTGTACTAGTTTCAATGTACCATCTCTGCAAGCTTTCGTTTATCGGAAAATCATCTTTGCAAACGATATAAACCCGATCGATCGAACCGAATTTCTCTTTTGTTAGCAGAGATTCCTTGGACAAATCTTTCAGGAAAAGCTTTCCTGGTCTCAACAACGTTGTGGCCAATTCTATGTCCTAGAAATTCCAACAACATAAACATCAGAGCATCAGAACTCACAAACTATCTCATCATTTTGTACTTATAAACCGAATCGAATCAATTAAATTATACTGACCTCTTTTGGTGATAGATGATAGGCCTTTGCAGCGATGTATTTTGGTCCAAGCAAGGTACGAGTTGGTGGATTTTCGGGACCATCATCAAACCATACCTGTGAATCCATTTTCGGTTCCTCTGCATTCCTTTTGAAGAACTAGTTTCCACAAACAAACCATTCAACCAGAAGTTTAGATCCGAAGACGATACGAAACTCAACATACAGATAAAACACACAGACATGACAGTGATCAGTTTTGTACCTCGGACAGTGCTGTTGCAATAGGAGAATGATGGTTGGGCATCAAGGCTGAAAGATAAACAGCAGCCGATACTTTGGTAGGAAAGCTTTCCATGGCTAAGGAAATGATAACCCCGCCATAACTATGTCCTACTAATATCACCTTCTCGTGGTCAGGCAACGAGGCCATGAATTCCATCAATGGGAGCGCAAAATCCGACACGGAATCCAGCTCGGTGATCTGCTTCGGGTTGATTCCACTGGCACCGAGGTCCAAAGGAGTGGCACGGTGACCGGCTGATTGTAACAGCGAGACAACCTTGTACCAGCACCAAGCTCCAAGGCACAGACCATGAATTAGAACAAAGTGTGCCATAGTTCACTATTCTTGTTGTTACCGAGGATTATTGGATAAGAAAGCTTTGTTTTCTTTTGCCATGTTTGGTTTGGATATAATTTGACTTGATATCCTCCACATATAGTGCTTGACCATAAAAAAAACACTATTGGTCACTAAACTATTATCGTTTTTTCACTTTAGTCACATGCATAAAAGATGATAATAAAGTTAGTTTATTCAAACGAAAGACGGATCGGTCTCGTACATAATAAAAACCATCTTGTAAAGATGATAGGATCGGATTAATCTCGATTCGAACACCACATTCTTGTTTATTGATTACAAACTTGGCTCACTGAAACATGCATGGTTGAATCAAATGTATTTGGCAGCAACTTGTTGCAGACAGTTGCAGAGCTCAAGGGGCTTGGAGAACATGGGCATATGATCTGCACCAGCTATGGATTTTACATCGACTGTCGGACTGTTTTCGATGTACCATTTCTGCAAGCTTTCTTTGATCAGCAAATCATCTTCGCAGACTATATAAACCCGGTTGATCGATCCGAATTTCTCTCTTGTTAACAAAGATTCCTTGGACAGATCTTTGATGAACCACTTGCCTTGTCTCTGCAAAGTCAACATTAACTCTATGTCCTATGAATTGCAGCGAAACATCAGAGGCATTAGCACCCATGAACAAACCACATTGATTAAATCATCTATGATAGGGACCAAATTATGATAAATTAAAATACAAAGACTAAATTTTTAATGCTAAAATGTATTCAATGTCACTTAACTATGAGTTTTTATTCTAAAAGTTACAAACAAGTCACTCAAATTAAAAATTATTACAAACGTGTTACTCAATTAACATATTATTACAAATATATCATTTTTTAAGCGTGACATGATATAATAACATTTTAGTCCTAAAACTTATATGATTTATTAATTTAGTCCTAATTTAAAAAAAATTCAATAAATTTAACTCATAATATTTAAAAATTTCATCATTTTAATCTTTATTCTACTCCAAAATTATTTATTCTTTTCCCATAAATTTTATATTACTTTCTTGTTATTTTCCTAATATAATAACAATTTAATAATAATTTTGTATTGTTTTATGTCAGAGTGCAGTTATTGGACTATTATTTTAATACGATGGACTCACTTGCCATAATATCACATAAAATACTAAATTAATAGAGTTTTTAAATAAGGATGATTAAATTTATTAGATTATTATAAGTTAAAAAATATTAATGATATGTTATTATACGAAAGAAAAGTGACTTGTTTGTAAATATGTTTATAATGATATATTAATTGAGTGACATATTTATAGTTTTTAGAAGATACACCTCATATTTCTAGCAAAACCTATTTTTTTGAAATGTAATAAAATCTATAATTAAGTGACTTTGGGTGTAGTTTACCCATCTTTAATGTGAGTATATTAGAGGGATCAAAACCATAATTTAACCTTTTTGTGAAGTTATTGAAAACTTTGAACATACGAAGTACTGACCTCTTTTGGTGAGAGATGATAAACCTTTGCCTCCATGAATTTTGGTCCAAACAAGGCATGAGTTGGGGGATTTTCAACCCCATCGTCAAAGGTGAGCTCGAAATCTGCGGATACCCTTTTTAGAGACTAAATTCCTCGAACATTCGATCGAAATTAAAATCAAAATAAAAAAAAAATACGAAAACTTACGAATACAAACACGATAAATGAAATATACAACATGTTCGGGTTTTTTTTTTTTTTTTTACCTCAGTTACTACGGTTGCAATAGGAGACTGGTACTTGGGCATTAAGGCTGTGACATAAACAGCCTCTAGTACTTTGGTAGGAAAACTTTCCATGGCTAAAGAAATGCAAATCCCACCAAAACTATGACCCACTAATATCACCTTCTCCTCTTGAGGCAAAGATGCCATGAATTCCATCAATGGTTGCACGTAATCCGATATGGAATCGAGCTCGGTGATCTGCCTCGGGTTGATGCCGCAGGCACCGAGATCCAACGGAGTGACACGGTGACCGGCTGATTTGAGCAGCCGGACGACCTTGTACCAACACCAAGCTCCAAGACATATACCATGGATTAGAACAAAGTGTGCCATGCTAATTCCTTCTTCTGCTTCTTGTTCTTTGTCAATGGCTGCAAGGGGATGAGCTCAAACCTGCAGGTTATAACATCATGGGATTTAAATGTTAGATATAGTGAATTAATGATCATTAAGTCCGTTGTATTTTTTTAATTAAGAATTAAGGGTTTAATAAATTTCTGTATTTTTAAAAAATTAATTAAATTTTATTTTTTTTATCCAATTAAGTTTTTGTATTAATAAATTAAATTAATTAAGTTCTCGAAATAAAAAATACATCAATTAAACACTTTGGCCAATTTTAATTATTAAGTGTTAATTGTTTCATGTTTAGGGGTGTTTAACGAGTTGAGCAGCTTATGAGTTGCTCAAACTTGACTAATTTAAAACTCGATAAAAGCTCGATTTAGATTGTTTCGAATTGAAATCGAACTTGACTCGAGACCTTAATGAGTTAAATCGAGTAAAATCTAACTCGACTCGATAAGTTTGCGAGCAACTCGTTAAATTTTTAAAATATTATTTAATAATTATTGTAAATTATTTTATTCAAAAATAATTTTAAATAATAATTATTGATTTATTGATTGTTATTTTAATTTTAACATATTAGTTTGGTGTATTTGTGGATTGTTAGTTTGAAATTTAGACCTTGAAAGTATTTTATAAACTTTTTTGGTATTTTTTAGTCAAATTTGTTAATTTATGTTAATATTAAGTCTCATATAGTATTATTAAATTTTAATTTTAGTTAAAAATAAGTTAAATTTTTTTGTGAGCTTAACAAGCAACGAATCGAGTTGAGTAATAAAATATTTAACGAACACAATTCGAGTATAATTTAAACGAGCTTAATGAGCAACGAGTCGAGCATTAAATTTTTTTAACGAGCACAAATCAAATACTATCATATTCGCGATCGACTCACTCGATAAGTATCTCTATTCATGTTATTTGTCACGCGGCAACACTAAATCGTGTCATGTGGTACACTTCTAATGATGTCATTCGGCATTTCAAGAATTTTTAATTACTTTTAAAAAGTAGTTTAGAACATTCTTAAAAAAAATAATTAAAATATTTAAAAATATTAAAATATCTTTTCAGAAAATTTTTAATTTATTTAAAAATAGAAATTATTAAATATTTTTAAAATTTTAAAATTATATATTTTAGAAAAACATATTTAAAATCTGTAAAAAATAAAAATATTTTTAATAATGTTTTAACACTTTTTAAATATTTTAACGATTTAAAAATAATTTTTGTTGTTTAATGTATTTTTTTCAAATTATTCTTTATAATTGAATAATAATTTTTAAAACTTTATAAATTTCAAAATAAAAAAGAATATTTTATTTTATTTTAAAAAATATAATTTCCCATTTTTTTTAAAAAAAGTTTTTTTCTTATTTTTTTTTTAAATGTCAAGTGACGTTATCCCGTTACACTTGTTAAAATTCTTTAAAAATTTATTAAAATTAACGGTCAATAATAATTAAAATATCAAATTAATTTTTTTTAGAATTTGAGGGTTTAATTGGATAAAAAAAAATTTAGCGGCTGAATTAATTTTTTTTATAAAAGTTTAATGCCTGCTTGAATTCTTAAGCCATTAATTAATGATCATTAAGTCAGTTGTAACTTTTATATTAATTAATAATCATTAATTTTACTGTATTTTTTACCCTCTGTCCTTATAAAGTTATTATTTTTTTCATTTTATAATTATATTATTTAAATTGTCACTTTAAAAAATTCAATAATTTTTATAATATATATTTTTTATCCTTTTTAATCTTTAATAAATATAAAAATAAGTATTTAAGAATAAATTTATGATTTAAATTATTTTAAATCACACAAATCTTATTTTTTTCCCCAAAAAAAACTGTAAAAAATTAATATGTAATAAAAATAATAAAATAAAAAGTACTAACTAATGATCATCAAGTTAGTTGTATTTTTTATATTATTTAATTATCAATAAGTTTGTTAGTATAATTTTTATATTAATTAATGGTCATTAAATCCGTTGTATTTTTTTCTAATTAATTACCAATTAACTTTTTTATTGTTATATTGAGAAACACATCCACCCTAATAAGGTCTTACAGTCTAAGAAATAAAGTCAATAAAACAGCTAAAAAGAATATATATATATATATTAATTTTTTTAATAAATTAGGCTTAACTCAGAAATAAGTGCCTAAACTATAATTTTTTCTGAAATAGATGGCTAATTTTTTGATTAAAATAAGTACCTCAACTATATATATTTTTTTGAAATAGGTGCCTGATGTATTTTTTGGCTGAAATAGATATCTAAATTTTTATTCTGTTAGTGTTTTAAAATAACACCGTTAAAAAAATTGTTTAACTTATAATTTTTTTTTAATATAAGTGTCTAATATTCTTTTAGGGCTAAGGGTGTTTGTTTGCTGAGAAAATCCGAATCGAAATTTGAAGAACCTCCCATGCTGACTGGTTCTGGGCGTGGGGTTTTACTAGAAGAGGTGGATGGAACCTGGAGCATCCTTTCACGTTGATTTCCTTTCTGGAATTGAATTGTTTGTTCATGTTTCTAGCTAAGTTGGTAATTTTCCTTTCACATAGAAAATTCGGAAATTTATTACAGCTCTAGCTAAGTTTCATGGAAATTTTCGGTGCAAAAGAGGTTGTAATTTCAAGTAATAATTCATCGGATAGTTGACGGATGTTTAATATATATTAATTAACTTATTTTTTTTAATAATATAAATCAAATATTATAAAAATATATTAACATGAATTTAAGTTTTAAAATTATAATTTTTATTTATTTTATTATTCAGTTTCATATTGTTTACACATATTTGAACGTTGATATAAATTAATTTATTAGGTATTTATTTAAAAAAATATTAGGCATTTATATTAGAAAAAAAATTATAGTTTGAGCACTTATTTATATGTTAAATTTTTTTAACGGTATTACCTTAAAATATTAACGAAATAAAACTTTAGGCACCTATTTTAGCAAAAAAAAACATTAAGCACCTATTTCAGGAAAAAAAATATAGTTAAGGCACTTATTTTAGCTGAAAAAAATATTAGGTACCTATTTTAAAAAAAATGTATAGTTTAGGCACTTATTTCTAAGTTAAGCCAATAAAATATTATAAATTCTCTAAATCAAAACCCTAATTTTATTTTTTTATATATTTTTTCATACTATTTTTTTACCTCTGTCTTCTTATAGTAATATTTTAATTTTGATTTAAATCATATTTGATTCATTTAAATTTAATTCAATTTTTTTATTTTTAAAACCATTAATTTAGCGAGCAATTTAAACATACGTAAATAATACTATAACTCGATTTACAAAATATAAACTCTGAGTTTAAAATTATTCTATATAAAGATAATAAATTTAAAATAAAATTATAAATTCGATGACATTATGAATACATTCTACAACAAATTTACATATTAATGACATCTAAAATATTTTTATTAAAACTTATATTTTTATCACTATTAGTATTTTATGATGTAAAAGTTAAGGTTACAACGATCGGTATCACTTGATGTTAAATATAATGATGTATCATTTTTTGTCATGTATTGTTAAACATATAATAACATTTGTAATTAGGTAATATTTATTTTGTCAGATAAATTATAAATTATCAATTTTCTGTTCTTATATCGAGTGAGAGTGTTTGGTCAATCTTTGAGTAGAAAAATTAACTTATTGTAACGTTTTTTTTTCTCAATCCGAGAAAAGAGAACGTTCATTAGTGAAGTTGATTGAAAATCCTTAGTGAGAACTAAAATAATGAATGTAGAGTTTGTTCGAAGCTTAAACCACTATAAATTTGTATCCTTAATTCACTCCCTCTTGGCATAAATTTTTTTATGATCATCGACAATATGCATTGTGAGGATCTTTTAACGAGAGTCAAATGACAATTACAATATATAAAAATCGTATCAAAAGATAAAAAAATTGTACCACAAAAAAAATATAATAAAGATAGAAAAATGTCACAAGAACAGAATTTTTTTATTAAAATTAAAAAAAAACTTAAAAAATATACAAATAAAAATACAATCATAAAAATATAAAAAATAATAAACACCGATTCCAATATCATGGTTAAGTCTCGAAATACACAAGGCGAGAGTGCATATTACATAATTAATTTCGGGTTCAAAGGAGATAAAACGACTAGGTTAACTAAAAGATTTCAATAATATTGTATAGTATACCACCGATAGATAAGGGTAAGTATTCGATCGAGTTGAATCAAAAAATTTTGAGTTATTCGATTTGAAGAGTTATATTTTATAACTCAAACTTTATTTGATTTTCTTTTTATTTGAGTCAAGTTTTTGAGTTCCTATAAAAATTTAATTGTAATTATTTATCATGTTATAGTACGATTTGATTTCAATATAAATGATTTTTTTATCATATAAGATATGCATATATATTTCTTCTTGTTTTTTTTTATATTTGATAATATTTTTTTATATTTTTATATATCAATATATATATATCATAAAAATTGAGAGATTTGTCTCAAACTTAGAAATAAATTCTTTAATTACTAAATTTTAAATTATTCAAGTTATTCGAGTTTCTACTTTACAATTTAAACTTTATTTAAAAAATTTTCGAATCGAATTTATAAAATTCTGAATCGAATCAAATTATTCAAGTTTTTTGAGTCGAATTTTTTTCGCCCTGCAAACAAGATTTGTAATGTGGTTGGGCAATGATGATTTTTTTACTTTGTTTTCAATATTTACAAGTATGATTTTGAAAAAACTGATTTTTTTTCGTTATTATGCCTATTAAAACAACAACAAATTATAAATCAAAAAAAACTAAGTGTATATATATATATATATATTTAAAATACTATGATATATATAAAAAAATAGTGATTTTTTAGAGAAGGTAGATAATAAAAACATAATTTTATTTTAAAACATGTAAAAATATCATTTTTTTAAGTAAAAATATTAATTTTTTAAATATTTATATGTGCTTTTGCATTAAGAGAACCGTTTTTAAAGAATTTTTTATTTCTTTCGAATTATAAATTAAAAATATTATTTTAAAAAATTATATAAAATTTCTTAAATTTTTGATCCATTACTAGTCGAGGTATCACATGACACATACATATATGTGTCATGTGTGATGGTAAATTCCTTTTGATTCCCTTTGCATTTGGTTCAATTAGTGACTATGATGATGTGTATGGTGGTTGCTTTTCCTAATATAAATCAATTATAGTTTGGGAAAATAGAGAAATTATATCATGGGTCAGTCTTATTATCCCATTTATGGGACTAACCAATAAAAATTGTTCACCTCATTATTTTTTAATTTTCTAAGTGAAGATTCACTTTGTAAAAATTATGACATGGAAAAATTGATGAAGTGGGCAGTTTTTATTGGTTGATCCCATGGACAGACAGGTGGTGAGGTTCACCCATGATATAAATTTTTTGGGAAAATGACTATTAAAATTTAGTAAAATTTTATGACGTGTGCCCATATATATTTTTATATGCATATATTTTAGGTGGATATTGATTCAAATTTTAATGTTTTTATATGTATATATAAGATATATATTTTTTATATTTTTAGATGTGATATATATAATAGATCGTATAGAATTAAAAAGTTAATTCTAATATAAAAATTAATTAATTAATTATTAAAATTTTTGAGTTATTCGAATATTTATTTTATAGCTTAAATTTTATTTAAATTTTTTTCTATCTTCTTCCCATAATCGAATCATGATCTGCCACGTAAAAGACAGTTTCAGAAACCAACGGTGGAGGATATCAAAACAATAGCCGTAGGTTACGCTGACGTGTTGAAAGAATCCAGGGGATTCTGACAGCGCCGCCAAGTTGCATGACAATGACCATCAGTTAAATATTCTCCGTTAAAATTATTAGGGATGGTAATGGTCTGGGTCGGGGTTTTGGCCGCCCCAACCCCAACCAAAAAAATGTAAATATCCGTCCTGACATAATTTTAATGTATATTTTTTTAACCTGATCCAAAATAATAAAATGTATAATTCGACTTTGATTTAACTCGATAAAATAATAAAACCCCGGTTAAACTTGATCCGACTAAAAAATATTAATAAAAATATTAAATATTATATATAAAAAGATAATAATAATAATATATAAATATATGAGGTCGGGGAGTTTTTACCTTAAACTTGATCCGACCTGATCTTATCTTAAATCCTCCCAACCCAACTCGATCCAAACTCGATTTTTTTAATAAAAAAACTCACCCCAATCGAGGTGGGTCAAAACCCAACGGGAGCGGTTTAAATTATCACCCCTAAAAATTATTGTGTTGATTATTTCGTCGTTAATTATCATTAGGATTATTTAATCGATTTTTTTCATAAATATAGTGTTTTAACTTATTTATCTCAAAATATAACATCAATTATTTTATTCTTAAAATATCATATTTTATATAATAAATATAAAAATAATTTTAAAAAATCTGACTTAAAACTATAAATAAATTAAATTAAATATTAAAATCGAGACTAAAAAATCTTATTTTGAACAATAATTTTTAGTATATTTTCTATAAAATCATTATTCAAAGTCAGGTCCTTTTGATCTTGACTTAAATATTTTATTCAATTTAGTTTATTTATTATTTAAAATCGGATGTTTTTAAATTTATTTTTATATTCATTATTTAAAATATAATATTTTAAAAAATAAAATAGTTGATATCATATTTTGGTGAAAAAACAATATTTAAGTAAATTTTCTTCTTTAATTGGTTGCTTGCAAAAATTAAATTACTTATAGATCATAAAATAGATATTAATAAATTATTTTTAAGATAAGTGCCCGATTTATAGTATAATTTATTTTGGGTAAACTATGTTAGATACCACCCAATTATGGCTCTTGATTCATTTTTACTATTGAACTTTTAATTGATTCAAATTTACCATTAAACTCTAATTTTAGTCTTAATTATACTACCTCACTGTTAAAATATAACAGAGTGATGATGTGGATGTCACAGCGAAACGATGTCGTTAAGATGTTGCAATATATTTTTATTGGTATCATGATCCCAACGATAAAAATGACTCAAATATCTAGGCAAACCATCAATAGACATCAAGGTCCTAATTACCATACAACATTAAATGATCCACTTAAGATTCTTATGTTTTAATACCGCATGAAATTACCTAATATTTACCAATCCATTATAAAAATTATTAGTTTTAATATTACCTTAATAGACTCCTTAAACCTTTTTATTACAAGTTATAGAACATCTGAATATAAATTTAAATTTATTGGATAGATTACTCAACGAGTACTAATACTCCTATATGGATACTAGTATGTCTCTCTTGGTATCGATAAACCAATTAGGTTTAAAAGAATTGAGTCTCCTACCTGTACTAATACACTCATTATGGCATTGGTACTCCATATTGATACGTGAACTACCCTGTATCGATTTCAACTAGTACATGTACTCTTATATTTACATATCAATATATGGAAATCTTCATCATAAAATAAAATAGTGGTATCGATATACCCTTAACGTATCGGTGCGTGAAAACATTATTGAAATTTCTATGCAAGGAGTAACTGGGATCATTATTCCATTTATGTTTTAATGGGATGGTATAAATGAGACTAAAATCGAAATTTAATGGTAAATTTGGACCAATCGTAAGTTTGATGATAAAAATAAATCATGAACTATAGTTCGATCGTACCTGGCATAGTTTACCCATTTATTTTTATACATTTGAAATGGTAAAGTAATACTAGAAAATTAATATTTTCAATAAAATGTAAAAAAAAACATGTCATAAAAAACCAAGAATTATTTTACTTTTTCTTTAGACAATTTGTGGAAAATGCGATTATAATTTGTGTTTAGATATATATATATATTAAAAATATATATGCTTAAATATTTAATTTCATAAATATTATTGAAAAAATCAGAGGTAATAAGATAAAAAAACTCAAGTTTGACATATTTGATAATATGCTTAAATATCTATTCTTCGTGTTTATTAATATCTTTAGTTTTGATCCAAATTTGATTTAACATATAATTATAAGGTCGATTAATAAGAAAATAATAAGATATAATTTCGTTTTATAGTAATTTATTTTAAATTTACGTTTAGAATTTTAAAATATTCGAAGCAACTTTATATTATAATCACTGTTAGTCGAATAAAAAAATAGTATAAATCATTAAAAATTTTAAAATTTATTTTTTGGGTAAGCAACTATATATAATTAGTGATTTTGTCTATTCTTAAACATTAAGGAACTACCTTGGCTTTATGTGTTTTTTTTTTAATCTATTTTCACTAAATTTCCCTACCAATAATACCATTCTCAAAATTCTCAAATTGCCCTCAGTGGACCTCTTGACCCGACGAGAGAACAACTAAGGACCAAAACACTGAGCTATACACGTGAATAATTAGGATGCGTACGGTTCGATTCAATTTCCGTTTAATTCAATAAGCTATTTTATTAACAATCGATTATCGATTTTATTATTTTTAATTTTTTATATTAATGTTAGTTTTTAAAGTTTTATATTTTATTTAATAAAATATTTTTATTTTATAATTTTAAAACATTAAAAGAGAAAAATTTAAGATGTTTTTTTATAAATATTTATTAAAAAAAATTAAATAAAAAATAATAAAAAAATATATGTATAGTATTTTAAGTATAAAATATATATTTTTATCTTGTGAAAAAATTATAAATCAATAAAAAAATTAAATTTGCTTCAATTTAATTTAGTTTAATTAATTATGATTTGTAAACTTATAATCCATAAATTATCTAAATACCCCAGTTCAGTTCAATTTTCGATTTTACAATCAGCTATACTCGGCCTAGGGGTGATAATGAGCATGTCTGGCTCGCGAGCTACCCGTGCTCGGTCAAAGCTCAGTCAAAGCTCGGCTCGAGTGAGCTTGACTCGGCTCGGATTCGACTCGGGATCTAAACGAACCGAGCCAAGTTTACCTAAGCTCGGCTCGAAAAACTCGTGAACAAGCTCAAAATAATTATATTTAAACATATATATACATATATATACATTAAAAACAATTTATTTAGTAAAGAAAAATAATACAATAAATTGAATATTATCAACTAAAATAAATTTACAAAACTACAAATAATAAATAAAAATAAACTAAAAATAAATAATAAAACACAATAATATAGAAATTTGTCTATTTCAAACCAAACTGAACCTAATAATATTATTTTTGAACCAAACTCGAGCCTAAAATTCCGAGCTTAACGAACCTCAAAACGAACCAAACTCAAATATACTTGTTTCCGAGCCGAGCCAGACCTTGCTCGGGCTCGACTCATTATCACCTGTGAATTACGAGCCTCTCGCGGTGCGGTCAGACTCGCACCCCAACGCGCCAAGACGTCACACTTTCCCTTCTCGCGCTCAGCCTACAAACTCCAGTGGCTCCTAGCTGTCGACCCGCCGTTCGTTGCAAGGAAAAAAAAGAACAAAGGGTAAAATAGATATTTCACATTACCCAAAAATTAACTGGCCATATTAATTGTGCATTTCAGGTTTGCTATGGTTCCTAATTTCGGCCATTCTTCTTTTTTCAGATGATTTTCTTCTTTGCTTAAAAATGAAGTCCAAAACCCTAAGGATCATCGAAGCTGGAAAACAGCTGCTCTTCATCTTCACATCTCATCGGTAACTCTCTCTTTCTTTGTGTATCACTTTCTCGAACTTTACTTCCCATTTTCTCGCGCTTTCTATCTTCCCAAGCACAGCCGATTATAGTTCTCTTATCAGTTATAGTGCGTACTTCTTTTAGGGCTTCGATTACTATATCTGTTTCCGTTTTTTGAACTTCCGATTTGCTTATTTGGTTAGAAGACACAACTTACTGTCTATTTTTACCTACTTTAAACTCTATTAAAAGCTTTTTGATGGATAAAATCTTTCAATTTTTTTGCCTAGTTTTCGTTCTCTTAACTTCTTTGAACTTGTACTAAGATGAACAGGATGAAATGGAAGTGCTATGTCAGCGTATTTTATTAGATTTCTTAAGGCGTATTTTTATGTTTCTTATTTCTTTAGATACAACCAATGTTGAAGAAATAGTTTAAAATGAATGAAAACGGCTCTAAGAATGCCTATTTCTATTCTTCAGTTAGTTTAAAATGTTTTGAAATTGAGGCTGTTACTTGTTTTCCAATCATTTTTTGTTGAAAAGAGTAAAAGGGAGGAGCTAACTTATTAGATTTTAACTTAGTTGCTTATTTTTAGCTGTTAATAAACTATTTTGTGTTTTTCTACTAAGCATTTTAGCTGTCGGTTTGTTTTCAGGGGAATATTTCAACCTGTTAAAGCATTCCGATTTTTCATGATTCTGTCATGTACCCTTTTTTGCTTAATTACATGTGAACCATGTACTGTGACTGGGATGCCAAAAACAGAAGATTCCGAGGGATGTGAGAAGTATGGTGTTGCTCAGTATGTTGGTTTTCTAGAAACTATTATCGGTGATACACATCCAGGCTATGATATGGGAACTTCTGTGGCACGCTTAAGTGTTGAGAGTGTATGCGCTGATTCTCATTCGTTTTGTTTTCCTTCGACATTGCGTGGGCTTTTGACTGAAGAAACTGCAATTGAAGTAGGTGGTTTAGAAGTTTCTAGGACTCAGTCTGATAGTGCTTCATCTTATGTAGAACAAAGTAACCCTAGGAGTCGGGCAAGTAATAGAAGTTGGTTGTCTAACCATAGTATGTTTAAATTATTAAATGGCAGGACAGTTTCATGTTCTTTATATTCAAGAGCTGGTATCCATGAGTTTTCCTCAATTCATAAAGATGGCGCTAATCAGAATGATATTTCTTCATGTAGAGGACCTTTACTAGGTCAGAAGAGTACTAGTATTAGCATGAAAAAGAATGAAGAGGTGACAAAATTAGGTCCTTTTGGTGATTTTCCTTCACTTAATGTAGAAATAAATCCTCCTATAATGGATTGGGGCCAGAAATTTTTATTTGCTCCTTCAGTGGTGTACTTGACAGTAGCAAATACATGCAACGACAGCGTTTTACACATTCATGAACCATTCAGTACCAATATACAGTTCTATCCTTGCAATTTTAGTGAGATTTTGCTTGGACCTGGTGAAGTAGCTTCTATATGTTTTGTATTTTTACCTAGATGGGTGGGCTTGTCATCAGCTCACCTTATCTTGCAGACAAGCTCTGGTGGTTTCCTGGTTCAGGCTAAGGGGTTTGCTGTCGAGTCCCCCTATGAAATTCAGCCATTAGTAAGCCTGGATATTCCTTTAAGTGGGCAGCTGAGTAAGAACTTGTCTTTGTTCAATCCTTTTGATGAAACCCTCTATGTGGAAGAAATAACTTCATGGATGTCAGTTTCTATTGGGAACTCTACCCATCATACTGAAGCTGTTTGTAGTATAGAGAACTTCAAGGGCTATATTGGGGAAAGTTTTCTTGGTGCTGGAGATTGGTTGATCATGAACAACGTTAAATATGATTTTCCCCTTATGGTTATGAGGCCAAGCAGAAAGTGGGAGATTAATCCTCAAAGCAGCGAGACCATCATGGAGATTGAATTATCCTTTGAATCAAAAGGAAATTTTTTTGGTGCTTTCTGCATTCAGTTGCAGAGGTCTTCACAAGACTTGTCTGATGTAGTAATGGTTCCTCTTGAAGTTGATTTGGGTAGGAAAGCATCCTATGACGACCGTGCAAGTTCTCTTTCAGTTTCTCTTGAAGCTTTGGTGCCATATGATGGCAGTGAAACTGTTTTTGTGGCCATTTCTTTGAAAAATTCTGCTCTTTATGTGCTGAGTTTTATCAAGATTGATGAAGAAGCAGATGCCAAGGTTTTCTACATCAAATACATGGAAGGGTTGTTGCTCTACCCTGGTGCTGTTACACAGGTTGCTGTGATTGATTGCACCAAACTACCAGTTGAAATTCATGATTCTTCTTCTGAAGTATCCAATATGATCAACAGTTGTAAATTGCTTCTAATGACAAATGAGTCTATTAGCCCTCAGATTGAAGTTTCTTGTGTGGATATAATCCATATTTGTGTGGAACATCAGAAAAATATATCCATGGTATATGAACATCAATCTAATAAGGTTGAAACTGGCAATACAAGGACAGGATCCTTGAGTGATGGCATGCAAATTGCTTCTCAGATCAAGGTTTGTTTAATTTACTTACAATGATACAATTTGAACCATCAAAATTGTTTTTTCATTGTTTATGTTTATTATTCTGTCGATTGATGCTTCATTCCTCTTCTATTCATTTGAAACTCTTTCCATCTTGCATATATTATAGAACCTTCCTCTTCTGCTATATGATATATATCAGGATTTCATCTTTACTAGGAATATAAATAAGATCATAATATTCTTACCTACCCGTTGAATGAGATTTCTCCTTGGACCATTTGGAATTGTTTATGTCTGTATATGTTCATTACCATGCATGTAAATGTCTCTCTCACCCTATAACAATTTTCTCTCTCCCTTGTTTTATGCATAAGCTCTCATTGTTCAAACCGTAATTAATCATACTAGATCTATGTTCAGGATATAACTAAGGTCATGTGACTATATGTAGGAGTTACAGACAGCAGAAGTGGATGAATTGGTGCTTGGAAACTGGAAATCTCAAGGTACCACAGGTGGCATGTCAGTGCTTGGTGACCATGACGTTCTGTTTCCAATGGTTCAAGTTGGAAGTCAATGCTCCAAGTGGATCACTGTGAAAAATCCTAGCACACAGCCAGTTGTAATGCAGCTCATTCTTAACTCGGGAGAAATCATTGATGAATGTAGGAGTAAAGATGTTTTTATGATGCCCTCTTCCGGTAGTTTGGCTCACAATTCATCTGCAATACCAATGAGACATGGGTTCTCCATAGGAGAGAGTGCAACGACAGAAGCTTATGTTCATCCTAACGGTAGAGCATCTTTTGGGCCGATATTGTTTCACCCTTCGAATCGATGTGGGTGGACAAGTTCTGCACTGATAAGGAACAACCTTTCTGGTGTTGAGTGGTTATCTTTGAGGGGATATGGCGGATCTGTTTCTCTAGTATTGCTCGAGGGTTCAGTGCCCATTGAAAGTGTAAAATTTTCCCTTAGCTTGCCAACTTCTCTAAATATCTCTTCTCCACAAATGTTTTTTCACGTGGAAGAGACTACTTATGCATGTTCTCAGCCATTATCAAAAGAGCTTTATGCCAAGAATACTGGAGACTTGCCACTTGAGGTAAGAAGCATTGAGGTTTCTGGGACAGAGTGCATAGCTGATGGATTTACGGTGCATAGTTGTAAAGGTTTCTTTCTTGAACCTGGAGAGTCAACAAAGCTTTTGATATCATACCAGCCAGATTTTTCAGCAGCTTTGGTACATAGAAATCTTGAACTGGCTTCGGCTGCAGGGGTTTTTGTCATACCCATGAAGGCAACTCTGCCAATGCATATGCTTAATCTTTGTAGGAAATCAGTGTTCTGGATGCGGCTAAAGAGACTCTGTATCACAATTTTTCTTTCTGCCTCTTTGTTGTTTCTCGTATTCTGTTTCAGTTTTCACCATGCAATGATTGTGGGTTCCCAAGATTACTTTGACAAGAGTGAGAAAAACCGGATCAGTACAATCCAGGCTGGAGAAGAATCTTCTTTTGTCAATCTCGATCAGAGAACCAGTAAGTTCTCTATGTCAGCTGCAATGGACAGTTTGTTAAGTTCAGTTGAGGATACTAACTCTTTGAAGGAGCAATGTAATGGTAGATTCTCAGATGGCCATGCTAGGAGAAACAGAGAGCAGTTAACTAATCAGAATGCAAAACTAGCTTCTAAAAATGACAGGGATATTAACAGTTTCTTAAATCCTCAGAGGGAAATTTCATTGTCATCTTTGTCCGCAAAACCTGTGGTGGCTGGAAATCCTGATCCAAAGGAAGCACCTCAAACTGGTGATCTTACTATTCGGATTGAGAAAGAAAAGGGTAGAAGGCGAAGGAAAAGGAAAGGTGGATTTAAAGAATTGATTGACGTTTCAAGCAGTCAAAGTGGAAACTCCACACCTTCATCCCCCCGCTCCCCGATAACATCTGTAACACCGAATCGCACATGGCTGCTCCCTTCCTATGTGGATCAATCTGTCGAGTCTAGAAATCCTTCTACTCATTTGGCTGACCAAATCCATGACAAGGGTCAACCTATCTCCAAAGCAAATGTACTGGGACCTAAAGTTTCCATGGAGCATTGTAGCAGCAACTTGTATTCTTCCACACCAGAGAAGCGTAGAATACCGGGGAAAGTTGTTCCAAAACCCGTTCTCTCGCACTCTGCTACTTTTCCTTGTGCTAGTACGCTGAGCTCCTCTTCTCCTTTGGCTTCAACATCTGTGATTCCTCCTTGTGCTCGAGCTCCAGGTTCCAAACTCTCCGTCCAAAAACTCTTAAAAGCAGAAGGGAAGGATAGAATCGGAGATGAATATACTTATGATATTTGGGGTGACCATTTTTCTGGACTCCATTTAAGGGGTAGTTCAAGGGATGTTGCTGCCATAAATCCCAACATTACCGAAAATAACTCTGATAGTTTCTTTGTATGGAGTCCACAGACCCCCTGAACAACCCCCAACCAAGATCTGTAAGTTCTTTCCATCAAGATGGGTAATGATAAGTTATTCAGATAAAATATTACATGTCTCTCGCATCACTAAAGTTCATTTCCATACACATTCATATGCATGCATGTGCATACACATGTTACATTGGCATAACATCCATTGATTAGAAGGGAATAAATAAACAAAGAAATACAAGTCTAAGAAATTCCCTAATTGGAACATCAAATTAGATCCTTTGTAAAGGAGGACTGTCTAACACAGATTGTAACAGTACAAGTCTATGATTAAATTAGAAACATAAAGGGTATGTACCATTCATCAACAGCTCATCTTCTTCAACCTGGAAACTCTTGGTGGAAGTAGTCTCTATGGGTGGTTCCATTTTTCTCAGGTGTTTGAGCAGTTGATGATTTTGTCTGGGAATTCTTTGTTGTTTATGTGGAAACCGGAAACCGGAAACTGAAAGAGAAATTGAGAAGACTGAAGATAAAATGTGCATTTGCTTCTTCACGTGATTGCAATGAGCTCAGACCTGAAAAGGATGGTGCCTTCATCACTAATTAATTCATTTGTTCTAACAGAGAAAAAGGCATGAATCACAGCCATTGAATCGATCTAACGGTGGAGAAACTGGCACAAAGACCCTGCTCTTAAATCAAAAAATAATTACTCGGCTAATGACGTAGGGTAACGAGGGACCAAGAAGGCCTTAGCGCCTCCGCCTCTCCAACTACTTAACAAAATTCATAATAGGCCCTTCAGAAATTTTAAAATTTTTAATTTGACCTCAAATTTTTAGAAATTTATATAGATTTTTTAAAAATATTTTTAATTATATTCTCTAAAAATTTTAATTTGTTCTTTTTAATTTTTTTTATTCTAATGATACTTCAAATCTTTATAAAAATAAATAATAAACATTATTTATTAATTTTGAATTTTTTATAATTTAAATTTAATAATTTAATTTCTTTTAATATTTGATCATGGTTTTGTCCCTGTACTTATCCCGGGCTTTTACCATCATCTATATGTGGCTGGGGACTTGGGGCTTGAGTAGAAAAGGTTTAGAAGAAGAGTAAAACAAATGACGGAAAATCTCAACATGGTGTCCGTTACTTGTTTCATATCTTTCCTCTTTAGATGTTTTTTTCTTATTTTCTTTGTTATATGTTTAAATTTTTAAGACTATTCAAAAATAGTATTTAAATTTTGGGACCTTATATAATTCATTAAAATAGACTTTTTAACTTATAATTAGTAAAAAATATATATTTTTTTAAAAAATGTTGTATTATAAAAAATATTGTTATATTATTTTTTGAATAATAATTTGTTTATTTATAAACATCTAAAAATCAAACATTTTTACTTAAAAATGTTATTTTTTATGTTTCAAAGTAAAATCATCTACAATACTCATATTATTTTTTTTAAAAGATCATTTTCAATCATCATCAAAGCAAGTTCATTTAATCTTTTTTACGATATAATTGTTCATAAGTATAGCTTTAATTTTATAAATTTTCTTTCTATAAAAATAATCATAATATGAATAGTCAATAAAATTTTATAAATATTTGTCACATTTGAAAAACGATTATAATGTTTTAACTATTATAACTCATATTTTTAAAAGATTTTAAAAATTTTATAATGAATTTTGAGCGTCACTTTAACTTGCTCAGATATATTCTCGGTAGTGTGGTTATTCCCCGTCGAGAGTCATCGTCGTTCCTCTAGCGTATTTGAGGTGGAAGAGAATGGCTGTGGGACAGGGGACTGTGGTTTGCTTGGAAGTTTTTTAGGTGAGAGACTCCCCAGATTTTCTAGTGGATGGAAAGACCATATGAAACCTTTGACGGAAGGGTTATGGATCTCAGGTGATAGTGATGCACTTTATTTGCGACGTGAGGAAGAGTAATGGATTGTGCAGGCCTACTGGTTCATGAAAACAGTGTACGCTAGTCGTTTTGAGCCGATTACTAGGTACTTTACCAGGTCCAGTCGCTGGGAACAAATTCACAAAGCTGTGTTGGGTGAAGACCTTTCTGGTGCCTCCTTGTTCGGCGCAGAGAAGTGTAATGTAGCGGGCTCCATCGTCACTCGTGCCTTCATGTCAGAAGGGAATTCCTAGGATGCTTTGTTGGTCTTGTTTTCGTTTTTCTCATGAAAACTTGGTTATTTTCCTTGGTGGCCCTTTGGGTATTTTTTTCTTTTAGCTAATCATATGCCGTTTGTAATTATAAAAGAAAAAATGGCAGGATCCTGAGGATCTGGGTTAACACAGACGAGCCTATTAGCTATATATGGCCAACTGAGCTTTCTAAAACTTAACAATTTTGGACTTATGGAGACTAAACACCAACAAAAATAGCTTTCCTCCATTCCTGGAAACTATATAGAAAAAATAACTCTACCAAAAGATAATACATATTTATTTATAGGTATAAGACTAAAAAATAGCCCTAACATTTGATTTAATAATTATTTTAGTTTTATTTTTTAAAAATAATTTAACTTTTAACGTTTATTTTTATCAAAATAATCCTTTTTACGGATGAAAACTATTAATTAATATGTTAAATAATTTCAAATGACCTGATAAACTTATATGATAATACACGTAATAACACTATCGTATAATGAAATATATTAACTTTGCATAATAACACATCAATCAAAAGATGATAATTGTTTATTATCAATTGAAAGTTAAATTGAATATGGGCTAAAATGATAATTCAAATCAAACTTTAAAGGCATTTTTAGCAGTATGCCTTATTTATATCCTTTGTCTGGATTGCTTCCGGGATGGAAACGATGTTCGGTACGGTTGGTCGGGTAGCTCGGGAGCCTTTACTTCAGCTCTCCATGTCCATAAGTTAAAACGGCATCCTCCTCCGAGGTGTTGATTGCGGTGCTCGAAGCTTTGCCTTATTCAAGCAAAACCCTCGAAAAAGTAATGTACATTGTTCTTCCTTTCTGCATTTGTCATCTGAAAATATGGATCTTCTTGGACTCCTGGTTCCTAGCCCTACTAAAAGGGTTGGGGTGACGTGCACTTTGACCCGAGCTTGGAGGAGACAAGCTGGGAAGGGTCTCGAGTGTGGAACGAGGAGAATTACGTGCGACCACTCTTAACTCGGGACTCTGGTAATGAGATCGTTGTGTAGTCTCCCTGGAGAAAAAGTAAAGCGTGAAGCTGGAGCAGACAGTCCAAGAAAATGGGAGAAGTCAAAGGCAATGCAGAAAATTAACTCTTACCTCTCGGGAGTCCAAGTTTTCGAACTTCGCAGGCTTTGCTGCACCGGCACTTGATCCGGTTTGAATTCTGATCGCTCTCTAGGACTAAGGGGCATATCCTGCATGTAAATATATTAAAGAATTTGGTAAATAAACGATTAGATGCCAGCAGACATCATGAGGGGAAGTGTTCTTATTTACCGTGGATTTTAGCCCGTTAGAAGATGAGGCACCCGAATGAGGTGAGCATTTTACAAATCGATGCTCTAGTAACATGCTTGCAGTTGGTCTCTCTGCGGGATTTCTTCTGAAGCAACAACGTAGGAAATCCTTCGCCTCCGGTGATAATGTCTCGGGAACGGGAGGGGTATCCTTCATCACTTTAAACATGGCTGCAGCCTACATTAACAAAGAGAAAAGTTGGCATGTTGTGGTTTTCTCCAATGTTTGGACAGATTAATAAAGTGAATTAAGATGCATCAGGTGCTTACTCCTTCGTATTCACTCCATGGTGCTTTACCGGTGAACATTTCGATGATCGTACAACCCAAACTCCAAATATCAACAGCTAGAGCAAGATCGGAACTATTATCCTTCTGCATCACGGCTTGCATAAGCTGCAGTGAAACGAATGATCTCAGTACATGTAAACTACAGACGGAAACACATTGATATGTTGCAAGATAGTACCTCTGGAGCCATCCAGTATGGACTTCCCTTCAAAGATAGATCAGCTCTTTGTCCGCTAAGCTGTGCAACAAAAGGATCCAAAATTATTCAAGCTGAATCGTAAATCCGACAACTAACAAGACCTTCAAGCAAAATTTCATGGAAGAATGGTACGTAATGGAAGACAATTCATCATGTATCCGTAGAGAAGGGGAAGCTATGAAACTCACATGTTTGGACATGCCAAAGTCAGCAAGCTTGACAACTCCGGATGCATCGACGAGCAAATTAGCCCCTTTAATATCTCTGAATAGAACAGGTGAAAAAGCATATTAAGCTGCCGATAACTCACGGAATACTACTAAAATAGGTTCATTCCCTCTCCTGACACCAGAAACCAGGATACAGTGTTTTGTACCTGTGGATTGTCATTGTACTGTGGAGGTAAGCCAACCCGGAAAGAATATGACGAGTAAAATTGCGGACAACAGATTCTGTTATGGCACCACAGTGATCACGAACATATTTATTAATTGAACCAGGATGAACATACTCCAGATATATGTAGAACTTGTCTTCAACCTGCATATGCATAATTCGAATGCCTTAATAGAAGTCCCTAAGATGATAATTGGAGTAAGAAGGGGTGAAATCATAATTACGCGATTCGCATGTTACTTACGATTTCACTGCCGTAATATTGAACTATGTTTTGATGCTTAAGCTGGCTAAGAACCTCAATCTCCTGCTCTAATTGCTTTATACACTCTGTGGATTTCGGGTCATCGGGAAATATCTCAACTTCCTTCATTGCACATAAAGCTCCCGTTTCTCTGTCAGAAAGAAGCCCTTTTAGCATTTAGAGAGGAAGCACAACGAAAGCAAATGTATATATAACTTGCATACCTGTTGCTGGCGACATAAACACTTCCAAATGTACCACGCCCGATAAGCTTCCCTTTTTGCCATTGACAATTCATCGGCAACGGCTCTGGTTTAGTTGGAACTTGGGGAATGGGAGCTGATGGTGAAGCCATAGCTGCTCCAGGAGGAAGTGGTAAGGGATGGACAATAGGGCCATTACTTTCAGATCTGAATGACGAGAACTCACGTGAATAATCCTGATGTATTGGCGAAGGAGGTCCACTTTGGCTTCTATACGTTCGAGGAGGACTTACATTTGGACTGTGGAGAGGAGTATCATCAGTACATGATACGGTGAAATCATAGAATGCTGGAGGAGGAAGCGCCACCATATCTAAAGTCGACATCTCTGGTGCAGACCAGATTTGTTTTCCCATAGGACTAGGAGCAATGTAGTGTGGGAACATGTCACCGGTACTCATTCTGTGTGGACTGAATGGAGACGAACTACGAAACGGACTTGCAGGGGCACTCGTAATCGGAACATTCACCTTAAACTCATCATGAGAACTGTCCCCTCGATTCACTTCTTGATGCAACATCTTAGGAGTTGATCTTATGTCCGAATACTCCATCTTCCTCTGGTTACGAGAAGCTAACATACTGTAATTCCAGAAATCATCGAACATTCGATTACAAAACAATCCATTACCAAGATTCAACTAAAGCACCAAATGAAGAGATCAATTATCAAGAACAAACCCATCAATGAAAAAGCTTTAAAATTTCAGATTGAGCATTCAGATCAGTCAAATAGCATTGCAATTATGAATAAATCATCGACAAGATCATAATTTGTCCTAAAATTAGCAGAAATGGATAATCCAATATCAATCTCCATAATAAAAAAGTACAAAACTTTATTTAAAATTTCAAGCTTAATTTAATTTTAATTAAAACTAATAATTGAGAGGAAAAAAATCACCTTGAATTGGAAGGAGTTCCATCTGCTTTTTCTCGATCTCTAGCCTCTAAAGCTCTACCATGTCCAACCTCAGTTGGCGACGGCAATCTTTTCTCGCCGTCTCCTTCAGGAACCGAAGCTGGAACCGGAGCCGGAAGCGGCAACGGAAGCGCCAACTGCGACGATGGTGCCCTCGAAGTAGGAGTCGAAGACGGCGACGGAGAATCAAAACTGGCGGAGAGTGGAGACGCCACTAGCTCCCGGTCGCTGAGACGCGTGAGCTTAGGTCCCGCAATGCGAAATCCCAAGTAATGGTGACGGGAACTGTGTCGTTGCTTGTGGTTACGCTTATGATAGCTACTATTATCTTGAAAATGCTTCCCCGAAGAAGCTGCCGGCGCTGAAGCGATGGTGGAAGAGGAAGGCGTCGACGACGAAGATGAAGAAGAAGACGAAGGAAAGGAAATATTCTGAAGCCAACCCATGGCTAGAAATCATTCTAAAAACAACAGTTAAACCAAAATCATAAAGAAAATGAATCGTACACGAAATATTCCAAGGAAAATCCCCCCCAAAAAAATACAGAAATCACAAAGTAATTTGGTATTTGAACACAGTTCTGTTTTGTAATTCTGTATGTTGTGAAATCAGTTTTCTGCTTGTTTTTGTCTGAAAAGCTACAAAGAAAGCTTTATGGTTTTGCTTTTAAAGAGGTCAAAAAAGTCAACAGACTCTCGCTTTGTTTAGACTCAGTTTCTATTTTTAAGATTAAAAGTATTATATTATTATTATTATGTCTCTTTGTAAATCAATATTTTATATAGTAATATTCAATAGTTATAGAAAATGTTAAAAAGCGGTTATATTATTTTCTTATAAAAATTATTAAAATTTTAGTATTTTTTATTGCTTTTCTACTTTCCGGGTTTAAACCTGATTAATCCAAACCAATCCAAGTCGCACACTTAGTTTTGGTGGATGAGTCTCACAGCAGGGATTTTCTGCATACACAACGTCTTAAACTTGAGATTTATTACCAAGATGTTTACCACTTGAACCAACCCCTATTGGTTATTTATTTTTTGATATATATATATATATATATAATTTTTATAAAAATATAAAAATTTTAGTATATATGAATTTTTTATAAAAAAATATAAAAAAAATTAATACAATTTTTTTATTTTTTATAAAAAAAATATGATACAATAGATTTTTTTTAAATTTTTTAAGCTGTTATTTTTTTAAAAAAAAATCCGTAAAATTGTAATTAGTTTTGTATATAAAATATTATTTCACTAAATTATGAAAATGATGTTCTACACCACTTAGTAATGGAGGTTTGTTGGGTATTTTTTTTAAACGAAAGTGGTTTGTTGGTTTATATAAATAATAAAACAAAACAAAATATAAATCAAATATTTTGTATTTTATACAGGCAAATATTAAAAGCTATATATTTTGTTGCATGCAAAATTAAATAGGTATATTTATCCTATTTAAAGTAATATTTTATCAAATATTTTATATATTTATTTATAATATAACTCAAGACCAATATTATTTTTCAACTAACCCTACATAAATCAGGATGAACCGACTTGGTCCAACTGTTTAAATTATTTGTATTTGAAGTACGGCCGAGTCACACTCCACTTGGCAAAGTAACGGGGGGAGGAAAGATCAACGGTCAAACTTTCAAAGGGACATTAGCCATGAACTTGTAGGACGCGGACACATTTCTGAGACATCTCAACGTTGACTATAAAAAATAATATTGACGTATAATTTCAAATTTTATTAAAATCTGAATTATTTAAATAAAATATTATTTTTATCGTCAAAATTAATTTTTTAATTCGATTATAAATAAATTTTAAATGTATTTTTTGGTTTATATAATTTTTTACGTTATTCTAATCGGTGAGCAATTTTGTTTCACTTAAGTAAGTCGAGTTTAAGTTATTGTATACCTAGAAAATCATTGTTACAAGATTTACTCACTAAAATTAAATGTATTGATGTTTGTTGGACTCGTCTTTTTATACTCCTGAGAAGGTGTTGGCACCTTGGTGTGTAATGGATTTGTCACTTGGTGCAGTGGGCTCGGACCCTATGATGCGATTTATGACATTTTTTTCTTTGATCTAGATTAATTAGAACGAAATCATAGAAACCGGAATATCATAAAAAAATAGGGTTGCAGCCGACGTCAAAAACCCTAATTATTTCATTGACCAACACATTCAGGATTTGTTGGTTCGATCGGAACCCATTAGAAGACAAAAAAACATTTTGTCTCGGACTGGGATTATATAATATTAGATACGAGGAAGATGGTCGGAACTTGGAACAAAACATATCTATTTGGAATCAAGAAACAGTCATAGTTGTGTTGGGATTGAGCTAAACAACTAAGAAGACAAAAACAATTGCAGTCTGCAGACCCGTTCCAATTCCAAAGCAAGAGAATAGGAGATTAGAAGCTATGAAGTGCCGACATGTTTGGGGAAGAAGGAAGTCGTTAAGAAAGAGAAAGAAAATGGAACAGGAAAATCAACTGAATTACCAGTCATGGGGGGCTGCCGACAGCTTGGTTAGAAGACAAGTCTTTGGAATGTTGCCAACGGTAGAAACTACAGAAAGACCTTACTACTGAATATATATGGCTAAGATCATACATTTCATTATTCTTTGTCCAATCTTTCGATCTCTTACATATGATTGTATGAATCAAATGAATTAAGTCTCGAGTTAAGGATAAAGAGTCGGAGCATCGTAATAAAATACCGGAAAAAAACACCTAAATCACAGAACTGATAATAGAACTCTCAAAATTGTGTCAATTTTTCTTATTCTAGTCCCTCAGTAGAGTTACACAAACTCAATGCTATACCAGAGGAAGTTGATATCTTCAAGTCTCCCTATGGTGCTGCCTAAAACCGGAACCGTATTCGAATTCGAATTCGAATTCCTCTAGTTATAGAGTAAATTATTCTCAATAAGTCACTGTAAATTCTCATCTGTGTTTGCAATGTTTCGGCAAAAATTAAAGGGAATGGGATTTCTTACTAGCATTTGATTTATTCTCCAACTATGGCCATCTGACTGCTCATCATCTTCACCATCCATAGTGTCGACACCGGTGCTCGATTTACCTTTGCCATTGGCGATGAGGGGACCTTGTGGAGAATCAGACTGGCAATTCATGAGCTCAGTGCAGTGTTTTTGAGCTGAAGAACCGGGAAGTTTTCGGACATGGAGTCGGTATTTCTGCACATAAACAAAATCGGTAATCCGAATTCCGAAACAAGATAAGGGGATAACATGAGCCAAAAGACTAACCTGCAAATGGCTTTTCACTTCATCATTAGTGAGACCATTAACATGCATCAGTTCTTTAATTTGCTTAGGAGTTGCAGCTGTGAGACACAACATGATTTCAATCTTTCTTGTCATGATTCCATTAAATTGGGAGCTAAAATCTTGTTTCTTTCGATTAAAATCGACAAATTCAATCAATATGATAAGCCTCTAATTCTAAAGGTCTAACCTTGACAACCTCCAAGCAGCTCAAGTGCCTCCACAAATCGCCTATGAAGGTCGGGCGACCAGCATCGCCTGTTTTTCCTCTGATCTTGCTGCTGCCGGTGTTGATGTTGTGGTTTTGTCTGAAAATTAAACTGGGGCTTCTCAGCTGTCATGGAAGAACTAGAAGCAATTGAGCAACCGCCGCAATTGATCTTCAAGATTGGATTAAGATTAACCAATTCAAACCTAGGGTTCATAACAGAAAGTCCAGATAAATCCTTAAGTGGAACAAAAGCCCCTCCCCTGTTTTTATAACTACAAACTCCAACCGGATTCTCAGACACAACTCCTCCGCCTCCGCCTCCTTCACTTCTCTGTCAAATTCAACCCCAAAATGATTAATACTATACTAAATACTACACTTTTTTTCCAAAAAAAAAAAAAGATTAAAGTTTACCAGTTTCAGTTCTGGAAACAAGTTTGGTTTCTTCTTCTTGCAATCAACCTTGTCGGAATCCGAGTTACCCAGTCGAAGTGAACTCAGCCATTTTTTCTTCAATCCCAACCCTTCATCTATTCCTTTACACAGCATTTCTTCCACCTTCAATCTCTCTGTCACTAAAACCCCAAACAAAAATCAAAATCAAAACAAACATATAAAAAGATAATATATATATATATGTATGTATATGTATCTACCTTCTTTCAAGAGTAGCATGCACAGAGGAAGTTCACGTTTAAACCCATCGATTTTCTTCATTTCCTCTTCCAATCTTGTGATCAAATCCCTAATCTTCGATGATCTTTGCAACCCATTTTTTATTTTGGAAACTTCTTGTAGAAAATCGGATATTGATTTTGGAACAAAGACAGGACTCAAACTTAGGTTCAAATCCATGTCTTTTTTCTTCTCTAGATTCGCTGACCTATTATTGGACGGGTCCTCGCGTATTTATTTAATAATTTGGTGTCACAAATGGAGTAATTCTTCCGGGTTTAGACAAAGAATCTTTCTTACATGTCGTGTAGACCACGGCCCCAAATCTAAAAAAGGTATAGGCAAAGAGTATTTTTGGAGATTATTTATAGGGATAATTATATATTTGTGATCTAATATTTATCTGTTTTTTTATTTTGATATTCTATTTTTAAAAATCAATAATATGTTAATTAGAAGAGAAAAAAATATATATATGACAAGTTGTTATATTATTTTCTCTCTCTTAATTAATTATAAAAAACGTGATATGACTAAAAAAAATAATGTGATAATTTATCATATATAATTTTTTTTCTTATAATTAGTATCTCACGTGTATTTTTTTCTTTTAGTCAACTCCTTATTCATTTTCTGATGATAAAATACTAAAATAAAAATAAAATTTAATATTATATATCATTTTACCAAAAAAATACTAAAAATGAGATATTAAATATATAATTATCCTCTATTTATATTTTTATAATTTTTTATTTAAATAATGATTCAATTGATAAAACCGAGAATTATTAGTTTTATCGATTCGATATCATATAATTTTTACGAAGCGAAACATAAAGCCATAAGAAATGAAAATATTTGAATTTCTATTTAAATTAAACTTGTTCATAATCAAATTCGAGAGAAATTAAATTACATTTTTTTATTTTATTTTATTTTTGGGTTAATCTTTGAATCTAACACTTACCATATTACACCCTTACACGCGCTTGAAGCGCGTTGTACAACTTTTCAATCTTTATTACAACCTTCCTAATTCAGGTGGTGAATAATTGACAAGAAATAAGATTATATGGTATAACAGACTGTATTGGAAATAAAAATTAATTTATTACCAAATATACGCGGCGGCGGAGACACCAGGGTTGTAAACTGATACTACAATTTTTAAAAACCTATGTAAATTTTATATAAAAATAATATTATTTTTTAAATAATTTTAAAATATTATAAAATGATATTTGTTTGATAAGACATAAATGTTTTGTAAATTATTTAGTTTGAATTCAGATTTTTAAGATAAATATTATTCTTTTAATTAAGATTATTTATTGGGTTCAAGATCTAATTTTAAAAGAATATTTACATTACTTTAAAAACTTTGATATCGATAAAATTTTCAGTGAAATTCTATAAATATGATTTTTTTTAAAAATAGTTTTTAAAATATTATACTAATCATTTTATTTTTCGAAATATTTCACTTTAAAAAGTAACCTTAAAAATAATTTTAAAGTCACTATTAGTTTGTTAAAATATTCTAGAACAGATACTATTATAATCATTATTGTAATCAAAATATTTCTCCGCAGAGTGATTAAGCGATCAATGTCAAATGGTAGAGATTGTATTCTAGAACAGATACTATTGTAATCACTATTAGCTTGTTAAAAAAATAACTTTAAATAATTTTAAAAAGTTTGATTTTGAACAGTGAAATGGATTAAATTGAATAAAAAATTAAAATCGGAGTCAAGAGGTACTATATTTAAACAATGATTTGTAAAAAATACTTCGAAAATCATCAAAATATTTTTCAAAGTCAGTACCAAGAGGTACCGACTTTAATTTTTATTTAATTTAATCCATTTCACTATTTAAAATTAAATTTTTTATAATCATCTTTAAAGTTATTGTTCAAAGTATAATATTTTAAAAAATAAAATAATTAATATAATATTTAAAAAAAAACATTATTTATATAAAATTTTCATTTTCTTTTATACCGACATAAATGATGTTTTATATAATTTTAAATTTTACTTCTTCTGATAAAATCTGTTCATACCATTCAATATGGACCTACGGCCATATTGGAGTGTTTCAAATTATTTAATTTTAAGAAAAATATAATTTTATTAAATTTTTAAATTTTTAAAAACTTTAATTATTTTTATACCGAAAAATCTTTGTCCCAAGGTCTAATTAATTCCTCTGATAAAATCTCAGATATTGATACACTTCGTATATTATTTATTGCAACAAAGTAAAATTCTTTACTTTATATTAATGGGTAAGAATCTAACAAACATTTTTATATTATATTTGTGTTAGATTCATATTTTTAATTGTAGAGTTAAATAATTAACTATAAATAAAATAATCATACATTATGGTATTTAGAAGAGAAATTACATTGATGGTCACCTAATTTTATTTTTTCTTATTTTGATCCCTAGATTAATTTTTTTCTCAAAATTGAACTCGGGACCTTTTGTATAAGGGAGTACAACGCATAAACACTATGCCAGTTTCAGAGGACAATAAATTTGGTAAAAGGACTTATATATTGTTGTTATTTTTTTTTCCGTTTATATGTATTACAAGTTATTTTTTTTAAATATTGTACGTTAAACAGTAATATTGAAGTCGGACTCATTAGAATCTGACTTTGAATAGCGATTTATTTTTTAGATTAAAAAATTAAATTCGGGATCAGGAGGTTCCGACTTTGAATAATAAAAAGAACTCTAAAAAACACTAAAGTCGATAATAAAAGACTCTGAATTTAGATAGTGTTCTATTTTTTAATTTAATCATTATTCATAATTGGATTCTAATGAATCTGACTTTAATTTTACTATTCAAATTCCAATATTTTAAAAAATAAAATGATTTCTGTCATATTAATTTTTTTTATAACAAAATTTTGAGTATTTTGCTCACCAAATTATATGTTAAATTCAGAGTTATTTCTCTCCATTTTGTTTAATTCTAAGAAAACATTAATTTTAAATTCAAATGTTTTCTTTAATTCTCTCCTCCCAAGTTCACTTATTTCGACTATTATGTCTGTAACGACCCAAGTTTTACCAAGATCCGAGGATCAGGTTTAATCGAATCGTGGGCTTCGTAAATAGGCTTAAGTGTTGGGTCGTATAGTTTTATTGGGCTATCAAAGCTCTTGGGTTTGATGTTAGAATGAGATAGAGGGGTATGAGGTAATTTTGGTGTGAGAAATCCAAAAGGAGAGAAGAAAAAGGAGTTATTTTTTTGTAGAAGAAAAAGAAAGAATGAAGCCATCAAAGAATGTTCAATTTTCTTTTCTTATCTCCTTCTTTTGTTTCAAAGATTGAAGAGTAAATGTGTGAATTTTATGTTTTAATGAAGGAACCTCGTTTTGATCAAGAAGAAAAGTTTTATAAGTTTAGAAGGATCTTTCAAATAATGTAAACATGAGTTAAAATGGTGAGGGTAAAAGGGTTTGGGGAGGACGAATTTGAGTTGGAGAAACCCAAATCCTAATGTTCAATTAGTGTTAACTCCCTTTTATCTTCATCATTAAGGTTGTAACACTTGTCAATCTTTGTTGAAGTATGTTGAAAGGTCTTAAATTGTTGTTTTTTCGAAGTTAGTAAATTTTTAACTTCTGTGTTTATGGAATTCATAATAATAGTGTTGTAGTATGGATTGTGTGTGGTTGAGCTTGGTTTAGTAGCTTGAATGTGGTCATGGTAAGATCTGAATTTGAGCTTATGACTTGTTGAACTTGATGGTAATCTGTTAGTTATACCTTAAAAAACTTGTGGGAGAACTTTGAGAGGTTTTAGAATGGTTTTTGGTGGAGAAAGATATGTTTTCAAACTCTAAACATATAAATATGGGTTTGAGTACTAGTACAGGAGGTACTCGTGTCGGTACTCGTGAGATGAAAAATAGGCAAGTATGAAAGGGCGTACCGATGCCTACATGTATCGGTACCCCTGCATTTTGAACAATTATAGAACTATTTTAAGGTACCGATATGCGAATGAGTATCTATACCATTTTTCTATTAGAGTCTCATATCAGTACAGGTGGTCCTTGTACTGGTACTGGATACTGGTACGTCAAATAGGTGTATCGGTGTGGGTTAGTAAAAATAATTTAATTCATTCGAATGTGCTTTGGGTACCAGTACTCGAAAAAAGATTATTGATACTAGTTAGAGGCATATCGATATCCGATATAAGCATATCGATACGTGCAGAAGAATCTGTCCAAGTTTTAGCCTTTAAATTCGAAGGACCAATAATTCATGTTAATAGCTTTTGTGGGTCTCTTTATGCCTAAAACGAATTATAAAACTGAGAAATGGAAAATTTGACATCGTGTATGACTTGAATAATAATTCATGGTCTAAATACCTCGTATTGACTTGTGATGTTATGAAAGCTTGTGTATGATAGTTATAATTGTTGATAATTGCTATGAGAATGTTGGTATGAGATCTAGATACCCAAGAGATGGTTTCTAATGTTAAGTGACTCCAGACCATTTATATGAGGGAGTGTGAGTTCCGATGCTTAGTGACCCTTGAACACACTCAAAATATATGAGGGAGTAGGTTCCGAGGCTTAGTGATGATTGGATCCTCCTCGGGTGTATGGCTACCGATGCTAAGTTACCCCAAACCACACATCTAAGGTATATACATATAGTGATGATTGTGAATGCTATGAAATTACCATGCAAAATACCATGTGTTTAGGCAGTTATTGTAGCGACAATCTTTCTCTTTCATCATAACCTTATGTATATATTTAATTATGAATTGCAAAAATCATGGTTGAATAGAGGTATATCAAGTGAGCTTTAATTAGATCATCGTTCAAAATCTTTGTTTCTATGTGCATGTTTCTAGGTGATGTTTAGTTCGAGGAACATTTTCAACATCGATCGTAGAAGAGTACATTATTGTTTATTGGATCGAACAATCAAATTTACCATGATGATGTGAATTGACTCTTTTAAAAATTTGTGGAAGAATGAAAAATATGGAAAAATTAAGAACACAATAATTTATAGTGGTTCAAGCTTCGAACAAGCTCTACATCAACTACTTTAACTCCCACTAAGGGTTTTCAACCCAATGCACTAAGAATTTAACATTTTTCTTGGTTCAAGGGATAATCGTTACAATTGAATCAATCTTTCTACCCAAATATTGATTCAACCTCACAAGGTTCACAAATAAGAAGAATGACAATAAAATGTTTCTCTCATAGAAAAAATTGCCCAAATACAATCAATTACACTCCCCAAACTCAGAAAATCAAATTACAATTAAGATTGAAAGATTTGGGTGACAAAGATTTAGCAATTGAGTACTTTGAGTTGGATTGGATGCTTGGATGTTTGCTTGATGATCAATAGTTATTGTTGCTGCTTAGAATGCTTGCTTTTATACCCTTTCATTGGTTTCTATTCGTTGGAGTGGTTGGGATTATAAATATAGATGTTAGGACTTCATATTTTCAGCATAAATGTATTTTTGCAACTACTGGTATCGGTACTCGAAGTTTCTATATCGAAACACTACTAAAATAGAAAGAGTTGTTATGTGCATTTAATAAGGGGTATCGATACCATAGTTCATGGTATCGAAACTGGTCCGTCTTTAGAACAAGGGGTATCAAAACATTTATAAGTATGTATCGAAATGTTTTGAATATGCCAAAACTAATATCGAAACACCTATAGGGCGTATCAATACTGGTTAACCACCTTTTGAAAATTAACTAACAAGCAACGATCAAAACTTTTAATACTTTAAAAATTCTTGAAAAAATAACTCAGGTATCGAAACGTTGAGGTGTGATATCGATACTATATTAAATGTTTAATTTTATTTTTAATTGTATGATGATATCGATACTCTATTAAAGGGGTTTCGAAACCAAAATTTATAGTTTCAAATGGTATCGAAATGGTATTTTACCGTATCGATTCAACTCAGGAATATTCTTTAAAAATATGAACATGGTATCGATACCATTAAGGATGGTATCAAAATGCCTATACGATTTTGAATGTTTTGGCTTGAAAAATCTTAAGGAAAAACTAATTTTGTGTTATTGTTTTGACTTAGAATTTTTTTTTTGACTTGTCAAATTGTTTTGGCCTTAAAAATTTATTTAAAAAATAGTTCTTTAACTTTTTTGTTATATCAAAATCAAATTTTGTTTTATAATCTTCCCCTTTTTGATATAACAAAACCAAAAATAAAATTTTAAGTAAAATTCCCCCTTAATATGTGCATAGGTTTGAAATTTTTGTTTTAAAGACTTCTCTTTTTTTTTGTTAGATCAAAATCAAATATAGATAAAGGGATACAAGATAACAATGCAAGCAACAAGATATATAAAACTTAAGGTTCATAATCCATAACATTAAAACAAAAGCAATCCAACATAAAATTCATCAAAGCATAGTACTAAAAACATATTAGGTGCACAAGTATTAAAAACTTAAAACGTGACATGAATGGAAATACAACTAATCCTAAGAGCAAACTAACCTACATCTGTCAAAGCTACTCCTCTCCACCTTCTTTCTCACCATCATCATCATCATCATCACATGAGGCTTGGGACTTGCACCATTCATCATGAAAGGTTACGATGGACATACTCATGGAAAGATGTGAAACTTCAAGTTCCGTCACACGAGTATTTAGAGCATCAAGCTGACCTTTGAGGTTTTCGAAGTGGTTGTCGATGCAATTGTTGAGTCTGGCGAACTATTCGATGAGGAATGCTATGAAAACATCATTGAGAGCAACTTGTTTGATCGGTTCAAGATTAACAGGTTGAGGAGGATGAAGTTCCTCTCCACGAATTCAATCACCTCTAATAAATTGAAAGTGAGAGTGATTAAGGGAGGTTTCACCTATTTGTACCTTCACCGTTTCCGAAAGATCATAGTAGTAATCAATCTACAAATGTAAAAAGAGTGAACTTAAAGCACAAGCATAGGATAAGGATAAGCAATGTTTGGTGTAATGGTTTTGAACTTGCCACAAAAGCTCCACAAACATGATCTTGACAAGATTGGGATCTTTCCTTGGAGAAAGCAAGTAATCCAAAAGCTATCAACATGTCGGATCCATGAATACTTTTCGTTTGAGGGAAGGAACCACCAAGAGATAATCAAGTGTAGAAACCGATCATGGATATCTAGGTTGATGATGGATCCGGTGAGATTATGGCCAAGAAAAATTTCATCTTCTATTCCATAATCTTCAAATCCAGAAGCTTTATAAAGAAGCTTTACGTCAGCACGAGATCGACGTCCCATAAGGTAGGATTTTATAGTCACAACTTGTCCTTTGAAAGAATACAAGTGGCGTTAGCATAAAAGATAACAATATGAGTGAGAAAGAAGATACCGAGCAAGGATAAAAATTTCATGAACTTCCAAAGTTGTAAAAGGTGAAGATAGAGGATTGAAACTTGTCCGAGTCCATGAAATTAATATCGACACAACGCTCATTCTTGAGCTTGTGGTTGCGATATTGATGAAAGATCTCGTAGGAGCCACGATTGGGAAAAGATTTTTGGTAGATGTAGGAAGGTTCGGTCAAGAGGCATCATCTTCGGTAGCCGATGAACTTCCAGTCTCATTATATTGGCGTTTCTTAGGTGCCATTAATCTGGATAAACAATTAAGGATTAATTAGGCACTTAAAACCATATATGCATTATAAACCATATTCAATCTTATAATAATCAATAAATCAAGGGTTTTGAAATTTAAAACAAAGTTTAAAAATAAAATTTACTAAAAAAATTAAAAACAATAAACAAAAATACGAACAAAAGATTTTATATTTGAGCAAAAATTTTAGATTTTTGAAAAAAATTATGGGATTTTAAAAACTCATATATAAAACAAGTATAATATATACAAATATTGAATTTTAACTAACTAAAACCAAACAAAAATCAAGAATTTCAAAATTACCTTAAGTAGAGATTTAGGAGAAAATTTGAGTTTTCTAAGCACGATTCGTTATAACAACCTTAGGCTTAATGTTTTGATTGAAAACCCTAAAAAAAACTTGATGTTTGTGAAGAAAATAGGAGAATGAGGGATTTATTTATAGTGAAAACAGGCCTAGGGTTTTGAGGATGAAAGGGGGTTGTGTTTTAATTAGGTTAGAATTAGTTTTTTAAGTCTTTAAACACAACTACGGCTGTGAGTATCGATACCCTACAAAGTGGTATCGATATGCTACTATCGGTATGCGAGAACATCGTTTCGATATGGTACTATATTGATATAGCCTTTACCCATATCGGAATCATAGGTGTATCAAAATCGTTCCAACCTGTTTCGATACCACTTAGTTAGGTTCTATAGAGAAGGCTTCTAAAGTTTAGATATGGGTTTCTAAAGCTCCTAAATTCATATTTATGATAAAATGACATGATTAAAATGCACAAACAAGTTCATACTCTCCCTTGAAACATGCATGAAAACATTAAGATACAAAGCAACATAGGCATGATTTGAACAAGATTCAAACATATTTTTCACGAAAAGTAAGACACAAAGATTCAAGTTAAGCTAGTTAGACCTAACTCTCTCCTAAGGGTCCAAAAATGCTTTTTTCCTAAAGGCTTAGTGAAAATATTCGCTATTTGGTTCAAGGTGTCAACATACTCTAGAACATCATTTTTAGACACATAATCTCTAATGAAGTGATATCTAATTTTTATGTGTTTGGTTCTAGAATGTTGAATGTGATTTTTGGTAAGATATATAACATTAGTGTTATCATATTTTAGAGGTATGATTTCAATTATAATGTCATAATCTAAGAGATGTTGCTTCGTCCAAAGGATTTAAGCACAACAACTCTCTAAGGATATGTATTCCGTTTCAATGGTAGAAAGTGATACACTATTTTATTTCTTAGGGAACCAAGATATGAGCATACTACTTAGGTTTAACATGTACCAGAAGTGTTTTTCCTATTTATCTTACATCCCCATAATCCGCATCCAAATAAGCATGAAGGTTAAAGAAAGAATCTCTAGGATACCAAAGACCTAAACAAAGCGTGTCTCTAAGATATCTTACATCCCCATAACTCATATTTAAAATATAGATAAAAAAATTAGAGATTCGAAGTTAGTTTTAAGAAAAAATATTTTAATATATATATATATATATTAAAGTTTATCATCATAAGAAAGTATTAAAAATATTAGTCTCAATCGAGAATTTTTTTATTTCGAATCTCATTTTGATAAATTGATAATTTTTAAAATTTTTAAAACTTAAAAGTACATAATACGAGTATGAAAATAATTAAGAATTTAAATTTAGTTTTAGAATAAAACTGGTAAGACCCTAAAATAAAAATAGAATTTTAAATTTAAATGTATATTTTAGAAGTATCTAATTGAATTGTGTACCCGATTATAATTTTTTTTAGCCTAGATCCAACCCGACTATCAGAAGACAAATTAAATCAATGATCGAATACTTAGGCCGAAAATTCAAATATTTTAATTATAAATGTCTGATAATTTCTAATGGGGTCGACGGGTTGATAATTCAGATTAAGTACTTTTGAACATCTATAATAGTAATAACATCGTTTGAAACTATAATAGCCATAATCAAATACATCATTTCTTCTCTAAGATTTTTTCTCTCATCTATGTGTAAGATTAAAATTATAATTAACATTAAATAAATATATGAACATAATTATCTAAATGATAAACAATTTAATATCGTTTAAGTAAATTTAAGATTTAAGACATTATATATATACAATTTTTTTTTATTAAAAATTCACTAAAATTAAATATTTGACATAGATCGATTCATATTAATCAATACAATACCTTAAAAATATTAAAATATACCATATTTATACTTTAAATTTATAAATTGATATATATTCGACTTAATCTGATCTAATCTTAATATCACATCATGGGTTGAGAAGCAAGCGCCCATGGCCCATTGATCCGTCGGTGCGCCGGTGTAAACCTTGCGGTTCCAATGCACAGACATCTCTCCAGTCATAATAAATATTTCACTAACACTTGCGGACAAGCGGGATGGGCCATGACAATGGCCATAATTTGGTTTTGTTTTTTGACAAAAGATTGCCCATCAATTTGAAAAAACTATATTATGGTCGTTCTTTATTTAGAAAATTAATTAAATGAATTTATTTAATTAATTTTTATTTTATAAGTGAATCATTATTTGGTAATAATTATTTTTAAATTTAATTTATAGTGAATATTATTAAATATTTATTTAATAAAAATAAAATAAAAAATTAATTAAATAAATTTATTTGATTAAATAATAAATATTATTTTTTAAAATTTAAAAAATTAAAAGTATAATATATTCTAAAGTATAGAATTTAAAATTAAGATTTATTTTTTAAAAATAATTTTAACACAGAACATAAAAACTTAAATACAATGGATTTTTGTTTCTTACAAGCAATAATCGTAATAAAAAATACTATGACAAACGTTGAAGTATTAAATAAATAATTTTTATTGCTTAAAATAAGTCAATAAAAAATAAATGTAGAGAAGTATGATCAATCCACAAATTTAGAGTTTTCAATACTAAATCGATTTAACTTGATTTATTTAACGAAATAAAAGAAAAATGAAAGTGTCGAGATTATTAAAGGAAAGATCGATTATTAATTTAAATTTTTAAAAAATTAAAAATATTATCTAAAGATATTAAAAAAATTTCAATTCGTACAATAAAACCCGAGTCATTGTTAAGCTTTTAACTAAATAATAATAATTTAACTAAAGAAAAATATCCTAAAAATATTATGTCCGGTCACAAGATATTTTCCAGAGAGAACAATGTGTTTCTCTGTATTCTTTATTATTATTCAATATCAAATGATTACAGAATAAGCCTTTAAATAGGTTAAAATAGAGTTTTAATATAACTAAAATTATACTTTATCTCTAATTTAAATAATATTTATTCCTAATTTAAATAAGACTTCTAGTAAATCTAAACTACTAATTAGGAATAAACTCTAATTAAATATTAAATAAAAACTCTAGCACTCTTCGTTAACTTAGACTTCTCCTCAATCTCTAACACTTCTTGGATAACTAACACTCCCCCTCAAGCTGGTGAACAAACGTAGTAAAGCACCAGCTTGGATCTTGGATGTGATGTCCTACTCTTTTTTTAAGATGTTGATTTAGATTATTTTTTAAAAATTATATAATATTAAACGATCCAAATCAATCAAATCATCCAAACCCTCATCATATTATTTAAACAACATAATCGTATTAATCAAATAAATACTTTAGGGATCCAAAGTTGAACCCAAATATGCAATAGACATACCAGTTTGTTTTAGTTATGCATGTGAAGTTTATGAATGTAGCCAAGCATTAGTATCCAATGCCATTGATTTTCTCTAATTTTTTTAATAAATTAGGGAAGGGTTAGGTTAATTCAAACCAAGTTTATATTTTCATGCATAATATTACTTATCATAAAATTATTATTTAAGATTAATGTCTTTAGCTCTTGTGAACTAATTAGAATAAATAAGAATCATGGAACACATATTTCCAACTTGAACATGGTGTGAGTAAACATACATAAGCTGGAATCAATTATCATAACGCGGCAACGCTTTACGCCGATTATTAGTTTAAAAGCAAGCACAGTGCTTGACTTTAAAAAGGCCACCGCCAATCCACTCGACCAAGATCAGGTGCTTTCCTATATTTCTCTTTGGATTCTGACTTGAAAGTAGTCAACTTTCCAGGGGAGTCTCTTAACCAGGTAGGTTTCTCTTTTCAGACAATAATGGCGATGTTTTCTGAAAAAAGAAACCATTTTTATCTTTGGGTCTTTTTTTAATTTCAGGGTAAAAAAAAGGAAATGGGGAAATCAGTGATTCTCCATTTGGTTTTTGGAGTTTTGGCTGTTTTGGGTGTGTCCTTAGTGAATGCTGAAGACCCTTACTTGTTTTTCACTTGGACTGTTACTTATGGTACTCGTTCTATCCTTGGAGCTCCCCAGCAGGTTGATCTGAAATTTGAAAGTTTTGTTTTTCTGAAAGCAATGTGCTTTTGATTCTGATTTCTGGGTTTTCTAAAGTTCTGATCTTTTCTTCTTGTGATTCTTGTCTGAAGGTTATCCTTATCAATGATCAGTTCCCTGGACCAAGACTTGATGTTGTGACTAATAACAACATCATCTTGAATCTCATCAACCAGCTTGACCAGCCTTTCTTGTTGACATGGTAAGGCCATTGTTTCTTTCCTGAGTTCTTGAATTTAAAGATTTGTCTTTTCCTTTCAAATCTGCCATTGTTTTTGTTACAACAGGAATGGGGTGAAGCAAAGGAAGAATTCATGGCAGGATGGAGTGTTGGGAACCAATTGCCCCATCCCTCCAAACTCAAACTATACATACAAATTCCAGGCAAAGGATCAGATTGGATCCTACAATTATTTCCCATCAACATTGATGCATAGAGCTGCTGGAGGATTTGGGGGACTCAATATAATCCATAGAAGTGTGATCCCTATTCCTTATGCTAACCCTGCTGGAGATTTTACTTTACTTGTTGGTGACTGGTTCAAGACCGACCATAAGGTTTGTCCTCACAGTTATGTTGTTTCTTTCTAGTTTTAAGTTATCAACTGCTTACTTGTAATTCTTGCAATACCACTAATAATTTGTTTACATCTATGTTACTCGAACTCGGGTGTAAGTGTTCGGAATGAGAATGTGTCTGACACGGGTGTGTTTAACTTTTCTCCCAAGATTTCCATGTGTTCCTACACATGGGCGTTGAACACTGTTACTTTCGATAGATGAAGAGTTGGGGTAACAAGACCAGATCTGGTGATTTTGTTCATACTCTCCCTTGAAAGAGCTGATAGCTAGTTAAAGCATGTTTCTTGATTTTTCCATGAAACTAAATGATCGTTCTTCGTTTCATTTAGACAAATCTTTGTCTTGCATTATGTAGTTACAATCATATCAGAAAATTGTATGAAAAGCTGGAAAAAAAATAATTAATTAAGTGGCAATACCAACAAGTTTCCGTGTGTACATGAATCGAACACAGAATAGAACTCCAATGCGGCATTTTTCTCAGAAAGGGCTGTTTTTATGAATAATTTGCATTCATTTCTCGGTATTGATTTCTGCTATGTATAATTCACTCATCATATATTTCTTTCTGGTCTGCAGACATTGCAGCAATCTTTGGACGCAGGCAACCCTCTGCCCTTCCCTGATGGAGTCCTTATAAATGGCCAAACTCAACCAACCTTTAGTGGGGATCAAGGTCATCATTAACTTCGAATCATGTTGCCTCATCTTCGTTTTATTATCAATCAATTTCCGTCTTTTGATTCATAACATACTATTAAGTGCATGAAATTCTGGTGTTTCAGGCAAAACTTACATGTTTAGGATCTCAAATGTTGGATTGTCCACCTCACTCAATTTTAGGATCCAGGGTCATAAAATGAAGCTTGTTGAGGTCGAAGGGTCTCACGTAATTCAGAACTTATATGACTCTCTTGATATACATGTTGGCCAATCTATAACTATCTTAGTGACGTTGGACCAGCCGGCAAAGGACTACTACATCGTTGCATCCACACGATTTACAGAAACTGATCTCACTGCAACTGGAGTGTTGCACTACACAAACTCGAACGCCCCAGTTTCCGGACCGATTCCAGCTGCTCCTGTAAACCAATTTGATTGGTCAATGGAGCAGGCAAGAACATATAGGTACTACTGATCAACAGAGATCATTATTCTTTCTTCAAATCAATTTAGACTAAAAAAGTGATATTATTTGATTCGTTTTACTTCGTTTTCTTGAAGGTGGAATTTGACATCAAATGCAGCCAGGCCTAATCCTCAGGGTTCTTTCCATTACGGGCAGATAACACCAACCAAGACTTTTGTCTTGGCTAACTTGGCATCTTCGATAAACGGAAAGTTGCGTTATGCAGTGAATGGCGTATCATATATAAATCCCGATACACCCTTGAAGCTTGCTGATCATTTTGACATTCCTGGAGTTTTTAGCACGAATTCCATCAGTGCAGTTCCTTCAGGTCGTGCCGCAACTGTAGCTACATCTGTTATGCCAACTTCTCTCCACGATTTCATTGAGGTTGTCTTTCAGAACAACGAAAACACCATGCAAGCTTGGCATCTCGATGGTTATGATTTTTGGGTTGTCGGGTGAGTTATACAATGCTCGGTTGCTCGCTTTATTTGCTGAATCATCTGGCTTTGCTGTATACGTTCTAATCGTTTATATTACGATATACACAGTTTTGGTTCGGGGCAGTGGTTGCCAGACAGTCGAAAGAGCTAAAATCTAGTCGATGCTCTTACGAGACACACTACTCAGGTAACCCACATCAAGTATCACATACAAATCGTTTCCCTTTTATCGATCATCGATTATGTATAATCATTTCCGGCAGGTTTATCCGAATTCTTGGACTGCAATCTTGGTCTCCTTGGACAACCAAGGTATGTGGAATATGAGGTCTACATTGTGGGACAGGCAATATCTCGGACAACAATTTTACCTCAGAGTCTGGAATCCGGTTCGCAGCCTTGCTAACGAATACGACATTCCGTCTAACGTCCTACTTTGCGGCAAAGCAGTCGGCCGTCGCCCGTAGTTCAATTAAACCGATCTTTTTTCCGGTCATGAGAGTTTGACTGCGGAGAAATATAGGTTATAAATTAAGAACAGAGGATCAAGATTGTTGTTTTTTCATGTCTTAGAAACATTAGAGGAAATTATGCGATCCATTGAATTATATCGTGATTAAACTTTTAATTGTCTTTAATTAAAGTAAAGCGACAGGGACCTAATAATAATTAATAGGGTAAACCATGTCGGGTACCATCAAATTGTGGCTTTTATTATTAAACTCACAATTAGTCTAAATTTATCACTAAACTCCGATTTTAGTTTTATTTATACCATCTCGATTTTAAAAGATAAACGAAATAATGATATAAATAACAAACGAAATAATGATATAATATAAATATTATAGTAAAATAATAATATTTTAATTGTGTTATTTTAAAATCAAAATAATATCATTCCGATAATAAAATATTTTTAATAAAATTTGCCAAAACTTTTACATAGAAAACCTAATACAAAATTATTGGATCAATTTAAATCTTGTTATAAATATAACCAAAATAATATCTATCTTTAACCGGTAATTACAGTTATGAAATTGAGTAAAAATAACCCCTAAACATTTTATTAAGAAACATTCTTGTTTACATAAGCATGACTGATATTTGGACTTTTGAAATCTTGCAATGAGGTTATACAATATAAAAATCTTTAATTTTATATATTTTTTAGATCGTTAAATGATTGATATTTATTTTTTAGATCGTTAAATGAAGTTATACAATATAAAAAATATATGACATAGAAAAAATAATAACGTCGATGAATTTTAGTGGTTGGTCCCATGGACACGTGATGGGACTTACCCATGATATAATTTCTTATATATATATATATATGATTATATTTTGATACATAAATTGTATAAAAAAAAGTTTATTCAATCTTTTATAAAATTTAAAGCCTAACACTTAAAAATTAAATTTTAAACATTAAATTTTTACCTTAAATCTTAAATTTCGTATAATATACACTCAACTCTAAATCTTAAAACTAAATATATATATATATATATATCAAAATATAAATACAATAAAATTCTTCAGGTCATACTAAACAGATTGATCCACCTATTTTGTAAAACTCAATCCTTACCTAAGGATAACTCGAATTTAACTCACTCATAACTCAAATTTGACTCGATAATAACTAAATTAAATTTGATTTTTTTTCTTAACAATCTCAAATACCGTCGTATACTTTCAAAAGAAAGTGTACAGAATAATCATTTATGCAAGCAACAGGGAAGATATTTATTAATTATTATTAAATTCATATATTATATGTAGTCAAATTCATATATTAATACAATAAATAAATAATAAGAACCAAATGTATATTATAAATTTTTGTTAATTATTATATCACATCTTTCATTAATTTTTCACGATTAATGGTTAAAATAAAAATATTTTAAAATTTTAATAATCTAATTGATGAATTATATAATTAAATAATTAAAATAAAATTGTTTTATTTATTTATTTTGGTGGTCATATTTTTTTTATCGAAGGAGAAAGGATAGAATTACGATTTTTTTACAAGCACAACAATAATCTCCCAACGAGAAGGAAAATTTTATAATGGGCGTCGAACGCTATTGGACACTATTAATATTGAATATTATTGAACACTATTAAATAATTATTAAAAATTTAAAATCTCAAGGACTTAATATATAATTAATAAAAGAATGATAAACTCAACATATAATTAATAATTGTATGATTAGTCCTTTAGGTTTTTATTCTTTATAAATTAATTTAATAATTTCAACAGTATTCAACATTAATGATATTCAGCAGTGTTCGACGCCCGTTGTAGACTCATCCCAGCGACAGCCCAAATCCAATGTCTAAACTAAATGGACAAATATTAACATGATCATCTCCATTTTTGTCTAAAGAATAAAAACAAATCTCAGCATCTATGATTCATGGGTGTTAAAAGATCAGCTCTCCGTTGATGATTTTCCATGGACGCCGGCGATGCTAAAGTTGAATCCGGTGATATATCCGACGAGAAATCAACCGAGTAGCATTAACATAATCCTGTGTATTATGAGCAGATAAACCTGGAAAAATAAGTCCCCATAATCGAAGCAGAACAAGCAACCAAGTTTCTTTATATTCAGGACCCTTTATCAAAGGCAGAAAAATGATCCCTCGTACAAGCTCCCATGCAGCATTTAATAGCCTGGGGATCCATGCAAATAAAGAGATGTAATTCTTGTGAGGTTCTTCCTCGAGTATCTGTACAGATGTTACATCGTTAGTGCCAAATGAGACGAGACAACTATTTAAGCTCGACTTAGTTAAAGTTTAATTGGGTTTGATTCGAGTTTGAACTCGGTTCGAGTTCTTGATGATTTGAGTCAAACTATTTGATATTCAACTCAAAAATCTTATGAGTTTCTCGAAAATATAATACTAAATATATTTTATTTTTTTTAATTTAAAATCTAAATTTCAAAACTTAAAACCCTAGACATAAATTTAAACCCTAAATCAAAATCTTAAACTCTAAACCCTAAACTAACAACTTATATCTTAAAATTAATAAGCTTAAGTTTACACAGCTTGTATATCAACTTTTTTTTCTTGATAGGGTTTTAAATGAGACATAACAAATAACGAGCTACTCGAGTCTAACACGATCAAAGATCAGTTAACACTTGACTCGATTGAGCTCGAATAAAGCTCAAACTAACTTGGGGTGTAAACAAGTTGAGTCGAGCTCAGATTTCTCAAGCTCATTAAAAATTATTCAAGCTTGAACTCAACTCGAAATCTTAACAAATTAAATCGAGTTCGACTCAGCTTCTTTACACCCCTAATCGGTGCTTCAAATATTCGATTAAACCTAAAAAAATCGATATCGGAGCATAGGGCTCTCAAGTCTCACCTTCCCTTTGTAGCAACTATTGAAGTAAATGCAGCTCCCAAAGTGCTTATACAAAAACGTCAAGTCATCGGTAGGAGTTCTAGGGATCATATCATTGCAATAAACATATCTCAAATACCTAAACCCATAAGTCCTCAACTGTATTTCCATGAATCCTTTGAATTTTCTGTCGCCGACCCTCGGCTGTCCGAACGTGTAAACCCCTTCCAGTCTCCCCAGCAGAAACCGTTCTTCATGCAAAGCTAAAACAGCCGGAAACAAGATCGATAAAGCGCCTCCAAGACTGTGACCAGTCACCATGAATCTCGTTTCATTCGTTGGATTCAACTTTTCTCGCAGCTTCTGACGTATGGTGTAGTAAGCCAATTGGCGGCGGCCGTGACGGTTGTCGTCGTCGAGATTACGTGGCCAACCTTTTTCCATAACTAGCCCTAGTGCTTTCATGAATCCACCGTGGATTTTGCCCATCTCGTCGAGTTCGAACCAGGAGACATCTAAATCAGTGCTCCAATCATCGGCATTGAAGGGTTCGGTTCCTCGGAAGGACACGATTATCATGTCTGTTGTTTTGTCGTAAATCATAAATGCTTGTGTGTTGTTTTTCTTCTGATAATCTGCATTAATATAAATAATTATTCGATAAACTAACGATAAATTTTCACATTTCACGTAACAAATAATGATTCAATTTTTTCTTACCATTCCAGAAGTTGTGGTACCCAATTAATTCCATCTGCACCAATTGATAATTAAGTTCATCATATTATACAATAAGATGGACGAAAATTAAAAAAAAAATAATAATTAAGAATTTACCTTCCAATAATCTCTAACTATTCTTCGAACAAATGCTTCGTTCTCGTAAGCTAATTTAGCAGCCATTGCAGCCAATGCTCCAAAGTATCTACAATCCCCAGGTTTTATATTCGGATCTAATTCAACTCGCCGATCTAGACTTCCGATGAATGACACGAAAACGTCCGATTCTCGATCCGGCATGTTCACCTTACCTGCAAAACCTAATAATCATCAATCCACAATCCACATTCTCAAATTCTATCATTTTTACTGTAATTCACATGTCAGAGTGGTCTAAGTATATAACCTCGCAAAAGATCGGAAAAAAGCACGAAAACGTTGCGGTTCGATCCGACCAAGTTCACCAACATTTCCAGCTTTCCCCCTATCCATCTCATTGGCTTTGCAGCATGGAGAAGGAGCTTCTGGGACAAGAGAGACATGAAAATAAGCCATTTCCGACGGATGTTTTCATGCAATCTCTCCGGCGGGCACTCGACAAAGGCTTTCTTTTCGAGTTCATGGCTCCATAGGACACGGAAAAGATCGGAAATGCTCACTTCGTTTGGTCTCAACACCAAATAATTTCCGGTAAACTTTTGAAAAGACAAAGATTCCATGTTTCTAGGGTTTGAAGGAACTGTATTCAAGAGTCTATTTGTATTTGTTTTAATCACTATAATTAAATTGTTGATAATCTCTTTTAGTGTAGACATTGTAGACACGATTTGTATAGGTATATATCCTTTGCTTCGTAATTAAGCAATTCTGCAAGAACAACAACATCGTATCTCGAAGATTAGTTAATGTTTTGTTATTACTTAAGCTTAACCCAGTTGAGATGCTAAGATTGATTGAGCGGACAAGCTGATGGAGTTAAAGTAAACTTGTTTTTCTGTTGCTGCTTAATGTCTTAATGATGTTGGTCTTGTTTCATTTGTTTGTTTGTTTTATTTACTAATGGTTTCTCAAATATTATAGTAATCCCTTATTTTGTATATTAATAAAATTTAAAGATTAAGAGTCTATGTACTTAAATCATGACCTTCATTTTAAATTGGTCCTTAAACTTTTATAAGTTCTAATTCTATCCTCGAACTATGATATATTCTAAATTGATCTCTAAACTTTTAAATATTTTAGTTTCATCCCTAAACTATAATTATTATTCTAAATTGGTCCCCAAACTTTTGAGAATTTTAAATTCATCATCATATTATTGTTTGCATCACATCATATTATTGTATAATATGAATCAATGTTTACATGATAAATAGTAATATTTTCTAAAACAATTTTACTAACGTGAGCCATTGTTAGTATATACTGATAATTTGAGAATGAAATTAGAATGTTCAAAAATTTGGGATCAATTTGGAATGAAAGGAATAGTTTAAGGACGAAATTAAAATATTCAAAAGTTTGGAGAATTATTTAAAATGAAAGAGTTTGATAATGAAATTAAAACATTCGAAAATTTATAGACCAAATTAGAATAAAAATTATAACTTGAAAACATACGATGCAATTATCTCAAAGTTTATATTTTAGACCCGCAACTTTTTTAAAAATAATAATTATAGTCTTTAAACTTTTTTTCTGTGAAGATAAATCACCCAATGAAATGAATAACAAACATGTTAAACTAACGTCAACTAATTTATTCTTTTGTTATTTTTTACATTTGTTATTATTTTTATAATCTTTCATTTTTAATAATTTAAATGTATTTATATTTTTAAACTTCTATCTTTTTTATTATTTTTGAATATTAATTGAATTTTTACTCAAAAATAATATAAAATACTTGAGATCGATATTGGTATAAAGACAAATTAAATACTTAACTCCACTTTAACATATATGTTAATTTTACCTACGGTTAATTGAATTTGTAAAAAATTTATAAGCTATTTTTTGACAAGTTATTGACTTATCGAACATATATTTTTATGGTCAGGGATATAATAAGGGAGGAAAGAAATCGGTTCAAGTTTTCTTCAGTTCGATTTGCTTTTGATTCGAGTGAAATTAGTTTAGGTTTATTCGGTTCAGGTCTTCAGTTTGAGTTGTCTTCAGTTAACATCCTATCCATATTTATTTATTTTAATATATATATTTTTTATTTTGGGTTATCTTCAATTCGAGTTACTTTCGGTATGGATGAAATCGATTTAGGTCTATTTGGTTTGGTTAAAAATTAGATTGGGCCCATTTGGTTTGATTAAAAATTAATGGTATAAAGATAATTTTCACACTTAACGTTTATAATTTGTCATTTTGGCCCCTATTATTTTTTTTGGATAAATTTAGCCCTTGACCTATGTCTTTTTAATAGATAACTCATTTTTTAACTACCATGATAACTGAACCGTTAAATATTTAATAATGATTATATATCATATATATGTAATAATATATTTTAAATGACTTAACATCTAGTATATCAAATACATACATGCGGAACATAGTTTTATTCCAATCTAAAAATATAAAACAATTAAAATTCAAATAAAATATTAAAAATTAATTCTTTATTCATTAAAAATTAATTAAATCTAAAACAAAAGGTTATTAAACATTCTCAACCTTAACTATAGTAAAATCAAAATTTTATCTAAAAAAGTATGAACATAATCTGAAAAGAAAGAGTTTTGTATAGTTTATTACCGATGAATCAAAGATAAATGTAACACCCGACCCGAATGTCACATTGGGCCTCCGGCCCAAAACCTGTAATCTAAAATTTCTTTCGAAAGCCCAATAAATAAAATCCAATTCAAGTCCAAAATACTATTCATAAAATCCATTTACGTCAAAACGTAAGCCCAAAATAATATAAAGAAATCGGAGCTCCAAAATATTACAAATCATTTAAAACATTCGACTTGAAATAATAACAGAGTTACAAGATACATAGGGTCCAACTAAGTACTAGCCCACTAATCTATAAATGTACTCTGACATAGGTCGATGCTGAAATCCAAACCTCGATGTTGCTCCACGAACTGACTTCACCTAACCTATGCACGAAAACACATTTCGAACACTGAGCTACTAAAGCTCAGTGGGTACACCGAACTCGGCCAACATCATGCATATCATAAGCAGTAAAACATAACATATAAACATCGTGCATGATATGATGATCTAGCATGCTTGCCTACCACATGGCATAAACAATACATAATATCGCACACAACATATGCATATCATATCACAAAATAACATACAAGAGTGAGGCCCGCGTCCACACAGCATCGGGATCCTACACTTAGGATTGAGGTCGCCCTCAAATCCTATGCTCGAAATGTTACATCGGACATCTTCGAATGAGGCCGCCCAACGTTCGAAAAGGGGTGGAGGCCGCCCAACCAACCTCATGCTCGGAATGTTACATCGAACATCTTCGAGTGAGGCCGCCCAACACTCGAAATAAAAGTCTTCAAAACATCATCCGGCATGTTACATCGGATGGCCTTCAACGTGTTGCAACACTTATGGATATCCGGGTTTCCAGCACACAAGGACTCAAACCACACAAACGATCCACCTAGGATCTTAACACAACAAGATATATTAAGACTTATCATACCTTAGTCTTTCGGGGTTATAAATATCAAATTCATATTAACAATTCATTTCATTAGTTATAAGATTCATTAAGACCCTTAATTCTCTTATCGACCCTCAAACAAAGCTTATCTTGTTAAGTTCTCGCAGGGGTATCGATACCCTTATGTGGGGTATCGAACCACCCTGCTTCGAGACCCACCCAAAGAAGGCATCGAAACATTTCCAAAGTCAACGAAAGAGGACCCTCCAGCATCGATACCAGTATCGATGCCATTATGCCACTGGAGGTCCCGGTATCGAACCATGGTTCGATACACCTGGTCATTTAGCCTATTTTCACTCATGGGTATCGATACCGGTAGCCCGTGTATGGATACCCCTGCACGAAATGCAGGTCTGCACTTAGAAAATTTTAAGGATTCATTCCCAAACTTGATCGAATCAACCCTAAACTGTTCCTACACATTATTAGGAGTGTTTAGGATAACTTAACATCAATTTCCAGTCAATTAACACATAAATCCGAAAACTACCATTAAAGACCCAAAAGCTCAAACCAAGCATTCAAACACAAAATCTACATGTCATACATACTACCATGATATGAATGATGAAAGGATGAGTTGAGAGTACCAACCTTAAGCAACACAACAACCAAAACTCGAACTCACTCTTCCAAGCTCTTCCCTTTGCCCAAACTTGATGATGGATCTCCAACTTCACCAAACCAACACATATTTACCTCTTTTAATAGATCTTTGACGACTCTAAAACTTTTACTCTTCCACCAAAACGAGATTCCACAGAAAACTCCTAAAGATCAAACCTTTTCCTCAACTCTATTCTTACCAAAAAGGATGAAGGAGGAGAGAAAAGAGAAGGATGAGATCACTTCTGCAGAAAAATAACCCCCACCCCTCTTCTTCTCTCTATATTTTGATAATTACCAAAATGTCCCCACTAAACAAGGTCCAACACTTAACTCAACAAGTTTAAGGCCCAACAAGGCCCAAAACTACACAAACCGGGGCCCAAAACCGAAGTCCAAACTCTCGGGTTAACTCGACACTCGGATCTGAATCCGAGTCGTTACAATAAATGATTTTGATAATAATCAATTGGATTTTTATTATTTTATTTTAGAATTTAGGTATTTTAGTTTTAATCTAAATCGGTGTTTTAGGGTTTTATAAAGATATTTTAGTTTAGTTAGGGTTGAGAATATTTAGTAAATTTTTATTTTGGATTTAATTAATTTTTAATAATTTATTTAAATTTTAATTGTTTTATATTTTATACCTGAATAAAATTATATTCTATATATATATATATATTTAATAAGTTAGATTCTATGTCATTTAAAATATATTATTACATATATATGACATGTTATCATTATTAAATTTTTAACGGTTCAGTTATCATGTTAGTTAAAAAATGAGTTATTTGTTAAAAAGACATAGGTTAAGGGCTAAATTTATCCCAAAAAAAGAATAAGGGCTAAAATGACAAAAATTATAAATGTTAATGGTGAAAATTATCTTTATGCCAAAATTAATTTGGGTTCATTTTTGGTTCAACTAAAATTCAGATCGGTTTCAGTTTAGTTCAGTTTATTTCAGATTTTGGGTCAAATTCATGTCATCACGTTCGGATCAAATTCAGTTCTCGATTCGGGTAAATCAATTTAGTTCTTGGTTCTCGGGTTAAGTTTGCCAAGTCTAGTTAGAACCTAATCGATCTATTTTTCTTCATTATTAAGTGTTCATCGACGGTGCATTAGTTGTTAGTTCATCAATTTTTTACGATGATATGATAAAACTTTCAGACATAAGATCTGATGAAGACAATAATAATAGGTAATGGTTGAATATGTCGTCAGGAAAATCTTGGCATTTAAATTTAAGGTTTAGGTTTGTAATACCCTAAAAACTAGTCTAATTTATATTGAGTTCAGATGATAAAAAATACTGCAACAAAAAGTTCTAAATATAGCATTGACTTGAACCGTATGATCAATGGACTTTATTGAATTTATTAAATTTTATTTGATCACTAAATTATAGAAATTAAAAGTTTGAGAGTAAAAGTACAATGTTGGTATGCCAATATAGGTACAAATAGACCTCGTACCAATATATGTTCATCAACCATAACTAAAATAACTATATTGACATAGGTGTATCAGTATGATCTCTTCGAGTACTTATATTGATATAGATAATTCAATTAAGAATTATCAGAATAAATTTAAATAATTATAAAATATCACTAAATAATAGATGACTTAATCAATAAGTGTTGGGTGCAATGGCAAGACACATTGCTCTCCCAAGGAGAGAATTTGGGTTCAAACCTTAGAGAAAAGGTTATTGGGAGGGAGAGTCACGAATCTTGAACATGAATCATCATATAACGAACATGAATTAATCATAAAAAAAAAAAATAGATGGCTTAATTAATTAGGTAAATGATCTCTGATTGGAAAAAATAGACATTATTTAAACACTAAATTTCAAGATGGTGAGCTTAATTTTAATAAAGGACCTCTAATTTTTATAAATTATATATTAATCGTTAAATCTTATAAAATGTTTAAATTGACCCTAAAAATCAGAATCGTAGCATTATATTATGTTATTGACATCATTGCATTGATATTATATTATTGTCAAATATTGAATAAAAATATAACATTAATTATCGTATAGTTTATCGATAATACTCTCCGGCCTGGTTCTCGGTTTGGCTGGAAAAGGGTGTTCCGAGATTTTTTAAATAATAAAAAGATTTTGAGTTTTTTAATTAAAAATTCATTTTTCTAATTTTTAAAAATTAAAATTAAAAAATATATCATATATCATGTTTCGATTGAATAATAAAAACTTTTAATATTTATGATAAAAAATACTTGACTTAAATAACAAACTAAAACGTTAAATATCAATTCGATCCAAATACATTTATATAATTTCGATACGTTTATGATAACATAGTTTTACATTTATTATACCTTATGGTAATTTTAATTTTATTCTCACAAACAAAGATGAAAAATACATAAAAACTTGAAAGATACAACATTGATTAAGAAACATACTATATCTAGCTAGGTTGAACCCCCAGTTATTTTCCTAGAAAAATCTTGGGAAGTGAAATGCATCAGCAACACCCAATTCCCAAGATCGATACCCTTAAAATAGATAGATAGATAAATATTTATTACTTATTAGGAGGATCTCAGCCAACCCAACCACCTTCAGGGTCATTTAAATCAAGCAGCCAACAGCGGCACTTCAAACCCAAGTGCCTTCTTAGTGTGAAGCGGAAGGAACAAAACATCGTCGGGTTTACCGAGACGAGTCGAGTTCACATAATCTTGAGGACAATGATTCGCAATCCCAGGAATTAAAACTCCGAACAATCTGACACCGAACATCATCCAACCGTCTTTATAATCCGACCCGTATTTAACTTTCATCGTGAAGCTCCGAATCACCTCATAAATGGCGTTTGAATGCATGGGGATAAACCCGAACATCGAGAAGTAGTTCTTGTAGGGCACGTCATCAACTATCTGCATTAATTGAAAATATGGTATAATTGTTTCTTTTAGTTATTGCAGATCTGGGTTTGGTTTTTCTATGTAAAAATCTTACCTTGGCTTGATATTTACTGTTGTAGTAAACGCAGGTTCCAAAGTGTTTGAACATGCCGTTGAAAGGAACCCTAGGAACCATGTCATTACAGTACACGTATCTGTAAAACCCGATGCCGTTCTTGTTCAGATTCTTCTCCATGTAACTCGCAAACGCTTCATCGCCGACTCTGGGTTGTCCGAACGTGTAAACGCCTTCCATCCTCTCCAGTAACAATTGGTCGTCGTGGTAAATCAATATGGCTGGGAAAAGAGCGGCCAAAGCACCGCCCAAGCTGTGGCCGGTCACTATAAATTTGGCCTCGGGGTTTTTCTTCAAAAGGTCCCTCAATGTGTCCCTTATGTCGTAATAAGCCAAAGGAGCACGACGGGTGATGTCTGGGACGACAAACTTCGGCCAGCCGACGATCTTTTGCATCCCTAAAGCTTTCAGGAAACCACTGTGAATCCTTCCGATGCCGGGGAATTCGTACCAAGATAGATCGGCGTCTGAAATCCAATCATCAGCACTGAATGGTTGTGTTCCTCTGAAGCAAACAACAATAGTGTCGTGGTCGGCGGTTTTGTTCCGGAACAGGGAAACTTGAGTGTCGGCTTGCAGCATGAAATCTGGTAAAACCGTGAAAGTAAATGAATTTAACTGGTATTCTAAAAAAAAGGGTAATTTATGAATTAACAGATCTGTTCATTACCGTTCCAATAATTCTTGAATCCAATGAGTTGCATCTGCAGACGGGCAAAGACATCAACCAGTGTCAGAACCAATGATGTTTCAGCCATTAATGGAAATAAACATTAAAAAAACATGAGCGTACCCCCCAATGATCTTCGATTATAGACTTATTATAAGCAGCATTATTGTAAACAGCTTTGGCAGCCATAATCGAAAGAGAAGGATAATACATAGCGTTGCCATATAAAATCTCTTTGCTCATGTCCATTCTCATGTCCGTAATTCCAACGGCTGAGACATAGTTCGCCGCTTCTCGGTTTGGAATCACGACCTTCCCTGTTTCATCGTACAAAAGCAAATAAAATCAAGGTCTCGTGTCTTTTTATTACAAAACAAAGAAAAAAAATCCAAAAGCCTCTAAAATGTATAGATTCTGTATTACTATCATATTGTTTTTCTTTCTTTTTTGTATTTTATTTCCACAAAGAAGCTTTCTTCAGCTTTTCCACGGTTCAGATGAGCTTGTACTTTAGTCTTTGTTACTACATAGTACTCCACAGACATAAATATTTAAGACAACAAGAACAAAAAAGAAGGTTGCCAAGCTCATTAATTTATTCTTTTTCTTCATGCAGCACTCCTTATATATTATAATTTGTAACTATAAATTTACATTTCCTTTGAAATATATTTGTTGATATAGTAATAATAATACTGAGAAAAATAAGAGGAAAAGTGTATAATGATCCATTGAATATAAATAAAATAGAATAAGTTACATATAAAATTTTCTAAATTTTAGACATTTTTAGGATTGTTGGATGATTGAAACGGATGACTCAGATTAATTTCTTACTTTTTTCTCAAGTGATAATCTTCACATAACTTACTGTTAATTTGAATCATCCGTTTCACTAATTCAACACTTCAAAATCGTGTAAAAGTTAGAAAACAATAACATCTGTTAAAACGATTAAGATAATCATTTTTATTAACAATTAACGATGAATGTTTTAGGTGATGTTCTCATCATAATATTCAAGTGAATAAAAACCAAAGAATAAATTTTAATTTATGGAAAATGACCACTTAATTAAATATTATCCCATTTCAAGCTCTCACCCTGCAAGAGATACTCAAGTGGTTAGAAAATATATAGTAAGAAACATATAAAAGAGAATCTAAATCATGCAGGCTCATCCAAGTTGGATCAATTTGTTGGAGATTAAGACACAAGTTGCTTGAACTGATCATCTTTGGGTGTAACTATAAGCAAAATATATGTAAACCCTAACCAGAGAAATACACGTAAATCCATGTAATAATATGATTTCATTTTTCTCAGTTGCAGTGTGTATATATATACGTATATGTATATGTATATATACCTGTCATGACTCGTTTTACGAGACCAAACAAGCCGCCATTGTTGTTGAACAGGTTGCACATATCCTCAAAAGTCTGTCCCATTAAAGCCATTGGTATCTTAATGGTAAGAAGAAATTTCTGCAACAGTGTGGTGATGAAAACAGCCACTCTATACCAGAAATTTTCCTCGGTTTCGATACTGGTTTCGATAAATTTCCTGTTTTTTATATTCTTTGAAAACAAGAGGGCAATGAGATCAAACAACGAGGCTTTCTTAGGGTTAATTAGCATATAATTGCTATAAAACTCCTTTCTGCCTGCCGTTGCTTCCATGGCGGACCTCTCTCTCTCTACTGCAGAAAAAGAACACTAATGGAGTTTGGAGGGGGAGAGGAAGGAGAAGGTGAAACTGAGAACTGAGCTTAGGGATGCTTTGCCATTGATCTTGGATGCCAAATTTATAGGCAAGAAAATCATGGAGATAGGCTGAGAGTGGGGTATGGGACTGGCAGAAGACATGCAATATTGAATTAATTATAGGGTTAATAATTTCCATATTCACATGTGCTTTTCGACCCATTGGGTTGTTTTCGGATTTAATTTTGATATCTTAAAGACACATTTTTCTATACCTTGAGGGGTGATGGAGTTCACTGTTCATTCATTAAATAATAGTCTATTTTAAATCTCGATTTTTTTAAGTGTATTCGAACTTTTATAAAATTCGAGTTGAGTTTATCGTATTATAATACATATTGATTCTACTTTTAATAATTTTATATATCCATATACGATATTCATATGTATCTTTTAATATTTTTACATGTGATATACGTAATATATCAGATAATTAATAAATTTGACACATACCTAAAAACTGATCAACTAATTATTAAAAATTTTAAACTATTTTTATATAAATATAAGTATGCTCATCTGTTTTACGGTCTTAAAATGATCATGTATATTCAAAACAATAATCATGTTTAGATTAAACTTTTTCAATAATAATAATAATAACTTCCTAATTCAAGCTTTGATTAGAATGTCTAGAGAACAAATTCATTGTTGACATTTTTTCTATCACCGCATAAAGCTAAATGTGAAACTCTTACATGTCGGGTATTACTAGTAAATAGTGGCGGATTTAGAAAAATATTTAAGGATAGATATATATGAAATTTTAAAATTTTAAAGTAGGTACAACTCATAAATATTAAAAAAAATTTAAGGACTAACTTATAAAATTTTAAAATATTAAAGATAAATATGTGAACTTTAAAATATCCAAGATCACCCTATACATCAGTTGTATCCGCCACTACTTATAAACAACTAGTATTTTTTTTTCTTTTCAAAATATGTACAAGAATCAATCATGATTAATTTTTTACATTCGATTAACTAATATAAAAATAAAAATTATTCTTTTCTTATTTAATATTAGTATCGAACTTACTAATGTATTAAGTCAGATTGAATTTTATAAATAAATTAATATAAAAAAATCTTTTAATTTAATTTTTTCATTCAAAATATTAAAAATCGAACTCTTAATTTTATTAGCACTTTATCTCATAGGATAACCTCGTGTTGGGAGTTGGTGCTCGACTGTGAGGGTAAATTGTTTGTCTTTTAATATATTTTACCTTTAAAATTATTTAAAAATTAAATTTTAAACCTTAAACTCTAAATTTATTATTTTAAAATAAAAACACTAATAAAAACATAAATAATGAGCAGACAATTTATATTCTTTTATAATGTTTTAGTTTGACGTGTTTTTTTGTCTGATTTACACAAATAATTTTATTTTATTTATTTTATGAGTTTTAAATATTATATCGTTAAAATCTTAACATCTATAATGATATCTCTAAAAAACAATTTTCAATTAAATAAATAATAATAATAATTAATATATAGTGATTTTAAGTATAAAGTTATCTTATGAATTTAGATAACAATAATTTTTAAACTTGTGAATTATAAATTATCTAAATATTAAAATTCATATCCATATTTATTTTAAAAAAAAATATAATTTATTATTTCAAAAGTCCAAAAATAATTTCATCTAAACAAATAAAAATGTATACATCAACTAACCAAACCCATATATATTAATAAATACATAAAATCAATAATCTCTTACATCCACTTCATCGAGCACTACCTTAAAAAATGTATTTTTATGGTGGATTTTTGTTTATTTGGTTCTGAAATCAACCGTAGACAAGACCACATGTACTGAATCTCACGTGATTTTAATCAAAACTATCAAAATCAATGAAAGAAAGTTAAAATTACATTTTCGATATAAAAAAATTCAAATCACCTTGGATTGTAGCAAATAGTTGTATTTTATTCAATATGATAATTTAAAAATAGAAATAAAACTGATTTTAATAAAAAATAAATAATATTTATTTTAAAATTTTAAATTTAATTGTTTTATCAAAACGTTGTTATAAAAATTTAAAAATCACTGTTAAAACCTATTTTATTGTAGTATGTATATATTAACCAAGGATTAAATATAGAGAGAGGGGGAGGTTATGATCAAGTTATACAATGTAAAATTTAAAGTGTTTTACATTAATTTTATATCGTCGATTAACGATAATAAATGATTAAGATTATTGTTTTAAGTGATAATTTTTACATTTTTTATTGTTAATTTTATTCATCAATTTTACTTCATCCTTGTACATATATAAACAAACTATTAATCGTTAAATTATTGAACGGATTTCTCAGATTAACAGTTTGTTATGTAAAGATTGCTGCTTGAAAAATATAAAGAGTTAATTTGAGTCATCTGTTCAATCATCAAACGATTCAAAAAATATGTAAAACTTAACAAATTATATACTGTATAACTTGATTCTATCTCATGAGTCGTAACTAAATAAGTTTCTTTTATATATAACTAATCCAAATAAGATTGATAATTAAGGAAGTGAGATAAGCTGAAGGACATTTTAAAATTTGGGACAAAAACTACAATGCAAAGGAAAGTTGTTACCTGCGGATGACAACTTTAGTAAAGATGTCATCTCTCACCTGCAAGTGATATTTTTTTTAATTTTATCTTAAAAATCAATAAATAATATTAAATTATTACAAATCAAAGTAAAGTTACATATAAATAGTATATTAATCTAAATCATCATCTACAAATGATAATTTTATTACATTATATTTTTATTATAAATTTTAAAATATTCCCAACATTTATATTTTTCAAATTATTAAATTCATTCTGATTATTTAAATAAAACTGCCAACTTTATAATAAAAAATAATTAAAAATGACGTGTAAGATCTCTCGATCGTGTATTTGGGAGTCTTGTCTTTGTTCCCTGTTTCATCATATTCGTTTCGTGTCACGAGTAGACGTGTTTCAAATTAGTAATATGTCTGTCGTTTCAGGTTTTATTATTAATATAATAATGAATTTTTGCTTTGGGAAAAATAATATTTAAAGATAAACGAGATCACTATGAAAATAATTGGATGAAAGATTAAAAAAATTATTATCCTGCTAACATGTGAGTTGCATTGCATGATAAAATACAATAATAATGAGAATAATAATTTAATAATTGATAAAAGAGATTTTTGCAACCGGAATATATATATATATATATATATATATATATATTGGAGTACAAGATTAATTTATAAGGACCCCATACAATTTATACGTTATTATATCAATAGATATTTTATTTATTATTTTAATTTTAAAACATTTTTGATAATGCTATAACAAAGAAAGCTATAAGAAATAACTGTCGGAAAAATGGTATGGTAGATGAACATTTTGAAGTTTAAATTTGAGTGAGTTTCATTAGTCAAATTAACGGGGACTAAGTGGATTATAGATCTACTATAAAAGTAGATGAAATTTGTATATTTACATGCTTAAAATGTTCAATGGGTGAATGAGAAATTGTTGCTCAATGTAACACCTATGGTGTTGAAAAAAATAGATGAAAAGTAGAATGTCCCAAACTTATTGGGAACATAGATTTGAAAAGCTTTATATATAGAAGCTCTTCATGTCATTATTGGAAATAAGATGAAGGTTTGGATTAGACACCCTAAGTGTGCCTAGCCATAAGTTAGGCATTTTGGGCTAACATTAGTTGACCTTTATAAAAGTCAAAGATGGGATTTGAGGTCTTTGATCTTGATTTCTCAAATAACAATTATTTTTTCTATTTTTTTACTTTATTTTTCAACAGATTAATTCTAGAATTAAACATGTCCCCTGCCTGAACACTATAAAAGGAGACCCATTGTTCCTATCTAAATACACTGAAAAACACAAATATCCTATAGCCAGATAGTGTTCTGCTTCTATAAAGTTCGTCGTTGCAATAAGGTAGCGTTCCTCTCCTTGCTGTATTCTACCATTGTATCCTGGGAGACAGACGTTCCATAGTAACTCTAGCACCGAGAGGGAACGAATTTGTTTTAAGGACACTGTGATAGCACAAACCTCGATCAAAGATTTCATAATCGTTTATTGGTTTTTTCTTTGGTTTTTGTGATCTTTGTATTTTCATTTTATATGTTTTATTTTAATTTCATTTACAGAAATTGTTTTTAACATTTTAATAACTTACTTCGTTTATTTTGTAACATTAACTAATACTTTTATTTCGTACAAACTTTATTATTTTTATTGGAGTCAGTGGGGTTCTGGACAGACGCAATAAGAGTGATTGTACAAGTCTTCCTTTAAAAAAGAGGGTCCTAAAATTTTGATAAACTACATTCATTGGATGATGTTAATCTCAAAATTTATTATAAAAATATTAAAAATACTTTTAAGAAAGATGAATTATAATTGTTAAAACGTTATAATTATTTTCTAAATGTAACAATTGATTATAAAATCTTATTATTATTTTTATTACTATTGTTTCTGTAAAACTACTGAGGTTCTGAATATGTACAATAGAAAGGACCGCATAAGGCCCCTAGAAAAAACATTTACTTCTAAGGGCCATGTTTTTAGAACTAGCGGAGGTTATAGACAATTGCTTATAAAAGTCATATTTTAATAAATTATACAAAATCTCAAAAATCTTTAAACCGCCGGAGTCGATTGAACACAAAATCGCCTAGAGGTTTAAACTCAACATATCATCCTCTTCCAACCTCTCCCCTAAGTTTTGAGATTCCAGCATGAGCAATCCTCAGTCCTTTATTAAAAAATTATGTCACATGTATTTTTATATTATTATTTTTTATAAATTTAAAATTATTATAAAACCATTTCTTCTAATTATTGGTATGTTTGGTAATAGTATGTCAAAATATTTTAAAACTAAATGTACTTAGATATAGGGGAGAGTATTCGATTAAGTAGAGTCAAATTTTTTTGAGGTATTCAAATTGAAGCATCATATTTTATATCTCAAACTTTATTTGAGTTTTTCTTCAATTTGAGTCGAGTTTTTCAGTCCTTATATAAATTTAATTATAATTATTTATCATATTATAATATAGTTTGATACCAATTTAAATGATTTAGGGATTCAGTTCAAACTTTAAAAATCAATCCACTTATTACTAAAAATTTTGAGTTTTTCAAGTTATTCAAATTTCTAGTTTATAACTTAAACTTTATTTAAACTTTTTTTTCAAGTTGAGTCTAATTTATATAATTTTGAAACGAATTAAAATAAATTAATTTTTTTTATCTCAAATCAAATAAAAAAATTAATATCTTAAGTAAAATCAAATTTTATTCGCCTTTATTTAAATGCATAGATTATCATCGTATACTAAATCAATTTATATTGATAAAATGTAAAATTTCTACCAATAATGCCACGACACCCACAAATGACTAATCAATTTTACTTTTTTATTTTTAAATTACTAAAAAAAAACATGTTTTATTTTTCTTTGACAAACAATTTTTTCATTGAGTGCAAACGGTTTCTCTAAATAAAATTTGTCGGCGATTATAAAAAATTGTAACATTACTTTATAAAGAAATTGTACTAAAAAATATCGGAATCCATTAAAAAAATTTACATGAAAGGTTTGGTATCCGTTAAATTTTGTGTATTTATATATTTGATATGTTACTTGTATCCGTTTTTTTATATTTTATTTATCTTTTGATAAAATAGTATTTAATGTTACGTTTTATTTTTATTTTAATATTCCATCGTTAAAAAAATTAACAATAAACTAATTATATGAGAAAAAATCATATATGAAAAGTTGTCATATTATTTTCTCTCTCTTAATCAGCATACCACGTCGATTAAAATTATAAAAAACACATGGCATGTTGACAAGAGAGAAAAAAAATAACATGATAACCTTTTGCATGTGATTTTTTCTTTTCTAGTCAATATATCACTCGTGATTTTCTCACACTTACTGAATATATTATTGATTTTTTAACAATAGTGTATCAAAATAGAAATAAAACGTATTGCTAAGTATCATTTTCTCAAAAAAAATATATCAAAACAAAAATGGTTAAAAATGAGGTACTAAACATATAATTATCCCTTAAATTTTTTATTACACTAATGATATACAATCTATGGTTGATCAACTGTTGAACCGATATAGAAATACTCCACAATAATCCTCGGAGGTTCTCTAAAAATATGCTCACCAATCGATGATACTCGAACCGATACAGTCAATCGATTAATCGATCATTTTAGTAATATCCTTTGATCTTTATATCATATACACATAATTAAATTTATTTTAAATAAAATAAATAGGTGTATTTATTTCATTCAATAAGTATAATTAAATTAAAAATTAGACCACAATTAGAATTTTATATGATCAATCATCTTATTTTTTACTTTTAATTGAAGAAGTTAGGTAATGAGATTAAGAAAATACTAACAAGATTTTCTAAAATATTTTTTATAATATTTTATGTCAGTAATCTCACAACAAGTATTAATACTTAAAAATAAAGTTTTGATACTTATATTAATCTAAAATATTATCAGAAGTTGTAAGTATTGATACTTAACCCATACTTAAAATATTGTTAAAAACGTATCCCATGTTATATAATATTTCAACTGGTATCGTATTATAATCGTATAATAATCCATTATACATTAAAGTTCCAAAATTGACCCAACAGATAAAAAGAAACTAAGAGGCAAAATTGTTTTGAGAGAAAAATTATATTTACACCAAAAAAAAAATAATGAAAAAGGGGAAAGATGGACTAATATGGTATTACCTTTGTCCCACCTATTTTGTCTATAATTGATTTTTGAAAAGTCGAAAATTTTAAAGTTTGATTTTATTTATATTAAATATTTTAAAAAATTATTTTTTATAAGATATATATTTAAATTTTTTTGATAAAATATTTTTAAAATATATTTTTTATATTTTATCTGTAATAAATTTTAAATAATTATGAGTTAAAATTAAAAAGAAATAAAAAAAACAATAATAAATAATCTTTATGGTACGGAAAGAGTGATATTTGATTAGAAACAACCAAAATTGGAGAGAAGGGTGAAAAAGTACACAACCCAAGTGGGCTAAACGATAAAAAAAAAAGTGGCGAATGAAATAATGTCATATTTTTATACGTTTTTCTTCATTTTTATAATAATTTTTTCCTTTGTTTTTTTTGGTATGATTCTTATAATTTTAATATATTTTTATATATTTTCAAAGTCGTTTTTGAGAATCACGTGAAGACTCTCTCTATATTTATTTTCTAATTGGTTTGTCAATGATAATGTATAGCCAAACCCCTTATTTGGTAAAAGATTATTTATCAATATAATGATAAATAATCAAAATTGTGTAGTAAAATAATTTGTCAAATAATTTAATTCGCTCATCATATAAAACGAATTTCAAGAAAATATTTTTTTATCTTTAGGTTTAATATTATTATTTCGTGTACGATTTTTTTACTATTATCTCCAATATTTTCTTTCAGTTATTTTTACTTGGGTGCTTTGTAATTCTAATTCATTCAGTTATTTTTATTTATGAAATCTAATTGCCATTGTTCAAAGAAAAATAAATAAATTTTATTTAACCTAACGAGTGACTCAAGCAGAAAAGATAATGGTATTCATTTTAGGAAATATGGATTCAAGCACATATGTGTAAGCAGTCGTACCCTTAAAAGTTTTAAATTTTTTATATTTTATATATTTTTTATTGATAATTTAATCCTACACTCCCTATACTCTTATAATTTTATAATCCTTATATTTTTAATATTTTATTAATAATTTACATCATTTATATAAAATTTTGGACCCGTCCTTATATGAAGATATGTAAAACTTGTTTAAGAATAAAAAAAACTATAATTATATACTATTATATAATTATATTAATTTATTAAAAAAATACATTTCACTATATTTTGTTGACCCGTCCTTGTTATCGTCACATGTATATAGAAATTTTGAATATTTTATTTTTTTAATATAAAAGATATTTTCTATCTCCTATTTAAGAAGTTCAGTATTGATTTTTTAAAATCAAAATTTTAAAACTTTGATCATAGTTATTTTAAATATTTTAATTTATTAAATTTTATAAAATATATATTTTTAAAATACTTGATTAGAAGTTTCTAAAATATATTTTTTTATATTTTATTAATAATAGATTTAAAATTATAACGGGTCAAAGTTAAACAAAATTGACCAAAATAAATCAATATTGGACAAATAAAATAGGACGAAAGAGTATCAATTATACATGACGTTATTATATTTTATAATTTTTAATTAATTTATCTGTAATTGGTGTTATAACTGGACTTTAATTAATTTAAATATTTTATATTTTAACAACATCGCCTCATGTGGTTGACATTCTTCATTTATCAACCCAAACACAAAAGTTAGACTTTTTATCTTTCATAGTTGGAAAAATACTTTAAAAAGTTAAATTATAATTTTAATCTTCATTTATTACTATGGTTGTTCATAATTTATAAATTTATATTTTTTACAAAGATATAATTAATAAAATATTTTTTATTTAAAAATTATATGTATTAAATAAAATATTTTAAATTTATTATATTTTTATAAAACACTTATACTTGTTCGAAAAATATATATATTTATTAATAATTTTTTTATATTTTTATGATAACATAAATCGATTTATTTCATATATTATAATATTTAGACATCATATATATATAATTTATAGTATCCCATCTAAAATAGTCATTTACCTTCTTAAAATCACTTTTTAACAATAATATTAAACACTTAAATTTTAAATTCAAAATCATAGAAACATTTTAATTAAACATTTTTACTTATTTTTTCAAAAGTAATACTAAACTGGCTTTTAGAGTTTATAATTTAAGATTCATGATTTATGAATTTTTTAACGTTTAGAGTTAGGATTTTAAAAATTAAATAAGTTAATTAATTAAAAAATAATTTTAAATATTTTTTATATTAAATATAATAATAATTAATGTTATTCAATACACCTTAACTTATGTCTTATGGTCTAAGTAGACAAATCGAATTATAAATATTAATAAATTTTATCCTGACAAAGATAAATTAAATAATTATATTTTTCCTGGGGTTCAGTGAGCTGGCAGTGACAATGCCTTGGTTGTCCCAGTTATCATCTCGTGTTTTTAATGCATATGGATGCGAACCAGTGGCATTTGTCGTTGTATCAGTAATTTAATGAGATACGAAGAATTTAAAATTAAAAAATAGACCTGGGATTTTATTCGAATTTTTAAATTAAAAAATTAAATTAATTAACTTGTTAAATTAAAAAAAATAAATCAATTAAATATAATCCGTAAATAAAGTTACTAAACATTTGAAAAGAGTTAAAGAACTAAAATTTTAGATTACAATTAATATTATTATAAGTTTTCTATATTTTATAGAACCCTTAAATAGAATTTTAACTTGATTCTACTAAATTCATATAAAAATTGATTATCATTTCGTTAAGAATCATTTTTAAATAATTTTTTTTATATAAAATGCATATATTCTGTCAAATTATGTCTTATTTATCACATTAAAAATCAAAATAGATTTTTTTTCGTAATTTTGGTGTAATGTTCTAATTTCTTTTAGGAAAAAATACAAGTTTAGAATTAAAGTAATTAAATATGAATTTGTAAGACTTTAAAAATAATATTAAGTAATTAAATAATAAAAATATAATATATAAACGTAAATTTTAATTTACACAAATTTATTATATTTAAAGTTTAAGATATAGAAATAAAAATTTAATATTATTTTAAGAATATAAAATTTAAGATTAAGATTTAAGTTTTTAATCTTAATAATTTATATTTTAATTTTTAAAAATTAATTATATAATATTTTTTATATATCAAAAAATAACCCTTAAACAAATACCTTTTAAATATCTTAACTTATTGGTTTATAATGACATTCTCGTAATGCGATTAAGGACGAATGTTGAATTTTATAAACGAAGGTATGAATTTTAAAAATTATATTAAAAATAAAAATATGATATTATAAAATTATAAAAATTGTATTAATAAAAATATTAAAAAAATACATAAAATATAAATTTAATGATTTTAAAAGGTGTGGCTACACCTTTATACCCATCTATGAATGTGATCATTTCATACAGAATCATGATCACGCAGAAAATAGATGTCAAATATATTTTAATATTTATATAGATAATTATTTTACAAATAAATCGTGTAAAATTAAACTTACATAATTTTATATTTTTATATTATAAAATTTAAATTTTAAAATTTTAATCTTAATTTTAAAAAATAACCCCAAACCATAAATTATATATTTTAAAATTTAAAGATTAACATTAAATTCTAAATGTTACAACATAATTCTCTAAACCTTAAAGTTTAAACTAAAATTCTAAATCTTAAAATTTAAAAACACGTATAAACTAAAATTTACACGATCTGCATATATATAGATACAAGGATGAATGCAGGGAGTACTAGGAGTGCAGTCAGATCCTCTAAAAATTTCAAGTTCTTTTATATTTTATATATTTTTTTATTAATAATCTAATTTTATACTCCCTAAATTCCTATAATTTTATATGCCTATATTTCTAATATATCTTCTTAATAATTTATAGCTCTTATATAAAATTTTTGGTCTATCCTTATCTAAATAATTGCCAAATATTAATTTATACCATTTAGAATGTTGGTTTTATTAATTGTAGTCACCAAAACCGTTTCTTTTATAATATTTTTTATTTTTTTATTTTAAATTGTCTTTTTTATATGTTACATATTTTTTTCTTATTAAAATTATCATATATTAATATTTTAATTAATTTTATTTAAATTAAAATTATTTGAAACATTTATTAAAAAAATAATTGGTTTAAGGGTCATAAAAGCCCTTGAACTTTTTAAAAATAATCAATTAAGCCCTTTAACTTCTTTTGCACCCAATTATGCTATTAAACCAAGAAATCGAATCAATTAAACCCTTAAACTAAGAAATTGAATCAATTAAGCCCTTTAATCAATTTTGATCATTAAATTTGAATATTTTTTTGATCCAATATTACAGTGCATTGTGTCACAATGTTTTCACTCGGTATTTTTTTAGAAATTTTATTTTATTTAAAAAATTCTTTAAAATTTTAAAATATTCTAAAAAACTTATAAAATTTATAAAAAAAATAATTTTAATTTTTTTTTTGTAAACACAACATGATAGAATTGTATTGTATCATGTGTCGATAATATCTGAAGAAAAAACTGTCAAGATTTAATATTTAAAATTAGTCAAACGACTTAATTAATTTAATTTCTTGGTTCAAGAGCTTATTGATTAATTTTTTGGTTTAAGGACTTAATTGAGTGTAAAAAAAGTTTAGGAAATTAATTGATTTTTCTCAAAAGTCTAAGGGCTTTAAAGACCCTTAAGCCAAAATAATTTAAATAAATATAATTTAGACATATGTAAGATGAAAATGCATCTTTTACTATTAATCCTTATATAATATATTTCTTGGGTAATCAATGTGCGGGAATAAAGGAATGGGCAAATACGTCGTCGTCGTCATCATCATAATATTATTATTATTATTATTATTATTATTATTATTATTATTATTATTATCCTTTTCCAAAAAAATTCCAATACGTCTGAAGGAGCGGTGTTTAAAAATATATGATTTTATCGATTTAGTTTGATTATTAAATTTAATATTTTAAATATTTGATTTGATTTTTACTTTTAAACCAGATATTTTATTTAATTTTAAATTTTTAAAATCGAATAAAGATTATAATATTTCAAAATTCGAATTATCCAAAAAATTTAAAATTTATTTTTTTATGAATACTATTTTTTATTTCAAATAATTTGATGCTTGCTATACCCAAAAATTAAATTAATTATTTTTTTATAAATGTGAATCTTGTTATATTTAACAATTTGTTGTTTTTATATTCAAAATTCTAAAATTTTTATCCGAAAAAATGGATATCCAAAAAAATCATTTCAGATACAAATCATTATATTATCGATCCAAAAAATCAGATATCCGAAAAAATCAGATTAGATCTCATCCAATATCTAATAATGAAAACCCCTAATTTAAAGTCTTTTAACTTTTAAAATAAATTAAATGTATTGTTAAAATACATATTATTTTTTTATAATGAGAGTATAATTTTATTAAAAATAATGAAAATTATCACAAACAAAACATATTCAAAAGAGAAAATAATGAATATTAGTCTACTAAAATCTTATATAAAAATGTAAAAGTGAAAAAACACTTTCATAAATATTAACATACCGTTAAAATCTAAATTTTTTTATATAATACTGTAAAATTGATTTACTTGAAAATTAAATTCGGACGATCGAAAATCCTAGATTAATAAATCAAATTATTACATTGTCTTCTAAACAAAAGCTTAACGGTTGAATTTTTCCAAGCAAGCAACATTCTTTCTTCGACCTTTTCATCTATCGAGCAAGCACCTCCATTAACAATGGTGGATCCGCACTTTCTATATAGGTACGGATTTACCTTAAACTTTTTAAAATTTATATATTTATTTTTAATTTTTTTTATTTTTATAAATTTATCCTTAAATTTGTAATATTTAAGTTTTGTACCTACTCTAAGATTTTAAAAATTTATATGTATCCACTTCAAATAAATTTCTGGATTCGCCACTATCCATCGAAAGTTATCCAAACAAAGTTATCCAAACTATCTATGGGTATGCCCTTTTGAGTACCGTATCGATACCCATTTTAACTGTATCGATCCTCACCTACATATAGATACCAATTTTATATTCGATGCAAATCACCCATCATGGTGTATCGATACACTTATCTAACGTATTGATATCTAATATCAGTACTCATATATTCAATATCAGTCTCAAGCCCGTACCGATACACCCCTTGGCGTACCAATACAAAAGTAATCACTAGAATTTAAATTATGAACCTCGTATCGATACATCATATGTCTGTACCGATACCTTTGAGAGGAATTGCCCGTCTTATCAAAGAGGAGTATCGGTACTCAAGCCCGTGTATCGGTACTAAAACCTAGAAAACACAGTCTGAAGCTAGAAAAACCTTTTTTTCAACCCAAATGCAATCTTATCAATCTAGAAACATTACTACAAGTTATTGAGAGTATTTAGGTGAGTTCCTAATCAATTTTAACCCAAGATAACGTCTATATAATCAATCACCATTGATGCATAGATAAGCTATAACTCCTATAATTCAATATATACTAATAAATATGCATATAAAGATGATGCACATGAAATTATAGGATTTGAGAGTGTACCAATCTCCTAAAACGAGTTAAAAGAACTCCACAACAACCTCTTAGACTTTCTCCTTGCCCAAACTTAAAAAAGAGTCTCCTTGCTCCCACTACAAGAAATAATTACCACTAGTTACCATTCTATTTAAGTGATTCAATGAGCTAAAACGAACCCTTAATCATCCCAAAACCCTCTTAAAAATCTATTATTGTTTATACCATAAAACCTTCCAAGAACTTCATCCTCCACCCCTTAAAACAAAGCTTACCTTGTTAGATAGAACTCCTAAAGTCAAACACACTTCCCTCAAGTAACAAAACAAGATTATTTATACAAAACCTCAAAAACCAACCTTTGAAGAAAGAGTTTGGGTGAGAAAAGGGCTGAGAAAGGAAGAAGAGAATGGTGAGGGTGATGAGGTAAAGAATTCTCTTTATTTACAAAAAATTAACTCTCCACATCTCTTTTTCATCCCCAAAGTGATTTATCAAAAAAAACCGTAACCCAACATCCATATCCAAGCCTAACTACAACCCTTAAGGCCAACAAGACTTTCAAGGCCAAAACACGAGGCCTATTACTTTGGTTTAACCCGACATTGAGTTCTGAAACTTGGATTGTAACATTAAATGTGATCAGTAGATTAAAATAACTAATTAGTAAATTTTGGTAATCAAAGGACAAAGATAAAAAATTAAAGACCAAGGATTTATTTACAAAGTGCAATATTGTACACTTGGTACTGATACGATATAGCCTGTATCGGTATGATAGTTTATCACTAAAAATTAATGATTGAATAGGATATCAGTTCAGTACAGCGCGTATCGGTACTAATGATAGATTCAAAGGAAAATATAATATATGTGTATCAGTACGACCTCTTCGAGTACTAATACTGTTACAAATAGGTTAATTAAAAGAGCTAAATTAAGTTTGTAGACTTTGCATAATGATCATTGATATTGCGTTGATAAATTGAGACCTTAAATGAACTCAATTATTTAAAATTTGACATATAAGTTATTCGAATGTTGATTTTTTACTTTCGTAAATTTAATTTTAGATAAGAATAAAATAATTACAGAAATTATAATTTAATCCCAAAACTTATATATACAATTTTAATTTTGTTTTGATAATAAAATTTTAATCTTGAAAATTTAAACCTGAAATTTAAAAAGTTAAAAAGGAAAGTTAATATAAAGGGAAAATAGCGAAAAAATATGAGGATAAAATATTTTTGAATAATAAGAACTTTGATATTGAATTCTTGAATTTTTTGAGTATGTCTCTTGCATCAGTATTGATCGATTTTTATAGAGGGTTCTATCCTCTTTTTACACTTATTTTCTGGAACATTATAGGGAATCTACATTATTCTTAATTGACACATACTATGGATACATTATTGGTTCTATGTTGATCTTCATTTACCTATTTGCACCGATAAAAATCTTTTGGAGAATCTTTCACAATTTTCAACCATGATTATTTTCTTAAAATCATGATTATCTTCATGAAATTTTTTTATGATAATTTTATTATTTTTACCACCACTTCTATCATTTCTTTTACTATTTTTCTTTGTGATATTTTGAGAATCTTGAAAAAGTTATCATCATATCTTCTATGTGCAAAATCTTTAAAAATTTTGGCATCATCATATTGAAAATTCTTAACATTATCATCATCGTTTTTTTATTTTGATGATTATTATAGAAGTATTATCTTCTGTAAGATCATTGGATTTAATTACAGATGGCTAAAAAACTTTATCTTTGTTCTCTTTATCCGATTTAAAACTCATTGAACCTAACATTTATGCCATCAATTTTTTGTATTCATTTTTAGTCTTAACTTGGGCGAGAACTGCACTTACATTTGATTTTGTTTGTAGAAACCTTGTTGCGTTCTTGTCATAGATATGTGATTTGTAAAGATTTGAATTTTTGATGAATAGATCGTTCGAATATTTGGTATCATATTTTTCATTATTGAATTTATCTCTCTATTTTGTTTTGAATGTATTGATCAATTAAGAAAGATTTAGATTTGTTTCTTCATTATCTTCATAACTATATCCCCAAGAAATAATCTAGAAAATACACAATTTTAAGAAAAAATGAAAAGTATGAGATATGCATTTTGGTCTAGTTCGGGATGGAATTTTTTAAAAAAAATTTGGCCAAAGAGCTTGGATTTTTGGTATAATATTTCAGAAGTTGGTCCAGAATCTTCACCTTTCTTGAAATCAATTGAAGAATTTGTATCTAGATCCGAATTTGAAATATATGAACCAAGAATATCTCATATATGGGTTACTCATGAGAAAAGCAAGGTTCCAAGTTGTTTGATAATCCTAATATGAGAAATTAAAGGAGGTTGTGAATTTCAACAAAGTCATTGAGTTTTCACTCCAATCTCTGGATTTAAGAATTTGGATATCTATATAATTTTAATATTGAAAATTAAAACTTGAAATCTAAAAAATTAAAAAGAAAACAAATATGAAGAGGAAATAACGAAAAATAAATATGAAGAGCAAATAATTTTGAACAATAACTTTGATATTGAATTCTTAGAAAATTTGAGTACGTCTTTTACATTAATATTGAATGGTTTTTATAAAGGGCTTTATCTTCTTTTTACACTTTTTTCCAGTAAATTATAGAAAATCTACACTATTCTTGACTAAAACATACTTTAGATACATTATTGCTTTCACTTTTGTTTTATTTGGCTATTGACACCAGTAGAAATCTTTTGAAGAATCTTTCACAATTTTTTTATCATGGTTATTTTTTGAAATCATGATTATCTCCATAAAATTTTTTATGATAACTTTATTATTTTAGTGATTACTTCTATCACTTCTTTGACTATTTTTTTCGTGATATTTTGAGAATCTAAAAAAATTGACACCATATTTTTATGTATAAAATCTTAGAAATTATTGAAATCATCGTCATTATCATTTTTTATTTTTTATTTTAATAATTGTAACTGAGGTATTATCTTTTACAAGACCAATGATTTGTTTATTCATTATCTTCATAATTGTATCCCCATAAAACAATCCATGAAATACACAATTTTGAGAGAAAAAAAGAATATGGGATATGTATTTTTAGTTTGCTTTGGGCTAAAATTTTTCAAAAATAAAATTGTTCAAGGCGTATGGATTTTTTGCGAAATATTTCAAAATGTCCATAGAATATCCACTATTCTTGAAACCAGTTAGAGAATTTGCAGCTGAATCTAAATTTAAAATATATGAGCCAAGAATTTCTCATATGTGGTGTTGGGCTCGATGCACAACTGATACTGCTTGCCAATTGATGGAGAAATGCTAATTTGGTGGAAGCAAAAATATAAACAATGAACACGAGGATTTATAGTGGTTCAACCTTTGAACAAGCACGTACATCCACTAACTTAGCTTCCCACTAAGGATTTACCAAATTCACTAAGAATTTGTACCTTTAAAGGACAAAAGATTAACCTTAAAACCTAGATTTTAACCCCAAATCTAGCATCCAAAGTTTGCAACCCAGACTTTGAGAATTCACTCAAACAAGAAAACTTAAAAAACTAGTAATCCTTCTTATAAGGGTAATTATTTGAAATTTAAGCTCACATCCAATCCTAATACACTTGAGCATACATATACATTGAGCTCATAAGTGTTGTCTACTCAAAGATTGGAAATTAAGCACTAAGACAATTCTTTCATCATATGTTGTTGAAAATGAAAGCATTAGTCATCTTTTGATGCTTGGAGGTTCATTTTGTAGTCCCAAATGAGTTTGTAAACGTTATAGACCGTTGGGATTGATTTGGAGCCGTTTGGATCTGATTTCCAAGCCAATTTCTATTTCTTGTGCAGGTGGTATCAAAATGCGTGAAAGTAGTTTTGATATTACCACTTTGGGAAATAGTCATTGGATCTTCAATAAAGAACCGATATCAAAACTCCTACAAGGCGTATCGAAACGCTTTGCTCTACGTATTGAAATAGATGAAGTATGTTTCGATAGGACTTCTAGCCGTTGGGGATTTATAAAATCATTGGGTGTTTTCATAAAGTCATTAGGGTGTATTGAAACACTTTAGATTAGATTCGATAATAGCGTATCAAAACGTTTTTTTTATATCGAAACCAAATCTTCCAGTAGTAAAACGTATCAAAACGGTCCATGACCGTATCGAAATGCATGTACTATTTTCTTTGAAAACATGCAAGCTATATCAAAACGCCTAGGATATTTTGTACTCTTTGGCTTCTTTAAAACATTTGAAACACATTAAAAAGCCTTAGAAAATATCTCAAAGTTATTTTTAAGTTTTTTGGACTTAAAACCATTTTTGAAATCTTTTCAAATTAGTCTAAAATTAATTTTCAATTATTATATCAAAACATTAGTTCTACAATTAACAAATTCACTAAGAGTTTCTACATCACTTGGCAAGCAAGTTCAATTGTGCGTCGAGCTTAACAATTGGTATCAGAGCGAGGATTAATTGAATAAGATTAATATCTTATTGAGGCTGTAATCACTAATTTTATCCGGGGTTTAAACCAGGGTTTTAAATTTTCATTTCAAATTGGGCTTGTAATTATTAAACGAAAATATTACTCTACTGTTATATATGTATTTCAAATTCAAAAATTACAAGTATTACTACATTATATGTAGACACTATGTTTTGAAGAAAAACCAAAAACATTACAAGATATACTAATACTATTTCGTTATTATAATTATAAATTATAAATTAAAAACGTTACGTACATAAATAAACATGTTATATTTTCCTGATTATTACTAATTATTCATTTCTGTTATTACTATTTACTATTGTTGTTATTAATTATTATTATAACATAATAAATATTAAACCCATAAAATTAAAACAACAACACATTTTCTTATTTATTAATACCAGTCCATCATACATATTAAAACCCAAATACATTAATAAATAATACAAGCCCAGATTTCTTTACATAAGCCCAATCACTTAGCCCATAACCGGTCATATGAGAAAACCCTAATTGCCTCTTTTTCTTCCGCGCAGCCCACTATCGACCGTTGGATTAGATCTTGATCCAACGGTTACGATCACGCAAAGAGAAGGTTCCAGGCCCCTCACGCATGTCACGCGCACCCGCTCGGTTCTGCAAGGACCGTTCGATCCCCACGTACAATACACGCGCGCCCTTTCACTGCCCCGAACGATTATTCGTTTCCTGCCGGTCGTCGGTCGCTTTTCCGATGATCACGCCATCACCATCGACGAATCCAACAATTCTCTATTCGTCCAAGTCATCAGAATTTTCTCCTGGCAACATATCAACATGCAAAATAAGCCAAACATTAGACATAGAAATACAACCCCGATGGCAAGAAGAACGAACCAAAAGTAGAAATATTCAGGAGATTACAGCCGACTAGGGGACAACGCTAGAATTACACATGAATACAGCCAAAAAACAAAGTTTTAATTTTTATTTTTCATGTAATCAGATATATATATATAGAGAGAGAGAAACCCAACAATTATAAGGATCGATTTTTTTTAAGAAATCAAAAAAGCAAAAGAAAAGACTTTTTAGAAGGTAGTCTTCTCTCTGTTTCTTACGCATGCATTAAGAGTTTTTAGGGTTGTTTTAGTTACCCTTTTTAATGCGGAGCATAGGCCTCCTTTCTGGTTTCTCCGGTGATAATCCCGTCGCTTTTATGCTGATAAAGGGTGAACTGAGAACAGATCTAGGCTTCCTCCTCCGTTTTCTTTTTTCGTTTCGAGAAGAATGCAAATCTTTCCTTCGTTTCGTTTTCAAAAAGGGGTGTTAAGATTTCGGTTTTGGTTCTCTGAATCCGAAAAGAAAGGTTGATTTCAGGTTTGGGGGCCAGTAAAGAGAAGGAAGGTTCGTCCTTGAAATTTGGATTTTCTGGGATTTCCAGATGAACACGATGAAGGTTCATTTATGTTCTTGGATTTCCCTAAGGACCCAGAGAGGATTTGGGGAAAAATAAAGGTCTAAAATCTTTTCTCTTTTAAAAATTATGTTTTATACCGAGCCCTTTTAAAAAATGGTTTAATTAGGGATATTAAATCCCTCTGTGTTCTCATCTTTGCACCTCAGACCCCTGAAATTTTAAATTTGTTTTCATTTTGGTCACATTTTGGGCCATAACTGTTTTTTAATTTTGGTCAAACCCTTTAAAGGTCCTTCCGTGCCTCTGGGCTCTCTTTCAGGCCATTCCTCGTTCCTAAATAACGGGGTGAGGGTCTGGGAGTTATGGAATCATTACGATTTAGCCCCGGTTTGGAATTAATTTTCGCTTATTCCCCGATTAGGTCCTCTGTTTTCCTGATACCCTTAAATATGGTCACTAATTTTTCAAAAACCTCCATTTTGGTCCCTAATTTTAAGCCCTCAAGCTTTTTTTTATTTTCTATTTTGAACCCGAAATCTTGTTTTTGTTTTAATTTCCCCCTTTTTGCAGTCTTACTTAAGTCTTTATTTTACTTTAGCATGCATTTTATTTTATTTTATTTTATGTTTAATTTATTTATGTGCCATAGCTTGTTTATTTATTCGTTCCCATGTTATGTTGTATTTACTTTTATGCATATTTTACGGATTGAAATAACAATCAACTAATTAATGAATGAATTAATATTTACTTTACTCGATCGTAGCGAGCCCGACACCAACGAAGTGGTGGCGGTGTATACGTCTATCTTCGAGTAAAAAGGCGTTAAAATACACCCGAATTTTTAAATAAATAATCGATTTAATACCACCTCAAATCGCAAATTCCCAAATTAATCGAGCGGTAAATATTTTTAAGGTACAATTTTGGGCGGTTTGAAAATACAAACCCCGTTTTTAACCGTAACCGACTCCCGAACCCTTTTGATTCCGAATCTCTGGTTTTATGGTGTCCGGTCTACCAAAGTGACCGATGGCGACTCCCTTTTTTTTTAAATATTTTTCAATTTGTTTTTCAACATTTCTAATTTGTTTTTTAACCATGTTAAATTCATTTTTAAATATTTTCAATTATTTTCATAAAATCCCTAATTTTAAAATCCTCTTTTCTATCCCTAAATCCCTAATTTTAACCTAATTTTCAAATTTTCCCTTTTCAAATCAAAATTTCCCTTTCCAATCAATATTTCAATTTAATCCCTAATTTTCTAATTTCAACCTAGTTTTTCTACTAGTGACCTTTTATTTCCAAAACACCGATTAAGAAAAAAAGGGTTGCTACAGAGGTGATCCTATAAGCTCGACCAATATCCGATCAACTGATAATTCATGACGTTTTCTATTGATAAACCACTTTTCTTTGATGGGTCCAACTATCCCTATTGGAAGATAAGATGATGTACTTCATCGAAGCTAAAGACTACAAGCTTTGGAATATAATTGAAGATGGATCATTTGTGTCACAAGGAATAAAGGCAGAATGTAGCGTAGAAGATCGCAAGAAGATGACACTTAATAGCACGGTATTGCACATTCTGTTTTTGTGTATTCCATCCCAACATCTATGAGAATTTATTCTTGTGAAGATGCCGAGGAAGTTTGGGACAAGCTCAAAGTCACATACGAAGGAACAAACGAAGTGAAAGAGATCAAGATTGGACTCTTCAATTAAGAGTATGAGAACTTCAAGATGGATCTAGAAGAGGATATTTCAAGGATGTTCGATCAATTCTCCACCATCATCAATGAACTTAAAGGCTATGGAGAAATCATTCCGAAAGAAAAGCATGTTTTAAAGCTTATCTATTCCCTTCTCGATTCATGGGACTCAAAAAGGACCACCATCGTCGAAGCCAAGGATCTCAAGACCCTCAAGCTTGACGAACTCATGGGGTCACTCTTCACACATCAAATAATGATGAAAGAAAGAGAAGATGAGAAGAAGAAAGAGATTAGATCGATGGTGAAGAAGAAAAATATGAAGTTTGGTGTAAATGTCAAAATCATTGCTCTCAAATCCTCCAAGTGCATTCACTTTGAAGAATCAAGTGAGGAGGATAGTGAAGAAGATGAAGAGATTACCCAAATCTTCATGGAATTTGCTCGATTCGTGAAGAACGACATAAATAAATCTTCAAAGCACAAATCAAAGAAAAAGATGAAGGATTCCTACAAATCATTGAAAAAAGGATAATCTTCAAAGAACCAAGCATATGTGGACACTTGGAGTAGTGAGGACTCCACCGAAGATGAAGAAACCCACCTATGATTGATGGCCCTCAATGAGGGGGAGATAACTTCTAACTCATCTATTTTAAATTCACATTCATTTGATGAGTTACAAGAAGTCTGTGATAAATTGACTTTTGAATTTGAGATTTCATTTTCTAAAAACAAAAAGATGATTTCAAAGCTAAAATTAGAAAATGATTTATTTTTAAAAATCATTTTTGAATTTAAAATAAGGTTAAAAGAATTTGAACTTAAAGTTTTTGATTTACAAAACTTGCTTCAAAATATGGAAAAAGATCATCAAAGTGCTTTAGATGTTCTTAAGAAAGAAAAGGATTTGATTTCCAAAGAACATAAAAAGAAAAATAATTTAGGAAAATCAAATTTTATGTTAGAAAAATCTATTAACCCTAGATTTGTGAATGAAAAATATTGTAGAAGTGTTTGGATCCCAAAAGGACTAATTACTTCAACTAAAAAAGATGAAATTAAAAAAATAGATTCCTAAGAGGACTAAAATTTGTGCTACTAATGTCAAAGAATCCAAAGCAATTTGGATCCAAAAATTACTTGGTTGTCTTGTTCTAGGTGTGATGGAGGTATGCACAACCTATTGCAACATCAAGTAGGAGCTACATACACATAAAGAGACACTTGAAAGAAGGCTTCACATCATACTTTTGGTTCAAGTGTGGTAAATTTTTAGTTGAATTTTGTTTTATTTGTTTATTTTTTAATTAAACTAGATATATCATATTTGTTGGACTAAATTTTGTTTGATGCTTTGAGTAAGGGGGAGACTATGTTTTTAAAACTAACTTTTGGTACTTCATTTCAAATTTTTTTTATAACAATTGATATTTTAAAACTCTCATATGTTATGAGCTTTAAATATTTTTAAACTTTGTTTGAACCATTTTTGATATAAAAAAAGGGGGGAAATATTGTGAAAATTGCTTTTCAAATGTTTCAAATGAATAAGAGAGAACTTTAAATGACTTTGAATGTTTAATCCTCTTATTCAAGTTTTATTTCACAAAGGGGGAGCAATTTCAAAAAACAAAATTTCAAGTTGGTTTTATTATATCAAAAATGGGAAGATTATAGAACTAATGTTTTGATATAATTAGGGTCCTTTTGTTTTACTGAAAAGTGTTTTTGAAAAATAAATTCTGGAAAATAAACTACATTTTTTTTAGAAAATCAATTACAAAAACCATGTTCATGTGTTTGGATAAAATTTTGTAAATTACTTTTTGTTGTTTGGTAAAATTTACTGAAAATAATTTTAAAAATATGTTTTTACTGAAACAAATAAGATTTCTCTTTAAAAATTTATTTATTTTATTATTTTATTTTTTTGTTTTAATTTTTTAAAGACCTATCTTGGGTATTAGTCAACCTGAAAGGTATCACTAAAAACTCATAGTGCCCAGATTTAAGATTTATCTTCGAGAAAATTGTGACTCCCTGGAACTAATCAAACAAGTCATCAATCTTGGGTAGAGGTATTGGTTTTTCACGGTCAGCTTATTCAACTTTCGATATTCGATACATAACCGAAGAGAACCATCTTTCTTTTTAACAAAGAGAATTAGAGCTCCCCAAGGTGAAGAGCTAGGTCAGATAAAACCTATGTCAAGAAGTTCTTGTAACTGAACCTTTAACTATTTTAGCTCTTTTGGAGCCATACGTTACGGAGCCATAAATACTGGTACTGATCCAGGATAAGTCTCAAGCTCAACCTCCTTTTTTGGAGGCAAACCAAATATCGTCTCCGAAAAAACATGAAGAAATTCTCTAATAGTACGAATTTCTTCGATCTTGGATAGAGACCTTTTTTTATTAAGGAAACAAGCAAAAAAGGTCTTATATTCTTTCCGGATCATCTTGTCGATGGATAAGGCAAATACCATATTAGACAGATAACCTCTTCGCTCACCATCCAAAACTACAGACCTTCTATCCTAAGTGTTTAAAGTGGCTCTTTTGGCCTCACAGTCCAAATTAACACGATGCTCGATTAATCAGTCCATTCCCAGAATCAGATCGAACTCCTCTAAAGGAAGTTCCATAAGATCAACTAGAAATACTTCCCCTTCAACAACAAGGGAGCATCTCTTAAATACCTTATTCACCGATAATGACCGCCCCACAAGGCTCATAACAGTAACAACACTCTCGGTGTCCTCAACTAAGATAAAAAGTTTTCAAGATACTGATTTTGATATATAGGAGAAGGTGCATCCATTATCAAGTAAAGCAAAGTATGGAACAAAAAACATGGTAAAATTACCTGCAACAACATCTCGCTTGTCTCTGTCATCTCAACGCCTGGTGGCATAAACAAGTGCTGGATGACGAGCCTCAGACACAGATGGCCCAACACTCTGGTGGCCTCGACCCCTAGCATCAGATCTAATAGAAGACCCTGAAGCTCTACTCTGATAATGCCCTGAATTTGTTGTCTGGACAAATGCATTAGATCTGGAAGGAGTCTGAGTGTATATAAGAGTCTGGGTCAATGGTCGAATGGCAGAAGGTGGGTGAGGGCAAACTTTCAAGAAATGCTCAGAATATCCACATCAGAAACAAGCACCAACCTTCTTCTTACACTCTCCTCTATGCAGGTTACCACAAAAGTCACAAACTGGTACAGATGAGAACCCGAAAGAACCACTATGGCTAACAACAGAGTCCTATGGTGCCACGGGCCTATGTTAGGAACTACCTTTCTGACTCGAAGCATTGCGAGCCCTCTTGTTAGGGCAACCATTGGACTCACTTTGACTGATATGTCCTTCATATCGACCACGATCCTTATCCCTACCTCGATCTTTGTCTCGGTCTTGATCACTCTTACTCTAGTTACATGAAAGTTTCTCCAACTCCTCAACAGTCTTAGCACAGTTTACCAGATCCTCAAATATCTCATCATGATGCGTGGTTACCCGGTCACAAATACCGATGCGGAGACCCTCTAAAAACTTATAACAATTATCTTTCTCGGTAGACATTAACCCAAGAACATACCTCAACAGGTCCAAAAACTGAAGTTCATACTCAGCTGCTGTCATAGATCCCTGCACCAAGTCCTTAAAGTCCTGACGCCTCTCTCTCAGGAACTAGTCGCCTAGAAAACGATTCTTGAATCGTTCCTTGAAAAAGTGCCAAGTCAGTATGTCAGGGGTTACACTGCTCACTACTAATTCCCACCAGATGTAAACATTACCATCAAGCATCGATACCGCTCCCAAGTATCTCTTAGTTGGTTCTAAACCCAGCTAATCCATACGTCTCTCGATATCATATAAACAGGTCTCCTTATTAGAAGGTGATCCAATCAAAGATCCATAAAAGGTTTTCACTCCATTAGCAATCAAGATCTGGGAGATATGGGTATCTAGAATAACACCCGAAGCTCTAACGTCTACCTAAATCAACTTTAAAAATTGTCTACTCAGGGTCTAATCTGACACATTTGTCGTAGGCTCGGTACTCGGTGCTGGTAACCATTTGACTGGGGTAGTCATATCTATGCTCACAGCAGGCGGTGGATCAGATGGGGCAACAAAGATAGTAGAAATATTAGGGTCCGGAGGAATGGTAGGTGGAGGATCAATAACATGTTCCTCTATTGGCTTAGTAAATTTGGTCGCTCGACCCAACCCTTGGTTGGATCGGCAAGCTCTACGGACACTAATGGGTCTCAGATAATCTACAAGGATAAGGTTTTCTAGATTAGAATTGGCACTAGAGTACCATATAGAATACGTAAAAATGGGTGACACGACCTTACAAATATTATTTCAAAACAATTTAATTGAAATAATTTATTTAGGAACCATCACGGTCTGAGAGTCATAAAACCAAAAGCTCTGATATCAACTAAATGTAACCCCCTAAACCGGCTTATACGAAAAACCCGATCTAGAGTGATCACATTTTTTTCTTCAAATGATCTCAAAATTCAAATATTTAATCAAGAAAACATGTACTAATAAAAGTTAAATCATAATTATCGTTTAAAATCGAATACGTTATAAAAGTATCATCCAAAAAATAAAGTGTCCTTTAAGTATCATTATCCACAAAATAATTATCTCAATCAGTTAACAAAATATAGGCACATATTACCCGAATGCAAAATCGGAAGATTTAAACATTACATCAAAATATAACTAGGAAATGTGTAGATCCTCTAAGTATCAAGTCCGGGATGCTTATCTACAGATATCTAAAAGGAAAAGAATCGGGTATGAGCTATAGAGCCCAGTGTGTTCCAATAGTGCATAAATATCAAAATATATTCATATAACAGTAAAATTAGAAAACAGGTCATGTATATGTATGAAATGCTACCCTCTAACCTAATTCTTGGATATAGTTCACTAGAACAGTATCTGATATAGGCATTAACCTAAGCCCGATAGGGCGGAGGTAACAGAATAAGGAATTACCATAGGGAGCAGGTTGAATTACCCCAGTTTTAGCACGGGAACCGATAACAGACGGAATTACCCTAACCGAAGCAAGGAATCATAATCAGTCAGAATTGCCAGTCGGATTAGGGCTGAACCTCAGACTCTCCACAATATATCTCAAATCTCGATGTTATAGTTATGCAGTAATAACCAGAATAATGACAGAAGTATCAGGTAATAATTAGTTTATCATATATGTATCAAATCAAGAAAATCATACAGGATATATCAGGAATATGTTCAAACACAATAAATTCATGCTTAAGGTACAAAACATAATATTTATATAAATCCAGGAAAACAGTCATGTACACATGATAGGTTTGTTTAAATCGTAAAAAAAGTAATATACAGTCATATTGCATACAAGGAACACACCTCAAAATGGCAGAATCAGTCAGATGGTTTACTAGGCGTTCGAGCCACGCTTTACTACACTATTGAACAGATTCACGATCGGATATCGAGATCGATCAATACGGGAGGAGATGGGCTGGACCGGTACACGATCGAGAGGACTATGAGATCCTACAATTAGTCAAATACAACTATTAAATCTTTAATTCAAACACTGGACATAACTTAACCTAGAATAAAGTTTGAATCAAAACTTTAAAGTCCAATGTAGAGGCCTTCGGGTTTGAATTTTGAGAAACGAACTTCACGGATGAAATTAGGACATCAAAAAACATAAAATATGGGTATTTAAAAATTTTGACTTTTTGGGTCAAAGTCAACGCTGATGTCAGCAGTCAATGCCAATGCTGACATTATGTTGACTTTTGCAGCTAGGTTAGTAGTCAACGTTGATGTCATGTTGACATCATGGTTCAACAGTCAACGGGTCGGGTCAGGTCAAAGGTCGGGTCAAGTGAACGGGTTTGGTCAACGGTTGATCGGTTCGGTTGAATCGGGTTGGACCGAGTCATGACTGGTTCGGATCGAGTTGGATCGGTTTGGATCAGCTAGCTCCAAGCCACCATCCAAGGCGGCCGAAAATCACCCTGGGCGGCGCGTTGAGCCAACGCGCGACCCAAATTAGCCGGAAACAAGCCTTACAAGTCGGATTTCTCACCAAAACAACCAAAAACACAATAATTTCAACCCATAACACTAGAAAACAGATTTACAAAGGTTCAAAACTCACTTTCTTACTAAAAAATGCAGGTTTTCGACGAGGCCTCAAACGACCTTGTGCCAGAGATTAAATGGTAGCCACAGGGTCTCTAGAGCACAAAGAGATCAATGGTGGTACCGAAACGATTAACGGACGTCCACGTCGGTCAGAATTTACCAAAAATTGAATGGATTTAAACCTAGGTTTTCAAAGCTTTGGACCTCGATTATCGGCATTGGCTATAACGGTTAGGCGCGTCGATGAGGGGTTTTGCTCGGGAGGCGGCGACGAGCACGATGACGATGGCGGTGAAGGCCATGGACAGTCGACGATGGATTTAGGTCGATGGTCGGGGCAAGAAAAGAAGATGAAGAGTATGTTTAGGGGGTCGAGAAATATCCAGGTTTCCAAAAATAGCAAGGAAGGATAATTAATATACTAGTTATTATCCTTATTAGGCTCACAATAAAAGGAATTTGGGAAAAGATTAACCTTAAGAGCTTCTTAGCTGAGAGGCTATGTACACGGTTTAACAAATTGGTGGTTGTGAGTTCAAACCTCTATAACTAAACTTCTTTTCATTTTTTTATTGGTACATGTGGATGTTTATCAAAAAAAAACCATCCTCCAATAGAATAATATATTCGATATTCTCATTTTGAAAGTACTTTAAAGATTTTTTAGTAGATGTCAGTGACAAGACTACTTATTTTGGGAAAACATGTTGAATAAATTGTAGTTTGAAATTATTTTAGATTTTGTTTTATGTAAAATAATCTTTTATTTTTTAAAATTTTTTATTACTTTTAGAACAATTTGTTTGAATGGATTTTTATGCTTTATATGGGTAAATGTCATGGTAACTTCTGAAGATTGAGAAAGTGACTCATTTCATTTTTTGTCTTCAGATGATATTTTATTTAGATCTTGGATATCTTAGAGTAATATATTGGATGAGAACTTTAATGTAGTATTTTCTTCATTTTATTCTTATGCAAATATTTTTACCCATGATTTGATTTGTTTTGTTGATATTATAACTTATCACTTACCCTTTTTTATCTCTTAATTTTAGATACATTTTTTAAGAATTTTCTAGTAAAAAAATCCTGTAGAGAACAAGATTCTCCTTTGATAAATTTAATATCAAAACTAAATAAACTTAAAATTGTTTTTCATCTTGTAAAATTTATTTTGAAGTTATATTTTTAACATCCTTTTATAAAACATTTTTTTACTGATTTATAATCAATACGTAAAAGAAATTTTTGATTTAAGAAATCGTTTTAAAATCTTATAATACATAAAACAATAGATAATCTTTTTAATAGTACTATAATTTTTTTTTGATCAGCAAGATGCATGATTTTATTAAGAAGTAGGGAATCATACATCGCCACACTTACTTCGACCTCATTAAAAACTTCCCCTAAACCTATGTGGGAGGAAAAGAGTACCGAAGCAAGCGGCACAGAGGGAAAACACCAACCAAATTCAACAAAACACCCATATCCATGCCTTACGGCCAATATCCCCTTTAGCCAAAACATTTGCTAAACTATTTCCCTCCCGAAAGACATTAGAGAAATAAACATTTCGCACGCGACGGCTAACCCCATCAATTTCAATAACATCTGCTTTAAAACCCTCTGAATTTGCGACCTGAGCCCTTGCTCGATTGGGCTCAGCTCATCCAAACCCCGCCTCTGGTTACCAACCGTCTCCTCAATCCTTCCCGATACCTCAACATCCACAGGTGACACAAAACTACTCGCACCCTCCTCCATATCCCTTCTCACTAAACTAGCAAGTTCATCATCCCTACCACTATCCTGGCTCAACACACGCAAGTCTATTCTCGGTACCGTCTCCAACAACCTGAACCGTGAACTAGCACAATCGCCATCCATAGAATTGGGCACAAAGGTACCGGATTCCTCACAATACACTTGTTGTTTATCGATGGAATCCATTCGAACTTTATCAGCATTTTTCTATTCATCTTCCTCTGAAGCAGAAATCTCCTCCGACAACTCGCAACTACAGTCACATTTGGGTCCAATGGCTTCCTCAATTTCCGTAACCCGATTCACAAAGAAAGTATCACCAAACTGTAAATCGATTCGCTCATCAATATGTAGATTCCAATTCGTTTCTATCTGAAATCTAGCTCGTTCAAAAGAGGACGGACGCAACATCTCAATATCTATGCGCACCAATTCACCCATAACACCGCAATGTTCCTAAAAGATTCCTCCGACCACAAATGAATTGGAATACCACTATACTTTTTATAATAGTACTATAATTTTGTTATTCATTTGAATTGATCTAGCCTTGATGGAATTTATCATTCATCAAAATCATTTTTATTAGGTAGTGTCATTTCAAATTTCTTTTATCCTAAAAAGTATTTGGAATATCATAATATATAATTGTTTCATTTTATTTTTTATCTTATTTATTTTTTTTGAGTTTTTACTTATTTTACTTATTTTTTCTTTTAAAATATATTTCTTCTTCTAAATATGAATTCTGTATTATTTATTATATTATTAATTTAATTATTTTGAATGGATAAAGATTTTAATAAATTAAGGTTTTTAATTTTAGTTTTTTCAATAAAAATATTCTACTTTAATATTTAATACCTTCGAAGTAATTAATTGGCTTGTCACTTTATAAGGTTTAAGTAAAAAAAATAAAATGTGTTCCTAAAATAATATTTTGTGTAAAATCTTTGACCATTAGAAAATATATTTAATATTTTATCCTTTTATTATAATTTTTTGCATTCGATATTATATAAGTAATTTTAAGTTTTTTTTATCATTTTCTGCTTTGATTATCGTAATATTTCGTTAGAATTATATCTTCTCTTATACAATTCCGATCTACTTCAGTATAAAAAGGACTATTATTTCTAAGGAAAATTTATTATATATTAATAAATTAATCTTTATTAAATATATTTGTATAACCATCATATAATCTTTTATTATTTCTTCAATTTCAGGTTATTTTTTGAAAAGGATTCTTAAAGATCATTATGACTTAAGTCTTGTATATATTTTTTCATATCTTGCTGATTATTTTTTATTTGTAAAAATTCTTTTTTTTATTTCTACTTATAATTCTAAATTTGTAACTTATTTATGTTTTGCTTGTTCATATCTATTAAAGATTATATCTTATAAATTATACATTTGAGATGTATTAGAGATCATTTCTTTTTTTATTTTTTGCTTACATTTTAACAAATCTTTAAATTTTAACAAATATTTCTTTTTTAATTTTGGATCTTGAATTTTATAAATGAATTTTATTATAAAACTTTTTTATCTTTTGTTAGCATATTGATAAAAGTTTTATATTTTTTAGAAGACAATGATGTAGTGTATATATCATCAATTTATAATTTTTTTATTTCTGTTGAAATATCTTGTTCAGTGATTGTGATTTCTAAAAGAATTTTTTTAATTTTTTCGTCTAGATTTAAGTTATTAATTTTTTTAATCTTATAATATTTTAAAATATGTTCTGTTTATTCACACCTATAACATTTTATTTTTTTTATCAAATTTATTTTTTTTCTTTTTTTCTTTATATTTTATCTTTTGATTTTTATAATATTTTAAGATATGATTATTTTTTGAACAATATTTTTTTAAAATATTTTTAATGTTAAATTATCGACAAAATGATCCTAATTTTTTTATAAATATACCTTTCTTTCTTTTTAAGTAAAACTAATTAATTCGTAAGTTTTTCATAAAGAATCATTACTTTATAATTTTGTCTAATTTGATTTTTAACTTTTTCAGCTAAAAGATTTGAATGTCCAACAAAAAAAAAATCTTTCAAAAAATTATTAATTATAAGATCTTTGCATCACTCTGGTCATAAAAAAATCCTTATACCATTTAAAATCTGTTATTTTTTTATACTTTAAGTTTGATAATAATTCTGAATTCTTATCTTTAAGGTAAGACAAGTCTCTTATAAATTGTTTAAAATTTGAGAAAATCAAGATTGCGACTACATTTTAAATTTTTCTTCGATGTTTATCTAAGATAATTCTTTCTTTATCATAATTTTTAATAGCTTTAGAAAAATTCTTGTTGAGTTTTGGTGAGTGTATGATCTTACCAACCTTTTAATTGATCAGTGAATTTAACAATCAAAAGATTTGTTATAGCTTGATCACTAATTAAACTATTTTGATTTTGAGTTTTATAAATATTTGACATCATCTTCATTTGTTGTAATAGACTAAAAATATTGTATTTAGACATACCGTTTATATTCTATTCTTTATTTTAAAAAACTATTTTTTTTAATATTTAAATCTGGTGTAGTAATTTTTTAATAATATAATTTGTCAGGTTCTTTTCGATTCATTTTATTGACATGATAATCTTAAGACAATTGTTTTGAATCATAAATTTTATTCAAAGTATTTACTGAATGTTGGATAGGTATGAGAGTATCAGGAAATATATACTCAGATTTTAATTTATTAAGCTTATCTTGTATTTCGGATAAAAAAGTTTTTTGATGTTTTTTTGGAATTTTTGTAACGTATAAAAATTGGTTCTGTGGAATTTTTTATTTCCTTTTCTAAGATGAACCTCTACTAAGTTTTTAATATAGTCTAATTGTTTTTTTTTATAATATGAAGGCCAAGATTTGCATAATCATTTTATTCAATAATCATTTTAATATCTTTTAAAATAAAATTGTTCTCTTGCATTAAGATTTCTCATTCTTAAAGGGCTTGTTTTTATACCTATATGCTTATGAATTTAGAAAAAATTTCGTTAAGAGAGGATGAGATTCAACTTCCTCTTTTTTATTTGTGATTTTGTACAATTTCTTATTGTATTGATTGAAAAATATTCTTTGAACCATGTAAAGAATTTATTCCTATGACTCATAGTGTAAATTTTCATCTACCATGTAAAGTCAGAGATAAATTTGGTTGATCCTTCTACTAAATGATTGAGTAGGAAACAAGTTCTGGATTAATCTAGGGGATGTGTCTTAAGCCCATTAGTTGAGTGATTCGTGGTGGATACTCAACTTAGTTATCTAAGTTCAATGTGGTCAAACAAAACCATGGAATGACTCATACCTAATTCCTATGACGTTTCATGTACATGCTCTGGTTGAGCTTCATGCTCTTGATAAATCCATAGCCTAGGTGTGGATGGTCTTAATGAGAAAGACTTGATGAATTTACCGATTTTGGTTAAATAACTACTCTTAATAAGTTCTTCGGCATATTGTGAAGGACTGATTGAAACTTATCGTTTGGAGGGATGAGTTTATTTTAACTCTGAGATTGAATTTTTTTATTGAGAAGAACATTATTGAATTTACCGAACAAAGAGGTTGAGTTTTTATTCTTAATGACTTCTTAGCCCAAAGTTTGGGTGGTTCATTTAATATGAACTTGAAGAAAATCACCTTATTTTCTTGTGAGGTTAAGATTTATACAAAGCTCCTAATTATTTCATAGCCCAATTTTGGGTGGTTTATGTTGAGAAAAACTTGATGAAATAACCTACGTAAGTAAGGAGGGTTAGTTGCCTTCTATGAGAAAAGATGGACCGCTTTTCTAGTACACTTACTAAAATACCGAGGTAGGATGGCTAAAAATGTACTTCGTTTATATATGTATCTTCACATCGTGGATTTTGGTGGATGAAGGGATTAGTTATGTGTTATGAGTTCACCCCGATCTTAGAAAGTTCAAGACTAGTTTCACTTATCTAAGAAGAGGATTACTCATCACCACTATGTATTAGTTCAAGATTCATTCACTATGTACTTAAGTAACTAATCTCGCTAGTGCTCGTCTTTTGTTTGTCGAACTCTGTAATTTTTCAATTTTATGAGGATTCCTTCGCATTAGTGGGAGATTATGGGTAATGCTTGAATCTCACACTCTATATTTATAGGAGGCATGAAAGCAATTCGGTCAATTTAAAATTTCTTTTGAATTTTAAATGTCTAATAGATTAGATTTAATAAATATCCAAGATTTGAGTGTAATATTATCTGTTATTAAATCTAATTTTGAATAGATATTATCTGAGATTTTGAATGTATATTATCTGATATTATCCGAGATTTGATTGGATATTATCTGATATTATTCGAGATTTGATTGTATATTATCTAATATTAAATTTAAATGAGATTTTATCTAATTCTTGGACAGATTTACCCATGCTTTCAATCTATAAATAAGAGGTTTCACTTTTCATTTTTTAATCATCAGTTAGAAAATATTTATGCTTTCTTTGTGAAATTTGAGAGTTTTATTCACAGAGTTTGAGTTCTTCTTTTTAGATTAGACGATCATTACCGTCGTAGTCCACTCCAAACTTTGGGTGTACATCGTTTAGCGACCGTGTTAACCTTCGGGGGGACAACCACCTAAAGCAACGATTACACATATCGAGGCAAATTATTTCTAAGGTAGTGGCCTTCATACCACGACACGATTTATTTTAGTTCTTGTTTGTTTATTATTATTATCTGTCAGTACTGAATCCCTATTTTTCAATTTACTTACCCAACAAAGATAACATCATCAACATTAACATAAAAATTATATATAACAATGATAACATATATAAACTAATATAGTTATCATAACTCAATCACAAATTATTTTTGGTGATTGCCAACGTTTATCATTTTAAGTATAATGGTTCAAAATAGAGATAAACCAGAAAGATAGTTTAATAAATATTATTTAGAGATGCAATGTTAAATCCAATTCGAATGGAGAAAAATATCACAAAAATAAACAAATAACTTGCCAAAAAAAAATTCATCCAAAAATAAAAAATAATTAAACAAAACAAAATTACATAAAATGTAATAACAAAAAAAAAGTCAATAATCAACGCAAAATTGATGCGGCCGTCAACAATGCAAGGTTACGCAAATCCTAATATAATTCTAGTTATACTCGTAACACTATAAAACTAATAATTCAAATATTTTTAAAAGAATGTAAACATAAAATACGCATATAATTTTAATATTATCTTACAATAATATTTATTTAATTTTTAATTTTAATAAAATTTAAGTATATCTTATAAATAGTGTCATAAATTAAAAATTATCTCTCTCTTTTTTAATTTTTTTTATATCTCGTTAATAATTTTATTTCACATATATTAATAGTAAAATAAAAATAATTATTAATATATTTAATATAAAATTATTGGTAGTATATAGGAAGTGAAAAAAGACAATTTTGATCTAACGTCATGGATCGAAAAGAACAGTGAATAATCTCCTTATGTGGGACAAGTACACTGATATATTATTTTCATGTAGCAGACAAGATGTAATTGGTATTCTAGTGAGATGTGATCAAGACCGTTCAATAATTATAATGTTAAGGATCTAGATTTTATATTATTATTATAAATAAAATAAAGAATAAAAATAAAATAGGAGAACAAAGACGAGAAACAAAAGAGAAAGATTTGTATTATATTCTCAAAGTAGGGTTATGTACAATATTTTGTCTAAAAGTCTATATTTATAGACGTAAGATGGAAACTCTAATTTCAATGGGTATTAAACCCTAATAATAAAGCCCATTAAAGTTTAATTTAATATATGGATATCCATCATGAATAAAGATATTCATAACACTCCCCCTTGGATATCCATGAAGATAAGTATTGTATGAATACTTGCACTGTCTGTTAAGCATAAATCGTCATAAATTATTACATATTTTATTCCGGAAGTAATCATTTTAAGAAAAATTAACATAAAAGATAAATAAATAATATATAAAGTAAGTTAACATAAATAAATAATAAATAAAAGTAAATTAATATAAATAAATAAATTAATATTAAACAAAATAAATTAAAGATTAATTATTCCTTTTAGAATTTATAAAGAAAATAAATAGTGAATTATTCCCTTAAAGGGTTATGAGAAAAATTATCTATATCCAATTGAGTTGGATCAATAACGCCATTATTTTCGCCACAAAGAAAATCTGTTTATATTTTCTTTAATTTATCATTAATGATTATGGATAAAGTCCATAATACTTCAGCGTTTGACAAGTACGAGATCAATGGTTTGTACCATCGTATTGATAACATAAAGATTTTGATATGATCTCTATCGTTCTTGTCATTTTTATAATTCTACTTCTTGTGGATATAAGTATTCTCAAAATAATCATCTTATCCATGTCTATTTTATGATCTCAATCATGACCACAATTACTAATGTGGCATTTATTCTTTCCGCTATAAAATGTCACATTCACTTCAGGGAATGGAGCAGAGACTAATAGGTATTTAAAACCCTTGTATGATATTGTGTCTGTAAGATTGATAGGTATTTAAAACCCTTGTATCCTCATCAACGATTATTTAATCGTCATGCGATTATTGAATTTGTTTCATACTTGCATTCAGTTCAAGGAATGACATAAATCCAATAATCGCATGAAATAATCATCATGCTTGCATTCACTTTAAGGAATGACATAAATTCAATTAATTGCATGGAATAAGCATCATGCATGCATTCACTTCAGGGAATGCCTCCCATAAAATTTTTTTGACCAAGATGATTTTTGTAACTTGAACTTGGGAGAAGTCTATAGTCGATTTTTTCGACACACAAAAAAAATATTGCTTCCAAACAAATATAGACTTTATAATATTCATACTATTAAATAGTAATTTATCAACCAATATATATACAATACATTTAAGGAACAAAATTTAATCCTCATACGCGGCGTTGTTAAACTAGTCCACAAGGTCCTTTAAAAAGAACCTCCTTTGAGACCAGTAGCCTCGCAGAACGGGATGTCCAGCCAATATCTTGGATTAAACCAACATAACAAAAACATATTAATTAATCAAAGGTTTAATATTTTTGCTGATATCATGTAATACTTAGAACATGATTAAAACATAAACTTTCATCATAATAATAAAATAAACAAATATTGGTTATAAAAAAACCTCAGATTAAATAAGTAAAACATACCGGACTTTCCACTAATTTGAATATATGGTAGATTTAGTTATCAATATCTTGTTAAAATCTTTTTCGGGAATTGTCGACAAGAATCACGGTAATTGATCCACTTTATCGCTACACAAACACCAAATAACTAATGATTTTTAAAATTTAAAAATCAAGTTAAAAATTAAGAGAGAAAAATAATCAATAATTAAAATACAATAAAGGGGGAAGAACTTATCTTTGATTCATGCTAGTAGTAAATTCTTTTCAATAACTCCTTTAAGATTTGAACGAAAAATACCTCCGTTGGTTAGAGTCTCGTGCTGATAACGTATTGTGAATAAAATAAAGAATAAGAATAAAATAGGAGAACAAAGATGAGAGATAAAAGAGAGAGATTTGTATTATATTCTCAAAGTAGGGTTATGTACAATGCTTTGTCTAAAAGTCTATATTTATAGACATAATATGGATACCCTAATTCCAATGAGTATTAAACCCTAATAATAAAGCCCACTAAAGTTTAATTTAATAGATGAATATCCACCATGAATAAAAATATTCATAACAATTATAATATTTTTAAATTTAAAATTTATAAATGTAATAAGTGGTAGTAGAGTTTTGGAGAGGCATAATAAAACTAACTGCACATGACCCTTTCTTAAAATATAGGGTCCAAAATTTTAATAAACTACATGCACTAATTTATGTAAATCTTGAAATTTATTATAAAATTTTTGAAAATACTCTTAAG